>WQNJ02000546.1:26945000-31745000 GCA_016584745.2 Phylloscopus trochilus trochilus
TGATGGCGGAGTGGATGTGTTGAGGCTCATATTCATAATAATATTGTTTCAGATGGCTTACATTGTGGACATTTTGAATTGAGAGATTTCAGTTAGATTGATGTTCTGATGATCTCCTTTTAGTGCTTTATTAGTTGTGGTAAATATTGTTTTATTGCTAAGATAGGAAGCTGGGAAACACAGTATTTAACTGAGGAGCTGTACAAGCTTAAGTAAAAATTCAGTTTGCACTTAGCCTTAACAGGTCTTCTTCACTGTAGTAGTAAGGACATTTACTAGGGTAGATTTAAATATATTGAATTATAGCTGTAGAATAATTAGTCATTTCTTATCTACAGCCAACCTGCTGACTGGCTGCACATGTTGTGACCATCATAGGACCCTGTTATTTCAGTTTGTTTGGCTTCCTAGTCTTACTAGTCAGTATATGTTTTCTTAAACTTTCTTGGTGGATAGAATTTTGAGAAGACAAACAAAACCTCTTGCTTCCTGTACTGATGAAATATTTAGCATATTTGAAAGCAGTACTTTTCACTGAATCGCTGTGCACTTTTCCTTAAATTTTGCTCTCCTGCTTGTTCAGAAGACAAGGTATTTCATGTGTGATATGTCATACCACCTGTAAAAAGAACATAAAAATATCGAAGGGCATTTAGGTACGGGATGAGTAGTGTTCCCATATCCCTTCAGACATAAGTGGTTCATCTTCCAATATATTTTTCTGAATATCAGGAAATACTACAACCTCTCACATTAGAGTTAAATGAAGTTTATCTCTCCTGCAGCAACTTTATTTTCTTCACAAAGCTTTCTAGAGGTTTTATGATTATACTAGCAGATACCATACTTAATGTGCACTGATAGGTTTAAGCAAGTATTTTCCTGACTCTGTCTTAAATGTTTGTTTTAATTTTGGGCCACAGTTTTGATTTACCTGATGGCCTCCCTTTCCCAGTCTCTGACTCAGAACTTTAAGAATGACTGAAGCCAATCTGATTAATTTAGCTCCAACGATAAAGAGTGTGAGTAATCCAAACTTAAATTTTGAGAAACAACTTCTTTTCTTCTCCTCATTGAGGGAAAGTACCCTTCCTCCTTATGCATGAGAGCTCCTAGAATCTTAACAGCTGCCTGGGTAGGTTGAACTTACTGTTCACACAGAAAAAAAACTTACCTGGTGTTCTGCTTACTGAACCCTTTATATCTCATCTTCAATTTTATTTCTTCCTTTCTCTTCTCTCTTTTTATACTCAATGTAGTTCTCTTAGTGTGTGGAGAATCATGATTCTGGGACTAAAGTGAACTAAAATTATTGCAGAAAAGACATTTGTAGTTGTAATAAAAAAAGGAGTAACGTGAGGCATTGCTTAGAAATCCGTAGGAATACAAGATTGGTTTGTTCTAAAGCCCATGTAATAACTGCCAAGGTTCTTCTGTGCAAAATGGAGAGAAGTCTTGACTGCTCTGAAGTGTTCCCCTCATGCTGTGACACTGTGATGTGCTAAACTGGTGCTACATTGGTGATTTGCTGCTTCATGTGTTACGTAATATATCTACACACATTGTAGTGTGTAATACAAAGATTAATTGACTTTCAGTGGCATACTGTGTTGTCACTGTATAGTGTTGCACTGTGGAAAAAATACTGCTACCAGTCTAAGAAAGATTTTGTTCACTGCTTGAATTTTTACTCTCTATTTCAGCTCTCTCCAGTTCTCTGCTTTTGTAAAACATACAGGTTTTCAAGATAACATCTTTGCTGCCCTGTGAACAGGGCTTCTCTGTAAAAGAGAAGCATTGACCACTGACTGTTCCCCCCTCCACTGATTGGGCGTTTTTGGGGTAAATCCCCCAGTTTATGTACTGAGCATAATGTTCTATGGTGTAGAATATCCCTTTGGGCAGTTCAGTCAGGCTGTCAATGGCTGTGGTCCCTTGGAGCTTTTCATTCCAGCTCCTCCCTGGCAGAGCACGAGATGCTGAAAAGTCCTTGATTTGAGGTATGCATAACTTAGCAACAGCCAAAAGATCTGTGTGTTATCAGTATCAGCATTACTGAGGCCAGGTTAGCTCAGCTGGTCAGAGCGTGGTGCTGATAATGCCAAGATTGTGCGTTCGATCCCTGTGTGAATTCCATTCACTTAACAGCTGGACTTTGATGATCCTTGTGAATCCCTTCCAACTCAGAATATTCTGTGATTCTCATACTAAATCCAAGAACCACAACACTATACCAGCTACAAATAAAAAAATTAACTCTATCCCAGCCAAAACCAGACCATCTGCCCATAGACCTGTGACATTTGGAGCACACTAGCATTCACAGCTTCTGCCTGACATTGGAGACTCGATGTCCTTCTCTAATTTGGGAGTGTGAGAGAACTAAAACTGAAGCAGGTTATTCAGAGTCAGGACAGTGCTTCTCCCTTGTATAGTTCTCTACATTAACTGTGTGCCAGGACAGTATTTTGTATCCTAATGCTATACAGGCTTTTTAAAGAACCCTGTGAGCACTCTATAGTATTTCTGTCACTTAGCTTTCAAATATTTCACAGTATATTTATATAGAATCATAGATTTACAGAACGTTCTGAGTTGGAAGAGGCCCACAAGCATCACTGAAGTCCAACTCCTGCATGGGTCAGCTCCAAGAACCACACCGTGTGTCTGAGAGCATTGTCCAAACCACTTCTTGAACTCTTGTCAGGCATCGTGCTGTGATCACTTCCCTGGGGAGCCTGTGCCAGAACCCATCCACCTTCTGGGTGAAAAACCTTTTCCGATTATCCAACCTAAGCCTTGGCTCTGACCCAACTTCAGGCCCTTTCCTCAGATCTTGTCACTGGTCACCAGAGAGAAGAGATCAGCATCTGTCCCTCCTCTTCTCTGTGTGAGGAAGCTGGAGACTACAATGAGGTCTTCCCTAAAGTCTGCTCTTCTCCAGGCTGAGCAAGTCACTCCTTGCATGTCTTTCCTGTCTGGGCATTTCGCCATCTTTGTAGTCCTCCTTTGAACTCTTTCTGATAGCTTTATTAGCTTTATATCTTTTTTTATATTGCAGTGCCCAGAACTGCCCCCAGCGCAGAGCAGAGCAGGACAGTCCCCTCTCTTGCCCGGCTGGCCATGCTGTGCCTGATGGCCCCTAGGACATGCTTGGACCTCCTGGCTGCCAGGGCACTGCTGGCTCATGTTCAAGTTTCAACTGACCAGGATCTCCAGGTCCCTTTCTGTGGCACTGCTTTCCAGCATCTCATTCCGCAGTCTGTCCGTACATTGAGGGTGGCCTTGTCCCAGGTGCAGGTTCTGGCACTTGCCCATGTTAAGCTTGATATAGTTGGCAATTGCCCATCTCTCTCATTTAGGACCCTCTGCAGGGCCTCTCTGCCTTTGAGGGAGTCAGCAGCTCCTCCCAATTTAGTATCATTGGCAAACTTACTTAGTTTATCTTCAAGTCCTGTGTCCGAGTTGTTTATGAGGATGCTGAGAAGAATTGCTCCTAATATAGAGTGCCGCAGTGACAGATTGCCAGTCTGGTATCACCCTATTCACTATAACCTAAGGAAATCAAGTTTGACAAGATGGACCTTCCCTTCCTGAAGCTATGATGGCTCTTACTGATGACTTTGTTGTCCTTCAAGAGTTTTTCAGTATCTCCCAGAATAATCTTCGTAGTTTTACCTGTCATTGAAGTGGGATTGACAGGCTTGTAGTTCCTAGGGGTCCTCCTTGCCGTTCTTAAGAACTGGGACAACATTTGCTAGCTTCCAGTTAAAGTGGGACCTCTTGGATTCCCAAGACTACTCAGAAATCATCAAAAGAGGTTTTATAATGTCATTAGACAGTATTCTCTGACGAATCCATCAGGCCCCATAGACTTACAGGGATCCAGCTGGAGCAGTAAATCCCACACAAATTCAAGGTTGAATTTATCATTCTCACAACAATGGTCTTCCAGCTCAGGACACTGAGGGACTAAGGGACTCCCTTAGCCTGTCGTTGCTGTTGAAGACAGAGGCAAAGAAAGCATTTAACATCTCTGTCTTGTCTGTGTTCCTGTTTGTGAGGTGACCATCCTCATCCTGTACCAGGCCGATGTAATTTCTGCACTGTAGAGCAGCTGTTTTATAGGAATGGGAAGACAGAGAGAAAGTCCAGCCTTTTGCACTCCATTGTTTTGGAGACAGCAACTATCATATTGTACATTAAAATGTAACTTAAGTTTACAAGAAGACCTTTCTGATTTTGAACTTCCTAAGACCATGTAAGTGAACATACAAGGGCAAATTTGACCATACCATACTTTTACTCTGAGCCAGGGTCTATACAAATGACAGATGAATGTAAATAAACAAGACATTAGGTCTTCATACTTAATTCTGTTGTATAGTGGCTGCATTTGCAGACAGAATTTAATGAATTTTTATGCTTTATACATTTCAAGTCATATGTAGTGACCTTTTAAAGATTTTTTGCATTTCAGTGCTTAGCTTTTTAAACTAGGTTTATTTAAAATCTGTTATCTTTATAGTTCCAATTTCACACTTTCATAAGCATCACAAATCATTATTTCTGCTGCTGGTTAATTTCATAGAAATTAATAACTAATGATTAGCAAAGAGCTAATAGAAGTCAATAGCTGATTGCATAAACCAGATATCTATAAACACCTTCCTTATATTTCTTATACGTCTGAATATGTTCTTTAACATTTACTTTTTCTAAACTGTACCATTTCTTTCACTTTTTTTTCATGAAGATTATAGAATAGATTGTTTCTTTGGAAGATACTTTAAAGAGATGCAAATAGCATTTCTCAGCAGTAAATTGAGAGATTAATGGTTTTACTCTGCTCATCTATGTATCTTCAGATTTTCAGAGTCTGTTTGAGGTGATCCATGTTATAAAAACACAGCTTTTAAAAATCTGTCAACTTCATTTTATATCATAGAATAAAAAAGAATATACAGATTATTTTTTATCAAACCTGTCATTGCTAAAATAGTTTTGTTGGTCTGGTGTCTTTTTTTTTTTTTTTTTTTTGCAAATGAGGGTTTTCCTTCTGTCCTTTAAAAAAAAACATCATAAACTGTGCTTTACCTACTATATATGCTGTTGTCTTAAAGTATAATGCAGTTCCTGTATGTCATATAGATACAACATCTTCTAAAGCAGTTTTGTGCTGCTGGGGCTGGCTGTGTGCTCTAAGAGTGGAAGGGATGCTGGTGTGTCCTTTGAAGTCAAGCAGTGTTTGCGTTGTTGAATATTCCATCTTCCAGTAAATGCTGTCAGATCCTGATACTCTTAATGAGTTTATTAGAGGTTTTGTTGTTGTTGTTTTTGTGGAAATTCCATTTTAAAATTTGTTTTTATTGAGAAGCAGCAATCTACCCAGTGCTATAAAGGTGAAATTTTTAAGGGAACGTAGTTGTTGAAATACTCCCCTAATGGAGTATTCTGATGCTCTCATACCAAACTTATTTTTGCTATTTGAAACCCAAAAATCTTTTTTCTGTAATTGCATTGTATATAATCCAGAGGAACACAGTATTTTTTTTAACAGTGAAAATCTATGTTAATTATGGTTTTGACATACAGAATTTAAAGATTAATTGCTGTCAACTGAACATAAATGCTCTAGAAAAAATATTCAGTAGTCAGTCAGATTTCTGAAACATAAAGTTTTCATTATGATGAACATTGTATAATAACTTTGTTTTCTTCATCAATTGATAGAAAAGCTCAACTGAGTCTATGACATCATAATGTTACAAATGTATAAACTAATAATTTCAGCTTGCCAAGTGCATGGATACATGATAATATGGGACTCTCTTTTGCCTTCAAATCAAATTCTGAAGTATGATCTTGCTCTTCTACAATGCTTGAAGCAAATGACATATATCAGAGTTTTACTTTTTTTGTGGTGGTTTTTTTTTTTTTTTTTTTTTTTTTTTTTGTGGGTTTTTATTTGTTCTGTTTGGAGTTTGGGGATTGTTTTAGTTGGTTGGTTTGATTTTTAAGAAAGCAAGAAGAAAAAAAAAGACCTGCAGATGAAAGATCACTTGTTTTCCATGCAGCTAAGGCATGGGAAATGAACATACTCCAATGGTGTCAATATCTCTGTAAGTAAAGGTAACTGGCATATCTCTCACTTCTGCAAATAAGTACAATTAAATTGAGCTTCCAGGAAAGAATCACTTATTTTAGCAATACTCTGACAATTGAGCCTTTCTGGCGTCTTGGTCTTCCTGTTTCTGTTTCAGTTCTCTAAATGTGTGCTTTGGAGGAGATTAGTGTTAAAAAGGATAGAGGTCAATCCTGCTATTTCTCAAATTCTGTTACTTGTTTAAGCCAGAGAAACAGTGGATACAAGTTAATTGATAGACTCAGTGACAGTTTTGTTTGACAGCAGGAATGTTGCAAAATTTTTGATTTTCTAGGAAAAAATTCTCAAGACAATGGAAACTAAAAATATAGAGAAAAAATGTAATTCTGTGTAATTAAGCTTCATGGTTGACTTGTTTCTTTTTATAATCGTATTTTGATTTACTACTGTTTCTTTTTGTCTGACAGTTCCCTTTTTATTACTGTCATTTTTTTCTGGAAAATTTAGTAATTGTTTCAGAGATATTTGTTGCATAGTAGCAATATATGCCATTTAAGATACTCACTTTGATCTGTACTGAGCGAGTGTGCCATCTGGTGTCTACATGGCAGTCCTTACCTTTATTTGAAATTATTTTATGCCTCTGTGGTGCCATCAGTTGAACATTTCTTCTGCCTTTTAACAAAGCAAAGGGAGTCCAAAGGAATTTTTTCTACAACTGGTTTCATCATAACCTTTTCATTGGCAAAGGAAGTTTGTAATTTCCAACTTTTCATACGAAATAGATGACATCATGAATTAAAAATTGCTGTCTTGGCAAAATATTCATGATTAATGTGTAACAGGATAGAGAACACGTTATCTGTGCTGTTTCAATCTGTGTGGCTTTTTTTACAGGCTTTTGTGGTTTGTTTTATGCATGCTGTTGATAGTGCACTGATTTCATTAAGTCACTTTTCTGGTATAGTGGTATAGTAAAAGTTTCCCCAATTCTGTTTTCTGAAGGTGTTCTGTTTTGCTTGTGTTTCATATCAGAGTTATCCTCTGTTCTGTAGTAATGAAATTCTCCTGCATTTACCTCTTTGGAAATCATTATATATTATATAATTTGGAAATTATTATATATTTGGGAATTATTATATATTGTTCTAATGTTTACTGATTTCTTTTATATTTTTTGTCTTTAGATTATCCTTAGCAGTATATGATAGAGGCTGCTTAAGTGAGAGAGTTGAGGTTTGGATGTTTTTGATATGTGTGATACATATCTGTGAAACATTTGATAAAAGGTAAAACTGTGGAAGTATATCATTAATGTTAGTGTGTCAGCTACAACTTGACATAATATAGAAATGAAAGTGTCTGAAGAGTTTAGATAGGATCCAGAATTAAAACATGGAGTGCGCTCTTATTCTGATCCTCTTCACTGTGCATTTCAGTGTGTGTAAAAGACAGCTGTGTGTCTTTTTCAAGTAGTCAATCTAGCCATGGGTCTGTCAGGGAAATGTAAATCAATATGTGCTATTATTTCTGACAAGAAACGTAGAGCTTATAGATCTCCAAAAATCAAAGCATTTAAAGTTCTTCACATTTTGCCCTCTTAAAATTACAACACAAACAACTGCTACAGAGTTTCTGCAGAGGAAAGAAATTATAATGCTTTTGAAAATCAGGTGTATCTTAAGTATCATTGTAGTCTAACTGCTCCTACATTTATATTTTCTTTCTCAAGGAGCATTTTGAAATTACCATGCAGAAATCACTGTAGATCTTCTGAAAAACTGTGACACAGATCAAATCTAGAACAATGCTAGTTCATCTTACGTAGAGTGGACTTGAACCCTTGCCACTGACCACAGTTGCTTTCAGTATTTCATATTTTTTCCATGTATTGTTAACATTTTTAACTCGTCTACATCATCTTGTGAAAAACAAGAAATTAAATAGATGACAGTATACACTTTTATCCTCTAGGATCACTTTAGAAAAAAGCTCACGAGGAGCATATACTTCTGACTTTTGGGAATCATTTCTCCCATTCTGGTTGGTTTACAAGTTCTGGATCAGTCATGTTGGGGTTTTTTTTATTCCAACTGGCAAAGCAAAAATGCTTCAAGGGAACATTCTGCCTTCTGTTGCTGTCTTTAAATGAACTGGTTTAAAGCATAAACAGTGAAACATAACAGTGAGGTTTGGTGACAGCCATGGTGGCTTTGGGTCCTGTGGGCATCTATTCTGTCCTGTTCACCATTGTGCTTTCCCACCTAGAAGCTAACGTATCAACTTGTTGCATCTGTTAGTGATGGCAAACAGACTGTTTCCCTTGCAACTTTGCTTTGCTGCTTTTTTTTTCCTTTTGCAGACAGTCCGTTTCCTTTCAGTGACTAGGAAACTACTAGGGTTCATCCTAGGCTTCATTTGTTCTTTACAGATGTCTTTCATTTGTCTCATGCATGAAATCTATTTTCTGAGAGTATTCAAAATCTTACAGTCAATGCATTATCTACTCTTCATTTTTTTGTGTTTCATATTGTTGTCCAGTTGCCTATAAACAAGAATATGAGATGTAAGCACTCACTTCTAGCTTTTCCAAGTTCAAAATGGAGACTCCCACTTCAGTCTTTCTTCTTCTCCTACTATTGGGTTTGAGCCCATTGTTGATGACATTTTCCTTCAGCATATTTTCATTCCATTTTGAACAGTGTTTTTTAATGATTTTTTTAAAGTGTCTTGAGTTCATCATTTCCTCTCGTGTGTCACTCCATATCCCGCATTCATTTATCTATGTCACATTGTATCATTTATGACTTCGTCATTCATTATTATTTTATTGTGTTGGTATTCTGTTTTTTAGCCATTTAAGTCCTGGTTCTTTTAAATCCCTATGCCAACATGCAAGTTTCCACTCTGTAACAGCAGAATGCATAGATGAATGCTTTTGTGACACAAAACATGATGGCTGAAAGAAACCAATTTTTATTTAGCTTTCCCTTGGCTATGTGTATGCTCTGGTTCTCCTATTTTTTTCCTTTTTTTCCCCTCAGACTTTCCCTACCATTTTTTCTTAATTGTGTTGTTATTACTTGCATTGTATATTACAAAATTATATGTATTTTACGGGATATTGTAGTAACTGTCAATTTAGATCATTACAAATTAGATGAGACAGGAATAATCCTATGCTGGGTGCTTTCCTACTTCTATTTCTTTACAGATTTGATACCTGTTTGCATGTGATGCCCACCACTGCTTCTCTCTAGGGAGTCTTTTAATGTTTTGTGTGATTTTTTTAAAACAATAGCAAGAGAGGTAGGATTTTTTCTTTTCCAACTATTGAATGAAAAATCCAAAGTTAATGCAATAGCTGCAGTAAGTGAAATGAGGTATGCCTTAATACTGTGGGGTGGTTCTCCAACCTCCACAGATAGTAAGCCTTGAAGTAAAAGGTAAGAAAGGACATTGTTAATCTTCCGGTTTCATTTATTCCAAGCACTGCTCTTTTCAGAGGACAGGCATTAAAATTGCTATGAAGGGTAAATCTTTGGTAAGATATTCTTGGAAATGATGGCTTGTTTTCATCTTGATGATTTCATTGAATCAAACAACTCAGTTTCTTTACCCAACGAACATAATCTTACAGGATTTCAAAGAGTTTAATTAGCAGTTTATTAAGAAAGGTGTGTCTTTCCCCTCAAAATGTCATGCTGAAAAAGACTAATAAGAATTTAATCTACTCTATCTTTTGCAAATTTTAACTTTTTTAACAAATTGTTTATTTTATTCTTCTTTAAAAATAGCTATTTTATGGTGGCATCTTAATTTTAATTTATTGACCTTTCTTGGGCTGCTCAGATTACATTGGATTGTATTGCTAATGAAATAAGGTACTCCTCTTTCAGTTCAGTGTAAGGTATGTCTTTGTGATGCAGCTGCTAAATCTATTTATTTAAAATAATTATAGCTTTTAACTTGATTTCCGAATGAAAATAAGTTAGTCACTTGCCGACTACTATAGTAACATTGCCTTTAGTAGTTGATAGACCCATTATTGCAATATTTGGTTGAGAGCTATGTATGCCTGATTAGGTGTTGGAGTGTTTTTTAGAGCAGCTGAATGGGAAGGACGAGGTCTGAGTATGGAAAAACTTCTCACTTTAGTTGAGGACCATGTGGAGAACTTGAGGATGTATTGGGAGGTGGGGTTTGGATGCACTAGAGAACAAGAGGTTAGGAAGTCACTAGAGAAAGGGAGGTAGTATCAGGAGGTCAAATTTTATGAATTCAACTGGTTTTTGTGTCAAGTCATTCCTTTATTTGTATTATTTCACTGTCATAATTGTGAAAGGAATGACATGAAAAACAGAGTTTGCACTTGTTATGACCTTGACATGTTTGAGTTTTTGAAGCAGTTAAAGTTATACAGAGTCAGTTCTTAGCTATAGGCATCTAATTTTAAGTCTTCAGTTGCCTGTGTAGTAAACAGAACAGCATGGTGATTCCACTCTAATGCTCTGGGCTCCAGAGCTCAGTGGCTGGAGTCTTACTGTGACTAGTAAGGGAAGTGTCTGAGCACGTATCACACTTTGCCCTTGCTGTAGTGCCCACTGAATGAATTCCAAAGCTGTGTAAGTACAGAACTTAGGATGAGACACGACCAAAAACTTGCCACTCAGCAGTCATTAAATGTCTACATTTGAAATAATTTTTCACAGAAATCTTTTGTTTCTACATGAAGAAAATTTTATAGGTACATGTTTTTTACACTTTACATAGTTCAATACTTTTTTTGAAATTATTATCCTTGTTCTGAAGTGTCACCTTGTCACAGTTGCCATGGGTGAGTTGTATCTCTCTAATCCACACCTTCTCTGTTTTGATCTGGACCCAGTTGTCCATCCCAAATGGTAGAAGTTTTACAGTATTTCTACCTTCTGCAGTAAAATAAAAAAAGTTGCTGGGATAGCACTGGCGTTATTTGGGATTTTGCTAGAGTGCTGATAACATGACTTTGCTCTCCCGACTTACTGTTTGAAAACTTTAGAAATGCAGGGACAAATGTCACAAAACTGTCTTGCTCCATTTTATGATATAGGGAAATCCTCAATTGAAGGTATCTCTGTAGTATTGAATTTCCAGGTATTTTGATCAAAACAAAACAAAAACCACTGTCTTTATGGGCATCTTTTGCTGGATTAACATCATAAGTCTTTAATATGAACAAGTTTATCTCAGTTGTAATATATGCCATTTAATAGCAATGTTCCTTTAGCTACTTTTAAATAACAAATCTTAAATTGTTTATGGCAAGTACCTGCAGCGCTAATATTTTATATTTATAATCTCTGGTGTTTTCATTCTGAGCCTGCTAATGACAGAAATTATTCAAAGCAATTTAAAATACAGTACTTTGAAGCAAATAGTAATGAATAATATTGAACAAAGTAATACAGATTTACCTGATTCTTTCCCGTTAACCTCTAAGGTAATTTTAGTGGCAACATATGTAAAATTATAAATGTCAAATTAGTGGAGGGCTGTTGCTGAAAATCAAAGAATATTCAATTATCAGTTGTTAATATGATCTTATTTTTCAAGTTGAATGCTGGTAATAGTAAAATTATCTGAGCAGGAGCATGTAAAATATGTTTAACTATGGAAGTCCATTTGGAAAAATGCGTGAAACTGCTATTTTAAAAGCATATAAAATATCCTACAAATATGTGTCCTGAAGATGTTGATTTTAATGTTTGTTTTCTAGTGATTATTGAACAAACTCAAGTATGTTTGAAGGTTTAGAAAGCTAGTGAAATAATTTAATGTGACATTTCTGGTCATATACGTCACAAATTATATAGCAGGTGCAAACCAACATTTTCTTGGCAAAAAATTATAAAATATTTATAAACCTTACATCTCATTTTGCTGAAATTTAAATATGTTTCATTATTCCTTAAAATAGAGTTATTAACTTGTAACACTTTCTATTTAGAGTCAAAAATAATGTCATTGTTACCTAGATTTCCAAATTATATGTCAGTTTTCAAGATAGCATTACTCTGATGGTGCAAGCCATGCAATTTGTCTCTTGCTGCTGAAACATGTAGAGTGAAGACCCTAGTACTGCCTTTATTGGCATACACCACTGTACCTGCTTCTTTATAATCTTTGCACAGCTGTGTTCAGGAGAGCTTCCAAAGCCTAAAGTTGTCAAAGTTTGTAAATGTTCTTAGGGCTTATTCCAGAGGCTGAAAGTAATAAAATTGGCAGTTAGTGTGGTGGTGTCTGATCGAACTTTTTTTTGTCTAATTTTAATTTGCAGTTGACCTTGAATTGTGTAACATGTAGTTGACATGCAGCCCATGTTACATTAATACCTCTAATATTACATTGATAAATTCAGTTATGTATAATAAATAATTTTTTCCATATTTTGGCACTACTATGTGGCTTGTGGAATGTAGAACACCTCAATTTGTAAATGTGTAGTAAATATGGATATGTATTAAATAGATAAGATTTTACATTTTTTAATAAATCACCCTTAGGGAAATGTGAAAGAGAATCCTAATGGCAATTAAAGTATTCTAAAGAGCCATGAAATAAACTAGCATTTTCCATTCCACTACATTCATTGCTACTGCAGTGTTAAATCTTGACTAAAAAAGGAAAATCTTCCTTAAGAGAATGTTATTAACATACACAGATCAAAATCTGCGTAAGCATAAAGATGTAGATGTGTTGAAGTGGCAGATTTATTTGCAGTGTAGCAGTATTTAAATATGTAAAACAATTTAAAATAGAGAACTGTCTTTAATTTGAAGCTAGTATAAATCACCTTCAAAGAGGACCCAAATGGAGAAGCATTATATTGTTAGCTTGTTTGGAATTGGATTTATGACTGTTTGTGCTTCTAAACTGGTCTAAGATTTTTTTAATGAGATTTGTTTTTTACGTTTTCTGAAGTGAACACCAGCTGCTTCAAAAAAGGTTTTAAGAAACCCTAAAGTAGCTTTTCTGTATCATATGATAAATTACTTCCTAATATGGTGATTTTCTCCCATAAAAACAAGCATTTTCATGGTTTTTTATGTATTTATGTTGTTAGTGTGTGTCAGACACAAAATGTCTGTGTGTCAGACATTTTGGGTTACTAGCATAGTCTGTGATATTTCTTATTTCTTTTCATATCCCTCCTAATATACTTTCCTTTTTAAGCAAGAAGGAAAGAGTGATATTGTCAGTTTGTGGTGGTTACATAACACAGGCAGGTTAGCAATGCTGCTGTTCCAAAGGTAAAATGTAGTGACTGAACCTGAACACATGCGAGTTGTATGTGGTAACTTAAAAGGTGCTTGTAAACCTTTGGTGCTTGCTGTTACAGTCCATGGGATACCTCTTGTCCTCCACACTGTTGGTCTTCATACTTTTCAGCCAACTGCAATACTGAAAAATTTTCTAGTTTTTGTGTAGAATCATCAGAAACATCTATTGTGTACCAGTCATATGTTGGTATATAGTACAGTTTTATGAGAGTTTGCCATAAACCCATTCTACTAAGCTTCAGTTTGAAAGTTTTAATTCTTATTACTCCTCAAAATCTGTAAGTTATTTTGCATTTCTATTTTGGTAATTCTTTAATTTTTTTTTAATCTTATCACTTGGCCTATAAATAGAGCATATTTTAGTGCTCATTGAGTCTATTTTAATACACTGTTCATATCAATTTTCAAGTTACTAGTTTTGGGAAGTTTGTGCAAAGTCTGTAAGAGATTTGTAATTCTCGTGGCAGTCTTAAGAATAAGACTTACTTATATTTACTTTTATATTTATATATTTAGTTTATATTTACTTTTTGGCTAATTCTATAGATTTATATTCAGAATATGAAGCTATTGTCCTAACACTGATCAGTGTAGTTGTCTGGCAGTGGGTTCTGTAGGTAATGCCTTGAATTATTTCATGCAATATGTTTTTGTTGTTAGGAAGGATAGATAAATAGCAAAACCATTCTGTTATCTAACATTGAATTTTAAATATATTCTCTTCTAGAGAACTAGAGGACGAAAACGAAGTTTTGTGCCTGAAGAAGAAAAGCCTGAGGTTGGAATATAGCGTTTTGTTTGTTTTTTTAATAGTTTCACAAAAAAATTAGATTTTGGGCTGAAATGTTACTTTCCATGCCATAATTGAAAATATTTGCTTTCCTTCTTTCCTTTCCCCTCTATTCTTTTCTTTTTGCCTTCTACTGTGACAGGAACGTATTCCCAGAGAAAGAAGGCAACGACAGTCTGTGCTGCAAAAGAAGCCCAAGTCAGAGGATTTAAGGACTGAGTGTGCTACCTGCAAAGGCACTGGAGACAATGAAAATCTAGTCAGGTAGGTTTGATACTCTGACCTTATGAGAAGTTAAAAGTCCCATCTTTATCACTTTGTCATGATTAAAATGAAGAAAATGTGCTTTTCGAAAGCACAACAAATTTCATTCCCTTATATAGGGGTATAATTACATCAGAAATAATGACTTGATTCACTTATTGATCTGCCAAAAACATTTGTATTTTAAATAACTAAGATAATCTGTTTATCTAACACAGGAGAATTAATTTGCTCTCATCAGGGTGAATTGTCAATGTTTTAGATCAGGTCAGAAAGATAAACTAACATTTTAATGATATTAAAGCTACACGAGCATCCTAAAAGTAATTAAATTAAAATAATCAACGATTTTATGAGCTGTGGATTATGAAGAATTTATGTTTTTAAAAAGGTATTAATGCTACCTCCGTTAATGCAGATCATGAAAGGGTTTGATAATCATGTTTCTTATCTGAAACAGAAATGAAAAAAGACCATTGAATGATGTTTTAGTAGGTGCAGAAATCTAATTAAAGTGTAGAATAGCTGCTATTAAATAGCTACCATTGACCACAACTTCTGTGGATTTTGACTTTGTAGCTGGCATTGTAGCCTCTTTGCAAAGCTATAAAAACTGTTCACAATTCCTGAAAGAAGAATCATGGACCTTATCAATCAGAAGGTTTATTTTAATTGAATCTACAGAGATTTCATTAAAATTATCTTTTAAGTTTAGATTTTAAAAAGTATGTTGTATTTAGGTCCTGCATGCTTCAACGAGATCTTTCTAGACAAGTTCTCCACGTCAGGTCAGATATAGTTGTTGCTTTTAACTGGAAGAAGTACTCCAAAATAAGTATTTTTGTTTATTTCTGGGAGTCAGAATTACAAGGAAGGTCAGAATCACTGATGACATAGGCAGGCAGCACGCAGCTTTGTAACCAGGATGTGTCACAGGTACAGATGCCTTGTACATACTCAGAATAGCTGGTTTCAGCATCAACCACAGCATATGATCTACCATAGAAGTTGGTAAAATTACGAGGTTGTGTGCCAGAGTGTAGCTGTATTTCCAAACTGGAGGCAGAGTGCCTGTACAAGCTCATCAGTAAGTGTGTGACTCTCATTTACAGGCAAGCTGCTACTGCTGGGTAATCTTAGACCCTGCTCAGAACCAGACTGTGAAATAGAGGGGGGTGTTACAGGGATTGCTCATGCAGTTACACTGATGGGGACTGGTGGCTGCAGGTTTTTATCTGCCCATGGCAAGATAATAACTACAGGGCTTTCTTAAGCCCTGTAGTTCACAAGAAATAAAAGATACAGGAAAACCGTTTAAAGTACTGTGTTGTACTTTGAAAAAGGCAGTGAATTAGTTTTTTTCTTCAGACTTTTTCTAGAAATGTGAAAAATACCACATTGGAGGACATAAAGGATAAGATGAGAAAATGTCATGAGGAGCTGTATATTTAAGTTGCAATTAAAAAATACTGCTAGAAAGTTACTGTCATGTCTTGTTTACTGCAGGAAAAGATTTTAGTAGTAATTTAGATGGGTGAAAAATAAACATGTTATATTGCCAAAATCCAGCAGGTTCTCTTAAACCAAGGAACTGAACAGTAGTCCTGCATAGGATGAGTTTGTTGTGTTCTAATCCTTTGTTCATAATTCTCTGAAAAATATTTCTTTAAATGTTCTTACTTTACATATGATTTTTTAAAAAATATTTAAATTTAAAACTTGCTTTTCTTCAGATAATTCCTATAAGTAGCTTCACCTTTATCGAGTTTAGATTACCACTGCTTCTAAAGAGCTGTGGAGGCTTACTTTTGACAATTACTAAATTATGTGAACTCTGTAGTCTAAGATGTATAGGGGAGTGATGCACAGTGTGTTGCTATGTCAGAGAAAGTTTTTAGAAGCTTATTTTGTCACAAAGTGATAGGAGTGAAGGGCTCAGGGATACGCAGGCTCGGCTGCCCAGGTGCTTTTTCCCCTGTGCCATCAATGCAGGGCTCATGTGTGGTGATAGAAATAGTGTTTTAAGTGCAAAGTTGTAGGACTCCTTGCAAGCAAGAAATGTTAAATGGGGGAAGAATTTTTTTTCGATATCAGTTTGGCGCTATCTGTTAGTAAAGCCCGGATTTTCTCATATCTTTATTAAGGTCTTTGGTCTTCATCAAAATTACTGGATTTAATTTTCCCTCTTTTTAACCCATCTGTCACTAAGAAAAGGGGGGTTGTGGTTATGTTATACAAAAGATTTTTCTGAATATAGGAGTTCATCACTAAGTTAAACAGAAGTATGCAACTAGTGAAACTGCAGATTTAAGGAATAATCTTGAAGGGCCTTCTGTCTTTTCCTGCTGTGTGTTACCACAAACAGGGCTAGTTACGTGATGCTTGGACAATCTGTTTTTAAAAATTGTAGGTTCTTCTTAAATTTATTTGTCCCTCATTCCAGAGTTGTTAACTGAGTAAGGATTACAGGAAGATAAGCAATTTTTTTTAATATTTCAAATAATGCAGCTGAAGTTTATTATTTATAATAATAATTTATTTAGCAGTGGATCTGGAGCAAGAAGATATACTTTAACTAGTTATTACTGTGTGACTATTGGAATTTTTTCTTTAGTCTCCATTTCAGGTGCTCCTGGGTAGCATTCAATGGTTAAGGGATTATTTGTTACATGTTCAGTGGCTTTACTTAACCTGTTGGTCATATGGTTTAAAACCAATAAATAACTATGGAAGGATTTAGCCTTAAAATGTGCATTTCATTCTGATTAATTATAATGCTTTACTAACTGACTGAATTATGTCTTAGTGACTATAGTAATAAAAATCAGGACATCTTTAATGATAAGCTTTTGTCTAAAACTTATTGACATGTTGCTTTTATTTATGCTAATACTTTAGCATATGTGTGTATTATAGACATGTCAAGATAGAGCTTATTTAATCAGGGATATCAGATAATTTAGATAGGCTCTTTCAGTGTAGTGGCATGCACTAGAACTGAAAGTTTAGATTTTGTGGTTTTGTCCATTAGTAAAGATCAGTCTTGTGATCCTTATGTGATGGCTTTTTTTTTTTTAGAAATTACAGTGAATTTATTGTATAAATTCTGCTGTACACATCTGTGTAAATTCTGTTGAGCTAAGTAAACCTGCAATTTTTACGTTTTACAAGAATAATAAGTAGCACAGTCAAGATTTACAGATCTAACAGTGAAAAATTAATTGAAACCACATATTCAAATGAGGCAAAGTTGGATTTGTAACTGTCATCATAAATGAGAAAGCTGTAGCTGTAATTAGAGACAACTATGGATTTTAAGTATCTTTTTACTCAAATGACCTGTCATTGAATTTTGAGAGAAAGAGTAGTAAAAGATGGAAGTTTTAAAATATTTTATATTTGACACAGATAGGTTTGATATGGGGCAGGTGTAAAGACACAGCACTTTTTAAAAAGAGAGGGAGGTATAAGAGCTGTAATGTGTGCTGAAACTAAAGTATTGTGAAACCAGAGAATACCTATAAAAATATATTGCTCAATCTCAACCAGTAATCAAATATTGGCAACATTTGCTGTAAACTGAGGACATACATTGAAGTATGGAAGTTTCTAAAGCTAAAGTTTGATGTGAAAGGTTACTTTCCTGAGAAACTCAGAAAATAATTTTAAAGGTTTGCGAAAGAATCTAGAATGGGACATCACTCTATGATCAATATGATCAAAGTGAGCCATTTATTGCAAAGTAACAGTAGCTTTTATACCGTTTTCAGCTTCTGTCATGCGTTACATGCTGCTTTGCAATTGGATATACCCTGAAAGCACACGTTAGCCTTTTAGCCTGGATTGGTTAATGGGTTTGCACATACAGCAGGTTTATGCAGTCCTTCTTTTGGCTTCTGTCCAATTCTCACACTCCGAAGCTGTTAGCATCCTTTGTTCTTCTTCAGACGTGACTTTTGTAATCCCTTGTTCCTTCTTGTACGTGGCTTTGCTGCCCTTGAATGGTTGCAGGCCTTATTTATCCAGATAAGCTGGATTGCTCACATATCCCCATTTCTGGAGGAACCCATCCTCCACAAAGGTTCTGTTTGTTTTTGGAGCTGACCTTTGCTGTTTGTTTCAGAAAGCATTTAGATATGATGCTTTTAATTTTGTGAGTCTTTTGAAGTCAAACATAGTTTAGACATTTAAAAGGTTTCATGAGTGCTTGATTAGAATCTTGCACAAATTGCTTCAAATAATATATCTTGCAGAGGAATTGCTTTATTCTAAGTACCTCCTGTTTTGGTTTTTTGTTGTTTTTTAATGGGGCTGTAATTCACTGATGCAAATCTTTAAAAATACCTCCCCAATAGTTCTCTTTAGAATGCCACCATATTTAGTAGAAACATGGATAAAGAAGTATCTTTCAGGTGGCTCAGTATGTACTAGGTAAAACCTGCCCTCCATACTGTAGCATTGTACAGACAAAGTGCTTCTAGCACAATATTACTGTATAATCTGCTTGGTAAAATAAAAAATTAAGATTAATTTAAGTAATTTTGATTTGTAGAACAGTTTTTTAAAGAAGAATCCACAAGCTAATCCAGTTTCAAAGCTTTCAAAGGAGGACTTCTAAATGACTTCACTTCTAAAGAAGTGGCCTCTTCTCAAAAAGTATTCCAGTTTTCAACTTCTGCTGTTAAAAAAATAATTAAATACAGCATCTGTTGTTTGCTTTAAGACACGCTTGGTTAGTATTTTGGAATGTAGTACATTAGATAAAATTGGCATCTCAATAGTAGATACGAGAAAAGCAGAATAGAGTTAGACTATCGTTCTTGTATGGGCAAAAATTAGGTTAAAGAAATCTCTGAAAAACATTCAATTTCTTCATCCAACAATTTAGAGCAAGCATATTTTAGTATATTCTTTCGTAGTTTCGTGTATTGAGTTTTTCTGCTGTATTGTCAGTTAAGTTAGAATTTTCCATTTCATTTGATTTGCAGTAACTGAGGCAAAATTATGACTTCAGCATTACAGAGCGGGTAAAAAAGATGAAGGTCATGTACTTGAAAGAATAGAGAACAGAATTTTTTGAAAACATAGATTTGAATGCTGGTTATAAAGTATTCAAAAAACATAAATCTGCAATGCGAATTATTAAGAATGTATGCAGTATTTATTTTTAATGCATATATTTACTAGGAAATAAGCTAAATGGAAAAGTACTTATTTTTCCCAGTATACTCTCTCACTTTTCAAGCAAGTCTAATATGCTGCATGTCCAGTCACTGTATCAAGGCAGACAGGGAAGGTGAGGAATAGGAAAGGCGAAAGAGGAAAATATATGCAGTGCCATATTTACTAAACAAAAAAAAAATGTTAAGGCTGACTATAATATGAATTATTCAGTCATACTATAACTGTAAATCTTTAAAAGGTGTGCAACATCTGTAATTCTGGTACTACAAATGTATGTATCAAGTTTAGGATGATAATTTATACTGTATAAAAGATTGCATGCTTAGCTGCACACAGTGGTCAGCCTTAATTCTGCTTTTGACAGAAAATGTGTTCTAGACAATCTCTTTTGAATCCTCTGGAGATCATCTGTCCAAAAATGTCTCTCACCAGATTTCCTTAGTTGTATTTGTCTTTTATAGGTTTATCTTCACATTTTTATTTCTTACATTTCCATGCAAAGGGGCATGCCAAACTTCAAGTTAAGGATTTCTTCCTTATTTGTTCAGCTGTTAGTTTTGAATCTCTTCATGAGCCGAAGTTTATTCCAGAGCAAGTACATTAATTATTCATTACTTTAAATGTACTGCAACAAAATTCACAGTCCATCATAGTGATTGAAAGCCTATTACTTACAGAAGAAGTTCAAGACCAGTAATGCAGGAACTAATTACAAGGAAAATGTTAGTTAAGCCACAGTTTTCAGCAATCTTACGTGTTACAGAGGATTACAAATGCATTATTTTATTGGAATGAACTAAGAGAATGAAAGGAAATGTAACATTCAGTTGTGTAGTTTATTTCTGCTATATAATTTATGGGGATTAATTCGGTGAGTTAAGTTTTCTAGTTGCTTGAGTTACCTGTTAAATCATTTTTTGCATATTGCCTTCTAAAAATTGTGTCTTTTTTATTCTAGATAGCAGGATAGTTCAGATAATGACAAATGCACATTTTCTTCGGAGGACTTTACTCAAACTGAATTTGCATTGCATTTTACTTTCTGTAAATTCATATGCTATGGCAGACATTAAAAAAAATGTAGGCATTGTGAAGCTCTCTTGCCAAGTGCCTACAAGTCAGGCATAGATCGGGTGATAAGATTTGTACTGCTGTCATTCAGGGCTTCTCTTAGAAGCAGACTGCTGGGTATGTTTGAATTTGAGCTATCCAGCTATCTGAAGCTGTTCATGCCTGGAACATTTGCAAAAAGTGCATGGCAGGCCATTGGGTTTTCTGTTAATTAGGCATCAGTCTATTTACCTGATACCTACTGAGTTTCTTTAGTATGCTTGTCTGTTATTTTCCTAAAATGAGACAGCAAAACGTGAATTGAAGCCCAGGTTACTATTTTCCCTTGATTGTTTTGCAGCTTAACTCTTAGGGAAATTTAAACCATCTAAAGAATAGAAGCTCAGATCTTTGGTTATTGATTTTGTGTTCTGAATCTGGTTTGTTTCATGATAATGTATAGTCTTAAAGGAACTATCTTATAGGTGGTCTGTGTAGGAGTGGCCCAAAACTGAAAATCTGGAGGTATTACTGTGTTTAAAAGACATGTTCCCATTCGATTCTGTTATCAGAATGAAGAAATTCAGGCTGGGAAATATGCACAGAACCATCTGATGTAATTTTTCTGTAAAGTTTAGCATTGAGCCTTCATTTTGCGAAGGAGAGCAAAACTGCAGAAGTTATTTGACCTGCTGTGCTTTCTGATCAAATACAGGTACAGCAAAGTGCCATTTCCCCCCCCACACTCCACGAAAGGGTTTCTTTGATTTTTTGGGGGCGTTGTTTAATCACATTTCCTGTTAATACACTGGGAAGAATAGAGGAACAATGGGTATTTGTCTCTCTCCAGTGTTACAAAAGTTCTAAAAGCCTGTTGGAGTATTATTGTGATATTTATTGAGGTTTGTTAATGTTCCTCTGACAAGTGAATAGGAGAGAGCAGTGTGAGCATTCCCTGATTGTTTTTCTTCACATTCTTTTCTGGGCTGTTACTGATCTGTCAGTCAAATCTTCTTGAAGTTCATACTGGGCTTTAGTCTGTAGAATCTTAGAGAACCGTAGAAGTTTATACTGTCCAGGTATAAGTGTAATTGCCTGAAGTTCTTCGTATTGATATTTGAAGTATGCTGATCCAAAAAGCTTCTGTACCAGTGTCATGAACTTCAGAAATATACAAGATAACCACTTGTAAATAAGAGAATCTTCCTACAGGGTTACTTTGTTTTCCACTAACAAAGAGTATTTTAGCATTTTTTTAAATTATTGAACTTGTAATATATAGTTATCCTTTTTTTTCCTCTTCAGTTACAGCTGATTGATCAAGTCTTTGCTGCAATCATGGGTTTGTAAATTACAGCTTGAAACTATATTTTGCAGTTGTAATCTGTTCCCCGCACAGCTGTCTATCTCAGGATTTATTTATTATTTTTCTGCTTGCCCTAGGAAATATAAGTATCAGAGATCTTCGCTCTTTTTTCGTTTGTATTCTATAACTACTAAGATTTATAATAATTTGTAAAATGAAAAAATACAATATAGAGGTTCTTGGCTATAAGTAATGAGTGACCTCTTTAGATAATGCAGTCACTCATTGAGGTTTTTTTCAGAAGATTAAAATTATTTAATGAAACAAGATGGAGATTTTGAAATTTTGCAGTTTGTGATGGAAGAAGGGAGACTCGTGACATATTAAATTACTTCCCAGTCTGTTTACCAGTGATAGGTTATGACTGCAAAAATATCTACCTGGATAGAGTCAGTAGCTTCGTAGTTTTGTGGGCATTCTTAAGATTTTTTTTCTTACATCAGGTAGCATCAAATAATTCAATTCACTTGTCATTTGAATGTGTCACTTACTCCATTCTGGCCAAACTGCTTTAGTTACTTTCAGTGCAGTGAGCTTATGACATCAGAATATTTCATAGTACAGCATACTCAGAGAGCAAATGTCAAATTCATTAACAATTCATTTGTTTTGCATTGTTAAACCAAGCCATTGCTACAGAAGCACAAGATAGAAATTTATACTTGTGAAATTTATGACATGAGAATTTTCATGTCCAGATAATAAAATGATGTAGTAGAAGACCACGGCAGGAGACAATAACCATTTAAATGCTGTGTTGCAGCATCAGTTTTGACTCGTCACAGTTAGTGTCAGGTGAGCATCTGTGCAGTCAGTTTAAATAAATATTAAATATTTAATTAATATTTTTAAATATTAATTAATTTAAAATATTAATTAATATTAATAAAATAATTAAATATCTCTTCACGGAACTGTAGTGTAAGTTATGGACTATCTGAGTAGAACATCTTAATATGCAACAGTATGCAGTATGAATAATGCTCCACGTGCATTTTTTATCATTTTTGTTACTGCTGACCAATACTTTTACAAGTCTTTGCTCTGTAGTTGGTTAATCTGTGTGAGATTTTGATAGTAGTTGACATGCAGTTTGAGTGCAAAACTTCATCTACACTATTCAAAACTAATTTTGTCTTGTAACAGCATGAGGTTTTTGTGTTTTGGGGTGTTTTGCATTACTAAAGAAAGAAGCATGTACATGAAAAGCAGCTAAAGGTGTGGTGAGCTTAAGGATATTGAGTCACTTTTCTCAGAACTGACCACAGTTATTATTCACATTTTTAATATGGCATATAATACCATTATATCATGTAAATTGTGTTAATGGCAATAATTTCCTTAATAAATCAATGGAGCACAGTTGCGTACAATTTTTAGCAAATTTGAGTGTAAATCAGGAATTTTACATATAGCAGTATTCCCTGAGAGGCTGTAGATAATCTACATGTTTTGGGATATTATTGTTCTTTTTAGCTTAATTGTGCTATAGGCTGAGATATTGCAAATCTTACTGGAGAACATTACTTTTAAACAGGTAAAAGAACTAAAATGGACAATAAAAAATGCAATTCAGTCGTAAAGCTTCTTCAGAGTTAGAATAAATATGGTAAACATTGCTTTTTTGGCAGTGTAAATAACAAGAGAAATCCGGTTGTAATATTGAACTTTATTTTGAAGTAGCTGAAATAATTTGCATGTAGTAACATCTAAATAGATAATTTGAGCAATGTGACATTAACATCAATCTTCTTATAAAATGTTTGATTTTTGGGTAAAGGAATAGAACTGTAGGGTTTATTTCCTGTTCTTCAGCATGATTTTGATATCCACTACATTTGATCTAGTTGTCTTGCCATAGTTCCATGCTAGTGTGGTCATTGAAATTACAGATCAAATAATCTAGACTAACATCTATTACTGAAGTAATATTTTTCCTGTATGCAGAATTTAGTAATTTTTAAAATAGTTACATATTTTTCATTTCTTTTTCTGCCTTGTTGTTAGTTTTGTTCCTTTCTTTTGCATTTTTTTTTGGGGGGGGGGGGTTAAATTATTTTTTTATCAGTGCTCTATACAAGATCGGATTCAGATTTTGCTTTGCTTTCAATTAGTAAAACTGAATTTCCTTTACAACAGCTGATATAGTTACTATTGCTTACAGTTTATGTAATTCCTTAACATTCTCATCTCAATGAAATTAAATTTTTGTGTGTGATTTGCTTCAAGCCATTTTAAATGCCAAAGTCAAGATTCTGTATTAAGACAGGAATTTTGTATCGCTCAATATTCCAGGTAGGACTTAATTACCTCGTAGCAGCATCATTCTTCTTCTTAAGGTTTTTTCCTAAACATTTACCCTTGAATGGATTTTTTAAATTGTTGTTATTTGAAGAAATATTTTTTGAGTATTGTCTTGTGGAAATGAGAAAGCAGTTTAAGAATTTTGCCATGCTGTCTTGAGTAAAGTTATAAAGTTACAGATAAATATTTAAGCCTGTCACAGATTTCATCTTGAAAAAGGCCTAAAAATTCACTTAGGTCTGAGAAGAAAGGATGTGGAAAGGATATGCAAGAAAAAAAATGAACAGCTTATGTTTTCTTCAAGAATATGAAAAAGCTCTTAGCAAAGACTAACATTTCTCTTTTTCATATCACTGGTTGTAACAATGCAAAGGTCAAGCGTAAATTAATGTGCAGTGCTTTGATTAACTAGCTGAATTCATCCCATTGGCTCTCACTCCCTCCCTTATCCAATTGTCAGTTAAACGATGTACAGTGATGTTACTGTATTGCATGTGCACCTACTGCTGAGGAACAGGAACACTAAATCCCTCTAATTCTGACTTTGACATCTGACGTGATGTTGTATTAGGGAAATAGTCAGTAAAGTGTAAGCTGACATTGGAATATGGTGTAGTAACTGACTTTTACCATTGCACATAAACAGAGTAATTATTCTAAATCATAGCATCACTTTCAGATGGATAACCACTAAAATCACTGCACTGTGGTTTCCTGAAAATGCCACAATCCTTCAACTGCCAAATTAAGCCCAGGGAGAACAACCATCAGTAGTGCCTGCACAGTTATGTAGAGGGATGAGCCCTGAACCAAATGAAAAGATGTTCTGGAAGAACAGTAACCTTTCCCATGATGTGCACATTTTCCATTACATTTCTGACACAAAATGCTGTGAAATGATTTAATGTTGACATTTTGTTTTGCTGACTTTTTCCTTTCTTATTAAAAAGAAACAAAAGTTAGGTTAGGAAAGTAGAGGGAGGGTGGCCAAGCATTTGAATTCTAATACAGAAATCTCTGCTTTAAAGTCAAAACCAAAAGCATGCTAACTGTACCTTGTTTCTTACGTATTGGATTGTACGGATATTGGGGGGAAAGAAAAATACATATCTCCAGCATCAGTATTGAATGCCTTGATCTGTAAGGTTAATTTATGTTGCTGTTTTGCAGTAATTACATACCAAGTATGCTCATTCAGTAAAGTATCCTTTCTAATTAACAATCACTGAAATCTTACACATCAGCTATGTAACACATCACATGCAGTACACCTATTTCTGCATGTCATTTTTGATGTATGTCGCTAGAAGTGATTGTAGAAGGGAGCAAACCATGAACAGACCTGATACAATGAAAGGTCAACACTTGTCACTTGGAAAAGGACAACATTTTATTGAGTGAGGAAACAAAAAACGGCTCTCCATTCATTCTGTACAGGAGCTTGTCTGCCTCTAAAGTAATACATGTAAGAATACTTGGATAGAAGAATTACTTGTCTAAAGTGTGGTTCATGCGTCCTTTGGCAGCTTTCTGTTTTGTGTTTCAGAACTGATGAAAAGCCTTGCTTGTTTCTAGCACAGTATACAATTTAATCTTTGAAAAACACAGCTTTTGCTTTTGTTTTCTTAAGGATGTGTGAAGTTTTCTTGGCACCTCATTTATTTTATCCTTCTCTCATCTGCTTTCAACGTGTTGGATGATGGTACTTGTCATTGAAAGTTATTATGTTTCCATGAGGGAGTATCTAAATATGAATAAAATATTTTAATTTGCAGTCACTGAAAATAAACGTAGAATTTTGGTTATACAGTAACTTACTTAAAAGAAAATGTGTATGTTGGAATGTGTTTTCTGCCACATTGTTTAATGGTTGACCAAAAAGGCATGCTGGCTCTGACAAATCTAAAATAATCTTAACTTATGGCAAGTGAACCTCAGTTTATTGTAATTTAAATATTTGTAACTAAAAGTGAAACATTAGCAACTAACTGTCTTTTTCCTCAAAACTAATGTGTACAGCTGGATTTTAAAAGTAGGGCGTGTCTTGGAAAAACTGTGTGGCATCTGATAGCACTTGAGGATTTGATAAAAGCTTCAGCATCTTACATATGCTAAACCAGTTTTGAGGAGGGTTTTTTTGGGGGGGGGGGGGGCAGAAGGGTTTGTGGGTTTTTTTGTGGTGGTTTTTTTTGGGGAGGGGGGTGGGGGATGGTGGTTGGTTGGTTTGTTTTTGAGAGGAAGCCAAAATGGTAGTGATAGCCAATGGTGCAAATAGTACCAATACTTAAAAGTTGAAGCATCACTTAGTTTTAGAGTGAGAAGACAGAAGTAAAAACAAATATAATTCAGTGATAGTAGTGGACTGATAGTTAAATTATTAAATTCTAAAAAATATTGTTGTAATAAAGACTAAAATAATTGCCAAAATCCTAATGGCAGTAAGCTAAACAATGGAATTTGTTGGCATTTATTTGACCATAATATGTAAGCAATAATTTCAGAGCTGTTTCGTACAAAGGACTATTAAAAATGAAATAGATGTTACGAAATTGTTCTGGCAGCCTTTAGCTGTTTGCTAACAATTTAATACAGCAATAAAAGCTAGCAATAGCAGCACCAAAATTGCATAGCAGAAACTTGATTATAATTTGGTAAGAAAATATTGTATGGATTAAAGTGCTCACTTCAGTGTAAACTGTGGCCAGGGTTTATCCTTGGGTTTAAAAATCTCATAAATTTGAATAGCTTTTTAAAGTGTTCTTGTTAGTAAAAGTCAGAGACAAATTATGTCTTGTGCTGATGTTGCTGCCTAGGGAAATAGAGGAGAGGAGTTAAATCTTTTATTCTGTGAGTATGCCTGTATTAAGCCTTCCCAGGACTCAAAAAGGAACTCTGTTTGGACCTTGTGATAGGGACTTCTTATTTAGGTATTCCCGTCTCTGTTCAGCAATCACATGAGTAAAACATAAAAGCTAATGGATGGGACTCTTGCCTGCGTTTTTGCATCTAACTGAGAGTATGCTCATTAGCACAACCAAGTGTGAGCACAGACTTGCGGTTTATGCCTGAAGAAAGGCAAATAAAATAAACAAAAAATTTCATCTCTAAACGCCGTCTTTATGACATTGTGAAATCCATCGTAATTGTGAATTTAATTCTCATTTCTTTTATAGGGCTTTTTCTGAGGGAGCAGAATCTATATGCATTTCTGAGTTGTCTGTCCTTTAACTTGTATAGAAACACTGACTAGACGAGGAGATTTGTGGCAGAATTTTCTGGAAGTGAAGTGTGCTTTATAAATGCTTATTGAACATTACACTAAATAGATGGAACTGAGTATATAGCTGGTTTAGTTGGCAGGAATCTGTGCAAGTCCACAGAAAATCTTATTTGAGAATCTCAACTGGTTTTGAGACACTTGGGGTATTTATATTTCTGTTTAAATGATTTATATTTCTTTAAGTATTTTATGTAAAAGGTGAAAATGTGGAAATGCTGGCTAGGACGGAGCTTCTGGGAAACTGAGAAAAGGAAATGAGACAAAAGAAGGGCTAAGTAGTCAGAGTGTAAATGAGTAATGAACAGAGGAGAAACCAGTTTACAAATTCTGTAAACCTTGAAGTAGTGAACAAAGATCTGAAATTTCACAAGAAAGCTAGAAGAGATCCAGTCTAGACCCTGCTGGGGACAGCTTCCTGGCAGTGCATATTCTGTGTTAACATTTCATGATGCAAGAATTGAGAAGAGGAGAAGTTACTTGAGAATGGTGCAAAATGTGACCAAAAAAATCAGCCTTGAAAAAGAACAGTTGGTTTTTGAAGATGTTCAGAAAGAATACAGTAACAGCATGAGAAATTGTGACAAGGATAACCTTATTTATTGAGCTGTTTGCTTCAGGATTGAAGATCATTTCTTAATAATTGACAGGAGAAGAACTTTGAGATTTTTTTCCCTTGATGAAGCTTGTAACTGCCACAGTGTATGAGTTTGTGAAGGGATGTTAGGAAAGCACTTGTTAGGAAAAGCACATAATTAAAATGCCTTATTTTGAAGGAAAATTTATTATCTGTTAAGACATTAAGGTTGCATGAGTAAAGTCAGTAGTGCTAGCTTTAGTAGTCTTATTGAGTGATGAGAGCAGTAATATTTATTTGAAGTTCTCTACATTTTGGAGAGAATGTGTAACTACAGGTATGTAAAAACTGCAAAAGCAGCAATTTAATATAAGAAAATGCAGAACAGATGAAAAGAGGAAATATAAAAGTACTACTTTGTCATAGTAAAAATTGTTTAAATTTACATAAAAACAGCTTGTTTGCTAGTATCTACTGACAGTTCTTTTAATAACACTTGCTGTGAAAAAGAGATAAGAAAACCAGTGGGCTTTTAAAACTCTAGAGGTAATCTTAATTTTTCACATTAAAGAATAATAAGTAACTGCAGGACTTTAATTTTCTTTAATTTTGAAAGGTTTTCTAAATAATTTCTGCTTTTATTAAACACAGAATCACAGAAGAATGCTTGAGATTGGAAAAGACTTCTAGAGCTGGTCTAGTCTGATCCCCTTAAATCAAAACAAATCAGACAGAGCATGTTAATCCAGGCAGTGTCTGGTTGGGTTTTGAGTATCTCCAAGGATGAATTCTCTGCAGCCTCTCTGGACAGCTGTTACCTCCTCAGAGTGAAAAAAAATAAATATCCTTCTATTTAACAATCTCCATTATTTCAGTTTTTGCCTGTTGCCTCTTGTCCTTTCTCTTGGCATCACTAAGAAGTCTTGGCTGTCTTTCCTTCCCCTTACGCACTGAGAAGATTCTCACGGAGTCTTCTCCAGACTAAATAATCTCTGGCCTTAGCCTGTTCTTGTATGGCAGATACTCCAGCCAGTCATCTTCATAGTCCCTTTGTTGGACTTACTCCAGTATTTCCATTATGTTTTTTTGTCCTGAGGAACCCAGAATTGGATGCAGTGTTCTTGGTGTGGTTCCACCAGTGCTGAGTCAAAAGAAGTATTATTTATTGTTCTTGAAAGTAAATAATGAAAAAGAAATTATTGTATATAACAGGTAAAAATTAGTTTATTATAAAAGAAGCGTTTTCCTGTAGTCAATATAGCGAGTCATTAAGAACACTACTGAGGGACAACAAAGTAATTTTGCTTAATGAATTAATGTCTTGGGAAAGTCATGTCATAGCTGTAGCTTGTAGTTGTAGTTTAAAGGTGAATTCATTGAGCAGCATTCTGGAGAATTATCAGTGCTAATGCTTACAGTTTTCCATTGGAATTTACATCTTAGTGGGAGGTTCCACTTTGTAAGTTCAGATAAGACATCCACAGTTCCAATCCCTTCCTCTGCTCCCTTTGAAAAGTGCGTTTTTAAAATGCATATCTAAATTCAGTACATTGAAATATCACCCCAACAAAAGCTTTCAGGGATCACATGTCAAATTGAATTTTAAGAGCTGTATCACCTAACTTGGCAGCAGAGCAAGGCACCTAGAAACTCACAAAACTAGACTGTGAACGGTCTCTTTTCCAATTCTGCCAACCACAGGAAATAATATCATAGCTAAATCTCCACACTAAGCTAAAAAGGAGCTAGAAGTCTGAGAAGGGAAAATACTGGTGTTGCACTAGAAGGATGAAGTCCCTCGTGAGGGATGGAGAACATGACGGCAAGAGGATTGTCAACCTCCAAGTTATCCTTTCCATGCCTTGTGGCAGATGCTGGAGTACCCCACAAAGTAGCATAGTGGGTGCAGTTTTTACACATGGTGAGAGTTAGTATTTCCACTCTCTTAATTCCAAGCAAAACCGAGAATACAGGAGCTCTGATAGTTATATGTAGAAAAATTCATGTGAAGCTAGTGCATTTTGTAAGTTAAAGTGATAAGGTTCAAAACATAACTTCAGTCACCATAAATGAAATTTATGAGTTGACAGTGAGCTTAATACATACATTTAATGAGTAAGTTGAAGAAAAGGAAAAATATTTAATATTGCTGCAGTGGTCTTTTTCAGTAGCTTTAGTGTATTTGTTCTCTGCCAGCCCCAGAATTGTTAATGTTATTAGAGTGTTACGTGTTATTTTTCATTTTGCTATTTTGTGAGACATACACCGTTTTCATTGTTCAAACAGGCAAAAGATTTTCTTCTGTCTTTGCCACCAGACCTTTGGGAAAAAACAGTGCTTCAGCTTCTGTTGGTCATTTTATTTGAGACTTTCTGTGTTTTTGTCAACAAGGGAAAAAAATCTGGAATTACTTAGAGAAATCCTTGATGAATGAATGAGCTGAATAATGTTTGCTTTTTTTTCAGGAGCACTTCCTTATGAAAGTTTGGTTCTCCTTTTAGAATGTTAGCTTCAATTCATTTATTTTAAATTCATACTATGATTTTTTGTTTCTGAAATAGGGAAATCTAGCCACTCAATTTCAAGAATGATGGATTGTGTGTATTCGATACAGTATCCTATACAACGACTATGTTGTGAAATACTGACTCACAGACAGTAAGAAGGAGAAATCGTGAAGTGATCAAGCAAAATGTCCATGGCTGGAACTTAGCAAAGCTTACTCTCTGGATTTTTTTAACTAGCATTGATATAGATGAAAGTTAGCTACACTGGGCAGTGGTAATAATTGTGGTACCAGACCCCATTTTCAGTTTCTTATTGTAAAACTCGTAAAAACTTGTAAAACTTTAATCACTTGGATTCAGAATTCTTCATGTCTCCTGTGTATCTTTTAGGCTGGATGTTTTCAGGCAGAATTCTTAAGGTGAGATTTGAGTAAGTGTACTGTCTTGCTCAGGTGTCCCTCACCCTCTACCTTTAAGAAAAGTGAAGTCTTTGATCAGTAAATTGAATTTTGCCAAAGAGCTCCCTTTCTTTCCCAATGACAGAGGAGAAATTTATTCATGTCAATTTGATGAAATCTTGGAAAAGAGAAGCTTTGAAGGATATTGTGAGAGAAATAGTTTCCTCATAACTATCAGAGCCATGGTATGGCAGGTTTTAGATCATTTGTCACTGTACATGGAGTGCTGTGGGCTGTTGGAGTGCATTTATCCCTACAGTTGGAGTAGCTGCAAGACTTGCAGGGAACAGAAATGTGGATTAAGAAGAAAGATGTTTAAGGACAGTATCAATGACTGGTAATGCTGCACTCGAGGAGACAGCAGAGTAGAGTAAGACAGAAGAGTAAAATGGGGCAGTGAGTGTGGAGAGGTGTGTGACTCCCCTTCTGGGTCATCTTTTGTCATTCATAGAGAGACGTGAGCAGGATGTGCAGAACTCAAGAATCTACAGCAATCACATAGTCACTTGTGGTGAGGAGTAGCATTTTGCTAGCTAAGCTTCAATATGAGTATCTTGCTCAGTGCTGATGTCTGATGTATCTTTGCTTCTCAGGCAGTCTTTGGTAAGGTAAAGATATTTCAGCCTCTGCTGCTCCTTGGACCAGGCTGATCCTTATCTAGATGAATTGCCATCCCTGGATTCTCCACAGTATTCTCAGAGGGTTTATGATGGTTTTCTTTTTTTTTTTTTTTTTTTCTCTTGAGTCACTACTTTCTACCATTTCATATCAACAGACATGATGACATTTTTTACTCATCTGCCAGAGCTTAGCATTTGTACTATACACTTGTTTCTTCAGTAAAGCTAAGCCAAAATCCTGCAAATGTGCTGTATGGAACAGTGCCTTGGGTTGCAGACAGACAAACCTTAGAGCTGTGGTTGTCTGGTACAGCCCAGTACAGAGATCATGGTGGGACTAGGACTGGATAAGGACCTGAGTTTGGATGGTAAATGTAAAAAAAATAGAATTTAAATAGTGTGCAGAGGCAGCAAAATCTGGACTATTCAAACTTCAGGACTTGAGCAAAGTTGGACTGATAAGAGAAAGACACTGAAACAAGAAAACCAGGTGGCTAATAGTCAGAGGAGGGGGGATACTGAAGCTGTTTAAAGAACCAGGGAGGGGTAATTGTGGATAGGAATCCTATGTGAAAACGAGAAGTTTGCTATGGTCAGGACAACTCCGTGACACTGAAATGGGGAATGGGTGACTGGAGAATGACATCTTAGTAATTTTCAGCTACTTCATTGTTATAGGTAGCAGAAGATATTTATTATGATTTCAAAATTACAGGTTTTTTACTGATGAATCAAAACATTTACAAAAGTAGCAAAGAAGTATTTAATTCTTTAAGTATTTATTTCTTAAAAAAGAAAAAAGTATAAATGGTAAGCATGAATAAAACAAACAATGCTAAAGCATAATTAACATTACTTAGATAGTTACAATTCCAATGTATTTATTTTGCATACTTTAAAACTCTTTATTCTAAATGCAGAAAAATATTGGTATATGACTTAATCAAATATATATTAATCAGCAACCCTTCATAAAAAAAGGGGGTTTGTCCTGAAGTTCCATGTTTTGTTAGATATTTTCCTTGATGTTACATGCTGTCATTCATCTACCTTGGCCTGTTTTAAAGAATAGATAAAGTAGTCAAGTAGTTTGGAATATTTTAATTTTTCTCCAAAATCTCCAAAAATGAGTAAGAAAGGAGAGATTTTTGGTAAAATTAGTAAATTTAGTAAAAATTAGTAAAGTCACAGATTCCATCACTTTGCAGTATTCTGAAACCAAGTTCTTCAACTTATTTGTATCCATCATTTTTTACCTTTTGTCTGCCTGTCATTCTAATGGGTTGATAGATTCACATTCTATGTTATTTTCTTCTAGAGAGGAATAAATAGTGAAAAGGAATATGGGGGAACAAGGGCATTTCAGAATGATTATGACCACTAATAAGACAAAAGGTTGAATCTACTCCATAGTTCCAAAGTCATGCAGGATGATAAACAATATTCTTTTATTTCATATTTTTCTCCCAAATTCAACTTTTGAAGATAGAAATTGATACAGCTGCATTGTTTGAAATGCATTTAAGCCTGCTTTTAATTGCTTTTAAAAGTTGTTTGATTTCTGCCTGGACTAAAGATCTGACATTTTTTAGGGGGAACCATTGTTACTCATCTGACCAAAAGTGCCCAACAACAGCAGTAACAAAAGTTGATGAAAATGGTAAAATTGAATATCAAATGGAATCATTTGATTCACCCTATGTCCAGCATGCTACAGGGTAAAACATCCCTTCTTCCTAGCAGCTTCAGTTGGTTTACGTTTGTTTCATACAGATTTTACTGCCAAAACATAATATAATAAGAATATTTATGCCCAAACAAATAATTATTTTCCTATCTACAGAGGTAGTTTTTTTCTCTTGATTCAGTTGAAACAAACATTGTGCTTATCTAGATTAGGTTATTGATGTACTTGCTGAAAGTAATATTCAAGAATACAGTTGTGTGGTAATGACATTGCAAAAAATATGCATAACTTTTACTTGACTTTCATTTTTGTCATGATGACATAATTTTCTTAAGGGTCTTTTTTTATATTATTTGAGAAAAATCTTAAGTAAGCATGTTACAAGGGACATCATGGTATTTGATTTCACTGAATTTTTGTAGTTCTTTTGGAAGTGATTTATTTAATACTTAGCACAGAGTTTCACAAATAGAATATCTTCTTAGCACACCGTTCCCAAATTTTCGGCATGGTCTTAAATGCTATTAATTAATAGACTTTTATATACAATACAATTTATCATTTTTTTAATATTTATGTATTACGTCTGAATTTTATTTGCATTCATCCAGCCATGGTATAGATGAACTGTGTTATAACAAATGTTGTTTTAAGTATATGTCTAAATAGTCATTTTCAGGAGTTGTGTACAGTGCTTTTAGTATATAGCTTGATTATGATATAATACAAATGCATCCATTGTTTATACCTATTGGTTAACTTCTGCCTTCTTTTGAAAAAAACTATTACTAAATTTTGCATGCTTCAGGACTAGTTTGAAAGAAAATTATAATTCCTTTTTTTGTGCATTTCAGAAATACTCAATTTCCACTTAGCAACTTGTTATCTTTTTAGAAAGTTTTAATACTGAAGACTGAAAATTAGCTATGAAATTATAATGGAATATATGAAATGTTTACTTTGTAAGTTAAGCTTTTCTGCATCTGTCAATCAACTTGAGAAACTTTATGGCCTTAAAAAAAAAGTCCAGAGTTAAGATGCTTATTTTAAAACACAGGTGTTTGTATGAACTGTTCAAGTGAATGCATTGCATTTTCCCTACTTTTGTTTTCTTGCTCTTTACTTTCTTTGTTGTCACATCTGAAATTTTTCTTTAGGCCACTTCATGTGTAAAGCTTTTTATTGTGGATTTGTTAATATAAATGAATAATACTAGTTTTCTGTGGATGTTTTGGTTTTTTGTTTGGTTGGGGTTTTTTTGCTTTGTTTTTGTTTTGGTTGTGCTTGGGTTTGATGGGTTGATGGCTACCAAAATGCTTTGGATATACTTCCACGTGGAAAACTTATGTGTATAACCTCTTCTGGCTTTTATTTGGTAAAACGTTTAAACTTTCTAGGTTTCAGTAGAATATTAAATCACCTGTCAGTCTTAAGAAAAAGGCCTTTAATATGACTTATACCATTGAATTTTAAGATGGCATCAAGGGCACAATATTTTACTATTTGTGCACAACAAGACTGATTATAAATCAGTCTCGTACACCTTTTATAGTACACTATTGTCTTACATACAGTCAGATACTGTCTGTAAGAGGGCTGGGAAGGAAATTTCTTATCTCTTATAACTGACAGAAATCTATACTTACCCACACGCTGGGCATCACAGGATTTTATTCAGCATTGTGACTTCCCATCCTGACCACGGGAATTGGTAATGCTTTCCAATACTGGAAATTAAAGCATTTAGAATATCAAGAACAAATTATCATAGCTTCTTATTTGTTTGTTCCCTCAGAGCTGAGGCATAAGTACCCCTGAGCTCACTGCACAATTCCTTGTACTGAAAAGGAATCTGCTGATGTCCCCTCTAAACCTGCTAAGCTGCAGTTTGTGGCTGTGAGCCCTTGTGGTGAGAGCCCTTCTCAACTAAGAAGAGTTCGGTAGCGCTGTCAGCCCCAAAATCAAAGAATCAGAGAATGTGCTGAATTGGAAGGGACCCTCAAGGATCATTGAGTCCACTTCCAGCCCTGCACAGGACCATCTCCAAGAGCCACACCATGGGCCCAAAAGTGTTGTCCACACTTTTTGAATTCTACCAGGTTTTTCCTGTGACAATTTCCCTGGGGAACCTTTTCCAGAGCCCAGCCACCCTCTGGGTGAAGAATGTTTTTCTAAATGTAGCTTAAACCTCCTCTGGCACAATTTCAGGCCGTTCCCTTGGGTCCTGTCACAGGTCACCAAAGAGCAGAGATCAGTGCCTGCCCCTCCTCGTTCCCTCATGAGGAAGTTGTAACTGCAATGAGGTCTCCCCTGAGTCTCTTCTTCTCCATGCTGAACAGACCAAGTGACCTCAGGCACTTCTCATATCACTTCCCCTCCAGGCCCTTCACCATATCTTCATTGCCTTCCTTTGGACACTCTTTAACAGTTTAATGTCTTCCTTACAAATTGTGGCACCCAAAACTGCCCCCAGCACTCGAGGTGAGGGTGCCCCAGTGCAGAGCAGAGCAGGACAATCCCCTCCCTTGCCTGGCTGGTGGTGCTGTGCCTGATGCACCAGTTCTTCCCCCCTGCCTCCCTGGGGTACTTTGTTACTGGACAGCATCTAGAGCTCAAGCTGTTGCCTTCTGCCCTTTGGCTCCAGTTGGCTTTTAGCCTATTCATCCAGCCTTGTTTTTAACTTGATAAGGAAAATGCTGTACCAGGCTGATAGAAAAGCCTTATGCTGGACACCTTTTGGTGTGTTGCAACCATTGTTCTTCCCTCTTTCACAGAGCATGTCATTCATCATTTCAAATATGAGCAACCCCTCTATCCTTATTAAATCCTTGCTGAGTGCTTTCAGTTACTTTCATGTATTTGACAATGGATCCCTTGATCTTTCCCAGTACAGGACAAGGCTGACCAGCCTGTGATTTCCTAGGTTACTACTTACCATTGTTCTTTATTGTCATATCTCACCACTTTAAGATGGGCTCGTCTCAGCATTTTTCAGTTTTCAGAGTCCTGTCTTGGCTGCGATGGTGTTTCTTAGATCTTATGCAGGAGTCTGACAGAGATAACAAGTATCCGTTTCAGAAACATTGAATAATTCCTATGGACTGGAATATATCCAGATGGACCAGACCCATACTCGCCATGTTCCTGCTGTTGGCTGTCCTTCTCTGTCCCATGTCACAATGGTAGGCATGGAGGTCTGAGGCCAAGTTTTCACCATGCTTGCTGATGTATTGAACTCAAAGGCATCACATACCTAGCCCCTTCTGCTTTATTTCTCTGAACTCTGAGTACATTTTCTTTTAAAAATCATACCCCCTTCACTTGGCAATCTTCCCTTTCGTGACAGCTTCCTGCAGGATTCAGCCTAGCATTGCCTTTGACAAGCCGGCATTTGCTCTTCCAAAACCATGATAAAGCTTTTTGTGGTCTTCCTTATGGAGAAGTAGTAAATTCTTCTGTGATTTTAAGCCATAGCAGTGGTAGGAGATTGTTTTCTGGGCTCCATGTCCCAATAAGCCATAAGGTGTCACTAGTGGCATTAATATTTTCAATCTAATTTATAAATAAAACAGGTTCATAATTGATTTCTTAATCATAGGAGCAAGTACACCACAGGTTTTGACCTGGACTGTAGTATACAGCAGCTTGATGAAGAGGTTCCCTGTCTCTAGAGTAGAACTGTTACAGTTTTAACGTTTCTGTGACTGGGAGTTTTGAGAAGAAAAAACCCTTATAAATATCTTGAAGAATAATTTACTTTGAAAGGAGGAAACAATGCCCATCTCCTAGCTCTGGATCTGTGTTTTAGATTTGTGCTTGGTAGATCAGCAGAGCAAGAGACCAGAGTTCCTACTTTGGCATGTTTTGTAGCATTGGTGATAGTCATGCTTACATTTTGACATATTGAAGTCACACAGAAGTTCTAAATCCTTCACAGATACCAATAAACTGTCAATAACTGATGGCTAACTTGAAGGAATTTTCACTGAAAACAGTATGAAAGCTGTGCAGTCCAGTGTCTTTGGTGTTGACTGTCCAGTGTTGAAAGTGAAACAGTGAAGTGAAATTTGGATTTTTCTGTCAGAATTCATCCATACCCACTGATAAAGAGGAAGTCCAATAAATTGCTTAACCTATTTTTCTGTAAAAATAAACAAAACAATTTTAGTAGTATTATAATAACAACTTTAGACTTTATTTTATTTACTGAAATGGAAAAAATAACCTTCACATCCTTTTTTATTTTAAAAGATTCTATTGAATTTATTTCAAATCAGTATTATAATCTAATTCATTGATTAGATTCATGATATAGCTCTGCTAGTTAAAATGTTTCTCAAAATATGGTCTATAAATAATAGCAATAATAAGCAAATTCTGTATTTGAAGAAAGTTATGATTTTTATTTCCAGTAAAATATTTGATCTGTAAGATAACGGTATGCTAGTATATTTATACAATACTAAAGAAGGGGTCACAATTCCCACATTAACAGAAACAGTTACAGTGAGTGACAGAACTCATAATGCAAATATGTGTAATATATAAAATGTATTTTTTGAGTTTATGCTTTTAAATTTACTGATAGATGAAGTCATAATTATTTACCTTTGGAACAGGTAATTTTAAAGAGAAGATGCTCTGTATCAATTATTGTCAACAGAGCTGAAGCCCTGGGGTCAGGCAGGCAAATTGATTGGTGCTGAGGGTCAGTCATGTTTTCTCTGGATGTGTTTCTGCAGACATGTCTGGTGTGCACATTGCTTCAGAGTGGTGTGAATGTTGCTGCTGCTGCTAGACACCTGAAAGCTCTTAAAATCTGGAAGTGTATAGATTAGACATAAAAAGTGAAATTGAGCAGAACTATAATCTCCTGTGATACAAAAAGTTGGGAAGGCAATGAAGGGCTGGCAACTGATCTTTAACTCCATTTTCGTTGCTCATTAAATCAGAGGAAAGCTCACATTTATGTGTAAACCAGCAAGTCACATGTTTTGTTAGCAAGCATGTTTTGTGTGCACAGACAGCATAAGACTAAAGCTTGATGAATAAAGAGCAACTTCGTTGACCTGTCAGCTACATATTGGTGGCAATATCTATTGTTTCATTAGCATATAATGATGATTACATTATTCATCAATACTCCTCACAAAGCTTTTTAATGTCCTATATTTGGCTTTTTTTCCACCCTAGGTTTTATGCAGTTTAAAATTAACTTAAATTGTGAAGTTTAACTTATTTTCTGTTAAAATTGTGGAAAAACAGACGTGTATGGGAAGACTTGATTTCGTATATCACGTAACCAAATAAACTATGCTTATTGCATACCAAGCAATATTTTTTTCTTTTGAATGTAAGTACTCAAAATAAGTACAGTCTAATATAGTGTAGATTACATGATATTGTGCAGTTGGGATTGGGAATTATTTTGTACTGCTATTTGCCCTTGTGTTATACAAACCCTAACTCAATATTTTCAGTTCGCAATAACAAGGATGATAAACATAATGCTCTAAGATCTGTTTTTCTACTTACATATGCTGGCAGTCACAAGACTCAGTTGAATTCATGGGTTGGCATTCAGTTGAATGTATTTTTTTTGCAGTGAGTAGAGAGATTGTACTTGAAAATGGGCTCACTCACGTTCATTCAAAATGACAGCAGGAGGAAGGAAGAGTTTTGCTTTAAGTGGATAGGAATAGTCACTCCTTGCAGTTAAGCACTGAATCAGATAGAGGCAGCTGCAGAGGCAAGATATGCATTGCAAAAACAGATCAATTGGAATCAGTCCCATCCAAATGAAATTACATCACTCAATAACCTTCCTTTCAAGCCACTGACGTCTTCCGGCCCAAATTTCTCTTGTCAAGTCACTGAGTTTTGCCAATGATTAAAGCATCTTGATATTGCTTTGATAACATCAGGGACTTTGTTGTGACAAGGTCTGTAAATGCAGTCATTTAAAAGAGAAAGCTGAGTTTCATGGAGAGTATTGAGCATATTGACTAGATATTTTTCATGTGTTCTGAGAAGGTTGTATTCACAAAGACAGCACAGAGTGAATGAAAATGACATATCCTATACAAAAGATTAAATAAAATATTGGTATCATATATGTGAAATGGTTTCATCCTGTACTAAAAGTATAATTTTCCTCTGAAGTAGTTTGAAAATATGTTCTTGTTTGAAGTGGGAATAGAAGTACTTGGAGAACAGAATTCTGTAAATCAAGAGTCAGCATGTTTATGCAGTGACCAGTTCTAAACGTTGTCATATATGTTCCCATGTGACAGTTACTAGGATAAAGCAGAGCTCTTCTGTTCCAGTGGTACCTCAGATGCTGTGATCTTTTGTCCTGCAGATAACTTTTTTACAAGCCAATCAGTATATATATTAGCAGATACATATCTGTTACAATTCAGGAAGTGTTTATTAATATTTATACTTGATCAATACTGAGAAAATTGAAGTAATTAGCAATGTCTAGAAGACACATTGTTCATCATTGTTTTCAGAGTCTGGTTTGGTTTTTTTCTTTGCTCTGCAGAGCTCAGTAACTGTCATCCACCTAATAGAGCTGTTGGGTACAGATTAATTCCTGAGATGGAGATGTACCTTGAGCAGCCTGAATTTTAAAAATGCATATTACTTATCGTCTTTACCTTGTTAGAGTTATTCGCAAATACTCCAAATTCCTCTTTAGGCTTAGCAAACTTGACCTGGTGGGAGAGTCCTAATTTTTCAGAGTTGGTAAGGTACACTGAAGCAGCTTTTTCCCTTCAGACCCTTGAAGATAGACGGATTTTACATTGTGGTTGAAAATGGATTTTTACTTGTGCCCAGTAAGCAGGCAGAAACATTGCTCTTACAATGGCTATTTAAGCTGATGAAGGCAAGTATTAAAATGGCTAAAAAGAACCAGGATCAAAACTGCTGATGTAAGCATTATGTTTGTCTGCGATTTGCAGTTTTCCCTGTCTGTTACACAAATGAGGAGTGGAAAGTATTGAAATAACTTGTGAGGTTTCTTGTCCTCTAAAGCCTTTTGAGAAGGATATCTGCACATATCTTATAATATATTTATTAATAATTATTATTAACTATATAATTATTATAGTTAATAATTGTTAACGAAACAATACATTCCATAATATGTATCCATAAATAATTATGGATAATAACTATGGAAATAATTATTTATGTATCCATAAATAATTCCTTACTTAAGTGAGGAAGCAGATGACAGCCATGTGTGGTTAGGGAGGACAGAGGTTGGTGTGTTTCTCCCTCTTTCTACCAGAATTTGAAGGGAAGTGCTTTTATAATTACTTTTTGTCCTGGATAAAAAGAGAGCTGGAAGAGAACAACTCTTCTAAAGAACCAAATATGCAATTGAGAACCTTCCTGTTCAAAGCATATATTTTGGTATTATCTGTGATTTTTTTTTGTTCTTAATATTTGTAGCACCTACTGGTAAGAGAGGAAAGCTGTTCAGTTTTGCTCACCATCCTTATTTCAGATTTTTGTGCTCACTAAATCCTTTTCCTAAGTGAGACTGTAAATACAAGTTCAGCTGCTACAGAAGACTCTAGGTACTTCAGTCAGTAGAAATTTGAATGGATGTACAGGAATGAGAGCAGTTCTTTGGTTGAGAAGGGTTGGCAAATGATATGTAGGGATGGAAGAAGAGCAGAAGGAAAGACTAGAGCAGGAGAAATGTCGTCAGTGAGGGTGGTCTCAGGGCAGTAGTCAGTTATCAGATGAGTTTGCTACTGTATTACAATAATACAATTAACTAAAATAATTACATGCTATTGTATTTATACATTCATACTCTTTTGCCTTTTACCAATCTTTCACTCGCTAGAACAAAAAAAAAAAAAATCACTTGTTTAAACAAAGCCAGTAGTGATTCCTTAATTAACAATATCTCAAACATGAGAGGGTGAAGATAACCCTAGAACATGTAAAATAAATGCTGTCAAGTTAAATTTTTAATAGAGTAGAAATGGAAAAATTGTCCAACCATTTAAAAAATAATCGCTCTTTAATATATGAGTAAATATTCCAATAGCCTTTTAAATTTCTTGATATGTTGTTGCAAATAAAAATGCAATACAAAGAAGTATCGTAGGAATAACTAGTGCAGGTGTAGGTTACTTACACTTCCTACTTAATGTCTGTGTTCTTACAGCCTTACCTAAAGTGCTACAAAATATTAGCATCTTTTCTCAGTAGTTACACGTTTCCTCTGAGAACCTTGCTTGTACTTAATGACTTTGATTTGTGAGCCTTAAGATTTAACTGATTATTCTATTGGTTCAGCTGTGAAGTTGGTTTTATATATAAAAATATGTTTACATGGATAAAAATTTTATGTAAAAATAATAAATAGAAATTTATATGTAAGTGCAGTTATATGTAGATACACATACATATATGTGTGTGTACATACACATATTCACATACTCATTCACTCATTTTGAGAAACCAAAATAAAACCACTTGTATTTAAAGTACGGGTTGCTGTATTCCTGCCCAAACCTTGTTAGCCCAGATGGGCCAGCCTGTCATATTCTGATGACCTGACTGAAATGGTACAGTTGCAGCTGCTGACATTGCTGTGAGAGGGTAGAGGTGGCACAGAGACCTTCAGTTTACTTGGTTGTTTCTGATGCTACCCTTCAAGTTTCTACATTTCAGTGTGCACCCATGTCAAACTCAGCCACTGAGGCTGTCAGAAAAAAAAACTAGTTGCACTCAGTAAGGAATGGGGATTGTAATGAGGTGACAATGAAGAGTATCTCTATCTTGCAGCTAAGCTTTTCTTCAGTTGTCTTGAAAAGTTCAAAATTGCACTGGAGAATTGCAGTTCAGGACACCCAATTTAAAATTTTAATCGTGTCTCAAGTAAGAGATGAAGTGAGAATTGGGAATGGATTTACATATGGTACTTCTTGCTGTCCCTCTAATTCTTAGACTCAAAATCCTTATATTCAAAACTAAAATTTGGTTGCAAAGAATTGTTATTTTAACATGTGGCAACAAGATGGCTCCTGTTCATCAGACTGTTATATTTTATCAAAGTGTGACAGCAGTTTCTTTTTTATTTACAATTCTACTTAAATACATTTCAAATTTTAAAAAAAGTAAAACCACTAAATGTGCTGATGGTAACTTTTTATCGATCTTTCTTTCAAAATGCATATGCTCATCTTAAAGACAACATAGATGTTTTCCTAATTAAAATCTCACATTGCTCTAAGATACATTAATTTACTGTATGGCAAGTACTTTAAAGAGTTTAAATGTAGAGAATCAGCACTTTAAATTTATATTGATTTTTAAAAAGCATTCTTGAAAAGTATGTATGTCATAAGTGTCAAAAGACAGGAAGTACAAGTAGGGAAAGAAAAAACTGAGAAGACTTTGGAATTACTGGCTCAAAGACATTTTTTCAGAAGTGACTAAAGCCTTTTATATACTGAATTATTACAGTGCATTTTGAAAGAAACGCTTACTTAGTCCTTCCTAAATCGTAAGACTTGTTTTCTTTCAAATGCTGTTCCATAAAACAAACATTTTTTTGAAATTATAACACCAATGTTTATGCTTGTAGTCAGTCTCATAGCTGCATTTCTGTGGGTTGCAAATCTTAGTAAAATGCTAGCTTCACCATCAAGCCTACGTGTATTAAATTGTTGCTTTTATGATTAAAAAAAGCAAAAACAAAACAAAAAAAAGAGGACTGTCTTCTCTGTCTTGCGATGGACTGCCTTTGTTCTTTGAGCTGTATTGAGAAAAAGTTATGAGAGTTATAAGGATGCTATACTTAACTCAGTTTAATGTTTTGACACTTAGAGACTTGAAAATTTGGTGTGGGTGTCAAAGTATTTGGATCTGAGCATACACATTGCTTAAATTTAGTGTGATGTTTAAAATGTTTCATAAGACAAAGGAGAGCTGCTATGATCTTTCAATGTTAATATTTTTTTCTTATCACTTTACTGTGTAGATACCCTTCATGAGACACAACTCTGCCACAACTCATCCTCGGAGGCAATCGTGGAAACCTTTTATAATAGGATTTTTAAATGTGGATAAAGCTCTCAATAGAATACCTAAAGTAAAGGAGAACAGCTACCTTGTCTCAACTATAAGCTTATTATGACAAAACATTGAGTTTGCTTGTCAGGCTTGGATAGAATGTAATTGATTGGTTTGTTATTTGGACTGACAAGGTAGTTAATTTGCCTGCATTTTTTTGCACTATTCAGGAACATTTTGTATGTGCATCGTTGAAAAATCCCGGATAAATGTCTTGTCAGGATTGTCCTATTAAGTAATGTCTCTTTCCCCTGTGCTGCGTTGGCAAATGATGTTATACAATGCTTGGATTCATTGAAGAGTGACAGAAGCCTGTGGGACTTAAATATTGTGTGTTCCTCTATGGTGATACTGAAAGAAATAAGCAACGGTTTGCCATCTGCCTGTCACTCTACTTATATACAGTTTAATAAGAACATTTCTATATAGAACACTGTGTTGTACATAGACCTTACTGTATAAAGGATTGTTTCCTAAAAAAAAAAAAAATAAATGTTCAGTGATAATGAGACCTGTAAAACACTTGAGACATACTATTCTGAAGGAATAGATTTGCCATGGAAAATTTGATTTTATGCTTATTAGTATGAACTAATTGTTTCTGACTGCAGACACTTGAGTGACTAGAACTATACCTATACTTCTTTCTGGTAATTTTTTAAAAATAAGAAAAAATTGAGTGTGTGCAGGCATTGGTTTCATTTGGCTTACTTCTCTGGCAATGTTCAGGACAAGCTTATCTCCTCCCAGTATAAACACGAAGTTGTTTTGTAAGTTGGGGAAGGAATGAAGAACTGATCACACAGCGTGACAGCTGAGATCTTCGTCTCCGTCCGTATATATCCTGGTAGATGCACACATAGTATTTTGATCTTCAAATGGTACAAATCCAGTTCTTAAATCTACAGTATCAGAGTGTTGACATCTTCATCGTTTTCATCTTGAACTTGTTCTGAAAAATTCTGCTCAAATGCAATCACACTTGTAACTTTATGATCTATAATCTTTGAATTTCTTGAGGTATGGTGGGTTTTGTCATCTGTCAAGGCACATTTCCATTTGAAAGTATTTTTTAAACTTGAAAAAGAAATTAAATGCTGTAATAAGTAATAGGAGGATATACAAATTTATGTATACTTATCTACAAGTCATATCTTACCAGGGCATTTCATGTTTGAATATTATATTAAATAAAATTAACCTGATGTCTAACACGTCGTTTCATTTTAAAAAGGGGGTGGGAGAATCTCAGAGTTAAGATTTTTGTTGGAACTGTCAGAAATGCTTATCATTCTCTGTTGGCAAGGCACACGAAGACACCTTAAAAATAAAGAAATTTGCACTAGGAATTAGATGCTAATGAAGGAATTTGGTCTTTAAGGATCTGTGAATCCTTTCTAGGAAGAAATGACCCAAGTTTATTGACCACTTCTGCAGTATTCTGAAAGTAAAAAGTTGTGTCCAAGTGCTGCCTAAGCAAAGGGGGAAAAAATGTTTGGCCATATATCATGCTGAGTTTATGAAAAAAAAAAAAGAAAAAGTAATGTTTAGTGTGATTTATGGTCATTTATTAAACTGAAATGGTCTAGGTATTGTGGATCAGAGAGAATGATAAATGTGGTTTATCTTGGCTTTAGTAGGACTTCCAAAATACTTCTGTGTGTGACATTCCTTTAAATAAGGATTCTGTTAATTAAGCTGCAATAAAATATGTAGTTGATTAGGAAAGTAAACTAGCTACCATGGACTCACTGTCAAATGATACTCAGCTCACTGGGTTCCACTCAAGCTCTCCTGGATACAATATTGCAATATTTTTGTTAATTTTTGCTTTAGCATACTAGGTACTGAAATAAAGTCTTTGGCCATATTTGTAGGTGATGACAGTAGGATGTGAGGGAGTACAGTGTTAGAATTTAAAAGAAAGTTTTAAGAAAGTATTGAGAAAAAGCATGCAGTGCAGAAAGGAAAAGGCAAATCACTGTTGATTGCGTGATTATGTCAAAAGTGACTTAAAAAAAAAGAAGACATTTTGGGGTACTTTAAGTATTTTAAGTACTCTGGATCACAGATCAGAGAACTTTGATCAAACTGATCAAACCTGATACGTACAGAGAGAGGAGTTACATTTAGCACATTGAAGTACTCCTCTCAAATAATCCGAAGAACAGTATCTCACCCTTTGAAAAGTCTCAGCTAGCATATCCTGTCCCCTTTGGTAAACAGAGAAGGTCCAAAGCAAACTGAACTGGATGATAGGAAGACCACAGGAGACAGACACAAATAAAAATAGCTTAAAATAGTAATATTTCTTAAGTGAAGAATATTTCTTATTTCTATAGATGCAATCATTTCTTTAGTGAAGGTGGGAAGTCTGCTAAAAAAGCATAAATTAATTTAAAGATGAAGTTGCTACAGAGAAGGAAAAAAATGTTCTTCAAAGCTGATCACACCAAAAATAAGCTACATTGTATCAAGGTGATTTAGCCGACAAAAAGGGTTTTTTTTAATAATAAGAATACTTGCACTAGAGATGTTTGTTAGGGAAGATCAGCAGTCTCTGCTATTGGAGGATTTTAAGGCTAGACTAAAGCGTGTTAGATACTGCTTCAAGTATTGTTATTTTCCTGGGCATGCTTGAAATCCTAAGGTGAATTCCTGCTGTGTTTTTTGTGTTTTTCCCCAGTACAGCTTCCTTGTAGAATTTTGTTCTCTGTCTCTCTCTCTCTCCATCTCTCTCACTCTCTCCCATATCATTAGGTTGAAAGCCAGATGCTAACACTTGATGTTTCACCTTTTGAAAGATGTTTGATGGCAATTCAAACTATATTCAAAACTATAATGGACTTTTCTAGTAGTTCATAAACAGTACACCATTCAGTAGAGTTAATAGTCTGAACACCTGAGAGTGGCACTATAGATGCAATCATGTATTACTAGAATGTGCTTCAGAAAGACAAATGCAGCATTTGGTAATAGCTTCCTAAATTTTGCACTTTTCAATTTTTCAAAGGACTTCTTCAGTGTCTAATTGGTGTAGCATTACTTCAATGCAAGTCTTTGAGTCTATCTTGACAGAAATTGTTAGTTTAAACATTAAAATGCTGGAAATAGAGGTTCTGTACAGTCACTGTATATTAACAAAAGCAAATGCATCTGAAATATTGCTCATATAATTATATTCCATTTGTATATGTGGGCCATTAATGAATTTTGTGAACTAATTTAACAAAGCCATGTGTTGTGTAGTTTTGCAGTACTGAGAGAAAACTTAATTTCTTGCTGAAAGAAAGCTGTTCAAATACAGGTATAGTAAATAAAGTTTCTTTTCAGCATTCTTAAAATTCATTTTGTACATACAAACTTGAGTTCCATAAACCAAATTATTTGTAGACCATTCAGAAAAAGTCTTGGTTACATAGGAATGACATACAACAATAACCCTTTCAGATTCTTCCTTACCCATGAATAATCAATGGATATGAGGGGGTGTCTGATTTAGTATTAAAAGAATGATTTTAATCAGTTAAATCAGTTAGGTGGCAGTTTTGAGTTTAGCAAAATAAATTTAGCTTCACAGATGTCTGCCAGATTAATGCTTGTTTTCTTTTGCTGTTTAGTGGTATAACTGAAATAGGTTATTTCTTTTTTATTAATGTCCTTGAGATTGGACAGAAATTTAAATAAACAGGAGAACAGACCATTTCCCATATCCAAAAGCACTAGGTACCTTATCATGAAATTACTCTTACTTGAAGTTCAGTAAGCTCATCATGCTCTGTCAGGCTGTCTGTCCATCTTGTCCCATACACTGTCTTCATCAGCAATAGGTAGATATGAAAAACAGAATGCAGTGATCATCCCTTATCTGGTATAATCCCTCACCTTTCAGCAATAGTCATGCCCTCTCTCTTCCAGGCATAACACAACAGAGTCTACTCTGTCATCTTCCATTATGAACTATGTAAATAAGAGCCCTCCTTTTGTGTACTTGCATTGTACCTGGCATAATAGAAATTGGAATGTGACTTAATTACTTAGTGTGATAACATAGCATTATCCTTCCCAGAAAGGGTATTTCATTTACCTAAATCAAAATTATGAAAATATCAGAATCCAGGTTGCAGAATTCTCTGAAGGACATCTGTTCCAGCCACCCACTCAACACAAAGATCTAACTTTGAAATTGGTTGAAGTTCCTTACAGTTTAATGTGGGTGAACTGTTAGCATCGTTGAAGATGCCTTTCAGGGTAACAAGTACCTGTGTATGAAGAGGTCATATAGTTGGGCTATATCCTGGTTTATAATCAAAAATTTATGCATATGCCTTCACATAAGAATTTTAGTGCAGAAATCTGTCATACTCCTGGTGATAAAGTCACCTGAAGCTTGACTGGCCTATGTGAGAAGACTTCTTAAAACTGTTCTGTAGAATGGAAAATGCAAGACGACCACAGATTTTTAGCTGTTATGTCATTTATAGGCAAGGGGGAAAAAGTATAACAATCAGGAAGAGAAGACTTCTTCCGTTTTATACTTAATAGTGTTTTATTATTTTGTCTTTTTTTTTTGTCTAAAAACAAAGGAGTTTGTAAGAATCTAGATCTTATATCTCAGAGTCTAAATGTAGTACTGCATCACTTCTGGTTTCTGTTTGACCTGTGACATATCACAGCAAAATGAAAGTAATTTGTTTTGGAATTAATTGAGCTGAATTGAAGAGTTTTGGTGTGGAATGGTAGGGTAAGATACAAAGTCTTACATTTCCTTATTTTCACCTTGTTTCAAGAAATTCCAGAAGCAAAAGATGAGTATTATCCACATATACGATAATGAAAACATGCTACAGTTTTGGGCTCCTCCCTCAGTAACTAGAATAAATGTACTTTTTGGACAGCATTAATAACAGTGCACTAAATAGAGGACTATGCATTTATTTCACCATTAGATCTTGAATTTTACTGTTTAAAGTAAAATAAGAGCACAGGAAAGCGCCTTCTTTGATGTGACATGTAAGAGTTGCTGCTGCAACCCACCACAGAGTGTTCATTCCTGTCATCCAGAATTTATCACTCCTGTGGTCTGGTTGCAGTAAGGTGTCACAGGAGCACTCCTCAGCTGCTCCAGGCTGAAGTAATTCGTTTTGGTTCTACAGTTTGATTTGGGAATGCTTATGTGTTCCTTTCTATTGTATGTCATACAGGTGCTGATACAAAACCATGTGACTTACACAGTCATGGCTGGTTTTAAGTTGCTTATCTGAAATCAAGAATGTGGTGCAACGTAAAATGAACCCCAAATCATGTCTCCATCTGTTTGTAGTTCCAGAGTGAGTCAGCACTTGGACATGAGGGATTAAAGGGGGGAGAGATCAGTGCCTGAGAAGAAACCTCTGTTCCTCAGATGTCTTCCTCAGGTGCTAAGAGCCTTTAGTCAGAAATGGCATCCAAAACAAGCCAGCAAAGTATGATGCTTATCAATAGTTAAATCTACACTGGTGCTGGAGTAGCCATTGTGAGGCATGCCTTCAGCAAGTGGGTGCATGTACACACATGCATCCCACTCCAGTTCCCTTAGAGTTTAAAAATTCTGGATTTGCCTACTTCTGATTTTTTTTCTGACTAATTCTTGTCAGAGTAGGGCTTATATGAAAAATTCTCTACTTCTAATAGTGAGATATGTATCAATGCTTTATATTTTTTTTTCCATTAATCTTTCCAAGCTGTTGTGACAAATCGGGAGCAGTGTGTATATTTTGCTATTTTGTATTTTGTTCACCGTGGTACCTTTTGGCATGACACTGCAGGCGGTGTGCAACGATGCGTACATAAGTGAGATTTTCTGTAGTCTCTGAAGCATATTTGAAAAGTTGTATTTAAAGATTAGCTTATTAATGTTGTGTTTCAGGGACATGTAGGTAATTACTTTTACAGCTATAGATGGGTGATGCTGTCTCGTGAATGCAAAATAGGTTTCTTCGCTCTGGCTGAATCAGCTCTTTGTGGTTTTCGATGATATTAACCAGTGACTTACAAATGTGCCAGTGACGGGTGGGTTTTGCATTCACTGCTCCTCTGTAAAAGCACAGTTCTTTTTCCCTAGTGCTTGCAGGAAAACTTCTGCAGGCCAACTGATAAGACTCCCTCCTGTGCAGGTAGATGCAATGTAATGAAATTGGATGTCTGTGCTGAGCTTTGTAAATAAAATGAGATTGACCCCAGCCATTATCTCATTTATCTCATTTACATTGTAAAATCAGTATCTGCACTATTGATTAGAGCATAATTAGTTAATTATGAACACGATAGGGCTTGAGCACAGCCAGCTGTACTGCTAAAAAAACTAACAAAAACAATCCAAGGGCAAGAGCAGATGGAGATCACTCTATTAAAGAACAAAGCAAACATATTTCAGGTATGGAAATGCCTAATCAAGCTTTCTTGCGGTGAAGAGGTAGCTGACATGCATTATATACTTCTATAAGTAAAAAATGGGTTTTGGGGTTTTTTTTTAAACTTTTTTTATCAAAACTACTTCAGATTTCACCTTTCTTCTTCACACTCCATTTTCTCTGTATTTAGTGGGCATATATCTATCCTCATTAATTGCTGGAATGAGGAACATGGTGATTTTTAATTTTGATGCATAAAGTAATTTCAGGCTTGTTATAACAGTGATAGTAAGCAATTACCTGTCAGTTAGAGGTAATTTAGGAGGTTAGGTTAGCTTGTCTTTGTGTGGAGCTCTGCTTTTAGTTCCACAAAGTTTTCAGTAGAGCCACTAACCAGGCCACTGAAGATGGCCCACCTCTTAATTGCATTTGTAAATCATGTGCTTCACTACAAAAATAGTTATCCACAAATAGCAGCAAGATAAAATATTTGCTAGTTTAAGTTTGAACATGTGACCTTGAATGCACAAAGGTAAAAATCTCAACCACCTGTAATATGGAGGAAGTGGCTTCTTCCCCTTTCTCCCCGTCCCCATCCCAACAGTTTTGTTTGTCCTGTTAAGCCATCTTCAGGATGGAAGCGGATGATACTTCTAAATGATGGTGCCATGTGACTCCTTTACTCTGTAACTGGAATGTGAGTGCATTTACCGACAGACAGGCTGCCAGACTGTCAGCATGACATCTTTTGTGACCCAACAATTTCGTTCTCTATAACTAAGTCAAAAATACTCTGTGTTTTGGTGTCGCTTTCTTATTTTCTGAATGTGGCAGTGGGATTTCTATCATTTTTATCTTGCTAGACAAAAGAACATAGCTAATAGTATACACTTGAGGGATTCATCTTGTTTTATTAGTGCCATTTTAACTTAGGTGGAACATTTGCTTTTGGAATTAGGATTTAAGAATGCCAGTTTGGTTTTTTTTCACTGTCATGCATGTATCCCCAGTCAGTCTCAGCAGATGATGATTGCCAGACAGCTAGAGCATCATCTTTAACTAAGGTATAGTGTGCATTCATCCATTTTCCCAGCATAATGTTCTGGGAACTTCAGAATCAGTGAATTTCTGTTTTCCAGTACTGAGTTCATATTCCAGTAAAAAGCAGTAGGAAGCAAGCATTAAAAATATTTGGTATATTTACACTTTTATCACCATGCAGCTTTTTATGTTTTGATACGAAAATTCTTTTTTGCATTTCCTCAACTGTGCAGATGAGGATAGAAGCTATGTGCCTGAAAACTTTCACATAGATATTTTTAACTCATTCTAGGAAAATTAATTTTTTCTTCTACCAAGCTACTCTGAAGTGATAAAAATTAATGACAATAAATATTAAAAACATTGCGCTTTAGAATGGTGCCTCGAGATCCATATGTAATTTCACAATGTCATGCTTATTTCAACCCATCTTTGCAAACTCCCTCAGTGTATTCTGAGGAAACATGGCTGAAAGTGCAGTCAGGAAGTACCACAATCTAGGCAGATAATGGTAAAAATGTAAAAGATGCCAAAGTGTAATTTTTGAGGGGAAATGTTTTCTTTTGAACTTAAGGACAGATAAAGCAATTACTTAGTGAAAAAAAAATCTAAATTGACACTCTTTAAATCAGATGTAAATTTTAGAATTAAACTCTGAAAGTACTCTAAATCAGTCAGAAATAGTGGGTTTCTTTACTTTCAGTTACTTAAGAGGATCCTTAAGTTTACATGAAGGGAGTTCTGATAAGCACTGCTCAAGTGCAAGCCCTTAAATGCGTAAGATTCCAGATATAGAAATAGGTTAGTAAAAATATGCTCCTTTATAGATGAGGCTCAAAGGAGGCTTAATCTTTTGCTGAAAGTCACATACACTGTCGGGATTTAGGTGTGTGACCTATCCCATCTCCCATTCTCAACCTTTTTATTTTAATATACCTTTCACAGGAAATAGACTGCATGTATTCCTGATTTTAAGTAATATATTTCAACATTAGAATTCTTCTGTCTTTAAAAACTGAGAGTGGTTTTCTGTTTTAATTGTTTGCTTAAGTGGGAGTCCTGGAGTTAGATTGAGTCAATGCTAAGCAATCCAAAGGATATATATTGCAGTATGGTATATCTCATTTTCAAAAAAGTATCAAAACCATGTCAGTTCAGCGTTGAATCCTGTGGATAGTCAGGTCATTGCTTTTAATTTCTATTTAGCAGGAAACAGTACATACTGTACCCTTACCAGTGCTCATGTGTTACCTATGACTCCTAGCAGTGAGGACAAAAGTATTTACTAAGGTTGAATGATCATAATTCAAAACAGTTGCTTCTTTTTATTGGGAGACTGATCCTTGGAGAAGTCACATGAACATTTTGTTCTGTTCATGCAGCAGTATGTTCTGTTAGTTGAATCCTCTTTCTGTGATGCACTGTCTATTCTGTCGATAAATTATGCCCTTCTGATCTCATGATGCCTGTGCCATGCTATTACTGCAATTTTTGGATATTTTTGTGTTTGCTCATGCTGTAGAGGAAAAATGAGTGACCAGGAAAGCAGAAAAATAGAATATGGAAGATTTCTTGAAAATTTTTGATTTTTAAACAATTTTTTTTTTTATTCTTTCCTATTTTTCAATCATTTATATTAGGTTTAATTCAGAGTTTAAGACTGCTTAATGAAGAGACTATTGCTAAGTAAATTTGAAAAAAGCTTTTCTTTTCATACAAAAGAATACAGGGAGATATGCAAATAAAGAGAAGTTCAGTAGGGTATATGAAAATCTCTATTATTTGCTTTGAAAAAAATCTCTCATTTTGAGCCTATTATTGTTCTGATTTAAAAATCCCTTCATGAAACACTTGTTCTACTGTAGCATTTTTTCTATTTGTGGTATGTTAAAAGTAGTTTAACAATAGCTATACTGTATGTTTTGAGCTTTTTGTGTCGACCATGCATAGTACAAAACACTAATGAAAGGTTTATTAAAGAAGAACATAAATTTGTTGTGTGTACACAGAGCACTTTTATAAGTGAAAGATCACAGTGAAATCCTTTTAAATTAATTCCCTTTCCAGAAAATTCAGTGTGAATGAGAAAATATTCTGTACATATGTTTATCAACCACATAGTCCTGGTGCAAAAAATGTAATTCATAGCTGTAAGTTATACTTGAGTTATTTAAAACGTGGGTGAATTTTTCACAAAGCTTTTCTTGAAAAACTACCTGTGCAAAACAGTGTATTAAAACTATGAAAAATAAATATTGTCACTGTCTAAAAAAGTTAAAATTTCTAGAAAAAAAAAAGGCCGTGAATGACACTGAAGTATCTAAAAATGTAAGCAATTTTTTTTCATTAATTTGCAAGTCTTTGAGATGTTGTCATTTATATATGATGACAAAGGTGATATATGAGTGTCTGCATCAGGATATTCCAGATTAAGCAGAACCTACTTCAAGTGGCTGTTTAAAATTACCCCTTATAGAAAATTGATTTTCTTTATTATGATAATGGATCAGGAAATCTTCTGCTGAGAATTGCAGGGAAGCTCAATCTAAAATAGTACAGAAGTACCATTTAATATAAAAACGTATTTTGTTTTTCTCCTGCAGGTGTGATGAATGCAGGCTTTGCTACCATTTTGGCTGTCTAGACCCTCCCTTGAAAAAGTCTCCTAAACAGACAGGCTATGGATGGATTTGTCAGGAATGTGACTCTACATCCTCCAAAGTAAGTTAATGCACCCTAAAAATAGTTGATGTATTCTGGTTTTAGGAGTTTTACTTAGTGTCTGAAGTTTTTTTATGAAATGCTGTCCAGAGGTTTGCTCTGGTAGAAGGTCATGAAATAAGATTTCAGATGATCTTTAAAATAGATATTAAAAAAACCCAGAGTGTATGCTGGAATATAATGGAAATAATCAGTAAAGAAAGTTTACTATCCTAGTTAAATGCTTGTTTTTGACATTGTGCTCTCTGTGAGAAAGGTGTGAGCATAGATACTGTGTCAGCATTGGTAATATTGACAAGAAAAAGTATTTCAGGAGTACTACAGAATACAGACCTCTAAGGACAGAGGAAATGTATGTGTTCTCAAAAGAAAGGAAGGTGATTTGAATTACTAAACCTTTTTCTTTCGCTGAAAATTCATATGAAGGCTATCAATACCTTATATTGATTGGCATGCCTTGTTCAAATATAACATTGTAAAATTAGAACTACATTTTTGACATGTATTAGCTCTTCAATAATACTGAAAGTAATAGTATTCCTTTATAGTACTGACTTTTCAAAAAATAGAGATTTTGATTCTTTGTCTGCACAGAAGCTTCTGTTAGCACTGGCATTCTCTTCTATCATCACCATAATCTCTGAAGAGACACTTTCCAATTGATTTCATAAGTGAGTCTAATACCTCAGTGTAAAACTAAAAGAGTATTCTAAAAGTCTTCAAGATTTTTCAGGTTACTGCCACTTTCTTTGTATTTCACAGCATCTTTTGCCTAGTAAGTGCCTCAGTATTTGCATACACAGGGACACAGGCACGATGAGGTGTTCTTACACGTTAGTTGTCATCATACTTGGATACTTAAACTGTCATGCATTTATTTTTAAGATTGGCACATAGAGAAAGTTCAGGGGGTGGTATCATTTTTTGGTTTGCTAGTGTCCTTCTCCAATTGCAAAAATATGTTATTCAGTTTCCCCCCAGGGGATTAATCAAACTGTTCTTTTGTAAGGAGGCACGGAGACAGACACAGGAAATTAACTGTCCACTTTAGTTTGGACATCAAGCAATCTTTCTTGAATACCACTTACATGCAAGAGACATTCCAAGAGTGAATTAAAACTGTTATTGAATTTCTGTCAGCTGCTTAAACTAAAATGGAGTCCTGATGACATGAGTTAAAATCTTGTGTATCTTCTATTCCTGACTTCCAAGTAAACAGAAAAATCCAAGGGTTCGTAATTTCTAGTTGTGTTTTCCTGGAGATTAGTACACCATGTATCAGGAGCAAATTTTTAGCTACTTTATGAGGTAAATTAATTATGATGGACTTCACTTCTTGCAGGGTGTTTATTAGTTTTAAGGTGTGTTGAAAAATAGATTGTTTTAAAGAGTAAACAAAAAATTTCAGTAGAATGATTATACATTTTGTGTTATCTTAGTGATTATTACGAATTTTAAAAACATTCTTGTATCTGATTTTCATTCATAAATATTTTTAATGAGTAAATTTAAATAAAGTCTCTTGCACTTTCAAGTACAGGCAATTAGAATTGCATTTGAGTGAATATATAATGAATATGAAAGATGCTGAAAAATTTGTCTTATGGGGACTCCTTGTGGTTTTGTTTAGTCACTTTCACATAGCTTTTCCAGAGAGCTGTGCAGAGAAATTTCTCTGATAAAGCTGTATTGCCCTATATGTTCCCCAAACCCTTTTTTGGTAGCTTTTTTCTGTTTTATACTATGCAGTGTAATAAATTCAAAAGATATGGTATCAAGTTAAACTCCTTTCAGCTATAATGTGAACCTATTTTTTAAAGGATTAAGACTTTGTCTTGTACTTAATAATTTTCAAATTCTTTGTTCTACATGGCTTTAGGGATTGTGTATTATGTGTCTGTGATTTTTCACAGCCAGGAGGAGCTGGTTATGATAAGGCTTTTTCTATCCCTCCTCAGAGGGTGTGGTCTCTCAAATGTGTGTTTGGAGTTCAGAAGTGAAGAAGTGAAAGTTGGGTCATTTGCTGCACTCTGCCTGACCTATGGATGAATTGCAAGCCTGAGCCGCTGATGATTTCAGTCTCTCAGTCACTGACTGCATCCAATTTTTGATGTGTCACAGGGAAGTTACTAGTATGGATTATAGTAGCAAAATGGGATTGAATTTTCTGCTTTGGCCGAGGAGACTATTGTTCAGTTCTCATTCTTTTGACTTTGTTAATCTGTTTTGGTCCAGTTTAAATCACTTATAATACACATTTTAAAATTCCCTAACAATGTATCTTCATTAGCTCTATAGGGCCTTGAAAATAATTGGTAGGTAATTAAACACTATTTCAATGACAAGAGAGATCATAGTGCTGAGCATATAATGCCTGTTAGTTTTTACTTCTAATTATGAAATTCAATTTTAGATGTTCAGTAAAAGTTGCATTCTGCTGACAGCGAATAATGCTATTTTATTTTCAGATTTTGCCAAGCACTTGCAGGTGTCAGCAGTACAAGGCATGTAATTTAGCAGTAATAAACATATGATTTAAATTGTTATCTAGCACAAACGTTGGACATGCTGCTTCCATTTTGCTCATCCTATTCACAGGACTCTCCAGCAGTTGTGTCAGGTTTTCCACCAGCGTAGCATATTCCCATATTACCCTGCCTGTCAAATAATAGACAGAGACTGACTTTGCTGTAGGGCATGAGGGCAACAGCTTCTGTGCTGGTAATACTTACTGTCACTTCTTTGGAATGGGTGATGCTCACTACTAAGGTCTGACAAGCTCTCTCATCTCAAAAACATTGTAGATTTTGTTACATCACATGAAAGCTGAAATAAACTTATAAGGTCTCCATTTCTATAACACTGTCCATTCACCCTGCAAAAGGATTACAGTGCACTTTCAGGATTGCCAAACCACACTACAAATAATGATTTTCCTGGTAGTTTTTTATTAGTGGTATTCAGGCTTAATACAGACACTTGTTTCAACTTGTTCTAATTGAATTTAGGAAAGACAAATAGAACCTAAACCAAATAATTCAATATCATGACATGGTAATATTTAGTAGGAATAAACATGGCCTGACCATTTTTTCATTTATGTACAATAAGGTCTTTCTATGAGGTCTGTTTATCATTAGATACAGGCTTCTTTCTCTTGCCTTCCAGTGAAAAAGTACTGTTTGAAATATCTCTTCCAATTTTAAACTTTTGCAAGGACCATGGCAGTAAGGAGTTTAAACATATTATCATGGTGGTTACACTGACCATGCTAGTTAAGTTTCTATCTGCTCATCTTTGCATGTAATCTGTTTTGCAAAACACTGCAGAATGTATGTGTCAGGTCATTGTTTGAGTGCTGCAGGATCAGCTGCCTCATCTCTAGACTTCTGTTTAGTTTCCTTTTATTTCAGTTTTTTACTGTACTACATTTATTCAGTGGAAATAAATTGTCAGTATATATGTCAGCACGGAATTCTCATCTAAACCCCTCTGGAAATATTTTCTGGAACTGCAAGCACACAACACACCAACCCTGGCAAATAATATATTTTTATACACATTTTGTCTTCAAAGGAAAACATGGAGGATTTTGCTTATTAGGCAGGTAGAAGCATTTCTTTGAGTATATTTTGCTTTCACACAGCAAATACACAAATGTATTTGGACTCTTCAATATTACATTATTGAATATGATGTTTTAAATAATATTTTAAGCTTAGAAGTATTTTTAATATGTAAAATGTATTTCAGACCTTTAAATTTGGTCAGATGAAAAGTAGAAAGTGCACAATTCAATTCCTGTAGTCCATGAAGTTTTATTCTAATCAAAAATAAAGTTGGTGATTAAGAAGGTCTGTGAGGAGTGCATGAGTGTCTGATCTACTCCTGCGTTGTGCAGGCAACAATCTCATTTTGGTTTATGGAATTTTATCTTTTTTACTATGATCTTTCTCCCTACACAGGAATCATTTCCTCACACCTGTAGTTTCACACAATTGTGTTAAAAATTAAACAATGAACCCAAAGTCCTAATATTAACCTCTCAAAATTTAGGAAGTACCGAAGTTGAGGGGGCACACGGTGCTTCAAGTGCTTTTTTGGCTATGTGTGACTTTGCAGCCTTCAAGCACTTTGTGCTATGATTTTTTTAAAATTTTCTTTCATAGGACCCCTGGCTGCTCTGATTTAGCTGTTGGGGGTCACTGAAAGGGATTAATTTGGGTTGAGGATTAGGAGAAAGTCTGTCTTTAGGGTTTGCAAGGCATGAGAACTGAAGCGATGATTTCAGAAATGGGAGAAAAAGGAAGTTTGACCTTATGTTTGAAGTAGTCGAGTTGTTACCAACAAATGGAGTTTTATCTTTGTCACACCCCAGAGCTGCTGTGAATGCTAGGCAAAATTAACATTTTCAAATGTTTAGTAATTTTTTTTCTTCGTTTGCTCTTGCCTGACTTGGATCCTTTGGCCCAACCTGTAAAAATGCTGAATTCCCTGAGCTGAAGCGGGAGATAGTGTGTATATATACACAAGAAAATCCTATTAAATGTAACAGATGAGGTTGGCATGCAGTAGTAATATAGTGCTTAATCATGCCTTAAACATGTTTTACATGTGCTTATTTTATCATTCAACACAATGCAATTTAGTTATATCTAAACTACATTTTTAAAAAGTACCTCCCCTCATACAGGGGAGGTAAAAACAACCAAACAAACCATTTTTAAATTAAAAACAACCAGGTAAAAAAAAACAACCAAAAAAACCATTTTTAAAAAAACCTCCCCTCATACAGGTCTTTTGAATTAATTCAAACTTGCTTTAGTTACATATTCTGACAAAGCATGGCCCTCATTTAGTAACCTTAAATCACAGAGATTGTTGCGCCTTCTTTTGAGGACAGAACTTAGAAGCAAATGTACTGCCATCATGGCACCCAGCATTGCAGCTGAAAAATGATAAAAAATACTGCTAATAAATCTGCTTGCTGCTTCAAGCAGAACGTAATATAATGGGAAAAAAATGTTCAGTTTCTATGCAACATTTTTCAGCTAGAACTTAGGAGTATTTTAAGGTAGTTTACAGAAAAATTAGATAGGAGAATTCACTAACTGCATTTGTCTTCCACAGGTGTGAATATTATGATCTATGTTATTATATGGTCATAAAGAATGATAGAATTAAACATTTTTGTGTTTAATTACATATTTTAAAGTTTCTTGAGGAGAGTTTAACTAGCACTTTGGTTTCTTGTGTTACATAGAAAGAAAGATGTTTTTTAATATAGCACCTGTATAATATTTGGTTATTTTGAAATCATTGTTGTCTTCCTAGGCTTTTGAGGAGCATTAGAACATTGTCAGTGGTGTGATTTCCTTAAAATTGAACGAGAGAAAATAAACCAAATCTGTAAAGCTGTGTGAAAATTTAACACAAGTCTTTACACCACTTATGCCCCGTTTTAAGAACTTCAGTAATGCCAAACCTTGGAACAAAAATGAATTTAGCTACCAAGATGGTCAAAAAAAGGGTGAAAATATAGTGTATAGCAATATCATATGGCTGAAGTATTGCCAAATGTGTTTTAATATTTGCTTCCCAGGTATCATATTTTAAAAAAATGACTTGGCACAGTCTCTGTTATTTTCTGGCAAACAGGTATAATATGTCTATGTAATGAATAATTTATACCATAAAATGTTCCAAAAATAATCAGCCTTGAAATTAACTTGAGACTTGATTTATGAATAGTGGATAAGTTAGTTGGTAGTAAATCCCCAAATTAATCCAAAAACTCAGATGCACTTCATTGGCAAAAGATTCTCACAGTCTAGGTGTGAGGCTGAGGTTTTGATGAAAAAAAAAAAAAAACAACCAAAAAAACCAGTTAAGCGTTGGAAAATATTTGTGGAACAGATGCTTACTTTTAGAATTTTGATTCTTCTCCACATCAAAATCAGTTTTACCAGTTCAAATATTTCCTGGTGCTGACTGCCAGATCCTCATCATGGGCTGCTAGTCCTTCTAGTTTTTGGGTGCAGCTTAACTGTATTTAAAAAAAAGGAAAAGTGCCAGAAAATGAATAATACAACATCATCTTTCAAATGAAAAAACATTTACTGAAAAAGTCTCTCTTTGAAAGATAATAGTGTAACTAATACCAGCCAGATGTTTAAAGAAATTGGAACATAGGGCTATTTTTTAAAATGTATTATGGTTGTTTCAAATGCAAAACCAAATTTCTGATTCTGAAAGATGGCACTGGGATAGATCAAAAAAGTATTATAGAAATAAATTACCAGTTAGGAGTGCAAAGTGATTTTTTTTTTCATTAAACTTCAATAAAAACCAGCAGTTAAAATAAACCTGCTAAGAGTTTCCCAGTAGTATGTTCTTAGAAAACTGAGATGTAAATATGCACTGCAGTTTTAAATGAGGTGTTTTTATTTAAAAAAAAAAAAAGGAAGAAAAGTGACTTTGATTGCACTTGGTCCAAAAAAATTTTTACAAGTTCATTTTCTCCCCCCCTTTTTCTTTCTGTCATGCAGAAGGAGGAAGAAATCCCTTGTTGCTTACTTTCATTTGCTCTTTTTCATCAACAACCCAACAATACAAAGTTTTTTCTGTTGCTGAAACTTTACACCCTGTTCTTTGTCTTAGTGTGAGAGCAGTAGTTCTTCACAAGCTGCTCCCTCCAGCTTGTGTCCCTCTCTACAGGGTGCAGTCCTTCAGGATCAGACTGCTCCAGTGGCTTCGTAAGCCCTGCCAACACACCTGCACCAGAGTGGGCTCCTCCCTCCTTGGGGACACAGGAGCTGCCAGGAGCCTGCTCCAGCACGGGCTTCCCACAGGATCACAGCCCTCTTTGGGCCTCCACCTGCTCTGGTGTGGGTCTCCTCCATGGGCTGCAGGTGGATCTCTGCATCCCTCGGGCTCTCCATGGGCTGCAGGGGCACAGCTGCCTCACCATGGGCTGCACCTTGGGCTGCAGGGGAATCTCAGCTCTGGTTCCTGGAGCAGCTCCTGCCCGTCATTCTACACTGACCTGGATGTCAGCAGAGCTGCTCCTCTCATTCCTTTCTCCAGGTGCTGTTATGCAGGTTTTTCCTGCTTCTTAAGTATGTTATCCTTGAGGCACCACCACTGTTGCTGATGGGCTCAGCCTTACCAGGAGTGGGTTCCTCTTGGAGCCAGGTATTGTTGGCTCCATCAGATGTAGGAGAAGCTTCTGGCAGCTTCTCACAGAAGCCACTCCTGCAGCACCCCCCCACCCCCCCCCCCCAAACCTTCCCACACAAGCAATACAAAAATGAAGCAAATTTATTTTTGAGGCTTTGTGTCACACAAATCAAATTATTACTGAGGTAGTCCTGCTTTTCATAAGTTGTCTTGATCATTTTGCTTTGTTGTAATGAAAAATATGTTATTGAAGTAAAAAGCTGGATGGCTGAAATTAGAAACAAGCTTGGTCATTAACTATCACTTTTGGTTAAAATAAACACCCATGTCCAGTTGCCAGTGGAACATTTACGAGGTACCTGATTATACTGGAAACAAATCATAAACACCATAGAGGTTGAACATTTTTGATGCATGTAATCTAAACATACACAATCTAATATTTAAATTACTAAACCTCTAGTTTAATAAATAATAATAATAAATATTACTCTAAGGTAGTGGCTAAGGAAGCAAAATCTCTTCATGGGCGGCTGTTGGAAATGCTGCTGCTACTCTGTACCTGCTTTAGGTTATGCTTCTAACAAAATCTGCTTACAGTTATGGTTTATCTGGGTAATAGCTCTGCTACTGAATCGTGACTTACTCTTCCTAAGCCATGACAAAATGAAATTACAACCTACGTTGTCTGCTACTGTAGTACTGAGTGGCAAGAAATCTCTGCTGGGAGCTAGCTGCAATTGGGAAAAATCCAGAAATCAGCTAGTGTCATGATTGAAATAAAGCCACTGAATGTGGGTTTATGCTAATGAAGCATGAGAGAATGAATAAACAAAAGCAGTCTTTGAGCTCTGAGCAGCACACCACAACAGGAGGATTTCATACATCCTCTTAGGTATGTACCTATGCATATTCTCCAAGAATGTGAGAGAGTTGAAAGAGGAGTAGTGTATAGGAAGGACAGAGGAAACAAGGTCATTTGCACCTTACAGAACTGGAGGCTTTCTTGCTTTTGAAAGTTGATTTCTAGATATTACAATATTGGGAAGCATTGTGACAGTGAATTTTGCATATTGAAGATTCTATACTGAAATGTAAGAAAAGACATGGAAATACTGGTTTTAATGCAAATTTTCTCTATTTTACATTCCTTTTCAAGTGAAGTCAGGAAAAGGAAGATATATATGTGTCACAGTTACTACATGGTAGCTTCCAAAGCAATGTAGCTTACAGCATTGATGTAAGATTAGATCTACTTTGTCAATCCAGTTCTCTTCCTACTTCTAGAGTTCCTAAAATAAGGAGCTATTTAGATATTGATAATTAGGGACTTCACGCTGACAGTGGAGCCATAAACAAAGTTAGCAATAAATTGTAATTGACCATCACTACTTTTAGTTAATAATCAATTTGGAAATTCAGGTTGTTATTTACTTAGTAGAATGTGTTGATTTTGGAAATGTATGAAAAAAAAGTATGAATGAACAGCCTGTAACAGACTTGAAATTTTTAACCTTTTGAATTGTGATTAAATTCTTGGGTTAGATGAGATAGGCTTCCAGGAGTGCAGTATTAAAAAAAAAAACAACAAAAACCAAAAAAAAAACCAAAATCAAAAAACAAACAAACACTTTTTCATTCTGCATAATCTTGTTTGATTTGAATATTCATTAAGAATTTAACAGTCAACAGAAAATTGCAAGGTTTGTGCTTTGCAATGACATAAACAGGGACTCCTGATGTGCAAAGGTATGTCTGGAGGCTGGTGGCATCCTGTTGCACCCTAATGTTGTAAAGTGCTGTTCTGTTGCTACTAGATATCTGAGATAAATTTTTTAACCTAGAAATACATTTTGTGTCTTGCATTTTACATAAAACTAGAAGGTATGTAATTAAAGAAGAATTATACATTTTAATTCCTCATTAGTCCAGCTTTATTACCCTACAAATTATTTTAACACATCACCTGTAATCATATTCTATATGACAGAAGAAGAATTAGATCTTTGATTGTTAGTCTCTGTATAATATTTGAACACATTATCATAGTTACCCAATTAAGTGCTTATGTTTACTCTCAAAGTTGATTTTAGTTTCAAGTCTTTCAAAGAAATGTAGCCATATATGTCACTTTAAGTAATGTGTCACTCATCAGTATAAATTGCTAATGCTGCCTGGGCAAAATCCAATCATATTGAATGAGGAGTGAGAAGGTGCGGGGGAAGAAAAAAAAAACCAACAAAAAAGTGCCATTTTATGAAGTGCTAGGCAAGTAATGAATTTTAGCACGGTCAAGATTTGCTTTTTGTCATCACGTTAGGTAGTGGAAGTGAGGTTCAGTTGCCATTCTCAAAAAGAAATTCTCTTAGTGCCAGCCACATTTAATCACATTTTGCAGAAGACAGCTGGGCATTACCAATTTGTGCTGTGTCAGCCACTTTCTCTGCAAAGGAGTGTCTCATCACTTGGATTTTAGCATTCTGTAGCAGAAAAGTTCCATCCTCTTAAAATTGGCTCAGCAGATACCTTGCGTGGAAATATAACTGAAAGAGCATTGCAATCAGTTCTACCCAAAAAATGCCCGACTATTACAGGGAACTTTAGGATGGCTTTTCAAAATATTTTCACAAAACCTTTAAAATGTATGGTGCATTGTTAAATTCTAGTAGCAATTAAGTTTATCTTAGATTTTGTAGTAAATGTGGCTTTGGTAACCGTTGAAAATTATTATTTGGTTCAGTGGTTTGAAACATCTTTGTGCGTATTTGAAAAGCCTTAAGTGTATTTCAGCTGTGACAAACATTACCAAAAGATTTTATGTGAGGAAAACCTTGGAATCTGTAGATATCATGATTTTTTCTAGCTACTAATCTCATGAAGACTGAAGGGCAGATGGTATCCTTTCAGATGAGATATAAATAGCCGAAGAAAAGTGTTGAAAAGGAAATAAAACAGAAAGATAACTCAATATTTACGGAAGGTACCCACAAGTGTTCTTCGAGTGAATTAATCACATCACATACTTATTTTTGGAAATAGAAGGGTGTCAGCAGATTGATACAGTCATTGACATAATGAATATTAAATCTGTAGGCAGTCCCATGCAATAAATAAGGATACATATGAGGTGCTAATATTTACAAGCATATTTTGTATCACATGAATATGCATTTGCCCTACCATGTTCTCCTACTGCATAATATCTCCACTGCTTGTTGAAGTTAAATGTATTGCATAAGACAGAGGAATTTCAGAACACAATGATGTTCTAAATACTTTGTTTTGTAACTTGCTGGTGGTAAGAAACTTCTTGGAAGTCTTTAAAAGGTCTGTTTTCACGTAATGATAACTTCAAGAATCTTAAAATTTACAAGTAATTATGAGAAAATACAAAAGATTGAGATTTGGGAGCTGTTAATCTCTTAATAATTCTCTCACTGAATGAGCTATTGACCTGTTGTTGTTTATGTGCTTTCTGGGTATAGCATAGGCAGAGGCTGAAAAGCTCCTTTATATAAAAATAGTAAAATAGTCAGAAGACAGTAGATACACCGGCAATGAATCATTTTACCCACTGACTCATCCCTCCATGGAAAACAACCTGCTTCAGCTAAAGAATAGTAAAATGGCTTAGGCATTCCCTTGGGAATATTATTTTGAACCCTCTTATAAGGAAGAGGAAAGTGGACTGAGATCTTCCCTGTGATATGGAATCAGGGGCAGCAGTCAAACCAATGTCTGAAAATAAGGTATAAAGTATGTCTGTCTCTCTTATGTTATCTTTTTAATTTGGAAAAAATTAAAATGGAAAAAGGTAGGGACAGTTTTTAAACCCCAGAGAGCTTCCAGTGGATCTCAGGAGGAGGAAGGGGGACAGTTGATGATCAATTATAACACTGCTGAATTCTCAGAAAGCTGATATTTAAAATACCCTGTTATTTTGGAAAATCCTATTCCTAGCTTAAATGGGTCTACATTCTGGTATGCTGATTTTGATGGATTTTATCTGATGATTTTCAGTGTGTATTTACCTTAGCATTTTGGTTAAGGTTGGAAATGCATTTTTTAAAAGAATCACCCAGTTACCACCAGTGGCTCTGCTTTGTATCATATTATGGAATGGTTTTAGGAGTGTGCAATGGGAGTTTCTGTCAAGGGGCACTAAAGCCTAGGATGCGTTCTGACTGCTAATGGGCATGCTGTCTGCATGACCAAATTAGCTGTATCTTTGAAATATGTGTTCAGCATCTGGCTGGTCCTCAGCACCAACTGCTTTGCTCTAAAGAGCTGCTCCTGTCACACCACAGTTTCCTGGTATGAAGTGACTCCTACGTTTACTGTATCAAGGGTATATTTGTGTTTCAGTTTCATCTACTGAAAGCATTGTTTTATTCATATTTTGATAAGATAATTTGTGGAAATCTTGTATTAGTAGTCTCAATATCAAGACCCTAAAAATTAATACACAGATCTATATTGCTAAAGTATCAAATTTTATCATTTGTCCATTTACGTAGGCACTGTATGCTTTTAACTGAAAGCATCTGATCTAGAGTATTAAGGAACTAAATTTAAGAGTAAGGGACTTGCTGTGTGTTTTCTAGTACAGATGTGAAAAATAAAAAAGGAATTTTGTCTGGTAGAAGTAATCTCAAGAAAAAAGAACACCACAGGGAAAATATAAATATGCTTCTAGGAATGAGGCAGTATAGTTGACATTTTGTGTGAATTCAGCCTCCTCATTCCATGTATCATTTGCAGTGTTCTTAATTAGGGAAGAAGGAGGAATTTCCAGACCTTTATGAGGATGTTTTAAAGCTGCAGCAGTAGTTGTAACCTTTCAGTTCCTATGAGCTCAGCAAAAGATGTCTGATTAATGCAACATCTCAAACTGTGTCAACTGGGCTGTTCATTCCCTTTTTTAGTAAATATTCCATTGTCAGTGCAGTTCAGTGTACCAGCATAAAATATCCTAGTGTTTTAGCTGGCTACTTTAATTAAGAAGAGTATGTATCTCTGTTTACTAGTATAAAGTTAAATGGAAATTTTCTTTAATTATTCTAGTGTCTAACATGAATAAATAAATCAAGGGCACCCACAAAATAGTGTTCCTGACAATTGCTTGAAGCTTCTCAAAGGATGTGAAAGATACTTTTTTTTTGATTTGGCGCATTCAGATATTAGAGAGATCTCGGAGTGTGTAGGAAACATTGTTATAGAAAGCTTTTTATAGAAAGCTACTGTTAATTCACTCTTTAAAAACTGTTTTTATAGTTTGAAGTAATGTGTTACTTTTCTGGTTTATCAGTTGAAAATAAATGGTGGTAGTTGTTAAGAAGAGAGAGGGATAGGAAGAACAGGACTGAGAAAAGCATGATGGCAAAAACAATGGGACTGCAAGAAGCACCCTTGGCGTAAAAGAAGAGCTGTAAACACACACACATTCATAAGAATGAGAAAATTCCGCTTGGAAAATATACAGAAACCCTTACAGGGGAAATGGGGTGAATTAAGAAATAGGATTGCAGGAAAGTGGAAAGGAGGATTTGGAGGACACACTGAGAGCTTTCTCTTGGAGAAGGGTAGAGCACTTACAGAAAACCTCTGAAAAAACAGTTGGATCCCATGTAAAGTTAATTTAGAAAGCTATAAACTTACATAATAAACTTAGACTGAAAAAAGGATGTACTGAGCAATCCCTTTCTTTTCTATTCATTTCAATTCTATCCCCTTTCTTTTTCTATTTCATCTTCTTACTGGAAAAAAATCTGGAAGTGGGAAAGATGAAAACAAGTCTTGATTTAAAAAGTAGCCTTTGACAATTTTGTGATTCTTTTGGTGATCACACATTTTAATATAACCCTGTTTTGCATTATGTTGGGAAAATCTGGACTTCAAGGAGTTGAAAAGCAAGAATCAGTGCTGATGAAGATGTAAGGGGCTAAATAAATATTACTTAGAGGACTTCTCAAAGATAAAAAAAAACCCCACAACCCTATGAATGTGCTGACCCTGTCTTGAGAATTAAGTTAGATGGTACAATTTAAAGCTTTGTTCCAACATCTGACAGACACACTCTGCATGCTGATGCATAATATCTGAAGATTGTGTGCTTGAAAGAAAGCCTTTTCTGAGCTACATTCTATTTTTGTTAGAATAAAGCAGCTGCTTTTTGGAGCAGAGATTTTCTCAAGTGTTCAATCTTCTCATTCAAGTTAAGAATTAGCCAAATATTGTGAGCAAATTTTGTGTATCCTTTCTTTCAAGCTGCTGAAGTGGACTAAAGCAAACTATTTTGACCATAAATAGTGCAAATGTGCAGCTTGACCCTAAGAGATGAAAGTAAGTTTGCTGCTGTACCTTACTCCCAAGTTGTCACTGCTTCTGGAATCCAAAAGCATGGAATATTTGGAGCAGTTTAAACATGGCTTGAAAAGAATTACAACTGGGTAAAACTTTCTTCTAGAGAGAGTATGAATGGGTCTGCCTCTGATCGTTTCTGAAGAAATAAAACTTCGCTTAAGGAAGAAGACAACTGCAACCCCAAATGTAGCTTTACTAATGGAGCTGCTGTAGCTGCAGCACTGCCCTCCAGGAGTGATACCAGATGACTTTGTACATCTGTTGTTTAGAAAGTCTTGTTTTAAATGCTGGGTGTAAGGTGCCTGTGTAATTTTGTAAATATATTGAAGCCAGTAATTGCAATACTATCTGACATACATACAGCTACGCAGTAAACATGTACCCAGAGTACCAGGTTAATATTACATGGATATGTAGTGTGTGAACTGCACATCACCTATGTGAGAGACAACAGCAGCAAAATCAGAGTCCACCCTTAACTGTGGCTCTAGATGCTTGTGCTGTGCTTGAGAATTTGTTTTGCAACTCCTGAGGTTTGAATTTGGTTTTTTTTTTTTTGCATGGTGGAAAAAAGGATTGGAGAGATCAGAGCTGTACCAAACAGGCACAGGGAAAATGAAATATCCTCACTAGCTGTAATAAATTATGTGTGTACTGTCATAAAAAGCTTTTTGAACTAAATAAAATAACTTCTATAAATTCCAAAAAGTATAAAAGGAGGACAAAAATCATTTCTTAGGCTATAGTATCTGCCTGTAACCTAATTCACAATATGAAAAAAAATAGCAGAACAATGCATAGGAAGGAAGCAGTGTGGACAAAATAGGGAGAAAGTACTGAATTATTCTTATATGCACTGATAATAGCATAGTACAGCAGTCTTGCCAGTATATTAATATCCTGCAAAAGGATATTCATATAGAATCTGTTGCTCTGGTGCACCAGATAATTACTAAGTTATGCAAGACATAGGACATTCAACACACACACACACACAAAAGATAGATACTGGGTTTTTCCCTTTAGTGAAGAAAATCTAAAAATTCCTGGTGATGATATATACATGTTAATACAGAAATTTTTGCCAATAGTTTAAGCCATACTATATCTGTGATCAGGAGCTTTAATCCATGGTAGTAACAGAGAAGTTGTGTTTCTTATTTTATACATACAGGATAGATTTAGTGTTTTGAATGGCTATAATTAGAAATTTAATTCCCTTTTTTGTATTCTAATGTGGTTTTATTAATTACAGCATTTTAAGAGATGATTTTTAATACAATTCAAAGAATTCTGAGATCAGAAAAGGCAGCTATTGAAAGGGCAGCTGAAAGAATAACTTTTAAATGTTGGGAAATAGTGAAGGTGAGAAAGTAAAAGGGAAATACAATAATCCAGGAGACTTTGATTGAGAAGGTGGAGAATTCAGTCCCAAGAGAGGTAGGATTAGTACACTGAGTAATGGAAATGTAGAAAATATGTGAGCTAGAAAGGGGAAACTAATTCAGGTTCCAGAGGTCAGTGAATGATAATACCTTCAAACAGTAAAATCTTCTGTTTTCTGTTTCTATTTGCATGTGAAGAAGTTAGAATAATACATACAAAAACCGTTTTGAGAGCGTTCTTTCTAGCTTTAAGTATATGTAAATACTTTTTTTTCTATTTGAAGAAGGCATCCAGGGAAAACAGATGACTTCCCATTTCCTTTCATAGTTTAATCAAACACTTCTAGTGAAATAGTAACAATGCAGCATGCTTATTTTAAAACAATAGTTAAGGTGGGAATTCACCTTTTGCACTTGGAAAGCTGGGTAGATTTCAAAGATGCAAGTATACTTGGTCAGTAGTTTATTGGAAGATAAAGGGATAATAAATTGGAACAGGTGGGTATTTATTAGAAACTTGTACCCTTATTAATTCATTCAAATTGCACAAGGCATTTGAAGAAAAAAAGCAAAACAAGTGTGAGGCTGAAGAATGTAATTTAATTTCTGTACTTGGAAAACTGAAAATTATAAAATATTTTTGTTTTGTTTCTGTTTCTAAAAGAAGGCAGATGTTTTAGAGATAGCTTAAGGTTTATTACTTGAACTGAGGTGGTTTTACAGTGAGCTGAGAAAGAGACCTTGTTGTGTGAACAGTGTATAAACATAGAAGTCATTGTCCCCTTCTCCAGAGAGAGAAAGAATAGCCAAGGACATACCAACAGTGTTGCCTCTATGACTGGCAGCATAGGAGGTTAGCACATGAATGTTAGAGGTTGCATTTGTAATTTCCTATCTTTGGAGAGGGCAGAAGAGGAGAGGAGATTGTCAGATGTTGAATAAAAGCAGCATGAAGAGAATGACAAAGGCATAATAAAAGAGGGAGGGAAATTTTACAACTGTGGAGCATGGCTTGAAAGTTTAAAGCCCATATTCCTGCTTCATTAACTAACACAGGGTAAAGTCTGAGGAAGGTAAAGTGATTGATCTTGCATGTGAGTAGATTGAGATAAACTGTACATTTCTCCCTGGGGATTTGCTTTGGCCACCTGTGACCTGTGGAGAGCTACAGATATCTTGTCTGCAGCAGATTTTCAGAAATTCTCCCTAAGATGTTGCGAATACTTTCAAAGTATACCCCTGGGGTGTAAGAATAGGAACAGCAGGAGTGGTTGCTCAGCTGCCAGAGGGAAGTTCCGTGGTCTGGGCTGGAGAGGCACTGTGTGTCTGACCCAGGAAGGCTTTTTCTGTGCAGTACTGGAAATGACACTCTGTGAGGCTATGAGCACTTTAGCACTTCGATAAAAATGTGCTAATTTCATCCCATAGTGCTTCAACTGTAAGATGCTGTCTTCATGTTTCAGAAAGGCCTTTTTTCCCCCTCACTTTTGTAAGTCTAAAGGGGGACAAATATTTCTACTTTGTTACTGTTAGAAGTCTTTGTTAGTAACTTTGGCATCCAATTCATTACTGCAGTCATGTTTTCGCAGCCTGGTGTGAGAGATAAACCCTTTGCAAATGAAGACAGCATCCATTTTCTTTCTACCTCAGGCCACACAGAATTGATTGGGGTAATAAAATGACAGTACGATGTAATATACTGACGGCTCTTTAATTTGAAAACTAGTTCCAGGCTGATTCAAAACTTGCTTAAAGCTAATTTATGACTTGTGTAATTCTCAACTGGACTAAGGTAAAGGATGATATATGAAAAACGATGCAGAGTTAACATAATATATTCAAACCTGTCAGTTTGGAATCATCTATAAAGGATTTGTTTCAATCCATTTTTACTTTTGTTCTAAAGAAGCAATAGCAGAAAAAGTAGTGGCTGTTAGGCTGGTGTGAACACTGTTTTAAGACACTGTTTTTCCATCATCATGTTTCAAATGGAAATTCTCGTGCTTTTTAGGAAAATATTTTATGCATAGTTTAAAGATATAAAAATATACATTGATTCTTTGTATTTTTTAAAATCAGAAGCAATATTGGGCTTCTGTTTTGTTTCGTCAGTATCTGTGCTGACGGTAACATGGATTGGTAAATACAGCATTTTGCTACTGTGATGTTCACTGTGTTCTTTGCCTGTATATGTACAATCTACACATGTCTGTATATACATAACTTTGTCCTGTTTACATATACTATGCATACCTGTATATGCATAGTATATGTACCTCAATCTTAAATTAAAGGTCTGGTTTTTGAAAAGCAAAATGTGAGAATAGTCAAGTTCTTAAATTAAGCCACAACATCAGCATAGCATAAAACATAAATACCTCCCTTTGAAATCTATTACTTTCATGTGGCTTGAAAGTGAAATCCACATCTGTTCTGTATGTGCTATTGATTTTTCAGCATACTATGTCAGTGTTCCTTCTGCACAGAAAAGGACAATACTAAAAATTCAAAGTGTGCACCTGTATGGTAGATGCAGAGTGCAAATACTTCCAATTGGAGTGAAGGGAAGAAGAAAACTGAATACTTCAGAAGCTAGTAAGCATATTCTACCCCAGGACTAGAATATCTGATTTATTATGTATTTGTGTCAGTATATAATTAAAATACTATTTTTTGCAGAAAAGAGATTGATAGAGCCCATGCATTTGTGCTGTCTTTAACTGCATGAACATTAAGGTCAGAGAAAAAGAGCCATAGTTAAAAGCAGGGCTATCTTTCTTGCATAAACATAGCATAGTCTACCCATTTCATGTTTCTTCTTCAAGGTTTTGTAAGTCCAAGGAGGTTCATGTTCTGAGGAGCTTTGATCAAAATCTGCATTTTTCAGGAAAAAGTTTATTACTGAGCATTTGGAATTTATTTGTTTATAATGCACTTATATTTTCACAAAGTATTTCTACATTTTGAGGAAGCTGGAAGTACCATTTAGTGGCTTTCCCCCATATTTCATTAATTAATATAACTAAATACCATGATCCATTATAAAGCTATGTGTTGATCTGTCTGACTTGAAAATGCAGATTTCTGATTTTTCCTATGTAGTCTGGAAAATAAAAATAAGATAAATAATAAGTTAATGAAGTGGGAAGGGCTTAAGCACCAGAAAACACATGTACCAAAATAGTTACTGTGTTAATTATATGTCCATAAACCACCAAATCCATCACTGCTGCAGCTGAGGCTGACACATCAATGATAATGCCATTGTCATTGTTTCTGTCATGCAGGACCTTGAAAAAATAATAAAGTGACTTTAGGACAATAAATTTTAATTATTTTTGAAGTACATTTTTCCTTCTAACACCTCTTAGGTAAAAATATTGATTCAGGTAGATGGTACAGATTTTTTGCCTTTCCTTTACAAGTTTAAATGATGCTAATACTTTTTCAGGTTGTTTTACTTGCCAGAATACAGGTAAAAATACCAGGACTTCTAACCAGAACTGTTGCTCACTTGGCCTTATACTCATAACACACCTGGAAGCAGCTCCGTAAAAGTTCTCATTAGCACCTTGCAGCATTTTTATTGTGGTACTGTTCATGAAAGGATCTCATTCCTCTTACTGAGTATGTCTGTTCTGAAAGCTGTATTTCACATGTTACCAAACTAGTTCAGAGCGACATAGATTGCCTGTGTTACATATTTAGATCACAGAATAGTCTGGATTGGAAGGGACCCGCAGGGATCATCAAGTGCAGCTCTTTAAGTGAATGGCCCATACTGGGATCAAACCCAGGACCTTGGCATTATTAGCACCAAGCTCTGACCAACTTACAATATGAAAAGAGACAATAAAACCAGCGCAATTGGAAAGGGAGGCATATTTGCTTGGATTGGTTTCTGAATAATAAAGTTAATTAGGTTTCCATCCGTCTCTCTAAAAATAGAAGTATTAAATTAGCCAGCTGGTTCTTAGGAGAAGGATGGCCAAGCTGCTGGAGAAGATGCTCAAGATTTGATATAAAAAAGTATCCATGGACCTGTTGAGACAAAGGAATGTAACAGGAATGTAAGCTTATCAAATTGCAGTTGCTCAGATAATATTTGAAAAACACTGTTTATTACTTTAAAAAATCAAGTAACTGAAAATGGTTGCCACCATTATCTGACCACAGGTAATAACAGCGTGACAAAAGCTTGTTCAGGCACAAAATACAAGCAGAATTCAAGGAGAGAAATCACTGAACCGACAGATTCAGACAAGTATATAATTTTCTTCCAGCAGATATGTTTGTTGTGTTTGTTTTTGCAAAAAGTGCAGAAGAGCTTCTGGAAACATATGGAGCTGATAAATTGCATGGCATTGATTTAACTTTCTCAAGGAGAAAACAGTGCTGTTCTATACTCAGAGTTAGCTCATGGCTAATTGGGTCAACAAAAGAAATACTCTCATCATCGTAGTTCACTGGGACCAAACTGAGGTGGCCTTTGAGAGAGAGGATCCTTGCCTGTACAAGTCCAGGGGAAGCATTGAGCTGTCAGGATAAACGTGATGGAAAGTTCCTTTTGATGGCATATATAGCATGGGGGAAATTAGACTTTTATTATCAGAATGCTAGAGATGTTTCTCCTTGCAGCTCACTCTGTTTGGCTGACATTCTTCCAAGATATCTTATTTTTTCTTTTGTTCCACAGAACCTTTATGGGCACAGCATTATGCCCATAAAACAGTTCAGTGCAATGGCAGTTGGACTTCACTGTTAACATTTTAATTGATAGTATTCTTTAGTCTTCACTAAAAGCTATTTTTTTCCTGAAAGCTGGGTTTTTTTCCTAAAATGTCTTTCTCATACCAAACCTGAATGTTAAAGTGTCATGTCACAAATTGGTCCAGAGTATCTTTTCCTAAGTCGCAGAGAGATCATGCGATGAGAAAGGTGTAAAAAAGCTTTATTAGAAATATTTAAGCTCAAAAGGTATTTCTTCCACTTTATAGTCTTTGAGAACTCCTTCCATGTGTTAATTCTTTTACAGTATCTGGTGTCACTAGATGTGTGTGATTCAGTCATGGTTGTTGGACCAGTGCTCACTTTTTGCCTTTCCATGCAGTGGGCTAAACTTCAATTGCTGAATATTATCATTATGAAATCTTCATTTATTTTTTGCAGGTTGTTATGTTTGAAAACTTAATAATGAGCTTGCAGCTTGCAGTTTCCAAAAGTATAATCTTGATTTCCTTGCAATTAGTGAACGTAGAAAGAAAGGGATATATCAAAAGCACGTATTCTACTTGCTAAGTGAGGACATCTGAAATACCTTCTGTAATGAGCATTACAACAAGTACAGTAGAGATTGTACCAACTAATGGATTTTTTCTCTGCATTAAAATGTCTCAATCTATGCTGTTATCAAAACCTCTGTGTGGAGCAGTGAAGGTATTAAAGTGGTTTTTATTCTGAATGATTTCGTCATGTTGCATGGCAAAATCAAGGCAATTTGGAAAATAGAATGTAAATTACTTAGGAATTTTTATTTATTTTACTGCAATGTTACATTTTCTAAAAGACAGCAAACTCTACTAACTTCTTTAACTTTACCAGGTTGTGCTTTATTGGTTTGCAGTGACTGTTAAAATACATTTGTTGGGGGTGGTTCTAGCTTGACTCCAGCTGTTTGCAGAAACATCCATCTGCCATAAGTAGACGGAATGTAATACTCCCTTCCTTGCAGTTCAGAACCAGGGGTAGGTATGGGCAAAAAACCATGCTTATTCAGAACCTTGCAATTCTGAAATGCTCTAACTACTTAAAAAGTCTTAAAATGCTCTAATGAGGAAAATATTATTATTTCAAGAGAAAATATATGACAGACGTTTTTGACTGGGGCAAAAGAAGTTGCCCAGGATAAAAAGAATGGAGTTTCAGACCTCAAGTTTTTTTTTTTTTTATTTCCCTCTCTGTGCTTAAAGCACAGTTCCTCTGAAAAGTCTCTTTTTCTTGGCGTGCCACATCAACACACTGCTGAGGGGTCTGTTTGTGTCTGTTGCCCTCAGGACTCCGAGCCGTCAAATGAGGTGGTCTCAGAGGCCCCAGGTAACGTGGTACCCTCTACCTCAAGAAGTAGCTCTGAAGAGCTGATATCGGTGGCACAGAAACGTCCAGAAGAGGTAGGACATTCTGTGTCTATTTTTTTCCAAGATTAACTGTTGGGGAATACACATTTGCCTCTGTTTTTCATGCCAAGTGTTGTACTACTAATAACAGAGACTTTTTAAAGCTAGAGCTCACTCTTTTACTCCCATAAAAACCATGCATGCATGCAAGGTTGACATGCATGACCAAGGTAAAACTCAGGACTATTATTAATGGTACCTACAAGTATATTCCATAATATATGCTACTTTTAAAATACTGTTTCTTATTGTCAGTAATTAGGATTTTTTTTTATTATTATTGTTCCTATCTTTTATGCCATGACAGTAACAGGAGCCCTGTTAGATTCTGGCTAAATTAACTTTATTACACTGAAGAGTCAGAAATAGAATCTCTACACAGGTATATAAAGGTAAATATAGGTAGATATAAACTTTTATCATCCTTCACAAAATTTAAGTATGTCTAGCTTCTGGCTTGTGTGAAGGAAGGACTCCTCCTGATACTGGGCTTTTCTTTGTTCTCTTGGTTTCCGAAAAGTGATGTAGTACGGTCATTAGTTGACCATACTTGCTGGTTCTGTAAGCAAAGGTGCTTGTAAGGTAGTTCCATAGGGTAGCCAATGACTTAAGGTGTTTTCTGTCCCTGCTGTGCATCCCTGTCATAGTACACTATAGCTGGAGGAGAGGTTGTCTGTAGAATTCAGACTCATAACTTCATTTCATGGTGGCAGTCATCTTCCCAGAGAGCCATTATTATCCTTAAATTAACCTTTCCTGTGATACTTAAGTCCTTCCTTTGTAGCAGCCTTAACACTTAATCTTGGCTTATTCAAACAGTTTAGTTGGTATTATTACTATTAAAAATACGTCAAGTACCAGGTAGTAATTGCTGCTTTTTTCTGAGATTTCTTTTGACTGTAATTTTCACAGCAAAGGAGAGCATGAAGTGCTACTCATAGAAAACACAGTGCTATTTATTAGTTTAGTGCAGCCTTTAGATAAATATCTTCATTTCTCTGATAGTCTTGTCACTTTGTCTGAAGAAGAGGGAAGGTCCAGGAGAATTCTTAAGAGTGTCTCCTGGAATAAGACCAAGTAGATTCACTTATTTTGGGATGTCACTATATATTCCAAGATAAAAAGTCATATTATCACATCTAAGCAGTCCTGAGAATGGATAGAGTAGTACAAGCTTGGAGTAATACTTTTCCATGTATTCTTGAGTAGCAAAAGGACCTAGTCCATGGAGAGACATGGGATCTGCCTCTTAATGCTCAGCTTTGTCAATCTACCTCACTCCACTAGAGTGAGGTAATTGAGAGCACAGATGATGTTTAAAAATAAAAAGAGAAGAAAAGTGCTGTAGAAAGGAATGAAACATGGTTAGTTAGTAAAGGGCGACTAAGAGGAAGATGCATATACAGTTTTTGCTTTTGTGGAATAAAAGCAACTCAGCTGTGGGTGAGAGGAAACTTCAGAGAATCAAAAGATGGAAGTAGGCATTTCAGATTTTATAGTAGTTCAGTAGTAGTTCATGTGTTTTATAAGGGAATGAGACTTTCTCCAATCATATTTACTGCAGTTTGTACAAAAGAGAGAGAGGTGAGTCAGAAAGAGTTTTGTGGTTGGGTTTGCAGGGAACCATGAGAGGGGATCACCAGTATGCTGAATTTCCAAATTCAGAACCCAGCATGAAACAACCCATCTAAGTTACTATAGGGTAAGTCAGCATGATAAACAAACACTTGAGAATTACAGGTCCAAAAAGGGTTTGCAGAACTTGACTTCAACTAATGCCTTTTTTATTTTTAATTTTGTCTGAAATCTTCTGGTACATCTTTCAATATCTGTTTAATGAGTTAATATTTGGAATTGACTACTGAGTGGCACATTATTTGTCTAATTTATGTCTCATCTGAATTCAAACCATAAGTACTGGTGAAAGTTGTTAAAGAAAAGCTCAAACGTAGCTGTGGAAAAGAGAAATATGAGGAAAGTGTAAAGAAGGCGAGGTGGCTAACAGCAAAGGGTTTTCAGGAAGGTGGATAAAATTTGAGAAGGTTGTGGAAAGTGGTATCGGAAAAGAATCTTGGGTTTGCAAATGTGAGGACACACAACTTCTAGTAGGAGAAAGTATGGAAAATCCCATGAACTGGCACATTAATTTGAATAAAGCACTTTTTTTTTTCCTGCTTACAATTTGTTTTCTTCTTAGATAGGACAGTCTGAATCTAACACTCGGTTAGTTGTGTTATCAGTAGGATGATATTTTTGGGATATAATTTGATCAGTCAAATGAGGTTTTGTTTTGCTTGTCTAGTCATTACTCCTAATAGAAGTGGTGGTCAGATATTGAGTTCTCCTCAACAGGAAGGCAGAATGGCATCCACTCCTTACTGCTGCTCTTGTTCCCAGTCGCTCATGATGCTCTAAAATTAGATTTAACTCTGTGTTGAATCACGACAGTGTCTAGCTACAAGGCATAGGACAAAAGCCACTGCAGAAATAATTAGGATGTTGAGTGTTTAGATCTAGACAACTGTGAATTTTCTGTGAATTTCACAGGTGTCATGAATCACCTGTTAGTGATTCAGGAAAGTGTGTGTATTCATCAGTGTATTTTACATGCAGAAACCTTTTGTATTATAAAGTAACTGAACTGACATAAGAGAGATGCTTTATTCCTCTTTCCAAAAGTTATGCAAGCCTCTATAAGACTTAGGTTGTATAGATTTGAATGCTTGAATAATTTTAATTAGTGTCCATCCTAAAATAAGGATGTGAATGATAACTTAATATTGTATCTATTTCTCGGGGTTTTTTAAGAATTGAAATTGAAAAGTGGCATTGAAGGAATAATTCAGTGCATTCAGAAGGGGATAGATGTGTGTCATCCTAATTTCAGTGTAATTTTGTTAGACCATCCAAGCAGTTTATATGATTTCAGGAATTTTCCTCCAATAATAATGCTTAGGATGGGACTTTTGTTCCCACAAGACTTTCAAAATTCAGAGCTACATCACTGTTATGTTTGTATGCCCTTTTTTCTCTGATACTACACATTGTTTGCTATGAGTGGATGGAAGGAAATTCTCTAGATGTTGTGGATATTTAGGATGCAGAGCTTTTAAAATGTATTAAATGTATGAATACACTTGCTTAAATAACACTGCAATTGTTCAATAAAGTTGAAAGGCTGGTGAATCAGCTTTCATGATCCTTATTCTGTCTTCTGTTGTCAGCTTCACTTTGCAGCTGGCAGTTGCAGCATATTTGGTACATATATTTAAGTAGGTTTCTGATGGATATACAGAGATGCTGAAGAAGGTCAAGATTTGTTGCTGAAGTAGTTTTACTTCGCCTTTTTCATGTGTCTAAAGAGCAAGATGGGTGGGCTTTGTCTTGATACCATTTCTCATAAGCAGCACATTAATCCATGGGGAATGATGGTGTCAGTGGTTTGTTATCTAAGTAAGAAAATACTAGTTTTGACAGTTCCCTTAAATGTGAGTCTCATAAGAGGCATATTCTCTTGTTTAATTAGAAGTAAAATAGAAGTACATGAGTTATGTGTATTAATTTCCTTTGCCAATCCTGTGGCAAATTAATTAATCATGTTTTAATAGTGTAAGCCTAGAGGCAAACAGAGCTGATCTAAGTGTCTGCATTGCCAGAACAGTGCAGATACAGGGGAAAAGCTGTGCTATCCTTTCTCTTGGATAGAAAAATGAATGCAACCAGCAAACTCCTACTTTCCCCTACAAAAGAAAAGCACATATAAAGCATGGAGCACTCTAGGGTAAAATATAAATGATATGTTCGTAGCATATGAACATGAATAGCTTATGTGCCTGTGGTGCTTTTTGGGTGCTGTATTCAAACTCTAAAAGCTGTGCAAATCGTTGTGGTTCTTAGATAAAGAAGGATTAAGATAGGTAGCTGCTAACCTGTTTCTGAACTATTAGATATTCAGTGCTTGCAGTTTATCTGGTTAGAGCATAGACTTTTTCCATAAGTAATGTACAGTAAGGTATAGTGATGTTTTTGATAGAAAAAGATGTATCATACACTTAAGTCATCTGCCGTTAGTTGTAAGTAAGGTATAAACATCCTAAAAGGGTCATAGAATTCAGTTTTGACTGTATTGTTTCCTATACAAGCAAAGGAGTTGTTCCTTAATTTCTGTTAATACAATTGTCAGATGATACTGGTTTTTGTTTTTTGTTTCTTGATTTATCCTCGTTCCTTGATCTGGGATAAAACCTTTCCCAACAAGTCCCTTTGGCATTTCAAGTTAGGACAAAAGGAACTTTTTTTTTTTTTTAACCCATATCTATAAGTTTCATCAGCAGTGTGTCCAGTCCATCCTTATGGTATTTTATTACAAGGAGGTTTTTACTTTTTAAACAAAGTATGATGCAACATGTTCTGAAATGATTGAATTGAAAGTAATTCCATGGGAAAGTTTGTAATAATGCTAATGTGCTAATTTTTTTCTTTCTGCTATTATTAGACTATTAAATAACTGAATTTCCATCACTGACATAATTCATTTCAGAAAATAATCATCATGAAGAATAAGCACTGTCAAGAAGTAGAGAGATGATTTGCACTCTTAGAGTACACAAGAATATATTAGATAAAACATATTTGTATATCTGTCTGTATGTATAAATGCACAGCTCTTATGCTTGCGCTTGTGAAAAGCCTGTGCATTCTTTTCTAAATTTCATAGGCTTAACAATATATTCCCTCTATTTTATGTAGCTGCTGGCTTGAATGCATTTAATAGAAAATTTGTTGTTGCTATAAATGCATTCTTTCTGACCCATTGCTAATTAAAAAAAAAAAAAAAAAAAAAAAAAAAAAAAAAAAAAAAAAAGTAAAAAGTAAAAAAAAGTGGCGGACATAGAGTGAGTTGGACTCATATTTAGTCTTGAACACTAATTTTTTTAGTTTAACTTCTGAGGAACTTCCACACTCAGAAAAATAATCGTAAATGCCCATGCTATGAGGATCTATCAGTCTGTTTTCTGATGAAAAATCATAAGTGATAACTGAGTAGCTATTTTGTATCATAGGTAAATAATTCCCCTTTATATCAGTAGTGATACTGGAATGTGATTTTGGAAGATAGATTAATTTGTACTCTGAACCTGCTGCTGTACTGAGTTGTGCAAACAGACAAAACCCCACAAAACAACCACCACAAACACTAAATGGCTTACTTTAACAATGAGAAGAAAACATATTGGATCATCTATATCATCCATATCCTGACAGACATAGGATGGATCACTCCAGTGCACTTCTTAGTACTTTTTTCTGGTTTTAAAGCTTCTGAGCAGTGGTGGTTTTTATACTTCTGGGATCTTTTCCTTTATGCTCCTTTACAGTAAACATTCTCTAAGGTGTTTATTACATCATGTTTATTGCACTCCTCTTTATTTTCTCTGAGTGACAGCAGAAGAGTTGCACAGATTACAGACTTGGAATTGAAATGCATTTCAAATATTTTCTGGACCTAAGATTCATTGTAGAAAAGACTGATATTTGATTCCTTGTGGAATTACTTACGGGTGATTTGGCCCATAATCCAACTCTTCTTGCCAGAGTGTCTTCCAGTCATCAGACTGATTTATCAAAACAAGGGAGTTGAGTCACCTTTTCAGATCATTTGGCACTCCAGATTTTTTTGATTTTACTTTTCATGCTTCTACAAGTAATTATTATTATTATTACTGTAGTTCCCATTAATATTTCAGAACAAAAGTGGTAAGCCACATGCTTAAAGAGCCTTAGAGTCTAACTGTGTTAAAAGTGAATTAATAATGAACTGAGGAAAGGAACATAATACCTTTGACTACTGAAGTGGTTCCTCCATAAAATAAACCGGGAAATACAGCTAAGCATGTAAATGCTCTGGAGTTAGGAATTCATATTTTCCTTCTAATCTCTTCACATGACTGTTTTATGTAATCTTCTTAATAATTAAATATAAAGGTCGCAAGATGGCTGGAAAATGCTGTCATGCAGTTCTGCTTTTGAAGTAAAAATTTATTTATGTATATTTAAGCTGTAAATGGCCTTATGAAATGAGGGTTCCTCGTAGAAGAATATTATTAATTTAAAAAATGAATTAGATCTGTTGAAAATTTCCACAAATCCAAGGCATTTTTCTTTATTTAACCTTTTCACAGTCTCTGCCCTTCTTTAAAGTACATTCAGTCCTATATCATCTGTTACTCAGGAAGGTATTTAATACATGACTGGGCATCATTTGCATTATACAAGAAGATTAACTTTACAAGCTCTGCTATTAATCTGAGGAGCTCTACATATTGACCTATGAAAGAACATAATTAAGTTAGCTTAATTAAGTTAGTTAATTGTTACACTCTGATGAACTTACTATTGAGAGGAAATTAAAGGCAAATAGAAAATGGCATTCATTGGTTTGAAATCATATTTTAAAGGGTTTCACAAAGATTCTTTATGTATAGATGATGAAAATATCTATTGTGTGTTAAGCAAAGCAGATACGATTAAAATCCCTGCAGTTTTATCCTTTATTGCTTGACATTCATCCATATTTCTAAAAGAAATTTTAAAAGTGTGCTAAAATTTAGAAAATAACTGTTGTGAGTTTTTTCCCCAATACCCAAAAACTGAATTCAGAAATCCTGTCTACACGTGGACTACAGAGAAAAGCACACCATCAAAGTTCATTAAGTGTTATAATCTGATAAGAAGTCTCCTTTGGGGTAAAGAATTGAAAGACCCCTCAGGGCAGGAAGCAATACCTCATCGTGTGTACATACTCACATCAGCATAAGAATGTCTTTCTATCATGGAGTGATAGAGGGGAAGGGAGAGGCACTCCTGGAATTTACTCTGTCAGCTGCATTTCTGTTGTCAGGAGTGCCTGCAAGTTCACTGCAGGAAAACATTCAGGGTTTCAGCACAGATCCTGTGCATGGATAGACCCTCCACATGACTCCAACATCTGGGATGCATTCATCAGTCTTGATAAGCACTGATAAGTACCCTGGAGATCATCAATTCCAAGTAGCTGCAATTAATAAACAGTAAGAAAAAAAATGGCCAAACATGCAAAAATGTGCTACAGTGAATGCTGCCAAACGAGCAATTTATTAATCTTTGAGATTCATTAATATTACCTTGGCTTTAGTTTGAAATTATTTTCTGTGAACAATTATTAGTTCTCTGTTCCTTCTTTTATTTTTAATTTGCCAGGTCTATACATTTTCTGGATCCCATTCTCAAAGATTTTAGAATTTCTGCTTTCTTTCTATGGTAAAAATTAATATTTTAACTCAAGTGAAAACAGTATTTTCCCTGAGGTATTATTCTCTGGCATTTCTAGATCACAGGAAAGGGTCATTGATATGTGGATATATTCTCTGGAAAAATAGCAGCATTGAAAGCAGGAAGGTGCTGGCATTTAGGATCACTTGTGTACAAATTTGTATTCATGTTCTGAAGACAGATAAGTTGGAATTGCATTCCTACAAAGAGAAAAAAAAATCTTTCCTTAAATAATGCTCGATTCTTTTTTATTTAGGGAAAAAAAGCTGAAACAATTTTTAAAATTGATAGGATAGGAAGAAGCAATTAAATTATAGCTAATGTATATTTTATGAGACATGTTGTTTTTCTTTAACACCTTGCTAAAAAAATACTTAGTGTTTGTAAATTCAATTTGAAATGAGCATGTTATTATATTTGTCCCCTTTAAAATATTATGGAGCATTAAACAACTTGTTACATTCTAAGAGGAAAAAAGAGCTTTGTTTTCAGCTTCAATGACGTGCTTTGAATCTTATTTTTTGGTTGGTTTTTTTAATAGAGGAGGAGAGTGGAAAATTGATTGGAAAATTAAAATTATGTGAGCTTTAGGTGGGAAAATAGCAAGAAGTTCAACTTTAGGGCTGTTTCCTACCTGCTGAGGATTTTGATGGTTGCACTGATGTCAGTGAGCTTCACTGTACCTGTATGCACTATCTGGTCAGCTTTGACTGTGTTGCTTTGAGATATCCCTGATGTGGCATGGCGCAATGTCATGTAAGCCACTGTTGTCGTTTCCTGTGTGATACACAATGGAAGTTCTTTCCTGGAGGAAAGTTAGTGTAGCTTCTTTCTTCAATACATTATGGGCATATTCTTAATGTTCTATTTTTCATTTCTGTCCTGAGGGATTTGTTGTCTTCTCTCTTACCTGTAATACTTAAGTGAAAAATTAAGCTAATACATTCTTTGGTCATTGCATGCAGTGCAAATGTAGGACTCACACTGCACTACGTGATCAAAGCAGTGATCCTTTTTGTAGATGATACATAATATCAGAAATGCCCTATTTTAATATGATAAGTTGAAAATATCATCAGAACCCTTTTAAGGTATTGCAGGCTAGATTTGAGATAATGAAGCTTGAACAGAGTCAAAGATTCCAATGTCATTCTTAAGGTAGTGAAGATAAGCAGAGGTCAGTCAGTAGTCATTAATAACGTAGGTTATATAGATTTTCCCTACCCAGTTGCTTCAGGGTTATCTCTAAATTGCAGTGCAATCCCAATAGTGTCCCAATGCTGCTTTGCCAAACTATTGTTACTTTACATTTCTCTCACTGCTAAATGGAATATTTAAACACTGAAGAGTTCATATTGCCTAAATATTTCAGCGCAGTAGGATCAGTGATTTGTTAGTTATTAGAGTACATCTTTTGCTATTAGTGTGTATTTTTGTGATACTCATATACACATTATTTTGCCTGAACTAACAGTATTTTAAAACTAAATTTATATTAACTTCAAGCATATGTTTTCTAAAGACTATCAAGTAGTTTAACACACACTATTATCTTTAATAGCTGTCATTGACCTCCTAAATCCTTGTTAAGTGAACAATTTTCCTGTAATTATTTTTTAATTTTTAGGTATTGCTACGTAGCTATCATAGTCTCCCAAAATCTCCAGATGACCTGAAATACCCAGAACTACATATTCTGTGCTATAGCTATGGTCTTTGTTTTACTTAGAAACTGAAGATGTTCCTGAAAATATAGTTAAATTCAGAGAGACTTAGACTGTGATGAGGAGTGATATCTTTGTAAAGCTGGTTTTCCATTATCCAGTCCTAGGGTGTTTTACTCTGGTAGGATTCTTGTTTAAATGACTGGAATCATCACAGGAAAGGAGCACACACCTCCTGTCACTTAAGATACTTCTGTGTCCTCTCATAATGACTGCTTTGTATTATTCTGTAGTTCTCCAAATGCACAGTAAAGATGGAGATATGACTTAGCTGGCTAAAGCTATTTGCCTAAAACTCCATAGATTCTGGCAAGGAAGATACTTGCAGAGGACTTCTCAGGGCACCTGGAAGAGGCTTTAAGCTAGGAGGATGGCTGAGATGGGGTCTGGAGAAGCTCTGCAATTCAGTGCCCACCTGACCAAGCCCACACTGCTGCTGAAAGGGTAGTCTGTGTTCACAGACTGACTGCTGCTCTTGTTGGACCAGCAGATGAGTAAACTTGGTCAGTGGGCTACTCTGGCACACCATGGAGTGATATCCATGGGGGTGAAGGACATGCATAGCCATGGACCATGAGGTCCTTTTTCAGTATCAGCACGCAGTACAATGATCCAGGGCTGACACTGAGATTGCATTGTCATTTGGGTGCTCTGGAAAATATAAATTAAAATAATCTTCAAAATAGTATTTCTGGATTTACTGAATTCGCCAGTTCTTCTGTACTTATCCATTCAAAAGGAGCACTTTTTCCCATTTTACAGCCATGTTCTCAGTTTACCCCTCAAGAGTAGGCTTATCATATTTGGGTTGTTCAGGAAATAGACTGAAATTGAGAGTTAATGTTGTAATTAATGAAAATCCTGCCTGTTTCTGCAAATTAGGATCAACTTTTGCCTGTAAGGTGATCAGTTACACGAAATTTAGTCTCCTATTTGGTATCAAGAACCACAAGGACTGGAATTGACACAAAGTGGTGGTGCGTATGCTTGCGTCCTTATGAAGTTTTTCTGTGGTAGTTATTAGGAGAAATGTTTTCAGACTATTAGAGGACAGAGGCATATCCTCACTTTGCTTGTTGGAAAACTACCAGGGTTGATTTGGATTCATGAAGGTACAGGGAACCATGTGTCTTTTGCTCAACAACCCAATGCAATGGTACAGGCTGAGTGGAGAGAGGCTGGAAAATTGCCAAGAGAAAAAGAGTTTGAGTGCTGGTGACAGCAGTTGAATATGGGTCAACAGAGTGCCCAGGTGACCAAGAAGGCCAGTGACATCCTGGATTGTAGCAGGGTTACTGTGGCCAGCAGGACCAGGAGAGTGACCATCCACTTGACACTGGTGAGACCACACCTCAAATCCTGTGTCCAGTTTTCGGCCTTTCGCTACAAGAAGGACACTGAGGTACTGGAGTGTGTCCAGAGAAGGCAGTGGAATTGGGAGGGGTCTGGAACAAAAGTATTGTGAGGAGCAGCAAAGGAGTTGGGGGTGTTTAGTCTGGAAAAAAGGAAGCTTGAGGGGACCTTAACACCCTCTACAATCACCTGAAAGGAGGTTGCACGGAGGTGGGGGTTGGTCTCTTCTCCCAGGTAACAAGACCAGAAGTGGCCTTAAGTTGTGCCAGGGCAGGTTTAGATAGAATGTTAGGAAAAAATCTATTGAAAGAAAGGCTCCTCAGGGAGCCTATTGAGTCACCATCCCTGGAGACATTTAAAAGACTTGTAATTCTTGCACTTAGGGATGTCATTTACTGGTGAATTTGGCATTGGCAGGGTAATGGTTGGGCTTAGGGATCTTAGAGATTTTTTCCACTTAAATGATTCCATGATTCCATGATTCAGAGTTCAAATCTAGGATTTTAACCTGAGAATTCTATCTGAAAACAGAAAAAAATTCCCATGGTAGCTTCTAATCTTTGGGAGACTTACAATCAAAATTCCAAAATGAGCTGCCAGTGGAAAAAGTTGCCTTAAATCTGTGCAACTGACAATAGAATTATTCCTTGTCTGTTTTCCAATCCTTTGATTGTATTTGACTACAGTTCCCCCAAATTTTCAGCAGATTTTTTGTCTACTGCCTATAGGCACTAGCTATAGGTAAACTCAGTTAATCCAATGTTGGTCACATAGGGTCACATGGGTATTACGAAAGTAAATGTCCAGAGTTTAGACAAGGCCATTAGAAAACACCCATTACATAAGTGTAAAAAATTACTCAAAGGTGTTGTTGTTCTAATATATCTCTGAATCTGGGGGATACAGTGCTCAAAATGGAAGACAAGATAGTGCATGAAGAAAGAGAGCATAAGGAAGGGAGCAGAGATTTTTAAGGCATTTTAGATGCTTATTTTTATTCTCATTTTCTGGCAGTCTTTATTTATATATTTAGTTCTGGGAAAAAAAATCTCAGTAAGTCAGCATTTAAAAATGGATTCACCCACAGAATATAATTTGTGTGCGTGTGCATGCTGTGCAAACTTTTAGATGTTTTTTTCTGCAAAATGTTGCTTGGTTTAATAGTCTCTTTGTAGTTTCAAGGGTGATATTTAAAATGGGAATTGAGGCAAAATGATGGTTTTATTCAGTGTGTAGATAATCCTAAAGTTACCGTTTTTCGTATTGTAGCCTGATAAGCAGCAGAATAAAAATAACCCAGTTTAGAAGTCATGGTGTTACTTGAGAAAGCTTTTAGTGTCTGCAGAGGCACCAAGATATTCAAAAAGGAGAAGCACTTTAATACCTTACAAAAAAAAAAAAAATCCAATCCCTGTTATTGTTGGAAAGATGAAGAATTCCTTCTTCACCACAAGCATGACTCCAAGATCTCTCTTATGCCATGGAGCAAAATATATCTGATCCCTCCATCCCTGCCTCAAGATCTCATGCAAAAGCACTAAAAACTCAGAGAAAATTTGAAATCAACATTTATTTCAATTATTTTATCTAAGATCAAAAGGTGGAAGAGCTTGGTGTGTTCTTTAAAATACTGTTCCTAAAGCCTATGTTTTCTAAATTCTTCATATGATACTAAGTGCTTCATGTGGAATTTCTTTATCTCTAAAGTACTTGTGTATAATTATAGTTAATTTTGGAAACTAATATGGATAAAATTGATTTGTTTGTGCCTTCCTCTTGCAATCTTCTCTGGGGCCATTGTATGTGGCAAGAAACTGGACTAGAGAGATATTTACTGCTATTCATTGCAGCTCCTTATTTCTTTATGTCACTAGTTAACCTGCCAATGCCCGTGTGTAATGATGAAGCCAAGAAATAGTGCCAAAAATTAAACTTTTCAGATCATTATTGCAGATGTGGTGTGGTTCCAGGTTGGATTTTTTTTTTCAGCTAAGTTAGCATGTATGAAGTGCTTGGCACTATTGTGATTTCTAGTTCACTGTTTAATACAAACATAGCACTTTGAGAAAATGTTTTAGCCAATTTTCCAGAGTATTATAACTTTGCAACTTATTTTTTATTTACTGATCTAATGCTACTTTTTTTTCATTTAAATCAATATGTATTGAATTTAATAAGCACAGGGTCACAGCATTATGGTCTGTGAAGCTCCCATAACACATATTAGAAAATAATTCTGTGCAATTAAATATTATACTTTTCTTGTGGCAACCTTACCCTAAGAACTTGTCATTTGGGGTATTTGTTTTTAGCTCTGTAATTTGTATCATGAATGCATTTCAGTGTTGCTGTCAGGTCTATATGGTTAAAATAACTGAATCAAAAAAATTATCTCAGAGAGCTTTCATTTCTAATATAAAACTAGATATTGTGGACTTAAAAAATTTAAATAACATTGTTCAATTCTTTTTACTGCATTTTGGCTAGAGTTTACACTTAATAGGAGAAATATATTTTTTTAAGGAAAGACTGATCATAAGGCTGATAATATTGTTTTACGTATTTGGAAATTTTGCATTCTTTTCCTACAGTGTTCTTTACTGAGCAGGTTATAATAGCCTCTAGTTCTCTACATAACATAGAAACTTAAGTTAGCAATAGAAGCAAGATTAAAGACAGTGAACAGAATGGAACAAATGAATTCCTAGTCTAATTAACTGGTAAACTTAAGCTTAAGCTAGAGAGGTATTGCACATATCAACCAGGAAAATGGAAGGTTGTTTGCATAAATATTTTTCCACTGTTAAAGCACATCATTAATAGGCTTTATCAAATCAGACCAAGGATCTGCATCAAGCAGCTTCATCATCCATAGAGTCATGAAGTGAATGTCATCAAAAATCACTGGGCCTAAACACTTATCAGCTCACTATGATAAAATGACTGCATTTTTATTTGCACAATAACCTCGAATCCTCATATTAAAAAGCGGCAAATTTTTTTGCCCTTTACTAAGTGTGACACATGTAACAGTTATTCATCACTCCATAATGGATTGTTTTTATCAGAGTCCAGTGTCTTTTCTGTATACATAGAATAAATATTTATGTTTTCTCATTTTTCTGAACTAGAAGATACTGATAGAATAGTTTTGAAGTGTCAACAATAATTCATTGCATGCAAAGAAAAGCTTTATACTGATACTGTGTGAAAGGAAAAGAATATCTAAATCATTTCAGCAGCGAGCTTATAACCAAGATAATATCAGCATTTTCCTTCTTGAAAATATATATGCCATAAATTAAAGGAAGTCTTCAGTATTTCATTAAAATGCTTCAGACAAGTTTAACCCTGTCTTCAACAGGAATATATGTATGAATACAAAAACCCTTCCTTAAAAAAAAAGAAAAAAAAAAAAGTGAAGGTCAAGTCAAAGTAAAAACAAGCTTGCAGTAAACTTCCTACTAATCCTGCAAATATTTTGAAGATATTAGAGAACTGTGACACACGTTTAATGTCAATTTAAAGGTGCCCATTTTATTCTTACAGAAAACAAGATATATCTAGCACTTTACTGTTTTGTATAATAGTAATGTAGTCCGAAAAAAAATATAAAATATGTGTATACTGAGTGTATTTGGATGAACTGTTAATTTAGTTAAAATTAGCCTTAGCAGTAAATGTAGTAGTGGAGAGGTGCATATCACAGTATATAATTATGTTTAAATAGATACAAAGCAAAGTAATTGGGTTAATAAGAATGTAATATAATATTTAGAATCCAAAATACAGTTGTAATGAAGTGTTTTACACACAAATACTACAGCTCATATAAATGCACCACATTTTCAGCTCTGCTTCTGGCTTCTTTAGCAGGAAAATGCAGGGAAGTGTTGGTACCATTTGTAAGGAAGTAATAACAGAAGAGAAAAGTATGGGATCACAGAATCACACAGAATCTTTAGGTTGGAAGCGACCTTCAAGATCATCAAGTCCAACCCAGCCCTAACACCTCAACTAGACATGGCACCAAGTGCCACATCCAGTCTTTTCTTAAACACATCCAGGGATGGTGACTCCACCACTTCCCCGGGCAGGCCATTCCAATACTTTATCACTCTTTCTGTGAAAAACTTTTTCCTAATATCCAACCTGTATTTCCCCTGACGCAGCTTAAGACTGTGTCCTCTCGTTCTGTCTGTTGTTGCCTGGAGAAAGAGACCAACCCCCAACCGACTGCAACCACCCTTCAGGAAGTTGTAGAGAGTCACAAGGTCACTTCTGAGTCTCCTTTTCTCCAGGCTAAACAACCCCAGCTCCCTTAGTCGTTCCTCACAGGGTTTGTGTTCCAAGCCCCTCACCAGCCTCGTTGTCTCCTCTGGACACGCTCAAGCATCTCAACGTTCTTCCTGAGCTGAGGGGCCAGAGCTGGACACAATACTCAAGGTGTGGCCTCACCAGTGCCCAGTACAGGGGAAGAATGACCTCCCTGCTCCTGCTGGCCACACCATTCCTGATCCAGGCCAGGATGCCATTGGCCTTCTTGGCCACCAGGGCACACTGCTGGCTCATGCTCAGCCGGCAGTCGACCAGAACACCGAGGTCCCTTTCTGCCTGGGCACTGTCCAGCCACACCGTCCCCAGCCTATAACATTGCAGAGGGTTATTGTGGCCAAAGTGCAGGACTTGGCACTTGGATTTAATAAACTTCATCTTATTGGACTCTGCCCATCCATCCAACTGATCCAGGTCTCTCTGCAGAGCCCTCCTCCCTTCCAACAGATCCACACATGTTCCCAGCTTAGTGTCCTTTTGCAGAATTTGCAGCTGTCCCTTCATTATTGTTTTAAACCCATTTGATTTGTAGTACTTTAAAATGTCTTATCCCACATTTCTCTAATCTATTAAAGGGTGACTGGTTTTAGTTTTGTGCTTTCTTTATGAGTTCTCTTTTCCTAAGTCCTGCAGCAGCAACTCCCACTTTTATGGCTTAAATCCAGCTGCAGCTTTGCAGTCTTCTGAGAGAGGTGCTCTCCAAGGTACCTGGTCAGAAGTGACATTGCTTTTTTTCGAGCCATTCCCATCACAAAAGACCCAAAGCATCACGAGAGCTTCTTGCTAACAAGCAGAAAGCTGAAATGAAGTCTTATTGTTTCTGATGTATGTGAGAATTTTACTTTGAATCCATATGTTTTCTTCCAGCAATAAATTTAACTTGAATCACTAATTAATATCACATCACATTGATGATGAAATAAGCTGGGAGATTTAGTAAGGTCATTTATTTAATAAGAAACATCAAAATATAATTTTATGGGGTATATACCCAGTGTTTTGGTTTTGAACTGCTGCCTGGAAATGTGATAATTGTTTTCTTTAAAAATCAGATATTAAAGGACAATGTGAGAATGAATCTTTCTATGACAAAATTACAGAAGCAGTCCATTTTAGAAGCAATTACTATGTTTGGAAGGTCATTAATGTAAGGCTGTGAGTTTGTCCCCACAAGTGACATGGATAAGCTAAGTGATCTTATAGTATTTGCTGTTGTCAAATTGCATTAGCATCTCAGGCATGATAAGAATGTCATTAATGTGAAACAAAAAGTAATTGCTATGATAAGGCAGTAAAGCTTGTTTAATACTGCATGATCAGTAGCTTGAAAGAAACCTGCAATTTCAATTTTTATTCTTTCTGTAAACATTTTCAGTTCCTACAGACTCCAAATTTTTACCTTTTGTGATTATTTGCAGACAGTGCAATTTACTCTTGGATGGGCACTCTGTAAAATGGCTTGCCAGCTGTTCTTGCCAGAATGTTTGTAGCATATGTATTAGGGAATTTTTGCATTGTTGCATCCTAAAGTCAGTGTGGAACATAAGGGTGATGAGTTATGTTCTAGGCATTCCTTCTACTGTCATCAAATGCATCTTGTGAAAGCAAATTTCCAAATTTTCAGACAGCTCGAAGGAAAGAAGAATTTGAGTCACAATAATTAAAATTATCAGTGGTTCTATATCTGACTGAATAGAAATTAATTGATTACCTTTGGTTATGCTTCGGTTCAGGTCTTAGGGAGCTTTTTTAACATTATGGTTTTTATGTACACTTAACTCGGGTCAGCTATGTCAGAGGGCTCAAAATTACACAGTATTTCAATCCAAACAGCTGCCTACATATAGGATAAGAATTTGCTTTAACTGGTAGGTTCCACTGCTTTCTGGTTCACAGTAAGGGAGTTGCATATCAGGGTATGTCTGTATTGAAGTGTGGGATCTTACTCTTGGAAATCAGGCACTTATTTCGGCCAGCACATCCATCTGGCTTTTGGCTATGAAGATCCATGCTTGCAAATTTGCTATTGCAGTGCATCTTTCAAAATGCTGGCTTCTAGACAGTGTAGGAAAAGTTCATCAGACAAAAGCTGCATTAGGCTAGCAGTATATATAGTTGCACATAGCAGAGGCTTTTCTCGTTGTGGTAAACTCAGTATCTTCAGACATCCAATGAATTGATTTCAAGTAAGCTTTTTGTGCTTTGAAATGAGAGTACTGAGAAGTCCTTGGTTGTCTTCATCCCTTCCAGAACCATGGGATCCTGTCTACTTTGCAGAATAAGTGTGATATCTTCATGGCAGATGGAGCAGGCAGATTGACTCCTAGTACCTCACTCTTTTCAAACGTACATCAATGCTTCTGAGGCAAGCAAACTTCAGAATCATAACATTTGAAATTTTGATTGACTGGTGGCAGCTTCTGTATTCCAGCATGAGAATTCACATCTTCAGAATGTTTTCAGAGGAGCTCACTTCACATCTTCTAGCACCAAATAACTTGATTAAGCAAGGTTGTCACTTGTCAAAAGTGAGGTCATATTGGTCTTTTCATGATAGCATTCCAGTTAGCTGTAAGTGCATGGCTTAGAAATTTCAGCAAGTCAGCCAATCTTGCATTTGCAAATGGTATTTCAGTGACATATTCAGGAGAGATACACCTAGGGCTTTCTGAAGTGAAAGTTTCTTAAGCAGGATATCCTTGACAGTGCCTCTCAGAGCGTGTGAAAAAAATTAACTGCAGAGTATCTACTGCTTGATTTTGAAGGGCTTAATAGATCTCTGGTTTATAAACATTAGTGTTGAAAGCACAAGGCAAGCTTTTGAGGAGATCTAGCCTTTCATTTGTTTGGGCAGGCATTTTGTTGTTAATTGACTCTTCTCATCCTTTCCTGCCATGGGTTATGAAATCATATGCCCTAAGGAAATGAAATTCAATTATGCATTTAATTTTTTTGGATTAGTGGGGCACGTGCATCTGGCATGGTGAAAGCAGGATGATTTTATGTTGGTTAGAAAAAATATCTCAGTTGATATAAATATGATCACAACCTGCTGCTTTCCTGAGAAAACCTCTAACACTGGAGACAAAAGCTGCTGTTACCACTGTTAGAATCTGTTGCATTAGGTGTATAGCAATTTGGTAGAAAATACACACCCTTGTTTCCAGCTAATCCTCAGCAATCATAGGGCTGGGTGTGACACATCTCATGGAAATCCCTTTGCTACATATCTTATGTCATATGTCTTGGCTATAGGCCTCACTCCTGTGGAATCTAATTTTTTTTCTAAGTGATGAAACATTAATATGATGGGAGTTCTAAAATATTTTAATATCTGGCTTCCAAAAGTGCTAACAAAAATACGTCATTGTGTCCACATGGGTGGTGGTTGTCTGGTTGGAACGTAGTCCCAGAATACATTTTAGTTCTTGAGAGAGAGAGAGAGAGAGAGATTGTGTGTCTGGTGCCTATTTCAGTTTCTTCACTTTAATACTCTTAAATGTAAGAATAGAAGAAAAAATATGATTCAGAATCTTAAAAAAGCAAAACAATTGCCAGAAATTTCCTTTCTAGGGAAATCTACTTAGTCCCCCACCTTGAACATACCTTTAAGGGGAAAACTATTATGTCTACCTTATTTTTGTACCAAGAGAAGATGTTCTTTTAAGGAAGTAGATGAAGAACAGCAACAAAGAAAGAAAGAAGAGCTAGTATCTAAAGGAAATGATACTAAGATTTTAAGTGTCTTCCTAAGGATCTCCAGGAACTTTCCTGGTTAAAAGATGATAATTCTTGAAGTAGGCAGTGAAAGCTAGAAGGAAACAAGCCTGAAGGTGGTGAAACATACACCTAAGTATGAAGTTCTAGACAGATCAAGAAAGCAAGCAGTTTATGGGAGGAAAGTGGAGTAACATTGAGACGTTATTTTCATCAGCTTTTGTCTAGTTATCAGTTCAAAACAACCAATTGGGCATGGAGAAAATTCTCTTTTATTCTCTGTATCAGTGGATAAGACCTTGAAAATGAAAAAATATGTTTGGGACTTTACCCAAGGAGTAGGGGAGGGCTGTGTTGCATTCAATGAACTATTCAGACAAAATAAAAATCTTAGCTGTCACCTCAGTTACTCGGAGAAACAACAGGAAAAAGAATCACAGATATACAGAAATACAGCCTGTATTTTTACATAGGCCAGGAATACAGATCCTTTTCATTACGCAAGAAGGCTGGCTTATTACTGAGACCCAGTGCAGGAAAAATGCAGTTCAAATCTTACTGGAAAGAATATTGTCTGGGAATGTATTTTCTGGGGTTTTGGGTATTCTTCCTCCCTCCTGCATATTTTTTTCCTTCTACCAGCCTAACTTTGAAATATCCTTTGTAGATAAAACCTTATACTTTGTGGAAAATTACAGAAATTATTAAGGAACAAATTTAGCTTTCTGTGAAGAGTGTAAAACTGACAAATTTGAAAGAAACTACATTAAGAAAATGTTTGCTTCACAAATGATAGAAATTTTCGATATGGGTATACACCATTTTCTTTCTTCTGCTCAAGAAGCAAGCAGAAGCTTGTTAAACACAAGCACTTCTATGAATAGATACTTGTTTGGCTAGGATAAAAAGGCATGTAGCACTGTTGTGATGTACCTTCTTATGCCATGGTATGATTCCATGTTTAAGTTTCCTAAAGACTGTTGTGTTTCAGGTTTTTTTTATTTAAATCCCTGGTTAATCAAAGTCTGACATCATATTCACAAGCAATGAGCAGCAGCCTTTTTTTTGCCTTTGAGACGTGAATGGGCCGAGGCCTTCTACAGGGAGAATGTGGGAATGCTGGTTTTCTGGCCAGGGCATGTGCATGGCAAGCTGCTGGCATCTGCAAGTATCTGTCCTTTTCAGGAAAGAACCAGTTCAAAAAATAAAATACAAAAGTAGCAATATTCATTGTGTAGGAAATTACTGTTTTCTGTGATGGTAAAGTATGAATAAGATTTTTTTCCAAATGGTCTCCTGTCTGCTGTGGGTTGACTGTTTAAGGTACATGTGCTGCTTTCACCTGAGAGAAGGCAGTACCTAATGACAAAGCTCTTGCTGAATAGAGGAGCTTATACTCTCATGGGCTGCACCAGCAAAGTACCTAATGCTGTAATAACCTACAAATCTGAGCTATTCAACTTGGGATGAGTGTTTCAATCAATTATTGTAGCTTTCAATAGAGTGACTGTTCCTCTTCTTGTCAGACTTAGCCTCTTGCCTGCCTTGTTGAGTCATGTCTTTATGTGTGAGAATTATTTCCAGTCATAGGTAGTGCAGAATGCTGGTTTGCATGAAGCCATCTGTGGGTTAAACATCTCAGTTAATGAGAAACGTGCTGTGTGGGATTGGATTACCACCTGGATTGGGTTTCTAATGCAATAAATTTTCAGGCATCCCCTTGCAGTATTTACACAACACTTCAGTCTATATTATGGTGGAAATTGGATTAAAAGGACAAAGCATGAAGTAATTTTCTGAAGCAAACAGGGTGTTAGTGCCAAATTTTGTATAAAAGGATGCTGCTGAAAGGACCGTGTGTCTCTCTTTCTAATCCACAGAGAATCCTCTGCTTCTGAGTTTAAGGACTTCGTTTCCAAATAGAATGCACAAGGGGTACATAAACCTCTGTTAAACAGTTCATTTTGTGCATTCATCTCTTGTTTGTTTATGGTATTAAAATGTTGTTTTCAGCCTGGAACAATCCCATTCATGTGGAAATCACTTGGTAAATTTAAATACTGTATCAGTGACAGTTCTGTTCAGAGAAAGTATTTTAATGTGTTGGGCAGTATCAGTAGCAATCCTCCTGTAATTAAAGTTTTAAATATATGAAAGAAAATTCTGCCTTTTATTTTTCTCAATGAAATAAAGATTTTCAAGAGAAAAAAATGGTTATATGTAAAGATGATGCTCACCATGTCTGAAAATGTTATGTTGCTAGCACAAATAAATGATTGCTGTTCTTGGATGAAAGGAATATTGTGTGTGAAACTCCCACTGTCCATTGAAGGGACAGTAAAGTTTGAATTATAGGCGCAAAACAGGACATAAATGATACTTTTTAAAAATCCAAAATCAGAAGATAAATATTCAAAAGTTTCTACACCCAAAGATACAATTCTTGGTCACAGTCTTAGTTATCTTCAAATTATGCAAGATGGCCTAAAAATGGAAGTACATTCCTGTAAAAAAACTTACCTAATTCCAGATGACCAGTTTTCACAGAGACACAACGGACAACCACTTAATTTCCATTAGGATTTGGTCTTCCTTGGAGAGCAAGTGCTTCTCCTTCTGAGAAGGAAAAGCAGACACCAATTCCATTTGATCCCACTGGCTGATGTACTAGCACTGACTTAGCAGTTACTTCCTTATTACATTGTATTTTAAAAATTGAATCCATTCTCAATTCATCATTCCAAAAAGGCACCTTTTTTGTGTATTGCTTTCTGGTAGCTCTCAAAGCATCTTTCCAATTAAATAATTTCCCAACAAAAAACAAGTTTATATGAAGTAAAACTGTTTTTCATATACTTTATGGGCTGCTGCATATTATAAAATGTCATGTATCATAAAAGTCCTGCTATTAATGGTTGTTTACTTTTTCTAGACACAAAAAAATAAGCATCAGAACTTAAAACCAGACAATTTCTTGCAATAGCTACACTAATTTTATGTTTTCTTTTCTGGCTTCAGAAAGAATGGGTGATGTTCTGTGCTAGAAAAGTTAATGCTTTTAAAGTCTTCTGTATTCACTGAATGTAATAACAATGACAGCACTTAGCAGTTATATAAATCTTCTCATGCATAGAGCTCCATCTTGACATTGAAAGTATTATTCACATTTTACGGGTAAGTTCTTTAACATTCTAGCAGTGAGTTTTGAATTTCCACACCCTCAAGGCCAAGTATTATAGTAGGGGTAAAAATGTCAGAGATTTCAGCTGAGAAATTCCTCATCTGAGTCTCAGACCTTGCTTTACTATCAACACAAGCTTTAGCTTTATGCTGGTTTGTGTCAATGATGCCTCGTTTAGATTAGAAGACCTGTTAAGTACCACTTCTCCATTTCTTCTTCTTCATCACTGACATTTTCCAGAAATCCAGAGGTTTCCTCAGCTTTTCCTACACGGGGAGTAGGACCTTGACCTCAACTCAGAAGGACACCGCTACAGACTGTAGAGTTTTGTTTGGGTAAAATATCTGCAAAAACTGATATTTTATCTGTCCTGTACAATTAGCTTATTTGTTTTATTAAAAAAAAATCTATTTGAAATAGTTTTATATACATTTTGATGATAACCACTTTCTAATCATTCTTCATTTATTATCCATACTTGGAACCAAAATATGATTAATGTACATGGCCATTATCCTGACCTACTTAACTTCCCTGATATTTTACTTCTTGTTCTTCTCTTCTTTCATTTTGTTTTCATAACTGATTTTCAACTCTACATGATTAAACTCCCCAGATGTGTTTATATAGCATGTGGTATGATATGACTTGGCCAGATTTGGATTATTTATTAGTATTATAGATATATATTTTATCTATGTATTACCATTTATCATTTTGAACAGCAAAATCTTCAAAGGAGACCTAGAGACCTTTCTATATCTATGTCTTAAAAAGCACCATTTGGTGGAATTTTCAGTGGACAGGGGAAGCAGCAGCTAACAAAATTTTTCATTATGTGCTCTTTTGAAAACTTACCTTCTGAAAGGTTTCCTTGAGTGCAAATGAATTGAAAATACTTAAGTCCAATTCAAGTAACCAGTAATTAGTGCTACTAACTTTCACTGACAGTAAGGAGAGTATTGACAAAGAGAAACATCAGGTAATGTAGGAAAAGTAAGATCCTTGATTTGTTGTCTGCCAAAATGTATGGCATTTACTGTATTTTTTTCACAGTCTTATATACAGTTAATAATCATATTTAAAAATTACATTGGCAGTATAAATAATAAAGTTACCTCTTTTTTTTTTCTATATTTTAATGCTGATTTAAATGGCAGTGCTACAGGCTACTGTGGTTCTTGATTTGTTGGTCATCTAAGTTACATGTTGAGGAGAGGAATGGGTTGTGTTGAATACTAAGTGGTATTTGCCAAAGAAAAACATGAGCCTGTTTTTTCTACATAACCTTTTTCTTATATGCTACCCGTTCAGTTTTGTGAGTAAAAGAGACATGGCAAGTTTATCTTAAATCATCAGTAAGTTTATAAGTTTATCTTAAATCATCAGTAAACAGAAAAAAAGGAAATAGTTACTGGCTGTTAATTCTTATAATAATGATATCCAATTCCTGAAGCTCCTGTATGTGCAGAAAGAGAAAAGCCAATGAATGAAACCAAGTAGATTGCAACTAAGTAAAATGAACGATGATGGAAGCTTTTGCTTGATGTTTTTAGGTAACACTGATAGATACAGGAGCAGCTGTTGAGCAAGAGCAGAGCAAGTGCCAAACATTACCATGGGGCCATAGCTGACCCTCCGTAAGGTAACAGACAGAAACACTGTAAAGACAGTTGAGTCTTTCTCAAGGATTTCAGGAAAACATAAACATCTGAAAATAGCTCAGCTTCCTCTTAAATACCCATAATTAAAATGCCCTGCTTTACTCAGGGGCTGTTTAAACTCTGTATCCATTCCAGAGAGGCATTGTTCTACAGTGTAGCTCATACGTAGCCCTGGTCAATGGTAGTGTTCAGCTCAGTAATCAGATGAGTTGAATGTAAAGGTGCATGTATACGTGTTTGCAAGTTGTGCCCCTTAATGGTAAAGAATATGGTGAAGAATATTATGTCTTTGGAAATACTGTGATGTAATGGGAGACAAAAAGCCTTCTGAGGCATAGAGTTTAGTGAACTTCAAAAGGAGTTTCAGTGAATGATACTAAGTGACTTCAGAGTGTTAAGGAAAAAGTACATAAACAACAATTTATAATGTAAGCTCTGTAATGAGCTCTTCTATCATAAATATGCAAAACGCTAATTAGTTATAGCCAAATTTCCCTAGCTTTGGGAATCTTTTAGAATATAGCTTTCCCGTAATTGAATCACATCAAAGTATTTTTTCTCCCACTCTTCTAAGAATGTTATGTGTCATTTGTTGGAGGGTAGGCAGAGATGGGAAGCAAGCTGTTGATGAACCAAAAGATGACTTTGATGTGGTTTAGTGAAACAGTGACTTAAAAATTTATCAGAAAGAAATGCACAATGAACATATAAGAAGCCCTGTTTGCAGTGAGTACCAGCACCAAGATGAGGTCTGTCAATTAGTTTGATACGAATTTTCTGAAAGTCAACTAATTTTTATCTTTTTTTCCCACAAAGTGTATGAATATTTTTAGATATAAGGTTTTGGAAGGATTTCAGAGTATGTTTGAAGGCAGATGCTGCTTTTACAGGGCACACTTTTGGAAAGTTCCTTTTGATGATATTTGAAACATTAAATGGTTGGACATCACTTTTTTTTGTAGTTGAAAGAATTTCATTTGATTCTGACTTCAAAAAATTACAGTGAAGCAACATCACTATCATGACAAATTACCAAAGCATTCCTCAGTGTACCCACTGAATTAAATAGTATTTGGCTTTCAATCCTCACTTGGAAATGCAAAGAGGAATGGAGTTTGGGGAGATCTGCTGTTAAATCTGATACTTTTTTTTCTTTTTTTTGAATTTAGAAGCTGATCAGCCTGAAACTGTTAAAACTGTGCTATATTAAATGTCACAATTTTGATTCCAAATTGACAAAATCTGGAATTTTTATCCACAACAAAATACGTGTTTATTACCAATACACCCTTGATGCTTTTAAGGCAACTGATTTAAACTGTGGTAAAAAAAAGAGGCACGATTACAGGCTCAGAACAAGATCCTTCAAACAGAGCAATAAAGTTAAAATATAAAAACAAATCTACAGCACTTCCTTTGCCATTAGACCAACTGATGCTATCAAACCAGCCTTGAAAGTCACAGATTTCTTGTCTTGTTAGGTTTCAAGTCCATAGCAAAATGGATGACGGAATCATTCTGTGATTCTATGCAGTCAAATTAAAAGTATATTTGTACATCTTGGAAAGCAGTAATTTTGACTTCTGGGTAGGTCTGCAATGCTTGTGTTAATTCAGATTAAATGAATGATAGCAGTGGGAAAAGAGTAGATCTTCTGTGAGAGATGGGTGGGACTGCTAATACGACACAACAGATCTGGTCCTAAAATACTCTTTCGGGGATTTTATTTAATTGAAGTTGTTGAAATAATTGAAGCATTTGCTTAGTTATAGTTGTTGGATTCTGAATGTAAGTATGAGTATGTGTTTGGCAGATTCTGAAAGGAATTTGGTGGGGGGGGTTGTTGGTTTTTAAGCAAAAGTCTTTCTAGTATTTAATTGCTTCAGCAATAGCACAGATTCTATTTGCTCTCACAGTCTAGCCTTCATCTACTTCTACAGCTTCATTCACTTCTATCTGTTTTGCTGGCAAATTCATGGATTGTGACTAAATATAGGAGTTCAGTATTACAGCAAATATAGTCATTTCTACAGCATTTACTTTTATCACATTTTGGAAAATAAATGACAAAATGAAGACAATGTCATCATATTAACTCCACTGAAGTTCCAGCTTTTATCCTGGAACATGAACAGAATTTAATGGCTGTACTCAGGTGAAATGTTCCAATGAAATAAGAAGAAAAATGCTTTCTGAATTCTTATCTGTTACATTATAGCAATATTTTCATTAATTCCCAAGTTATTTAATTTATAATACTCCAGTAAGTTTTTCCAATTAAATGTGCATTTTCTTTTGTCATAAGGAAGGAAAAAATTTTAGTTATGCTTTTTACAGTAATTTAATTAAGCGTTTCCTGTAAGTTCATTTCAGTATCTATCATGGCTCACTAAAGTTGAAATTCAGTATAGAATGGTAGATTAATTGCCTTTTGTCTTCGATGAAATAAGAATCCTAAATATGCAGAGTCATGAAATTTAATTGTGTTCCTCAAGTGCTTATTCAATGCTTTGGAAACCTGAATCAAGAAATACAGAAGAAGAGGGCCAAAGGTTGTTAAATGTAGCGAGTAACACAGATTTTGAACTTTACTTAATGAACCGAGTGTTTATTACTATGAAATAAATGCACCATTTAAAGAATTATGGTGGAAACATAAAACATTAAAACTCTAATTAATTTTGGTCAGAAGCATGCAATGCACTCATTTTTCCTAAAACATTTTCATTAGGGTCTGTATTTTCTCTGTTACTGAGATAAATTTATTCCTCTCATATAGTAAGTGCTGTCTTTTTCTGTTATAAACATGTAACTTCAGCGATGTTTACGGTGATGTCTTTCAGCTGCCTTCAACTTTGGGCAGTGTGTCTTGACAGTACCTTCCAGAAGCATTTTTGTATAACTCAGTTGTTATATTAAAATATGTTAATACTTCTCCATTTAATGTTGTTAATCATTTTTGAAGCAAAGAATGTTTAGACCTCTTGGTGAAGGGCTATAGATATATATAGATTATATACAGATTATGTTTCATGAACTTATTTGAGAAAGGAGTTAAAGCATGAAAAAATCTTCAGCTACCAAGATACATGTATAGCCTAAAAAATGAGATCTTAAAAATTAAACTTGTGCTTCTTAGTTGTTTTTTTTTCTTTCCATTAAACAGTACTAAGAAATAGAGCTAGTAAATCCTTATTGTTGTTCAGAGCACCTTTTCTTCTCATGTAACTATTGTAAGAAGAAGCCATTTTATTTCCTAGTATAAAGAATACAAACATGAATAAGTTTTTTTCATATAATTTAGTAAATGTATAGTGTAAATACAGTGAGAGTATAACCATAAATATTTAAAATTATCTTCATTATAATATGCATTTCTAGGTTATGAAATATTATTCTCTAGTAGTATTACCAGTATATATAAAGTAGCACTTTCTATTTTAAAGTTACAGTTCATAAAAAGAATTATTATGTTGCTACATAAGTAGGAAAAGCTATTGTGGTTTCCATGTACGTGTTTATATAGGCACAGATGTAATTTTTACAACTGAAGGACAAATTTGCCTTAGAAATTATCTTACTCGAGATGGTGTCAGATTTGAAAACTAGGGTGCCCTCTCACAGTGGAGTGGAAATTAAGAAGACTTCTCCCACATGGGCATGGTACAGTCCTGCTAAAGTTGCTTTTCATCTCTTAGTTGATGTTGCAGGTTTGTGATACCTCTAAGCATTTATAGGTGCAGTCAAATGTTCATAAACGTGAACCTTTAGAGACTCAAATTCTTAAAGAGGAAACATTTTCCTCTACTTTCTTCAAGGAGAGCCAGCTGAACTTGTAAAACAATGGTTGGGTTTCAAGCACCACCTGCCCTGAAGAGGATCCCAACTGTAGTGGCAGTCAGCCAAAGGGACCACTCAGTGGAATGGTTGCCTCCTAAAAAGGAGAGGAACAGATGGAAGATTTGAAATCTGGCATGAAGTTCCACTTCTGTACTAAGCGTTAAATGAAATTTGACTGTAAGGGCTCTTTGCGATGGTACATTTATCAGTATAATCAGAATTAGCAACAAGGAAATAGAAAATACAGAACAAACATTTCAAAAAGACTTTAAAGTTCTTATAGCAGTGTGAGTTAAAGGAAAGAGTTTGTGATAAACATGCAGCTGCTTGTAGCTTCTTAAAGAGGAGCTTTAGTGTAAAAGTAGTTCTGCTGGTCTTGCATTGCCACCTAGAGCTTGGCAGTTTGTACTGCTTGATAAGGAAACACTGCAGCATTGCTCTTTTCACTGAACAAAGTGGGGTGGAGAGCTGCTTCCAGTTAATTGATGTCATGTTTGCTTACATTGTAGTGGTTAGTCCCTTCATAGCCTCCATCTTATAGTGTACCAGATCAGCAGAGATTGTGCTGTAGGACTTTGGTGGGCTTTGACAGTAAGAATTAATGGCACTGTGCATTAAAAGGTACAACTGTCAGATATCCAGTGGTCCCAAAGGGGGCATTTTCTTGATGGCTGCTTTAGAATTCTTCGTGAAGCAAATGTCAAACTTGTCAAGGCTGTCACTATGAAAATGATCCATGTAGCAAGGGTCTCCTTTTCTTGGGAAACAAACAGCTGCCTTATCACTGCAGAGCTGTGGTGACAGAAAACTGTCATCTATCACAAGAAATTTATATTTGCTTCTAATAGCCATTGGTAAAGAACCGTTCCATTTGTACTTTATTTTTGCACCACTGTTCATTGCAAGGGTTGCCAGTAATACTATTGAAGAAGATAGCATAGGCTTTGGAATTAAAATAACTTTTGAATTTTACTGCTGGATGCTTTCCTTTTGGCAATTTAACAGAGAGAATATCTTAGCTCCCAGTTTTTCTCTGACACTCATTTTTTTCCAAATTTGGCCTGTGACTTTGGAAGCTAGACTTTCGCATGCACATACAAAAGCTCTAGTATTTAATAAATTCCTTTTCTTCCTGATGTATTTTTTAGGAGTATTAAAAGTATTTTTACCTACTTCCAACTGGTGTTTTCCTAGCTAGATTTTGTGAGGCAAGAGATGAAATGCCAGCTGGGTATCCTTTAGTCTGTTAGTCATATTGCAGGTCTTTTGAGTTAAGATATTCTAGAAAGTACTAGTATCAGAATTTGGTCCTGAGTGCTTTTGAGATGCTATTTCTAGATTATGTACTAGCAGAGACAAGCCTTTAGTCATTCCTCCTTATAGCAGGGCTTTTTTGTGTTTTGCATACTTTCTTATTATTCAGATGATTCTTTACATAATCCTATAATATATAGCTGTTTATTAACTTTAGAATATCGTTTGGCAAAATATGCAACATTGTAATGAAACTCCAGATATTGCAGTGTGGTGCAATAAACAGAAGTGGGAATTGATGCATGTCCTAGCACAGTTAATTAATGTGTGATCTGTTCTATTTGCAGAAGAGTGTCAGATTTCCTGTAGAGTTAAGAATTGTTTAATTCACTGTCATTTTCCAGATTTCATTTTGTTAACTAATGAAAGAAAAAGAAATTTTCAGACATGTTGAAGGAAATTGGTTGGAGGGGGTAAAAAGAAAGGGATACTCAAACCCCTATTTCTAGACTTTTTTTTTTTTTTTTTCATTACAGAATTTGTCTACAGGGGAATATTCTGGAATAATTACTACAAAATTAACTTTCTGTGTTAGACCCATTATTCTTTGGTCAGGGAATAATGTGGTTGACCTTAAATATGCTTTCAAAGAAGATGAAAATGTATCACAATCTTTCTCAACTGTCAGCTCAAAACTTTAGAAGTAGAATTTAAAAGTCAGACTCATATCTTTAGTTTTTTGTCACCTAAAGATATCAAAATATCAAAGTATTCTCATTAACTTCAGCAAACCTATTGAGTGCTTAATACTTCAAGAAATCAAACACTTAATTATGTGGCAGATTTTAGGGTCTCATTTCTAAATTCCTGGCCCCATTCGTTTGCTGTGACACTTAACTGCTCAGCTACCAAGTATAGACTAAGCAGTGTGAAAGAAGAGATGTCCGTAGGACATTTGAAAACTCTTGTAGAGCACCCAAAGGACCCTTTAATCTGGTGCCTTGGTTCCATCAGAGAAAAAGTGGGATGCCAGGGCAAAGGCACCATTAGGAAAACAGATGTGGAAGGTCCATGTCTCCATCAGTGTCATCAGGATGCAGATGAGGTGTCCAGTCACTGGTGGCTAAAGGAGCTCCTGGGCTGGCATTTCAGTTCAGAGTGTTGGGTTTAGCAGTACTTAGCAGCTCTTTGTACTTTTCCTTATCCCTGTTGATTTTGTAAATCTTTAATAATATCAATTCCAGACTAGTAAACTTCATTCATTTCAATATTAAAATCATCTTTGGCCTTTTAAGTGCACTCTTTCAGTAGGAGTAGTAGTAAAATCTTGAGGGGTTCACCTCCCTTGGCTGTTACAAGTCACTACATCTGTGCAGAAGCATCTTTTTGGTGAGTTTATTCACTGTATGATATTTGAGACTATGGTTGTCTGTAGTCACAAAAGATACTGAGACAAGTTTGATTTTTGGCATCTGATGGCAGGAACTACTTAAAAAGTTTGACTTGTGATATTTGCTAGGGGAAAGCTACTTTGATTTTAGGATTTTTAGAACAGAAAGCACTAGATTTTAGAGTCGTAGGTGGTTGTAAGAAAAATAAATAATACTATAAAAAAGAGATGAGAGGTATTAATAAAAATAACGTGAACTCAATTTCTGTGGGCAGAAGCCAGAATTGTGGAGCTGCTGGTAATAGAAACTTTGCAAACTGCCATCACGTACTGTTTTTTAACAGATAACATGAAAAGAAAAGGTTTTCCTGGGCTATTCATCAGAATTCAAAGCATTATAATGATAATGATAGGTGATAATTACTAAAACAAACATATTAAATATATTTAATCTGCAGTCTGTTTTGAATAATTTCTTGATAATTAGGCTATATAGGCTATGTAGATGAAAATTCAAACATTATTAATGACATTAGAAACTCCAGCCATTTCAGTATTCTGTGTGCAATCATCGGGCTGCCTCTTGGGCTACTAAAAAGAAGATAAAGCGTTTCATAGAAATCTTGCATTGTCAGCAGTCTGAAATAATAGTGAGTCTTCACATCCTGTAGTATGGTTAATACGTGCTCCAAATTGCCAGTTCCGATCTTCCCCAAGCACACTGGCAGTAATAGAACACTTCTTATAATTTGTGGAGGCTCATGTCCCAAATTATTCTGATATTGCCGTTCTGAGGCCTCTGCTGTCACTTCCTTTCTGGTAGAAAGCTGCATGAGTGCCAAAACTGGCGGTTCATTCTTTCCAGTGTTCCCCAAAAATCCTTTCTGCCATCTTGCTTGTGCTGGCATTGTTGTTCATGTGTCAGTGCACAGGCTTGGGAACAGATCTGGCTCAAGGCACGTCTAACAAGGAAGAGTTTTCTCCACTTGCTAGTTCGTGCTGTGAGAAGGATCAAACATCATTACTCTGAGCTTTGCACAGCAGACACTTGTGTTCAGAGATACCAAACCTCTGTTTCCAAGTGAGGTGTGTTTCTGTTCTTGGAAAACAAGATGGAGTGAAAACCCTTTTACAAAATTAAGATGTTTTATGTGGAGCATGGTTCAATGCAAGGCTAGTCAGGAAGTTTTTGTGCATAAAAATGCAAAAATAACAATAAATTTAAAAAAATATCAGCCAGATATCTGGATGACTTGTGCATTGGAATCTGCCCACATAAGTCAGATTTATGTTCTGCTGGTAGATTTTACCTGTTTGACTATGTTTTACTTGGTTGAAGCAACAGGAAATCAACAAAGGAAATGTATTAGTTCTGCAAAATATCCTAAAGTTGATGCTTCCATCTGGAGTATTCAACCCCAGCAAATCCTGGAGCTGCCATCACCAACAGCCATTGTTTCTGCATCTCAGAATACACTGATCACTGCAGCTGCTGCTGTAACCTGGGAATTCTGCCAGAGTGCAAGCATGACCTTTTGAGCACAGAATTAAACATTTCAAATTTACACAAAGCCAGAAGATTCTCTAAAAAACCCTCATTCATTGGATAAAAACTTCTTTGCCATCAAAAAACTCAGGAAGCCAATATTCAGTATTGAGCCTAATGTGCCTTAACCCTATTGTAGTCCTCAGTGAAGGTATGGCCCTGTTGTCTCTGAAATTTCTGCATGCTCTATTAGGAGAGGAAGCCCTAAGCAATATGTAAAGAGTTCTGGGAAAGAATGATAGTGTAGGGTTTATATTCCTGTATGAGGGAGCACAAGTCAGGACATCAGAATAATGTCAAGTTGTGTGCTAGGGAGGTGGATTAGTTGGTATTGAGGTCAGCTGTGATACAACTGCTGTAGGTAGGGACCTTCAGAAACATGCAGATTTACTGTTCTTTTATTGACATATTCTTCATTAAGTAACCTGGCTGTTTTTCCATAGCAACCAAAGTTTCTGTGAGTGTTTTTTATTCCACAAAATTCTTTTGTCACCTGCAAGCAGTAAGTTTGGTAACACCTTAGACCTTTGTTTTTTCCAGTTCTGTGATGTGTGTTTCCATTTGAAGTTTGACCTCTGTATGTATACTATACATTGCACTCTCTTTAATATATTCTACACTTCTAATTTCAATGAATCTTCAGTATTTGGTTTCACACACATGCACAGACATGTTTTTCTCAGCTAAATGGAAAGAGCCACAGGGAGCACTACATGTTTTAAAGGTAACTGAAGAGATGATGGTCCAGAAAGAGAAGAAAAAAAGCTTTTAGTGGTCAGTCATGTATATATTTCTCAGTGCCTAGGCTGTCCCCAGCAGGGGGAGGATTCAGAGACATGATGGCTTGGAGTATCTGCTACTTTAATAGAACAACTAGCTTTTCCATTTATTACAGTTGGCTGTAACATATTACGAGATCACATTTTTAAATGAGATTTTCTACTGCCATTCCATTTTGTGCCGCCCATGTAATCTTCCTATACATTTTCTACCTCTAAATATTATAGTTATCCTTACAGAGCATGCTTTGATGGTGAAAGGAGGGCTAGGATGCAAAAGGATAAAGTTACTTTCGTACAAGAATGAAAAGGTTCTTTTAAATCAGGAAAATACACCTCGGGTTACTGGGTCGCATCTAAATGTCCCTGGTGTTTCCTTTCTTTCAGCTGTTGGCTTGTGATGAGTACTGTTACAGCAGCCAGGATGCTTCTTCATTCCTAAATGTCTGTTCATTTCTTTTTTGTGCTATTGGAATGTGGAAGATTCTCTGTAAATTGAATTAGAATGCAGATTGGAAAACTGGTCATACTTTGAAATTGGGATAAGAACTGTTCATGATGTGATGACTTGCAAGTTGCTTTATAAAACAGTTTTCTCACTCCTCCCTAATTTATACTTTGGAGGTCACAATTTTGTAGTGGACACAGAATAGTACCCATTCCTATGGAAACAGGCATTATGATGTCACTTCATTTTTTCAGTGAGATCCAGAGGAACCCATAGTGAATTATGAGCCTTACTCTTGGAGCTGAAGCTGTAGAATATTGTAAGCATGCTGCTGCCTGACATGCTCATGTTTCCTATTTTAGACCTGACTGATCTTCAGATAACATATGGTGGTACAAGTAATTGGAAAATTGGCAGACCTGTCAAGAAAATATGCTAGATGGGACAAAAATATGATGCTGCAGCACATAAAGTGTCTCTGCACTTAAATTTATTGTCTTTTATCAAATGGTGAAGTAAACATATCTGGTCGCAAAAAAATGAAACATTTTTCAGTGGCAGATGCTTTTCAAAAGTAATTTTTAGTACAATGATGAAAGTTCTTGCATTCAAAAGTAATTTAGTGGGAACCTCTGGTCAAGAACAAAGGAAAGGTGTGTAATACTGTCTGCTGTAGGCATTTGAATATATTGTCATCCATGTGTGATTTAATAATTTCTTTATGTAACTATCCAGTAAAATGGTCAGTAAAATATTGACTCATTAAATTATTCTTCTGCTATAAATGTAGGCAATTAGACTTGTTTAAATTTCTTATCATTTTTATTTAAACTCTTGAGCAAAATCAATCACTTGAATAAATGAATTTTTTGCTTATTTTTATGCTTATTAGTCAGGCAAAAGATGGCTAATGACTGTTCAGAATTCCATACATCTGCATAAGCAGAAAAAGTATACTTTTTCAATAAATTGATTGATGTTCAGGTTTTCATTTTTTTTTTTTTTACAGGAAGATGAAAATGAAGCTGAAGCAGAAAATCCATCTCAGGAGCTGAATTTGGAACAGAAAAAATCAAAAAAATAGGAGATTGCTGTCTTGTTTGAAATATTTGCAAGTTGTGTAACAGTGGTTATAGTTTCTCATTGTAAAATTAACAAAAAAAAGTTCTCAATAAAGTCATTGAAAATTAAATTCGTGGTGCACTGGGGAATTAATTAAGTAGCTCCTGGTGATATTCTTCATTACATTAAAAGCTGAATTATCAGAACTGAGTACTTTACCAATAAAATTCTGAAAGCTTTTTGAACACGTTATGGAAAGCTGATGGGTTATTCATCACTTGTAGCGTTTACTAAGCAAATAGGGCAATTTTATGTTTTACTCTGCAAAGCAGTGTTATCCTTAAAGGATAGTTATAACTCAGACATATTTTGGTATTTCTGAGCAAGAACTTTGATTCTTAAAAGTTAGATAAAATGTGTTCTACTAAAGGAGTTCTGAAATTTCTTCTGATTAGTGATTAAAATAAATGTTTCTGAGGGGTAGGTAGAGGCAAAAATTTTTTGATATGTATGTGTACTTTTCAGAAGTAATTAGTTTTACATTTGTATTGTGATTTTTAATCGGTTCCTTGCTGCATTATTCTTTTCCTTATGTAAACCTCTTCCATTTTCATGTGATCGTTGTCTTTTAATGAATGTCAAGCTTTTGTCTTGATTAGGCCATCTTACCCAGGTCTAATTCCCTCATGCCAATCTTTCCATTTTAACTAAATAAAATAACTTCTTTCTATGTCATTAGACCTTCAAGTGAATAATAAATATCTAAAATAACTTTTCTTCATATAGTCCTAATTTTGTTTACCAATTTATCTTTGCTTTTACTGTTACTTTTTGCATTGAGTGTTAAATCAGATTGTAAATAATATCCATCCCCAATTTTATCCACTCTGTGTAAATTATATTTTCAGATATTTTAAAGACAACATGCCTATGCTTAAGCAATGTCTTTTATGAATTCTTTTCTGGTTTATGAGGTTCAAATGTGTGTAGCTCGTGGATAAATTTCAATCACAATTACTCTACAGGAGTTTAATGACACTAGATCTCATTTTAACAAATGCAGCTATCATGTAAATTAACATACAAAATAAATTCAGCATTGGTCCGTTGGTGCAGATCAAGCACTTTAGCCATCTCAGAGAGGAGGAGGAGGAATATGATTTTCTCTTCACTGCAGTGGAAGAGACAGATTTAGGAAAGACAGAAGCAGAGTTTTACCATGCAGGACTTTAGGGAGTCTTCTCTGTGCAGCGACGTGAAGGATCACAGGGTAGGTGAAAACAGAGGGAATGCTTTTCATTTTCTCAGGCTAACCCAGAAAAAGATAGTTCTCAAAACGTAGTTCTCATCAGGATCTGAAGAAGGGGCAGGGTGTCCAGTGGAACAGGCTAAAAGGCCTCTGAACTTTGAAGGACAGAACTAGTAAAGGTAAGAAAATGAAGTTTACGTAGGGGTCACTCAAAGGAAGCATAATGACAGGGGGAGTTACTGACTGAGGTAAATTGGCCTGGACATGCCTTGGCCTTTTAGCCTGCACTTGATGCACTTGATGTTTGGGTTTATCCTGCCTGAAATTAACTGATAGGGCCTCAGTTGTGCAAAATATTTGTATCTTTATATAAACTTATTTCCTTTCAGTCCATGGCAGCAAGTTTGTCCTTTTGCTGTGAGTCTAAGCTCTGGGACAGGATTGTACAGGTGCATGAGAAGAGAAGGGTGGTTTTTTGCTGTTCAGGTTTTGTATAAAGCTTTACTTGGCTCTTGAACACCTGAGCAAGAAAAACAGTTTCAACAGACATTGAAAGATACCATTTGCTTCCATTTGATGCATAACTCTGATGAGCTTTAAAGGAGTATTTCCATATCTTCCTAAGGTCTTCAAAAATTTAATGTGAAAGTATAATAACATAAACCATACTTTTAGCTAACTCCAAAGTATGTCACCAAAAGTCTACAGTCAGTGTTGTTAACCTGTCTCTTGGTTATTTACTTCAAAATGGAAACATGGGAATTGAGACAATTTCAGTGAAAAATAATAACCAGTACTTTTACCATAGTCAGCTGGGGTGGAGAGTGAGATGAATGTGGCTGAATTTAAATGCAGTCCCACCTTCATCCCTGACAGAAAAATGTAGGAAACTGATTTTAATAACTTGTTTGTAGACTTGTTTACTTAACAGATGGAGAGAGGTGTTTGACTGATCTGATGAAGGCTATACCAAATAGGTTCCTTTGTTTATTTTGATTCTGTTCTAGTTAAAATTTGCAGTTGAGTTGATTTTTTGTGTATTCTTGAGTTTTCAAACTACCTGTATGAATTACATTTTAATCATATATTTTTTTTTCTCCTCAGAGTCCAGAGGAGTTTTTGATACAACACACTGGGTATAGCAGATGCCTGTGGCACTGCTACATGGCTCTGACATGATGCTTCCAAGTGTTACCCTTCAGCAGAACTAAGGTGTAAACCTGATGCAGAATATTGTGACTTTTATTAAAAGTGTGTCCGTGCAAGCCAGCTTGGATACTGAAAACATTCTAGCTCCTGCAGAATGAAGTTCAAAGCTTACCTGATTAAGCTCAAAGCCCAACTTAGAGATGGAAAGAACAAAACTTGAGACAGCTTCAATTCAGCTGGTTGCAGTCACTTTTGTGGAGCAGTATATTCTTTGTATGCAAATACACACGGATGCCCCTTTGCCCAAGCAGCCGGTTATAAGGTCCTCCTTATTTCTCTTTCCCTCTATTCTGTTATTTAATACTAAGAGTTACATGCTGTTCTGAAAGTCTAAATGGAAAACTACTTATTTCCCACCGCATCACTCTCATGCATGACAGTGATGATGCTCCCCAGTTGGGAATTGCAGTTTTCTGGATTGCATTAGTGATAGCTATTTTAGGGTGGCTTAGGGGATAATTATGTTTTCTGTGCTTGAGGAGAAACTGTCATTTTCCTCATATTAAAGCAAATTCACTGCTTTTGTGCAGTTAATGATGGATTGCTGTTGGTTTTTGTTCAGTCCTCCATGTTTGCTCTTTTCCCTCCTGTGGAACAGTGGGCTATGGAGAATTTTTTGGACTCCAACACTGTTTTCAATTACAGACAATCACTTTGTCTTTAAAAAAGAGCAAATTTCTCTATTACTATAATTTTTGTTCTTAAAAAATAATGTCTAACCTTTCCACTCCCTCATGGAGGTATCAAAAATTTTGAGGTGGAAGTTCCTGTCAATCATTTAGAGTAATATTTCTGATTTATGAGAGTGTGGTTTATGTTGTATTGTAAATATATGTGCAATAGTTTGTTATTAGATGAGTCTCTTTAGTACATTACCTAATTGTTGTTGTCATGCAAGGATTCTTACTCTGAATGCTGTATTGCTACATTAAACACAGGGATCCAAATGATTGGCATGAGCTAAAAAATCAAAGCTACTTTTGAAACAGATGCTGTTGCTTTCCTGTTTGTTGTTTCACTGGCATTGAAATACTTGGATATAAAATGTTGTGCAGCCATAAGGATTCTGGACAAAAGCAAATATATCTTAGTATTTTAATCCCAGTGTGTGTGTAACTTCTTATGGCTTAATGAAAATCCACAGTGTTTTGGTTTTGTCTTAATGACACACTGAAATGTATTGCTACACTGAACATTTGGTGCTCATTTAGGATCTTTCTCCTGAACAGCACAAATTGTAGTGCTTTATGTGCACAGTGTCACATACAGTGACTAATCCTAATACAATATTCATTTTCTGCTCATTAGAAAGTATTTCTATACCTGTAAATTAAGAAAACTATTTAACATGATTATTCCCTCTCAGGAGCATCAATATTTGCACAGTAGGAATTTTTGAAGGGAGAAAACCATGCTGACAGAGAGGCATCTCACTTCAGTGCTTCTTCTTATTGCAGTCCCATAAGCGGGCTACCTCTTGGTTGGTTGCTCTGCATCACACTACAGAAACTAACTCTCCCTGACATTAGGCTGGATAGGTTTTACCTTGGTTTTACTCTGAAAAGTGAAGATTGATTAGAAACTGACTCTATTTCACATGACCTAATGAAAACAATTTTTACAATGAGCAAACAACTTCTATCACCTATCTAAGGCTATAGAGGGAAATCATAGCAGGTAATAAAGGTTTCCCCACCGTGAATTCAGTGTGGATTCTGCACTGATGTTATCTGGGGAAGGAAGTGAAATGCTGAAGGCAACAGCATGAAAATGCATGTAGCTATGGCATAATTCTGATTTGTTTGGAAGAACTATTAATTTCCTTGTTACAAAGCCAAGTAAGAGCAACCCTTTAAAACTGTTGAACCATGAAAGCCATTTCCTTAAGGGTTTTAAATTTGGGAACAGAGTCATGAAATTTATAGCTTTGATGAGATATTCTTTGCCTGCAGTCAGAATGAGAGCTAGATCATTGGTTTCTCAGCATGACACCTATGTATTCTTGTGTGCAGTAGATATCATTAGGCTCATAATAACACAGCTATCATCACATTAACGTCTGAAAGGTTCAGTTTTAATGCTTGGTTTAAGTCTCATTTATACCTACAGCATACAAAACAGCTGAATAAAAGCAAAAGCTATATCTTACCTATATTATGCTACTGTTATGCACTTTAACCAAAAATACAGTAATTTTATGCCTGATCAAATTTTTATTATTTTATTTTTCTTGTCAAGTCATGTTGTTTTGAAAGAGCTACAGTGATGAGCTAATAGCATGCCATGAATGCAGTAGCAGATAATGGTACAGTGAGACCACTTTTTTCTGGTTCATGCCAATAAAGACAGTAGGGAACATCATATACATATTGACCTAATAATTGTAATTTTCAGTATATTATTGAAAATGTATGTGCTATGTCTGCCATCTTATGGTGGAACAGAAGTGTGTCAGAACAAGCTGATAGCACCTCATTTCTTGTATTCTTTCAGGTAAAGCAGTGCAGGCTGTCATGTTCTAGAAAAGTCACACAAAGAAGGAAATACAACTGAAAAAAAATTTGAGTTTTCACTCCTCTGCTACATATTCTGCAAGTTTCTATTGGACAAATAAAGTATATCACTATAGCATAAAGTTTTGCAGGTTTTACACTGAATATCATACCATTTGTATCAAATGAAATTTGCAGAGAGATACCAAGAGAAATCATCCTTTTTTCTGCCCTGTAACTGAACAATTGGAAAGAATTTGGGAGAAACATCTTTATTCTCATCATGGAGAGAAGAAGTCTGGAGGAGAAGCACCAATGTAGCAAGTCTAATAACTTGTGGCAAATTACTTACTACTTTGTTCTGAAAAATTTTCCCCAGATCAGTGTCAGAGCTTTCATTTCTCTATGTGGGAACGATACCTGCAGGAGCTCTGGCCAGGGATAGTTTGCAGATTGAGGCTGTAACACTGAGTTAAAAGCAGCCAATTCCAGTGACTTGGAGAGAATAAAATAGACAACATGAATCATCAGAGGTTGGGAAGGCTACATGAGACAATATTCTTCAAGAGCTTAAAACTCCTGTGGAGTAAGAAACACTAATTAGCAGCTGAGGAGGTGGTATTTATAAAAGATAGGGTATAGCAATAATGTTACCCAGAAGAAAGACTTCAGGATGTTTTCATTTTAGTTGTTAAAATGGTATTTCTTAGTATTTATTTTAAGGATCCCTGTTTCAGTCACCTTATATCTGAATTTTTTTGTTTCAAACTCCAAACTTCTGTTTTAACATCTTGCTGTGAAAGATGTGTTATGAAATAACCTTTTTTTCTTGAATATTTTAAGGATCAGTTGAATTTTTAATGTCTTTATATCTTCATACATCAAACTCTTTCAAATATTGAATCAGCTGCAGTATTATGAAATGCATTGTCCCTGAAAAGGAATGCAATATTCATTTGTAGTTACTAACTTAATGCCAAGTGGTTAGGTGAAAAATGCTTTTGGTCCACATTTGTTCCATAAAAGTATCTTGACACTTTTGTGAATCCAAGCATAGTGTAGATAATACATGGCATTGCTAAACCCACCCTTTAAGCTGCATTGCTCATGTTATGGACTTGTCTTTAATTGCTAAGTAGCTTGCCTACGTAAATCTCTGTGAAATCACGCCATTGATTCCCAATTTTAGGATTTGGAGTCAAAACAAAATTGAGACTACCTTTTGTTCCTTGTAGATAAAACCTTTTTTAGACCAGCCAAGGGAATTGTCACCTTTCAGAGAAGCAGGGAGAGGCAGCTGCCAGCAGTATGGGACAGCAGCACAGAGAAAAGGCTCCTGTTCCCCAAGGCTTTGTTTTCATTACAGAAGACAACAGCCTGAAAAGCCAGGCTGAAGAAGTGATATAGTTTGGATCATGTTCTTTTAGCACATCCCTACTTATTCAACTGTATTTTTTTTTTTTTTTTGCCTTTGTTAGGAGAGAAAAGAGTACAAGACTGCATTGCTGAATGCTTAAGGTATTTAGAAGGGCACTGTACTGGGTTTGCATGGACAAGCTTGGGCGGGGGGGGGGGGGGGGGGGGGCGCGGGTGGGATTCAGAGGTGGCTTCTGTGAGAAGCTGCCAGAAGCTTCTTCCATCTAAGACAGGGTCAATCCCAGGCAACTCCAAAGATGGATGTGCTGCTGGTCAAGGCTGGGTCAATTAGAAATGGTGGTAAAGCCTCTGTGATAAGAGATTGAAGGAGGGGAAAAAAAAAACCTGCACAGTTGTAATTGTAGCCAGAGAAGAGCAGAGTGAGAATATATGAGAGCAACTGTGCTGACATGAAGATCAGTGGAGAACGAGGGGCAGGAGGTGATCAAGCACCAGAGCTGGGATTTTTCTGCAGCCTGTGGTGTAGACCATGGTGAGACAGCTGCCCCTGGAGCCCATGGAAATCCACAGGGACACAGAGATCCACCTGCAGCCCCTGGAGCAGTTCCCCACCAGAGCAGCTTGACAGGAGTCTGTGACCCTGTGGGAGACCTGTGGAGAGAGGAGTCCAAACTGGAACAGCCTTTCCTTGAAAGACTGCATGCCATGGAAGAGTGACCCATGCCACAGCAGGTCGCAGGGAGCTGTTTTCCATGAGATGCACTCACACTGGAGAGGTTCACAGAGAATTGTCTTCCATGGGAGGAACCCCACAGGGCAGCAGGGGAAGAACTCCTCTCCCTGAGCATCAGGACAAAGCCACAGGTGATGAACTGACATAACCCCCATTTCCTGTCTCCTTGTGCCACTGGGGCAGGAGGTAGAGCTGGGAAGGAGGGAGGGGTGGGGGGAGGGTATTTTTAATGTTTTATTTTACTTCTCATTATCCTGCTTTTGCTAGTAATAAATTATTATCTCTAATTCTTGCCTGTTTTGCCAGTGGTATTTGGTGAGTGATCTCTATCAACCCTTATCTCAGCTCCTGAACCCTTTGTTATATTTTCTCTCCCCTGTCCAGCTGTGGAGGGCAGTGATAGAATGGCTTTGGTGGGTGCCTGGCATCCAGCCAGAGTCAACCACTACAGCCAGACTGCAGCAGGAGTGACAGAAGCCAATACTGGCCTTGGATCCAAGCAGTTACAAAATTCCTTCTGACCAGCTCATTTTCCAGGAGGGAGCTTGCAAACACTGCTTTGCTTGTTGCTACACTTAGTAGTTGACACCAAATCTGTTAAGTAACTTCAGTCCCACCTATATGCAGGTACTGCTGCCTTGCAGGTCTTTCCAGAGGAGTGGACTAGGCTGGTCTTCTGTAGCTTCGCTCTTCGCAGCCGCAGGAGCGTCTCCCTGGGTGGTTGTGGGGAGTGACTCCTCTTGGATCTGCAGGAGCTGTGTGCCACGTTGTGGCTGTGTGACTGCTGCTTTGTTACCCTGGACCAGGGAGTGTATGGGATGTAATGCAGCCTGCCAACTGGTATGGCAGCTCAGTGCCTCAGCCAGAGTCTGGCAGTGGTTGGAGCATCAATAACTGTGAATTACTTATACCAGGGCAGGACTGATTTGATGATGAAAGTCTAACATCATCAGCAGAGAATTTGGCAGAAGTAATAGTAGTCCTTTAAACTGAACTATCAGTTTTTCCATTAATAACTGACAACTACATCTTTAGACCCACATTTGGTCATCTCATAATTCCATTCTCAATCTGGTCAGACTGGTTAGGAAGTTATGCTTTGTTGATGTGGACATCAGAGCTGTTATCTTTCCACTTTTATTCTTAGAATTCTGTGGCTTAGAATTCTGTGTAACTTTAGACCCCAAAACTGGTTGAAGCTCAAGTAAAGGTAGAGTCTCACTAAGAGAGAAAAACACACAAAGTTCTCATTCTTGTTGTCTCTGGTATCAATTTAAATACAGGTTTTTGAACAGCCACACTTCTATCGTGTAGCGTGGGACTGTCCTTTTTTCAAAGATTTCCTCGTCTGGGCATGCTGCCATTGCTGAAGTCATTCAGGCTCACTTGATTTAGGTTCCCTTACTGCAAAAGACGACAGTTCCATGTGTTTTCTGAGAGGACACCAAGGCTGAAATCATTTCCTACCTTCTTGCTGTCCAGTGCTTGTTAACCTTCAGAGATTGTAGCAGAATTTTGCAATAGGGCAAAACCCAGCTTCTTCCAGGCATGAGAGAAGGCTGAGGATACAACCCTTTTAGCAAGGAATACAGCTGCATCTTTGCTATTTTGAAATCTCACAGGAGCAAATCAGAAGGAATGAACTTCTAACATACCAGTAGAAATACAAGTGCACCTCATGATCACGGCCCCTAAAAATGGAACAGTCAATTTACTGTTTGCCCAAGGTAGCAGTGGAAGAGCTAGAGAGTTGCAGCAATTAAGCTACAGTTTTGACATCAGTGCCTTTGAAATTGTACCGTTACATTTTAAAGATCTCAATTTTTTAAGTAAAGTTATTTTCTTAGCAGGAGCAAAGTGCTATTATGAGTTAAGTTATTATAACATTTATGTATTATATTTCACCCAGAAATTGTTTTTCTTTTGCTTTTAGGAGCACTCTTTCATCTATGTCACAAGGAAAGAAACATAATTTTTGTTTGCCTCTTTTGCAATGAATTCTAATTTTACATCACAACCCTGTTTCATATATGTATCTATATACATATAGATAAAACCTGATATTCAAGCCTTTTCTGAAAAATATCAGCTGCTTTTCTAACTAGATATCAATTAAATATAGTATTATTTATATATACATGTATATAGAAGTCTGCATTTGTTTCCTTCAGTTTTATAGTTTGTGCAGTCTCCATCCTTAGTAGAAAATGTCCTGAACAAACTGGTCTGATCTCAAGCTGACCCATCTTTGGGGGTCACGAACTTAAGCTTAAGGAGGCTTAACTAGAGACCTCCTGAGCTGCTTTCCCATCTGAATTATCCTGTGATTCTGTGGTAAGTATTTAATGTTTATATATTTAGCAGACTGAATGTGAAAATAGACAAGGTAATAAAATACTTCAGTTTTAAAGTCCAACTGTATCTGTTTTCCCTCTGGGAATGTGAGAGAAGATGTCACTTGCCGGTGCAAGACACTGAGTTTCGGAGTGCATTCAGCTGCCCAGCTTTGAGCAGAATCCAGGCACTGCCCGGGGCTCTGCATGTCCAGGTGAGCCCTTGAGGCCTAGACAGACAGTGCAACTTTCCTGCTTCTAAAAATTTCTCCATTTCAGAGTGCACCAGCAATTTGGGTATTTGCATCAATATTTGCATCAATCAAATTATTGATGCATTTTTTATGCCTTCAGAAATATCTGATAATGGAGATAGATTTGAGGGTTTGGGTTCAGATGTTTTTTAATTATTTTTCCCCTCTCTCTAAATTTTCAACTCAAACATATACAGATTTAGGTGGAGCTTGTGGAGCTCAAGCTGACAATTAAATGTCACTAAGCTCTGGCAGTGATAAGGACTTCAAGAACTTTTTCCAGTCCTTTTGTGCTTGAGTCGCACTCTGTTGACCACCAGTTCTGTATTTTTGAAAAGTCACTGACCTTTGGACTTTATCACAAACCATACTAGCTTAAACTTGCAAGATGATACATACATGACAGTCTCCAGGATAAACTTTGGGAGGGATTAATATTTCTGAGTTTATGACCAGTTTGCAAGAGAACAGGATTAAAGGTTGTTTTTTTTTTCTATTGTTCTTTTCTTATTTTACTTCCATTGAGGTATTTTTGCATCTCTTTATTTTATCTCTCACCATAGATGAAACAACTGATTAATATCAAGTAAAGCAAACAAACAACAGAAAAGATAAAGTTATAGCAAAAAAAAATTCACCTTTAGATGATCATTTATTAGATAGTTCATGATGTATAGAACATGTTAATAAAGACTAAGGGTGTAGTATTTATGCAAGGAAAGCAGTGTGGCATAAGGTGGTAATCCTCCAGTGAAGCAGTAACTTCAGGAGCTCCAATATATCAGAAGCTTTTTGACATCTTTCCCTTGGGCCAGGTCAATTGAAACTAAAAGCATTGCAAGTGTCACATACTGAGGGCTGTTGAAGACAGAAGTGACATGCATTTACAAGCCTTTGCTGGCTGGCTTATCTTTGAAGCACTATTGATTACCTCATGAGGAAGAGACTGTATATTCTTTCCCTTCTGCCAGAGTGAGGTAAGTTATGTGGGCACAGGTAATAGAAGCAGTGAATTTGGGGGAAAAGAGATCTATGGTGAAGTAAAGTACAATGGACATGCTGACGTCAAGAAAGGTGCTGTGATTAAAAAAAAGAGGGGAATGATCAAACCAAGAACTCCAGTGCCTTAACCTATGTTGGTATGGCAAGCAACAAAGCCATTCATATGACAAATTATACCAGCTGTCCCGTTTTGTCTTTCTAAATTGTTCTCTGCCCACGTCTTTTGCAAAAAGCTGATTTCCTATGTCTTTTTAAGTACATCACCATGGCAGAAGGGTGTGGATCATATGTCTTCTCATAGGCTTTACCTAGGAAACTTCTTAGTTTATTAATACAATTGCCTTTTTGGGGATATAGAACTTGGGAAAAGTTTTAGTGTTCTGCTCCTGCAGAGATGGTAATGTAAACTTCTAATAGTAATAAAAACTAGATATTTCATGACAACCTATCCAACCTATTAAGATTCCCATTAAAAATAGTTTAGACATTTATGTCATAAAATGAAGTTATACTATGTTAGAACTCTAATCAAATTACAATTATTTTCATTTGGCATAAAAAGACATTAAAAATTCTTGTTGTTTATCAACTTAACTTTTCTAATGGAAGAAATGGTTTGTATGTCCTTTAGAGGATATGCAAAGCACATTTGTATTGCCAAACCAGCCTTTTCAAGATTGCTGCATAGTAGTAGCTGTTGGATGGCTACAGAATGATTCTTCTACATTTAAAAACTGCTGCTTCCATTTCTTTTCTTGTCTAAAACCTAATTTAACCTGTTGATTCCACTTATATTTATAGCAAACCAATTGAATAAACCTGACAACAATCTTTTATAATGCTAATTATAGACAGTAAGCAAAGAGGTGCATAATGACTAAAGGCAGAACATACTCTGTGGTAAATTTACATATTTTTACTATGCCTGTCTGTAGGCACTCTACACAATAATGGTACTGCTGTAATGAGAAATGAACATCAACTTGTTTGTTGCATATAGGAAATGTCCATTTAAATTCCAAATAAATTTCAGAAAGATGTGAGAACTTTGCTTGCTTGCAATGCTAGGGAAGCATTTGAAGTGTCTGTTTCTTGATGTGATTCTGATTTTTTAAAAAGTTTAATCTACGAAATTGCTTCAGGCTTCTATTTTGACATTAGACGTTTGATAATTTTGCAAGTCACTACACACAAAAGAATTTTCATTCCCATGTGAGAGAATTCAGCAGAGACTGATTTTAATAGCATCAAGTATTATAACAAAACATTTTGATTTTAATACTGCCTATCCCAGCAGGAAAGCTTTTATTTCTGAATTCCCTATGGAACTAGCTCTTGTACTTGCTAATTGCTGTACCACTTCCCTGAAGCTTATCGTCACTGAGGTCTAAGTTTCGCACAGAGAGCTGACTGGAAACAAATGCTCAAATAAAGGATATTTTCCATTGAAAACTAGTAAATTATAGTCTGCATTCTCATAATGCCTGTTATCCTGTGAACATGCACACATGTATACAGAATGCAATTACACCTGGAACTGCAATAGGAATGCCACTCTAGTGTCGCACATGACACAAAGAAATGACACCCACACGCTGAGATGTCCAAGGCAGAAAAGAGGTGGTTTATTTATAAACTTCAACACTTATAGAATTCCAGCAGTGACCATGGATTGGAGGAAGAAAATCTTCTTCTTCAACTACACTGGGCAACCCAACAGTCCATCAACAGTCTCCTCCTTATGAGAAGAATGTAAACATGGTTATACCATTAAAATAACAAGAAAGTTGTTTGTGTAAAATCCTGTCTGACTCCACTGCAAAAGGTGAACACAGAGGGCTAAAATATAACTTTAGAAAAACTTCTTAAAGAGACAGAGGAGAACAGCAAAAACTCAGACAACAGTCTAGTGATGCCTTCTGACTTACCACTTGGATGTTTGTTTAGTAGCATAGCATGAAGAGCCATGTTAGTCGTATATGAAATCTGTAGTCAGGTTTTGATTATTAAATTATGAAAATGTATGTTTGTATTTGAACCCATTCTGGGGCAGTCTGTGTTTAAATGAATAACATATAAAAAACCCAAGCAATTTTCCCACATTGATTAATGATTAATTTCTTAGGGCTTTTACATAGGATCATGCATTTGGTACAAAATAAAAAACTATTTGCATAATGGGGATGTTGTATTTAATTAGATAATGTTCAGACTGTGATTGTGCCTTATAGCCCAAGTTATTTTATACTGAATAGCATCAAAATTCACAAAATGTTGAAGTTTTTGTTTCATGTGGCAACTGTACCAGATTATGTGAGGCAAGAAGAAACCATAAATGTAAAAAAGACCCTTTATATGCAGATGAAGGGTAGCACTGTGTTCTGGTTTCAGACTGGAGGCAGTCTTTAAGTCAATATATCTGGAGTTAATACAAGATGTGACTGGTTTAATTCAGAATTTAAATGACTGCTTGCAGTAAGTAAAAGAAGGCTTTGATCAAGAAGATAATTTTTTACAAAGATGACAAGAGGGTGCATGTTCCTATTACAGCAAAGAAATTTTGGATTCCATGCCAAAAGGTCTATTAAATCAATAGATAAAATGAAAGGCCTTAGTGAACTTGCTTTCATAATCCCTCCATCCTGTAAGGACTCTCTTTTCAATTCAGAAATGGTGAATCCAAGTAATTGCAACTGTTCAAGAGTTCTCTTGACATGACAAGGAACTACACCTTACCATACAGTCACACTGGCTATTTATGTAATATGTAGGTACACATTATGTTACATTTACTAGATAATACAAAGTGTTACTAAATCAGATCTCGGACTCATTCTCAAAATGTTCTCTACATTATCATGTGTATTTTATGCATAAAGATAAATATTTGGGTTTTTCCCTGTATCTTCTCAAAAGTTGGGAAGACCAGTTGATCTGCCCTTAATGATTGATAATAGGAGAAATCTGACAAGCTTTGTACCTGGAATAATGCCACATTAAATAACAGTATATCATGTTTGAATGATTATAAGAATTTTACTGGTAGGTAAAAAAAAATATTTTCTGTTCATTGTTCAGTCTTAGCAATAAATTATTCCTTACTGAAAAATAAATAGAATTTTACAACCTAATTCCTCTTATTGGTAGAACATTGCTATCACCTTTTTCATGTTTCACTGATCTTGAAATGACACACACAATATTAATGAGTTTAAGTGTTATTTTCAAGGAGAGTTTTTGTATGTGCTGGCTATCTTCTGTTTAACAAGGAAGCATTTTTTACTGTGAAGGCTGGACTTACTCTAATTCTTTTCTTTCACCTCTCTTGCTACTAAAGAGATCATAAAATTGTCAATGTGCAATTTCAAGGAACAGCTGTAGAAATCTTTTTGAAGAAGGTTTCATTCTTCAGCTCTGGCCATTTTGATACAAAATGCTGAATTATGAAGTTCTTCTTTGATGTGTGTTGAGCATGGGTATCTTTCAGTGTAGTCGTATCAAATCCTTCCTCCTCTTCTGACATTGCACTGACCCATGGTGATTTTTTTCACCCAGCCTTTGTAGTTTTGAATGGGTTTGTCTGGTCCTGTTTAAGCTGGCTTATATCTTGGTTGTAGCAGTGATTCTGACTGGCTTTGAAGAACTGATGCTTATGTATCAAATAGATAAATGCTTTAATAAATGCCTAGAATGCGCTATGCTTTCATCCTCAGTTATTTCCAGGACTCCCCAGAGTTCCTGGTTTTGCTCCTAATTTGCTTTATTCTTATGAGTCTTCATTGGACAGCATCTAATTCATGATGCAAAACACTGTACCATGTGCTGATGGTTATATATAGATATGGATTAGTTCCTTTTCTTCCCTCAGGGAAGAACTTGCAAGATATTAATCCACTGATATTTTGAAGCATGCTGTTAGTGTTTGAAACAAATACAATTTGTTTCATTTGGCATCTTTTTTATCCAGCTTCTGGACATGATTGTAGGTGCAGATACATTATATCTCTCCCCTCATATATACAACAAATTATTCCATTATTCTATGGAATGTCACCCCAAACAGATGTTTAAGCATGTGGCTCATTTTACTGACATGCATTTAACATTTTGGGTTTTCTTTGACAGTTGAACCCTCAAAGAGGCTTCTCTCACCTTAGGAGATGGCTGAGACCCAGAGGAAATATGTTTAGGTGGTGCTTGAAGTGCTTGACCATTTGTTGGCTCCAAAACCTTAGGGGATGTAAATGGTAGGGTTAAATAGGCAGGTAGTTAACTTAATTGAATTTTAAAAAATTATATTAGTTTTTACTAATTGATTTTGCACATCATCCAAATTATCTGAGGGCTCCCAACTTAACTGATCATTTGCACAGCCTTCCTAGGCTGAAGTCTTTTGAGATAACACACCTAGAAGTACGGAGAGCTGTATTTGCAAAGAGCAGTGGCACCAAGGGGTGAGGGATTACTGTGAGCAGCACTGCCAAGATCATTTCAACAGCATGAAAACTGCTGATAAATGCTGTGGAAAAAACCTGAAGTCCCCAGTTCATGGCAGCCTGCTCCACCAGATAGGCTTGAACGGCTGCCAGTGTGTGAATCAGATGTCACTTGGGTTTGTGCTAGAGCAGACAATCTGTTTCAGCAGCACCGAAGCCTGAAAAGAGGAAATGAATCAATGGGAAGAGACTCCATACACAATGTCCTTTTCATGTTACCCAGAAAACCAGTTTTATGCCAAATTACTTTGGGATCAGGCTTGTGCCATTCACCTTATTGGAAAGCAATAGCTCCCCTTTATCAGTCAGTACAGTACTCATTTTCATTCCCATCTTTGCATTAAAGAAAGGGATAAGGTTTCTTTGAGAATAGCATTGAATTAGGTTTCATTCTGTGAGGCCATGCAACTGTTGATAAATAATTTTATTTGCCAACATTTTAAATCGCTTGTTTTCACAATAAGGAGAATTTAAATTTTCTTTTGAATTAGTTGAAATTTTATTGGTTATAGGTTCTGCTCTACTCCTGGGACTCTCTGCCCCACACAGAGAAAATGCCAAATTAGAGAGCAATTTTTTTTTTCAAGCTTTATTCCTCCCTCAGAAACACAAACATGCATGTGCACAGATACACACTCCATCATTTCAAATGCTGGTTTTCATAATTGCAAATTGCTTGAATTATTTAAAACATAGAAGGGAAGGATCCAGTTACTTTTTATATTTAGCAGTGAAGCTTAACTGGGTTCTTACCATGGCTCTAGTAGGCCATATTTTCTGTTCAGATTTGGTTTAGATGGTTTTCGGGTCTCTTAACTATATTCATTAATTTTCTACTTACCTGACCATTTTCTTTCAAGAATTTGAAAAATATTTACATTGGATGCAGACAGAAAAGAACTTTGAGTGAACTGTCCAGCCAGTCAGTGAAAAGCCATTTCCAGGTTTAAGTTTCTGGGGATATAGATTATTGCTGAGTGATATATTTGCACTTGATATTAACCAAATAATGTATATATGGAAGCAGCCAGGATGGCAAACAGTGATTCCTGAGCATGGAGACATGACACAGTTATAATTTGTTGTCTGATTGCAGGGCTGTTATCCTTCCCCATTGACCATCTTTCTAAATAAACTTGGTTTGTGTACCCTATTTATTAATCAGCAAAGTAGGAAAGTTGCTATCAGGGCAGAAATGAATGATGTGTAGAAGAAAGGAAGACTTAATTTAGATTTAGAATTAATCCTTTTGGATCTTTTGCCAAATATTTTTTCTCTCATAGAATGTGTTTTTGTTTGTGGTGTCTTCATGTCTTGCCACTCTTTTAATAATTGTACCTCTTTCCATGAAGCCCTTCTCAAATTATCACCATATCATTATGTCCCTGGTGCTATATTATTCCAAGAATATTTTGTGTCTGTTGCTGATTTAAGCCATAAATATTTCAAAAGCTAAAAGTTAAAAAAAAAAATCAATGATAACATATATGCAGCATCCATAATATATAAAGACATTGGTCTGAAATTGGCCATTTGAAAGTTCTAGAAAATTTATCATTGTAATATTTATTGCAGAACTGTCTCCTTTATCAACATAATTATTATTGTTATTGATATTACTATAGGCATCCTATTATTCTAGCCTTGTACTTATTAGATGGGAGCCTGTTTCACAAGCAAAGTTTCTCCGGCTTTTTTTTGCCAAGTATTTGAAATAGTGAGATGTATTTGGACTTAGCTGCACAGAGATGTTCCTGCACCATCCTAACAACTTTTTATCCACCAGCTCTTCTTTCTCCGTTGTTCAGAGGCGGATCTGCCGCACTTACCCATGGCTGCCTTCTGCTGCCCTACACATGAAGGGTAGGACTTCAGCATCAAATAGCTGAGCACAGTGACCCCACTGCTCTCTAGCCCACAGGCACAAGTGTGTGAAGCAATAGGAAGCATATGTTGCTCATGGCTTCCAGCCCTGAAGTCTCTGAAACACATGGGCAATGTCCAGGAGATGGAATCAAAACAGAGCTGGAGCAGTAATTGTACACTCTCTCTGGTTGCAGGGTTTTGGTGTCATGCTTGTGACTCCAAATGCTACCATGAGTAATTGAATCCCACCTGTGGCTGCAACTCCCCTCTGTGTCTGATTTTAAACAATTATTGAGTTTGGAGCCTCTGGGTGAAGACATAGGCATTTTAAACCCCCACATTCATTTATTGCCTCAGCTTTCTCTTTGTCAAGTTGGTTTTTAGCTTCATAAAAATAAACTTCAGAGGACTTCAGCAGTTCAGAATTAGGAATTCAGAATTAAATGGCTGTTAGCTGTATGCCTCCAGGCAGGCTTCATAATTCTGATGAGATTTCACAATGCTGATGCTCTGCTGAGCAGAAACACCCAATGCCCAATACCTGGGCTGAAAGGAAAACTTTGCCACAACCAGCACAGTAGGTTCTGTGAGCTCTGTCCTACCACGCCAGTGCTTCACATAAGCTATAGCTCTACTTAGCTGGATAACCACAGTATAATGGTAACAATAGTAATGTGAATTTTATTGTTCTGTTGGGGAGAAACCAGACTGGCTGCCAACCCCGCAAGTTTCATCTGGATTTCCTCCAGCATGCTCCTCAATGCCAGTGGCAAAGACTGTACATCTCTGATTATGCCTCATCCTGTTGCCTGCAGGTTTTGTCAGAGAGATATTCATATGCAGCTAATGGGGCTGTCATGAGAACTGTGGCCCTGAGGGTCAGAGACAGTTAAAGTCTCAGGAGTACCAGCAAAGTTTCTGAGTTTGATGCTTACAGAAAATCAATATGTTTAGACTTGCTGACTACAAATATTTATAATCATAATCAAAGTGTTATTTGGGATATAAAGCCTTGGGAACTTTTTGTGGGTCAGTTTTAGAAGTTTATTTGAAAGAATTGTCCAGTAATAGAATTCCAACCCACTGAAAGGTAAGTCCTAACATGTTTGTGGCTTTTTGTATATGTCAACACATTCAACAGTTTGCAGAGCTGACCAAACAAGATTTTCTTTTCATAAAACAGTGAGATTGTGTAATCTGTTGTACTTTCTCAATTAGTTATAATGAGAGGCATTTGACTACATTATTGGAAAATTAATATAATTATCAGACGCTGTATAGGAAAATTCATAATGATTTGGAGCTGCTGGGAACATTTAATGAGATTTTTTTTTGCTTTCATTCATTCAAGTATGTCCTTAAGCACTTAGATTGGTAAAGGTTAAGATATTTTGGCATGAAAGAGTTTCTTAAATGCAGAATTCTTGAATAGTGGGGTCTGTTCATGTCCCAAATCTTATCTGAGCCTGATTAGAATGGAGAACATTTCTTTTGGGATTTTTTGTCATTTTTTCCATGATGAAGTTTCTGTCATAAATTATGAGAAAGCTATGTTTTCCTATTATCAGATTGTTGCTTAATCTGCAAATTCAATACAGAAAAAAAAAAAACTTTATTGGAAGATTTAAATACTCAGAATATTCTTGAGTTAAAAAAAAGGGCAAAAGAAAAAAAAAGAATACAACAATAATTGTTGTGTGCACTCATTTTTAAATTCTAAATATGTCTTGTGGCTATTCAATGCTATAAGACAGACTTCATGACTACATTTAAATATAGTGGTAACCCAACAAAAATTCATTTATCCCTCTGTATTAGAAAAATGACTCCTGAAGAACAAAAGTTGTCTGCAGTTTTAAATAACCTGTATCTTTGAGTGTAACTTTGAGGTAATTGTTTTTATGTTGTATAATATGACCCAAATATTGTGTTTTTGTCAGCATGTCTAATAGGTTGCTCAATACCCTTGTTCTGCACAGGTCATTGAGCCCATTCATGTTCAATGATATACAGTATGAATGCTCATGGGTAGTTTGATACATCTTTAATAGAAGGTGAAGGAAATGGCACAAGTTTATTTTTTGACCTTCTGGAAGTGCATTTCCAGATGAAGTGAATTGCACTTTCAGCTTCATCAATGAAATGAGAAATTCTGGGGTAGAAAATGTTTAATTACTGCAGATAAACTTCTGAGAGCTGGCCAGTCATTTCCTGTGATTGCCATTATAGTGCAAATTAAAGGAACATTTGTTTTAGATAAATTATTATACAAAGTGAAAGGTCATCACAAGCATTTTCATTTCACTTCTGAATTCTTGGATTAGTTTATGCTTCTTTAGCAACTTTGTCTCTGCCCTCAGTGCAAAAAGCTTTTGAATAAGTAGCTCTGCTCAGGGCTTTTAGCTCGAGACTACATGAAAGAGAACTCTGAATATTTCATCATAAGTAATATATACTAAATGTTGATGCCAATGGACATTAAAAAATTAAAAGTGGGAAAGTTACTTCTTAGAAAGCAATTATTTGGTATAAAAAATCATTATGATTATTATGATGACAAAAATTTTCTAGTGTCAATAAAATCAATGTTACATTGAACAGACAAATATGAAAAGAACCCTGAAAGCCTAGTCCTAAATGACCATTAACTTTATTGATGTAGAATTAAAATGGTTTGAGGTCATTCTGGGTCACTTACCAAGCTGCACAAAACCAAATTCATGCGACACTAGACAGGCAGTTCAGGCATGATCCCGGATAATTTTGGTGGAGTCGTAACAAAGAGGTGGTAGAAGCTGGTGGTGGTTATCTGGAGTATGGAGATACTTGTACTCTCTGACATGCCACTGTCTGATGGGTGTGAGAAATAATTAGAGTTCTGAGGTGGAGTGTGACTGTGAATTGGACAAACTGGGATAACCATTCACCTCTTGCTGGTGGTGCTGGGAGAGGAGCGTGGCCCTGGGCCATCAAGAGACGTAGGTACTCCTCCAATGTGCCTCTTCTCTGGCAGATCACCAGGCTGTATCTCCTTGCTCTGAAAATAGCTGGCAGAGGAGTGCCATCAATTAATTACACATTAATTGATTAATTAATTACACAATAAGACTTTTTAGCATTTTGTATCGGAGTATACACAGCATAAAGAAGTTTTAAAATTTAATGGAAGCACAATGTCACATATTTTGAAGGATTGCATGGAGGGCTCACGGTGAAGTCTGGTAAAATAATGATGGGAAGAAGTATAAAAACAAGTCTGTATTTAAGTGTCTTTTAACATGGTGTCTCTAAGGTCTGTGGAGGAGAAGTCTCTTTCCCACTTGATGCCCAGTACTCCTGCCTGACCGTGTTGATGGATGGCAGATGGCAGGAGTGCTTACAACTTGCACGCAGTGTAAGGACTTAAAGACCACAGTGGCCTGTCTCAAACACTCCTAAGGTCCCAGGAGGACTTTGCCATGAGATAAGCATAGAATAGAGTGACAGGATGGCACTAACTCCAGACCTGGTGGAGGTGAGACCTGGGTAGCACATCCCGGGTAGCACATCTAGACAAAAATCCCCATGGTGCCAAGCAGTGTAAAGAAACAACTGCCCGCACACGTCACCAGTCAAACAGAGATCAGCTAGTGGCATTGTCATGTTTCTCTCTCAGCTTCTGCCCTTAAGAGTCTTCAGGAAATGGAAGTAAGACTATCATTGGTTACAGGACTGACTCACACCTGGGTGGCATTCAGTAAGGTGTAACATTGCCATGTTTGTGAAAGCATTTTACCATTGAGGAAAATGGCTAATGGGCAGCTCTGTGACAGTGCTGGCAAATCATCAGTAATCAGTTTTCTTTTTATGAAGGAAGGAGGGTTATTAATAATATGCACTAGGAGAAAGAGAACCCAAAAAGCTGTGCTAAAATGCCAAACAGCACTTAAGAGACAGGATGGAAACATTTTGAACAAGGTTTGTCTAATGAGAATTTCACTGAGGTTTAGAGATCAAATACAGTGCAAAGTTTCTCCTCACCTTATCTTTGTCATATTTGTGCTTGGAGATGTACTCTGCAGTTTCCAGCATATTACACAGCTTATTTCCAACCTAATTGGGAGGGAGTGGCCCTTCTTTAACTAGATATTTTGCTTTTTACCTCAGGCATACTTTATTAATTACACCATAGTACATTGCAGGCATTATAAATCTTACTGTACATGCTAGTGTCCGCTAAATTGATCTTATGGGCATTTATGTTGATCTTTTGCCACCTCATTGGTCCAGTTTCAATTTCCAGAGTGTTTTTTAATCTAATCTCAGTTCTACCCCTGGATTTATTGTTCCTTGTTTAAGATTGATCTAAAAGTCTACTTATTGTTGTACTGTTGTGTTTGATAGAGAAATTTTTGAATTAGAGAATTTATTTAGAGAAATGATGAATTAATAGCACTTTAAGAGCAACTTTCAGAATGAAGAAAGCTCTTTTTAGTTACTATAAGACCATAATTTTGCCTGAGACGAGATCATGCAGCAATGCCAAAGCCTTTACTGTAAGAAGGGGTAAAAGAAGGGACTAATTGCTTTGATAGACAGTTTTGGAGAGTGAATAGATTGCCAAAGTGTCCTACAAGAGAGGTACAAAACCAGCTGTGAGAGATGGAGAGCTGCAAAGTGCTCTGCCAGCAGGCAGCAGGTACCTTGTGCAAGAGAGGAGCATTCAGAGATGAAGCTCACTGACCCCATCAGAAAAGCTATAAATGAAACATAAAAGGAGTGCAGTTAGTTTTAGGAGAGAAAGCTTTCTACCCCTGGTTTTATAGTCAGGCTAAGGTCACATGGATCCTTGCTGACATGGTGAGCACAGTTATGGCTGTATCTTACCTTTCCTCCCCCTGCCCAGGCTCTGGCAGTCATGGATGCTGGCTGTGAGCACACAAGATGAAACATCTTTCTGGGCTCATGGTTCATAGGGCTGCTATCATCTGATGTTTGTGGTAGGGAGACCATGAGGCTGATATTAATCCCTTTGTCTGGGCTTTATCAGACTGGATACTTACTTGAATTATGACCTTGTCTTGGCCCTGGTGATTTTACATTTATGTAATTGCATGATCATTAAATAGATGTCAAAAATATTTTCTCTCCCTTATTCTCTTGGGTTTTTGTCTTATATCCTTTTTGTAGCAGTTTCGGTTGGCTGCATGCTGAGTCTCTCACTCATTGCAGAATTTAGCAAGAACAGTCTAGGAGCTAGACTTGGCTTATGAATCCATTGGCTTATGTTCCAACATCCACATCATGGCTTTTTCCCTGACAAATGGGAGATTTAAAAAAATAACAATAAAAAACAAGCACATTATAACCCATTAGGAATTAAATTTGCAAAGCTGGGTCTTAATGCAAGAACTACACAGTAGGAGGCTTTTTAGGTCAGCATAATTGAGCTCTAGAGTTGGTCTGGGTTTTCTTTTCCTTCATGTTTGTTTTTTTAGTGCCTGCTATGGTTTGATGAACTATGCTATGTGTGCTGTTTCAGAGATATCACAAAGAATCAACAGTTGCAGGAGGGGCACAACATTGTCAAATTGGAGCAACAGGAATTTGTGTATGTGTCTTTTGTTTCAGTGCAATGACCCTCCAGGAAAAGATTTCAAATAAATCCATGTAGAAGACCAGTTTTGTGTATATACGTTTTAAAAAGCTGCTGCTGGTACATGGGGGAGATAAGAGCAATCATTAGAAAGACCTGCAGTGCCCAGGCTGAAGAGATGTTGCAAGTTTACATGATGTCCAGGAGAAAAAGACCCTGTTATCCCCACAGGCAGTCTTCTAACATCTGTGACCCTAATTTTTCTGTTAGGGGATTAAAGTTTTTCAGTTTTTAAAGAGATTTGAAAAGGATTTTACTGATTTATAGGCTCATTCTCCTACTCAGCAAGTCAGCAGTGACTTCCCCTCAAGCCCACAAAACCTGTGATCCTACCAACCACAGCCATGCCACCGGCTCTTCCTGCCACAGCCCGCGTGCTGCCGAGCCGTGTGTTTGTCCTCACTGCTCAGTAAAATATCTGGAAGCTGACGGAAGAAACAGGGAACTGTTCTCCCCTTTAGCACTGCTGGCAAGATAAGCAGCACAGGAAGGTGTTTGCCAGGGAGATCATCATGCTGTCAGAAGGCATTAAAAGAGTCTAAGCAGCTTCAGAGCCTGCTATGCAAGACAAGATGTGCACACAAAGTCACCGCTTGTGTCTTGGTGAGCTCACACTGTAGGACACATTTTAGATGGAGCTGCTTGCACAAGATCTTCTTGGTCTGCTAAAATCTCCTCTTGAACTTGGCCTGTACAAAGCTGTGCTGCTGAGACTGAACATATATTTTTAAATTATTCTATGTGTTATTGAAATGGAATATTGCAATATGACATGTACCATCAGAGAGTGTCAGGGATTTTTTGGAAGGTATTTTTTCTGTGTTTATGGACTGCCTCACACAAGCAGCCATAAATAATGAGCTATAACCTCTACTTTCACAGCGTGTTCCAGGGCTACTTTGATGAAAATAGTAAACAATGCATTTTAAGAGACAGATTGTTTTAAATATTTTCTGAAACAAGTATTTTCCTGTTTGTTTTAATTGCGGTCAAGGGGTCTTACATGCAAGACACTCTAAAAAGTTCACTTGGTGGAATGGATGTTTCTCTAGCTTCTTATCAGAATAAATCCTGTTCTTGAGAGCATGGAAAAATCCCATAAATCTTGACAAAATAAAAAATGTAGTGTATTTCTCAAAACCGTTGGAAGATATAAGGGTCTGTAGATTGCCTTTACTATAGTTACTGTAATTATTTTCTTAAGTTTTCTTAATAATTTAAAATATTTAGAAGTGTTTTAATTTCCTCTGAAATATCTGAAATGAAATTAAAAATGGTCAGGACAGTTTTCTCTTAGCTGGTTCCAACAAACAGGCCTGTTCAGTCTGAGATTTGAAAGGCTTTCCGCCCATCTGTTTTCTTTTTTGGTCTTTGGCATTTTACCCACTGAGATTAAGTGATAGAAGAGGTAACATCTGTACTCTTTCCAAACCTGGATTACACTCTATGGGAAATAAACATGGGAAATTTGATGGAATAAAACTTTTATAAAAGGTCTGTAACAGAGGAAACTCTGTAATTGTGTGTACATAGTAAATACAGGGAAGTCATCGCTTGTCCTCTGGGCTTCATGCTGGCATACAGTGAAAGGCTCAACAGAAAAAAGAGAAAGGGTGTCCTTGTTTATTCAAGATTATGCATTTTCCAAACAAAGAGCTGTTTCAGATGACCTATAATGCTGGTTTTCTGCTTTGTGGGCTAAAAACAAAAAAAGGAAATTAGAGACAATAAGGGAAATTCCATTTTATAAGATTACAATAATTATAATATATAATAATCCATTTATAATAATTGGAAGGAGTGTCACTGCTTTTCCTTTTGTAGCAACAAAGATGGCACTCTTAAATAGCATAATCTTAAAGCAGAGGTTTTATACACACAGGGCTTCATTTATGGCACTCCAGCTTCTGCTAAAATTAGTGACTCAGAAATAAGGCATGTAGCCTTCCTTTAAAACAAATTCCTATTGCATGAATATTTCATGGAACTTTCTAGACAGATGGAAGCAGAAAACAAAAACTTAGCTACACAAAATGTATCTCAGAATGAGTGTCACTGGGTTTGCTAGAAATATGACAAAGTTCTGGTCCATGTTGCTGGAGAAAAGGACAGAAAACTCAAGCATTGAGCTTACTGCTCCAGTGACCAAAAGGAAATTGCCAATATTTGATATTAGCAATTATTTCTTGGAACAGCCCAAAAACAGGAATTCAGTGATTCCTGCTATGGGCTTCACTGTTTGATTCTCTCCCACAATAGCATGAAACTTTGCTTGTCTTTTCAGGTGGTGGGAGAAGAAAATCACTCACTGTCCAGGACAGTTAATGGCAAAAGTGAATAATCTGAATAACCTCAATAAAACTTTGAATTGTGAAGAATTTACATCTGTTCTCTCATAATCCAATGGGGAAAAAAAAAAATCTATAAATAACCCAGATGTGCTTACTATCTTTTCTTACTCAGAGAGCATTCCTGACAGAGTTTTGGGCAAAACAAGTATATTTCTGTTGAAATTTTTATCTAGGTGATTTGACCATTTCCTATCAGATGAAGAAATTCCAGATCAAAAACTTCCAAGAAAATGATGTGCATCTCCAAGAAATATCACTAGTCCAATATAGGGGCAAGAAAAGAAACATGTGGTGGCACAAATCATACTTAAATAATTCATGTGCTGCTCTGATGAGGTATGAGGTTTGGTCCTGTAGAGGGATATTACTGGAAGTGGAGAAAGAGTTGTATTAAAAAAGGTCAAATATTATAGGGGAAGCAGATGCAAAAGAGAAGTTGTTTAATAGATTAAATTGTTGAATTTATTTAAATTGTTGAAATAGTTCTCTCAGCATCTTGGAAGATCTAAAAATATTCTCTTTAAGATTAATTAGTCACATCAAATTCTCCTTTGTGCTCACCCTTATCCAACTGGAAAACATCTGGCTTTGAGCTATCAAAGATTATAACTGTGCTAACAGAAGATTCTGAGAGTAGTGAGAATTATTTAACATTTGTCTTTTTGAAGTACCTAAATTGTCTTTTTTTTTTTAATGATGTTTCAGCTTCAAAAATTTGAAAAAAAGAGAAAGTTCAAATATATAAGAGGCAAGAAAGTTCAGCACACACATAGAAGGATATTCTTTGAAGTCTTCAGCTACCTATTTTTGCCATTAAGCCATGAGCAAAAAGGAACTTTTACAGCTAAGACTAAAAAGCTTCTAAATTTTGTAAACAGCTGAGGCCATCTCAGAGCAGTAACAAAGATTTTGCATCATGTAGATCCAAGTTAGGACATAGTGAAATTGATCTCTGGAAGTCTGTACACACTTCAAGGTTTCAGAAATAATTTTCTACTAACATTTTGCCTGTGGTCTTTATAGACATTTTTTATCCATGCTTCAGCACAGTTCCTCTGTTATGATCCATCTTAGGACTAATACAAACTTATCTTTTGGTGCAAATGTTCTTTATGTAATTTATGGAATAAAAAGCAGAGAAGTTTTATATCCTTTTATTGCTTAATGCTTCATAATATGGAACAAAGGTTTTACATTACATTTCAGAGATGCTGATATAAGGAAGAGGATAGGAAGGCAAATAAATACATCTTTAATACTATGTTAATTTACAAAAGGACAAAGAACATCAGTGTTTGTTTCACTGACTTTCACAAACCAACAAGTCTTCATGAAAATACTTAAAAGTTTTCTATTAAGCATACTGTCATCATCTTTTCTTCTATGTTTATAGCATATTCTTTGTTATAATAATTCTTTAGGTAAAAAGTCATTATTTTATCATAATTTCAAAATATGTTATAATCTACCATAATTTCAAATGTTTTTGCAGTAATTTTCTAAACTTTAAGCCTTGTTATCCTTGAACCACTCTGTGATTATAGAATAAGACATGAGATATTTGTGGATTATGCCGTTCATCGAAGATGGCTTGAGTAATATGTTTTAACATACTCCCACTGCTTATTGAAACAGTTTCAACAAAATGAAATTATTGATATTTCCGTTTTTTAAACTTTAGAAATTAATAACTAGATGAAGAGAGGTTGGTTACACTTGCAAACCTGCCTGAACTGGTTTCATCTGTTTCAATGATAAAATATGATGACAACTTTATGGTGTGATGAAAATATATATTTACATATTGGCAAATCCACTCTTATAATACTTTTTTAATTAATTCCACACAGTTGTTGCTAATAATAGTTATCACTCAGTAGTGTACACAATTAAAAGAAAATATATTTATAGCTTATTTTGCAGGTTTTCTGCTAAGACTGAGTGTTTGCAGACAGAAATTGTACCACTTTCTTGTATGGAAATGATTCACCAGTAGACCTGATGCTGGACCATGCCTCAAGTCATTACATCTAGCCATGAGACAAAGGAAAAGGGTGTCACTTTTTGGCAAAAATTCAAATGTTTCAATGTAGAGATGCAGAGCCTGCTTACATTTTAGAATGTGGAAATCTGGGTGGTGCAGGGTGAAATATCTTCTCAGGAGGGGCAACAGCTGATCACAACATGCTCAGAATTTGAAGAATTAGAATTTAAAATGGGAATAAAATTTGAAGCTGCTTATAAACAAATCTCTTCCCAAACCAAACCAAAGCTCTTTATTTTAGAACCTCTAACTTTGAAGCAGAAAAGGTGATCCGAAGTGGAAGACAACCACAGACTGGAAAAGCATGTAGAAAGATAAGCAGGAATGCTGAAAATAGAAAAAATGCTACAACGGGGGGAAAGAGTTACTTTTCTGTGCTTGTTCCTGTTGTTGAATGCACTGATTCTTGGATTTAACCTCCTCAGCAATATTCAAATTGCTAATCATGTCTGCCATGTTTTTATATTCTGCTTCATCATTTACTCTTTCCAAAATAGCTGGTCCTTTGGAGTCAGTGCTGATATGATTGAGGTTTAGCACACAAGGCTGAGTGTTGCACTACATTGAAAATGTTTGCTTCTTGTGACATGTGGTCTAGAGGTAATAGAGTATTTCAAAATTGAGTGCCTTCACTTAATTAATAGAACTGGCTTTTGTTCAGTTCCAGAGAGTTTGGTACCTAATCCCAATTCAGTAGTGTCTTCTCAGGGTCAGTGGTGGGATTGAGCCTAGAATTGAGGAAAGGACTCAATAATGTTTAGTACAAAGGAGGATGAAGACAAAATGGTGACTGCAAGTGGTGTCTGATGGGACTGCTGCTGTAACTGGGGGGTGCTTTTGGAAGCTGCTCTCTGCTAACCTTGCTCTTAGTACACTGAGAGAAATCTACTCTTGATGTGGGCCAGTTTGTGTGCCTTGGGAGCAGTTTCAGAAAGAAACTGAATCAAATGTGTAGCACACATGGAGTCTATAGAGGACAGCAGGGAGGATGCACAGGCAAGAGTTTAATAAGGATGTTAAAAGATGGTGGTATGTTGTGCTTTATCTGTTTCTAACCATGTGTATGTCAGTAATGAATTAGCACATTTACACTGATTTTTTTTTTTTGTTATTCCTCCTGAATAGCTGGTTACAATATCTCTGACTATTGTTAGCACTCTGTTGTAGACATATTAGCAAGATGGGAACTCAACCCCCTCATCCTTCTTTCCTTGAAGCCTGTGGATACAAAAAAAAACCCCTCTAAAAATTAAGGTTTATTGTATCCATTTGAGGCTTCCACTCAGGGGAATTTTCTATCAGACATCTTAAAGAAGTTCTATTTGTTCTGCCTACTTTAACTTTTTTTCTACTTTGTGGGTAAAATGAAAGATGTTTCCTTTAAAAGCAATTTTCTCAAATCCTCTACGAAAGTGGAAATCAGTGGGTTTAATAATTCCCTTGGCAACCAGCTCCTCAGGCAACAATGCAGCAATTATAAATAATATTAATAAGTTCATCTGATTGCTTCTGATAACAAGCCATTTCAGAATCCCTCTTTTCTTTTTATAGCATAGGGCCCTGGTTGTTAAGAAAGAGGCAGAAATATTTCTGTAAGTATGCATGTGTGTGTGAGAGAAAAGCAGAATTGATTTGCATACTGAGCTACAGTACATAACTGGAAAAAGAGCAACAGGAATTAATTTTTAGAGATTTACTTATAGGGGTGTTATGAACATCCTCTCCAGAACAAAAGCAAAAACCTAAACCTAATGAAAATTGTTTATTATTCAGTAAATATCCCATATGAAAAATTTAATTGACCTACCAGAGTAGAAAATGAATGCATGATATAATCAAGGGGTTTAAGAAATAATTTGAATCCTTCAATTTCTATGGTAGCCAGTCTGAAGTGTTTTACAAGACCTTGATCATTCATTAAGGGGGTAGTCCTGGCTGCTGTGCTCAAAAATTAAAGAAAAAGGAAAAACAAAACAAAAGCAAAAACAAAACCAAAACCAAACCAAAATGAAAACCAAACAAAAAAAACCAAACAAACACACAAAAAAACCCAAAAACCTGCACAAACAAACAAACAAACCAAAACCAAACACAACAACAAAACAAAAAAGCAAGGAAGAAGGAACCAGGCAAAAAGATCTTGAAATTCATGTTCTTGAACTTGAAAATGTATCATCTTTTTTGTTAGGAAAAAAGAAAATGTGGAGATGGGCGTGAGAGATTTTGTTCAGAATATTTCTCTGTGAAACATCTGTGCATTCTGAGCTATGATCTGAAGTTGAACTAACCTGCTTTCATTCTTGCAATGTGATTCAGTGTTTTTCTGGAATTACAGACCTTAAAATACACAGAAATCTCATTTGGAATAATGTTTTAATAATTACAGCTCACAGGATAAATATATTTATGTAGAACAAATGGAATTTTTTATTCACAAACAATGAACTAGTAGGAGTTGATGTACATAATTTTAAAAACATGATGCTAATGAAATACTTAAGCATTTCCTTATAGAAATATACAGAAATAATATAATAATATAATATATAGAAATATATAGAAGTATTGCTGTATAGATTGTTAGGGACAATGTTCTGTCAGAAAAATAAATGGGATGCAAACTTCATATGAAGAGATTTCAACACTTTCCTAGAATTTTCAAAACAATAGCTGAGTGACTGTATCTGATGTATCAGTAATGGTTGTTCATCTAAATGACATTCACTGGTTTTTCCTATGTTTTTTCTCATCTTTGACCTCAATAAACAATGATTATATATGTTTTCTAGTTAATTGCCCAAAGTTATTTAGCACTTTCTAGCCAAGAATGGGATGCAACTGGATAATTATTTCCAATTAGCAGTTAATTTATTATTCCAGTAAAAATTAGCTGTATTTTTCACTTTGTGTTTTACATAATTTATTTTGTAATTTGTAATATGAGGAAATATCAAATCAGTACCTGACAAAATACCAAGAAAACTTTAAACAGTGTAAGTCAATTTTCATAAAGGGCTATTGAATAACATCCCAAAGGCATATAGAATTGTGTTATATGCAGGTGATTCAAAAGTGCAATAATTCATCTAAATTCTGTCTGATGCCCTGGATTTATTTCTCTTAACTTAAAACAAAGTTGATATTTTGCAATGTCTTAAACATTCCAAACCCCTCTTGAGCAGATATTAATTAAAAGGATTTTTTTTTTCCTAGGCATTGCTGTGTTATTCAGACATTGGAAAGCAAACATTGAAGTTCCGTGAAGATAGGAAGGACTTCCAGGCCTCTCTGAATACAATATTTCCATTGCACTGCACATACAGGAACAAAGAGCACTCAAGATCTGCTGAGTTAAATGAGTACCAGGCCACAGATTTCAGATTCTGTTTCACAGCTGTACTTCTCACAGTATTACTCCACAACCACTGGAGATGCTGAAGTCCATAGAGTATTAGCTCTGTATGTCAGCCTAGTCTGGAACAGGAATCTTAATGATGATTGCCTTCATTTTAAGCACAAATGCAGATGGATAAATTTAATTTCATTTGCTAAAAATGCCTTAAGTAGGATTATCCAACATGGTTAAGGAGAGTTAAAAATGAAGAAATCTTTTTTTTTTTTAATGTCGAGGAACAAAACAACACACATAAATGACAGTTCAGGCTGAAACAGTACAGGAAAGTTCAGATTCAAAATTGATGACTACAAATGACACTTGTTTTATTGATGATTTTTACTGCATCTGATTTGAAAAAACCCAAGGATTAAAACCCAAGATATTTCTTCAACCCTGCTGCTGATTTTTTTTTTCTGTTGCTGTTGTACACAGAGAAAATCAGTGATGATGACAATTTTTTTGATGCTTGGAATTTATTTACTTATGATCCATCATATCTTTTCATTGCTCAAGGTGGTGGGGCGGGAAGAGAAGTGATTTTGTTGGTCTTGATGCCAGTGATAGGCACTGTAATTTCTCTGGGGAAATGACTAACTACATTCCACAAAAGCTTTGATGGTAGTTTTACTACCAGGAAAAGGAAAAGTTGAGACTTTTAAAAGTGCATGAGATAAACTGAGAAGTAATGTGTTCTAGTTTCTCAGTGTCTTTTCAATGAACGTTAGAATTGTTCTTTCATAAAAATGGAATTACAGAGAAGATAACTGATGGAATTACCAACTTCTCTTTCGAGCTAAAAACATCTCCAGAGTGATTACATCTAATTTTAAAAATAAATAGATTATTTTTCCATGCAAAGTTATTTAACTCTACTTGAAAGAGCAAGATATCAATTTATACCATTTACAGCCTGGCAAGCCCATTATCTACTTGGGAAAGCATGTACATATTTCACTCATAGCTAGTGGCACTAGTTACCTAGGCACAGACTGCTGTTTGAGTCCAAATTTAAAACACAGAGAAAATGCATTTGGTAACTATAGTTCTGCCACAATTCATTCAGAGTTCTAGTGCAGACAGACACAGGTAATATGGGCCTCATGAATACACTGGGTCTGAACAGCGAATGAAAAATCCCAGAAGTGCTTTACTCACACACCCTTAGGGTGTATTGGAGATGGATTTGTATTTTGAGACAAGTTTCATCATCCTCTCAAAAGGTAAGGAAAACCCAGATTTGTGCTGAGAGCCACCTTGCAAGATGGTTAAAGCAGCTATAAATTCTTATTTCCACATAATAGCCCATCTACAGAGGCTACTAACAATAGCTGTGGTGTGTCAGTAAACAGCTGGATTAAGTTTGACTGCTTCAGTCATGCTAAGCCAGTAACAGTGCCCTCAATAGTAGATGCTGAGCACACTGGAGGACCTTTACAAATTGCATCATGCTGTCAGTCCCAGAAGAATGACGAATTTCTGTAGAAAAAATAAGATTCAGTTTGGTAATCTAAAGCTTTTTTGTTGGCTTTGTTTTTCTTTTCAAGCATGTTCCAGCATGATTAGTACATTTGAATGCCACTGTTTTCCAGACAATTCCCTGATTGAATTGGGGACCATGTCAGTTCTCCCCATGACCCGTCAGAGATAAAGAATTTGTTTACTGTAAGTTGCTCACCACTTACTCCTATGCACCATCTGCCACTCTTACCCACAAAGAGCTGCATTCCTAATAATGGCTCTTCTGACTTCAGGAAAGTAATACAAGATATTTCACATACAAGCTTGGGATGGAATTACAATTTTAATCTCTGATCCTTACATATAAATCCTTAGTGTCAATAAATAAATTTATTTCATTTTTTACACTTTTATGTAACAGTTGAAGTTTTGTGTCATCACGGTAAGTAATGAAGAGGGTACTAATTTTTCCATAAAATTGCCCCAGCTGAGCCTATCTGTATGTTTTTACTTCATTAGAAAGTGAATGCTTTTTAACCAGTAATAGCCTTTTCTCATCACATATGACATGACAGTGAGGTCCTGTTTTAAGAACAAGGAGAAAAGGATCTTGCTAGCATATTGTCCCTCAAATATCGGTGTGCGGCCCCCAGGCTTATCTCTGGTGAGTCTTGTTTTATCTCTTTATCCTTTCAAATCTAGTTTAAAGCTCTTTCAGTGAGCCTGCTAACTCCTGAGCAAAAACCTTTTCTTCCTTTGAAAGAAGTTTCATGTAATTTTGTTTGAATTCCAGACTTTCACCATCTTTCCTCACACTCTTTTAGAAGTGTGTCTCTAGAGGTGTCTTTCTGTCTTTCTTTTAATCTTTAGGATGCTCTTATTCACCAAATATCTTTTCTTCATTTATGTCCTGAATCTTTGCATTCAGCACTGTTCAGGACTGTACATTGTGTATGACTCCTTTACTAGAAGTAATTTAATTCACTGGGTATGTGTCATGAAGGGAATATTCTTTTTCTTTCCTATGTAACGGAACATTATTCAGCAAATCTTTCTGTATCCTAGTATTTTCATAGACTCGCTACTTTCATCCTTTATACATATTTTTCCTCTGAACAACCACAAATAAAGGTCCTCACACTAATTAAATTAATACTTTCTTCTTTACAGAATTCAGTTTTCTTAGTTCAAGTAATCAGTAGGAGTTAAAGAAAATACCATTATTAATACATATTCTTATTGCATGTGCATGGTGTTTAATTCATTTCTTTGCTTTCAGAACAACATGTTACAACAGGTGTAAACACCAAAACATTTGTCAACCTTCATACAAAATGCAACTCAATGTCTATCATACCACCTGCTTTCAAGAACCTAGGAGCCATAAATGAAGGTAAACAAAACATGCTTCCCAGCTTTATTGTTATTTTTTAAGGTCTTTTTCTATATATTTTCAAAGGGTCTTTGGCAGGGGTCTGTGGGCTCATTGCACGCTTGTGGCTTCCATTCCTATTTTCATCTCGTAATGACTGAGGACTAGTCCAATGAATGAGAAACCTATCTATACCTTAAACATCTTCCTCACAAAGTGTCCACTGTTCTGCCTTTAAAAAGTGATTGCATTGTTTATGAGTCCTTCAGAAGCTGTTAGACATTGCCTTACAGGTAATTTTGGCTTATAAAGACTGCAAAGGTGTGTTCTTCAAGAGCATTGTTCCCTGTAAATGCCAGTAATGTTGGGAACACTGGTGAAAATTGTGAGGCTTTCAAGCCTCTTATACTTGAGTTATGACAGCTCATTGTTAATTTAAAGCTATCTATTTCCATTAAAAAAAACCAGAAATAATATCAAATTCGGAGATTACTTACATAATCAAAGATATTTTGGTCGAATTATTAAAGTGTGGCTACTACTACTAAAGTCAGTAATGCTTCTTAAGAGGAATTTAAATATTGATGAAGAAGTCTGACAGTTTTTGCTTTGTATTACCTTTTACACTGCATTATTAAGAAAATCAGAATTCTCATCTTTTAATGTTATTACTGTTGAAAATTTATAATAGAGTTTTATTTAATTTTTTAATGGAATTAATATTAACCTATATTATTCCCTGATTCTATTCCTAGGTTTGCTCTTTGTAGATAGTATGGCTGACAAGTTAATGCCTACCCCTTTATTTTTGCCTGTTAGTAAAGTAGTTTTATTGATAAGTGACAAACTAGAGAACATATTTTTAAGGCATTTGTCTTTGGAACACTGTGTAGTTTGAATATACATGGAAGACTGAAAGCAGCCTATTTAATAACAGCAAAATTTTACATGTAACTACATGCTTATATATGTTGAACTGTGTAAGTCGACACCAAAACCCCCAAACAAATTCAATAACAGAAGGATTCATATCTACATTATCCTAATAAAATAACTTTTCCATTTTTCTCTTCCTACCATCAACTTATTGTTAAGGTTGTAAAATGATCTAAAATGTTTACTCAAATCTCTCCTTTTCACCTTAAATGTCAAAAATCAGTGACCCAAGTTTGCCTGAAATACAGGTCTGCCTAAAAACACAGTGTGAAGAAACAAAAATAATTTTTAGATTTGAATTTTGTCATGTTTTCCTTTTGTTTGCTATCTCTGCTCTTTTCAGTTAATGAGGAATCACCTTCTCTTCTCTACACCACTCATTATCATCTTGTCTGCCCCTGTTGCTGTGATGCCTCAGGATTTCCTGAGAGCGATGGGATTTGTCTCAGCTCTCTGATCATGGCAGAGGGAGGGGTTGGTTTATGCTTGCTGGAGTGCACTTGCTCCTAATCATCGTGCCAGGTCCCTAAAGTCTTTCTTTGCAATTAGGAAGCAAAGGCTGCAGAGAGCACATTCCTTCCTTCTGGCTTCATCTGTATGAAATGCTGAAAGTTTGTAGGTTTCAGACTTATGTCCACTGCCTCCAACACCAGGCAGGCTTGATTGTAAACCAAAAATTAGGTTTTTTTAGGACTACAGGTCTAAGTTTGAGAAGTACAAGTTAGCAAAGAGAAGGTTACAAAAAGGGAAACAGAAAACACAATTCCAGCCATCCAGTTGTTTAACTTCTCATGAAGGTGTCCAGGGCTTGTCCCTCTGCACATTTTCCCTACTTCCTACCAGCCTGGATTCCCTTTTCTTCTCCCAAGAAACAGGCAGCAATGATAAATTACATTTCATGTCTACACAGTCTTTCCAAGAACTGAATGTGCTCGGTGGCTCAGCCAGACCCCCTGGGTGTTTATGGGTGACTTCCCAGCTCTGTCATGCAGCAGTCATGCTGGCAGCTCACTGATTTTGCCACAGTTTGCATATTCAACCCTTTTTCTGTGCTGTTTTTTGGGTGTTTCTTTTGATAGCTTTCTATAGAAATGGCATGTGATGCTTCACTAATAGAGATGGCAATTTGAGCAACTTGCAGTTTTTCCATGGCAATATAAAAGGAGCTAATGCCCTTTGTATTCCCAGTGTCCAGTATGATAGTACCTGTTTTTTAATTTTCTGCTATAAGTAATCCAGCTTTTAGTTGTATTTTGGTGAGCTTTCCCATGTCTTTAGTAATTTTAGTTTCTCCTTCAACCTTGGTTGTAACATTGGTGTTGCTTTTTACTTTCTTCCTGCTACCCCATGTATATTGGGTGGATTTATACAGTGTTGACCATACACAGTGGTGTTTTCTCAAGAAAATATCTGGAAGATCACTGCCATTCATTGACTTCCATTTTAAAAACTACTTCAGAGCCAGTTCTGTATAGTCATTACCATTCTGGTTACAGCAGTGTTCTGATTTGCTTATCTTCCAAATGGTTCTTGTAAAATAAGAAGCTGTTTTTCATTAAAATATTTCTAGTGATCAATTATGAAAATCAAAACAATTAGCATTAAAATATGTGGGTATAGGGAGAAATATTAACTATTTTTCTTTATTTTACCAGGTTCACAAAGGGAAAACTATTTTTTCTCAGAAAGAAATTATAGTATACAAGTGCTTCCAGAGGAAAGCTCATTTTTATTATGCTATTCACATGATTTATTATTCACAAAGAGCATTTGAACAGAAACTGGCCTGTGTATGAGCCAAAATCCTGACTTCAGAGAGGTCCTTTGGCTGTAGTTTTCACTGCCCTGTGTAAATCAGTAGGGAATATTGCAAGCATGTTGAACTTCCTGTTTGAAAGTAAATCTGACAAGATATGCTTACCAAAATATATATTTTGTAAAAGAAGATGAAACATTTCTTTAATATTTTATGTTCTTTGTCTTGTGAGGTATAAAGACATCCAGGATGCTCATTCTGTCCTGTATTTTCAGTATTTGTATCTTGCTAATTTAATTTTTAGCTTTGAAAAAGAACCAAGAAAAGTATTTAGAACCAATATAATTTCATTTTAATTTGGCTCAATATCAGGTTAGCCAAAGGATGGTAATTAGACTTGCTAAAAGAGAATGCAACATAAAGTAGGGAAAATGACCTTATTAAAAAAATCTCAGAGAATAGGAAAGATGGAGTCTTCTCTGAGTCTTTATGGGCAACCTTCTGTCTCTAATGGCAAGACATTTAGTCTTTCTTACACCAATCTTCTACCAATAAGAAGAGATAATATGCTGCTGTGTTTGGGGGATTGTGAAATAAGTGCCTACAAAGTCTTGGGCCATTGTAATTGAACAATGTTCTCTTTTGCTGTTGACAGATGATAATTATACCACGCAAGAGAGACCGCTGGCCTGTTTACTGTGTTTTCATTTGTTTTATTTATGAGATTTTTTCTTTTTTAAAATGTGCTTATTAAAAAGGAAAAAAAAAAAAAAGAAGAAAGTTCTGGTATCCAGATTTATTTGTTTCAAGACTTCAGAAACCACTCTTCTATATACCATTGGCACTTCTGGATGTACATATTGTACCAGTGGTAGGCAAATCAGCATCACGGAGGTGCAGCCTCACAACCACCACAGCTTGAGAATCAGCTGAGAATGCAGGCTTTTGTAGCCAAATCCTGCTTCAAGCCTGTCCTTTTAGAAACTCATAATAGAATTTTCTTCCTTTTTCTATACCTGCTTCTCACAGCAGGAGGTTTGAAATTGCCAGAGTTAAGCAGTTTAATAATTACTTTTGAAAAGTGAAAATGCACATGGCCAGGCAATTTCATTTCCATTTTGAAAATAAGTTTTTCCTCTTGTTTCTGAAAAAGAAGGTGGAAATTATGATTGCTTATGAAATTAGTTTGTATAACTGGTTTGGTATTTGATTATTTGAGCATCTGTCTTTAACAGCTGCTGAGGTAGTTCTGTTGCCTTAAGCAGAAATCAGTGAGGTGAGAGCAGATAGTGGGAAGAGGACAGAAATTGCTCTCAGGCTACTTGCCATACTAACAAGAGGTCTAGTTGCAGAGGACAGGAGTCGTACTCAAATGGCAAATGTAATGGGAAAATCAGAGAGATTCACTTTAAAAACGCACATTTCTGCAAGTAGAAATAATTCCATCTATAAATCATTTGGCATGAAATTCTTTTCCTTCCCTTAAAAATAACACTATGATGGTAAAGAAAGTCCCTTATAAATGAACTAGTTGAAACTTCAAAGACAGTCCTGTATTTTTCTGTCTTGCAATAGTCCCATGATGCCTTGCAGTCCCTTTCTCCTAACAGACATATAAGATTGAATAAAAGATATAAATTTTTGACCAGTAGAGGAAAAAAGTGATTCTCTAATAATTTAAAATATTTTATATTTCATCACTTTACATAATTTTTCTTTTTACGTAACACCATGATTTTTGTGTTATGTCTCCCCTCCCAATTCTTCCAGTGCAGGTCACACATCTGTCCTTGTTCTCATGCCCCACACTCAAAAAACTAAATCGGGCAGGGAAACTGTGAAGATCAGTTGGGCAGCATCTCCTTGCAAACCAAGCTCAGAGCTCTGTTGCTAATCCAGTTTCTGACAGAGTTACCATTGTTTGCCGTTGGCTAGGATTAGCAGTTAGATGTATGGATCAGGAATGTGGCATGGGAGGTAAGGAAACACAGAAATTTATAGTGTATTAGATCAAAATGGGAGAATACTTGCTCTGTCAAAGGGATGAAGTAAGAACATAACATAATTCTGTTGCTATTCCTCATAAAGAACAAAAGTTAAAGTCATGATGGTCATGGGTGGAGTAGGAATGGATCCCAAAGGAACTGTTGGCCTCTTACAGGATTACTGCATTGTTCAGTCAAAAAAGGCAATTTAAAAGAGTTTGTTGCACAGCTATTCAAGAGATTTTTCTTTCAGAAGTGAAGGACAACATCCCCACGACTGAAAGGACACACCGTCTGCCAGCCCAGCATCTGCCTTCTGGCAGAATCCTCAGGACCTTAACCTTGAGAGGCCAAAATTATCTCACAGAGTGATAAGGTCCCCACCTAGCAGGACATCAAGTGTATTTGAGTGGTCACTGAAGTTTCCTCTTACAGTACATACAACCTATCTCTGCTGTATTGAGGAAAAGGACCGAGTTTCTCAAAATAATATAAATTATACATGAACAATATGTAAAATATGCCTTGTCATTTGTGTCCAAACCTGGGAGTATGCCATGCTTTTTTATATAATGTGGCACATTTTTTACATCTCCCCTGAAAAAAGTGGTCAAAATGTGAAAAATATAGGAGCAAAATTAGTGTGCTCTAATCCTTATCTTTCAAAAGTGTCACAAGAATAAATGACTCAGCTGAGTTTCCTTTGGAAAACGTTAGATGGAGTATTTTTGTGTTATATAAAGTAGTGGTATTTCCAAGTTTTGAATACTATGCTAAGTTGAAACTATGTAATATGCAATCATGAAAACTTTACATTATTGGTGAATCATAGAACCATCACAGAATATCCTGGGTCGGAAGGGAACCACAATCATCCAATTCATGTCCTGGCCCTGCACGGGACACTCTGGGAATCACACCATGTCCCTGAGAACATTGGCCAAACACTGTTTGAACTCTGTTTGTCAGGTTTGATGCTGTGACACTTTCCTGAGGAGCCTCTGCCAGTGACCACTGTCTGGGTGAAGAACCTTTTCCTGATATCCAACCTAGAGCTCCCCTGAGGCCATTCCCTTGGATCCTGTCACTGGTCACCACAGAGCAGAGATCAGTGCCTGCCCCTCCTCTTCCCCTCATGAGGAAGTTGTAACTGCAATGAGATCTCTCCTCAGTCTCTTCTTCTCCAGGCTGAACAGACCAAGTGACTCCAGGCACTCCTCATATAAGCTTCCCTTTTAGATAATTATTAAAATTATCTCTGATGTTTATTTTTTCCTTATATATCATAACTTTTTTTTTTTTTTTCAAATACGGTGTGCTGGCAATCTGTGAGCAGAGAATTTTTTTTTAAGAAAAAATAAACTTGATCACCAGTATGGTTAAATTATGGCTCTTAATGTGTCTTCAGCCTATTATATGCAACAAAGGTGAGAGAAAGGTATGTGTTAGGAAGAAAAAAATCTTTTTACTGTCCTGGGAAGCAGATTGGAATTGATTGGAAAACAGATATTAGGCAGGTGGGATGTGTATCATTATCTAAAATGCAATTTCATAAGTGTCAAACACACAGTGCTGTCCCAAATACTCTGTCTAATTCATAGATTGTCCTGAAATGAGTCTTGACCTGCCAGCCTAATATATTACCCAAGTAACAAAGTTCTCTTGCACTCATACCCTTTGCAAATGCCTGCAGTCTGTTATAAACAATAGCATAGTGATATAAACTACTAATGACTGCAAAACCATGTATTATAATGCTTAATCTAAAGTTCCTTAGAATTTGTGATGGAGCTCTTTTCTTCTCAGCAAAAAGGATTATGAGGAGCAGAGACCATCACCAACAACAAGATCTCTAAGAGCAGTAGATTACTGTTGCAGATGAATCATTCTAGCACAAAGGGACATCTAAATGATGCTAATAAAAATGGTTCTTCTTTATCAGATATTAATAAAACTACATTTATAAAGATTAATGGAAAACAAAAAAAAAATCTCAGGGGCCCTATTGTTTTGCACATGAAAAACAGCTGAATTTTGCATCTTTGAATTGATTTAAGGAATAGGAAGACAGACTGCATGAATCATTGCTATATCCTTGTCATTGTTCTTTTACATAACCTGCAATTATAAGAAAAAAAATCTGTTTCTGATGGGAGTTGTATCCAAAGGCCTTATTAAGAAATGTTTGGGTTTTTTCTCCTGCTTTTTATCTTTGGTAGACTGACAAGGCCTAACCACCCACAGAGCTGAGGACTAATATGAATCCTCTGGGTCACATTAGGGATCCTGGACTGATGGAGAGTGAGCATTTTTTGAAATCTGAAGTCAAAAATATCTAGGATATACAAAGAAAACAAAAAATCATACATAAGACTATTTATTTGTTCATTTATAAGGCTGCTCTGGCACAGTTAAATGTGATCTTCAGACTGGAAGATGCAAATTGCAGTTGTTTGCATGGTTGGTTTCTTGAAAAGGATTATATGTGACAGGCTTTCTCCTCAAGTATCAATCTTGCCACAAATTTCTTTGATGGGGTTGTCCCTGAGGCTCTGAGACTTAGTCTCAGAAAGAAAAAAAGCTAGTCAAACAGCTAGAGCCATCCAGATGGCTTCTTCTTTATTGATGACCCACCTCTTGCTGCACAATTTCTTTGCTGCTTTTGGGGAGAAAAAGATCAGAAATCCTTGGTTTGTTTCCTGTATGATTGTCCTGTAGTAGTTCTTTTCATTATTCTGTAAGTTAAAATCAAAGAGAGAATCTGAAAGACATATATAACAGAAGGCTTGTCTCCCCAGATGCAGGGCCAGGAGGGAGGGGAGATCAAGCATCATGCCCAAACAATGATAAATACTGTGAATTCTGAATGCACTGAAGTGAGGGAAGAGCCTGTGTGGTATCTGCTGATGTTTTGCAACTGATTTCCTGTTAATTGACATCCGTGATAGCTGCTTCCTAAATCACTTTCAAAATTATACAAATATCCTTCTCCCCCAAGCACTGCTTGAATTGAAATACGTGAGGCCTCTTGTGTTTTCTGTTCCTTTGGCCTCCTGGCATTTTCTAAATCTCTGTTGAATGAGGCCTGCCTTTCACAGAATGTGATACTGGTGGAAACCACATTCAGCACAACAGTTCACTGGCAGGAGATGCAAATGGGGACAGTCAGATATTTGGCTCCTTAAGTATAAATAGAAAGAATTTCAGCCTAATGCTGGTCATGGCCCCTTTAGCAGGAGCAGCTAAATTATCTGTGTTGACACAAACTCATTCTTTAAGTGAGGGGTTTTAATCGAGTTTTTTAACCTGAACAGAGACCTGGCCTCCAAAATATTTATTTTCTTCCTCAATGCTACTGCAAGTATTTCTGCTTTAACATGGAAAATTCTGGTCCCTCTTTTTCCAGAGTGACAGCCGAATTTCTGCACTTCTGCTTGGGCGTTGGAGACGTTATGATTGTTTCTGTACAGACCAGAAGTATTCTCACCTGAATTACAGGGTTTATGGAAGTGTGGAAAGCATGCAGCTAAAGACATCTATAAAAATGTGGAGTTTTTTTCTGGAATTTTCAGGGGAAGAAAAACCCAAACAAAGTCTGATGTCCAAGAGGTTAAAAATTCTTCTTTCTTTAGGTATAAAAGCCTATGGAAATACTTATTCTTTTGTCTGCTGCTAGTGTAAGACTCCCTGCATAGTAAAATGGAAAAACCATTTTTTTCCATGAATTGAAGATAAAAAAATTACTTTTTCTACTCATGTTTAGTTTTTCCAATGCTCTTGAAACAATAATGAGTTATACCACCTCAAAATATTTTCATATTCATATCCCAAAAGATGGATTTAAGTGTTACATGATATATCTGTGATCCATTAACAAAAATATATCCCTTTGCTATAAATGAATATGTCCTTTAGAAGCTTCATGGTGAACCGTATCTTACAATTTTTTAATATATAATTTAATAGTTATTATGTTTCATGTGACCACCCTCTGCTTTGTCAGCTTGGAGTGAGATGGCATTTCCCTGACATTCAGGGACTGCTGTCGTACCAACAGCCTGGGCGTGTTTGCATTCATTATCTTTTTGCAGTGGAATAATAATAATGGAAGAAGGGAAAGGATGGGAAAAGAGCAGTTCTATGCAATTTCTTTCTCAAATTCAAGTATATGCTGCTCTCTTGTGGAGCTTCTGTGGTAGTTACAAGCAGTAGATTAAGGTGTCCTTGCTTTCTTTTATTTTCGTCCACTGAATATTGATAAGACAGATTCAGTGCATATGATGTAACAGGATTTTTTGAAATACAAAGGCAAATTTTGCCTATTAATGCACTACTGTTCTTTTTCCATTTTAGTGGTCAGCATCCATTGTTGACAAAGGTTTGTGTGCTGCATTTGGAATTAGATTTGTGCTGGTTTGTAAATAAACACACAATTGTTAATACTGGAAAACTGCCTCTTCTACTTTTGAGGTAAGGCTGAAGTGCACCTGTAGTTTTCTCTGGTTCACTCTCTCAATTAGCCTCAGTAAGAAAATAATTGCTTTAAAAAATGAAATGAAAACTTGGGTCTGCGTGTGTATGTGGGGGGTGTTGTCCAAATCATGAATTCTCTAATCTTTTCTTGTGTATTATGAAACTGAGTGATGAGTGGAATTTTTAGAATAATGTTTCAAGGTATATTACTGTCCAGCCAAAGAATGGAGACAGTATAGTCACAGAGCCATCCTCACTGAGGCCCTGGATAAAAAGAGCTCCACAAGTGGGAGAGCTTTGAGTGTCTGGTTTCCTGAAGATGTCTTCAGGGTAAGATTCTTTGCTTTCCAAGGAATATGTGTGATTATATATGTATTTGAGTTTATATGGCTGTTGCTCTGTCATCAAGAGCACCTCTCTACCTTGACATCCATTTTCATTACAAGAAGAAGTATTTGAGGCAGTAGCCCTTCTGTCAGATGTGATCAAAAATTGTATTTATTATTGCAGGACAAAGAGGCAGAGCAATTTTATCACCTTTTTACCTGGAAAACATATGTTAATAATCATAACAATAAACTGTATTTTTGCCTGAACATGCCCTACATTCTTACATATTCTGCAGCATATTTTATCTGGTAGAATCCTTAAGCAATATGCAGTCTAAGCATCCCCCCTGAGAATTTCTACTGCAAACCTGATATTTTATTTGTTTCTGGAAAGTCTGGTTGAGTTCACTGATCCAACTCACACAAACAGCAAAATGCTCATCTACAAAGAAACACTTCATTCCCTCATATAAATACTTGCTGCCACCTCTGAGAGAGAAAAAAAAATCTCTTTAGTGCTATTACTTGTCCTTGTAAGGAACCATTTTTGAAGATGTTAGAGCACCACCATCATTAAAACCACACAGGCAAATTCAAGAAGATTGAACTTACTTTTCTGAGTAAGCCTTGTCCAGTAAGTTGAGGAAGGACTCAGACCCTTGGTCTGCCCCAACCCTGGAGGAGATCAGGCTGTTTTCAAAGAGGAGTGAGGTATCTTTAGTGCAAACTGGGCTGCTATGAGGCAATGGCTAATGCACTATAAATGCAGCCTCTGGCTCCCTGCATCCCAGCTTCTCTGTGTACCCAAGCCTTGTATTCTCTTGCCTGTAGACAAGGTATTATCTGGTGAAAAGAGGGAGTACAAAGAATCAACTCATAATCAGTATGCTTTTGTGAGTCCTAAATAGAGTGAGAGCTGTGAAGGAAAAGCAAGTAGATTTTCAGTGTACAATATTTCAGGAGAGATTGGAAGAGGGTGTTTTTACGATATTCTATTATGTCTCCTCTTTAGAGCCAGTGCCAAAGGAATAGTTTTCCAATGTGCTATTTGTTCACAGGATGGATAGGAGCTGACAAGCTGACCATCAGAGCAGCTTCTTTGTCCTTGGAGCTCCAGGTGGCTTAACAGTGCAGAAAAGCTACAAGTTTTTTACCAAAGTGAGTGTTCATTCCTTTTTAGATGAATTTTCAGCCCTGTCCAGCTTATTTTCAAGGACTTTTAAAAGAAAAAGAAAAATTAGGCAGTGTGCATTAGGAGGGTGCTGGGGAGGTGAGGGTGAGGTACTGGGTATACACATGATGTGGAGAAGGTCTCTCTTGCCTTTTCTAGTTCATCCTGAGAGGGCTCAGGCATAGAAGTATCAGTATTCATGTTACACAAATAAGTATCACAGCTTAATCATGGCTATAATCAGCTTTACTAGCAGCAAGATTGACATGACTCTATTACATCCCCTGCATTTTATGAAAGTATATTTGTCCTGGGGTGACTCCTTAAACCAGGACAATATTTAAGGGTATAAAGAGCAGTATTAAAATTATTCTCAAGACACTTACAGGATTTTAAAAATTATAGTATTTGTTTATTGGTTATGATGAAATATTTAAAAGCTGAGCCCTTTATGACAGGTAAAGATAATATGATAATTACCTAATACAGATAGCAAATAACACTGGCAATCATGATTGTAATCTGGTTTATTCCATGCAGATTGCAATAGCATAGCATATGTTTATTTATTACTAATAAAAATCAGAGGTCATTCTTGTTTACTACTTTAGGTTCTGATTCTGAGTAGCTTGTAGAGATAAATATAATTTCAGGGCTGAGAAGAGTAGACTAATAACCTCCTTCAAGCTGCTCCTAATGCAGCCCTGTGTGCAGCTGGCTTCTCTGCCAGGGTCTGCAGCTGAGTCATGGCCAGTCCTCCACCAGGACTCATTTCCAGCTCTGTGAGCCATCTCAGCACCTCTGTATTCTCTCTGCAATGTTTTTAAGGAAATATTTATCTTCTTTTTATTTTATTTTGTATCTTTTTTCTAATTATCCTTAAATTCTTTGAAGTAATCAAGCAAACCATATAACTATTTTAGCAAGTGGTGACCATTAACTTTGTCCAGAAAGGGATAGAAAGTTAGAAAAGCCACTGCATATATTCTCTGTTGCCTACTTTAGGGTGGAAAAAATGCTGACTTCCATACACAGTAGTTACACCATTAGCTTTTTAGGCAAGAAATAGAGATTTACCTCATGTTGTACAGATTGGGCTAAAGACTTCTAATCCATCAGAACTGTGGTGACTCAGCTGAGATCTGAGGACCACTGAGATAAAGTGGAGAATGGCATTGGCAACCTGAATTTCTGATAAACCTCCATCGAAAATTCACCCAGAGGAGGCAAAGTATCAAAATCATCGCATAATGGAGAGATTGTATTTCACTTGTATCATTCCTAACACCCCAAACATGGATCTGATATTTAATGGAAATTAGGATACTTGTTTTGAAAGGCCTCACTGTTATATCTGTAGCAAACTGTTGTGTCTAAGCTTCTTTCCTGTACATTTTGTCCACTTTGCTGAGCTTCTGCAGGGAATAAGAGAGACAAAATCCCTCTGCAGATTTTAATTTCTGCAAGAATGCTACTCCCTTCATAGGATTGGTCTTTTTATCCAGGATTCACTTTTGCCCTTAAAACTTCATTTCCCCAAAATGTTTGAAAAACTTATTCAACTTCTGGTTCTTATTAATTTCTTCCATTTCTTCACAGAAGCTACTCATTGGTGCATGTGATTGTACCTGCTCTTCATCAGCACCATGAAATGTGCTTTGAATCATCTCATCAGAAAATGCCAATGGATTGTTTCCTTCTATCTGGTCACTTTACTTTCAGCTTCTTTTTAAAGCTATTCATAGCACTGAAACTTTTCCTCAAAATTGTTATGTGTTCATCAGACTTTTACCATGTGTCACCATTCAGCTGCAGATGCTGGCAGTGAGAGAGACAACTGCACACAGGGCTGTATAATAGCTTGAGGGAGGTCATTAGTCCCCTCTGTTCAGCCCTGAATTTATATCTATATCTGATATCAGATGGGAAAGCTATATCCTGCAGTTTTCCATGTCCATGTTTGTAGGAGTGCTAAATAGGCAAAAAAAGCAGCACAAAGGGCTGGGGCAGCTAAAGCCAGGGAACATCCTGGCAGAGCAGGGATGTGCCAGATGTACTGTAGCAGACAGTGCAATGCTGCATACAAAGAGATGCAAATGAGAGCAAGAACAGAAACAGGAAATTTTGGTCTCTGATGGGACCTTCCCAACGCACCAATCCACGTCTCTAAACCTCCACATTGCCCTGGTTTTATTTCTGTGCCTGCTACACAGGCAGCATCTTGGGAGGATTCCCAGGATGTGCACGTCCCAAATGCTGCAGCGCCTGGGATTCCCAGGAATGTCCATCCCATCCCATCCCATCCCATCCCATCCCATCCCATCCCATCCCATCCCATCCCATCCCACCCCATCCCACCCCATCCCATCCCACCCCATCCCACCCCATCCCACCCCACCCCATCCCATCCCATCCCATCCCACCCCATCCCACCCCATCCCACCCCATCCCATCCCATCCCATCCCATCCCATCCCATCCCACCCCATCCCACCCCATCCCACCCCATCCCATCCCATCCCATCCCATCCCATCCCATCCCATCCCATCCCATCCCACCCCATCCCATCCCGCTGCAGGAGCCGTTCGCTCGCAGCGCCGCCTGGCGGCCGCTCCCGCTGCTGCAGGGACAGCGCTGGGGACGCTTTGCGGGGGCACCGGCACGGCCCGAAAAAACCTCACAGTGCTTTGAAACTTACAGGATCTGCCCAACCTTGCATCCTGTTTGACCTTCCAAAGGGCAGTGTTCTCACAGGGAAAGAGCTAGCTGATATCTCCTCGCTCTTGCTACACAAGGATTATTTATATTTTATTTTATTTTATTTTATTTTATTTTATTTTATTTTATTTTATTTTATTTTATTTTATTTTATTTTATTTTAGTTGGTTGGGTTGTTTTTTTTTTGTTTTTATTCCTGCATCTTGCCTACCACAGTTACCAGTGCAGGATTGTCACGTTACAGCAGCAGAGAGAGCTCCTGTGCCAGTAAGTGAAGAGTTCTCCAGGGCTCCAGCAAAGGCACTGTCCTGCTGTTGCCAGACCCACAGCTTGCCATAGATGCTGAAGCACAGGAATGCCAATGGGATGTAAGAACTCAGGTACTGTGTCTAGGTGGGGAGATGGGTCCTTAGCCAGAAAAAAAAAATATATATGATTTTGTCATATACAAAATATTCATCACCTAAAGATTGTGATGGATATAAAGATAAGATTTTTCAGAGCCAGCCAAGGTGGTTTCACTATAAAAGACTCAACATTTTTTGGGTAATGAGGCCCTCCAATAACCAAATATTAAATATTGACATTATCCATGTGTTCATTTCCATTCTCATTTTCTATCTTTTTTTTACATATAAGCTCACACTGGCTAGAATCTTATGAGCGTTGTCTCTAATTTTATTATCTATTGCCAAATACTCTTCTCCTATGTAAGTCCAGTGCATATTTTAGCATCAGTGCTGCTAGACAAAATCAGCTTGGCAAAGTTTATCTTTGAAGCTATTTACTGTAGTTTGTGGGGGAGATTGGTGACACTGGTTACTTGGCAGCAATTTTGTAGTCAGTCAATAGTAAAGTAATTTAATTCCAGTGTTCTCTCCACAGAAAAATCTTTGAAAGGACAACAGCAAAGTAGGAATAACATAAACACAGAAAGAAAGAGAGGACAGGAGAGACACTTTAGTTATGTAGTTTTCATCCAAAAAATATGCCTTGTTCATTATTCATGTGTTCAGTGCAGGAGCTCTCATACCCATCTGTTACTGAGGAATGATTTGGAAGGAGCTGTTGTGTTGTAGGAGCACTGGCATGAAGAAAGAGTAACACAACCTCTGGTAATAGAGTTAATAATTGTAGAGTCCAAATATAAAAATAGAGCAGTACCTGGTTTTATAAACAAGATATCAAAGTAATTTTTCTGTATATGGGTCTCTGCTGCAGGCCAACCATTAACTTTCCTAGGTCTGACTTCTGGTAAAGGGTGGGTTTTAACAGGTCTAGGAAAATTCACCTTCCCAGGATACCACAGGGACCAGTTGTTCCAAGGGAGGTGTCTCCTTGTTCTTCACTTTAACTTGGTACAGGCCTTTGAAGGTGTCCACCTTAGTTCTTGGCAGGTTTCACTCTGAGTTGAACTGTGCTTAGCGTTGATAGTAAAAAGAGGTGTTACTTTTCTTGGTAGTGAATGTGTTTTCATTTCTGAGAGAGATGTTATTTGATTTGTAAGATAAGTGGAAAATAATTATAAACACACAAGCAGAGCTCTTAATGGATAATATTAAAAATTAGTAATTGTCTTTCACTTCAAGGAATACTTATCCAGAGGGTGTCAATATTTTTTTTCAGCCCCTCAAAAATGCAAGGCAGAGCACTGGACACCTGGGTACCTCCTGGGGGCTCCTGGGTGTTGTATTCTCTCTGGTTTTTTGCAACAGTGAAAATGTGGCTGTTACAGTCAGGACCTTACAGGGGAATTCTTTGAAAATATATTAAAAATCAGCCACATATCTAAGTTCAGGCCTTATGTATTCAAAAATTATCTTATATCTTGGGCTTAGAAGTATTGTTTTGGCTCACTGGTACCTTGTTCAGATAGCTGGTACCCCATGTTCAGTTGCTCCTATATCCATTTGTCATTTATTAGTGGTATTATCAGTATGGTTTCCAGAGCTAGGCCCATAGCAATGGATGTGGGACATACACAAACTAAAACCACCTCATGTTTATAGAGAGGTTTCTGATGCAACACTCTGTTCTTCTTCCTGGTCTTGTACCAAGACAATGTAACACACTGGGGGCTCCAGTTAACACACACACATCTTAACACACACACACACACATATATATACATAACTTTATATAAGCAGATCAGTTTTAAACTACCACTAAATCTTTCAGGAGTCTAAAGTTTGTGGTAATTAGCACTTGGAAAATGTTGTGAAGTTTTTCGTCATTCGTGTTTTGACATGCAAAGGCTAATGTTTGTACTAAAAATAATCTGCTAAAGATTCATTGCTTTCATTTGCACCTCTGTTTGATTAACCTTTTCTTGTTGGTCCGTCACTTTTTTTTCATCAGTTATGGTTCTTTGCTGATAATCTAACATGTTTGAAGTCCTTTGATTCTTAGAAATGAAAGTTGGATGGTTTTGTTTGAAAAGGTGCTATTCCTGCTAAATAATGAAGTCATTCTGGCTCAGTTTTTTCACTGGTAGGTCTCCATTTGGCTAATTGGTCTGATCATATGTGAAAGAGTTTAGAGGACATCACAAAAGTGACAGAAAAAAACATGCCCCCAATTTTTTGTAGTGTTCTGTTAAACTTTTCTGAAGTTAATCCTTTCTTCTTTTTAAAGATGTAAACATCAGAAGGAGGCTTTATTAGATTGTTTGTACTTCAGACTACAGGGGGCTTTAATGGAAAAGAGAAAAATCTTTGAAACTGTTGAGTCTTTGTTCTTTTTCTAAGACAAGAACATTGGGAGTCCACACAATGGGATTTTAATAACTGGTGTTACACCTTCACAGCAGTAAAGAAGATGGGGGCACAGGGTTTTAATGAACTGGTTGAAAGGAAACAAAGAAATTCCATACAATATGTATTTTGTACAAAAAGCACATAGAAGTATAAATATATTATTTTCAAAATGTTGAACAGTTCTGTAGAACATATATATGAAGTCTAAGAAAATATTAACAGACACTCTATTTCAGGATCTCAAGTAGCACAGTGACAATTGGAAGCAGAGGTGCACTTCCCTGAGTAGTTAAGCCATTAACAGCATCCTCTGGAGCCCTTGAGGATACATCTGCACTAATGATGGCCCATGGACTTGTGTCTTCTCCAGAACTGAGAACAACCAACATGGCACAAGTGGCCTTGACTGAATTGCACTTCCCCTTTGCCTCTCCTTTACCCAGCACCAAAACACCCCTCAGTGCCCTGAGAGGCCTTGTGATGGCTCCATCTCTGCACTGCCTGGGAAATTCCCAACTGTTGCAGGGTGAGCCATCCTTGGCATTCAGGCCATGGTCACTTCACTTACAAGGTGGTGTGTGAACGTGTGTGGTACATAGCAAGAGTAACTTTTCTGTAAAAGTGAGCAGGAAAAAAGACATTTACAGTGTTATGTTACTGTATGTATATTCCAAGGACTATGTTTCATTTATTTTTAAAATTTTAAATTTGAAGAATTGCAATTGATGATATGAAATCAGACACATCAGATCCTCTATGACCTTGATATTTTTCTATTTCTCTCCTTGTAGCTGAAATAAATAATTTATTGCCTTCAAATCAACTGTTGTCAAGATACCATAGTATTCTTGGCAGACTCTGTGTTGTAATGAATCTGAAATTCTCTGGTATTGCCTCTGGGGGGAGATGCTGTGGGTTTTCACACCAGTTTGCTCATGTTCTGTGAATAGTCTTATTTCTTTCTGTTTTTTATTGTTTCTTGAACAATTGTTAGCATTGGACACGAGAAACATACAAATGTGGGAGCTCTCTCTGGCTGGCTGGCTGTTCTTGCTGCTGTTGCACAATCTCATAATGCTGTTGCAGCACTCTGCTCTTCATAGCCCAGTACTCACTCATTCTGCTGCTTCTAGTGCAAGCTGTAAGACCAAAGCAGATACTGTGAAGAAGTTTATTTGGTACTGCTTCATTTCACATGTTCTCTATTAATTGATCTCCTGAGTCATTTAAGGTCCTTACAACCTGTCATTGCTATCGAAATTTCAGTTGTTTTTGCCAGGCACCCACACTCTTTTTTTCAGCTTTTATTTATGAAACAGAAGAAATTGCAACAATTAAGGAGTTTAGTGCTAGGAAGTTTTGTAAAATTTATATGTTTACCTAAATGTCTCATGTAATTTGGTGAGTCAGACTGACAAGTGAGTTCTTTTTATACCCAGTTCAGTGAAGTTGACTTTTTTTTTTTTTTTCCTTTGAATCATTTGTTATTACATGCTTCCAGAAGAGCTGTATTGCTGCTCTGGCCTGTGGAATTGCACCCACATAATCTCCGAGGGTCCAGCCCTGTTCAGGAGCGCTGGCTTAATAATAATTAGCGGGACCGCATGATGGGTGTGCCTTGTAACACAAAAAGGTTTAATAAAGTAATGCAAAATATTACAAAAATACAAACAGAGATCAAAGCCATGCACAGTGTAAGGACAGATCCTACACCTGCTATAGCACCCCGAAAATGCCACCAGACCCTTTGTTTTGTCACCTTTTCTACCTAATGGTCAGGGACGGACCTATTGGCAAACTGCCTATAGGAAGGGGTACAGGTTTTGATCAAGAGTGACAAGGGCCAACAGGTGCTTCTCTCCTGGCACTGAGCCAATTACAAAGAGAAAGCGACAGAACTTTCTGGCTAAACTTCCTAAAATGTCCAAAGGGAAACCGAAACCCTTTTCCTTATACAGAGCTATCCACTCGGGATGGGGGGGGTGCATTACTACACTGGCCCTCTGCTATGCAAATAAGCTTTGCTGCTTTTCCCTACTGTGATAAATAGGTATGATTCGTGCTGATAAAATTGAAACAGTAATCAATACTTTAGAATTATAAAGAAGTAACAAGTACTGCCAAAGAGGGAAGGGAGGGGGTCCCCCCCCCTTCTCCTGCAGATGTTCATGAAATACAGGAAGAAACCTAGACAAGGGTAGCTAAATTTACTCATAGAAAGGGAAAAGTTGGGGAAGCTCCAAGGAACCTGCTAATTATATGAGATTTATGGTGGAAATGTTCAAACTTGGTATTTACTCACATAATACAAGCTTAATACGCATGTGTAACCAAGAAGGTAGCCAAATACGCATGAGCAGTAAAAAAGGTTATTCAAAGGACACGTGATGAAGAGGATGAGCCTTCATCACACGACCCCCTAAAAGGTGGCGAGACCCCCGAAAAGAGATGACGGGGCATGCGTGATAGAGGTGGTGATGAAAACAGTGATGTAAAACTTACATATCGAAAATAGGAGGGGATGAGTGGTGGCACGTATTGGCTCACACTATAAAGGGGCCAGCTCGGGGTTATCTCGTTTGTACGTGAGGCGGGATCCCATGGTCCTGCTCCGTACCCCGCGGTTTGTATCTTTGCTTATGCATTATTAACCGAACCAATTATTTACTATTCAATTATTATGTGATTATTATTCAATTTTGTATTCATTAATATACTCAATTAAAATTGTTGTTACATTTAAATTTTGTTTGGGTTTTTTTTGTATCATTGGGCATTATATTTATAACACTACTTTTTTTTACCTTTTCCTAACAACATGATTGCTTATAAATTGTTCCAGTGTTGTGGCTGTGGTTTATTTTCCACAGGCTCACACAGCTGTGCTTCATATCACTGGACACATATACAGAACTTGGTGCTCAAGCCTTCTGCCTTGGCCCTGCTCTCATTGAACCATAGGGGAACTTTTGGGAATCAAAACTGATTAGGTCTGTTTTATGGCTACAGACACAATTTTACCTCGAGGTGCTTTGCCTGGGAGTTCAGTGCATGAGAATGCCAAGTGTTAAAGAATGTTTTGGGAAGTCATGCAGGCTCTGGTTATAGGGGGTACAGGGGTGAAACCAAACCTGGTAGTCGAGCTATCTCATCTTGCAGCAATATAGTGATTTTTTGTGGAGAAGAAAGAGAAACTTGACTCTGTTTGCTATTGAAAGATTATAAAATAGATAATAGTTTTGCTAAAGAAGATATCCAGGTGCAACTACATCACCAAAGCCTACAGAAAATTTGCATCACACCTTTAGATGAAGACAAGGGCCTACAACTGAAAAAGTAAGGCTTTTTACCAAAGGACCACCTGACTCTCAGCAGCATCACACTCCCAAATGGAAGGGAGCTGGGTGCCCTCCCTGGTCAGCAGGATTGTTTGTCTCTGCAAATGTTCCACTGCTGTGGGCAGTTCGTTTTGAATACTTTGCCAGATGGGACTTCCACTGCTTTCTTTTCTATAATGCCTGGAGAGGGTATGTTTTAATTGCAAGAATCATGAATATTGGAGCTGAAATTTGACGTTCTTCAAGTCATATATCAGACCATATATCAAAGTATGTTCTTGTCTATATGCACTTGAGCTACATGTTTTTCTTGCCTTATTCTGAACACTGAATGTCTGAATGTGCTAGAATTTTAGACTGTTCCTATTTCCCCTCATTATGACGTTTACATTCCTTCAAATCCTCCTTTCAGAAGAATCTTGTTCCTCTGTCTTCAACCCTGTGGCATTGGCAGGCATGTTTCAGGTGCTTCCCTGTGATCCTTGCTGCTCAGAGAACGGTCACACACTGAGGAAATGAAGACTGACCAGCTGCCCTGCTTCTTGTCCTTTATGATTTATGGCAATGGTACCCGCTATAGACTATAGCCCAGGTCTGCTTCTAACCTACCACCCTGGAACCAGAAAGGCAGTAGATGCTAAGAGATGGCACAAGTTCAAAAACCAATTGGTCCCTATCATGAAAGTTAAAGCCACCTAAGTCTGCCAGATACAGTGGCTGGTGGACAACTGCTGGCCTAGGGAGTCCTGACACAAATAATACTTAGCTTGAGAGTGTAAATGCAAAAAAAACCAAAAAACCTGCCAGAGTGCTGTGAAAACTTTTTTTTTATTTTTCTTTCAAGATTAATTTCAAATTTTCTACTCATTAATATCTTTTGCTAGTAAGTTGTTTTATTAGATGTTGTACTACTGCTAAGCAACTCATTGCTTATTCTGCCCCTGTCTTCACTGGTCATCTGCTGAGCTGTAGTTAAAAGCACTATTTGTCTATTAGCTATCACAAATATAAGATATTTTGAAATAATTCTACTCTGCTCTTGAAGAAGCCTCACAGCACATGCTTTGTCATGTCTTTGATCATATCAGATTTTGCTGTGGCTTGTTGCTTAATGACAGATTTCCCTTTGCTTTGCTCTCCTACTGCTATCTTGTAGTGTTTTGCAGTTAATTCCAGCTACACTTTAGTTCACTTCAGGCACTTTTTTGTTCCAGTTGTTCATAATTTTAATACTTTCCATAGCTAGCACACAGGCTTCTTTAATATGTCTGCTCAGTCAGTATTTTTATAGCATTAACTAGTTGTCTGTCCCCATTGAACAGTTTTCTAGCTCATTGGTATATTAGGTGGACAAAATTAGTGCAACTCGTCACCCTTGTGACACAACTTCTGCCATTATGGTTCAGATAAAAGTCTTATTCATGCTCATAAACACTTAAATTTTTTGTATAAAATTTATAATTGTTGAATATTTTCTTTAATCACATTTAATCATGCTTTGCACATAGTGCAGTTTTAGTAAATTTAGGATTTTTGTTTCAGCTCTAAATTAAACTATCCTACAAAACTACCTTGAATTTCTTCATTAAAAATAGCAAGGAATGCCTCCAAGGTAATACAGCCTTTTCTTTAATTTCTACACATTTTTATAGTGATTTGAAGCCAGAGTGTATCTAGCTATCAACGTTTTCTGTTTCATTTTCAAAACTTGATGTAACAAGAGATTAGTGTATCTCTATTCATGTAAGTCAAAAAATCATCTATCCTTTTTTTCTCATCCATCTGCCCCAGAATTCTCTCTGCTGCTACAGAGTTGTTGCACTCAAAATTTTGCTTTCTTATGTAAGTAAAGCTCAAAAATTATTAGCCTAAGTGAAAGTGAAGCACTCTAACCATTACTAGTCCAGATCTAACCTTCTAAGGTTCATGCAGTTAAAATGTTTGTACATACACCTCCTAGTGCCTACCTCCCAGTGTTAGGCCGATGTCTCCACTGCTCCTCTGGGTGCTGAGATTGGAGGGGTTTTATACTGGTGGCACTGGTGGGGTGCTGGGGAACTGCCAGCCTCTGGAGCCTGAGGAATATGATTTTTGTGGTAATCCCCAATCTAGGATCAATTTGGGGCCTTTTTTATGTGTCTGCCAAAACCCTTCTACACCTTTGGTCTGTGTGCATTGGTTTGTTGTTCCATACAACACCCAATTTACTACATGTGGTGTCTTTTGTGTATGTTAGACACTACTTTATTATTTCTAAAACCAGTTCAGTCCAGCTCCAGGTCTACAATCATCATGTTAGAGTCTTAAACACTATTCTGCACAGAACAACTGCTTCTTACTGCTACCTTTATAAAACTATTGTTCTACTGTACGAAGACAAATTAAATGTAGACATGTGGTACCCTTTCTGCTATTCTGACTTGTTTTCCTCTGTTGATGCCCTTAGCAAGTAGTTCTGAAAGACCTTAGACTTCCAGAACATGAGAGAATAAAAACACATGGATGTAGATACATGTCTGACAGACAAATATGTACAATGTTGACAAAAAGAACAAAGGGAAAGATTCTCCTCCCTCGCACACCCAAAACAACCCCCAAACAAAAACCCCAAAACTGCAAAACAACAAGAAAACCCTAAAATTAAACCAACCAAACAAAAAACCCTCACAACCAAACAAAAAACCCTCACAACCAAACAAAAAACCCAAACCACCAAACCAACAACAAAAAAAGAAAATAAAAGAATAAAGAAAAAACAACAAGAAAAAGTTCTGAGAATTTGAAGACATGCACAAGCATGTCAAAGCACAAGACTGTGCAAACTCTCCACAGAGAAACTGAGACCACAGTGAACTTCCTTGTCCTCAGGAGTTGTATGGTAAACAGTAGATCTGGGAGGCTTTTTTGAAAAGCAATTTGAATACAGTGATCTGGAGAATTCTTTAAAATTATATTTTTTCTCTCTTTAAATTCAATTTAGTGTACTTTTATTTAATTGTCCTGTGACCCTACTAATACAAAAACAAAACAACAAACAAACAAACACCCGCCCCCCAAAAAAAAACAACAACCCAGCAAACCAACAACCCTCCCAATCCTGTTGCATATGTGATTTCTTGTTGCACACATAATTCAATACAGTTAAGCAGAGACTGCTCAGGATATTTTGCATCCTAATTGACAAATGCTTAAATAGAACATAAAAAGCTTTAAACAGTGTCAATCAAGTTATAATAAATGCAATTATCACTTACATTATTTTCTTATAATCTCTATAGTGTTATTATTGGTATATAAATCCTTAAATAGTAGCAGACAGCTTCATAGCTCATAAGAATTTGTTAAACATAAAGACAATTTTTAATATGTCATGACACGGCATTTTGATGAGATCCATGAAGTATTCTGGAGAAAATCCTGTATTGCCATTTCATTGATCTAAGGTGGCAGATGAAAGTCTTGTCACCTGCAGCACCAGCTCATTTCACAGTGAATGCAGTTAGAGAGATGGAGTATGGCAATTTTTAATGTAAATAATGTTTTGCCTTTCTGAAGGAGCCCATTTACAGTCTTGAGGCCATGAGACTTCTGCCCTGGCTTCTTCAGCACTGCAATTCTGCAATAGGGTTGGAGAATCAGTTTGATGATTAACTTCTCACTTGTGCTGCAAACCTTCCTTTTATATTTCTGTAAAACTGAACAAATGACTGCTACTAATGTTTTGCTCATCAGCTTGTAAGTGAAGGCCATTTAAGACAGAACTGTAGCATTTAGCTCCAGCTGCTGTTCTAATGTTGCAGAAAGCTTTTGCTGCAGTTCATTAAATTCAACTTCAGGCACTCACAAAACTGCCAGCTAATTATTTTTTTCTTTCCTTGGTTGAGTGAATCCTGGTGTCACCCACTTCCTCTCACAAAATGGAGCTACAGAACTCTTAATTCTGAAGATGGAAGAACAAAGCAGTGAGGAAGATACCAACATAATTCTGTTAAAAAGAGGTAAGACTGAATCAGTAGAACTTTATTTCCTACCAGTTTTTCAGACTATCTTGGGAGTCAGACTCTGTATGGGAAATTGGTTCTTTGCTAGTAGGTCACAGGGCCTTTATTAATTGTTGTTCCAATTTAGTTTATGTTTTGGGGACTAATAAGCAAATTGGAGGTTACATGGGTTCAGCCCTTGGGCTGAAAAGGAGCAGACCTGTGGCTGAGAAGTAATTTTTCTCAGTCCTGAGTACATGGGGTGTTTTAATCTCTATTATCTCAGTGCAAATAAAATTAAGTTGTGACAATTTCATTTTGTGGAATATCAAAACTGAAGAATGAGACCCAAAATTGAAAGATACATGTATGGAGATGTCACTAGTGACCTTGCATATCTACCTGAACACAGCTCTGTTAACATATGGATGATGCTAGACACATCTTAGAAACTATTTTAAACATACCTCAAAATCATCTGTCCTACCCATGACTTTAGGTTGTTGGTATAGCTTATAGATAAAGTAACTAAAATCCGAACATCCACATGCGTTTAAAATAACACTCCAAAACAGGAAACATGAACAGCTCCTGCCATGGAACTGCTCATGGAGTAGGGATATTGATTGGTTCCTGTGGTGATTCACCCTTTAGGGACATTATAGCCCAAGAATATTTCCAAACTAGTACACTAAGATTTCACCCCAGAATTCCTGGAAAAATAACAGATACTGAGAATTCAAGCTTATGGTAATGATTGTTTATTGTCACATCACAGTCAGGATTTCAAAGAGAGACTTCTCCCTTCTATGACTGTACACACAGAGGAGAGAGCCCTTACTATGATTTTACAATTAAAATTTACACAAAATGAGTATAAAAAGGAAAGAGAAAAATGTAAAGTAATAACAATAGAATGGGATGATTAAAATACATAGAATTAGGTATCTTCGAGGTTTCTAAATACATAGTTGCACCTTTAGTTGCAGGAATAGTGGAAAAAAATTACTTCAGCCTCAAAATTCATTTTCCATATGCATATTTTTACTTTTGACAGTATGCCTTCATGTACTTGTAAGTTGTCAGCTGGCAACTATTGTTGTCTCACTGCGATCTTAAGAGTAAGAAGACACATCAAAAGAGAATTAAGGCTATGACAGCACTCAGTGCAAATCAGAAAAGTTCCACATAAGGCTGAAATCTGGCATCTGTGTCAAGCACCAAGACACAATGGGGGCACAGGAAGAAAGCTGTTAAGGGAATTGAGTTTGAGTAGGAAAGCAAGACACAAATTGTAACCCTTTGTCTTATACGAAAAATTCATGGTTTTTACATGACACAAGTTGTGTAAATTAGTTTGGGTTCAGCTTGGGAGAGGTTTTTGTAGGACTTCATTAGGCAGTGCATTAAAAATAATCTGTCAGTATTGGACCACCAACAAACTGAATGTCCAGTCACAGAACTGTTAACTAAATCCTGATCACAGACTCAAATCATATTGCTGTTTCCATATGGATATCTTAAGGAACAGCACTGGGAGGAGTTAAGAAGCTGAGAATTAAGTCATATTTTGACATGTATAGGTAAGAAAGAGGGTTTTCTCTCTATTTATAATTATTCAGAGAAGGAAAAAAAATATATTTGTTTTGAAATGCAACACTGAAATTGTGATGAAACATTTTTTATTTGTAAGCTAAAAAACTGATTGAGAAAAAATTTTCTGCCATTTTAAAGAATTATATGACACTCTGAAGGGTATCTTTGAAAATAAAAGAAACCTTATTCATTTTAAAATTTCAATTTCAGAGTACAATTCTAATTAATTTAAGGGCTAGGTTCTGAATAAAATCCACAAAATATTAAAACATATGTGGGAGCCTCTAACCCCTCATCTATAAATGGACAAGTACCAAATCTTATTTTCTCTGAAAAGACAAAGATTTTTTAGCTACATCAACCCATAATGATAATTAAATAGTTTCAGTAATTGAACTGTCTGAATTGAGATTTCTTTAAAAATGGAAAACAACAAGAGCTATGATCATGGATTATGATCCTGTGGCTAAGTTATACCTTCACCATAGTGACAAATCAAAGGACCTTTCCCTTGCCTAAGGGGGTCCAAGCCAGACCTGGGGCTCCCAGCAGAGCCTTAAGAAGGCTGGGAGGGTTGGAGGGACTAATGACCTTGGAGCTCTTGTCCATGCAGCCTGTGTGCAGCTGCCTCCCTCAGTGCCAGGGTCTGCAGCTCTGCTGTGGTCTGCATGCTGTCCACACACCCCCTTTTCAGCAGAGCAAGGGCAAGCAAACTAGGGCAAGCAGGATTAGTCAGCCTCCAACAGCATCAGCTTGCCAAGGAAGTCAGGATATCAGTACCAGAAATGGTTCATGCTTCAGGCTGGAAGGATCAAGGTCCAGCACAGCCATGTGTGGATGCAGCCACAGGTTGGTGTCAACAGCCTGCCACCCTGCCACTGCTGCGCTCTCATGAGGCTCAGTCCTGTCCCAGAGCAGAGCTGCCTGACAGCAGAAAGAGGAATGGCACATGCCCAATGTCATTTCAGGTGAGCCTTGAAGTAAACCTTTTCTGTTTGAGCAGGACTTAGAAAAGATTCCCATTTACAAAAGCATGCAGAGTTGCTTCACCAGAATGTCACCATGGGAAATGCCCTCCACAGCCAGGGGCACTGCCCAAATGAAGGTAAACAAAACTACACACCCTCAGCCTTGCCAAAAAATAAATGAACGGGCAAGCAAAGACTAAGAGACACACAGATACACACCCAACCCATCCCCACCCCGCCCCCCAAAAATGCAAATGTTTGTTCACCTGCCTGGTTCACCTGATTTTGGATAGACAGCCAGCTTTCCTGTATCAAAAAAACCATCAGAAGATTTAGAGAGAACATTTTCTGTAGCTAAACTGATAGTGTTGCCAAGCAGACCCTGAATGGCTGCTCAAGCTCACTACTGTTCCAGCAGGATAGTTTTCTAGATTTTCTAGATTCTCCAGTATTGTAGGTTTTCACATTACTAGAAGGCTGAATCATTTACAAAGCTTATCTAAGTCTCTTGATTTACCTCTCATTTCATGTCCTTTCATCATACTTGTATTAGAAAATCATATTCTCCTGTAATGTTCTGAGATTCTTTTTAAAATAAAGACTACCCTTTCCCATTAATCTAAAAGTCTTGCAAACAGCTGCCAAAGTCCTACCACATTTTCTTTAATGAATATGAAGACTCCATCATCTTCATTAGTATATCACAGCTAATTTCCCAAATTTAAATGAGAATTCTTCTCTCTGATATTATTTAGCTAGCTACAAAATTTTGCCTGTATTGAATTAAGCACATTTAAATGACCTAAAATTCCTCTATTTCTCTATTAGGTTGCAGGGGGGAATTCACAACCAATGCTTCTGTGGTTTTACTGTGGATTCCAACAGGAGAAAATGTAGGTGGGAGTGCAATCCTGAAGTGCCCTGAAAATCAGAGTTGTGTGCTCTCAAAATTGTATTTAAATCTTTCAGGGGTTAGCTTGGCAAGGTTACTGGTGAGGTAATAAACACTGAAACAGGAGAAACCCCCCATGATACAGAGTGTAAATTACACAGCAGAATTAGGCATGAAAAAATTGAGTTTTGGAGAGCACAGAGATCAAATATAAGCAATTATGAAAAAGTTCAAAATTACTTATTTTCTTCTTTTTCTTTTTGTCTAGGGACAGTTACAGATTCAGCTTCACTTGAAGTAAATAGATGTCTTTTAGCAAGATCTTGATTGACTCCTTATTCTCTGCAGAAGGGTTGTTTTTTCTGACATAAAAATGGCAAGGAAGAAAATTTTATCATTTTTTATTTCATTTATTGGATATTTATCAATCAACTAAATATGTTTTGTAAATTTCCAAGTCAACTAGGACTGTAGCAACAGACTTGATTGTTACCATAGCATCAGAAAGTATTTTTCTTTTTAACTAGAAAGACAAGTTTTGACAAGAATATGTTTGCTAATGCTTTTCAGAAAAAATAAGAGACTGTTGAACAGTTGGTCATGTTTTTGGGATCTGGCTTTTATTGTTAATCTATCCCAGCATCGTATACTACATTTATTAAAAAAAGACATTAAATGATTTTGTGTTTATTTTATTGTCAGCAATACATCAGTTATGTAAAAATAACCCAGATGAAAATGTAAGACTTGTTACATTTTCACATCATCTGTATTAACTGAATAAAGCTTAGTGACAATATACACAAATTTGCAGTAGTAGTTGTAAGTAAACATTTTGTGCATTAAAAAAGAAATATACATAATTTAAAAAATAAAAATGCATTACACAATTTACAAATTAACATTAACCAAAAAAAAAAAAAAGGTAAACATTCCTCAGACAGCTGCCTCCTCGTTCTACAAAATAAATATTCAAGTAAATTAAGTTAGGCAAAATAAACTCTTAACTCTTAACAATTTACATAAAGGTAAAAAGACAGATTTCCATTTAATTCAAGGTATATTTTACAGTGATTTACACATAGAGTTTTTAAATTGGTCTCTTCAAATTGTAAGATTGGAAAAAAACCACTTTATTACATTTTGGCAGGAGGAAGGGGGTTTCAAAATTGATGCTTTATACCAAATATAAACAGTCTTGTGCAGTTGCATCAAAGCTTCAAAAAGGAACTGCTCCAGGACTCAAAGCAGACACAGTAAGCTAGAAACTACAGTTTTAAAAAGGAAAATATAAACCACCACATCAACAGGAAAATATCTACTTTGCTATTTTCTGAATGGTTCATTTGATCACTGGAAACATTACTTTCACAAACTAATAATCTACAGTAGTGGCTGCTTTAGGCACTGGATTTGTAGAAGCACTCTGATTTTTAAAGCAAATTGCTTTTCATTCTATATTGATAATTCACATATTATTTATGTCTGTTTCAATGCTAGAGGGCTTAATCACCTTTGCAACATTTAGATTTATATAGAATTTCAGCCCTCCTTACAGCCTAGTATTTTTTTTTTTCTTGATAATGAGGGAAGCCATTCTGGCTTCAAATTTCCATGCACTTTGTTCATAGAAAAAATAATAATAAAAACGCACTCTAGATTTTAAATGCAGCACTAGTATGATGCAGATGTGCACCAGATATTCACTGATCAGATATAAAATGCAACACATACTAAAATACTTGCATGGATTGCAAAGGCCAAACATACTTAAAAAACCCCTCCTATCTCTTTATTTATCCATTTAATATGGTAAGAAAAAGGAGATGTCACACCTTTAACTTCAAGTTACTAAATGCTTAGATTTAGGACATAAAATTCTTGAAGGCAGGAACTAGGCAACAGCTCCTGCTAAGACCAGCCAGTGTCATAAATAAAGATGACTCACTGCCAATGAAAGAAACCCTGTTCCCTCAATGCCCGCTTGGTCCAAAACTATTCGACAACACAGAATCAGACTTTTAAAACAACAGAAATCATTATTAAAATCTGTCTCCACATGTAGTTATTGTTCTTTAATACTTAATGATTTTTCCTTTTTTTTTTTCCTTTTTTTTTTTTTTGGTATGTCTGGCAAAAGAGGAACCAGCCATGTTTTTCTTCTTTTCTACTCAAGAATGCTGAAAATTAAAATTATCAAGATTTGTATTTTTGCAATGGATCTTTACAAGGTGATGTGAGACTGAATACTCCAGTCCTGAAACACATGTATGAATGAACCACTGCTGTGGCAGGGGGCCACCAAACATCATCAGCTGCAGCTGGATCAAGGTATAAAATGAGAATTTAAACCTGCACCAAAGATTGTTACCATTGTTCCCCTGCTCATCATTCCCATTTGGGGAATACCTACACAGTGGGATGAAGGTAATTTTCTTGATGCAATAACACCACACTGATAATATGGCAGCTAAGTTAAAGAAGGACCATAATCTCTCTTGAATATCCACAAAATGCTCATTGTTTTAAAGAATTATTCTACATAGAACAAAGGTGTGTATTTTTAAGAACTGATATTACCCATTGATGTCCATGAGAGTCTTGTCATTGATTTCAGTGGATCTGGGCCAAAGCTTGCAAAGCTAGTTTCATTCAGTGTGCAAAAACTGGTACTTCTTGGGTAAATAGAGGGATGAGTAGGCAGAAGTGGTTTAGGTTATAAAAAAGACCTGAGAACCTAATACTGAACTTTATGTAACAATTATTTTTGAGAGGTTGCCTGATAAAGTTTTGTATTGCTTAGTAGTGGCACAGTCACTTGCATGTTCTGGCTGCACACAGAAGCCATTTGAGGAGAATTACCCTTCTCAGGTCACGGATCACATCTGTAACAACCATGTCACAGGAATGGCAAGTCAATGAGCTTCATGTGGGAAGCCTAACACCAAAAAGCCATAAGCAGGGAAGGGGTTAACAGTGAGTTTTCATACTGCCAGAGTTTTTTAAATAGTCATAAGTATTAAAATGGCAGAACTATTGATCTTATGGTTTACTTGCCAGTACACTCAGGAGTTTAACTGAAAAGAGTCTATTGAATTACCCTCATTAGGAAAGACAAAACATCACTGAGTATTGCACTGCCAGTAACAGTGAAAAAGCTCTCATTAACAGGAGGAAAGAAAAGTAAAACCGTTTTATTTAGTGGAATAATCAGAACACCTTTTTAGACAAGAAGTATGTCACTCAGGATTACAGGTCAACCACTTTTCTTTTTCTTTTCTTTTTTTTTTCTAGCAAAGTTAACAAATATAAAAAATCTAGTCATAAACAGCCTTCAAGGTACAATTGGAAACCAGCAGGACAATCTATACCAGTATAGGTAGATGGGGCAAAAAACTAGACACTTGTATTACTGCCATGGTGTAGAGTACAAACGGCTGCTGTGGTGAGGAACGGTGTGTGTACAGCAAACGTCGCAGCTGATTCCATCCCGTCACAGTCCAAGCTGAACACTACTCTCTTCAGGATTCAAGACCTGTCTACTTGACACTCCTTGCACAAGATACATCATTATTTTTTTTTCTGAAAAGAGGCAGTTTCTATGGCAATACTAGTTAAGTGCATATCATGCTGCACTAATATAGTGCAAAAATTTGCCTTACATATAGCAAAAAAGATGCAGGCAACAGTTTGAGTTAGAGAAAGTAGAAACATATTGTTACATATACAGCAGGTATTTTTTTCCAGACACCAACCACTAGAAAATAGTGAATCTGAGGATGCCTCCTTTCTGGATGTACACATGAGGCCTTTATAATTTGGAGTGGTAACAGGACAGAATTTTGCCCTCTGAGATGCAGGTTAACACAAGTTATCATCAACTGGCAAACTGTTGAACTTGCTCAGTGGGTTAATCCCAGTTAAAAGTTAATATTGTACTAAGCACTAAAATGCTCTTCATCACATATATAATCTGATAGAATAATACATATGGTTCAACTGAGTATATATGTTATGTTTGAATATAAAGAGTCATAGACAGCTTGGTACAAACTCGTCATGCGTACTGATTATACTTGGTTAATGATGCAGGGGCTTCCAAGTGTTAATACTATGTCAGCTACAGTATTCTGGAGGCAGAAGTGCTGCTCAGTTCTAAGACTGAGGAAACACCACAGATCTCCAACTGCAGTGTCTATTGTGATTCTGCCTGATTTCTCAGTGCTGATGGTCTAAAGTAAAGCAATAATACCTTGAATATCGGTAGGCATTGTGAAATCCATCCTTCTTTATCTATGGTGCAGTTATAAAAAAGAAAAATTCAAAACACTTAATCCACTCCATAGAAAATCCCTGTGGCTTTGGACACCTTCTGGTTTCATTCCTATAGTTTAGACTCCATTTGTCACCATGAGAAGTTGTATTTTACATGTCTGCGTCTCCATCATAAGCCAAGGTTAAAGGTTTCAGTCGGTTGTTCTGCCTTCTCTGGGGCTTCTTTGGCTTTTTGCTGAAACAGTAAGATAATTCGTAAATAGAACAAGCAACTAATAACATACAAAAATTTATTTCAGTCTTAAATGAAAGATGAGCCTGTTGATAATGCATTCCGCTGTTTGTTTATAAAAGCTATAAACCTAAAACCTTCACTGGGATCACTAATTATCTCTTCATCAACACAAAGCAATATCTAATTCAAAGCTCAGTTGTTCAGAAACAGGTTGATATGGTGCTGATGTAACTTGATGAAATCCTTGGCAGGTACCCTTGCAACATCCCTCAGTTTTCAGAAGAATTCAGAGCCTGCCATGCAATATTTGGTCAGGTATCAAAGCTGCTATCAGGTTGTTTTAAATTATGTGACTCAAATATTAAACCGCTCTTGACACATCAAGGGTTTCTGCAGGAAAGATCCATCTTTTGATTGGTTTTATCTCATTAAACTTGTTGGAATGACTACAATTAATACTAGATGTTATAATCAAACCAGTCATTAACAGCAGAGGTATGATTGTTCGCCATAACATTCCTTGTTTAACCTTGAATTAGATTTTAATCCAACAGTATTTCCAATCCATTTGATACAGTTTAAAAAATTACCAGGCCAAAGGAAAATGAATGTTTATCCATGTTTTAGTACTTATCTTCTTTTAGAGTGTAATGTAAGCATTTCTTTAAATCAGGCCTGTACACCCTCAGTCTTGTCCAAAATCTTATTTCAGCTGTGTCACTTAGGCTGCTCAAATCAGAACCTTTTATACGAAACCTTTTGTTACAATGACTTGCAGTAGCCACAGGTTCCAGTTCTTGCAGTGTTGTTGAATGCTAATGGATTTCCTTTTCTTCAAACTCCACCTCCCCAAAAAATGAACCAATTTACCAAAAAAACCCAAAAAAAAAGCAAAAAAACCCCACCCCAACACTAACAAAAAAAAAAAAAAAAAAAAAAAAAAAAACCAAAAAAACCCACAAAAAAACCCAAACAAACAAAAAACAAAACCCAAACCAAACCAACCAACCAAAACCAACCAAACAAAAAAACCCAAACAAATTTTTATGTTACCAAGACGGAAGTGAGGTTTTGGGCAAAGTTTACTGCATGGCAAACATACCCAGAAGCCCCCCAAATGCCTACTAATGCAGTACAGCCAAGAGCCTGATGTATATGACCACACTTCCCCCACCTTTCACCTGCACTGTCATCTGGATCAGAAATTCCAAACAGGACCTAGAAAATGTCAGGGAGCACATTCTCAAAGGTGGCTTATTCAAAAAAGTGTTATTTCATGTATTAAAAAGATGAGAAAGTTTTCAGATTTTTTCTGGTTCTGTCTCTCTTTATCTTGTCAAATATAAAATATGATTTGCCTGGTTACTAAATTTCATTCTTACTACTTCTCTCAGCATTTTTTTTTTTTTGATGCAGACACAATAAAATTATTCTGGACACTGTACAAAACAACCGAGATAAACTCAGCAAAAATGAACTGTACACTAAGCTGCCCCATATCTGTAAGTTCTTATACTCTCAGAAGAGCACGTGGTGGTCCATCATCTAGAGTACAACCAGAACCTGCTAACCTGAATCTGGACAAAAGGACACAGCAAATTAAACACTGCAGTTCACAGAAGTGCTTGCAGTTTCTACAGCAGCAGATGTAAACATTTTCATTACAGTCTGTGAGGGGACTGTTTTCTTATAAATAATTAAAGAACTCACCAGGCTAGATAGATCATAGAAACAATAAAGATGAGTAAAACAAATGCACCAGCAGCTACACCATAAACCCAGGTCTTCAGCTTCCCATCTAAAAGGAATGAATGTTAGTCAGTAGTGTTTGAGTTAGTCTTGTTGAATTATTAGTTCTGATATAGCATAGAAATACTTTAATAGTCCAAAATGAATGTCTTCACTAGCAATTGCAGTTTAACCAGAGTAAATATTGTTAAATAACTGAACAATAACTTCTCTGTGCTCTGCTTTTCAGTTGAAGTCAGGATAATTCAAATGGAGCTGAGATCTGGGGCAGAGGCAGCAGTTGAGAGACCCAGAAACTCAGCTTTGGGACCCTCTGCTAGTGAGTAATCCTCAGTGTGATCACAGGGCAGGGAATCAGCCTGGGCCTCATTTAGCATCACTTACTATTCTAGCTCTGGTAAAACAATTTGCCTGTTATTTTTATTCTTGTTCCTATTTACTTGTATGTTTTAAAATGTCGTTAGCATGCTGTATGTCACCCATCCCTTAACTGTACACAAACAACTTTTACTACTGCATAAAGCAGCAAAATTTTTAAATTTCTCTCCCTACCAAATGCAAGTGTTGTTGTTATAAATAACTTATCCTCACAGAATAAAAATACACAAAAAAAGACAACCCATGCTCATAAATAAAACAACTGTCCATTGTTAATAAGGACTGTATTTGTGTGCAGCCTGTGCAATTTGTATTTCGGACATGATGTTCCTGGATGTTTAGGCATACATATCACTCTCCTAGCCTCAGATGCACCCATGCCTACAAGGAAAATGATGTGGCTTTATCTATGGGGTTTTGCTTTGCCCCCAAATGATCATGTCACAACTAAAGGTGAGTGCATGCTTTTTGACTCACTACTTTTATCCAACTCATTTTTCAAATTTCTAAATGGCTTTTTGCACACATTCTTTTCCAGGGGGTTAGCTAGCCTTGTTGCATTCCCTTGACAATACAAAAAAAAAAAAAAAAAATCATCCTTATAAAACTGAATTATTTCATTTTCAAGTGGTACAAGATCTATTTCATGAAGTTGTGTGTATTTTCAATGTAAACAAATACAGCTACATTTTTTCTGACCAAACACTTAGTGCTTCTCATTAGCTCTGCAGAACCAAAATAACAGAAGTTAGGCTAAGATTGCTTGGTTTCAGAGTAGTGCTCTCCATTGCTATGCAGTTAAGCTTAGGCTTTCTGGTCTGTAGCAAAGTCTTGCTGTCACATGGACAAGTTGTTCAAGACTACTCAATATCAGAACATTTTACCTTCATTGCCTTAATCAACCTAATGAAACACTATAACTGATAATAACTGACATAACTGAAATAACTGATCCATTAAAGATTAATGGAACAGTAGATTTGACCTGACATATCCTATGATATGATAATATCAATGAGAAGAATTCAGACTTTAGTACTGCTGAATAGGTTTCCTCTCTCCTTGGCTTATTTCCATGGGTAAATATAAGAGGTTAAAGGGTTTTTTTCAGGTTGGTTTCTTTTAAAATAGTAACATCTCCTTGAAAAAAAGGCTGGCAGTATCTTGTATACAGATTTATTTGTTTTTGTCAAAGCAAGGAACTCTGTTAATGAGGTCATTCCTGTTATGCAACTACTGACATCTATCTCAGGCTTTCTGAATTCCCTCTGGACAGATTATTTCTAATTATGCAAGGGAATTGGCATCTCAGATTCATCTTTTTGTGGTAATACCTCAACGCAGACAACTGAAGAGAACAGTTTTAATACCTTCCTTTCTGGAAAAGCAATGTAATTTGTGGAAGAAAATGAAAGACGTATTGTAGATCTAGACTTAGAAATTGTGAGGAAAAGAATAATCATGCCAGAGTAAACCCAAACCTTTCCAATAGATATCCAATCCTGAAATAAAACAATCTAGCCTAAATTTCATCTGAATTGGAAAATGTTCACTTTCTCTCACACTTGCTCATAACTTCGTGGCATAAAGTATTAGTTCTATTGAGTACATTTGAGATTATCTGAACTATGTTTCCTTCCCTACTCGAATTACATAAAATTAGTGAGTTTTCACGAAGTTTCTCAAATGTACCTTGTTCCAAAACCCTCGCTGTGCTCACATGAGCGTCCTAAACTGTTGAAGGTGACTGTCTGATATTTGCTTATTGTTATCAGTCTGCATGCTACAACACACCCTCTTGCATTTTCAGGAGGGTTTAGCTAAAATGAGTAAATGATAACATATTTGGTAAGATGTTGTGTTTTAAAAGAGAACCAGAAAAGTTTAGTTTTCTATTTTTTATTGTTGATTAAAGATTTTATTGTAAAGACCATTTTTTGCAGGTATCAAATATAATATCAAAGTACAAGAAATAGTAAATACTAGTAGGACTAATGGGATCTAACATAAGTATTTCTAATTTCTAACCCAAACATTTTTAATCTACTTATTAGAAATATTTTTATAAATCTCAACTTGAAACATCTTATGGATTATGCATGAGATGAGACAGTGCTTTCAATTCTGCAATTAAAAACATTCAAAAACCCTTTAGAAATAAATGGCCACCCTAATACACAAGTGTATTAGTTTATTTAGCCCTATGTGACTTAAGAGATACTTAAGATGATAACCAGTTACTCTCTTCTATATTAATAATATTTTGGACAAGTAACAAATCTATTTATGTGACAGCATTTTGTTAATTAAAGTTTTTTTATCTAAATATTTATTAGCACTAGAAAATATTTACTGACATCTGATTATTTGATGGACTTTATGAAGTTTTTTTATGAAATAACTCTCCTATATTTTATGCCACTCTTGCATGTAAGTCTTTGCTCAGCTCTAAAGAACATAGTTCATCGTAAAGGCAAATACTGCTCATAGACACTTAGAGCAGGCCTATGCTGAATATCAATAATATGGTTAGCATTTGACTAACATGAATTAGTTTAAATATGGATATATGAGAAAAGCATTAGCATGCCGATACCAAATATTTTCCTACAATTGATGCTACGGCTGCAAATTTTAAGAAGCCTTTACTCTGCACTCTTCAGTGCTATCTTTTCATTCCTCCATCAACAGAATTATTGGTTAAGACACCATAATTTAATATACTGGCTTGCACCTTTGCAGCAAACTCTTTTCTACAGTCAGATATCAAATAGCTTCTGTGAATTTTAACAAGTAGAATGGCTGAAAGGAAATCTGTAATATAAGATTTCACTAAATACATTGATGGAGTAGTGATAAGGCTAGGTGTTCACTTATGTCTCTTCCTTTGTTTTCACTGAGAGTACACGTCTGCCTTCTCTAAATGAACAAGGATTTTTCTGGTCTTCCTAGCTATACAATAATACAAATGTCAGACCTTGCAGCACTTAGTACTTAGCCCTAAGAACTGCTCATTGCATGACTTCACCTGGCCCAAAAGGCTGTAGAAACCAGGTCCTTCCTCGTCCTGACTGGTTACTGGAAGGCTGGGTAGGGTTCACAGCTCGACTGGTTTTCACATCTCCCTTTTTGTCCTCCATGGTGGGGATCACCACCACCGGGATGAGAGTGCACTGCTCGAGTGTGCCATCAGAGGACATAACTTCAGTGTATCCGTCTTCACAACTGCATGTTCTAGTCTGTAGGGAACAAGTGTTTTACAATGTGCAGCAGACAAACAAGGTTTTCTGGGAGCTATAACGCATAACAACATGGATGACTGGAAGAGAAGACTGTTTTGATGAGTGCTAGCCTGGAGAGTACCTCTTTGTATATTTTTATGCATGTTCATACCATATCAACAGAGATTATTCAGCATTTAATTGAAACGTAGAAAATGGCACGAGGTGGATTTTAACACATCTGTGACTAGTAAAATCTCTGAAAATGCTTTCTGTTGGCACAATCTTTGTAATTAAGAGATGTGTAGGAAGCCCTCACGGGGGTGTTCTATGCTCCAATGCAGTAGCACATACCTCACTGCAGTAAGCGTGGGGTTGGCTGCACGGTGGGTTACATGACCTGTCAGCATCTGGTTGGCGCATCACTAAACAGCCCCCTGTAGGACAGAAAATCATATTTTCACATGGTAGTACCTCACCACTGATGAAATTACTTGCTGCAGTATATCATGGATGACAATCTTGTTGCTAATTTGAATGTAAGAGTCCTTCTTTTATTCCAAGGTGAAGGATAATTGGAATCAGGTATTTTCTTATATGTAGAGTAAGAATAGAGCAAATGTATTTAATTTCATGTGCATTTTAGAAAACTAATATTTGACAATGGAACTTTTTGTTTTCCCCTTTTTTCCTTTGGTGGACTGCCTAAAAACAATTTAAATGCTTTGTTGTACTCAAGGGAACAGATTTGGTTCTATAGGGCCCTCCTTATGACTTACATATTAAAACTGTGGCCACAATAGATATAAAAGCATCTTTTTTCTCTATATTTTTTCCTGTTGAACTTGAAAACAAGCTACTCATCCTATTTATGAAAGGATGCCTGATTTTTGCTGCTACTGGGGCACTTTTATATGTGCCTTTATGAATCAAGGCTTCAGTTAGTCTGAGATTTTACAAAAGGAAAGCAGATTTATCAGTAAAGCATGTACTGAATGTCACAATACTAATTATATTGTGGGTTTCAGTCTTTTGGTTTTTTTTATACAGACTTAGGGTTCATTTCTACAGCTTAGTGAAGTTATTGTTATGGACCAATACACACAATCAGGCTTTCACTATCATTTCAGCCAGAATTACTTCAAATAGCATTTAGAATCAGTTTCAATTTACCTGTGTTTCCTTTTAGCTTATAGAAGAGGGATATGCATCACACTGTTTAAAATTTATACTGCTGCAGGACAACTTATCATGCATCTCCCAAATTAATACCATTTTTATACTGGTGTGATATGATGATGAAATCCTGATAGCTGAAGTTGGTCACAACCATAGCAGATGCAGTTAGTTGTGGTTATGTAGATCCAAGTGTTAACAGGATGGCTGGTGAAGAACAAAGAAAATCCTGCTGGTTGCCATAAGTTTTCCCCACCCCCAGAAAAGAAAATCATACATCCTAGCATACAAATCACATGCCTGTGGGAATCTATGTAATAAAATATCAGTCATCCAAGGAAGCAGAAGGAAAGAGTTGCCTCATCGCCCATGGGAAATAACACCTTCAAGTAAAAAAGAACTATTCAGCACAATGATATTATGCAAGCAAGTAAATAGAAAAAGACCTTAAAATACCAACAAACAAAACTCACAATAATTACTCAAAAATGTCTGAACTAAAATACACTATGTTAGAGCCAAATGTGCAGGAATAAGGCTGACAGTAATCAGAGATATGGGTTGCTTCTGAATCAAAACAAGTAATCTCAATTTAAATCAGTCATGTATGTGCATCTATCACATCTAGGAGCTCATAAATACTGTTGTTTATACAAAACATTTTCAGAAAGCGTACAAATGTAAATTGAAATCTGGTTTACTACAGTACTTAATGCAGAGAAGTTCCCTCTACATTATATATTATATTAATATTTGAAAACTATCATAAAATCCATGAAAACTATAGTTTTGCATTTAACAGAAACATATGAAAAATAGTTTTGTGTTGCATGGAGACCAGTGATTGCATGTTGTGGAATATTCCTTTAGTCTTCCTTTCAAATCAGAAAGTTACCATAGCTTTAAAGCCACATACCAACAAACTCCATGATGAGGAAGTATTGTGGTGTCAGTACACAAATAACAGCTTTCCTGCTGTGACTGACCTGACAGCAGCTGGAATTGAGGATATGTTTACACTCTCTGGGATTCTTTTACTATCACTTGATCTGATACAAAAATTATTTGCATAAATGCATAACTCTTAGCTTAAATGGATCCCTGTTGCCAACATATAATTCCATATAAATCCATTCACATGAAGATTTTCTTCTGAGATCTCAGTTGTTCTTAATTCATGTCTTTTGTGCTTTGGCTTGCACAAAAAGTCACAACATCCCACAGCAGTCCATTATATATGCTGACACAGATTTGTGTTATTGAAGTAAAGAAATAAACTCATATTAGCACATTTATTAAATTTTTATATTTTTTAACTTTAAGGAGATATATATGGACGATATTATCAAGCTCTGCAACTTTCTCTGCCTTTGTATAGGCACTGAAACGACCTGATATGCATAAAAATTTTATTTGTTGTAAAGCCTGAAATTTGAAACCTTACATTTAGAAGTGTAAAGATATCTATGGTAAAAAAACCTGCAAACATACACAATGTAAAACATTTCAGGTCCACTACAGAAGATAATATTTATATTTACTTTTAGCATTACATGCTGCATGATTCTAGAAAAGAAACCACATCTTTAATATGCAAAAAAGATGATGATTTTGATTTATATCCCAGGAAGTGTTTTTAGACCCTTTTAAAATTTTTTTTTGGTTTCTTGGGAAAACACATTATCCACCTGTTTTCCAGGCTTTTTTTCTTTGTCTATATAAAAGGAGTGGTTACCTGTGACGTTTAAACCATCTGACCTTTGGCACCACACAGTCCGAGAAGATCCCTTCCATGGGCTAGCCATCCACTTGTACTCATAGCACTGGCCATCTGCACAGAGAACATTCACGTTTCAAGAGATTCGATGAGAAGATTTTAGACTGCCATGGGCAACAGCCACACTCATCAGCAGACCACACTCATTTTGTGGCCAACCTTGTTGTAATTAATGACTTGTACGGTTAAGGAAGCCCCTTTCTCCTTCACCCAGCACTGCACCACACATGTGGAGCTCCCAGGGTTTCCTGCACTTACTGGACACATTTAGAATAGACCAGATGTGTCCTAGACACTAACTAGGATTATCAGCAAGCCTAATGCAGTTAACAGGTAAAAGCAATGTTTCCAATGACCTCATAATGGTTGTGGCCCATCTGTTGTGCAAAACTCATTTAGGGGTCAGGTTCCTTTCCTGCTATCACTGAGCTTCAGCCAGTGCTCCAGTGCTTGGCAACATGGCCAGGACTGCATCTGGCTTCACGTCTCAGCTCTTCTGTGCACATCTCATATGGTCTGGGATGAATCATGAAGTCTCTCTGCACCTCAGCTCTCTACTATAAATATAAAATCCCTTTTTGTCTGATCCAGCCTCTGAATGGGCAAGTCAGTAGAGGAAACTACTTTTCTCAAACAATTTGTCTACTACCAGTGGTAAGCATGGCTGAGACATCTTAACGACATTGTCATGCAATTATCAATTCAAAGGGTAGAGAGAAATCTAGATCTGGTTATGGCAATAACCTGGTAGTCAAAACTCAGAGATTTCTTTTTGTTAACATTACTAAGCATATAAGGAAACTCTTTATGTCCCATATGAAAAGAAATGTCATTACTAAAAAAGAATAATTCTAGAGGGGTAACATATGATAGTTACTATTTGAAAGTTTTTGTCTTCACAGTTGACATATGGAAAATGACAATTTAAGTGCATTTCTGTTTATCAAATTTGATTTGCCTAAAATCAATATCATGAAGAGAAAGAAAACAAAATTATGGTTGTTCTGTATTTTTTGCTTACAGGAACCAGCCTTACATATATTTTGGTGCTTACCATCACATGGTCTTGTTTCCAAAGCTTGTTCTGGACAAAGATGTTGATTCTCTAGGTCCTGAATGATCACTGCTCTAGATCGGACTTGTATTCCTCCAAAACCAAGATCCTCACCATTAACACAGGTTAGCTGGCAAAGGCTCCATTCTGACCACTCTCTCAAGTAACAGTCTCCTGTCAAAGAGCAGTTTTAGAAGATGAATGATCATTGCATGTGAAGAGCTTTTTTTGCACTGAATATGTCTTTAAAAATTGTCCAAGTACAGTTTCTTAATTTTCCTTCTTTTTGTTTCCTTTCATTCTTCTTTTTAAACTTGACTCACAATAGAGAAAAGATAACATTTTTATACTATCTGAATATCTGTGTCATAGAAAATATTATAAAAAGATTATACAAGGGCCTATTTGTTCTAAAGCAGATTTAGTTGCTTGTAGCATTCCCATGAGATCACCCTCATTAGGAATCTCTTTGACATGCTCTACCCAATGTCTAGGTTTTTGTACATTTTATTGTGCATTGTATGTCTTATGCTAAATTTACATATCTTTTTTTCAATTCATCTTTGATCTTAGAAAACATTGCCTAGCATTAAAAAGATTAATTATTGCTTATTCCCATGCAGATTTTCTCCAAACTGATGTAGAAGCAACTGATGGAAAATTCTTTGTAAGAAAGGGAAATGGAGACATGATTAAAATGTCTGCTCTTGCTATTTCATGTTAGGATAATAGATGTGTAGAATTCTATAGTGTAAAACTGAAAATTAAAATTATACTAATGACTCTAATTACCACAATCAGCTAAAGAACATTTAAGGAAGATCTGAGGCACAACACAAAGAAACCATTTTGTTAAAACTGCAGTTGAAAATGGGACTAGACTGTGCACAAACTCATAAATAAACCTCTTAGTTCTCATTATTTCAATGAGAAATCCATTAAAAATTCATGCTACCTTGCATTATACTGATGACAGATATAATCAGTACTGTGTTGACCGGATGGCTGATTAATGAAGGAATTTTATTTGCCAACCTTAGGAAAGCATGCAAAGAATTGAATAATTGACGAACTGATGTATGCATAATAGGAAAACAAGTAGTGATTTTTGGAAACATTAGCTGGAGCGTATCATTAGCACATCCCCACAGGGCAGTTATTCTTGGTGGCTAAATGTGAGACTGTTTGAGGAACAGGTCCCTGCTCAGCAAAAATTTTAAAGCAATCAGTAAGCAGCTATACTTCTTTAATAAAATTCACTAATATGAAAACATAACTATAGTCTTTGTATTCTTCCAGTTTCTATTTAAGAAGTAAAAAGACATTAAAATAATGCAATTGGAATGCGGTGTATAAAGCAGTGGATATCTATCCATTTGTCATTAATTTCTATTTATTGAGACAACTTTACCTTTAGTCCAATCTGAAATGAGCTGGGAAAAAAAACTCTGGGGAAGAGGAGAGTTTCAAGAGAATGAAAGTAGAGTACTGTTGTGAAATGATAGCTACAACAGAACTGAAGGATATTATCACCTCCTCTGAAGACTCATCATTAACGGCTACTAAACAATGGCAGTATACTTCAAATTCTACAAGTAAGTGTTTGGAGTGAACTGGAGGGCTTTTATACTGGAAATGAAACAGTTTTTATATGCTCCTTATCCTTCTCTGTATGAGCATCATGGACCTGATAATTCATAAAAGCTCCTTTAGATTTAGTTCACAAAGGCAGCTAGAGTGCATGTCACATCCAGAGAGTTAAATAACTAGAGGCACTCATGTTTTCTCAGAGAGCAAAACTTAAGTTTCATTTGGGATAGAACCTTTAAAGAAAAAAAGAAGATGTCTTAGCTTATCTTTCTTAAACACCCATAAAAGGCATCAAGTTGTTAGCAACTGGTAAACGTATTAATGAAGTTGTTAGATAGTCTACACACTTAACGCTAATATTTAGCTGTAAACCAACACCCTTTCTCATAGTTAAATACAGGGTTTATTTCAACAGATTATGTGAAAAAATATATACATCTTAGATAAAATCTGTGACAGAGAGATCATGATTTTATAAATTTAAAACATAATATTTTTTTCTACTTGATTTATTGTCATGAAGCCACTCCTAGGAAGTAACTCTGTTGGTCATTTGATGGATGAATCCAATCAGTAAAGCAGATGAAAAAGATTTAATTGCCTGTGGCTAATGCTAGGCCCTAATAGCTGTAATGACACCCAACCAATCTTGAAATGCAACATTTATTTGAACAGCTTTGTTACCTGGACAAGGGAAAGTGCAGGTTTCCTCAAGTATTATCTTCTTATCACCATCTATAATAGGCTCTATTTCTCCACAGAATTCCTCATCTACTACTTTGCCAACATCTTCAGTGGATCCATCATAAACCACACAGGAGATGTTCCTCACTCGTGTTCCCTCTCCACACTGAGCATCCTACAGAAGGAGAACATATATTGATTGAGACTGGACAGAAGAAAGTGCCAAAAGACTAGGTCTGAGTTATGTGTCCCTCTATCTCCTATTGTTTTTGCTTAATTACTTATTCACTCAATAAGGAGAAAAAGAAGACAAAAAAGAGAAGACATGGTTCATTAGTTCTGAAACAAAAAAAACCAACAAAACCCAACCCAAAATTTCTGGTCACTGTTACTTGTTCTTTAAATTGTGGAGCTAAGTATGCCTTTGAATTGCAGCCAGAGTAGTCTGTCAAGGGAATATAACTTCTAATACAGGAATATATTTCTGCTGATCTTCTTTTACAATAGAAGTGTTTAAATTACTAGCAAAGATGCTGCTCAGCGACCAAAGTTTACATTTATACTCTGAATATCTGTAGGACACTGCTGCATCCATTATAAATATGAAATCTAAGGAAAAAAACCCAATCTTTAGTTTTTGGTATAAAAGAGGTGGAAGCAAATTGTTTACAGAGGTGATACGGAGGTGTCCGGGCATATCACAAATATGCCTGGATCCACATGTTCCATAACCTCAAAGTCCCATATGGCTTTTACCTCTACTTTGCATGCTGACCATTGACCATATTGCCATCGATAACAAGGCTTTACTGGACAGGGTTTGAATTGCTCCATCTGAGAAGGACAAGGCCTCCCATCACCCTGAAATGGCTGATTTATGGTCCTTCTTCTGATCATTTTTCCTGTTAAAAAAAAAAGCAATATAACAACAAAGTGGTTAGACTGATTTATTTCTCAAGATGGTTCTATTTTCCTGAAAAGTATTGTATTTGAATAAAGCAATTTTTTCTAGATTTGACAAATTGGCTTGTAAAGCTGATCTGTTGGCTCCTGTCTGTTATGTGGATTCGTATTTTCCAAGTCAGACACTTTATATTCTGTCATTTGTTTGTAGTGTAAAGACTGCAGGAGGATGTCTAACAAGGATTGCTCCTCTAATAGCAAACAAAAGCAGTAACTTCCTAGTTCAGAAGCCTGAAAAAAAAATATTTTTTATGAACATGACAATATGTTTGTCCATTTCAGTGGAGACTCCTGTTCCCCATCTGGAGCTTGCTGCTAGAAGAGGACAGCATGTTGTGTTCTTCCCTAAATTAACACAGAAACATGTCCCATAATTGTCTGATTCCAGCAAACAAGAACTTGCAACTTTCTGTCACTGTGTCTGTGTGGAAAACATTACATGCAGATTTTGCAGAAGATGGAGGATTCTTCACTCAGGCCCAATGAAAATTAAAATTCAGTAGGCTTATCCAACAACTATCTCCTCTTCAACCATGAGTGATATGCTACCCAGCTTCATTGAGATACAGGTTCTATTTCAAATACTTATATAAGCTGAAATAGGAAGACATTTTTATCCTTTTAGCAATTCTTTCTCCTTTCATCTTGCTGTGGACATTAGACGATTATGCTTCATTACAGAGAGTTCATGTGATACAACTGAATATTTCCTTCAGTGTCAGAAGGAATGGTCACATGGCTGGCCTAGAGTTGTCACCTCACAAATGTTTCCATAAAATCAACACAGCTGTGGTATTTTAATATATTTATAGATAAATATAAGATCCAAGTCTAAAAGAAAATGTATTTATTTCAATTTGTATAGTGAGGCTTATATTAAACTAAAGGCATTACACAGATTTACCTATGTAACACCTGATGTTAGCCAGCCACAAGAACTAATCTTTAATTCCACACTTCAATCCCATGCATTTGCAATTGAGTACTCTAATGATAATGACATGAATCTTGTGCTGAGAGCAAGCTACACAAGCCACCATGCATAAGCAGAAAAGTATCAATCTCCCAGACAGCTGTGCTCACTGCAGACAGCTAGAAAGACGTTTGCCAAATGGAGCCTCATCATTCTTGAATTCACAGCTGCTTCAACTGAGATATTACAGGAGAAAAAAGATTTTCTTCAAAAGTACTGGAGAAAAAGAACAGCAAAGAGCAGACTTCTTACACCTAAAACTCTTCCTCAGCTAGATGGATATTTGTGTGGGTGCACAAAAGCAGTTAAAATTTGTGGTTACTGGCTTTATTACATGGCTATAACTTATAGGAAAAGACCAGTTCCAAATTCTTTTTGGAACAATTTTAGTTGCCCAATCTCACCACTAATAATGAAACTTAGGAGAAAATCCCTCCCTCCTCTTCTTCTCCCCACCAGCTGAGAAATAAATATTCAAACCAATGTTTACTTTTGTCTCAATATATCATTCATCACATCTCACTCTTTTTTCCCACAATAAGAAAATATTTGGACCAAATTTCCATTATTTTCAGTGAGCACGGTCTCACTCAAGAGTATTATTTCCATTAAAGAGGCTGATTTACATCCCTGTTATCTAGCTACATTTTTTAGTTCTGCAAAGAGAGGTATTATTACTTTTATTAAAGAGAAAAAAAGAGAACTCTATCTTTAAAATATGCCAAAGGTATGTACTGACCTGTAAGGCCACATGTTTGAGAGCACTCAGACCAGGTGGACCAGTCAGAGAGCTGACAGTTCACAGGACATTCCACTACGCAGGACATATTCATTTGCCATGTCTTTTCCAAACCAAGCTGGAAGAAAATGTTAAATGGTCAGCACAAAACTCCAGGCCTGTATCATCAGTGCAAAGCAAAACGTAAAGTAGTAAATTAGGACATTTAAAATTCTCATTTCAAGATAGTCTTACTGTATATACTGATCTTTATACACATGCATAAACCCCGTTTTCAGCAATCATTTTCTAAACTATAAATTTATATCTAGAATATATAGCCTATAGATAGCTTCCAAATATATAGAACCTATATTTTGAAAGAGGAATGCAAAAGTACTCAACAGCTATTAATAAGTGAATTGAAGTGATACTTGAAACCAAGTTCAAAACTAGCAAAAGAAGGAGGGTGAACATGTATTGGATATTCAGAAGATGTTGAAGATGCTAAAAGTTTACAGGAACTCGAGAGACTGAACAAGTTAATGGAAGAGAAATTTGAAGGTTCAAACACACAGAAAACCCTTCAGGAAAATGCTGTTCAAGAGCTGAAAATCAGTGGAGGCTGTGAAAGGAGTAGATGGAAACTGTTGCATGTCTGTGCTTCTTACTCTTCCTAAGGCATCTGCTTATGCCCCTCTTGTTTTCTTCCTAATGTGCTGTGAAAGTGCATATCCTATTCTATTCTAGTCTAGTCTAGTGTATTCTATTCTATTCTATTCTATTCTATTCTATTCTATTCTATTCTATTCATCATGCTGTCCATGCGAAGATATTGACATGACACTGACAATTTTTGACTGATTTGCCAAAAAAAAATACATATTTGCATTTTTTTTCTGAAAAATTTTGCAAAAAGACAGAATCCTCTAATGTCCATAAAGTAAAAGCTCCAGTTACTGGAGAAGTCTGAGAGAAGGGGACAGAGAAATTAATTTCAAGACTCAAGTTTTCCCAAAGTATATACTCTGTTCCCAGTTTTTCCCCAGGTATGATTCAGCCTAACACCCCGCCCCAGGGAAGGAAGAGTTTTATAACCATGCTTGGGACATGGCACAACAGCTACATGGTCCTTTGGTCTGATCCTGGACAGTCATTTCTATTTTCTTATAAACTCACACCAGATTTTCACCATCCATGGAAGGAAAGAGATATCCTCACTAACACACATGAGAATATATGATGTAAGATGATGCAATCATTTATATGATGCATCATCATATATGATGGCAAAATTATTAGCGTAATAATGTCTGCATCTTGCACAGCTGAGTTAAAAGGGTAGGTCAGTTATAGGGTGTATGATCTAAAGTGTGAAAAATATCAGTCCTGCCAGCATAAAGAGATCTACAGCTTTCCAGCACAAAGGACTCTTCACTGGACCTCACCAGCAGACCTTGATCATCAGTGAGGCCTTTCAGAATACTAGGCAGTTGTGAATATCTTTAACTAGAAAAAATCTGCACCTAGTTAAAAAAAAAAGAAACAAACAAACAAACAAACAAAAAAACTGCAAAGCAAACTAGACATTTCAAGACATATTAATTTTAATGATTGGAAAAGTTAATGGTATAAACCCAGCATTTAAGTCTTTAAAAAGGAGATAAAGCCACTGCTTCCTACTAAACACAAGCATCGAGCAATAATTAGGCACAACATTAACATGTTCTCCATAAATAAACTACCACAAGTACTGAAAATACCCCCTCCAGATAGACTCATCAAGTTTTAAATTTGCTATTTGCAGTACTATTTATTGAGACAAATGAGGGTTTAGACCTCTGTTTGCTTTTATACATCAAAGAATGAGTTCTTGGCTTTTCTTGGTGGTGTAGCCTTGATTATACAGCTATCACACACAGACAACACCTGAAACCTTTGGATAATCTGGAATTTGGATGATTAGGAAGCTAGAGAACCCTCTTTGAAGTTCCATATTTGGGTCAAACCTTCTGAGCAAAGGCTTTAAACCCTGCTGAACTGATTCCTGCCAATTATAGAAACATGACTGCTCTCTTTCAAGACTGGTCTTCTCAGCTGGACTTCAGCAGCTCAAGAGGGAAAAGCCCAAGAAAGATATTAACAGTGAAGAGGAGAAAGCTGAAGGCCAGATTACCCACAGTGACCTCCTGTTTGCATGACTTAGATACTGAAGTGCTGCTTAAACAGATCCAGGGAACAGCTGACAGTTTGCAATTCAATAGTATTCACATATTCCTTTCTCATTCCTCTCTTTCCTTGAACTGATGAACCACAATTCAACTTGAAGAGCTTAGAAAATATTTGAAAAAGTGTTCAGTAGCTCCCCTACCCTAAAACCTTTGTTCTGGGTGAGCTGTGGTTTCTGACTCAACAGCAGTAGTGCTGAAAGCTACCCCTGTGCACTCTGTGCTGCTGGTCACACATGCCAGGGGCAGCAGGCTGCCACACCAGCATGCTCTGTAAATCCTGTGATCCACAAGAAGTGTCTGTATTTGTTTATAGGAATGTTTGGCACCAAAGATTAAACCCTGCTGCTGGAGGTTAATCATGTAATCTGACAAGCAGCCTCTTCACCAATAAACCAACAACGTCTGCTTTTTAATGCAGACACAACTGCTGGTCTCCAGGCTTTTCTCATCTTTAATTAATGCTAAATTAATGAAAATAAGTCTATAAAAAGGAATATGAACAGGATCAGCTTGATTTGATTTTCAAATATTTAAAGAAAGAGAAGTCAAGTTCTTGTGATAAGTGGAAACCAAGTAATCCAGTATTACTTTGAGAGTTTGAAGAGAACTACATTAACATAACTAGGCCTTGGAAATAAGCTGTAGAAATTGATTTATCTTGGCAGTAATCAGGATGACTGGCTACCTTCTTTAGCTGATCTACTCAAATAAACACAAGATCATATGGACACATAAGGAAACCAGAACACAGGGGCTCAGATGGAATGCCAGTATTTAACTCTGCTGATGCTCATACCTGGAGATGGTTATAGACAAAATTCAGCATGAAGGGTTTTTTTATATATGGCTTTAGTATTTTCTTGAACCATATATTATATAGAATGTGTCTTCATTTCTTAGGGATCAGTGTAGGTTTATCTATTATGAGCTCTATCCTTTGCATATAATAATAAGAAACACAATTCAGTAAATGCACCTACACATCAATTAAGCAAATTTTTATTCATACACCTAGTAAAAAGTTTTATGATAGCCCAGAGAAAATTCATTAGCTAGGCCATTACAAAATTACTTCATATTTCTCCTATTCATCAACTTTTCCAACCACATGCACCTTATTTTGAACTTAATATTTCTGCACTGCCCTTATAATGCAAAAACACAGCAGAAACCCCCATCCTGAAGGATCATTAGCAAGAACTGTATAGTATGTATTCACATTTTGATAATTTCTTGAATACTCTCCTCTCATGACCTGCAAGGTCACAGAGTTGGCTTTCACATCTTTAGAGTGAAGGGTCTGTTAAAATCTGAACAGCTTGGCTTTCCTGTTATTCAGGTTAACAGGTTTTACTCCTCGGTTATAGGATCAGCCTTTGACCTTGTTGGACCACTGCTTACACATCCATAATTCAACAGATAGTCTTAACTGTGTGACTAGAGTGTGGATCAGAGCTCTCTACAGGAAGATGTATTGCTATATGATCTAGCGAATCAAAAGAGTGAATAAGAATGCAGCATAGTGGCTGTTGATAAATTCAAGACACCACTGCAGTGATGTCTGTTGGCCAGTCATTTACAGCAAGTAGCTCTTGAGATATTATATTCTCGCCCTCATTATTTCTCTGAATAATAAACTTTCATTTCTTAAATGAAGGAAAACTCCAGATGTTTTCTGAAGTGAGATTTTAGTGTAAAATTTAATCAGTTCTAAAGGTTGCTTTAAATCTTTGCTTAACAAGAATATTTTCTTGGTTTTATAGTAGGAGAAATACATTTTCCCATAAAATCAAATAGATAATATTTTTTTCTGTTGAAATATTTATTTGGATGGATATTTTACATCATTAATCAATATTGCAATCTCTTAGAAATGACAGAAAATTCTTTCTCTTTTTTAACACATTAAAACATTATAAAAAGCATTAATGCATTGCCTTATTAATTTCACAGCAACTTACTGGAAGATAGTCATATCCTGAGGTTTTTAGACATAATTTTTCTGGCTGTCCCATCCCTGGAAGTGTTCAGATTGGAGGGGAGTTTCAGCAAACTGCTACAGTGAAAGGTGACCCTGCCCACAGAAGGGGCTTTGATCTTAAGGAACCCTTCCAACCCTAACCATTTTATGGTTCTGTGAAATTATTAGATTTTATTAGAAACCCAAGAACTATGAGGGAAGGAGGAACAGAAATGTAGACAGTTGAAACTCTGCCTTTAATAATAACTTACTGATTCAGGAATCCAGGATGTCAGAGAAGATTGGAGAAGTTTAAGTAGGTCAGATACATAATTAGAAAATTATGGTCCAAAGTAAATGATGAGTTTCCTAACTCCCTCCACTTCTGATGAGACTTTTCTACGAACACATCCCGAGAGTCAGAGGGGTCCTGCAGAAAAGCTCTCGGTGCCAAAACTGCTGTGGAAGCCTTTACCCCTTCGTCCCTCATTGCTAGTAATTTTATTTCTGATATCATGAAGGTGGGGGAATGGCAGCTGAAACAAGTGGAGTGACTTTCCATCAGAAATGGGTGTAGGATTGCCCTTAAAGTAGTGCTGGTGTTGTCTTCATGTTTTTTTTTCATATGAGTCTCCATGCAATTGAAAGCATTAGGACTGACAAAAAATGTCAGGAAATCAGTACTTTCAAATTGGAGGCTACTTTGAACATATGCAAAATGACTCTCTCAAAACTTAAAGGCTCCTGTCTGCTACCTGGTTCTCCATATATGCTCCTACTTAATATTACATTCATGCTGCACATTTTTTCACACTAACTTGGGTAGTTTTTGCATTACACAGCTGGATGCAAGAAGTTAGCATTCAGCCCAGCTGCAGAATGACATGTGAGAAATATTTTCCAACACATTGAGTAAATGATTGATACTGGCAGGTGTCCAAGGCTCCATGCAGAAGTTGTATCAAATTAGAATTATGATTAGTATTCTGATTGAGATTTATTACCTTTATTCTACTTTATTAATTATTGTTTCTAAGTCATTTCCTTCAGGACATAATAATTAGCATACGTTCACAGAGGCACTTAAAAGTAACCAAAGGAAACAGTATAAAAATCAGTTGATGGCTCGGCTCATTTCAGAGGTACTTAACAATCCATGAATGGTGTTGCAAAACATCTGGTGAAGATGCCGTACAGCTCAGTTGGCTCAGTATTAATTAGCTCCATTAGAAGGGAGCTTTCTCACAGGTACCCACTCACCTCTTCACAGTATTTCAGGTCAACTGATTTGCCATCGCTGCGAACGCAATCGAGCATCCGCGTTTTGATACCGCTGCCACAGACAGCCTTCTCGCTGAGCTGACACGTGCTCCAGTCTGCAAAGGAGGAATTCATTAGCATTGCAGGCTTTCAGATAGAATTCATAATGAACCAGTCTCCCACCTAATTCTGATGGCCTAATATAACCCTGATAAACAATTTTTACACATGTAAAAGCTCATGGAGCCCAGCTACTACACACTTTTGGAACAGTGACCTTTACTGCAAACAGTCAATGTCATGGTACTTTCCTGAAAAGTTCATGTTTGGTTTTGTTTGTACGGATTTTGAGTAAATCACAAAATGATATGAGAAAATCTTTTCCTGGAATTACAGAGTCCACATTTCACATGCAAATTCTGAATTTAATGTTTTATCTGAATCAAACAGGCTGAATCGCTTTCAGTAAAAGTTCCACAGCTGACTCTGGGTAAGAACAGAAAGCAGAAAAATCCATCCTCTAAGGTGAATGGAAATGAGCTGTAAGATGTGGTCCCAGGCTGTCACTAGAGCACAGTAGCACAAATACCTGTCACATTGTAGTCATAGTGGTAGCAGTTCTTGTTCAAAGTGCAGGCTTCTGCCTCGGTGGCAGCAGGACAAGGCTTTCCATCATCTGGTTGTCTTAGGCATTCAGCTGACCTTTCACGGACACTACTTCCATTGCATGGCTTGAAAGTAAGATTGGAAACAGCTTAAATATTTTGGCACTCTGGTACCTATTTATGCAGCATTACAACAACCTTTTAAATAAATCTTTCACAAAACACAAGTGCAAAATAACAGGTTCATGCTGATGTATAAGAGAAACACTTTTCTTTTTCCTTTAACCTGGTAAGACGACTCTATTTTCCTACCTAGTGCATATTCCAGTATTAGTACTTTGGAACTGTTTCACTCACAAACAGGATATTGAGATGTTCACTTTCCAAATGCTATAATGTAGTGCACCAAAGCCTCTCAGAGGTCCTGAAACACTTTCTAGTTTGTTTTTTGTTTGTTTGTGGGGGTTTTTTGGGTTGTTTTTTTTTTGTTTGTTTGTTTGTTTTGACATTTCTTTTTGAAACTGCTGTCAGGAAGGAAGGGGAGAGGAGACCCAAAATTACTTTTCTGTGCTCAGTCTTGATCTGCAGACTTTGTCACTCGTACCAGAATAGTGACATTTTTAGTTCAGTGACTGTGCTGCTATGCAGAGACTCAGAGCTAGGCTCAAAGACAGACTCACAAGCCACTGCCAGAGATACTCCAGCACACAGAAAGCATCCCACACTGGAAAAAGTGACCACTGGGCACATTTTAGTTTGTGTTCTTGAGGAAGTTAGCTTAATGGAAGACACTGCCATAATTTATTTGCAGGCAACGAAAAAACAACTATAAAGATGACATTATATATAGATATTTACAGGTGTAATCAGTTCAGTATATAAAAAAAACCCACATCATACATGCAATACTAAAGTATCTTCCCAAAACTATAAATGTGACACTTCAGTATACTTCTTACCAAAGAACACTGAGACCACGATCCCCATTCAGACATAACACAGTCCTCAGGACATGGCAATGTGCATTTTCTAGCACCAAGTGGCATCTCCTCAGGATCACACAGATAGTCTTCTACTGTGTCAGAAGGACCATCCACAGTGTTTAGCATGCACCTGGAAAAAAAAATGCATATAAACTTCATTTGCCATGGGTTTTGTATGGTATGTGTTCTACAGTGAGGCATTTTAATATTTTGTCAGCACATAAACAAAGTAAGTATTGATCTATAAATATCCAAGAAAAGCTGAAGAGCCAAAAACAATCCTTTTTTTCACAGATGACAGCAACATAAAGGCATGCACATAATTTAGACAGCCCCTATCAGTGATTTGCTGAGAGCCCCTGGGCAGATGATTTTCTTGACATCAGCTTACCTCTAAACCAGAATAATGAAAATCATCTATGGTTTAGATATATCTTGTGCATATTTCATCTGATAACTTAAAATCCAGAACTATTAAAACTTTTAAAAATTATATTCTTAGTATTAATCCTTGATTTACACAGGTGCCTTTTAACTACCAATAGATTGAATTAGGAATCAAGGTCTATATCGACAACAAGTAGACAGAGTCATATTGCACTCTCTGAATCTATTCTGATTTATATCAGCCAGGGTCCAGGTTTGGACTCAGCACTAGGCATTACATAGAATTATATCAAAGTAAATACAGCCAAAACTGAAAGTGAAGGTTCTTCAAAGTGAAGAAGGAGCAATATTGTTTTACCTGACTTTCCTTGTTTGAACACCTTCTCCACAATTTTCTTTTAAGTCCACATTGGTCACCTTGCAGACACTCCAGGGCTCAGTAACCCATATGTACTGGCTGCAGTCACTGTGGCAGGGGACTACCTCATACACCTGGAATACACATTCAGTGTCAGTTTTGGTGCACACAAGTAAGATAAACATGCAAAAGTGATCATACAGAAAAAGCATTAATGCTCTTTCTGAGAAGAATAAAAAATACAGACTTGATGGTTTAGACACTATACTAATATTAATACAGATTAAATACTTTCTACAAAACTACTAAATAACAAAAAGAAGCTATTGAATGATGGATTCTCTGGTTTTCTCTGCCACTAAGCCCATGCTGTGCCATTTCCAGCAAAAACATCAACACAACTAAGATAAAGTCTGTAACTAGGCCAGCTCATGAGTACAACTTTTTAAAAAATGCTGTTAAAACTCAACTAGCACTTTAGCTCTATCCTTCATATCTCTTCGCCACGATTCCATCCCACTATTATTGTTATATTATTATCACAGTTATTAGTCATGGGGTTTTTTGTATTTCTAAGGAGAGGTGACCTCAAGAGAAATTATACCAATATATATTATTCACTTTATTTATTAATTATGTATGCTTAAAATCACTGCAATATATTTGTGTACCAGCATTAGTATTATGTTTAGATTTGAATACAAATTTTTAAATGGCATCTCATATCACAATTTCTACAGTGTTCCATGTACTGACTCAAACATACATTACAAAAAAAGGGACAGACAGCATCTGTTGAGCAAGAAGCACATGTTGAGCTTAAATCTCTATTTTGCAAACACTTACCTGTGCCTGAAGAAAGTATTTTCATGAGCACAAAAGGAAAAACAAAACAAAACACAACAAACAAACAAACAAAAAAAAAAAAGAAAAAAAAAGAGAAAAAGTTAGAATTATTAACGTGAAGCATAGGTATTTAAATGGCATCAATTTAGTTTTTATTATAGACCATATTCTGTTACTTCTGCAAAGCAAAAGGCATGAATTTATCCTCTTGTATTCCCTTTGCTGTCATAAGGTAATTTGAAAAAAGTTTTCCCTTGGAAGAAAATTCATTTTATAAATCACAACTGGTGAAACTGTATATTACCTAGTCTCTTTCCTGGTTAGATAGTTGAACTATTTTCCCTTTTTGCCTATAATGAGCATCAAACCTTTACACTGTATGGAAACCAGTCTCTCTCAGATAAGAGAAAATCCTCAGTGTTTTTGGAGGGCACTGGACTTCTCTATCAATTGAAATTCTTCTGACAGCATTAAGTGAAACAGATTCAAAGAAGTAAATGGAACTGTCAATTCTCATCCTTGCAAAGTTCCTAAGTCCTTCACAGAATACCTTAATTAAGCATAAATTACTTAAAGCCCATTGTCTTGAAATCATACCAGCTAATTTGATGTATCATTCTAGATATAAAGTCAGCACAACTAAAGCTGCTGGACAATACAAGACTTGTCTTAAACAAATTCTTGATTTCTTTTCAGCACCCTTCCTCTGTAAGAAAAGAGGACTGATGGTTTGATAGTTAACCTGCAACAAAATACCACAGAAAATATTATGCCTTGAACACTAAATGTGTAGAGTCTGATATCATATCACTATGCAGCATACCTGGACCTTCTCTGAACTAGATAAACAATAAAAGGCATAAAAGGGTGTGGTGAAAATTCATGTTAAGGAAGGTACTGGACACTGAAAATTTGTTCTATAGATTTCTTTTCCATAATTTCCAAAATGAGAATAGGAAAGCCTTAATTCAGGGAAATGTCTGACCCTGGTTAGCATAAGAAGAAATACATAAACCCCACACACTCAACAGCTTTTGCAGTAACATAAAATTTGGATATCTTGACAGATAGCCTGAGGAGTTTTATATTGCATTGCACATGTGAGTGGTATTCTCCTGACCATACTGGCATTTTTGTGGCTATGACTGCAGGCCACAGCAGATGGGTGGTATATGAATCATATACCCATCCTGCTCCTGATAAGGGTGAAAATAATGCTTATATTTAATGAAAAGATGGATGTCCTTAATTTCTCTAATGATCTCAGATTAGTCCCTTCATTTTAAATCATCTGATGGCAATTGACATGATTTTATATCAAACCTGACTCTATTATTACTTCTAATTATGATGTCTTTTAGCCTACTGAAGTGAGTCCTGAGCAAGCTTTATTCAGTTGTAGTGTGGTTTGGGAGCCACCCTGGCATGCACAGACCAGGAGGAAAAACATTGAGTGACACATTCAGCTTTCATTATGCTCAGTCCTCCCTCAAATCACAGGCACACATGCCAGCCCTGAGAGACACTCAATGACTTCTTAACAAGGTCTTAAGCATTTTATTCCAGTGTTTCCCTAGCCTTACTATTAGAAAGTTTTCCCAAGGCTTAACCCAAATCTGCTTGCAGCAGGGTAAGCTCACTGCTTTTTATCCTATCCATGATGGCCATGGAAAATGGATTATTTCCTCCTTCTTTGCAACAGCCCTTTATGTACATACTAGCAGACTGCCAGCACTCTCCCTCCCATCTCCCATTCCCTGGGCTAGACAACATGTTGTAATCTTTCCCCAGGTTCATAATTCCTAGATGGCATTTTACAGTTCTTATGTAAATCATAGTACACATACTTGTGAGCACCAGTTACCACTATGGGCCATATGTATGCAAATAAGCATGTTACAGATATAAGTAATAAATATGTAACTAAAAAAATTATATTGAATTATTATTGAATGATGACTCTGAAAAGTCAGTTCTTTTCCAGCTGAATCGTGGACCATATTTAGTTTAAATAGCTAATTCAAAATTGGAATATCTGTGTATTTCTCTGCATGTTTCTGAATTGAAAAGGAACGTATTTAAAAATGAAAAATACAGCCTTTATATTCTTCAACATCTATGTATTATGTGTGGAATTTCCTTCTCAAGAAAGCACTATATTTCAATTTCATTTTTACAATAATTATACTTTGAATCAACTATTATTTGGTAAATACTATGTAACCACAAAGCAAATGAGTCAAGGGACCGGCAGAGGGCAATAGTGTTGCATAAAAGTGGCAAACAGTCCTCCAGCAAAATCACCTTTCATGCAGAAAAATACAAGCCTATTATGTACTACATGAATATTAAAGAAGGAAAAAGACTTTTGTACAGACTATAATTTGCTCCTATTGAAACATGTTCCTCCTAATTTAAAGCATATTTACATGCTGACCCAAATCCAGCAACTCCCATTCTAGTTCGTATTTTTTCAAAGTAGATCACAAACTTAGTTTATTAGCTGTGGTTTAACACTTATGATTTTCTAAATTAGAACTAATTACATCCCCTAAAGTAGAAAATTAGATCAACAAACCATTTCATTTTGTTCTAGCGAAATGTCAATAGGATAATATTAAGTACATGCATTTTTATTCAAATGTAAATTGAGAGCACTTTTTTTTAAACCTTTGAATATTTACAAAAAAGACCATGTGGTTGTTTAATATGCCTCTGCAGACTAAATTAAATTCAACAGTAGTAAGAATATAAATCAACTTTGAAGAGCATAAGTTAATTGACATGGAATGTTTTTGCTTTCTAAAACTCTCCAAGGAAAGATACTTCAGGGGTTTATCTTGGGCTAGTGCTAAACTTGGTCTCAAAGACTAAATGCTTATTTGTGGTCCAAGCATTCCAGCACTCCCAGGATGTTCTTGGATCACATTTTATGGTTTAGTTTCACTTGAAGAGGATCCAGGCTGTACGGTCAGATTGCTCCACACTGCAATATCAAGGGCAGTTTGTGGGAGAACTGGGAGACTGAATTCAGAGATGCATTTGTGACTGGAACTGCACTGCCAGGGCAAGTCTACCCAAGAAGATCAAGCTCCATCTTGAGCAGAAAACCCTCTTACAATTACTGGGATGATACTGTGTGACTGAGAGTTTTGTTTCCTGATCCAAGTTAGTCAGGGAGTGACACTAAAAATCTTGCCAGTTTGTGCAGCTGTAATGAGACATCTTGTGCCTTGTCACAGAATAGAAGATTAGAAGGGATATGAAAGATCATCTAGTTCCAAGACCCTTACCACGAGCTAGTTTGCACAGAGGCCCTTCCAACCAGGCCTTGAACGTTTCCAGGCATGAGGCATTCACAACTTCTCTTCATAACCCATTCCAGTGCCCCACCACTCTCTGAGTGAAGGATTTCTTCCTAATATATAATATGAATATACTCTGAGTTTGATGCCATTCCACCTTGTCCTGTCACTACATGGCTCTGTTCTCTCCATCTTTCTTGGAGAATCCCTTCAGATAAGAGATCTTTGGAAACACAGTCTTCAAAATCTGCATGTAAGCATGTTTTATTGTCTCCATTCTGCAGTTGACAAAATATGCAAAAAATGTTGCAGATGAAGAAGTAACTAACACAGATCCTTTACTGCCTGAGGAGCTCTAAACCAACACATACTCCTTCTACCTCTATCTGCTCCTTATGTTACACCATTTTTCTACAGCAAAAAGTACAGATAAAAGGGTTATCTGAAGTATGGAAAAAGCTGTATCAATAATGTAAATATAAATCAAATTACCTGATTGACGTGATCTAGCTTTGGACAGGGTCTTCCACCATTGTAGGGTTTTTCACGAAGCCATTTAGACCGAACCTTTACCCCACTCCCACAGGATTTACTACAGCGAGACCAGTTGGACCACTCACTGAGCTTGCAGTCTGAGGGACATGGAATAATACAGGCTTCCTCAATATATCCTGTATGAATGGAAAAGAAAGTGAAATCTCTTCAGCATGTCAGTTTGCAACTTCTCCCTGAAGCCCTCGTCTGCTTCATTTAGATTCTCCAAAGTTTGACTTGACAGGACTGTGTGAATAGAGAGATCTCTTCATCATTAGGGATAAATTAAATTCTGCAGAAAATTGACACATATAGCTGGAGACTGTGTTATACCAGCAGCTGAGCATCCTTACTACTCATCATCCCATCTGATTAGGATTCACACTCTCCAGATTTCAGCATTCAAACTTTCTGACAGTTACAGTGTAATTGACACTAACCATCTCTTGGCGGCATCATTTTTACTCCGTATAAATGATACGTAATCTTTTAAGGAAAAAAGGTTTAATTAAAGGATACTCCACAACTGTATCAAGTAATTCAATTGCAGTTATACATCAAAAATCCAACTGAGAAGAAATGCACCTCACCAGCCTGGAGCAAGGGAACTTAACACCTTGTGACCTTTCTGAGGCTAGAAAGAGAGAGTAGCCTGCCACATTAATGATCTGCCGATTAACAACCATCTGCCCCCAGCAGCACAGTGAATAATTGTGCTGAATGGAAAAGCAGATGTTTGTTTTGGATAAGTCATTGGTCCAGAGAGGTTGGAAGGGGGTATGACATGGTCTGCAGGGAGTAACATGAGGCCTCAATTCACTGAATAAGTGAAAATGTCTTTCTTTCAAAAGCAACATATGCCATAGCTCTACAATATGTGCAATTTATTCCATTATTTAAGGGGGAAGCTATCATACATCAAATAAAAAGCCGGCCTTTACTGCATGTTTACTACAACTGAGTAGTACTGAACTCTCTTCTTTCTCCCCTTTCCTGTGTCAAATCTGCAAAGCATTTACCATTAGCAAATGTCCACTTAACAGATTAAAAACCTTGGTAAATTAAAAATAATATTAAAATATTTAATGAAAACAGTTGCAAAATTGGCACATACTTGGCTAAGATCATCCTCAAAAGATTGTCATGGTTTTCTAGGCTTCAAAAGTTTCAATTGCTTGTCAGATACATAGAATTCTTTAAATTCGAAAGGGATCAGTCTTTTCATCAGAGCTGAATTGTTTTTAACCTGTACTTCTAAATTGTTCTGTCTCTTCCAAAAGCAACTAATAACAACCAATCTTGTGGTTTGTAAAGAATCAAAACACTTGGATTTCAATTCTATATACTTATTTCTAGTTAATTTGTTGTTTTAGATATAGTTAATGTGTTTTAGATATAAAGAAAAGAAGATTTTTTAAAAAGCATACAGTAACATTTATAGTATTTTATGGTCATATCCACATGAAGGTTGTATGGTTTTACTTTGTTTAAAAGTGTTAAATATTTAAATAAATATACAGACCACATCCTGGACTTGAGCACTGTGGAACTACTGTTCACCAAACATATCTTCCTTAAAATGACTAGAATATTATTATCTTGAATTACAAGCATATTTATTAAATATTTGTTGCTATTTGAGTGACCAGTTCAGAAAAAATATATGAAAGGGACACTGTGTTAGACAAAATACATTTCTGAGGATCACATCCCTGCATATCAGAGGTGCTGACATAGATTGCCCTGAAGTAGTAGATGCATTTCACCTTACTTGACATCTCTGAGTCCTAGAAATCTGATGCACCATATCTCAGAGCTCCATCCTACACTGAAGTTTGATTGCATGAATACCAAAGTCTGTACCTTCACCAGAAATGAGCTTTCAACAAGTCTTGTCAGGTGCTGTATGAAACCATGTACTATCAGGAAGCTACTGAATTAAAATGAAAAAAACCCTCAAAACAAATTAAAAGAAACAATTCCCTCCAAACAATAAATGTTTAGTGATCTTTATTGTCTGATAGAACTAAGTGAAGTTTTCATTGATCTATGAAATTTCTTGTAATTCTGAAATGCTGCTTTTACTTTCAACAAAAAAATGGAAAAGATGTTTTAAGAAGAGAACAAGAATGGAATCAATCAATGAAAGCACCAAACAGGAGCTCCAACAAGGTAGGATGGCTTGGAGATTCTGGAAGTGTGGACACTTTTGGAGAGCAGAGAGAAGAACACTTGTCCTTTTGTAAGTTGCAAGAAAAGCATTAAAATCTAACCTCCTAACCACTGGTATACTAAGAACACTGTTAAGGGTCCACAAAGGAATTTCACAGCTTCTCCAAAGAGAAGAAAAAGAAAATAAGTATGTGAAGAACACAAATATATTGTATTTGTGTTCTTCACATATATATATATAATATATTATATTTGTGTTCTTCACATAATATATAATATATATTATATAATATAATATATTGTATTATATATTAGAAAAATGTTCTTCACCTGGAGGGTGGTTGAGCATTGGAACAGGCTCCCCAGGGAAGTGGTCATGGCATGAAGCCTGACAGAGCTCAAGAAGTGTTTGGAGAATGCTCTCAGGCACTTGGTGTGACTCTTGGGGTGTCCTGTGCAGGGCCAGGAGTTGGACTCTGTGATCCTTGTGGGTCCCTTCCAACTCAGGATATTCTATAATTCTATGAAGTTACTTTTCATGGCAAAGAGTCAGGATTCAAAACAACAGAGGAAATGCAAAACAAAAGAGGGACTAAGGAGGAATAGAGTAAAGGGCAAGAAAAGACAGTGAGAGGGAAGAGGAAATAAATGACTCTGAAAATAAAGTCAAGAGAATTGTAAGGAAGCACTGCATAGGGATAGAAAACAAAGAAAGAGGAGAAAAGAAATAAACATCCTGCCAAAAGTAATATCTTGGTGAAACACAAACAGAACAAAATGCTCTCAAGAGCTTATGCTGGTATCCTCTGGTCAGAGTAGGAAATGTAACAAAGAATGTTCTCACAAATCAAAATTTGGACAAAGGGAAGAAATACAAACACCATGCTCTCTGATTTGCATTCCATATGTAATTAGTATGCAGAATGAAAATGACCTTGTTATATCTGACATCAAAAAGTTTTTGGCATACTCATCCCTTGGCATATATTTCCTCTCAGGGGCCTCAGTATTTTGCTCAACAGACTATTTAACATTTAGCTATGCTACTGGACTCCCTTAGAACTGAGGCAGAAGCACATTTCAAATTGCTTACAGACAGCACTTTCATCAAGAAAGAAGAGTAAATTAAAAAAATAAATCACTTGTTGCAAATTACTTGTTCTGCTCCACTTACTACGTATCAAATGGTACTTTTCAGGAAAAGCTTCTCTGGACACCTCAGAGGCTTTTCTTTGCATATGAAGTCAGCATATCTTTTAGGGTGATTAAGGATGGATCTCCATAAGTTCATAGCAATCCTCCCTCAATTCCAAGAAAGCAGATGTTCAGGAACTTGGATAAGTTTACACTTGATAGTTGTTTTTGTTAATTTTCATGTTTGTGCTTGTAAACTTTGTTTACACTGTAAAATTTTAGCAAGTGAGAAGACAGAATATGCAGACAGCTGTTATATAGAAAACTATGGAAATGCAGAAACCAAAAATACTACATGCAAATGAGACTGGTGATTCAGATACATAGTTTCTGACATGAAAAGATGTGAAGGAGCCCTTTTCATATTTTCTGTGTTGTTTTCAGTTTGATCAAATCACCCTTGAAAAGGCACCAGTTGTGTTAGTTCAACTTTGTGTGTGTGTTAGTATAGAACCTTATCACAGAAACTAGTGAAACAGAAAGTAGTTATCAAGCCTCTAGTGTGTGGGTAAGCATCTCTATGGTGGAATATCACCCAATTATATCACACAGACTGGCTGGTTAATATAATTGCACCAAAAGTCATACCAGAGCTTTGAGATTCAAAGAACAATCAGGAAATTACCAAGGTAAAATACAACAGATGCAGAGAGAAGGAAAGAATGACAGTAGTGAAATGCCTATGAAGAAGGGCTGAGAAGGTGAGGAAGAGACAGTGAAATAGAAAACCAACACTTTAAGGACTCTGGACTTCACTTTTTGCCTGCTGCATCTCATCCTGGCTGAAGTGTTTCACTGCACACTTCCCGCATCGCTTCCTTCTCCTTACGACGTCTGAGGGATGTTGGAGAGACGAGGCCGTGGTGTACTGTGGTACAGGGTACAGGCCCTGCTTAGTCCAGACAGGTGTTGGAAAGAGTTGCCTATATGTAAGAGCCTGTGTCTGTTCCCAGGGCAGTAGTTTCTAAATTATTTCAGCTCCTATAAGGCTGTGAAATGGGCAGTTGTCTGTTATGAGTGAGAACATGGCTATTCTTTCATTAAAGATTACTGAACCACAATTTAACAAATAGCTTTGAACTACTAGGAGTATGAACTGAACTCATTAGTAAAAGGGAAAAGTTTACTGTCCCATTGCTAATTGGCTATAAAATCTGGACTCCAAGAGCAAAGTCATTAACAGATGTGATGGATAATTTACAAGGGAGGACTTTAATGGACTTCACGTTTTCTCTAATGACAAAGCAGGATAAGTAGGTGGATATAAGACTTTTCCCCACAAACTGCATGTGCAATGTGTAGGAACAGACTGACTACTCCAGTTGAGGAGTGCAAACATAAATATCTCACAAAACATTTACACAAACTCTTTTGTCCCTAGGACTGACAGAATTATGCTCTCACTTTCATGACTAAATGTCATGTTACATTTCAAAGAAAAAAACCTGCAATGTCAAAGTGCTTTACGTTAGATTTTTTTTTCCAGGAAATACAAATTTCATGGATCTCATTTTCCAGAATAAAGAAATATACAAGTATTTGCATTTCATTTGTATGAGAAGATATATATTTCTAGAGAATTTTGATATTTCTGTTGAGCCAAGGAAAGATAGATTGAACACCATAAGATTTTTTTTCTTTCTTTTTTCTTTCTTTTTTCTTTCTTTTTTCTTTTTTCTTTTTTTTTTTTCAGGATTACCCTTCAAAGTCTCAAAATCTGAGAGCAATTGTTCATGCTTAACTATCTCCTGCATCCGTAATTCTTCCTCTGGTGAACTAACTACAGCTCTTTGGATTGATGGATGACTGCTTTAAGACTGATGTCCTGGTGACATGGCAGATGTGGAGGCACCAGAATTCCAGAAGGTAGGACTTCTGGTGCAGGGCAATAAGTAACATATTGCTAGAGAACACATGACATAAATATATATATATATTTTAAAAAATATAAGAAAATATATTTACTATGAAACAGTAAAGTGTTTTAACAACAATTTGAGAACCTAGGCTTACTACCATACTAGATTAGAATTTCCTATGGGAAATATATTTACTTTTGAATTCAACAGAAAATTTCAATTAAATTTCAACACTGATTTTTTTTCCTGGATAAATTTGCATTGCTTCAGGTTAGACTACTGAGAATGAAAAAAACCCACATTTAAAAATCCTAATAAAAGTGGAAAAAGAAGGTGTTACAGACATCTTGGACTATATAGACTCTACTACATAATAAAAGATTTTATTTTATTGCACATATAAGCAATTAAATACAAAATTCCTCCATTCACATGGATACTCCTAGCAGCTTTTGCAGAAGTATTCACTGATACGCAGATATTCCTCTCTAATCCTCCACATAAGCCTTGTAGCCACAGAGGGCTTTGTAGAGTCAGCACAAATCAATGCATCTCATTTAATTAATGCTGAAGGGGGAAATAATCTCACACTAATAAGGCAGCAGACAAACTATCCTGACTGCTTGACTGTGCCTAAGGTCTTAACAGCAAGCGGACATGAATTAAGCAGAGTAATACGACCTATATAAAAATGCTGCATCTGTCTCCCATGCTACTCTGTTTGCCTTCAGTGGGCGCACACAAACACAGCCACCACTCAGCTTATGTGGGTCATGATTCATAACCGATACATGATGGAGAAAAATTAAACACTGAGAAGCAAACAGTCTAGCTCATAAGCATGGCAGTGGCTTGCTTTAGATTTTTTGTCATAAAAATCCCAAGGTACAATTTAAAGGAACAATGAAGAGAATCTCTCTCAATTTTTTTCACAAATACATGGAAACAAATTGTTGGCAGACAAATGTCATTATCCACAGAGCTCTAGTACACTGCCCATGGCAGGGATAATGCTATGAAAAAAACCTGATGCTTTTCTAATGGAAAAAAAACCCTCTCACACTTGAGTAACAATATATGTTTTATTATATTTCTTATTTATTATATTTCTCCAATAAATATTCTATTGATTATATTTCTCCAATAAAATGATCTGTGTAGTATTGAAACGCAGGAAGCAGAGAAAGGGCAATTTATATGCCTTCCACTAAGGGAAACAGGTAAACAACAGCTCAGTTACCACTTCTAGCTGATGTTACCACATCTGCTGACCCCTGGAGGCTATTAGCTCCTGCCCACACTCTGCAGAACCGGAATGGCTGAAAAATACCAGTGGCAGAATATTCCAAATGGCCACTGAATAGTGTAAACTTTCTTACCAATAAATTTAACTCATATGTGAAACAAAATATTTGAAAATGAGAGTCAAAATTGGCATATGTACCACAGATAAAAAAGAAAGTAAGAAAGAAACCAAACCACCTTGTCTCTCTGCAGCTGAAACTTAGGTCTACTTTCAGCTGTTTGTTTGGGATTTTTTTGAAGCACCTGTTAAGCTACAGAAAGCTAAGGACCCTCTGCAGAAGGACTCCTGCCCTCTTCTTCCCAGAGTTCTAACCTAGCAGTAACAATAGAGTTATTTAATTAGATTTTGCCTTTCATTTTCTTTTACTGTCACTCCTGTCTTTTTGAGAAACTTGTTTGGACCTGGGACTTTATAACTGCACCCAAAATTTCAAAAATCCTCAGAAGAATCCTCAGATGGGTATATCAATTTAGGGTGGTCCTTGTGTCACATCTGTCCTTTAGCTCCTTGGAGCCTGTGAAACAGTTAGTCAACTCTTAAATCTTTTGAACATGAGATGTGCAAAGCAGGAAAAAGAACCCTGAAGTATTTATTCTTCTTCTTCTGTTTACCTCTTCTTTTCTGAATAAATCAACTGAATTTGATGATAAGCAAGCAACATTTTGCAAAAAAAATAGCTTATGAATTTTTTGGCACAGCAGAGCAGGTCTGCTTCTCATTCCTTCCACTCAAAACAGCGTGACTTGCAACACCGACCTGTTCATGGCCTTGTAAATTTATATGGCAATATTTACATAAAACTTCTGAAAATCTCACAATTTGAGTTTCTTGTGTCATTTGAGTATATCACAAAATGTATATCATGATGTATTAATAATATCAGTGTGGGTGCAGTTTGTCCCTCTTGTCATATTTAGAGGTTGTTGTCACAGCTAGAGCAGTTCAATTATCTCCATTTCCCATTTCAGGGTGTCAGAAGACAACAAAAGTTCAAGTTGGATATGAGACAGGAAATATCTTCCCTTAAATGTTGGTCGTGTTTTTTCTCCTAGTGCAAGCTAATTCACCAAGTCATATCCTATAAAAACTGCAATTACATAATATATTACTTGGAAAAGAAATAAGAGATACACAGAAACTAAGAGTAAAACAGATAACATAGCAGAAAAACCTGATAACACTTTGGATCAGTTATAAAACTGGTGAAAAATCCAGTGAAAAATCATTCCTGTAGAGAAATAAGAACCTCTGTTAAAATTTACAAAAGTAATCCAAGCAGGCTTGAATTTTGTGTCCTGTCAAATTCTTGAAAAGCCAAATGCAGACTGATGGGAAGCTACAAGCCACTTTTATTTTCTAGCAGGTGGGGTACTATTGTGATACTACAGAAGACCATTGTTGAGTTGGCATAATACAGCTTTTTTTGTTTGTTCTTAAAGAAAACAAAACAAAAATTAAAACAAAAACAAAAACAAAAACCCAAAATAAAAAAAAAAAAAAAACCAAAAACACAAAACAAACCTACAAACAACTAAACAAAAAAAACCCAAAACAAAGAGCACACTGAAAGCTAGAGAAGATGTCAAACTGAAGAACTGTCACACAAGAAGAGCATGAGAATAAGAAAAGCATCATAAATAAATACTGGGGAGATATAAAATAAGATTTAACTGGCAAAGCAGCAGTTTATACATGTTGAGAAAAATAAAACAAATCATCAGAAAGTAATTCATGAATAAAAACTAGTTATTCAGAAAAGGCAGTAAACATACACTGAAATTAGACTGAAAAATCTATATAATTTGCTCTAGCTCCCTTGTATTTGCAAAAGTATGCTAAAGCTGGAAAAATGCTGAAGGCAGACAATAAATTAGGTAAGCATTATATAAGCCTATACTATGTGTATGTACAATACCTATCAATAACAGAAAATCTACTGGAAAGGAAATGATAAATTTAGTGATGTATTCATTAGCATCAGTTTAAACCTTTGTCATCAAAATCATGTTAGATGCTTCATTCCCTGTATTATACATGAAATTCCTGTCAAAAAATTTTAGGAAAGTAGAGGGAATACAGGATTAGTTCAACAGGAATTCCAAGCTTCATCTGCTCACACATTACACCATGGACCAAGTTAATGTGTACTCTCCCTCTCAGACAGGGGGGGTGTGAGTTGGGGGCTGGTGTAGTGGAATATCAAGGAACCAGGCACCTTAGTGAACGGATCTAGAAAGAAAGAATTCAAAAGAAAACAACACCTAAAAAGAAAGGGTTCAGGCTTCCCAACCTACAATAGATACAGTAATGACAAGAAAACACTTCCGTTTGACAAAGTTAAAAGAGACTTCAAGTCTCCCATGAGCAAAAAGAGATGGAACTTGAGAAAGAAAGAGCACAACAAAGCAATGCTATATTGTGTTTTTGAAACGATGCCAGTGAGTGCTCAGAGCATGTAAACAGTAGCCCTGGCTATAATAGGAATAACAGTAATACATTGTTAGCAGCTTTTCTACTGGATTATTATTCATTGTGGTCACTGTGAATGTAGGCCACGTTCACAGACAAAATCTATTGGATCAGAAATTACTATCATGAAGAGAGAGTTATGTCAGGGTAAACAATGACATTTTGGAATATACTTTTTTAATACTTTTTTATTCCTTTTCTATTTCTTTGATTCTTGCAATGGAATTGCACTTCAAAATGCACTACCAGGGCTTGAAAGCAGCTACATCCATACTTGTTCTACACAAAAAGTTGTTCCTAGCAGCAGCATGTTACCTACCACATACAGCACCAACAACATGCTCTTGGACAGTTTCTTTCCTTTTCTTTTTGACACAAAAGCTGGCAGTGCCCATTCTTCAAGTAATTGAAAACTGATTGGCAGTGGGCCATCACTTCCCTTAGTTTCCTGCATACCGAAGTGTTTTTTACAATTTTCCACTTTTCAAAGGTCACTCTGAACTTAATGCTGAAAAATCATGAATTTCTAGCATAATATAAGATAACACCTTGACTTGATAAATTGAATTTCTAGTTTATCATATCTCTAAACTGGAATTAATAGTGCAAATTAAAATTGCCTTATTTAATTCAATTTCTTTGATTAGCTATTTTAATTCTATCCAAGTAAATAAATGAAATTTTGGTTATCTTAGTTTAACATTAGAGAGTAGAATGCATATGTGAATTAAACTTAGATTGACCTTTTAATGGCACTAACATCCAGCTTTTCATACCAATTGCTCAGATACAAGTTTGCACCGCAATCAGAAAAAAAATGAACACAAAAACTCCACTGATGTCAATTAGCACATTTCTGGCTCACTGAAAACCAGAAACTGCCAGTTTTGATCCTAATGCTACAGATGCATCCCCTTTAGGAAGGAATACTGTTCCTTCCTGCACCAATGCAAATACAAAAAATATAGAGCCTTTAACCATCCAAGGTGGTTTTACACATGACAGATATACACGGAGAAAAAGTGCTGTGTGCTGTTGAACTTAGGGCAATGCATGCCTGTTAGTTAAGGTGCTGAAGAACAAATGGTAGAGATAAGGCTATTTAAGGATTTTAAAGCTATCCAAAGAATCTGTGGAAACAATTTCAGCCTTTCCAAAATAGTCTTGTGCTTGTTTATTTTTTGTGAAATTGCCTCTTTGAAATGGCTTTATTCTCAAATTTCTAGGTTAGTTATCAATAAGAATAACAAGTTTTTAATTTTTTCAATTGAAATACCTAGTTAGTAGCTTACCGCAATTTTGCTTAATTTTACTATTTTAAAAGTCAGCAAAAATGTGCTCGGTTTGAAGGTATCTTGGGATAAAAGTTAGCCTAACCAATAAATATTAATCTGTTAATTCTACTTGTACATATATTATGTTAAATTTAAATAAAGCACATAAGTTAACAGATGAAAGAAAATAGGTTTGTAAATACCATGACTGTTGCATCGTGACGTTTCCACAAGGCGATTGTTTTGGTCATAGCATGCCATGGCCTGGTAACGATAGCCTTGTCCACATTCCTTAACGTCTCCTTGTACCTTCATTCCCAGCAATACTTCCATCTTACCCTCTGGTAAAATGCAGTCTGACCAATTTCCCACAGGCTGAGCACTGTACTTGTCACACGGGCAAAACTGATTCTCAATTAGAGGATACAACTGAGAATTTCTACATTTGTCCTTTTTCTTACTTTTTCCTAGAAAGAAAAGAATAGTTATTAACAAGTTTGTATTATTTCATTTCGACTTCTGTAACAACTGCTTGCAACTACATACATACGCTTAATACCTGTTACATTAATCTTTATTAAATTAGGCTAGTGACTTGAGTTTCTAAAGTAGTGGATATCTACAATTTGCACAAAGGCAATTCCTTTTTTAAAAAGAAGATCTAATTTATATTTAATTTGGATAAAAATGTTTCAGGAGTAAATTTTGAAAAAGTTAGCAATTAAACAAATACACTCTTTTCCTCCTATTTCATCAGCAGTGTGCAGTTCAACCACAAGATTTCTACCTGGATCAAGCTTTTTCAAGGTGAAAGAAGAAGTCAAGATGGAAGTAACATGCATCTTTGCTACACTGGTACCTTCTTTCAAAATGTCAAAATTCTTTAATCACCTGTTATTGTATATTTTTTCATAATTACCATTCTTCCCCTCTAATAGAATAAGCTCCTTCTCTGAATTTATTTCCATTCAGTATTGTTCTTGTTTTCTTTCCTGAGCTTGGAGCATAGCCATGCATTCAATTTCCCCCTTCCATTTTTTCCAGTTTGCTTTTTCTGTCCATACCAGACAGTTCATATAAATTAATGTAGTACTCTTCGCAAAAGTAGTGGTTGTTACTAAGTAGTATCTAAGATAGTTGTTACTTAGATATTACTGTAAATTAATATTCTGCAGCATTTTCCTTGCTATTCAAAACAATGGACTGGACATAACTTTCCAGCATCCTTACTTCTTGTATTTGTTACTGCCTTCATTTAGAGTAGAAAATGTGTACCTGGAGAAAATTTATCATTCTTTTGACAAAACACACTTCTTACTCAATTTAAGCTTCTCTTCTGGAAGTATTTACCAGGAATAATTATGAATTAATTCCAAGTCAAGCATTATGAATTAGTCTGAATATGAATTGCCACAGAGAATACACCATAGCACAGATCAGAGTTGGCAAGTTTCAAGGGGTAACTTAAATGAGGACAGGAAGTATCACAAAGTGTTAATAATGTGGTAGGAGAATATGTACTTTCTTGCTGTTTTTAAAATAAGGAAAAATATTGTTAATCAGTTTTGCTCAGTTTTTCCTTGTTGAAGCAAACCTGACATAAAGCTTACTGGAATTATTAGACAGTCACAGTGAGGCTTCTTGAAGATCATGAATTATTCATTGTCCACTGGTCTTCTGATTTACAGGGGGATGGAGATGGGGATAGGGTTTGGATCCTATCACATTCTTTCTGAGCCCACTAATGGGCACCCCCCTTAGCTAGCTTTCCTCCACCACAGACAATACAGACTAATTGGCAAAGAGTGCTGTGACAGAGGCCAAGCCTCACTCTTGAGGTTTCAATTGTAATTTAGAAGCAGGGCTTTTTTTTTTTTTTTTTTACTTTATGCAGAAGAAAAAATAATTTAAAAAACCCAAACAACAGATTAAAAAGAAGGTGAAGAAAAAAATGTTTCAAAGTGGAACAATGTCCATTATGTAGAACTAGGACAAGTCTGTGGCAAGAGCATCACTGGTAAGTCTTTTTATTCTGCTAAGTAAAACCTAAAGAGGCTTCTTGGGACACAAAATAAGAGCATTATTACTTGTCTCAAGAAATAAGGAAAAAAATTAAGCAGTGTATTGCCTCATGTGGGCTGTGGTGCTGGATGTAGACAATGAAAGATGGCAAAGGAAAGAACTGGGAGAGCAAACATTCAGCCAGAGAAAAGACTGGCTTAAAAATAAATCTGGCATTCAAGTCTGCAGCTAAGTTCAAAAGAGGTAAGCCAAAGATTAAGGCCAAAAATGGTGATCTATAGCAATACGCTGAAAAACACTCAGCTGCCATAGTAATTCTAAATGCACCAAAAAACACCATGAGAGAAGGAAGCCTGCTTTAGCTGAGACCAGGTGTGGGAAGAGGAAGGCAAGTGGGTTAACATCTGATCCTGTTAAGGTGAGATGATTGCTGACTTATCTGTCAGCAAAAATCTCCCACGTAGAAAACAAAACAAAAAAAAACAAACAAAACCCCAACAGAACAAAAAAAAAACAACAAACCAAACCAAAACCCCACCTTATTATGTGCACTGTATTTAGAAACAAAAAAAACCTGTGTTATTTTATCCCATCTTCTCTCGGGCCACTTACCTATATCAAGAGTTTCTGACATATGGCATGAGTTTCTACTCCTGCATATTGTTCCACCAGCATGACACTGGATCTGCTTTCTGCCACTATGACAAACACTTGTCATAAGGGAACCTCTGAAGTCCTCAGGTTTTAAACAAAACATTATCAATAATTAATAAAAGCAGCATTATTTTGCTTGTTATTCTTACCAACAAGAGTGCGTTTTCTTGTTCTGACTCCTCCACAGTCTCCATTACAGGGAGAAAATTTTGACCAGTTTGTAAACTGACAGTCATCTTGGCAAGGAATCTGGCACATCTGTGTTAAGGGTGGCAATGGCCCAGAGTATTTAAGGCACTCACTGATGTCAGCTTGTCCTCCATCTTGTCTGCGACAAGTAATTGCTGCAAGCAAAAAGAGATGGTCTCTCACCATTTTTTTTATGAATGTCTCTATTCAATTAAGTAAAGTCTACAATATTCTATCAGAAAATCACACTGAAAACCCAGAATACCTATACGACTTAATATCTGCTGCCAGTTTTACCTTGAATTAATACATTTGACACTTCTCAATTTAGCTTACAATAATTTGTCAGGACTTACCAGGAAAGAAAAAATTACAGACAACTGTAAATATTATAAAGGTTGCACCCTGTTATCCACACCTGTTATACCACTTCACACATTATCTTTCTCCTGATATCACTGACACAATCTACCATCTCAGACATTAAAAAACTTGCAATATCATCTTAAGTAATTTAGTTCTGTAAGTTATAAAATCAGTTTTATCAGCAAATTGTATTTTAACAAGATGGATAGGCTTAAAATTTAAAAGCAGATTTCAGTTCTGGATAACCGTTAACCCTTTACAACAGTATTGCTGCCTGACGTTCTTCAGCAATTTTCAGTCTGAAAAAGGTTTGAAGAATACAGCATGTTTCCTAGGGAAGGATCATCAGCCATTAGGGGTACAACTTTATAGAACATGATAGCCATGTCCTGAATAAAAGCTTCTTACTTAAGAAGAAAAACAAGTTCCTTAAGGAAACGTCAGGTCACATAAAAGTAAGGAGTTGGAACATAAGAATTTACAAAGAATAGGGAGGGCGGTTTCATCAATATGGTTTTTAACAATCACAGAATGGTTAATGTTAAGAGACCACTGGAGGTCCCTGCTCAAGCAAGGTCCCTTAGGGTGCAGAGTTGTGGCCAGAAGGCTCTTGAATACCTCCAGGGAAGGAAGCTCCACAACTTCACTGGGCAATCTGTTCCAGTGCTCAGTCCTCCTCACAGTAAAAAACTCTTCCTCATGTTCAGATGGAACTTTTCGTGCTTCAGCTTCTGCCTGTTGCCTCTTGTCCTAAAACTTGGCACCACTAAGCACATGGCTCCATCATCTTGACATCCTCCCTTCAAATACTTACAGACATTGATATGATCCCTCTCAGCCTTCTCAAGGGTGAACAGGCCCAGCTCTCTCAGCCTTTCCTCACAAGAGAGATGCTCCAGTCCCTTAATCATCATTGTCACCCTCAGCTGGATCTGCTCCAGGAATTCTATATCTCTCTTGTACCGAGACACCCAGAAGCTGGATGCAGGTGCAGCCTCACCAGGGCTGAGAGGAGGGGCAGGATCATCTCCCTCAACCTGCCAACGCTCTTCCTAAATGCACCCCAGGACACCATAGGCATTTTTTGGCCAGAAAGGACATCGCTGGCTCATGGAAAGCTCATTGCCCACTAAGACCCCCAGGCCCTTCTCCACAGAGATGCTCTCCAGGAGGTCAGTCCTGGTGCATGGGGTTATTCCTCCTCAAGTGCAGGACCCTGCACTTGCTGTTGTTGAGTATCAGATGGTTCTTCTCTGCCCATCTCTCCTGTCTGGATCCTTCTGAAGGGCTACAGCCCCCTGGGGTATCAACCACTCATCCCAGTTTTGTATCACCAGCAAACTTGCTGAGGAGGCACCCTACCCCTTCATGAAAGTTAACAATGCTCTATAATTGTTTTAATTGTTTCTCAAGTTTGGTGTGGTTTTTTGTGGGTTTTCTGTGTTTTTGTTTGGTTGGTTGGTTGGTTTTCTTGTTTGTTTGGTTTTTTAAGCATGGTTGCTTATCTATTCTAAGCTCAGTAAAACTAACTTTAGTTCCTTCCCCAAAACATCACAAGACTTATAATACAGTAACAAGATAGGAAATTTCTAGCTGTTTGTTCACACAATAGAATTATATTTATGCCTCTTGGCATCTGACAGCACACAGTAGATGTGGTAGCTCAACTGTAAAATAATTTGGGTCACCTATTGTTGCAGTAGCATTGCATCCAAATATTCTGTATTCATATGAACGAATATAGCTTTTTATATTACACTCCATAATTTAAGCATAGCTCTGCAATTGTACTGACAATAATTGTTTTATTAGTACAAATTGAAAAAAAAATCATCTGTTGGAGAAAAGGAGAGTATAAATGCAACACTTCAAAATAAAAGAGAAAACGGCCTATAAGTGGGCAAGAAGAGGGGCAGGTGCCCATCTCTTCTCTCTGGTGACCACTGGAAGGATGTGAGGGAACGGCCCGAGGCTGTGTCAGGAGGCATTAATTTAGATATTAGGAAAGGGCTCTTCACCAGTTGGGAACTGAAATGGGCTTCCCAGGGAAGTTGTCACAGCACCAAGCCTGACAGAGTTCAAAAAGCGTTGGGACAACACACTCAGGCACAGGGTGTGACTCTTGGGGCTGTCCTGTGCAGAGCCAGGTGTTGATTTCAATAAACTTGCGGGTCCCTTTCAACTCAGAGTATTCCATGATTCTAGAACTATTTCCTCCTGGAGTAAAAAGGAAACATAGTTAAGGAAACTTTTTTTTTGAGATTGCTTTAAGGGAATTGTAATGATCTAGTGACCTATGATTTCTTAAAATCTTTTTAGTCTGACAGTTCTAAACTAAATTTCTGCTTCATGATGACTTAGGAAGCTGAACTTGATGACCCATGTGATCCATTTCAAGTCCGTGTGCCTACTACAACATATCCAAAGGTCCCAAGCGAATTGTTTGTGCCACACGTCTACTGTAAAACACTGAAAGGGAGGGGTGTGTGTTTTCCCTGAGATATACTGAGCAAACAACTTCCCTGATCCTTGTCTGCCCTTTGGAGCAGGGCTGCCAGCACTGTTTGTAATAGGCTCAGTACTGCATTAAGTTGTGCTTATTGGGGGACTGACCAGCTGCACACTGTCTAATACAATTATTCTGTCAAATCCTATTACTGTAGTTTACATGAGGAACTATTTTTTTCAGCTATAACTACAGTGATTCAGTGAGAAAAATCAAATATCTAAAAACTGAAAATCCATACTATCAGATTTCTAAGATTACACAAATATTTTGGAAAAACACAAGTAAAACTGCTATCTTGCAATAGAAGCCTAGAAACTTTGAATTCTTGTGAGATGCTAATAGCACACATCTATATCCCTAAGGTAAAAACATAGTTCAGACGAGTTTTACCACGTGGAAATTAACAGAGATCAAACCTAAATCCTCTGTCTTGAGTTTGGCCTTGCTATATGCACACACCAGCAAAACTAATTGCATTATCTTCACTGCATTCTCAGGGAAATACAGGCCACCACTTTTGGCAGTGAAAACTATACCTAGCCAAGGGCTATAAGTCAACTAATTAGCCAATATTCTCTAATAACTTTCTTCAAAAGTTTAATATTCATTTTATGCACTGCCTCTCCATCTAGCCCTTGGATAGGACAATAAACATTGCCCACCAAAAAAACATTATTTCTTTCTAGTTAAATTTACTTTTTCTAAAACCAGTATTCATTCCCTCATCTTTCCTTGTTATAAAACATTACTCCATGAACAGATATCCATTATGTCATAAATTTTTTCAGACTCATATTAATGCATCTAATTTACATCAGGCAGATTCAGGTGAAAAGCTCCCCTGAGGATTAAAACTTTGGTTTTTTTCCAGATTAACTGTCAGTTGTACTGTAGCAATCAAAGCAGGAAAACCCTTCATTCTCAAGACTAAATATTTCACTTTAATAACGACACAAATTAGAGGACAGCTTGGCATACTAAATCAATTCCCGAAACTTAATTTTCACAGTGCCTGTCCGTAACTACTCTTTCTACTTTAAGTTGACAAGACCTGGATGATTTGCTCTATATTCCATTTTCCTGTTGTTATTTTCCAGATTCCGGTATCAATGCGAAAGGTTTATACACCCTCTGACACTATGGCTGAAAAGTGGGTATTTTTCCATTATTAGAAACAGGGATTATGACAACTGTATACATTCCATTCATACACTCTTTTGGCTAGCTGAACTGTCTTGACATCTGAAATGCTCTCACTGTCAGAAGAGTTACTTTTTCCACTCACAAGCTAATCTGGGCAAAATCATCCCTTGCCTCTTTGATCAAACCTATTGTTGTTTAAGTAGAGGTTGCTGAAATCGACAATTTACTCACTGTACAGAGAAGTGTCTTCAACTACCATAAGCTATACTGTACCAGGCTAATTATTTTGCTTATAGCATCACATTATATTTATTACAGACATTAGCAGTAAGTGCAAAGAGCATGGTTCCTCCATTACTGAATTAAAGACAGTAATTATTAAGTGAAAACATAAAACGAGAGTACAGCTAACAGAAAAATCAAATTTAACATGGAAACCATTCACTTATAAAATTGTTTTGGTATTTAACAACTATTAGCTCCCAGAAGAAAGGGGTGAAATAAATTGCAGTCTAAATTTTATAGACAAGGGACTTTGATGTAATTAAAACTTTATCGAGTAGTATTGTTTTCACCAAGTCCCCACAGGACAGTACAGGTTAATATAATTCTTGTTGGCATAATGAAACACTGAGACTGTATTTTAGCAAGTCATGTCATGTGTGAGTTTATATAAAAACCTTTCCAGTGCATCATTAGCATACTTCACTGACATTTCACTGAGGTGTGAGATTCACTGGCTCCTATATCTAAAATTTTCTTTATAAAGGAAGTTTCTCTATTGTCCTTTCTTTTTCAACACACTTGTGATATAATTTCTCAATTGCTAAGTATTTTTAACAACAAAAATACTATTTTTCAATTCTACAAAACAAGAATTATTTCAGCACAGTTTTTCTTATGCCTTCTATGTATGTTGTGTAAGCTATGATTTCATCTATGTTTCCTTCTTTGCAGGACACAGCAGACTAGACACAATGTGACAAAATATTCCTACCAAAAAGTACCTTAAGGAGGAGCATATGCCCCCAAAATTGTGAAAATACCAGACTGAGTGCTCTTTATGTTACAAAGACAATAACAATATATTTCTGTCAAATAAAATTGTCTGGAGATTGTGTCTGGTTTTTTTGCAAATAAAAAATTGGGTTCTCATGTAAACACTGCTTTTGAGCAGTTGTCCAAATTCTTACTTATGACTCCCAAAGTTGACCACTTTGCAGTGACTAAAACACAAACCAGGAAATAGAGCACTCTCATCTGTTAAGCCTCAATGACATCAATGTAGTAGTTTATAACTCCATGAAGAGCAGCACTCCATTATTTTGACTTTTTCCTGTGCTTTCAATAAGGACATAAAACAACCACAACAGCAAAATCCCCTGCCTCCATAAGCGATGCCTGGGGAGGGAGGCTGCTGTCCCTGTTCAGCTGTGGAGTGAGAAAAGAGCTTTTGACCCCTGGTTCTGCCTTTGAGCCTCCCCATGGCTCTAACAAGCCTACAAGGCCTCTCTGTGTGTGCCCATGGCCATCCTGGGAAGGTTCCTCCCCTTCCTCTGTCTTTCAAATAACTACATACCCTGTAAGGAAGAATAGTGAGAGCTTGAGACCAGGTCTTCAATAAAGGCCAATTCCCAGTCACATCAAGCACAGCTATTCAGGTATTCTCTCTGACAGCTAGGGCACTTTAACTTCTGTTTAAATTTACAAATAACCTTCCTCTTGCCGTTACAGTATATGCTGACATATTTAGCAATTTTCATCCCATTCCTCCTAAAAAACTCTGAGGAAGATTCATGGTGGCAAGGACTGCAGGCTGTGCATCCTTCTGCAAATCTCTTTTCGGTCACTGGGATGGCCCCTACCATGTGCATCCATCCATGTCCATTATGATGTGATTCAGTTATTGCAGTTTGGGCACTCGAGCTTCTCATCTGCTACATGCCCTCTTCAAAACCATTGGGATGCAGTAGGAGCTACTGGCAAAACAAGTTTTATTAACTTTCTTAGGTTTTTCTTAACTTTCTTTGGGTTTTTGTACTATTCAAAAGGGATTTGAGCTGCATTTCTAAGTTCCTTCACGTGTCACTGAAGCTGAGTGACTGATTTAAGATATGAGCATAATATAATGCATACCTGCCTAAGTTGTTCACAATTTCAAACTTAATATCTTGGGTTTACTAAGCATTTATTCTCTTGTTTGGTTTTTGGCTAGTGGCTGTTGTCTTATTTTTATTTTCTTGGGAGGGGGTATTTTGTATTTTGTATTTGCCACCACTGTGCCTCTCCTGGATTTCAGGTGATGCATCAATACATCTGATCAAATAATCTTGTTAGTTGAGAAACAGCTTATAAAAATAAACATAAATGTTGTTGCAGTCAAATGTGGCTTTTCCCTGTATTTCCTTTTCTTTTTAGGTAGGGTCAAAAAGAGGTTTCATACTCCTGCCTGATACACACATATCATCTCCTCTTGAGGGTTTTGAACAAAAGACAGAAGTCAGTTGCTTCAACTGAAGTTTCTTCAGTTACATTCCTGCCCTGCTTAAATGCTTAAAAAAAAGCATTTTATCAGTGGTACAAATTCAGATTTTCATTCATCATAGTAATTCAATACAATTGTCATGACCACCAGCCCTGTTCAAATAAAGTTCCATAGCAACGAATTTGCTGCTCAGTATTAAATGCTATTTTACTGTGCTTATTTCCCATTATTTGCATGAATAGCTAACAAAACTTTTTTAAAAATACTTCTAAAGAAAATATTTTTAAAACAAAACTCAGAAACCACCAAGCCTTCCTTTTCCTCTGCATTGACCCAAGTTAAAGTGTTGCGACATTTATTTAACTTGACATGATTTGTAAAAAAACCTTCATTATACAAGACAGATAGAAACAAAGCTGTCTTTAACAATGAATCACAACTGTAAACTTTATGATTCACCAAGTATTTCTTTTGCCAAGAAGGACAAAATGTGATAAAAAAGCTGAAGAATGGAAGCATAAACAGTAAAGCTGTGATATAAAGCAAGACATGCATATGCTTTAGTTACTCACAGACTTCTAAGATCAGACACCAAAGCACCAAGTAATTTTTAATGATTTCTAACTTCTAGTTTTCCATCAGATTTAATTATCTTTCTAACTAAAATATTAACAGTAGCAGACTATTTTGTTCAAAATAAACTGCTAATGAATGCATGGTCAGATGTGCCTTTTCCCTGATGTACATTCCTATACTTTCTCATTCAACACATTTACTGATATTCTCTGTGTTACAGTGTGTGTGCATGGGCAATCAGATCAGAAATAGGACAAGCTGATAGCAATGGCATCATCCCCTTGCACTGAAAAAAAGGAATTCAGAACTCTTTCCACATAGAAGAATGGAATTACTTGCTCTACTGGGTATCAACACAAAACAAAGGGGCAATGCATGGGAAACCAAATGGCAGAGATTACCTCTATGAGATTATTGTTTTGCTTTGTCATCAAAAGCAAATTGGCACAAACAGATGGATGAATGTGTGATTTCTGCATTCATGAGATCAGAAACTTGTAAGAGAACTTTTTCTCAACTGGAAAAGAAATGCTGGTGTGTCAACAGTTTTCACAGTATGGACAATATTTGTGCAGAATTCACAAACAAACAGTTAAATGTACTGATCAAAATATCTGTATTACAGTAGCAACCATAAATGCAGCACCAGAATGTTGTACCAAATGGATTTTATATTTCAGTGTTTAGCACTTTGTGATTTTAGGGTGGTTAAAAGTAGTTGCACAGTAGTAGCTCAGTCTTTTTTGTATCTACATCACAAAATAACCATTAACAATTAATTATAGTACAGAATTTTTTAGTGACATATTATTATGCAAAGTTTTCCACAGCCTGTAGAAATTTTATTTAGGAGTAACCAAGTGTGCAGGAGGGAGCCAAGAATTAACAGGGAGAGGAGATAAAACCTCTTCTGGAGTCTTCCTTTAGGAACTGGTGAACTCTTTCTACTTCTGTCCAGGGCAGAGCTCAGTCAGGCAGATGTTCACTTTTAGGTCAGCCTCCCTTCAGTGAGCACCTTATATGAAATCAACTCTTGTGCAAGGGGCCAAACAAAATAATGTGTATCACTAACAATTCACACATGGTTATTTTGATGACACAATTTGAAAGGTAAGGGGGGATAGGGAATGTTGATGCCCTGTGTAGGAGATAAATTATCAAATAAAACACACTACTCATGCTCAAAATGCAATTTTTTGAGGTGTGAAAAAAAAAAAAGAAAAAAAAAACACAAAAAAACCCCAAACAAAAAACAAACACCAAAAAAACGAAAAAAAACCAACCCAAAACTTTAGCTGATAATCTCTCGAATTAGAGAAGTGTATTTTCCAAAGTGAAATTTAGATTTGTGCAAAAATTCAACTTGTACTTCCAAGTCACATTCATTGTAAAGAAAAAATATTTCACTTGTATCAGTCTAAGGAAAAGCTGTACTCATGTGTTTAGCTCCCACAGATTATCATTTTACATTACTGAGTACAAAAGTAAAAGATATGGTCAACACATTGTGAGGTATTACAACACTGAGACATGACACATAATAGACCTGAGTTGGAAACTTACATTTTATATTAACTTACATCACTTACACAAATGCAAAAAAATATTGGGCAAAACCCCCTCTGTCTTTAATGCCTATAACTTTCACTTCTGCAATGGACTAAAAAATATTCAGATTCATATCTGGACTGAGGTACAAGTAACCTTTCATTTTCCAACTTGAATAATTTACTCTGTGAATTCTACAATGGAATTTATACAAGGGATAGACCCGACAAAAAGCAGTAGCAAACAAAAATCTTCCTTTCTAACAATTGATCTCAGAAATATTCAAATAATTCTATCAAAAGCATCAGCTTTCTTCAGGCTTAGCTGCTCCAAGGGCTCCTAATTAAGGATTACTCATCCTACCACTTGACCACATTACACTAGAGAGCTACTTCCATTTTATCTGCTTGTGGGAACAAGATTACTGCTTGAATACATCATCACAAGAACTCTGTGTAGTACCAAAGGGAAATTCTGCCAGTCTGTTTTAACAGATTTGAAAACTACATGGCCATTAATTTCAAAATCATGTATTATTCTACATATGTGTGTCCTGTACATGATTGGAATTAAATTTAAGAAAATGAAAAGAAACTCTCATGACACAAAAGAGTAATAAAATCCAATCTCCATACACTATTATTAACTATCTTTCTTTATTAACTGACTTTGAGACAAAGTCAAGAGATTTAGGTACTGCCATGCAAGCACAGAAGACAACACTTTTTACGATCTGAATTCCTACCATCAGATAGTAAAAAGACATCAAAGACAGAAATCTTATTTTCTCAGTGTGTAATCTGAATGTATCCTCCAGAGCTGCTAGAAATAGATTCCATTGTGATAGACCTTTGAAATAATTACCACAGCCAGAAGTCTTTCGTATTAGCAGGCAATGCCTTGAGGTTTCATTTTTGTGGTAAGCTCTAAATTGATCTCCTGTGACACTTTCTGAGTAAGTGGTAGGAGCTACTAGCTTAAGATTTACTCCATAACTTTTTAAGTATACCATGACCTCCTTTAACAGTGCAAGGAAGTTAATGACCTGAACATTTCACTTCTGCAGTTAGCAATGTCCTTCCTCGGCAATGGCATAATCTGCTGAGCCAATAGTGCTTTAACAAATAGAAGTTTGCACTCAGAAATAACAAAGGAGAAAAACCTTCCTGGAATTCAAGGTTGACCAGTAGTTCATAGCGATTCAATTATTGTAACACAGTAAATAGGAACTGCATTTATTTTCCTATTGAATGTATTTAATGCACCTAAAAAGCCCTTATCCTGGCTATATTTAACAGTCACACAATTCTGTTAAAGCCACAAAATTCTCTGTGAAGACAGGTGACAGCAAAGCTGAATTTGGATGTAAAAATTGTTATTTAATGAAAATGGTGCAAAAATACCTGGATCATTTGGCTCAAAGGGTCAGTGGTTTATAGGTGTTAACCAGCAGCTGGTTAAGATTGTTTCACCTCAGTGGTTAATTACAGGCACAGTTCTGTTTAGTCTCTTTAACAACCTGTACAGGAAGCATGCTCAGCAAGCTTGAGGACAATGGCTGTTTGAGCAGTCATTACCTACCTGGAAGGACTGCCATTCGAAGGACCTTGACAGCCTGGAGAAATGGGCTGGCACTAAACTTTAAGAGTGTAAATGCAAAGTCTTGCATCTCTCATGCTCCCATTGTTCTCTGTAACTACCTTAACTTGAGAGTATAGAGAAGAAATAGCCAACATGCTCTTGGAGATGTGCAGTGAAAGAATAAGGGTTCACACACACAAATTGCATCATGGAGCAAGTTCCAGAGGAGGCTGTAGGATCTCCACACTGAGAGAGACTCCAAGCATACTGAGACATGGCCCTGAGCACTTTCAGTATTTTCCTTTGCTGATGCACATACAGTTAGATTAAATTAATGTTAGGTTACAAGGACTAAAATGTAAGGCATTTCCCACACCAGTGCATCTATAGATTTCTGAGGAATAAATGACAGAAACAAAAGGACTAACCTCTTGCTTGTAGCCCAGGTCCACAAGTCTCCTGTGCTCCTGGACTGTCTTGGCGCACGTACCATGGTACCAGCTGGCACCTGCGCCATTTGTGTGTCTTCCACCTGAAATGAGAGGGGAAGCAATCCATCTAAACCTTGTAGCCATCAGACCTCAGGCAGCACAAGTGCTAGTAAGTGTTATAAACCACCATATTTTTTATTAACTGCTTATTTTTACTAACTGGTCACAGGCAATTCACAAAAGAATCCGCAACAGTACCATAAACTTATCCCTATTCTCTTAACTCTTTTTCTTCTTTTAGGATAAGGCCACTAAGAACACATGGAAGAAACGAGGAAGCAAAGGTAGAAAGAAAAAAAGAGAAATAAGAAACAGAAAGGAAACGTGGGTGCAGGAAAGTACTGGTACAGTGAGCTTGAGTGATTGCAAAGGGTGCCTCAGGAAATTCCTGGGATCTTGGGTTGCTGAGTAGCAACACCTTACAAATGTGGAGCCAGCCAAGAAAACCAGCACGATGGGTCCACCATATTAAAAATAAAACACAAACACAAAGAACTTGCAAAATACTGTCAATAACAAAAGCAATACTGCATTGCTAAATTATTCTATCATTAATATAAACTACTACGAAACTTTTACAAAGTACCCTGCTAGTGCTGCAGAATATCCCAGCCCTCAAATATAACAAATCCAGTCAAGTCTGTTTGTTGTCACAGCTCTAAAGTAATCCACAGTTATCCACAGCTTGAGCCATCAGCAGCTTGCATGTTTTAAACTATTTCAATGGTTTTGCACCTCGAGTTTCATTGCAACCTGCCTCTATGGGACAGCAACTAACTAAGGCATGAGCCAGCTGAGTGTGTGAGTCCATCTGTCACAGCATGTGTGCAGGTCAGAAAGATGCTAAAGGAAATATATGGAACATGTGTTTAGTATTAGTTCGTGTCATGAAATATAAATGACCTCATCTACCGCTCTCTAGCAACTCCTCTTTCTTATGCTCAGCACATAATCATGCAGCTCAGATACTGAAAACACTAAAGAGGAGCAGCCAGAATTTTAAAATATAAAACTCTGACTTTCATTTTGACCATAAAAAGTTCTTGAGCTCTATTTGTCTGGTGTTTAGAGTACTGATTTTGGTAGCTTCCCAATGCTCTTTTCAATCTTTTCATATTTTTAATTGCATAGTGTGATCTTCTAACAAAAGTGCAATAGTTCTTATGAGATGATGAAAGCAACACATTTCTTTAATCTCAATTTCTTTTCATTAAACTAAGCTTAAATGCTATTTGTATCTCTGCTACAGATAGTAGGTTCATGGGAAAATTCATTATTCATAAAATAAAATAAAAATCTTCTTTATTATTTTGTTAAGTAAATCTAACTATGGCATCAGAATTTTCTGAACTTTGTCTCCATCAACAGCAAGATTTTGTTGCATGTCTAGACCTTCCCACACACTCAGACAGATATTACAGAACTACCCAGACATTTTTTTAAGCAAAAATAGTTCCACCTTCTGGAATACTCCTCACCATTTTGTGGTGAAGATCAGGGCAATGCAGAGGACACAGGGCATATGGGGGAATATCTTCAGCTCTGGACTGTCTCAGGGTTTACAGGGATAGAAGAATAGAAGATATGGTGGGTTGAACAGTGTGGCACCAGAAATCAGCTCTCCTAAACATACAAGCTTGCAGTTCAGCACTTTGAATATTTTAGAAAGATTTGCTTTACATGTTTATAATGTCAAAACAGTTTCTAGGAAAAATTTACTCTGGAAAGTAATTCTTAGTCATTGCAATGTTCTTGCCAAGGAACTGGAACAAAATGAACCACTGGTTCCCTGTGGGCCAAACTGAGTCTACGTATCTGTTGTGAAGCCTTGATTCAGATGTGTATCTTATTTTTCTAAGTAGTACATGTTAGAAAAACAACTACTGCTGAGAAATGGAATTCAGCAAGCTCTAGAGGTAGTACAAGTTTAAATATCATGTCTGAGCTGTTTCTGGTTGATTGTCTCACATACCTGTAGCTATGACAGACGGGAGAAGCTTCACATTCCCTTTCCTCAAACAAAGAGTCTGGGCACTCCCGACCACCATTGGCAGGGAGCTGGATGATGACTCGGTGACGGGACTGCTTCCTTACTGTGACACCCCCTGCAAAGAGTAGAATAGGTGGTTTCTACTGCTGCTACTTAGGGTTGAAACTAATTAGGGTGAAAACAAGGCTTTTGAACCAATTGCCATAATATTGACATGCTGTTTTGCCCATAAGCAGAAAAATTAAGCCTAATAGAAAAAACACTTCAATTTCAGCTCAAGGCCAGAAAGCAGAACTAAACAGAAAGCAATACCAGCAATACCGAACAAATGAAAAGACAAGTGAAATGAATAATGCTTCAAGAGAACAAAAATTAAAGCAGCTCAGTTTGCTGCTACACTTTACAGTTTGAAAGTAGAAGCTTGCCCTCATCATCTGCATGTAAAACCAGAGACAGAAATTCCACTCTAGAATTCCTTTACAGTTTGTAGTTTTTAATTATTATGGTCATCCATTATTAATGATAAACAATAAATAGTTCCTGTAGGAATTTTGATTGCAGTCATCTTCAGGTATTGGTTCTTCAGGCAGAAAATTAAGAGAAAAGCTACAGATCTGTATTGGTTCCACAGCAATGCCTATGTTAGGTAAAAATCTTGGAGGGTTTTTATTTTTTTCACAGGGAGCAGTAGAGCAGACATTTGGCTGACTGGGCTGATATCAGCTTTGGGTGGGTTATTACAGCAGCTGCAGCTTGTCTGATCACAGAAGCGTGCTGGACCACGGCCAAGCAATTGTAATTAGGAGTGAGCAGTAGGAGAATCCCGGCGGTGGCTCTCCACCACCTGGCCACTCTTCAGCACAGAGGAAACCCTTCACTCCCGAGTCAAACAGCTCCAGGAGATGCCAGGAGCTGGCAAAAGGGGCAAGACAGACGTGCAGCCCAGCAAAGCTACTGACCTGCTTGCTGGCACAAATGGGTAAACCCCATGAAATAAAAATTGTTTTTGTAGTATAAAGAGAGTTTGACTCACTGAATAGACAAAACACCTGTAGTTCACAAATATACTGTTTTATAGAAGCCTGCTCAATAGTTTGTGTTAAATATTTATGAAAATATTGGTGCTCATTGCACCAAGAACTTCCTTAAAATCCACAGAAATTGGAACAGAAAAGGATGGCATTTTCACCCAATATGACCTCCTCCAACAAAAATATTTCAGAAAGAAAAATTAATACTGCTGTAAAATAACACATATGTAATAATGAATATCTATTTCATAGATTCAGATTTAATGGATTCAATTTCCTGCTCTTTTTCAAAGGTTACAAATTTAGCCTCCCTAACCCCTTTTTTCATTTGTTAGAATGCACTGAGCACTGATAGGAATTACTGCAAAATGCCTTTATGCTTGTGTCCTTTACCAAGCATAAAGAATTGGCCGTGACAGCCCAAGTCTGTATGTTTGATGTAACTATGTCTTTTACATTCTGACAGTGTGGTAGCTGTGAGCAATCACCATGTCCCACACAGGATTAGCACCCTGTGGAACAGGGAGTATTACAAAGTCTGTCTGTAATAGTACATATTAGAAAAATTCCTCATGTTAAGCTTAAGAAGAGAAAAAAACCATAAAATGTGGCTAATATTAAGCCTGTCATCACTCTAACTTCATGTGTGATTTCAAGGTAATAAAAATTCAGGGGAGACCTGCACTGTTTTAAAGAGCTTTCCCAAGTGTATTAAAATGGTGTTGGATTTTATGTTTAATTCAGACCATTCACATCACTGTAAAGTCTGTTGGTTTTTATTAACTCTCCTTCAGTTTTCCTTGGAGTAGAAACAGCCAGACAAAATTAGATACAACTGCATATCTACTTAGTTACATAGTTTATCTACTTAGTTACATAGTTATCTCCTTGTAGATAAAGACTTAGGTTTTTCTGATGAGAAAATAGCATCAATTTAGGTATTTTCAAACAAAAAATCTGTCCATTTTATAATCTGACAATTAAAATCCTAGCATTGTATAAGTATTGATGTTGTGATGATAAGGTGATAATAAGGGCTATGTGTCTACCCCATAACTAGTTATCTCTTTATTAGTGTAAGATGCAAATGAGAGTTTGTAACATTAGGCAAAATGTGGGAAAAAAATCCAAACATAACATATAGAAAATGGACAGAAATAAATGTTCTTTCCAGCAAAAACTCTATCTCCAAAATTACCTTCCTGACATGAAGAAGGACATGCTGTCCAGTCACTGAATGGAGTCACAATACAGTCCTTCCTACAGGGAAGTAGACAAGGTCTCACAGTTTCAGGTCGAAGGCTTTCAGGGCACCTAACAAAAAAATTACACAGAAGCATAATCAAATAAACAATCACTCTGCAATGAAGTAGTGAATTGTGTGAGGTACTGAATGCCTGCAGGCACATGAGGACAGAGCTTGTTGCCCAGAATTCACCAGGATGGAGCACAGATATAAAAACAAGTAGCAATTAAATACATGTGGTGAAAGCAAGCCAAATCTGGTGTATTCTGCACCTCAGGATTTAAATAATCATCATCCCTCACTCACCATGACTCTGTATTGCCAGGGTCCTTTTCAAGCTTTCACATAATTATGAAGAAAAGCCACCTCATTTAGCTTAGTAAAATACATTTTCAGGTCTCATGACTTTATCATAAATATAAACTCAGGAAGGAGGCATGTATTTAAAATAAATAACATTGCTAACCTAGGAACAAATAGGTATAAGCCGGCTGTGATTATGAGGGAAACCAGAGAAAGATTTAAAACTGCCAGATCAATGAGACTGAGAAAGACTGTCAGAAAAGGCAGAAAACCTTACTTGTTTTAGGAAGAGGCTTGATCAGCATATAAAAAGGATTATTGGACTGCCACATATGGGACTCATTACCCAGGTAATTTTCCCCATTCTGTGGGGATTCTGTCTTTTTTCATCAAGGAAAACCAACTCTCTATGCCACGATACTTGTTTCAGAATGTTACAATAACTCTCGCAGAAGTACTGAAAATATTTAAATAATTTCAAAATTACTACTGCTCTAAAAACATACAGAACTGTGGACTGCCTGAAGAATATGAAAAGACATAAGAAAAACATCACATCCATATTTGGCAGCTTTTGGATCATTACAGAAAAACATTACTATGACTAGCTTCTCCTCTTTTCAGTGCTGGGCAACTGGGACCAGAGAGGTGACAGAGGCAAGTCTAGTGGTAAACTATCAAGAAAATCTGGTCTCCATGGTCAGCAGAGAACTCTGCCTGTGCAATGTGAGGAGAACAAAAGCTGATTTGCCGCTTTAAAGGAACATACTCTTCAAAAATAATACCTGCTTGTGCATGCTTTCCATCAGTTGTCTCTGCTACCAATCACATATATTAACAGTTTTATCAGAAATTTTCTTTAAGGTTAAAATAAAAAAATGTTTCTGAAAAACATTGAACATTGGCTTGCTAATGGCTTTTCTTGCATTGGCTTTTCTCTTTAAAAACAGGAGAAATTATAAGCGTACAAAACAGTCTGAAATACATGCATTCACCATTTCACTGAGAGCTTCATCTTTCAGGACTGCTAAACACTACAATTCCTCTTCAGATACTTAGGCAAGGCAATTAGTTCAATTAGAACACCATTTCTATGCTTTATATTGTTTGTATTTACTATCTACGGCTTAAAATAAAGTATTGATTTTTTTGGAGTCCTTACTCAAGGTCAAATTAAACAGAAAAGATACATGCTGGAGTCTGTAACTTGTGAGGCAGATAAGGCCAATAATATTGATTGTATCATACCACAGTAATCCTTTTTATTAAGGGAGTTTAAAACAAGGTTCCTATTTACATTTTCATGTTAAATGTCTGGGTCTTTAAAAATGATTCAGTGATTTTGAAGTGACAATTTGAAGGACCAAGCAAGACCTTTTTTCATTTCACATGATTCATTTATGAAAGAATAAAGCAGTCCTCCTCCTAGAATTTAACATCACATCAAAGGTAGAGGCATTTACAGTAGGTTTAAAAAGGATGATAAATCATTAGAGGTTTGTGGGGTATTTATGTAAATGTACCAAACAAAAGATAATGTTATCATGACTAAGTAGAACAGCAAGTTAATACAGATACACAACAATTTAGATTACTGAATGTGCAGACATTACTCCCCACATTTCCATTTAAAGTAAATTAGGCTTAAATCTACTGCAGAATAAAACAAATGGCAGGCATCAAGCAAATATTTAGTGCGAAAATAGCTGCCTCATGAACTTTCTAAATGACCTCTGCTATCAGTTCTTAGAGTTTTGAATCTGTTCTGAGTGGGATATATTTACAGACTGCCAATCCCTACAAAGACATTATCAAATACATTTTACTAGCAGCTAATCTGTATTTAACCCTGGTCACACATTAAACTGTAAACCCAAATCATTGGACCAAAAGAATAACTTAAAAAAACCACATAAATGGGAAAAAAAATCACAGTTTGTCAAGCTAATGTTCAAGTTAATGTTTCAAATGTCAGTTTCCACTATGCTACACTTCCTTGGTCTGGTTCTGAGAAGAGCTTTACTGCATTTAGATTCATATCACTATTTTTGAGTGGAACTGCACTAATCCATACAGTACACTGTTTGTTTGGAGGCAGCACAAGGATCTTGGAAACGGTGCTGCTCTGCGTGTCACACACATACTCCAAGAATTTTATTGTGACTTAACCTGATGACGGCAAGGAGCCAAATGAATTTAGTCAGCTGTCAGCAGAATCACCATTGTAAATACCTCCCATTAAAATCCATCATGAGAAAGGTATTATCTGGTCTTCCTGCTGTGCCAGTTTTGTATTTTCAGAAGATGATATGGTCCCTCATGAAAACACAAAGAAGAGGGTCTTTTCGCCTTTTGCAAGCACTCATTGGTGATAAAAATACAAAGCAGTAAAATCCAAACATCATTACAGCAGCAAGATATTTTTAAAGATCTTTACTTTTTTGGGCCTACTTGTCCCACGTTGACTCTCACACAGATGACCTTTCTTGTCTGCATCCCCACAGAACAGGTGGCCTCCCCGTTCCAGTTGGCAGAGGAGTTGAAGGCAGAGACAGATGTGTCCTCTATGCACTGTCCCCACGGGCCGGTCTGCCAGTGATAGACGGTGCAAGAGTGCTCGTTACAGCTGCGTGTTTCCTGCAGGGCACTACTGTTTGGGCACTGCACTCCTCCTGGAACAATACAAGAGGGCAAAAGATCATTCACTGGAAGGAGGTAATTTTTTTATTATTTAAAAAAAAACACATACCACAAACCCACTCTGAAATTTTCTTAGTTATATATAATCAGTTTGATTACATGAAAGAAACGCTGTTCCTTTTTCCTCCTCTTCATATGCCCAATTATATTGACTTTGACAAATTTCAGTCAACAAGCCACACAGAACAGACTGATCATGGACAGTATATAAATCTGTACCAAAGGGATAACAACATAATCATAACTTCTATAACACACTAATGTGCTTGGAGTAATCTACAGCCTTATTGTTTAGGTGTTCTCTAAAAGAGGCTGCAAGAGATCACATAAGGACATATGCTTAGGTTCTAGGCAGAAAAAATGATTAATTATTCTAGTTATGCATGTGCAAAGACCACTGTTTTTGTCTAATTCACAGATCAATTAAAAAGATTTTTGGAGCTCTTGTCATTTCCCAGTGGATGTTTATCCATATTGTATAAACCAAAGAGGATGTCACAGCTGGCAATTTCAGGTCCAGATTGAGACAACAAAGCCTACTGCAGCTTAAGGTTTAAATGCAATCAAGTGTCAATGATTGTGAAGAACAGTTCAGAGGATGCTATCTTTGTTGTGTTTGGTCTCAGATTGTATGTACAGTTTATTATATTAATGCACTTCAAAACTACTTTGGCCTCCCAGTCCTCCAGGAGACACGAAGAGGTCTTTCCTACCAGGGCTGATCACAGGCTATTCAATGTCCAGCCCTGAGAGCAGACATCACATCCACTAAATATCTGGTGTTACTAGGCACATGGAATCTAGGTCTGAGATTCTGGCTTACAAGGAACAATGAGACTCCTATCTCCAACTGATTGAAAAGCAGCAAAAAATCTGAGCAACATTTTAACCTCCCCTAAAAGACAAGAAAAGTAAGAAAGACATTGAAAGAAGAGCTTTTTTATTAGTTACTGCTGATGATCCCTATGACTTTTCTCTAAAAACAAAAATGTATGCTCACACCAAATGCATGCTGTAGAGTATATCATTCTTTATATCTCAGCACTGAAATTCAGGTTGACTGTCTGCTCCACAGATATGCAGGAGGGAAGGGGTTTTAAGCACTTGTTGTTGAAATGAAACAAAAAAGTAAATGTAACCAAAGAAACAATGGATGCTTCAAATAATCCAACAGAAGAAAGCCAAGTAACCAATATAAAAATACTTTATACCCTAAGTTGTTCTGCATGGTCTAGATCTGCAGGAAACATAAGAATACGTTCATTCTAATGAAAACACAAGATAAAAATCATAATTCTCAATTTATTTCCCTAGGAATATTCTTAATTTCTGTCGTCTTTCTAAAAATATTAATTTAACCAAGCAACAGCAAACATCATATTAGTTGAGATGTCATGCCACAGACTAGGTAATCTTAAATTTTGAAAAAGGGGATTAGAAAAACCTACAAATATGTGAATCTAATTAAAGAATAACTAGATTTTTTTTTTCTTGGTTCAAAATGGATGCAACTCTAGTCTATCAGAATTGCTTAAAATATATGCCAATGTGCAGAGCATAAAACAAAATGCCAGATGTGTTTTCTTAAAAAAGGAAATTTAAAAAATTGTAAAATAAAATTATGGTTATGTAATAACTTTGATAAAGTTACCTAATCATCATCCTTCAAGAAAAAAAATCAGCTAACATCAGCATATAGAAATATAAGCAAGGAAATTGGGAAAGTGGGTGTATTTTGAAGAGGAAAAAAATTGTAAAGTCAAAAATTATTTGTCATGGAAGAGAAAATTGAGCCATGTGAGGAGTCTAGACCCTCCATTAAAAGGGTTAAATAAGGAAACATTAAGAAATACTGACAAGGTTAATAAATTAAGTATTTTCGTCTGATGTCAGCTCAAGATAAAACACAGGGGAAATATTTAATGAAATTCAAAAATTAAAGGGTGTGTGTGTGTGAATAAATATTTTCCCAGAATCGAACACCACAGGCACCAGTTCCTGAGACATTTAAAAATAAAGTGACAACTTAGGTTCAATTTCGACAGTTATGCAAGAATATATATTCAGGGAAAAAAAAATGAGATTGACATTGACTTGTAAATGAAAAACATTGAGGCATGAATGTCTGCAGCTCAGTGGGAATCCAGTTCTGTTCAGATTAAACTAGGAGTTAAAAGAAAATGCAAAGACTGAACAAAATGTGGAAATAATACTACTAAAATAAAAATCAATGTGCCATTCTCTCCAGGAAAATAGCATTCTCTTGTGCTTCCTCAAATTTAACTAGGTACAGAAAATGCAGAATGGGTTGGAAAACTAGCAGTTAGAGATTACCTTTACAACATCTGTGTAGGGGTAACGACTTTATGAGCATATCCCCAGCAGAGGACAGGTTTGACAGGAACATAAAAGTTAATGAGTATCACAGAAAAAAAATAGACATTTGAATTCATCAGAATATAGGAAAAAGGGACATACAATAATAAACACATCCTTTAATAATAAATGATCAGATGACAATAAGCAACTGCTTGGCAGTAGTAAAAATCATAATTTCAAGGATAAAGAAAACAGTTGGGACTGAAGCATTTAGCATTGAGCATTGGTTTTGCATTTTTAAGCAAAGTAGACTTGGAAGTGAAAGACTGGCTTTTCAGAGGGACTTGCATTTTGCTTATAAAAGAGCTGACAGAATTGTCATACACTTAGATTGCTTTTCTGCCTGATTTGGAGCTGCTAATGGGTAAGGCACCTTGCTCTAGGATATCCAGTGATTGGATTTTACAAATCTGTTTTTGTGACATTGACTTGATAACTTTCAAAACGCTAAACATTTTTTAAAGCACTTAGGATCACTTTATTTGATCACATTGATATTGCTTTTTTTTGCAAATGCATATAGTTTTACAAATGCATTTCAAACAGCTGGAAAAATCTTAAAGTTTGACAAAACAGATGTGACTGAAATGCCTCTTGTATTCTAGTGAGTGAAATGGGTGTTACTCATTTCTTTCCTCTAGGCACTTCTCAAGGCAGCTGGACTTCCTGAAGACAGATACAGTCAGAACAAAGACTGTTCCTGTTCTGCAAACTTTGATGCTTCCTCCCCTGGTTTATGTCAGTTACACAAACCAAGCACACCTGTCCAAAACACACAACAGGTCAGGATGCAAAGTGGGCCCATGGTAAATGCAAGTTCTGTCTTCAAGTCTTTTCCAGGATAGAATACGAACCCCCTGACCCCTCACTACAGTCAGCAATCTGAGTTGGGCTCCCAAGCAAAAGCAGCACAGTAACATACCCGGCTCTGGTTCACCTTTCTCACACAGGTGTCAGGTCACTTAGTAATTCTTGCCTGAATTCAGGTTGCACAGTTCCAAAACTAAGTGGTTTTTTGGGGCGTTTTTTTATTATTCTTGTTTCATGAGAAACCTGATGTTCTCCAAAACTTATTATTTTGTGAATGAGCTTTCAATTGCTGTTTCAGCAGCAATTTGCTGCTGAAACAATTACTCAATTCTGTGCTTTCAGATTCAATTATCAAGCACTGTTATGTCAAGCCAGGAAAATACAAAAATTAAAATCAAACTCAGTAAGTGTAGGAAGAGTAAATACATTAAAAAACTCTAAGCATAACTTCTTGTTTGCAACTATGAAGTCAAACTATATTGGAATTTAACAGGAGTAAAATTTTAAAGCATATCAACAATGATTTGTTAAGTATTGAGAAGAAACTCCTTTGATCCAGCTATTTCTTATGGATTCAATAAATCAGTCTTGCAGACAGATAAGAAGTAAGAGCTGCTGGTCTGTCAAACAGAATATCTGATGAGATGATGGACAACTGAGATTCTATACTATCTAACTGGGATGTTCAGTACTCTGTGCTGTATGGTCATGTCAAATAGTCCTTCTGGCTAATGCCACTTTGCTAACCTATGAGCATGTAATAGATATATTAAAGCACTGCCGTGCATATGCATCCCTGCCCTGGGAGAATAATCAAAAAATCCTTTTCCCTTCCCTCTCATTTTAATAAATTAAGCTTTAAAGTAATCTTATTTTCCTCTTTGCATTTGACTTTGGGGTTTTTTTGTTTTGGTTTGTGGGTTTTGTTTTTTTTTTTGGTAGGTGGAGTGTTAAATCTACTTTTCCAAAATTGGTTTTACTGATAAAACTTAGGATGTATCCCCAACATTAGTATTATACAGTACTGCACCAATTTGCCAGTGTCATTTTATGGCAGTGTATAATCAATACAGAATCAATCTATATATTTACTACTTACTGAAAAACTAAGATTCATTTAGTACTTTTTAGTCTCAGGTCCAGTAGTAATGTGAAACAGTCTTAGTGCACATTACTAATTATATAATATTTATTGTAAGCAGGGAATAAAAAAAGAATAGAAATATTAAACAGAATATAAACCAAAAGTAGACACACCCTGCATTCAAGAGATAGGCTGAGCTGTACATGATACCTTACTAGATTTATGCAGAACAACTACATGATGCACCAGGTAACATCACTATGTCCTTTGCTGTCATTTTATATTTTGAGACTGTGACTTTTCTGAGCTTCTTACTGTACCATGAAGATATATTTGACAGTGACACAAATGAGCTAACACTATAGGCAGTCTCACAGACAGGCAAATTTATAAATCGTTTTGCCTTTCAAACCTTCAAGCTGAGGACAATGATCTCAGAAAAAATATCAAAAATGGTTATTGTGACACTCATTTCCACATGGAGTCATCTCACAAAGCACAGTAAGTCTTTATCTTGTGAAGAGACTCTTTTCTCTCCACTGAATGCAAGTAAATAAGCCCATCCCAGATGTGCATGACCACACTGTGCTTGAGGCTCTGCAGCGTGTGGTTTGACCACATGAAAAGGGTCTTGTTTGGAATGAGGAAATGATGATGAGGGGACATATAACTGAGGTCAGCTCCTGGCTCAAGCAGAAATCAGTGTGGGGCTGGAGGGACAGTTGGTATCCCAGAGCTCATTAGAAAACTGTCACTGTTGTAATTTACATATGGCTTATATTTTTTACAATTTACATATAGCTTATATTTTTTCCTGTGACCCTATTCTTTACACTGAGGAATTACTACACTACTGAATTATTCCTATTCTAATTCACAAAAAAAAAAAATTATATTGTGGTTGTTTCCTGGTGGTCAGTCATGTTAACTTGATGATTTCTTCAAACCAATTCAGCAGCAGAGATAGCTGGGTAATAAGAAGGGGGAAAAATCTTAGGTGTGAAAATGACATAGTTCTATTACATACAGTTATATGCCAATATTAACAAGAAAAATGATAGAATACAGTAATTTTTATTTCAAAGAGGAGAGAAACTGAACAATCACAGACAATACTTGATAAAAAGCCATCTGAGAGCCAGATTAAAAACCGTATTTTACATGTATCTATATCTCCTCAAAAATTTCAGGGGGGTGTTCATGTTTAAGTACCCAAACGAACAAGAATTAAATGTACCAGATACTTTGATGGACTGCAGTATTCATTGCATGTGTAATGCCTGCAATGCTTTGATCTTTCTAGGCTTGTGGACTGAATGACTAGCAAGAGGATGTGTGTGATCAAGGACTTACACCTGGACTCCTTATGTCATCTTAGAATACAAATTTAGCCTTTTTTATGGATTTGCAACAGTCTTGCATATTTTTTTCTTTAATTAATATTCAGTCATGATATATAAAAGGAATAGTATATATTTATGTAAAATATATTTTTCCTGTTGTATTTTGAGTAAGAACTCATGGCAACATGATGCAGAAATTACTATGGAATAGCTTACCTAGCCTGGTCTGTCTCTTATACCAATAGCTCAAGGAAAGGTTCAGAAATCCAAAAGAAAACTTGTGTGACTGTTCACCTGAACAGAACTGATAGCTTTTTCCAGAACTCAGCTTTAATGTGAAAATGGAATTATTGGTCTTACATTTATGAGACTTGGAAGTCTCATAATGGGAAGTCACATAGTTATACATGATGCTTACAAAGCTTCCATCTGCAGTTTTGTACATTTTTTCTAAGTTCTGAATAGAACTGAGAACTGTATGTTTTCCAAAAAATCTTCATGTGAATCTTCCTTTTATATCAGCGGAATATAGATGTTCAAATATATTAATATACTCTGTGCTCCAAGGACAAGAAATGACCTCCCAGCACCCAGTATTTCAGGTTTTGGGAACACAGGGGATATCAGTCATGGAATTCTGGAGGAGAAAAGTCATTCAGTTATTTGTCACATCACGAACAACTAAGAGGCATAACAGGAGCATAACAGGAGGAGAAAGATGACAATAACTCCAATTCAACTGAAGCATTAAAAAAATAAGTTAAATTGAAACTTTTTTAATATAATACAAGAAAATGTGAAAAGTACCTTCCAGCTAGAGTTTAAAAAACACCCTAAGCCTTGGAAGGTTCTTTGACTTATTTATATACTTTCATTCTCTGGAGTTTGCACAGAGTGAAAAGGAGCACAGTACTGAAGAGATCTGATCAAGGTGTGAGTGCAGTCCTGGGTAAGCTGGGTAGACCTACCAGCTTGTACCCTTAACAAAAGCACAAAATAACTTCACCTGAAATAGTGGGAAAGAAGCCAGGGTTTGAGCAAAGCTGAAGCACTACAACACCCAGGTTATGAGTTAGCTTTCTCAGCCTTACTTCAGGGATTTCTTCTCTACAGCCTCTGCAGTCTGCAATCTGTCAGTCATTGTGATCAGTCTGTGCTGATTCTGATCGCTGCACAACAAACATTAATAAAATTCACATACCCAAAATCCAGGTGATGCTGAACAGCTTTGCTGCATCTGCAGCCTTGTAAATTAATACAGGTATTATTAACTAAAAAGGCAGAAAAAGGAGTACTTTTTAAGATTAAGTATAAGAAAGTGGAATAATTTTTCAGTACTTTGAGTTTTTCTGTCTGTGGCATGCTTGTAAGGATTTAAATTTCTTTCTCTAGTAAGTACAAAAGTATACAGAAAATCTATTGTCTTAACTTACGTGGACAAGAAAGAAACACATATATGTTTATTTGAATTATATGGCTCTGTGTGTCCCCTAAAATGAGTCTTTTCAACACACTATAAAAAAAGGGACACCACAAACCCAATTAATTTTATAATTTTAAAAGTGAAAGTACTCTGCTATATGTATTTTTTTACAATCACCCAAATTCTCTTAAATACACAGTACACTTTTAGCAACGTTAGCTGTGTCTGCAAACAGCAAAGTGTACAGCTGTTCAGTTTCACTGCTTCCATGCCTTGCAGCTTTCTCTTTTCAGTTAAATTTGATCTTAAGATAAAGCAATAAAATGCTTAACAGTTTAAAAGAAGGACTAACCCATGCATGTAATCCTTTTATATTGAGGCATTTAACTTTTCTGTCAGTAATACACGTGAGTAAACATCTTCCAAGAACTCTTTGGTGGTTATGTCTCCTGGCTCCTTGTGCTGCACGAGGCATTTTATCAGCTGGACCCTGGCACACATGACATGGCCAATTTTGAACCATGCTATACAAAGAATACATTTCCTGTATAAACCTCCCACCCCTCCAAATACTTAATACCAGAACAAAAAGAGCTGTAGGAACCTGGAAAATCATCAAAGAACAGCCATCAACCTGTATCTAAAACATGTTTTGCCTTCTTTATATTCCAGCTACGTCTTCTCTTTGCATATGCTGCAGACACTGCACAAGGATCACTTGAATAAATGGAAACCATTCACGAGTGAAGACCGGCAGGGCAAAACCCAAAGTTTTGCTATGAATAACAATGTTAGTGGGGTAACATAAGTTACCAATTAGAGAAAAGGAATTACAAAACCCTTTTGCTAACATTTGAACCATTAAAATTCTCATATTTTCAGCATTCAGGATACTTGTATCTTTCCAAATTGGACATAAATTACGGTTGCTAATCTGTATTGGATGAACTGTTTGTCTTGCTTAATTTTAATGAGAACAAAATCATATATCTGAAATAGAAACGGTACATTAAGCACACAAATAAAAATCTAGTAACATTAACCTAAATGAGCAAAATAAAGCCTCTCTAAAGCAGCTTTAGGTACCAGGAGTAAACGCCAGATAACCATTTAAACAATTCTGCTATATTTAAAAACCGACCAACGCGACCTAATAATTTGTTTCTGTCAATCAATAAATTCCTTTGACATTGCGAAGGCGGTTGAGGCTTCCCAATCCCGGAGGAGAGCATGAGCCCTTACCTTCACCTGCGTAGGCCAGGATGGAGCGGGCGCGCATCTGCCTCCCTTCTGTGGTTTTTCCAGAGCAGGTGTGCGAGCAGGAGGACCAGGCAGACCACACGCTGAGCACGCAGTCCTTAGGGCACGGCGCTTCGCACACCACCGGGATTGGGTAGATGGCATCTCTGCACAGCTGCCTGTCAACCTCTTCTCCTGGGGATCAAAAAAAAAAAGGCCAGCAGAAGTCTATCATTTGCTAAATTAACTTAAAATGAGCAATCTAGTCCAGATGGGCACACAAATAAATTAGATTCTGTTCTTCCGTATAAACAAGGTAAATAGATTTTTTTATTGCTTGTCTCCTCTGCCTTGATTCTAGAAGAGCATACTTAAACCTAAGTTGATTCAATATTCTCATGAAGTGAATGCCAGCCTGGGTGGTCCTTAGGCTTTTGTTTTATAATACATGCTTGATCCCATACAAAATCCAAATGTGAGTAATGGAGTACATAACACACCTATGGAAAACTGTGTACGTGGAGATGCATGTATTGAAATGACCCAGCTTTCATCCAGATATGTGGTAGAAGGGAAAAAACTTCCTAATTTAGATAGTTTTATAATCCACAATTCTTCCTTTGAATTGCAGCTATCCATCAAAATATGAAAAGTTGCAGTAAATTACAGTTAGGGTGTTGTTTGGTTAGACAGATCTTCATTTGTTAGCAAAATAGCAATACATCACTCTTTGTGTTGTGGAAGTATAACAAGATCTATGCATTTGTATTCTGTAGGTACACATTTCATTATAATAAAAAGATCCAGGCTGGTATGAATCGCTTAATGAAATATTAGCTAGTATGTAAGTAGCAGGGTTGCTTTTGGTTTCAATCAAATAATCATGGGAGCATCGTGTCTGAGATCTGTCTAAACAGCATCTTAATCACAACATGGGTAGTTTTGTGAGGTGACATGATTTCTTGATCAAATAAGTTAATATTTATTAAGGGGGAATGAGTGAATGGCCACATATTCTGATATCAGCAAGTCTCATGATAAATCTTCATGTTGGAGCAAATGATCAAAAAAATGAAGGAGAGAGAGATTTGGGTCCAGTTTATAGAATTATAGCCTTGCTATCACAACATAATGCCTATTATGAGGAAATGGAAAATGTTGCATCTAAGAGTACACTGGACTTATGAGGCCTCAATAACCACATACAATTAAGGCATGAAAGTGCCAGTTCAGTTGTAAAAATAAAAAGGTTTTTTTTTTTTTTTAATTTTCTAAAAAGGATAACATTTCAAAGCATCTTAATGCCTTTTGTGCTATATGATCTTTGCTGTACTATGGCATAAAACCTTCTGTTGTGATTCATCCATCGAAACACTCTTGAATTTTACATGATCCTGACAGGGCAAACAGGAATTGTCTACATCATGTACTTTCTAAGATCCATCATGTCAACCCCTTTGTTTTAATAGCCAATGTCAACAAAATAATGTCTTATCAATATTTGCAAATGAATGTAAGTCTTCAACACAACAAAATATTTGTTAGATATATTGATTAAATACTGTAATTGAATCACAAAGGCATCAGTTACTGTGAGTAACTATCATATGGATTCTGAAAGCTAATTCAGTGAGAACTGAGCACACTATAAATGAAGCTAAAGATCTAAAAGCTCTACTTTACCGAGTCTCAAATTAGGCTTTATTGCTCAATAGATATATAGCAATAATTGATTCAAATACTAATCAAAACAGAAACTACATAAACTACATTTTTTGTCATTCAAGGTTTACAGTTTTAGAACCTTTTAAATAAGAATCTCTTAAGCTGAGTTCCTGAAACCAAGAGGTGTTTTAGTACTAAATCAGACCATGACTCCCAGAAGTGTTAACCAAATTCTTTGTGAAAGAGTTAAAGATGAGGGCCATCCATTAAAAATTAGATCCTTTTAAACAGTGCCAAATATTTTATTCATACAGCATATTTAGGCACAACAAAACTACAAACATCAGTCTTCCTTGGTTCTGAAAACCAGGGAAAATCCTGCAGCTCATGTTTTTAAAATAGCCTAAAGTAGTCATACTCATCTAAATTATAAAGACCTTTGAGATCAAGTCAGTCTCAACAGCTATATTTTCCCATATTAAAATACAAATTTGAGCCCTGCCAAACGCTTCATGCCTCTCCCACGCCAAGTTCTGCTTCCCTCACTGGACTCAGTCTTTGCATCTATTGCTCCCTCTGTTATATTGCAGGTCATCAAACCCTGACACCAGTGCAGGAGGGATTCCTTTCTGCTTCATCAGAAGGGCATTTGTTTGGGTTCAAGGACAAGAGACAGAGGAGAAGACTGTAAACTTCTTTTTCAGATAGAAAAAAAAAAGCTAGAAAAGGGGCAAAACCTACTTGCAAACTGTTCCATTGCTAGATAAGACTCAATAAGGTAAACTGCTAGGACATATGTGCACTTTGCAAGAAATACTACTATTACAATAAAGTGTCACAGCATAAACAAATGGCACTATACTGAACTTACCACCTATTGGTTTTTAAAATTAAACTCAGGCTTAATTTAGTGCCACAACAAAAAATATTTTAAACTTCGTTTCAGGGAGTTTATATCTCAAATGAAATCAAGGCTTTACTCTCTCCCAAAATCAAAGGCCCTATTTTTTCTTTACTTTTACAGAGAAAATATTCTAGAGATATTTATCTTACATATTGGCATTTCATTTTTGTCAAGTGTCCAATTCTTATCTGATGAATTCAATAGCATAGAAATGTTGTTGGAAGGAATGTCTTGTAATGTGTACTTCTTATCTTCAGGGAAATATTTTATTTATACTAAATTGTTTCTGACATTTCACTAATGATTTTATGAACAACTTGACCTTTTTTGCCTTCCTCTTTAAAGTGCGTAGTGTAGTCAACCACCAGGAATCACTCAACCATAGCTGGGAACAATGCCAGTGCAAAGACTACTTAGAAAAAGTCCCATTTGAAAATGTTTGCCTTTGAATGTCGAAGCAAGTCCAGAGGAGGGCCCTTAGGGTGAGCAGAGGGTTGGAATATGTCTCCCATGAGGAATGACTGAGAAAATCAGAGAAAAGAATACAATCATACATCATAGCATCCTTCTAGTACCTACAGAAGGCTGACAAGAAAGATGAAAAAGGGCTTTTTAAAAAAGCATGTAATGATAGGACAAGGGGAAAGACTGTAAACTAAAAGAGAGAAAATTAAAGAAGACATTATATACTGTGAAGGAAGAGAGGCACTGGAACAAGTTGTCTGTAGACATGGTGGATGCCACATCCCTGGAAGTGTTCAAGACCAGGTCAGAAGGAGCTGTGAACAACCTGTTTTAGTGGAAGGTGTCCCTGCCCACAGCAAAGAAGTTGGAACTAGATGGTCTTTAAGGTCCCTTCCAACCCTTGGTCTATAAGGTCCCTTTCAACCCTAACCATTCGATGATTCTATGACATTATTTGAACATTATGGGTATAAATCTATGTTGCACAAGTACTGAAGATAGAACTCCAAAAAACATTACTGAAAGGCCTCTGCCCTGGGTTACTTATACTCTAAGCAACAGAATGACAGGAAATAAAAAGCAGACACATGAAAATAGTATGAATATTTCTGTCAAGAGCACTCCTCACCACTTGAACCAGTTAGTTGACTGGTTCATTAAAATTTGCAATCTAGCAATATTCCATATTTACAAACAACACCTATGTAGGGAAACAGCAGCATGTAAAAATGGCAGGAGGCAAAAGAGGTTTTGTTTTTCAAGAATTTAAAATGTCAAAAATTGCTTAAACCTTTCCTGGTATTTTTTTACAGATTCACATCAGTGAGGAATGCTGAGGGGATAGCCCTTTGAATCAACATCACTTCCTCAAATAATTATGTTGGATCCAGCTAGACAATCAGAAAAGCAAATCACTACATTAAAACCTCCTTTTGGCCACTTCTTGGCTTGAAGACTTCCTGGTATGTGTGCACACACGAGAGCCACTATTGAACTACACAACTATTTAGTTGTTTTAAAACGAACAATCAAAAACAGCCAAAAACCACCAAACCAACCAAGCAAAAAATCCCAAACTAGGGCAGAAAATTTGCCAGAATAGGCAAAATTTCACAGATCAGACAGATAGCTTGTGAATAGCATTCAGAAGGGACTGATTAAAAAATATCAGTATTCATATCACCATTCTTGTTTTATTACATTCACAAACCAGGTATTGTATTTGTGAAAAGTTAGTCTAGATGCTAAAGGCTGGGCTAGACCATATTCTGTGGTTAATGTAGTTGAATCATGTTAGTCCTTTGTGTTTTTGTCTACTCATCTGTAAAATGTGTCTAATATTTAAGTTTCTTGTAAAATGCTTTAAGAAAGTTCCAATGGGAAGCATTCCCAGGGCTGGAAGCACTAGAGAGACAGGGCAAAGAAACTCTTGCTTATTGTGCATCTTTCAACATGGTGCATGCTTCAGTGCACAGTAAAAAAATTGCTGTCAAATTCTGACCTGTAGTAAATGGGAAGGCAAGTGCTTAACAGAGAGCAAAATGTTTTTTAAGCCTTAAAATGAACAGTAAAATCACTGCAAGATTCAATGAGGCATAGAGAACATCTTGGAAAAAAATCAGCATAGAATAAATTTGCTGCTGGAGCCCTATGTAATAAGTCAATGAGCCTGGTCTCTGTTCTAAACAAGGAAATCAGATATTGTTTCTGAAAGACTGACCTATAACCTGATATAAACTAAGTAAATTTTGACAATAAAATAAAAACAAATGGAATTAAATCGAGAGAGTGCTTTGAACATTAATATCTAACATTATTTTTAACAAACCTGTGTAATCAGGTGTGATTACCTGATCAAGGACAGGAATATCAAACAGTGGTAAAACAAATTTTACAGTTGTATTTTAGAGTTGATAAAAGACGTAATGACACAACTGAGCCCAAATGCCAAAACTGAAGAGTTCTTATTATTTATTGCTTGTTTTAATATGTTCATATTTACTATTATATCTTCAACTTGAAAGAAAAAAAAGTCTCTTGTATCATCCATTGGAAAACTGCTGGGCAGCTGAAATATTTGGAAAAGCACTCCAGAGCTCAACTTTTATCATGTTTGTGGGTGAAGAAGGCTTTGTCATTATTTAACTGCCTTCAGTAATGCCTCTAAACCTGGAGGGGAAAAATGCAGTATTACTTCACATGATAGCAAAATCTGTGAGCTGTGTTGGTTTCCTTCCTTTCCTGTGTAGAAAAAATAATCAGGAAAGTATTGAATTAGTATGAGTTGTAGCCCCTAGTATGAGTTGTAAAGGCTGAAATGGCTGAGAATGTTCTTTATTTTGAACTCCTATGCAGTTTCCCATATGCATTCCTTTCACACGAGGACCTATACCTGTCTTTACACTGACCCCCTTGTCAATCTCAAAATCTGTCAGACTAGCTGAGGAGCCAAAAATCCTCTGTGGACTCTGCCCATCAAGAACAAAATATGCCTACCTACCTTCAAAACTTAGTAAAACCAGATCTGTGCTATGTGCTTAGTCCTGTTTTCACTTGGAACTGACTTTAACCACAGTCACAGTAAGTAAACCATATCCTTCTCCACTAAAAAGTCATCAGTACATAATCTACCTGCCTCAAAGTTACAGGAATGTCATGACTACACTGTAAGAGTAGAGAAGCAGCATTAATGAGTTCTACTGTCATTATTCTAAAGGCAATCAAAATAAAAATCAAGAAAATCACTAAGCAAGAAAATATACAAGTTTATCCAAATGTGAAATTCCATATTAGATTTTCTTTAGTAATAACCTAGTCAACACATTGGATGATTAGTCCAATGCAAAATGGAAATTCTTCACATTACAGAAAAGCTATCAAACTTATCAAAACATCATACATCTTCACATGCTAGGACACCTTATATCTCCAGATGAGCAGAGAGTAATTAATCACCAGGACACACTGAAATTATAGTTTTAACTTCTAATAGTTCTGCATTTCTTTCAGATCACTAATGGATTACGAAACTCCACCACAACAGGAACAATCATGCCTGATAGCATGAACAGTGACAGCAAATTATGTTTTCCTTCCAAACCTAGAAGCTCCAGAAGCAGTGTGATGTTTTCTTTTCACAATGGTCAGAAAAGGACCTAGGACTGATTATTATTTTTTTTTTAAATTCTGTTTTGTTCTTTGTTTTCCCTTATACAACTCAGGAGGAGTTCTGCAAGGAACACTGTTCTTCTTAGAGCACGTGTTTCTAATTAAAATGTATACACAACTTCAAAAGGCTGACCCAGATTTTTCAGTAGGGAGAATTCTGAAGTTAATCTCTGAAAATCTAATCAAATAAGCCACAGAAAGGAGAAACAATAATATTTACATGAAATTCATCATTTACTGTCTTGTTTATCTCAACAGCCTTAAGAGTCTTTGGAAAGAAAAAAAAGGCGGCACGTGCAGCAGCATCTGTCTGACAGAACACTTTTTGCCCTTGAATTAGTTCAATACAAGCAAACACATATTCTGTTATACAATAGGAAACTTTAAACATTTTATTGATCCCACTAGTCTTCATATCATGCTGATGATATTTATTCATATCTGCTCCAAAAAAAAAGCTTTAATCTTAGTAAAATGTCAATGTCTTTCAAAACAGCAGCAACAGTGTATTACCTTAGTAATTATTTTCCAGTACAGTTCCGGAATCAGACGTCAAAAATATTGATAAATTTTTAACATTTGGAACAATTTTAATCTCTCTAGTTATCAAACATGAAGTAACATTAACTACAATTTATGACCTTAATATATTCTACTTCACTGACTTCTAAGTTTTTCAACAAGCAAAATATGAAAAGACTGTGTATCTTGCCTTTGTATTATTCTTATCAAGTGAAGCCTCTACATTCATTTCTAATGCTTAGGTGCCTAGATGGTAGCTCCAAGTGTTAAATCAGTTGCTAATTCCCTAATCACATGCCTTTCTCTCAATCGCTTTTGCTAAGTAGCATTTGCATTTAATTAAGTACATCTTAATTAGTTGATGGTTAATATTCTTGAAGTAATTTTCTTCTAAGAAGCCTAAGTAGAAACGGCACTGATTTCAATGAAGACAAATACACTGGTTACTCACATCTGTTCATTATGTAAAAATGACAGAAAGTTGGTCTAATAGTTTAATGATATGTAAACATTGCAGGATTGTAAACTGTTTGATTTGGTGGTTTGCGTGTGCAAATTTACTGTGGTTTTGGTTTCAGTGTATAGTGTATATACAGTCTATTCCCTCCTGAAAGAAAAATGGTAAACACGATACTTTGGTCACTTACTCAAAAAACCCATTGTGAATCTCATAAACATGTATATTTCTATTTTTTTTTTTAAACAAGAAACTTGAGAGCAGAAGTCGAGGTACCATGATCTTATTTACATCTTTACTCTTCCTGCACAGACAAAGCAGTGGCATATAGAAAAGGCCACAGACTGCTATCCTTTCCCTATGCAAATACTGGAAGATACACACACCTTTTAAAATAAAACACTAAATTTTAAAATGAGATTTTGACTTTTTTAAAGCAAACATGTGCAATGACAAATGACTAGTGATGACATGAAGTAGTATTATACAAAAGGAAAATATCTGGAGCTTAGAAACCCACCATATCCAGTGTTTTTCCAATCAAAGATAACAGCATGTTAACACACTTAAGAAAAAAAATCATGATCTTTTTTATTGTTTTCCTTAATGAGATGAAACACCACATTCTACAAGCAATAACTTCTTGTTAATGGCTATATGCAAATTTCTTCTATATTCACCCTATGGGAAAAATAATTCTGATGAGTGGGATGACACTGGCTTCAAGAACTCCCACATTCATGCAGATAATTTCAAAAATAGTACCTGAACACTTCAGTTCCTTCACTATAACCTGACCAGTAAATGAGCTCAATTACAGCTTACAGGGTAGCATGCGTTTGCTAACCTTTCCCACAACACAGCACATTACCAACTGTGTAGAGAAAAAGCAGAAGCAGGTAACATTCTGCAAGTGGGAAAGCTGAAAGATGTGAAAGCCATTCTGCTCCAGAAGTAACAAAGTTTAGGTTACGAAGTTTCTTCTCTGTCCTTAAATTCATCCAAATTTTCAATCACGTAGATTTTAAGAAAAGTGAGTCACTGATAAAAAGGCCAGCTCAGTATTCCTTAATACATCAGGTAAATAATACACTAATACATCAATACATCATCCACAACATACAAAACCGTTACAGGAATAACCAAAACCAAAATAACACTCCATACCTTTAAATGAAGGTAACAAGAAAGGGAAAACTCTGACACAAAAATCAAGAACATATTTTAAAAATGGATATTTCCTCCTTTAATTGCTTCAGATGGAAAACATTTTTTGCATATTCTTTGGTAGTAACTCAAAAATAATGGTTAAACACAATGAATTAACACCTTCAGATACAATATTAATGCAGTAATCCTGTTGTCATGTCTGGTAATAACAGAACATATGTACTTCCCTTTATATTAGAGTCATCTATCAGGATTACAGTGATGTAGATAGGGTCTAAATTTGCCAGACACAAATAAAACCAGGGAAAGAAATAGTATTTCTTTACCTAAATAATATATTTTTATTTAAAATGCAATGACATTTGGCCAGATTAAGCAACATGAAAAAATAATATCCCATAACTATGTTAAAATAGAAATATACAGAAAACTGAGAAAAAAAAACCAAACAAAACCCACTAAACACCATGCTTTTTTTTTGCCTTTTTTTTTTTTTTTTTTTTTTTTTTTTTTTTTCCCTGAAATGGAGAACTTCTTATTTGGGCTTGACTTCTTTATTCAATGAGATTGAGAAAAGTGAAAAATAACTGTTCTTTTTTTTCTGTCTTAAAATTTGTGGTAACCACTTTGAAACTTTACCTCTTATTCCTTTATGGCCTTTCTAAATTTTCATTATGTTTTGCTAGATTTATTCAGGTTGAATACGTGAGTTCACTCAGAAAGTATTGAAAAAGATTTTACCACTTCTCCCTGTATTTCTAAGTGGTGGGGGTGATGGCAGCCACAGCATCAGTTCCTCCAAGCATACAGCAATCACTTGGCTACCAGTGAGGGTCTCAGTTAAAGAAAAAAAAAAATTGAAAAAAAGAAAAATAGATATGTGGATGGGGTAAGTTCCTTCACTACACACACAAAGGCACTCTGAGGGTGTCTTGTAGCACTAACTGTGACAAAAAGTAACACAGCCCTTTTATCTCTGACACAACCCTGTAAGTTACTGGGTGCATATTTTGTATTATGCATCAAAGACTAATGGAAAACTCTTCTTAAAGATGGTACTTCTTTGATTCCTCACTACTTCTGATAGCACTGAATATTCATGAAATAGGCTGTATATGAACTACTAAAGTCAGTATCACTGAAAAAGCCTGACCTAAACAGGGATACTGAATAATTAATCCAAATTAATTAAACTGGGACTTTGAAGCAGATTAGTTAAACTGTATTAACATTTTGTATGGCTATCCTTATCCATAATGAAAGAGAAAATTCTTAACAAATAGAATTAAGACCTCTTTAACTTTGAAAAAGAGGATTCACAGGCACATTTAATATAGTTTAAGTAATTATTTTTGCAGTTATTTTGGATCAACTTTGAAAAGTGTCTTCATGCATATAAGCAAAGTAAACAAAAAACTGAAACATGATATGTCTTTAGCTGAAAATCTCCTATTCTTTTAACTTGATGCAATAGTAGATTTGTACCACAGGGATAGAAGTTCAATAATTCTAATAAAGACTCCAGCAGAGTACCCAAACACTGCCTAACAACAGGAGTAAAATTTTCCTACTGCTTGACAGGTAGTTGAAGCATTTCATGGTTCATTTGCTAATGTAGTCTTACTGAGAATGATAAGGAACAGAGAATACAAGTGTATTGATCATAACCAAGCAGAGTTGCCTTCCAGTGTCAAATAAGCCAATCAAATGTCATCTTGATATGAAAGAAAAAATAAGTTTGATGACAGGCTATGGTCCCATTGAGAATAAAATCAATATTAGTCATGGGACCAAGTGGGATCAATATGTCAAACCAATAGGCCATTTTAGCAGGATGGGGAAAGGAGAGGGAAAGTGCTGACAAAGCTATAAGGAATAAAGAGGACAGTGCGATGAGATCACTTGAAAACTCACACTGTATTTCTGAAAACACTTGTCAAAAGCACCAAGACACCTTAAAAAGATATAGCTATTTCCAAGATCAACAGAGCACTCTCATAAACTTTTCCCCAATCAAGCCACAATTCATATAGTGAAAAATTTATATACAAGTATGACTTCCAGAAAAAAGGATTAAAAATACTTCCTCTATTTGTTTTTAAAATTTTACAGAAGCTCTACTGTGTTTAAAAGTGAAGAAAAAAAATCTTTTCACAGACTTTAGAAATAGTGATGGTGTTATTTGAATATTGGTAACAGTAGGATTTAAAATACATGGATTTGAAAATGCAACATGTATTTATTGTGATGTGTCTTTTTATTTAAAAAAACAACACGTTTTATTAATCACTGGAAATTATTGTACTAATTTTTCACTGCTGAGTATTCTCAGCAAATTTTTTATCTTCATCCTACATGGACACATAGACTGTTGTAGCCTTTTTAAAGGTTTCAAAAGTATTTTATTTTAAGTGCCGTTTTACGCATTTCCCCCTCTCATCCAATAAGGTCAAAATGACCTGGAGAACAAGTTCGGGAAGGGCAGTGGAATGTCAATGACTTCAAACCAGTTTGATTAGAGAAGATATTTCTGATGTGCTGATCTGAACTGGATTAACCTTCAGGGATATGAGTTAGGAATAGAAGCATAAAAAGGAAATAATAGGCAAGAAAAACAATAGCATGAAAACAATGTGACAGTCCTACTAATGTCAGTAGAATGACACCGCTCCCCACAATCTTTTCAACAATTCCCTACACTGAGGTATTAATCTTCATATTTTCAGCAGCTACCTTAAATGGCCTGGTTTTTCAAGAAACAAACAAAGTTTTCACAAACTCCAGACTTCCCATTTTCAGCATGAACATTATCTTTGGTTAACGAATTTAAACATTTAAGCTAATAAAACTCCAAAAAGTTGCATTATAAATGGGTTCATATATACTTCAGCAGTGCAGCATTTTCCTAGAATTTGGCCAGCAATAGAGCGACGTTATTCTTGTCTGTAATGAAAAGGCTTACCTCACAGATGAAGAGAATGATTAATGGTCTGGTCCTGACAGAATATTAAATTAATTTTTCAGTTGGTCAGTTATCTAGTATTTCACTACTATACTGTGAAATTGCAGCAAGTTTACAACTGCGTGTTCATATACATTGGCATACTTCTTGCCACACAAAGACATGTGTAACTCAAAAGGAGGTTTAAGGGAGTAAGAAAAATTATTTCATACAGCAAAAGGTGATTGCAAACATTTTCTTTGCATTATTCATCCAGCTGCAGCTAGTAAAGAGTTGTCACTCTCTATGTAATCTGACAGCTCAATTAAATCACAGTTAAAACATAGGACCCAAGAGGTGTAAGAGAGATCACTGCCACTGTCATGTTTACACATTTCTGAGAAATGGTTTTTAAATTAATTTCATGGATGCTTTTGTCTGTGTCCTACTACTGGCAGATAAAATGCAGTCTTTGGAGAACATCTTTTTATCCATCTTGCAATGAATATCTTCTCATCATTACGAGTGGAAGGCACAGTATGCCTTTAGGGAGCTCAACTGTGAATTAATCTTCTCTTTTGGAAACATTTTCATAGCTGATTCCTCTCTAGAAGACTAAACTAACCCATCCTTTTGATTTTTCTTTCTCCTAGCCTCTAAGTGTATGGATTCAGAGAAGGAGCTGTCAGGAAAGCAACTGGAGGTAAATACTACTATATCTTATAAACTTATGCTGTGGAAGTAAACAGAATAGCATTGTCACAACTAAACCAAAAAACCCAGGAATGCCTCTTCAAGTATAGGGACATTATAACTTTTCTACTCTGTTGATAAGTTATGCAAGCTAATGTCCTAAAGTGGCAGAAATCTGTGAGATTTCACTGTAGATGGACACCTACTCAGAGAAATCCATTGTACCCTGAAAATAGGGTTCTCTTTCAATATTGGTTTTCTAGAAGACTCCCACAATACATCAGATGTTTCTAGCTAATTTAATCCTTCTTTTTCCCCTCTTTAAATAAAAACCTCAATTCTGAGACATCCAGAACAAGAGATCCCATGTAGTTTCTGTTTAATATCTTTCCTCTGGAAAACACTCATGCAGCAATTTGTTATTCACAAAATAGTATCAGCACCAATAAAGGATGTCTAAATAAAATTAGACACAAACATCTGATAATTCCTAGGGCAAGATTTACTTACTTAATCCACAAGTTATCCCCAAAACTATATCAAGAAACCAAACAGCAAGTGCCAAAATGAAAGCTTCCTTTGTATAATGCAGGGGTTTTTTTAACTGTATAATAACACACTTATTATTTTTCCACTGGGTCCCTTCCTCCTTCAGTTCACAGATTGGAAACTCCTTAATAGGGAGCTATTTGGTATTTTTAGTTTTATTCTCTTTGTTCAAGTCATGATTCTAGATCCTATGTTTTATTTACCACATACTAATAAAAAGTGTTATTAAAACAGAATTGGCATTTTTCCTAAGATCTTTCTGTCATGACTAACAGACGCTCACTAACACAGAGTTATTTTCAGAACACTGAAGATGTGGTGGGTCAGCATTATTTGTATTTTGCTGATGCTGAACAAAAGCAGAGCAAAATTAAACCCTGAAGAATAGGACAACTAAGGTTAGTTGTTTCACAGACATTGCATTCATTACTACAAAATGCCCACTTAATCATCAAAGGAGATATATCTGTCTCAAAAATAAGTGGCAGGTTCTGTAGAGAAAAGGTCATGTTGGCACAATTAAATAATTACATTCTTCCTTCTGATGTATTCACATAAGGACGGGACAAACTTAATTTCCCAATGTTTGAGGGCCTGCCTTTGAAAACTAAAATATGAAATTTTGATGTAATACTTCTTTCCAGTTTTCTAGTTTAAAACAGAAGTCAAATGATAGATAGTATTTCTGCCATGGGTGTTGCACTCATGCTGGAAACTGCTGCTCTGTCTGGTGATCTCATGAGACAAAAGCAGAAGCAGACTAAAATTCATTGCATTCCAGCCCTAGAAGTTATGAATTTGTTTTTCTTCCCCATTCTCTGGCTTCTTTTCCAGCCTTATTTTCTCCAGACACTAGCCCTACTCTGTCACCTCACTGTCCTTTCCACCCAGCACTGCCAAATTCTTTCCAGCAGCTTGTCAAAACCTCCCATGGGCTGACCCTTAGCAGATTAAATCCCTCACCAAATTCATTCCTAATGCTTGTCATGTAGAGACATTTTATAACTTTGAGTTCTTTACTTGGTCTCAGAAAATTGCCCTGTAGGAAACCATGGTCAAATCCTACCTTTCCCCAGCTTTTAACTTCATTGTTTGGCCAGAACAAGTTTCTTCCTCTTGACTTCCCTTTTGCACCAAGTCCCAGGTACAAATCTCTATTCCCTCTGCTGGGGTTGCAGCTACATAGAGTCACAAACTACCTGCACTCCAGAATCTCAAAGAAATCACTGGGAACACTGGAGAGACTGGTGTCAATTGTCTACCTTGATTTTGAGCAATCATTGTGTCTGAACATGTTTTAGTTTGAAGTTTCTTAAGTATTCAGTGAAGATGCTGCCTGTGTTGTACACAGGAGTTGTAAGAATTGCAAGACGACACATATCATTTTAAGGCTTTAATTGGCCACTGAGACAGTTGTCTTGTGAAATCAAGCATTTTTTGGCAGATAAAAGAGATTTTTCATTAATCAGTACTCAACACAAATTATGATCTATGAGAAAGGTCAGACAATCATCTGCTCTAGGCTGGAAGTACTGAGAGTAAAATTCCTATTTGTTCTGTCTCAATGTGACTAGCTCATGATGATGGTTTTATCCTCACCCTCTATCAACACAGCGGTTTCACAGCTTTGAAATTTGATAACATTTATTTAGAAAATGGACCATAAATATGTAGGTTGTTGTAAAATACAAATAGGCCTGTGCAACATTTTCTCAGATGCAAAACTGACTCCCACCAAATGTAGTGAGAATATACATCTTAGAACACTTTATCATAAAGATTAATGACTAGTGCTGTGTCATATAATCTTCTGACAAAGTGGTACTTAATGTATACCTATGTAGAATTATTTTTATATATAACAGAATTAGATGTAAAATTATCTCTTCCAAATATATTTTGTAAAAATATTTCAAATATTTTCTGGGTATGTTCTAGGGAGTTAATAAGCTGACACATAAATCCAAAACCAAAGGAGTTCAATACAATTCTAGAAATCCTGTTTCATAATCCATTCACAACTCTCTAATCCCCTTTTTCTTTCTTGTTTCATAATAGCATAATTTGAAATGATAAATGGAAAAACTGGTACAACATTAAATTGACATTCCTAAAAAAAATCCCAATTTTTATGTAGCGTATCTACAATTATCCTTCTCTGTATTCTTACCATTGTGAAGCTTGGAGTCTAATCAGAACTGGGTTCCTGCATTGCTGAATATCACATAAATCAAAATGTATGCACCAAAACCCCTTCCTTCTAATTTAGTCACATACAGTACTCACAATATCCTACTGGTTATGCCATCAAAAACAAATGAAAATTACTAAGAATATGGATCATATGAAACATTGCTCTCTCTCAGATACATTTTCAAAATATTTGCATTTTCCACTCCAGCAACCGCCACTCCTAGAAGTCAAATAAATTTTGCACAAGTGCAGCATTACATTTTAGAAGTAAACAGGTCAAAATACATCAATCTTGCCTGACCAAACAGTCGTATTATGATCTATGACACTAGAAAAAGATTTTGGTAATTAGGTTGGCCCACCTCTTCTTACCTTAAATATATTTATTATTTATGGACATTAACGCCTCACTGGGCATAGTCCGTACCAAGTGCAACTCCATCTTCAAAAGTACATGATAAATTTGAAAAAAGGATCCATTGCACTGTCATAAGTGCTAATTGTTTACTGGACTATGCAGATGGAATGCTAGTTTTCTCTAATTTATCCTTCTAACTGAAATCATCACATCAAATTGCAGGCAAACTATTAAAGACATGGACAAAGAAAGTTTTATATTTAATTCTTCCATATAATTAAATTACTACATGTTACATAAATACTAAAAGCATCCATTATTTTGTGAAACTCAGTAGTGACGTCACTTTCCTAATATCAAGACGAGAGACAAAACGAAATTGGTGTCATCAATTAAATGTGATTTTTATTGACAGAAGTGTGATTAATAATCAAATTATTCTGAGACTTCAATGAGATAGTTTAAGCTGTATACAGCACTGTTGTTTTTCCTTATATTCCTTTATATTAAATAAACCAGATCTTGTTAAAAATAAATGCCTTAAAAATCCAATGGTGTGAAACATAATGGCCTGAGAGTGTCAGTTTTAAGGTCCTTTAAATGCACTGTATTTTACCCTCACTAAGTAATTCTTAAATATACCAAGCATCCTAAGAACATATTCAATAGTTCCTTATGTTAGCAGAAAAATTAAAGGAAAGGAAGGAAGAACTTGGGTATAAGTTTCATAGTCTATATGTTCACAGTGAGGAACAAAGTATGCATCTGCCATTTGATTTAAATGCCTCAGATGGTCATCCAAAAAGCTGTCAGCAGCAAAGAACAGTTTAAAACAATGCTGTTATGATATTAGCTAGGAAACAACTATTGGGAAATGATGACTAATGCCAGCATAACCAAATTCCTGTAAGCATAAGGCACTATGAGCTCAAAGGAACTGTCATTAGCTACTGTATTTTTCTGCTAATTGACTGCTGAGCATTGACCAGATTTTGATCTGGGTTTTCTTACAGACATAACCGAATAATTCAATGTAATTTGAATTTGAATCTGGCTCTTCATTCTTTACAAAGAACTAAGTCATAAAGTGACACAAAGTAGTATGTTCTTTTCTAAATAATCAACACAAAACCCAACCAGTCTGATGGTTTCTTCATTCAATGCACAAAGCTGCACAACAGAAATGTCAGAAAAGTAGATTCTTTACATGTGGACACACCTAAAGAATGGCTATGCTCAGGTCCATTGAATCTCTTATTGTTTCCCATCATGAAAATAAATGATGACCAGAAGACTACTCAGTTAGCATTTGATGCAAATCATAAATATACAGAAAGACCCAATTCTTAAACCAGCCAAAATATTTTCTAAAAAAATTGTTGCATTGGCCAAACTTCAGTTTTGCCTGAAATTTATTCTACCTATTTCATTAGCTGCTTATTGTAAGATGATATAAAGCCACAACCAAAAAATTAAGGAAGGAAATTGAGATACTGATCAGGAAATTATAGAAGAAAATTTAAACTAGATGAAGAAATTTTGTAAGTTTTACTTTAAAGTAAAATTCAACAAAAAAATAAGAAAAGTGGTATTTCAAAACTAAATATTTCTAACTCTTGAGAAAAACAACAAGGCAGATAAGACATGGGATGTTTTATCGCTGAAATGTGGTGTCTTCTGTTTGTCTCACTAGCTGAGAATAAACACAGATAAAGGACAGGTATCCTGCAAATGTCCTCAGTTCCATTTTGGTCGGTGCAGTGTTTCAGCTCCAGACAAAGTAGCTAAACGAATTGGTTTGTAATGTGTCTAAACAAAACAGACTAGTCTACCTTCTATATCTTTTAACTAATTCCAGCACTACTCCATTGCCCCCAGTATTGCAAAACTGGTAAAATCCTCCCATTTACATCAGAAAATACTGATATCTGTGGTGGTTTGAATTTGCACTTCAGCCTCAGAAAAACCAGACCTGTGTCACCCATCTCCATGCAGGTGCCAGAAAGGAACTTGTGGCACTCAGCTACATTAGCATGCCCCTCTGCCTACACAACTTTAGCAGCAATTTTGCTACTTCAAAGAGTTGTAGGAATTTGCAAATTCGCAAAGAGCTTTGATGTTGCCATGGCTCCCTCTTCCAAGGCAAGTGACACTCAGCAGTGAGGCAGAAGACAGCAATGAGTCCCCTCCTCTCTGTTCCCTGTAGAGCTACCCTGACCCAACAATTAGTGAGGAGCACCAACAAGATCCAGAAGAAATCTGTGCTTCAAAAGTGAGATCTGTTTTGTCCAGAGTAACACATGCAGCAGGACAAAGCCCAGTATACTGTAAAAGCTGTAAACCAATTTATTATTTACAAATTCTTAGAAAATGAGTAATTCATTTCAGATGACTCTCTGAGGATCAGAAGTACACTACAGCCAGTGCCAGTACCTGAACTACAGCCTTCAGCCCAAAGATGTCAGTAGCCAATATTGCAGATTTTTATGTCAGAAACTATTTTTGCTTATTAACATATGAGTAGCACGAATACGTCTGTTAACAAAGTGGAGAAGCAGCCAGCTTTCCCATTATGGACTTTAAATAACACAGAGATATTTTTGAAACTGTATTCTTCATAGACTGTCACAGCTAAAGAGAAATAGAGCAAATTCATCTGTTCTAAAATTACTCCTCTGAGTGTAAACAGTGTTAATACACTTAATAATAGATGGTATGTACATAGGTGTGTGTTTGCATGTGTGTATGTATGCCTTGTATATATTACCTATACAACAAAAAGATGAATATTGATTTATTTTTAAAAAAGTCATGCTATCATTACCAAAAGTTAATCTGTATAATGGAACATGAGTAACAGTCTAATTATTAAAATTATGTCTACAATGAAGGAATTCTGATCGCTTTCTGTCCAGTCTGGGAGCTTCCACAACCAAAAGGTGCTGTTTTCACCTAAAAAACTCCTTTGTAAAATTTCCTGGAAGATTTACTAAGAATATTTATTTTGAAAATGTTCTTTCCACAGTAAAAGACTGGAGTTTCATTTATATAATAAAATATATTAAAGTTCATTATAGTTTCTGCAATGACAACCTGGGGTACTGAATGTCATGTTTTTTCAGCCTGAATGAAAATTCTGATTACTGCCCTCCACTGTGGAAAGACTGACAATCACAGGCCTCCAGCAATGAGACAGGAGGATAACCTATTGTTTGCTGTTTCCCAAAGGCTGTAATGACTCTTACTTAAACACCAAAATGAAGATAAAAGCTAATTCCAATTACAAGAAACAACTTCAGAAACACTGCTGCTTGATTCTAATTGTGAAGACAAGCATCCAGGTCGACATATTTTCCCAACTAATCATGCTTAAGATATATAAGCCAATGCAATCATGCACAGGAAGAGAAGATACTAAACAGTGTTTGGTTTATTTTACATTAAAGCTACAAAGCTTTATCCATCTACAGTACAGTGCTTAGCCTGAAATATACAATACCAGCCTTTTTAATTTTATAAAGCTGAAGCCAAGAGCACAATATGCACTTTTTTTGGATACATTTAAGTCCCTTCATTTCAACCTTCCCTATCCAGGCACTTTAAGATTTAAGATTGGTTTAATATCTAATAATAAGAAAAACTCTTGAAGAGACTGAAGATAATATTGCCAAGCAAAGATTAGTTTAGTTTGGTAACATCGCAATATTATGCAATAGTTAATGCTTTCCCTAGCGTTTCCTTTCAGGGTCACTTTTACCTGTAAAACTGAAATTAAATTCCCTGTGTGCTACTAAGATCAAAAATATAGCAATACATGATTATTATACAAATTATGTACCCTATTAATAGAGGTACAGTATTTAAATTACAGTCAATGCAGTCTTCTCCAAGCACTGAATATCACGAATTTCTTAGTATGAATAATTTAAACCATGATGTTTAGACAATGGAAGAGTAGCATTCTCCAAACTTTATTTTACTGGAACTAGCCTGAAGCTGTGGGGCTTGAAGCAAAACTTGTGGGACTGCAAAGTGCAGAGCAGAATCCAGATGCCTGCAACAGGTGTTTGGTGAAGGACACCATGGATATTCTGTTGCCTGCCAGGGTAGGCAGACGGGAACTAGAGTACTAGATGGGAACTACCTGGGAAGAGGTGGTGGTGTTTAGAAAGTATTTAAGAGTTGTCTACAGGATTTCTAGTGGGTTGATGCTGTGGGAGGCAAAATAATATGCTTGAGCAGAGTCAGCTTGGAGGGGGAGATTGCTGAGGTTGGTGGCTCTTTACTTTGTTTGCTTCTACTGCACCAAGCTAATCTTTCTCAGGAGAGAGTGAAGCAGAAGACACTTGGCAGTATTGGTGAAGTACATAGAAGACTGTTCACTAAAAGAAGAAATTTCAAAGAAGAGCTGGGACAATTAATTAAATTACCCTCCGCTGTTTTTGTACTCTCTCAAAAGTAACTGAACACGTATTTTTGTGATTCAATGACTGGATGATCAGATCTTTACAAAACAAGACATAATTGCAATTTGTTTTCTCCTTTCTTTGAAGCTATGCCCACAACTCCTTAATCTTAAAGACTGACAGGCTAAACCCTGACCTCTCACTCTTTCTAAGGCAGATTACTGATACACGCAATGTATAAGGCTATGTATTTACAGCAACATATAATGCCACATATTTCAGAAAGACAGAGAGACAAAAACAAATACTGAGAATAAAAAAGTTAAACACAAGTCTTCGAAGTCAAATTTGGCCAAAACCAAAGTCCATGAAGTGCCAAGGACAAATTCTGTGAGTTTCAATAGAAAATATACATAAAAGACATCTCAAAATTTAATGGCTCAATTGCATGCTCCAAATATAAAATATTATAGTCAATATAATTGACAATTTAGAAATCAGTTTAGTTGTGTGAGAAAACACAATTCCTCAAAATAAAGGTAAGCCAAACTAACCATAATCTAGTAAAGCAAAAAACCTAGTCTTTTTGTTTTACAGATTTTAAGTGTTTTCACAATTACTTAGGAAACACCTTGATTTATGAGGAAAAGGCCATTTTTCATCTGAAAGTGTACACAAAAAACCCTGTAAATAGTTTCAGTGTTGTTACCAAGAAATTACTAAATTGGAAAGGGAATTTTTTGAGTTAAGGTTGCAAAATATGGTAGATTGAATACTGCAATTCTAGGCTAATCTCTTTCTGAGCTGTAAAAATGGTTACTAGTTCTCTTAGGTGCAGAGAAATAAATCTTACATTTTAACTCTAAGCACTTCAATTTAAGCCCCAAATCTCAATTACAACTGAAAGTCTTCAGCATGAGAGCTCAAGATTTCAATATCTCTATAATCAGTTCTTATTACATCTGACTGATTTAATTTCAAAATATTTTGTGCAGCTGTTAACACTCATCAGAGGTGTCCTCTTACTTAATCCTCTGTTGGAAGTTAGAAGCTGCTTACCATACTGCACTGCAGTCAATACAATTATTTTAATTTATATGCTGTTCTAGACCATAATATTACTAATGAATAAGAACTATTCTCACAACAGTAATTCATTAATCTTCAGTAGATTAAAGTATTCTGTAAGCAGCTTTCAAAATTGGCTTTTATGACTATGTCATGCAAGATCTGTTTTGTCTCACAGAGGATAATTGAATAATGGTGGTATTTTTTTGACCTTTTGAAGAAGCAAGACAGCTTGGACTGTCAACCCATCTCCATAACACACATCAAACCATCCTTTTTAGTAAACACATTATTATTTTTCTTCCAGCTATACTTACTGCAATGCATCTTACTTTGCTCACATTTTATTTGTTTCTAGGCTCAAAGGATCAGCTTTGTTAGTGAGATTACATCAGTGAATTCAGTCAAGCCACTGCAGGCATGAATCTGATCTGGCAAACAATAGATGTTTTCTATTTAATATTCTCCAAGTCACTTTGTGAAGCTTTGAAAACCTAAGCAGTGTAGGTGAAGAAGCTTGGACCTAGAGCAATTAGAGGTCTTACCCTTCCTCTCCAGTATTAATGAACATTTATATCTATTCCAGACAGTTTGGTTTTAAGGATCAAGAAAGCTTAGAACAAAAACTGATACCCGTTTGGACTACATTTTAGCATCTTCACTCCAGCTGGTGTGGACTCTAGGAAAAAGCATCCATCTTACCATCGCTGTTGATGCAGACGACAACAGGAACCTGTGTCCCAGGGCCACATGGCTTTTCATTGTCAGGAATGCATTCCTCCAGCCCTGTGATTCTCCAGTCATAGCAAGAGGGCTCTTCACATGGGATGGCTTCCAACAGGTGAGGGCAGTTTCCTGTTCCCCCTGTAGGCTCATTGGTGATGCGACGTTTCCTTAGTTTAAAGCCTGAAATGTCCATGAAAATAACAATTTAACTCTAAAGTGTGAAGCACTTTCTGCATCTGTCTGCACCTGAATGAACCAGTTCTGTTTCTCTTCTCTGTAAAACATACCACAAACATTCAGCAGAACAACGTATTTTAGATCATTGGGTAGAAGAACTCATTAAAGAAGGTCTAGAGTCCTTCTTTAGCTTCAATGTTTTGAGCCTCCTCAGGAGGCTTTACCTTAAACCCCTGTTTATCATAGTCATGCAGACAGGGTCATTTTCCGAGCATCACTCTTGCAAGATCCATCTCATTTCATAAATCTTGACTACATTTCTGGGTTACCATTTCTCAAATACGTTGTTTTTTTCTTCTCAGGTATGGTCTAACAGGAACGGATTATCAAGTGAAATCAGCTTATAAACACTTCCTTCCCCCTCCAACCCTCCAAAATAAAATGGAAGAATAAAAAGACAACCCTGTGAGAAAAAGAAAAGCATGGAAATAAACTTAAATCCTCTGAATACATTTTCAGTAACAAACATCACAATATTCCCTTGCAAGTATTTAAAAATTTCCTTAAGACTACCCAAACTCTTTTAGGAATGGAGAAATGATGGGCCTTTATGCACTGTGTCATCTCCCATGTCAATGCCAGTGACCAAAAGCAGCCCCCTCTCTCCTTTCAGGATGGCCCATTGGAAAAAAACAGAATAAATACAGTCAGAACAACCTAACCAGACTGAATAGATCAAAGAAATAGTTTCTCATATCTTTTCACAGTTTCTTTTGTTTTATATCAGTATTCAGGCAAGTTAGTAATACATAGATGTTTTTCATAAAATACTTCATATAACTCCGTCATTTCTACCAGGACAAAACTAAACAGGAGAGTTTTCAAACTCACATATGCAAGAATTGATTTATTGAAGACATGCCTCTTAATTCAACTATTTACTTTAAAAATACATTTCCATTTCTCTTCAGTTGCTGTTTGTTTTCTTTTTTCCTAAATCTAAGAGTTCAGACAAATTATGTGCAAAAGGTTTAGTAAGCCTGACACAAAAGGCTGATATAATTTCAAAAATAAAGAACTCCAATATCCACAGCAACAAAGGATGCAAATGATCTGGAAATATGTAGAGAGACATGCTGCTAAAAGTGGGAATGCCTGTGCAATTTTCACATCATTCTCTCAGAAGAACTGTCAATGCAGTTATAAAATAAAAATGTTAGAATTTCAAGATAAGAAGAAAACATTGGCAGTTGAGAAAAGATCCCTGCTCATGTGTGCAGGAATAAAGGCTTGCATAAAGTACATACTAATGTATTTCTATTAGACCAATGTCCAAATCAGTCTCATAAACCTAAACTTTATGCCTGAAAATGTAGCAAATCTTTCAGTGATGGACAGCAACAGAAATAACAGACTACTTGACAGCTGTACTCAGACAAAACTTAATCCGACAGATTCACACACTGGACTGCCTTCTCCTTCTTGAACTGATCAAGGTTGGGTCAGGGTTCCACAAAACAGCTTTGTAAAATCTGTATTATTGCTGCTCAGACAGAAGTGTAGCTCACAGTATGCCAGAAAGATCCAGCTAAGCAAACATAGTAATCACAGTTGCTCCTTCCAGTGGACATATGTAGCTGTCCTTCCTTATGACTTTTTTCAATCAAGAAACCAAGTCTGCGTTCCCAACTTTTATCAGATAATCTCTTTGCAGCAATGACTAGGCCAGTTTTTCTCATTTACAGCCAGAAGCCCACAGACTTCTAACATGAGGTCCCTGTCACTGCATTCTTGCTTTCCTATTTTGATGTCAGGTTACTACAATCTGTTCTGCATGGCAATAAGTTGTAAAATGTGCTGAAACTGAAACCAGCACATATGTCATAAATGTAACAGTGTCACGTATCAACAGTGAATGGTGCCATCTCTTTGCCAGATCATGCTTTATGGTCTAATGGTGAAATCTTAAGCTATTACGGAACTGTAAATCTTTGAATGCCTTGTATGCTACACACCTCAAAGAAAGCTTCTGTCCTCCTTTGAGAGAGTGCCAAAACTGTGTTTTGAAGACACAAATTGCATCCCTTTCAATCTGAGAGGAAGTTTTGAAACTGGAATTGACCTGAAAAACCCAAATAGATCTTGAGAGCCTAGTAAACAGGCTACATTTCTGCCACCTTTGGTGTAACTGATGTCAAATGCAGTCCTAATTCAATTACTTTATTTTGATGCCCAGAGGCATTAGATATACACTTCTTGGTACAAAATTTTGTGTGCTTGCACAACCTAGCAACTTAGGAATAGTAAATATCACCCTTAAAAGGCTCTGCTGAATATTTACATACCCTTCTTGGCCTGAGGGTCATCACAGCTTTCATAGGTGCATGGTCCCCAGGCTGACCATGCCGAGGTCTCACACTCTGTAGGACAGGGAACATGGCACAGCTGGGAGGTGCTGGGAAGAGGTCCTGTACACAGTTTACGGTCTACTGGCCTTGAAGCTGTCAAAACAAAATTAAAATATTTCTCATATGTCACTGATCATGAGCCTCAGCTCTAAGCAGACAGAACCATCCTTCAGTCGGAAAGGCTGGTATTTCATCCTTTTAATCTGATGATGTGATGGAAAAATGTCTGCCTTGAAAAAAACTGAATGGAAGTCAGTTTACTCTCTGCATGAACAAAGTCAAATCCCATTAAGGGGAGATGGGAAAACTGTAGATAATGCAGCACCCACTCCAACCCAGGTCTTTCCTTTGAGGGGTAAATTACACCACAACAATTGTTCAGTTTGTACGCTGCATAAATTTGTGTCCTGCTATCTCATTACTTCTTCCCTTAAGAAACTGAACAAAAAGCTGCATAAACCCCCTTTGCACTTGTATATGTAAGCTAAATGATATTATAACTTCAAAGGCCTGGTTAATTAATATTTAAAAGATTATTTTTAAGCTTTAACCTGAAAAAAAGCTAAAATTATAGCAAAAAACATTTTTTTCTTTTACTCTAAAGACCATCAAGTGCACACTCAGCAGTAAGATTTGTGCAGCAGCAACTTTAGTTCAAGAGAGGCTTTGTTTCACATATATATATGGCTTGTGTTTGCTATATATATGTCTATAAATACGTATAAATAATGTATACATGTAGTTGTAAAAACTGCACAAGAATTTATTTTTTTAAGTGCTATTAATCTATAGAGACACATGTGAAGGTAGAGTCTTCTGTTCTTTAAGGATCAATAACCTGGGCCAAAATTACCCTTTTCCTTCTGTACTTTATTCTTTCGACTTTCCAGGAAATAAAAGTAACAGGAAAATTCTATAAGGTGCCAGAGTAAGGCTCAGAACTCCAACTGAAAATGTACCATTTCATTGAAAGCAAGATTTTAATTCTCTTTCATGATACACAACTTGATAAAATATTACAGCAAGCAGAGAATATCTGCAAGAAGTCTGCGACATTATTTTACTTTGGTTGATTGAGGAAATGTGAAATTCCTTAAAACACTCCCATTCTATTGGCTATTTTTTTCCCATTGGGAAGTTACTTAATTAATTTTTGCCACCACTTTTGATGGAAAGACTCTCAGATTAAATAAATACAGTATATGACAAAATATCTTTCTGAAAGATGAGATCAATAACTGCTTATATAGAATGTGAAAGTAAACACCAGGCCGTTGAAGTACAGTCAGGCTTGCAGACATATGTGTATGTCTTTCCATTCAGATTTCCTAAGCAGGTGATTTTTACAGTTTCCAAAAAAGCATCCAATTCTCACTTTTTTAAGGGGAAAATGGAATTAAAAATCCTCACCCTATTCTGTTTTTAAATGTTGCCTCCTTTGGCACAGTTTTATATTGTGTTTCTCCACATAATGAAGGCATGAAGATGGCAGATAGTAATTTATTATTACTGCCTCTAGTTCACCAATTCTCTTGAAACAAAATAATATAAAGCCTAATATTCCATCATCAACATAGTGCTATGTTGAAACTAAATTTTATGACATATCATTGATTTTTACAGTAAGTTTGACATGCAAATATGCATATTTGGTGTAGAAAATGGATATGAGTAAACATAATTTGCCTGTTGAATTTGTATTGAATAGTTTCTAATAAAAAAAGAAAAACAGTAAGCAAGTGCTGTCCATACATTTTTAACCTTGATTTAATTGTGGAATTGCCCAAGTGAGAGAGTTGAAATTAATGGGCACTCATACTCCTGAGACAGTCTTGCTTCAGGGAATAGAGGAAGTGCTGTGAGAAATTCCATGCTTCATCTCTAGCCTTCATAATGATAAAAAACATATCATCACACTAGTTCAGGGAATTTTACTCAGAAAAATAGCAAAGATCTTTAGTAAGAAAGCTTTAAATAGCAGTATTTTCATATCACAGGTATCAATAAATCTTCAAATATGCCAAAATGCTTTTCAAAATGCTGCTTTTAGACCCTAAGTGATGTACAAATGCTATGTCTTATATTTTGCTTTTACAACAAAATTCAACCACAGGACAGAAAAGCTCTATTTCAAGTTATTAAAATCGTTTTCATCATTGAGGACTTATGATGAATTTCATGCAGGATTACTCAGAATTCTTTTTTTTGAGACAACAGTAAAATAAGAAAACAGCTTTGCCTGGGCATCTCATGACCATCTTGTTCCCATGAATTTAAATTAATTTCTTTCAGCATCACAAGAGTATGATTGAACATAGGCTTTGATGCTTACTGTTTAGCAAAGACACTCTGAGATAAGATGATACTGTATGCATATATTTACAGTTTAAAACCTTGTCTGATCTCTGTCCTTTCAGACTGTCTTGTGTCAGCAACAAAGATTGTTCTTTATTTCTCGGAAGAAATGTTGAATGCTGATTAGATTGTGTGTAATACTACAAGACCTGTGTGAAATTTGACAAAATTTTGGGCCAAAAATAGAAAGAAAAGTTATTGCATTTTGATAATCTCTCTCTCTTCTTTGACCTAACTATTAATTTTCAAGGAATTTCAGGTTTGAGGGTAGTAACCTAAAAGCTAAAGTATGATTTAATTATCCATTCCTCAAATCATCTTCTATATTAGTAAATTTTAGCTGAATATATTTTATATCCTTGGAAAACACCACCTTGAATTACTGCATTTTAAAAACAAGTGAAAAGAAAAACACTTCTGCTATTATGCATTTGCTACATTTATCAAGATCTCAAACTCTCCATCTTTCTCTAAAGACCCTCAAGAGATCAGTGCCAGTAATGACCAGGCTGGCAAAGAGACTGAATTCTCTATGTGACTGCATCAGCATAAGCAGACACAATTGCATATTTCTCTTTCTGGTCATTTGTCACACTGGTTTCATAGAAAACAACACAAAGAAATTTCTCCAAATACTCTCACTCAAAAATCCCAAGAAAAACCCAAGCTCAAAACACATTATGACCAACAATTAAATAGCACATTTTGTTCTCATTTTCTATAATGCTGAATTCTCTTATCAAAAAACAATTAGATAATTCAGAACTTTATCCTCTGTAAGACAGCACAATTCCATGCATGTAAGCAGTTCCCCTGTGTTTAATAGGGCAACGGATGCATATTTGCAGATGTAGAATAACTTTATGCCAATAAAGGAACTTTCCTCCTCTTTATTCTACATCGAGGGTTTTAAAGGTACTCGGAATAAAATGAAACAGTCCACCTCATATAGTAAGAGAAACTTCATGACTAAACATGTTAAGTAGGTGAATGGAGATGAAACTATTTAAGTCAGTGGCAAGTAAATGGCAGAATGACTGTGACCTCCAGGAAACTTGATTGCCACTCCTTAACAACTAATGTTCCTTCTTCCTTCTACTGACCTGAATGGCGATGAGGGATTCTGGTTCAGCTAAGTATTAGAAGTTGAAATTCTTACCAGAGGCCTAACTTGGTGTTGTAAATCTACAGAAGGGACTGGAAACAGCACCTATGACAAAAGCTACAAAACAATTCCCAAAGCTCAGAAGTGAGAGGAAAAGCAGTCACTAGCTAAAATGGTTCAGGGGTGGAGCAGGCAACTGTTCCAGCATCCCAGCTGGCTCATGAGCTTCATTGGTTTGAATTTTGGCCTGTCACTTTCAAACTGATCTGAAATTTCCTGAGAATGCTCAAATCCATTTAACTATTTCAGAGCTACATAAACATGTTAATTATACACATATAGCAAACAAGGTCCCCCAAAAGGGACATTGCCTCCTTTGCATGCTCTTAATCAAAAGGTCAGGTTGGAGGCCTTAATTTACCTACCTGTTATTTCAAAAGTGATTGATAGCAGAGGTGCAGCACTAGCCTTCGACTTGCTCTGTGACTGACTTTCTGAAATAACAGGGAAACGCCACCATGAGTATATGAGAATGGAGGTCTTTAAAGCAGCCTTACCAAGACAGCATTTGCTACAACCAACAGTAGACTACCCTGAGATGAAGGCGTTTCCCCACAGCATAATCTGGTGGGTGTGTGCCCTGGCTTTTACCCATCTTCAAATGACTCACTGTTTTCTATTCTGAGAGCGGAGAGAGAGGGAGGATGAGCAGAGCAGCACCTCTTCTGAAAATCTGTCCCTAACGTGGAAAGAGACCAGAGCTCCTTTTTAAACTAAGAACCACTTCACCCCCAGTTTGAGCTCTTGAAAAACTGTTCTCATGTTTATGCATCCAAAGACTAGTTACATTTTAATCAGCTTTCAGGAGCCTGCAGAGATTACCTCCTGATGGGCTCCATGTATTCCTGTCACAGTCTGATAAGGGCAAATTTCACACACGCCTAATCTGGCGAGACTTCACAGCCCACCAAAATCCTAATCATCATTCTGAACAGTAAGCTGCCACTGGTTTTATTGTTACCTCTCCTTAGCTGGGAGGTTTTTGTAGTTCACACTACAGCAGAGGCATCTAAACTTTGTTCAGCAGAGGCGATTTACTAAAAGCCCTTGGGCAGAGCTGATTTGCATAAGACAAAGAGGCTTGAAAGCTTCTTCTTTAATAAATACAGATGTGGGGCTGCGGAGCTCACAGTCACACCCTACTGATCTGAGCAGTCACGCTGAAATGAATGTTGGCATTATCATTCCCCACAAACTCTACCTCTACGGCAAGTTTGAGAGTACCTTTAAACCACAGCAGGAACCTCACTAGTCTGGTGTTTGGCCAGCCCTGGACAAAAGGTGGCATTATATAGGATTTGCATATCAATGTTGTTTTTCCTGAGGTATATGGCTGTTGTTTTTCCCTGAAGTATATGGCTGTATTTATTTTTTTAAATTAATAATAATACAATACATGTTTGTATGAAATAGGTAGAGGATAAAATTTAATTAAAAAGCTAAATGCGTTTAGCTTAATTCAATGATTTTTGACTCTATAGTGCTGCATTACTATACAGAAGCAGATGTACTGTAAACTACTCAAGTGTTATTCTAAAGCTTGTAGATTACCAAATGAATTAAAGATTTTGTGTTCTAAGCTATTCTCTTTTTTCTTAAGAAGCTGTACAGGCTTCAACAGCGACAAGGAATAATCTCTTCTCTCTTTCAGTTAGGTAAATAAACCCATGAAATTGTATTGGCTTGAAGTCCTGAGCACTACTTAAAAACTTGACCAAATGAAGGAAAAAAAAATCAATTCCCTAAGAATGAAATCTAATAATATTTTCACATTTTTCTATATTGAGCTTACATGCCAGAATTGACATATTCCATCTGCACATCAAACAGCACAAGTTCATCACCCAGATGAAGAACACACAAGAAATTTACAGTAGATGAAAAAACCGAAACTAGGACTTCTGACCAACCTTTTCAGGCTCTTTCTTACGGAAAGGTATCCTGCACAGTATTTTTCAGTAGACACTAAGAAATAGTAGTTTGTAGGAATTTATATTTGGAATCTATATTTGCAGCACAGAGAATGAAATCTCTGCTACAGTGATTAAGTGTTTTCATCTGAATTAAAAAATAGCAGTAACTCACAAGGTAAGGAGGCACTCGTGACAGAAGACAATGGCTGTGAAGAGCTCTGGAATGCTGACATGCTCTGATTTCACACTAATTTAATTGCAAATGAATCAAATTTACCTTCTTTATCCTTGAGGGTATTTAAGTAGGAGAGGAGGTTTTCGTTAGCTTGCACACAGTACACCTCCCTGGTTTGAACGCCACCTCCGCACAGCGCTGTCTGATTTCCTCGCCTCTTGTCCTGTTGGCTGAGGAGAGGATCGACACGGCATTCTGTCCACTCAGTGGTCCGCCAGCCGTACCTGGATCAAATTTGGTTCATTGGGTCTTTAGAAATTGTGAAGCCATTTTACACAGTATTAAATTATACGAGCTGAAACACCTCAGTAACCTCAATCATTTCATAAAAGGCCTGAGCACCCCAATTTCTTACACACAAAGGTGCATTAAATCTTGCATTTTATGTGCATGGAAACTTTTTTGGTATTATTTAATTTTTAAAATCATTACTCTTTAGGAGGATTTTTTCTGTTCAATTCTTGAAACATACTACTTTGATATACAGAGACATGTAGTCCATGTTCAGATAAGTAATCTTTCAAGATTGTGACTCTCAGCATTTGTTTAGAGCTTGATAATTTATATAAACAAAATGCAAAATGCAAAAGAGATGTGAATGCTGAGAAACATAAGAGCTGGAAAATGAAGGAAAAACTTCACAACTCCCCCCCTCTCCCCAAATAACACAAAAGCCTATTGTTATCTTTGGTAGGAGACACAGAATTTTCTTCTGGATATCAAGGTGAAACTATAATTGTATTTTTTATTATGACTACAGAAAAACTTCTCAGTGAGTTATTTTTTTTCACAGCTAAAAGGAAGATCATTCTGCAGTACTGAAGTGTCCCTGCTGGGTACTGACGAATGATGAGAAGCTGGAAGCTTCCTAATCAGAGAATACATAGCAAAGATCATCTTTGACTCACAGGTAAAACCCCAGTCAGGATTATGAACTGTAAGAAATGCCACAGAATTCCCTACCTAACAAGTACTTTAAGGCTAAATAAAGCAAAGAGCTTCCTAATGCAGCTGGAGATAAAGAAAGATGATATTTCAACTCTTAAATGAAAAATATATACCACAGTCAAAGATGCTTAACATCAAGTGACGTTTCTCCACACCCTATTCTTAGTTTCATGATGAAAAAACACAGTTGGGACTCTATTATTAATTTTGATTAGATAAGGATTACAGCAATCTCTTGCATTGTAAAGTACTCACTGTCATTTCTCCTAAAATTTATTTGCTGTCACTGTTAGCCTCTCCCACTCCTCATTTGGGGCTCAGTAATGCCTTTGTTGTGCTGAATACAGGACTCACTAAAACAGTCTGTTAGCTAACCAGATGTTTATCATCCCTTTCCTTTGTTCAACATTTGGTCTGCAAATGGACAAGAAATTAAGAAAACAATGATTCTGGTAGAAATGTTATGTAAGGAAAGGATTGTTGATAAATCAATACAATTAATTTATTCCCATCTTGCCTGAATCTGAGTATGTGCAAATATTGTCTTTTAAAAACTGAAATTAATGAAAAGAAAATATACTTATTATTATTCCTGTACTTAGAGAAGGAACTGGCTACACTACAATGGTAGCTATTTGCAGACTTTGGGCTTTCAAGAACACTCAATATACAAGTATAAAGAGAAAAGGTAAAGTCCTACCTATTATTTCTTTAAAAATGGTTTGCTTGATATTCCAGTACCAGCCCATTACGCTTAATTGAAATTGTCCATTTTACTAAGAGAGAACTGACATGAACCAACTTACGTAATGCAGGGTGCTACGCCGTCTCCTTGAGAAACACACTGCTCTGCTTCTTCTAATTGTGGGCATTCGCTTTCACCGCCAACAGGGAGCTGCTTAATGGTCCGTGATCTTGTACGATTCCCTTTAGGGGTTGTCATGTCAAAGCAGGTTTTGGAGCAGGGGGTCCATTCTGACCACTCTGACACCTGGCACTCCTTTGTGATCACACAGGACTGAAACGTGATGGGCAGCTTCTCCTGTTTGCAGAAGCTGTAACAAGAGAGCGTTTTAGCACACATATCCACAGACAGTCATGAACTCTTACAGCAAAAGCAATGTCAAAGTCAGTAAATATTTTTAAAGCTGTTAAGTTTTACTCCACATTTATCTGATCCTGAAAAGTCAGCCAAAAGGGCTTTTGGCAAAAGTGACTCAAACCTGACAAATAAGATTTTCTATAGTAAAAAATTACCAGTTCTGCCATATCTGTGATCAAAATATTGCCATGTCGGTGAATAAAATTAAAATTGAAGTCTTCCTACATGTATAGAAGTACAACAGAGGAAATATAGACATTTTTCACTTCTTATCTTTTATTCTTAGGCAACTCTTTTTTTCTTTTGGAACTATGTTCCAAGTAAGGAGGATCAAACCCCAAGATGACTAAAGGTGTTTTTGCAGAGAACAAAATACTCTATATCATCTTTTTCTAATTTGCAGAATACAAATGGTCTAAAAACACAATGGCAAACATATTGAATGCTTGGTCACTAATAACTTATTTTGTTAATAGTTGGTATAATGCCACAGTGATGCCTCATGGTCCAAACAGGGAATGATCCCATTGTACTTATTTCCTGTTCCTTATGAAGGCAATAATTTAATTTCCATTTTCTATCTGATTGCTTCATTCAGATATTACATAGGTTGTCAGCAAGATTTTCTCCCTCTAAACAACTCTTCATTTTAAATTTTATAATCTAAGTAAAAACTAACATTTCTATTTTAAAGTTTGATTCACAATAGAAAAATGAGATATAGGGAAGGTAAACTACAGTTAAATTGAACATAACTTTTATCTCCTTAATTACAATTACAACATAGATTTCTTTTTTTTTATCATGTCTGGGTTGGAATAAAAACCTGGTTTCTGAAGCAGTTAAATATACAGGAAAAATATTTACTGGTACTGTAAGTAGCACAATGAAATGCTCTGCTCAATACCAGTCCTATAAACTACACAAGAAAAGCTTGCCTTTTTTTTCTTCCTTTAAAAGAACACAAAATAACAGAGAAAAATTAATATTTACAAGGATTTCACTGCTATAAAAAATTTGGCCCTACCCATATATCCAACGTAATTTTGAACCTCAATTTAAAAAATTTTGTAATAGAACTAGGGGTACTTGATGAAACTGAGAGATTTAAAAACACAATAAATGAAAGCATTATATACATAAGAAACAGACTAATTCTACATCTTGCTAGCAGAAGATCCTGGTTGTGGAGACAGTGCCATCATATCCAAAATGAGGTTGACAAATCTGTGAGCCCTCATCCCTAATACATTTACTTTGAATATTGGAGAAATACAAAATGAATGGACTGCAAAAGACAGTCAGGTCTCATATTTTTGGTCTTTAAATTGCATCTCCCTCTATCACTGGAGACAATATGGTCTTGTCTAAGACAATAACATGGCTGGGCTTGACAGACTAGGACCACCTGTATCAGGGGATTACTCAGTAGGAGTTTTCTAAAGTTCTTATTATGTAAAAGGTAGTGGTGATGGGGAAGCCCTAACCCTAGTCAATTTTTATTCTGCTTTAGGACAAAACCTAAACTTCTGTTTGTGGAGAAAGACACTCAGAGTTTTTGAGAAAATTTTTCTTTAATAATGGGCTTCTTCACCTACATGTAGCCCCACCTGGCATAGGACTGTAAAAATCAATAGATCAGTTTTGTACCTTTGACAAAACATACAGACCCACTGATCCCCCAAAGATACTTTTTAATGACTGGAGGAAAGATACATTCTTTATGGTTTCTAACATGGGCAGTATTTGCAAATTGTTTTGTAGAACAGATGGAGTAGCCTCCCCTTCCAAGTTCCCATCCCATGCGACACCTCTGAGACAGAGTAAGCCAACTTCTTCACGTGCACTGTGACTGGGGCTGAGTTTAATTATAGATGCATATTGCCAGGGAACATGCACAAATTTGCCACCCCAAAGCAGCTTTGGTGAGGAGGGAAGAGGTTAACTAATGATGTGTAACATCAGTCAGTAAAAAAGTCCATGGGCTTTGCATCTATTTCAAAACTTGTTTGGGAGAAGTGTTACATGAGGAAGGCTAATGTTTGTTACTAATTATTTCCATATGTTGGCATGAAGAAGACTCAAAAAAAATTGTACCATATTACTAACTCCATTATTTATTTATGATCCTTAACAAAAATAAAACAAGAGTTAAAGGATGCCTCACTTCAAATACTTACTTGTAAAATAAAATAATTTAAAATTAAATAAACAAGGATGTTCTTAAACTCTTGTAACCAGAACATAAATATTACTAGGGAGACAAGCAAGAGGTAATGTGAGTTATCTATTTATTTCCTTACTTGTTTATTAAAACAATGCACCACTTGCAGTACTACATAAACACCAACAAGAAAGTGGTTCTGTAAGTCACCACTACACAACCTCTTTTCTGTTATGCATACTGTCATTACTTTATGAGAGGGCAGAGATAACTACAATTAGAAAAAGAAGAGTTGCACAAGCAAATTAGCTGCTGTTTGTTTTTTTAACACTTGATTTTTCTTTGAGCAGGTTAGAGAAACAGTGAGAGCTAACTGGAAATGGCCACTATCAAGAGTTTTCCTTCATACAACAGGCAGCAGAAGAACATGTGTTGTACTCTAACCAAGTAAGGAAGGGAAAAATCACTTACTTCAAACTTTATTTTACCAGAAGAAACAAGCAGACTGATTCCAAATCAAAACCTGGGAATGTGTTTGTTAAACAAAATAGTTTCTTCTGTGTACCTAATTATACAGATTTGATCTCAACAAACTACTGAAAGCAAAGCTTACTTTCATGTAAAGCTCTGCATTTTTTGATGGATTTATGTGTCTTGTTTAGACATGCAGACTTGAGGTGAATCTTCTCATAGCATAAAAGGCAAATGGGCAATTAACACAACAGAAAATAAAAACAGACAACATTCATTTCATGACACCACCCAGCTCACTAGAAGCTCTGCACCAAACATCTCCATGCCTTTGACTAACGTCTAAGTACAAATTATATGCAAAGATAACCATTCAAGAAGCACAGGGAGGACACAAATAAGTCAACCCATACAGCTGTGCTCAGATAATTGCTTGGAAAGCTCAGAGAAAAGCACAAGTTACATAAAAATGCTGTTAAAAGTCAACAGAGCAGACTGGATACAAGAAGCAGCAGCATAAGGGGTAATGTAAAGTCTGCAGCATCTTGCTCTCAATTCAGTGAATATGTTCAAAGGAAAATGCTCCTAGTTTTTTGGCAGGGAAGACAGAATTTTACAACTTGAACTAAGGCTGTGGTATGAAAAAGTACTGTTTCAGACAACAGATATAATGGGGAAATGAAGCTTAAGGTACAAAAGTGACAGGATGGAAAGAGAAAGCAATCCCAAACAAAACAAAACATCACAGGGGATGAATGGTCCCTATTGCTATTACTTATTGCTAATAAGTTTATTATTGATAATAAAGCTATTCCTGACCTCAAAGACATAGATTAGACAAAAGAAGTAAAGAAAAAGGGAATGGTGGCTCAAAGGACAACCTACAGAGCATAATTACTGCTCAATCTCTTCTGAAGACATGTGGTCAAGAATTTGTGTCCACTCACGTTCCTCAAGAATTTGTCTCTACTCACATTCTGCAGCCTTATTTGTGCTTCTATTGCAATAAATAAAAACTAAATATCAGTTAAGAATTAAAGATAGGAAGGTTATGCCTAGGGATTTCAAAGGAATTTATGGGATAATTAAAGCTAAAGAATGGGGAGAACAAAGGTTGACACATAAGCCTGGAGCAAATTACACCACAATATCTGTGTACAAATGAGCAACTTGTGCAGTTGAAAGAACTCTCTGCAGTCAAAAATAAGCTTTAAAAGATATTAGATTAGTCAAGAGAAAAAAAAAATCTTTCTGAGGTAGTCTAAAGATCTGTTAGAGAATGAAAAATACTTTTACAACTTTACAAAATCAGGAAAACTTAATTTTATATGCCAATTACGTGTATGAATGTTTATAATCTCAGTCTCAAAAGTTGTCTTTTAAGTAATGTAGAAAAGTCATGGAAGAGACCATTGGAACCTCCTCCTCTACAAATTCAACGAGACAAGAAATGAGATTTTCTGATTTATTTTTCAATAGATAAAGCTGTGCACACTGCATTCATGAAGCCAAATGCATGCTAATGCATGACAGTAAGACTGATCTCTAAACTCATGCAAGATGAATAGAAAAAATAAATAGGTTTTAAACTAGGCAGTAGGACTCTTTGCTGCATGAGCATACTCCATACATAATTTGTACAACTAAGAGATTTTCTGCTTTTGCTGGTGTCTCCTCCATATCAAACTGGACTAGTATTTTAAAAGAAGAACTAATGAGAACAGATGATGAGCAGCATCAGAATGGCTGTGAGGTTCTATCAACTAGTTAATAACCATAATAATCCATGCAGTTGGAAACCTGCTTAGGCAGTAGCAAATAGAGGGCAAAAACGAAAAGACAGGAAGTACTCAGTCGCACTATCCCAAGATACACTGGTTTTCCAGCAAACTATGGCTTACAGACTTTTGAAATACAAGCTGAATCTTTGCCCTGAAGATTTTATAGTATTCACCTCTGTGAACTAATATAAATGTGTCCCAAAACTAGACAAGCTTTTGGTACGTACCTCATCTTAGTAGTGTGCATTGCACACCTATTTTACTGACCAATAACTGTAGATAGTTATTTTTGCATTAAAAGTGCTCAGTTAATTTAATTTTCTGACGTCAGGCCTTGCATAATTCTATTTGCTTTCTCTGAGGCATTTTTGAGCTTAGACATTTCTATAAGATCTTTCCTTGACTGTCTCTTTGTTAGGTCCAAGAGTCCTCTTTCACTTGGTCTTGTTTTATTTGAACACAGTTATATCCAGCAACTATACATTCTTTCTACTCTATGTGCAGCTTTGAGATGCAAACTGGTCTGGATTTGAGGACTGTTCAATATTCATGCTGAGGACATTCCTAAAATATCTGTACATTACTATATCTTGACAATCTGTAAATCAATGGAAGTAGGAGTCACAAACACAAGGTATTCAGGAGACACTATTTCAATTTTGTGCTTTTCTTGATACGCTGCTTTTCATGCTTGAATGTAATGGAGTAACAATGTGAGGTTTGTAATTTAAATCTAAAATCAAACAGGGAAGAACATGTCCTTTACAATAAATTCAATTAATTCACTCAGTACTGATATTTAAAAAGAACTATTATTTATTGTTTTTTGGCTATAATGTAAAGTAATGGAGCCCAACTGGCAAGGTTAATGTAAGCTAAATAGTCTTTTCAATAACTTTTGTCTGCATTACCTCTATTCCTTCACCATTCCTTCACCATTATCAACATTCAACTTTGGTTTTCCCATTATCCATGTTCAGCTTTGATTTTCATTAATGAAATGTTCACAGTTACTATTCCTTACTTCATTCACTATACTCATTCTGCCAGAATTCTGATAGACTTGTTTTTTCTCTAGCTGATTTTCCATTTGATTACATACAGAGATATCTATTATTCTGAAATGAATAACATGGCTACGGTTCAGAAGATTGATGCCAACATAAACTCTTGGCACTCAGGAAGAAAAAAAGACAGGGCTTTGATTGAAAAGGTCTTAATTTAAATTTTTCATTTCTTTTAATTGAAAACTGTGATTTTTTTTTTTTTTTTAATCCTGGTTGACTATTTGATGTAGTGGATTATGTCCAAGGTATCTTGGCTCCTGTCACCTTAGACTTCTTTGCAGGTGTACCTAGAGATCTGCCCAGTTGCTCCAGTCCTGGCACAACTGATCTATGCTTCCCATTGGTGTGGATGGCAGACACCCCCATATCCAAGAATTCAGCACAGCCAGCATTATTAAGAGACACTCAACAGACATTTATATTGTCAGACACCACACACAAAACCTATTGAAAAATGGCATTCTTCCTCTTCTTGACTCTCTCATACTAAATAGTGTCACAGGGATGAGATACCACATTCCCTTCAAGATCAGGAAGAGCTGTGGAGTCAGAACCTGTTCTATCTTCCCACCTTTTGGGAAGGAACTTCATTGTTATCTTTGCAGTTCTGCTGCATTCTCCAAAGGAAAACCCCAACAACATAATCCAATTATGTTTTGAGCAAACAAGACTGGCTGACTGAATAAATGAATTAAAAACTTTAGAGGACTGAAGAAGATGCAGCCAAAAACTAGACTATCTGCCTGGAAGAAACACATACTGAGTATCATAAGAGGAGGTTCAGCAGTTCAGCAGAAAAAGGTAGCTGCTTCTGAAGGTTTCAGATCAAAGGACAATCAACATTCTACGGAATTCCAACATGCTTTACCAGTTTTTTTTTAAAGCTTCATATAAATAAAAAGGAATAAGAACAAGGGCTACCTGGAAGATTAAAAACAAACAAACAAAAGAAAGCCCACAGTGGGCTCCCTCAGGCAGAATAATTTAATCATTTCCTAGGCACAAGTCCTGCACACCATAAGGCATCTCCCACAATCAGCTACATCATCACAAACCATGAGATTTTCTCTTGAATTCTTGCTGATCTCATGAAATATTACTTCATTGAATACCATTAGAAAATCGTTTCCAACCTTTAACAGCAACAAGATGACAACTGCTGACATACAAGCCCATTTCACCAAACAAAGTTGTCTGTAGAAAGACTTGGAACAATAATTAATTACTTACAGAACACCAAAACTACACAACAGTGCTGAACTAATAGTGCTCAAAACCAAAATTACACACATACACAAATACAGAGAAGCACGTAAAAGGCTGCCATTTTTGACTGAAGGGCAAACTAAAACTAGAGGAATCTTTTGGGAAAGAGTCAGAAAGTAATTTTGTGTTTGAAAATAGCCATTGTAAATCACAAAAACTAGAGATTGTAAATCACTAAAACTAGCCTGGGTAGCATGCTTGCAAGACAACCTAGAGGCATGCATGAACATTGGCTCAACTTCCAAAGAATCCTCAAGGCAAAAAAAAGAATTTAAAGCAGGAGCTGAGTACAAGCATATTTACTTTTCCTAGTGGAGAGAATATCAGGAGTTTGCTTAAAATTTTCTTAAATCTCAGTAAATTGCTACAAGACTAGAGACTATAAGGAACAGATTCCAAAAACCACATCTGTTTCTCATAACTGTAACCTTACAGTGAAGGAAGGGGTAAAATCTGTACCACACCACTCATTAGCATCACATCCTAGAAAAGATCAGGCTTAAACTGCTGGGAAATCTAATGACCCATGGGCAGACCCACAGCCTAGATGCTCACACCCCTAACAGTACTACCTCACAGAAATAATCTGGTTAGGTCAGAAGGTCAAATCAACCTTTGAAATATAAGGACTCATGTGTGCAATTTTCTACTGCAACTTTGAATGATCACACTCATGGGCAGGAAGCCTGAGGAAACACAACAGTATTTATGCTGAATATTAATCCTTTGTGTTATCTGGAATTAAATCCAGATCTTAATATTGCATGTGGAGCACCTTCTCCTTGCTCTTTATTTGACCACCATGGAAACTTAAGAGATACTCCGTATGAGTAAGAGGGATTTTGGAGTTAGGGGTACAAGAATCAACCAAAATGTCACGATGTGCTGCAAAAAGCTATTTATTTTCCATGCAGCGTTCTCCTCAGAGTTTGTACATCTTGTTATATGCATTAGATGCGTTAACCTCTAACCGTAAAATAATCAAATTAACTCTATGCCATTCTTGGACCACAGGTATAGCTGGATTTTGTGAGAGATTGTGATAAGTATTTGGCCTAAAGAAAAAAAGTGTGTTTTCTCATAAATAAAATCAATTTTTTTTTAAAAAAAAATCTATTTAATGTGCGGGTACTAGAGAGCAGGAATAATAATAGAGTGATTTAAATCCAGAGCTCAGATAACCCCCATGAGCTACTCTGAAGATATAAAATGTCTAGTCATCTTTGACGGGTTCTGTTTATGGCTGGAAACAACTTGTTTCTTTAAGGCAGTCAGTGAAAATACAGTGCCTGTAATTTTTCATAGTAGAAAATGACATAGTCCTCATTCATTTTCCATGCAGCTGCACTGATTAGTATTGGTCATCTTGTACATTGTTCTGAGAAACTGTTAGTACCTCCCAGTATAATGGACCATTATAATCACACAAACAATGAGTCCACTTCTATTTATTTACAATTCCAATACTGTCCACTTAAGTGTTTTTCACAACACTACTTTCCCATGATCCTTTCACAAGTTTAACTAGTTCTGCCAAACAATTTTGAAATAAACAAAACCGTGCAGGCTTCCTGCACTACAGGAGGAGACAGAGATTACATACAACTACTGTGTCAAGCAAAAATACATTGGCTAATATGGGCAAAGCAACAAGGGGTGCTACTGTACCCAAACAAGTGTCAACAACAGCTGCTGTGGGACTGTTGAGATACCATGAGTGTCTGAGGAGACAAGAAAGCAAAAGTGTTCCGTGAGAGTGCTATCTTTCACAGTCCAGTGATACAGTGACATCTCATGCTACAGATAATTTTGAAATTGGCAGAGCAGGTTATTTGGCAAGAATTTACAGAGATGACTTATTAAAGCTTTAGGGAGGAATTTTCCTTTTTCAGGGGGAATTTTCATTATATAGCATTAATCTGAATTCGCTTTGGCCTGAAATAAAAGCTTTAAATAACAGATCCACAGGGTCATCAGCAAAGAAAAAACAAACAAAATGCCAAACTTTGTGTATAAAAATATGCAATATTAATGTTAAGATATTAAGAAGTATATTACTGAAAATTATATTACTACTATTAGTTGTGTTTCAGGCATTAGTTTAGATTTGGTCCCTGTATTGATGCTTAGATTTGGCAGTATCACTGGCACCCTCACATTGTCCAGCATTTGGAAAAATGGTCAGTATTAGGAGGTGAGCCACACATTTTATTTCCAGTGGGACTGCTGAGAGTAAGGCACTGAAATAGCCAACCCTGCTGTTCTGGGGAGCTTTGACTTCTGTGTGTGAGTCCTGTGCATTTGCATATGTCCCAGGAGGATGCTCATTTCTCCTGCTCCCATACCATAACTTTATTAAGTTGATTGAGAAAACAAGGGCATACTCTAAGTCCCAGACTATGCTTAGCAGTTTCATAAAAAAACTAAACAAAACCAAAACACAAAATAAATATAAAAAAGTAATAGATTCTATTTTGTTCCCTATGGGACTTTTTACAGATTATGATATAATGCCAATTCAGGAAATCCAAAATTTATAAAAATATTCCTTGATTAACATTTATTTATTTTGTCACACTGAGGTCAATCAACATTAACTGATAATGAGGCAGAAAAGATGCATAAAAGTACAGTATAGAAAAATTTTTATTAAAGATCTCAGTACCTAATTCAATTTACCACTGTGCAACATAATCTCTTACTAGATTGAAGCTGAAAATTCAACACTGCACTCATTCAAGAAAATAATTTATTCATTCATAGGATTTATTGCCACAAGAGATTATCAGAACATGGAGTACAACCCTCATTACATTATAGCCTATTATATTTTGCTAAGGAAGACAATTACATGTATTTGAATAAAAACTATGTATGACAAAGGCACCCAATCTTGATGCTTTGCACAGAAATATACGAATGTCATACATCTAGATGACAGAACAACTGTTCACTGTATGAAATGAGTTAAAATATGGTGTGGAAAAAGGGATTGTTCATTGCTGTTTCAATTATTCAGCACGGTGTGTATGTTTCCATCTTAAATCTAGATTTGGGCATGGTATGTCAAATGTGTAGCAATACTGACAAGACACTGTCAAAACAGCAGCCTCAGTAAGATGATGGAGCAGGTAGTTAGAATAGAAAGGAACACACATTGAAAAATATTATGCATATCCACAGAAATTATTGTCTCCACCAAAATCTCATTAAAAAACTACAGGATGCTTCTACTTTAAAATTTGTGGAAATTCTAAAGGCACAGTGGAAAATGATACGAAAGCAATATGTTTGCATCATTTCTCTAAAAATAGTTTACATTTTTATTATCCCAATGCACCTGAAAATTAACCCTGTAGTTTTAGTTATCAAGAGGTTTTTTTATCCAAGGTTACTTTCTTCTTCCCTCTTCTACATTTGTACCAGATTCTACCCTCAATAATTACAAATTAATGAATCAAGATAACTGTATATAGCTCATTATCCAAATTTGTGATATTTACGGGTGCTCTGTAAGTGAACCACTTATGGCTTTTAAATCCTTACAGTATGGTGAGCTTGGAGGCTTCCTCTAAAAACAGCAGTAGAGCTGCCTTGGCAGTAACATAAAAAGTAGGGGCAGACATACATGCTCTCATCTGGTCCTCAGTGACAAGCAAAACAAAAGCCTGCTTATGCACCTTCATCTCCACAACCCATCCTCTCTGCATTGCTATTTCCCTCACCCTTCTGCAGCCCATCTCCTTGAAGTTGCTGAGCCTTAACCACTGCCATCTTCACACACATGCCCCTTTCTGCCTGTTGCTTCACGGAGGGGCTCAGAGAAGTACAGAGAATCTCTTAAGGTTTTTTCTAATGTATCTAGGGGTGCATTACAGGGTCCAACAAACTGAGTTGCTGTATTGCATGCCTGAATCTTTTTTTCTGTTTGCTGACAGCATATTTCTCTGGGTGACTTGTCTGCTTTCCAAATCAATGGCATAAATAAACCAACAGGCTTATGATGGTTTGGCTTGGATTTTATTTTCCTCCTTCACACAGTTTATAATTTATAGGAGTGAAAGTCCATAAAGTGAATGCAGACATTTGTTTTATGATTTGGAATGGGAGCATTGGGTTAAAAGGCTTCAGGACCTGGAAAGAAAAACAAAGCTAAAATGCCATTCTAGAAGAGAAGATTCTCCCTGTTTTTCCTGACAATATCTTGAGTATTATTCGCTCATCAGTCTAAATACTCAATTAGCCATTCCCAAATTCCTTAGTTTCTGGCTATTCAGCCAGAATATAACACCAGTAGCCAGTAGTGAATGTTGTGACTCTGCTTTAAGCAGATACACGTCTCTGTGAAGATGAAAAATGAAGCATTACATATACCCAACAAGACATATCAACAAGACACTTCAATAAATTTGTCCTACCGTCATCTCTCATGTTGAGACTATAGTACTGGAATAAATAAAAGCTCAAACTCTCCAAAACTTGAAATTTAGTAAAGCACTGCAATGAGATCATTATGAAAACTTCCAAAGGAGTTAAATTTGTTACAAGATGTGGATATAGATTTCTAGATATTTAATGAATGCACAGAATCAGTGAGGAAGGTGAAAAAACCTAAAAAATAATTACTTTCTCAATGAAGAGAGGTGAAACAAATCAAAGATGATCATATGATCAAATGCATTGAGGCTAAGACAATCTGCTAAATAAATGGTTGGCATGTCTTAAATTTTTGATTGTTTTCTGCCCTTTCATTTTGTTCCATAATTGTAATTGCATTTGGTTATATTCTAACAAACAAATAACAGCTCTGAATATTTGTAAAATTTTACTGTTTTTTCTTTAATTCTCACTTCAGGTCATTCAGATCATTAATAATATTCATCTTCACATAAAGGTCTCTTCCTCAGTGGTGCTGCCAAGAGAATATTAACCAGTTATAGGGGCTGCAACTTGAGTTGGTGAGGATGGTTTCCTTTGTGGTCTCCTTCATTCTTTCCCCCATTCAGAGATGTTTTGGTCCCAGACTAAGCAAAATAATAAGCCATATCCAAATGATGTAGAAAAAGAAAGGAAATAGTGCAGAAATTCCTGGGATATTTTTTTAAGAGGCAGTTATATCATTGAAGAACTGCTTTAACTAAAGCCCCTTTTCCAGTCACTTGAGTTAAGTGACTTAGCAGTGACAGGCTGTCCCCGCACATATGGACCAGCTGCTTCAGGGGAACATGATGTGCTTTGTCACTGGATTTCAAAGTCTTTGCTGAAGTGCAGAAACACACAGGTCAAGAAGATACTCTAGTTCTGTTCCATGTTATTACAGTTACAAATGCCTGGGCTCCAGTCCTTCTAGATTTCCCAGTCTAGTGGGGTCCCAAAAAAGCATTTCAGTAAAAAGATTGTACAAATTAAAAAAACAGTTAAAAAAAAATTAAAAAGCTTTTCTTAGACTTGCACAATTTGTACAAACCCACGAAACATTGTTGCTAAACTTTCCCACAAAAGTTTTCCCATGAAGAAAATTATGGCAAAATGTTTGAGACACAACAGCAACAGAGTCTATATTACAATAGAAAATTATAGGCTTAACATGAGGCATAATCATCACAACTTGTAATAGGACAAACAGATTTGCAACACAAAATTAGCTTCTACATACACTTTATGTTTCTCTACATTGCCAGTTGGTTGTCTAACAGCTCTCTTTGGTAAACCCCAATTTCATCAAAGAGGAAACATTTCAGACAATCAAGACAGCAGTACTGTCCAGATTTTGTCAGCTATCCAGAAAAGTCATTTTATAAACCACTTTTAATCACTGAATTTGGTTTTTTCCTTCAACATTTCTATTTTTCAAATATTTTCAGTGCACCAGAATTTCAGACTAAGGAGAACATAAAGCAAACACAGGCCTTGTAACAAACATATACATTATTGCAGAATGAGCAATACAAAATCCAGTATTTCATCCTTCACAGGAGTCTATCTATTGTTCACTCGGCAATAAAGTGTATAAATTAAACTTTGATTTTCTTGTTTCACTTCTCTTTACCATTCCTGGTGTGCTGACATGTCAAGAGAATTTTGCCTTTTTGAAGTTTTGCTGACAGTGTTACAGAACCATTTTCTCTGTAGCACCCCTCTGAAAGTTGTTCTTTTTAAAAACCCTTTTTATAATATATCAATTTTTGCTACCTCTGCAAAAAATATTACTTGCCTGAGGGTTTTTATTCTTCTTTCAGTCATGCTGCCAGGGGGCTGATTGTTTCTGATTGCTAAAGTCAAAACTCACTGAAAATGGACTATTTAAGCTGAAGAGCATTTCACATGAGAACGGCAGGTTTTCCAGTCACCTTACTTGTCTATATTATTTAGTAACACGGTTACTATGTGATGGAGATTAGAAAATCATTTGAGCTGGCTGCATTGACACCCTGGGCAGAAAAATAATTCTATTGTTTCAGATTCTGGAATGGCAGTCACAGAATAAAGCTTTTGATTGCTTAGTGAAGAGTGCAGCATAAGTGATGCAAATGGATATACAAGTGACATACATTGGTCTCTAAAAGCTATGTTATCAGCACCAGAATTTCTCACATGAGTAATTTCACCAAATTTTCTTGTTTATACTATGCAACCAGAAAAGAAAATTCTATATTCAAATTGATGTGAAGACTACTAGAAATACTTTGTGCAATTAAAACATAAAACCTTAACTGTTAGACATAAAAATGCCCACTGCATCATTTGTATAATTTTAAACTCTTTGAAGAATTGATCCTACATTGTATTATCTATTGTTTCACTGCCTCAGGCAAGAGGGTTTCATTCAGTTCCCTGCACCAGTCTGAAATTGCACAAGACAATGAGGTATCTGAACTTAAGACAGTGCTGGTGATCTAAGTGAATTCAAGAGTGTGTGTAAAGATGATGAGTAAAGCATGCCACTGACTTCCAACTATACTTTTACTTTCTTTTACCATTTATCAGAACTTTGGCATGAGTGTGTCATTCCTCCCTATTTTTTACTCAGTAATTTCTTAACCTTTCAAAAACCTAGGGTCTTTCAAAAAGAGTACCTGGCTGCTATCTGATAGCAAGTGATGTATAAAAAATTATTCCTTGTATTTAAAGGGTAATGATGCTCCTGGGCTAGGCATGGTGTGGGCTGCATCATGGGAGGCTGGAAAAGGAAGGAGTAAAGGCAATTTGTTCTGAACCAACAATGAGACTGTGCTGCAGCCAACATCTGGGACTTCCTGAGCTGCTGATTTTGAGATTTCTTGTGAAGATCTTCATCAAAGTGTGGACAAAAATCTTAAAGAACTGAAGAAAACCAGACCTAGAAGAGACTGCAAAAAGACTATGCAGTCAGTCTCTGTTCCCTAATCAAGAGCTGCTCCAGGTGTGTCATCACTGACACATGCATTTTTCTAGACTTTTCTTATAAACCTTTGAAGATGGAGGTGCAACACATGATCCAGGCAATTTTCTTCAGAGTCTTACTGTTCCCAGTACTGAGTGGCCTAGCCTTGTTCAGCACTGTGTGATTTGCCCATTATTGCTTTTCCAATACATCTGCAATATATAGAGAGAGTAGATTGTTCCATTCTTCCTGGTGATGGATTGTTACATAGTCATAGGTATTTCATTCACATTTTCACCCATATGTCCCTCCTTTAACTAAAAAACCCAAGCCTTTCAGTTCTTCCCTTAAGCTAGGGAACTTATTATTTTCCTATTTTCACTGCTGGATCACCTCTTGAAAGGAATTATACTAAAAAAAATGTTTTCTACATTTTAAAAAATGATATTATCTGGTTTCTAATGGAAAAAGGTGGGAGGATTACATGTTCTGTGACAGAATGTTTAACTAGCACAAAAAAACTCTAAAGTAAAATACCTTGAAAGAAGTTCTAAACACTAACAAAGCAGCAATGACTGTCAGCCTCATTCAGCAAGATATCCTAGTCATTTCACAGTTGAAGTAAAATTGATTAATCAAGCATTGAACTAGAGGACAGGAAATAGAACCATATCAAAGAAAGGAAGACTAGACTGAAAGAAGACTTTTGAGTTGCATAAAAACATTCTGAGGGATAGAAAAGAAATACATGAGCTAGCAAGAGAATACCAGATAAAACAAAGCAAAGATAATACAGTTTTAGAAATGCATCCAGAGGCCTGTGGAAATGATTATCAAAACATCAATAACTGAGAGAGCTCTTGAAAAGTAAAATAATAAATCAAGATATAAAAATAAATATCAGAAAAAACCCAAGGCAGACAGCATAAAGGTGCAGATGAGAAAGAAAAAGAGCAGGTGCATGGAATAAACAAAAAGGTTTTACAGTCTCCCTTTCAGAAATTTTGCCACAGGAATCAAGAAGAAAAAACAATATTTCATGCTCATCTATTAAAAAAAAAAAATCCTGAAATTAGTAGCTGCTGCTTTCTCATGCATCCTTCTCTCTTGCTTTATACTTTTACTGTAAGTCTGACTCAGTCCAGCTTTCTGTTAGTGCCCAGAGCCTTAAAAGAAGTAACATCATCTATTTCAAAGATGCATGACTTGTTAGAGAGCAAATACCTGCCTGAACCCACAGAAACAGCGCAGAACTTGACATATATCTTCAAGTATTTGGGGCAAAGGTATTTAAACAAAGAGAGGCTAGGGGCTAGCTCAGATTAACAGTGCATATGTATGTGATGCTTAGTATGATCACCAGCAGTTTGCATGTTTCACATCACAGAAAACACTTGAGCTTGATGATGGATGTTGAAGTGAACCCCATTTCAATATTTGGGCTTATGTAAATGAATCCACTTACGCATGTTTTACTTTAAACAGATAGAAATTAAAGTATGCAAACATAAATGGTGATTACCTCAGAGCAGCAGTTTTCCCATTTCTGTGAGTACACGTGACCTGCCTTGTTTGGTACCCAATTTGTATGTCCCAGTATTTGTTCTCCTGCCTATTCTGTCTGTTACGATTCCTCTTCTTCTTAATTAACTCGCGAGCCTCAGGATCTCGAACTGCCTTTTCTCTGTCCTTTTCCTTGTCTTTGTTCTTCCCTCTTTTCCTTGCTTGCCTTATTTGTCTCGAATGGGGAACCGAGCATGCGCTCCATGGTCCCACGTTTAGGCTGTACAGGCTTTCCTCAACAGTGCACGGGCTGGACTGGCAGATCTGGAACTCGGTGAGGTTAGGGCAAGCTGACCCACCAAACTGCGGCGGAGCCACCACGTGCCGAGTCCGGTGCTGGAGCCCATTGCCGCAGGTCTTGGAGCACTCGGACCAGGGGGAGAATTCGGCCACGATGCAGTCCTGCCGGCACGGGATGAGGCACGCCTGCTCCTGCCGGGGCTTTGGCTCAAAGTACTCGCAGATGACATCTTCAGCTGGAACCCCGTTGGACTTCTGTATGCAGGTGATGTCCCTTGTCTGGATCCCTTCCTCCCCTCTGAGGCACTCCAGGGGCTTCTCGTGGCTGCGGGAGAGGACAGGCCGGCACTGGTTCCAGCTGCCGATCTGCCAGTCGTACAGCTCCTTGTGCCAGTCACAGACACGGAAGCAGCTCTGCTGGTTGTCCGGCCGCTCCGGCTGCTTGCAGTTGGTGGGCAGCGTGGTCCAGCCCTCCACGTGGGCACACCACACCGCTCGTGTCTGGATGCCTCCTGGACCACACTCATCTCCCATGCATCTCCCCCATGGACCTGGAAAACAAGAGAAGATGCTAACATTGCACACTTAAGCTATTTCTCTGCCATATGCAAAAGGCAAGCTCACAGTATTGCCTGTATGTTTAAGAATTTCATCCTTGGAGAAACTTGAACTTTGAAAATACAAGCATGGGATTACTCTTCCCCTACTGTATGTATCTGTAATTTTTATAATTACAGATACATTTCACTTTCTATTCCAGAAAAACTGAATATTTAATACTGAATAATTCCTGGACATACACATGAATTAATCGCATTAGAGAATTATAAACTAGGTAATCACATTCACAACTTAGTTTTTGCTGCTAAGGTAGGAGCCAAAGTTCTTCCCTTCAAGGCATGAATTGGATCTCTCTCATCCACTTGAATAACATTTCCTGGACTATTTAATTTTTTTATCACATTTCTACTGCACTACACTTTATACCTTGAGGTCAATTAATACTGTGTTCTCTTCCTTCCATATTGCATACAAAAATGAAAACAATTACACAATATATTTTGAAAAACAGTGGTGATTTCAAGTAGGCCACTTCTAGTCTTTCCTTTATTATAACAAAAAAAAAAAAAAATCCAGTTTAAAAATGTTTGTTCCACACAATCTGTGATATTGTTATGGAATAGAATAAGCTCTTGAAGACAGACATACCAGGTGGTAACTCTCCAAATAACAGAAGCTATTGAATCCCAGAATCATAGAATACTGGGTTGGAAGGGACCTCAAGGATCATCTGGTTCAAACTTTCTCAGCAAAAGAACAGTCCAGACAGTCTAGATGGCTCAGCACCCTGTCCACCTGTATCTTAACAGTGTCCAATGTCGAGGAATCTATCACTTCCCTGGGGAGATCATTGTAAAAGTTTTCTCTTGTGTCCAGTCGGAATGTCCCCAGGAATAACTTACACCGAGGAGTAACTTGTTCCTACCACTTTCTTAAATCTCCAAGATCTATGGTAAATATTTGACATGCAACATGTTGTTACAATAAATGTCAACAAAATAAATAAAAGGCTATATCCTTGAAAGATGATGTAATTGCTTTTCCATTATTAAAAACTGTAATAATCACCCACTTCAATGCATGAAATCCACAAGTCAGAGGTTAAAAAAAATCCTACATTTTTCACCTTTTGTCAGATCCCCCCTCATACACACCATGAACTGACTTACCACATAAGAACAAAAGAATAAGCAATTCAGAAAAAAAACCCTGCAACTATTTATCAAAGAAAACCTGTCTATTTACAGACACTTGATCACACAGAGGACATTTTCTCTGACTAAGGAGTGCTCTTTCCTATGAAGAAATTGGGGCCAAGCCACACAATCCTCATTCACCTGAATGACCCCAGTACGAGACTATTTCTGGGAGTAAAGCTGTTGAAGAAGCCAGGCTGAGCCTTTGTTATTTTCAAAGCAGGTTAGCAGCATAATTTTGGTACTGCACAGGAATAAGTGAAATGAACTATGGCAGATACAAATTATTTACATCTTCTTACTGAATGACTGGAAGGACTATGTGGCCACATCTTTTTACTGATTCCCATGTGCTTTAAAACTCTCATTGGCTTCCACACAATTTTCATCTGTTCATCCAACATTAACTTCAATACCAGTTTGGGAATGGGCTGATGATAGGCTATACATTTTGCCTCTGCTTCTCATTGTCACTTAAGTGAACACTGTGGCTGAACAGTTCACCCATAGTTCTAAAACCCTGAGAATGGACACTAGCTGGCTGAAAATAGCAATACCAGCTGGCAGATTCAGCCCATGGAAACTCCCCCATATTTTTTTTCAAATTAAGTTTGAATTATAGTTGCCAAGATCTGTCTAGCTATCCAGAAAAATGAATGTATATTAAATATAAACACATTTCAATTTCCACTTCAGCAAGACTACACTTTATCTCTAATCACCCTCCCACAAATGACATAATAATTGTTGTATTTAATTTGAGTGTATTTACACTGAGTTGAGAGATACCATTTCCTCAAAACACCACTTTGAACACCTGCCATTTTTTAAGAAGAAAAGACTGCAGAAAACCTTCAACTAGATCAAAGATACAAAAAGTAATCATGATTGAAATAAAGATAATTTGTTCATCTTGCTAACTACAAATTTCTACCTTACCATGTCAGTTCACCTTGTGTATGGTTTGTGTGTTCAATTAAGAAATCCTTTTTAAAGATCATATCATTACTGTACCCCAGATGAAAATTTTGCCTACTTGGGATTCTATCACATCTCAATTCATCAATAATCAAATAAACCACATTGTACCTAAAAAAGTACTTGTCATCAAAGTATATTCTATCCAATTCCAAGGTAGGTTTACACTATTTAAAATTATAAAAATCTCAGCCTTGATGCAATAAATATTGCCTTTGGAAATGTAAATCTGAACAAAAAACTCTGTTATGTGATTCTGCCAACTGGGCAGAGTTCTTTCATTAGATTATAAATGTTGGTTTTAGAACTGAATACAAAACAATGATGAGATGCACAAATAGACTTATGTAATAAATTGCATTATTTTGCTTGAGCTGTGAAGTAGTAAAATATTTTATTAAATCATTACAGGTGAGTACCAACAAACCACATTTACATGACCCTTTGAGCAGACTACTGCTCGGTAATTCTATGTTCATGTGCATGTCGACCCAGAGCTCTTAGTGATGTATCTGACTCTCCCTCTTACCTACATTAGGCTGGTTTTTAAGTTTAAAGACAAAATAACCCACTTAGAGAAAAAGACTGCAAGTACATTAAAAGCTTAAATTTTCACTCTACTGCACACTTCTTTCTATGACCATGACAGGGTCTAAAAGGGAACCACAGCTTTGGGGCAAACTTAGCTTTGTCCTAAGTGAGCTCCCTCAAAAAACCCAAAGTTCTTCCACACTTGACCAAACCAAATTTCATTTGCACGGAAAGTTAAAATTTGGGGCAGGGGGCAGGTGTTAAAGAAAAATCAGAAAGCAAAACAAAACACAAGAACAAAATTCTTCCCTGCCCTCTAATCCTCTTCCCTGCCCTCTAAGTCTTTCCTGATTTCAAACGGGAGGAAACTGTCCCATGGTGTCTGGCCTCCAGAAATGCCTCTGGCCCTGCAGTCCTGGCCATGTACTCCTTGCTATACCTTCCTCTCATTCAAATAGTTTCTCTCTTCTCTGCTCAGGATCACAGGATATTCTTAGCTGGAAGGAACTTACAAGGATGATCAAGTCCAACTCTTCAGCGAACAGTCTATCTGAGGATCAATCCCACAACCATGGTGTTATCAGCACCATGCTCTAACCAACTACTTGTTTGTGTTGCGTTTTAACCTGGAACGCTTTAACCACAAATCAAAAGAATCTTTCTTTTATGTCTATGTGATAGAATCAAGGATTAATATTTAGTTTTTAATGCAAGCCCTAATATGTACAGGAACAAAAAAACAACTGGTACCATTCTTCACAACTAGCTACATTTCCCTTTGGGATTATGGAATACAGAGAAAAATAAAAACATTAAGGAAAAAGACCTCAATCCTAACACTTCCATACTCAGCATTCATTAAGAACAAGTGTATCAAGCTAATTTCCAATGAATTAATTTCAAAAACACCTATGAAAATCCAAGCAATTTCAACAGCTTAATTAGGGTGAAGGAGAATTTATACTTAATTTCTCTCTTTAGTTTTTAAAGAATAAAAAAATATAATTTCATGTACTCCTAGCTGTATTAATAGAAACTTGTTTTGACCAAAACTATACTGAGAAATACCAACTTATTTTTTCTTTTGAAAATAATTTCTGCCATCCACATTAATCAACACTCCTGTTATTTTTCAGTTGCACACTTTGAAATCTTTAATTAAGTTACCTACATTTCCCTGTACTTCTAAGTCACTGTAGTCAACCTCAAGAACTTACTGAGGAATGTTGCATTTGTATGTGGAAGTCACAAAAAGAGAGGGAGAGGTTTGTCTCCAATTTTCCTTACAACTATCCATCTTTCTTCCAATTATTGAGAGGCTACAATAATTCACTTCTAACTTAAGTGGCCTCAAAAACATTGCAAGTTTCAAGGTGAGACATGGTTGTCTTTTGAAATTAATCACAGGAAAACAGGAAAATAAATGTCTCTGAACTGAGTAAAAAAAGGACTCCCAAAAATTCAAAGACATGAATCCTTAAGTATTGCTTATCTACTTTAAAGTTTTGAATGATTCTCAGAAGTATGAGAAAATCACATACAGGTTACCTGTGCTATGCTTTTTATATTATATCATTATTAGGGGTAATTATTTGTAAATAGGAAATTTTGGGATAAAATTATTTTCACAGAAACAAATGTACATACATATGCAACTCAGAATGAAAGAGATCAGCAGAACACAGTGTGCAGTCTCACCCGCCATAACCTAAGGTCTGCAGGAGGTAAGGGGTGGCTGCCCTTTCACAAATCTTCAGATGATGTTAAGCACTAGTAACAACAAGAATGACTTTAGGAAACCTGTCAAGCCTAATCAAGGCTTCGTATAATATTTCAATTTGGCCTTTATGAATATTCTTTAGGTTCTCTCTTTCCCACTGAAGCAGTCTTCACACAGACACTCTGCTGTCCCTGCTGTGTGCGGATCCAGACACGCCTTGCCAATGGGATGTATGTGCATTCAAACCATTTCACACTGGGGGAAAAAGGCTACTGCTGTGAATGCAAAATAGCTTTTCTTTGGATTTGTTCTAAACATACTTAGATGATTGAATCATAGTTTGCCTGTAGTGAGCTGAACTTGTTTCATGAAAATACTATCGTTTATCCACTCTTTATTTAATCAGACTTTTACAAATGGCAGTTACAGAAATAAATAGGAAGCTTGCTTTTTTTTGTTCTGGGAGTTGTCACTGAAGTCTTAGTGAGTTTAAAATGTCATTTGTAATTCTTTGTCTTCTAAAGAGATTACTGTAAAATACAATATTAAGATTCCCTTTAAGCCTCTGAAGGATTAACATTTATTTTTTAGAGAGCAGGAACATAAGTGAATTAACCATTCCTGCAAGTTTATTCTGAAATTTTAGGGACTGATCACAATGGACTCAAAAAACTGAAAACTAAACCCCCACTAAAGCACTGACAGTTTTGCAGCTGAGAAAAAAAGTAAGCTATCATTGTATTTCATATAGTATATTTAATATTGTAAATTTTAATATTTTTAGGGTATTAAAATTATCTCTGTTTTTAAAAGAACTTACTTTGAACTTCAATTCAGGATAAATAAGGCTGTGTGAAAATCCCTTGAGCTCTTCTCCTCATACAAATAGCAGACAAAGTAATTCCCCAAGCATCCTCAGACATAAAACTCCAAGCACATCTTGAAGCATTGAGCAAGACATTACTCGTATCTTTAACAAATGAGGGTTGCACTGATTTCAAGTGAATTTTCCTGTTCCTTCCATGAGAATTGGTTTTGACCCATTTTGTGTTACTGGTTTGGTGCCTGTAAGTAGCATTAACAGTTTAATGCCAGGGAGAGAGAGACTCAGACTGCATGAGACAATGAGCAGCTTAGTTTTCAGTATTTTGAGAGGATTGTATTTAATGGGACTATTGAGAAACTGATTAGCAAAAAAAAAATCTACTTTTTCTAAGTTCAGAAACAAGCTAACCTTACCTAATATTGGAGACCTCAAATTCCTTTGTATTGTGAAAAGGTTGAGAAGAGGGCAAAAAAGGTTAACTGGGTGATACAGGCCTGAGTCAGAAGGACACAAGTATTACAAGATAGAGTTCAAGCCTAAGCAGTAAATCTCAAGAGAGGTCAAAAAGACACAGATCAAGAAGTATTTGAAGGACTCAGAAAATGACACTGAATGCAAACTGCAGCTCCTGATAGTGGAGCTGGTCAAAGGGCTGGGTAAATAGAAGGTCACTAAGAATACAGCAGCCTCAGAGCTTTGCCAAAATCACTTGCAGATCCGCTTGGCTGAATTAAAATATGATAAGCATGTCTGTAACTTGGTACAGTATACCTGTATTATCTATATTTGCTTTACACAAAGGATGAACAAGCACTGCTGCAACGAAGTATTTATATCACAGGCAGTATCTAATTGTGAAAGTCTAAACAGGGAACAGTCTCACTGATACAGACACATTGCCTATCACACTGGCAAAAAGTAATACAGCAAAATGCTGTAATTCTAGATAAATTACTGGTAACTTTTTTTTTTTTTTTTTTTTTTTTAATGCAGAGTCTGATATGCTGCCAACACCACATGCTGGCTACATTTGGACAGACAGATTCCATAATTTATGCTACTGGGACTGCCAACACAATAGAAGAGCACTGATAGACAAAACCTTTATTTTTGCATCTTTCCCAGCCATGGCAGGACTCCCTGGGTGCTGTATGACTTGCTGCCTGCTCTGTTTGCCAGCAAATTTTCCCCTCCAGGAGTGCTATGGATCACCTTGACTGCTGCTTCTATTTAATGCTTTTGTCTTTCTTGGCTCCTCTCTCAGAGGTAGAAAAGAACATGCGAGGCAGTGTCTACGTCAAAGAAAATGGATTAAGGATACAGAAGAGATAAAAACAGAAAGGATTTTCAACATAATAAAACATAACACCCATGATTCAGAGGAATGTAATGAAGCATCAAATATGCCTACAAATTATTTAACTACTAGATCAATTTTTTTATTTTCTAATAGCATAAGGAAGAGTGTAAGCCACAGTGCAATTCAAAGAATTTCTGAATCTGAGGAACAAGTTGTTGAAATTTCTCAAATTAACAAAGAAATATATTTTAAAAAATCATTAAAAAGTAATATAAATTAAACTAATTTATAAATTGCACATTGTTTCCCCAGCTTTCCAGAGTACTTCAAACAGTGGAATAAAGGTAAGTCAAAGCATATAAAAATCAGCCTCTTAGTTATCCTTCTAGGTAATAATTATTAAGGCATTTAATAAAACGTGGGCCCTTTTATTCTTTCCTCTCATAACATCCATTGGAAAGATACATTCACACATTTTCCTGATACTATTCACAGTATGGTAATTAACATTATCCATCTGTTTTCAAATTTTTCTAAAAATCATGAATGTAACATAATGATACAAACCTAGGAGTAACCATACCATTTTAAATTCTGACATCAACATCACAGAAGGCAGAACACTTATTCAATGTTTCCCTAACAGCACTGTCCTATTAGAACCTCAAAATTACTACAACCAAATATTTCTGTTCCTCTAGCAAAGAGGAAAGTAATTTTTATACATTAGAAAACTGGTGAGTTTAAGACAAGGTTGTGTATTCCCTAACAAAAGTGTTGAATGCAACATGCTTTCCCGGTGTTGATGTGGTTTCTTGTGCTGGAATTCATGAGAGATTTAACACCCCATTTTACTTGGTGGAGAGGTTATTTGGCTGCCCTGTGCTTTTTTCTGTGCTTTAATATTGTGACAACTATAATAGATATTGACTCTTTTTTCCATTTTTATAAACACAGAGAGGTTAAAAAGTATCTATTTCTACAGTACAAAAAAAAAAAAAAAAGGAAAACAAACATAAAGAAATCAAATGGTTTCAAAATTTTTAATATAATGCTACTTCTTCATCTGCCCTAGACAGCCAGGGCTGAGAACCTAATTCAATGCTTATATTAAAAAATCCTTAACCAGCTTCTTATATTTGTCACTGTTTAATATTTATTTTGTTGCTCTGGCTGTATACATTCAATTTTTTAAATAAACTGCACCAGGATGCACACTTTTCATAATGCATTTCTGCTCAAAGTAATTTTACTGTACAGCAGCATAACACCCTGAAAATTGCTATCTGCACCAAAGCTATCAAGAGCCTTCAGCCTGCAGTAGTAGTGCAACACATTTTTCTGAAGTATATGCTGGCACATACACAAACATGAAAGGTTGACAGCTCACAGTGCAGAATTATCTGGCTTTGTGTTGTTGTTATCACTTAGAAAGAAAACCTCTCCTTTAGGCTTATTACAAATTTGAGCTAATTCCCAAAATACTATTCAGTTTTAAAACAGTTCTTCCTCCAAATTCCTTTAGCACAAATTCCTCTCGCTGTTCATTTGCCCTTTACATAGTATAGCAGTGGCAGACAAAATGAATATTAAATGATACACAAAAGGAATATTTAATTGAAGCAGCATGGTTTAAAGAAAAATAGAGCTTCTATGTTCTACAAAGCAATTACATTGCTTTGAGGTTCTAGTCATGTTGGAATAAATACTTCTTATATTGAATACAGTTTCTTCTAGCCAACAGTCTGTTTACATATAAAGATGGTTCAGGCATGGTTCTTAGTTTCATTAGAGGTGGTTTTAAACCATCCTAACATATTCCTCACATTGCTCTCCTTATGTTGCCTCTCTAGTCACACTGATGGCTGAAAGGCCAGATAACGCTCTTCTGACAAAATGATGATTCTCATACATAGCAAACGCTCTTGCAGGCTTTGTAAGTTGGATGAAAGGTTTTATTAACCTTTGCTTGTATCTCTGCCACACGTCTGTTTTGGTTTTCTTCTGATTACCCACAGCTGAAAGCTGCTCTGCCTCTTCCCTGTGAGGCAGCTATATTGAGCAGCTGCATCAGGCTGAAGACCTACCTACCCCAGCAACAAAGAACTGGAGCTTGAGAAAGCACAGAAATATGCTGAGCACATGCAATGTCTTCCCTGGTACCCTCTCAGCTTCCCATCAATTCCAGCTCACACACCACAGCAGACATGTTGGTAAAAATTTTCTCATATAAATAATACTTATACATGGACATCAGATAAAGAAAATCCACGTGTTCTTCAACCACCTTCTAAGTAGTTTTAGAAACTCCTAAATTTACTGTTCTTTTTTCCATGCTAGCAGAATATAATGATAAAAATGTATAGAGATACCAGAAATGTAATGATAGAAAACACACAATGCACCTATATTTTTATTATGCAGTGGGCAAAGAGAAATGGAACAAAAACCAATCCCATGAACAGCAGGGCCAATTACAAGTAAATCCATGAAATCAGCAGTTACTCCCAATTATTATTCAGACTGTAATCATGAGTAAATATTATCATTTTACAATGAAAGCCCATAATAATATGTGCAACAAAAAACATCACCATGAATTATTCTTATTTGTGTCCCTGTAGACTTTTACAGCTTTGTCTCTGTCAGAATCTGATTTTAAGAGATAGGTTACTGAGAAAATCAGTTCAGAATTCAATGCCTAGTAAGAGGAGGATTTGATTTCTATAGATTAAGATGAAGTTTTCTCCTTGGTTTGGAACAAAGATTCACTGTTTTCTTCCTATAAGCATTTTAGATTCATTTTTCCCACAAACCTTAAAGCACATTTTAACTGAAACACTGCTGAGATAGCATCTCACATAACCTGAAAATCTCACTGTCAATGACTGTTCTCACTGACCATATGAGGAAATGCAGATTTTTGCACTGATTTAACCAACAGTGGCTTGCCCTCCACTTTTCATCAAAATGAATCCCAGCTAGATCTATTGTAAACACACTGCTAGTCCTTGTTATGATACTTTGGGCATCAGTGTGTGTTGCAGCACCAATTTCTTGGTAATGTTAGGAGAGTTTATTTCTATGCAGTCTCATGTAATCTAATGATAGTTAGTTATATTTAACAGGTAACAGAGACTTAAAGTCAGATTTAATTTCTATCATAAATAATTTCACAATTCAGTTTGTTAAATGCTTTCTTTAGTACACACAGACTGATGCCTTAAAAAAAAAAAAGGACAGTATTTCTGTTTCAATTTTCATCAAGACCAAGTGAATGCTTTTATTTTTCTGCCTCTGTTTCATTTTCTGCCTTTTGATTTCTTTCCCTTGTTCATCATAGACTCCTGCTGTGGTGCTGATGGCCAGAAGTGCTAGTTGTGAGGCTGCTGCAACCACAGGGTACATCCGTCAGCACAGGCCATCATGCTTGTGCCAGCCCAGTGGTTTGTAATTCCAGGCTCTGCTTACATTAGCCAAGGGCAAACAAGTCAAAAACATCCTCCACTGAGAAATGAAGAAATTCTCTGACACAGCTTTTCAGAAACTGACTACAGCTTTTCAACTAGGTTACTAGAATTAGAAATCAGAAATTAAATGTAGTATCTCTGCACACTGCCTTGTTTAAAAGGTCAGATTTCCTGCTAGGTATGATGTCAGACAAGGCAGCCAGAAGCTGTTTATAAGAAAACATTACAGTTCAGTTGCATAAAGTCACAAAGAGATTTAGGTATTCAGCCCCACTACCAGCCTGCAGGACAATCTATATTTCCACTTCTGTCACCTTGCACTTCAGCTTCTTCAGTGTAAGGCAAGGACAACAAAATGAGTTTTTAAAGCCCATTAGAGGTATTAACAAAAAACCGTGTGTAATAAGTAAATAGCAGTAAGAACACATGTTCTGTCATTTTGTCTCTGGAAACACAGAGTCAACATCTTTCCCTGGTGCTTTACTCTAAATCCCAGTTGTGTTGAATGGTGTGTTTTAATAAAAAAGCAAGAAGCCCAGATTATAAACTGATACTTTTTCTTAATCTTGGCAGAAATCTTATTCATAGAGCACAGCATGTATACTTGTCATCTGTGTCTTCCCGTTGACTCTTTGGCCACAAGAGAGCTAATACAGATTTTCAAGGATCAAATAAGGTTTCTCATACCTTTGGATTCTTTATAGCATTCTTTGCCACTAATGGAATGAAATAAAATAGCAGATTTGACCTTAATGAATATCACTTAAATAATGCAATGGACCTGTCATCCTTTTGGCTTTCTTCTAATTCATTGGAGCAAAGAAAGTTTATTGAAATTGCATATATAGAACATTATGCAAAGGGTCAAATGTATATAATTATCTTTATTTACTTTAAATATTTCATTATTTAAATTGCCTCATTATTGGGCTGAGATAACAATTCAGTCATAACTCTTTTGAAGTGCACTAAGACTTTATGTCTTGCTGAGATACATTCTCCCAAGCATATCCTCTGTTCATTTATTATTCATTATCATCTGCATTTTGCCAAATTCCTTTGAAACCCATTTTCCATTTTAAATGGCAACTTTCCCCTAAAACTGTGGTGCATTCATCATACAGACACCTTGAATGCAAAAAAATCTGTGAATTCAAGGCAACTATGTCTTGTTGATATGCTCAAAATACAGGTACCACTGTATAGACAAGAATAGATATATATTAGTTTTGAAGAAATCTTGTCAAGACCATATGATACCTGTCACTGCAATGTATGCAAAATAAGCAATGTCTTCATCTGAGTGCCCTGTAATCAATCATATTCATTCAGACATCACTGTGAAGAATAATTAGTTCAAGAAAGCAGCTATTACTTAGTCACTTACTTCCATCTGGCAAATGTGTTGCAAAACTGTATTAAATAAGCGGATTTGTCTATTTTTGTGATATTGAAAATATATCTAAAAAATACTTTTGTGTAAGTTCTTTTCCCAATTTTTTTTTTAAAGAATATGAAATATTAGTGTAGGCAGTTATTTCAGTACCTTAGACTATATCATAATATTGGCTTTTAAACAGAAATCCCCATTAATCACAGCAGTGACTGCTGCTTAAAAATACATGAACTTGAGCTGATATTATCACACTGATCTTTCACAAGAACCCAAGATGTCCTATTTAAAATGCAATGAATCTCTATTACAGAAAAAATTAAATGTACGCAAGTATTTTAAGGACACATCAGAAGAATACTCTCAAAAATATCTAGAAGATATCTTAAAATTCCTCTCATCCATCAAAGAAACAGAGACAGAAACAGAGCAACCAGCCTTTGCTTTAGTCTCCTCTCCTAGCATAAAACCCATTTACCTTTCCATTGCCAGTACTATCTTTGAATTTTAGAATTACTTCAGAGAAGTTACTTTATGAGTAACAGCAGAGTCTTTTAGCAGATGCTAAAAGGTTTTTTTGCTTTTTCTCTTGACAGGTAACTTCTTTCTTTAGCATCACCTTAAAGCTTCTGTAGACTTGGGAGGATTTATTCGATTGCTATACCAGGAGACCTCCCAGTTAAAAGAAGGTGAGAGGAGAAGAATGTATTAGGAGACCACCCACACAAAGCTATACAGTATCAGGGCAAACTGTATGTTTGTCTCCAGAAAGGCAAAACCAAGAAATTACTTTTTGTCTTTTCTAATAATCTGCTAATTCTTTGAAAACTGTGCTAAAGCAGTGAGTTTAGCAGTGAGGAATGTCATTGATTACTCCTCTGGTATTACTTTTTGTCACTCCTATTCGCCTGTTAGATCTTCATTCAGGCCTTCAAGAAAGTTACAAATCTTAGATTTTCTCCAGACATTGCTAAAGTAAAATTTGACATAATATGTATCATGAGGTAGTAATCAGATATTTACCACGAGAATTCTTTCAGGTTTAGTTTTTGACAGAAAAAAAATTGTATTTAAAAATTCTGACAACATGTACGTCTGGTAGAATTTTTGTGGAGATTAAAAACAAACAAAAACCCAAACAAATAAACAAACAAAAACTCAACAAACAAAAACACCAAAACTCTAAAGGAAAGAGAAATTCTTCCAGAGAATTTAGCATAAATAAAACATAGTAGGCAGGTGGTCCAGAAAGCCACCCACAATTCTAGAAGCTAATCCAGTAAAGATGATAAATCACAGATTATTTCTTCTACCAAGTATACCTCTGTGAAAGGCATGCAGATGTAAATCAAGTATTATTCACATTACTACAGGATTTTTAAAGGTACCCATTATACTTAACAAAGAATGTTTTAAATCTGATCTTGACTTGCCAAATTCTCATGGTCAGCAGAAACTTAGGGAGCATTTCATCAACTGCTGAGATAAAACCTGGCAGTACTCAATGTTCCACAAAATAGGAAGACCTGAAGGAAAGGTGCAAAGAGGATGGAGCCAGGCTCCCCTCAGTGATGCCTATGACAGGATCAGGTACAGAGGTAACAGGCACCAGCTGAAACACAGGAAGTTCCCCTTGGACATCAGAAGGCAGGTTGGAATGGAGTTAATTTCCTTCATAGTTTATAGTAGTTCACATGGGGCTATGTTTTGTATTTGTGTTGAAAATAGTCTTGATAATCTAGAGATGTTTTCACTACTACTGAACAGTGTTTACACAGTCAAAGTCTTTTCTGCTCATTACACCACCCTACTAGCAAAGAGACTGGAAGTGCACCAGTTGTTGTATGGGAAGACAGCTGGGACATCTGAACCCAGCAGATCCAAGGGACATTCCACACCATATAGCATCATTCTCAGCATTAGGAGTTGGAATTTGATGGCCCCAGTGGGCCCCTTCCATCTAAATACATTTTATGATTCTGTGATACATTAGCGGAGAAGAAGGAGGCACAGAATGTTCAGAATGATGGCATCTTCCCACGGAATCACTTACAACAGAGCCCTGCTTTCCTAGAGATGGCAAAACAACTTCCTGCCCAAGGGAAGAGGTAAATGATTGAATTCCTTGTTTTGCTCTGCTTGTGCACATGACTTTTGCTTTACCTCTTAATCTGTCTTTATCTCAACCCGTAAGTTTTCTCAATTTAGTCCTTCCAAATCTCTGCGCCATTTCAACAGGGAAAGCAAGCGAGCTGCTGTGCGGGGCTTAGTCACCAGCTGGGGTTAAATCACGACAGTCAAGAAACTCTTTTATTGAGAGGGTGACTGAGCACTAGAACAGATTGTCCAGAGATGACAGAGTCTCCATCCTTAGAGATATTCAAAATCTGTCCTGGACAACTGACTCTAGGTAGCCCTGCTAGAGCAGGATATTTGGACAAGGTGACCTCCGCTGCTCCCTTCCAACCCCATCTGTTCAGTGATTCCGTGAAATACACATATCAATTTGAAACTCAAAAGTCACAAAGGCAGTATTTGGTTATGTATTTTCTAGAATCTCCTAAATTTTCTACCTTCACTATGCCAAAGCTCAAAGCACTATATGAAGTCTTAAAGACACTATTCATTTACGAAAGTAGACAGCAAGAAAATGCTCTCTGTTAAGGTTTGGAATCCATGAATCATAGGCTTTTTTATAAAGTCTGTACCTGTCTAGAAATAGCTATTTAATTCCATGCCACAGATGCATCAGAAAACTGACAGGAAGAACAATTTATTATGAAAACCATCTATAGAATTTAATACTTAACTAATAGACAATTACCATAAACTTAAATGTGCAAGATGTACTCACACTTCATTAAATATTAGCTGCATTAAAAATGAATTCCTAATTTTTTTATGGTAATTACATCCAGTTGAGTAGAAAAAGAAATGTGACAGATACAAAATGGCAGAAAATATTAGAATTATACATTGAGAAATCTTAATAATGCACTCTTTATGGATTAGCCACAAGTTCTAAATCTCATAGTTTAAGCTTCATTGATCAATGTATACTTATACTCATTCTTAAAATTCTTCCTCCCAGTACTTCAAAGTATTGGACAAATATAAGCTCATTTTCTAAATATTGAAGGATCAGTCCTTTTGCAAATTTAATTTAAGGGAGAAAATTATTGAGATAATAATTTTTCACAGAATCCCAGTCATCAAAACTGCAGAAATGATGCTATGCTATCAGGTCAATCAAATTTCAAGGTAGGTAAATAGTTTACTTGACATATTCAATTTTGCTAATAATTGATTATACCTGAGTGCCTTGTGTAACTTAAAACAGAAATTCAAGAATGAGAGAAAGTCCAAGAGTGTGTTTTTTTGGTATAATAATATTCAATTAAAGGCCATTCCAGCAGGCAACAGTACCTTAGTGGGAAGCTATTGTTGCACATCCCAAGTAGTCTCACTAAGCTAAATAACAAATCCTATCCTTTTAAAAGACTGAGATAACATTATATCACTTTAGCACAGCTCCTTTGGCTACACCACTTAGGAAATTAGAAATGTCATTCTCTATTTTAATTCACCTTCAGCAAAGAAGGTTAACTCATTGGCAAGGAAATTTTAACAGGTCAGATCTTTCAAAATCAATAATGAACTTCACTGGAGATATCTTTCCAAAGGGATAACTTCAATTAAAACAGCCCTCACCAGAGATAATGAGTAGAGAAGGAAGGTTAGTGTTGGACAAAGAAACACTGGCCTCCTTGCCAAGTACATGATGCAAAGATACTTATCAGCCTGAATTATGCTGAAATATCTTCAAAAGGCCCTGAAAAACAGAAAGGTCATTTTGTCTCAAGGAGACTCTCTACAAAGGGGTAAGAGTGACTGAGAGTCTTTCCTAATAATTTTTAAAACTTATCAACATCAAAAGTTTCACTGGGCTCAGAAACAAAGGGAATTCCCTGTTAAGGGAATTTCAATGTCACAAAGGACATTGACAGTGATCATATGGCCACTGTTTATTTTCATGGAGAATGTACAATAGGTAATTATCCATGCAGGCTACATTAGCAGCCATAAAATCTTTCTCACCTTCTTCAGATGCACTATGGAAGAAGCAATGTGCTCAAGCAAGGACACATCTGAATTTCACCTAAGTGTCCATCATAATGTAAAATTTGACTCAATTCCAATTTTACTGGAGAACTGGAGAAGCTCTTGCTTCTTTTTAAAACATAAAATTTACGACTGGATAATAACAATTGTCTCATGGGAAAGTATAAAAAAATAATTATAAATCAAATTCAGGAGCCTAAATTTGTCTACCTTGACCTCCTTATTTAATTGTTGATCCCAATGCCTTTTTGTCCCTCTTCTTACTTTATAATAGTACTATTTAGGAAGCTTCTTTTCCTTGTAGTGAAAAATAGTCACAGTCATCTAGACAGTGGTCACACTTTAATAAGGGCACATTTATTTGTTCAACAGCAGATTATTGTAAGCAAAGGAAAGCTCAACCCAGTATGGCACCACTGAAAGAAATAGAAGTCAGCTGGGTAGCAAAGAGAATAAACTATACTCCCAACTGCATGCATCTCCTTATTATATACAAATCACTGCACTCTATTTAATTAGTAAGCTCTGCATTTTTCCTTCCAGTTTAGATTTTTAAAGGCAATAAAGATACTCCAGTATCTTTAAGAGGTTATAGCAATTAGAAACCTGACTTCGTGACAGTCAACCAGAATTTCATAGTTTAGCATAAGACCATGTATATCTATCTTATCAGGCAGGGCACTGTAAAATAGAAAAGAAATTCTAATGAGAAAGGAGACTTCTTTCTTTCAACCGTTCAAACAAATCACCAGGAAGACAGAATTCTCACCCTAGAACTTTGAGATTGAAACTAGTTGCTTTTCTGTAAGATACATTCAATTAATTACGTTCATTTTATTTTCTAAGGTCCAAACACACCTGACCTACTGTGCCAGATGTTGAGCAATTTCAGAGACCTAAAGTGTCCAGGTGTTACTCCGGAGTTCACAAGCTGCATTGGGCTCAGGGGAGCTATGTACAATGCACACTCAGAATATACAACTTGATGACTGTAAGCATGTTAGTTGAACTAATGCTTTTCTTTGCTTGCTTTGCTGGGCTGTCCTGGCAACATTTATGTCAAATAGAAAAAGGGAAAACTGTAGAGAAGAGCCAGTAAGAAGTGTGAGTGGAGCTTAGGTACTGCAACAATAAGAAAGCCAAGAAGAAATGTCTCAACAGTCAACCAGAAAAGGAAAAGCATTCAAAACAGTGGATTTCACAAAAAAACCCACTGTAATTTATTTATTTCTGAAGTTGCTACTGCAGGTAGCAGCTCTTCAACTGTCTCAAAATCTACTTGCTTCAGTTAGGCAGGAATTTTAATAATTTTCTAAACAGAGTTACTGTGCAATCCACACAAATTAGTGCAATTTTCTGATGCAGAACACCTAAGGACATTCACACAAGCATTTGCTCACTTACCCCTGACACCCTGCTTGCAGACACCCCACCCTGACCAGTGCTGGCAGTGCAGGCACGCTGCCCACACCGCGCCCAGCAGCAGCAGTGCTGGTGGAATGCTGCTCACTACTGATGGGAGATTGGGCTTCTTCCAATCACATGGGTATTGCTTGGGCCAAGGAGCATCCCCACCCTGACACACAGGCAAAAGGCATTTGCAGAACTGGCTGTTGCTGCCAGATGACCCATACTCCAAGCATCCCTGGCAGTTTGCCACAGCCATGGCATCACTTACGACCCTGTGTTAGCTATTGGTGATTAAGTGAGTGGCCATATGTGTGCCATGCTGCTCATCTTCCCTACTGTCTCCTTAAAGCTGTGGTTCATAAGGTCTTGTCAGATCCCGTTACTGTTTGGACCACAGCACCTGACCATGCATTAAAATTAAGACACCTGTTGCAAGTCCAGAATTAAATTTACGTTAAATGTTAACTCAGAGTAAAAATACATTAATGGACCAGAAAGCATTTTTCCAGCATAAAATAATTTGAAGCAGTCTATTAATATTATCCAAATAACCTATTATCATTCTATGTTAACAGAGTAAAATATGACATTAAAAGCTGTTCGAAACATGCTAGTGGGTAAATTTGCTTTCTTGCCTTTTAAGCGAAGGCAAAATAAAACATATGCTGTCTACAAATCATTATTAATTTAAAGCTGCAGAGAACGCCATTTTATGATGTAACTAAATATACTGATTAATAAATTTGAATTAAATTTATTTAGAGCAGTAGCTTTTATTGAATGCATGTTTTGATTTTTAAATAAGGAAATACACATTAAAGCAAGAGATTTGAAAAACCTCAGCTCTTTTAGTGCTTTGCTTTTTCAATAATTCAAACACTAATAGCTAAAAATCAGCAATAGAAGTTCAGACAGTGATTCTACTACTCCCTTGGTGGCCTTTAAGATCTTGGTTTCCATCACTAATCAAGATACTGACAGACCTTTATTATTAGGAACGATATCAGGTTTCATAATTTTTCTGTAAGAAATGGAACACTTATCCAAGAAAATTTAGTATTAATTGCATGTTTCACTTCAAACGCTCTTGACAGCCAACAGGATTTTCACTATCAACATCTACACAGGTCAACTGTATTACACAACTTGCAGACCAAAAAATAAGAAAAAGTCTCAGAGGCAATGCAAGAGATTTCCTATAAAATTACCTTTTCTTTAGAAAATACCAATTATCTGGAATGTTTTGTAATAAAATGATGTCTTCTAATTATTCATCAGCTTCTTTTTGAAACTTTCCAAACATAAAGGTTAGAAAACAAAAGACTAATTAAAGCTGTTTCTCTAATTGGGGATGTCCATGTTTTTGTTGTGCTACAGCAACGATCAGGTTGATGTCTTGATTTCTGTTTGCATGAAACATTTGCTAAAACACTTGCAAAGCATAGAAAGATGGACCCATTGTCATCACATAAAACCCAGAAGTTTCAAGAACAAAAATAAGGACATTTCCCTCCCCACCCCATTATTCAGATATATGCTCTTTTATCAGATGGCATTCCAAATAAATGTACTGCATGATTCAAAAGAAATCTAAAAATAATAATTCAGTCCTAACTGAGGCCTTATGACAACATTTCAATATAAATGGCATATATCCCCTCTTTTGGACATTAAAGGGTTGATTTCTACCATACACATAATAGTAGCAAGGGAGGAAGGCTGCTTCTGTTACTTTGTGGTACCCATCTGTTCAATACATGCAGTTTACTTCCATCCAATGATGCCTATTTATTCCTGGAATTACTCTAGCCTTTAATGAGTTTTTAATACACATGGACCTCCCAGGGTTTTAACTGAAAACATGGAGAACATTACAGGGAATTATTTAAAAAAATGGGAATGAAAGTGTTTTGGAGCTACAGTGTTTGAAAACACTGAGATTGCAGTTCAGCAATCTTTATGGGAAGCAAAGAAGATGACTTGCCCAGAGACAACTATGTCATCCTGAAGAACACAAGATTTTTTTTTCCTTTCTCCCACCAACATCAACCAGAAGCAATGGAAAAAGGTACAAGTGTAAACTAAAAAAATCTATATTCTGCAACAATACTGTGAGCTAAGAATTTATTACTTCTAACAGCACAGCACAGGATTCCTGAAAATTTTCTTCAATACACAGAATTCAAAAAATCAATGACAAAACCAAGGGCTTTCACATTCCAGCTCAGTACATTTTTGGTTCATGGGAAATATATAATGTATTTCTTTGACACTGCATATGTGTCAGAACTGCTTTCAAAGTCGAGATAATACAATAAAAGTTTCCATGATACATACATATTGAGAACAAACATTTCAAAAGATGTTTCATTCTTTTATTGGCATTTTCAGTCAGTTAAAAAGATAATTTTCTCAATCAAAGAGAATTACATTAATATATTTCAAAAGAGGCACAACACCACAGATACAATTCATTGCTTGCAACCATCAAAGCCTCACAGAAGCACACACACACACAAATATGTCTATATGTATATATGCATATATATGTGTGCATATATATATATATATACACACACATATATACAACAATTTTACAGTCTTTTTTGCTGTCTGTATGTTTCAAGAGCTCCAAGATGCTGGATGATTAACACTCACACAGAGAATGTTTTCTTGATCTGAAATCACATGCTTGCAGAGTACTAGAAACCAACTACAAGATACATTTTATTTTCCAGAAGTTCAGGGAAGTTATATGTCGCACACGACACAAAGAAATGACACCCACACGTTGAGATGTCTAAGGCAGAAAAGAGGAGCTTTATTTACAAACTTCAACATTCATAGAATTTCAGCAGTGACCATGGATTGGAGGAAGAGAATCTTCCTCTTCAACCACACTGGGCAACCTAACAGTCCATCAACAGTCTCCTCCTTATGAGAAGAATGTAAAAATGGTTAGATGATTACAATAACAAGAAAGTTGTTTGTGTAAAATAGTGTCTGACTCCATTGCAAAAGGTAAACACAGAAGGCTGAAATAGAACTTTAGAAAAACTTCTTAAAGAGACAGAGGAGAACAGCAAAAACCCAAACAACAGTAATGGACAAAATAAATAGGTCAATCATGTTCTCAGAAGTTAGTCCCATGCCAATAAGCACACACAACTGCATTCACAGTGTGACCAAAATGGAGGCTCTTGAGACTGTTCAAATGAAAAATGATCCAACAAGCCTTTGCCTCTTCTATACACATTCCTATACCACCTAATGCTATAGAAGACCAGTGGCTTCAGTGTTCACACAATGTTCCTACTGAGGCATCTTATGACAGGCTAACTCTCATAAAATGCATGGCAAGAGAGGAACTGGAGGCTCTGCAGAGAGAAGTGATGCCATTCAATGAGTTTAGCTTTAGAGGCATTAAGCTAGAGGCAGCAAACACAAGTCAGTGTGAGCCACTCTGGAGACTGAAGTTCTCTGCAAGTTGTGGGCCCTTCATTTACAACAGGTGGTCCAGGGCACTGAGCCACACCTCAAAGGTGAGCACCCTTCCTCAAATCCCTACCCAGAAAACATTCTTCTAAACACACATCTCATACTGTTGAAGCCATACTGTTCTCATGCATATGGAACCATGACAACTCTGTTTTCCTTCATTCTTTAACATCCCAAATGAACCCCTTTTCACTAGTCAACATTTCATTGAAGATCTTGAATTGAATGAAAAAAGCTTCCTTCAACCACCAGTAAAAAGCAACTGAACTGAATGTATGCATCTCAGGCTTTCTTTTCACTCTTCTGATCCCTTAGGGTTTACTTTTACATCACTGTGTCTGTGCAAGAAATGTTTTTTAGGTTTTAGTTATGAATGTAGTATAGTTTTTTTTTATATTGTAAGTTTTAGTATAGTAGATACCTTGAAAGGGCCCCTTGTCTCAGAGTGGATTTTGTCATAGTTTGATAAGAGTTTCTAAGACAACCAGAGTCTCTGCCTAGAGCCTTTTCCCTATTGGTCCTTTTTGTTACATCCCTGTTTCATGTATGATCTTTTCCCTTTGTCCATCACAAAATTCTTATCTTCAAGGTCCAAGAGCTTTAGCCTGTGGTTGGCAAAACCCCGAGAGACCACCCCCAGACCTATTCGGGATTTGTTAGTGTTTATGTAATCTAGCTGGCATGTATCATTTTAATTGTTTTATTGGTTTAAACACTTTGTACCCACCCCTTTGAATTGTTGTACAAAAACGCCCTGCGGCCCCAGGTCCAGTGTCTTTTGGAGGCACTTGCCTGAGGCTGGGGGACCCCTGACCCCCCCACCAAATAAAGCCTCTTTTCTCAAAGCCTCTAGAAGTCCCCTCTTTTGCCACAGCCATGTCAGCGTGAGCCAAACTGCCTGTAAGCCAAGACCCCACCAACGAACTTTGCTGATGCGTATCTAAAAGCAGCCGGGGGCCCAGTCTGAACACCGAGCTGGGCCAGAACCAGATACGCACTGTCGCAGCACCCAGCGCCCTGGGGTTGCGATGCAACACATCACCATTTAAAGGTTTGGCTCAAACTAGGCAGATCAACACCCACTGACCAAGGAAGCAAACACTTGGGCAGCTCATCACCCAAACCTCCCATATCACATTAGTGATGACATCAGCTTTTGAACCGCTTGCAGAAAATGTCCCACATGAAGTCCAAATTTGCAGCCCAGAAAATCTGAGCCCCAAAAGACACTAGCAAGTGGCTAGACAGTAAAAAATAATGCCTAAGCAGCAACTCCTGGTAGAAGACGACCTCAATGTTCTGCTGATGTCCTCCTTCAGAGACACAAGAAGCACTGCATGCTCCTCTACCCTTGTTACTTTATAAATGCTCTGATGATCCTGCCAAGATTAGAATTGTGACCCCCTCCAACACCAGTCCAAAAGGCACAGTAGCAGCACAGCTAGTAAATCAATCTGCTTCACAACTGTAAATTGTTTCATTGTCCTGAAAGCTGTGGCCTAAATAAATACACTAAGGCTGTAGGAAAACAAACCAAACCTCAAAACCATACCAAACCAAACCAAACCAAAAACAAGAGAATAAAAAAAACAACTCTGGGAACAAGAGACGATCTACATGCTCAAACTGTCTGTCAGGGTGTTGTGATGTTCCTGAGGTCTGTTCCCTGTGAAAGGCTGGATTTCCCTGTGAGAGCTGGGTCATCAGCACATAGGCTTTAACCTTTAACCTAGCCCTGAAGTGGTTGGCCCTGAAGGCAACTAGAACAGATTATCTTTGTAAGTCCTTTACTACATAATGCTTCTATTCTATTCTATATGGCCATATTTTACCTGGGATTGATCTCCTTAATCATTAAAGTCCCTATTTCTTTGAACTGTACTAAGCTCTTGACCTCAACAACTTTATTATTCTCTGTCTGCTGTTTCAGAAGAGCTAATAAAACCTAAAGAAAGGAACATTAAAAACATTTATTTATTTATTTTACAGGTTTCATAATTGCACAATATTCCTGTGAAAAACTACATAGATCTGAGGTGTTGGATAGGCACAAGGGGATTAGCATTAACACTTCTGCATACAAATAAGGCAAGGGGTGATCAATGATGCTAAGATTTGGATGAGCCTTGTTTTTCATGAACTGACTATTTACAACATTTTCTAATAAATGAAGATTTTCAAATATACATAGAACAAAATTGCAATTAAAAACAAAACAAAACAGGATGTTTCTCACGAAACATGTAAAAACAACTTGGAAACTTCTTCATGTAGCTGGTTGTGTGCAAAGACCTGCAGGACATGGGCAGAGAGGAACACACACAATTCTGTGCAGTTATTGCACAGAAAGGGATTATCTTTGGTTTAGAAAGACACAGCTTGCTGGAGGCAAGGGTAGTATTTAGAGGTGGTCTCTGTACATAACTGTCCTCATTTCATACTCTTCCCCAGGCATCCAGAAACAGGCAAGGTCACAGAAAGGATATGCTGTTAAATTCACCTTTGCTTTAATTTGACATGAAGGTTTCTTTTTTTAATCAGCATGTATAAACATCCACACTGATAAGAGTTCTTCCTTCTATCCCCAAATTATCATGTATGCTTCATCAAATCTAGCAAAGTCCATGTGTGTCCCAAATGCTACCACGCTTAACACAGGGAACTGCATAAAAAACATATTCTTACTGAACTGTGAGGTGGAAGAGCATAAAAAGGTGTATCTTATGAAGAAAGTATTGCTTTAGAGGAAAAACAATTGCATATAGAAACTCTAAAGAAAGGAAGAGGAAAAGGAAAACTTCCTAAAATTTGTTATTTGTTCAAATGGAAAACAGCCAGAGCTACTGTAGGCTTTCTTCTCCTTTAGTTCTTGATATTTCAGTAAATAATATGCAAGATAAATGTAGAACAGTCTTCTTCATTATTATGCAGAATTAGATTAAATGTCTCTCTTAAATGTAGAAACAGACAACATTTCCAGGGCTGCTGCTTCCCATTTTTTTTTTTTTTAATATATTTACACATGTGCATATGCACCTATCAAGTAATTATGGGAAAGCATAAATGCAATCAAGTTTTGATAAAATTTAGTTTACTTTTAGTGTTGCATACACAAAACACCAAGTGGTGGTATATGCCCTATTGATTAAGGGAGAGAGAAGCAAAAGAAAGAAAATTATGTAGGAAGAAGGTAAAAATTCCCTCACATCTAAATACTGGAATAATTTATCTACCACTCTAATCAATAAATATGAAAATAAACCTCACATAGCTCTGTCCACAATCCGAATCTTAAGGCTTTGTGACATGAGAATATTTTTGCCTCATGGTTCCTTACTCAGAAAACATAAAGCAGCTCTCAAGAAGCATCTCTTTAAGGAGCCTGAATATTTTTTCTGTTTGAAGAAAATAAACCTCTCATCCCATGACAGCAAGACCCCATTACAGAATGTGCTAATTGGCTGCACCCTTTGGGAGCTCAGCGCACTCCACCTTTTATTTCAAGGCTGACACTGCACCTTAGTGTGAGGTTATCACATTAGTCAGTCCCTGTTGTGAAACACCATGTGTGAAACTAGAATGTAAGTGCAAAATGACTGAGATCCACTTTGACTTCAGCGTCAGCACAAGGTTCCTGTCATATGCCACTGAGCACATGTGATATATCTTTGTCCACCTTACTTATACAAGCATCATCAAAACTTTTCAGTTTGGATACTGCTGTCATTTTATGAATGCCTGTTTTTACTTCTTTCATGTTAAAAAGTGACTACCTAGCACAAAAATTTATCATCTGGTTTTATTAAGATTTTCTTTACCAGATTTAGGAAGGCAAAAAACCCTGCAACAATCACAATTTTCTCACAGCCTTATCCCTGCACATTTAAGTACAGTGAATAAGTTGGAGATAAATGTGCATTTGAAAGGTATTCCTGTGCTAACAGAGGCTGCACAGGCTGTCATTTTGAAAGATTTGAAAAAAAAGATGGTTTAATAAAATCAGGAAGGATACAACTTTGTTGTCCATCTACAAACCATGGTAGAATGACTAAACAATAATAAACCTTGAGATTCTTCAATGTATCAGCTTGATGAGAAAGAGCTAAATTATACACACACATCCAAAAGCCCCTTAAAGAATGAAAAACCACTGTCCCTACTGCCTCAACATATGAAATGCCAACCAACCCCATGTGTGAAGCCTGAGCATAAGCTGAACAGCATCAGTTCTACATGCACTGAATCACCCAGCTGTTATAATGAGATGTATGATTCTTGCTTCATAATATTACATCAGGAATCACAAACACATAAATTAATTATATACAACCTTTCTGAAAAACATCTAATAGAAATCACTTTTGTCAGGTACTGAAACATTCCTTCTTTCTTTAGCTACATAGTCTGGCATATGCACACACATTCCCATTTCATCAAACAGACAAAAATAGTTGGGGCAAAATGCTGTTTTTAATACCTAGGCAATCTAACAGTATAAAAGCTATACCATAGAAAGAAATCAAAACCCTAAAATGTGAATTTACATCTCACACTCTCTCTTAGCAAGTTCTGCTATCATATTATAAGCCCCAAATATTTCTGTTTCTTCTTCTCAATTCAGAACACTGAAAAAATCCCCAGTCTACATTAGCAATGTTAGAAGCCAAACTAAATTCACACTCATTGTTCCCTCTTCCACAGGCTTTTCCACAGGCTTCTGAAATTCCAAAATGTTGAAATCAGGCAACATAATAATATGAAATAAATAAACTTTTGTTCTGAATCAGATGAAGTAAAATTATATAGTTAAAATAATGAAAAAACCTAACATTGACAAAATCTTTTATGACATCTTCTGATTTATAAAGAATTGATTAGTACCCACTGTGATTGAAAATGTGGCTACCTCTAATGAACACCTTGTCCAATACTTGCACAATGTCACTGCATGAGTGGCATTTATGAAAAACCCCAGATATCAGAGTATTGACATCAGAAATGTATCCAAACATAGAAATATTTTAGATTTTTATTTTTCAAACTATTTGTCATTCCATAATGGGTATTTTTAATACTTCAGATACTTTGTTGTATTAAGACACAGAGAGAAATGTAAATAAATATATATGTATCAGTCACAGTCTTGGGAACAAGAGGAGAATGAGGCAGCTGAACACATTCTCAGGGCAGTGGATATGTCAGCCACTACCATCCCTTAGATCTTGATTCAGTTCTTAACAACTTAGAGCTTTGACTTCCTAAGCCAGAATGATATTTCTGATAATGTTCTCCAAATTATCCTTCTGAATTCAGGGTTCACTACTTTTTATGAGAAAGTAGGGCTCTGTTTAAATAAATAAAAAAAAAAAAAATAAAATAAAAAAAAAAAAGGCACCTGGATTTAAAATGCCACTTCCGAGTGCCTATGTGCTTACATTTCAGCAAAATATCTTTATGGCTTAAGACCACGTACAGCTTTTATTGTGTTACTTTATTTCTCAGCTTTTTTTTTTTTTTTTAATATTTTACAGAATTTTTTTTTAACAATCAACAATTTATCACTTTCATGAGTTTAGGGTATTTTATCTATGCTGATTTTGTATTATAAGCATTTCACCTAATACTTCTTTTTTTTCATTATCCTTCTACAAATTCAAAAAAAGTTATTTTCAGGATTAGAGTTATTTTGGAGATAATTCTAAGTGATTACATCAGTGCTCATTCTCTTTCTCAGAATAATGATTATTTGCTAGTCTTGACTGCAAGCCTGTAACAACATTTGATCTTTCATGGTCGCATAAAATTTATACTGCTTTTTGCATATAGCTTCTATCTAAAAGCATTAATAAATATATTTGTAAATCCCAGATCAGCCATTCTATTTTATATTTAAGAATCTTATTACTTTCATTGAACACTTCTTTTTCTCCAAGTGAACTTGGAAACATAAAAGTGGAAAAAAGTGAGAAGACAACAGTTACCAAATTGGTCTCTAAAAAGAATGAATAAATAGACTGAATAAATTAGAAGATTGTTATATCTTCTAAAGAGTTTCTTCTTTGGAGTAAACAGGAGTTTTGTCTATAAATCTGTATTTTCTCATTTATTAAGTCACAATGTCAAAGAATCATATGTTGGGGGGAAAAGGGGGAAATTAATAACAGTTCTAAAGTATTCGCTTTCTGAAAGAAAAAGAAACTCAAGCCCCAATGAGACTTCTACTATAGAAAAATATTAGCCATATTAAGAAGAAACACTGCATGAACATGTTTTGACAGTAAAATTGGGACTAATGAGATTGTAATTAGCAACAGTCAAAGACTGTTGGAGCAACAGAATAGATATCTGAAGTTATTAGTGTACAATTAGTGGCTTGTATGAACCACAAAAAATGTTGATATCTAATCTACACAAGAAGAATTTAAAGGATAAGTCTAAGTGAATCTGCTGATTTGTTTACAGCATTACTTAAGCCTATTTACAAAAGAACTTTGTATAACTGTAGTGAGGAAACCATAAAAAACCCAGGTGTGTTTAACTGACATTTCATGCCTATTATGCAGCTTTGAAGACAAAATATAAATCCAAGATTTTAAAAACTTATCAGCTGAAGCAAATGTATAATGAGATATATGAAGGAATACCATGATAGAAAACAGTCACGATAACATTCCTTATGATGAAAATACCATGGATCAAAAATAATCCCTTTCTATGGGGTATACCTATTTCTTGACATTAATGAATGATTTGGGAACTTCATGTAATGATGTAATGCTACAGTTTTTAGGGAGTTTGTTCAGAAGTCAGAGACAGGAAAAAGAGCCTTTACAGGCTGCTTTGAAGGTGCGGAGGATGAGCTACTACTCCTCACATCTGCCATATGAGCAGTAGGAGAGGACTGTGGTTAACTGCAGCACCAACTGACTTAGATTTTAGGGAAAAAAAAAAAAAAGAAAAAATCTTGCAAAAAGGGTAAAGTACTGAAATACTTTATCTCATGATATCACAGGATTCCTAATTCTGGAATTCCTGAAAAACAAGTGAAAATAAACACCCTTCAGGACGCCCAGGATCAATTTAGAGGATCAACTCACTTTCAACATGATGATTCTGTGTTTATGCAGTGCAAAATTTCTGTGTAAAATGTAATTCCTGTCACCATGTGATTCAATGAGTTTTACTTAAACTCTCCAAGGGGGTGATACTGGGAAGGCAGGTAGCTAAGGCAATACTGATACAAACATGGGGATCAAGAAAGGGATTAGAAACATGCAGCTGAAATAGCAGTGGATGAGTTAGTTTACCAGGGAACAGAGCTTACATCATTTTGAGAAATCAATGAGGAAATTCAAAAGGCACTGGGAAAGTGCCAGTGTGAGAGGGGCCAGAAGCGAGAGGTGCTTTTCAGCACAGCTGTAATGGATGATGCTGAAGCTGTTGAGCAGATGAAAACACAGAGAGGAACAGAGAAGAGTGAACATGTCAGAGAACTGCCTTGTGACAAATGCACTGTATTGAATCAGCCTCTTTGATACTCTCTAATTCCTAACATCATTTTCCTTTCAGAAAGGGCTCTCTCATTTGATAAGCTGGGCAGTGATATTCTGAAGTGCAGAGATTCTCTAGGCCTTTGCACAAGGGGAAGAAGACAGGCACACATCAGAGTAGGGAGTAAGTGCAGATATACTCTTTGTATATAGGGAAGATGCAAGCAGAAGCAAATGGAGTTACTTGAAAAAATGCTGCTGATTGGCACACTGGGATTCTTGTCATCTGAGTGGGTAGGGTAGCACTCATCAAAGCAGTGAGAAAAGTGTGTACTGGGGAGCACAATTTGTGTTTCAAAGCAGTTATAGAACTGCGAGAGTCTCCCTAGAGAGGCTCTATAGGACCTGACAATCCCCTCAAAATTTACAAAACATGAAACCTGATGCATTTATACAACATTTAAATGACAATTCATTGCTTCTACTTAAAGGTAGGTGCAGATTTGCCTGACATCCAAAATAATTCCTCTTTCAACTTGTAACAAAGGGGAAAGAGAGATTAAAAACAAGCTTATTCGTGTCATCATTTTAACTCTCTTTTACTTCTTCCATTTTGCAATTGATATGGTTATTTTGACAATGCAAGGAACCCTGCACACACAAGGGTGCAATGGCCTTGTAGCTCAGATGTTATTAGGGATCAGCAAACTGCATGTGCAATGTGAAGCCTACCAAAAACAGGCAAACAAACCAGATTGGCCCAAAGGACAGAATATGCCTCCCCTGGATAGTTTGCAATTACAGTCACATCTTCTACAGGTGTGTACATGCAAGCCAGAGAGACAATTGAATTTACTTTTTTTTTTTTATTATTATTTTTTTTTACAGAGCAGTTTGGACAGCACTGCAATATAGATGTCATTTTCTGCCTTTGGTCTTTTTTGGCAATGACCTTCTAAAATAGGAATATAGCAATTCCAGCAAATACAAACCTCTGATGCTTTAGGTAAATACTTCAAGTATTCTCTTTAAAAAAATGCCTTTCATTTGTTCTAAAAGATATTTGAAATTTATAATGTTTTCTTAAAAAAAATAGGCCTTTTACCCTGACTGCTTTTACTCATATGAAAACTAGAAACCTGTTTCCAACTCTTCCTCTCCATTGCTTTTTGTTACTGTATATATATTTAAGGAATATATAACTTAGATACCTTATATATATTTATATAAATAAATAAATATATATGTATGTATTTTTCCACCTTGAGTCTATCTGTTTATGCACTACTAAACTGTTTCTTTTCTCACAAATTGTTCTGATATTTTTCTTTTTAAAGCTGTTCAAGGATAACATGAAGCACATTTTCTTTAAAGTTTCACTTTCTGATTGAGCAGAGCAGCCTCAATTAAGCCCCTCCTGCAAGGCAGGCTGAACACTTCCTTGATGCTCACAAGTACCTATTTATGCACCAGTCCTAGGTATTGAATAGTTCCTCTTGGTTTGCTTTATAAAGAATGAGCCTGATTAAAACAACTATGTTGCCACACAAAATAGAAACATTTTAACCACCATTTTAATTTCACATTTTCAGTGGCTACATGAAACCTTCAAGCCAGATTCCTAACATTTTGTTCCTCCAGCCATGATCCTGAATTTGGCAGCAATGAGACAAAATTCCAGCTACATAATAGATTCAGAAACTATTCAACCTATAGGAATTGGTTTTATATATTATTTTTTTACTGCACTTTCATATTTTTCCTTCCTTAAATAGCCAAAACCTCAAGTGTTACTACTCTTTTGCAGCTGCAACATTAATTCCATTAACTATTTTTTTCTTTTTTTTTTTCCACAAACATCAGAATATTGATGGGTAAATCAATCTAAATATCAGATGTGATATCTGATTAGATGTTAAAATACCATAGCTGTGATATATGAGTTCTTAAGAGCTTCACAAGTTACTCATTTTGTATTGGAAAAAAAATGTAAGTCACTAGACAGGCCATCATTTTTAAATATTACAGTGATCTACTCATTTAGCTCAAAACCAAACACAACATCAGTCATATCACAATAACATCATACCCAAAAGTCTAAATAAAGGAAAAGTATATCTTTACACATAACATTCTTTTCTGGCATTTCTGTATTCATTAAATATTGTTGCTTGCATTAACTGCTAGCTTTTTGGGATCCCAATTGAAATCTTTGAGATAAATATTCTGATTCATGTGACAATCAAAATGCAGATCTTCAGTGGTTTACAAACACTACCAAAAAGGTGGAAAACTATGCTTGTATCATAGTTAAAAATGCTGAATTTGGGAGCAAAGAAGGACAAACAAGAGAGTGAGTCATACATCAGGTAACAGTGTGCAGCTTTCACATAAACAGTAGTGCTGTGATCACTCTTGAGCTGTGCATGTGTCAGCTTTATGTTCAGAAAGCATATATGCATTTTCTCTAACCAAAGAAAAATCTAAACTAAACAACAGCACTCATGATTTTTTTATATTAAACAATTCTTCAGTGCTCTAGGACAGTACTGAATCTGCACAAGAGGCTATGTTGAATGTATGTAATCTAGAGAGACTTTTATCACCAAAAAATACACTCCAGAAGATGACTGTTACATTTTGATTTGACAATCTGACTCTATCCCAAAGGCTATGCTCACTGCACTTACAACACAGTCCAATCAAATCTGTACCAAGCCAAAAAGTAATCACCTTCTGTGAAGACCATTAGCAGATTAAGCCTCGGATAAAAAAAAAAAAAAAAAAAAGTTACATGCATTTTTCAAAGGGCAGAAAACCAATAGCTTGTACATAAGCCATCTTTTCAATTGTATTTAGGTAAGTGATTAGTCTTCCTCTTATCACTATCATTTGACTATTTGACTTCATTGTGGCCATACTGTGACCCAAATACAATATATCAACAGCCAGATCAAGTCTGATTCCAGCTGCAGGCTTTTTATGTCTACTGATATATTAGGGATGGTAGCTCTCTTTGTTCTACTTACAAATTACTTTATTGAAATTAAGTGCATCTATGTAAAACAAAGTCCAGAAATCATTTTGCTCTACAAGATTTAACAATAGAAAAAAAAATGGATTGTGTGAGTGAGCACACAGTAAGGATTCAAATACATATTGTTAGCATACTTTCAAAGGCTGCAGCATTATGAAATTATGTATTTCAGGACTGGGTTAGGAACAAAAAACTGATACATTACTTATGACTTGAGACCGAATTTGGATATTCTGGAACAAGCAAAACTTGCAGGGCAAATAAAGGGCATGAATATTGTGAGGTTTCCCTGAAGATTTCCACTGTCATTTTCTTCAAGAGAAGCAATGAGGATTTTCCAAATGATTCAGTGTCTAAACCTCTTGATCCTGTGAACTCTTTGAAACATGAGGCCATCTGCCACAGAAACTTTTTTTTTTAGTTCTTGTAGTACAATGCACCCATTGCTAACCATGCCCTTTGATTTACATCACGCTATCAGTTATTCCTGCCATTACTATGAAAATCAGAAAGATACCGTTCTTGATTAATCAACTTGAGGACACAAAGTAAGAGAATATCCTTCTCTCTCTGACTGTATTTTTACAATTGCTTTATATTCCTTGGAAGTCTTCTTTCACCCTCTAGTGTGTATGGTAAACTTCCACTTATTTTATTCTTTACAGGACTTATTTTTCTCCAGCAAGATTGTTGATCAGAGAAACCTTTTCTCCTACACGTCTTTTTTTTTTTAGCAGCTAGCATAAAGTTGGCTTTGACTTTGCTTTTTTTTTTTTTTTTTTTTTTTTTTTTTTTTTTTTTTTTTTTTTTTTTTTTTGGTACAGTCAATATGCTTGCTCCATAGGCAACAAAAACCTATTTATGCTTTCTTCTAGTGCACATGTTCTGACCGATTTTCACCTCCCCCAGTCTTGTAAAATAAGTATCCCTTAATATTTAAGGGATATAAGTCCCTTAAAGTATCACTATTAAGTATCCCTTAATATTTTCTAAGGTAAGAGCCTTAGAACCTTGCTCATGCCATGCCCATTGACTTTGGCTGTTACAGGACAATAACAGTCAGAAGACAGAATGGTATTAATTTCTATATTTTTTTCTAGACTTTATCAACTAGTCTAATTGAGTCTAGTTGACATGGATGATGGGTTTGGAGTCCATTTCATGGGTTTTTACCGTTTTTTAGAGTGCTGAGTTTGCCGAACTTAAATGCTTTCCACCTATTCATATCTTCAACTTTCATTAAGGATCTGGCTGTGTCCCAGTCTCTAAATGTATGTCATAGACCTACAGGGCTGATGAAGTCTGTCACATAAACTACATATTTTTTTTGTACTGTCATTATGTCTGTGACACCTAAGTTAGGCTGTGCTTGGATAGCTGTTTAGCGTGTGGAAAAAATGGACATTATGCCATCACAGAAAAAGAACTGTACCAATCAGTTTATTCAGGAGCTGTAGCCAGTGTCAAGCCCTTCACCCTGCCCAGTAGTTCAGACAGAGCTACATTTCTGCCAGGAGTATTCTTGTTGCATGATTCAGATCTCCAGTTTAGGTAACAGCTGAAGCACACACATATGCCCACATGCAGCTATAATTAATACTTTAGGAGATACAGAAATTCAAAGAAACATGTCAACATTTAACACTTGCCTTTGTTTCTGATCCATTATTTCTCTAAAGCACTCTCCACAATGAGCTCAGGATCCCCAGTTGTGTTCTTGGTTAGCTACTTGAGCCATCCATGCCAAAAGGTGAAGCACTGTTCCCTTAGTGTATTGAAGTATCTGCCTGATCCTTCTCAGAGTCTACTGCTCTCCTTCGCTGACCTGAGTGCTTGCTCCTCACACAATTCCTTCTTAAAACATCAGACCTTTGATACTTTTATCCTATTTTCCAGATTATAAAATTGCAGTTCACTGGCAAAGTCAGGATAAGCAGGCTTTGGAATGCAGTTGCGTTACAAATGACACCTGAATGGATAAACTACTAGTATCTGACAGATACACGACAACACTTTTATGCCAGGCTTTCTATATACTAAAAATTTTAGTCCAAAAGCAAGATGTAACATATATTACAAATCATTTACTCCAAATCTTTAACAGAACGAACAATCAGTAAATCTAATGCAAGGAAAAGGTCCAAGCCCTCAGAAAAGCAGCTTGGTTGTAAGGCATAAATAAGATCAGAAATTTAGAAAACTAAAGAAACTCCACCAAAAAATAAACAAAAAATCTGACCCCATACCCATGGTTCAGGTTGCATGCTCAAGAAGATCCAAAAATGTCAAATTCCACAGTGCACTGATGCAGCATAGAAATGGCCATTAAATTATCCAAGTGACACATAAGTATATGAGGTCTAGAGCTGGCTTCTGGAACTGTCAATAACAAGGAGCTGGCTAGAGCAAAGAAGGCTGAGGACCTGGAGTCATCCTAAAGGCTCTTAGGTCCCAAAATCACCCAGCAACCCATTATCTCTTCCTATTCTTGGGGTATCTCCATCCTTCAAGGTATGAAACATCTTTCAGCCCTCTGCTGCACAGAGATTCTCATTTACCTTGTGTAGAGCCAAAATTACTGTTTACGGTTGCTCAAAGTTCTTATTCTTCAACTTAAGAAGATGCTTAGAATGAAAGTTCATGGTAATCATGTAGATGCACACATCAGTGTTTAATTGCTACTTTAACACTCATCATCAATGCAGAGAACTCCAGTTTTAACATTACTTGCATTCAGATGTGTAAGTGTGGCTTGTAATTTGGGATCACATTCTATGTATATGTAGTTCTTAAGGAAAAGGTTACACAGTCTCATTGTTACTCTTTGCACTTCACTAAAATACTGAGATAAGAATTTGACTTAGTCTAAGATGAACCAGTTGACAGTAAACAAAACTCTTGCCTGAACATCACCAAAGTGTTTCCTATATCCTCAAAGGACATCAGTTGTTTTTATGTAATTTTCTAACCTAAATGATAATTTTTAGGTTGGTGTAGCTAAGGAAGAACAAATGATAGCCAGAGAGGTATGTTCACTCCTATCTTTATTTATATCCCATATATATGCAGCACTTCCAGGCTGCCTGATCAGACAATATTGCCACCCACAAAGTCACCAAATGTTTGACGAAAAAGAACACTTAATATCTGCACATACATGTAGCTCTGAAATCAGGGATGAATATGTGAAACACATGCCTCTCTAATTATTTTTAATTATTACTTTCCTATCACAGCTTCAGTTATGAAATAGATCGTTCATGACTTAACCATGATGCCATTTGGATTCATTCCAAGTTAGTGACATGACAGAGGTTAAAGTTATAACAGCTGAAGGTTAAAATATCAGAAGCTACAGAAAGTGTTATTAATGGAAAAACACTTAATATATACACTTTATGGACAACAAATATTAGATAACTCTTTCCATCCTATACCCCCCCCACCAGTAAATCTCCCAAACCTCCGATAAAGAGTTGCTGTCAAATATGGAGTCCTTTCTCCCATCACACTACTACAAATATTAGATGACCCAAGGTCAATTAGGCATGTTAGTCAGTACTGGGCCAAAGTCCAATTTATAATACAATATATCATAATTTTTCAGTGTCAAAAAAAGTCAGTACTGTTACGTGATTAGCCAAATCCATTCCAATCTGAAAATGCCTCTGGCTTCAATACTCTGACAAGATTGTAATCTCATTGAACTCTAAACAATACAAGCAATGACCCCTGAAAGAAAAAGGCAGTTTAAGTTGTGTGTGTGATTTGAGAGAGAAAAAAAAACAAAAACAGGCAAGTAGCATATATATATATATATATATATACAATTAAAATTACTAGGGTATCTTTGCATACATATAAACAAATACCAAAGCTTTCAGACTGTAGGTATCAAAAATGTAAGTCTCTTAGCAGGAATGTATTTGTGATACATTATGCTGCAACACATCATTTATTTCACAGCAAGGAATCTGTTTCAGTGAATTTCATGTATACAGCTCTATTAAAATTCAGGTTTAGAACCATTCCCAGGGCACAAAAGAAAGGAGCTGTACAGGCTTCAGCTCTCACTGTAAGGTACAGCAGAGGACACAGTGGTATATGCCTTCAGAAATAAGTTCACCACCACCACAGCCTCGCCTTCCAAGCCTATTTGGTTACCTTTTGTGACCTTCCCTTCTCTGGGATTGCAAAGCAAGGCCAACTTACCTAAAGTGACCTAATTTGTATCTAAACAATAGCCACATAAATCAGTTTTTCCACCAGCAGGATCAAATCAAGTTTGTTTAGTACGCTGATAAATAGCAATGTTAATCAGACTGAAATCAAATAGCAGCAGATTTGCCATATATTTGCCACATTGTTTGTCTGAAAATCAGATGCCTGATTCAAAGCATCTCACATAAACGTCTAATCTAGCACTGTAGTTCAGTTTTCAACTATTTTGGTCTTCAGCCAAAATAATGAGGGAGAAAGGCTGAATTTCTCTTCTTAGAGAAAATATAGTCATGAGGTACTCTCTCAGATACATGGCATTTCACAACAATTGCAAGTTATACACTAGAAAAACTGGTAAGCATTTGTCAGCCTACAGCAATTCCCAAGAATCTGATCCATGCATATTTGAATAACTTTTGGAATCCTGCCAGACTGACAGCTACAGTTAAAGGAGGGCAAAACTGATATGTTAAATAGCACCATGATTACTTTTTATCTTCTTTATTTGGGATAGATGCAGAATCAGCCCAGCTGCAAGTCAAGCATGACTTTTAAGTCACTGACCAGAAAAAGAACATGCTAGAGTTTGCTCTTTCTTTTCAAGTTGAAAGACTTTAAGCTTGTATCCCAAACATTATCAATAGCAACTAGGAAAAGAATTCATCAATTTTTGTTTCTCAGTTAGCTGAAAATAGCAGCAGTCACATAGTCATAATTTTTTCCTGAAGCATTAGTGGAATATTATTGGATTTTATAACAGTAGCCTAACATTTCAAGTCAACAGCAGCCCCTTTGTCAAAAAACCCAACACAATTTTAAAAAGTGAACAGTTAACAGCATGCATGTGGAAGATGCACAAAATGGATGGAATGGGAAAGATGATTCTCTAATTGAGACAGGCCACTATGGACCATCCTCTTCCTTAAAAACAGCACTAACCGTAGCAAATACTGTGAGGTTTATGCCCATTGCCCTCTAAGTGAAAACCTGAAGCTTGAAGTCAGTTGTCAAATGTGTAGAGCAGTCCAGTCTTTTCATTTTTTATGAGACATATTTTTATTGCATTGTGTCTTTTAATCAAAGCTGCAGCAGACTCTTTCACTCTTCCCCTGTATATAAAAACAACCATCCCTTGTCTTTTATTCACATTGTGTTGCAAAATACAGCTTTGTTTTGGTGTTGGGAGATTGGAAGGTGAAATAGAGGTCACCCAGTTCCCCGAGGTCAGCCAGCACTAATGACACCAGCCTCTGGAGAATGCCAGCAGTGTCCCATTTCTCTCAAGGTCAAGCAACTGCTGTAATCATTCAATGAGAGACTAATAAGACAATTCACAACTCTCTTTTCTTCATGGGTAAAGGACACACATCCATACTGTTTCAGTGGTTTTACAATCCTGTAAACAAACTTCTGTTCACAGAAACATTTAAAAAATATGGAAAGTATGTGCAGTAACTTCAGTTACAACCACTTGGAAGCAGTATTTTTTGTTTTTCAATAGAGATTAACTACTAATTAATAAGTACAGATAATATATAATGAAACCTGTGCACTTGGGCCTTAATTCAACATGAGGGAGTAAAAAAGAAAATAAATTAAAGATGTTAATTTATTTATTAAACTATGCACATGTTCCAGCCCTATCCAGAATCTTGGTCACCTGCATACATGCAGACCTTTGCCCTGCATATCACACAGCCTCTCCATCTTCATCACTCTTGCAGATCCACTTGAGCCAGCCACTTCCTTCTCAGGGTTTTCCCCAGTCCTGTTTTCACAAATCTCAATGCAGGCTCCCTTAATCCTCCCAACACATTTTACCTTCTCATCCCATATTTGCCTCCCTATGAACATGACATTCAGATACAGACTTGTTTTTCCAAACAGCCATGCACAGGCAACTAAAAAGCAAAAACTGGGTGTGTCCATGAAGGAAATAGGCAAATGGTAGCCTGAACTTTGGGTATCAGTAAATCCTGCACCCCCTTCTAAGCCATTGAGGGTAATGTAATCCACTTCAGTAGAGGTGAGATCAATCAAACCCAACTCTCTGCACAAATGTATTCTTATCCAAAAGTTTACAAAACTCCAAAAGATGCCCAAGTTATTATCAGTATCACTTGATCTAGAAGTCTGTGAGACTAAATTTAGAAAAGCTTAGAGAAAATAAAACTATCTTCTTGCCTGTTTGATAAAGTTACTAAAGTATTTGTTAGTGATATTTTACTTTTGTTTTACAGTACAGTATCTCTACTATGACCGCTGCTGAACATGATGTTGGACAATTATTAAAAACCCCATACTCAGAAATAAGAATATTGCCAAATTACTTTGCTATATTTTACTTTAATGTACATACATATCAAAATGGAATGTACCATGCTGTTCCACAAGAATATCCTACAATGCCAGAATCTGGCACCAGTACTCTGAAGCAATGCTACAAGAATCCTGAGCAGGCATAGACTTGTTTGTTGTATGAACTGCAATAAAACCCCCAAGTTTCATTACATCCTTTTATGAGAGAGATGTCACAAATCACCAGGAGTTATAAGCAGCTGTATGTCAAAGCAAGATGCTGGTATTATACCAAAATGACTTTCAAATTTGGAGCGAAATTGTTAAATTTTCTTTCTCTCTGGCAAAGCGTTTTGCTTCTTATTTCACCAATTTACTCGAAGCTTATGGAGAGACTTTTGAGCACCTCTATCAGAAGGCAATGACTTTACATTTCTGCTCTGAAGAAATGTATTGCAGGGTGGAATGAATTATTCCAGTCAATATATGATTACTTGCTCTGTGACAGGGCAACCTTGCAAAGAAGAGATTGTCTTCATCTTTTATTTTTCATTTTCCACAGTAAATAGCAATTCACACTTTTTACACTTTCACTCTTTTTAGTGTAATGCACTTGTTTAAAGAACAGCAAAGAAAGCTCATGTCAATATGTTCAAATATATCTAAGATCAGCAGATAAAATGCTTTTACTCTTCTGTCCCAGATACCTCTTTTGAAATTTTTTGTAATGATGGACATAACAAGTTTGGGTGTTTTTCAAACAAAATGGCTGGCACAACAGAGAAAAATATAAGTCAAGTTTGTGTGTTTTAAAGGCAATTCTAAAATTACCAAACTATTAAATGTGGATAGAATTTATTTATTTAACTATTTATACATATACACATATATATATATATATATATATGGAGTCATTTAAGAATTGTCTCCACAATATTAAGGATTTTCAAAAGGAAGTGTTACTATCAGCACTGTTCTATATTATGTCCACATAACCAGAAAGCACAAATCCTCTCTGAGACAATACATGCCACAAAGGAACAACATATTATCTACAGCTGGAGTTCCTATCAGATGCTCACTTAACATGTTAAAAACATTGTTTCTCAATGGTGTGCATCCACATTAGGGTATCTAATTTTGACTCCCTGTGACTATTTTCCCCAGGGCAAGGTAATGGGCCGGATACTCTGCTATGTAAACTCAGCCTGTTAGAACTGACTTTCTTGAAGTTAAGGTGATACACACCATCAGCATGTGACCTGCATATTTGCTGGGTTTAAATCTTAAATTGCTGTTTGTCTATTTTCTGTCAGATAAGAACAAAAAAGAAATTTGTGGTATGGTAGGTTGGTATTTTGGGGTTTGAAACTGGGAGCAGGAAGGTATTGTAGATGAGGAACAATTATTTTATTGCTTGGAAATAACTGAAAGTTTGGGGGTTTTTTTAACTTTTAGAATGGAAAGTACACACGCACACATATGTATAATAGTAACTACACCAAAATAGCTTTACCCTATAGAAATATCCATCTTCTTAAGTATTAACTAAAATGTTCAAAAGATATGCTTTCTTCTTACACAAGAAAGTAGGAAAAAACCTCTCATCAGCATATCCTATTATTAAAATTGGGCAATATAGCTACAGAAAACAATACAATAAAGTTAAAATATTTGGGCTTTATGAGGTCATAAGACTAGATAAGAACTTGCTTTTCATCTCACCATCGCTAGCAGTTTACCACATTTTAAAATGCTAGAACATCAAGCAAAATGAAAAAATAGTGACAAACAATTGTCACTACTAGAAAGAGTCACCATGGGAAAAGGAGCACTTCACATACATTAATTTTATCATTTTGAATAATGCAAAGTCAATGATTAACTACAAAGCTTGAGCTATAGCTCCTGTAAGTGATTAAAAATCACTCATTATCAGCTTCACTGATAATTTGCTAGTAAATTACATCCTTCCACATATTTTTGAAATTCTTTCATAATTAGGTGAACTGGACAAAATGAAAATTTACATTTCAAGCCCAAATATTCCAGAGAATAATTTCTACCAGATGGCTGAAAGCTGTAGCTATTCCTATTTTACTGCTGGCTTTTGATCAAGATTAACCATCCAGTTTTGAAAACTTGTTTGTTTCTCTGTACTTGGAGCTAAAATAATATTTACACTCACAGCGAACATTTCACAGTTGCTTCTCAGTCTAAATCATCTCTGCTTATCAAAACCATGTAGAATTGTGACTCAGAGATCAAGCTGCAACTGTAAACACACTAATCCAAAATTAAAGGTTCATTACTCACATAATAGAAGACAAGTTGAAGCATTTTATAATGACACAGAATTTCCCTTTTGACTACTTTTGATCTTCAATCTTTTTTGGCCTGAGGTCAGCTGGCAAACAGATACCATAGATTGATTTCTGTGTATGTGTGTTAATGACTCCCCTTTCCATCCTTTGGCTCCAAAGTGTCTTAAATTGGCATTGACTATGATGATATTCAGAAAATAGACTTCATAGAACTGTCCCAGTGCTGGTTATAAATAAAATTTAAGGTTCAAAAGAAAAGAGTTCTTAATACTCCAAGGGACGACTGAAATTGATCCTAATACTATTTAAATATGCATAGTTTAACTGGGTTCATCACCTTTCATTCACTGTATTTGCCTTTTGTGAGCATAGAGAAACTTACTGTTCTAGCAAATCTAGATTTTTCTATGAATACTGGATTCTATTTCCCTTTCAAAATTAAACACAATTCACTCTGACAGACACCAGCCTAGGAAATTTGAGCCTGACCCCTTTCTCTCTTAGGATCAGGCAGTATTACACAGTCAGAATGTTTATTCATGCAGCACACAAGATGCTTAAATGACTCTTTAACTTTTGAAAGTGTTTTTTCCTCTTGCAATGTTAATTCAAAAACCACCAATACAGAAATGACAGTTCTCTAGCAATTAGTGTGACAGAAAGCCTGTAAGGGAGTGCATATACAGAGTTGGCCAGAATAAAGTTTACTCTTTCCAACAGTTATGAAGAGTTTACTTTACAGAACTACTGAATAATACCAACACAAGCATGTGGTCCATGCCCAGATACCATAAATCTATATAAACCAAATTACAATCCCTGTGTGAAGCCTTCCCTAAAGCAAAGAACTGCTGGGCTTCACCACAAGTAGTGCTGGTGGGCAGAGAGCTGTGCCTCTTTTCAATATTGTTTTTGCAGCATTGAAAAAAAAAATGGACTATGTGACTGTCTGGATGAATAAGCAGCAAAACGTGTGTTCCTCTTACACCAGTGGGTAATCCCTTCATGTTACAGCAGCCTGGTCTGTGCTTGGAGATTTTTGAGACATAGGAAGGCAGATTTGATAGGAAACTACCCATCTGAATATAAAACTTCTTCAACAGCCAATTCCTGCAACTTTTTCCAGAAGCCAATTCTTCAATATTGTAAGTGAACAGAATACTTAAATTGTTGTGATCTAAATTTTGGGTTCCCCCTTCAGACTTTAACAGCTATCTTTTCTCATTTTATATTTGAGGACACAATCTTCAGTCTCCCTATATGTATCATAACATATTTAGGCATTCTAATTTCCAGATTCAATCAGCTCAGGCATATTTATATATTTATTAAGAGAAACGTTAATACAAATCATTCTGTTTGGATTCTATTGCAAGCTCTTTGGGTAGGAGCAATATAAGTCAAGTACAGCTATTGCTAAATCACTAATAACCTCTGGAAGCTTGATTTTTACTATTCCAGTTTCATATTCTGAAATAATTACAATGATAAAATGAAATGGAACTCTATAAATGGGCTTATTATTCTGATTTACAAATGAATAGAAAACCTTTGAATTCATCGTTATATAGATTGTAACAATAAAGGATTTTTACTATCATTACTAAAAATCTGAGCAACTTCATTCTTTTCTTGAATATAAACCCTGCTCATCCATTTTCATGGACTTGTCAAGAAAACAGAATTATGCAACTGTCACTCAAATTAAATGAACTTAATAAATTACTGTCTACAATAAAAGTGAATGTTTACCTAGGAAGCTTCTCCTTTTGTAAAGAGACAATATATGACCTGAATGACATTCAAAATATTATTTGAATGATAAGAGAAGGAATAAAGTATAAAAATATTAATATACCTTTTAAAGGAGATATACAAGAGAAACACTGACCTAATAATCAAATGAAATATTACCCTAATATTCAAGTTCAGTTAAGTGCTGAGTGCTGGACATAGATGCTATATATTGTAGAATTGGCTGAACATACTAAAAAACATTCACAAATTTCAAAAACAAGATGTGTTCTATACAAAATACAGCCCCACACGTATAGGCTGTGTATGTCACATCTTTGAACTGCACTCATTTAAATACATTGTCAGCTGCAAAAGCAAGATCAAAGAACTGGGTGGGTTGGATGTGGCCTGGTTAGCGAAGGATGATATGGCAACGACTGACACATTTCAACAAAACTTCATTGTCTTATTCTTCACAGACAGCAAGATTTGGGAAGTGTGGCAGCCCAAACTGGAGAGTAACAAGCTAGAAACTACTTAAAGAAACTGGATATATGAAAGCTCATAGAATTAGAGATTATTTAAGTGTGGGTGCTGAACACAGGCTGCTGTCCTTCAAGGCAATGTCTACAATTAAAAAAAACCTGGAGGAGGATAATGGGAGAAATGGTAACAGCTGGGCAGATCCAGAGGCCTGGCCAGCCCCAGCACAGTCACAACCAAGGTCATAAAACACATTTTCCGTGAAATTACAATGACAGTAAGGATAGCAAGGCAGTATCATGAATGTTCAGGATAAATTTACCAAGGGAAGATCATTCTTGTGCATGAGGAGAAAATAGTGCAATACAACTTGATTTCAAGAAGACTTATGTTGAATCCAAGAAGACTTTTTATGTTGACTGCTGCAGTATCCTCATTAACAAGATGAGAACTGGACAGACTTCTAGATGGTTTGAACACTGTCTGGACTGCTGGGCTCAAAGTCTGGCAAACAGTAGCTCAAGTTGCAGCTGGTGTTCACTATAGAGCACAGTTGCCCAGGCACTGATGCTGTTCATACTGCACTGTGTTTGCCATGATATTAAGTGAAGAAGACTGCTTGACACACTGAATTGCAGTTTCAACTCACAGGCATCTTTAGAAACTTGAGGACAATTCAATGTTTCACCCACCCTTTCTAATTTACCTAAGTGTACTTAGGTGAGTAACAACATTCTGTACCTCCAAGTTTCTTGTTTTTTCTAAAATGAATTTAAAACAAACTAAGTACTGTTTGTGTGCGTGCATGGAGAATAGCTGTGCTAGTGTTTACATCATCTGATGTAAACATCTGATACTACAGAAATTACAAGATTAGATTCCCTACTTCAAACCAGCAACTCAGAACCACTTACTAATTTCTACTAAAGTTTTCAGCCAATAAAACTTGCTTCTCAGAGCTGTTCTTTACTTATATATGATTTAAAGTCAACTTAAAGGACAGGTTTCTAGTGAGTGAATTGTTTTATTAGAAAAACTGGTTCTTTCCCATTCCAAAGAGGCAGCTAAAATCAGATCTGTAATGTGGTTGCTAACCACATTTGAGTTGCACATTAGAAAGAAAATTATCATAAGTCTATAAACTGTGCTGGCCTCCTTTTGCAATCACAGATGAACAGTCACACACTGAAACCAAACCAGACAAAATGGAGAAGGAAGTCACATATTCCCCAGTAAGCACAAGTAGATCTACAAGTCTACAGTGATCACAGAATTCCTTATTCCAATCATGAATATGCTACTTTTATACAGGGTGGAACTGAGATTCTCAAGCAGGCTGTGTCAATATAGCACAGAAATCCATGTTTTCAAGGACTAGCTCTGGTTTGGTTCCATGGACCAAATTCCATTTAGGAGACAAATCAACTGCACTCCCAAACAGCACAGTTCAGTTTAGTTTCACCCAAAGAATCTGTGCCCAGTGATTTCCAACATGAAGAGAAGCACAGCAAATGGAGATCAATGCATAACTCCATGAAAAAAACATGTTCCTTTCCCAAATTAAAACACTAATGCAAATGTACCTCAGGCATTCTGTAGTACCAGGCCTGGTTAACAGGTATTCCTCTTAAGAAACAAATATCTCCCAAGCTACCATCATCAAATTAAAAGGCTAGGAAAGGTTTACAAGAAGACATAGGTAAAATCAAAATTGCTTATACATTTCTCAGAAAAGCTAAATTTATCCTATTTAGGTATCTTCTGCCCATTTCACAGTCTTTGCTTGGACTTTTTATTCCAGACGTGGACATTTTTCAGGAAAACAAAAAATCAGTGCCAACAAAAACTAGGGCTTTTAAGAAAAAAACAAACCTTGCACAAACCGAAAACTAAAGCAACATTTTCTTTTACTTCTTCTATGAACTAGAAGGGCCAGGCCATTAAGTAAAAGTTCAACTGCAATTAATTCTCATCATTGAATTACTGCCTCACATTGTCTTTTCCTCCTGTGTCCATCCAGAAGTGTAGACAACATGCTCATAACCAAAACCCTCACCACTCCCAAAGCCAAATCAAGAGATCTAACACCTGAAGGTTCCCTTCAATCCAGGCAAATCTCCTAGGTAGCAGGAAATGCAAACTTCAGATTTTAAAAAAATCTACACCTCTAAAGTGACATTTGCATTCAGAGGGATTGCAAAGAGTGTTGAACGTTATTAATAAGGATCCCTGCTGTTGTTTTACACAGTGATTTATATCCTTCACATCTAAGGAGGAGGTCAGGCTCCAAAAAGGAAATGATTCATTTAAGGTGGCATTTTTCCTTCCATTGTTAGCTGCTGGAAAAAAATTGGCAATTTCTTCTTAAAGACTGCATAAAATGGCAGCATGATCCTGTTCATTCAGGTTCACAATAAAATGTGCTGCACAAAACATATTCTTCAGAGAATATAACTTTCTAAAATGACTGAACATTCTTCCTCAGTCAAATCTCCAACACATAGAAGATACCAAATAATACTTCATGTCTTTTATTTTATAATTTGTTCAGAATTATGGAATTTCAGAATTCATGTTATTGCTAGAAATTATTACATGTGCTGTGATTTAAAACACTAGGCTATATGTATTTATTTACTAGTTCTGGTTTCATAATTGCTGTGAAAGTTGACCAATATTTTTATGGTGTTGATGGATGTAACAGTCAGTAATCAATCATAATGCTAACTCTATAAAGTAACTGAAAGATTAAATACTATAGCATAAAAACACAATGCTGAATTGACAGTAGTATATGGTTGCCTATTTTTCTAATGAAGTGGAAATAATCAATCCTTCAAAGCATAGCACGTGTCATGCTATGCCTCTTCAAAATATTTTTAGTAAATCTCGCAGGTTTTTCACTCAATACAAATTTGCAAAATTCTCCCTGACAAGTTTTTTTGTTGTTTGAAAATAGTAGCCAACAAAAAGGGAGCTCCTCATACTCATCTAGCTGTAATTTGCTACATTTTTTTCTAGCCATTTCCAGGCTTTATTTTCCTGTTAGGATTATGGGGCATTCCCATAGAAGGTGGATGACAAAGTGGAAGACAAGATGTTGAGAAGTCCTATCTTCTAGAAGCAAGCAAGCAGAACGGTTTCTATTTCCTGTTCATGCCACTCCATTCCCCTTGCCAGCAACATTATCCAGAGCACGCACTGGTCCCCCTCCCAACTCTAGTTTCATTTTCCACTCCGTGGTGCTTTGTTGGAGTCAGCTGCCTGCAGTAACAGAAGACCATTTGGAGCTGTTACACAGCATTACCCACAAGACTCTTGGTCCTGACAAAAAGGTTTCGCTCATTTTTATGTCTACATTCAGAATATCAAACCAAATTAATTACTTTGTTCTGAAGTGTCTCAGAATTATGTCTTTGATTTCTGTGCAGAATTATTTCATCAGCCACCTCTAGAAATATAAATCAAATTACGTCATGCAAAGCTTATTTAGGACTTCTTTCTACCAGAGTTATTGCACAGAATCAAGAGAACAATTATAACAAGGGCAATAGCAAACAAAACCTACTGTAAGGACTGAAAAAAAAGATAAAATACTATCTTTGGTTTAAAAAAAGACACAATTAGGGCAAAACACACTTTACAGAGGAACAAGTTTGCTTAGTGGAGAAAATGAAAAAAAAATTGTCCATGGGAAATAGCCCAAATAATTAATTTCATTTACTTGCTGGAAACCTAGCTTAGACACTAGGAAGTTAAAATATTATAAAATTAAAAACTCATGTAAAATGAAGACAGTTGACATAGTATCAGATTGCCCATGAAGATCATAAAACCTCTACTAACATAGGTTTAAGACCAAGTAATCTTTCCAAGGCTGAACTAAATGTTCCTACTAATTCAATTTTCTACAGTGCTTTGACTTTGCTCCCTAGAACTGCATGTTCAGATATTAAAAAATAATACATTACAAATGTCAGAATTGCCATCACAATATATTTTTAATGAGCTAGAAATTAAAATACTGAGCTTTGTGAAGTAAAAAATCACCAGCTGAACTTTCACTGTAGTCTGATAAAGACAGCCTCTGTTAAGAAGTATTGTAGAAAAGGGTTTGACAACAATAGGGATTCCTATTTGTTCAGCACAATACAAGAGTGATGGCTCATACATGCCAAACTTCAGACAACCAGGATAAAAGATGTGTTGTCACAGTACAGAAGGATATTGAGGGAACAACAAAGTGGAAGATAGAATTGACACCTGCATACATCTCATTAGAACAAAAAATTTGATTGAATACTTTACTAAATGTAACAGATCTTTCAAATCACAAAGCTTGCCATTTAATTAGTCCTATCTCAAACAAACAAATGAGAAAGATTTATAACTATACAGAAGAATTATAAAACTGACAATTGATGCCTTACAAGGAAAATCAAATGCACTGGTCAGGAAATCAAAATGTATCAAGTGTTGCCATGTATGTATTATATACATGTGCTATATATAAGATGTCTAGCATATTAGGTATTTTTCATATTACAATTTTATATAGTATTATAATAGTATGTTGTCTATAGAATATATTTATTTTATTTATAATATATAAAAATAGTAATGTCTTATATAGGATGTTATATTGATTAGTCATCTAACTAATTCTTAATATGTTATTTCTATGCATACATCTATAAGCACACACGTATTTTGTAACATGCATGAGAAAGTTCTCAGATCCACAGGAAAACATTTTACTAGATATATGAAACTTCTTTAGATCAGCCATAGCTTGTAGTGAGAATAAATCCTTTGTTTTCAACTCACAAGATAAATCTGGTAAGCCAGGACCTTGAGCATGGATTTGCCGTCTCTCCAATGCACTCTACACATCTGAGGTCACATCATGCTTCAAATATTTATACTCCTTATTTGCATTTATTATGTCTGGTTTTAATGGTGAAGTCACTTTTTTACTTTACTAACATATTGCTAAGACTCTGGTATAAAAATAGTCCTGTTGTGCTACCTACAAGTGGGGAATATGCTTACCTTCTTTGAGTTTGCAGTTGGGGGATTTGTCATAGTGCTAAAATAGCACTTGGGATTCTTCAGGATGATGAGAGACCAGTAAATTTGGAATAAAGTTGGTTACAGAAAATTAGAAACAAAATATAACAGCAAAACCTTAACCTCTGCACTGGAGTACAAATGCAACTTACATTTATACTTTCTTTATACATATATGCACACACACCAATATATAAAGCTATATGGCACTTATCTGCAGAAGATACATAAACTGTGTTTGTCTTCTTTAAAATCAGTTTAAAATCAGTAGTTAATTGACTATGGACTTTTTGGTTGATAATAATGTTTTTCTAATCATATTTTTTCAGCTATAGTAAACAGATTTTGAACACTCTTACAGTACTTTGAAAAAGCATTTTTCTTAATTACAAAATAAGAGCTACTGCAGGTGCAGTTACTTTGTTATTCTCTGAATTTTAACACTGAAAAAAAAAAACAAACCAGAAGCTCCTTGAAAACCGGGAAAGGGTTACATTTCAAGTAAGTGTATTCATTTTTTTCCAAGGCAATCCTTTGGAGCTGCACAAAATCCTGTTCAACAAGCACTCAGTTTTTCATTGAAAAGCATCAGAAACCAAAGCACAAATTAACAAACAGCAAATATACTTTTTTGAATTTTCCTACTGACTTTTTTTTTTTTTTTTTTTGGCAAGAAACACAGATATGCAGTGTGTAGCAAAAAAAGATATGCCGGTATTAAGAAAGCTTCTCATAGACAAGATGCTCCAGACACTTAATCATCTTTGTGACCAGAACTGGACACAGCACTCCAGGAGAGACCTCCCTGGTGCTGACTAAAGGGGAAGGATCCCCCTCTTTGATGTGCTGGCAGCACTCTTCCTAAAGCATCTCAGGGCACTATTGACCTCCTCTGTCACGGGGCACACTGCTGGCTCATGGTCAGCTCGGCACTACCAGGACCCCCAGCTCCTTCTCTGCTGAGCTGCTTTGCAGCTGGGTAGCCTCAGCACATATTGGTTCCTGGCATTGCTCCTCCCCAGATGCAGACTTTCCACTTGTCCTTGCTGAACTTCAGGAGGCTCCTGGCAGCACATTTCTCCAGGCTGTTAAGGTCTCTGGATGACGGTGTGACCCTCTTGCATCCCAGTCACTCTTCCATGATAGGTGTAACCAACAAACTTGGTGAGAGTGCATGTGACCCATCACTCAGGTCATTAATGAGTAAGAGTGGGGCCACAAGTTGTAATCAGGATCGTAGCTTTGGGATCCTCTTCTGGATTATCTTTGTAGTTGTACCAGAGAATGCTATAGATAACACAACATGCCAACAGTGCTACTCCTGTATTTCATGACAACATGAAGAAAATTAATTTATCCATACTACAGCAGAATAAGGCACATCTTGTGGGTATAATTTCTATCCAAGAGTCACCTAATTCAAGTCAGTATCTCCATGAAGAGAGCTTAAAGAATTTGCCTCATCCAGGAATCCACATCAAAACCCCAAACACATTGGCACTAAGAATTTATCCCTTTTTCTGTACCTATCAGAGCAAAGCAACTCTAGCAGCCTGAGGGGTCAATAAACTGAATAGTAAATTTTTAATTAGATTTTTTTAATCCACCTCATTCTCTCTTTGCTCTTCTTTTTGGATCTCAAAATTCCTGTTTTCTTTTGTATCTAGCATTTATCTTTCAGCAATTAAATGCTTTCTTTTGTTCCATTTCTGATTGTATCTCATTGCACTCCCATATTTCCCATCTCCTAGATCTGATAAGATCTTTGAATTCAAATACTTGAATGTAACATGAAGCAAGCAAGATATTAAACATCTTACTTGCTTCATGTTACATTCAAGTATTTGGATATCTGATTTAGGTCATCCTGTGAATAAAAGTCTGTAATTAAATGGATAACAAATTTTGAAGCCAAAACCATTGCATTAAATAATGCATTCAGTATTAAGGAGTATTTTATATGTTACTCAGGATTTAAAGTGTCTTCCCATCTCTCTTTTACATGCTTCATTAGCATGACCAATTTTTGACAGTATTTTTCTCACATTCTGTACATTGCTGAATGTACAGAAGAAACGCAGGGTGCCAAAACCTGCTGTTTATAGTCAATGAATTGTATCTTAAAACCAGAAAGGAAAATAAAACTTGTTCAAACATCCCAAATGTCTAACAAAGCAGATCACTTGCTGCTATGCCATCCGTCCCCTTCACTACCTGTGGTCCTCTAAGCAGAGTTTAGATTTTGGGAAGATGGGGCAGAGGAAGATGTCTTGCCACTGCTGCCAGAAGTCTCAGAGCAATTACTTGCCATGTCTCAACAAAACTTATGATTTCTGTAAGCTGATATTGGAGTTGGGGGCAACAACTCAAGCAGGGAGGAAGCTTTTCTTCCAGAGCAGCAGCATTTACCAGTCACACCAAAGCATGCAATATGCCCTGACAGGGCTCTCCCACTCTGTTCACACATTGCTGAGTGCCCACTATAACTATTTAAAAGCTTGGCTTGCACCAGATTCTTAACAGAGCCTGAAAATCTAGCAGACAATTATGTAATAGCTCAGGGAGGGAAGAAGAGGAGTGTTTGCCCAATGCAGCCAGCACAAGCCCCACAGCCACTGACAGAATTTCTTCTGAGTAATTTCTTAGCCCAAATGACACTGATGAACTGGAGTTCATGGTGCCATGCTCACTCAAGGGCACTACTCATAATGTGGGCACATGGCAAGGAGAGCAAGACTCCTCTCTGAATTGTTGTTTTGCAGCATCACAGATTGAGGGTCAGGAATTCAACACTGGCTCAGTTTTGAATCAGATCATACACTGAGAAGAAATATAAAAAAAATATTAGATATAAACAGTGAATTTAGGGTAAATCTTTTATTCCAGCTGTAGGATGGAATTCAGAGACATATATAGAAGCTTGATTGGTTTTGAGTGAAAAATGCAGAAGAGAAAAGAGAAACACAACTGAAAGAGAATATTGAAGGGTGGCCAATATATGAAAGAGCCATTTACCTGTTTACCCTCAGTGGGGACAGTAGTTTATGGGTTTCCCTCCTGAATATTCCCATTTACACATCTTTTAGGAAATATTTTAGACTCTGAAGTTCTTTCACACTTAAATTTTGCATTTGATTATTTAATGCAATTAAGTCCAAAATTAGGGAAATGTATGAAAACAGAAGAAACACAATGCTACAAGCATGGTTTGAGGAAGGAAAGAGAAATGTAAAGGAAATAAGAGAGCCATAGGACAAGGCAAACTCATTTGGTTGTTCCATTCAAGGGCTTCTCTTTCTAACACTTTCTCCTGAAAACAGAAATGTGCCCAAAAAATGGTTTGAGATCCAGCACGCAAACACATGACCCACAAAGGAGTTGTGCTTTTATTTTTGTGTAAGGATTCACTTAATATATATTTTAAATTCTTTGGCCTATTTAACGCCAACATGGTGAAAAAATTAAAGCTTACTGAATATTGTTACTTGAAGAGCAGTGTAAGGGATAGACAAGTTTAAAACAACATCAGGGCAACAATTACATTCAGTATTTAAAATAAGTTTTAGTAAGAAATAATAAGTTCTATGTATTATTACTATACCTATGAACTCATTAATTTTACAGCATATGCTATTTCCTTCCTACTCATTATTGGAGTAATCTATTACTAAACTCCTGGTAAAGTCCACCTGTAAGAAAAGCAATTCTGAAGATTTGTGTTTGGAGCTGGATGCAGAGTGGTATGTTAGGAGTCTACAGTTCTATTCTGTATGACCAATATCCAGACCAGTAAATAATTTCTTATTTACTACATTATTTCAGTCACACAAAAAGCAATTAGATGAATGTGAGGAAGACAACCAAGAAGGTACACCCACTAAAAATAATTCTAGAAGCCCTTTGACACACGGCACCAAACTCTGCCCTTTAAGAGACGTCGGCTTCATTCCTAGCACTGAGGTGAAAAAAAACAATATATAACAAAGGAATGATACCCATTTCCCATTCAACACAAAGCTGCTCCCTAACAAACTAATGAAGCTTTAAGAAGTGGAAAGAAGCACCAGCAGCACAGGACCTTAAAGGTGAAAGCTGCAGAGTGCACCTTCAGCACTGTGATAAGGGTGACAAAGAAATGCAAGGTCAAGAAGCAGGGCAGCGCAAGCCTGTGCCAGAGAGCAGATCATGCCAGCTTGAAGTGAACAGGACAATATAAGCATAAGACATCAGGACTGAAAGGCAAAGTCTCCTAAACAGTGCATTAATATACTCCAGACCAGTCAAGGAAAACATCTGCACAGCAATTAAGGAAATACAATCTCAAATAAAACCATTCTAATGTACATGCTGTTAATATTACACTAAATGTTGCTAATACTGCTACAAGACTGTGGCAAATTTGTGATAAATGGGAGAAAAAAAATCCCTTGAGTGTTAGAATTACACATTGGGACTAGAAAACCATCAGGAAATATAAAATTAAAGAGATTTAGATAACTGGGTAAAATAATAATGTGTGAATATCTAAAGGTATTTGTTTCCTTCTCGTATTTTTTAAAAGCCATAAACTTGTTTTCAGAGGAAAACATGAAAATATACCACTGTCATTGGAACATTTGGCTTCAGATTGCAAAAGCAATTCAAAGAGCACCAAAGCAATCATTATTTTTCCATTATTTTTAATGTGACTTTTTAAGCCTTATTAAAAAAATACCACTTATGCAAGCTGAAAATACAAAGTATAGCAAAGACTGCTGGCTGATGCAGAGAAAAGGACAAAGAAAAGGTTTTTTTTCTGAAGAACATTTATTTATAATAAAGCAAAATATGTGTATGAAATTGAACAGGTAACAGCATACCTTTCTGTTTAAATATTGTCTTATGTGGGTTCATCATCTATGAAGTTTAACTTACTATAAACCAACCTGAAATGTTCGTGGATCCGTGGTTAATTACAACAGGGATTATGCTTTTTCAAAAGATGTTCCACTTTATCTTTTACAAACTCCTAGTATGCCAAACATAGTTTCAAATTGCCACATTGCTCTGCTATTAATAGATCAAAAAGAATCCTTTATTGACACTTCCCTGGAAAACAGTACCAATTGATTTGTCTTACCCATTTACTTTCTAAGAAAATTACGAAACACAAACTAAAAGAAATCTGAACTGTATGTAACTGTATTCAAAGTGTCATAAAACAAAGAATAGAATGATAAATCAAAATATACATAAATATTATTCTTCTGAAGTCAGTAATAGTAACTGTAAAAAAATTCCTCAGTTTTCAGAAAAAAAACAGTGATGTTGCACTGATACACAGGCACTAGGACATCTCCACTGGCAGCAGTAAAAGTTTGGATGTTAGAACACCTTGAAATTTCTAGGTGAATTTTCTAGGTCTACAGTAATAAACAGAAGTAAGATAGGCAGACAGGTTCATAGGAAGGATATTTGCATAAATATTTTCATAGCGTTATTTTACACATTGGAAAAATATTGACTTTTTTCTAATGAAATAGGTAGAATCAAAGTAAAATAAAAAACTGTTGTTTCAACAGGGAAGTATTTCCTTGAATTATACATGTGGACCTACCATATGTTTTTGCTTTCCACAAAACTACCATCAACCATATTTGCTGGCACGCAACTTGGCTCACATTTTCTTTCCCTCCTGGAAACAAAACCATAGCTTTATGTTTCAGTTTATTACAGAAGATGCCCAAATGTTCTCCTGTGAGTACACATGTAATTCTCAGAAAGAAAACAACCTTGATGGAAATGATGTATTATGTATGACCATGGTTCTGTTTTGGAGCTGAGCTGGATATTTTCTTCCCACAGTTCTGGGGAAATTACTGGCAGAAGTAGTTCTTTGCAGACTGAGCAATACTACAGCTGTCCTTTACAAAATGGGAAAGCTTTTGATCCACTTCTAAGATACCAACTGTCCCCAGTCTCATTTCCCTTCTGTCCTATTACTCTTAGGTAAACTGCATATACAGACATTTTAAAGGCACATCAGTCGGATCGTTTCTCAGCCTTGTCAACTTTCTTCACCAAACACACTTCAGCATTAAAAACGCCCTGTACAGGTTCAGAACAGAGGTATATACATGTAAAATAATAGATTACTTCCATTTGAATTAAATATTAACAAAAACTTATGAGCAATTCAGACAGATTAGCTAACTGAAGAGCAACTTCTAATATTTTGACTGTTAACTCCTACTTTCTGTGATGAGATCCTTATCAGAGCTATATTGTCACAGAAAAAACATCCCAATTCACACATCTCCTATGGTGGTGATTCGTCATGCAAGCTGCTGCCTCATGCTTGAACATAATTATTGACAGTGGCTGATATTCCAGAGTGTCAGCAAAAACATTAAAAAAAATAAAAATGCTACTGCTAATGTTCAGCATGTAATGCTATCAGTGATGGAGGAGCAGCTCCACATCACGAGCTTGGCAGTACCACTGGCTCTGACCCCGCATCCTTCCACGCCAAGCGGTCGCAGATTTTATGATCGGATTGGTCTCTGACCCAGATACTGAACTGATTATTGAAGCTTTCACTTGGCAGGAGTAACTCTGACCTACTGTGCTAATAATTTTGCTGATGGGAACTAATTAACTCCCAGACAGTCTACACCCTCTCTTTAACCTATCTGTTAACAAGCTCGTAATGAAACTTCAATCAAGTCACACTGTGCCCTGGGTAAATAAGCTTGTTCACACGCATGCACGTGTCTACACACTGGAATGATGACTGCAGTCCTATGGAATGAGTGAAGGTAAAATAAAAACATGGTAAAACAGACTAAACTGCCCTGTGTTTACATACATCTCATCATTGACCAAGCCAAGGATGAGGAATGAAAGTGGCTCTATTTCTACCTCTAGAGTACTTCATTCAGGTCAATTTAGGACAACCCCAAGGAGACCTGAGTCTCACAACTGCATAAGTACAGCCCTTCTCTGCATTAATGCACCAGTGCTATGGAAATGCACACTGAAATTTACCTAATAAAATACAAAAAAATAAATTTATTATACAATCTCAATGGTTTGAAGCAATTTGATATCTGAAGTTACAGTTCAAAAAGACTAACTTCTAAAGGCATTAGGAAATTGGGTGCCTAGAGTCAAGAGTTGCACAGGCATTCATGTTAGAGTAGACTTGGTCACTTAGGTGATTCTGAAATGCTTGCACCTACATAAATGTTGGTGTCACTCTGCTAACCTCCAGGGTTCTCAACAGCCGTGGTTAAGACTTAGAACTGAATTCAACAAAGAAAAAATTATCTCCAAATGCTTCAGGTTGAAATACAAAAATAAAATTTAAAAAAAAGGAGGTGAGGGGACATTATCATACATGGCAAAAAGTCCCAACTTACTATACAATATTCTAAGTAGGCAGGAAATTACTGTGCACTCTGCACACATCACAAGGAATGGACTAATGTGATCAGGTTAACAGAGAAAGCAGGAGGTAACAACATCACTGTGCTAATCTTATCCTGCTAAAACACTCCAAAATTCAGAATAATCAAACAGAATATAATCTTTGCAGATTAGAATAGTATTTGTAGAAGAAAAGCACGCAGATTGATTATTCTTCATTTCTCTTTGAAGATTTTAAGCTTACATATAGAAATGGTAGTTAATGCCATTTGAATGAGGCAAGTTCTGAAACAGCAAAAAGAAACTGCAGAAAATAGCTTGGATAAATTCACCTAAATATCACATTTTAATAGATCAATATCTACCAATTTTCACTAAAGGTAAGTGTTTGTGTGTGATTCTATGAAATATTAACTACATGTACACAAACTTTATGATATAACTAAAAATGTAGATGACTTCTGTGAAAATTGAAGACAAGTCTAAGTCTAAAACTTGTACTTTGTTCTGTCTATCTATAAACTGACAGCCTGAGTGACACTAAAATATTCTATGCTACTGGTTTGCCTCCACCAGACTGGATGTAGACACTTGGCTACATCATGTACTTTTACCTCCAAAAACGAGTGCTAAAATTAAACAATCTTAAATCAGGCTCTTTGACCTTTTCTGATTACTACTGTCCACTCAACCTTTTCAGGATGAATGGTAGATATCTCTGTCCAAGACAGTTTATGCAGCAATCACAGTACTTCCTCTAAGTTAGATAAATTAGGTGGTCACTTAACAGAGAGAAAGGCCAGCATCAATTGCAACAAAGGTCACTCAGTTCAGTTATCATGTACTGTATTAAATTGTCATCAGATGTGAACAGCGATTTCATCAATAACCCATCCAGCTAGAATGCCTGTGAATGTTTGAAACCATCCACCCACCCTGTGGGGGACAGAGAGGAGTCAGAAAACACATGTATCTGTAAGGCAGTGATATGAAAGGCCACAAATTAAACACCTGAAGGGAACAAAGATTCCCATCCACCCGTTTGGGGCAAAAGAAGATGGAACAGACACTAATAAGCTAATTATATATAGTATAGTCTTTTCCACAGGACTACGAATACCATCTTATCTGCTACTAATCGAGAGTACAAACTCTTTCCTTGAATCTTTGCCTCTCAAGACTTTTTGGGTGTTTTAACAGTCACTCTGGTAATACCCTGCTCTTTCCAGCATTCCCAAGTCCCTGCTTAGTTCTGCTGATTCTACTTTCACCAGAAAAATGCAATAGAAGAAATACTTACTGGAAACTTTAAATAAGTAAATACAAATGCTATCCAACCTCTGACACAGAAAACTGTTTTGTTATTTTTGATCCAGTTACTAACAAACTTGTAAATGTCAATAAAAGCCTCTTAGCTTTGTAACCAAGTCTATATTTTGAGAAAAGCATTATTTCGTTATTTTAATGAAATTAAAATACTTCAGTAACTCTAAAATCTCAATAAATGTGAAGAATTCAAGCACAAAAATGTTATGTAATGTAGCTTTTATACACTGTATGTGTTCATATTACAAAGAAATTTAATACATGTAGCCTGACTCCATACAGCGGTTTGGTTTTTTGTTTACTCTTTTTAAAGAGATATAAATGATGACTCCTACTTGTGCAACTTTGTAAAAAGATCACCGAAGTTTATGCATTACAAAAATGTCAGACAATGCCATGCTTTTATTTTGCACATAAAATTTCAAATTGCTAACTGAAAATAATCTTACTTTTAAACAATATTCATACTTGGAAGTCTCATATTTTCAAATAAATCTCAATCTAATTTTCAGCAATCCATCCTGAAAGCAAATATGAAAGTGAATGCCTGAGCACTTGCAGATGAAATCTATACAGACTACTCAGGAATCTGAAAGTAACAGCTGGTGCTACAGCTGTTGCATTCAATCAGGGAGGACAAGCAATACCATATGGCGTGTTTTTCTAATGCAGTTCTAAACACTGAATATCCAAGATACTATACTTAGGGGGAAGAAAGAGGGAGTTGAAATGCAACCATTACTAATAATTAGTCCAATCCATCACAAATAATTACCAAAATGATTTACCATTAATAATTCCTTACTGAGGGAAAGTTGCCCAAAACAACAAAAAGAAAGTCTTGTGTAAGCTTCGTATTTTTCATTTAAGAATCACTTAATTACTTTTCATTATGTAAAACAGTGTTATTTCTAAACACCAGGAATAAATCAAGAAAGTATCATTTTAGGTCACGCCTTCAAGCAGGGATAGCATCAAGAGCTTTGAAGAAAGATAGATTAGTTCAGGAATCAAAATCTATGATGATGAAATTAAGGCTCATACTTGAATGCATCAAGGTGTCAAAAAGGAAACACACATAAAGATTTAACCACGAAAATGATAGCTTTCTTCCTGTTACCTAGAAACTTTGTTTCTAAGAACAAACTCCAAATTTTTAAAAAACTGTCAGGCAGAAAATTTTCTCTACACTTTGAGAGGAGAAACTAGTTCTGGTTGACAGAGATATGTATTTATAGAGACCATGATTTTATCTCTATATTCTGAAATGCAGTTATAACAACCTGTCACCAAATCCACTGAACTAATGGCAGAATACTCTGACACAAAGAGAACATGTTATATGGAAACAACATCCTGAGAAAGTAGTATTAATAGTGCTGTGAGTTTTACTTATAACCAACCATTGTATTGACAGCTTTAACATATGTGCTTCTCAAAAAACTAAATGCAAAACCCCACAAATCTCTTCTGCAGTTAAGAACCTGGCATATATATACAACTATTTTTAGTTATACTTTTGTGACAATGTAAACTCTTCAAAAATATACTATTAGACAGTTCATTTCAAATGTTCAGAAAAAGTTTAATACAAACAATAAAAATATTACATAATATGTAATTAAGTTGAAAATCCACATAAAAGAATTTCCTTATTTAATACATTTATTACAATGTATCTCTTTCCTTATTTGCGCTCAGGTGCTCATCTCTTCTTAAACAAGGTTAATTAGTTGGCTTCCCTTTGAAAATTGCAAAGGGCTTTTGTAAAAAGTGGAATAAAATTGTCTTTTTCCTAAATGAGGATTTTAAAGACATCAAAACTCAAGTACAACAATTCAAAGTGTCAGCAGCACTTACAGCAACATTTATTGTTGCAAAGAGCACTCTTTATGGCAACTTCACTGAACAGGGTGAATCCATCTGCCCCACTATTAGTCCATAGCTAAGAATGAAGCAGATAAATGCCAAATTTCAGTCTGAGTTTAATGATTGAAGATCAAGTCTATGACCATCTGCTGAGTTGCAATAATCTGTCAGGATGTCAGAAATCCTGACACTGAGAAACAGACAGCAAAGATCTTTCCACATGGAAAACTACATTAAGTAACTCTGTGGCATCACTACAATGATAGTCATTTCCAAGAGGCTACTTAGAATCACCACAAAGTATTTTGGAACATTCTAAAAACACAGAAGCACCAGGTTATATTTGTGAAATATGTTCTAACAAGCACATGAGTAATAATACAATAGTCTAATAATATGCAAAGAAACTCTTAATTACACTAGGCAGAACATAAATATTGCATTTCAAAATGCCTAATTCAATTTCCTGTTTGTAAACAAACTACAAAATTATCTTGTTAGCAAGTGTGAATAGTTGGATGGCACTGAAACTGCAGGCAGTCTTAGAGCTAAGAGAATGCTTATACATTTGTTACATCCCTGCAGTTGAAAGACTGTTTACCTTTCCAATTTGTACTGAAAAGCTACATAAGGATACTAAATTGGAAAAGTAAAACCATCTTAATGCTTCACAAAAAACAAGGGCTAACCAAAATTATCAAAAAATAATGACTTAATTACTAATTCATCAAAAGGCATTGCACAAGCATGACCTTTAAAATCAAAATGGGCATTGCTTCTGTGCTGCTGGGATCAATTCCTGTATCTTCACCAGCACTGCAGATTGATGCATTATTATCAAGAATGAGCTTGGTATCATACTGAACTGTCTGACTCATAAATGGCTACCATGAAGTATATTTCAATTTGAAAGCTTTTCCATTATGAAGGTTTTTAAACAATTTGTTCTCATTTTGAAACTCTTCTTGAAACCAGTTATTTTTGAACACACAAAACATTCTCTGCTTTGAAAACAGAATAGCTATGAAAAGCTTATTTAGACAGAAAATCATTGCCAACCAAGTACCAATCAAGCCAAGGGTATTCATTTACCAGATTTCAAAATTATGGGTATTATACTTGAAAAAATTAATTTGCAGAGGCTTCTGAGTTATTGTAAGGAGTAAATTCCTTTTTACCTACACTGCATTGAAATTTGATTTTTTTTTACTACAAAACCACCTCAGAGGTGGTAAGAACCACATGGGCAAGTAACATTTTTCATTACTTCAATTCCATAGAACATTTTTTCTCGGTATAAGCTAAAAGGAGACAGAAATGGACTGTGCACACAAATCAGAAGAACTAAGTAAGATCTTGAACCATTAACTACAAATGTACAGTAACGATAAGAATTATCATGAATCTATGTTGAATTTTCCCTTCACCTAAAAGTACATCCTTCATTACAACTGAAAAATAAAAGGAAGCTAGAATATCTTACATTAATCTAAAACTCATATATTTGTTTTCTTACCAGTCTGCTTGATAAAGCTACACTGGTATTATGCTCAGAATAGATTCTAACAGGCACTCATATTTCTGGAAGGATAAGGCAGTAGCCTTTTCTAAAAATTATTCTAAACTAAGAGGAAACAAAGTGTCACATTACTCAAATTCATCTTCTGCTTCTCACCCTTTCTGATTCAAGGATGAGGTATTATTCCTTAACTGAGCCATATAGGCTAATCTACCTAATAGCCAAGAATCTTCTAAAAAGGAAATAAGATCAAGACATACCTCGTAGCTTTTTTTTTTTTTAAGTAGATTTTAGCATGTTATTTAAACAAAAGACAATTGGTACGGTGCTTTGTTGGAATGGATACTGCTTCAGCAATAGCAACTAAGACATATTCCTTTAAATAAAATTAAGAAAAAAATGAAAGCAAAGTGCATGAGCTTCTGAAAAGTTAGGTGTAATTCCAACAAGACAGAAGAAAGTTTAAGCATTCCTCCATGACGGGGAAAACCACATCATTGTGATTTATATTAAAATATAATGGATGTAACAAAGGAAGTCTCAGAGTACTGAGCTGCAAGAAGGAAGTAATACTACAAAAAACACATTAAAGAAGATGAATTTTTATTAAAAATTTAGAAATCAAAATGTAAAAAAAACCCCACTAGGAATGTCTCATGGAGACTATCTTCTTCTTAACTATCCAATAAAAATGATGAGCACTTGCATTGCTACCTTGAGACATGGCATTAAATTCACAGGAGCTAAATGCACACTAGGTTGGACCAAGAAATTTTATCTTCCCAATGGAAAACTCAAATAGATGTACACTGTTATTACAACTGTTAGTTAGCTGAACTAAACTTCCTCCTAGAAAGATTGAAATTTACCTCTCTCTTGACTGTGATGAAAAGAAAAAAAATCATACAGTTGGTTAAATGGAATCAGGTAAAAAGCAAAAATTCCTGTTAAGAGATGGAATAGCTGTGTGTCACATTTTGTTTATTAAGCTTACACTAAAAGTTTCTCACTTTCTTAGGGAGTGAGGAAAAAAGTTGTGGGCTCTCAATGTCATATACTAGATGATATCATGAGTACCACATGTGACAAGGTGGCTCATAGCCTGGGAAGTAGAGCACAGCAAACCACTGACAGCTTTATCAATTTCCCTATCTGGCATTCCAGGTTATCTTTGAAGCCGCAGGCTCTAAAGAACAGCAGCCTTCTGAAGCACCAAATGTCTCTACAGAATGTAGCTGAATGTTAAAATCCAGGTTTGCATTGCCATCATGACGTGCCTGATATTCAGGGCTTGTGACTCTTACAGAGCTAGAATATCATTAACAAAAGCACCCAACTGGTTCAAGCTTTGTCTTCTAATTTCAATTCATAGTTGATAAAAATTTTTAGATGTTGACAGCATGAGATAAATAAGACCATCTCCATGGTTCATCTTTCTCTTCGGAAGTGCATTAACACAACATGACAAAAAGGATGAACCACTATTTCTTGATGCAGGCAGAAGCCTATGGCAGTAAAAACATGTTTCTTCTCCAGAATACTGAGCAGTTATTGAACAGGCAGCTGAAACAGAGCCAGGTCACAGAAACAAACCTCTCATACAGCATCCTTCAGCCCACTGAAACAAAAGAAGAGTAGGATATGGAAGTGCTAATACAAGCCATGTGAGAAACTGGGATGAGGACCTAAAAACTATTATATGTACCAAAAAATAAAAGGAAAAGCAATAATCATAGATGAAAGATCTGAAAAATTAGTAAAACCTCTGTGTTTTACAAAAAGCTACTATGTTTTAAAGAACTAATCTAAATGTTTCATTTCTCATCCATCTTTACACAGACTTCAATATATTTAAGAAAACAATGCATATCATATCAAACTATGGCAACTCAGATATCAGAGGAAAATGTCCACATTGAAGTTTTTTGTCTTTTCTGTTTGTGTGGGTTGTTTTATTCTTCTTGGTTCTTATTTTGTGGTTTTTATAAATAGGTTCTTCACAAAAAAACTTCCATGTGCTTCATAATTTTATTAAATAAGTGATTAAGAGTCAACTCAGTGTCTGGAGAGTGTATGCATTTGGGCAATGATCACATTTCAGAGGGAAGTAATTCTCAGCCTGAGGTTGGAAGTCACATTAAACCAATTAGAGTAACCATTATGTAAATGGAAGATCCTGTACTGCTTGGTGCAACACTAGTCAGTGGATTTATCAGGAAAGATTAAACTGCACGAAGCAGAGTTCAGCTAAGTCATAGCTGAGGGGCATGACAACTGACAAATACTCTACTTGAGTAATCTAGCCATGAAGGTAAAAAGGATTAAAAAAAAAAAAAAAAAAAGGAAACTAGCTATAGTGCAACATACAGAAAACAGTCTATTACACTGATAGAAAACCAACTGCTTAAAATATTTACAATAAATGTAAAGCAGAAATTGGGCAAGACATGGCAGTTCAGGAAGAAAGAAGAGAGAAGGGGTTAATTATTCAGCCTCATTAAAATTTTCATCAGAAGCAGAAAACTATCATAGCTTGAGCATTTTCTTTTTCATTAGAGTGCTTTTTAATATTGACATCCAACCAATTATGTTCAAACTAATTCCCAGAATGCTGTGAGACTGTAGCTACTTTCAGAAGTTTTTCCACATTAATGAACTGTATTATTTTTTCATTAGAAGCTCCAGTGTGCTCAGAGACATACAAAGTGGTGAATAGAAAACCACCCTGAACAGAACATATTCTCCAAAAAGTCTCTGACTTTCTTAATGAATTTCTATCTTCAGGGAGCCTTCTTCATCTTTACTTTAAAAATTCAAAACCAAAAGCAGCACTTCAAGTGGACTCCTCTCTTAAGACCCACTGCAGCAAAATATGAGCTCCAGACACAGGTGAAGTGATAGAACACGAAGGATTTATATTTTTATATGACATGATATCTTTTACATTCTACGCTCCAACTTGTGTATTTTGGGTTGTTTCATTTCTTTTCAGATATGTATGACTAGATTAAACTACTTTAATAACATTCTGAAGATTTAATAAGCCTTAGCTAATGATAGCTTGCTTCTTTTTTACATTGTCTCAATGAAAAAAAAACAGTCAACAAAAAGACACTGTATTATCTGATTCATTATACAAAAAGAAGGGCATCTTTTTATGGCTTCTTAATATATTTTGTCTTTTCTTTCCAAAATAACTCTCTCTGGTAATGTTTGCATAAAATGTGATGAATGTCTGTCCTAAAGGGAAGAGAAATTGCAACACAGAATTGTATTAGCAACTAATATAAGCATGACAAGACTGAAAACTAATTCTTTACTCTTCCTTTTAACATTTTCTCTTTAATTAAATTGCACCTTTTCTTCATCTCAACTTCTCCTTAAACCCATATTTTGTTAATAAACACCTGCCTCTACTTGTGCTACTCATCACTCTCATGGGATTATATACAGGCTGTATTCCATACATTGAATAATTAATAATAATAATAACTTTCTGGATAGCAGTGTGTTACTGTTCAAGAAACAACACACTTAGAAGGACATGGGCTTATATGCTGAAGAGTGCATTTAATTTACTAAACCTGCAAGTTCACAAGGCACATATACAACCTTGGTAAAAGATACATAGATTACTTTATAAGCAAATTATCTACCATCTTTCTTAAAATGGCTTACCCCAAATAACCACAGCATCTATATGTGAACAGTAACAATATGTCATTTCCTCTGAGACACAGGTTCACTGGTTGGTCCCTTTCTAGTCTCAAAATAATACCCTTATCAATATGAGAAAATCTATTTCTTAAATGTGAGTGATGAAGACGTTATGTAAGCAACAGATTGTTATTTAGAGAGGCATTTTTTGCTGCATACATGGCAGTAATTTTTAGTTCACTGACTTGTCACTCCATTTCTAATCATCAATTTCCTTTTATGTGTGAGGCTCCAGCAAAATATACCTGTTATAAATACCTACCTCTGCATCCAAAAAGTAAAATTTTTACTACCCAACTTTGGCTTCTGTAGACTCTGACCCTTAAAGACTATTACTTTCCTGTTAAATGAGAACTAAGCAGTAGTATATTGTTCAGAAGAAACTATGAAGCGTGTAATCTAGAAAATTCACTGGTTTCAAGAGAAGACATTCATTAGGTCACATCCTGAAAGCAATAAATGAACTTCTTGCAGAGTTAAGATAAAAGGACAAAAGTTATATGTCCTAGGGTGACTTTATGATGCTTGTATCCCCAATTGTCTGTTCTGTTTGTGCTGTATATTAAGTTCTGTACCTTTAAAATGGTTCTGGGAGCAAAGGGGGAGAAAGAAGCAGCAGCAGTTTGTTTTGGGAAAACTGCCTGACTCCCACACGGCCTGGCTGCGGCGTTCGTCTGAGGCACGGACAGCGGTGGGACAGAGATCTCCTGTGCTTTGAGTTAGTTTTAGCTGGCTGAGGCAGAGAACATCCCTGGACTGTTTTTTTCCTTTCCTTGGAACTGTTTAAATCTGCTCTGGACTGACAAACCCAGAGGAGCAGCGAGAGCTGGCACCTGCGGAGGGAGTGGGGCTGGTGAGAGACGGAGTGAGCTGAGCTGCACCCACGGCAAGGACTGCCTCAGTTTGCCATCTCTCTGTGGAGCAGCCAGAGGTTTTTTTTGTTTCGTATTATTCATTCTTTGTGCTTGTGGGCATTTTGTTTGTTAAATACATAGTTTTTTCCACTTTTCTCTGAGGAAGTTCTTTTTTTTTCCCCACACTGGCTGGGGGGAGGGGCCTTTTGGGTTTGCTTTCCAGAGGAACCCCCTTCAGAGCTTTCCTCCCAAATTTGCCCTAAACCAGGACATAAGGATATCTTGGATATCCTGGGGTTGTGTTATTCTTTCTACATGTGGATGTAAATATATAGTGACTTAGATAATCTATTCTTTATTTTTTTTAAGTAGTTCCCTTGGACCCATACAGCATTGTTCAACAGTGCCTTCAGACCATCACATAAATATCACTAGTAAATATATAAATCACCTATACAAATCTGTCATGAAATGCACTTTGTGGAGCTTCAGAGTACTTAGCACAGACTGTAACATTCTCCTGCATCTCCCTACAAAGACATGAAGTACAGCACAGAAAATAACCTGAATTTCCTGGCTTTATGGTTCAGGTACTCATACTCCCAAGGTGTTGACATTCATATATCAAGCTGAAATATGAAGAGCCTTGAGTCATTCATCCATGTCAAGCTAAAGACTACAAATCTTCCTTGCGTGCTCTGTCACTTTATCACTCTTCCTCCTCTCCCCTTCATTATCTCCTGCATGGTACCAAGCACATCTTACAGGAACAAGTCAGTCTTTCCAATGCTGCCATCTAAAAAGCAATGCTGACTATGAACTTCATTTAGGATTACACAAACAAACAAATAAACAAACGGAAAAAATGGTAGTTTCAATTACAGCCCTCAAAGTACGCTCCTTAAAAATAGCAAGCTCAGCAGCCATGAAGGTGGAATTTCTAAAAAGGACTTAGCAGTACAGAAAAAAACCCCATACTTTATATTAGATATGATCACTAATTCAAGATGTGCCACTGTTCAGGAAGAAGAAGATGACTTAGATAATCTATTCTTTATTTTTTTTTAAGTAGTTCCTTTGGACCCTGCAGCATCGTGCAACAGTGCCTTCAGACCATCACATAAATATCACACGTGCAAGCATGCACAAAGAGCTATGTATAGAATGAAAATTTCTTTCAGACTGATTCATTAGAAAAATCATGCTAATTTAAAAAGTCCTATCTGTTCATAGAGGAATTTGCCCCTTCTCTCAGCCCCCTGAGTTTTTCAACCTCACAATCCATTTTAAATATTTGATTTCAACAGGAAAAAAAAAATAACCTGCTGGTTGCTTACCCCAGGCTTTTCATGTTTGAATTCTCCACTCATGTTAACTTCTTTCTTCCTTCCTTTCTTTCAAGTGTCCTGGTCTTCACTACATCCATTTTTACTTGTATATGCCATGTACTAGAGTGTGCTAAAGCCACTGGTACCTTGGGCACTGCCTAACAACTGTATCAAAAATCTCAAGACTCAAAGTTTCTTCTGTTTTGTTTTTGCACAGAGCTATAAAAAACTATATTCACAAATGGCACTTTACAGAAAAGCAGATTCCCAGTGTCACCACCGCAAACCATGTGCAGAGCTGAGATTGGATTCAAGACCCAGCCTCTTTACTAGCTTATAATGCAACTTTTGCAAATAAGGTTTACGCTCCCTTTTGCAAGATGTAGCTGTCTTATGACTACCTTAATGCTTTTTCCCTTCTTGCTCCACCCTCTTCCTCTAATTCAGGAATTATTTTGACAGAAAACCACAAGAAAATTAAATCAAGCAAAAAATTCCTCACAATGTATACTTGATTAAACCACCAGTAGAACACTGCAAAACAAGCAAAATTTTACACAACACAAGTTATCTTTTAGGATAATCAAGCACATTCACATAAAATTCAAAACGAGTTTTTCCACTTGCAAAGAAGTTTTCCACTTGTGCTATATCTGTGAATGCAGAAATGCTAACTGTTACAAACATTCCTCTTCTCTCAACAATGCATTTTGGAACTATCACACAGAGAATGCACGTCTCAAGGTTTTTATAATGCTATTTTCCTATGAAAACAACCCTCTCCTCCAGTATCCTCTAGTATGGCATCTTGATATCAGCTATTTGAACTACTTTTGGCACTTGACATTATTTGGATGCTCCTCTAGAATGTCAGTAAATTATTTTTGTATCTTTGTAAACAGCCTCTTTAACAAGTCTTAATTATGTTGTTTTCTATGAAGCTGTGGAACATAGAAACGCCAGCAAATGAAGATAATTCAATTGTGCTAGGCATTGTACAAACACAAGTCATTATAAAACAATCTCTCTCAGTTCTATTCTCTCTTTTTCTAATGGCTTGGTGGTAAAATAGCTATTCCCCACCACACGTAAGGAGAGTTATACTATTGTTCAGTAATAAAAATATTTCATTTTGCATAATACAGGAGGTAGAAAGTAATAATGTCTCTCATTAAGAAATTTCTCATTGGATTAGCAGATGTCATCAATCTTAAAAATGTTTGTCTCATTACATCAGAAATCCTTTCCAATTAACACCCTCAAACTCAATTTGTATAATATGGACTGTGAGGAGTGGTCACATAATCTCTTTCCCCTAAAAATGCCTATGGAAATCAAGAGATTTCTAGTATTTGGACATTTGAAAGCTTGCTTTCTAGCAACATCATTTACAAGGGATAACACAAGAAACTTCCACTTGAGCCACACAATAAGGCCCACATCTAATGGCACTTGTTCCCTGAATCCATGCAAACACACCAGATTTTCCTTTCTGTTCCACAGACATGAAATCACCAAAACAATATTGGCAATGATCACAAAGTACAGAAAGCAACTTAAAGAACCTCCAGCTATTGTGGTCTACTGACGACTTTGAGCAATGTCAGCAGCACCAAAAATCACAGTGCTAATTAATGCTGAGAGTGTGCTGATTGCTACAATAAATGGCTGTTGGATTTTGTTTGAAATCCCGGACACTGATAAGTTTAACACTGTACAGCATTCATATGAAAATTCTCCTAGGGGAGAATAATTTGTGCTAGCAGTAACTAAAGTGCTTCCATTAACTTCAATTTGACTAAGTTTCCCTATCTACATACCACAGTTATTTTAATTGTGATTATTTAGGGAAACTTTTATCCAATAATATGATTTTTTAGGATTTCTCTATATGGTGCTCTCTTCTAATTCTTCCATTACTTTAGCAACTCCATATATTTTTTTCTGCCTTAGTAGACAGAAACAGACATAAGAAGAAAGAAGAATCCATAAACAGAACCCAAGTCAATGCTACTGCTGCCGCCCACTGTAGGCTCTGTCAGCCCATTCCCTTCTCTGATGTGCTACACAGACCCACCAGATCTTAAACTTCTGTTACTGAGAATTTTAATATATCTCTATCCACCTAAGGAGCCCACCACTTTTTTCAGTTTCACTAGTCTAGGAGAAACAGAGATTTTGACTGGACACGCATCCAGAAAAAGGGTCTTTCTGCCCTGTTACAAAGAGAGGACTTGTTTTGGAACCGACCATGGAAGAACAGAAGAAAGAGAGAAAAAGATGTGTGAATCCAGGATGTAAAGTTCAATGAACAGGATAAATATATGTATTGTCCTTTGCCCCAGAAATTACTTACTCACTCAAAGTTTAATGCACAATTTAATTTACACCACAGAAAAAAATTATTCTATCAAAATATTGGTTCTTATTTGTGTTTGATAATACTTTATATTAAGGGAATTGGGCTTTCTGTTAAGTCTGGAGTTTCTGTGTTAAAAAATACACACTTCTGTTATCTAAGAACTCAGTGGACATGCAGGATAAAAAATGACATCAGGTAACAAGGGAACTGTCAAGATAAACCCTGGTCTATAAGGTATTAAAAAACCTAAATTAATTCAACACTGGATCCCAGCCTGCAGAATAAAACCCATAGCTTTTGAGGCATTCTCCTATTCCAGCATCCCTATGAGCTGAGGGATTGAGCTGATCCAGTTAGCATAAGCACTTCAGGGCACTTGCTAAAAACGATCCAGACATCCTCTGCTACCAGTGGAACATTACCAACTACCATTTTCAACTTTTCTGACAGCTTCAAAATGCCATCCTCTGTCGCAGTACAACACAAAAGAAATGACACTCACACATTGAGATGCCCAAGGCATGGTGTCCTTCCAAAAAAGGGGAAGTTTATTTACAGACCTCAATATTTATAGAATTCCAACAGTGACCATGGATTGGAGGAAGAAAATCTTCCTCTCCAACCACACTCACTGGTCAACCCAACAGTTCATCACCAGTCTCCTTCTTATGAGAAGAATATAAACATGAAAGGACAGTTACAACAACAATAGGTTCTTTATGTGAAAATCGTGAGAAACTCCATTACAAAAAGTAAACAATCAGAAGGCTGAAGTAGAACTTTAAAAAAAAAAACAGAGAAGAACAGAGAAAAACCAAGGCAATAATCCTCCAAGTGAAATTAACCATTACCCTAGAATATAGTGCTTGTTTATCATAACTAGAGATTTATAATATCAGCCACACTTTTTTCTATTTTCCTGCTTCAAATATGGCAAAGTAGCTGCCTAAGAAAAAAAAAATTCACAGCACAATATTTTTATCCAAACATTTAAATATTTACTTTGATTTTGTTAAATAAGGACAGAATACTAAACAACATTTATAAATAATTTCTTGAAAGCGACCATTTTCTGCATCTCTGCCAAATATTCTGTTGCCAGGCTGCACTAGAAGTCTTCTGCATTAATCAAAGACTTAATCCATGCTTTGCAAAATTTCTTTTGAATAAAATATCTGAAAGGATATTTTATAAATGAGGGCAAAGTGCAACAGTGATGAACATGCCTAATGAAAATGAATATGTCCTTATTCAAGACCCAGATAGATAAACCCCATTTGACTACATAAAAGTCAGATTTAACTGGGAGACGACAGCAAAGAGTGTGGTTGCTTAGATGCACATAACAGAACGTAATACAAGTGATAAATTCTAATTAATATGAATTTATGCAGTGTATGTGTAACCAACACTTAATCACATTCTATCCTGGAGAATCATTTATATTTAGCAGTAATGTTTCTTTAGCACATTTTGCTTGAATAATTTTTATTCTTTGAAATGGTGATGAAATAGAGTTTTTATTAATATTCCTTTTATCTTATTCTGTTAACTGAAGACCAGAGAATCAAAAAGATGAGTCCCCCAAAACACCTTTTACAATCAATGACAGTTTAAAAGTCTTGACAGACCTCTCTCCTCCAGGATGTGCAGGCACCAGCTGAAGTTCACTGTGCCATAACTAGGGCTTTATTTTTCCTTGAAGAGGTCCTCACTGCCCTCTTTCATCATCATATGTGAATTCCCTTCCTGACAGTTAGGCCTCAAGATAAAACATCTTTTTTTAATTTAGCATTTCCCTTAGCATCTAATCCTCCTCTTCAGATAATTTCTTCATAATCTCTTTAAAATCAGGAGTTTCCTAGATACTGACACAGGCTTATCTGTCTCCAGTCTCAAGGTGCAATTACTGCAAGTCTTGGGTTCTAAAAACAAACAAACAAAAAGAGAAATGCTGGAACAAATGGGAGAGTTTCACCTATGTAAGGGAACAACTCCAACAAACAAGATGACATAACCCTTGAAAGATAAGTGCTTTAATCAAAGGTTTGGTTAGGTAATTTTTCTCTCTCCCTCTTCCCTTCTGATAATTCCTGTCAGTGTGCATTTAGGTACATTTTGAAATGCCTGCTGGACTGCCAGTCCTAGGAAGGACTTCTGTCCTCCTCAGGCATTAATAAGAGATAAGAACACTCAGTGCAGTAAAAATAGGACAGTCCTATGGTCATACATAGGGAAAATAAAATAAAGAAAATAAAGACACTTTATTCAGTGATTTTATGGGTTTTAGTCACCTAATAATAAATATATTAGAAGAGAAATCTCAGAACTGTTGAAAATTCCCCTTGTGGAACCAAACTATTTTTAAAATAGATTTGGCCCTTAGAATGTAAAACCTGACAGTGATGCAATGGTACAGATGTTGTGTTTGTTCCTCTCTGGGGGTAAGTTGGAAACCAAGAGGTTGAAAATCAGAGAAGTATTGAGACCAAGTTCATCTCAAGCAGTGAAGTGTGATTTGGTTACAAGATCCCAAACTAACACCTTGAAACAGAAAACATTTGTTTATAGGCTCTGGGACTAGGAGGCCTTTGTGTAGCTCTCTTGCCAAGGCAATGGAACAAGGATAAATCACATACAAATGCTGTTGCCTGAAGAAGATCAGAAAGTGATTAAGAGCTCTTGCCTGCAGTTTGCAACACCTCTCTGGCCCCCTGGTTTCCCTCCAGGCCTCCACTACCCCAAAGGTACCTATGATCTTCTGTATGTTGCCTACACACATATTATTGCCTTTCCTCTGATTCTTGACTGCATTAAAGTTATCATCTAAGGACCAATTTTCATCTAGGAGACACAACATAAGCAGGAAATATAGATACTTTATTATTCTCTTTAGGAAACAATGACATCTTTCTCTCTCCACTTTATTTTAAAACAGCAGCGTTACCTACAAAAAGCCTAGTTCAAGTTCTACCCTTCCTAAAAGAAGGGAAAATGTCCAACTGCAATTGTTATACCAAAGACCAAGTCTTGGTATCAATGATTCAGATATCTCAAATAATTCTGTAGAGATACTGAGATCTGATCAAGTCTTTAAAACAGATAATAACGGAAAAGACACTGCCCCCTGGATTTTTTTCTTGTGCCTTTTTTTGTTCCAGAGATATTAATTCAATGCTGCATCTTCCACTTCAAAGGTGTAATGCGCACTACTTCAAGCTGTTGGAAGATGCAATTTTAATGTGATTGAACCTTGCTGATTTTGTGCATTCTCCAGTAATTAATCAGCATATAATATATATATATTATATATCTATCTATCTATCTTAGTAACTGTAAGCAGGCAATACACCCAACAGCACATCACAGATCAGCATGTGAATTCATTTAACAAAAACATATGAAGGAGAGGGTAGAAAGAAGTAAAAGAGACTTCTGATGGGGCAAAAAACATCTATGCTTAGTTAGTTATGTAAAGGAATGATAAATATTTGCCCTGCATGATGAAATGAGAGACTAAGGAAAATATGCATCTTCATGTAAAGTGAAAAACCTGAAAACTTCATAGGTGTCTTCTTTTAGGAATCAGCATTCATCACATTGTTCATGGCAAAACTTAAGAGATACATTAATATTGTAGCCCATGGTGGGCAGTATCATGAGATTATAAGGTGTCTTTGAATATGAAAATCACAGAATGGGTCAGGTTGGAAGGGTCCACAGTGGGTCATCTGATCCAACCTCCATGCCTAGACAGGGTCATCCCAGCGTACATGGGACAGGATTGCATCCAGACAGTTCTTGAGTATCTTGACAGCCCCTCTGGACAATCTGTTCCAGTGTGCAGTCACCTGCACAGTAAAGAAATTCCTCCTTGAATTCAGATGGAACTCCCTGTGCATCAGTTTCTGCCCATTGCCTCTTGCTTTATTGCTTGGCAACACTGAAAAGAGCATGGCTCCATTTTTGACAACTCCCCTTCAGATTAAATTCAATAATATCCAGCAAAATTCTAATGCAAATCATAAAAGTTAAAGTAAAATAAAAATGGCATTTAACAAACTCACACAAGTTCAATGCAGCAGTGTAGAACCTGAAGCAAACAACCGCTCATTGCAAAAGAAGTCAGTTAAATCAGAGAAAGGAAATTACTCATGAACAAAACATGTCATTAAACATCTTTTCAACATAAATAGTTCCATGCTTGGCAGTGTGTGCCAGCCTCACACCAATATAATCACCAATCCTCAGTACCACAACTTCTCTTCCATAAGCTGCTAAAAGCTGCTGTTGTTTAGCTCAGATCATCAAGCAGTCGAACACCATGACTCAGCTCTGAGAATCTTGCTGTTTCATCGCTTTGCTTTAGTTATGTTAAAAAACCAAGATGGCTTTCCCAGTGGCCACACAAAATGAACTAGCTGTGTATTTGTAACTGAATAAAATGCATACATCAGGTCTGCACAGGATGGAATGGGAAGTTTGGTGAGTTTAATCACTTGTATCTATTTAAATGGCTTTAAAAATTCTGACTGGTCCATTAAACACACCAGAACACCAAATATCCATTCTCTCAAGAGACCAAAAAAAGTAACAAAAGCCAAAACTCCAGTTTCAGCTGGAGAAGTAAAAATGACTCAGCAATGGCACCATACCAGAGGATGGAGGGGACCTCTGGAGATAACTTTTAGCTCAACCTCCCTGCTCAGAGCAGATTTTTCACATTGTAGATGTTGAATCAAAGATAACTAAACCCCCAAATGGTTAAACTGAGTATTGCAATAACCTAAGATTTTTATGGTAGTAGACAGGAGGATGGTAGTAAACAGGAAATCATGTCCTCTGAGAGCTTTTAATGGACTGAAGGTAAACACTTGAAATTTGAATTAGAACACCTTTCCAACAAAACAAAACAAAAAAACTTCAAATCCCATAAGAAAAACCAGACAATTAAAAAGGAAACTATTATTCTACAAAATAAAGCATGCCTCAACTCAAATCTTATAATCATTGCAGATTATTGTCAAGGGCATCCTTAAAAAAACATAATGCAGTAAAGCAGTATAGAACACATAGAGTAGCATACACCAAGACATTATTTCAAGAACCTTTAGAAATAAAAACAAGACCAATGCAAGTCATGAACAGCACTTACAAAAGCTGATGACAGACTAAATTCAATACAGAAATAGCATGGTTCTCAAAAAAATGGACATAAGAGGTCCCAAAAGGCATATAATCAAGCTGATTGCCTTGACAAAATCTCAGCCACACATTCCCCTGACCTTTCTCATTTACAGAAGGAAAATATCATCTGAAATGAGCTCACTACTGTTCAGTTTTGTTTTTCTCTCTGATACTTTAGCTGAACTCTGTACATCCCATACTACATGTCACTTCAGACCACTGACCAGCAATTCTTCCAGTTCACTCTCTAGATCCTCCCACAACTGGAGGGGGGGGGAACAAAAGAATTCAATACACAGCTAGGAAAAAGACTGCAAAAATTTAATTTTGAGCCGAACACAGATGCAGTGTCTTATTCACTGCATCTTGTCATTCATCATCTGAAAAGAGCCACTCTTGTTTTTCATTACTTGTTTTTCATCATGTTTCCATCTCATCACTGATGTTATGGCTGCAATATTTCCTATTGTGGGCAAAGCAGATGAGAGAGACTTCACAGAAGGAAAGATGAAGGGAAGAACTAGCTCTTCATCAGGCAAAGTAATTGGATCATACCTGTTCTACACAGAAGTTTCTTAAGAGAAGTCTTTGCCAGGAAGGGAGAAAGGGGGAGAAGACAAAAGCCAACACAGTTTCTTTTTGCTGAACTGACATGACTTCAGAGCACGTGTACTATGTGCAAAGTGGAGTTAAGTCCATAGCAAACTGACTGCACGTGTTCTTCAGTAATAGTTCCCAATTATCATTATTATCCATTATTATGTTACTATTTTAGCATTTTAAAATACAATCCATTACACTGTTAAATGGAGACATAATAAAATGATGGAGAGTTTATTCTGCTGATGCCTAGCAACTTAGGGTAAATGTGAAATGCTTTATGAAAATGTTGTGTTATTACTGTGCCTTTGCATAAACCTGTGCACGTATATCATCTCTTTTTAAGTGTGTGTTGAACACTTACAGATCTGTAATGGAACTGTAAACCCTTTTTAATTTGTCAATGGCTTAAAAGGAAAAAAAAGGTCACTGTCATTTTGCAACTCATCTTGCAGTCAGAAGTGAAAGTTGCAAAGGATTTTCCCTTCTCCAGATTTCTCTTTCTAGTGTTATTGAAAAGCTTGTCTTCTTGTTTAAATGAATTTCCTTTTAATCTCCTCTCTGAGCTGCTGGATAGATGGAGCCTCTTAAAAAATTCAGGATATCACTGTAATTGTAAATTGATCTGCTTCTGTGGCAGAAGGCTGTGTCCCTCCATCCAGCAAAGAGACTGTCTTCTCAAAGTTGTTTTTCAGACAAATGATTAGTTTGCAATTTCTCTTATTATTGCATTATCCTTTAATGAAAAATCACTTTTTAAACAAATCTACTACTTTTTGGATTGTTTTATTCCTGGCAACATACAGGAAAGGAAGCTAACTGCCAAAGCCAATGTGAAATATTTCCCAGTCAGAAATTTTTAGATTTCCTAAACATGAGTTTAGGAAACTAAAACTCTATCAAGACAACTAAAAGGCACATATTCTTTACTGCTTAAGTCCTGAATTAATGTAATATATTAATAGACACAGGAAAAGTCCCCACTGATTTTTAATGCAGTTAAGGTTGAAACACTGTTATGACTATGCAATCTTTAAAACAGACACGTAACTCATTAGGATCAAAGTAGGGGAAATTATCCATCCGCTGTGGTGCTGAATCCACATAGCCTATTTGCCTTTGGCTCTTTGGTTATGAGATCTGGCATCACTTGGATTATTTCACCTAATCCATCATTAGCTTTCACGTGCCCTATATACCGTGGAACAAACCTAAATTTAACAAACCCAACTCCCCATCAATTACCACACTGAATACATTACATGTCAGCACAGGACACAAAGATTAGACGTGCTGAATCACATCTTTCTTTGTGAAAATTCAATATGTTTAGAGCACTTTTAACGATGCTGACTCCAATTGTAATAATTGCTCCTTCTCATTGTGGACAGGGACTAATGCTCTGACCTTTATGTACAACACAGAGCTGCTAAACAAAGTGAAAAACATCAGAAGACACAGAAAATATATAAGAGATCCCAGTAACAGTGCCACAGACTCACAGAACGAGTTTTTTAATTGCAATATTTGCCTGGATGGTGGAATCCTCTAAGATGACCTATTTTTCCCCTATAATCCTGCCAGCAAACATTAGTTATTTAGATTAACTTTCTCCCTCCACATACACAAAGCACACAAAAAGGTTATTACTTACTACAAAAACTCAATACACTGCTGTTGTGTTATCACAGCATCCTGACTTACCAGTCTTCCACAAATACACCGATGAAGTTTGAAATTCACTTTGTGCACGAGCGTCCCAGATTCCCAGCAGCAGGAGCAGGAGAACTCCCACGCACCGAGCGGGCACGGCAGAAGCCCCTGGACCACGGCAGAGAGAAGCGCTCCCCTCGCTCAACCCCATGCCTCCAGCAGCCTGCCGCTGCGTCCAAAACCCGCAGCACCACCTCGAAACCTTCTTCAGACGATCCTCCCCGCTTCAGAATTTCTTCACGGGGAGAAAGGAACCGCAAAGCTCTCTCCCGCTGTTGTGCATGGCAGTTGAAAAGGAAAAACTGTTTAACACCAGGGAACAATAGAGTCCTCGCTCGCTCTTGCTGCTGCTGCTGCAGCTCCTCGTGCTGGTATGGTCGCTGCTCCACGCTCTTCCATTCAGCGCTTATAGCAGTTTTCCATCAGCTAAAAGCGAGACAGCTGTCCGCAGGGGGCTCCAGCTGACTGAGCAGGTTATCTTGCTCTGGGAGGCAGCAGCAGTCATTTACACCAGCTGGAGAGAGTGAGAGACAGAGAAACAGGGATGAGGAGAAACACAAATAGCCCGGCGCTGTAATCTCAGTGCAGAGAGTGACTGCAAAAGGCTGGCTTCCCAGACACGTCTCTCCCTGGAATATCCCAAATGATACATACCAAGAAGAAAAGGAGAAATCATCATCAGACATGCTTCAGAAACACAAGTCATTCAACCAGAAGAGATATAAACACAACAATATATAACAATTAAGAGAGCAATAGACATTTGTCCTGACAATACTATGTACGCTGCATTAACCATTTTGTAAACAATAAAAAATAAGTGATTACACATGCATTAAACAGACAATTAAAACCTTATGAAAGAAATTGAAGAAAATGTAGAAAAAAGAAAAAAAATAACAACCACCACTACCTTGTCTTGCATATATTTATCAAATCTATTTCAGGTAATGGCATAGCTATCTGCTATGAGGACAGATGAATATGTGTGTATGATAATGTGTATGTATGTGTAAGCCCATCACCTCTGTGGTAGATGAAGTGTGCACATAATATATAACACAAGATAACATCCTTTCTTATCCTGCAAGTATGTACACATATATATACATGCACAAACGTCAACTCTGTAATTTAAAATAATTTGAAGATGAAGTTATCAATCATTTTACATATGAAAGTATACAGGATACACTAGGCTGTCAAGATGGTACAAAAACATGGAGAGAGACAAAGCTTTTTAAATAGGGATCTTTATCTCTCCCACCCACTATGCAGTGAACAGACACTATAACAAGCCTAAAGATTGGGCTTCTGACACCTATAAACTGGGAAGCAAATGAGGAATTTTCAAGAAAACCAATATCCCATTCAGAAAGTTACATTAAAAATGCAAACAAAAATACACAGTAAGAGCACAGGACCCAGAGCAGAAAAATGATGGAGCTATTGTTGTTTAAAGAAGAAACCTTCAGTCAACCTCTCTTGGGACGCCTGTCATTTTGCACAACCTTCCCAGACCCAGCCTTTTCACATGCATTAGATTAAAATCAGTTGTGATCAAATAATTCCCAAGTCCTTGCCTGTTTAAATATTCTGACATCAGAGCAAATTAGCAATGTTGAAGGTTGCAAATTCGTCTTTGTTTACTTTCCACTCTGTTACGCCTCTAAGAGGGAATTAAAGGCTCAGGGAGCTATAGCACCATGAGGCTGTGATTAAGAGAGATAAGCAAGTGTGGATTACTGTTCCTCAGCTGTTGAAAAACAGGCAACAATCAGGAGATTATAGGTTGATAAGGGATACATAGAAAGCCCTGATCTTAACAAATTTATGGCATCCTGATCCAGAACTTGTACCCTCAGCTAAAAGCACTTCAGCACTTTATTCACTTCTACACCATGCTGTATTCACTTTAAAAAGCATGGTTTCCCCTACAGCCTTTGCTTTGAACTAGAGAGAACATTGATTTAAAACAAAATTTTTTCTGAGTTCATTGATTTACATCAATTTTAAAGCTCCATCTGTGGTTAAGTTAATCACACGCACATTATTTAACAGGCTGTGTAGAGAGACTTGAGAATATTCTATAAAATAAAAATAATGGCAACTTCACAATTTATGAATTTATGAAAAACAGGATTAAGAACCTCAGGGCTTAAAGAAGTTTTAAGAACTTTAGGAAATCTATGACAATAGCTGTATTGACTTGCATACTTAAAACATATAAAGCCTATATATTCCTTTGAAAAAATAAGAGTAAAATGTTGGCTTTTTAGCCAGAGCTATGCACCAGAGGAAGACTCAAGTTTATAGAGAGACATGGGGAAAAGACACCCTTTTCAGAGTTATTAAATACAATGGATTCCACCTGGATTTTTAATGAATGTATAAAGAAAGCCTCTGAGAATATTTTGTACGTGACTCAGATCATCTGGAAACATCATCAGGGAACAGATCATCCATGTAGTTGGCACAATGAATCAAAGTGGGTTTTGACAGCAGAACAAAGCAGCATCATGAGAGAGGATAAGCACACGTACACAAACACTCAAACATTTTCTTATATTTATGCAACTACAGGACTGCATACTTCAAAACCACTAAAACATATATTATCAAAGTAAAATATTTTCATACTACTTGTTATGGTTTTACCATTTTTTCAGTCACAAAATCAATGAACTAAAAAAGAATAATTCCACTTTTTCTTTTTTTGTCAGAAGATATAATGAACTAAAACTGTTGAGAAATAGGTCACAGAGACAAAATGGAAGGAATGTTTATTATGCAAAAGTATTTGCATGTCTGGGACAAAAATAAGGATTTCTGAAGAGCTGGTTTTGGGGCACACTCAGTGACTTATGCTGTACATGCACTCATCTACTGCTCAGGACAGGGAAAGGCCAGTGATTCCTCAGATCAAAGAGTAGGCTGGTGCCTGAAGACAAAACACCTCACCAACCTCACCACCTAACTGCAGGAATTAGACTGCTCAAAAAAGAGGGAATATACCCTGATTTTAAGTTTCAGTTGCTGCCAGCATGTCTCTGGGAATGCCATTGTTAGCCATTTCCACCCCAGTGTATCTGATGCCCTACTACCCTCTCCTATTTGCTACAGTAAACATAGGACCTCCCTCCAGTTAACAATGCAACCACAATTTCCAGCCCACTGGCAACGCATCTTCTAATATAACAATCAATTTTTTCAGTTGTTTATGGCTTAGACATTCCCAAATAAATGGTTAAGTATTTCTGAGAAGAAGCCTCTAGACAGAGCATAGAAATAAACTACAATTGACATTAGTATGCATATCACAAACTTAATAGTGTCATTGTTGTCCCTTAGAGCACCAACATGCAAGCCTCAAGAGATACAATTATTTATTTAGACATAGAGGTGGCACTTGGGGATATGATTTAGTGGTAGAGTTGGCAGAGATAGGTCAGTGGCTGAACTCCATGATCTTAAAGATCTTTTCCAAACTAAATAATCCTATTATTTTATTTGAGGCACAACAGCTACAAGAAGTCTGTAAACTACTCACACAAATCATTGTCAATTTAGCAACTTCTCATTTTTCTGTGAAAAGTTTGACTAACCTCAAAGACTTTTATGAAAATGACAAAGTGTTAGTCAGGAAATATTGGAATAACTTTGCTCACATTTCCTAACGTGAAAGAGTTAGAGGATAACAAAGGAAGCATGAAATACCTTTTATTTTTTGGAGACAGAAATGATAAGATATATATTTTGATATAGAATCAAGCTGGCAGTATTCCTCTGCTACCAGGCAGTCCCATGCTAATACCCTTCTCTTTATGAAAAGCCATGAAGAAGAGCTTCAGGATCATATTACCTTATATCCTGATGATGTATTTCTACACATATAGGGCCAAAGAGTATGCAAAGACTACTTATATATGTATACTTATATATGTACTTTAATATATGGCACGTTTGTTGCTAGAGTAAGCATTACACAACAAAGAACAGTGTTCAACATCACTTCATCTGCCTTCAATTTCAGACTGGTCAAGCCAGAAACCTTTAGAGAAGTTTCAGTCCATTTCTGTAGAGCTATAGAAGATATTTTAAAACTCTATAACTGTACCTCACTAAATTATCTCTGCTGCATCATGAGTGACTAATACAAAAAATCCTTCAGAATGAGTACTAAAATTGCCCAAATTCTAAAGAGTGAAAAATGTTTTATTTCTTGTGTAGAAAAGTCAAAGTCCTCTTCATCTCAACTGTGCTAGTTTTGATTCATCTCCAAGACTTTCTGCCCTCTCTTAGATACAAAAATAACAAATATTGCAAAAAAAAAATCGAAGTCACCTATCTCCTGTTCATTTAGCTCTACAGTTATAATGAGTTTATTATAGTCAAAGCCCACAGGATAAGAAAGTACCAAATACTTCTGAAAAGTATTCTAAATTTGTAACATGCTGATCTGGTTCTGTTGCCGTGAGTAGGATGCCCTTGGATATGTCCACTTAATGGGATGTAATGATATGGTTGCACCCCTAACTTCTAGTGAAGTTAGAAAGGTGAAGTGTGTTCCCTTACATGTATGTTTCCTTGTAATATACATGATCTAAATAATCCACATAACAGTTAAAAGAAGCTTTTGTTCTCTTAATTCCCTGACAAAATTCACTGGCCAAAAATTCTAGTTCAGCACTTTATGAGAGCTGACTTTCATGCAGATATTCTACTAAGGTTGCAAGTGTACTGTAATAATTCTCTTCAGATGGGGCCTGCAAGAATTTTGTTAGATAATAAGTACTTCGGGATGGAATAAACTGCACAGGGCTCTTTTAATCTCTGCTGCATGGTGTTAAGAACTCTTTACCGGATTCAGAAATAGCCTCTTACTTTTCCTCATATCAATGCTAGGGACCCTAGTTAGGGAAGCCACAAAAATATGCTAAACATAAAAAATCTGAGAAAAAAAGAAATGTTAGTTTTTCAAAACATGCCCATCCATTCTTTAAGTCCAAAACTACACGTGCTGAGCAAAATTTGCAGCTGAATTATTCTTTAGGAATCCTAAACATATGGCCTCTAGGTGTCCCACTCGACCACATCATAATATGCTATTATGGATTTCTCTTTTTCTTTCATAGCAGGTAAGAGTCCTTGATTTTACCCTGTTTTTGTGCCACATCCTCTTTGTAAATCTGCCGTTTTTAAAACAAACAAACAAAACCAACTCAGCCTCTTTCATACAAGTAGTGCAATTATTTATGGTTTTCCCAGAATAACTGTTTTTGCAAACTTTAGATGTATCATGATGGCTGTCTGTTAAATTTGTTTCATTCTTTTAGACCATTTGGATTACAATTATGAACTTTAGGAGTTATATGTGGCATAGAAATAAGAAAGTATTACATGTACAAAGTGACTGGAGTATATTAATAATGCACCCTTAAACTCTTTAGTGTTTCCTGATTACTATAAAAAAATTGCTACAAGAAAAAGTTATTTTTGAAAAATTAACAAAGATTCTACTTACATGAATGATTAGAAACATCTCATAATCTAGTTCTGATTTTATAAATGCTTTGCTTTTATTAAAGTAAGATAGCAATTCTTGGACTGATTTATCTTTTTTTAAGGTTTTCGTTTTATTGTTTCATTACACTGCGGGAAGAAGGTTGGTGTTTGTTTGGTTTTTAATCTATTTCATATGTAGGCATTTTCCTAGCCATTCCTTCATTGGTATAGGGTGGGTTTTTCAACTGAAAAGAAAAAATTGTAAGCAACAAAATCAACATCCTTGGCATGAAATACTCACAGAAAGCAAGTATTCTTTGTAAGGAAAGCACACTGAGGTACAGCCAGGAAATGTGTCTAGAACTGCTTGCTGGGAGATCAAGCTAGAGGAATTCAAGTAAGAAATCAATTAATCTACCAAGGAGGGCACCCAGCTTTGGATCAAGATACATGATGAAAAAGTGTATTTACTATCTTTGTTTTCAAGAAAAATGTTAGTTTTGACTTGGTAATGTAACCAAAAGCTACTGGGCTAAATAGGTCAATATCACTGAAATCCAATGGTCCAAGAACTGAAGAAGGTCAGATTAAACTGCCTAATTTTACTTTCTGGCTTTGAACTGTGAATAAACATTGTTCTTTCTGCCCAGATTACATGGGTTTCAACACCAACCACACAAAGAAGATCCTATCCAAAGACAAGAACTGGCTGAGATGATCAAAACTGGCTCCATGACTTTTTCTGCCTTAAAAAAAAAGGACCAAAAAAATTTAAAAAATTAAAAAATAATAATAATAATAAAAAAAGACATGAGGAAAATGGTGAATTTTTCACTTAAAAGCTTTTGGTAACCCCTGTTTTGTGAAAAAAAAAAACAACCCAGAACCTCAGAACCTCATTTGTGCTGGGAATGATCAACGTGCTCTTCCCATTACAACCTCCAAAGAAAAGCCTGCACAAACTAGAATCTCCTCTGTATTTGTCATGCCAGTATGCACTTGCCTACAGAGTGCTGAGGAGAAATAAGATTGGGTACAGAAGTGGAACATAATGGTGGCCTCTAAGTCACTAGGATAGAAAGCTTGGAAAAGAGTGATAGGAAGAGCCAAGAAAACAGGCTGAAATCAGGATAAGAAACCTAACTGGAGGAAAAAAACCCCAACCAACCAAAACAAAAAACAAAATAAAACAAAAAAAACCCAAACAAACACAAAAACAAAACCTGCAGGGAGGTAGTGACAACCAGAATTTGTGTGGGTGTGCTATACTGTTTACTCTTTTAATGCATTAGTTGTGGATCTACAGTTTGTATAGGTATGTGAATAAGACTGCACACAGAATGGGGCCTTTTTAATCTAACTTTAGTTAAATCAGTTTCAGAAAGCCCAATAGAGACTTCACTAATGGAGAAAACAAACCAACCCAGTTGACCATAATTGCCATTTAGTTTTTAACTCCACGCCCATTATACTAGATTTTCCAAAAGGTAACTAAAATACAGGATTTTAATGGATTTTTCCAAGTCAACCCTGTTCCTGAAATGCATGTACTTTTGAAATTTGTGTTCCTAAAATCATCACTGGGAATAGCTAACCCCCATGTCTAGCGTCACCTTGGGCTGAAAATAAATGTTTATCTAGACAACAGGCTCACTGGAGAAAAATATTGGTTAAAACTCAGTTTTAAATGCAAATAAGTAAAATTATTCACAGGAGAAGAACAGGCAGGAAGATTTCAAAGACATAATGGAGAGGTAAATACTGAAATCCCTGGCAAAAGGAACAGAAAGAGAATGAAATAAACAAAGAAAATCAGTGCCCATTATTGCCTTTGAAAATCCTCTCCAGGGAGAGCTTAGTAATATGCACATACCAAATCACCTTAAACAAAAGCCACCTTCAGTCAATTTTAAACCTTTTCCTTATTAAAATCCTATTGATTGATCATTCTTCATCTAAATGTCTGACAAGCCAATTTCCATTTTCAAGGAGGGAAATGTTGGTCTTCTTTTTCAGGCCATAAATCACTCAAACATTCTGTTATCAATTCTCAAATTAGTTAAGTAATACAAATTAATAAGAAAATTAAACAAGGCTGATTTCTTTAGTAAGTTGTTCATTGGTGCAGCTTTTTTTAGCTTAACCAATACATTCAATGGTTTCCAGAAATGCACAGACTCAGTAGTAGTGACAAACACAATATAGATGGAAATCGCTTTTAATAACCTGTTAACTTCTTAAGAGTCCTAATTTACCTGGCCAAAAGTAAAGCTGTGTGTTTTGTGCTGGCTTCAACAGCTCAATAAACAAGAGGAGTGCAACTTCAATAAACTGATTAATGTATCTCACACCATTCACACCCAGGGTAAGTTGAGGTGAGATTTAAACCATTCTAAATTAATAAATAAGATTCAATTGGGTTTTGCTAACTAAATAAGCTCTAAGATAGAACCCCATTTTATCATTAACAAAAAGACTTTACAGAATCTTATGCTATAATTAAAGTTAAAGCCCTAAAGATAGTATCCCAAAGTAAAGCCTTCCCTCTGTAATACTATCTAAACTTCACAAGTCTGTTCCATCTGTCATATTTCCTTTATAGGGCAGTTGCTTTAACTGGAAGATGGAAGGCAAATCTGTTCCTACTGATCAATTTTACCATTGAAAGTTATAGGTCACTCACTAAAGTCAACTCTGGAGCAAACTACAATGCAAAAAGTAAATCTAAATAAGGAAGGCCACAAAGTTAGCAAATTCTAAGTGCATATTAATCAAAGCAAGTTATCACGTCAAAACACACTGACTGCAAAATGCTGAGCTGTGTTAACAAAACCTTCCATTCTCCCAAATGCTGCCTTTTCTTCCTCCTCTGTTGCTGAGCACCAACCTTGCCTCCATTTCATTGCACAAATATTTCTATGGCAAAATAAAGCAAGTAGCCAAACCTGTGCACCAAGATACCTGATATCACAACCACATGTAACTGAATTTTCTGCATACACGTCACGATGCAGTTAATACATTCTGTGTGCTGCTGAAAAATGTATCCTAATTACCAGCACTAGCATTACAACTAAAGCCCCATTAAAAGGGATCAAACCAAGCTTAAGGTGTTGTGACACTTTCAGGATGGGAAAAACATTCATAAGACTGGCATCATTGCTTTTCCCTGGGATGACAAAAGACAATATAGCAAGTTTTCTCCAATCATTATTACATATGTGTATCTGAAAATTGGGTTAAAAGTTTTCCAACTAACTGTTAGTGTGAGCTCTGGTACTTCCACAGGTTTTTCCTGTGAGACTCAAAACTAACCTTGGTCTAAACAACTGGCAGTTGCATCTATACACTCTCTGCAGAATGTAAGACAGCTTCATTTGATGTACAGCTCACTGAAGGAAGAAATGGTGTGGAGGAGATTCTCAGTGACTGAACGATTATTGAAATATTATAGAAGCCTGCAAAGCAGTTGTCTCTAGATCAGCATGCAATTCAGTTGTAACCATCCAGTTAGATGAGGAGAGCATGATTTCCCTGTAACAAGGAAAATTTAATTTACATAGATAAAGTGTGTAAGAGCATTTAAAAATTTGAAGCCACAACGGCAATGTTTGAATGATGCTGAGTTCAGGTAAAACAACAACCTGAGTTCAGGCACATAGATAGACATGATTTACCAGTGTAAAAAAAAAATATATATATATATATACATCATGTATAAAGCAGAAATGAAACTTCACCTAAAAACCTGTTTCCTACATGTGTCAATATGAATTAGACTTTCATATTAATGATTTAAATACACATATTAAAATTATTGTGTTAACTAGATACACAATTTATGTCAGCTTAAATTCTTTTAGCCCCAACATATAAATACAGATACAACACACAACTTCAGTTGTCTGGCTGATGTATTAGTGCCTAAGCATAAGGTTACTTTTCTGAGACATCCCACACAGTGAAAGGAAAATGGCAATTTTTGCAATATGTTGCTAAAATACTCTCACCACCAGGTCCATCTCCACCCACTTCCTGCACACACTTTGACACATGCTCATATATTAATGTCTCCATCAGACAGATTGACTCAAAGGTATTTTCAATCCTTAAATATATACAAAAGCTATTTCTAGTATATTACTATTTAGTATTTTTCTTTATCAACTCCAAAACCAAATAATTCAGACATTCACAAGAAGAAACACAAAGAAAATAAAAAATATATTCTGCATCCTCCAAAAGCTGTTAGAAAACTGTTATAAGCAACCTGCTCTGGAAACCTTGGAGGATAACTGAATGTTAAATCCCCAGATCATTTTAGTCCTTTCTTCTTTCTACAGATATACCAGCAAAATCATAACATATGTAGAGTTTTGCCCAAATCTGATTATTGTACATGGTCTTATCTAAAGGAGGCTAAATATCTTATAGTCTTTGAATACATCTTAAATACTGAAACTCACTGGATAGGCAGACACATTATACCTCACTTAGGCTTAAGGAGGGTGCAATTCAATAAATTCATCTCCTGGAAAGCTACAGGGTTGCCATAGCAAAGTAATATATTGACAGGATTCAGGAAAGAACTCCATTATGTCAAATACTTTAAACATGCATATGCCTACACCAAATCCCCTCTCTGTCAATAACTGGCTGTCAACAAAATGCTTGATTTCCAACCTTGTGAATCAAGATTTTTTTTTATTTTGTATAAAATTAATTATATTGAGTTATTTGATTGCAGTGATCTCTAAGAAACATTACTCTTGATTTGCAGATAGGCAGTTTGACAGGGCTTCCTCTGAACTCCCAGTATTTAATTTTCATATCTGAAGGGACTGATGAAGTACAATAAAGGTTCCCTGCTTCTGTTAAGAGTTCAGGCTTCCAACCTCATATCCTAAGTTTTCTAAGTGCATATATAGTTTTGACACAAAGAACCAACCACACATCTTGAATCTTTGGTGGAAAGGAGGAAGAAAAATCTTCCAATCCTTCTTACATGTATGCAAGAAGAAAATTGCTAGTATCTTTGGGCAGGACAAAATATCTTGTTTCCACCAAACATTTAAAATTTTCAAGGAGATCTATTACAGGGAGATTTTCATATTGCTGTCTTTGTAAGGAATTCTAGGGAAAGACAAATAATTGAAATGTTAATAGGGGATGGCATTTTCACTACTTTCATGGTTGGTACATAATTCAGAAATCCACTCTGATTTTTTTTCCCATTTAAAAAAAAAAAAAAAAAAAAAAAGAAAATGGCACTAATTCCCTTTCTCTTCTGTGTTTCATATTCTGTTTCAGGTTCCCATGCTTATACTAATCTATAATTTCAAGTAGCAATCTTCATGTGATATCACAATGAAGCAATCAAAAATTACTTTCTTTGGCTTTGTATAATGGAATACAGAAGACTCTATTCATTTGATTTCAGAATGGATCATTAGCCACTGTATCTTAAACCATTTAAGAGAAATAATTTGAAATCGAACAATAAATAAACCTAATGCATACCTCTAAACAGAAAGTAATTAAAACAGATAGCAAACATTTGCTTTATTGTTTCTTTTCCCCTCTAAATTATGATTTTTGCAACAGTTCTTTAAAAGGCTTTAACTTAAACTGCATTACAAAAATGAGATCATATTCATTGTATGCTCTTCATTAACTCAACTGATGGTGTTTTAATTCCTACAACATACAGAGTCTGATGTTCGTTTTGCAATTTGACATAGCGTGTGTGTGCTGAGAATAATTAGCTTCACTATCACAGAACAAATGACTTCTTTGTAAAGCACACACACTATTTTTTAACAAAGATTATTGGAAAACTTTGAAGATATTTCTTGTCTTACACAGAAACAACTCTTTCATTATTAATTAACTTTTCTATACCCTGATTGTCCCTAATGAACTAATAATCCACATTCTATCTGCTGGTAAACACTTAGAACTAAAAGATGAGAAATGACACTTGTTATGACAAGTATTATGTCTGCTCTACTAAAACACATTGGATTATAAACAGTAAATGCAATTTAACAAAAGGACTAAGGATTAACCAGAGAGACAACAGCAAAAAAATTCATTACAATTTACCAATTCATTACAATTTCATCACAGATTATTAAACTATGATGGCATATTGCCTATGACTTCCCATAAAAACCAAACACCACACCTATAGTTTGGTGAACACATTATGTTAACATATGTGGGTATATAAATGAAGTTAAACAGTTACAATATTCAATCTATTCTCAGAACTACAATATGGTATCCCTGATGTGACATCTGGAAATGTGTTTTATGTTAAAATGTTATGAACATCGGTAAGTGCTATCAATCAAAAAGTGTCAGAATAACACCTGAAAGTCCATAAAGGTGCAACCCAACACCACTGTGAGCTGACTTCACGGGTGGTCTGTGGCTGGCTGGCTAACACACACAAACACACACTCACACAGATTGTGGGGAAGTACAGGTTAGACACAGGCCCAGTAGCTTGCAGATGCAGAGTGCCCAGATTTGGAGAAACACAGATTGTCACTAATCCGCTGCCCTAAGCCTGACTCTGGAAGCAGCTAGAGAGAAGGCTGACTTCTCTCCTCTCCCCAGCTCAGCTGTGCCAAGTCACTGCAGTGACTAAGTGGGAACGTCAGGTAACTTTCAAGGTAGGCACGTTTGTGTTTGCACAAGTGAGATTTCCTGCACAGAGCTCATCCTTCTTTGCTTGGTCCACTAAAAAAATTGAGCACAACAGCACTCTATTGTCTAGAGTTCAAATCCTCCTCTCCCCATCACAACACAGTCAGAATCTTCTCCCCAAATGCTGGTATTTTTTGTTCCCTATGCCAGAAATAACATTTAGACCTTATTGCACTCCCTGAAAGCCTAAAGCAACAGAACTAATCCTACAATCCAAGAATAACTACTGGAATAGTCCTTATTCCTTATTCCCCACACCAGTGATACCCAAAGTATTTTTGCAGACGTAGTCATTAATCTCTTACTGTGGTAGCATAACACTGCAGGCTCCATGAGTTAGATATAATCATTGGCATTTAGGCCAATCACACCTCCTTGAATATCACTCAGATGGAATAAGGCAGTTTCTGTGATCTTCAAAAAAACCATGCAATGCTAATGTTGCATCCAGAAACAGTAATTAGGGTGTTGTGGTTTGTTTTCCTCTAATATATGATCATATATATCATCATCATGGGATACACAGTAATTCTAGCCTATTCCCATAAAGTTTCAAAATACTTGGGCAAGAACAAGAGAAACAAACTCCAACAACACATAAAAGAGAACTATTTACAGAACTAAATACAGACTTCAGACCTCCTACAAAAAAGAAACAGAAACACCAACCTGAACTAGGGCCAATAGATAAACCAAGAGAATTGATAATGTTGAGATTTAGCCACCTATACTAAAACTACCAAACCAAATCTGATTTTTCTATAACACTCTGACATTCTACATAGACCAGACAAGAAGTTTAGAAACAAAACCAAAACATAAACAAAACAACAGTAACAGCAAAGATAGAAAAAACACTTCAAAACCCAACCCAAACCTAAACCAGAGGCCTCTAAACCCCAAACCCACCCAGAATATAACCTTGAGATAAGCACAATGGTGACAGGTAAGAACAGCTCACCCACCTGCACCAGTCCCTCCACGCACGGGTACTGTCCCTGCTGATACGAAGACTAACCCTCAGCACCTTGGACAGAGGCTTTGGAGTAACTGTAGACTTCAAACCCTTTTCTGCTTCTATTTGCTCATTTAATGGAGCCCGAGAATCATCTTGACAGCATACTCCTTATTCTTACATCAACATTTGGCAGTTAATATGCATGCACAGCTAGTATAGATGACATACATGAACTGGCATAAGCTTTAGGTCATCCATTGCTTAGTATAGAAGCCATCAAAGCCTAAGACTGTGCTACATTTTTTTTCATACATCAGAGAGACACTGTAAAAATATTACCCTTAAAACTTTCGAGCTAGTTTACAGGAAAGAAAATATTGTCTTTGAGCTGTAGTCCTATTGTCCACAGAAGTTAAATTGTTTCTTTTGCTATTTCTCCTTGATACATCAGAAGACATACTACCAAACAAACACAAAATAACTTGAGCAGCTGAATGAAATTAATTAGAATCATAGAATCATAAAACATTTGGAGTTTGAAGGGACCCACAAGGAGCATTGAGTCCTACTCCTGGCCCAAAAATTACACCATGTGCCTAACAGCATTGCCTGAAAGCTTCTTGAACTCTGCCAGGCTTGGTGCTGTGATCACTTTCTTGGGGAGACTGATCCAGTGCTCACCCTTTTGGATAAGAACCTTTTTCTAATATCCAGCTTAAGAACCCCCTTACACAGCATCCTGCTATTGCCTTGGGTCCTGCCACTGATCACCAGATAGAAGAGATCAGTGACTGCCCCTCCATCCTCCCTCATGAGGATGCTGCAGACCATGATTGAGGTCTCCCCTCATACTTGATTAAAATTGGTTAAGAATACAGTTGTTTTAGCAGAGGTGAAAAGAATATATACACTTCCATCCTGATTAAGGTAACAAAGCAATATCAAAATTGTGACACTTTATGGAAAGGGAGAACAGAAATCCAAATTACCACAGTATCAGTGAGTCTACCTCTGAAAAACAGAAGAAAAGCCCAGCATCATAGAACAGGATTATTTACAGGGTCTTCCCTTGGATGGCAAAATTTGTCACATTTATAAAAAAACATTATGCTACTCCTTAGATGAAAGGAAAGGGGGAAAGGGGAGGGAAAGGGAAAGTTAGTATTTTAATAATATGAAACAACTGTAATTTGATTGACCTGATTTGTTATTCTTAATGCCAATGTAAGCACACTTAAATTTAAACCTCTAATTATCATGTAGATTATACTCAGATGAGACATAGGAGAAATTTTGCTGATGTTCACTGCAAGAAATCAATATAAAATTAAAAAAAAATATTTCAAAGATGCTCTTAAAAATAGACTTAAAAATTACTATTTGGATCCACCTGCAGGCCATTTCAGAAAGTCTGTAGCTGAGGGGATGAGACAGCAGGGAAACCCATTCAAGCTGATCCAATTTAGATATGCAAATTTTATCTTGTGTGTTTGAAAAGAACATTATGGCACAGGATAATTTGCACCTTGAGTTGCAAAGAATAATATTTCTAATCTAATGAAAACATGCCTCCATTGTTCACTTTCCCACTTTCCAGGTTCAGGCCAATCTACTGCTCTCCTACCCATTTGAAACTGCCCATGAATTTTTTTTTTTCTATAAACAATTAACTAACACTAAAACAAAACAACAACAAAATAGCAACAACAAAAACAACAACAAACAAAACAGAAAAGAAAAGGGAAAAAAAAAGGAAAATAGGTATTCATTTTTGTAGATACCTGAAAAAAAGCAATGTTACAAGTGGCTAACTGATGAATGATACAACCTATAATAGTAACGGGTCTAATGTAATTTCCACTCTAGGAAATGCTAAATGAAACAACTGCAGTTTAAGATCACGTTTGACAGAGTACACTGTTACCTTATTTTCTGTCTTTGTTTTCCCAAATAGTGATATTACCTTGGTGGTAAACTTCTTTAAAAGCTGCATATGGTTTGGGATGTTTCAGTGAAAACACCATTTCTAAATCACAACATTAATAGACACATAAATCCATGCTGGAGCAAATTAAAGTATGTGAAGTACAGTACCAGAAGCGTAACTTGTACCTAAGTAATACTTATCACCTATCACTACAATTCTACAATTTTAAACTCAAAAAGAAACATAATTACATCACTTAATAAAAATTCAAGTGTAAATTTAGATTTTGAAATCATTGAAAAAAAAACTTGAGAAATTCACATTTTGTGAATTCACAAAATTGTGAAATTCACACTTCAGATGTGCAATTTTTAAGGTGAGTGATGCAGTTTCACTACGTCAAGAAGCACATTTTGAGGCAAATTGAACATCTTTATGGAATGCCTCCCACTTGAAACAGGTACAAGACTTATCTCACATTCATCCACTCTGTTCACAGAGGTACTAAAACAACTAACACTAAGTATTACTGAAGATAAGTTACAAGCCCTTTAGCTATTAACCCAACTATACCTGACAGTTCATAAACAAAGGTCAAAAAAGAAAAACAAAGACTTTAGAAAGAAGTTGTTTCTAGATGTTCACTACACATAGCTGGTAAGACTGACAGTTTATTAATAACATAGCTCTCCAACTACAAATCCCAAACCAGAGAGATTGGTAGCAACAGAAATCTGGAAGCCTAAATTTCCAGGAGTATGTCTGCCTCCATCACACTGCCTCTTAGTTATTTAGTAAAGATCAAAGTAATTTTGTAATATGTAAAATTCATAGTTATATTGTAATGCCACTGTAACTACAGGTCATGTAAACAAAAATGCAATTAGTAGACAGACCAGCAAATAAAAGGTTAATCTGCTGAAAATGAGCTTAATCGAGGACTCCTCCTATGTTCTCCATCCAAAACAATTACTGGAATGACCCCAGTCCTGATATTAGTGGGAGCTGGCACAGACTGTGAAGCAGGAAATCAGCACAGGAAAAGTGCAAGGCCTACGCTTGTGCTGTCCAAAACAGAAGAGCCACAAAAATAACTTCGTAACAGTAAGTTTTAACCACCCCATTAAATAATGTAAAAGAAGGAGAGTTCTGAGGGTGCTGTGCTGCCATGGCTTGTTGGACAGTGAATGAGCTGAAGGGGCTCAGCAGCAGGCAAGACTGTAGGCTGTGGTAAAAGACCCCTCTGTGGGAGGGGGCTTGGAAATGGATGGTGCATAAGGAAGCCTTCCACTCTCCATCAGATGACAGCTAAATCTGCAGTGTGTTAGAGAGGCTGGACCTTGTCTTTAGAGGACATACTGCTCTACCAAAAAGTTTTGTATTAATAGTACCTTCATAAAATATCTATTTTGTGCTTGATTCCAAATTACTATTTTAACTATGGTGGAAGTCTGATAAACATGTAAGAAAAACTGAGAAGATTAAAATACTTCAAAACTTATTAAGTCATTCAGAAATTTTCACACTTTGAAAGGGCTCAGAGCCCTTGTAAGAGCAAGTTGTAAGAGCACCCCATTTGTATGGGTTAAAGAATTCACCTGACATCCCTTTGAGCCAAAAGCATTTAGCCACATGGTTGAAATGAGAACTACTTTCATCTTTCTAGCATGCCTCAACTGCTTTCTTCCTCACCTCTGCCATTAGATTGCTTTCAAGTGGGACTTCTGTGGCTGTAATGCAGGATTTTGAACATAGAAAATGCTTTAGCTAAATTAAAAATTTGAAAAATAAAAAGGAGAATTGTATTTTTGTGCATGTTAAACTTTATAAAAGATGAAAGTTTCCAGATATTTCAGTCAGCACTAGGATTCAGAAACTACCAAAATAACACAACATTTTTGAGCTGTATTAACAAAACATGTATCTTACTACATCACAACTTTTATTTCTTCTGTTTATACACCTCCTGGATATAATTTCATTTATACAATAGCTCAATTCTCTATAATAATTATGTTTTTCAAAATCCTATTACAATTAACACCTTCCTTTCCTACTTCAAATATAGCCATCTCTTTCCTGTTAAACATGCTTTCCAAGAAGATTGGAACATTAATTTCCTCTATACATTTGTCATAGGCCAAAGGGAAGAGTGAGACTCAAGATTTAAAAACAAATCTTTTAACAGGAAACAAACTCCTCAATTGAATTAATAGTTTACTTAAATTTTATTACACCAACTTATGTAAGTAGCAAAACACCAAACCACAACTAAGAGTGAGGAAAATCTCTCAGGAGAAAAAAAAAAAAGAGGAAAAAATCATCTTTAAAAAAGATTTCATAGATCCACCTATTATGTATTAGTTTGTGGTAAAAATAAAGGAGGAAGGTGGATGTAGACACAGACAGATTTTCATGAATTCCAACTCTATTCAGTGTTTCAACATACATCATAAATAAAGAAGAAAATTCAACACATCCAAAGTGTTTCTAGACAAATCTTTTATTCACTTCAGTCCTCCCTCTTGTCATTTAAAATGGATCATTCTAAGAATAAATCCTGAAATCTTTCCGTGAACTCCAGGGAGAGACTTATGCCAAGTTGAAATACAAGAATTTTAATTAGATAAGTCAAACCTCTTGTTATAGCTACTACTTTGGTAATTTATGTGGTTCTTAATTCAGAATAGCTGTTCACCAATTCAAAATAGCTGCTCACCATTGCCTTCCAAATCTACCAGATTATCCAGGCATAAGAACACTTGCAGCCCAGTAAATATTTGCAGAATAGCCTCTGTTTTGGTGATTAACAATCCATAAAGAGATTTTAAGCAAAGCTGTCAGTTTAATCTAGCAGGGCTTTGCATCCAGTATTCCAGACTGGGTCTGACTGTTTTAGTAGCAAGGCAATGATGCAGCTACAGCATCTGAACTAAGGCAGTGCATTTTTAAGAACCCAGGGGAGTTACAGCCCCATTTACTCCATCTGTGATACACCATGGGGGAAAGGAGAAGCAAGGTTTACTATGTACTTATCTACAAAATATGTTGTCAAGCAGTTATTTTCAGTACACAGAAGTAAGTATAATGTTTGGAATGTGTATAAAACATCTGGAATATGATTCTTTTCAGCACAAATAAGCAATATTTTCATATTCTGACATGTTTTTATAACAGCATTCAGTCATTCCATGTAATTTCTGAGACCAGTAGGCTTCATTAGAGCTGACAGTACATTTCTTCATAGTGAAGCCACAAAGGTTTGCCCCTTTACAAATAACCAGACCATTGTGGCCAAATTAAGATAAGACCCCCAAGATCATTCAGACCCATGTGCAGGGTGGGTTATTCTTGCCCTGCTCTAGGTTCTACCTTCTGTTTTCCACTCATTAATGCATTAACACAGGGTTGAATATATGAGAAGTTGCTCCTGACTTTATAAAGCAGGGCTTCACAACACTTGCATATATACCTTACAGTACTCTCCAACTAAGGACATCTTTCAACCTTACCTATGCCACTGGTGAAGGGTTATACTACCCCGGCAGCAATCTGACCCCAATGGACAAAACCCAGCTCCTAGAGTGATGAACAACAGAACATGATATGCACAATAGATTTTCTAAAGTAAAGCAGAGCAAAACCCTGTTTTCATTTAATGCAACACAACTAAAGAAATGCCCAAAACACAATTCCTACCTTTTACAATAAGCTTGAAGCTTGAAGCTGCTCTCCCAACATTAGCAAGGGTGATGAACCCTAAATATTTTACAGTTAAATTTGTCATCAAACATTTGGTTGCAGAAAGAATTCTAATTTAATGAAGTCATAGTATATGTCAGAATTTGACCTATTTTCTCCAAATTGAGGTGAACATGGCATGTTTAAGTAGACTGCTTAGATATTGGTGCTAATACCCAGCAAGCTGATAAATAAATCTGCAACAGAAAAGCTGTGTTATAGTAAAGTGAACTGATCTACTATCATATCTCAATGTTTTCAGTTTGATAAGATCCTAGAATTTATTTTTACCAAAGACAATAGATCGTCTGGAAAAAAAAAGAGAAAATAAGGAAAAATTAACCAAAGTAATGATTGAAATAACCTTATTTAATTTTAGAACAGAACATTGACCTGGTTGTTAAAATGCTGTGTTTTCTGTCTTCAGAGTTTTCTAACATAACATTGATTGCTCTATTTTTTAGCTCAAGTTCTTCAGTCACTTCTTGCAGAACAGAGATTTGCATCTTTATAATACTCATAAATGACTCCCATAAGTATTTCCACACCAGAAACTTTCTTTTGAGATCTCTTTGATAAGACTGCACTCATTCACCAGTTGTACTTTCAGTACAGAGTAAATAACAATTCCTATACTAAATAAGTACTTCCACATATTTTCAACTAATATTTTGAAGACCAGACAGCCTCCATTGCTGCATTCTACAGACCACTAGTGTTTACACTTGTGGGCCAAGCTTGCACAGATTTGTGCACCAACAGTAAACTTAGGATATTTACTTTATAACAGTCTATAGATTAGATATTTACAGCCTGTAACAATTCTCAAAACAGAATCTAAGGCTTATATTTTCTTTTCTTTTTTGAAATTATTTTTTTGTTTGTATCTTGCTCATAGAATCACAGAATGGTTTGGGTTGGAAGTCTAGTTCCAACCCACCTGCCATGGGCAGGGACACCTTCCACTAGACCAGGTTGCTCCAAGTCCCATCCAACCCGGCCTTAAACATTTCCAGGGATAGCCACCACTTCTCTGGACAACTGATTCAAATGTCTCAGCACCATCACAATAAACAATTTCTTCCTAATAGCTAATCTAAATCTACCCTTTTTCAATTTAAAGGCATTCCCCCTTGCTCTATCATTACCTGCCCTTGTAAAAAGTCCCTCTCTGGCTTTCTTTCAGGCCTCCAGTAGGTACCAAAAGGTGCTATAAGATCTCCTCAGAGCCTTTTCCTCTCCAGGCTGAAAAACCACAACTATTTTAGCCTTTCTTCATAGGAAAGGTGCTCCAGACCTCTAAACATCTTCATCAGAGGTTCTCCTCTGGACTCACTGCAACAAGTCCACATCCTTATGTAAGGGGCTGCACAGATGGATGCAGCTGAACTCCATTTGGGGATGTCATCAGAGCAGAGAGACAGAATCATGTCCCTCAACCTGCTGGTCATGCTGCTTTTGGTACAGCTTAGGATGTGGTTGGCTTTCTGAGCTGCAAGCACATACTCTGTGCTCATGTCACACTTCTTGTCTGCAAACATTCCCCAGTTCTCCTCAGACCTGCTCTCAATCCATTCTCTTCAGCTTGTATTTGCACTTGAAATTGTCCCAACCATGTTAAACTTCAAGATGTTCACATGGGCCCACCTCTCAAACATGCCAAAGTTTCTCTGGACGGTATTCATTCCCTCCAATCTGTTGACAGCACCACACAGCTCAGTCTCATCAGCAAACCTGCTGATCACCAACAAAGATGCTAAGTAGCACTGGTAATTGCTCACAAATGGGAATTCACGGAAAAGACAAATGTCTTGCACCAGTCAGCGTTGCTGCTCAGAACTACAATAAAGTTTATGTTTACTGAGGATATCTGTATAAAGACACATTGTTTGTAAATCCATGGTTTCTAATTATTCTAACAAAGCATCTCAAGAATGCTGACCACCCACAGAGAAATAGTATTAGTAATGTTTTAGTTTTTAGTCATTTGAAACTATAGGTTACTGTTAAAGAAATTCATATATGAGTAGCTTCTACTGTTTTCAAAATAAAAACAGAATTTGAAATAAATCCAAATGCACTGTTGCAAAGTCTCCCAGTCAAGGTCACTAAAGGTATTTTAGGCAAATTTTGTTATGCAAAATGTGAGAGTTCTAAGTTATAAAGGACTGCAAAATTATGACTCTAGTAAGTCCTTTAAACACTTATTAACTCATAATTTTAAGTTGTAATATTATGACTGAAGTTATGGCTTACCAATAAAACTTATAAACACTTTCATTAATATGTGAGAGTACATATAAATTAAAATTGATTAATATAATTCCATCTTTCTACCAAGAGTTGGTTCTTGGTTGTTTTTTTTTTTTTTAGTTTACGGTGTAAGAAAAAGATCAGACAGTTCAAGTATGGCATTATGTTAGTACAATGTGTTCGTGGAGAGTTCTCATACTTATCTCTCATTGTTATTTCAACATCTATCATTTCATTATCTAGACTGCCAGGGAGGCATGAAAGTTAATGTAACATGTGTCCTAATCCTGAAAAGACAGACTGACACTTCCTATTACAGATAAAAGCAAAAGAGGAGCATATTATCAGACAATTTATTGTAAGAGGTACTGGCAAAAAAAACCCCAAAAACCCAAAACAACAACAACAACAAAAACAACACACACACACAAAAAAAAACCCAAAAAAAAACCACTAAAAAGAAATCAAAATCCATATTTATTGCTAGATTTATTAATCCAGATTTATTGCTAGTGGTGGGATGTCTTTTTGTAGTCCTGACTTCTATGATTCTGTCACTAAAGAAAAAAAATATACGAGCACCAAGTCAAAGAATAACTGTAACACAGAAGACAAAAAAAAAAAAAGCAACAACACAACACCAAAACCCACAGAGATGGATTTATTATCCATAAATCAGAAGTCCTAAAGAATTACATAGTGCTTTCATTAATTTATAGTCCAAGCAAACTATATACTGAAAGTGATAAAAATTTAATTTCATACTAGTACCCATGGACATGCTTCTCTTTAAGATTCAGTTACCATACTGTGTGCAGGATCTTGTTTCATGCAGAAAAATAGAAAAAGAATGAAGCTAACACAAACTACAAAGAGAAGCCACTAAATATTACTAAATGAAGCAAAAATAAGATAATGTTTAAATTAAATATGTATGTTTCTATTCATATAGTAGACCTTACAACAAAAAATATTTAGCTGTACAAGAGAGGTCTGAGATTAATTAGAGACTGAATATATATATCAAATACTTCTAAAGCTATTTTTTAATTCCCCTTGTAAGAAGATTTATTTCTTTATTATTTAATTTTCCTGATTATTTCCCTGCATTTATATATAAATGTATATTTCCTATATGCAGGCCTCCTCAGAGAGGCTAGTCAGCAGACATGGAAGCCAAGAGTAATCACTGAAAAACCAATAAAAAGAAATATTATCTGAATGGGATACTTCTATAAAGTGTGCTCAGAAGTAGCATTCTCAATCACTGTAGGAAGGCAGACAAAAGCTGGAAAATGCTATTTGCTCGTCCTTCAGTGTGTACCTGCTTTATTTCTAAAACCAGAAAAACAAAACAAAACAAAACAAAGCTTGCAAGAATAATTTCAAGCATACTATAGATACAACATGAAGATGCTAATTTGGATTATATAATAAAATGTCAACAGACCTATCTTCCTTTGTTTACACTTTCTTGCATCTTTTAATTAAAGGTTTTTAGTTTAATCCTTGCAAAAACATACGTTCCACCTCTCTTAGGCCTTCTTTCTACTTTTCTCAGTTAATGATGAAGTCCAGTTATTTACCAAAAACTAACTTACCTTATGCATATTTACCAACTTTACCCATGTATTTATAAATATAGTGCTTGAAAGCACAATTTTCTGATGGTCATTTGTGAGGGAGGGTGGTGGCATGGTGGGAGCTGTGGTCGCTTGGCCACTGAGGGAGATGCTGAGGAGGAAGGCACTTGTGATGGGTTTTATGGCATCAGCATCTGAGGGTGATGGGATGTGGTACCACCAGGCAGGAAGTCTTGGTTAACACCTGAGGTCAGCTGGTGTGTTGGTGTATGGCACAAATGGGGTGGGACCACTGGGAGATGTTCCTTAAGCTTTACTGTAGCATCAGCCTCATAGCAGGCTGAGACAATTGAAAGATGGCAACAGGTCACATCTTGCAGCAGTGGCCAAGGACCTCTCTGTTACAGGGCATTTTAGGAGTTTTTCAGCCAATAGCATATTGCTAAAGCTTACTGACAACTGTTCTAGCCAATCACTAAAAACACATGTACACCTGCTTCAAACAATGCTTGCTGGTATGCCTTCTATTAACAATACACAAGATTCCATTATTAAGCTTAAAACCTTCTACTATCTTGCTAAGCATATTTTTCTGCAGTCTTAAGGTCTATCCTAGCCAAACCTATAACTCAAACTATTGTTTCATGTCCTTGCTTGCTGTATTATTGTAACTTTTCCTACTTTCAAGCTTTGCAGCTGCAGCTAATTCTTTCTTCTGCTCTCTCTGTTTCTGGGGCCTGCTTTCACATCTTTCTAAAAGTCTTCTTACCTTTAGTATTTCCCACAAGCTGGAAGCTGCGGGAAAAATTCCCACTGCACCAGAAGCAGATCTCTACAGCAAACCAGAACATCCCCAGCAGGGAAAGAACACACCTGCAGGCTGAGCATTGGCCACTTCAGCCTCGTGCGTCAAAGCTGCCAGGTGCAATCGTGCCCTAGGAAGCACAAAGCTCTTGGCAGCTCTGGTTGTGTGCCAAACTCTTCATCTCTTTCAAACTTCCTTAAGCAGACAGGATAGAAACTTTTGCCAAGGTACACAACACGACACCTCCCTTTTAATGACTGATTCATTTGTAAAGGGAGGTTAAATAGTTGAGAGCTATCGAGGGAGATAATGGTGCAACATTTCAGCAGGCAAATCTAATCCCAAATCCTGTTCTGTGCATATACACGTTACCAGTATGTACAGCAAGCAAAGGTTCAGGACTCAGAACTCCTGCAGCATCTGGAACAAGTGCTTGGCCTTGCAAATTCCAACAGAAACTGTACAAAAGCAGGAACAGAAAAACTAAGAAATTGCATTAAACTACACCATTTGAGCACTTTTAATTACCAAAAATGATACCTTTTCCACTCCCAATTACTATTCTGAATACAAACATGAGCTGATTCATTAACAAGAAGTGTTATCAAAGCTCTTAAGCTTTCACAACAGTACTCCCATGGAATTTCCATGACTCAGGAGGATATATACCACAATGCAACACTTCAGAAGTTTCCTTTACTCTCTGACATAACAGTATCTAAATTGTTAAATCAATTATTTACATCTCACACATCAAATTAGCTCAAGGTGTTAAAATGAATAGTTCAAAACAGCAGAGGAAACCCAAGTGATCAATACATGCCTGATCACTTGGGGCTCACACCCTTTTGTTCTATTCAACAAAAGAGTGGAAATCAACAGAAATTATTATTCTTGAATTCTAAAGTTCTGTTTTACCTCCTACCATGGATATTTTAAAGCTATCATAACCTGTCCATTGATGTTATATCTTGTATTTTTCATGAATAAATATTCTTTCAAGTGCTTCAGTCCTGCATTTTGAACTTCATTGACAGTTGCATTCTGCACAAAATTGGAAAGGATGCAGATGCTTCAATATTTCAATATTACTATAAAGAAGAAAAAAATCCTTTCCTTGTTTCAAGAATAACCAGGAAGGCCATTGTAAGACTTTCCTCTATGCATTTGAATAATTTATCTTAAATTTGAAAAGTGTTGACCGAAAACTTTAGGCGATATAGAAGTCTTGCCAGATGATGCAAAAACACAGTGTTCCTGGCAGCTACCAGCATCCCATTGCTTATTTTAACTAAGTCACCAAAGCTCTATTATTTTAATACATTGCATAGTCATGGTATTAACACTTCAACTCATACAAAAGATCTCAATATTCTCATTAAAAAGTATAAACTCATAAAATGTCAATATCCAATTCACTTATATTAAAAGTGAAAAACAACAAAAGGCTTTTAGAAGTTAACTATTTTATCAAACAAATTTTAAAAAAGTGAAAAGAACAATGTCTAGTTTAATCTGGGAGTCATTCAAAAATACTTGTACTTTCTGCAAAATTATTTATTTTAAGTATATAAATAAGCCTCAACATCTGTGTGAAAAGGTATATGAACAAATAAATACAAAAAGGAAGCTTAGGCAAAACACTTCTGAAAGGGAAAAAGTTGAGGAAGATGGGTCAGAACCACTAATCAGAACTTATCTCTGCTCCCCCCAAAATGCTAATTAAAAGCTTAGTGCAATTCATTAGGACTGGGGTCACTTCTCAAGCCTACATTAATTGTATCCAGGATTGACAATGGCTAGAGAAATCTCTTCAGCTTTTGTTTGAAAAAAACTCTTCACATATCTGTTCAATCTCATCTGAACAGAATGTTCTGAAACAAAAGTTACACAATCCAGTCTGACCTGCAATCTGAGAGTTCAAAGATAAAGAGCATTTTTCAGCATAAATCAGTCAACCATACAATGCATTTGACTTTTTTCTTGATCAGTCAAGTGCGTGAACTTTCATACTGCTATGCTGGGAAGAATGGGTATAATTTTCTCACAATTATTACAGAAAGTACATGCATTTTTGATGGAAATGTGCAATATTGCACTGCCTGTGGTGTTCTGAATACATATCTTGAATAGGATTCATCAGTTGTCCATTGTTGTTATCTACATTTCAGCTATATTTCATTACAGTCAATGAAGACCTTGTCAATAAGATATCTTGCCTGGAAGTATACTTCTAAAATCAGTCAGAACAATCTTACCCTAAAATACCAAAATAATCTTTGAATATAGAAGAGGTGCCAAGTTATGAACTCAGCTACAGACATCTAAATTAGTTTAGGCCCATGCTATCTGCCTTCCAGATTTGGAGTATGTTCCTTCCTTCAGTAACAATAAAATAATCCTATTTATATGGTAATTACAGTTCTTCAGCACTTCCATTCATAAAGCACTCTATTCCCTGTTCTCATGCTTTTCATAAGCTTCCCTTCACACCAATCACTGTTTTGGACTGAGAAACATTTACAAAATTTGGACCATAACCATGCAATAGTTTCCGGGTCATCTTGAAGCTTTCTTATGTTTCCAGTATGACATACAACTGTAGAGATCTGGGTAGGCAGAGAAGAGAACAGCCTCTGCAACCTGCCCACAGTAATCTAATGCAGAAAAACATAGCTGCTGCAGCCAAGCAGAAATGCTCTGAAGCCAGGCTGGAATGTAGGTTAGAGACCTTAGGGTTGGGCTCTGTGGGATAATATGTGTATATTAGCACCCAGCAAGACAATGATTTTTATTATACTAATTGAAATTATTGTCAGCATACCTAAAGTTCCCCCATTTGATCATAACCATGGTGCATCACGCAACATATTTGTCAGTGACGGACCTTTCCTTACCACCAAAAGCTGGCTTGTAACTTTTATACAACACTCCCTCCATAAACAAACCCCATCAACTATTTAAAATGGAAATAAATTGAAATCATTATTACTTAAATAATTAAAAATCAAACTCTTCACTGAAAGAAAAGATTTATGAAATTAAAATTATGGAGTTACAGAATCTCAACTCAACCTTGGAATTTTCAAATGTCAGCCTAGTTTATCTGTGTCCACTACTACACAAATGGACTTGTACTCATCACATCACATCTCAGACTATCTGCAAAATATGTTGCCTCAGAGTTTCATATGTTCCCAGAATATAATGGATTTTGCTTGGTTATTACTGAACCTTAAACTCTCCCAAGTATTTCCATATCACTACATGTGATCCATTCCAGTTTTCAAAAACACATTTAACAGAATATTTTTAGCATCCAATATTTATTCCCTATCTGAAGGAATTTATGCATCTTATACCAAGTAATACTAAAGATTGCTGTCAATGAAATAAACAGGGTTTTTTGCAGTTTTCTCAAGTAATATTTATGTGATATTTTTCTACATCTTCTCCTGCTCTTCTGCACGCTTTTAAACTATCAACATCAATCACTGAGAACACTTCCAGTATTGATTTCACAGATTAAAACAAGTCTTTTAGTCTTTCTATTAAATGTTGACTTTAAGTCTTTCCTGCACTATTTCACAGCCAGAGACTGAACTAATATTTGTCAAACGGGTTGCTCTTGAGGAGTTACTTTTTCTTCTCTAACTCCCTAAGCCCTCTCTAGAGTCACTGTTTTCCTCAGTCAAGAATTCAGGAGCTCTCTGAAAACATGGCCTGGAAAAAGAGAAAACCATAATCCTATTTTTTCTACAGTAACAAAATAAAATTATTACAGACTCCATAAAAATAAAATTATGTCTTCTGGAATGTTTCTGTAATGTATATAAAAAGCTTTGCAGTTAAAATGTTAGCCTTAAATATATAGTTAATGAGAGTAATGCCTGTGCTTGATATTAACAATTTCCATTGAAAAAAGATATTTTAGTTGATTATCACTAATTTAATCTAGCTATTCTGCAACCAGACATATTCCTTAAGGTGATTCTTGTGGTCATGATTTTGGGTCTGTTTTCCCTGGGTTCTATTTATGGAGTGGGGAATAAGTTAGCTCAAACAAACAAACAAAAAACCAGAACATTCACAGTTTAACAAATAAACATCTGGCAATGAATTCCCTAAATTACTATCATGCTTTTTCAAGATAGAAGAATTTGAAGTTTAGCAAGCAAACCATTTGCTTTTTCTTTTTTTAATCATCATTTGATAAACCCCATTTTCAATCAGAACATAATTTTTCCATGTTTGTTTGAGTCATATCTGCCAAATTTCGAAAGAAATGGACACTGCTAGGTAGCTCTTTTCCATACTTTTTTTTTCACCGATGTACCCTACATTTATTTTCAAAATACCTTGTTCTGTAGCAACTTTTATATCAGCAATATTATCAATGGCATACTGTTGCACCAGAGATATACCTCTTGATCTATTCAAAACAAGAAGAGAACTCCTAGAATTCTAATAATATTTTAAGAATCACAAGTCATAGAACTCCTAGCAGAGGCAGTAATTGCAGAACAGCAACCAAAGACTTCATTACACCAACTTCACTCCACATTCTGCATGAGACTCATTACCCAGGTGCAATCCTGCCAGCACGAGAAGCATTGCTGCAGCAGCTGAGCATGGAACTTGCTGGTTGGTACTTTTGTCAGTGCAAGGCAGACCTGGAGCAGATTCCCTTTCTTCCCACACTGTCTCCATAAACACACATGGTGGTAGGTAAAAATAAATTTCCACACTAGAATATTTTGTAAGGAATTAGAAAAGATGAACTTAGACAGGAGAGTGGTTTCAGGACAGGAAGGAGGGAAAAACTGTGAGTGATACTGATATTGTTAGCTCAGGACTGAAACATTTCAAACTTGATCCTACCTACAGCAAAAAGACCAAGCTTCATATGCCATTGGAGCACCCATTCCAAGGCTTCCAGTACTATAATCTAACACCTCATAAGAGAATCAGGGAATTATTTAGGCTGAAGAAATCTTTATGACCATGGAGTCCAACTGTTAACACGGCACTGCCAAGTTCACCACTGAGTCGCGTCCCTAAATGCCACAATTGCACATCTCTTGAGCACCTTCAGGGATGGCAACTCATCCACTTTATCAACATCCCTGGTCAGCCTGTTCCAATGTTGGACAACCCTTTACATGAAAAATGTTTTTCCTAATATCCAGTCTAAACCTCCCTTGGCTCAGTTTGAGGCCATACTATATATTTTGTCCAAACTTTTATTCAACTCACTTCAAATATCTTGTAGTTCCATATACATTCATTTTAATAGCAGAGCCAATTTATGCCTTGTTCCTTAAAATATAGGAAAATCTCCTTTCAAATGTACACTGAATTCTATATATTTGTAACTTTATCACTGTGGTTACACTGTGAATTATGCTTGATTTACACTTTGCTACTAAAGGAAACAATTCTAGTGAGTACACCAAATACTATGTCTTTGGAAAGATTTGTCAAGTCCAGTGTATTGGAAGCTGTCTCAAAATATTGCAAAGTAGTTTTAAAAAGAGAAAGTTCAGTTTCAAAACCTGGTAGTTTTGAAAACAAAAATCTTCAATTATCTAATCACTGATTTCTGAACAAGTTAAACAGCTTTTATTTTCCTTGTGTCCAAGCACGCAATGCTCTGTGTCCTTGGAGTCTGTCCTCAGTTGCATTCAGTTACACAAAGATATGCAGAGCAATGATGAACATGATCTGAAGACAAAGCGTTTTTCCTGAAAATTGTTTTTCCATAATGGTCCTCCTAATAATGCAGCTGTTAGCCAGGATTTTAATACACTATTTTTTAACTATATCAGGAAGCTGGGTTAATAATGGGGAAAAATGTCAAATTACCCCACTCAAGTAAAATGAACAAAAATAATTTAGATTCTGCTGAATTACAGAAAAGCCTTTTATTTTTTTTATGTCCAATTTCAGAAAAAAAAAAACCAAAACTATTTCACAAGCAATATGCAATGCCTTTCCAACCTCAAGAGACAATTCCACACTTTAAAATATCATATGGTATGGCTTGAACATATTTTACACTTAGTGAGTATCCATTACATAACTTTCCTCCACTGCCTTTAATTACCCCATTAAGCAAGCTGGTATTTGCATTTGCACTTACAGCAGCTGCACTAGAGCTGCAGGGCACAAGAATATAAAACCAAGAAGAAAAATTAATAAAACATTATCTTTTCCATTTAGCAAGTTCACTTTCTTTTTTAATGGAAACATTTGTATTAGTAGACTACTTCAGCAGTGTAAGATAATAAATCACATAAACCTTGTATAATCCAAGCCAACTGAACTGCCAGAGAGAAGCATCATCACTCACTAACAGCACAACTTGCCCTTAAGCTTTCCTCATTTTACGGTATTTCTGAGGAGTCACTTTGTATTTGAAAATGTTATTCAAAACAAAAAGTGGTGCAAATGTAATGCAAGAAAAATCCTTCTTGTTCTAAACCTTTTACATAGAAAAAAAATTAGAAATTTATTTTAATGTGTTGCAGATGTTTACTAATCCCAACACATTTCTGAGTAAACAGAGGTTTCAATTAATTAATTAAAAAATCTGCAACTCATCACATGTTCTTAGAAACAGCTTCCAGGTTTCAAGACCACTTATTTTCATCTAGCCTACGTAGTTTACAACACAGTTATTATATATTGCAATAGCAATTATTGCATAATATTGTAATTAATATATATAACTATTAATATACATAACTAACTATAAATATATATGTATAAATAACTATGTTACTTATTACATCCACATATTCTCTAAACATTATGCATATAATAAACAGTAAGAAACAGAGCAATTAGAAGTATTAATTTATTAATTAAGAGCCATTGTTCCTGAAAAGTCAGTTCCAGAGTGCTGGTTGCTGCTTTACTACTTCCAGCTGCATGGAAGCCCTTCTCCTCAGAAAATAGGGAATCATGCTTCTACCATGCATTAGAATACTGACAACCTGTGTATGCAAATGAAGCAAGCAAAACAGCAGTTTTGATTCTGCTCCATTTCTTAAGTCTTAGTTTTGTAGCTGCTATAAAATATCTATTTCTATACAAGTATTATTCATGAGAATCTCACTACAATACTGACCCCTATATCAGGCTTTGTGCTGTACCCAGACTTTCCTCTTACTGAAAATTACTCCACCTGAGATCTTTTCCAACCATCTCTATTTTTCATTTTAGAGCAAAGCTAAAGCACCTATTATTAATTAGCAGAAAAAACACTATTTTAGAAGCTGAGAAGCATGTTGCAGCATGGACTGTCAATACCAGTTCTGGTGCCAAAATTCAAATATTAACACAATTTGAGCATTCTTAATATCCTAGAAGTTTCCCTCTTACACAAAACAGGTGTGTGTATGTAGAAAAAGTTTTTAAGGGGTGTAAGAGTAGCACAGGACTACCCACATTACAGCAGCTGTATACCTTTAATAATGTAGTTTTCTCTGTGAGCTTTTTAGTTCAACACAGGTTAGGCCTAAGATACATTGGTTTAAGTGCTACAAACACTGTCCTGAATGAAATTCTAGTAGAATACCATTTTCATGAGCTGTTTAATTGCATTGCTCACGGAGAATTGTAATGGCAAAGGAAATGTGATTCAGCTCAAGCAGCATATTTATGCAAACCCACATAAAAGTACAGAGCAAAGAAGCAGCAGAGCTGTGCATCAGACATGTCACACCAATAGGAAAAAAACCTAAATTATCATGCAATTTTTACAAGCCTTAATCTGACTCTCCATTTCAGTTAAAGAACTGATTTAGCAATAGCAAGACTTTGGGCACAGCTGCCAATTCCTCCCAGTTGGATGAGAAATATCCTTTCTGAAAAATTAGACATCTAATTCCCATGAAGCATCTCATGCCAGTGGTTAATTAGGGAACATTTTATAAGAAGAACTAAAAATTGTCAGCAACACAGCAGGCAAATATTGACATTTTTTACAAGCACAGCCATTCCACAGCTTAATTTCTCTTTCCAGAGCTCTTGCAGGCAGGCAGCTGCTGCCCAGACAAACTGAGAACCTGTACACTTACTGCAAATCCCAGATTTCAGATACTTATTCAAACTGGCAAGAAACATTCCTCCTACATCACTTTCAAACATTTGACAGCCTGGCCATTCATTAAATGCATCTTGTAGCAATGTCCATGGATAACTATATAATTCTTCCTGCCAGCTACTGAAAAGTATTGTAATTCATAGGAAGCTGGGAGGACTCCCAGGTCTCAGAATATCTGACAGGCAGAGGGAAAGCAGGAATAAAAGCAGGGTGAAGGTGGTGAAGGCACAGGACTGTTGTGAGAAAGCCAGATTACACTGATTAATGGGGTGGATAGGAGATACCCTTCTTCACTGAGCAGCTGGAGAGCAGGGTTAGCTGCTGGTCAGGAGGTAATCAGATATTTTCAGTGAGACTTGATGCAGCCTATGGCCAAAATTCCTGTCAATCAGATCTGTGCAAATGCAACACCAACTGCCACAGGCTCCTAGAGAATAAATAAGAGAAACTGCGAAAAATACAAAAATGGAGAAAAGCAAAACAAGGCAAAAAACAAAATAAATCAATGAAGCAATAAAGCCCTTAGATGTCCTTTCTTCTCCTTTTCCATACATCTTACTAAGTTTAAGTAAAATTCCACTTTCACTCTAAACTTTAGATCCTCGTGCCAGGTGTGGCAGATGTGATTCAGTCATGCCATCTTCCTGAGATGGAAGACAGGGCCACAACCACTGCAGTGGGTATAGACATACACATCCAATTATAGGAGCAATTAGAGAGGATAAAAGACAGATTAGGTCCTCCCTCCAGAGCACATACCCTGCCAGAGGAGCTGAGGCCAGGAAAAAGGCAGTAGGGGTTAATTACCAGCTGGAACCCAAATGCTTTCTTTTTGACGGTTCAAAATGTAAATCTGCGTTTAAGTGCCATAATTTTAGCCAAGCACTGACACACACACACATTTTAACAGAAACATCCTGCTATTTCAGTTATTTTCCTACTTTTCTTGGGTGATCTGAAAAAAACATTTCTCTTCCTTTGATTTACACACCACCCACAAGATCAAAACAAACTAAAAAACCTCTCAAAGACTAAATATTTAGCATAGCCATATTCAAAGAGTTTCATAAATCTGCCACTGATCATACTCTGTTGAAGACATTGTGCTCTGTAGCACAAGGAAAAAAGTGAAAACTTCCATAACATAGGAAAACCATATGTTTCACTATCACTGTAACACGTGCAATTCATTTTCAGACAAAAGGTCAACTTCAGCAAACACTGCTTCATCTTTTATGGGCTAAGACTAGAGCATTTAGTCACATTGTTAAGGCCTTGGTTCCAGCAGCCCAAAATTCCCAGTGCCCATCCCTAAGTGGCTGCTGGGAGCTGTGAGGGACACCCAAGGTAGCTAGGTGAATCTCTCTTGTGGTGCTCCCTTTGTTGTGAGAGATCAGCTGAGGTCAGACGTATCAAGGAATGAGCCGGAACTTCAACGCACTAAGCAAAAAGTGTTCCCATTCTGAGATTTTCTTAAACACATATGTACATTTGACAAATTATCAGATGATGTTTTCCAGCTCCATATGCCCATCAAGATGACATTTTTGCAAAGCTTTACCTAAATCAGATCAGCCAGCTGGACACAGAAAACAATCATTGCTTTTGTAATTTAGGACACACACACTGTTTGATTTTCTAACGTCAATTCAAACTTACATCCAAGAATGCTTACTTAACATGTAGAAAATTTAATTAAAGCAAAATGAGATACTGGAGAACTTACGAAGCAGTAGCTTCTAACTATCACAACAACAGTTCTACATAAAATCCAAACAAAATGTTCTTGTGTTGATTCAGCTGGTGAAGTTTTGACTTTATACTTCACATGTTGTTACATTGCCAGGCACTGTGTAAAAGAGCAACACTGCTTAATCAATATAGTTCTTTTAATACATGTGTCACCATGCCTCCTCTATTAGGAAGTTGAGCTGGTTGCATGAACTAATCAAACTGCCTTTGAACATCCATTAATACTGCTCAGTTAAATATCCATTGGGTTTAGAACCAATGTGAAGCTCATTTAATACTCTCCATGTTCTACTGGCATAAATCTTTTAGACAATGACTTTTTTTTTTTTTTAGACCACTAAAAGGGCAAAGTAAATGGTTCCTCTTATTATAAAAGATTTCAGAGACAAGAGAGAGAAACAGCCAACACTCATTGCTGAAACTATTAATGATTTTCATTAATGACCAAGGAAATACTACTTGAACTGGAATAAATAATCAAGAGTTCAGTGCTTCAAAATATAAACACTTAACAGAAAACATGTTTTTTTGTTATAAAAATCCAAACTTTTAAGTTCGAATTAAAAATGTACACATTTCATTATATTATTATCTTGAAAACAGCATCTTTAAAGACACAAAATGGAAAACAAGGAGATGTAACTTTTCATCCTTTCCCAGTCCATTGCTGAATATGGAATTCCCAAAACAGATGGCAAAGAATATGCAATAGAGTGAAGGTCCTCTGGGTTTGATATTCACCTGTCTCTTTTCAGCACCGCCAGATTCCAACAACCTCAATTAATATCAGCCAGAATCAGTAAAATGACATCCCTCTACCATTACTATTGTTTTGTTTGACCTTGATAACACGAACACAAATGTAATTATAATAATGAGCCAATTATTTTCTACAATATAGAAATCAAAACTACTAGTACTCTCTCCCTTTCACGATAATACCTGAACATTCCGGCCTTATTTCATCTTCAATTACTAACAAGCAATCACTAACATTTTTAGTTTTTATTTCTTATTTCTGACAAGAAAAAAAAAAAAAAGCCCAAAAAAAACCCCACTCAGTGAAGTTTTAGAATACTCATAATATTCAGCATGTTAGATGTATGATTTATGCAAGACAATAAACAAATATTTTAATGCTTTCAGTATTTTACCAGTTTTTACTGGCATAAATTTTGAATGACAGCACATCTGTCTGTTAGGACAACTAACTGTCAATAATGCATCAGCTAAACCATACACTCTGCATATTTTATATAGTTATTATAAAAAGATTGTTGGTGCTGTTTAGAAGGATTTAAGCTTTTTTAGTGCTTTTTGACAATCCAGCCATATCTGTCTGCCATGTGATTTTTTTGCCCCATAATTTCCCCATGTTTCATAGAATTTTGTCCAAAATTTGTTGAACTAAACCAAGTAATTGGGAAAAAATACAGGGGTTTGCAGATAATGAAAGTAATGTGTACACTTTATTGTGAGGTCAGATCTATCACAGCGGAAAAGCAAATAAATTAGAAGCCACTATGTAAAAGTGATTTAAATAGGTTCGGACAGACTGAAATATAATTAACACAAAACTGTTATCCTAGTCATACTGTTAAAATACTGACTCCACAAAAACTGGCTTTGTTCCTAAAGGTCGTGAATTGACTAAAAATCAGGTTATTTCAGAGGAAAGATTCTTTCATATCCTGGTCAGAAATGAACCTGTGCAACTTTGATCATTGTAGGATCTATGGTCAAACTATACAGATAAAAAAATTGCAGAAGAAAAGAATATTATTTTGTTACCTACAATTACATTTTAAGTCAAAGATATGTTACCCAAAGTTAGGTTCACTTCTGATGAATTGTACAATTTCACAATCAATTTTTGACTTGCAAGACAACGTAAGTGCACAATAGCAAGTTAGCTATTATTTCCTAGAGACATTCCTAGCTTTCTTTACTCAGATATATTTATAACTGGAACAAAAATATAAACCTTAAACTCTCTACATTTCATTTAGATGAATTGCAATTCTCTGTTATCCACATAAGAATTGTGTCCATTTTAGTAGACATGATTAGTGGAACTGCTTCATGCAGATTTCAGCTCTGTCTGTAAATGACATCTCAGTTAGGCAACGATAATTGCCATTGATTCAAGATATTTCAAATTTTCTGTAAGAAGAGTCAAAGAGGTTTTAGGAAAGAAACAAGCTAATACTCCACATGGAAAGTGGTGAGTAGCACACATTAAATGCACCTTTCTGCCACACCAAACATTAATTCTCCACTGCCAGACAGGGACTTCACAACCATCATGATTCCAGAGCATGTTAAATCAATATCATAAGGATGGGAAGTGTCCATGTAATGAATTCAGAAGCAACCTATAAATAAGCAGATAAAAGAAGGCGAAAATTGAACAAATTACCCATATGAGTTCCCCTGAGAATTCACTAAAGGAGAGGTAGTGATGATCTAAACCACATAAAAAAGATAGTTAATTAAGCCTCAATATCTCTGTATAGAAAAGAGCATTTAAAGATATTTGAAGCATACGTTATTAGCTCCCTACATTTCAAAGTTTACTGCATCCCACAGGCCCCTGAATATTTTCTAATTTCCCTAATGTTTAACTCTCAGTTGCATACTCATGTCTAGGTCATTCCACTTATTTTTCGTTTCTGTGAAAAACTGCTGCCAGGCATCTGTTTGGGACCTTTTCTACTCCCATTTTTTGTTTTTATTTATGCTATCTGAGCACATAACTTACATCCATCTCAAAGCTCTAATTTAAAAGAACATTCCTCTGAATCGTGGCTTAGTCTTGCCCATTCCTTTCCAAGTATATTCAAAGACATTTTTATTTTCAGTCTGAATCTATTTAAAAAAAAATAAAAAATAGACACCATCTTTTGACTGTGAGGCCTTACAGGCCCCAACAATGCAGATTAAATTTTTACTAATTTAATTTTTTTCGAATTTTTACTAAAATCAAAGAAGTCCAACTTTCTGACAAAGTAATTGGCCTGGCAACCAAGCGATACAAATGTAATCCAGTAAACTAAGTGGAAATCATTGGCACCAACAAGCAGAATGATTCTGCATTTATACAATCACACGTCCAAATTTCCTTAGCTATGAGAAATGTGTCAGCTAAACAGAAAAAAAATAGCAACTGCTAGCCAGTCTCTTCTGCTCCATTTGCTCTATGTCCCAATTCCTTTTTTTGGAATTCAGTGAAATCCTCAGCCTTACTCCTAATGTAACCTCCCTAGTCTATCTTTAGGACATAGAAGAGCTAAAGAAGAGCAAGTTGAATATAAGATGGACCACAATAAGGACTTTTTCCCTAGCTGCACATATTTGCCTATGATTATACCTAATCTCATTTGAGAGCTTCCAACCCTATTTTAGCTTGTCCTGTTAAAAATCAATAAAGATCAATCAAGCTCAGGAAATGTATATGTAGTCATATATTGGCAAAGAAGTTTTAACATAAGGCAGATCTTACTGTACAAAGTGCTTCTCTTCACATTTAAGCTGTAACATTATGGTTGCATATTGATTACTGTAAAAGAACAGCAGCAAAAGGAGACAATTGTGTCGTTTGCACCATCATGATTGTGAATAAGAACATTTTATTGAAATCCCACATTCCAAAAACCATTTCCCTTTTCCTTCATGAGGAAATTTTGAAATAAGGAGCTGTCTGGTATTATACAAAAGCAGTGCTGGTCTGTACATCAGTATGCCACCTCCTAGGTGAGGATTTGAAGCAAGAAGTCCATTGCAAAACAGAATGAAATAGCCTTTGTGGTTTATTTTACATCATTGGCAGTATAAATTAGATACCTTCCTTCAGCAGCAAATCTCTCTCAGTAATAAATACAAAAATTCATCTTTACTGGGCTTTTAGTCTTCTTCATCTTCTTTTAGTCCTCTTTAACACAAAGTGCTGGTTTGGGTTGGGATAGAGTTAATTTTATTCACAGTACTTCATATGAGGCTGTGTTTTGGATTTCTGCTGAAAACAATGTTGATAACACATTACAGTTTCAGTTATTGCTGAACAGCTTTTACACAGAGTCAAGGCCTTTTCTCCTGCTCCTGCAGCAGGAAAAAGCACAAGAAATTGGGAGGAGACACTGTCAGTACAGATGACCCCAACCTAACAAAAGGATATTCTATACCACATGACATCATGCCCAGCATATATATATATAACTGGGGGAAGAAGGATGAAGGTAGGGAGGGACTTCTGGAGTGATGGCATTTTTCTTCCCAAGGAATGGTTAAATGTGAGTCCTGCTCTCCTGGAGATGGCTGAACACTTGCCTGCCCAGAGGAGGGGTGAATGAATTCCTTGTTTTGCTTTGCTTCTGCACAACGTTTTTGCTTTATGTATTAAACTGTCTTTATTTTCAATCCACGAGTTTTCTCATTTTTACCCTTCTGATTCTCTCTCTCATCCCACTGGAGAAGGAGTGAGCCAGTGGCCAACTGGGGCAGAGCAGCCCACCAGGTATAAACTGTAACACTAATTCAGGGAATTTTAGACTAAGCTCCATTGGAGCAATTAGGAAGTCTCACTGAGCTGAGTTAGTTTGGGAGATGTCTCATCCATATGTGCTCATTTTTCATCCATAAAAATAGCAGACATATAAAGTAAACCCCAAAATTTTCCCATAAGCAGCACAAAACAGCCATTTACACACAAGCAGTTAATTTGAGTAATGCACACAGCAGAATGGTCAGAAGAAATAAATTTCTTTTTGGTTGAACCTCCAAACTATTTGAAATTAAGCCAAATTCAGCCAAATTTGATGTTTATCAAAGTTTATCATGAGGTTAATATTTCACATCCAGATTTCAGATTAAAGCAAATTTTTATAGCCTGAAGACTGGAATTATAACAAAATGCTGACAAGCCCATGCCACACAAAATAGTTTCTTTCAAATAGTAGCTAGAGGGTGGTTTGTCTATTCTTGACATTTCAAAATAAATGGAGCTACATTTGCGAAATAAGATAGAATTCACATTCAGTAACTGTAACTCTTTCTGTGGTTTTTTCTTTTTTTTTTTTTCTATTTAATACATGGGAAATAATTATCAACAAGACAAAGTTCAGATTCTTTTCCCTTCCTAAGTTCAAAGTTGAAATTCTTCAGAGTTCATCCCTAAGGCCAATTAGTTCTATTAAATCTCACACGACAGCAGTACTTAAAAATGAGATATATCATTTACAAAAGCAGAAGGACACATATTCCTATGGCTCAATTCCAACCCTTGTGACTTAAATGCAGCTCCAATGATTTAATGCAACAGACAGTTGATGTTGATTTCTCCATCCTCCTGTCACATAATTGAGTTTTAACTTTTTAAAAAACAAAACTAGTTCTGAATCTTCCACTAATAAAGAATGGTGCTACTAACAGCATTCAGAAGAAATGCATACCCAGTGAAGGACTGTCATTTGCTGTCATTTATGATAAGAATCTGCAACAGATTGCACTGAAGCACCATGACACCAATACAGCACCCAAAACTTATAAATATGGATATGAATCCTGTTGACTTGCAAACAGTTATATTTAAATTAGAATGCCAGAATATCCCAGATTAGTATTCTAATACACTAAAGTTTATCAGTTAATATGAACATTTTAAGACTTTAAAAAGAGCCAATTTTCTGATTACTGTGATAGTTGCTATTACTAAAATATACAAACCTTCCACAAACTTTAAGTAGTCTTGATATGATGTTCACAAGAAGATACATTCCCTTGCAAAAAGTACAGCTTTTCATAAGTAGTAGTTTTGTTTTAGTTGTGCTTGTTAACTTTGTGATCAGTTTATGTGAAAATACCTGTAACTACAAAGTAATTCCTTACACTATTTTGCTGACAACTGTGAAACTATTTTCACCACGATTTTTACTCATTCTGGTTTGCTTTTTCTTTTTTTTTTTTTAATCATGATTTGATAAACCTCATTTTCAATCAGAACATAGTTTTCAATGTTTATTTGATTCATATCTGCCAAATTTCAAAGGAAATTGTCCCTGCTAGGTAGCTCTTTTCCATACAATTCTTTTTCACCAATGCACATTTCATTTATTTTCAAAATACCTTGTTCTGTAACAACAGTTATATCAGCAATATTATCGATGGCATACTAATGCATTCTGTGACTTTTATGTACATTCATTAAATAGTCCTCAATTATATCTAGTGTTTTCACCTTCCATAGAGTTGAACTGTATGAGTAGATACAGCTCATTTTAACATGCAATTTTAACTAACCACTCGTGACAGAAATCTTAATTCTCTGAGGTAAAACATGTCCAGAGCATGCCCACACATAAACACAGAGCATTTTCAACAGCTCCCTTCTCCTTTTCCTCTTTTGGGTGTAAAAGAGATCTTTCTCGTGACACTTGGGACTATTCTGTCTGTGAGAAGTTTCCAAGCCTTTGGGAACCTCATCTCTAAGTTATATACAACAGACCCAACCAACTCATCAGAAGAATCATTTATGCAATTAAACCCAAGTTGAAGTATTAAGACAGCTCTTCATCTCTTGATTTTGCATATGTTATTCTGTCTTCAAATTGTGTCTCAGACATGTAAGCAGTCCAAATCCACTTTGGCTCTTTGCCTTCTGTGTCTTTCCTGACATTTACCATGTGTATATACTATCTGTATCTAATATTCCCTTCTGCAAATGTACTTGATATCATAACACACACACACACATCTCAGAACAGAATAAAAATAAGCTCAGAAATAGCAATTTTACAGCAAGGCTTACATTAAATAAATAAATTTAAATCACAGAATCCCCACCTCAGGTATAAACCCTTTAGCACTGGAAGGCTTTCTTTAGATTCATTAACAGTGTCTGTGACTCCTTAGGCCCAAGCAGGGCTAATAGAGGCATTACTGGTTGCAGTACCTAAGCATCTTTAAATGACATAAAAATGAAAAGTAACACAATTTTTAAAAAATCCATTATAAAATATACTGTTTTTTAGAGAGATGAGTTCATCTGAGCAGAAAGAGAACAGCACAGCAGATGGATGAAAGTGTTAGGTGAATGAGTAAAAAAGGTAATATAAAGTCGGTGATATGTTACAAGTATTTCAAGGCCCTGATGCAACTACTGGAAGTAAACTCAAGGGAAGAAATGAAGTTTTATACATGTTCTGTGATGTTTATAAGGGGATTTTTATTTCTAGCCTTCATTAGTGGTATTATTTCACTCCTACCAATATGCAGAGAATTTATTTAATTTCTATCATTTATAGCACACTGTGCCCTTATCTTATTGAAAGAAGATGAGCAAAATATTTCCCCATATGAAAAGGAGATTTGCCATCTTTTTTATTATTTCAAGGTATTTATAGCAGGCAGAGATGCAAACCTGAGTCCCACTAGTATGAAAATTTACAAACACCACCATCCCAGTTACTTTAAGGGTCAACATACATAAAGGAAAAGGGCAATCATCCAACTCCTGCTTCAGTGTTTAGACAAAACATTTTATTGCAACTCTCCTTTTCCTTCTCCTTTCCTGTACTTAACCAGAATAATGCTATGAAATATTTAATTCTTGTACCTTTTCATTTCCTCACATCATTAAAATTCCAGATCACTATCTCATCTACTTTGTATCTGGTTTTGATGCCACTGGATGCTTCAGGAAACAGCAAAATGATTCCCATGGGATTTTACCTAATGGTTCTTTCACATTATGCTTCAGGGATTGACACAAACAGAAAAATCTTGGATATTGCCCTCTGAAAAATACACTCACAGCAGGGCAATTTGAATGTTATTTGGAATTCACTAAGGACTTGGATCATAATTTATATTTGCCAAATATATGTTAATTAATTCTGATGACATTAAAATAATCTCCCATTTTGGTGCTATCATACTGCAAACAGAAATTACTAAAAGGCAATTAATTCTTATTAGACTTTATTTCATAACACCTAAGCAAGGATCCTACTTGACCAAATTTAATATTATTCCATGAAAAGACCACAAGAAACTCTTCAATAGACCATGAAAATCAGTCACTTAAACTCATTTAAAAAATTAATAAATTAGTTTTAAAACATAAAAAGTCATGTTCTCAATAGTTTCTAAAATAATTTGCTTTAGGATATGGTTATTAGCAGATAGGGTACCAACATTCCATTTATATTTGGATTCTATTTCCATCTAGATTCAAGGGATTCAACAGATCACTAACATTATATATAATTACTTCCATGTTACTTGATTAACTCACAAGACAATGAAGGGTTAAATGCTGATATGTGGCTGTACTCAGCATTAATTATGCAGGAGTACACAGACACACAGATATGGCTTAATGAAGCCATAACAGTGCTCTTATCAGACCAAGTGAAATCTCTGTTATTATACAGCCATTGGCAGACTACTGCAAATTTATCACCTCAAAGGGTGTTTAAAAGTTAATAACAACACATTAGAGTTGTGCTCATGTCACAGAAGTCCCAAACTTTGTTGTTCACTATTTTTGATAGCACTTTAAGCACAAAAGAGTGTCTACAAATCATCTTTAACTGAGCAACACCCTTACAAGTGCTTACTATAATGAGCCCTTCATATCATTCAGAAAAAAAATTCATGAAATTTCATTGTCATTTCTCTTAACTTGTCTGACATCTGTGTGTAAAGGGCTTAGTGGTTTACTTGAGTACTGAACTGAAAGTATAAAACCTGAGTAAACCTAGAAAACATATGCTCATCAAGTGCTAAAATAAATATTCCCATCCATGCTGTTCTGTAAACTGAGATTAGGGGGTTTTTTTACATGGGACACAGGGATTTAACTACAGAATTCATTAAGGTGAGCGGAAGGAATACAACTAAAATTTACTGCCACAGAAAAATTTATCTTTAGAATACATCTAATAAAATTTAAGTATGAGCTGCAGTACCTGAATATTTTAAATAGTCATAGGAGAAAAAAGTGGTTGTGAGGCTGCAACATAAAGCTGAAGGAAAAGGAGCCTTATATTTTCTGGGTCCAACAATTGTGGTGAAATATTGTACACCTCTTGTAAGTATCTAATTACTGATGTCCTGGATTTTATTTCATTTATTTTGACTATATAAACTCTCTCTAAAGTGCCTATCTGCATTTGCATTTTAATGAATAATAATTGATATTTATTCAGCGCATTATATTTGCATCTCAGAGGTTCATTTACAGATTAATATTCTTATTACCTAAAACAAACTATGCACAGATATTCAGATTTGGGAATTACTAGCAAGCAAGCAAGCCACTGTGGGTAACATTATAATTTGGTCAACCTGTTGGCCTCAGCTTTAGCATTGTATGAGGTGTCAGTGGTGGCTGGGAAAGCCTGGACTCTTGCAAGTTGTACTGTAGTTCTAGGGAGATAAAGAATTAGACTTCTCACTGACTTCCCTAAAGGTTTTAAGTTTATGCCATTCTTGACAAAGTACTGTAAATCACCCAGAAGAAATGAGTAGTACTCACTCCTTTCTACAATCACACTGATAGTAAAGAAAAAAATTGGAAAATATTGGTACACTGTAATCAAAAAGAAAACTAAAATATCCAAAAAACCACAGATACCCAGGCTTGTATAAGTTTGTGAACCAGACTGATACATATTTTGCCTTAACCATGAAAATCCAAATATGAGCAATGAAAAGGTCCAGAATTGATTCCAGAAAGTGCATTCCACTTGCATTAATTCCTGATTCCACAGCACCCAAACTTTATTGCTGTAACAAATTTGATTGCATATTTTACAGCTTTGGATATTCACAACATAAAGAAAAAAACCCACACAAGCACAGAAGTGACATTTGGATTTCATATCCATGACTGGTTCTCTGGAAGATCAGGTTTAAATGTCAAGCTTCTGTGAAAAGATTTACCCCCCAGCATTAATCTTTCTCACCCATACATTCTTGTCAGGACATTTATATTCCAGCATCTTAGAAAGTACTTGCTATTCTTTGCTATATATCTCCCTATTTCCTGGGATAATGCTGAACCTAATCTAAACCAAGCACTCATGCAATGAGCTGCCCTAAATTTTAAAACTGTCAAGTGAAGGCTGCACTCTCTGAACACTTCTGTATTCAGATTAACCTTTTATAATACAAAAAAAAAATCTATTTAAAATAGATATAAGGTAGATATCTAAGACAGCCTCCTAGGCAATGCAGCTTATGAACAAGGTCAGTCATCCTGGAAGCAGACATCCAGAATAAATGAAAGACACCTTGAATGCCTCTTTGTCTCCTCCAGCTCTAAGTACTGCTTATGCTAACTCAGTGATGCACACCAACTCTGCAGACAACAAAAACAGATAGATCCCTTCTTATGAAACAGACTAAGACATATCAATTCTGAAACAATTAGCAATATTTATATACAGAATTAGCAAAGGCATTCTGACTTCAGAAGGCTGCAGGTATGGGACTGCACTTTAAACTTAAATCCAAAAACATAATCTAATCAACAAGGAAATTAAAAATATTTTTAAGAAATTTGAAGAAGATGAGGAAGAAATTACCCTATGATGTCCAGTGGTGTAACCTCTGTAAATAAGAATAATCCAAAAAGAAAGCTACAATCAAACTATGCTATCCTTGGTTAGACAAAATAAAGGTTCTCAAACAGCCTCTTCTAGCTCTTTGCTTTATATATAGGAAGAGAGAAAGTATGACACTCAGAAAATTTCAGCTCACACTGGCCAAACTCAAAAGCTAATATCTACTGCAGCTGATAAGGAGATTAATTATTGTTCAGTTAAAGCTAAAATAACTAGTAGCTCTATTACTTTTATCACATAGCTATTATTTTATATACATACATATATATGTTTGTAAATAAGCATTCTTGTACCCAAACATCTATTCTAGTGATGATCCCCATACATTACTCCATCAGACCAAGCAAGACTCAAGGAAGGACCACCAGTGCTCACCAATAAAGAGGTGGTTGGAGGTTCCACCTAGAGATGCCGGCCTGAAATCCACTCTGCTGTGGCAAAGGCAAACAAGACTTACTGTTCTGGGTCTAACTTGGTGAATGTAAGCCTACAGCTCCTTGGCAAGAAGCAAAATACAAGGAAGAGAGCTGACAGAGCTTTTTTCACTTGCTTTTTTAATCTTTTTTAATATCTTTTTTATCTTTAGTATCTTTTTTAATGTCTTTAAGCTGATGTGCTTTGCTGGAACCTTTACTGTTACAGTTCTTGTTCTTTCCTAAACTACAAAGAGGTTGAAAACTGAAGAGGTCCAGAATTCTTTTTTTTTGGTGATGTACAATCATTATTGTCTTAGAAACATCTGGCTTACCTAAATAATTTTTTTGATGCAAGAAGCTATGGGAAAGAACAACTTCCATCCCAGTGCAGCATTCTTTTTTAAATGTCAGGCTATTAACAACATTAATGTCATTCTCATCTAATTATTTTAAATAAGGGAGGAAATAAGCAAAGGAAGGCCCACTGTGTTTCAAGTATTTCAAATCACGTGGTTGATAATAAAAGAGGAAAGAAATAAGATCAGACTACACAGCAGATTTAAAGAAAGCATATAATCATTGCACACCACGAGCTGGCCTCTGGGTTGCAATCAATCAGGAACCCTCGGTAAAATTCTTACAGTGATACAATGGAGTGTTTTTGACTCAAAAAGTAAGAGTATTAATGCTGAGTGAAGTCCTTGCCCCATTTGATCTTAATAAAGGATTAAGGCAGAGAGATGCATGGTTCCCTACAGGCAGATTCCTACGGCTTCACACAGTGGTTCTGGGAAACCAATGTCATTGCTGTTTCAGGATGAGCCTGCAGCAACTTTTTTTATATGCTAAGTCTGCTAAAATAGGAATGAAAGAGTTTACAATAAAGATCATGATGTCTGGAGACTTGAAGACAAATGGGACTTGAGATTAGTAAAGATAAGTCAAATATATCCTTATAAGCTGACAAAAATGTTCCTAAACTAGCTACCTAAACTTGATAACCGTGAATACAAATGAATCTGAACATTCAAATACAAAGAAAAATTAAGCCTAAAAGCAGTGATGAATAAAAAAAGTTTAAATCCCATTTTTAAGCCGTCTGAGGTTACTGACAAAGACTGATTTCAGATATGCAAGATCATTATATGGTTTATTCTTTTCTACACTACACAATACTTATCTCCAGAGGAAAAATTTTGAAATGTTAACAGTGGAATAACAAAGTAAATTTGCCAAAAAAGGGAATAACATAAGGCTAAAAAAAAAATACATGATAGAGATGAGTATAAATAGAGATGAAGATAGAAAGAAAAATGGGCAGACCTCAGTGGGCAGGAGAATGTCAAGGTCAAGTACATCTATTTAAACATCTTTCCCATGTAAATTCCACCTTAAGAAGTAAAAAAAATTCTGGAAAAGACCAAGGGCTATGACTGGAAATAGTAAAGATACACAAGTTATACAAAGACATTTAAGCCACATAGGAATGGCCAAGAGCTCTAAATGCCCAGAAATCTGTCAGGAGCTGGAGGAACTCTTTGGCCTGCAGAAGCAGACGAGGGATGTAGAAAAGATATCTAGGAAAAGATAAAGAATCAACCAATTCTACGAGAAATTTGTGTTCTGTAAGTATTCTCATGAGATTCTAATTCCAATTAAATTCATTTGTGTCAAGAATATCAAGTACTGAAATCCATTCTAGAACAGTGCTGGGTAGAGTAGTTCTCTTCATATACATCAAATTCCTAAGTTTTCTTGAAGGAAAAAAAATGCAGACACGTTACTTTGAAATTACAGAGACTGCAGAATGTTTCATGCTTTCAACTGATGAACGCATACTTTAAAAACAGAAACAATTCCCTCTTCCTTTTTCTCAACTCGTCTCCCTCCCATGCACAAGATAAATAGAAACCCCCAAAGCCTTAACTATGCATAAATAATTTCTAAGACAAATCTCAAATTTTAAGTAAGTGGTCAAAGCCACATACAGTGCTTTATCACAAACAGAAAGTGTTTTTCCCATATTCTTTCACCTTCTTTTCTATATGATGTGACTTTTTTTTTTTTTTTTTCATTTGAAGGTCTGCATGTTGCTATGCCTTGTTTATTGACTATTTATTTAATGATCATTGCTAAAAAAATCTATTGGTATCGAAGAACTTTAATCTCCACTTAAGCATTCTTTGTTTGTGCTTCACTGTGTGGGAAACATATCATCTCTTTTTCAAGCACAATTGCATTTAATCCTAAAAAACAGTAGAGAGAGTAAGAGAGATGACTATAGAGAAGCATTTTAAACAGTTTAAAGACTCTCATTCAGCCAGACTCAAGAGAAATGGCATACAAAATAAATGAGCTATTTCTTCAATTAAAAAAAAATTAAATTTAAAAACTACAAGGGAGAAAACAACCTAATATCCTATTGACAGACAAGCATTTGAATCTATGAATTTTTAATTCTATCAAATGATCACATAATTCTCCACATTTTTGGTGTAAGTGAATGTAAATCCAGATGCTAGCTGAGCTTGCGGAAGTTCTGTTTTTAAAAATCATGAAACTTCATATACTGTTATATTCTGTTATCCAAGAGTAAGTAAAATATGAAACCCTTTTTGAATGTGTGGCTCAGCAAAAGACCACAAGAATTTGATGCACATCTGGAAGCTGATAAGTGTGGGACATGCAAAATAAAACAATGACAAAAAACTGTAGGTCAAGGGTCATTTGGTCCTGTTCTTCTATTAAAAGAAAAAAAAATTGTTGAAGTTACTAGAAATTGTGACAGCACCGTATAATCTGTGCACACGCCCAGGCCAAATAACAACACAGAAGTGCATGTTTTCACTGACAAAAGCAAAATGATGTAGATAGACATTTTAAGGATATTTCTTTTTCTAAGGTCTGAAATGGCATTTTTTCATGTCTGGAGCTGAATGAAGCTAGAAAAAGTACAGATAATGACAAAATCTTGCTTTATGTCTATGTAATAGACTACTGCTGAGAAAAAAACAGAATAAACTCTTCAGTAGAACTAGATTGTGTGTTATCCAAGGTTCATAAGAAAAGCCCTTCTGAAGCATGATTGGGACACATGACACAGACCCACCACAATAGTGGAACAAGTCCTATGCCCGACACATTCATCTCATTGCAGCATTCCTAGAATTAAACAGTCATTTCTGCTTCACTGAAGAGAAAACTAGCACACACTTTGGCATGTTCTGGACAAGCTGAAAATACTGAGCACATGAACTTCTTTGAAAAGCGGAAGGACCTGGACTTCCAAACTACTTCTCCATCTATTGTCCCAAAATGTCAGGAATTTCAGACAAAAATTTCATTACAGACTCAGAGGAACTAATGCTGATAAATACAGATGAGTAGACACACAAAAATAACTGAATGTATCAAACATATACAATTTTTATCTTTGTTTTGCTTATTTAAATAGGCCAAGTGTTCAGCATCCATCTGGAAATAAGAAACCCACAGCTCTACACAAGACTGGCCGAAGTGTCTCCCAGAGGGTCTCTCATTCTCAGGGCCCTGTTTTTACCCTCTTTGAACATCCTTGCTCTCAATTTTATCTGAAACCAGAAGTGTTTTGTTTGCCCACTTTCTAGGGCAAATTCCACCATTCCAAGGGACCACCTTCTTCCAGAGCTATCAGGCAGACAGCATTCAGCCACACTTCAGAAGGAATGCACACTCCTCTGGAGGATAGCAGATATATCAGTATGAATTTACATTTTCAGTGCAGACCCAACTCACAGCTCATGTTTGAACAGAATTGAATAGAAACACTGCTTCAGCTGGAAGGGACCTGCAATGATAATCTGGTCCAATTGCCTGACCCCTGCAGGGCTGATCAAGTAAAAGAATGTTTTTAAGGGCATTGTTCAAGTGCCTCATTAACACTGCCATGTTTGGGGCATCGCCAATCTCTCTACGAAGCCTGTTCCAGTGTTTGACCACTGTCTCAGCAAAGATTAGCTTGATTAAATGTAAGAGTTTAAAAAAAAAAGATAAATTAATTACGTACAACACCTCTGGAAATAATGAAAACATTCAGCTACTTCAAATAATAAAGCCTGGAGTAAGTTTTATGGATGACCAGCTCATCACATAGCTTAGTTTTAGTAATTGATACTGCTTCATGGCATTTGCACGAGCATTTCCTTCTGTACCATGTAGAGCGTTTTAAATATTTTAACTCATCTTCCAACCCAAGACTTTCACTATCCTGGAAGGGATACACAATTTAGGCCTCCTACAGACAATATTTTACTTCACTCTCCACTGTTTCCTTTTGGGGAAAGCCATCTCACAGAGGTCCATATAGCTTTTTACTAATTACTGCAAAGATGATGCACAGTAAAACAAAGGGCAATATAGAAGCTTTAGATGTGCTGAAGCACCTACCTAACATCTCCTAAAGTAGGGCCATCTTCTGCAAAAGAAATTCCTGTCACAAAACATTAATCCCTCCCTGGAAGCTTCTAATCCATTAAGATCTTGGCATTAACATTCAGAATCAACTGCACAAAAGACCAGGTTGTGTTTTATGGGCTACAGTAAAAGTTGTATTCCCCTGGAGTAGTGGAGATCAAAGTCCAGAGGCATTCCCATGAGACCTTGCTCAAGGAGATCTGGCCACTTCTGTAAGACAATACTGAATATTCACCAGAGGAAAGAGCAAGAATGACTAGCCCAACTACAATTAGCTAACCTCTTTAACTGTAGTATCTTATGCTGCAGAATGCTTCCACGAAGGCAGAAAAGTTTTTTTTCCCTAGTCTATGCAACCAGATCTATGGATACAAGTCCTCTGAACAAAAGCAGAAGGCTTACCACTAAAGAAAATGTTTGAATCACTGGTAAATTTGAAATCAAGGATGGATGCTCCTCTAGTTCCAGTTTCCTGGCATCTACAAGTGCACCAAGCTGAAAGAGGATGCCCTTTATACTCTGAACAAATCTACAAAGCAAATCTTAAATTAAAAATGTTTTTGGCTGTCACAAAACATCACCTTGAACAAAACACACACTATTAGCCATAAAAAGAACTTAATGAGCTTGAAACAGGAAGTATAAATTCCATTTCTTCAAATCTGCTTCTGAACTAAGACCTGAGCATGACAAAGCTTTCAACACCTATCACCCATTTCAGGCAATAATGTGGTCTTGCTTTGCTGTTATCTACAACAAAGACCCACTGTCTAACTACTTGCAACACAGTTCAGTTCTCTTGCATGGAACAGTTGGCCAAGATCCCTGAAACCCATGAAAGGTTTCATTCCACAACCATCGTGCACAGAGAAATATCTGATGCCAAATAGGTCCTGTTAACACTGGAATTATTCCTGCAGATTTTTTCCTTCAACAAATCTTCACTTGCTTTAACAGGAGTTGTTTGGTTTTTTTTTTAATTTTCTCAATGTTGACTTCATATACGCATTTTAAGTGTTCTAATGACAAGCTATCATGGTAATTACCTCTCAGAAAGCAGGGAAACCACTGCACAAATCTCTCACACAACATGCACTCAGATTAGGCTTCTGCATGCATAGTTTTTACACACATCTTTCATTGTCACATTCTTCTTATGTACAGAACAGTCGTATTTTGTTTAATGTTCTTATGTTATGATCTTCTACAAGAAAATCTGTATAAAAGCAAGGGCATGTGGAATATTAATAAAGCATACCAGATGCTTACATCTAAACCCACATAGCTCAAGTATTGGTAACTTTGGGTGACAAAATGCTACCATATCCAGTGCTGCTGCAGTGTTTACAGTTTCTTAACAAATTGCTAATTCCAAGAGCAGAGGTTCCAAACAAGTGTTGGAAAAGTAACATTAGATTTAAGAAGAAATTAAAATGGATTTTCTCTTTCTCATCATGCAAATTTAGGCCAAAGGTCTTCTTTCTCCTCTCCCTAGGGAAGGCTTAGAAAAGCTTATTGCCCCATTTTACCCTACATGATTTCGCCCCTAGCAATTTTCTCCAATTATGGTAGGTATCTAGTACTCCTCACATATTCAACCTAGATTACTTACTTTACTGGATTCCCTTTTAAAAATTAACTGATTAGTATGAGCATACAGTCTTACTCTGGCCTCAGAATTAACATACTCGCCCAAACCTATTCTCCCAGTGAGAGGGGTTTTTGTTGGGTACACAAAGGACTTTACAAACAATTCACCAGGCATGGAAAAAAGTCCCCTAATGATCATTTTCATTACATGCATCCTCGTGATTTCATGAAAGGAGTGGATAATATAACAGGCTACTGTTCTCACTGAAAGAATATATGCTAATAGAGCATACTAAACAAATTCTGATCTCTACTGTACCCATGCAATCCTGCTGAGTGCACTGGAGATGACTGAATGACCACAGATGTACAGTTTGGCTCATGAAGGCTATTCACACTGCCTAGCTAACATATATAACAGAAGTACATCTCCTCTAGGGTGCAAGCCAAAAGTATCGTCATTAAAAGTTAGGTTCTTGACTTCAAACATAGTAGCTAAAGTAAATATGAGATGCAAGTGATGTGAACAGCTCTCAAAATCACTGTGGAAAAATCCGCAAGCTATTACTTGAAGCTCTCATCAAAGACCACAATAAAATTTATTAACCAACTTTCACTTAGATATGCCTGTAAGATGACTTCAATAGTTTTGTGATGAAATTGAACACCAAATGAAATAATCTGCTTCAATGGCAGGACAGAGTTTTTGGATTTTATCTAATTTTTTTTCTTCTATTTCATATGAATTATTGTAAGTTCTATTTGCTTTTGTTATCCTAGTAATCTACAACCCCCATAACATGACATACATAACGTTATCACAAATAGCTAAGAGGTAATAGAAGATAAATTTTACTCACAGATAATCATTTATTATCTCTTAAATGATAGGTATCTCCTATTCACACAGAATACACAAAAGGATGAAATGTAAACTCTATCACCAAATGTAATACAAAATGTGACATGAATTTGTAACAGAAACTGCAACAGCCCTAGACTTACCATGTCAAAATGCCTTGAGCTACTTAGAAAACTTGAGGCAATGTTCAAATACCCTAGAGCAGGACTGTATCTTTTTATTGCTTTTCCATTAAGAGGAGTCATTAGTGAAGGCAGTCTTAGTATGCATTTAAAAGCATTTTTGATATAGTAACAAAAAACTATACAATACTATAATTTTCATTAAAAATGTCATATCATTTACTTTTTTTGTTTTAGATTGCCTACCATAACAAGTGTACACAGCCTGTTTCCACAAAATGTTGCATTATTTTAATCTATTAAATGAGATTATTGACAAGTTTGATTGCTAACTATGAGAATCCAAGTCAACCTTCACACCATCCAACTAGTGACAAAGAAAACAAAATGTTTTGTTACTGTACTGCATATGGTTCCATATGTACCTCACATTTATTCCAATTTCTCAACCAAGCAAGGAATAAATACCAAAGCTAGCTACATGTTGTATTCCCTTTTGGTACCCCCTCCCCTCCCCCTGTGAAACTCTACCTGTCCCCTGACTCTGACCTATGGCCTTTGGGCATAGGTAACTCCGCCCCCTACCCTGAAAGGGATAAAACCCCCTTTCCCTTCGGGGTCGCCCTCTTTTGCCTCGGGATACCTTCAGGAAATAAACCTTGGAACCACATCTCAGGGTAAGAGCCTCCTTTAGTTTTATGTTCTTATCTTGGAGTTTCCCCCACCCTAACCTCCCTAAATCTGAGCTGGACCGGGTCTCCGGGGGGCTGAGGGAAAGGGGTTAACTTCAGCTACATAATTCAGTTCCTTTGTATTACTTAGGCCTTAATATGTCTTGCATATAATCATGTTACCTGAAACATTTCCAGAGAAGGGAACACAATGCAACACATCAGTCTTATGCTTGATAGCCTAGTAAAGAAACGACATAAAAGTTTCAATTCTTTTTAAAAGGATATTATATCAGGATATTCAAACACTCAGAATTCCTATCTGCCATGACAAATTTGGACAGACTGAGGGGAAAATAAATCTGGTTTATACAACTGCAACAATTAAATTAATCTATCACAGAACAAATCTTATGCAATACTGATTTAAGTCACAGTTAGGATTCCACATGGAAGAAATCCAAGAAAGTCTTGCCACCTAAGATTTTTTTCCAAGAGCTACCTCACAAGTACAGCCCAAATATAATAAAATTCTACTGAGTGACACACTAGTTGTGACTTGTTGGAATATTCTCTTAAAGTCATGAGGAGTGTGAATGACACAAAAGATGGTGTTTAAAGAACAAACAGACAGTTCTCTGTAAGCATTGCTGGCTGCCAGGCTCAAACAGGGTCCTATGCAGCTTCCTCACTTTCCACTGAATTTCAGGCTGCAACAAATAAACACCTATGAAAACTGAAACCAAGGGCAGCGTGAGCTGATGTGTACCATGTGGCCTTGCTTACATACCACTGTGGAGAGGTCTTTGAACATTCTACTACGTGCAAATTTATCTTTCAAACTTTCTCTGGGCCTTTCTATTGCCCATATTCACAGGAACAATCTTTGTCTAAAAGCTACATACACTCAAACTACATGGTAGTTGATGTTGTACCTTGCTCTAATCCTCACAGTATTAGGCCTGTACAGTGAATTATTGCTACCATATTAGTAAAAGTAAGAAACTAAGCTTTGCTTCTACCCAAGTTAAGCACTCTCTAATGAAGGTAAAATCCATTGAAATAGGCCAGACTGCAATGAAATAAAAGTCACCTTTTTATGGAGAAAAAAGACTATGAGTAGGAATCCAATTAGATGGTTTTAACTGAATATAAGCATTTGATTGTACTAAGAGGTTAAAATAATCTCTCCATATGGACACCTGGAACATGTCCTTTAAAAGAGCTGTTTGAAAGAGCCCATTGAGGCTTACTCTGATTTTTGTGATTGATTTCAAAAGCTCAATTCATAAAGTAACTGACCACTAGCATTGGAAAGAAGCACCACTTCTGAAGAAAGTTATCCAGCATATGACACACAACCTCTTGAAGCACCTTTGCCAGGGTGCTGAAGGAGACTAAAACTAGCTCAGTTTTACACTACTGCTCTGAACACAGTCCATGAAGGCAGAAAACTGTATTTAAGAAGTAGATCATCAAGTCATTGAAAAGTTCTGGTGTTTTTCCACCTCCAGCAATACAACCATTGTTGTATTGCCTTACCTACTCATGAGACATTGCAAAGAGGGAGTCCCTAAAGATTTCGTTTCTTTTCAGCTCATGTAACTTTTACTACGGGAGCATCTCCTCTGAGAATGAGAAGCTCTTACAATGGCCCTGTCCTGGCAGGAGAAGCAGCAAGTCCCACTCTCCAGATTTACCACCCTGCCCTGCTCAGATGCCCAGCCTTGCTTTGACTTTAGCTGGCATGAAAAGGCAGGATGCTGTCTCTCTTCCACAGGGACCAAAAACAGATCTATCCCACCACAGCACGACCTCATAGTACAAGTCTGGGATGTAAAATATAGAGTATGAAACCTTGGCTCAGGGAGAGCTATTTTAGCACTTACTAATATCTCTTCCCCATTAAAAATTCTGAGTTTTGAAAACACCACAGTAATCAGAATAAGGGAGGAAAAAAACGGGATGCAATTTTCCTATTTTGGACCTGCTATGCCAGGTAAGTGTTAAGACTTATAGAATCAATACGTAAGCTCAGTCTCACACACAGCTATGCGAGTGTCCATTCAACCTGGGCCCCATCCCTACATCTCTTCACTGTGCTATGCTGTCAGAAACTCATAGGGAAAACAACACATCCTACACAAACCCCAAGGGTGATTAGTATGTCCTCCACACCTTCCAAATTTTGTCACCGTGTCATTTCTCCTTCAGTGCCCCACCAGCCATCTGCCTGCCACCTCCTCAGCAGATACTGGAAGTGGGATCTTTCCACAGATTTTACATACAAGTCTTACCTCTCTGAACTTTGAGATCAAAACTGGCATTCAGACTTTCCTGGTAAGCATTTGTTTCTTTTTCTCTGCCAAGATCTGGATGAATAACTCAGGAAATGTAGATTACAAATTCGGACTTGGTTGTTTATTATATCTTATCTATTTACAGACTCATGAGCTGTGAGCTCAATCCAGAGAAACGAGGTAAAATGGAGTACTTCTCTATCTCTCCCAGGTCTTTGCAAGGACAATCTGTCCAATTATGAAATACCACCTAAATTATTTTCACTTTAAACCAAATAACTAACTACTTGAAATATGCAATGCAGACTCCATCAGCCAGTTACAGAAAACCACCTAAGCCCATGAGGAAGAAGGAAGAAGAAGGACAAGAAGGACTCAGACAACACCCAAAGGCCTCCATCTTCAGTCACATGCATCACTATACACTAAAACCCCAAATTCTAAGTTTCCAGAATTCCAACAAGTTTGAATAAGCTGCAACTAGACAGGTTACTTCTATTTCTACCCTCCCTTCACTTTTGCATTTACTCATCTCCTGATATTTTTTCCATTACAGGCCTCTTACCTTCCAGCTATTTCTTCTGAGCATACAGTCACAAATACAAACCATGTCTTCAGTCTATGGGATGAGTTAGAAACAGGTTATTTAGCTATGAGATTATCTCCACTTGAAATTGCAGAGATGTAGGAACATGACAGGTCCATTAACAAAAATAAAAGGTCAAACATAACCCAAAAAATACAAAACAAAAATCGAGCTCTTATTTATCAACTCACACTGACTTGGGAATCAGACACTGGATATGCAGCTCAGAGGTAGATATGACAAACTCAGCTTCTCCTAAAAGTCAGATATTAACCTTAGAATCTCATCAGGTGATTGCAGTGACACTAAACATTAAAAAATGAATGCAGCAACTATTCTTATATTGTCAAAAAGAACTTCACTGCTACAGTATGGAGAGCAGAGGATTTCAATAAAATCTAGTGAGCTACAGCCAATGGAAGTCACAATTCATCCATTTGTCTTCTGAAATGAAAATGAATAAAAACCAGTATTTGTAGTTAAATTGTATTGAAAAGCTTATGCCTACACTAAAATGTAGGGCATGAGAGAAGACAGCACATTCTGATTAAACAACATTCAGGACAGCTTTTGTGCCATGGTAATTTTTCTTCAATTACATGTAATTAAATATTAAAACAGAATGGGTAGAAGGCAAAGTATTTCAGGCTTATCATGTAATATTATTACTGCTTGTTAGTGCAATGCTGCTAGTACTACATTCAAGAACTGCCCCATTTTCCATCACTTTAGAAAATTTGTATTCATGCTGAACTGTGCTATACCTTGAACTGATATATCAACGCGCAAAAACAAAATTACGTAAACATTATGATTTAAATTAAAAAAAAAAAAGTCACAACCAAAAAACCTGTTGCCTCTTGTCTCCTGTAGCTGGCTGTTGTCTAATAACTACTTTTATTCCAGATCTTCAAAGTCAAGCACGATTTTTTTCTGGGACAGCATGTCCTAATTAAATTTATTTGTGGCAGCCCATTTTTAAAGATTCAAATTAGACTTTTTTGGTAGCTGAATGACAGTTTCCAAATTAATATATTAAGGAAGGAGAGTTCTCCATGGACAATAACTGGAACTTCTGTAAAACGGTATTGACAAACACTAAAATGTAACTTGTGCTTCCCAAATTTAGCTATAAATGAGGTGTGCAAAATCACTTTGCTCCTGAGTGACAACAGAAAAAAATGCCTCAGTTTCACATGGCAACTCATAGAACAAGACTCTTCCTCTAGAAACTTCCCTAGCTGAATTCCAATCACAGTCAGGAGTGAGCATATACAGTAGCAAACCAAGTGTTGCAGAATATCATAACACAGAAAAAACTTCATACTTTTTTTTTTTGTTGTTTTCTCTTTCTAAACATTAGGGGAACCATAGCATGGTTTACTTGTTGACAGGAATGGAAGAGTATTTAGTAAAATCCTCTTTGGAAGCCCTTGGAATGAAGCCTATAAGAGGAGATTTATAATAAAATTAAAAATATAAAGCTTGAAATTCTGTCCCTTGTGGAAAGACTTAAAAGAGTTAAGGTACAGAAGCACAATACAGTGTAATTTCTCAAGTTACAGCAGTATTCTTGTTAGTGATGTGCATTTAACAATTGTGAGTCTGAAAAAAATTAGCTCAATATCCTGGTCCCAACCTGGGAATTCAAAATTTACAATGGGACAAATTTTGGTACTAAAATTTCACTAAATATTATTTACTAAAAGTTTTGCTTTGCTTTGCGTTTTACTAAAAAGCTTTCAGTTACAACAGCCTTTCAACTTTGTGGCAATCATGGGAAGCCTAGGACTCAGCAATATTAACTATGAAAATTCACATAAGATTTCCTATCCATCCAGATTGTTACACCTTTGTTTTAAAGAAACAAAAGGAGAAAGATTGATTAAAGGATCAAATAATAAAATCTAAGTTACAACTAAAATTGAAAGTCTTTCAGTCACTAAAAAGGTATCTTTTCATACTGCTAATTACTTAGGAGACAACTTGAGAGTCAAGTAGAATTTGGGCCTAAGGACAAATTGATACCAGTATGTATTAAGTTGATACCAATTTGTGAATTTTATACTCAAATTCATACTTCAGGAACAAACATGCAAAACTTAAATTATTTACAATTTATGAATGATTTACAGTTGTGGAGATGAAAACAGCTGTGAAAATAAGACTAAAAATGAAACCTTTGAATGACAAGCATGTATCATTACATTCTTTCCCTGGTATATTGTCAGTCAAATACAAATAATATCCACAATTGCTCTGTGATTTTTGATACAGTTTTCAACTTACTTCTTTTATGATCAAATTCTCATAAAATGCTCTGTGGTAACAAAGACCCTGAAGCAATCCCACATTTCCTGGCACTCATTTGTTATAACAGACTGCTCACAGGTTCCTAGAAACCTTCATTTTCATGTTTCTTACTGATAAACTGATAGGATTTATTTTTGTAATAACTTTGTTGAAGGAATATATGGAAGACAATCCCACATACAACCATTAACAGGTCTCCATGAGACTTTCAAAGCTGTTATCAAACACCATGTAAGGGCTTTTATCTGTTTTGTTACCATTTGTTAAGGGAGGAAGCCTCACACATTCTGACAGCTGATGAACAAAACACACTTTTGAAGGCTCTGCCTCAATACCAACTTGTCACTTATACCTTGGAGAGAAAGGGCTTTTGTTTTCACAGTACAAAGCCCAAAGCCCTGCCAAGCAGTTCCACCAGGGATCCAAAAGCATCTCAACAGTAAATAACCTGAAAGCAACTTGTGTGAGAGATGTCATTTCTGGAGCTACTGCCCCCTACATGGCTCCTGTCAGGAGCACCATGCAGGCAGCAAGGACCACAGAGCCCAGCCCACACTGACCCCTACATCTCCTCCTGATGATCCCTCCCAGGATCCCCTCTCTCTGCTCTGAAAGAGCTTACCATAAGACACAGAGTGCCACATCTCAGACTTGGCAAGTTTGGGGTGAAACATTTTAATAGGTACTGCTGCATGAACAGCTCACTGTGGCTTCCTCATAAATTAAAACCCATTACAGACCAATATGACCAACTCAAATCTGCTTTATTTACAAGAATTTTTTTCATGCCAACCCATAATCCCACAGGTAATGACAAAATTTCCCAAAATTATCGTGATGCCTAACTATTTAAATATTGATCTATTTCTTATATTTTTCAAAGACATTGGTATTACTTGCCCCAAATAAGAGATTTTGTAAGATTTGCTCTTGATGAGTAGACACCCTTAATGATGGTGATATGGTATTATCAGCACCCTGCTCTGAACAACTGGCGTGTTGTTTTCCATCAAGTTACTGGATTTATTTGACAGTGGTTTTTCTTTACTATGATTCAGGTCAGGAAAGAAAACCAATAAAAAATAAAAATAGACTGGGCTTGCACTAGTTGTATCAATATCCAGTTGTAGTACCTAAGATCAGTTCCCTGAGTAAAAAAATACCACCTGAGAATGGCAGATAGAGATTAAGAATAGTAGTGAACAGTATTGGAACATTAGTAATAAAACTATTTTCCTTAGAAGTTCATAATAGAGTACTTGAAATCATGGGACATCCCTTAATTAAGAAGTTAAAATATTATAATGTTTATTTATAAACATTAAAGAGATACATAAAAAGAATGTGGTAAAATAATCCAAAATATTTCCAATAATCTTAAATAATCCCAAAAGTTTAGATAATGTAATGAAAATATCCACAGGGTCTTGACCAGAATATACATTACCCCTTTTAAAATAAATTATATGTTTTAAAGAAATTCTCTCTTAACCAAGAGAAGCCAATCTGTTTTCTAAAGGAAACATTTCTATTGCTGTGATATTTCTTAGCAACCAAAATCCTTTCTGTAGTTGTGTTGATTTCAGGCCCAGGAGCTGTCTGTTCTAATCACCTCAAAGAGAATTCACAGAGCAGATCCTAAAACACTTCAGCATTTCTCTTTCCAGTTTTGAACACAACCAAATTTACCAACCTAGACTTGAGAAGAAGGTAAATTGTGATTCAATTTACACTTAAACACAGATCTATTTGGATCAAACTTCATTAGACACACAAAAAAAAAAACAGACAAAAACCCCCAACCAAACTGGAATTCTTAAGGTTATGGCCGAAATTCTCCTGGCTAGTCTGGTCATGAAAGCACCACCTTGCACAAATTCACATGCTCTGCTGATGCTCTCCCAGTTAAATAAAAGGCACACCTAAGCTATTAGGCAATGAGTTCAGAGTTAAAAGCTTTTACCTTTTGATAAAGTTTTCTTTAGGAGACAAAGGGCAGAAGTGTTCAAAAATATCTCTTCTGCATATAAAGGAAGTAGAATGATGTATCAAGAGTTTTACAGTGATTATTACGCTCTAGTTATTAAAAATAAGTTATTAAATAACGACCATTTGTACAATATTTTTAAATCTTCAGAAACAGAAAGCATGCCTTTCAAAGTATTAAAAATGCCAACAGATCTCACCAGTGTTGCCTTAACAAAGGAAAGGTCCAAAGTTACAAAGTAAAACAATGTAAAATGACAAGGCTAATGATGCTTTTAAAACAAAACCAGCCAACCAAAAAAGGATGACCCATAGATCTGTACTTATTGTGACACTGATTCTGCAAATGTCACAGAAAGGTCAACAATACAATTATATTAAAAAAGGCAATATCTCAACAGCCAACAATTGAAATGCTTTTAAGATTGTCTGATTATTTTAATATTATATGATGTTTTTAATGAAAAAAAGTTAAATATAAAATGGAACTTCAGACATGGAATTGCTAAACAGTACTGCTGTAGAGGGTGTTTTTGGTGGTGAATCCTTACAGAATCCAGAAGTGAGCACAAAGTAATCACTATTAATAATTTATAATATTTGCAAATGATGAAGCTGCTTTACTGTAAACAGTTATAGGTTTTGATGAGGTGGTAGCTTAACACACTCTGCCTAAAGTGCATACCATCAGTTTTATCATGGATTTGAAAGGAAGAAAACAATAAAAGATCCCAAGCCTTACAGATCCACTCTCTCCTGATCCTCCTACAAAACACCAATAACTGGTCATTTGTGTTACTCTTTTGGAGTGATGCTCATTCAAACAAAATAAATGTCAGTTATTAAATTTGCATTGAGTATTAAATATTAGATAAAAATTCTTCAAAAACAGACAGTTTCAAAACTACATATTTACCCTTTAGAACTAATATATATTCTCCACATTTGAAGTAGTGCTCTTTTCCCAGAACTGATTCAAGAACAAGTAATTTCAGAGATTCCAGGGGGAAACTAAAGACTGCTTAGCTCTTGTCAGTTGTCAGAACTTAGGAATGTTTAGAAACTTAGAAACTTAGTGTTTCTAGAAAGTCCAAGTAGGCAAACTTTATCTCATGCCAGATCTAGTCAAAAGTATTAGATAGAGTAGCTCTAGAAGATCTTATAACATTCTTTATTTCAGTTTCTAAATTTGCATAACCACCACCAAGTGTTAAAAGTGATCATCTCGTTAAAGATGACTTCAAGGGCTCAGGAGAAGCCTTTATCAGTGTCAGTAAATTCACCTTGGTGTATTAAATCCATCTATTTTGTGGCTTCCCACTCTGTGGGAAAGGTTCTCCATATGCTAAGAGCTCCTTTTCTTACTCCCCATTGAAATTCATTATTTTATGCAACAACAAAACCATGTACAGCAGAAACAAAGAGACCTGAGATTTCAGGATTTCAAGCACCAACCAGATCAGCCTGGTTCCTTAAGAATCTGGTCTTCCTAAAAGCATATGTAATATACAGAATAATGGAGTGAAATTTTAACAGCAACATAAACTACTGTAGTTTCACTTGCTCTTTTTCTCAGCAGCACAGTGTGATAGTGTGCAGCTAATACTCTGTGACAGGTTTTGCCCAGCGCAAATTCCTCCCAGGAAGGAAGACCTCATAGCCTGTTCCTCCTTATGGCAAATTTTAAGCAAATTAAACTGATAACCATGTCTTGAAAAACAATCCTGAGGACAGCATTGCTGATAGGACGCCCAGAGGGACACGGTCCATGTCAGCAGGCCAGCATGACAAGTCACAGGCAGTGTGGTACCGCAGAGGGACGTGCTGTGCATTGCAGGCACCAAGGAGATGAGGGAGCCAGCCAAGCCTCGGGGGAAAACGGGATGCCAATTAAATGGCAGTGAGATCTCTGCCAGCCAGAGAGGCACAGGCAGCCCTGAAGGAGGACAGCATGGCCAGACCATGGGCCACTGCTTTGCACCTTTGGGTACACAACACACAGATCGCTCGCATGAGTTTCCCCAAGTGCCTGTGAACAACAGCTGGTGCAAAAGCTGCCAGAGGTGTTTCTGCACTGCTCAGGTGACTGAGCTTTAACAGAAGTGCAGCTCTGGCCACTGCTTGGCCCCTTGAAGCTGAAGCAAGGGTCCCTGCCTCAGCTCTGTCCTGCAGCAACAGGGGAGTGGCACTGGAGCAGATCAGAGCTTTCCAACACGGGGCTCATGAGTAATGTGCTGCATTACCCAGAAACTTCTTGTAGTGCCACAAACAACAGGATAACAAAATTGCTAAAATCAAGACATTATGATTTAGAGCAACCAAGAAGGTGAAACATTTTTCACAGCAAGGGGCTAAAGATGGACCAGTGGTGCAACACTGGGCCCTGAGAGATACCAGGCATGGACAAATTTGGCAGACTTGTCACAGAATACTTAACTTGGAGTCAGCTAACCACATGAGGTAACAAAATGTTATAACAGGATTAAAGTTCAGCCGGTTTTAATCCTACTTTGTATTAAAGACAGAGAAATATCTGTACCAAGAACAATTTACCAATGGAAAGTAAATCAGCTCTCATCCAGAATTTAAGATTCTGCACAGCACTTTCTGTACAACTTCTGGTTGACTTAAAGTGAAGGTGGATGTTAATCTTACGTAGAAAGGACCAGAAGGATGTGTCATCTTATACCTTCAAGTAATGTATTCATTTTTGTAAGGCTAAAAGAAGCAGAAGCACACAGAAAAGCAAGTCTGTTTCAGCAGATATGATGCATATAACACAGGGCAACAACCACCCCTTGAAGAAAAATGCCCATACATACAGGAAAACAATTTCCAACTTAAAAGGAAAAAAAAAGGAATAAAAATGCTAGATCCTTCCTTTTCTTACCAACCCAATATAATTTAACAAATACTAAATTTTAATCACTGGTTTAGTTTTTCTTTATCTCTCATGGAGTCTTCCTCTGTCTTAATTATTTTGATTATTTCTAACACCAACAACCAAAAAGTATTCTCACATAAACCAGATTCTGGGACAAGAGAAACTAAAGTTCATATGAATTTGTCTACTTTTCCCAGAAATTTTGCCTTCAAATGAGGAGTTACAGAGAAAATAGCACAATGGAAGAAGACAGGCAACATTTTTTGCTTATCCTGGCTCGTTCTGAGGCCAGGGGTAAGAAATGGCACTACCTCAGCCCTCTGAGGTTTTGATTTTGCCTACGAGAGTAACTTTTCATCCTGTGCTTACCAGACAAAAGCTAATTAATAAACAGCAAACCACGAGGCACAACTCTTCACAGCTGACAGGCAAGATTAAATCAAGAAAAGATAATTCCTACATGAATTCCTACTGTGGTCAAAAATCTTCAGACTAAGCCTTGCCATCACTGTTTAAACTGGAACTCAGATAAAAGCACTCATATCCATTAAATGGGACCAGTTCAAGACACATACAAACATTTGGTTCTTCTCCTAAAAAGAAGCAACATATCTTAGCATGAAAACAAAGTAAAATTATAAGCCTAAGCAATGCTTTCCAGCTCATTATTTTTAAAATTAAATGCAGATGCACCCTAATTCAACATTAATCATAATAAATATCACACAGGAGGTCACAGCACATAAACACTATTTAAGAAGCACTTCTCTGAAGAAAAAAAAAAAAATCCACAAAACCCAAAACAAATAAAATTAAAAACAAAACAGAAAGAGAAACTCATCCAAACTCTGCTTCTCCTTGCAACACCTCTGCTGGAAGCACTGCAGTGCAAGGCTGACTGAGAGATACCAGGTGACATTGGCTCAGTCACACACACATCTTTCCAGGTCTAATTAGATGTAAAAAAGTGATGTCCAGATTTCAAACACATTTTTAAAAACTCTCCAAGGTCAAGCAAGGTCTAAGCAAGGAGGTCATTGTTTTCCTTCAATTTTATTTATTTTGTTAACACAGCCTCTCAGCTGGAAAAAAAAAATTGGTATAATCCTTCCTGGGTTGTTGGGAGAGCCTGATATTCCTTAATACTGCTGTGCAGACACAGCTGAACCCTTTACTGAGTTTACTCAACAAACAGAGGCTCTTTGTTGCACTCAACTGCAAGAAAAACAACAAACAAGGATGTCCTTAACCACCACAGGCTAAGAGCCATGTTTTAAATGAGCTCACAGGTTGCTAGTGTGGAAGCACATCCAAACACTGCCCCCAGAAGCAACCACAGGGAACATCGATGGAGCCCTCCTGCACCTGACAGGCTCCAGGGATGACAAAAAGCTGCATTACTATTGCATACAGACAACAAGCCAGCTCAAAACCAAAATGCTTCAAATAAAAACACTTCATAGCACGTGAACAGTTCTGACCTGGGTCTAACCTTCCCCTTCCCCACAGGCCCATGGACAGCACAGTTGCCAGCAAGCCCCTGCTGCTCTGCTGTGGAAGTGCAGGGCATTCCAGACAGAGAAACTTCGCCCAGGTGGGGATTCACAAATCCTACAGAACATCCCCGTGTCTTCAGCAAACCCCCTGCTGATGAACACTGCTTCCATAGCAGTGTTGGCACCTGTGATGAATGCACACATGCAGAAATTACTTGTCCTTATACAGCTCCTGTGCTACTTCAAGAAGGTATGAACACTTCTGGTATTTCTGTGACTAAATCTTCCCAAGGTACAACAGCAACTGTAGACAGACAGCAACAAGAGACAGGTGGACAGAAATGTCACTGATCTGTGCAGACTGGGCTTCAGTGATATTTCCCAACCAGACAGCTATTTACAAAAACTTCTAAAATTACAGTGAACAGTTTGTAAATCACAGTTGCTCCATCTCACTGCAGCAAAAGTTAAAACCACGGAGCCAGAGCTTTACAAAGTTTAAACTTCATAAAAACAATTTAGTTTTATATTCTAGGCCACCCCCCAAAAAAAACAAAAACAAAAAAAAAAAAAGAAAAAAATAAAAAAAAAAAACCAAACCCAAAACAAAACAAAAAAAACCAAGAACAACAAAAAAAACACTACTGTCTCCAGGTGAATTCATATTGCAGATGTGGGATTATTAAAAATTTGTTTTGATGCCAGCTGCTATTTTTAAGCATCTCTGTGTAAGTCTTAGATTTGGGGGCCCCACAATGATGCATCATGCAACTCTGATATAATTTTAACAGCAGAAAAAATGGCTACAAAATTAGGAAGTCTCTGACAATTTTACAAAACTAGCAGTGTAAGGATTAAGCAGTACATATGAAAATTGCCAGTAAGGTTCAGATCAAACATGATTGTGCTTTTATATTGATACTAAAACCTAATATGGGAGTATATGAATTCATGTATGCACATATACACACACTTCTGTGTAAATATTTTATTCCACATAAATAGACCAGTTATGAATATCTGTTGCATATGTGTTTAACAGTAGCCCAAAGAACACAATAGGAGATAGAAATTACACAGGATTGAGAGAATAAATTGTATCTATAAAGGAAGTGTATTCATTCATTACAACATATCATGTAAGTATAAATACATAATATGGATATGTGATCTCTCTCTCAAAATATAATACACTTAATCAAACTGTAGATAGAGATGTTTACATGTAAGTGAAGAAAAGTCAACTGTTCAAAAATTGATAGTAAAGGAAAACATACCTGCTAATTCAGAATGATCAAAGTTGCAGAAGGCTCCCACACAAGTGTGAGAAGTTGAATTATAGGTGAAATCCACTGCCTATAAACAAAGTGATGCATTACAAAAACCCACACACACAACCTCAATCACATACAAAGAGATGGGCTCTATACCAGCTTATATGAATGGCATTTTAGAGTCGTCAAGAGCAGCTATCTGAAAATGCCTCCTTGATGTCCAGCAGCAAGAAAAACCTATTCATTTTGGTAATGGGACAAAGTGGCAGAAGATTTAAGTGGAAAAGATTTTGATAGTAAACCAAGAATCCTCAAAATGTGACTTTATGAAAGTAGTTTGAATTCTGGTTGTTGTTTGTTTTACACCATTACAGAGAAGAACAACAAAAGACATTAGGGCATGGATGTTCAAAGATTATACAGTGATTTTTATATTAAAAAAGTATCTTTCATCACGAAAGAGAAATGCACATAGAGTGGCTAGAGCAGAGATCCATAAAATCAAATGTGTGAAAGACAAATTGAGGCTCACAAACTAGAGACCATTTAATAAAATTACTGACAAGCCTCAAATGCAAGTAACAGTTTTTTGCAGAAGTTTACAGCTTTGTGCAATTCATTGTCACAACACACTCTGAAGGTCAAATGCTAAAAATGAGGATTACAGAAGGTATTAAAGCATAAATCATTAAATACTATGAATGTGTTTCATATATTGGAAGACTGTCAGCTTATTCTCTTTTTGTAGTCATGAATTCTTTTCTATTGCAGAACTGTTCTCCAGAAATATTACACAGGTAACTAATGACTGTTAGCTTAAAAATGGTTATTTAAATAATTTACTAACAGATGTCCTTTTGAATTATTGATTTCTTTTGGAAGTCTATAAAGCTTTATAATGAGACTAGTTAAATAAATGTTTTAGGTGTGACCTGAGGCAGAATTTTTTCCAAACAGCATCCTTCAGCTGATGAAGCCAGAATCTGAGTTCTTAGTACTGTAACCCTCTTTTGGAGTACGTGAAGGAATTTTCTACTCATTAGCATGTATTTCCATTTATATTTCCAAAAGAAAGTCTCCTTTGTTCATGGGGAAGAAGCAAACAAAAATGACAGAAGTTAATTTTTAAAATACCTCACAAATTGATTTTACCCACAGTCACTCTTCCCACACCACATGCACTGAATTGCAACTGCCTGCCACGCTTAAGCTGTGGTTCAGTCCATATAAGGACACCACATTAGGAAACTGCTTGTAGGGCTAACCACAGTATTACACAGAAAAAAAAATATATCACAGAAGTTAAGCAACAAAAAGATTGTAATTAGTTTAGTTGAATAGCTTGATTTTACTTTTACATTATTACAGTAAGTACTGTTAGTCTTCATTGTCTGTACTTTTTATTTGGCAATTAGGACAAAAATAAATAGGAAAGGGCTTTTGTTTAATCAGCACTTTTATGACAAGTTATGCCTCAAACATACACAAAGATCCTGCAGCACACAGATGGAAGGCATGCAATATCACTGATACCCATGAGTAAAACTTCTACTCTGATACAAAGAATTGACAATAGAAAGCTGATTGTAGCAAAACTGTGTAAAATACTTGCTCTTTTGCCCAAACAAGTTTGCTTCAAATGAATCTGAAAGTTCACTAGGCAGCTAGATCACCAAACCTGCTGCCATGACAGAGATTTAAGATGCTCTCTTCATGTCGTGCTAAGCTTCTTTTGGAAAACTGAATAAAAAAGTGACAGTCCCAAGTGTTCCTAAAAACTTGAGTGGGGCAGGCAAAACTGTATCTGCAAACCACAAAACTACATTTCTTACAATCTGCTACTTGGAAGAGGTATGCCTAGAAAGCAGTGTCATTTAACATATTGAAAATGGTGTAAAGAGAATATAAAGGTGGTCCGAGAGGACTCCATCTAGAGTAAAGTTTTATAGTGTCTTTGGTATCAGCTGATCAGATCATGCCATCATTTTCTGTGTGCTGGATGATTTCTACACCCACCTTCCTCAGTTTTCAAGTTGTCCTTGTACATGCTCACCGGAAACTTGCAAAAGCCTCCCTATGTCAGCACATAAAATACTGAGTTATAACAGAATACAAGTGGTAGTCAGTGCCAAAAATCCCAAGTATAAATCTCCTTTTTGAACACCATAGGTGTTTCTGTTATGCAGAAATCTTAGCAAATAAGTGCTGTTGGGACTTATTAGAGGATTTTGAAAGGCCTTGAAAAATTAAGAGAGGATAATCTAGATCAGAAAAAGAAAACCTGAAGTAACTAAGGGTAAATACCTCTTTTTTCCAAACTTTTTTGCATTCTGGTGGCCATCTTTCCACTTGGGAAAAGTAGAGTTATGACAGTAGTTAGAAAAGCAATACACCAAATCACATCACTAGTAGGCATCCCCAATGTCATGCTTTTACTAATGCTACCAACAATTTATTTTCTTTTAATTAAGACTAGACTGAAAATTTCATAAATATTTCAGACTCAAAAGTCAGACAATTTGTGTCTTCTGTGATGAACAGGTAACAGCACAATAGGCAAGGGATCTGGACTGTGATCTGTTTTCTGAGAAACCGTAGCATATTAACATAGCCAGAGGCAGAGCTATAGCAAAACACTATTGGAGACCTGAGACACCAATCAAAGCACTTTGCAACACATTATCAGTCCTGTAACATCCCTAATCTTTTTAAAAGAAAAGTACTTTCTTATTTCTAAAATATACTCAAGTCCATTACTGAAAAAAGCAACAAACCATTAAAAATCAGAAGGAACCACTTTTCAGACATACAATAGCTTTTTTATGGACACATGCCTGGCTAAATGCAAGTAGAGCCTCCTCTGTTCTTACACAGATAAAATTATAATGAGCTTCACTTAAAACTCTCAGATGAAGAAATAAAGCAGCCTCTGACTCAGGCACACACTTAATATATGAATTCTTGGAATGAGATTAAATCAGTGTCCAAACCTCAATATTTCCATGCATAGAAAAAAGTTTACAAGATTTTTCCTTCAGCCCAGTTTCTAAAGTCCCAGTTCAAAAATATAGGTCAAGCTACCTACAGCCTCCAAACTTTCTCAAAGTCAGCTCAAACAGTACAAGCTTGACCCATTTTGAGTGGGGTCTTCAAAACTAACTAAATAAATTAATCAGGTGGCTGCATCAATTTTCAATATACTTATTTTTCTGCATTCAAGGTCTTGCATATTAAATATATTAGTATTTGAATTCCATACTCTGAGAAGATCGATGTGAAAAACTCACAGTCATTTGGGGCTCACTAGGCAGCTCAAGGTAGATTAGGGCTTTATGTGTTTAATTTAATAATTCCTAGAGTAAACAAGTATTAATATAGAGGTTGAGCACAACAGAAAAATCATTATTTTTTTCTGATCACTATCCATTAGTTTCATTGAAGAAAAACAGAAACATAAAAAATCAGAATATATAAATTTACTATTATAATGTAATTACTATACTAATTCCTTCTTTTGAGAATATAAACAATGATAATTCTTTAACACAATTTTGGTATCTTCTTTTATTAGTACTTGAAACAGAGAAATGGGGAGCAGTTGTGAGCAAACATTTTCTACTTAGTAAAACTGGCCCATACAGTATCCCATGTGAGAATATCCATTGGAAAATAATCTTCTTGCAAACTTCATCCAAAACATTTCAGTAAGAAGAAAGATATTTCTGCACTAAAAGTCCCATTTTCTGAGATATTTTTAAAAATAGCTTCATTCTGATTATTAAACATTATTCTGAAAAACACTTATGAGGTTTTTTTGGTGATTTGTTGCCTTTTTTTGGCTGAGCCTGCCTTAAATCCAAAGCAACTGTCATTGCAGCAAAAGGTGGCATGTATTAGTGCTCTCTATAAATTTCTGCTAACACATTTCAAAGTGTTATTTCAGGTACAAATAAGGTGAATTTCTTAATATACCCACCACAGATTTTCTCTGAGGATAACAATTATGAGAAATTCAAGAGAAGTCCATTGATAAAAAAGAGCTGCTCAGGTAAAAGAACTTTTATAGCCTGAGAACTGCTATCTATAATCTTGGCACTTTGATCTCTCAGAATATGAACTTATGTATCTGGATTGTAGCTCATTATTAATAGTTAAATATCTTTAAATGAAGCAGCTTTGAAGATCACTTCCAATATCAATAGCTTGCATTTATAAAGGGTTTTCATTTTCAAGGACAATGGAACATGGTCCCTGAATCCTGCACATGCACACATACACAGAGACTTCTATTTGCATTCAAACACATCGTTAAGATTAGAAATATGCACCCATTCTAAAATAAATATAAATGCATAATCTATCAGCTTACATATCGTTCTTGAGACTTCAATATATAAGGCTAGGTGACAGCCCAAAGTTTAATCACAGATATCAATGCAGTTGTTATCAATTAATTGTGGAGAACCTCATGCAGTGCTCTCTGCAGAAAAAGTTTTATCATTACTTCTGTGCAGAAAATAAACAAAACAACCTTCATTTCTAATAGGTTCTGAAAATAAGGGGGAAAACTATGCCTTTTACAGAGGAATCTTGGACAAAATACTCTTTGCACTATTTCACCTAATACAGGATAGACATTTCAGTCAATTCAGATCTTCACAGACATACTTCTGTTGAAAATTCTCAGCTAAGATCCTTAAAAATTTCCACCAGGTTATTTTTAAATGAGATACAGAGGCCAGAGGCTTTATACCAGACAAAATAAACAAAAAAAAATCTATTAAAGACAAAAATAAAAAGTTCTATTAAAAGATTTCTGATTTAGCAAGCAGCACTAGTTCCCCTTCATTAAAATTTATTATGCTTGCTATGCAGTATTTCAAACATACATGATACTGTAATTTACCTCTTCCACATGTACTTCTCCAACTGCACAAATTAAATTTCACCAAAACATCTAAGGAAAAGAATCAAGACAGAAAAGAATTTACCACGTTAAAAACAAACAAACAAATGAACCCACCAGCCTTTCTAAACATAGGTTAACCTTTTCCTAAATACCAGCTTATGACTTCCACACAGGGAAGGCAAAATCCCTCCAGCACTGAGGCAAAAGGGAACTTTAATACCAACTTTAACACTGTTGGATATCATCTCTCAAATTAAGGAAAGCTGAAAGGAACAGAATTTATTACTTATTTAAATAACTAATCTTTTAGCAGTTTATCTGGTTTTTTTAGACACTACACCTATGTAAAAGATTATTTTTCTATAATTACTGTAAAAGCCTTCCACAACCCAACATTTGCAGTATTGCATCCTATTTCCAAGTGTAATGACCCTCAAAATCCAAGATTGATTTTGGCTTTATTCTGATCAATACTAATCTCCAAGATATATTTGACTTCGGACTGACCTACACAAAAAGGTCACTATCTGTGTATTAGTCAATCTCCAAAACATTTATTAAATTAATTTCAGAGACCACAAAAGGTATATTGTTACAATTGTTTCTATCTGGGATTTCTATCCATCATCCTTAGCAAGATTTACATGCAACCGATAATCCACATAATCACATTGTCACTGTAGTGGAGTTCTCAAAATGTCTTGATCTGTCCTCAATTATTTTAAGATTAATCTTTTTTGTATTTATCTAATTGGAGGAACACCACTCCATTATATGGTTACTGGACTACTGGAATCCAGTGTTACATATATTAAAGTCAATGGAAGAATACATCTCCCTTCAGATACAAAACTGAACTCAACTTGGGAGAAAGATAAAACACTGCATTCATTCTTTAGGTCCCCCTGAAAGCAAAGCAGAAGAAGCCTTTTCAACCAAAGTACTTTGACCAGCACATTCTTTTTAAAAGAAAATTCACAGCACCCAGAAGTATATTTCTATAACACTCATTTTTTAAAAATATAGATTTCTGATTTTTTTTTATTATATTTGCTAATTTCAAAGTAGGACTATAAAAACTATACATGCATTAAGGCAGCAAATAGCACAATAACAAAATTGTTATTGACCGATCTGGGGTAGGCTTCTCCTCACTTTTATTTTCTTTCCTCAAACAAACAAACAAGCAAAAGCATCAAGCTTAGAAAAACACAAAGAAAAGAGAAAGATCAATAGACACAGGATATAATTAATAGTTTTTAAAATTAAGATTAGTAAATTAATGTAATGCCTTTTTTGTTCTTGTTACAAAATGCAATTTTGCCTCCCAAGGACATTGCAAATTTCAACAGAACTATCTGCATTTCTGACAGATAACACAATTTAATCTTATCATAGTAAAGACCCCATATAGTAAATTGAGACAAGAACCACGTGTTTATTTTCCCTTTCAGACATTTACCTTAAATAATTTTACAACCTAGCTGAAATGTTAAGGTAAAATAATACTAAAGACTCCATAAAATTTCTGTCCAGAAGTATTATTAAAAACAAGTACTTGTACGTTACCCATCTATACTTCAATACAATTCTATTAGACCTTACACACTTGAAATTTTCACCCAGCAGACACATTTGCTTAAAAATTACAGCTTAAGCTTTCCCTCCCTCTGGAGTTGCAGATACTAGAAGACATATGAGTAGGCAGAATAAAGTGAATAGTAAGCAAAAGGGAGAAGTTACTTAAATAAAAATAAAACCAAAAGAGTGGACAGTAATCAAGACTAAGAATGCAAAAACCCAGAGAGGGGGCAAATAATCTCGTAAACATAATGATAAAAACCATCCAAGTTTCCTAGCCATGGCATAAATATGGGTCTCAAACCCAACTGTTTGATGACTTTTGGATTTCCACTTCCATACTGCTACCACCACCACCACTAGTGTTGGGCCCAGGAAGAGAAAAAGACATACCTTTCTCCAGCTGGAATCTACTTAAAGTGACTCATGTAAAGCATCCTTCTACTAAATAAAACTTCATTAGAAGTAAACCCTTTTCTACCTAAAGAAGCAGTCCCAAAGTATACAGGCTACCTAAGTACCCTCTGAGGGACAGAGCAGCATTTGCCAAACTTTGACATCTTGACTTGAAGCAGGAAGAGTACAGCACATACTCTGCTATGATTGCTAATGGATTCATCCAAAAGACATCTCTAAGGAACAACAAAGAGCTAAACAGAAGCCCATGCTATTATCTGAAATGTGAGTAGTTCCACCAGAGATGCTGGCATGCCACACAAAAGCAAAGTTACACTCTCAAAGTTACACATAATACAAAATGAGAGATGAAAAAGCCAAGGTTTACCAGACTAAAGCTCTTCTAAACTTGTCTCTTATTATAAAATTCTGCCATTTTGGGCAGAATCTCAGCTCCACAAATTACTACATTCACTTTTCTCACTGCCTTGGTATGTGAGGGTGACAGAAGAATGGCTAAAAATGTCTACATCGTCCATTTTTTCATATTCCTTTACAAAACTATTCTCATTTGAAAAGTCTTGAATATTATGTGTTTTCAGAAGAAATTTATAAAAGTGTGCAAGGCCATCCAGAGGAAGAGCCAAACCTAAGCACAGGCTGAGGAGTGAGAGAGAAGAGATTTATTTCCCACTTCAGATAGCCCAGAGGGCTGCTGAGGCAAAGGCAAAAGAATCAAGAATAGAAAAGCAGGCTGCACACAATGCACCTTTAGTCTGCTAAGGAGCAACAAGCAGCTTAAAGCTGACGCAGAAGAACACTCACTCAAGAGGGGTTGAACATTGGCAAGCACCAAAAAAGAATTAAGAGTTTTTGAAGCTTCATTATAAACAGCCTGAAAGAGAGCTGGACTGGCATGCTGCATGGCATGACATTTAAAGCTTAGACAGAAGCTAAATGTAAACACTTCCTGGGAACATACAATCCCTCCTGGAAAAATAGACAAACTCCATCTCAAAAGTTCTGCAGTACTTCCCAAGCACTCTCTGGGGCCACAGGAACCCATGTGTTCCAACAGGAGGACGTTCTCCAAATTTCTGCAAGACACTTTTTCAAGGGCAGTACTCAGTAGTTTTCCTGACAGCAAAGTCCTTTACCAAAAGCCTCTGCTTCCCTTCTGTTGATGTTCTCCTGAGTTTGCAGATGGAGTCCATGTCCTAAGTAGCTTTCATTTCACTTGGTCAAACAAATCAGGACCTCTTTTATCTCCTTATGACCAGACCATCCTATTAGCCCTTTACAGCCCCTGCCCTGTCGCTGTTGGACACAAAAGAAAGACACGGACTCATGATTTCAGAAGGCTGATGCTCCAAAAAAGGGCTGGTTTATTCTCAGAACCTACTTTTATACTTTTTTACAATGTGCCCACAAAGAGGTGGGATCTTTTGAACCATTGGTCATACCAAGGGTCAACAAGCAAAGTCTCTCCTTAGGAGAGAAATGTGAAAAACAAGATAGTTTAAAAAGTGTGACCTTGTTTACCAGTTTTGGTCCCTGGAAAAGAACTTCAGAAAACTCAAACATGACAAGCAGTGACTACACTGACCCACTTTCAGTTATTCCTTCTTGAAGATGAGTGATCAGAATATTTCCTCTCATCATAAATTAGTGTGAGTTTATACTATTATTTTTATCAGATCTTTCAGAGACCTCTCTACCCAAGCATCGTAAGGTTATATTTTGCTTTTCCCACTGCTACTTTACATTGACCATGCAGGTGAACATTCCCTTGGCTTCTATCACAGAACAAATCTTATATAGGTTATGTATTCCTATATGACTATTGGGACTAATGAATTAATTACAGCATCATTCAAAAACCTCAACTTCAACAACTTGGATATGAACATCTTTGCCAAATATACAACTGAGGAGATAAGGACAACTGTGGAAAGAGAGTTTATGAGAGTTTATGCTTTCCTGCATAAATTTCAAGAAAGCTACTATATGTCCACACGCCACCAGTCAAACATATGAAAGTTAAAATGATACTCATACGTTACAAAACGAATTTTCACTTGTAATATGCAAATTATTTCCAAGTGGTCTAATACACACAATTAAGAAAAATTGGCCCACTGAAACCAAAATTTAAATGGCAAATTGACTCTTCTGTAAAACTGTCCATGGTCTATGAATCGAAATAAATGTGAGAACCATTTCTTACATTATTTGGGTATATTCTGTGTATGTGGTAATTTGAGTTGAGGGCACAGTTCTGACAGGCTTATGATAAACTAACAGCTCAAAGATGATATTGAATATATTTAGCTCATGAATAGTTTTGTTTCTGAAAGGAAGAGTAACTTTTACATCAACACAATCTATCATAGCAGACTGAAACCTGTGATCTATGTGAGTATGAGCATTCTAGCTCATCTTTTCCTGTAATTCCTTTACAAGACATTTAATCCTGGTTTCAACCTCTGTCAGATAAAAGTCTCAAGCACACAAGAAAGTAAATGAAGAACCAAGGACTTTTTTCATAATATTAAAGTAACAAATTCTAGGATATCTTTTATATTATCTACACATATACTTGTCAGTCTAATGAAATAGAGCCGGAGAAGGTAGACTGCTATGGATAAAAATCAATTTAATACAGCTTTGCAGCTGTTAAAACAAAAACTAAAATTCTTTCTTTTCCTGATTACATTCCAAATACATCTGGGATACTGATTAATTATCAATTAAGTATGACAAACCAATTATTCACACCTTTAAAGTTCAAAGCACTCAGGAAGACATAAATGAAAAGGTATTTCACTCAACACACATAGACCTAAGGAATTACAAAGAATGAAATGCATGGAATTTTGCTACTTCAACTGAATTCTTTAACTCAATAAAAATTTTAGTATCAAGTACAAGCTAGTAATTAAAGTTATCCCTTTCTCTACTGTCCACATTAACACTTCAATAGGATCTCAATAAAAACTTTGTTGCTCTCTTATGGATTTGGATGGAAGGCCTAATTGCAGCAATCCCAGATCCCTCCCCGCAGCTCTTAAGGCCAACTGTGACAGACACTGCATATGACTGCTGTAATATATAGTACACTGGTGTGATATACAGCCTATAGAAGTACTATGTCAGAGTATTATCACTTTGTCAGCCTCCCACTACTCCCTCTTGTCATAAAATGCACAATGTAGGAAGATAAATGTGGAATCCAAGTGCCTAACCACAGCTGGCATTTCTGGTATTCTGGCCTACCCAGGAAAATTAATTATAAAACATCAGAAGCAATGTGGTAGTTGCTGAAGATGCTCGAAATTCCTTATTTTACAAAGGCAAGCCCCTGACAATATTAGGAATTTAGTCTGTTCCAAGGAGACAAAGTAGTGATGAATTAGCGCCCCCATCTCACTAGAAAACTTGCATTACTCCAGATTAGTGCCAAAAAAACCAATGAAACATCCCATAACAAAAACAAACATCTCGACAGTTGTTCTGAATCTAAAGTCAGAACAGGTCTCACTAAATTAACCAGTCATATAAATCTGGATTTTTTTTAAGAAAGTCTTAAATTATTGTTTATTATTATATCAATGGCCTTAAGAGAAAACAAGTCATTCCAAAATAAAGCCAACAGTATAGCAGAAATAGGAACAAGTCATGGACAGCTTGTACCTAAGAAAATCACCTGCTCCCAAAACACAGCATGATGTCCTCAAGCGACCTTCATAACACTCGTCCCTGACTGTCTTCCAGATGTTCTCAAGGAGACCTCCTAGGAAAAATGGCATTTTCAATAGTCTTTGAAAAAGAGAACTAAGGCCAGGAAAGGACAGGATATGTCCTGTGACCTATACATAAGCAGCAAATTATTTTAATATGTTATCTTACACACATTAAAACTAAAGGATGACCTGATCAGTTTTTAGAAAGTGGACATTTTAATGAAGTATGAGTCTGTTAAACCAACTTTTTTTCAGTGCAGCTTCTTTAAACTTAGTGCTAATATATAATTTGTTAAATATATAGCCACATCAGAGATTTCACTCAGAATTAAGCCTCCCAATCTCTGTTAGACAGGATTATAGGTTATGTGTACACTTCATACAACATAGAAAGCCACAAGCCAGAACCACTTTTCTCATAGTTCCATAACACAGATTTACATTTCACTTAGGCTGAGTTATTAAAAAAAACCACCCTTTCCATGACTTGAATTGAACTTTATGCCAACAGCCATACTCCTTACTACAAGAGTTATTTTCTTTTTTAATTATACCTTGTTCTTTACACTCCTTTTGGTTGCATGAGAGAGCTCCAGAAGTCGTCTAACTGTATGCGATATAAGCCTGTCCCCATGCCCTCTGGTCCCTTTCAGATGCCTCTTCGCTACTCTTGCAACATCAGCCGCGCTGGTCCCGTTACAAAACGCGGCAATAGCACGTCAGTACCAGCGCTGAGCGCTTCCAGACACCGAGCGGTGCTCCTGCGAGGCTTTAAAGGGCGCAACCACAACCCTGCCCCTGCAACACGCACAAACTAACCTGACAAACGAGACTTTTTTTTTTTTTTTTTTTTTTTTCTTAAAGTTGCAATCATTTGTTATCACAAAGCTCCCTGACAGCTTCAGTCCCGGGCCAAAGGCTCGCTCACAGGGCGTTGAGCAAACCCTCTCTGACAGCTTTTTTACTTTTTATAGCCATGAATTCACGTCACGCCGTTTTGCTCTGCCTCCCCACCAAGAGCGTATCCACAGCCAAGCGGCCGCTCTAGAAGTGCCAAACTGCGTGACACCTACAAGAACCCCGAGCAAACACTTCTCCCAGCCGCCCGCCCGGCTCCTTCGCAGCTCCAGGTCGGGAACAGCCGCAGCGGCCGCCAGAACGCGGCACGTCCCGGGCGGTGGCAGCCGGGCAAGGTCCCGCTGGGGCTGAGCCGAGCGGCGGGGAGGGGGCGAAGCGGAGGGCGCAGGTGAGAGCCCGGCTCCGCGGCCGCCCGCAAGCAGCTCCCCGCCCCATCCCCGCACCGCCCTGCGGCGGCTCCGCGCCCCCGCCGCCGCCCGGGAGGGCGAGCCCGGGGAGGGCAGACGCTCCCCCGGAGCGGGGGACGCCGCACCCCGGCTGCCGCACTCACCGCCCCTCGCCGCTCCGCTGCCCGCGCCGGGACGCGGCGGCGGAGGCGGCGGCAGCTCCTTCCCTCCCTCCCTCCTTCCCTCCCTCCCGCGGCGGGGCGGAGGCTCCGCGCCCCCGCTGCCCCGCGCCGCCCACGCTGCCTTCCGCGGGCCTTCACCGCCCCCCGGCATCACGGGGCCGCCCCTCCCCGGCAGCCAGCGGCTCCATCCGCAATGCAGCTGTGGCCGCCCTCTCCTCCTGGCTCTCCTCCTCCGCCCGGCCCGTGCGGGCACCTGCCCGCTGCCCCTCGGGTGCGGGACTTCCATCGGCGCAGCCGGGCCCAGCCCCGCGGGCACCGCTCCTGGTGCCCCGTCCTGGGTGTGAGACAGCGAGGAGAGACGGGAGGGGACGGAACGGGAGAACAGGACAAGAGAGCAGGAAACACACACACACACACACAAAAGGAATAATAAAGGAAAGAAGAGTAAAGGAGAGTGGGGTGGGGGATGAGGAAAGGATGCAAAGGGTGCGGAAGGGTGTTATTTCCAAGCAGACTTTTGCGGGTTGTTTCTACCCCCCACAAACCTATTACTGCAGTGGACCCCCGGGACCAGCCGAGATTAATTGCTCTGTGTTATGAAGAAAATGATAGATGACATTAATCAGGGAAGTTGTAAGTCATCCACGTTTGTAGATGGAATTTGGAGATTAGCTGGGACAGATGGCAGGCAAACACTGCGCTCTCCAGGTCTGGCGTAAATCATCAATGTCTGGAATTATTAAACAACCAATGACAGAACCTCATACATTTTCCTGAAGAGAAGTATATCTTAGAAAGATGAATATTCCCTTCATATTATGAAATGCTTTTCCAATCATTGTAACGTTTCTCTTTCCAAATAATGGAAATATTTGGTTTTCCTTCCTGGATGTCAGAAACTTCAAGCCCAGAAAAGAAACTAGACTTTTCACATTTCTCATCCTTCAGGACATGGATGAGAAGCAAAGCCAGGCAAATGAGTACCCAAATCACTGCTTTAATGCCCTTTCTGAAATAAGCAGAAAAAGTTGCAAGTTGTCCTGATATCTCCAGTATATTTATCTTTATTTTCAGTAACTACTCCAGCAAAATATTTTTTATTTAGGATTTATTTTTCTTCATGCACTTTGAGGAAAGGAGTGAATCAATGCAACTTTTATTCATAACTCCTAAAGGAACATTAGATATTCTGTGGAATCTAAATAGTTCAAGTGGAGAGGAGAACTTTTTCTATTCGTCTCCCCTATTTTTTTTTTTTTCACATAGCAAAAATGAGTTATGGTATGATCAACTTCAGTAAATCTTTCATAGTATCATATTGATTGATATGTCAAATGCTTGTCTAAATATGAGCTTAGCTCCAATACCTATGACTGAGTAATTGTAAGCTTGATTGCATGTCCTGCAATAATGTGATCAATCTACAGCAACTTTCAGAATTTTACAGAAACCTGCTCTATAAATCCAATAATAGCATCTGTTCTATCACATTAGCAGGATCACTGTTCAAAACACTGAGTTTAAAACAGTTGTTTAAAAAATATTCAGATGTTAACTCTTTACATGTAAACTAAATGTTCACCAGGCTTACCAGTTCAATATCCATTATTAAAAACTTATTTCAGAAAAAATATTGTGACTTTTATTAGATTTAGGAAAACCAATCTACAAAATATCAAATGTGCCTTCTTTTTAAAAATCAACATTTGGAAATTTTTTTGAGCACTCTACCCTTAATCATCTCTAAAATGCTTCAGTATGTGATGTAGAAACCTCCTTGAAGACAAGGATTACTTTTCCTAACTTTCCTGCAAACTCTAGGGGAAAAACAGGGGTAAGTTGTTTAATTTTTAAATCACAAGGGCAAAGCTAACACTTCAAGTGGAGAACCACATCATTGCTATGACTCAGAAATATCACTATCTACAATCAGCAATATAATTAAACAATATAATTTAGGTTGATAGGAGATGATCTAGTTCAACTCCCTCCTCAAGGCAGTACAACTTCAAAGCTAGATCAGCTTCCTTAGCACCTAGTTTCAAAAATCCTCAAGAATGGAGATTCCAGCTTTGCTGGGGAAATTGTTCAATTCTGGCTATTGCTTATTGCAGAGAATGCTTTTGTTTTTCCTAATAAGAATTTCTCTTGCTGCAGCTGGGATCTGTTGCCTCTCATCCTTTCTCAGGGCACCTGAGAAAAGTGTGGTTCTGTGTCCCCTGTAAGCTCTCCCTCAGTAGCTGAAGGTGGTAATTACATCCTCCACCTTAGCCTTCTTCAGATGTCTCAGAAATATTAACCTTTCATGAATTAGAGAATTCATACTCCTTCCTTATTTCTTTTTTAATAAATTGCACCAAACTTAATATTATAAGGCAAAACTCTTGCTTTTGGGATTCTTTTTTCCCTTATCTCTCAGAGTATTAAAAATGGATAGTCAAAATTACTCATTCTCTTCTAAATGGGGTACTCGTGACAAATCCTACAAAAATCAGCATGGTCAAAGTAAAACCTCATCCTAAGTTCCTATTTCTATTTGAAAGGGCAAAGATAAAGGTCAAAAGCATTTCTATCCCAGCCATACAAACTGGTCATATGGTAACTTTAAGCACTACCTACAGAGCAGAATGAGTTTCCCAAGCCTTACCTAAAGAAATGTTTTATACCAAATATTAGGTTTTTGCTCTGACCATAATGACTTTTGCCTGAGATGAAGTTTCTTAGCTATATTTGAAAACTAATAATATTTTAGTGCATGTGGCCTCTGCACAGCCACAGGGACTTGTTCTGATAGGCCATGAATTGACGCTGTCAGGGGCAGTGGTGCAGAGAGAGGCTGAGAAAGGGAACAACAGGCAAAAAGGGTAGCCTAGGTTGAAACTCTTTTCCTTTTCATTCACAAAAGCACTGGTTTGTGCTCCATCTCAGCAAAAGAGAAAACCAGGATTTCTAATCATTATATTCATCTTAAACTATTTGAGACCTTTATCATTATGCTCCTACACGCTATTTGTATTTTAGCTTATTCTCTATTTTTTCACTGCATAAATTATATGCTCTTTCTCTACATATACACATACATATATCTTATAAAAATACATAGAAGGTAAACAATCTTCAGCATTTCATGGATACAGACACTCTTGTTGGAAAGAATCCTCATTTCACACTAGAAACAAGCATGCAGCTATACCTGAAATGTAATTCTGTTAGGATGCAGAATCACCATCACATTCCAAACAATGTATCAGCCTTGCAATGTGTGCTCGTAGTTTGTTTTGAGTGGTTTTTTTCAGATCCTTTAGAGCAAACCAAGGGAAAAGAAATTGGCTGAAGTGTTTTGTGAGACTTTAAAGAAGTATCTTCTTAAACCTGCTAAGAACTTCTTTAACCTTTCAAAACTTTTGTAATCACGCAAAAAATAAATAGTGAAAAAATCATCCCTAAGGGACTTGACAACAAAAAATACATGTTCATAGTCAAGAAACTAAACCATCCAACAAATTGGAGTGCAGTAGGGAAGGTCTTGCCTCTGTTCAGCAAAGCTGTGATAAATTGATGAAGTTGTCCCTATTTTGCATATCCTACGCCTTATGTGACATTAATTGGTTATTCCAGTGGGCAGAAGTCTACTCAAGAAATCACCAGCACAGCAGACCCTAACTGGCATTCCTGTTCAGTCTAGAAAGCTTTAATTTTCTAGTACCATGTGGACATAGACAACACACACAACTACACCCCTGATTACAGGGAACCATTTAAGGCAAAACAATGGTGAAGCACAGACAGATTTACATTGTCCATGCCTAACATGCAGCTCAACACTTGCCTGCTCTTTTCCAAACTATTGTCTTCTGGCTTTATTTTAAAATCAAAAACAAGTTATTACTGAATAAATGTATTTTTCCTTCCTCTATGGGAAACATTATCCCCGACATAAAATCAGATATCTGGTAATTTCTTTTTTTATTCACAGACTATTCCTTACAAGTGTAAGCAATAGGGCAATTTGAAGGCATTGCTTTGGTATTTTGGCCACATGTCCTACAACAGAAGAAACATGAAATAATGCTTATTTTTCCATCTATTTATGGATGCCTCTGGTTTTGCTTCAGAAACAAAAATGTCTTTTGTCGTATCTGAAATAGACAAATTGGGAAACCTTCCATCTCTTTGTTTTCCTAACAGATTAGGATCTTCGAAAAGGCTTCTGCTGGAGAATTTTCTTTTCCTAGGACATCACTTGAATGGTTAGCAGCACATTTGATCTACTAGAAATAATTATAAAAGATATACTTGAATGAAAACAGACATTGGACATTTCTGTTCAAATCCATTTTTCTGTGTATTCCCCAAAAATGGAATACTTGAAAGTACTGGCATATAAATTGGTCATTGAGGAAAGTCCTGCTGTGCATTAAGGCTTGCCTTAGGAGAACTGATATTTTAATCAGCTATTAAGAAAGATATCGTGATATTTTATATCTACCACTAACTCCAGCAATGACAATCAGAGAAATAAATATTTTCAGATGTCAAGAGTAAGAAATATAGAAAGCTTTGCAGGGACAGGATGAAAGACTGGAGATATCTGGCAGGAAAGGGGGAAAGAACGTCTCAAAATCATATTGCTGGGCAATACGAAAGGGCAAAACAGTAACAGTGGGCACAAAGGGGTTGCTGGGAGCTGCAAATGACATTTATGTTAAGTGTAAGAAAAAAAATGTTTCACAACAGAACTAGATAATATTTAATTTTTTAATCCTGATGGGGGTTTACCTTCTGAGGTAAATTTATTTTGCCTAAGGCCTGCAAACCTTGTTGCTAAAAGCTTTATTCAACAAGCAGTGAAAATTTTATTCATATCAATGAGGTTAATAGAACCATTCCAACACTGACACTTTAAGAAATTGAAAGAGGAAGTAAAGTGAGGAGCATCCACTTCAATTTCTATCTGTGCTTGCCATGCCAATAAGCACATTTGGTCTCTTAAAGGAAATCTTATTATCATACTGTCTCTCCCAGCAATGTATTTTGAGCACATTGCTATGAACAGGACAGGATGGCACACAGCTGCTGCAGGAGACTCGTAGGAATGTCAGTTGTCAGCCATGAGATAGGAAAGCTCAAAGTCTGCCCTACCTCTACTATGAGAGAAATGTCATTAATTTCATTAATGTTTGAGTGTATTTTTTCAAAGGGATATATATCCCTGATCATCTATATTCCACAAGGGGAAGAAAATACATCGTTTCATCCCAAGTTAATGTCAGTATTTTAACACACCTCTCCCTTGCTTTATGCTGAAGGCACAAGAAGTGTGAGGAGAACATTCTGCTCCTGGATTCACACTCTGCACTGGACTTCCTGCTCTTCTTTCACAATTACCTGGACAGTTGAAGCTCTGTCATTCACTGTACATTCAATATACAAAAGCATATAAACCTCAGCATTATAAAACCTGACAAGAACCTTTATCTTGTCACTTTTGAAACTTTACTACATTTGTAATGCCTGTATAAAATGCCAGCTGTATATCACCTTTATTTAATAATAATGAACCTTCTTAACAATAGTTAACTACTAAATAGAGATTTTTTTTTTTGCCAGTTTCAGGTTTACACTGGCATTAAACTGACAAAGGATAATTTACTGTGACATTCTCTCTCCTTTGCTCATTTTTTTCAGTATAGTTTGGAGACTAGAGAAACTCCAGGGAGCTGGCAATTTGAAAAATAAAGGTCAATTTCTGTTAACGAAAGAAGAATATACATAGAAGGAAGAAATTTACATGAAAAGCTGGCCCTCTGTGAACTAATTGCTCATTACTCTCATCATCCCTTAGGAAAGATGAGGATAATCCTATTTCAAGACATATAGCATAACTGAAATTTTGACAGAATGAACAAGGCTTGAATCTACTACAAAGGGCCACATATCAAAGGCAGAAAGGACACAATTCATAGCTAAGTCAGAAACAGTGAAAATCCAGTCTTGTTGAAGTAGACTGGGTAAATTTTTCCCAAATTTGCCTGTAGAGAGCTAAAAATGTATCCCCAACAGCATCCTTAAGTGTCCTGGCAAAAAAATTCCTAGTTCATCAATAAGAAGAAATGAAATGTCTCTCAGTGAGCCCTTCCAATGAACTACTTTTCTTTCAATCCACTTATTATAACTATATGGAGTAAGATCATGCTATTTGGCCCTGGGAGTAGATGTGGTGAGAAAAGTTCTCATAGACTTTCATTTCTTTCCATTTGTAGCCATAAAGTTGAACTGATTTTTTTTTCAAGTGGAGCAAATACCTGATACCTATGCAGATGCTATATAAGTAGCATGCTTTACATAAAAAAATTGTTGCATCTGGTCTGACAACATAAACTTTTATGGGTTAAAAGCAGGTCCCAAGTCATCCTATCACTAAGACATATGAACTGATCATGACCACTAGAAGTGGTAATTTTTTAATGCACTACTACTTTAATATAAACAATGTAATTTTCAATTTTAAACTTCATATGTTCTTTCCTGTGTTGGGTTTCTCAAGAATGGCCAAATGCAGTCCACACCTTACTGGGATTTTGGCTCAGAAAAATGGCTCATTATTCCAAGGGACACAATCAAGAGATACTGTATCTGTCAAATAGGAATTATTTTCCACAGTGAGTTTTCCATTTGCACTTTATTATCAATTTTATTGTGATAATACTTTTTTTACAAATGATTACTATTTTCTAGCAGACTACAATATTGCATACCAGACACAAATTCTAATTCTGTAATTTTTCAATAGAGCATTATTCCAGTGCCTCAGAAAATACGTCACATTGTCTAAGCTGACCTGATCAGTGATACAGCATAATCTGTCATGGTATAGAATCGTCCACAAAGGATTATTTTGGAAATGTAGATACAGAGTATTTAGCACATTTTTTAGACAATGTAGAATTTAAAAACATTTTGTGCAGTAGTCTTCAAAGATATTTTACTGTCATACAGAGTGTTGTCATGCTTTAAACTACTATCACAGAGGCATTACCAGAAGAAGATAAATCATAATAAAAAATTGCCCAGCAGAAATGGTTGCAGAGCTGTGTTTGTATCTTCTAAAATCCCTTGGGGGAAATAATAAATGTGCATGTCTATTCTTATGACTGGGTCTTCTAAAACCTTAGGGAATTTTCCTTTCCTGACTATAGAAATATTTGGGGATTGGTGGTTTGTTTTTGGTTTGGTTTTTTGTTTGTTTGTTTTTGGGTTTTTGGGATTTACTTTTAGATTTTATTCAGATCAGTTGGGTTTGTTTTTACATGAGGCAACAGGGTCCCAGCATGTAATGAAAGGATAGATATAGATAAGAGAAAAGGCAGGAATAACTTTATCCTTATCCTACACAAAATTCTGTTCACAAGCAGTACAATTAAAATCAGTAGCACTATCTAAAATGGATTAAAAATGTCAAAAAATAATTTATAAAACATAAGTAAGTAATAGACAGCCTCTCATCCTTGAGGTTCAAAGCCAAGTATCCTGTTGATTTGATGAGGATATTATTTCTTTGCTGCCATGTCTGATGTGTCCTGAGATTGGCTCAGTACGTGAGAGCATGGTGCTAATGACACCAAGGTTCTGGGATCAATCCCCATGTGGGTCATTCACTTAAGGACTCAATGATCCTTGTGGATTCTTTCTGAATCAGAATATTCTGTGATCCTTTTATTTACTCCACCAATTCTAGACCAAAATCTGGCTATACTCTCACTTGTGTCATCCCAGCCTTGGCTTCAGTAACTTCATTCAGTTCATGTAAATATATTTGCATATTTGAAAGCCAGAATTATTGGCTGATAAGCCACACAGACATTTATAACCTAACTAACAATAGAAATTTCATTTCTGAACTATAAATTCTTCATGGAGAAACTTAATTATTGTCCAGTGTAAGGCTCGAGACATTAGAAGCTAGCATTTGGGATTTTTTTGTAGCTTTGGTGTTTTCTAGACAATAAAAAAAAAACCAAAAAACAAAACAAACACAAAAAAAAAAAAAAAAAAAAGAAGAACAAAAGCAAAAAAAACCACCACCCAACCAAACAATACCAAAACCTCAACTCAAAAGGCTGCAAGACTCCTAGGCTGGATGGGACTTGGAGCAAGCCTTGCTTTCTCCACAGTTTCTAACCTACCCAAAACTGAGCAGTAATCACCCACACAGGGAAAACAGAGGGGAGGGGAGGATGAGGAAGCAGAATCAAAGTAGAAAATTGTTTCAGTACCTGAGAACTTGTGGGATTTTGGACTTCAGTTACAGGCTTTTTTTTTTTTTCCTTCTGCTGGATGCACATCACATATTGACAAGACTAATACACCCAATCAGGAGCATCTTTATAGGCTCTGACGGATGCAGAAAATTATGTAATTATTTCTTCTAATTTTTTTTTACTATAGGCCATTATATATTCTAAATAAAATAACTTAAAACTTTTATTCACCTATGATATGAAGTTTTGAGCATGGTATTGGATAGAAACTAACAATACTCAACTTTATATGTTGGCTTTTTAATTTTTTTATACATTTTTTATTTTTCCCTTCTTAGATTTACCTCAGAGCTTAGGAAGTTGTTTATGAATGTAGATAAAATTCACATCAACCCCACAAAGCAGAAAAAATCCTCAGATGACAGGAAGAGAGAAACATTACATGGGATCTCTGTAATCCTATCTTCTACTCCACAAAGAGTAGTTCATTATATTTTAGGTTGAATGTATTTTTAAAAGCCTCCAGGGCTATCAGTTTGTAGCTGTAGAGTAATTGTTCTAACACAATATGGAGAGAAGGCAAAAGAAAAGCTCAGGAATGAAGTTTAGGTCCTATTTTCAAAAAGCACTTATAATGTCTGACTGAAAACAGATTGAAAAGCCATACGTAAACCCTTCTGAAAATGATAAAATTATTGCAATCTGTCTAGGCAGTGGCTTGAATTTCCAGAGAACTATCTGGCCTGATCAAAAGCTGTTGTTCCCCGCCCCCTTCCCTGTTCTATAGCTGCTCAGTGAAGAGTATGCTTCACAAAGCCCCTAGTGGCACTAATGATGCTATCGCTCCTTTTTGCAGAGCTGTCATTTCTCCTAATTATCATTTATATTGGGTTCCGCTGCTCTCCGATATTAATATTACCACATATATACTTTAATTGTTAGGCAACACTACACAGTGCTTATTCATAAGAGAATTTCATCCCCCTTGACTTCTCTGAAGCCTTGAAATGTTGATGATGTCTTTTAAGATGTTCTCTGCTTAATCTCATTACCAGGGATGAGTTAGCTGTCCATAAAACCTTTAATTTTATATACACAATTGTCCATTGTTTGAGAAAAATGGATAATTGAGCATCCAATTAGTGAATACCTGCTTGCACATACAATTAACCAATTTGCAAGATTAACCAGCTTGCAAAATGGAAGTCCCTTTCATAGGTGACTCCCTTTGATCTCTTCAGTTGCAAGCTACTTTCCTTTTCCAGAGAAAATGTCGGAAGGGAATTATGCAGGTTTGGGTTGGGGTAGAGATAGTTTTCCTCACAATATCTAGTATGGGGCTATATTTTGGATTTGTGTAGTAAAATGTTGGTAATTCAGGGATGTTTCAGTTCTTGCTGAGCAGTGCTTACACAGAGCCAAAGCCTTTTCTGCTCCTCACCCCAGCCAGCGGCAAGGAGTCTGGGAGTGTACAAGAAGCTGGGAGGGGGCACAGCTGGGACAGCTGACCCCAAGTGACCCGAGGGATATTCCTCACCATATGGTATCATGCTCAGCATATAATATGGGGGAAGAAAAAGGAAGTGGAGGATGATCTTAGTGATGTCATTCATCTTGCCAAGTAAACAATTAAGTGGGATGGAGATGGACGTCAGCAAAATCTTCCTCTTAAAAAAAAACAAAAACAAAACAAATCCCCCCAAAAGAAACAAAACAAAACAACAAAACAAACAAACAAACAGAAAAAAACTACCAAACTAAAACCCCTCCAAAATAAAACAAACAAACAAAAAGAGGGAGAAAAATGGAACGTGGTACGACATAGCTTTTTTGCCTTTCTAATAGAGAGATTTAATTGCAATTAGAAAACATGCTTAGCTTTGAAGAATTTCTATGCAATTCTAGAGTTCTCAAAAAAATTTTCTACTTTAGATTCTCTAAAGCCTTTATAATGACTGGATTCCTTATATCATTATAATGATTTTATTATTTTCCCCTCCTAGGAAAACTGGGAAGCATATTTCATCATTTAAAAAGTATAATGGACACAGTATGCACATCTCTGGAACAAAATGTTGTTTTTGTAAATTTTTAAAAAGTAAATTTTGTTCATGAAGAGAGCTGAGGGGACAGATGCTATGTTAATTAGCATGAAACAGAAGTAGAGTTTCTCATAACCTTGGGAAGCACCAGGATTCACTCATCTTACTAATATAAACCTGATCAATTCTAATTCTGTGTTCTACAGAGATGAATTTGCTGATTACATTTGATTCACCTGTGAAAAACTAAGAAAAGTAAGTCAGCTGATAACATTATTTATTCTGAGTTTCTAGAACTACATTTTTTGTGAAGCTTAATTTGCCTTTATTTTCTGATTTGCAGGTTGCCTGAAGTAATTTCCCAAATCGCTTCCCATATCCTTCAATAATGCTGCTTAAAATAACAGCTTTATATATATATATGTATATATATATGAAGACATACTTTGATTTAGTTCTATGTGGTTTGTTTGCTTAAAAAATAAATTAAAATAACATCTGCAAACTAAGCACCCAAGATTCCTAGCATAAAAGGCTATTCTGCCCCTTAAAAACAAAATCAAAAGGATTCTATTGTACTTAAGAAACAACCTTTAGAAGGATATAAACAGTACAAAATGTCAAGCAGTCATTTTCATTAGAAAGTCACCCTTTAGCCACAAGCAAACATATTTTTTATAACCTGCATTGCATCTGCTAAGAACCAATAGTGAAATTAGCAACTTTAGTGTACCAAGGATGCGGCTATTTGTGCCCTCCATTCATATATAGACCTGTTAGCAAAAGCCTTTTCATAGCTTAGCAACCAGTTTCAGTTACTTCATCCTCTGGTTTCTTTGCCAGGCTTGGCCACTTAATTTTTGCAAATTTTATGTGTGCTCTTAAATCCTGGAATCTTAATGGTGACCACGTAATGGACAGTATGCCAGGGCACCAACTTTCATCTGGCTTTCTAAACTTAACCTCCAGCTGCTATTCAGCTCAACCATTTTGTAGTTACATAAAACTATTGTTTACCCAACAAACTGCAAGTAGAAAATTGCTGCTGGTGTAAAACTTTGAAAGCCCATTAATTTACAAGGGAAAAAAAAAAAAAAAAAAGAAGAAGTGGTTTGATATAACATTTCAATGGCCAAACTAATAAGTATGAAAACCTAATTCACCAGTCTTAAGAATCTCATTGAGTGCCCCTGAAGTTTGCAGTCATTTTCTCTTATTGCCCATAAGACAGTTATGTGTTATTTCCATGTTGGGATTCTTATAATTCTATCCACTCTGCTGCTTTAATCAGAAACAAGGTTTACTTGTTAAAAAATGAAAAAAATGGGAAAAAAAGATCCTAAAGATAGGCTCATTTCTAAAACCAGCCCAAAACTCCCTTGTTAAAACACTGAAATCTGTTTTTAGTTACACTGCAAAGGACAGTGGTCATTTTGAGTTATGAAGTTGTTGGGACATGGCTACTACATGTTTTAAATTCTTTTTTAAAGTATTTCCATTCACTTTTTCTGTAGAGAAAAAACAAAAATATCAGTTTTCTGAACAGCCCTCCTCTATTGTTTTCCACAACATGGGGAGAGTATGTCCTTATCTGCACTGTTACGGGCATTACATCATGCAATATACTGCTCCAAAGACAGTCTATTTAGAAACTTTAATCCCTGGAAGGCAGGAAAAGTCAGTACTATATGGTTTTCTTGAAACCCTAACCCTGCTGTGAGGCAACATATAAATCATTTATAACCATGCCTTCAGTTCCCCTACACCGGGTTCCTCCTTTTTAAGTCAAATCTGTGTTAAAAATATTGTAGATGCTACTGTCACTGGAATTCCTACAATGGCTAATGCAGGTTATTCTGAGACAGTAGTGGTAGACCAGAAAAAAAACAAAACAAAACAAATTTTCATTACTGTGAGACTTTGCCTGTGCTAGACCACCTTTCGTTCCAGTGTCAGCTGTAGCCTTCTAGACCCCTGAGAGTAACAGTAGCAAAATTAAAATGTAGTTTAAATAAATCACAGAAAATTTATCCTCTCATGGTAACATTGCGATTAAAGTATGCAATTGAATTATAGAGGCTTAGATAGCATGAAATGAAAGCAGAAATACATCAAGAATCACTGTTTCATGCAGAAAAAAATCGTAAAAGTCTGTAATGGTACACAGGATAGTATTTATCTGGGAACAGATGACAGAGGACTTTATGAGACAGAGATATAACACATGAAGGATATAAAGTTCAATAAAAAAAGAATAAACTCAGCAATGCTTATAAAAAATAGATATACAAATACTAACCCCCAAATAACTGATGCACCTATCAGTTGTTATTTCAAAAATAAAGATTTTTACTTTAAATATTACAAACGCTTATAATGACTCAAAAAATAAATAGCCTGGTATTTAAATTTCTTTTCAATACTAAAATTAAATATAATTTCCCATCCCCAAAGCTGAATTTATTATCTGCACAATCTACTTCATCTTTCAGTTCATCTTTTAAAAACACATTAATAGCTGTAACAAAACTCAAAAGGAAACACATCATAATAGATTTTACTTTTTCTTTTTTTTAAAGAAACTCACCTAGTGATAACTGTTGAGACCTTCTTGTTTAAATTTCCATTTATAGAGGTATGCATAATTACCAAAAAATATCAAAAGAAAGCACCATCTCCATCTGTGGGCTATTGTATCTAACTGCATCTCCAAACCATTCCAAAACCCTGAACGTTTTGCCACCTCTGAGAGATGGGCTACCTATTATTAAATTACAACATCTAAAACTGGTCAAGATGAAACAGGTCAAATCCTGTTAATAGCATTGTTTAAAAATGTGTTTTTCCAAGTGTGATTGACTAGATGACACTATTCAAATGCATAAAGTATGTTTATAATAATTTGTATCATTGAAGTCTGAGATCAGTCAGCATACTATTTTGTGAAATGTTAAAAGTCTTTTTTGATTTATTCCTAACAGTCTTTTCTTAAATCTTCGAGATGGAAAATGTCATCCTTGTTACCACATGCCTTTAATATCTCTAAAAGATGTATCAATTATTTTCAGTCAAGATATTCAGCAATTTTTCTTCTTGTTGTTTTTCTTTTTGAACTACACTAAAAGATGTCTTGGATGCACATTGTCTGTTGCACACTAGTTTTAGTTTTCTTGAATGGTCTTTGTAAACTGAAAACTGGGCTTTAACTATAGATTTCAAAGGCATTGAATTGGAAGGTTGGTCATTACATACCATACATGTCTAGACAGGAAGGTGGCACTTGTTTATCCTTAAATGAGTCAGACCCATTAGTTAGACTGCTGTTTACTGTGCAGTCAAGGGAAAAAGAATAATTGAGCCACACAGAAATAAACTTCCATCTTTTTGAATCCCCAGTAACAAGAAATAGTGGTGTCTCATTTAATCAACAGCTCATTCCTGCACTTACCTATATTAAATTATATATTCATTCATGTTATCCACTCTGCAACAGTGTTGTATTAAATTATCTCCATATTTCTATTTAGCTGGATCATTTTATGGTTGTAACATTTCTCCCTCTTAAGAGATGGGATAAGCAAAGCCCATGCTGCATGCTGCAAAGGAATTGCCATGGGGAGTCCCTCCCATTGCTTAGGTCAGCACCATACACTGAGGTAGGTACATTCTTCCCTCTGCACCTCATCTGCCATTAGCCACAGCAGGTGACAAGACACATCATTTAGCAGGCATTTAAGCACTTGAGATGCAGCATAATGTCCCAGAAAAAAAAAACACACACACACAAAAAAACCCACAAACACCAAAACAAAACAAACCCGCACCCCAAAACCACACAAACCAACCAAAAATTAAAAGGGAACCGATTCTGTTTGACACAGTATGAAAAGAGAAATGCTGAGCTCAACAAAATGCATTCACTTTGTTTGTAATTTGGCACTGCATACGTATGAACTGTGATGAAGAACACCAAATGGATATTCTGTTTATGCTCAGGCCATGTTAGCAGCACACAAGGATGAGTTGACACTTCGTATCTCTTTCAAATGAATTTGAGTTATCATTTAAATGAGCTCAGTGAACACTGAGCCAGAGGCTGGAGAGAATAAATCCAGTGAAGAAATCTTGTGACTACTTCCCTTTCATAATTTCTTGACCACAGTAACACATTACTTTCTAATGCCCCTGTTTTATCCATCTGCAGAGCAGATCCTCACTGCCACTGAGAAGCACAGCACTGCTTACAATATATCCATGTTGGGATTACACTAAAGCATCTGTCAAGATACTTTTGTCTTCCCACACTTGTGTCATCATATCAGCATGCTGAAGTGTTAATAAAGCATTATTTTTAATTTCTTCTGTTTCCTGGCTGTTTGGATTCCTAATCAGACACTGTAGCTCCTTTGTGGCTATAGTGACTCCAGAAAAATGCATAGGTGGAGACAAGGCCCTGCTGCCGAAGCAGTTCTGGGCTGATTAGAAAAGGAATGAGAATTTTCCAAAGCTGAGCAAGCAGTTCATGGAGGAGAGTCTTGAAGTCCAGAAAATTTCTGCTCTTCAGCTTTCATAACACAGGATTTCTTTGGTTCTTGTCTGAAAGGCAACCCCACCCCCCACCCGACTGTCTTATTTTCAGAACCTATAAGCTGGAGAATGCCCTTTTAAGCTCTTTGAAGGCCTTGATTAGTTCACAAGGTTACACAGCTCACCCATATGTTTGATTTATGGTGTCAGGACTTAACCTGACACTACTCAGATAATTTGCATAACTTGAATTATTTAGTTTGCTAAGGCCAATAATTAAAATACCTTCTTTGTTTTGAAGGCATTTGGTGACCTTTCTTTTTCAACAGGCTCTCATAAAACATGATGCCTGGAAGTGTGAACCCATCATTTGCCTCACTTCAAACCTGATGTCCCAGAAGTCACCCAAATGTTTTGAAACTGCTGTGACTTGATGACAAGGACTTATAAAGAGATGTGGCAATGACTGAAAGAACTCAGGTTTTTATTATTAGATAAATCACCACCATGGCCAAAGCTACACTGAAGTTTTTAACATCTAAGGAAAACTTTAGGCCTTCTAGCAGAAAGACTTAAGATTTGCTGCACATTTAGCACTGCAATTTGGCTTAATAATTCAATCTCACTAGACTTATTTATTCAGTTATTATTAATTGTGATGAAGTAGTGCACTTAAATGACTCTTCCCACATAATTATCCTTTCCAAAACACTCTCCTGAAAAACAGGTTCTTACTCCAGCAGCTAGAGCCAAACAGCAGCCTCTTGCCATTTGACAAAACCCAGAACAGACAATTGCTCTACATATTTACAGGGGTGATATAACTCTGCATGCTGGTCTGCAGTATTTACAGCAGCTCATTTGCAAAGCAGGCCTGTAGTTGGACTTAAATCTAGAAATGCTGAGTATAATTTCGTTATCTTCTTGTATATAAGCCCCCCAAAATTAAAGAAATACATTAGCCAGAAAATACTCAAAAGTAAGGAGGGCAAACTTCTCCCACCCCCCAAAAAAAAAAAATCACCACCAAATATTTTATTGTCAATATTTTTAGCACCAAGACCAGTTTAACTTTTTTTTACTAACCTAAACATATTTTTGAGAAAAAAATCACCTATCTCTGCCTAGTGACTGCTGCTGTTGGTTTCTAGTAGTCATGTATCTGACCACTGAGGAAGAGGATCCTCTCCAATTCACATTCCCTGAGACAAGGAGTTCCCCTCTGGAGAAGCTGAGGGATGCTACAGACACAGGGTTGAGGAAGAAAACCCTGGTAGTGCTGAGCTGCATCTGCTCCTCTACCCTTCACCACCAGCAGAACCACAAGCCAGGACAACACCTCTTGAGCCCAGTTCCTCTGGTCCTGGCTTCCTACCTCCTTCCAACTGAGAAATCCCGAGGCAGTGACTGCCTCCTGGCTTCCTCTCCCTGCTCAGGAAAGGAGTGTGCCCCAGCCCGCTCCTCGCTGTGGGTGCCAATGTAGGAAGTCCCTTTGAAAGGAGTTCCCAGGAACTCCCTTCCTGTTGTAAGGAGCTGTGATCATAGCTATATTATTAAATTCAATGCTGTTGTGCTAGCAGCTCAAAAATGCAGTGAAATCATCTAGGCCATTGTATTTGGCCAGGTCAAAATAAATGAGTTACATAAATAGTGTCGAGAAGTTAACAGGTTAATATTCTTTTTATTAATAACCTAACATGCTAAAACAACTGAGAGCAGAAGTAATATAAAAAAATAAACCAAAGTTTGGCAGCATCCTTTAAAATAGGATATCGTCACACAGTCCTGCTGCAGGCTGGAGAACAGAGCAGTAGAACTATCCCTTGATGGAGACCTGGTTTATGGGTTTGAGACAGGTAATCCTAAAGCAAAAAGCTAGTTAGCAATCAGAAGGCAAGGTCAGATACCTTAGTTACTTCATTTTGGATTTTGTGATTTTTAGATGCTTATTTATAATATAAGTGGTCCAAGGAGAATTTTTTTTTAAGGTAAGCAATCAGTAATGAATTAGTTTCCCACATGGCATTTTTGCAATACCATTTTCTTTCTTAACTGCTCCCTTTTCCTTTTGTTCACTTACAACCCATTTGCAGATGAAACTATATGCCTGTCTTCTGCAGTTTAAACCTTTGTTTGTGCACTAATGAATCTAACTAGGTGTCATAGCAGGCTCTAATGAGCATCACTCGCTTTCATTTAACTCTGCAGCTTGCCATTACACACTTTAGAAGATCTGTTGGTTTATTCATAGCAATCACTAGATATTCTTTTTCATTAGATAGATACTGGTTTTCCCTGTTGTGCCTTCCATTATTAAGAAAACTATGAAATGTTAATACTGGCCTCAAAACCCAGGGCAAAAAACCCCGCCCCCAATCCTATTTGAAATGCAATCGCTTGTATTGCAAATGATCTTACAGATCTGAGCACAAACAGCTTGAATTTTTCTTCATTTATTTATGAAAGAATGAAAGAAAGAAAAATCAAGAAGGTGGCTCTGTATGACCCACTTGTCAGATTTACCTTGTTAACTGAATTTCTTGTAGTTAATTTAAGCAGCAGGACTGCAATTATAAAAGCATCCGTAAACAACTATTAAGAATTGTCATATTCCCACACAGGTTCTTAGATGAAATTTTAAGCCCAGAAATGCTTACACTTTTCAGTTTAACTCTGAATCAGCTTTGAGAAGGTTTTTCCCTACAATCTGCTTTTTTAAGTGCTTGGCTGTGGTAATAAGAAGATTGCAGAGTAGCCCACAGCAACCACGTTTTTGACAATATCTGGTTTGACAGTGTTCTAATATTCTATTAGACTTGACATAAAGCTTTTTTAAAAATATATATATTAAAAAATATATTATCTATGCAGTTCTAGATTTAGTAGAACTGTTTAGCTCTGTTCTGATCAAACATATAAATGGTATTTAAATAAGTATCCTTCAGACAAAAAAAAGCAAACAGACCATTTTCCAGAGTTTACAGAACAAGCGTCATTTTCCAGAATATTTTATCTCATATCTGCACCTGATTTAGGGTGCAGACCCTAAATTAAGATAAATGAAGTAATTATTTATATTTAAATTTCATTATTCTGTCACTTCACACACTGGAGATGATTCATTTAATTTGCTTGACAGTCACATCATCCTTGTATATAATCTGCCACAGATATTATATCTCAAAACATGTCCTAGAGCATTAATGGACTTCAACTAATTTATGTTACTTCCTAAATCCTGCCAATAAACATTTGGCTAAACCGTATTTTTGGTTCCTTATGGTGCTTTAGTTCTATTACATAGCCATGCTCTGAGTACAGAAAGAATGTTAAAAGCACAGGAAACTTTTTTTTTTTTCTGTAAGATTAGTGAATCTAAAGGGTAACAATGGAGATTATTTTCAGTCCTATTTAACAATTCCTAAAATAAAGAATATAACAAATTCCTTATGTCTCTAAGTAGTAAGAGATGCAAGCTGTCATTTCCCTTCCAGCCATGTAGCCTTACTGGTTTAGACAACCACAGTTATTCCTGAAACTTTTTCCTCTTCAGTGCTTGCCTGGTTGAATATGAACATAAAGCATACTGAGTATCAGTGCCCTTCAGATAACTAATTTATAATAACTAATTTATAATAAGTAACTCGTGCCTTCTGCTGACTGGAACATACATAAGGGTTTTGCTGAAGGAGAAGGTGTAATTCCTGAAGAAGGTGTAATTCCTAGTAAAGCATCTTGATGTTGATGTTGATATATTGGATGATGCTGAAGTTGATATATTGGATAAACACAGGTGTTAAGAACGTTCACCAGTTTCTCACAGTGGAATTGAGCAATGGGAAAGGACATGCTTTTTGAAGAATTCAGTTCACAACACTTTGAGTATGAAATGCAAGAATTCATCTCCATATCTATATAACATCCAGAAATATTTTTTCAAAACTTACCTCACAAACTTCTTCTGTGCCTGCATGTGCACTGCAGATAGGTAGAAGGCATTCCCCAGAAAATTCATATTCCATGCAGATTTAAAAATCAGATAGTTTCTCAGGTAGGTTAAAGATTTGAAAAGACAATAGGAAAAACCCTCTCTCTAACTTGAGCTGGACACAGTGTTTTTTCCTATTTTTTTACATCAATATCTGATCTAACTTTACCTGTCATTTAGACCAGAGTTTAGTTCTTAAAAGTTCAGAAGATTTATTTTTTTCCATGAATAAAAATCATTTAGGTGGAAAAAGCCTCAAACCATAAAAGCACCATAAAAGCTAACATGAGGTTTGATTGGCCTTTTGCCAACACTAGGCAAAGTCAAATCTTCCCTTTACAGCCTCCCTTCCATTTTCTCTTCCTCTTGATTTCCTTTCAGTTCAGAAACTGTTAGCCTTTAAATTTAATATGTAATCAAAAATCCAATTTCAACTCAGAGTAACACACACAAAAAAGGAGTAAATTTGTTACAGACTAGGGAGAAATAGGAAGGAAAATAGACTTCACTGGTGAAGCCTTGGTTATTTATATAACCTTGCACAGACAATCTGAGATCAAGCTGTGACATACCCAAGGCTGAAGAACCTAAGAAGTCTCTCAGTGTTTTTTATTCTTTTACCTGAAAAATAATTGCGAATTAGAAGGCAACTTGGCAATTTCTGAGGTTCCTCCTTGTTTACTACCATACAGCAGGAACTTGTCTCTTTGATGGAAAATTGCTGTCAGAAGAACCCGTTAATTCACTGAGTTTTCTATTAACTCCATATTGCTCTCTCTGTATTTTCTGCCCACACCCTCCCCACCTCCCCATAGCTATGCCAATTTTTTTTCCCTGATAACATGGTTAGAAGTTCAGGCATTTTTTCAATTATACAAAAACCAAAAATCAAACATACAAAAAAACCCCACAAGTTCTGTTCATATTGTCTGTGCTTATATTTTGTTAGCGAAGCCATATTGCCAACAGGGTATTATAGATCCATGTAAATTGTTCTTAGGTAGCTCACTTTTAAAGGGAGTAGGAGAAGGATCACATCTTTACTGTGATCAGTTAAAAAGTAAAACTAGAAGAATATAAAGAAGACTAAAGAACAAATACCGAAAGTAATTCTCACGGTATCACCTTGCTGAGAGCACAAGTGGTTTTTAAAAACTTGGTAGCATAATTTCAAATATTGAATAAAGCTGTAAATATTAAATCATTTTAACAATTCCAGAAATTTATTCATTTCTAATTCACATTAGAATGCAAATATATAAAGGGGTTTCCCCCCAGCAACCTTTTTCACGTGTTAATTACTACTTTGCCCTTGGTCTCCTTTGTCTTTGAAATGATTGGAGTTTTGCATTTTAGTTTAAATAAGAGTACCAACATTGAAGTATCTTATCTATCCAACTGCAGTGTGTACTGAAAGATACAGACAGATAGGAGAAATATTCCTTATAATATGCAGAAAACAGCATTTTGCAAGAAAGTATTGTAAAAAGTCTTCTGAACAACAAAGAATTCTGAAAGTATTTTACATAGATAACTTTCTGATGTATTTCCTACTTCCTTTCACTATGCTTTTCTTCCCACCACACCTGCCTCCTCATCTATGTTCTCTTACTCTATTTCCCCTGCACTAAAAGGGAAAAGATTAGTGGATCACTGAAGAATAGTGGAAACCTGCTCTTAACAAAGATAGTTAAGTTATAAACATTCTTATTTTAAAGAGATGCCAAAATTTTGCTATTCTCCCAAAATGGGTGCAGAAGTCTAATATAACTACAAAACTGCCAAATAATTGCATGTCTAAATTGCTGCCACTAAAAGAAAGAGCCCCTGCAGATAGGATCACACGAGCACCAACAAACCAGTCTTTGTTCTCACACAGCTGCTTCACTGTCACCCACCCTGCCACACAGAATCCATCACAGCTCAGGAGCTGGCAATCCATCAGCATTTAAAGGTAAAATAACAAGTCTGGTAAGGGAAGGGGTGGGAGGGGAGAGATAAATCACCCCCAGGCTTACACCTGAGATCTAAGCCTGCTTCTGCAGGTGCTGGTGTACCCCAGGGGGCTGACATATAATTAGGCTCCCTGCTCATTTAGTGAGGGGCTTCTAATGAAACAAGATTTGCTAATCTAGCTGAATTATACATTGAAAGTATTACGTGTTCTCAAAGGAATAAACTGGAGACCAAAAGTCACTTACTGGGCCTTCAGGAAGGAAGGGCCACACACATGCAAAAAATGGTCTTGTAGTCCTAACAGAAGCTATTCTCCACCTCTGAGGAAGGAAGAAGATTAATGTAGCATAGGAAAACCTGAAAACCTCTTTCAAAAAAGTGTGAATAAACAAATAGTTTCTCTTGATTACTAAATGTATTATTTAGACTCTTTATTACTAAAAGTTACACAAGACCAAAAAAAAAGAGCATCAGACTCTGTCTTAAATCCTGCATTACTGTATTAATATCTCCAAGTTTAAAAACAAAAAACAAAAACAAAACAAAACAAAAAACCCAACTAAAACTCAAACCATGCTAACTCTGTCCAGAGGAGAACTACAGTGAATTAGACCATGAAAATATTCAAATATTCATTTAGTTCAATTATGCTTACTATATGTTTCATTAGAATGTATAATAAAAGGAATAGTAGCCAGACCATGACTATCAAATTAATTTCAAATAAGTCTATAAAAAAATAATATATTAGCATTTCAAATTTTTGGAAAGAGAAATGGGCCCATTAAGAGGTCAAATCCCATTTCATCATTTCCAGTTCAGTTCAGACCAGAAGTAAACTAGAGCTGATATGAAACATTACTCGCTGACCAATGGAAAATGAGTTGTTGGTCTCAGGCCAGGCCCTAACAGACAGATATGTACCACACAAAACCATCTGTGCTAATTGCTCCCCTGAGCCTTGATCTTGCAGATGTTGGCACAGTTTTAAGCACATGAACAACATCACTGACTCAAAGCCTTTCAGGTTTTGGCCTTGTATTCACAGTAACATCTCACATTTATGCAGATCAGTACAAGTGTAAGCATTTCAGTGTCGGAATACAGGCTGAGAGCCTGGGCAGAACCACCCAAAAGGGAAAGAAGATAAAAATTAAACTACATTTGTGTGGGGCTTCTGATTCCTAATGGAGGAGCTCTGATGAGTCTGAATCTGGCTACGTGTCAGAGGCTGCCACTGCACTGTCCCTGTTCTGTGGATAAAATATGGAGGACATGTTTTTGCTTTGAAATCAAATGATGTAAATTTTTATTTTCTCAAAAGAAAAAAAAAAATAAAAGACCAAGCAAAATGTAGAAAAATATAATTATATTATTAGAAAGGCTTCATTTAAAAAAAAACAACGATGAATTGCTCAATGCAGGTTTCAATGCTTCATCTCACCCCATTCTTTGGCTTTCCTTTCCAAGACATGTGACAGAAGCATTTACCACTTCATTAACTCATGGAGATTGTAATAATGATGCCTCTTATCAAAGTCAGATTGACCAATAAATGAAAACTCCACACATATGTATGAACAATGATTAATGTCCATTATAGCAATGAACAGATTGCATTGCTCTGTGCAAACCACAGGAACAAAAAGACCCTTTTGTCACTGTATCTGTAGGTACATGGGCTGATAAAAGTCCATGTAAGTGATCGTCAGGAGACTACAGCATATTCTACTGCAACTGGTCTGCTTTTGTAGTTTATAAAAAGTTAGCTAGATTACACCTATTACAATCTATTGGCAAATCAGTGATGGCTGTGTCTTGCTAGTGCTAAAGAGTGTTACTAACAGATCTTATATTTCGTCTTTCTCTCTGCATACAGGCATCTCTTACTCAAATTACAACAATGTACCAAACAAATATAGAGTCCTAGAACAGGGGCAGGTGAAGGTTGAGGGCCTTAATCAGTTTGGTGCTGTGAGCTCGGTGTCAGTCTGGGGCACCCGAACTGGCAGTCACCTCCTAAGCTTAGAAAACTGACAAGTCTACCTTATAAATGTATTTTAAAAATATAACATTGAAAATTGGTTGAGTGATTCAGTGTTTATGTAAATAAATGACTGGACTTCTTTTTCCATCAGGAAGATGAGATTTCATATGCACTGGCCATTGAATGAACAAGGAAATCTTGTTCACACATCTTAGAAGCATAAGTGGAAAGAGCACTTCTAGTGTATGAATCAAAGTTCCCATCACACATTTTAACTTAGCCATAATATCACAGAAATGGTACCTTCCTGTAATTATGCAATTGTTTAGAAGATTGTTTGAAATAGAAAAAAATCTTGAAGTAATCACATTAATGTAGATAAATGGATGCTGAGTTAGTCACTTACTAGGAATAACAATTTATACAAGCAATGCAGATGCACCAGCAGATAATGAATTCAGGCAATATTGATTCCCCATAGTGCTACACTTGACAGCTCTCTATATTCACTGTTCACTTGCAGTGTAGGATCACAGCTAGGGCTGCAATCAAGCACAGGAAACCTGGCCATGTAACTGGCAAAGGAAAAGAAAGAAGGGACTGTATCTTTCATAAGCCTGAGGAAAACCATAGATGTAAACTCTTTTTAGAATTTTAAAGTGAGACTACCTTGTGTTTTCATTCTGTGGTATTTTTGAACTTTTTGAGCTGTGGAGGCCATTATGGTGAACATTAATGTTCCCAGAAGCAGGGCTGTGGTACAGCTGCTGACAAGAATTGACTATTATCTAGAAATTCTCAGGAGGAGAATACCATGATGTCCATTCTGTAAGAGTTTCAGTTGATATTTAGTTCATCTAAGTCCATTACCTAAGTATCTTCTGTTTCAGTAGGTGCAGTCAATCTCTCTCAAACAACGAATCTCTGACTCAGTCAATAGGATCATTACATTTGCATCATTCTTCATTGTTAGCTTCATGCTGCTTGTACTTGATAAAAGGTGAAATAACTGGTAGCAGCCAAACTGAGTAAATAAATACAGAACAAATTTGATCTGGCAGCCACATGTACATTTAATTGACATATATTGATTTACAATTGCTAGTAGGCTTTAAATTGTTTTCCAAAGCCATAATCAGACTGCAAAGAAAACTCTTATCTTTACACGTGTTACACAGCTTACTTTAAGGGAACTTCTTATTACCCAAAAGCAAACATAATCAAGTTTCAACAATTTATGGCTAGAAAGTTAAAGAATACATTGTTTATTTAGCCTTAACAGCTTGAAGAAACAAACAAAAGAAAGATAAATTCATCCAGAACGTTCAGTCTGAGGTATCAGTGATTATAAGCCACCAAAATGGTGAGCTGGAAGAGGATTCACAAATTCTAACAGGTACCACTGATGGCACTAATGGGATACTAAACAGGGCACTGCAGAAGGATTCTCACACTGTTGAAGTAACCCTAACCCCAGGTAGCAGAGATATTCTGCTATTGCTCAGCTTGCACTTGTACAGGTAGACAGCAGAGTTAGTGAATGCAAAGGGGAGGGATTGTTGTAAAGATATAAACCTGTAGACTATTTATTTCTAAAAGTTACACAAGACCAAAAAAAAAAAAAAACCAACAAAAAAACCAGACTTGGTCTTACATCCAGCATGAATATCTCCAAGCTTAAAAACCAAATTTCGGATTGTGATTTCAATCTCCTTCTGCTTGCTTAGTTTCTCCAGAGATCTTCAAAGCAAACTTAAACTCTGAATTTATAAAGTACTTAGAACATCATCCACATCCAAAAGAAGACTTAGGCTTCATAATGCGCTCTAGGTCCAGAGCCAGGAAGGCCCCCTGAGCATTACCTACTACAGCTCTGATGCCTGGTGCTCACCAAACATCAGGTGTTTGGAGCAAACTCCAAACTACTCTTCTTGGGAGTTCAGAATTTACCCTTATTTGTAATCCTTAGTAAGACTTAGAAATGCAATAAAATAACTTAAACCTCAGAACAGGTGTGTGCTCAGCACAGCTGGCACTCAGCTGCTGTGCTGAACCTTCCACAAAACACTTTAGTAGGTGCTTTATTTTAAAAACACGATTGTAAATTACTATTTTTCACTACTGGGTTATAAACTTCAGCGAGATTGATAGCATCCCAATGGGATCATAAAACATCTGTTTCCTGACCTGGACTCTAGTGAGCCAAACAATACAGCTTCTCCTCAGCAGGTCAAAATGGAAAGTAGCTGTCCTACTGAAGGGAAGCAAGCCTTTTCCCAACACTGTGGTTGGTTTTGATCCCTGTTTAAACATTCTTAAATGAAACAATACATTCAGAGTATATATATGTCTCTTTCTACTGAAACCCGTTTATTGATCCGTTTTGGGGAGAAATGGCACGTCTTCCCCTCTGATCTGTGATGCATGAGGCAGCTAATTACCAGAAGTGAGGCTAATGCCCAGACAGGGATTGGTGACAAGTGCTGTCCCTCAGGAGTCCGTACTGGGGCTAGTACTGTTTAATATCTTCATCAGCAGCACAGACAGCAGGATTGAGAGCACCCTCGGTGAGCTGGCAGACAACAGAGAGCAGATTGCTGCCATTGACATGTCTGAGGGATGGGATGGGATGGGATGGGATGGGATGGGATGGGATGGGATGGGATGGGATGGGATGGGATGGGATGGGATGGGATGGGATGGGATAACATCCAGAGGAACCTGAACAAGCTTGAGAAGTGGGTCCATGTGAACCTAGTGAGTTCTGTACATGGGCCAGCACAGCCCCTGGTATCAGTACTAGGGATGAACAGAATGGGAGAAGCACTGCAGAGAGAGACCTGGGGGTACTGGTGGATGAAATGTTGACATGACCCAGCAATGAACTGGCTGAACTTGCAGCCCAGAAAGCCAAATGTGTCAGGACCAAAGCAGCATGGGCAGCAGGGTGAGGGAGGGGATTCTGCCCCTCTGCTGTGCTCTGATGAGACCCCACCTGCAGTGCTGCATCCAGCTCTGGGGTCCCAGCACAGGAAGGGCATGGACCTGTTGGAGTGAGTTCAGAGAAGGGCCAGCTGATTTGATCAGAGGGATGGAGCACCTCTCCTATGAAGACAGGCTGAGACAGTTGGAGTCGTTCAGCCTGGAGAAGAGAAGGCTCCAGTGGAGATCTTTCAATATGTAAAGGGGCATACAAGAAGGATGGGGCCTGTTGCAATAGGACAGGTGGTAATGATTTTAAACTAAATGAGAGTAGATTTAGACTAGATATAAGGAAGAAATTTGTCATTATTAGGGTGGGGAGACTGACACAGGTTGCCTTGAGAGATGGTGGATGCCCCATCCCTGGAAATATTCAAAGTCAGAGTGGACTAGGCTCTAAGCAACCTGATGGAGTTGAAGATGTCCCTGCTTACAGCTGGGAGGTTGGACTACAGGACTTTTAAAGGCCCATTCCAACTTAAACTATTCTATGATTATGAGTCTACAATTCTATGAAATTTGGCTTCTTTGAAAGGCCTTCTGACTTTCTGACACAAAAAAATCCTTTCAGTATCTGGGAATTGCTTTCATGCATTATTGCAAATTTCCTAGTTCAAGGAGGTGGAAACAGCCTTTCCCATGCAATCAGGTTTCATTCCCCACATTATGACTGTAACTATCCTCAAAACATACTTAGCTAATCATATATTGAGACCTGAAATCATGTATTTGTCTTTTCTTCTAACCCTTCTACCCTCTTTACCCATCTGTGTAGTCATGATTCGTGCCTGTAATGTTTTGATTTCTGTAAAACACTTTCCCAGACATTGTTCTGTAAACAAGGGGTACGTTTTTCTAACAGTATCCTGTTTTCTGCATTCCTTTCCCTAGGAGGGACTTCTCTTGATGTCCCTCTGACTTGACCAATGTGGTCCAAGGAGTTTGTCTTTCTTCCATCCCTTGGGTGGGTTCTTTGTAAAATGAAGAGAAGAAGTCTCGAGCAATAAAGATAGATTGGAGTCATTTCAGCCTTCTGATCATGAGTTCGTGTCCTTCTTTCGTGTCCTGTTCCAACACATCTGTACATTTTTAGTAATCATCAGTTACATTTTACCTACAAAATCTGTTCCACCATTCCTTTTCCTGGAGGAGGGCAGCCCATTCTCACCCAAGCTCCAATCTCATCAATACCAAGGCGTTAAAAACATCATCTATGATCACACTTAGTAGTGGAATTAAACATTTCCAGATCTTCAAAGTAAGCTTCTGGATTTTTTAAGATACAAAAAATGTTTCTTCCCATCAGGAAAAATACAGCTTTACAGCAAACTGATTTTAAACAGATATAAAAGTTTGGCATAGTAACTCAGGGTGTAGCAACTTCAATTTTCCTTTCCTGGTAAAAAAGCCTGATAAATTCTGCCTTCACTTCAACTATCCTTTTCCAGGCAAATACAGAAAACAGTCTGTCTTTGTAGTTTAGTTGTTCCTTTTTCTAGCGCAGCACTGAAAAATCCAGAAACCTGCTGGGAAAGACTTTGACCCTTCCCTTCCCTTCCCTTCCCTTCCCTTCCCTTCCCTTCCCTTCCCTTCCCTTCCCTTCCCTTCCCTTCCCTTCCCTTCCCTTCCCTTCCCTTCTTCCCTCATCAACAGGGGCATGTGAGTGGATTTGAAATATAGGAATAAAATTTTTATTACTATACCCTTGAAAAGAAAGAGAAGGATATTAAAAATATATACCAGGCAGTTTAAAAGTGTAACACTCTCTAAGTCAAAACTGAAGTAATTTTCTACTTAATTTTAGTATTTTTTCTATATGACACTATTCACAAGCCAATGATTTTCACACTCCATGTCAGAGAGTATTGTATGTTTGAGAGATTACAGCTAGCTCATTCTGTCTGGCCCTGTGCTGCTTAACTCTTGAGTCATATATAAGCTTTGAGGTGTCAGCTGTCACAAATCAAGTGTCAAAAGTGTACATTTGGGAATAAAAATGAAGACAGAAAAACAACTTTTCAGTCTGATCATATTGATGGCAGAAGCTATGTCATTCCCAGAGATCCACAAGGTGGACTTGAAATAAGACATTAAATCAATGTGCTATCGTAATATATAAATTGGGCTCCTATAAACACACCTACATTTCAGACAGACATTTCAGACTTCTCTGCTGCACTTGCACATTAACTTCAGTTATCTCCAGAAAGTTTTCAAATTCTGGGACATATGTATGTTTATAAAATCATCATCACCACCTCTGAGAATGAGCTAAAAAGCAAGGCCACAAATTACTGACATACTGACTTCTCCATATAGACAAGTGCATCTGCCAACATGCAGCTCTTATGTTTGCACATAGCCAAACATGGCGTAGTTACACAGATATAAGGACATGGAGCTGGCTGGTAAGGTAAGTCTGGTGGCCTGTAAGACCCCAGGGCTTTTTCCTGCTGTCAAGTATGCTGCTGTGGCCTTTCCCAGGTCCAGAAAGTCAGCTAGGCAGGCATCCCAAATGTGCACAGACATATATCTGGCAGCACAGAGCAGCCCAAGGAGACAGCAATGGCTTCATTAGCCCCTGCACACCCGCACCAAAAGCACTAACATGAAGATGAACAAAACTGGTGTTCCGATCATGCCTTACTTGCCAGCTAACCAGGCCCAATACTTGCTAGCATGGACACACACGAGGCTTGCTGCGAGCTGGTCCAGGTCTGTGGTCCCTTCAGTCACCAACTATCAGACTTCCAGCCCCATCAGTGCCAAGTGTTCAGACACACACGCACAAATGGGCCCCTCTGCCAGCTGTCCCATCTCTCCAGTCGCTGTCCCCTCCAACTATGGGCCCCTTCAACCTGTGGCTTCAGTGTACGTGTGTCAGCACCTTGGACACTCATCCCAGCCACCAGCTAGTCTGTTGTAAAGCTCACTGTTGATCAGACTCATCCACATGGGAACAATAGTTAAACCTCATGATAAGCTACACTGAGGTAATCAAGCCCAAAGGTTTAGCCAGAGAACTGTACTGGCCAGCAGCTTGTTTCACTCATGACCAATTCATTTTATTCTCCTTTTTTTTCCACTCATTCCTCTCTGGTTCTTCACCATCTCCTTTCCCTGCATTTAGCCCCTTTTCTATATGTGATATAATAAATTTTGTTCATTCCCTCAATCTGCCTTACTAAGTTTTACAGAAGTCCCTTTGAATGTTCCATTCGAAGCTTGCACCTCCGCATGAGCTCCGGGATAATCTTGTTTCTCACTTTCTTTGTTCTTCCAGCAATAAATTTCTGGTTGACCCTCTTCAAGGCCATGCTTCAGAGGTTCCTTCAGTGGCCATCAGTCAGCGTCCAAAAGACCCCTGTATTTCTTATTGTCTTTTTATCTCCTCTTCCTCAGTGTTGCTGTACCGGTGTTTAATGCTCCTTTTGCTTCTTGTCCTTGTTTTTTAAGGTGACTAGTTGTTAGTTGATATTCTCGTCCACCAGAGCCCACCTATCCTCATACCAGCGTGTCCTCCCCAAAGAACATTATTCTCACAGAGCATGAAATTACATGAAAGAAAATCAAATCAGCAGATTGGAAAAATGTTAGCCAACTTTTTCCATATGTTTAAATTGAGAGATAAAATCTTCTTGCTCTTCATGCTTGCTAACAGAAGTGTCCAAACACTCTACTTCACACATAAACATTCTCAGAAACACAGATTTGTGTTATATCAGAGAAATCTTCACACTTCTAAAATAAGCTGTGAACTGCAAGCTCAATTCATAAAATCTGTCCTTCAAGGATTTCATTTTCCCTCCTTCAAGCATTTCATTTTCCCCCCATTTTCCAAACAACCTAATCAGTTGTAATATATGGTTTTAAACCTCTTCACCTCTAAGTTTTATTTTCTCATGGTCTAATTTAGGCCAATTCATGTCATCCACTCTGTTTGCCTTATGCACAAGCATAAATATACATTTTCCTTTGAATGGTCAGACTACCTGTATTGCAACTCTGGTTCTAATTTCAAACAAGTTAGCTATTAATTGAATTGCTTGTAATTAGTCAAAGGGGTATTTTTACCACTGCTAAAATCTTCCTCAGACTTCATACAAGTGTTAGCTGATTTTCCATTCACAACTGGCATAAAATTATTTCTGATTATTTTAGATTATTTCCCACTTATGGTGACACTATTTAGGATATGTATACACGTGGGAAAGTGGTTGTTAAAATATTACAGGACACACAACATACTAAACATCTAGAAATGAAGTGCACAGGTAAATCTACTTATTCTGAATGATTGTTGCTTTATCTGAAACACTGAACCTTCAATTGCAGGTTTATAATCCTGGATCCTTTGCTAAGACAAGTGCTAACACTTGAGGTCAACCAAAGCTCTGTGAGGCTCATAGCTGCAAGATAAAATGGAAATTCTCTAACCTATTTAGCAACAAATTCATATTATTTGTGGTATCCACCACTCAAGAAAGGGTGGATAGAGGTTAGTGGTAGAGGTTAATTTTTGTGGTAGAGGTTAATTTTTGAAATCTAAATCCATAGCAACAGAGAAGCAATCAATTATGAATGAATAACACTCTATCTAGAATCAGAGATCTGTGAGCACTATGTACATATTGAAATAAGCACAATTCCTTGGGAAAAAAGGAGAAAAGTTTAAGAAACTAAAGTCTGTATTCTTCAGATTTCCTCTGTGCCATTCAACAACTAAAGCTCTCTCCTCTATAACAAAACAAGCAAACAAAAAAATGGATAATTTTACATGTTATTATATGGTATTGTCGTTTAGAAATGGCATTGCTCTTCATTGGGATGGAATTCTCTGCTTCCTTTAAAAATAATTTAATTACCTTGGGTATTTAGCTATTTTTACACTATTCTGTAGGAACATACACTTTGTAAAAAGCCCATCTAGGCTGTATTGAGTTAGTGTGGCAAGGTTTTTGGTAGTGGAGGAGGCTACAGGGGTGGCTTCTGTGAGAAGCTGAAAAAGTTTTCCCCATGTTTGGTAGAGTCAGTGTCAGGCAGTTCCAGTACAACCTGCTGTTGGACAAGGCCAAACCAAACAGTAATTACAGTATTGCTTCTTGGATAAGAAAAAAAAAAAAATGTTATTGTGCAGAAGTAATTGCCACAGGGAAGAGATCAGTGAGAATATATGAGAGGAACAGCTCTGCAGACACCAAGACCAGTGGAGAAGGAAGGGCAGGAGGTGCTCCAGGTGCCAGAGCTGAGATTCCCCTGCAGTCCGTGGTGCAGCCCATGGTGAGGCAGCTGTGCCCCTGCAGCCCACAAAGGACCACAGGGATGCAGAGATCCACCTGCAGCCCATGGAGGACTCCCACGCCAGAGCAGGTGGATGTCTAAGAAACAAACCCATGGGAGACCCATACTGGAACAGGCTCCTGGCAGGGACCTGCAGACCAGTGGAGAGAAGAGCCCATACTGGAGCAGGTTTCCTGGTGGGCCATGTGACCCTGTGAGGGACCCATCCTGGAGCAGGTTGTGCCTGAAGAGTGCACCCCATGGAAGAGTGACCCACATGGGATGGAGTCACACTGGAGAAGTTCATGAAGGACTGTCTCCTGTGGGAAGGACCCCATGGGGGAGCAGAGGAAGGACCCCACTCCCTGAGCAGTGGCAGGAACAACATGTGATGCACTGACTCATTCCCTGTTTCCTTTTCATTGCTGGAGTTAGGAGTTGAAGCTTTAGAGGAGGTAGAGCTGGGAAGGAGGGAGGAGTGGGGGGAAGGTGTTTTTATTTTATTTCTCATCATCCTGCTCTCATTTTGTTAGCAATAAATTCAATTAACATTCCCAAGTTCAGTTTGTTTCACCTGTGATGACGATAGGTGAGAGAACTCTCCCTCTCTTTATCTCAACTCACAAACCTTTTGCTATATTTTCACTCCCCTGTCCAGTTGTAGAGGGGACTGATGAATGGCTTTGGTGGATACCCGGCACGCAGCCAGAGTCAACCCACCACACAGCCTGAACTACTTCTGCAGTAAGATATCATGCAATAATAGCTTGATTAAATTATCAACAAAATATTTCAATGCAGTTCTTATGACAGTAATGAAAAACATTTTAATAGGATCCTATTTTGAAGAAGTGCAAAAGTGGACAAAAAATCAGACATAATAAATTATACTGATTAAGATAATCACAATGCAATTATATGATCATCTTTTCCATGACAATTTTTTTCATGGTCATGATAAGTTAAAATATTAATTTCTAGTTCTATCTCTTCTATATGTATTCCACTAAAATACTGCAGAGCATATTAGAACAGCAACATAAACACTGTCTCTGATAGCACTTTGGCACAGTAAATATCCCAACTAAATATTATTATCAAATTTTTTTTCTAAAGAAATAAAATGAACTTTAGAGTATAAACTTCAGGTGAACAGTTGCTTAAAACAGATTTATTTTCATTTGCCTTCACAAAATATGATGCAGTCTTTTAAAATAAAAAAATGTTTTCTAATATAAAAACTATAAGAGACAGACATAGGAAAAAAATAACTTTTGTTTATTAAATGAAGTATTCAAGCTAAAGACCACCTGAGTGAGCAAGAATGAAAAATTACCATCAAAAATGTAATTGCTGGAAAGCTAAACCTCTAGAAATGTAAGTAACTTCTGTGAACTGGTTGCCTCTATCTATTTTCTAAAAAATAAAAACTCATATCTTCTGGCACCTTCACCTGGCAGACTTGCAGAAGAGGCTGCATGGGGCTAGACATGACCATGATGATGAAGCCATTACACTGGTAGTGTTTTGAGCAGCACTCCCAAAATACCTATACATTTGCAGGTTGGTTAGCTGGCAGGCTAACACAATGTGATTTTAACAGTTGACCATTTTGTCTATCATTTTGTTACAATAGGCAACTATCAAAAATATCTTGACATATGCTACTGATAAACATGATATTTACTGCTGCAATGCATACAATAAAGAACACTTAAGCTAAAATGCCAGGAACAGGCTTTAGGCTGTATGTGAAATATTTTCCTCAATGTTATCTGTTCACATTTTTGTTCCTGATGCTGCACCTTCTGCTACCTCTTACTTATCTGTTATGGGTACCATTTCTCATATTTTGTGGCTCAGAAAAGTACTTCATGTATCTGTAAGACTGATGCAATAATCAATATCTTTATATAATAATGGAATAAACTGTGCAGAAGGTTGCACAGATTGTCTCTTGAGTCTTACACCAGTCCTAAACGAAAGATGTAGAACTCAATAACAGACTTCTCCCAAGATGTTTTAGAAGAACAATATGGGAACTTTTTAAGTAAAAGTGGATTTTCTTGGTGCTGATCGACTTAAATAAAAAGAAAAACCAGCAAAATCTAGTTATTTATTGCATTGTGACATATAGATTTTATTATTAGTGGTGTGAAAGTCATCATCACTCACACAACTTTCCAAACGCATGAAACTACATCATCTCAGAGGTTTTTGCAACTTAAATATATGCCATTACTTTTCACAAATATGTGTTTAAAACATAAACTCTTTTTAAAGTTAAATAACCTTGAATGCTTAAAGGCCAATTATTCCATTGGTAGTTGAAGCCTTCCCCTGAGGAGCAACACAATTTAAAAAGCCCCTCAGTAACAGGTTTAGCTCTGAAGAAAGCCAATTTGAATAAAGCTAGACAAGTCATGCATTAGAAACAATGAAGATAGATCCTTGTTTGTACTTCCGTCCATCAGGAACTACAGCACAGATCACATGTAAATTAGATGAGCCTCAGATCAATGGGACTGCTCACAATAGTATTATTCTATGCCAATATGCATGGCATTGAGTGGCCACATCTGCCACCCAATGCCACTCCTCTAACGTAAAGACAAATGGTTCTGCATGTCATTTATAAAAACCTTGTTCTGAAAGAAGCTATTCAAAAGCATTAAAAGTATAATCACTAGGACATTCACCCGGTCGATACAGAGATCTATGCTTTGCCTAGATCTGTGGATTGCTGTCAGTTTTCGTTTTTCCTTGTCAATATTCAGCTAATGATTTTACAAAAGGAAAGGTCAGAATATGTAAACAGGAGAAATAGGGGCCATTTTCCCCAGAAGGTATAAGAAGCATGTATTGCAGCATCAGAGTTGTGGAGGAATGGGCAAAACCCATGTTCTTACAGAATATAATCTCATTCATTTGTCAACTAATGCAGAATTTAAGGTTTGTGCACATGTGATGAACAAAGAGCAACTATAAAGTATAAACAGTAGAAGACTGTGGAGTGTTGCAACAATGACAGCTACTTGTAGCTGTGCAATATAACAGAAACATATCAGCTATAAAACACTGCTTATGTTTCATTCATGCAAAATAACTCAGTGCTCAGGCCTCCCACCATCAGAAAATACAGAGGACTGAAAGTATCTGTGACAAATTACATTCAAGTATTGTGTCTAAAATATTTACCATAGAATACCATTAAAAGCAGCAATTCTTAAGCATAGATAATACTTTAGGAGAGAAAAAAGGATGAACTTTTAAAGGTCCAAAATAATACAGAAGAATTTGCTTTTAATACACATTAGCATAAGTTTTAATATATATTAGTATTAGAGTTTCTTTTTTTTTTGTTTTGGCCTGAGTGTGACTTTACCTGCCCTTCAATGATGAAATTTAGCATATTTGGCAAAACAGCAATTAAGGGTTGCAAACCCTTATAACTCAGTCTACTGCATCCTAGGACTAGGTTGACTAGGTGGACTTGCAGAAAAACAGGAAAAAAGAGTAAAATCACTAAAAATTATGTTGCTTATTTTTGTCTGGTTAACTTGTATCTCTTTTCCAAAGTTTCATGATAAGAATACTGTTCTATAGGGAACGAACATTTTCTTTCCGGTGTCCTCATAAACTAGAGAGAGATTTAGAAGAAAACATGGTCTTTACAACATGGCAACATAACTATTCCCTGGACTACTTAAGGGGGAAGAGAAACACAAACAACTGTAATGGTTCTGCAAAGTCTGCTTTTCCTTACATACAAAACCCACAGTGAAGTTATGATGAACTTTTAAGTAATTACAGGAAATCTTAAGCATCTTCTTTACCACCAGCAACAGACAAATAGACACAATCCTCCATTCTTTATACTTTAGATGAGATGGGGATTACAGTTTTCACATTCTCTTGTTTGTTTTGTTGTTCGTTTGTTTGTTTTTCTGGACTTGGAGATTGCTTGCAGATAAAAAAGGGTTCTGTTCCCAGCTCAGCATTCAGATAGGATGCCATCCAATTATAGCCTGGTAGGCTATATGAAAACAAGGTTTATGCAATCTCTGTCTGTCTGTCCCAAGTTCAATAACCTTGAAAGCATTATCCAGCTTCAGTGGAGTTTGAGAGATAATATCGTTCACAGAAATTTCATAGAAATAGATAACCAGGCAGGAGACACAAGGAACTGAACATGTAGGAGACAACATTAAATAACTTCCTATCCAGTCAGCAAATTTCTACAGATTTCCACTTCTGAGCATGGCAGCCTGCTTGTTGCTGTCAAATTGATCCACAGTAGAACATGTTAGGTATATGCAGTCATAACAGAAAATATAATTCAGGTAAATAATAGCCAACCAAGAAGAAACTCCATAGGAAAACAGGCTTCATTACCTTGATATTCACAGAATTAGTAGCTTATATTCCTAAAAGATGAAACAAATGTGGACAGCCTGAAGTTTTTTTACAGATAATCAACATAAGTGGATTGCTATTCATCTTAGGAGAAAATTAGAAATAAAAATAATTCTTCACTGGCACTTCTAGGGTCTAAGTCTCTTGCTTGCAGGACCTGGGAGGCTGCCCACTGGTGCAATCAGCTCCTTTATGGATTGCTAAGTCCAGACCTTTCAAGGCCTTGACTCACTTATCATATCCCAGCCACAAAACTCAACTTGAAAGCAGATTCATTGCTTGGATTTCTTTACTGATGTACTATCAGAAGTATAAACTGCACTCCTTTAGTGATCTATGAGAACTAAGAGCTCATATTACTTGCAGCTGTCCCATAACTCAGTCCAAAGGTGATGAATTCAGCTTCTCTCCTTCTGCCATCTGAGTATTTCTGTTTCATACCCCTCCTACTAGCACTAGTACTGCAGACCACCCTTCTACCATGTATTTCTGAACTGATTAATTTCTGTGTCTCTGTTCCAGCATGCAATCCTCGTGTAGACATAATCTATTCAGTTCATGCAATATTGGATGTTGTGCATTCTGTACCTCTTTAGCACAAAATGCTCTTTCAAAATCACAGGAATCCTGTCTTGATTATCCCAACCTCAGCATCTCATTTCAGCAACATTTTAAGTACATATTTAAGCATTGCTTCTAAGTTTTATATCTTCTTACCATTTTTTTTTCTTTTTTTTTTCCAAGACTATACAGTTGGTGTGACACTTTACTTCTATATTATTGTTTATTTTTTCCTTGAATTAATTTAGCTTATAGCAAATAAATTATATTTAAGGTGACCTTGAGGGTTTATGGCTGAGCTTGATCCTTACAGTGTTTCCATTTCTCTTTCTACAATGCCATCTTTAACGTGTGCTTTCAAAGTGAAAATAACACAAAGCAAACAGATAGTCAAAGATATGTTCCCTTTCATCATGAGAGCTGTAAAGAGATAAAAACCCTAAACCATTCAGTTTGTGTCAAAGTTATAGAGGAAGGGCCCTGCCAAGTAGTAAGTCTTTAACCAGAAACATCTATTTACTACAGTAATGGAGAACTATCTCTAAAGCCCTTACTGATTTCAACTGTTGCTTCTACCATGGCAGGGGAAAAAACTCTATCCAGCACTCTTATAATATTCTTGCCTGTACGAGGCCTTATAAGTTAGTTTTGAGGGCTGGATGTATTGGATAAAACCTCCTGCAGTTTAAGGTGCAGAATTCTGATTTGCTAAAAATCTCTATGCTAATTACAATTTACTAATAGTATTTCTCTTGAAAAAAAAATTGTATTGAGAGAATTTAATTGCCAGAAGTCGGTGGGATCTCCCAAAGCTACTCCAAAAACCTTTTTTCTTGACCTTTTCTGCCACATTCCATGTTGTGTGATGATTCAGGTCAATGTGACTGGCTGCCACTATTATTTAAAACAATGTGAAGGGCAAAGACTTGGTGTTCTTCTGTTTGTACAGCTGAAAGCTATGAGTATTTTTCACATCACATTTTGTGCTCCCTGGAGCAAAGGAAAGCTGAGCAAGACCCAAAAGCTAATAGCCAGTGAAATTACTTGTTAGACCTGTGTAGTCACTGCTTGTCATGTTTGAGTTTTCTGAAGTTCTTTCCCAGGGACCAAAACTGGTAAACAAGGTCATACTTTTGAAACTATCTTGTTTCTCACATTTCTCTCGTAAGGAGAGACTTTGCTTGTTGACCCTTGGTCTGACCAATGGTTCAAAAGATCCCACCTCTTAGGTGAGCACATTGTAAAAAGGCATAAAAGTAAGTTCTGAGAATAAACCAGTCCTTTTTTGGAGCATCAGCCTTCTGAACCACGAGTTCGTGTCTTTCTTTCATGTCCAACAGCGACAGACCTGAGCCTTTAAATTTTGGGATTTGCTGAAATTTTAAAGTGAGATACAAACTCCATATTGATCCTGAGCATGCCAGGCACCTGTTCAAGGTATCTGACACATACCGTTTTGCAGTTAAGAACTCACAAAATACCATGGTCAATCTTGCTGTACAGAGAGCTTTATTATGGGTACCTCAGGAACCTTGAATCGTGGGCCAAAGGTTCAGGTGGGGATCTACCAGAAGGACATGGAACATGCCAGCTTTTGCCAATACTGCCAGGATCTTGACCATGCCTGGCTAGATAAGTAGAGTCAAGCCAGCTGTGATGCAGGACTCAACATTACTTGAACTGGATAATGAAAGCTAGAGAAAACTGCAAGCCAAGGCTTCTTAAACTCTCAGAAAACACCAAGAAGTTTCCAAGGATAAAGAGAACAAATGGGCTGGCATTGGCCTGGCTAAAGATAAATAAAGATCTTTTGAAAAAGTTCTTTTCTGTGCTGATCATATGCTGCTCCCAATCCCAGGTGCTGTGCACACTGCAGGCATGGCTCTGCTGCAGATGGCCTCAGAGCTGCACCTGCTCTGGGTGGCTGCTGGAGGCACCCTGTCTCCTCCCAGCCTCTGGAACAGCTTGGCACCCTGCCCCAGCCTCGTGATCACACCAAGTAGTCATAAGACCCTCTCTTCCTCATTCTCTCCCTTGAACCCTGACCCTATGCTTGTCCTTGCACTGCAACGCATGGTGTGAATCACAGAATTACCCCCAGCCTGATTCATTCCTGCAGCTGGGTCGAGGTTCCCAAACCAGGCAGAGCTTCTTCCTGCTTTCCTTCTGAGCTGTGTCCCCACCTGCACAGATCTCATCCCTCACGCATTCCCATAGAGTCATCTCAAGCACTTCCAAAGTCAGTGGGTAATGGTTTTTGTGAACAAGAGGCAGACTCATGAAGAGAAGCCATCACAACTTACTTCCAGCTTTGCTAGAGCACTTCATCTTGCCCTGGCAAACGGTGCCCATGCCCTGGATAAACATGTGCTGTACATGCAACATTGTATAATGTTCTGCGAGTGATGAAAGCGCACTGCACTCCTTTCTGGCATCTCTTTTCGCTGCTCTGACACCGCTTTGCTCTCATGACTATCTCCTTTCTCCCGGAGCGCAAGGGGGTGAGGAACTTCCAGCAGAGCTACCAAAGAGGGCACAGAAAGCAGCGACGGTGCCTCTCAAGGTGTGAGGACAGAAGGAGGGGGCGCTCACAGCTGCGGGCAGCACAGCAGCTAGCAATAGGACGAGAGGACATAGGTTTAACCTGCAGTGGAGGGGGTTAGTTGGACACCAGAAAGAATTTCTTCACAGAACGGGTGATTGGACATTGGAATGACCTGCCCTGCCAGGTGGTGGAGTCACTGACCCCGAGGGTGTTTAAGGAAAGACTGGACGTGGCCTTTGGCGCCGTGATCTAGTTGACATGGTGGTTCAGTCATAGGTTGGATTCGACGATCTTAGAGGTCTTTTCCAACCCAGACGATTCTGTTAATAGGATTCTGAACCACGGCTGGCAGGGAAACCCCGGATGGAGCTCTGCCCCCTTTAGTCCCACTGCCGCAAAGCGGGGCTGCGCGATCTCCCTATTCCCCTTTCCCCTACCCTCGATTCCACTCCCGGACACGGGATCACCCCGCATCCCTCGGGACGGCGATTGACGCGCCACTCCCGAACCTTGGCCCACCTGGGGTCTGGCACGGCCCGGGCGGTCCGGAGAACAACGCGCAGCCGGCTCCGCCCGCGGCCGGGCGGGCCGGGCCCGGCTCCGCCCCGCGGCTGCGCACACGCCCGATCCGGGGCTCAGCACCGGCAGCTGCGTCGCTCCAGGAGCCTCCGGTTCTGCTCCTGTGCTGTGCCCGGCCCGGCCCGCGGAGCCCGCGCCGCAGGTGGGGACGGAAGGGCGGTCCCGCGGCGGGCGGGGGCTGCGGGGCGCTGGCCGAGCTGCGGCCGGGCGGGGGTCGCCGCGCCGCCCCGGGGCCTCGGCGGGGCCTGGGCAGGCCCGCGGCCGGGCGGAGGGGGGCTGGCCTGGCCTGGCCTGGCCGGGCCGGTTCTGCCCTACCTTGTCCTGCCTTGCCCTGCCCTGGGACGGTTCCCGTGCCGAGACCACCCCGGGCCGAGCGGGGACCGGGGGTCGGCCGGGCAGCCCGCAGCAGCCGAGCTCGCCGGGCCTTGGTCCAAGCCTGCCGGCTGTAAACTTCGCCATGTTTGTGAGAGCAGCCGGCGCTGATGGACGGGAAAATCCCTTAACCCCAGGATTTCTGACTCCTTTATTTTGGCAGCGCCCGCCTTACCGCTCCGGCAGTGTCCGAGCCGTGGGTCTGTAAAGGGGTCGTGAAAGGCAGTGCTGCTAGTGCCCACCCCAGCTGGACACGGCTGTGGCTGCTAAGTCACTGCCTTACCCTGCCGCTCTGCGCTGGAGCAGCTGCTGATGTTCCCGGTTAAGGCACAGCTGATGGGGCAGACGGTGGTTGCGATTCTAAATCTTTTGCTGTACTGAAAAAGAAGTAGGTTTGTAATCTCAAGTTTATATTTTTGCATATGAAGGGTAGGAACACCAGCCTAACTTGCAGGAGAAGTATAAAAATTTAGTTTGGCTATATGAAGCTTCACTGAGTTTGTAAACAAAGTGGTTTTTTCGCCTAGTCTTGCACGTAGCTCAGGATGTGGTGGTTCAGTCTGTCTTGTGACACTGTTTGGGTTTGTCCACGTACCATTGTGCTGCAGTGTGTAGCAAGTTAAAGGGTGCTTTCATGAACAAAAGCCACTTGTCACAACATTTTTAATTTACCAAAGTAATTTTAACAAACTGAATTCACAGAAACTCCAGGAAATCCAAGGGTAATGGAGTGTAACATTAGTGTCAAGGAAGACTGGGCCAAAACAGAGCTGTTCATGAAGTAGGATTTCTGACTTTGGTGACAGTAGAGAAGCTGTGACATACAGGAATGTTAAATTGTCAGAGTTACTACTGTTTAGCCTATAAGTGCTGGATAAAAGATGAACATGTTCTTGATTTGTGGTCAGCTGTAGTAAGGTTCAGGCTTGGCTAGGGGAAAAAGCATGTTGGTGAATCCAGTTTTGCTTGAAGATGGTTTTGTGTTTTCCTGTCTGTGAACTGAGATGTTTCTCCCTGGTCTCTGGCACCATTAAAATCAATTACTGAAGCTTAGGTCAGTTGGCATTGAAGGATGCACCTGCATTAGTACTTTAATTCAAACAAAGAATGTGCTCTTGAAAGGAGTTCCCAGTCATCCTTGCCTGCTGCACTTTGTTCATGTCACAGTGAGATCAGGGAGTGTGTGAACTTTTCCTTCTGGAAAAAGCTAAAACTAGAAGGCGCACTTCAGTTGTCAGTGGGCGTTGGATGTAGTCAGTTGGATGAAGTGGTGGCAGAACAGCACGATCCCTAAGCTTTCAGATCTATAATTGTGACAGCTATTGCCTAAGCTGCAAAACTCAAGTTCCATAGCTTGAAGGCTGTAGGTCAGCTGCAAGGAGAGAAGTAAACAAAAACCCCATGTGAAATAATTGTCAACAGCGTCAGCAGCTTTTTCAGGATTTTTTTTTTCAATAGCTCAGTAGTTTTAATTTTCAGTTCAATAATTTCCATTATGGAATGACTCCCAAACTTAGAATGTTTAAAAAGTGCTGTAGCAGCAGAAGGGTGGATAGCTTTCCTGCTTGTAAGAGGTTAATGACATAAATGAAAATGAAAAAAATCCTGCATATTTGCTGGAGCAGTAACTGGGACTAGTTGGCATTTATTCTTTCCTTCTCCCACATTCACCTAGCCTTTGTGGCAATGTAATGAATTAATGTGATTGCATCACCATCACTATATTTGAGATATTTCTGTTCTGTCTTGAGTAGTTGGTTTAAAATATTCTGACTTAGTTTACTCTTTTAATCTTCCTCTTAGGGCTTCTTTTTAGTGAACTAGCATGATAATTCTTAGCTGCCACTCTAAAAATAGCTCTCAATGGAAAAAAAAAGTGGAGTTTTTTATATTCTTTTAAAACTATGTAGTTTCTCAAAACACTGATTAATTGAGTGACTGTTGTCTCTGTGTGTTAAGAAACTAAAGTAGGTTGTGGGGATGAGCTGGACAACTAACTGCCATTAACTGTAGAGGTTTATTTTTTTATCTTGGAGGGGTTTTCCCACATGTTGCAAACTGAGGAGGTTTCTGCTTACTGCACTTTTTTACAGACTTTAGTTTCAAATGTTCTGGGTTTCAAGATATTTTCAATGTCATGGCTGAAAAGCTACAGTGATGAGAAAAAAAAATGAAAATACACATAGTTAACAAAAATGCTTTTGTGAGTAATACTCTTTTTTAAACAAGTCTTTATAAATGCTATATGTTGGCAGCTACTATGCTTAAGTAACTCCCAGTTTTTACTTGACTTCCATGTGAATTACTCCTCTTTTGAATTAAAGGGAATCAACAGTTTAAATACCAGGTGATTTATATTTCTAGCTTGGAAACTAATAACCAATCCCATGTTCTCGAAACAAGTCCAGGCTAAAAAATTTACTAAAATTGGGTCTGTCAGGTGTAGAATTTATCAAAATTGCTTTCTCTGACCCAGTCTTGACCTTTTTTTTTTTTTAATACAAAGATAAGTGTGTTGTGTTAAAGCCTGTGCAGTAAGAATCCTTTGAAAAGCTGTTGCAATTTTAGGCAGCAGTTGTACTGTTCTAACTTTAAAGCCTCTCTCTCATCGATTCCCTTTCAACCTGTGCATATTGGAGAATCTGAACCCAGAATCTGAACCAAGCTCCCGGTTAGTTCAGGTTCTTTACAGTTTGGGATTGACTCCAGCTTGACAGGGCCTTAGTGCTTTGCAGGTCTTAAGGGATCTGAACGAAGGAGAGCTGAGTCTTGTCAGACTGTGGCCACAGACGAACAGTTACCTGGTGCAGAGGAATAAATGCAAGCCATGTTTGAATCATTCTCCCTGAAAACTTCATTCTGACTTTTTTAGACATGGGAAAATCACTTTCTCACCTGCCTATGCATACGTGCAAGGAGGATGGCTATGATGGAAGCTCAGTGTCTGATAACATGAGGAATGGTTTAGTTCACTCAGAAGCGCACAATGAAGACAGCAGATGTGGAGATGTGTCTCAGTTTCCCTACGTGGAATTTACAGGAAGAGACAGTGTCACCTGCCCAACCTGCCAAGGAACGGGAAGAATTCCACGAGGTAAGTTTCTTTGTTTATTGTTTTTATTTCTTTTTTTAACCTGTAAATTTACATCATAACCATATGTAGTTGTAATAATTCATAACAAGTAGCTTTTCAAGTAAAGATGAAGTTTTCTCGTCTTTGTGACTTTTTTTTAGCACTAAGCATTTTGTTACACTAGATGAGTGTAACATATTGAGTCAGCTGTTGCACCTTGGCTGCTACAAGAGCTTTGTTAGGCTCTTGTCTGTACAGTGCAACTGCTTCTTCCTCCTCAGCTTGGACTCCACACATAACCTTAACTCTTGCAAGTTAAATTAGCAAACCTTTAGTTCCATTACATTTTATTGCATCTCTTTTAACTACCTATTTTAAACTATTTGAATCAATACATAACTGCAAAAATGGCTTCAAATATAGAGATGGAGAAGTGGACCTGGGCTGCAACACTTCTTCCCTGATTTATAGTGATTTTTTTTTCCCCTCACTGCTGCCAATGTTTCTTGTTTTCCTTTTTCCTCTTTTTGTCCCACTCTTGCTTGCTAGGTGGACAACTCCAGCTTGGAAAATATATAGGTTCTTTGGCTGCCTTGGGAAGGAGTAGGCTACACAGCATTAGTCTCCTTACCTAACTATTTTGTTTGCTCTGCCCTCATCCTTAGCTTTTCCTCTTGGTGAAACATGCTGCTTTGTTATACTTCTGTTCTAAATGATAAGCTACCTAAATATTTATGAAGAGACCTGTGGAAAGGAGAGTGTGGAATATCTGAAACCGGGCAGAGGGAGGGAGTGACAAATGCAATGGGCCAAGGCACAGCCTTTTGCTTCAGCTGTGAGATTTTCCCATTGACTGGGGAAGAGCTGATGAGATGATTTCATGTTTGAATTTGCTTTTGCCAGACCTATTATCCAAAATAGATTATTTGATGTAGAAGCTCTTGGAACTGATTTTAACCAGCAGCTCAGGAAACTTTAGTGATGTCTGTGCCATGTTGTCCTTCTGCATGTGCTTCAGTGAGATTAGGTTATGATACAGCCCACAAACACTTACATGTCATCTTTCAGTGGTTGCAAGTACCATAGGAGATTCTGAATTCAGCAAATTTGACACCTGGAAAAGCTATGAAAGTAAAAATTACCTTAGCCACAAAGGATAAAGAAGTTTGTTCTGTTAACCTGAAATACTTGTTAATATCAATAGCACGTTTTACTCAAAATGCAGAAATAGCTTTCTCAAAATGCAGAAATAGCTTTTTCTGCATTTGGAGGTCATTTGAGGGGAGAGAAGAAAAATTAAGAATGACAGCATGACTAGTAAGACTATAATTAATACGTGATGTGATGGCTAAACTATAATAAATCCATGAAATTGTTTTGTTACTTGGACACCTTTAGTTTGTTAATATGATGTATGAAAGCAGGACTGTGCTATTTTCTTCAAAGGCTGAAGATGCTTTATTGAAGTAGAGATGAAAATGTGTTTTAAATTGGTACAGGCTTTTTAGAAGGTTGATGTTTTACATGCTACTGTATGCTTGGTTAGCATGTTTTGCTTAGTTTAGTGATTCAGCATGGAATCATTGCCAAGTGCTTGATTAACTAAGTGATGATTTGATCAAATTTTGCATTTGACTTAAAAATTGCAGATCTGACAGTTTATTTTCATACAGTTCCACAACAAATAGCAAAAGCTCTACTGGCAGATGTAGTATATGTATTTTCAACTACTCATCTGTGCATGTACTCTTCTACTGTTAAGATACCCTGTTTAAAAATGCTGTCTAGTGACATAACTTTCATGGAGAAATTCCAGTAAATACTTATCTTGACTTCCAGGGTGCTGCAGCTCAGCAGCACCATGTTAAATATGGTTTTATATACTCCTGATTTCCAGAATGCAGCGTATGCATAGCTTGTATTGCCCAGATGTATTGATAGCTTTGATTGTTTCAGTTTTGGACTTGGTGTTTGTACTTTTCAGCAGAGTACATGCAGAATGCCTTCTGGATCAGTTCTTACTGCCCAAGCTTCTGCATGTTTTGTCCCATGAGTTCACAGGGTCTGGCATAGAGAGCTCAGAGCGGTTCTACATCCCTTTTTCTCCAGGAAGTGGTGCCAGGGGCAACACTGCCTCGGGTCATGTGTGCAGCACAGAGGCAGAATTTATTGCTGTTTTGGTCCTTGTGGACTTGGTGTTTTTTCATCTTGATGTTGCATAAGCCATGCTCTATTTCAGAAAGTGACATCAGCTACAGTAGCATTCGACCTGGGTCCTTATCTGGAATTTAAATGTTTGTCTTTACTGTTTATTCTTTGATGCCACTAAGTTGTAACGGGTGTTCTTTGTTTAGAAGAGCTGCAACAAGCTTACTCTTTGTTTAAATTCTGAAAGGGTGTTTTTGTTTCCAGGGCAGGAAAATCAGCTGGTAGCCTTAATTCCATACAGTGATCAGAGACTGAGGCCAAGAAGAACGTAAGTCAATAGCTGTTTGTGATACCTGAATCTACAGTTAATTATTCTCTTCTAGTTAAAATTCAACTATTCAAAGGAGATAGCAATAAGAAGAATCAAACAAAAATCACTGGAATGCTTTCTTGCATTCATTATTGAAAGAAGAGGCTTGTGGGTAATATCAGCCTTAACCTCTAACTCTTGGAGAGTTGTTTATTAACAGGTGTGCATACTTCCATCACAGTACATCTTAGCTAAGTACAAAGCTGAGGAATACTGTATGACCTATTCATGTACATGTGTACAGTAATGATGTGAGTATATCTCAATCTCTGTAGCATCCTAATTGATCTAAGTAGACACATCTTCACTGTTAGAGTTTGAGTTAATCAGTAGTGTCTTTGAGCCACTACTACAAAATAACTCACCTAAAATTAATTTGTAGCATTCTGATTTTTGCAGCTAGAAAAATCAACAGTTTATGATACAGCATATTTAAATTTTTTCCTAGTACCCTTCTTAGGGGGCTCACTACAATGCTCAGGGCTTCTTGTTCTGACTCGTTTTGGTCTTTACTTCATTTTTCTTTTAATGTTTTAATATTTTTGTAGCAAACAGAAAGGAGTGCCAGGGAGAAGAAATACATTAGCTTCATATAATGCCATTCTGAATAATATATCTGATGTAATGGTAGTACAAATATGAAATATATTATTCTAGTGTTCAAGTCTTTTTTGAACAAAAATTGGAGCTGAAGCAGACCTTTTTATTTGTGGAGTGTTTTTATATTATCTCTCACACCACTACCACCACTCCACCCTCCTATGCACACAGACACAGAGCCACACCCACACAAACACACCCTTTTGTATTAGCTTGACCTGCTCCTTAGCTGAAGTCATAACACTTCCCCTGGAAGTCAGGATTCTCTGTTATAAGAGCTTTGTTTTGTGTACTGGGTGTTTTTTGTGAGACTTCCACAAAATGATGGAGGTTGTGCTATAAATAAATGTTAAGAGGAAGTGGATTAAAAGCACATAAATATTTACCTCTTCCATTTTCCTTTGCAAGTTAGAAATGTTGGGATAACCACATGATTTGAAATGTGATTTCTGATGTATATGCAAGAGTAACAGCTGTTATTCTTGAGATAGCTGTGAAGTGCAGCATAGGGTTTTTTTCATTTTTAGAAGCTAATGGGAGCTAGAAAGAGACTGAATTTCTTGTATTGACTCGTCCTGCTGCATATCACTTAAAAGAAAATAGCATGTCACTGTTTTTAATGTGCTTTTGACTCTGATATGTGCTTTGTTTTCTCCAGAAAGCTCTACGTGACTGCTTCTGTAACTGTGTGTTTACTACTTTCTGGGCTGGCTGTATTTTTCTTGTTTCCTCGCTCGATTGACGTTCAGTACATTGGTGTGAAGTCCGTATATGTCGCTTACGAACAGGAGAGGCGGATAATCTATATAAATATCACAGTAAGTCTGACTGTTTGGGTGTTAGTAATGCTTAAATGCAACAGGAGGGTCTGCTTTCACACTTTAATGTACGTAGAAACTGTGGTCTGACTGAAAAGCTTAGCTGGTGCCTTAAGAACTAGAATAGGTAACCAGTTTGAAAAATGTAACTGAGGCTGCTGCAGTTGTTGTAGCTATAGCTGATAGAGGTGTAGTTGCACTGGGTCTTCTGTTTTCAAGGGAGCAGTAACTTTGGAGTTCTCAGTGTTACTTTTGGAATATGTCTGAAATGTAGTGTATGTATGTAGGAATGCTATTTGCTACTGCCCTGATATTATGCCTCTGTCAAAACTGGTGCTGAGGAAAAATCCTTTCTTATCCACATTAAAACTTAAAGGAGCTTTTCCCACAATAGATCTTGATATCTTTGTAATGACCTTGATAGAGGATTGCCTAAAGATTTTTGGTAGAGTTCTTCATTTTAAATAAAGCAAAGCTGCTGGGGAGAAAAAGGTCCTTTGATAGCTAAATTTCCTGGAAGGAATAATTGAGTATAGGAGGACATGCAGTATTTGAAGTGGAGGGTTGTTACCAGGAAAGTTGTGCAGAAGTTTGTGTTACTCAATATATTCACTAAACAAACTCAGAAACGAGTTAAGTTATGGTCCATGACCCCACTCCTCTCTGCAATTCTCACAGGCAAGAAGATTTATGTGCAGAATTTCTGATATTACTGTCTCATGCACAAGATTCAAAATACTTGCTCGTCAAGATACACAGAAAGAATAGCTGTTACTGTTTTGTGTTTGTTTTTCCAGAACACACTCAATATAACGAATAACAACTATTACTCTGTTGAAGTAGCAAATATCACAGCCCAAGTTCAGTTTTCAAAAACAGTTATTGGCAAGGCACGGTTAAACAACATCACCAACATTGGTCCGCTGGATATGAAACAGGTAAGTAGCTGAGGCTTTCAAACTTAAACATGTGTTAATCTTCATATATAAATCTACTTATTTCTGTGTTCATTTCTTTTTCATTGTGTCTTTTTTAGATTGATTATATGGTGCCCACAGTCATACAAGATGAAATGAGCTACATGTAGTAAGTGTACTCACCTATAAATACCACGTGAATCTTATTAAAAGTTGCAGTGGTGTTAAAAACAACTTCTTCCAAAGTTAGCAGGAATCTGTTTGATATGATGGTGGGGCATTTTCTTTAATTTCAGTAGTACTGCAAGATAGGTAAACCACAACTGCTTGGTTAGTTTCATATAGTGGTTTGCTGTACCTGGCCATAAACCCTTTAAATGGTATCTCTGTTACAGTATTTCAGACCTCGACACTAGTTAGGACTGCTGCTTTAGGAGGTGAAAGTGCAGTTGTGTTCCCCTAGCAAGTTCTCTAGTAACTTTCCCACAACTTTCTCTGCAGTAGAAGGAAATTTGTATTTAGTGGTATGCAAATTAGACTTTTCTTCACACATTGTGTATACAATGGTAAGCAGCCTGCCCTTTGAGTGGTTTCATTCATAGCTTCTGAAAGTTCATTTGTCCAACAGACTGTTACCTCATTACACGTTGGTCACAAACCCTAATTTTAGTTCCCTTACACTGAAATCCAGACTAAACAGAAAAAGTTAACTCTTGAGACTTCAGGCATGTGAGCAGTTCTAGTGGATGCCATTCCCTTTGGGGTGGAGGAAAACCTTATGGCTTTGAAGTGTTGAAATCAAATAGGTGTGAAATGCCAAGAGAGGCACAAACTTCAATAGAAAATGTTGAATCTCCGTCACCTTTTAGAAGTATGTAAGTAATCTTTGTGTAAACACTGAACCCTGTGAATCTGCTCACTCTTTGGATGCATGAGGAATAAATAAACTTCATAAATAGTCTTCATAGAACTCATGATAATGCTGTATTTTCTTAGAGTTTGGATTAGATCAGTTTACTGACTGTTTATATCTTATTTTTGTTGGTGCAGGGAGAAAGAATGACAAAGGCATGCAAATACTGTGTGTGGCTGCCAAGTAATCTTACTGCACTGATCACATGCTTTTCATTCTAGAGCTGATAAATTTGTGACCAAGAGCAATGATTTAAGAAGCAGAGGTTAAAAGTATGCACTTACATGGTGCTCTTTATGACTGGTATGTAGGCCTGTGTCAGAAAATGTAAGTTTGAAAAGGTTATCTTGCAAGAGAACAATAACCTTGACTTTGTATGTTGGTTAAAGGTTACTCTGCATAATACTGAAATGGATGAGTGCAATTAAAGGGTGACAAAGTGATACTGGCAGGCCTAAAATGTAGTGGCTCAGGTTAACCTTGGTTAGCTTTTGGAAGATGTATTGAACACTTTCTGAGGACACTTCTGTTGGCAAGCATTGCATGAAAGCAAACACATGTGAAGACAGTACCTGTGAAAGTAAGACTGTGTATGTAAAAGTGGGTCCAGGTGAGCATACAGTCAACTGGCAAATGATTCTGTTGCCATTGCCAGCAACTCTGTAGTCTCTGTATATACAGACAGCAGAATTTCCAGTTGGAGCCAGAAGTCTTGCTTTTTAGATCATTACCCTGGCAAAGTTTGATGTAAATCTAACAATTATTCTTCTTTTTTGCAGTGACTTCTGTACTTTACCATCTATCAAAGTACATAACATAGTAGTGATGATGCAGTAAGTATGGTAGTCTTCCTATGTGTGCGAAACAACTTCAGAAACGATGTAATTTTAATTAAAATAATACTCAAATACTTAATCCTGGAGTCTTTGCATCACGGATAAACAAACTCAACTTGCTTTCTAGTGTAGTAGCTTTATAGCTACAGAAGGTGGGCTGTGTCTTTTGACAGGTGCTGGTGGTGTAAAGACTGGATTGAGAATCATCATTACTGTATCTGCTCTGCAGCTGGGCTGTAGACATGGAGCTACTGATGTCTCAAAAACTTTAAAATCACTTTGTGTATCAGCCACTGTTCAAAACTTGCTGAGATCTTTGATCTTGAAGGAGTTCCTGGCTTTAGTACTCTGTCAGAGACTGCTGTTTGTGACATTGCATAAATTTCAGCATGGTGGGGTTTTTCATTGGCGAGGGACCAGGGCATGTCTTTAGACTTGATATAGCATGGCTTGTAGCTTGTTTAGTCATGAGCTATCTTGTCACAAAGAATATTATTTGTAGTGGTAGATATTGCAAGTAAACCTCAGCTTTAGCATCTTTAGGAAGAGGAACCAGTTGTCTCATGGAGAAAATCTATAGTGGTAAATCAGTAATGTTCTTAAATTTATTTAAAACATATTTTGTTCCAAAACTTTTTCCCTAATAACCCAAGTAATATAAACACAGTGATTTATAGAATAGGGAACTCAAAGTCTTTTCTCTTCTGTCTTTTTAAGAGTGACAGTGACAACCTCGTACTTAGGCCACCCTGAGCAAATATCCCAGGAGAGATACCAGTATGTGGACTGTGGAGGAAACACGACCTACCAGCTGGGCCAGTCAGAGTATTTAAATGTCCTTCAGCCTCCGCAGTAAAAGCACCTGTTGGTTGGTGTGGAATGACTGCTGTTGGTGCTTGCAGAGATCCTTTGGGTAGAACTGGTGTTACGTGGAGTGGAGAGTACATGCGATGTACAGCATAGCAAACATGGAGATCTGTACACTTTAGATGCAAGGAGGGAAAGGTGCAAATTGTAAATAGGTGCACTTGTTAAATGTTGTGTTTTCCCCTTCTGTTTGCTTTCTGTTACTGTAAGCACTTCTGTCAAGTTGTGTGGTGGTGGGGAGAGGGTGAATATCAGATTCTTGAACAGAACTGGGACTTTTCCTTACAGTGTGGTACATCAACTTAGAGTAACTGTGTGTATGTCTGTGTTTAGGTGAAATGTGTCACTAATGAGCATTTTTAAAAATAATACTTAAAAATTTTAAGTTTATTCTTCAGTTCTTGATATTTGACAATTGAAAATGCAGTATTACTACTTAAATAACAAGATTACTTTGAGGTGTCTGGGTATGAAACTCCTATTAGTAACCCAGTGGCAATAGTTCTTTATTTTGGGATTCTACACTTTATTTGCTATCCATGATTAGAGGTGACATGCTGTCTTATGAAAGCCAGGAAAGCTCTCTTGAATTACACTATAGTTGAATGTGCAGTTTCTAGAATCTGGCATCTTTTCATTCATGTTCCCTCTTGCTACCTCTGTCTGGGTTGTTAGAAGGAGAATATATATTGTTAGATTTAGAGCTGGGTTTAAAACTAAAGAAGAAACAACCCCCATAGCAATTACTGACAAAGGAAAAATACAAGACTCTAGAAAATGAACAAGACTTTACCAGACTGTTTTTTAGTAAGCTTTTTAGAACAGGTATTAAAATCAACGTTGTGCAGTTGGAACTAGCTGGGAAGCTTTGAGCATGGGTTTGGAGAGTTTGGTGTAAATTTTTGTGTTTTTTACTGTTTTAATATATTATGTACCTAAGCAGTGCTTAAGTGTTGATGTGCTGGGTTGTGTTTATTGCTTGCACAGGCTCAGTAAGCAGATGCAGTAGTTACCTGTACCTCCAGAGCACTCAATGGTCACAACAAGGTTATGTGAGGGAAGATGGAGCAATTCTTTCTGTAGGAGTAAATGCTTATGTAATTATGAGATTACTGACTGACAGCATGAAATAGTTTCTGTAGCACAGTTTGCACATATGAATTTCTGGGGTAATTGTCAATCATGATAATTATAAACTTTGGGTCCAAAGTTGTTTGACTCCTGAAGGCTGACTGTTCTGAGGGTTAACTTTTTAATTAGCTAGATCAGGATTGTTTTATTTCTGAATTAGGCTAGATGCAGCTCTAAGAAGGTACTTTTGAGACTGTTGCATTGTAATGAGTAATGTATTTTTTAAAATAGCTATTACTGGTTTTATGCTTCCTATCTCCTGGAAATAAGCTACACAAAATGAAACGGCAATAAACTCAATAGAAAAAGGCTTCTGAGTAACTTGCCACTAACAATCTCTGATGCTCCAGTACTTCAGTGAAGATACATGTCTACATTATTCTTGGCTGGTGTCTTTTAGATGGACCTAAGGGGGTAGGTGGGGAAAAAATGTGAGTGATAAGACTGATTTCAAAGACATTAAGTAACCATAGTAAACCCCCCACCCTCCTCTATTTGAATTGCTATGAGCACTTACTCTGAGAGTCTATGAAAACTTTTGGAACCTCAACTGTCATTTTCATATAGTTGTTGAAAAGATGAAGACTTCATCTTTTGCCTTTAGAGAACTTCTGTAACTGGAGTAATCAATTGAGATGACTTATTGTAGTTATATTCTGAAGATTATTCTTGATTTTGGGCCTTTAAAAGTAAACATTCTTTATTACAGCTCACAGTCATGAGGGAAACTAGTTCATAGCTGACTCACCTTTCTGGAGTTTAGATGAGGTTCAGTCCTGTAGCTGCTAAAATGCATTCATAAGCTTGTCTGATAGCCTGAAAAGATACAGGTGATAACTAGAGACCAGGAGAGTAGGGAGCTGGCTAGAAGCAGAGAGGTAAGCTCATTATACCTGTTGTAGAAAAATATGCTAATGATGGAGAGTAGAGAGAGAATTCTGGTTCAAATGATATCAGAATTGAAGTCTGCCAGCAAGTGACACAGGCTTAAACATTTACATGCTAGAATGTTGTTTTTGTTTGGGGGGGTTGTTGTTTGTGTCCGTTGAAATAGAAAAAGAAGAAAACAGCTGTAGGCAGATAATTATATTGATTTAAAACAAGTTTTTCTTCCAAGGATGAAAAGTAATCTAAAATAACTCGAATGGCACAATGATCAAATTATTCAGTGACAATAGTGAATGCTGCTGTTGAACAAGCATGGCAGGGAGAAAGTTACACTTTATGCAATGTTGAGACTCAGACTGGCTTTTGAAATTTTGGTGGACATGCTGAGCAAAATCAATACTAAAATCTGCTGTTCTTGACTTTGCATGAAGTGCTTGGAATTTTCTGATTTAAATTAAAGAATTGAGGGGAGGTATTCTTGCCATGTATGTGTCAGAAGGGAGAAGGTAAAACTCAGTTTTTTTCATCTAGGATATCTAAAGATTCATTTACGCTAGATTTACTGAATTATGAAGAGTTCCCATCTGAAGAAACAAACTGTGCGTTAAAGATCCTACTGAATTCTCAAATTAAGCCAGTAGTGGGAGAATAAAAGGTTTAAAGTTCCAAGTGCTAGTATTCCCTTGCACAACTGTCAGCATATTACTAACCAAATAAGGCAAGTATTTCAATATATATACTGATTTTAATGTAACATCTCATCAGATAAGCAGGTAAACATCTCTGTGAATGTTTAACTCGTACTTGCTTTATGTGACCAAGCTTGGAAACATCCTAAGGGAACAAGGGAACTAACTATTAACTTGTATAACTTTGTAAACAAGGTATCAGTACAGATCCAAGTACCAGACCTTTCATTTTTCACATTTGTTTTATCTTGATCTTAAAAAGGCAGCCCTTTCAGTTCAGTTGTAATCAATAAATACAATACTGTCCAGAAAGTTGGCTTGAAAAATTATAATTTTTTCCTGGTTTATCTTATGTGTGTCTTCTGAAGTGATTCATATTTCACTTGTAACTTCCTCTAGTCTTCAAACACTATCAAATACCTTTTTACAGGTATTGCAGCGTGTTTCGAATAGAATTATTTTCACTTGAATACTTTGTAGCAATTCCTTTACCAAAACCTGTTGCACTTTAAAATGGAAGCTCTGTTAGTTATTTCTTAAAATAGTAAAAAATATAGCCCAGATGTTGCACTGTAATGGCACTATTGAAAATCAGCTTAATGTATTCTGTTTAAAACAAGTGTAAAATTTCAAAATTTTAACTTTAAGTATGGAACACTTAAATGCGTAGGAATGTTGACTATTTGGCCGTTGGAGAACAGTTACTGTACATTTCGAATACACTGTTATAAAAATAAAAGGATGAATAAATAACCATCCAAGATCCAAACCATCAAAGATCTAACAATCACATGTCTATTTGGAAAGATTTAAAAGGGAAGCGCTCTTACTAAAAGATGAAATACCTGACATTCTTGAATTCCTGGTGTGGGAAATAGCCTGTAGAAGTTCACTCATAATTTCTTTACTCATCTCAATGTCATGGGGTTGGTTGCCTAATTTCTAATCTTTCGTGAGGACAAACCACAATTATCTTTTTCCACTGTGGTGTAACTTTGAAGTTCTTAATGCACTTCTGATGTGTGCATGACCTTGATATTAACATTATAGTGTTTATATTTTGCAGCCTAATGTTGGCAGATTTGAATACATTTTAGTTGACTTTGCTTCAAATTGTCCTTGAAGTTCTGCAAGTGAATATATTTTTTCATAGTAGTGCATTGCAAACATGCCTGGGCTTTTTAGCTTGTGGTATATAAAGGGAACCATTTGAACACCGAACCTCTAAGTGCTTGGATTGAACCATGAGGGTCTTTAACCTGACTGAAGCGTTGTGCCCTCATGATGGAAAGGATGGTGCTTGGAGAGGTATGAGAGAAATTCCTATGTTTAGAAAATGTTAAAAGAGAAATAGTGTTATTTCTTATTCTGGATTTAAGACTTCTTTTTTTTCCCCTCCTTTTTTCAAGGGGTGGTAGTTGTGGTTTTGTTTTTCTTCCCACCCCCCTAATCTGTACAAGACATCTGTCTCCAGACAGTACCTTCTGAAATGGGTGACTTGTTGCAGAGTTGGGCAGCTGCAGGAAGCTTCACATCAGCTGAACTGCACTTCTAGAGTTAAGAGATCAGAAAGGCTAGCAATGGTACCTCTAAGAACTAATTTTTTACTTGCCTGTCTAACAAAATGCCACAACCCTAGTAATGCTTCCAGGCTTTCCACTACTGAAAGGGAAGGATAAATAATGCAAGTGCAACCACTATACTTCAGCAATGGACTACTTGCAACCGGCAAAATATTTGTTAGTGGTGGCCCTGGTCACACCAAAAAGTCTCATTTTTTTTCTTATGGCCTGAGGAAGGAGGAATTGATCCCAGCCAAAAGATGTTGAGAACAAGTATTTGGTTGTGGCAAACACCCAGTGTTTGTTCCACTTCAGAGGTCACCTTCCTATTTTATGTTTAGCTTGGGAACTCTGCTCATTACCAGAGAGATTTTGGGGTAGTTCTACTATCTACAGCTTTTGCCATGTAAATCTGCTTTTCCATGGGTGGGCAGGCTTGTTGGCGAGGAAAAACAGTCTGCATGGGATCTGCACACTTTGTGTGGAATGCTCTGCAGTCCAGTGGGAGACTGTTCAGTGGGAGCAGCATCCTGATCCTCATACTCTCCTCTTCCAACCATCACGAGGGTCCTACAACTTGGATGCATGTGTTTCCTGGGTACTGAAACTGCTTTTGCTTTGCATGGGCAGGGATGTTTAGTACCACACATGTAAGTGTATTATGGTGCCTGAGTATTTTGGGTCTGACTGACTGTGATTTAGTTCTTTGTTTTAAGGAAGCAAATTTAACTGTTAACTGCTGTTAACATCCACTGTACAGAGTGTGCATATAATAGCTTGAGATATGTATAGAAATACTAATGAGTGATAACTATTTTTGTAACTTAAGATGTTCTTGTAACTGTGTAGCAAACAATCTATCCAGTAAAGCATGATAAACACTCTAGAAGTCAAAGAGTATTTTGGAATGACTTGTAGGACACAGAAGCTATGTTAATGTAAGCTAACAGGGGCGCAAGGGATCTTGTTATTCAGAGGTTCAAAATTTGGACCTAACTTCATTTTGAATATGTTTCTAGACAGGATTGTTTGACTCGAAGAATGATATTAAATTTTCTATTTAAAAAGCTTGGATCACGTATATCTTTTTTTCTTAACTGACTTAATATTTTTCTCCCCTTCTTTCCTGTCTCCCACAAGTTTTCCCTCTGTCTCACCATATTTTCTCACTAGCTTTCATGTATTTTCAAGAATATGACTTCAATTTTTGTAACTTGGCATTCCATGATGTGAAGACTTTGCAATCTACTTTTTTTATACTATGTTTTATTGTGTTAAGTCTGTAATAAACTTGAGTATCTGAAAGCTGAACTCCATGTGTGAGTGAATTGGTGTTGTTTGACTGAACTCCTGAAGTAACTGAGTTCTAACTTGGGCTGTTGTGGTGGATTGGTCCCTGCCCTCAGGTGAGCCATTGGTCATACACTCTTCCCTCCCAGTAGGATGGTGGAGAGAACTGGGACAAAAGCAAGAAAACTTGGGTCAGGATGAAGACATTTTAATGTATCTTCATATGTCTTTGCTATGTGCACAAGCAAAACAAAATAAATTTATTTCCTAGCAGCAGGCAGGTTTTTAACAAAAGGAAAATCCCGTAACCCTGATTAGCTTTCCTTTCTCTTTTCCCTGAGCTTTTATTGCTGGGCATGATCCCATATGGAATAGCCCTTCTGTCAGCTGGGAGCATCTGTCTTGGCTGTCCCCTCCCAGCTTCTTGACCACTCACAGCCAAGGCCCCACAGGTTTCAGTGGAACAAAGGGGGAAGAGGCAATAAAAAAGGAAACCTCTGGTGCTGTGGGAACACCACTCAGCATTAGCCAAAACATTGGTGTGTTATCAGCACTGTTTTATCCACAAACCCAAAGCACAGAGCTGTATGGCTGGGATGCTGTAAGGAAAATTAACTCCATCCCAGACAAACCCAGTTATACTGATCTGCAAAGTTACTTTAAGGAGCCATTCTTGCTGAAAAACCTGAATCTTTAAAAATGAGGCAACAAAGAACATGACGTTGGAACATTCAGAACACTCATCATATTCAAATGTTACAAATAGCCTTACACAGATGTTTTGGAACAACTTAGTGGGATATTTTTAATATTTATCCTGGAGAAGCCTATCATATGTTCATGAGTGCTACACCAGTTTTCTGGTTTGAATAACAGATGGGGATTGTTTTGTGTAGAGGGTTTTTGTTTCAGCTTGTGAATCTCTTTAGAAAGGCTGATTTTTTTAAAAACTAAGTTTAGATGGGAAAATAACTACAGTCATGGTTGCTATTTTATTTTTCATAGAGTCATTCTTCCATCCCAGAGTTGTCATAGCTGCTGTTACAATTGTCCAAGGCCTATGTGGAGCACTGTACATGGGAGAACAATAACCTTTAAGCAGTATTTTCCTTTGTTTAGATAAGAGCTTGAAGAGATAGAAAGATCTGCTTCTGTCTTGTTCTACTCATCTGGAGTTGGATGGACAGAAATATATTTTTAATGGTGAAGAGTTTTATTTGATCCAAAAACTTCAAACTACATGATTTGGGTTCCTTTCCTGTGTTGTTTTGTTTGGTTGGGTTTTTTTCCCATTCGAAGCAGGTAGGGAACAACAAAGGTGAAATTCTACCAGTTAAATTTCAAACACCACTCTGTCTGTCTGGAGAGTATAAAGAGCATTAAAAGTTAATAAATGCACTGACAGATGAGAATAGATAATCCAGTATGAATTTAGACAAATTTAAAGACCCAGAAATTGTTATTCTGGAGCACCCAAAGCAGATGATTTTGATATCTAACTACTGAAAGGTCTGACATCTTGAAATAGACTTGTTTCAAAGACCTAATTGACAGAAACTTCAGGAAGATTTTGAAGTTTCCCTGGCTGTCTGTACATTGCTTTCCTTTTACTTCTCAAAATTTTGTACAGATGTCAGCATAACTGTGTAACTGAGTGCATACTTGGGATGTGGTTTTGGGATATGTTCACCTGAGAGTACTCTGGATACTCTGATTATGAATGACACTAATTGCCTTCCAGTGTAAAGATGTCCATCTGGCAACTTAAGGAATACCAAATCACACATTTAATTTTGCTAGAAATCTCTTTATGTCAGATGAGGTAAAGATCCTGCTACATTTCTGTTGTGATTTTTTTCTTGTTGTTTTTCTTCAAGAATCGTTGCTTCTTAAGCCTCAGAAATGAGGTGGTTTTCCTGTGGATGGGTAGCAGGTGCCACACAGTTTAATGAGCTGTCATGGGCACTGTGGAGCTGACCTTGCTCCATAATGGAGCTGCTTTTTCATGAACCACTGAATCACCTAATGCAAGAAAAGTAGAACTTGATTAAGGAGCTTTGGCATCACCGTAATGTAACATTTCACTAACTGCAGTTATGGATACCTGGAAGGTAATGATGTATGTCATACTTGAGAGGTTTTTAGGAAGCAATGCTCCTAGCAATACAGTTGAAATTGAGAAATTAATGTAATTTTCCTCAGTCTGTCTTTTCTCATGACAATTCTACCGCAAGACTCTTGTTCTTGTACTAGCCAGAGGAGTGATATAAGGGTTAGCTATATAGATGGTAATATCTAAAAAAGCAGATAAAGAACTACTATGTTCTTCATGAGTTTTGGAGGCTTATATCCTACTAATATATATTATTTCTTAATTATTAAGTTTATCTCAAATCATTTATGCTTGTGGAATGTTAGTGGCTATCTGCATTGAGGTCCGTACCCACAATGAACCTGTGACCAAATTTTGCATTCAGTGGGTTTAAACATGTTGAGACAATCAACTATTTCACTTTCCACACTGACACTGAATTTGTGAGCTTTTCATCAAATATGCAATAAAATGTTAAAATAAGACTTAAAACTCCAAAATTTTGCTGCAGAATGTAGATTCTAAAACTCATACCATCTACAACCACTTTTGCTTGCTGCCAATCCAGAGATGGGGCAGAGTTGCTATTTCCAGGTCCCTTTTAACATACTGTGTGACCTGGCATGCCCCCTGAACAGTTTATGATCAGGAGGGGATCCTGTCTTCTTTATCATTTCTAACATCCTCTGTGGCATTCCGGGACCCAGCTCGTCAGTACTGGTAAACATTTTCAGGGGTCAGGGATGAAATGTTGTTGCCTTGTGGACTTCCAGTGTTCATGGAGGACCCAGCAGATTAAAGCCACGCTCTGAGTTCTGAAAGCAAATTAAGCTGTTATGTAAATATACCTGATGTCTTGCTCATACAGATGGCTACCAAGCTTGTCTTTGGTTTGCTCTCACTAAAAATGCAAAATAGTAGGACAGAAGGAAGCTAAGACTTATAAAAAAATAAAATGTGCTAATCTTATGTTGCATGCTGTCAACTATACTGTTTGATATGCTAATACTTTAAAAATCCTATTTAAACTGAAAGCTGGGCTTCTCAAACATGGGAGGGATTCAATTTCCTTCTCAAAAGAACAGTAGAAAAGCTGAATACAAATCAAGGTTACTTAGTGACCTTGATGAGACCAGCTAAACCCAGGGGAAGGTATGTGCAGGGTCCTTGATTTAAAAAACAGAAAGAAGTCCCCAAGTCCCCTGGCATCTAAAACACACCCTAAAGAACCCAAACAAACAAACAAACAACCCCCACCACTATTATTAACAATTTATTTGTATATGTAATTATATATATAATTATATGTATTAATTATATATATTATATATTATATATATAATTATAATTATATATATATAATTCTAGTTTTTACTGGGGGCAGGGAGGGAAGGGTTGTAGTTTTTTTTTTTTAATATGGAAAACTAATGTGCTAACGTGATGGAGTGCTGCTACCTTCCCTCCATCAATGATGCCAGCAGCATGTGCCAGTGGCAGCAGCCTCCTTAGTAAGATGAGTGTAGCTCAGATGATGCTTGAGGAGTTGAAAAGTGCTCTCTGAAGAAGAAAAGAGGGTTAAAGGTGTGTTTGTGCTTCCCAGCCCTTCACTGCCCACCCCACTCCAGTATTTAAGCGCAGCCAGGAGCAAAAACAACTTCCCAGAAAAGAGCAGGGCTGTCCTGGTTAAACTGTTCAGACGAAATGTACTTTCAGCCTAATAAATCCAGTATATGACTTTCATTCTGAATGTGTAAAATACTCCCACTCAGAGGTCTATTTCAGATTTTAAAATACCTGTAAATAAAAGACCTGTAACTGGTCTGAATATAAGGCATTTAATTTAGTGAAAGACCTTGAGCAACCCCTGTTTGTGTAGCTGGATTTCCACAGACTCATAAATGGCAGACTGGCCGTGTGAGGGCATCAGCTGCTTCTCACAGTACCCCTCTGCCTTGGGTTGCAATATACAACCAAAAGCATGTATTCTATTCCCAATCTGTTGAAAACCAGTTGAAGAGGAGTTTTTTTTCTTTCAACTCCAGGAGGGAGGGGGCAGGTCCCTTCTTTTATGGGCCAGCTGTTAAAACCAGGTAGAGCAATGTTCCTTATCTCTTCCAGGACCCATCCTCCATCCAGGGGGATATCTTCTGCTAATGGATCATTAAGGCTCACCAATGACTGATACAATTACATCATCCCATTGTGAGATGCTCCACCCAGTGGGGGGAGCCAACCATTCCTACCTGGATAAAAACTGAGATGCAGGAATACCAGGTATCCTGTTTTCCACTGGATTTCCCAGAGGAGGACTGGACCCATCTCGCCACTACTGGACCCTTCTACAGGATCATCTCTACTCCAACAGAACCACTTCTGTTACTCCAGGAGGATTTATTTGAACTACTATCAACACACTGACCAGCAGGGTGTCAGGTCATGTTCTGACTCTGTTAGGGTTTCTAGGATTTTTTTTGTTTGCTTGTTTCTTGTACTACTACATTTGTATTTTTAATATTTCTAGTAAAGAACTGTTATTCCTATTCCCTTTTCCTTGCCCGAAAGCCCTTAATTGCAAAATTATAATAATTTGGAGGGAGGGTTTTTCTCCATTCCAAGGGAAGCTCCAGCTTTCCCTGGCAGGCACCTGTCTTTCTACACCATGACACCCTCAATGCAGAACTGCAGGGCGTGAGCCCACAGCTCTGGAATGGCAGTGAGGGGCCCAGCAGGTGAAGAAGGAAACAGTGAATTTAAGACCTCAGGCAGAAGGAAAGTTTTTGGAGCTTTCCTACTATCAAGGAACAGGTTTTAGTTATACAGTTATGAATTTCAAGACTAGTCTAAAAGAGAGTAATATTTTAATTCCCTGTAAATCAACATTACTTTATTCTACTGAAACTGTGAGCCTTGGTTGCCTCTGATTTCAGTCACTTCGAATTGTTCCTAAATCTAGACCTCTGCAAGGTCACTATAAATCTATGGGAGAGGATGGCACTGGCACAGGAATTGATAACATTATACCAACATGAATGTAGATAGAATTGGAGAAATGTGTGTTAGACACAGAGGTGTTCTGTGAGATACTCTGTTCATCCTCTGGACTAGGAAAACACCATTAAGAGATGATCTTGGTTAAAAACTATAGCTGTAGACTCTGTCCCAGGGGCACATATGCTATTACTGAGACAGTTCCATGACCTTACCCCTCTGCATATTTCCCTCAACAGTGTCAGAGAGATGGCTTAAAATACATATTTTGTTAGAGAGTAAATATGTAAATAATCTCCTTTTCATTGTGCAAATGTGCTTTCTTGGTGTAAATGTCTGATCCTGTTCTTCATGAGATGTCTTCATCAGTTATTTGAAGCACATAAAATCAATATTTAACATAAAAATGTAATTTTTGCTGCTACCTAGGGAAGGAAATACAATTACACCTGCTCAGACTGTTAGAGTGTTACCATGTGATCATCCTTAGATAGTGAGTTGTTAACAGTACATAGAGAAACCTATCCCAAATTCAGACTCCAAGTTATGCCTGGGAAAATCTTATTTCTCAGACATGTATCCTTGTTCATTTTTGGCACACTCACGCAGTAGATTTGAATTTTTGTAGTAATTTATTTAAAGTCTGTCATGTCATATTGCTTAATGGCTTGGACCTAGCTCTCAAAACGAAGAAATTCCTGAATTCATTCCCAGACTCTTGAATTGTGACTTTTAAAAAGCAAACTAACTGCCTTATTGTGAAAATGTGGATATTCTTACTCCTTCATTAGAGAGAGGCTGATTAGGATGCAATATTTTCAAGACCTGTATGTTAATCATCATTATTAATGCAAACCAGAATATGAAAAGCAATTTTCCTATTGTATAAACAAGACCATATTTGAGAATGACGTGTACTAGGGTATCTGGAGTGGCATCCATTTCCTGTAGACATTTAATTTTATAAAAAATGGATATCTGCTCCAAAAAATAGCCTGGGGTGAATGAGGCATCAGCTCATAGTTGAGGGAGGGAAAATTCACTGTAAGGATGTAAAAGTTTAGTGTAACAACAAATGCAGTGATCAGTTTTGTTGGCATGTCAGATGTTCCTCCACACTTTTTATATCTCTAAGGCGCTGCAGAATATATTTGCAGTGACCATACAACAGACAAACTGGTTTGGGATTTTACGTTTATGAGAACAGCATTTTGTTTAATTTTGTTTCTTTTCTTAGTCCCCTGAGCTATTTGAATAATAAACATTTGCAGGATTACCGTACAGGGTAATCAGTGGAGCCTTCACCTAACAATGTAGTGCACTTAAGATTAGCTTCACTAAATATGTTCCTGGCATTCCTGTTTTATTTTGGGAAAGTCTTCTGGAGAGCTGTTCTGTGCTACTGATGATATGATACAGAAATTGAAACATAAGTGGGTGGAATTTCATGCATTACTGCTCCTGGGTAATTGTTCAACACCAACAGTCCGTGTATGTATGATTAACTATATCCAGCAATCCAGACTCCATTTCTTTGCCATTATATCTTCAGGAAAGTTTGGATCTGGGTTGGCAGCTTTTATTGTGAGATTCCAGCAGAAGGGGTCAGACACTGTGGCCATGACCTCTGGTGCATTGCTGTAGTGCAGCATTGCAGGGGTTTTTTGTTAGTTTCGTCACCCAAGCCTGCCCATTTGAAGGAACTAGTGCAGAGATTTACAAAGGAATGCAGCCAGGTTCCTGGGGTCTGAGTTCCTGTGGGAGAGCATCCTGCAATGGGCTCCCCTGTTCTGCAGCAGGAGTGGCCGCAGCCCTCTGGCGGCTGATGGGTAGCGGTGGGGGTGCAGAGCACAGACGTCTGCAGGGAGCTCTCAGGAGACCTAAGCTGGGGCTGCAAGAATCTGACCCCGATCTCGTCTCAAGTGTCAGGAGGAGCAGCTGCCTTCTTACAGAGGTATATATCAGAGATGAGGTGATTCAGCCTGCATGCCCATGTGCCACGTGTACACTTTCCCATGACGGCTTCTGATCCACTGCATTTGCAGCTTTCCCCTCATGGCTATGAGTTCTATGCTGAAAACTCATGGTAATAAATTTTAGCATTAGCATGAGGCTGTTCATAAAAGGATGGTTTCAGGTCTGTAATTTGAAGGTTAAACTGTGCTTTGTGGTTTCTCTGTGGTTATCCTTTAGCTCAAGTAAATAAATTCTACTCTAAAAAACATTCATATTCCAGAAACAGTGATGTCATCAGGGTAGTTTAGAGCTGATTTTATGTTTGATGATGTTACAGATCTTTATTTCTTGCACCACTAGTCATGTAGTGTTGCAACTTCAGTTTGAGATTAGTGAGCGCTTTCACCAAAAAACGTGAAGTGTTCCTCTGAAAAAAAGCATTAAAAATGACAAATATCGAATACTTGTGTTACTAGCAAAGCACAGTCATAATTAGAAAGATCTGGACATATAAGTATGTGCAAAGTTATGGAAATGTTAATTTTTTTTACAAACAAAATCCTCTTAAGTGGCAAATTAACTTCTTTGGAGTTGATGCAATACGTTGTGTAGTAAGTGTGTTGGTGAATCCTATTGGAAAACAAAAAGTTTAAAAGAAGTAAATTATATATAATACATATACAATGTGTAATATATAACATAAATAATGCTCTTATAATTTATATAATATATATTTCAGGTAATACATATTATATATGCACACTCACAAAAAAACCCAGTATGTGTGTGTATATATATGTGTGTGTGTGTGTGTGTGTGTGTCTATCCTAATAGAGATTACCAGGCAAGAAATACAAATGTGCTCCTTTTGCTAGTACTTTACACTGAAATGCTGAATCTATATTTGATACATTGACAAAGTGGACAGGTTTTTAAATATCCGCTGGGCAACTAATGAGATTTGCATTGGTGTTGTACCTTCCAAAATGAAACGATTCATTTCAAAGATGAATGAATACTCATCTCAGTGGGCTTCTGGCTTCTGTGCTTTGTTCTTGGGCAGGAATATCACTTCTTATTTAATAGATTTAGATTCTGTACTTCTCCATTTGGCAGATAGTGACAGGAAAAAGCAGAACCTAGAAAAACTGAATTGTTCGAGAGTCACTGTCAATGAACTAACTAAAAAAAAAAATCCTCAAAAGGAAAATGAGCTCCCTCATAATAAAACTATCTATATGTAGGTATCAGAGGGAAGAATGCTAAAGTAGATACAAAATTCAACTTTACAGCATTGTTTAGCTGTTGTTTTCTCAGATTGAAAAAAATATTTTCATGATTTTCCCTTTTTTTTAAAAATAGAAATAAGTATAATGTTGTCAGGGATTTTTGTCATTTTCTGTTAGAAATACACTGGTGTTTTCCTTTGTCAACTTAATCATTAAATTAAAAAAATAGAAAACAAATAATTTTAAGTAATTTTAAAATTAAATGTCCTTCCAATGAAAAATTAAATGTGTCATGTATAAGCAAAACAGTCATTTAAATGCAGCAAGGAGTAAAGGGTAATTAAGGTAATGCTAGTAGAATTCTAAGTATTTGGATAGAAAGATACACTGCTCCTTCCTGGTGGGATTAAAATAGGATTTATCCTTTGCACACTTAATTCCATTAAAAAGTAATATAAAACAATCAGGAAGGAAGAGCTGTTTTATTAATGTAATACAACATTCGAAGTCTTAAACAATTTTCAAGAGACACATTTGGCTTTTGTAATTTTAATATCTTGATCTTTCTTTTTATAGACTGTATAATCTACATCTTTGCAAATTGCTACTCAAATGCCTAAGTCTTAGCATTAAATTATCAGTGCTGACTGAAATTTGGTATCCATGGAAAAAAATTGTATTTTATTATGAAACAGAAGGAAAATCAGGAGTTTTCCAGGAAGTCTGGAAAATATATTTTGGAAACTCAAACTCTAAGGATGTTATCAGATAATGCATTTTACTCTGCTGTAGGAGCAGGGTCCCAGAGGCAGCTTCAGTTCCTGTTGTGGTTTGTGAGTGCAGGATCTGGGTTACACAAACACACTGGAGATTCTGTGGAATCTTGTAGGTATAGCTAAACCCAGGATTTTGAAAACTTAAAATTGATTAAATCAGGAATAGAGACATTTGAATTTGGTAAATATTTCAATATGAGACCAGTGATTGGTGAATGGTTTGTATACTAGAAAACAATTAAAAACTATTAACTGGACATTAGCTGTACCAGTACCACTGCTGTTCTGACAGCCTTCACCCATTAGGTTTGATTCTCTTCTGTGAACAAAAATGCACTGTAATTTTCTCCTCCAGCACATGAAGAGGTGTGTAAATGTGTATGTACAGACATATACGAATGAACATTTTAAGTAATAAGCTCTGAAGGCCTATAATAGAAGACATAAACATTGATGGGGCATTGAGTCTAAGGATTAATCTGGTTTTTTGCTGATGAATAGGCTATTAGGCTTTAATATCACATTGTTTAAACTACATTTTTGTGGAAAAATTATTATTTAATGACTATCTCTGCCATCTTTGTAATATACTGATGGTCTTGACAGATTTTCAGGATCCATTTGTTAACAGTCCCGGGAGGGGTGTCATGATGATAAATAATGACTGTATCATCCAGTGTTGTCTCTAGAGAGATGTTCCCTCCAGAACAGGGTGACTGGGAAAAATGGCTAATGGCTCAAACTGAAGTGACATACAGACTGAAGGTTTCATATGACAGTATTTCAAGCTAAAGGCAGATTCTGTATATTGGTATATATCACCTCTCCTCTCTGTGTTGTTATCCAAATAATTTCCTGACATAGTTTATTCAACAGCCTTTCCTGCTTTCCTCTGACCTAATTTCTGCCTTCAAATGGTGCAGCATCCACTCATAACATGTGTGATGGAGGTGTCTGGCTTGTAGGCTGCATCTGAAAGCATATTAAGCAAAACCACAATGGTGCCTGGAAGCCATAAGCCTGAATATGTCAGGTGGATGATGCTGGAAATACAGTTTCTAGTTTAACTGTCATTTGAGACGCATTGCAAGTAAATAGCAAAGTTAATGTTTATACAAGTAACCCAAGTGTGTTTTCCTGGGATATCCAGGACACAACTTCCATCTGTTCATTTATAAAATGAGTCTTACAGTCTCAGAGTCCTTACACTGTCCTATCTAGGTACAATTTTTGTGCCTAGCTCACAAAGGTGAATCAGCTGATAGACCTCCAATGGCTGCCCAGGCCAGCAGCTGGAGTGGGACTGTGAAGGAGAGAGGAGCAAACATTAAAACCTTCTATATTCTGTGAGCGAAATACTTGATATCCACAAAACACATTGACAGACTTGAGGGAAGGAAATTAGAACACAAACCCATTCCTCCTTACGGGTTTCTAACCTCCCATTTGCCCCCTGTGCTGTGGTGTTTTCCAACAAAGCCATCTTAAGATTAATTTTCTTACATTAAATTTTGCTATTCCCAGCAAAAATAATTGCACCTTTTTGCTGGCTGGAGATTGCTTAACACATTGCTTTCCATATTTTCTCTTTCTATTTATTCTCATGAATACATATGACTGTGCACATGTCCAGAGTCCACAAATTATACATCAGATTGCAGTGGAATCTGCAGCAAGAAACATGAATGTCGCAGTACAACAGGAAAGGAACAACACTCATGCACTGAGATGTCCAAGGCAAAAAAGGGCAGTTTATTTGCAGACCTTGACATTTGTAGAATTCCAACAGTGACCATGGATTGGAGGAAAAAAATTGTCCTCTCCAACCACACTGGTCAATCCAACAGTCCATCAATTCTCTCCTCCTCCAGAAGGGAATGCAAAACAATCATTATTTACAGGAAAAGTGCGTGAGAAACTCCATCTCAAAAGGTAAACACAGAAGGCTGAAACAGAACTTTAGAAAAACAGAGTGGAACAGGGTGACACATGAACAGTATGAGGTCAATAATCATTAAAAAAATTGTTAGCAAAACTTATTTCTGCAGCTCTGGCAAACCTAAAGCATTCAGCTGAAAATATCCTTTTGTGTCACATTATGCAAATACCAAGGTAAACAGTCAATGCAGAAGAGAATGTTCATTGCTCTACTAGAAACTAGGTATGGACTAGGTGTAAGCTCCAATACAGTCAGCAGAAGACTCACTGAATTAGGATCCTGGAGGACAATTTAGCTGAATCAAAGTTTTATTTTTTTTTTCCTAAATTTCGTTCATGTACTTGGTTACATATTTCAAGATAACTTTCATTAGGTATCTGATTTTTAAAAACTTTTAATAAGAGTTTTGTTAAGTTTATGAAATTTCGTTGAGATATTTGGTCAAATGTTATGTTAAACTGTTACTGAAACTTTTAATATAATTTAAATAAGACAAGGAGCTGCTTTTTTCTTTAAAGCCAAAAAGAATGTTGTCGATTAGATAATGAGCTTATTTAAATTTTTGGTTTGGGCAATCATCAGTCTGACAAGGATTTTAATGTGATCTAGAAAGGCTGGCACCTCTATAGCTGCAATAACTATTGCCTCCTGCTCAGAAGCAGCACGGAGCTGGAACTGGGGAGGAGTTAAACAGGCGAGGCTGCTGGATCCAAATAATATCCAGAGGTTGTAATGTAATGTGAAGTGCTGTCTGGACACTCTGACCCATTCCATTTGCTCGTGCACAGGATGTGACAGTCCTGTTGGACAACTGGAAAATGCCCTTGGCTTTGTGGTTGTTCAATGTACCTTCAAGCTGCTCATCTGGTGAACTTGTCAGTCACATTCCCCATTGAAAATGCAGGGACAGAAGGGCAGGGTGGCAGTGCCAGGGTGGCAGTGTCCTTCAGTTTCAGGTGCAGACACAGTACCCATGAGGAGAGTGCTCTGGTGCATCTTGCACCACTTCATGCCTTCTGCCCGAGTCCCCGTGGCTTTCCACGCTCTCCTGCCTTTTCCCAGCAGGTGCTCTGCATGTGCCTGCAGGTGCTCCATGGACATGGGGTGGCAGAGAGATGTGCTCTCTCACACATCTTGTGTGCATCCTGAAGCAAAGCCCCTTGAGCCTTTCCTCAGAAAACCTCTATACCCAGTATAGACAGCAGGGCTTGTCACACCCCATCAGTGTGGAGATTTCATGTCCAGAGACAGAAGTTGTTTGTCTATTTAATCTTAATTTCATGCCTGCATTCAAGGCAATGGCTTCGTGCACGTTTACTCCCTCAAATATGCACACTCATATTCTTGTACCCTTGGGTCATTTAGCTGGAAAAAACACATGTGTGGGTAATACACTATTAATATTTAATCAAACCCTATTAAGATTTCAACAAAACTAATATTCAGAAAACTGAGCAGATTAAAAAAAAAAGGGCAACCATCATTATTTTTTAAAGTCTCAGGTGAACTAGGTTTATATAATATTATATATGATGGATAAAATACTGTACAGAAGATAATCTTTGCCATGTATCTACACTTTCAGAAATGACAAATGACAGAGCTGTGGGGGCTTCATACTGCAGATATGGTTCCCATGCTGTTTCATATTGTTAAACAATATGTGCTTGGATGAGTTAGTGTCCCCTCATAAATGCAGGCCTTCAAGCAAATTCTGAGGAATCCTACACAGAATTTAATTACATTAGGAGGGAGAAACAAAGGTTATTTATTAGACTAAGAGTTTGCAGAGTGTAATGTAAGTACAAATGTAAGTTCCATCCCTCCTTGGGCTACTTGGATGCAATGTGCTGCCTGCAGCCAGCTTGAACCAAGCACTAGAATTGTCAGTGGGCTTTTCATCCCAGGTCTCTTGCTGAAAAAGTTACTGTTCTTGTGGTTATGATTGAATTGTGAATTAACATTGCAAATGACTGTCTATAGTCTCTGGTTCCTGACTGTACAGCTCCTATTTGCATAAAGTCTCCTCTGAACTGTGGAAGAGCAGGTTGAATTTATCCCACACTTGGACAAAAAAAAAAAAAATTGCTATTTTTAATTTTGTGTGAACAAACACTTCAAAGCACTTTATTACAGCTGATAAAAAAGAAAAAATATTTTCTCATGTAGGCAAGTTTACATGTCACGTGAGTGACCACATTGACAGAACTTAAGATTTCCACTTTCTTAGCCTCATCTTCAGTCTCTCAGGCTACAGGTTTCTTCAGACCATCAAATGTCAGCCATGGAGTTGAGCTCAATGCCCAAGTTAATGCTCTCTGGAGAGAGATGAGTTGGTTCTGTCTCCAGCTTCCCAGGAACAGGGGTGGTTTCTGTTGGGGTGGCACCACAGGTCCTGTTCCCTGCCTGCTGCTTGGCTCATGGGCAGTGCACAGCGTGACCTTTTCCTGAGAACACAGACCTTTTCCTGAAAACACAGACCTTTTCCTGAAGAAGGTCTAGCATAGAGATGAGTCCATACCTGGCACGTCTTCAGGGCACCACAACACCGCTTGAGTGTTGACAACAAGGGAGGGCTGTGCCCAAATGCCTCCTGATGGGAAACTGCCTAGGCAAGTGCATTTATCCTTTCTCAGAAGGACATTTACCATATAGTTCCTCTGCACCCTAATGACCATGCTTCCTTCATATTGCCTGCTGCTATGCCCCAGAATACTCTGTGCTCTATTGGCTAAAACAGATCATTGCAATGCTGGTCTTTGTGTGTTTGTACTTCAGATTAAAGGATGTGGCTTTGACAAGACATCTGCTGAGCAAACCACTTTTTCCTTAATCAGCATGCTCTGCCCCTATCTGCTTAATCTCTTCTAAGTCTCATGATAAAAATAATTGAGCCCACAATCTCAGAAGCATGAGCTCTTAGGGGATTATTTATGGCACTGACTAATTTGGGATTTATTTCTTAGAGGGATGCTGTGTCTGGAAATCTAGGCACCCCTAATTTTCCTTCCTCTAAAACTTTTATTACACTGTCAGGAACTTTCTCTTTTCCATTTTTTAACAGTAATTACACTGTCAGATAAATCAGTAAATCCTTTAGATCAGATATTTTGCAACAGGGCCATTTCTAGGTGGAGTCTTCTGTGGTCCATAAAAGGTGTATTCTCCTGCAATGGAAGTACCTTTGACATCTCTCTTTTACATGACTATCAATTTTTGCAGCAATTGCAAAGGCCTTATAACTCAGTTGTCTTTGCTTCTGTGTTTGGTTGCTGGTGTTGAGCAGGTTTAAAGATAATAGGCAATTGGAATCAGGCAGATAGACTGTGTGTATGCTTATTTGGTTCTCTAGAATCAAGCTAAAATCTTATTGTCCTTGTTCCATTATGACTGTACTTGTTAGCTACTTCACCCACAGATTTTATTCATGTGATTTTGATTTGCAGATGTCTTACAAAGCTCCTTATATAAATGGAACTCTGCATGATGCAGGGGTCAAATGAGTGCCAGGTGAACGTGAGAAACCTGACAATCTCTCTGCACCACGCCCTGCAGGTGAGGGACATGGTCATGAAAGGAGCTTGAATAAATGAGCTTATTCATGAAATACACAGGCATCTTTCATCAGATCGTGTGACTTTAAAGCACCAGATTTGGAGCTGGTTTCTGAAACTGACTTTGCTGCTGAGTCACTGTGTGTTAGTGGCAGAGGATGGTATAAATAAGCCCCAGCTCCTGTGTCCTGCTCCACAGGTGTCTGACCTCAGTGTAGTTATTTGCTCTCTCAATCTCTTCCCTAACAATCTCCCATAGTCATAGTCTTCCCACATCTGAAAAAGGAGGGGTGAAAATGAACCCACCTTTTCTGGTGCCTGGACATTAGGGAGGAGCCCTGTGTAAATGCAAGTTATGAATAATTTTTCTTCCCTGATCAGCTTGTCTCTTATGGGAAGTGCTGAAACTTTTAATTCTCTTGATGATTTGTTTAGAGATACAGATCCCAGGGGTTGTTAATGACATCACACAGGCAAGCAGATAGTCACACAGACAAACAAAATTAAAGCTAACTTTTCCTGTTTGTCACTGCAGTGGGCAAATATGAACTAGAGCTGAACTAACTTTAGCTCTGAGATGAGGAGGAGGTAGCTGGTATTTTGTGAATCTCTGGGAGGAGAGTGGAAGCTGGAGGGTCAAAAACCATCAGGAATTGAAATCTCTGCCTTTGATATGTGTTATCAGTTGTGGAGTGCAGGAGAAACTGCAATGGTGCCAGGAGCATGATTGCTGTCTTTAATGACATATTTCTTTGGGGATTGCTGCATTCCTGGTTCATTTCAGGAAAGTGTGGCTCCCTGACCTGCTGTGCACACCCACTGAGTGAGGGGCAGCAGCTGGGGCAGAGCACACCCAGCTCATGGTTCATGGCACCAGGTGTCTCAGAAAACCCTTGTCATGATTTTTGCAGTATGTTTTTATGTTAAATGGGTTTTTTTGCTGTCCCCCATGTTAGTAATTTTGTCCTAAGTTGTACCCCCCCACCCTTCCCTGTACGGTTAGTATTGTCTAGCTGTCAATCCTTCCTAAACCCTGCCTTTCCTTCCAGACTGTTCCCTAACAATCTCCCAACTTTCAATGCCTTATTAGTTGTTTAGATTGTTATGCTTTTTGTTGTTGGTTTCAGTGTTGTAATCCCCACCTTGTTCCCCTCTCCCTGTTGGATCCTTGCCCTGGACTCTGCCCCCAAAGCAGTCCTTTAAAACCCACTGTCCTGCCCTGAGAGAGGTACTTCTGAGGTGCTTTCATTCCTCTCTTAGTCAGACCTTTTGCTTTCACTTTTCGTTTAGAGATTTTAGGTCCTACCCTCTGCTCTGCCTTCGAATTAGGTTGTGGTTTGTGTTATGCTTTTATAATAAATCTCGGAGCTGTAAGCTCAGCCCATCGTGCATCTTTTACACTGATCTGCCAGTGACTGCCGGGGACACACGGCCCCGGGGGAATGTGTCACACCCCCATAAAGGAGCAGAAAAATCAAAGAGTCCTGCGACAATGATGCCCTCTGCTTTTCCTTTCTTCTCCCCAGCTGTTTTCATTAACCATATTTCACCTCTGGGCAATGTTGCACTGGATGAAGCCTCCTCTTCATCTGGGCTGTGCAAAGGTGAAGTCATGCTGGTCCTGGCGTGCTCCTCTGTGCCTTTGTGACTGCTCAGTTTATGGTGTAACTCTGTACAGGAGAATTGGTGCTGCAGGCACCATGCCAGCATTTGGCTTCACCTGTTTTCATGGCTCTGAGGAGAGCCTATCACCTTCCCCAGAGTGGGGAGGTAAATTATGTTCCTTGCCACTTTCTATGTTCTATAGAATAATGATTTCTTGTGAAAGGGAGGGAAAAATATTTCTCTCCTTCTGAAGTGCTCTTACCTCTCAGAAATATGCTCATGAAATACTCCAATTGAAAAGCTTTTGTCTACATATTTTATCATTTAGCCAGAAGTGCCACTGTTACAGAGAGGCTTCATTTATTACTTTGCTTAAGTGTCAAGTCCTCATTTCTGGTTTAATCTGAAGACTATTTCAGACTTCAGCTCTTTGGGGAAAGGAAATGAAAGTGGACTCAAGAGTCCTTTGTTTCTGAGCCCCTGGTTACCACTCAGGAAAATGCTTTTATGCTACAAATGGATAAAAACTACAAGAGTTCATTCAGGAATGTAACATCCATTTAATTGATCCATTCACAATCCCAAAATTGAAGACAGAATTTATTAGGCTTTGACATATGGGTTGAGTATGCTCCTTTTGTTCTAGATGACGTTTTCTTCCTCTCAAATTTAGCTAAAAATGTAATAGCCCCTCAGTTCAACAGATTCACAAACCTCCTTTGTCTCTGTTTGGTCAACCACTGACTCTTTGTAAAGCCCAACAAGGAATCACAGTCTCAATGGACAGTCCCACTATGCTGTGGAGTAAGAAAACCAAAAAGGACTATCATGAATTACTTACAAAGTTCACCGACATACAGCTACTGACAAGAAGAGTAATGACTAGCTTCTTGGCTTAGCTCTTCTAAGCTTCTCTTTCTTTTTCCTTCACAGAAGACTTTCATTACTGAACTACAAAGGTGTAAATGGGCTGACAGTGTTTTCTGCATTCATGGAATGACAGAAAATCTAACAAGTACTGTGGGACATGGACATTTTTCATGGCATCATGTTTTATTTTTAAGCTCAGAAATACCAGCTTCTTCAGATAAACGTGCAGCTTCCCTCAAACATGAATGATACCTCCTGCCTTATTCTTGACTGTGCAAGTCACAGCTGCTGGGTGTGTTTTGAATCCACCAGGAGCAGGTTAATCAGACCTCATCACAAGATTGCTTGGAATGTGTGTGTGAGATTGAAGGAAATGTGGGCTAAGGTGGGCTTAGGGCATAGCCATGCTTTTCCAATCTATGCAGTGCTAGGGGCTGAGGCAGTGAGTAGAGCAGAAACGTAGTTACGTTTCTGAAATACACTGCTTACTGTCACCTCTGTCACTTGGACCCTGCTACAGAGCCACGAGGACTGTTTCTGCAATGTCACACGAGCTGCTGACAGCCATAAACTACATCAGCCAAACCATGCAACACAAACAAAAATATTATTCATTTATTTAAGTTCAACCAGACACAAAAATCCCACTGTTTCATCACCTTATATATGTTGGATTTTCTTGCAGATTTTTCAAGATAGCTGAGTCCTCTCAGACTAAACTGCTTATGTGAGTTAGGTTAAAATCCAAACCTCTGGGCTATGATGCTGATGAACCCTCTGAAAAACATCCTCCCACTCTGCCAAAGAGCTCTTGGAAGGGGCTTGAGGTGTTTCTCACCAGTTCTGCCCTCACCCCACAGCAACTCGAGCCCCCCTAGAAGTTTTCCTTCACCTCACAGCGAGACTGTCACATCTAAGGACATCAAAGTCTCACTGCAGGGCCAGTAAGTGCTAGTGGTGGGCAATATGAATCCTTTTGCACTTAAAACTGGGAAACTAATTTCCTTATCTCACTTTTATGTTTGCATCGCCCTTCCATTGTTTTGTGCCCAAGAGCACTGATAAGGATAAGGTGCATTTTGTGGACAGCACTTTGTCAATTGCATCCTATAACATGCTGGGGTTCAAGAGGTCTCTGCTCCACAGGTGAGAAGCTGCAGCCATTTCACAGGCATGCTGATTCCCAAGGTTACCATCTCAATTTCTGCTGACCTCCTGGACAGCAGAGAAGTGCTTTACTCATCAGTCAGGGACAGCTCTCACCTTCCTTCCTGTTACCTGTTCCTTTTACTGTTGGTACTGTGTACCAAAATGGTACATTCTCTGGCTGAAACCTCTCTGTTTGAAAGCTGTTTGCAACAGAGCTATGCCAGGGAGCTTCTACTTCTTGCTCTATTTAATGCCCAGCCTTAAAATTTTGGTTAATTAACAGTGTATCTTTTAGAAACAGGAGTAATCCTTGCGAGCAGATACCCTGATTTCAAAGGCTACATTATATCACCTGTTTCATTAAGGAGGGCCTTTGCCTAGGACAGCTGAAATATTTTGCCAAGAGGAAACCAGATTTTTTGATGCCTTCCAGCCTTATAGATAGCAACTTTTAATGAAATGGGCAAACTTTCTATTGCGACTTTAAAGTTATTTAACGTCTTCCCACTTTCCCCATCTGATTCTCTTAATTTAATATGGCTTGCAATTAGCTTCTGCAGGCTTCATTCAGAGGAGCTTGTTCAAAAACACTTACCAAAACCAATACTTTGGCACCATAACAAGGAAATGCTTGAAGGTCTGCAAACTCCCCACATACAGATAAGGAGAGTGATTTTTTTTTTCTGCAGTGTATGCTTGTTTCTTGTGCTAAAAATTAAGCCAATTTTTGATGCATTTACTTCAGAGGTATATAACCTTATCCTAGAACAAGTAAGGTAAGTGTGGTGCATGTGAGGTTTCCTTTAGATGATGGTCTTTTAAGCTGTGTCTGAGGTGACACCAAGATTTCTTACTTAGCACTTTGCAGGACTGAATTCAAACTGAAGTCTACAACCTTTTCTTTTCAGATATTGTTGGAACAAATATAAAACATTTTAAAATACATCCATTTTCTTTACAATTTGTGTTAAGTTATGGATGCCAAGTTAAAAGTATCACACTCTCTTTGTCTCATGTGGGATTCATGGTGAGGTTCTCTTAGTTGCTGGACAATAGAAAGTGTATCTAGAGCTTTACATTGATTTCTATGTGAATTACATATATATGTAATGCAGGCAATTTAGAAGGACATTTGCTGCTTCCAGAATGTATTCAAATTGCTTGTTTTATGCAGCTTTCTTGGTTATAAACAGTTTTCACACTGGTTTTGTTTTCTCATTTTTTGCTTTTTAGCGATATTTAACCTGATGGAGAAACAGATTTGTTTTCTTTTTTTTTTTTTTAATGATTATTGTCTATGCTGATTACTTTTTCCCAGTAAAATGTAGGACAATTGATTAATGTTATGAAAAGTAATTTGTGTTGTTTTGTAAAGCTTGCAACAATTTCTGTGTTGCTTTTATGTTAGGCTGCAGACTTTAAGCCTGATTTTAGGAGCAAATCATAAGTGGACTGAATATGTGTTACTGTGAGAAATGAGTGGGAATTAAAGAGCTGAGATAGACAATCCAATGGTGCTTTCCTCCTGCCTCTATTTTCAGCTTAATAGCTGGTTTCTCTAAGTGACAGGTCTCTCATTCTTCCACAAGCTTTCTCATGAATGTCTTCTTCCCAAATCATGTCAAGCTGTGGACTCTCTCTAAAAGTAGTCACAGTAATAAAGAAACACTGTGAGCATTTTTACTACTATCTAGTCTGAAATGTAGTCCAGACAGGGGGCTGAGTTTTTGCGACCAAAACAAAAAGGGTGAGAAGAATATTGCAGCAAATTAACAACAGTATAAATAATAACTAAAAAAATATCCATTTAGATGATACACCATGCAAATTGGTCTAAACAGTTCTCTATTAATCTGTTTATATCACTTTCTCTTACACTTCTCATCCTAAACCTTTTAAATCTGATGTTGTGCATAATATCAAATGAATGCTGAGCAATTCTTCCTTGACAACATAATGTGGAGTTAATACTTCACACATTTAACCCAGTATATATAAATATAAGAGCATATGGCACAAAATTAAACTGCTGGCTGCTGTTCCACTGAACTAAAAGGCTCTTTTGGTCAGAAATGGATCACAATTGTGGTTTTCCTGTGTCCAAATCTTAATACAGTGACATATTAGATAACAGTGAATCTAGAGTAGATACCCCTATGGTATATGAGGAGATGCTAGAGCTGTAAAGCCACATCTAGATTAGGGTATTAAAAATATTAAGATTTGTTTACTGGTAAAGAGACCAACAGGCATGATCTACCCTGCCCATGTAACAGGCTGTAAAACACCATGGTGGGGCACACACTTCCTGCTGGGAATGGTCCTCAAGGAGTTCATCCCTGTTCATCATCTGCACAGTGTCCTGCAACACAGAATTTATCATTTCCCCAGTAACAGTCCCTGGTACTGTTTAATGCAAACATACATGTTTAGCATGATCTTCTTGCTGGTTTCATATCTGTTCTTGCTGTTCACCTATAGACTTGGTTCACCACATCCAGATTCATCCTGTCAGACCCATTTGTGGCTTGAAGGATCAGAGTTGCCACTTTGCCAGGTTGAGTATGGAGGGGAAGGATAACTGCACAGGGGGGAGTCAAAGCTGAACCCTGAGAGGCCTGGGCATACTTTGTCATTTAAACAGATCAGGAAATACTAGAATGCTGAAGCACCACTTGTAATATGCACCATCAACAAACAATCATCCAGTTGCACAGACTGGACATATAATGTACAGAAAACAGTAAAGGGAATAAAGAAGTAGGCCAGAACAGGGGATTATGTGGGATAGACACACTTCTGTTGCCTCCATGCTTTGTCTGCCTTTCATCCTGACTTCAGCTGTTTGTTTCTTGGGTTTTTTGTTTTTTTCACTGTTTGGATTTTATTTGTTTTCAGTTCATTGTTAGGCATTTACAATCTCCCACCAGTTTCTTCAGAAACCCCAGGATAGCTACATGTGCTGTCCAGAAATGGACAAAAGGCTTTTCCTGAAACCAGTGTTTAATGGAGATTGAATTTTAAAAATCTACAAACTTGTTATTTTCTTCTGACAAATGGAAATAGCAGACAAGAATGATTTTCAGTGGGCTTTATTTTTGGCTGATTCTAAGAAGATTAAATTAAACACTCATTCTTCTTCACAAAACCAAACTAAAAACCTCCTCCAAGGCAGATTGTAGCATTACTGTGCATATGTTAATATGAAATTGTATTTTGGAGTCAAAGACTACAATCCGAGGTGATCAACAGCAAAAAAACAAAATATCATAATCATAAGTTCCAAGTAGTTTTTCTATGGCTGTCTTTTTTTGACCATGTCAGATCATCATATTGTATGCTGTTTGGATTTAGTCCTCTAGAAGTTTATTTGTTACTAAGTGAGTATAGTACCTGTACGCTGGATGTGAACAGAACCTAAACAGAACAGAAACTGAGGAATTTACTGACAGTGAAGAATAATTATGCTTCTGGCCAGCAAAAAAAATCTAGTATGTTTTGTAGGGGAAACAAAACCTCAGGGGGGAAGGAAAGGCAGCTAGTTGCCATCAGCAAGTAAGTGGCAGGAAGTCATACTTCACATCGAACTAGAATAACACAAATGACACAGTGAAGCACAAGCTAATCACTGCAGCCATTTTGCTGGGGGCAAGTAATTGAGAGACATGGGAAGCAGTTTTAGGAATGCCAAAAAAATACATCATTATTGGCTATTTGATGGGACATGTCAAAAAGGCACAGTCAGCTGAATATTAAGACACATTTGAATAGACATATCTGTAGCAGCTCAGACAATATTCTACAGATGGAGAGCTAATGCTCAGGAATGACATAAGCAAGGAAGACATTAAGGTATTTACACTCCACTTTAGCTCTGCTAATAGATAGATCCATAATCTGTGAACAGCTCACCAAGTCCCAGTGAGACAATGTGGTGCACTATGTGGGCTCTGCAGATTGCTGGGTCTCCTTCTATTGCAAATCCACAATGGCCAGTAGCTAGTGTGAGGACTGCAAAGAAGGCAAAAGTTCTTACAGTCTCATAATAACTCCCTTCACTGCACTAGACTCTATTGTGTGTTGACTTCCATGTCAGCTTACAGATAATAGATGTAGAGGAGAAACAGCTATGGATATGGAATTATTCCATGTAGGTGTTCTTAGCACTGAGAATAGGAAATAAAACTTCCTTTTTCTGGACTGCTATTTTTATTCTTATGAAACAGAAATATAATACATGCTTCTACAATTGTAATTTTTGCAACTTCATTTGTTTGGCACTACTTTAAAATCAGTCTTGCTTGGCTTTGGCTATATACTGCTTATTTTATTTCTGTGATTAGCCTCATTGGAACAAAAACAGTAATTCATGGAAACTATGTCCACAAGCATACCCAGGAATAGTAGCATGGGCCTGCTATTTGCCAGTACATGGGCCACAGTGTATGTTTTGCACTGGGAAGACTCCAATGGGGTGATTTTTGAGTAGGCAGAATGACTGCTATCTGGTTTTGATTGTGCTGTTCTAGAGGAGCTGGTGTCCTTTCCTTCTCACAGACTTGGCTGGCAGGGAGCCACTGATGGGATATTTCTTTATGATGGGAAACATTCCCTTCTTAGGGTTATTTGGTTTCTCTAATTTTTCACTAAGATAATTCCATGCAAGTTAGGCATATAGAGCTTTGGCAATGTCTTTCATGTATTTTGGTTTTTTTCTGAAGAATAGCACAATTTTCCCAAGAGGTTGATCTTACGTACTGGGAGTTTTTGTTTGTGTAGGATGCTGGTACTGGGTGACTCAGAGGGCTGGGAAGGGGTGCAGTGACCCAGAGTCCTTGGAGACACTGGGATAGTGCAGGTTCTCATTAGCCTTATCTTCTTTTGGCAGTGTAAAAAACACTTTTAACAGTGAGTCAAACATTAGTGATGTTTCATATTGATTACTGAGTGTAAAGGGCAGTTTGAATTACATCTGGAACACTTGAATGCCACCCTTGAGCTGGCTGGGGAGGCAAGTGATGGCCCTCCATCTGTGATCTGCAGCCCACGTGCTCCTCTGAGTGCCATTAAAAAGGGAATTGGAGGATGTATGATCTATAGAAAAGAGTATGCCTGTTCTGTCACTTTCTTCCATGCCAATACATATCGATTTGCACATGCAGGGCCTTCTTAATTTAAGGTGCCAGGGCAGGAGTACACCAAGTTCCTCAAAGCAAGTGAACAACTCTAGAAATTCTACTAGACAGCAAAGAAACAAGTTTCATCTTTACTTCATCAGCCACGTAGTTTACTTTAGCCCATAAGCTAATACAGTTTAAAAAAACATGAAAATGTCAGCCCTGTAAAAATTAAGTCAAGCACCCTCTAATAATGATCTGTTTTAAAACAGAGTCCTGCAACGTACATTAGTTCTGCAATTCACCTTAACAGGCCCTTAAAATAACTTCACAGAGCAACATTTGACATCCTTTACTGTAGTATTTTTGTCACTCTCTGTAGTCACCAATATAGGGTCTTAAGACAGAACTGCATGTCTCCAAAAATGGGCAGATATGTATGAGAATGTCACACCATTTTTTATGCAGATAGGCTACCTTTTGAAAGATTTTGCTGGCACATACTATTAGTGGCATGTTTTTTACTAGTTTTAATTGTGGCAATATAAAAATACAGGTACAAAATTATTTTTAGAAGTGAAAACTGCTGCCAGTGGGCAACACACTAAAGAGAGCATGGAGATATCATAATCTACACAGTATTAACTAAATTGTATTTACACTGTTTTGTTCTATTTTGCCTTAGAAAAATTGCTAAGACCCTTAAAGAAAATATGTAAAAAAAAAAACAACTAAAAAAGAAGAATGTCTGTTTGGTATTGTCTGGTTGTCTTGTTCAAGGCACAGAAGAGTCTAAGTTATGCAGAACTGGATTTTTTCATCACTGAAATCAGTGAAAATGAAATATTTTGACATTAATATTAATGATTGCACAGAGGAAGAGGCTGCCTTACAATCTGTTTGCATTATTCAGGCTGTTTTTCAGACTTTGTGTTTTAAACTTTGGTTATTCTTTTCTCCTGGAACAGGACAGTGAGCATATGTTCAGCCTACCTATTAATCTCCAGCCAGCAGCATTCAGTTTGGAACCAAAATCATACAAGCAGTATGAGCTGAAAGTTAAAAGTGCTAAGCAGATGGGCTTTTATTGGTCTCATCTTCATCAAGTGTTGGTTAAATTTGTACAGTCAGTGTTTTGGTTTAAAATGTCTGAAACATTTTTGCTGAGCTTTCTTCTACTGTGTTTCAAGCCAGAGCTGTGTTTGCCACAGCTCTGAGCTCTTCTGTCCAGCATCTAAGTTTCATATACGTGGTGCAACTTCCAGTACACAGCTCTGGGATCAGCAGAGATTTGTGATCATTTTGTGCCCATGGGGTACATTTCACCCAAGGACTTCTAAGCCTCCCAATGGATGGCAATTAGGTGCAGAAAGATATCTCTTTTATTTACATTGAATTACCAGTTGTGGGGACCAGGATCCCAGTCTTTGGTATCTGCCAGCTATGTCAGTGCTGGATTTATACCACTTAAAAATAATCATGAATAAAATGAGAAGTTGTGAAGCGATCTGGTGATAAAATGAGAATTGCCCTCTCTCCAAACTGGAGATTCACATATAACTTGCAAATGTAATTTCATAACAAAGAGAAGGAAGCTTCCCAGAAGAGGTACAGCCTACAAAATTGGTTTTAAAAAATGTCAAATGTCAAAATCACCTAAGGTAATGCATGGGATTGCACTGCTAGTGCAAGATGGGATGTCTAACCTAGCAAATGCAGAAGGAAGGTCTTGGAAGTCTGATTTTCAGGGTTTTTTGACTCGGACTGTGCTAGCAGGCCAGGCCACCTCAGGCTCTGTTTCAGGAACACTTGTTCCCAGCTGTGCATGTATGTACAAAGTTGCTATTTTGAATTTATAAAAAGTAAAATTAAAAACATTGTTACATACCCTAGGAGTTCAAAAGATACACATACAAAAATAAATAAATAAAATTTAAAAAATAGAACTCGTAGTGTAAAAATTGGTTTTATCTGCTTGAGTTTTCTACGATTACATTCTTAGCTCTTCGTCACACATTTTAAAATTCAATCAGACAAGTGTCCATCAGAGTTAGTGTCCATCAAGTGAGTTTAAATGGAGCACAGTGGTGTATAAATGGCAGAGAGAGCTGAGCCAAATAACTGGAGATCACCCATGAAATGTGATGTGTAAAGAGGAATAATGACAAAGATTTTTTTCTTCTACAAATGTTTTTTTTTTCTACAAATATTAAAATTTTCTGGATATATTAATTTCCTCCACCTGTTACCTACACATATATGTCAGAATAGATTTGAGACATTTTCATTGGTATTAATGATAATTTTCCCTGATTTTGTTTGTTGGCTACCATGAGTTTTAATTCAGTATCAACCTGTTTGCTCTGTAGACATTAAGGACTTATGTTTAAGAACTCTCACTTTCAAAGTTTCTAGGGCTCAGATTCCAGCTCTGTTAAGTTAGAGGTGTGCCCCCTTGACATGCTCATACCTATGCAGTTAGGAAAGATGATGCTTGCCAATGGTTTTTAGATGAATGACAGAGTTCTTTAGAAATAAATACTATCTGACTTCCTTCTTTTCACGTATTCATTTCTTGGCCAGACAACTGCAGATCACATGAAGACACATTTGCATTAGTCATGCTTCAGTTGTGGACCAAACAATACCACATATACTTCTGCTTTGCTATTAGCTCTAAATATGAATTGCCAAAACATTTTTTGTTGTCTCACCATTGTTTGTTGTTGGTTCTGCTGTTTAATTTTTCCTAAGATGTGCTGTGCAAATGAATACAAACTGGAAACATTTACAATTAATTTTAAACTTGTAAAGGGCATCTAAACATCTAAGTACCATTTAATCAAGCTACCACTTTCTTTATGTAGATATGAAACATAACAAACGTAATAATGACAATAAAAATATGAGAAATATGTTTTGAACCAATTTTTTAACAATCAGCTTCCAAACCTAAGTCTTCTCTGTTGGTGGACAGTAAAGAACTGATTGTACTTTTTTTCTTTTTTTAAATAAGGGAGCATTCAAAGTGCTGATGCTTTGAGTGAATTCCAGCATGAGTAATTACATCCTACCATATTTAAATATCAATTCAATTTGGGTTTTTTTAAAATTCATTTCCTGTTTCACACTGGTGGATCAGGTTGCTGTGCCCTGCTGAACAGTAGCCACATTCACCCTAAAGTTGGCAGTGTTTCTGTGGCAGACAAAGTGATATCTTTATGTCTTGAGGATGATTCTCTGAATGCTTCCACTCACATCAGTTTTACTCTGGGACAACTTTGGTAGTGTCTGCTCTGACTTACAGCAGCACAAGTGTGTATGGGAATTGCGATACAATACCAACTATATAAACATCAAATCATCAATAGTACTTGATACTGCAGGAAGTTGATTGATATAAGGCTGAATTCTGTAAAATTCACTACCCAATACTAAAAAAAAAAAAATCTTAGAATTAGTATTTAGTCTCTTGCTTTTTTTCCTCGGTTAGTCAGGATGAATTGTGAATATGGACTTTCCACTTCAACTTATTTACAGGATCATTTAGGCCCTTGGTATTTATACTTGAGTTACACCCAATAGTTACACATCAAGTACTATTAAATAACTCTTTTCATTGAATATTATGCCAAATTTCTTTGAGGGGAAAAATATACAAGTCTGTGACCAAAAAAACCCATATTTATTTCTGAGGGACATGGCTGAGAGCCCATGAGTAGTGAGAAAATCAAATTATTTAAATTTACTTGAAAGCCAACTTCATGCAATGCAGAAAGAAAAGCAGATGAGGACTGTTTCAGTTTGGCTTTGATGGTATTGTGAGATACTGAGTCCTCTAAACTCCAGGCCAAATAGAAATTCCAGATAACTTTGCAGGTAACCTTGCAGTGTCATACCCTTTATTTGCCAGAATATAGGGTCTGATACTATAGTACTGACAAAAATGAGGAGGTTTCCAGATGGCTCTAAAAGAAGCTGGATGTGATACTTAAGTTTCTTGCAGTCTTGCTTTGTCTGGACTTTGGTCCTTAAGAGTCATTTTTGATTATTAATCATAGGCTTGGGGTTCCTCTGATGCATAAGTTCCTTTAGCATAAGCAGAAAATCCCCTAAATAAGGTGAAACTGGCCTTAGATTTCAAGTTAAATTGGGTGTTATATTTGTCCAGACACTTGGTCTCTCCTGGTTGCAGTGACTAACCAAGGCGGCCTGCAGTGGAATGTTAGGGCCAATTTTATAAAATTGTAATTTTGAATTAATGCTTTATGCGTGTGAAATCAGATAAAGAGTCACTGCTCTACTGACTCTGTGGAAATGGAAGGTTTCTTAGCTTAGACATCACCAAACTATCCCAAAAGATAGAACCAGATCCACAACAAATCAAGGTTACTGCTGAAAGCTGCACTGTGTGCTAAGCAGCAAGACAAGCCTTGATCTTTTTTCTCAGTACTCTCTTAATGGGCAGAAGAAATGTTGCTTCTTTTCCCCTCAGGCAATTTACATCCAAGATTCAAAAGAGGGAGTAGTGGCTGGGTGACCTTGACTTGCATAGAACAAAGCTTCAAACAGAGTTAAACTGTTCCTAGTGAGCCTGGCTGGTCTTTTGACAATACTCTTGTATTGCTTTGGGTTACCCAGAGTCCACAGGCACAGATTTATTCTGCACTGTAATTGCAAATGCCTACATAAGGTGGCAATCCAAGAGATTTATAACTAATTGCAGTGATTGAAGTGTTAATTCTGAAATATCTCACTGACATATACCTTTTTCATGTTTCTATCTAGTAAGCAAGATAAATCTGTGAACAGGAACTTCAGTGCACATCAGTCTTGTTGACTAAAGACTGTGTATTGAGAGTTTGTTATTATGTGAAGAAAATTACTTACTAGAATAATGGTTTTGAAGTTGCATGCAGGGCTGGCATCATTTGGGTTAAGGTATTCATTTCATATAAATTAAAATAGAGTTTCATATTACAGACCCAGGGCTAGGTGCACTAATGGGGGCAATCTGTAAATGCAATCCACAGAGACCCCTAATTTTGGACACCAAGAAGAGATGTGCCTGGCAGTTGTGTATGAATGCTTATGAGTAGTCTGTACATCTATAATATTTCTGCTCAGCTAATTCACACATGGGCATGTTTGAAAATAAATCCATATATCATTTTCCTTCTTTTAGCAGAACTAGAGTGACTCTCATTCAAATGCCACTGAAGCCCAATTGCACTGGAAGACAGATCAGTATTCAAGCTGTTAACAAAGAAGACTGATGTTGGTCATAAGTCCTGTTATCTGACAGCCCTGATGTGGGCTTGAGTTGAGATACAGCTGTGATCAATGCTCCTTAACTGTACCTTCACCTGATCTACATGTGGTAGAACAGAGACCACATTATGCTGAAAAGCACTTATAAATGGGGCTGCTACCTGTGGGGTGACACTGACAAACAAAGCATCATCCCTGGATGACACATTTTTAGATGTACTGAAGTACAGCACCTGGTGCAACTGTAACAGTGCAGCAATGGTTGTGCCAGGGCTTGGAACTGCACAGGGCTGGTAAAGAGGCAGCTGTGTAATACACCTTCTAACATTACCTCTCATCCCACCAATTCTAGTTGATTATTGAGATGCTGACATTTTATTAGATGGTTGTGCATCACCTCCACACAGACACCTTCTAAGGTTTTGTATCCCAATTTCTAAGCTAATTTTTTTCTTACTAGTTACTGCTATTGAGAGGAGGTGGTGCTGTATTACAGCTGGCTGGCTCATAAATTCCCATGGCATGTGAAGATCTGAGCTTGTACTTCCTGAATATTTTTCACACTGTAATGAAAAAAAAAGTCTTTGAAATAGGCAAGAGACACATGCACATGCTGTAAGCTGGCCAGAAGTGGTGTCTTCCCACAGGGTTGCTGGGGACCTCAGTTTTGTACCTGCTTTGCCTTATGTGGAGCAGAATCTCAGCCTCCAGGTGAGCATCCTTTTTCTCACAATATACCAATCCACAGAATACCTTAACTCTGATTATAGTGGTGAGTTCATTTCTTCCCTGTCTTCTTTGGACTGGACAGCAGTGTCCCTCAAGAGTCTATTGCATATTGCTGTGATACAGCATAGCAGGAGGATGTTGGCACAAAAATGAGCCTGTGAGCATCCTACTGCTAAAACTGCCTTATTTTGGTTTTATTTTGAAAAGACATAATAAATATGACCATCATGACAAGAATGAATTAATCTAAATTCTCTTTGTCTAACTTTATACTTAAAAACATCATTACCTGCTGGCTTTTTATGTTTTTGTTTGTTTGTTTTTAAAATATCAGATTCTGCTTTTAAGTCTAAAGCATGTTGGATGCCTGGAAGCATTTCTGTTTTCAGTGAGAACCTCTGTTAACATGATTCAATCATTTGTAAATGCAGATGCACTCAGCAAATTTGATAAGCCCTGAGATGAATTTAGATGCACAAAAATGGTGAAGCAGCCTAATCCTTCCTACAGAAGATAATGTTTAAACAAATTTACTTCATTCAATGAAACACCTGGCCAAGCTTATTTAATATAGTCTTTGCATTTAATTATCCCCCTGATGGGGCACTTGCTATATTTCAAAATATGATTATTTTCTTTGGTATTAATTATTTTAAGATTCTCAAAGAAAACCAGGAGAGAAATAAAAAAAAGGGGTCTTAATTAACCTGAGCCACCAAAAGTCATCTTTCTGGAATAGAGAAGATGGGATATGGAACTGAAAATAAATAGTGCTTTAAAAATCATGAATAATGAAGAATAGCTCTTAAAATCTGAGAAGAATTCTATATGAAGGTGTTGTTGCTAGGCATTAATATCAGAAAGGCACACTTCCTCATAAAACTGTCTTACAGAGGAAAGGCAGTAATGGAAAAATATTTCTGTGAAGAAATCAATATGCACAAAATTATTGGCAGAAGTCAAGGAGGTGCAAAATTACAATACACTGAGAAAAAATACAGCCCAGAGTCAGTGTCTTCAGTTCTTCTCTCATTTTGCTCTTGTGGGGATGGCATAAAGGAAGCTATTCCTTTTGGGAAGAATTTATTCCACAATATATTTCTGGCAAGTAGTTTCACTGAAAATGGTTTCACTGCATAATCCTATTGCTCTTGTCCTTGCAAGAAGGAATACTGCATGTAAAAACAGGTGACCCTGTTCTCCTCACCACAACTGGAACTGCAATAGGAATGGGGTTTGGATGTTCTTATTCGAGACAGCAAATCACCACATTACTGCAACTTGTGCATAAGTAATTAAATCACTGGGGCTTTTTTCTTCTTCATTACTACTTGAAAGGATATTTGGTATTCGAGTTTGCATAATACAAATGTATGTATCCTCTAAATGTGTCTTTGGTTCCCTAGGCACAAGGAAGAGGGAATTGTGCACATTTTAGGCAACTATTCAGTGTTGGACTTTCAGGTTTAAACTCTTGTTTAATCATTTAATGGTACTTTGCTACTTGAAAGTCTAAATGCAGTCCTGCAAATATAATGTTATATGTGCCTTAACCTTTGCAAGAAACCAGACAGCACCTTATGCTACTGGCAATGGATTTACCTTGTATTCTACTCCTGCTATGAACTGTATGTTCCACCCTCTGTAGGTGTGAAAAGGGATTAAAACAGTTTTACAACAGAAGTACCTTTGACTTTTATTCTGTTAATTAAAAGGCAATCACACAAATTTTAATTTCCAGTCAAAGTGAAAGCAATTACCAAAGCATACTCCTGCTTCATCTGGAAGAAAATTAAGCTCTTTTATGCCACTTGCAAAAGTAATTCAAAGTCAGCTTTCACAAATGAAAACAAGACTTGGTTTTCCCTTAGTTTTTCAAAAGGCATGAGGTTTATTTCACTTTCCTGAGGACACTTTGTGTAGGTGCTTATAATCTCTCTTTTTCACTACTGGTCATTCCAACTCATCTGAAAATGCTTCTCTGGGCTAAGTATTGGTGTTGAAAGTGTGTGTTTTCCCTGGGAAACTTTTGAAATTACAGGAAATGCTTGTGAAAGATTGGGAATAATGAGAGAAAAAATGTTTTCTGATCATCTATTTGTGCCCTTTGCAACAGAAATATTTTCATTATCAAATTGAGATATATTGCTATTTTGTCACAGAGTTGTACTCAAGCCATTCCCAGAGACAGCATGGCAAAGGAGCAAGTCCAGAGAAGAGCAGTCAATATGCTCAGAGGGCTGGGGTACCTGTTCTATAAAGCCAGGCTGAGAGCTGTAGCTATTGATCCTGAAGAAAAGAATGTTCTGGGAAGAATTTAGAGCACCTTCCAGTACCTAAAGGGCCCACAGGACAGCGGGAGAGGAACTTTTGACGAGGGCATGGAGTGACAGGACATGGGAAAATGTCTTCAAATTGAAAAAGAGTAAATTTAGACCAGATATAAAGAAGTTCTTTACTGTGAGGGTGGTGAGGCACTAAGACAAGTTGCCCAGAGAAGCTGTGGATGTCACACCCCTGGAAGTGTTCAAGGCCAGGCTGGATAAGGCTTTGAAGTGGGAGGTGTGCTTGTTTGTGGCAGGGGTGTTGGAACCAGATGATTTTTAAGGCCCCTTCCCAACCTAGCCATTCTGTGATTCTGTGAGACCTGTATTCCTCTCCTCTTCAGGTGTCAGTGAGTTCAGTCCTCTCTCTGAAATCATCCTTTGAGTATCAGGTTATGATGTTCACCTATGGCATGTATCTTTAAAGGTGGAAGGGTACAGAAATCTGTGGGGCAGGAGTCCATAGCTGTGCTGTCCTGGGAGCGGTGGCAGGGCCAGCAGACATTGGGTGTGCCAGCAGGTCGGGTGCTAAGGTGGGCCCCTTGTCCAACACACTGTGTGATTCTGGTGGCTGGTCCTCTGCTGTCAGATGCCTCTGCACCTGCAGATAAAATCACAGGATCAGTCAGGAGGGAAAAGACCTCTGCGAAGGGGTCTAAACACCACGAGGGATGATGACTCCACCACCTCCCTGGGCAGCCCATTCCAGTGTCTAGAAACTCCTTCTGTGAAGAAATTTCTCCTAATATCCAACCTCAACCTTCCCTGGTGCAGTTTGAGAGCACCTCTTCTTGTCCTGTCCAGTCGCTGGTTGCGTGGGAGAAGTGGCCGACCCCCCATGGCTCCCCCCTCCTTTCAGGGAGCTTGGAGGGTGATGCGGTCACCCCTCAGGCTCCTTTGGCGGCACCCCGGCCCTGCCGGCGCTCGGGGGGGCTCGGGGGCGGCGGGGCGGGGGAGGCCGGCGCTGAGGAGGAGGAGGAGGAGGAGGAGGAGTGGGATCGGGCCGAGAGGGTAAAAGCGAGAGGAGCGTGAAGGAGCGGGGCTGAGAGAGACGCGAGCGGAGAGGAGGCGGGAGCGGAGCGGGACGAGCGGCCCGATGCCGGGGCTGCCCTGCGGGGCCATGTGGCTGCGGCTGCTGCTGTGGCTGTGGCTGTGCGCTGTGCCCGGCCCGGCCGCCGCCTGCAGCCCCCGCTGCCGGCACGGAGGGCTCTGCCTGCCCGACGGCTCCTGCCTCTGCTCCAAGGGCTACGAGGGCGAGCGCTGCCAGCACGGTAATGGGGGCGGGATCTGCCGGCCCCCGGGCTGCCGCAGGGACGGGCACAGCGCTGCCTTCGCCCTGGCCGCTGCCAGCCCTCCGGGCAGTAATCCCGCCGGGAAGGTCTGAGGAGCTCGGGTTTGGATCTGGTGTGAGAGGCGGGTGGTGAGGTGCCGGGGAGCACCTAAAGAAGAGAGTTAAGTCACCCTTTGGTAAGGTGAGGCGGTGACAGCAGACTGATGGAGCACAACGTGAAGACCTCACGTCAGTAAGCAGACCCCGCTGTCGGAAATGGCCATGGGTCCGTGTAAATAGAGCTTTTTGCTACTTGGATGTTGGGTCAGAGGCCACTCGCTGGACAGGCTTTGGGGTTTTATTCCTCCCACTGCTTTAATTGCAGTAGGAAGAGTCAACACTTAAATATTCCTTAAATACTTCCCTGAGAGTATTTAAGAAATCACAGAATCAGTCAGGTTGGAATGGACCAGAAGGTCATCTGGTCCAACATCCCTGCCCAAGCTAGGTCAACCTAGAGCGCAATGCACAGGATTGCATCCAGGTGGTTCTTGAATGCTTTTAGAGTCTTGGCATTCTAAGCCACAGCAACATTAACTAGTATCTCTAGGTGCAATTAGTCAGGACTAGTCACTAATCACTAACAAAAACATCAAAAGAGTATGTAGAAAGCAGGTTATTTTCTGGATTTCTTTTTATTTAGATTTTTTTTTTAAGGTTTTGCTTGTAAAGGTACTGTTGTTTACTTCCTGCATGTTACCTGACACACAGGGTCATTTGTACATCCCACTTCCATTCCGTAAAGCTAGGGTGGAGTCTGCTCCTGCTGGTTTCCACGGAGAGACAAATTATTTTTTGGAAATGCCACCTAATATGCAAAAGCAAACATCATGAAGAAGAGTTTTAGTTTAAACCCTGTTCAGTGTAACATGTTAGATTTCTTATTTTCTACTTTTCTGGTTTAAAAGTTTAACTGTAGAGCTTGTGTCTATTAAATGCTAAAAAAGTCACTCAGTGTCAGGAGTTCCTCTGCTTTGCATGTTGTCATATGTGAAGAGTTTATACAATTGTACAATATTTGTTTTAATTTTCAGTGTCCTTCATTTAAAACATGATTTTTTTAAACTCTGAAATGAGATGCTGAAAATTTCATTCAGCGCTGTAATAATTCATGGAGTGTTGTTTCATTTTGAGGCTGAGGCTAGCAGGTGGTGATAAATGATGTATAGCTAATGTGCTGTGTAGTGGAGATTAAGAACTATGCTGTATGAACTGTTCCAAAAACTGTTGGTTCCTAGATATTTTGGGGTTTAGGGGAGAGGTGAAATATTGTGGAGAGGCAGATTGGTTCTTGAACTAGAGAGGTGAACTGGCTGGAATTGTTAAGGAAACCACTGAATCCTTCTGCTCATAAGGTCATCAATGTAGGGAAAAAAAAATAAATGAAGCTTCATTCCTTGTTCTGTCAAGAAAACCAAACTGAAAACTGTGTGAAGTAACACAGAAACAGTTTTTTGTATGGCACTTCCAAAGAAAAGAGAATGTCTGGTAAAAGTTACAGAGAGCTGAGCACTGGCTGGTTTTGGTTGGTTTTTTTTTTCATACATATCTGTCCTTTCTTTGCCTGCTAATACTCATTCTGCAGGCATTAATGGGAAAAGTCCTCAATTTTTCAATTGAGGATTGATAATGCAATAAATATATGAGGACAAAATCAGGATGGTGTTACTCATTGTTCATCTTTTTCATACTTTTCACCCCTCCAGTCAAAGAACAAATAGAGAGCACATCTCATATCAGCAGCTAACGCAGATGCAACTCCCAGAAACAAATGGGTTTCTAAAACCTGTGTGTGAATAAACAAATATTTTCTCAGACACCAGGGCTGATTCAAGGATGATTATGACTAGCAAAGAGTTTATGTGATAGGTAATTTATTTGCAATCTGACTGGATTTATCCAGAATTTTGCAAAATTAAGATTTTTATTTGTACCTTTTAGAACCTGTCCGAGCTGTCAGCAATGAAAAAGCTGCAAGATCTGTGATGATCATATATGCTTTTCTCCCAACAGATGATTAGAGTTATGAGAAAAGTTACATTTATCTTTGCTTGCTAAACAAACAGTGTACATTTCAGAAAGGTTTCTGAAAAGCCAGCTGAAGCAAAAAAGGAGGAAAAAAATAGCATGGGGGAGAAAGAAATCCTGACTTACTTCTGAAGACATTTTAGAGAAGAGATATAAGGAACAGAGCATATAGTTTTTCTGAAGAGGAATGTAGGAATCCAGTAAAGAATTAAAAGTCTGATATTTCCTCTTAAGAATCACACAATGCATCACAAGTTGCAACATCTTTTTATTGAATCATTTCTTGTTATCACCTGTTTTCTTACCTGTTATTTCTCCACTTCAGTTATCAAAAGCTTTTCTGGCAGTTCAGCTGTGTTCCTTTTTAATATGGGTCTTTCTTCTGCCTGTTTTGTCCAGGCCCAAAACATTCCTTAGTTTTGAGTGCTTAAAAGCTTAGTATGGTGGAGTGCTCCCCATGCAGGAAAATGATTTTACCTTATCAGCAATGTAAGAGGACATGGCAGATATATCTTGGAAAATATGAAGACGATATTGATATATGATGAAAATATAATGTGCAAATTTCTTATGTATTTAAGTAGCAACTTTAGTAAGATTCATCAGTATTTATCCAGCCTTCCTTTGTTGTCTGTCTTACAGCTACATGTTATCCAAAATGCAAAAATGGGGGAGAGTGCCTCCGACCTGGAAAATGCAGATGTCCACCTGGGTATGGGGGTAGATACTGTCACAAAGGTAAGACCCAAGGAAGTGGTAGCTTGGAAAGACAAGGAGTTTGAAAACAGACTAAATTAATTTAGGATGCCTCAAGTCCTGGATCTAATGCACTTTGAAATAATGACCTTAATTCTGTAAATCTCTGACCTTACTATCAAGACATGCATGGCCTAGAGGATCTGCATGCTTCTGGGAGGATGGGATGGACTGAAATGTGTTGTGAGAATCTGAGTGAGTTTTCTGCCTTGGAAAATACCCTTTGTACGTACTACATAAATATTCCATTTAGCTCTATAACAGAGTCTTTCTAAATAATTTATTGAGATAGCTTGTATAGATACAAATTTCTGCATTAAGTGGTTGAAACTTTTATGTAGTATCTGCAAGATGGTAACATTGAGGGCCAGTCACTGAGGGTATGTGTGGCAATGTACTGTTAAGAGTTAATGGGAGATGACAGAGAAGGAGTAGCAAAGACCAATTTTTATTGTTTTGTGAATCCTATTGAATATATGCATGTATTGGAAAAGGCAACCCAAGAAATCACTGTTGTACATGTACAAACTTGTGGTGTGGGGCAATGGGCTATTATAGAATTTCTCACAAAATCACAGACTGGGCGAGGTTTGAAGGGACCTCTGGAGGTCATGATTTCCAAGCTGCCTGCTCAAGCAGGGCTACCTAGAACCAGCTGCTTTTGTCCTTATGGCTTTTGAATATCTCCAAGGACAGAGACTCCACAATTCCCAAGGCAATTTGTACCCGCATTTGGTCACCCTCTGTGAAAACCTACTGATGATTTTCTTGTCCTTAACATGGCTGGAAATGGTTTCCAGAGTCAATTCTTGTATTACCTTACCAGGGACTGAGGTGAGGCAGACCAGCCTGTAGTTCCTGGGTCCTTCTTGCCCATCTAGAAGATTGGAGTGATATTTGCTTTCATCCAGTCATCATGCACTTTGATCAAATACAATCAAAATTAAAGACATTAATTTACATTGTGTGACAGAGTAATATGCAAAACAAACATGGAAGAGCCTTTCCAGCTGTGCTGGATTCGACTTGCATGTCCTTGCATGTTCAGTATTTGTGCCAAAAATCTGTTAGCTGAAATTGTGCTCAATACTTGCTGTTAAACAATAGATTTGGACATTTTATCAACAAATTATCAAGCAGACATCCAAACTGTCCATCTTTATAATAAAGGACAGTTGTTTCTCTTCAATACAGTGAAGGTGGTATATAACATACATTCATACTTGTGAAAGGAAGCATTTGATTGTACAGAACAGTGATTGTGCTCTCCACAGTTGATACCAGTCTTATGTCTGGCATAAATAATGCTTCATTAATGAGGCCTTCAGGGCTTTGATGTGTAGAACAATTCTGAAATGAGGAGGCTAACTCAAGTATTTGGCCTTTGGGAAGGCACTGCTTAACTTGACTATAGTCAGAGTTTTATTTGTCAAAGCAATATCCTCTTCTCTTCCTCCTCCTGTTCCATGTAGGTCCTGTCAGGTAAGGAAATACATGAATCCTTAGCATGTGGCTAATCCTTAGTCACATGCTATTGGCTTACCAGCTGTGATTTGGCAAGTTTGATACAAATATGCACATTAGTAATTCCTATGGTGATGTTACTGCTGAGAAATAGAACAATGCCTTGCTCTGAACAGTCCAAATTTCAGTTTCTGCAGATCTGATAAAACAAGTAGTTGATGCCAAATGAGCTGTTTAAAGACAGTTATTCCAAGTGCTATGCTGCTTCTGAAATGCCTGTTGTATGCTGTCTTCCACAGTAAGCTGTGAAGGAGGCTGTCAGAATGGAGGGGAATGCATCTCTGTCAATGGAGTGGTGAAGTGCCTTTGTGCTTCTGGCTGGACAGGATCAAGATGCCAGGAAGGTGCGTGTCTACATTCATGCAAATATTGACATTAATTCTAAAACTGCAGCAACAAAAACATTTTAAATGTATTAAGGGATGAATAAGTATGGAAATGTCATTGCATTACTACAGAAATGAAATGAAATATTTTCACACTATTTTACCTGTGCAAGCACCCATAATGGTGGTGCTTGCACAGGTAAAATAGTGTGAAAATATTTTGCATTAAGGTGTACAACTGTTCACATTTAAACCAAGATTCATAACACGGTACCTATGCTTTTTTCCCCATTTTCATGGTCCTGGAAATGCTTTTGGAGTTATACCAGTTGAATATCTGGCCTAGAAGAAAATGTGTTTTGCCATTTTGACTTGTATCATCCTGAATCTTTCATTCTGTCAGGATCCTTTTACATCAGTTTTATAAATCCTGCTGACTTACACTTTCTTTTTCTTGTAGCAATTTGTCCTCAAGGTTGTCGGAATAATGGAGCTTGTGTGGCTCCTGGGATTTGTAGCTGTCCAGCTGGATGGGTCGGTAGAGCATGTCACTTAGGTAAATGGCTTCTGACATTTTTCATTTATCCTTTCCTCTGCTTGTTTGATTTACCAATCAAAGTGTTCAAATCTTCAGGGCCTAACAAAGCTTCCAGGGAAAGTATCTGTAACTGCAAGCTGCTTCCACATACTGGGGCTCTTACAAGTTTTCATAGGGAGTAGATGGCTGTTCATAAACACAGAACTTCCCACTTTGAAAGAGATTCAGATTTTGGTTGTCACCAAATTAATTACTTGGTATCTTTTGTTGGTATTTCTGAAATATTGTCTGTAAACTGAGACCCCGGTATAAGGAACTGAAAATTAGAGAAGTACTATTGCTGTTGGTGTGGGTTAGAAGCTTCATTAAATTTATAGACATGTAAGATTGAGACTTGCTTCTTACTTTGAGTATAAGTTGATAGAATCAATTCCATGTGTTCTTAGAACTCGGAAAGCTGCCTGTAATCAGGATTAGTATTGACACTGTTGCTGAAAAACCACTTCCATTTTCACAAACTTTGCTTCAGAAAGCAGGTGATTATAAAGTCTTTATGCTTTTTGGGCCTTGTATGCTTGTGACAGCACTGCCCTGATGCTAAAGGTAATAATCCTGAGACTACAAAAGGAAAGGGGTTTTTGTTTGCTCTCTGGGAGACTGGAAAAACCCTCATGCAGACATTGGTTTTGAACTGGATATTGATGGCTCGGTGTCTCCAGATTAAGTCCTCTGCATCTGATATTTTCACATGGCTGTGAGCATGGCTGTGGCACTAAATCAGCTAGTGTTAGTTCTTCTACACTATATATGGTCAAGCAAACATTCACCAGTAATATTTTGATATTCCCATTGACTATCAAAATGCTTATTCTTTATATTCACCAGTGTATTGAGATAGAGGGTGATATTAAAAGCCAAGTGTGGGAGTTGCAGAGAACTTATATAATGTTTAGCTCCCTGCAGCTACAGTAATGGCAGAAGGTTTCAGGTTCTTAATGTCAAAATAATCATTGTTCCCAAAAACTAACTGAGTCTGCATCAAGGTTGACTTCTTTCAGTGTCCATGCTCATAACCAAATTGCAGCCCCTGGCTTGTCAGCTGAACTGGTACACACCAGTCCCAGCAGGGGACAGCTGAAGCTGTGCCCATTCAGCCCTTCCCTGCTCTTCTGGGGGAAAAGGAGGGCAGTGTGTGAGACACTGCTAGGATGAGGTGGCTGTTTCCTCATGGGTGTGGATTCAAGCACTGGCTTGAATAAGTTTCAGCAGGAATTGTTATTGTTCTCTCACTTTTATGGGGGCATCCATCTCAAAAAAGCCTGTGCCTTAAAGAACAGAAATTATAGTATTTTAAAAGGGAAATGGAGCATGAATAAGACTAGAGATACTGTGCCTATATTCCAGTGAAGGCCACAATGCCATAAATTGAGAGACATTGCTTTTCAGTTCTTCCATTATGCTTTTATTTATACTGTCCCACTGCAGTCACCGGGGAACAATTGTGCTACTGCAGTGAGACAAAAAGAAAAATGATCCTGTGCTGTGCTGAAGACATGCTGTGTATCTGGTGTCTCATTTCAGCTGTATGTAAACTGCCCTGCCAGCATGGAGGGAAATGCATCGCTCCAAACGTGTGTAGATGTCGACTGCCATTCTCTGGGCCACAGTGTACAAAGAAAAGGAAGGAATGAAGCAACTTCAGCCAAGATAAGCTGCATTTTTCTTCATGTAACTATGCAGACAGGAAGTCTGTAGCAGTGGGGGACCTTAAAATAAACATGGTTGATTTCAGACAGCTTTTTGTCCTCACTATATTAAGTTCATGCTTTTCTATATGAAAGGAAGGTATTGCTGATTGTAAGAAAATTGTTACAAATGTCCAACTGTGTGCAGTGTATAACATATTTTCTCCTCATCTTTTCTTCATAAGCAGAAGTATTATACCTTGGTTGATACAACTGACCTTGAAATAAAATTTCCTTCAAATCAAGTACTTCAGAATAGATCTATGCTCTTCTTGATTTTTTTCCCCTTGGACTAAACTTATTTTGTTATATAATTACATTTTTAAAAAGCACATGAAACAAAAAGCCCTCAATTCATATCATCAGAAGTGAATGTTAGTTCAGATATAATTTGCCTTGAGATTAAACAGTTGCGAGAGGAAACTTGCAGAGTTTGCATCTTTCTGGAGCATTACCAAACTGCAAAGCATCTTATTTAAATCATGGTTATCGCTTTATGTCTGCTTCCTGTCCCTCCTCCTCCAATCTGATCTGGCACTCAATCAGCTAAACAGTATTTAAAAAAAAACCCAACAACTAACACTCCCCCGCCAATACTTGTTCAAACAATTCTGCTGTTACTTTCTAAAAGCTGAATCCATGCTGATACTCTAAGAGTCCTCATCTTGACTACTTCTACAGTCATATTATCTGATCATCTCTCAACTTCCAATTATTTCTTTTCCATATCCCAGGGAGACAGGGAAATGTATTTTTCTTCTGGAGACATTGATAATTCTATGCTGTTCAAGACTGTGTTGTTATAGGAGCAGTATAATGGGAGGCTGCAGACTGGCAGTGAGGAAAAGCTGGGCTTTTCACAAATCACTTGTGTGGGGGTTCTTGACGCTTGTCTTCTGGAGATGTTCTTGTTTGGCTTCATTTAGGTTTTGCAGCCTTTTGAATGGGCTACAGAATGGACTGGATCTCCTAGGTTCATTGTTCCTTGTCTCATTTGTGCTGTTTCTTGAATGTTTTTTTCCTGTTGAGTAAGGTTTTGCCAAAACATGCAAACATGCAAACTGAATCAATCAGCTTTCTGAATGATGCTCAGATCAATTTTTATTTTCTTGAGAGATTGATTTGCATTGTCTTCTAGATTAAATTGACTTTTTTTTTTTTTGGGGGGGGGGTGGGCAGGTAGAATTTTAGCTATGGATTACTTTAGTCCATTTGTTGGAACAACATTTTAACTTTAACTACCAGAACATGTAGCTCTCATGGGCAGTGACTTATATGGACCTGTTTCTTCTGGAATTACAAGCCACTGAGCAAAGAGGCAAAGGTAATGGGGTCTTCTCCGTTACCAATCTTCTCTACAAGACAGTGCCCAAGCATGCAGAAGGCAACTGAAAGGCAGTGGTTTGGTTCCTGAGACTCCTGTTTCCTGTTATGAGCAATTGCTGTGTGGTGTAGTTGAGCTTTCTCCTGTCCTCGCTTTGGAGGCTCTCAGAGTAACGCTGCTGCAGAGCTGTTGTGTAGGATTTCCAGCAGGGACAGGGCACAACATAAGAGGAATGCACATTTTTTGTGCTGTTTCTGCTGGGATACACCAGCTATTTCACACCTGCTGGTAAAAATGTGATTCTCATGTGTGGAACAAGATGATTTCATCAATGGTTCTGAAGTTTTATAATGATGATGATGATGATGATGTAATTCTGTGTCACAGTCCACTACATCATGCCACAACTCAGAAATTCAGGAGTTAGATTTAATACCTTAGGTGACATACTGTTTGCAGGGGAATGAATGAGAAAAAAAAAATTACACCAGACCCAAATTTTAGAATAAATAATCAGTACTATATAAATACAAAGAGGCATAGCATCTCAGTATTATTCCCAAAAAGACTGACTTCTACTAATAAAGACAAAAGTGACAGTAATAGTGACTAGAAGCTGGAAGAGATATTGGCATTGTCAGGAGCAAGAGACCAGAAGCAGTCATTGAGAGACCTGTAATTGGTGTTTCTGAACAGGCCAAAACAAATGCTAATTTACTTTCCTGTTTAGAAATGATTGAAGTAAGCAGTAATTTGATGCCACACAGAATGCAATGACATATTTCAGAAATACTACTTGAACATAGCACCATCTACTGGCTACAGTGTTCTTTGTGGGGGTTTTTGTTTGTTTGTTTGTTTGTTTGTTTGTTTGTTGGGTTTTTTGGTGGTGAGGTTTTTTTTGTTGGTTTTTTTAAATTTTATTTTAAGAAATATTTCTTCTTGTCATTCAACTAAATTTTAAGTGAGTTTAAAAGTGATTTTTCTAATTAGTTAGAGTCGAACAATCTTAGAATGTATTATTAATGACAGTCTGTGTCCCTAGATTCTTATTTCCACAGTTAAACATACTAAAAAGATTAAAAGAAATGTTAGTAATTCTTGTCTTTGTTTGTTTTCTGCTCACTGGTCGGTTGAACATACTAGTTACAGCATGTAATTTTTGAAGACAGCTATGTCTTCCTGTGGAGACATAAGTCATGCATGCAGTCAAGAAAAGGTTGAGAAAGCAACACAGAACATGCTACCTCCCTTATTCTTTACAGCTAACTCTAACACCTTACACAGATACTCTGGTTTTCACTAAAACAACTGTAAAATTTTTAGGGGTATTGCAATGGTTGCATTTTCAATACTCTGTCTTTCTAGAGTGTGTATGGAAAGGTGTTTCTTTTTAGTTTACTTACATGCACATTTTCATTTGTGTTTTCTCTTCTGCTCTAAGCGCTTCTGACAAGAATGGATTTACTTGGTCTAGCTGTAAAATATCATTTGCTAGCCAAACTGAACTGGGGGTAGAAGTTGGGTAAAATGACCTGATACCAGCACGTGACACCTTTAAATGACAGAAACTGCATAAACAACTTTAGTTATTAGCAAAACTTTCTCACCTCTACATTTGGGTTTGTACATGTACCCCAATGTTATGTTTTGAGAATTTAAACTTTGGTTTTTTTCCATTTGGACAAATAATGGAGTGGGTGTGGCCAATTTGTCAAGTACCTTCAGGTTTTGTACCTATTTACTTTAGGGCTTGTGCTGATGCTTCTTCATGAGTTTGCTTTCGGTAAACGGAAATGTTAACTAGCTTTCTCTTCTCAGCTATGAAAATATATAATTAACTTTTGTAAAAAGAAAGAGTCTTTCCCTTAGGGCCCACTTGTGGTTATTTTTAAATCATAGCCAACATGGCTATCTATGCTATTTTCTGTGAGACAACTTCTTCCTTCAGAGAACATTCACTGTACTGAATTTTAAAAGATCTTTTTAAGTTCAGGGACAAAAATCAATATGTACTTGGAAGAATTTCTGCTGGCCTGCAGAGCAACTGTAGTACAACCAAGTAATAAATGGATGATGTAGATAGGTACCTTCCAGCACTCTTTTCTAAAGAAATCATGCAAGAAAATTCAATGAAGATACCAATGTTGTGCATAATGTGGTAAGAATCACTGCAAATTCTTCAGTTTGACACAAGCTACCCTTCATTCCTTCAGAGTGGAACTGTGTCAACTCCAACCCTTCTTCCCACATCCCCTAATTCTTTTGGGCCTAATTGCAGGTTATAATTTCAGCAGTTCTGTACACAAGCCCTCTATATAAATCTGCATCTTGTTACACTGAGCAATTTTACTGTATTGTTGCCATGTGCTTTCTAATTACAGTGAATTCTGTTTCATGTGTTTGATGGACAACATAGTAACAAAATAGTTTCAACTAATCACACAATTACTGGGCAGTTTTGAAGTAGCTGTCTGGCATTTTGCATGTATTAATAATTTTTCTGCACCATGTGCTTGCTGGAAAATAGCAAAAATAGCACAGCTTAGCACTGAGAATTTTTAGCTACTGCACCAAAACTCTGGATGTGCTTTTGTTCAAACATCTTGCATTTGGAAATGTAAAAGAAATAATTTCTGCTTTTAAAGCCATTGAAAATAAACAGCAAACACTAACAGCTGTAATAAAAAACCCTTTATTGTGCCTGAAATCCTAGAAATGCACATATATGTATTGATTAAGTTTTGTGAGTGAAGCATTGCACAAACTCATTAACCAAAGTACTATTAGCAGTGCTCCAGGCAGATGTTCTGTTTCTTTTTTGCACAGCACCTCTGTAACTGACGCATGGAACAGCAGTGATTACAATAAGAGATGATGTGATATTGGTTTGTTTGTACTCTAAAACATTTTCAGTATCTTGTGTATCAAAAACAGTTGCAAGAGTAGTCAGATTTTGTTCATCAACATCTTCGTGAGATGTGAGAAAGGAAATGCTTCAAGAGGAGTAGGTTTTAAATAATGTAATGGCTCCCAGATCATCAGGCTATCACCCACATGGATGCTTATTGAAAGAAACTATGGAAACACTGAAATTTAAAATGCAAGTGGGAAATTGGGCATTTTTTTAAATACACCAGTCAGGCACTTGGAAGTCCATGAGGTGTCATTCTGGAATGATGCTAAGCTCTCAAAATACCAGCTTACTTTGCAAGATGACTTAGGAAGACTATCAAGGTGAGGAGAAATCTAGGCACAGAGCTGCTAACAGCTACAATTTGGTAATCAGCATCCCAGAATGGCAGTAAATGGCAAAATTACCTCTATTTTCTTCCTGTTCAAAATTAGGGTATATAAACTGAATATTGCTCAGGAGAACAGGAAGTCATGATGTTTATTTTTGGCTTAAAAAACCAAAGCAGTAAACTTCAATGGCTTAGCTAAAGGGATGCTTGTGTCTATTACCAGAGCTCACTTTGTTATGGCAGGAAGTTAAATGTCTCTCACAGCTCTAGGAGAAGATAGCACTCCTCTGTAGGAAACTTCAGAAAAACTGAAATTTTGTTCTTTCAAAAACTATCTGGCAGCTGGTAGGTGCTAATAGTTCATTGGAGCAATTGTTAATGGAAAAAAAAAGTGTGAAGTCTTTACAAATACTTTCTGACATGATGAGTATGGATAGCATGATGTACAACAGATTTCTCCTCTTATTAGTTCCTATTTTAACATTCAGCATTACTGAAAGCATTGTTAAATTTCTCCAAGAGTCTTGGGAACAAAATTTCCTCATATTACTGACTGCCATCTAAGACAGCGGCATAAAAGTCTTACAGACATAGGAATAATTCAGTAGCTGGCTCTTGAAATTCTTGACTGTAAATAATGAAGTCAAACCAGAAAGTTGAGATCTGGCTTCTGTCTGCAAAGGCTTGTCATAGATAAATCAGAGTCATTCTGCACCTGGCTGACTGTCAACAGAACAGAACAGGAGGCCTTCATTGTTAGTAGCCCAGCCTCAGTTCTGGTTCCCCCTCCTCCCCTGCTACTGGCTTGTCATTACAACAAGACCGAGGTAAATACAAAACAAGAAAAAAACAATTCTGCTTCTTCCTCTATCTGCAGCCAAACAATATGTATGTAAACAGTGTTTGCAAACAGGAGGTATCATTCTCAAGTGAAGTGCTGCCTTCCTTGCTAGAGTCACCCAACAGCTGCTACCGTCCTGTTCCCTCAACAGAAATGTCATAGTCCAGTTGACTACGTGAATAAACTGCAGAATTTTGGGCTCAGACATCAGATCTGGGAATCCAATTAAGACATCAGAGGCTGTGGGGTTTGTACATGAGGTAGCAAAAAATTACAGCTATAGACACGTGTTTTAGTGACTACAAGGTTGTTTTGAAGCTCACCAACATTTGTGATTAATATGAATCTTTTAAAAGATTAATATGACTCTTTTAAATATCTTCTGAATATTCCTTTCATTTAAAAGAACTTTGCAATTGCCTTCAACCCTTTTGCTATTTTCAAGTCCCATACATCCATGCAGCATTGCAGCTGAATTGCCACTCTTCTTCAACCATTATGTCTTTGTACCTTGGAGAGAGAAAACAAATATTAAAACCAGACTTTAATGAGGCAACGCATTTTTATTTAAAGTTTATGAAACAATTTTAATGAATCTCTGCTTGCCTGGTATGCAGAATCACAACAGTAAATTAAACTTGTGCTTATAGTTTTTTTGTTTCATTAAGAAAATGTGCCATTTTGATCAATGTATGATACAGCACTATCTGACTGACCAACAATATACATATTTTCTAGACTAAAAATAGACTATTCAGGACATATTTATAAAAACCTTTAAATCAAAATTATTTCTTTCTTTGGGTCACATTTTGGAAATCCATATTACAAACATTACAGTCTTATTGATATAGGATGTCCAGTTGCATACTTTCAAAACATGTATGAGCTTTTTCTTTGTTTTAATTTCTGAAATACATCTACCCCATTTCTCAATTCTGCTGGCAGCACAAATGTGTCTAAATACACCGAAATTAAAAGAAGAGAAGCACCACAGATGATGTAAGAAGAGGAGAATGCTTTTACTTCAGACATCACAAAACAGTTAACAAAATGTTTAATCAAATTAGTTCACTGAGTGAACATCAGGACCCAAGCAAGGGAATCCAACAGAAAATTGCATGACAAAACAGAGAAACAGTCATCATTCCCTCTGATACAAAAAAGTAAAATTATTCCAAAGTTACAGCTGATGAACTGACTGGCAATATTGTTAGTTGGGAAAAGATCAGGGCTTGACTTGATACAAGCTAAGAAAGTCATCAGTAGGACACTCTTCCCTAAAATGAGGCCAGATGCTGGAAAAGAAAGTAATAGTTGTTGTGAAGAGGATAGTTATCAATTCCTACTGCGTGACAAGAGACCATCAGCTGAATTTGAAACAAAGGAAGTTTACATTTGGTGCTGAGAACAATTCTGTAAGTATTAGAACCTAAAAATTATTGGGAAAGCTCTTAGGAATTCCATTAATTCTCCCTCACTGCAGGGTGAAAGGAAGGAATCAGACAACATACACATTTGTTCACAGGACACAGGTGGAGTAGTTAATTAACTCCCAAACCGCTGTATTGTGATGGTGTCTTGGCTCTACGTTTACCTGAATTTTCTTCCCGCAGAGGACTCCAGTATAGCCAGGACGACAAGAGCACACGTTGGGCAACACACACTTGCCTCCAAACAGACACTTCTGGTTGCACACAGCTAAAACAAGAGAGGTACATGTGAGGCTTTATTCATGGACACATCTTGCTGAAGGAAAAGTGGATGGTACCTCTAGATACTTATTCTGTTTGTTATAGGAACCAAGTCCTTGGAAGGTATTTTCACAGGGTAACACCCCTCAGCATAAGGAGACTTAAAGCTCACGTGGAGCCAACAGTGTTCTTACGTCTATCTCATCCCCCTTTTGCTTTGATGCAGATTTAACATAAGAACATGCTAAGGGCATGAATGAGACTGAGCAAAGAACATGAGTAAGGTGTTTTTTAGCACATCTTGATATTTCAAGCTACCACAATGGCCTCTCAGGGCTTGTGCAGCAGCATATAGCACTGGAGCAAACCAACACATACTGACATTGTTCCAGAGCACCATCAGATCCTTGAGGGTTTCAGAAGAGCTAGAGGATTCTCTACTCTTATCCTGCTTTTGACACAGATGGGGATAAACTACATCCAAGGTACAGGAGGACTTCCCTGCACTGTGCATGGCTGAAGCATTCTGAACTGTTCAGAGGCAAGAGGTTTCAGGTTGCATCATTCTTACGTGTTTGACACTGGGTTCCTTCCCACTGTGGAGGACAATGACAGGTACTCGGTCCAATACACTCCCCACCGTTCTTACATTCCTGAAGACAGATTGCTGCACAAACATCATCACAAAGTATGGTTATATCCCAAGTGGTTACACTGAGCTATTATTCAGATTTCAGGATGCTCACAAGAGGCGGAGGGTTTTTCATATAAAAGAGTCATATCATCTCCACTCAAATCTGTGTCTAAGGCCAATAGGATATTAAAGAAGAGAGCCAACTAGAAACAAAAAGCCCTACAACCAAAACCCACATTCAGAGATTCTGCTGTGTCAGAGATTCCTACAAAAGCCTGAAATAATGAATTTAGAGAGCACCATTAAAGAGCTTTATTTTTTAAAAATTTACATTTCTAAAGCACACACCTTGGTGAGAGATCTTTTGTCTGTCATTCAACTGCACACCCAATGAATCAACTCAAGAATATTTTATCCAAAGTAATTTTCTTTGACGCATTTGTCTGCACATTTACCCCTGCTTATTAAGCTGTGATCTAACACACCATTAGTTCCATTCATTCATAGCTGACTATTTGATAATCAACTCTCTCTTCCACAGTGTCCAAGAATATTTCACCCCTGTAAATACTGGTAGTATTTTTTTTTTTCAAAAAACAACCTCTTTCCAATAATTACAGAAAGTAATAAAAGGAAATTTATTTTTCCTCTGTGCCATTAGTAAGCTCATTGCCCACATCAATTCTCAAGCCTCGGGTGGGTACTCTGACAGACACTAACACTTTAACTATGGGATATCTACCACCTATCCTCACGCTGATTTTCATGCAGAGTGTGCTTTTATCCATGCTGACACCATTCATTTATGCACCATCAATATCTTCATTAAGATACAATGTGACCCAGGGATGTGCAACCATCACAGTCCTATTTCTACCTGTCCTAAAGAGCTTGTGTCCACTGCATTATTTATTCACATCACATCCAACTGTTTCCAGTTTTCCAATATTTCACTGAACTTCTTTTTCTGTTATATCTGGTTTTATGTCCTACAGCACAAACTAGATTTCTTTCACTTTTTTGACTCATCTCTTTGCACAAGTGCAGATGTTTTTATTTAGACAAGAATGCAAAAATAAACAAATAATATTTGCTATACAAGAATTTCACAGATATTTCAGTCCCAAGATTTAGCCTAAGAACTGCATAGTATTAGTTCTCCATCCTAAATTTTGCTGTCTAGTTATAGACAGCTGTTTTTTCAATGTGGGTATATTCTTAAGTTCTTTGGCACTAACTTTGTATTACTTGCAGAGTTGCCCTGAGTCTTGTATCACTTTTAAGGTATGGCTCTCCTGGTAACTACAAGGTACTTACCAGTGTTACACCTTTTTCCTCTCCATCCTGAAGGACAAGAGCAAATGTTTGCGCCTACACATCTTCCTCCATTCATACACCTTGGCTCACAAACACCTGAAAATCAAAAATGTCTGCTGTTTAATACATTTAACTGTTTACAGAGTAATTTATTGGTTATTTTTGAACCACAGGAAGATTTTAACGCTGACTTACTTTTTTCACATCTTCTGCCTGTATATCCATCAGGACAAGCACAGACATTATTTCTCATGCAATGACCACCGTTCTTACAAGGAGGGATGCAGACAGCTAAAAGATACAAACAGGAGGAAAAGGCTGTAGTTTGCATTTTGACTTAGTGATATACTTTTGGAAAACAGGAGTGCAACACTAATATTCTGACAGCTTGTATGGACATTCAGCACTATCAGGCCTGCCTTGTAGAAATCATATGAATTTTGTCTGGTGTAAAAATTGATAGTAAAGACTAAATCAGATAAAAAGGAGTCAATGTTAGCAACTGTATTTGTACAAAGATAACCAGACTACACCTAACAGAAAATGGAACTGGATGAAAGCTGCTTAAATGTTGAGTAGAATACAAGACTAATTTTGAGTCTTCTTTCTTCTTGGACAGTTGTTGAATCAGCCATAAAATCTAAAAAACAATGTAATCTCTGTTTTACACCACTTTTCAGGTACATGACTTGATTGTTTATTTTGTGTCTTAATGTTTTCTCACAGATTTCCTCATAACAGCAACTAAGGAGTGGGGAGAAGAAAAAAAGAAAATATTACCATTCTGACAGTGGGCACCAAAGAATCCATGTGGACACAGGCAAACACCTGGCTTAGTACAGGAACCACCATTGAGACACACAGGATTACACATTGCTGCAGAAATAGGGTCAGGAAGAGTGGGAAGTATGACATCCAAATAAAGTCTATAAAGTATGTGCTTCTGTTTCAAGAACAGGAATTAAATAGCTAAGAGAACTGCAGGTAATGTCATTCCCATAGAATTAATGTTTGGTGTTAATTCCCAATATTTAATTCCCGACGTTTAACTTTACCCCAAATTAAAGGATCAGCATAATACTTCCCAGAGGTGCTGCTGGCAGCAGAACTAATCTGCAGAGACTCAAGGGAGTGTGGGGGGCTCTGCAGCAGAGAGCAGCTGCCCATTGCTGCCACGTGAGTTATGCAGGTCCAAATGTCCAACAATGGGAGGTCCTATGGACGCTTTCCTAGAACCATGGAAGTTGCAGGGGTGTTACCTGTGCTGCAGGTAGGTCCGTACCAGCCAGGTTTACACTGGCAGATGTCTGGAGTGAGACACTCACCACCATTTTCACAGTGTCTGTTGCAAACCACTACCATCCAAGAAGGTGGGCAAAAACATAAGAGAAAGCAGGGGAGGAGACAGGGGATGGGAGGACAAGAAAAAGATACATTACAAATTATTCTTGATTCGTTTTTCAGTTCTTTCCTAAAAATTAACACTGGAAGTAACACACAATTCCTAGCTGAAGAGGAATTGCTGAACAGAGCAGTCTAGTTTCAAACCCATAATAGCAAGTACAGATGACAATGGTAAATAAAATGTCTTTCCACGCAAATATCCATGGTCTGGATATATTTAGTGTTAAAATGTAGAAGTTTAAATAAAAATTCCAAACCAAATGAGAAATGCAATACTAAGAGACAAATGGACTGTGTTACGTGATACAAGTGCAGCTGCATGCACAAAGGAAAATGAGACTGACAAGCAAAGACATTAAAATATCATGGCTGGGGAAAACCATGAATCACTTCTTCAGGAAAACATCTCATTCTCTTTAGTACTCCTTCACAAAGAGCAGTATTTTTTAATTTTTTTTTTTTTTTTGGTGAGAATTGAAATTAGAACAAGAAAAACCAAAAACCAAAAGTCCTGGGATTTGAGGAGACAAAGGATTTTCTGAATTCAGGGTCAATAAAACAATGGCACATTCAGGTGAACAATATATAAACAGTATATCTAAATCTGGATTCTCTGAAGAATACAAATTACCCATATAAAATCTACCCAAAATTCGGAGTTGCCAAACTGCAGCATGTATGATTTTTTATGTAAAAGAAAATTTATGTGAGATAAAGTAATTCCAATCTTTCAGCTATGATCACAACAAATTTTTTAATTTTCAGACCAGGTAAAAGGGAAGAAGACACCATCATGTGGTTCTGAATTCAGTTTTCCTGTATCCTAGTCTTTCTGACACACCATTCACAGACACCAGCTTCTGAATGTACCCCAGTATCTAATCAGTCTGAGCTGATAGAAGTTAAAAAGCTGTCAGGACATATGAAACATCTGTGTGTTTTTCTACAGCTAGTATCACATACAGTGTACCCAATCTTTCCATCTTTCTGAATCATAAAATACAAATTATCTGCCGCTTTTATAGTGAATTCTGTTTTCACAGTTATGCGCCAATATTACCTGATGTTCAAAAATCCCAGGTATGGGAACCTTCAAAGAGGCACAGCTATTATGTCATTTGCTAGAATTAGACAGAAGGCATAAAAAATTTAAACCATAATTTGCTTTTGTGCTCCTGAAAAACAGGAAAAATGTCACATACTTTTCTCTTATTCTCTTTTGCTTACTTGTATCACATCTTGGTCCCACAAAACCATATGGGCAGGTGCAGAGATTTCTGGCCAAGCATGTGCCTCCATTTTGACAAGGTGGTTTACAGTGTGCTGCAGATATAGAATTGTGTTCAAGAAATCACTTCTAGAAAGATGCATCGACTGGTTATGCTTTATAAAAAATGTTAATAACTTTCAGTGAGCAAAAAATAATGGAAATAAAATAAGGAGATATATGAAATGCCTTTGGACAAGACTAAGTAACAAGAACAACTTCATTTCTATAGTACAGTCCCAACTGTGGTGGTCACCCTGAAGAAAAGAAAGCTGACATAATTTCCAGACAGTGCTTCCCACTCTTCAGAAGTGTTTAGCTTAGAGGCAACTACATTCACTGGTGAACTGCTCTACTTAATGTGAAAGCTAAATTTAGGAATATCCAATCATAAGCAACATTTACAGTGTATATCAAGAAAATCAGGACATATACCAAAATGTAGCTCAAGAGTTCTGTTAAAGTGACAGTAAAATGAACACATCTTCATGCTGTCAGAACGAACAGCCATGGGAGTTGCTCACAGCATCCTTCGGGCAGTTATGGATTTAAAAGCAAAAACTGCTATATTTACCTTCCTCACAGGTGGAGCCACTGTATCCAGGTAAACACTCACAGACGTTGGGCTTAATGCACTTCCCATGGTTTTTGCAATCAGGTCTGCAGATAGCTGTAAAAAAAAAATCAACAGCATTCTGCAAATCATTAATTTGTGCATATGAGTTACCACAGGCAAAATTAACACGTCATACTCACCAGCCTGACAGTTATAACCAGCATAACCAGGCCTGCATTTACAAATATTGGGTGCCACACACTCCATATTTTTGCCACAGGGTTGTCTACACCTTGCTGGAAGGCAATGAAGAAAACAAAAAAAGGAATAAGGAAAATGAAAGTGGCATTTCAGCACACTGTGTCTTGCCTAATGTAGTAAACTGATCACAGAGAATCCATTAAGACACTGCCCATAAATGCAGAGTCTAAGACACATCACAAAAGTATTTTTAAGGGCATCCATACAACTAAAAGCCCATAGGCCATGCCAATATTAAAAATGAAAATGAGAAAATTCAATGCACCACGCTGATAATACAGTAACAATACAGTTGCAAGTTATAAAGACATCTCACGATTCCTTTCTTCAAAGCATTTAAGTGCAATAATTTGCAATACCTCTGCAAGTAAAGCCATCTCCGTAATAACCATACGGACAACGACCACACTTGACACTTCCATCCAGATTTGGCTCACAGGGTACGCCAGGAAAACAGGGTAAATCAGAACAGGTCACTGCTTTAGGAATCACTGGTTCACTCAATTCTTCAGGAAGCATTTTTGGTGGGACAGTGACTTCAACAAGGGTAAAAGGTAAATGACTTGCTTTATGCTTAGCTAATTGGTGCGGAACCCTCTGAGCATTTCCACCTTTGAACGCTTTGTTTGGCAAAGAATCTCCTTTGCTTATACTTGCACTGCTGCTAGGGGAAGTCTTCCTGCTGCTCTCAAAATAGCTGAAGGCCTCAACTTGTGCCCTTGTTTTCTTCTCAGGTGACACAGCGTGGCTCCTTGAAGATGCAGCCTTTACAGCGTGTATCGAAGAACTGTTTTCAGCATCAGCAAGCTGACCACTGATGGTGCCTGGAGCATGAGCAACGTTTCCAGTAACCACAGGTTGTACAGAAGCATTTTTCTGAGAATCAGGTGTCTTCCAGGCAGTGGTTGTTTTTACTGTGGAGGTTGGCAGCATGCTGCTTCTGACCATTTCTGTAGAAATAAATCTCTTAGGGACATCTGTAGAACTGGGAATATAACTTGACATGCTTAAAAACTTCTCAAAGGATGATGGTTGAAAATCTACAGTATTTTAGAAGGAAAGGGGGGAGAAGCATGTTAATACCATCAGATTCTTTTCCCCCTTTGAGCATGGGGAATATTTTCTGAACAGATAAACATACAGCCCGATCATTCTGTGCGTCAGGAAATCTCTTCTTGTGCTATGTCAGAATATACGTATGCAGTAGAACCTAGCTGGGAGAATTAGAGAAGGTGAAGGTATTCTGATTACAACCTCTCCTGCCCCCACCATGGCCTTTCCTCGGCTGGAAGATAAGAACAAAGCACGATTTATGGGAGGCACGATTTATAGGAGCAGAGATTTTCCCATATTAGGTCAATAAACAGATTTACTGTCGGCAGATTATCAGCTCCATATATTGCTTTCAACTAGGTAACTGAAAAAATTTAAAGAAAAGATATTGCATATGGTTCATCAGTGTGTCTATGCACTAGAAGCAGAAATAAAACCACATGTATGTAGATGCTTATACATGCTGATACACCACAGACAGTATTCTAGGGGAATAAGCCACCAACTTGTAGGACAAGTATTACCATGTTTTATTCTTCAAACTTTTTAATCAACTTTCTTAAACTTTCTGCATGGGTTTTAGTAGTGAGATGTTTCAGCTGCTTAATAAACATCAGAGACTAACTCAGTCTCCTCATTCAAGAGAAAGCAAAATGAATGATAAATTCTTCATATTCTGCCCAGGGAAAGCATGTGGTTTGTGGAAAGAAGTACAGCACTGTAATCAATCCCAGGTTGGTAGAATACTGTATATGGGGTTTTAGCATTATGGGGCAGTGGAGGAATGAAACCCTAACCTATTTATAACTAGAAAAGGGTTTACAAAAGGTTAAACTTTACTGAATCGTTATTAAGTGTGGTCTCCCTGCTGAAAAGCAAACCATTTTGCAGCTGATGAAGAATTATCCAGCACTGGCAGTGCAGTGAGAGAGTCTTCCTTCCCCCCAACAAATGAGATAAAGGGAAAAGACACATGAGAGTTTCCTACAAAGAAACCCCCAGCAGGCACAGACCTGGAAATGCCAGGAACCGCAATTACAGAGTTTCAGAATAAAGACATTCACTTGCCATATCCTTCACATCTTCTTTGAGTTAAAGTAGGAAAATGGCATTCAACATAATGCCATAAACTTTTGTTTATCTCATATAACAGATGTCCCTATCCCCATGTTACCTATTTCATGTCAGTGGTTGGTCACTAAAACAAAAGGCAACTGTAAGAGTGTCATATATCAGACTGTTAATAAAATCGCTTGACTGACCCAAGGGATTTGTTGATATTGACATTTCAGTCTCATTTTTCAGATCAGAATGCAACCCCAGTAATTAATAAACTCTGTCAAACTGAAAAATAAAGTGAATAACACAAAACTGACTTATTTGCCAGCTATATTCTTAACAGTATGTGAATCAGAAATTCCATTTTCTTCAGGAAAAAAAATCACCTTTATTCCCTCCATGTTCTCCCATGGAATCCTTCCTTTCAACATCAGTGTCATCAAAGCTTTCTGAAAAGATGTGAAGGCACATTAGTAGTGCAAAGAAGTAGCTACACTTGTTTAAATTTAAATAAATTACAAACAGAGTTAAAATTTTATTACATAAAAAACTCAAAATTCAGAAAGAAGATAGAAGTTAAAAAATATTACTTAAAGGTTTTTTAACAGAGTATTTTAAAAATACAAGGTTTTCAGTAATTGCATGTAAATGAATGTTTGGCAGCTGCCTTGACTTGAATAAACAGTTCTATGTTAATCGATCTAATAGAAATATATTTTTTCAATAATTTATCAATAATTTATCATATTATGAAAATAGTGAAGAAAAAAATGCCAAAAATATTCCACTGTATTATTCTACTTTGATTTAAAGGAATGGAGGTGTGTTTTGAATGTTTTTTTGTACACTAGAAAAAGTGTTTTACAGCAGTGTTGACCCAGTACAGTCTAATATTGCCATCAGTAGAGACACAGCCCTGCTTTGCTGACTACTGAAAAGAGTTTTAAGTTACTGTTAGAAACATGAAGCACAATCAAAGATATTTTATCTAAATGACAATACTATTTATCGGAAAATCAAATAATTTTACCATGACATGACTTCCCATCTCCTTGCAGATTGTTTGGGCATGGACCACAATAGTAAGAACCAAAAGTATTGAAACAAAATACTCCAGGGAAGCAAGGGCTGGATGCACATTCATCTACATCCTCTTGACAATTTTCACCTGTATTGAAATACAGATTTAATTTTTTTTATAATATTTTGTCACTAGACTTTGATGGTGTGTTTTTAAAAGTACAATGTATGCAAGTGCTGAGAAAAAAAAAAGTGTAACCAATCATTTCAGTACATCTAATAAGAATAGCTGATAAGGTTTGCTATTCACATTTTTTAATCTCATATCAAGTATTTTGCTTATTGTAAAATATGGAGAACATGGGCTGTGGGGAGTAAATGCTTATCTGCAGGAGTAATCTCCTGTATTTCCCTGTGTTGATGAATTTACCTCTGCAGAGGAAAACAATGCAAATTAGCTTTCATAGTGAACTAAAATAAACAACTATTACAGTCGTGCAAGAAAAATCTTGAAGTATATCATATATCTGCACCACAAGACCATAAAGTTTCTTCATAATACATCAGTAAGTTAGTTACAGTGAAAAATTAAAAAACAAAATTGTAGACATAAAATTAAAGACTCCTATTTATCACTAAATATGATAAATGCATGGAAATAAAATAGCAATTTACCTTGAAGTTCATGTGGACATTCACAGTAATAGCTGTTTATTCCATCCACACATCTGCCAATACCACACTGGTTAAGTTTACAGTCATCAGTATTCACTTGACAGAGATCACCTTCAAATCCAGCCACACACACACAAAGATATCTTCCACTTCCAGGTGGGAAATTAATGTTTGTCACACATGAGCCATTATTTAGGCAATCACATGATTTTACACTGACCTACAAGACACGCCCAATAAGACAGTTTTCTTTTTTTTAATGAACTATCAATGAGTTCTGTAAATAGATAACTTAGATATCTTATTACTAAGTGTCATTTTACTGTAATATTCATTACCTCTATTTCTACCTTAGTTGTTGCATTGCAGTCATCTGTCAAAGAAAATGTTAGTTTATGGACATTCATTGCCACAGCTTTCCACAAAAGGAGACCTGATGGGGAAAGACTGGCACCTTCTGGACCAGAATCCAATGTGAAATGAATAGCAGAGCCCTCTGGATCTGAAGCCAAAAATTGATATAAAAAATCTTCTCCATAAAATGTCTCTAGCATATCCTGAAAAGTTTCAAGCACTGGAGGCTGGTTACCTGTAACAAAGCAGATATTTTCCTCTTCTAAGGAAAAGTTGCAATACACTTAAAAAAATTAAAAGGAACATATCTTTCTACTAAAGAAATCCCATGTACTTATTTCTCTTAAATTCTAACGTCCTTTGAATGGCACAGGAAAACCATTGATATTTTCAATACTAGCAAGTAACTGCTGCAAGCAGGAATCCACCCACTGTGGCAAAAACCATGAAGGAAGAAGGCAGCATAATCAGTGTCTCAGCTGCTAAACTTTTTAGTTTCTAACATCACCCTCCTTGCAGAAGAGGTTGTGCTCCTCAGGCTTGGAGCGCTGCCTCTGGTTTACATTTTTCTCTCAGTTCTGACTATGGCTGTACTGAATTCCAGTCTGTAACATGGCAATCCCTTGACTCCCTGTCTGCTGGATGAGTTTCATTTTATTCCTTCCATTCATATCTCATCCTTTTAGAATAGTTATATCTACCTTGGCTTTCAGTACAAGTTTGAATGGGGCAAGATTCACCAAGACAGGCACCAGAAGTCCCATTCAGACAGGACCTTTCCTAGTCAAGGCAGAGTCTTGATTTCACAAGTTTTTCACTCATGAAGACACTGATAGGATGCTTGTATTTGTGATGTTATAGACTTGGCAGGCTGGATGGCTAATATGAAAGCTCCAAGAAACATTCCATTTGGTGAAGGGACCAAGGTGATGTGTATATCCAAAGATACATCTGCACCAAACGAGCTACAACTCCTACATTAGAACTTTGTACTGTAGAGAAGGAAAATGAAAAATTTATTCCTCAGTTTTCCCTTCATAGTGCAATTTCTAACTGGGCTGGAGTACAATAGCCTTGGATGCACTTTCAAGTGTTTAGGCCATGTTTCTATGCCTTCAATGTAAAATGCTGCCCAGGTATTAAGTATCTAATAAATAACATGTCATTTAATTTGTGATCTCCACTTGTTTGTAATCAGAATAATTTGTTGAACAATACCTGTTACACCTGTATGTTGAAGACAAACATATGTGCATGTAGTTGTGCTAAATATCAAGACTCCAAAGTGCTAATTAGACTGAAAGTTTTTAATTTTCATTAGTTATTCGTAATGGCTACAGCAGGAGAGTCAGGGAAAGTAAATTAAAATACTACATACATGGTCTGGAAACGACGATATAATTTTCAGAAACTAACAGAAATGCCCAAACACTTACCTAGTTAAACTTAAAACATCACTATTATCATAAATTTTAAAACTTTGCATACTTTCAACTGCTTGGCATTTTAAAATAGATATTTAGAACTTACTTTCAACAACTGACCAAGTTAACTTTGATATGTCAGGTCTGCACAGTAAGCAAGGGCTGGTTGGATTTGTATCTCCTTCACCATAACAGAGTCCATCTATGTTGCATGTTTTCTCCTTTTAGAGAAATGAAAATGTGATTCATTAATGCTTTTGGTTATAAAACCGGTTATGAATTTATAAGTATCAAATAAAATATAATAATTCTGCACTTTATTAAACAATTAAGCTTGTTTTTAAATCTAAACAGCTGATAGCAAGTTTGGCTTTACTAAGTAATTATATTAAGAGCTTTTGGTCTGATTTTTTACATTTAAAATTGCCTCATCTCAGCTTCTCTTTTTGTGCATTGAAAATCCCTGTTGGAAACAAGTACACGGTATGTTCTGCTGATTTTTCTAGATTTTTTTTCAGCCCAAAAAAATGCCTATTTTCATAATAGAGAGTAGTGAAGCACATACCTTTAATGTACATAGCCCAGACTCTTGTGGCTGACATGTCTGACAGGCTCCATCATATAATATCATTGTTTTAGAGTTGCTATAAACAAATCCATCATTAGAAATCTGCAAGGTGAGCAGTAAAACTGGATTAACTGATACAGGTATTGATATATCACCCACATAGTCTGCTAGCATGAGCTTCCACTCATTAACAGACACCCACATGCACGTGTCTAAACTCTCACAACAGTCATCAGAAATCTAATCAAACCTGCCAATGAGTCTAGGCAGATTTTGACCAGCCACACATCAGTGTCTACTTCAAAGTGAATTAAATCGTGTGTCAGCTGTACTGACCTTATTGACTCCATCTGTATGAGAGCTCAGATACCTGCTCACAGGGCTTTGTACACGTGTCTGAGCTCAACTCAGTTAGAAGCTCAGCTCACCAAAGACGGATTCAAGGTCATTTGAAATACTCTAGGGTAACTACTTGGACTTCAACTTCTACTCTTGAAGAATGTGTGTCTCTGCAGGCCCTAGGTAGTATCTACCAGTTCCCTTGCAGGAGAACACTGTCAAACAATACTTAACACTTAAGCTTAGGAGACAAGACTGAGACCCCAAGTTAAGCAAGCTGACTTCTCCCTTTAGTACCATTAAATAAAGGATAATATCTACATGGTGCATTTTCATCTTAATACAAATATTTGTAAGCGAATATTTGAAATTTCTGAGAGTACCTTTATTTGCCATCTGGCAATGGGTTTGTCATCAACCACACCTATCACATCAGACTGCTGGCCATCAATTGGTAACTGGCAGTCGACAGTCCTGGCATTTTGGAAGGCAGCTGGCATAATTAGAGGTTCTCCAGGAATCCACTGTCTATCACTATACTGAATGTAAAGACAGAAAATTTGTTTTTCACTTAAATACATCATGAAAACATTTTTACCACACAAAAATTTCCCATGTATTGCACAGTGTTTGAACAAGTCTAATGTGTCTGGATTAGAATGTGGTGGCAAAAATTAGATGACAGTATTTGCACAGACAGATTTTTACCTAAGCCTGCTACTGTAGAGGAACAGGCAGAGAAGCCTTTCCTGACACAGGGCCCTTTGGCACTGCATTGCCAAGGATGAACAGTCCTTCCAGCTGGATGGTAATAGGAGGGTGAAGCAGTGGGTGATCCTCAAACACCACTGATCTGACGTTCGGGTGCCTCTGTTCCACTCCATATTCGCTCCCATGAGAGGACAGGCTTTAGTCAAAGGAACAGATGAGGGTTTTGGCAGGCTCAGGAATCATTCTGGGTGTCTGGGCAATACTGGCAGTTGGCCATTTAGCCCTTGTACAAGCCAATAGGTTATTCAATAGAACAAGACACCATTGACACACAGACTTTTCTTCTAAACTGCTGGAAAGACAGGGCATCCAAGGATCCATCTTGAGAGTTCAAGATAACAAAATAAGGATGATAATACTATTTGACGGAAGCATTGATGTGGAAGTAGGGATAAGCATATGGAAAATAAATAAAACAAGATGGAACTAAGAATCCAGGCAGACTACGAATCAAGAGAACAGCAAGTAAAAAGCATGTTGAGCTTTGAGTCATTTTTCCCGAGCTAGCATTTTTTTTAGTTACTGGAGCCAATCAAAATGTTTATTCAATCCCAATCCTCACATTAAGAATCATCTGCTGTATAGCCCTTGCTTTTTTTTTTTAAACAGAAAAAGAAACACTTTTGCTAAAAAGACATATGTGCTACTTCTGTTCCAACCACACCTTTTTTTCTTTCACCCTATACTCGTTTAAGAAATTCACAGCAAAGGTAAGTATAAAAGCTAAATATTTCTAAATATGTAATTTTGAGTGTATTTAGTACTGTAACCTTTGAAATGTGATACAGTCTACTTCTTCAGAAACCTTTTGTTACTAGCTGGAGGCAAGTTTATATAATTTTTTCAGAAACAGTTTAACCTTTCAAAGACCAATTAAAAAGCCCTCAGATCTGTAAACATTCCACCTCAGAAGGTTCATAGAAATTTGAGTTCAATGTAAACCAGAAGGAAATAAAACAGTATTTCTGTTTTGCAGAGATTAAACATACTCTGTTTTGCAGAGATTAAACATACTCTCATCCTTTACCTTTAAATTCTCTAGCTCTGTAATCATAGATTCCTGGCCATTTCCTACCCAAACCTCTATCAAGTATCTACCTTAAATTGGGTAAGACAGCCCATGAACAATAGATTTGATTTAACATTTCAAATGTGAAAATATTGGAAAGAACAAGAAATTCCGAGAACATGCCTCTTCTACTAAATTTTGATCATTTAAGTTCAACCTCACAATATGTGCAGTTCTATACTGTTGCAAGTCCACTGACATTTCCTTAAATTCACTATTTCTCCAGCTTGATAAAATAAACAAAAAACCCCAATAAAACAGTACCCCAAATTTCCTTTCTTTTGATTCTCACAGAAAAAAATTTGCAGCTCTCTTCTCGACTGCAGTTAACAGCAGTAAAATGGCTCTTGTCAGTGAGAAGATCATCATTAAAAGTGACTAATCAGGAAGTTTTGTGTTGGGAGCCAAATACAGCACCACCAAGAGAGGTCTCAGAACATCTTGCCATGAGCTAAAACTGAGACATTTCAAACCGTGGTAAGTGAACTCCCAATAATTGTCTTACTGTGAGCTTGGTCTGAAAGTCTTTTAATATAAGGGCAGTGTAAACTTACTCTCGACAATCATTTCAAGCCAACTTGAGTAGATACATGTTGAGTTTAAGAAAAATCTATAGCCAGCATTGCCTAATCTGTCAAAATAATTTCAGAATCTGCTGGAAATAGCTAAGGAAAACTATTGTCTCAGGAACAAAACTTCCCATTGAATGGTTCCCCTTTTGCCAGCTCTCACCCCCTCATCATCACACCAATAAAATACAGTTTTATTTCTAGATTTTTTTGTTCTCATGTCTAACATGGCATATAAAATTGTAATTGCTGACCATTTATTCCAGGCTGTAACTTGTAAATTGCTTATACATTTGCCTTGAATTTTTTTTTTTTTTAAGAATGAGCAACAACAGCCTCCCTACACAAATTCCCCTTAAGTTTACAGTGAAACATTTTTTCATCTCCTGTTCAAACTTGACATATATCATTAAATAGCCACGGTATTCTACCTCTGGGAAATGGACAACATATCAAAAACACCTTTATCTTTTCCTAACAGATTTATTATGTTTATAAAAGGCCATTTCAAGCATTAGATTTGAGACAGAAATCTAGTAACGGCTTTAACCTTGCTGTCCTTTTTCAAAGAAGTGGTACTTCAATTCCTCTCCATAAGCACTTAAAAATACAGCAATGTACTGGTTGTTACTAATAGGGCTGCCCTTGCCCTTTTCTGATGGATAGTTGCTGTATGCTCTTATCTCCCTCCCAGCTGCTGAACATTCCCATTATGTTTTGTATTTCTCTTATCATGGAGGAAATGGCAATCTTGCAAAGTCTTGAGTGTTTGCTGCAAATTGCTGAGTGCCTTTGCTTTTAGCTTCCACTAAAGCATTGGGTTATGCCACATCAATGAATAATATGTTTGACATTTTGTCCCTTGTTCTTTAAGAAGTTTAAAATGTAATTGTCACTATTCAGGGAGTCCTACTTGCAATTTGATGATTTCACATTTCAGGTTCAACGAGTCCCTGAAGCCGTGTCCAAACACTCTCACCGATGTGCACTCAGACTGTCGAACATCACACAGCCCAGCATTCTCCAGCTCTGTAATTTCTGGACCCTGGTCTTGGAAGCAGAGATTAGACAATAAATTCTAGTAGGAGAACTCATTCATATGCATTTACATTATGCAACATATTTATTTTTCTATCCAGCCATGAAAACTATGTACACAAGAAAATCTGGACCCAGCTGAAGGGAAGCATAAACAGAAAGATTTTACATTGTAAAACTGAAACTTTAAAGCTAGGCTTCTGTCTTCTCTTGGAACCTCAGTATTTGAAGCAGAGAAATTTCAAATGATAGCAAACGCTTGTGAACACATTTTGCTTTCTCAGCTATGGTTCTTTACTTCCAGAATAAAACTGAAATGAAACTAAGGCCTTAGAAATAGGAACTAGAAAGGAGACAGATATGCAATAATTTATATAGGGATTGTTTTTTTATTAAAAACTAAAAAAAAATTCTCAGAAGTTATTTCAGGAAATAAATTGACAGATCAGAACACTCAAACCCAGTTTTTATGAGGTAAACCCAGCTTATTTTATTTCTCTTGAAATAAAATATTTCTTATTATTCTATTCCCTCTTTATTTGCTCTCAAATAAGTTATTAAAACAAAAACACCATTGCAAACCAAAATATTAACAGGTTTTCTTTAGAAAGAGTTTTGACTTTGGTAGTACTATTCGTGTTTTTCCAGTGTTCAACTGAATTTTTAGTGAATATCTTACCTACTGAAAATGGAAAAAACCCTGCCCAGTGCTATTTGCTGTACCTCTTTTTTCTTCACCACCAATTTTGCTTCCATCTCATCTAACAGTTAGCTTACAGAGATGTAAGATCACTGAAGACAAAAACATCCCACTTGGAGTTAATAAACAGGATCACATAAACTATACAAATCTAGGGGAGGGATGAATGTGGCATATTTTCCCTGAAGGAGACAGCATGTGGAAACATTGCCAGTCTCTTGGGGCTATACTCTGCATTGCAAACTGACTTTTTAAATCTGACCTATTAGAAACTAAGCTCATGTTTTGACCTTGGAAACAAGAAGGCTGAATGCAAAATAATTATAGCTGTCGTAAACTGTAACTAAATAATTGAGAACCCTTGTCCATGTACAAAAGCAGGAGAGAAAAGCAGCAAAACAAATACACTTTGCAGAAACACTGAGAACATTACTGAAGTAAACCTCATTTCCCCCCACTTACCAGACAGTATGCTGCAATCATATGAGCTGTAGCCTTGAAAACATGCACAGCCCCATTCTGTACACTCCCCATTACCACTGCAGAGACTGGGACACTTTAAAGCAGTAAGTAGGCTCTCAACTGACTCTTCAAGTTCCTGTGGGTTGTAATTTATTTCTTCTAAAATTCTTTTCTCACATTCATTCTCCAGCAGAGCTAAGGAGGCTGCTGCCCAGCTGAGGTCATCTTTCAGTAGCAAATCTTTAACACACATATCGATGGCATCCCCTGTTCGCCGGCCAAGGAGGGCACCACAGGATCTTCCTATGCTGGAATTAGCTATTGCCTGCTGGCACAGGAACAAAGCACTAGATTCAGTCAGGCCTGAAGGTGTGGGCCAAGAAGGAAGGAGCTTTTCATCTGTGTCAGTGGCATGGTCCTCTGGGAAAAAATAACTATATCCCTCTAAATCTGTTTGGCTGAGACTTTGGAAGATGAATACTGGATGGTATTCATAATAATTCTGGCGCTTCCCTCTGCTTGTAGCAGATTGACTTTTCTGAAAATGACTGCTGTAATGGTGAGAATTTCTCCTAATGTCTAAGCTTGAGCCTCCCTCTCTTTCTGTACCTGCATTTCCCACTGAGGTAGCAGAGAGACGTGAGTTTACTAACGATGTTTTGTGAAGTTTGGTTTGATTATTCTGCCTCTGCAGAAGCGTAGGTGAATCCATTTCATGTGTAGATGAACGTTTCTTTAAGCCCCTGACAAGATCAGCAGGACCAAGATATTCAGCAGTGACATCCAGTCCTGGTATCAAAGAAAGAAATCTACCATTTTCACTTTCTTTACAAGACAGAGGAGGTTCTGATTGAGCAACTGTCTCCAGTCTGTTTGCTGGTTGATAGAATCCAGCATCTTCAATTGTACAGTCACAGAAGGAAATTCTTCTAGAAGATGTTAGCGAAGCAGGTGTCTTGTCAAACAAGCTCTCTCCTGGCAAAATTCTAGTGAGGAAAGGAAAAGGTGAAACTGTATCATCTGAACTATTTTTTATGTGTTACTAAAGTATTCATTCTTCTTTGTTGTTTCATACTTCTACAGCGTAAGTCTATAGCACACAACTGTATTTAAGCACCAGTTAAAACACAAAACCTCAAGAGCAACTTGTAAAAGAATTGAGATGAGTGGTTATTTTCTGTATACCTTGGTACTTTGTTCCAAACTTAATCAAACTAATCTTACATCCTAATGCTTAAATACTTATTTGGCAATTCAGTTTCCATTTCCTCCTTAACTAATTATGGAATGTAATTATGACATTCTAATATCAACTTGAAAACTTAAAGACATTTTTTTATTATTATTTTCACAAGGTTTTAAGAGTGTGAAGGAAAGGTAGAACCAAAAATGATGACATTTGATTTATCAACAGAAGCATTTTGTTACCTCCATTTCTTAATAAAAGAAAAAGGAACATTAGCATGGTTTGGGATTTCCATGCCACTTGCAGTGTGATAGTCATTCTCTGCATTTCCATCAAAGGTGCCACAGAGTCCCACTGTATGTCTGTAATCTGAACTGGGTGCCCTAAGAGTAATGCTCATTCCCCATTCACTCACATCAGCACGAACAAAAGCTCCAGAAGAAAACAAAACCTAAGAAGAGATTGAAGATAGCCTCATGAGAAACATGATTTTTTATTTGACCTATTCCATAAGCAATTATTTACCACTTACTGTTACTTTTCTTCCTAGGTAGGATTCAGTGATTCTGACATTGTTTCCTGTTGTGTCTCTGTTTATTACAGATAAGTGTGGCTGTGATTCGTGGAGCTGACCACTGCACATGTCAAATGCAATTATATCACTTCCTTCCTTAGCAACAAAGCCACAGTTGCAGGATGCTGGATAGTGAAGACTTCCACAGTCCCACTGGCGAACATGAACTTCAAAATCTCGAGATGTACTCTTATAGAGAACAAATGTTCCTGTTTTAAAATTGTCATAGACTCTGGAATCAAAAGAATAGCATGTGATATCACTTTGGTTGTGAAACAACTGTATCACTATATGTCAGCAACTTCATTTTCAAGCAGATTTCTAGTATTTGGTGAACATTGATATTGAAATTCATTTTCTCAAGTCAGAAAAAACAGTACACAGAGCAAAACACAGCTTTATCCTGAGCAAACACCATCATGTCTTCCTCTGAGCAGTTCTAAATTTAAAAAAAATCTTATTTTTCATTTTTCAGCAGAAAAGAAGGATAATGAGTAGAATATATGTAGACAATGGCTGTGAATGGAAACATAAGCAGGAAGCTATTGCCATTTTAACAGTGCATATGGAGGGTACTTCTCAACCTTTGTGTTTCTACAATGGTACACCTATGCAGCAAGAGCAATAAGATGCATAGCAATGTGCATGTGGGGGCAGCTGCTGAAAACTGCACAAGTACCCTTGACAAAATGATTTAGAAAGTCACATCCTTTTAAAAAGGTCTGCCTTATTAAGATGGAGATGGGGAGTGCTTATTCCCAATGATCATTTAAGATGAAAACCATAAATAGCAACTTGCTTTTTTTCCTTAGGGTTAGCCATCTGTCCCCTGAAGCAAGGTTAAAATAGCCAATTTAATGATTCAGCAGCAAGAAAAAAAAAAAAAAGTGGAAAGACAGAAAGAAAACCCCCAAACTTTTGCTGTAAGTTTAATAGCCTCTTGGCTATAAATGGCATTTGACAGTTGATTGTAGACTGTCAATTTGCTTTGTGTATCATGGGCCAGCAGACAAATTGCAGATGGCTGCTCTACTGGGACTGCATCGGATTGTCCATAATTCAGTAGGGAATTTGTTTCCTCAGTTTGTAAAATAAAGTAGCAACGTAATCTATCCTCAAAAAGATAAAATCCTGAAAAAGATCTCTGGATCATCATGCTTCCAGACAGATCACATTTCAGTAAAACACTGCTTCATGAGAAAGCTTGATCACAATGCATCCGTGATTACAAGGCCCAGTTAAGACATCCCTAAAACTTCCACTGAAGGAGAAACTGCAAGATCAGGATAAGCCTGTTGACTTTATTAGTAGCAATAGTCAAATTTCTCTCTGAGAACCAATCACAACTTTTATTTCCCCTTCTGTTATCATGTGTGCGCTGAACATCCTTTTTTGGAGGCAACATATCCTCTTCTTCTCACCCTGCCACTTGAAATGTGCTTCTGCTGAACAAAGAATATAAAATTCCCAGGTGTAGAGCCTGTGTTTTGTTCAGACATCCTTTGTGAATCAGAAATACCTTGTAAGAAAGAAGCACACCAAAACCAGTTGTGGCTAACAAAGCTGTTTTCTCTTCAAAATCCTTTTTGGCCAGTGATGTGCAAGTGACAGCAGCAAGTTGCTTTCAATGCCACTAATAAACATAGCAAAATGCCACCCAGACACCAGACAGCTTCTCATAATTTGATCCTTACAATGACTCAGATACTGACACACAGAAATAGCGAAACTATGCTTTTTTTGGGAAACACCTTTTCATTAAAAAATTTGTTTACTCAATCATTTTATCATGGTTCATATTTAATATATGAACATTCCTATTTTTTGCAGTCAACAGACTCCACAGCTACACCTCCTCTTGTCCATTTGCTTCATTCTCTTGCCACAGCCCCAAAACTTGCCTTTAGAAATGCAAATATTACAAACCTCATCATGACTGGCAAGCTTTTACCAACTAAACCACATTTATCCTTATTGTCAAAAAAAATTGTAAAATACTCAGTGCAATTGCAGTAAACTGCAGCTTACTTGTATCACCAGCACAGATTTAGAATAAATATAGAAATAATTAAAGAAATAAAACACACTTCCCAAAACCCGCCCAAAAAAACTCCCAACACACTTAATTTTAAGAGCAGCAAGCCACTAATTACCTGCCATCAAAAGTAATTATATGAGGGTCAGTAAATGAGTAACAGTAGGCAGTGGGTAGATCCTTAACTGTAATCTTCAAAACAACAACAAAAAAAAAAATTGTAAAACACATCAGTGTAGGAAATAAATGCACTCAGGTACATTATTTATCTTATGATAGTATTTTGCATTCTAAAAAGTGTATTATATTAATACTTTTAAGCAATCTTAGTAGTTACTTCAATATTAAAACATAAAACAAAAAATTCAAATGAAAACACAGAACTAAAAAAAAAAAAAGCAACTAAAATCAACCCCTTAGAAATCTTGGTGTGAATCTGCAAGTCACAACTGAAATAAAAGCTTCATTAACACCAGCCATGTTTCTGGACAGTTTACAGATCTTAACACAAAGATTTTCAACCTGTGTGCTTTCAGGAACATAGCCATTCCACAGGAAATTCTCACTGGATATAGGTTCGATTGCAATTCTGGTAACCCTGTCTCCATCCTGCATGAAGTCTGTCACAGCAGTGAAATAAATTACAGCTTGACTACAGATTCCATTACTGCAGGATTTCTGGAGAAGATCCACATGACAAGAAGAAAGAGCCAAGTTTAGACCTAACTGCTCTTTACCTGTTTTAAAGAAAAGACATCATTAGTGAGTTCCTCCTCTAAATAAGCATCATTCTCCATACTACTAGCTCTAGTATAATATCTAGTCAATATAGATATTAACTTATTTACACACACTTTAATAAATTAATTACGCATTTTTCTTGGGTTTGGCTTGGTCATGCAAAAAAATTCCTCTCTACCTCTTCATATACACACCCAAGACAACGATTTGCATTCCTCTATTTTATAGACAAATGGAGATCATGATAGGCTGGATAATATGAAAAAAAAATGGTTGTCTGCATAGGCAAGGCTCCTTCTGATTCACAGGATTTGCACTTGAGAAAATATTACAGAAAATGGCTATAAGAGTAAAAAATGATGACTTTGTGACTGCATATATAATACTTGCAATGCAACAGGTAAACCAATTACCTGAATTATAAACTTTACAAGTATTACAGTATTCTATCTACTCAAGTTAAAGAATGTGGCTCTGACACCAATGTCTACCAAAACACCTGCAAACCTCAACAGGTAATTCTTTCATATTTTCAGCAGTGTCATACAGACTCTGAATACCTTAACATTTTAGAAAGTATTTTATAGTGTAACAACTTCTCTAAAGAAGGAAACCAGCACAGTATTTATAAAAATATATAAAATATAATTAAATATACAAAATGTAACAAAATCAGGGTAATACTTACCTTCATCAACACTGTTTAATTTTAGTGAGATTTTGCAGTCACTTTTTAGCTGGCTAAATTCTGGACAAGGAATAGGAATGCTACTTTCTATTGTCAGTTTGTATTCCTTCCCATCTTCTGATATTTCATATGTTTCTGGATGCATCTAACACAGAAGAAATTGCACTTAAAATGCTATCTTTGTGAGTAAACTGCAGCACTGCTTCCTAACCAGCTAGGAGTGCTTATTTACATGTGCTGAGGAGCAGCAGCACATTGAGGAAAAGATGCAGACGCAGCAGCCATAGTCTTGAAGAGATGGGTAAAGGGACAAGGATAAGGAAAAAGCAAGAAAAAGGCTTAACTAGGAAGGAGGGAGTTAGCAAACCACATTTTCACCACAAAAATTAGTAACCCTTGGAAGCTAAGATACAAACAGCTTTGTGTACTGCCTGGGTGGTAGGGAGGAATTGGGAAGCTACCTAACAGGTAACAATTCCAAAAGAATTTGGAAGCACCATATTTCTCTTGGGATTCATCTCTGCAAGCTTACAATATGGATCACCAAAAATTATAATTAAAAACTCAATTTAAGGTCAGTAACAGGAGCCTACAAATGAGCTTGGTAGGCTAGGTTGAGTCCTGAATGCAGGCTCACAGGGACACAGAGAGAACACATTGGCTCTTAGCAGGGTACACTGCAGAACTGCACTTCCACGAGAGAAATCTGGGCTCTAATCCTACAGAAACAAGTTCAGGCTAAGTCAGCAGGACTATACCTAATATGTAATTAATGACATGCAGTCTGTCTTTCTGGGACTGGGGTCCCCTTCTGGCCAGCAAACGAGTCCCTAATAGCTCTATCCACAGTAGGAACTAAAACTAGTTTGGTGCTTGGCCTCTGACCAAGCAGCACAGCACAACCCACCTCCCAGCTATCCCTCTTCAAACCCAGACCAGGTTGGCTCAGGGCTGTGCCCTCAAACAGAACCAACTGTTCTGTGCTCATAAAGTTTGAGTCCAGCTGCTGGAAACCAAGGCCTGCACTCTGTGTGCAAGGTGCCAATTCAGCCTTCCTGCACCTTGAGTACACGGGGAGCACACAAACCACAGCGACTCTCCTGCTTTTGGACAAATTCAAGTCCACCTCAGCCAACAACAGGTTCTACTAATTCACAGTTTATACATTTTAAGTGCCTTCTAGTCAGAGGACTGACTGCAGTAGCAATACTCAAAAATTCTTACTACATTATGTTTTCACAAAGTTACCTTAACTCCAGCAAAAAATTCCTTGCTCTCAACTGAAGAGCTTTGTATATCTGGCTTCTCCATGAAAAAAGAAGAACTGCTACAGTAGACCTGTAGGGTAAAATCAGAGTAAGAGAATAAATTTTTAGTATGAAGTGGTCACATGAAGACAAAACTGCCACCATGGTCAGTTCAATGATGGCCAGTCTTCTGGTTGTACCAGAAGGTACCAGTTGCCACTGGTAATTGATAAATACAGCTAAAGGAAAAAAAATAGAAACAGACTGAGCATCCTAGGACCTTTTCCTGGCATATTCTACCAGTGATCCAGAGACTTCTTCAACTAATGGCTACATACAAATCATATTTAATGAATACTTAAAAAATCTTTTCTGGAGCATTTTTGCAACCAGTGATATCTAAGAGAAATGTATTTTACACTTGTTTACATGATATTTATTACTTTTTTTCCATTCCATAGTTTTCACCTTTTAATTTTTTTTAGTGACCATCAGATCTTAGACTATGATTTTCCTGATGTTATAGACCTGGATAATCTTTTTCAAGATGAGGAATTCAGTGTGAATTCCCTCCACTGAACCAGTTTCATGCTACTAGACACTGAGGTTTTGCTTTGGTTTGATGTTTGTTCTGGTGTTTGTTTTTAGTTTGCTGTGTCCATTTTGAGAAGTGTTGACCACACATGCAGTATTTCCCATCCTTAAAAAAAAATAGTGATTCATGGCAGCAGGAGATAGCTTATGACTGTGCCTTTCCTTTTGACTGTCACCAAACCAACACTGTCAGGCAAGTCTTCAAAAAGTCTCCAAATGATTTTTGGGGAGTAACAATTGCTATTACTGTCCATTAGCCACCCAGGCAGCCTGGCTTTGGCTTGAACATACATATGCATACTAACCACATTGGTTTGTTTTTTTATTTTCTTCAGGAAAAATTAACCTGTATTTTGGTGTACATAGGTAAAAGGTGTATTGATTTTCCAATGCCTAGGTTTTTTAAAATTACCATGAGAGCATAAGTCTTCATTCTGGTACAATAGAAGATAAGGCATCCCACTGCTTTTGATGGCAGAGATTAAAACATACATCCTAGACACAAAACCAGTAAGCAGCAGCTCATCCAGAGAAAAAGAAATATATCTAATGAATCAACAACACAGCTTTTCACAACCTCTGGCTCTTACAGCTTCTCACCGAGATGCAGTTGCATCCCAAAATCCTCTTAATTTACATTATTCGAATAAAAATTTACCTCCTGGAGGCACACTGCATTGTATTGAGACAACCAGTCTCGAAACCTCAGAGGCAGTGGTAGTTATATTTCTGTGATGTTTATACATTCATATGGGTATTCAGTTGGTGTAAATAAGTAGAGGCAATAGGCTTCTGCCAAGAAAAATTATACAGCAAGGTGCTGGACCTCTCTCTAAAAACTGTTAGTGTCTACTGAGCCATATTTACACATATACAAAGAAATCATAACAGTGTTTTAACTTACTCTGTCTCCAAGTCTGACGTTTATCCCATCTAGTTCTAGAAGAGAGAAGGTATGAACTGCTGTTTCATGTGTAAGTTCTTCTTTGACACCTTCAGAAGAAAGTCTTGACCAAGTTACGATGAATCCAACAGAGCTGTTTGCAAAAGGAATGCCAAAAGTACATCTTAGGTAGATGCTGCCTTTGATCATCTCTGCTACAACTTCAGGAACAGATGGAAGTGGTGGTGACACAGATGGAGATGATGTAGGAGCCAGGTTACCTAGTCAAACAGAAGTATGGTCTGTGCTTTTTTATTCTGTGCAAAATCAGCATTGGATACAATGACACTGACATATCTTTTGCCAATTAATACACTAATAATATTTACCTTTTTAATATGTGGAAATACTACATAGAGAATTAAGAGAACCAAAGAAAAATGTGTATCTTCCTTCTAATAATTATTAAATGGAAAAAAAAATTCTTTATGAGCTTTTGATTATATTCTAGACAATAGAAAGGTGCTAAAGAAGGGAAAATTCCAATCCAAATAAACCTAAACCAAAATCATAAACTGGATAAAATGCAATTAATTATTTTAGCAGGCAGGAGAGAGCAATATGCAAAGGAATCTGCCTTACAGAAGAATAATTTCACTCTTTATGAAGAAAGCGGGGAAAAAGAAAAAAGGAAAAAGAAAAAGGCTATTTAGAAAGGAACAGAGTAAGCAACAATATGATTTATAGATTCCTCTTATATTTTACTCCTGAAGAATCAAAGTTATCTGTCATTCACCATTATTAAAATTGCGTTTTGACATTTTGATAACTACTCAAAATATTCTGAGAAAGAACTTTTGTAATCCAAGTTTGTTTGAAATTACCTCCAAACTGCTCATTTTGCAACAAAACAAGCAACAGTGTTGATAACACGAATGTGTTTTCATTCAAGTCAGAATATCACTAAACGTTGACATTATTGGGTCACAGATGCACAGAAAACCTTGAAAATCAAAACAAAATACTCACTGCTACAGGCGCCTTCAATTTCCATTCCCTCAGGATCACAGGCCTGTGGCCTTGCATCTGAAACAACTATAAAGTGTTTTTACATTGTATATTCACACACATACAGGGTACCAACACCAGTGCTCTTAGATTATAGACCAAATGTCACAAAACACCAATTGAAGTGCAAATTTTCAGCATAGAAGCAATCTCATAATCTGATCCATGTACAGCTATGACAGCAGTGAGCACAATGTCTTGTGCTGGAAATCACCTGGGAGGAAGGGTACAGATTCTACCACCTCTACAACTTTTACTGCTGATGTGCTCAGCCAATACTTATACATGTAGCTAGTGAATAAAAAGGAATTATACTGTTCTCTTAAATACATACTTTGCCCCTCTAAATTCACATCTGAACACTTTTTCTTTAACTATAGCCCTGGACAGTGAAATTCAGAGCAGACCTGCTTTGAAAAAAATCACTTTTCCTACAGAAGCCTAAGACAAAGTGCTTGTGCACTGCAACTGTTCTGTATTTTGAATCCTATAGAAAAGTAAGTGGAACTTGACTTAAACATGAAAATGCCAGTTAGTCACTCCACTTAAACTACATCAGAAGGGCAGCAGCAACACTGGAAATCCCATTCACCATAAAGAATAAAGAGTAGACTTTGCTGTTTCATGCTTCAGTGGTATAATGTCTGAATTCCTTAGCATATAGAGGACAGATTAAAAATTTGCATCAAGTATTTACAGCTGTCAAGTGTTAAAGAGAAAACACTACACATGGCAGCCTAGATACAAGAAGCAGTACAACAGTACAATGTACTTCACATGACAACATTGCCTTAAATATGTGCATTTAAACTCAGGATGTGTTTCAGATTTACAGTGTTCAGTAGAGGCAAATAAGAGTTATGCTTTATTTGCCTGCTTTGTTTTGAGGTAGTAAAAATTTGCTAGCTTACTGTCTAGCTATGGTTTTAATATCTTCTTTCCTCATCATGTACCAGGATCCAAAGTAAATGCAAGTCCTATCGTGTAGGAGTTCTTCATTGTTTCAGGCACATGCTTGCTGAACCCTTGGAGAATGTCATAACAATTGGATCTAAAAGTATAATGATGGGCCAACAAGGCACCAGAAAGCCCACTGACAGATTCGCTACTAAGCTTTTGAAACTAGTCAGTAACAGAGAATATGACTCCAAGCAATACAGCACATGATGCATGAAAATGCTGCTAGTATTTTCATAATGGTTTGTCATATGAGCTAATAAGCATTTCCTACTACGGTAATTTGTCAGTGTTTCACAGTACTTATAACTGTAAGGATTTAACCCTGGCTTGCTTATCTGAAAAATCTGTCATGAATAATGAAATACTGAAGTTTTGAGCTGAGAACACCAATGTACTTTTGCAGCACGAGCACCCAAGACAATAAGAGACACTGCAAAAGGTCTCCTTTCTCATAGTACTCATAAAATGTGCATCAGTAGAGCACTTCTGTGTTGAATTTTCTTCTAGCAGCAACATGTATATGGTCCAGAAAGATGATAAGAATTACAACAATAGAAATATTCCTAACAGTGCTAAATAATAATTGATATAAACAGTTTGCTCAAGTTCTTGAGAAAAAATTTTTCTGATACATAATTCTATGCAGGTTCAGTAATGGCTGTTTGGACAGTCTGAGTGCCATGAATTACACTGAATTTTAACACACTGAATTTTGACGTCTAGATATGTCTTATAACCCCACCTCATTATATGGAAAATTTCAATTCTTAAGTTTTTGATCTTTGAAAATTAGTCAAATGCTACATGTAAGTTAAAGAGGAGTGAAATGAACCCAGCTCACCATTTCAGATAATTTCTTCTATCAGATCAATATTAAAAGGAAGGATTACATGAAATTTTAGCAAAACTATTTCCTGACATTTCCACTCCACCAAATATCAGACAGATGTAGGTCAGAAAAACTTATAAACATGCACACTTAGCTGAGTCAGAGCATGCATTTTCTCACCTTCTGCACAATAGCCCATGCATCCTTGGGTGGGCTGCAGCAAGTAAACAAAGAAATCTCCACAGTTCCTCACCCTGACAGGGATTCGGAAAAGACAGCAGTCTTTTGAAGTGCTGAAGAAAAACTGCCACGTAGCACAAGCTGTTAACTGCTTGATCTCACCAGGGCGAGGCATGGATTCTGAGCCCCTCAGGGACAACCAGACAGGGGCTTGAGTCCCACAGTGATTCATCTTCAGCACCAGAGAAAAAGGTCAGGAAATGGTTAATGCTACATCAAACTGTTGCTCTGCTTTAATGAGAGGTACATATGTAATTAATTTCTCACATGAGCTTTTAGCAAAGTCCAGCCAGTCTAACAGAGGGATTGCTGACTTTCCTCCTCAAGGCTGAATACAAATGCACACAAAATACTTAAGTCCTTTATTGAACCTAGTGAATTTGTGTCTGTTTCTAAAGACAGGCTATAATTTAGTGCCTGAAGAACTTAACTGGAAGCCACATCTGAGTGTTTTGCTCAGAAATGCTCACAGCTGTGTTATGGCTATTTTGTATCATTAACCTACAGTAATTAAGTGACTGTGTGGATGCTATCAGAGAATAGCAAAAGCAGGACAGAGCAGAAGTATACTGAGTACCAACTAAAAGTGTTAAAGCTGTCACCTTTTATCTGCCCTTCACCATCAACTGAAGGCTCAACTAACCTGGATTTCTTCTAAGAGATGTGGGCTGCTGACATATTAGTATGTTTGAACTGTTTTGTATTCATTTAAAAGCACTTAATTGATGGGATTTTAACCTTTTTTTTAAGAGACTGTGACAAGGAAATTTCAATTCATTAGAAAAATCAAGGCTACAATATTCTAATGACATTTTTAGGATTTTTTAGGAAGGAAATGTTTTAAAAAGGGAAACTAAAAACATGTATCTCCTTAGAATATAACGGAGCTACAAATAAGCTCTGAAATAAAAAAAAAAAAAAAGAACCAGACATCTGAAATATTGAATATTTCAAGTAATTCTTGAGTCTTTGGAGGCTTGCAGATGACAAAGCAACTAATATTCAATTAGCTCTGTTAGTTCAAGTCACTTTAGGAGTAATCTCTTTTTGTGACATGATGACTTTAAAAGCTCCACAATTACTGGCTTCATGTGGCTGCAAGCCTTTATACTGCTCTCAGATGGCATTCCCAACATGCTGACCATCACACAGCTCCAGCTTTACAACATGATAGCCTTGCTGTGCTGCCACTGAGAAAATTTCTTGAGCGCTGAGTGGAAATTACAGTTTTTGACTTCTCTCAAAGGGATTTAATTTAACATCCTCTTCTATTGCCCATTCAGTGTAAAATGTTCAATGCTTAAGACTTGAATTTCCAGTTCACACATTTTAATATAATCAAGTATTTAGGAAAGATAGAAACTTTGTATTGTTTCACATCAGTCCCCATAAGCATACTCTTTTTTATACCTATCCTACTGAAAAAATTCTTCACCAAAATACCTCTTTCTCAGAATTAAATTATTTGTAACAATACCTCCACACACTTGGTTGGCATCTCAGCAGGCTTGTCAAAAATCATGAAGCGATACCATCCTGGTGTTAGGGAATGGTCACAGACTAAATCCTGAATAGCTGATTGCTGGAGGTGGGATGAATCAAAATCCACACTTCGGTAAGGGCTCTGCAGGATCTGATGTCCACCAGGAGAGCATTCAAGAACTGTGGAGTAAGAGTATTTCAAGTATCAAGATGGAATGCCTAACAAGTATTTTAGAACAGATGTTGAGCATTTTTAAAGGAAAATAAGGATACATTGCAATATCACGCAAAACTAATTTTATGAAAGAATATATTGAAGTCTTAGTAACAACAACTTTGCATGTTAGGACTCTGAAATTTAATAGAATTCATTATGTCATAACTTTCTTTCTTTTAGTGAACAATAAATGTATTAATAACCACATAAGCATTTACCCTGGATGCAAAACCAGTGGGAAGGAATACACTTATACAATCTACCTGGATTTTGATTTTCTAGTTCCACTGATAGTTATGAAACCTGAATACAAATGGGATGTCAGATATATGAGAATATAAAAAAAATTACCTCAGGTAAGGTTTACCCAAAGGTCTTTTCAGAATAGATTACACTTTACAGAACTCCTCTGCATGAAATTAATAATTTCCTCAAATGGATGAGACATAGGTGGATAGCTGCATGCAGTTTGCATGTATACATGCAGAACATAGCAAAAGCATGTATTAAAATGAGTAGATAACGGATAACGCATTTTAAGTCAATTTGCATGAATGACATACTAAATTACCATAAAGAAAATACAACTGTCCCACATGTTTTTTGACATCTAAGTGACCCTGTGGCCTCAAAAAATCTCTCAAATTTTCTGACAGATAAAACTAAGGATCAGAATCTGAGGAAGTCTATCACAGTTTTTGGGGGTTTATTATTATTATTATTATTATTATTGTAATGCAAACTCTTTTTCTAAATAAATAAATAAATAGAGCAGAATGACAGAATTTCTGAGTCTAATCTGGCAGGTGAGCTCACTTCTGTTGAAGACAGTGATAACAAAAGTTCTGCCTAATGACATATTTACTGAATAGTCCTTCTTGTTCAGGAATGTGCTTGGGAAATGAAAGAAAGGAAAAATAAAGTAAGGGAACATTTATATATAAGTGACACTAAAAGTATACCTATCTATTTACCTTGCTTTTAAGAGTGGAAACCAACTGATGTTAACTGGACAGAATTTTAGGTTATACTGAGTGATACAGTGAATCTTATTTTTTGCCTTTATTATGCTAGTATTGATTTTAAAGATGCAGCTTTAAATTCAATAGTAGCATAAGTAAAGCTGTCAATGTTACTTTTTGAATATGAATGCTCTGATATCCAGCTTTCAGGCCTACGTTTGTCTGTATTTGTGCCATAATTTTCATGGTATAATTGTGTCACTGATCAGAAACATTTTGGTTTATTAATATAAGATAGTTTACTATCTTCCACATTTTTCATGTCATTCTAGATAACCACAAATATAAAGCAATTTCAAAATCAGGTAATTCCCCACCTTTAAATGGAGAAGATGCCCTAGTGAAAGAACAGACTTTATCTCTTTCAGCACAGTATGAGAATCCTATGGTCTTTCAAAGACAGAAGATTTAATCTGATACAGCTTTAGGCTACCCAGGCAGGTAACAATGGCTTTATCTTCTATCCTCTAAGGGCAGCTGGAAGTCAGTGTGATTGACTGTGCCACCACTGAGTTTCTTGTAGTAGCCTGTAGGCTATTCATGTCCATACAATTTGACCTTACAGGGAACTTACCCTTCACTGGAATTTAAAGAAAAGCCCTTGAAGAATCACAGGTCAGTCATGTGTGTTATTGAAATGTGTTCCAAGCAAGCTATAGCACAAGCAGTTTATGAACCATGATGAAAGTTTTTTCCTGTGCTCTATTTTTTTACTGGAATTCTCCCTTTCATACAGCACCCTCATTAGTTTTCTTTCCTGTAACTGAATCACTCCTGAAACAATTAATATCTGTTACCTTCTCTCTTAATAAATCAGGCTAGACATGAGACAAGTCTTTATTTTCTTTTCCTCCACAGTTTAATTAGATCATCATTTGATAGATCTTTAAAACAGCTGACTGTAGCCACTTGTAATAGGGTTATAAATCCTACTAAAGATCAAATTATAAGTTTCTTCTTATTATGCATATCACTTTAAAAGGCCATCCAGCTCTTTATGAATCCAGTGTATCCTTTTCTCCTTTCTAGAAATATGTTAATATTCCCATAGTTTTTGCTTGGAAATCTTATGTTGTGTAGCACTGGTTGATTTTTTTTTTCTTTTTTTCTTTTTCATTCTGCAAAACAACTGAAAATAACTGTCATCATCAATAACACAAAACCAACTTTTTTACACATCTGAATGTAACTGAAGTGCTGTCTAACTTCAGCAAGAGCAGAAACAAATAAATTATCATATTTATGGACAGACACACAAAAAATTAATGTCATGTTCTCTGCAAAAATGTTACCCCTGTAGAATAGATCTCCAACCAGAAGCATTTAAGAGGGAGCTGGCTACATTTTCCAGTGAAATAATGATTTCCTTATTCAGGATACCTTAAATAAAAATAGATTTTGATATAAGCATTCTTTCAAATATTACACTCAGAAGGATGAATATTTACTTTGGTGAAAGGCTCCAGAAATGCTTTGCCTGTGTCTAACACCCAGCAATTATATAGAATCATAGAGCAGTTTGGGCTGGGAGGGACTTTAAAGATCATATAGTTCCAACTTCCATGACACAAGCAGGGACACCTTTCACTAGACCAGGTTGCTCAGAACTCTGTTCAAGCAGACCTTGAACATTTACATGGATGGGGCAGCCACAGCTTCTCTGGGCAACCTGTTCCAGTGCCTCACCACCCTCACAGTAAAGAATATTTTTCTGATATCTAATTTAAACCCACTCTCAGTTTAAAATCATCACCACTTGCCCTGTCACTGCATGCCCTTGTAAATAGTGTTTCTCTATCTTGTAGGCTTCCCGATGATTCAAACCTGATAAAATTATAAGGAACTGAAAACAGGCTCTGATAGCTTTGAAGTGCTAAGGAAGGTTATCTACAGGGCAGGCTTACCCACCAGCTCTGTCCAGGATGTGAGAAACATTAAATTAGGGAAAGATTTCTGAGCTACTGGTGACCTGACTTCATCCACAATCACAAAATTTCCTAACATGTTCTGACACAAAACAGAAAACTCATGTAAGTATTAACAAGATTTAGCATTTACTCGTGGCTGTTCTTGATGAAAACCTTTCCATCTATATGGGAATATTCTTTTTAATTATTTTTATGGACCTTTAAATGTATTAGTGACTTAATAACCTTCATTTTAAATATTTGCAATAGAATAGTGAAATTCTAATTATAAAATACACAAATGAATACTTGAGAAATAAGACCATGATATCCAATGTCCTTTGTAGATTCTGCACCTGTGTTCTCACTTCAGCTAGAGGAGATACATGCAAAAGGTTATCAATAGCTTATTAGGAGAGACTTTCTAGAAAGTTGTAATTCTCCCATTCTGTTTGGAGGTCCAGATACCACACACTTTTTTTTCTGCTGAGAAAAAGCAGTCCATCCTGGGAAAATATGCAGCCATTTCCCCAGCATTTTAGTTTACTTATCATATTCTGTGCTTCCTTCCACAAACACCCCATATATACTGCACATGGCTCTCTACTGTTCTTCAACTTGTATCTCTGCACACCAGGATGAATTTGATTCCATATTTGCTTCTTCCTGCCAGTCTTCAGGATTAGTGCTTTGCTTTGATCCATCCCAGACTTCGTTGGTCCTGATGAAATGTGACCCTAAACTGCAACATCTTAAACACATGGATAGCCTTGTGCTACAGGATGAGCCTTTTGGGAGAGATACAAATGAAATCTCTGCAAACACTTTGAGGTTTCTACCATGGCTGCTGTAAACTGAGTCACATAATAGGTCCTCTGAACACCTTAACCAGCAGTCAAAGAGGTTTCTGAAGTCAACACAGGAACTCATTTGCCACAAAGAGATATGAAGTGACTCCTGATGACTATCTCTGAGGCACTCAAGTGGAAAATGAGATCCACAAAGGAAGGGCTTTTCAACTTCCTGTTCACATCTCTATTCCACCCATGTGCAAAGTGGGGTCAATGATTTTCCACCTGTCCAGAATGGACAGTAAGGAACTGAGGACTGCCAGCTACAAACTGGAGTAGAGAAAAGGAGTCACAGCAGAGTACAGACAGGCAAGGGCAGAGTAGCAGCACTAGCAATCCAGTTCCTCAGGTACAAATAGCTTATGAGTGTGTATGTCCTCCTGCCCAAAGTCTGGGGTCTGACAAATGACCACTGATAAACTAACAGTGTAAGTAAGTAAGTGCCCACTGGGAGCATGAATGTGCTTTTTCTTGCAACTACTGACTGCAAAGGATGCAGCATACCAACATCCCAAGGCAGAAATTAGAACTGTGACTGAATTTAACAAAAGTATTTGTGGACCTAAACTCTTCCAAAATAACAAAATAGAAAAAAGTTCACTTTTTGGAAGAAGTTATCCTGGAACAACTTTTTAGAGTAATATTTTTAAAGGAGAATATAAAAATTACTGTAACTACCTAAAAACCCCACTTTGTTTGATGAGACCTATAAAAGAATATGAGCAAAAATCTTGTAGCAATGACAGTATTGCAATCCCACGGAACAGGAATATGGTGACTCCTATGCATGAAGAAAATCGAATCAGCACGCACAAATTAATACATCTTTACAAATAACCTCGTTAGACTGGGTGTTAAAACATGTTTCAACCACTTCTGTTCACACCCTACGAGTGCTTTGCAAAGGTAGCAAATAATCGCATAACCTTTATGAAAGTGTCAAATATATGCTTATAGAATGTTTTCTACTAGTTCTAATTGTTACTGTATCTGCACTTGAATTTTCTATCCGAAATTTGAAACTATACAGACACGGGTTTAGCAGGGGTCCCACGTAAGGATGTGCCAAGGCACTGCCTGTGCTCCAACAGACAGGAGAAAAACGCCAGAGAGGGGAGGGAGACCCAGCACCCCTGGCCTTGGAGTTAGCTCCCCTTGGCAGGTTTCCCCGCGAGTGCGCTGTGACAAGGACAGTTCCTACTCTGGCAGGTATAAAGTTCAGCCTGCTCCAGTGAAGCCTGTGCCCGGCGGCAGGCGATGCGCGGGCCCGGGGGAGCGCCCGGCGCTGTCCCTGCCCCGCAGCAGCCGCCGGCCCCCGCCCCTCCGGCTCGTCCACCTGCCGCCGGCGGTGCCCGGCCCGCTCCCCGTGCCCGGGGTCCCTTACCTCGCCGGAGGGCCCCGGCCGCCGCCAGACAGCCCAGCACGGCAGCGCCGAGCCAGAGGCGCGGGGCTGCGGGGGCGGCCCCCGGCATGGCCCCGTTCCGCCCCGCTCCGCTCAGCTCCGCTCCCCGCGCTCCCAGCCGCTCTCCCAGCCGCGCTCGCTGCCGGCCCGGCTCGCTCGCAGCGCCCGCGGCAGCTCCGTGCGCCCAGCCCGCTCCTCCGCGCAGCCCCTCCTCAGCGGCCGCGGCCCGCCCCCCTGCCCTGCCCGGCCCGGCCCGGCCCGGCCCCGCCGGGGTGGCCAGGGGGGGTCTGTGCCCCGTCCCGGCTCTGGGGCTGCCACAGCCAGGGGCGTGAGCGACGTCCTATTGCCCTCCAACCCAGAACTGAATTTATTTTCTGAGGTACAGTAAAATGCTGAAAAAGACCGGTTTTCAAAGTGGTCCTTCGATAGATCACCAAGAGTGTTTTGTATTTCTTTACTATACATAATCTTCATTACATGAATGCAGACTGAGTTTAGCAAATATTTAACAGTTGCAAGAGCCCAAGCTTCAAGATTCGCTAAGAGATGCACCTCCTCAGAGACTGTCCTGTCAAAGAGCAGGACAAATCCCCGCATTTATGATTTGTCAGTGCTGGTATTTTCCACTGTAGGCCTGAGGTTGTGCAGTCACTGAATTACTTTGCACACACCAAGCAGTACAGCAGCCCACAGAAATGTTTCGCATTGTCTGTAGCATATGTAGGCCTAAATCTAAAAAATAAAAGTTGATGACACTAAAACACACCTTACTGCCGTCCACTGAACATCTACTAGGCTACAATGGTCAGCAAACACTGCTTCCATGGGGACATGGATGGCTCTTTGCAGAGCAGCTTTCCCTGCAGGAGGAGGTATCAGGTCTTGGATTCAAAACAGAGGCAGAGCAGCATTGTTGGGGTAACCTAAGTCCTCTTTTGCTCACATACCCTGAGCTTCTTCATTGCAAGAAACAGTTCAGGTCCATGGCAGTGAATTTCTAAAAGGAATCACTGGCACAGCCTGAGAATTGAATCTGGTGTCTTGGATTCCTGTCAGTTTTCTAAGGCAGATACTTTGGTCCTAAAGATTCAGAAAAATTTTAACAATAAGTTTTCTTAATTTTTTACTCAACTCTCTTGTCAGCAGATATGACAAATTTTTATACTGAAATGCTGCATATGTCTGAAATTAGTTTGGGTTTTATTTCTCTTTTTTTTTTTTTTTTTTTTTTTTTTTCCCAAAACACATATTTTTAAAGAAAACGAGGAAAGAAAGAGGTATTTTACAAAACAAGTTACGAAGTCAAGACCTAGAAAGAGAGATGTGAGAAGCTTTGACAAAATTTAAACACTGAGCTACTTCTTTGACCCCTGCTAGTCATGATGGAGTGGTATTTACAGGAGGATTAACACCTTTTATCATGGATCATTTAGGGGATAGAAAGAGGTGGCAGTAATGGCTGCTGGAGTAGAGGAACCTTTCATCTTTTCTAGACTGGTTTTCCTCTGCCAGCTCCCTCTGCTACTATCAGCCTTGTAGCCTCTTAGAGTGACAGCAGAGAAAAAGCATATTGTGGTTAAAAGAGCTGACAACTTGCCAAAAGTAGTACTTGGCACTCATGGAAACAGAGTTGTGTCAGTGACAGTGAATTTATGGAAAACGAAAGTAATTCTAGGGCAGTCCAATTATAATAGAAGAATAGGGCTTTCCAGCAGGTTAAATTTCAGATTGTTTCTGTCAGCAATTTCCATAGTTTTAATTAAGTAAATCATAGGCTAGGTAAAATTGTGTTCCACTATTGAAAACACCTCTTTCATTTACAATGGAATGTGAAGTCAAATTGCAATTTTGTATGTGTATATTATTAAATAGCAGGATGTTTGGGAGGAAAACCAAGAGTGTTGAATGAAGAATTTAAGATGCATAATTGTTATGTAGTCCAAGTCATTACTTTATATTCCACTGAAAACATGGCATAAGGAGTGATGATATCAATTCTAGGGAGCATTTAGATGCTGCAGCACAAAGCAGTATTTCCCAGAGTGGATAATTTTATGATTAACAATGAAGAAAGAGATTTCAGCTTGGTTTTAAAAATTATTCCAAAGCTAACTTAGAGTTTAGTAATCTCAGCCTGTTCTGTAAAGCTTTTGAATACATATTTATTTTAAGGTGGATTCTGAAGTCCTGTCTATGAATGAATTAAATTATTTGAACAAAGCCTGAGCAGAAGTGCTTTTGCTGACTCATGACTATCTCATAAGGCAGAGAAGAGCATAGTGATAAATCAAAGAAAACAGATGTGTTGGATGACAAGGAACACAACTTGGGCAATGCTCAAAATAGAGTTAAAAAAATCAGATAACAAAGAAGGCAGCTCTGCTGATACTAAGTTCTTGGATCTGCAACTATATTGTTCTGGTTAAGGGTTGTCTGCATAAGTTCATGACTGTGCAGCTGCAGCATGTGTGTATGGGTAATAGGAATCCCAGAAAAAACGTCCAAGGGAAAAATGGGAATTTTCTCATAAACACGGCCAACATAGCAACTTTGTCATCTGACACTTCTGTTGCTAACATGCCAGTGGGATGTTTGTAGCAGTACACCTTAGATTGTTAACTTAATGTAAACAAAGTACATGTCTATACATTATTTAACAAGATGTCATTATCTCACATTGCATTTGGGGGAACAGTTCAGAGTGAGCAGCAGCCAAGTGGCTAGGAGGTTGATTAAAGATTGTTTTAGGTAACTTAAGCTGAGCAGAACAATCAGCAGTGTTTGCCAAAATGTGTACCAATAGGTCTGTGTAGCTGTTCAGGCTTAAACTGGAAATGAAAAATCACCTTGAGTTTTAAAAGTTGTCTCTAGACAAAGCCACAAATGTTTTTTCTAGTTGTATCCAAACCCTCAACTCGTAGGCAAATAAGGGGATCACCTACAAGAAAGGCAGTACTTGTGGTAGGCTACTTGGAGTAACAAGTAATTAGTGTGAGTGGTAGGGCAGAAGAGAGGGGAAGCAGAGTTTGAGAGCTGAAGGCAGCTCGGTAGGTGGGTGCTGTCCTGAACAATGAATCCACAGCTCTGACACTTAGGGATTTGCTTGCTCTGACACTTAGAAGTTCTTAGCCAGGTTTTGTAAACTCAGGTAAATACTTAGAGAATAATCTGATTAAGCTTAGGCTAAAATTGCCCCCTATATCTAATTAATTATAAACCTTTTCTTTCCAACCTGTAGCTAAAGAGTACAAATGGAAGTCTTTCTTAAATGAACCTTTCAGGCTGTACCATTAAGCATGTCTGTAGTGTAAGGCAAGGTAAATCTGAATAAGCTCTTTAAATCTATGTTGCTGTATTTGTTACCTGTGCAGAGATAGAGCATGGATGATAACTCCAAATAAAGCTGTGATCAGAACTTGGAAGTTGGGAGAAATTTCCCTGTAAATCTTCAAAGGGTTATTGCGGTATTGCCAAGTACTGAATGTTTGGAAAAAGTTGCCTTCAGCAGATAACACCCCTCCTGTAAGGAGCAGATGCCTGAGAGATAGCCTGCAGCCCTGGGCAGATCCAAAAGTATCAGAGAGAGATGGCTTCTCCTGCATTTATCCCTTAATGTTTTTAGTTCTTTGTGTAAAAATAATTTCTTTTTGCTTGTGCCAGTTCATAGATGTGAATGGTAGGTGAACTCATCCTTTCCAAAGCAATAAATTGTTAACATTCTTTCTCTAATCAATTCTGCCCTTAAAGTCAAATTCCAATCTTCCCTTCAAATTGTAGGTTGTGTGACTTTTAACTTAGCTAAGGTTCATTTGATTTAAAAACACCATTTAACAGCTCTGAAACTAATGTCCTGAAACATCTCTAAAACATAGGAAGACACACTAAAACACACTGCCAGTTCCAGTTCAGAATGAGATATTTGATTCTATCCCCCTTCCTATCTTTGACATCAAATAAATAGAAACAGAGAATAGGTAATGGTCATATGCATTTATTCATTTTGGTCATTCTGTGGCTAATATTGCAGCATCACAAGAGGTTAACTTCACTCATGTTTATTCTGCTGGCGGCTTTTTCAGAAAACTGAGGGGCTTTTGAGTGACATTTGTTTTCCAAAATGCTTTTAAAATTTGTAGAGGGTATTTTTTAAACTGCCATGTAAATGTACTCAGCATTGACAGTCTGTTTAACTTTCAGAAGTAATGACATCTTTAGTATGTTTTAGTCCCTAATTCTCTTTTATATATGACCTCTTGTATATACTATATTTGACTTATGCAGTAAAGGACTTCAGTTTAAGAATCTTATGTAATTTGGCTTTGATAAGCAGTATAAGAGTTAATGTAAATTATGGGATATCTGTCTCCAGGAGTTATTAAGAGTCAAATAAAATCACTGTTAGGCTTTCTATTAACTTGAATCATCTTTGGATCAACCACTTACTCTTTTATTTTTCTCAAGTATTTTTATGTTCTTAGTTCATGGTCTGTCAGCTGTATTTATTCAGAATGTACCAGAATATTTTGAAGCCTGGGAAGTCCCTTGGCTAGTGGAATATTAATGGAATAATCTTTGTTTTAGGCATACTGAAATGTAGCACTGACATGTAATTACATTGCTAAACTGAGTATAATACAATTTTCAGCTACTATTTCATCTCTTTCTGTCTCCCATGCAGTTTGTCTTTATGTGTGTACAGCTCACTCAGTAGCAATTTTTAAAAGGTAGGACACCACAGAACTAATACTTCACCCTATATAGAAAAAATGCTACTTGAGTAAGGTTCAAAACATTGATCTTATAGATAATGGTGTACTTCATACTCAGTCTTACCGGCTTTCACCTATTTGTATTTGCACCACTATTTCTAATATTTGTGAAATAAAAATAAACATTACTGGGTAAAAGTCTTGAGTAAGTTATGTGGTCTTCTAAGATGCAGATGAGAAAAAAATATTCTTAAATATGTAACCTATGCAGACAAGAAACAAATAATAGGATATTTTTCTCAAATTCTCAGATTACCTTTGTAAGTACCGAAGGCTTTGATCATGTAGACATTGAAACGTGTTTTAGTAAAATCCCACAAGAAGAAGGGGGATTAAAAATGTCCCAAATCCGTAGTGCTAAATGCTGTGTTCCTTCTTTCTGGGCCTATAATTTCTTCTCCTAGCTTTTACTTTATATGTAGGAACAGCTTCCTGGGTAGTGAGTCAGTGAGGTCACTGAGCAGCCACCTCTGGCTGTATCCAAACACAGACATGGCACCCCTGATAAGGGGCACATCCTACACACAATCCAGGGCTCTTTGATAACCCTGAATATGAAAACAAATAACCTGTGGCTGGCCTGGTAAGAAAAAGATGCATTCACCAAACCAGGAAAAGCACATTCTTTGCCTTTGTTTTTTGAAAAGGTCTCTGTGGTCTCTGAAGGAGGGAGTTCACAGCTGAGCATCATAAGAGGAAGCGAGTACAGGCAGAAGGGTTCCTCAGCTTTAACTACTACACTGAGCTAAGCTGTGACTTTCCATGAGCCTTTCCCTGCATTGTACAGAAAGACAATATTTATTGACTTAATGTAGGGTGGGACAGTAAGAACAGATGCACTCTAAAGGAGCAGGAACACAGATTATCAATTAGCTTTATTGCTTGAAGTTATGCTAGTTTTTGCTGAGGATTTCACCCATCATGCCTGCTTTCATATATATCTTTATACAGTAAGAAAAAGCAGAAGTGTCCTCACAGAGAGAAGCAGATGTGATCTTTTCCCCCCTCCCACTGGGCTTTTTTGAGGCTTTAAACAAGTATTTTGAGGAAAACAGATCCCCCTGCCTCACTCTAATGGAAAATATGTTTCCTGTCTGTTCCCCAGATAAAATGAAATCTTTTTCTTGGATAGGAGTAAAATATCTCACCACTGATAGATTTTTCTTGGCACAGCAAATTACTAAAATGGTTTTAATCATCTGTAGTTTGAAGAAACTGGAAGGACAATCTCTGCATGGTAATCTGTTAACTTCCCTCTCTGATGGTTTGGCCATCTCAATTTTTAGGTTAAGACCATTGGTTTTTATAATGCTTAAAAAAATAGAGCACAACTTGATCTGACAGAAGTCTATTGATACAGGAACAAAGCACAAACCTGGTTATAAAGAAGTGAGCAAAATGTTCAAAAACTGGTTTACAAATTCATGCAACGTAGTGTTGCTAATTTGATTTCTGAAAAATAAAAAAAATCTGAAAATCCACTAAAATATTACTTCAGTAGTATACCAGATTTAAAAGCCTGGTGCTAAGTTAATTACACTGAATTGAGGGGTATTAATCTGATGAAGTGTTAGATATGAAGAAGTGTTAAACACAACCACAGTGTCTGGCTCAGGAAAACCAAAGCATCAGATCGGACAAAAGTGAGATCAGGACAAGGAATTATTTCCCTTGTGTGTTCTGTTTTCTCTAAGCAGGATGTTATTGGTCCCTCTCAGGCACTGGTATTGAACATGGTTTGATTTGTTATGCTCTTAATCTTTAGTAAAGAGTAGAAATGCAAAAAATGGTTCCATAAAATTACAAGGTAAACAGCTACCTAACCATTGCCAGATCTAAATGGGGAACCTTAGTTGTCTCGTGAATCTATACCTCAGGTTCTTAAGCTAACAATAGGAAGGAACAGAAATGTTGAGAAAGGAAAGCTGTACTGAGAGATACAGGAAGAAATTATATTAGTTTAAAATATTAATTCTCATTTTATTGGCAGTATAACTATAATAAATGCTATGTAATTTTTTTTAAATTGTATGTCTTTCTGGCAACTCTCTCAATGTTACTGTAACATGAAGATTCTGTTTCACTACCTTTCTTCCTATAGTTAGGAATTTTGATATAGTTAAGTATTAAATGTAATGCTGTTCTGGCACCCTGATGTGACTGAATGGAACCTGGTAATTAAATGGCTTATGGGGACAGAGTTTTGAGTAAGGATAAAAAAATTAACTTCTGTACTCTGACATTTAATATTTTTAATCATCTCAGTTTTGTCATTTTAGCAATAGATCATAAGTAGATCTGAGAATGAAAGCCAGATGGTCAGTGGGGAGACAAATAAATCCTTATGTTGGTTTTTTTTTTTATTATTTATGATACAAGTTTTATTCTAATGACTACACAGGACAAGAATGAATAAAACAATAACTTCATCAGTAAAACCTAGACTGAGATATTACCACTACTTAAAAAACCCAACAAACCGGCTACTTCATGTCTCCAGCTAGCACAAGGCTGTAGTGAATCTGCTTCCCCCAAATTGTGTCTCCTACAAAACCTATGCATGATATTTGTCTTTGCCTTAATCCTTCCCCAAACCCTACGCCCATAACGTGATTTCTTGGGGTTTTGTTTTTTTCCAGTTAAAAGTGCATCCATTCTGTACCATACCTGTCTGGCTCCAGAGCTGCTATGGTCACATCTGTGGTCCTGACAAAGGGAAATCATGGCTGACGTTACATTTGGTAGAGTGTTGTGTTTGAGAAAACACATAAGCACCTGAGTTAAGAGCGAACTTAACTTTTTTGTGTTCCTTAAGCAAAGATTTGCTCCAAACTGTTGGGTAACTTATCTCCCTTGCTGACAAAACGATAATATTCTTAACCTGAGTTCATAGGTGTTGCGTAATTACTAATGTCAAGGCATCATACATGTAGTATCATACAACACTCCTTCAAACTTGAAAATATTCAGAAGATGTCAGCAGCTTTTGCTCTTTCTGATGAGGAAATGTGATTTTGACAAATACCTGAAGGTTTTGATAGGTGACTAGAGCAAAGCCATAAACTCTTATGTCTCTTCTGTCAGCAGTGGAAAGGCTAGTGGTGCTAAAAAACAGACCTATTTCCTGCCATATCTCAGTTTAAAGTTAAGTAAAATTCATCACCTGGAAGAGCTTGGAGCTGCAGTACTTTAAGGAGTGACAGAATTACTGTAGCATCCTACTGCTATTGGTATTCTAAGTCTTCATCTTTGTAGGCCCAAACTATGAAAATATAAAATTAAATAAATGTGCCTTATTAATAATAATCTTCTGTTAGGCCTATTGCTCTATAATACCATTCAGTTTTCAACTCCTTTTCTGTACGGCTCAGAGACCACCCAGGGGCTTGGAGAATACTTTCAGCATGTCATTGCTGAAACTGTCACATGAAATCAACATAAAAGATACCAGAAAAAACCTGTAAAAATCAAAGCCAAATTATACTGTTAAACTGCATCAATGTCTGATTGCAAGTTGAGGGAGAAAGGTTGAAATGAGTGGAAAATATCAGTTGTTGTAATAGTCCCTGTTACACTGGTGGGCCTCACAGAACTACATGACTTTGTGCTGATAAAATTTGGCTGCTGGATTTATCTCATTTTTATGCAGTTCCAGTAATTAGGAAAAGAATTTGTATTAAGTGAGTTTTCTTTCAGTCCTGCTTGTGTATTTTTCTCTCTCCACTGTATATAATGCTTTCACAGAATCCACTATCGTGAATTTAAAATACAGTCTGCAAATCTAAAAACAAAGAACAAGATAATAAAAAGCACTGGAAAATAAAAGTTCCCATATCTTCAACAACCCTCAAACACCTGTTAAAAATTTGTTTTGTAACCTGCCCTGAAATGTGATGGAAATTAATGTTTATACGTCCCTTGTGAAAATATAAAATATCACAGTTTAAAGCTTCACATACAGATTGATAGATAAAACATATCTCAAACACATCTACTGTGTCCCACCAGGATTATTCCAAGCTGATGCCATTCCAAGGAAAAGAATAATTACCCTAGTCAATGCTATTCTTTAACTGTTGTAAAGAAAATGTGATTTATTTAGTTACTAGCCTAATGTGACTATCACTCAGAAGTGAAGATGTTTAGAAGTAAAAGCAATTGATACAATTAAATATTTCACTCAGCTCTATTTAGACTGGTCTAGGCTTATATCTATTGCAAAGGAACAGGGTTAAAAATGTGTTCATTTTTCTCTACTTGTTCACAGAAAAAAGGGTCTGTCAGACAAGAAGAAGAGATATCATGTAGTGGAGGCTAAAAGATTTTTATTTGCCTTGCATAGAGTGAGTCTTAGAACTAAGAACATATTTTTAGGCAAATGTCCTCTGTAGCTTTCTTTCCCACCCAGTCCTTAATAACCTCCTTGGCTTCTCATTTCAGAATACTGCTGCATATTTAGAAGCCAGCTCATCTGTATTTTGAGGATGAAGGGTCATTTTAAAGTTCACAACCCATTAACAGCATGTTTAATGAAGTTAAAACATTCAGTCTTTAAGCCCTCTCTGCAAAGGCAATCTAATCAGTCAGACCATACTCACATCTTTCCTCTTTGATGACACAGACTTAATCTAGAGCTTTTACATTTGCTGATTTGCAAAACTAGGAATTTCCCTTCTACAGATCTGTGACTCTTTGTGATGTTCTTACCTCCTTGTTTCCAGACTTGCTGCAATGCTAAGAACAGACATCCTGCTGTTCAACTGGAGTCTCAGCATTGTGTATTTGAAGATAATCCCTAGACCACCAGCATCTTTTCAGCATCTGTGAGCATAAAGGTTATGACAGTTGCCCCTTCTGACTGTAATCTTTGGTTTTACAAGAATTCTACTAAAAGATTTTCAAGCTGTGATTATCTCTTCCTGCTTTGTATGGTATTGCTAAGAAAAAAAAGAATTAGAAGTTTTAAAAGCAATACATTCTGCTGTGTTTTAAAATCTTCAGTTTGCAACTAAATTATGTACTTAGCTTTACACACTTGACTTCTTCAGACTATTTAACAGCTTACACTGCAGCACGTTTAAGTGTTTGCAGTATCAAGATCCACATCCTCTCTGCACCATTAAATGTTTTGCAGTTGAAGAGTGGCTAGATTCCCCAAGGGGTTGTCTTTTATGTATAAATGGAGAACATCCATGGCTTGTATCTGGGATTTATCATCTTGTTTGAGTGATCTAATCTCCTTAGTGTGTATGTGTGTGCTCATGCACTTACATACATAGACATGGTAATGACAAGAATAAGCTTACTGGGCAAAAAAAAGCAAGCAGAGAAAGGAATTGCCAAATATTCCTTAGAACATTTCTCCCCATTTTGTGGAAATTTTAAAATATTTTGTTTTCTGTCCAGCTCTATAAACTATCTATAAGTTACTGCTTCCTTCTATTCTGTTCTGCCTAGCAAAGCTCCAGGCAATTTTCAATATTCCAGACCATTGGCTAGGATTTAGTTCACAAAGTAGAAAACAGTTAAACCCACCAAATATTCATTTTCCTTTTTCTTTTTTTCTTATCCTAATTTCCATTTTTATATCTCTGCCTCCATTCAGTGCTGGTCTGAAGCAGTTCATCATAACTTATATGTGTGTGCATATAAGTTCATATAAAGAATATACTTGTGTGTGTCTGTGTAAATGCACACACATGTACCTTTCACATATAAAACATACCTAATGTTATTGGTGGATATAATAAGTTTATTGTTTCATCCTATGGTTTAACTATAAATCTGCCTAAAGCAACTATGCACAATTTTTACTGCAGTATACCATAGTTTTGTGTTCAATGCAAGTCACATAACAGACAATAAATTTTAATATATATGGAGTGATTTTTTACATTCATGACCTGATACTATCAATTCTCTGCTAAGATCTTTAAAATCTTCTGTAAGAAAATTGCTGGGTTTTTTGTTCTTTGTGTAGCCTTTAAGAATAACAAAAAAAAATTACACAGACAGCTTGGAAAGTATTGTCCAGTCTTATCACAGAACAGATGAAGGACCATGAAAACAGTTCAATCTTCATCTTCTTGTACATGGCACAGAGGTTAGACGATCTGTAAGGTCACGTCCAACCCAGGCCATTCTACAGTTCTATAATCTAAGATTAAAACCTACTGACATATTTCTTTGGAACATGAAGACCAGACTGGTTAAGTATCTTGTCTGAGAGATTTCTGTTGCAGGACAATTTCAAATATATTTATGCCATTCACATATAGATATAATGTTAGATTGGTAGAAGCCCTAGACATAAGTTAAAACCTGTCCTCTCTTCCTTCTAGCCATTGCAGACTTCTTAAACAATGCTATCCAGTTGTTCCTAAAGACATTCTCTTCCCCATCTCTTGTAATGTGGTTTCTGCTTCTAAATTCAACCTCAGCTTTTGAATGTAAATAAAATATGATTATGGTTTGTCACTGAGCTGGCATTTGGTAAAGTCAAGAGGGAAACCTTGCCGAATCTGTTATTGAACCCTGCACAACTGTAGAGCTGGGTAAATTGAGAGCTTTGAACACAGGAACTGTAGACAGCAAATCATCACAGATGGAAGAGGTGTAGTGCCACTTTATCTTCTCCATGCAAACAGGATTCTCTTTGGATTCTGAAAACTCATGTATGTGCCATACAAGTTTCAGTAAAAGATTCAGCTCTACACACAGACACTACTTTCTTCTTTCCCTCCTCTTTGATGTGTATATGAGAAATTTAAACCCTAATACACAGCACTTTCCACAGAAAATAAACATGACGTTAAATTACACAGTAGTGAAGGAGGCATTTCTGCATAATATGTTTCTTTCCTCCTCATTCAACAACATAAACTGTACTGGCATCTATGACTACTACACTAGAAAGCTTAAAATACTCTTATAAAACTTGAAGTAAGCAGTTATGTTTCCACTTACAAGAATCAAGGATTAATTTTATTTCCTTAAGGAGAGTAACTCTGATAATCTTTATAGTAGCAGAATAGGGGTTTTTTTAGTCAGGTATGGTATCTGAGGGATCAAAATAAATGTATGATATTGCTTATTTTTGTGATAGCACTTGTTTAAGTCTACTCCTTATGCAATACTTTTTCTGTCAAGGTTAGCTCACTTATTAGTAATTACACTTTTTAATAAAGTTACATTTTTAACTGTGTCATCAATCAATTCTGAGAAATTTAATTTTCTGTAAGAATGGCTTTAGGAAAGTGGTACCATCTAGAGAGTAGCCATTAGCATATGTAAATGGAAAAACATGGTAAAGAAGATGAGACCTGTCTGTGAGCTCTGAAATGATCAATCTCTGAGACAAGATAAAAGAACAGCCCTCCTGTGGGAGACAATGACTTAGTTCTTGATGATAGTTATTTAATGTCAATGTACTTTATTCAGATAATAAATAAGAGGACTTACCCTGAGCCTGATTGCTTGTATAATGGGTTCTCATATATAATTATAGAGAGAATTAAAAGCCGAGCTGATGTGTGAGGCAGCAAACTAACTTTACCACCCACTAGTTCTTCCCATGTCATTGGCTGCTCACCTGGCAATGCATCTGTAGCTGACACAGAACTTTTTATCTGAAGGCTGTCTTTGTGACACTTTTATGACACATTTGTGAATAGTCTTTTATAACAGAAAATTTTTCTTATAGAAAATGTTACTAGTACATAGAAGGTATACAGTGAAATAGCCCTTAATTCAGGAACGTAAAAGAACCCTTAAGGACTGACCCTTACAGGAGAATTAACTACAGATTGGATAGCCATCAGTGCCTTTACCAGATTTCAAGTGGGATTAACTCAGCTTTAAGATAAGAAAACAATAATCTTAACATCCCAAATCTGAAAGCCACATGATACCAGATGTTTAAAACACACAAAAATAAGATGCTTAAAGTCCCCAGAAGCTGTTTGACTTCCAGTGAAGAGCTAGGTATTTATATTTAGCTAGAGATTCATAATTTTAAGAGTCTGACCCACAGTCCCCACTGTAGGAAAGCCAGTACAAAGCCAGTGCATCACTTAAGTCCTATTAAACCATGACACAAAAGCCTCATGCTGACTTTTGCAGAAATGCCTCATGCTGTGCTCCTTCCCATTCTATATTACCAAATTATGCAGGTACACATGGAATATATGTGTTGGTTTTACATGGCCTGGTTTCTGGTAGCGGGGGTGGGGGCAGAGAGATGGTTTCTGTGAGAAGCTGCCAGAAGCTTCCACCATGTCCAGCAGAACCAATCCCTGATGCCTCTGAAGATGGATATGCTGCTGGCCAAAACCAGCCCAATTAGAGATGTTGGTAATGCCTCTGTGATAACATATTTAAGAAAAAAAAAAAATCAAAACAAAGTGAGTACAGGTTTGGCTAGCCAGAGAAGAGGAGGTGAGAATATGTGAGGGAAACAGCATGGACGCACCGAGGTCAGTGCAGAAGGAGGGGGAGGAGATGCTCCAGGCACTGGAGCTGAGATTCCTCTGCAGGCCATGAGGAAGAGAGACCATGGTGAAGCAGCTGTGCCCCTGCAGCCTGTGGGGATCCACAGGGCAGGCAGAAAATAGCAAATAGCATACAACATCTAAATTTAAAAGCTGTAAATATAGGAATGTTTTCCTAACTTCTCTCTTCTTTGTCAAACATGCATGAACAGGAGAGGTTATAACTAAGAAAAAATTAATTTGTAAATATGAAGCCATCACTATTTTCAAGCAATCACCACTTCACTTCCTTGTGAAGATTGGGCAGATTAGCATAAGTGTTTTTATGTAACATCCTAGTAATTTCCTAGGAATTAAGGATGTTAGCAAAAACACTCTGTTTCCCTCAGAAAACAGTTACAATTGAAATGACACTAGTTTTTTTGAATTCAAGGCCAAACACTTATTAAAAATCTTAATGTAGAGCGTCTCATTGGGTGGAGTTAATTTTCTTTATAGCAGCCCATACAGAGCTGTGTTTTAGATTTGTGACCAAAACAGTGTTGTTGGCACATCAACGTTTTGGCTGCTGTTGAACAGCACTTGCACAGTGTCAAGGTTCTCTCTCCAGCTATACCACCAAAGGCCAATAAACTGGGGATGGGTAAAAGGCTGTGAGGGAACACTGCTGGGACAGCTCTCCACAGCTGGTGAGAGAGTCCATATAATGTCATATTCAGCAATAAAACTTGGTGGGAGTTTTTCCAAAGTAGCCTTTGCTCAGAGACTAAGCATCAGTCAGCTGGTAGTGAATAATTGCTTTTCCATCTCTTGCTTTTTTTCCCTCTCTTCCCCCTTCTCTTATTAATCTATCTCTACTGTCAAGTTTTCTTATTTCTGTTTTCTGATTCTTTCCCTCATCCTACCAGGGAGGGGCTTATCTGCCATCTGGAGTCAACCCTCTACACTTAACTAGAAAAGTTCTGTACTTCTACCTTCACTGTTTAATTGTTTGGGATTCTTATGCTCAGAATAAACCATGATGAAGCTGTTGGCAAGGACAGACTTAGGAGACCTGGTCTCCTAAGCAGCCTACCTGACAAAAACCCAGATTATTGCTTCACTGAAATTTCACAGGAATTAAAGTATTTTTCATCAGAGAAAACTCTTTTGTTGGAAGTTTTGCCAACCTGCTCTAATTTGGACTAGACTTTTCTTGTTCCATGCATTCACAGACCTCCTGGTATGAAATGGAAGGAGTTGAAAACAGGCACAGTTGGGGACCTAATTACAGCATAATTACAGAACTCTCCATGTTGATATTTTGGGAAACCTTAGAATGAATACAACATAGTTATCTCTATCTCACTGGAATTTTATGTCACTGGACTTTAGTATCATTCCCTCAGAATATTTCATCTGGCTTTATGGGCAATAAAATTCTGAGCCTACTGCCATCCCACCCACACCAGATAAAAAGGCGCATGCAGTGATGCCCTGTGGTCTGACTTTCCCCTCCAATCCATTTCTGGATATGAAAGGCAATAACAGTTCTAACAAAGGAGACATTACATATTATGCCTCTCTTCATGAATGACATGTAGCAACAATTAATGGAGCTCATTTTCAAACAGAAATGTACATGAGCATATGCGCTCATTACTAATGAATGTGACAACAGATTCATGCTTAAGATGACCAAGTGGAATTGAAATATGTATATATGAAGCTGAGGGCAGGAGTAAAACCAAAATATTTAATAGACAGAGACGTATACAGCTATCTATAAACAAAGGTGCAAATCGAGTTTCCATTAAGATATTTTATTTTGCCACAGAACTCAAAACCAGAGAGGTTTGGCTAAGTAGAGACTACAGAAAACTTTATAGTTGTTTCTAGCCCTTCAGCTATTTCCAGTTTCACTCCTAAGCCTTTTTTTTTTGCATGTATAAGATAGATGAAGAGTATTTTGTACAACTTTGCCTTTTCTTACATCTATGTGTTTGTGTGCTTTTGCCTCATATACACATACACAGGTAAAAGATATTCTTAGACTCACGAAACAGATTAAAGGCTTGACTTGTCCATTGATATTTCTAAGGTTATATTTGCTGCAGAATTCAAATTAAGCCTATCATGTCCTTGAAAGGCACAACAGAAGAATGGTTTTCTTTTTAAAAAGACCGTGTAAAATGAAGAGGCAAAGATCACTACAACATACAGAATCTGTTTACAAGGGCACCAGAGGCTGAACAAGATTTTCTCTCCAGCAAATTCAGTTGCTGTTGGCATTGTTGTAAAGACAAGTAGTGACTAGGAGATGCACTTTCTTTTGAGTAATAAGAGCTGAACGTCAAGCCAAGCTGTGAAATAACACATTGCTTCATTCGGTAAGCAGGCTTGCCCATTTTTTTAACCGTGTGTTACAATCCTCCATCAGCACACTGTTTTTCATCAGTCCTGGAAATAAACCACCCTTTAATCTGATTGTACTCTCATGGCCAAAAAAAGAGATGGTCAGGAAAACAGGTACCCTGGAGCAACATTCTGCATTTGAATTGGTTAAGAAAACAAGCCAGTTTCAAAGCCATCATTACTGTCTAAAGATCATCATTAAAGTTGCTTTATAAATTGCATACTTCACAAAAAGCTACTTGTGCTCCAAATCCTCACACCATTGTTCGCGCTTCCTGCATTTCTACTTAGTCCTATTTAGAAGGAACTTTTGAGATAGTGAAAAGCTGTCAGAGAATGTGATTTTATTTTTTTAAAATAAGGTTCTCAAATAGTTAAATACTGACATCTAAACAAAAAAATACTATAATATCTAAGGAATGGTTTTCATATCTACCAAGTATTCAGAATTTTGTTGAAGTCCTTTCCAATTAGAGTAGTTATTTCGCTTTCTAGGAAAAGGAAATCACTGCATGGGGTTACCTCCAGGTTAAGTCATTGCTGTCCCTTGGATCTAGTTTAGAAGTCACACAAAATTAGAGTGATTCCGACACATATAATAAAAGGAGTCTTGTCTGAAAAACTTGTCTTTAAACTGTGTCACAAGATTAAAAGAAGTCTTACATGTTTCATTCAAGATTTTAATTTAATATTATTTTTTTACCATTTCCTAATTGATGGTAATACTTTAATCCACAATTGTTTACAATGAAATAATCTAAATACTAAGCGGGGTGTGTGTGAAATGTCTTGATAATGCTGTTTGTGGCAGCTCTTAACAAGCTTGGGGATTCTCTGAGAAATAGTGTATAGAAGGGAGAAAGAAATTTTTCATGGCAGAATGTTGCTGCGGATCTTTACACAATTTACATGAATTAGAATGTTTGTAATCAAAATGTTTTTTCTTAAATTTTTGTAGAATTCTGGCCTAAAGCACTCTGTGTACTTGAGAAAACGTGACACAATTGTCCTCATGATATTTTGTTTGCAAATACTTCTAGAGACAGCTAACCTTTCTGACAAAGGCTTTTTTATCTCCTACATTTTTTACAGGAAAATATACACAACAGGAAAATATTTTAAAAGGAAAAAGATGCTATCTTACCAATAACAATAACATAGCTTTTATTTCATTAGTGTACTGCTATGAGAAATGGAAGATATCCAGGTTTTTTGGTTTCTATTGTTTTGTTATTTTTTTTCTGGAGCATATGCTTGAGAAACCTGTGATAGCAGAGCTTTTAAAGAAATAAACAGATGTTTTTATTTTCTAGTGCAAATGAGTCTCAGTGGTTTACAGCTATCTCATCTAATTTTTCTTGAATGTTTATTCAAGTAAGCTCTAATGAAACTCTTTTTTACTGAACACTGCCTTCAGCCAGCACTGAAACAACAACAAGCATGCACAGAGGCATGCAGCCCTCCCAGTCCTGCAGAGTTATGGTGCGGGACATCTCCACTCACAGCCACAGTGCCAAATGGGTGGGCTGCAGAGAGCAAGGTGAACACACAGCCAAGCTCAGCAAGCACGTCTTCGTGCTGAACTGCTGACAAAACATGCTGCTCCCAAGCAGTTGAGAAATGTTTTTCTACATAGTTTTTTTTTACATCTATTAATCCCTTGACCCCTCTAGATCCCATGGACTACAGTTACAAAAAATTAACGAGGAGGTAAAACAATATATTCTATGCACGTATATTAGTGAGGGCCTGTAAAACTTACCTACAGATTTATAACCAGCTTATTTAAGTACAAGCACTTTGCAGGTATATTCTAGTACCTCACTTTCTTTCATGAATATCTGCCTGAACAGTTATAGCTGTTCTTCAAGATTTAAGAAAAATCAAATTTATACACATTGTTCAAACTAAAATGAACTTTCACTTTTACATTTAGCCCACAGGAAACCATAAGCAATTCCTTGTGTTTATTGGAATATGTGAATTTTTCCACAGAATGAGACACAAGGTCTCATACATGAAACTTGATTATTGCAGTTACACATAGTAATGTTTTTCAAACTTTTAAGTCGCTATTATGCCCTATTAGATTGGCAATATCTTGTTAAATACATTTTATTTTTACTTAGATAAATTTTCACAGGTTGGAGAAGTAATCTTAATATTTACTGTACAGAGAATACATCCAATATGACATCACAGCTGAAAGAAAAGGACTCTGGATCAACAGGTTTAATGCTTTTGTTCCAGTAGCAATGCAACTGCAGTGTTTGAAATTTTGTATATTTTTGTAGAGATGTTAGTAAGATTGCTTTGCAACAACTGATAATGCTTTGTTCGAGCTATTGTAAGGCTCAGAAATAAATGAAGTACTGAAGATGCTGGATTTTTGAAATCTAACAAAGTCAGTTAAATCATTCAAAATGAACTCTCTCCCTTAAAACGAAGATTAGGTTAGGGAACATCTAAAAAAACTGGACATAAATTTTTGGGACCGTGTGGAAAGCAGCCAGATGTGCTGAGGGAGCTGGCCAATGTCTCAATTACTTTGAAATGTCATGGCTCTCAGGGGAGGTTCCTGAGGTTGGGAAGAAATCAATCTTTCCTGTCTCCAAGAAATACAGAAAGGAGGATCCAGAAGCTGTAGGCTGATCAGCCTCATCTTGAACCTTGGGAAGGTGGTGAAGCCAACCATCCTGATAAACATTGCCAAAAACAGTAAGAACAAGAAGGTGGCCGAACACAGGCAGCAAGGATTTTCTCAGCAGTTTTTCTCGAGCAACCTGAGGTACCTAAAGTCCCAGCACTTCAATGAATGACAAATTTCCTTTTGTCTCTATTGAAGTATGGACATGTCTAAGAGTATTTTCTGCCTGCTGTGGTTTTTGCCTTGATGTAGCACTTTGGATTTCAATAATAAATTAGTGTTCACTCAAGCTTAGGTTTGCTCAGAGTGAACCTAACGAAGTAATGACTATAAAATTGCTCCCATCTAGACTGGATCTAATTTGAGACTAAATGTCACAATACACAGCCAGTTAAAGGAGGAGGGAAACGCAGGCAGAACCCACTGAGTTACTCATATTCCCAGAATGCTGAGTGTCATCAGGTAAATTTTGTCATAGAAGTTTAAGGCACTGTCTTTCTTGGTTATTCCTTTGTCTTTGTTAGTGGTATATAAGCAGTAGCAGAAGAGACATTCAGAGCTTTTAAAATAGCTATTGATAAAGGCATTTCTGTATTGTTTTCTTAAAAAAAAAAAATTAAATGTGTGTCAAAAGCCCAAAGGTTTGACAGTGCAGGAGAACAAGTGGCTTTTTTCAAAGAGATTGAGCCAAAGTACTTGACAAAATGAGTTTAAATTGTTCTTTTTCACCATAATATACACTATTTCAGGAAAAAAGCACAATGCAGATGAAAGTACCCAAGACATAAGCATGCTAGTGTGTGTATTCAAAAGTTTATACTCCTTTACAGTCTGAATACTTATGCCAATACTTATGCCAATCAGATAACCATTTGGATGTGCAACAAATATTTTCTCAGACATATAAAGTGAAAATGGCCAAGAACTTGGTTATGCCAGAGTTGGGCTGTGTATTTGGTAGCACTGAAAACTGTGAAAATTATGGCTCTTTTCTCTGTTCAGCAGAACTTCCCCTTCTGGTGATGTTGATACAATTAAAGTTGAGTGCTGTCACTAAAAGAAGTTTAATCCTTTTGCTGCATTGCAGTCATATGGTAAATTTTTATAGCTATAACTACTCCTGCTTTATCTGTTATCCCAGCAGGGCATGGCTGAGATACAGCAATATTGCACAGCAGGGCTGTCTCTTTTCACAAAACATTTCACTGAAGCTTTTGTGCTATCTCCTACTAATCAAATTTCTCACCAAGGTGCCCACCCACCCAAATCAAGTGTGGTCAGTGGACCTGGCAGGTTATCACTTTCCAAACAGTTTAATGAATATCTACCCGTTTATGTTTGCTTAAGAAAAAACAGCGGGGTGGCTTCATAGGGTGGGATTATTGCCTCTGCATCCTGATGTTCTTGACTGTAAATTTAATTCCTGCTTGTGCCATGAATTGGTAATTGTAATCTGAGATAGTATATTTGATCTTGCTGCTCCTGGCAATGGAATCCCATTGAGTCAACTATTCCAAAATCACGTGCACAGGTTTCTTATAAACCTAAATGTTGCCTGGCATAAAATAGCCTATCTATCTGCAGAGCAACAGCTGGCGTGCTGAGGATATATTCATTCTCACCCTTCTGCACTGCCTCAAGCAGATAGTTCTGTACATTAAAAGAATTGGAAAATGACATTAAAAATATTATTTGTAGAGATGGTACTTGTTTCCACAGATGTTTTCAGTCCTCTTTTCTTGTTCATTGCATTCTGCACTCTTCTTCTTCTTCTTGTTTCTCTAGTAGTACCCGTGATGCCATTTTAAAACTTTCATAAACAATGTTTGTTGCAGAATCTTCCATGTAGAACTGTAATTTCCTTTATAACTGTTCCAGGATAGATGATTAGTTACTATCAGCATATTATCAAACAACTCTCCTATCAGAAGTATTAAGAAATTAAACCAAAAGCAGATGGAAAATTGAATATTAGACAACTTGGAAAGGTTCTGAAATATCAATTATTTTGCTGTCTGGTTTATGCCTTGCACAGTACAAGACAGTGCAGAATTCAGTCTCATCTCTGTATAAAATTGCAACTATTTTTGATATCTGCGTTCCCAACTTTATCATTAAGAACTTAGTTCTGCAATTGCTTCTGAACAGATTTCCCATTTAAGTCACTGAACATGCATTCATATTACAGAAAAAGTCTGTTGAAATATGATTGCAAATACAGCTATAAACAATGGCCTACAGGTTTTCATCTGATCACAGGTCTTTGTAATGCAATGAAAATCATACAGCTTACTTGCCTGCTTGGTTGCTTTTGTTCCCCCCTAGTCTATAAGGTCCAATTACATTTATCTCCACACTGTCTCTTACTGTGGAATTTGTGGAACATTAGAGGCACAGCTTAGAGGCATTCCTTAGCACACTGTCTCATGGAGAAGGAGTTTCTGACTAAATGACCATATTACATGTTTCAATGTGACTATCCTGACAGAGTCTTGGACTTTTCAGAGTGGAAAACAGAGTCAAAACCAGAAGAAAGTGTTGATGGGATACTGTTTTAGAAACTTCAGAACAGCACTAAAATTTTTAACTGCTACAAGCAGCCCTGGAGCCCTGATGGAAGAAACACTGAAACTGCATGGAGAAGAAATCTATCTTCTACACACTGGTAAGATCTGCCTGAGCTCCTTCTCCAGGCTAAAGAGTCCTCTCAACCTCTTCTCTTTGGATTAGACTCAATGATCTTGAAGGTCTCTTCCAACCTAGTGATTCTGTGATTCTCATGGGATGCTCCAGCCCCTTAATCATCTCCATGGCCCTTGACTGGACTTGCTCCAGTGTGTCCATGACTCTTCTGTATGGAGGTGCTCCATACAGTAGACATAAATAGAAAGACTAATAATTAGAAGATATGTAGGAAGGAAAATAGAACAGTAGTTCCAAAACAACTTTTCAAAATTATTCCATCACCACCAAAATCAGTCTACCAGAGCTTTTGTTTCAATGGCTGAAAAACTTACACACCAGTAAGTATCTTAGAAAATGTGAAATAATTGTAGGTGTTTTTAGGAGAAATTGATGCAAACCAGAAATCTATACTGGATATTTTGGATATTTTTGAAACGGAAAGGTTTAGAAATTATATTATACTGCTGTGGTGCTAAAAAAAAAAAAAAAATAATTAATCAATCTTTTTATTTAGTAATTTCCCTTTTCCATATGCAGTGATTGAGAGGTGAAGACAATAGGTAACTGTATGTCAGGAAGGAAAACCTGAGGAAGGAATAAGATGGACTTATTGAACTACTTAATGGATATGCTCAAAGTGTCTGTCTTCTCATTCTGCTTATAAATTTTCCAAAAGATTAATTTATTTTTATATGACTGACTGACTGAATGATGAATTAATGGAATAGGAAAACCACAACACTATTGGATTGGCAAAAAGAAACCTCAGATCTCAAGAGGAACTGGAAAAGAGAAATTTTCATGTTTTTCATAGAGTCGCTCTTTTCTAAATTCCTAAAGCCCATGTTGAAAAGCATAAAGTAATACATTCAATTTCCTGGCTTTCAGTAGTTGCTTGTGATAGATCATCATTGGATATATTTCCTGTTCATGTAAGTTCTGAGCTTCTAGAATAAAACAAAAATATTTTTTCTTTCCTTCCAGGACCATTTTCAAAGGACTAGTGAGAGATGCTGTCAAATTTTTGCTTGTTTTCCCAGAATTTACAAACGAATCTCTTTATAACTGCATATATCATCAGGGAAGTAAAAATAATGAGTACCAAGGGTTTTTTTTCTTTTTCTTGCTTAATTAGTAAGACTGAATCTTCCATAGACCAGAAGATTTCCAGCCTTCCCCTGAATGCTCTGTTCAGCATCAAGGCAAATCCCAAGTTAAGCTATCAGAGACAAAAAATAACAGTGCCTTATCTAAAACTTTCCTTCAGAGGACTCAAAAAACATTCAGTAAACATTAACAAATTTAAGTAATTCTCTGCAAAGGAGATAGTCAGAATTTTCAAAAGTCTGTAAGTGCCAGGAAATCCATTAACTCTCTGTAATCAAAGGGAATCATCCTTCAGTAAGCCAATGAAAAATTGAGTATGTTAGAAGAAAGTCAGTCACAGATTACACAGACTCTTACTGTCAAAAGAGTGTAACTTGAGAAAGAACTGATGTATCCAGTTAGTTTCTTTCCTTTTAGGTTCTGATTAAATGCTCATTAGTGTTGATAAAATTTTTCTCATTCATTTTCAAGGGACTTGACTCCCATACCCATAAAGATTTCTGAAATATGGTCTGAAAATTACATAAAAACACCTGAAATTGTGGCATTTTTTGAATCTAGAACTGAATTCTTACCCTTGGTCATGTACAGTGGAGTATGACTAAGGGAGAACCCTTCCAAAATTTTGAGATTTTTGGGTCATGTGCCAAGCCTTTGATGAACTCTAATCTTTACAGTATGATCAGACTCTGATTAAGAGAAATTCAAAGTTCAAACACCCATCAAATCTCACTGTTTATATAAAACCAATAACTGCCTTTTTAGCCTGGAAACTGAACTAAGTCTCAAGCCTTATTGCTCTTTCTCCATGCTTCCTTGGTGGGTGGCTGCTTAAGTTCAGCATCTGAAATCTTCTGGCACAGCATAAATAACCTCTGTAGTGAGCTGTCATTAGACATATTGGTTTTACTCCCTGCTATACTTGGTTGGTATAAAATAACACCATCAATCTTGTAAAAAGGACTCCTTGTTTTACTCCTCCAGCCCAGTTACCACTGCTGTCTCTCCATACGTCATGAATACTCCTAGCACAGCAGGAACACATTAATGATTTATTTTTTCTGAGGAATACCCTTATTACAAATGATTTTGTTACCTTACTGGGTACTCTCACTGCAGGACATTGTTGCTAATAGATCCCCTTGAGCATTTGCAGCCTACATTCCCCATTTAACTGGATCCCAAGTGCTGTGCATGTTAAATGCCTCATCTATTATCTCTTTAAGCATGAGATTTCTGTCACAATCTCTTTTGTTGACTAGGCAGTTTCTCACAGAAATAAGAACAGTGCAAGGTTTTTCTAAAACTAATGGGAGAAGTTACTATTTGTAGTTAGTTGCAGGCAGTGACAGGCTCATATTTAGAGAGAACATCAGTTCCAATACCCTTTATCTCAGCCACTCTGTAGGACCTTTCAGTTTTCTGAAACAGTGGATCACTTCAGACCCTTCCTGCTATTTTCTTTTATGTCTCCTAAATTGTGACAAGAGAAATTAGGACACATTAACATTCAAGCAAGTTTTACCACAGATTGCAGTAGGGACCAGAGTGAGTGTCAGGCTGGAATGCTTTTAAAAATTCTTAAGATTTTATCTTTTGCAAAATTCTCTTCAGAGATCCCTACTAAAGGACAGATGAAGTCCTTAATTAGCTGAGGTGAACATTTCAGAGGTATAAAACCAGAAAAGTTCTGGATGGACGGTAGGTCTGACAATGGCACAGACCTGCAAGTAGTGGAGTGCACTGGATTATGCAAGTTAGTGACTGTCTATGTGGAACTGAAAAATTGAGAAACAGTAAAATGTCATTTGGATTGGGGATGAAGAATGGCTCTGTGCCATAAGAGAGGTTGGTGCCTGCCTGGTGAACTTGGAGGTTGTTGTGTCTTTTGTTGGTTACACAGCAGGTGTGCACAGTATGTAGCTGCTGGGGAAGTGGCATTTATCATGTATATGGAACATGCAAGCCTTTTGGATTATATCTCATATGGATTGCAAACATTGAGCAACCTGATCTAATGGAAGGTGCCCATGCTCATGGCAGGGGGCTTGGAATCTTCAAGATTCCCTGTGGTAATCCCCAAGGACCATAGAATGGTCAAAACCATTCTGTAATTCTATCAGTCTTAAGGAAAGTAATGTGAAACGCCTATGCTTCATGTCATCATCTTTTAATAAAGAGAGGAATTTTATTTTTGGAGAGGCTCAATGACTTGCTTTATAATTTTTCCCAGGGAATTTTTTGTTGTCCATTTTCTTCCATGCTTTTGCACATACTTCTTTACAATTAATTGTAAATGATGCTTCTGTGTGATTGTCAGACACGAAGAACCAATTTCTACTAATTTTTAATGTACATTCATCCAAAATAAAATCTTAATAAATCTAATTGAAAGTGTTGGAGCATGGCTCTATACTGCTGGATATGTGCAATGCCTTCCAAATTTTCTTCCTCTTTACAAAGAACCAGAAAATATAAGATTAATTCAAAAAAGGTATGGGAGGGTATGTGAAAATGAAGAAATACATATTATATTTGCACTATTTATAAACAGAAACTGGATGACAAGCTTTACATCTTTCCAAGTATATGTTAATTCAAATATCCTATTCTAGTGTTTAAACTGTGGTAACACTTCTGTTCATATATGGACTACAAAATCTAAGATACTGTATTTCATTTACAGTGTAAACAAGAAATTATGAAGAAGAGTCCTCAGCTTCACAGTTACCACTGAGAAAATGCTTTCAAAGTTTTCTGGGCACCTTAGTCTATTTCTGAAGTCGTTACACTTCTACAAGTTTTGTCTTGCAAATAGACAGGGTAAAAAAAATCCGAACAAGCCTCAAAAATCGCTGTGATTTTAGAACTGTGGAGGGCTGCCTAGGAGGAAGTCTTGTTTGTATGCATAGTTTGCAGTTTTTACACATTCCTTTAGAATACATCTGTAGGGTACATGGCAGATGGGGCTCATGTCTCCTGCTGAGAATTTTCTCTCCCTTACCACTCTCAGCAGATAACACAGGCAGGAATGGCTGGCAAGGGAATGTGCTGCAGCTCAGCCACAGCTGAGAGGCAGCCACAGCTCTGTCCCTGCATGCTGCATGACAGGCAGGCTTCAGAGCCAAGAGACCTCTCTGGATGAAGGGTAAAGGGGCAGCCAGGCTGCTGCTGCAGGGAAGGGAGGGGCTGTTGTATTTTGTTTAAAAAAACCAGTAGGGGACAAGGGGCCAGCACATACTGCAGTAAGGATGGTGACTAGAGACACGGCAAAGAAACCCCAGCAAAGTAGTGCATCAGAGCAGTGCTGACCTGTCCAATTTTCTGATTCCAGAATAGCAGCTGACTCTGGCCTGTTGCACAATAATATGTCTGAGTTAGGAAGACCTAAGCTAGAATAATTTCCTTTATGGCTAGATTTCTGTAACTGTAATCGACCACTTTTCTTTTCCAACAGAAAGTATTTTCCTATATTTGCTAATACACAGTTTCTGAAATGCATTATAATCACATGTCATCACAAACTATTATTACAGAGAAACTATAATGGCATTTCTGCACCATCTTTAGAAACAATGAGCTACTGCATGGAGCTCATTTCCTCTCAGTGGGACCCAAGGCCTTGGTAGGTGTCCTGAAAGCAAGACAGAAGACAAAAGATATATATTGGTTTCTTCCTGGACTCACAGCACCTAATCTTTAAATCTTTGTTTTGGTACTGATCACTAAATTCTCTAGAGCATCTACCATATTTGTAATTTTTCTCATGTATAAGAAAAGCTGATCCACAATATTACGTACAAGTTAAAAAGTTTTGATAGTGCCTCAGGTATGTAGCTCCCCAACTCCACCAATTTAGTTGGAAGAGTTGTACTGAACTGGGATGCAGAAAAAGTTTCTTTCCTGAGATGCCAAATACACTGGCTTTATTGAAAATGTTTCTGCAATTCTGCATTTACCCTATATAAGTAATATCTAATCTTTATTTAGTGAAAACAGACATTGACACCGATGGCAGGAAGGAACTTGATAGAGCAAGAATGTTTGGTCTGGATTAAGGTGCATTTTTCCTTTTGTATAACCCCTTTCCCAAAGAAAAGACTCATTGTATGAGTGTTTGCTGGGACAGAATCATTGTCTTTGGTTGAAGATGAAAGAATGAGGGATTAACCAAGTAGGTGGACCCCATGGTTTTCAGATAATGGATTTGTTTTACCAGAACACTTTGCAAGAGTCTACATCCTGTTAGACAAACAGTGTTTGTTCCACTAAATCAGGCTCAACAAATGCAAAATGCAAACATTTGAAATGGAAATTAGATTTTTAAAATATTTTTGGTAACATTTAATAAAAAACAGCCTGTTGAAACTCTGACAATCTCTATTCCTCATCACTTCAGTATTGGTTTCATGTTTCATTTAGTATGATGCCAGTGGGAGAACAGAAATATCTCTGCTTCCATCAAAAACATTTCCCTTTTTTAATGGAATACAGGTAGAAGGTATAGGCTTAACTGCTGGAAATCAAGAGAGTAACTGGAAGGCAACCCTGGAGTGCTGCTGAATGCTGTTACAGTGCTGGCTGTGGCACTGTGCCTGACATGTCTAAAAGCAAAAAACACATGTAGAGTCTTCTGCGTAGGAGACATGCATTGAGCTTAGAGACACTGAGAAATGCTGAAAACAAAACTTTGCCAGAAAAACTTGTGGTTCTAGGGATTAGGTGCAAGCCTGGGTTTCCAGGTGACACTTATGCAAGCACTGACTTGAAAGCACCTGGCCCTTGCCCTGGACTTTGCATTACTTTTTGCCCCGTGGCAGGGCTCTACTGCTTGGAAACAAAGTGACTCAGGTGAGGAACAGGATAGGAATTTATCAAAATTGAGTTAGGTGAAGAAAATAAATAAGAAAAAGTTCTCAGAAAACAAGGACTAGGACATTTGCTCAAAAATCAAGTTTCCAGTTTAAAAAAAAAATTAAAAAGTCTTTTTTCCAAGCTGTATAATTTCAAACAAATACTTGGCCTATCAGACTTCTAAATAATTCAAAAATGGATTCTAGAAATTCCACAAAGAAAGCCATCTGAGCACCATTAGAGAGAGAGATTTGAAAGACACCTGCTGCACTCAATGTTAGGACTGACAAAACTTAGGAGGATATACCAAAGAAAGTGTCAGTTTAAACTCTTTTTTTTTTTAATGTAACTTATTACTCCTGCTAGAAACAAGAGTTTTTCCTGCATAAATTCCTTATTTTCCTGAAAGCTTTAGACCTCACCTAAATGTATGCTTCCACTCACATTACCTGGCCAAGACATTGTGTGTCACAAATGCCTTTAAATAAAATGCAGGCGGCTACACCCTGACTTTGGGGTGTCTAATTGCAGTGAGATGTAAGACAGACACTACAGGAGGAAACACCAAAGTGAATGAGCAACCCCACAAGGCTTGTGTTACAATTTTATGCTAACAGGGATTCAGAGTTTGTTTGAGATGAGCTTTGGTGAAAAAGTGCAGATTTTAATCTCAATGACATTTGATAATAGATGTCTTACTGAGATATTAGAAATTTCCATGTGTTGAAATATTAGAGACAACTGAAAACCAGTGAGTCTTGTTCTGGAAACCCTGTAGTGGCATTAATATGATGCTCTGCTCAATCTAAATTATTTATGATATATGTCATCCTGTGCTCCCTCTACATTTCTTCATAAAAGCAAACAGCTGCTTTCAGTTTGGATATGAAATTTAACATTCTCATTTCTGTCTCAGACTTGTGATACAATATTGTTTTAATCCTATATGTATTTTATTTATTTTTTTACTTCATTTGTAAATGAGGATACTTCTTAAGACAGCTCACCATATAGCAAACTCAAAAAGTCTCTAACAGAAAATTACAAGTAGTATAAAATAATTTTATTAACCCTTAGCTCGAATAGGTAGCAAGAAAAAATAAGTTTTTTCTATTTATGTAAGAGGTCAAATCAGAATGGCTTTTCCTTGCATTAAAACACATGCATGGTTTTATTTTTTAAACCAAGTTGAAAAAAGAGTCATTAGAAAAAGCAAATTATATTGTTACACTACATAATTAGACTAGCATTAGGGACATATCAAAGACTATCTTTCAGTATATCACAAATTCTTTTATACAAAACTACATATTGCTAGTTTCTGTATTTTTCTTGGCATACTATATGTCTGTAACTTTGCTAACAAGTCAAAAAGTGGCCTCAGGAAGTTGAAAATGCAAATCTTAGAAAAATCATTGTCACAAATTAAATTTTCTTTTAACAGGTGTTTGACATCAGACCAGGCATTGCTGTGGGTTACCTAGGACTAATTTTTGAAGTGCCTTTTGCCATAGAGCAGTAAAAAGCCTTTCTGATGTTCACAAGGCTTACTTAGGTGGATTTCAGCTGTACACACAGATAGGCAAGAACAGGAATTATTCAGCTGTGAACTGAATTTCATTTTGAACCTGTCATAAATCTTTTAACAAAATTAATTGATTTAAGGTCTTTGACATAGGGAAAGCTTGAATATTCCAGTGATCATGATACAAGAAAACTTTCTAACTTTGAAAGGAACAGACAGTTATCTATTTCAAAATTACACAGTTCACATAATGTAATGCAAGTGGTGCATTTTAAAGGAACATAAATCTTCTATTGTGATTTCTAGATACTTTTTCAGGACCTGTGTTTTGCAACATAAAAAAAAAAAAGCATAATCCAACAGCTCTATATATGCAACTTATCCTTAAGAGTATTCAAGTGAAATACATTCTGTGAAATTCTGGATTTATTAGTCAATAGAAAGGAAGCTGCAAGAACTGTGTGATAGGAAACAGGTTGTGCACTTTTTTGAGTAAGCCGATTAATTCCTGCCATGGTAAACCATCATTTCATGATAGGTTGGCTTAAGAAGCTCTTGTCTATTCACTTGTGTCGAGACAGCTGTTTGTGGGATCTGGAAGACTGTCTTGTTTGATTCCTGTCTATCACTGAGTAAACACATGGAAAGCATATTTGATTTATAACATAAATTCTAAAGACATGGACTGGGAATAAATTGATTTTGCTTGAGCACACACCTATAAAGACCTTTCAGTCTTCAGACCTAACCCATGTTCTTTTTACTGCACTTGCATGCCTGGTTGGAGCAGACATGACAGGAAGAGCACAAGGGAAGTTGTGGCTTCTGATGAGGGTGAGTAACAGGCACAGGAAACAGATCACTACAATGACTCATATGGAGACAGGGCCTCCACAAGAAGACCCAAAATTCCATTTTCCAGAACCATGACCTTTGCTGAGTGATGGAGTCAGCCCATTAGTTTTTCATTCTCTTATTCCTGGTTCTTCCAGGAAGGATAATTTCTTGGTGGTTCTGCTTCACTAGAAGTAACTAAGAGCTCTTCTGCTGCCTTCCTTTGCAGCATTTCTCTAAGAATTAGGAACTACGGCTTCAGCTCTGCCCTTCTTTCCTCCCTTCCACAGGATGAGGATGCACAACAAGTTCTTGGCCTCTGCTCTGTACATGTAAGTCAGTACCACATCTGCACCTGCACTTGTGTTGTAAGCTGAACCTGGCACAGAGCCAGGTGTGAATGAGATGAATTAAGCAAGCTAACGGTTCTGACCTTTCTAGAGCTTAACCACAGTGTTACAATCCTCTTCACCTATCTCATCATACCAATAAAATATGTCTCCAGACCTGAGCATCCTGCAATATATAAGAGGTGGGAAAGTGAGAGAATACTCCTACTCCAAAGGGAAATATAACTTGTTTGAATCTGTTGACTTTTTTCAGTTTTGTTAGAGGTCAGAATTACATTCTGAGACCTAGACACCAAAGCCAGAAATTGGACAGAAAGCAGGTATTTTACTATCTACAAACAGACTGAAATGAGAAGTCACTACAAGGCTTTCCTTGTGTCTCTTTTGAAGTGGTAATTTCAAAATTTAGATTTAGAAATTCAGTTAATCTCTAGTTTGTTTTCCAGTATTTGCAGACTAGGGAAGAAGTTGCTGTTGTTCCCTGTAAGGCCAGCAGTAAGCCTCGGTGGTAGCTTAAGACAGAGTGATACCATTCAGATCAAAGTCTCTCTCAGTCTGAAGTAGATCCTCAGGAGTACTACATTGGCTAAAAAATAAAAGGAATTTTCTGAGGTGGAAATATAATCTATCTATCTCAACATCCCTAAATTAAGTCAGTAGCAGTCTGTCGGCAAATTAATTTATTGTCATTATGAGTTATGATTGTCATTATGAGTGGGATTAGGAGGCAAAAAAGATTTTCCTGTAACTTTACCCTGGCTTTCCTGAGGTACTGGAGTTTTTCCACCATGACCTCACCATGGCAGATGATTTAGGCAGAATATTTCTTATTAATGTTTATATTATATATATGCCCTCCAAATTTATAATCCAAAAGAACTTCGAACTTTTCTGCATCCTTCAGACCTGTGATACATAACCTACCCACCTATTGTCTTCCATAAATACTGCTAATTTCTAACTCTCTGGTGTCTTTACTTCTGTGTCAATTCACCTTGATTATGCAATGCATCTTTCCTCTCAGAAACCAACTATTATTCCTGGGAAAGTGAACTAACAATAATAATGAGGTTTTCAAGTACTAATATTCATTCTAGCAACAACACTTATCTACATGGCTATACTCACAGCTCTTTTTAGCCAGGTATCTCTGCATGCATACTATGCAGATGAAGAGTAGTTCACCCAAGTGAAGAGACCTCAGCATACAAGCACATAAAAGAGCACTTTCACCTTTGCTAACTTCCCTTTTCTCTTTTACTTTATGACAATGATTGTTTTTCCACTCCATTTCAAGATGGAAGTGTCTAGCTGTTTTTCTTCAAAGCTCTGTTAATAGCTTACTCATCGGTATATTCAACTGTCCTGATCCAAGCAATTTGAACTCAGAGAGGCCTTTAGTTGTCTGCCATACCAATCATGGTCACAGAAGTTCTGTATAAAGCCTATTATGAATTTCCAGATGATTAATGATATGTAGTAACTTCACTCATTGCTAGTAATTTCATTCATTGCTAACATTTATTGCTAACTTTCATTGGTACCAACTATATTTTCAAGATGCAGCACTGGGGAAATATTCCAGAATATCTCTGACCAGGGGCCATCATTTGAAGCCTCCCAGAAGATGAATTGCTTGCCTTTTAAAAATGAGGGATATTTGGAGCTGATCTCTTGCTTAAAGAACAGCAGCTCAAATTGTGTCTAGTGAGGGATATGCACCCGGGTAAGCCCTGCCTGACAGATGACACATCCCAATCTGGATTTAGGGGTTACTCTCTTATGGTTTCATTAGTAAGCTTCCACTGAACTTTGCTTCACTGCCCTGGCTTTTACTGTCTAACCATCTGCATCAGTCCTTACTAAAGGGAATTTGTCTGTCAGCCAACCATACAAGATCTATACCTTTTTGTTATAATAGAAACTTGGTTTTTATTTGATCTCTATTAATGTGAGCATGTATCATCATTTGGTTTGAAGTGGAAAATTTTAACTTTACTTTTTTGACTGTAAATATGCAGTATTGTGCGTGCCGAAGATGCTGCCCTGTTTTGTTTTTGTATGGATAGCATTCCTAAAGTCACAGAAATAAAGATGCTCAGTGGACAGCTCTTCCTTCTGAATTTTTCACTACCTTTTTGTCAAGACAACTGAGAGTCCAACCCTAGTTGTTGCACTTGCATTTCAAGAGTTGTATTTGGAACCAGAGCACGTACACAGATACCAGGTACAGAATGCTGTTATCAGATCTGGCACTGCAAGTACGGGGCATTGGCAGGTTTTAATCACCTGTCACACAAGTCTGTGTTTTAGGACAAGCATCTCAATGCAGTAAGACCCTTCTCTGTGTAATCAAACCTATATTTATTTAATCTCTTAAGTACATGGTTGCATTTCACCAAGCACTGGGGTTGACATTCTCAAATTAGTGGCTAATTGCTGAATGAGCTGTAAGATAAAACAGTAGATAATAATTTTTTTTGAGTGTGTTGCTGTTATAATCAAATTGAAGATCACTCTTATAAGTGATACCTCCTTTCACTGAGAGCCAAGCAGCTAAATGTGAGACATTTGATAAAGTCAGGAAGATGCAAGGTGAAGCTGTAGCAGATGCACAGTTTCACGCTGTAGTGTGTACCAGCTCTGCATGACATCAACATCTTTGAGATGATACGAGGAAATATTGAAATTCAACAGGTTCAGACAGAAGAAATGTTCACTTGGAAGATTTGTAGAATCTGGTATCTTCTCTGAATAAAACTGCATTTGATAGGATGAAGTATAAATGTGTTATGAAGAACAGCTTCTTGCTTTCCCTTCCTGCATCACTGTATAATGGGCCATAAAGACATGAATTCTGGAGCAGTTCACTAAAAAATGCTGTACAGCTAATATTGCAACATTCAGCTTTGTCAAGAGAAAAGGTGTCCAGCCTCTGCAGAGCCACCAACAGATGCTATACTATCCTACCACCCCTGTGGTAGGAGAGAATAAAGTAAAAGAAGAGAAAAACCGAGGGACTAAAACAGAGACAGGAGAAATAAAACTGTAAAAAATTACGAGAGGAACATGTTAAAGTTGGCATTTCAGCAAAGGGTGGTAAAGGCTATGTCTTTTCATGGTTCTGTCACAAGGGAACTCTTAATACAAAGTTTTAGTTCATAAGTGAGAGGGTGCTTTCACCAACACGTTCCACAAAAAGAAAAGCTTGGCAGAAAGATATTTTAACAGAATAAAAGTAACATCTGGGTGTTGTTAGGTAGGTATTTTCTTTTGAAATTTATTTTACTACTAAATAAATAAAAGCCTGGATTTTTTTATGCACTGATCTGCTCATATCAATCTGACTCATTATTGTTTTCCATTTATTTTTGAAGACTAAGCATATTGAATAATGAAAACAAACTCCATCCACCTTGATGTGAATATACAGCAGGTTCGACAATGTGACATATTAACATAATATAGTGGTTGAATCAATGATTTCCATTTATAAATTCATCTGATTTAGAACTGTGCATATACATGATCTATTTAATTTTATATTCAGCCTTTGGAAGCAGTGTATATTTATTTACTACCTTTGTAGTAATACAAGTAATACTTGATTTAGCTTCTGAAACACTGAACAAAGACTCTTGTGAATTCAGAACTTTTACTCCTTATTGTGCAGTTTACAATTGAGTGTGCTGGAAAATTATTAGTCAATTTACCCGAAAGAGATCTGGCTGTTACATCTAACCTTTCATGGTAGAATTTTGTGTTTATATTATAAAGCATTTGAGATTGCAGATCTTCATTACAAAGACAGTGTTCATTTGACTGTTTCATAAAACTATTCTTAGCTATAGGAATTTCATGACTTAAAGTCATTAAGTGGAGCCAATATAATTATTTTCATCTTTTAGAGAAATATGGGTATTACTGGAAAAATAATTTGTATGAGGAAATTACTTACATAATAAAGAATTAGCTTCATTCAAGAAATTATTGAACTCTAGTAAAAGAAAATTTTGCCTGCTGTTTAAGATGAGTTTTCTACTAGTAAAAACATCCTGCAAAAATTATTTGTATTTAGCAAATGACAACAAAGTAATGACTGAAACAGTCCTTCAAAGACAATTGCATAGAACATTTATTAGGTCCCTACTTATTTACAGTGGACAGAATGAGTAGGTCTTCTCTTGTTCACTGTCTGCAAGTCTGAAAGTAGAGCTAATCAAGACTGGGCTCAGTTCCTCCTGTATCGTGTCTATGCCTGTGATACTCTCTGGGACTTGGCTACTCCCTCTTGCTTTTCTTGCAACTCACTCTCTCCTCTGTCCAGTTTACAGCCTGTTAAAGACAGTGGTGTGTGAAGAATCACCAGGATGTATCCAACAGAATATTTTAGGAGCTATACTGCATGCTGCTGTAATGCCTTCAGGTTAGGAGCCTGGCTATAGAAGTGATTCATACAACTGAGACAGAGCATAATGAATAAGGACAGTCGGATTCCCAGGATCCAATTTGCAACAATACAGTGGGCTGTAGGAGTACCTAAATCAAGAAATAGGATTTCTTCTGCTAGCCTGTTTCTTGTTTTAAAAACAAATATCTTTCTTGGCTATATTTCCATAAGATTATTTTGTTATGCATTGCTCTTAATTTGTAGAAGTTGCTCTGAGTAACAAATACCTGATACAGGTAGGCACTTCTGTGAGGTTTAAAGAAGACAAGGTCTGTAAGAGAGGTTAAACCCTTGTTTCCCCAGGTATTTCCCACCCCTCCCCTACTTATTTCAGGAAATGGGAATGACATTGTAATTCTGACTACTACAAAACCCTCACAGACTGGTAGCTTTCAGAACATTTATTTTATTTTATGCATGGTTTGTATATTGTGCTTAAACTCGTTAAACTCTGTTGTGTATGAATGTAAGGCATTGAACAGGCAGCCCAGAGCGGTTGTGGATGTCCCATCTGTCAAATTATTTAACCAAATAAATATAATCTATATATTCTGAATCACTGTGCCTGTTATAGTGCCTAGCTTTTTATTAATTCAAAATTCAGAGAATCCAATCCCACTGAACTCCAACTCAGAAAAGAGAACATTTCATCAGCAACTAACGCAATGACTCAAATCCACAGCGATGTAGATTCCCTGTTTTGGTTTTGTCAGGAATTTTAAATCAAATCCTATTTGTGAGGGATTTAGAACTTTGTGATAAAAGCCATAACTTGGCTTATCATGGGGTGATATCATGGGGTGATAATTGCTTTAAGGTGTAAGAACACTAAATATATCCAGGTGATAGCTATTTTAAGGTGTATAAATACCAAATATATAAATCTGATTTCATACACATATACACAGTTATATTTGTGGCTCCTACTGTAGAGAAGTATAAGGGGGAGAAAATTGCTGTCCAGTTTAATTTAGCTGTAGAAGAACATTACAATTAATAGGATACTTTTCTGCTATTTTTGGTGTTTCTACTGCTGACTTATTGTGTGTTCATTTTTTCAGTTGTTTAATTTGGAAACAGCAGAATGAAAGACTGCTATCAGAATGGATTAGAAAAACACAGTATTTTTTCTTATGATTTTAATGAGCTACTTTCTAAATTTTCCATTAAAAATAATTTTGTGTTAATTCTCAGTCAAACCTGATGACACTTTTATTTTTGTGTAATACAGTATCTTAAAGTAAACTATAATGAAGATGTTTGAAGGCATACCCAGATGAAAGGAGAAATTTATAAGGACTCAAATTAGACGTGTTGATGCTAGTTTTCAGGTTTCAGGTTTTGTTATTGTTTGTAATTCCAGGTATCCTAGCTGTTTATTACATTTTCAAGAAACAGGAATTGCCCCTGCCAAGACTATGAAACTGTTCTATTTTCCCTTCATCTCTGTGAAAGGAATGATGATAAGGAGTTATCCTCACAACTCCTTATGCAGCGCAGAAGAGCCTAAAATAACTCTGAGCTTGCTTGCATTTCTCAATTCCATCACTGAAATGCAAAAGAGCTATATTTGCATGACACAGAATATGAAGACTAATTATCAACAATGGATGTGTCACCTTGGCCTGGACCTGTAGGCATTGACCTTGGAGTCAATGGGATATTTCAGGGTTGTGTTCCCTGGCTTGATGAACAACTACTCAGAGTGAGGGAAATGAAACAGTTATTTTAGTGTAAACCGGGATTTATTCTAGTCAGTCTCTAATAAGATTTGAGAAATAAGAAGTGGATTTATGAAAGCTGTAGGCTTGTTCCTTACTTAAATGAGTTATAGCAATGGAACACTAAGTCCCCATTTACCCACAAACACCACTTTATATCCTAATTAAGGAACAATGAAATATTATCCTGTTATCACATACTGATCAGCATTTTATACAGAATGCAAACTGCTGTAATGTAATCTTTCTTCCTGTTGCTCCAGCAGTGGTTTTCAATAATTAATTCTTATTCACATTGCCTTTACACTGACTTCAGTGGACATACTCAGATTCTGCATGAGTGCAAGGACTTAATCAGAAACACCTAGTCTCTTCTTTCTGAGTTTTTTGAGCATTGCTAGGATGTATTCCAAACAAGCGCCCTGAAATTTTTTGTCTTAGCTGACACAGAAATACAGGAAAAAAAGTAGGTCACTATCCCAAGAAAGCTGAGAGCCTAAAGGAAAGGAAAGATTCCACTTCTAACACAGGCTGGAAAGTGGTGATAAGAATTATCTGTTTTCAAAATCAAAAGTAAACTTCCTTTTTTCTTTCTTTCTTTCTCTTTTTGTTATTGTTGTTGATTCTTTGGAAGCAATACAGAATAGAACAATTAAAATTAAATTTAAAACCCTAAAAAACCAAAGAACACAACACACTCCAAAGGTCATGCTTATGGTCCTGTCAAGGGATGTGTTCTTCTCATAGTCTTGGTTTGACTGGTAACATGATTGAAAAAAATGTATTTCATCCTTTTTTTTTCCCACCATTTAGAAATAATGAATGGAAAGATTTTACTTTCTTTTTTGCTCTTTCTTTATGGATTTTTTATCTCTTTTTTCCCCCTGAAATACCTTCTCTCAAGATAAAAAGTATACATCCTGTTGGCTATAACTCCAGTTTTCAAGGTTAAATCTGGGTATGATATTCCATCTGTGCTTGCTTGTCCCTAAGACGATTCTGCAGCTCAGACTAGGATCCTGACTAGCTTTACTGCTTTTTCCAGCTTGAACTCTTAAGATCTCCTTAATCTTATTTAAGTCTACAAACAGCTTATATTTAACTGAAAAGATGAGGTGGTTTTGTGTAGGAAAATGTCAAGCCCTCTTGCTATTCTATGGTAGAGCAAAAAGGCTTACTCTTTGGCTTTCCTGGGTTTTAAACTCCTTTATTTTGCAAAGTAAGTAACATGCTGCCATCTGTTGGCAATGAGAAATTATTTTATTTCTTCAAGTGATTTAAGGAATACAAATCTTCAAATTCTTGAGGAAGTTTGTTTGATGCTATTTTCTCTTCAGTAAAACTGTAGGTATCTGAGCAGCATAAACTTGCAAAGAACCATTCAATTATGTTTTATAATTTACTTCAGGATTCCTGTAAAATCCTTCTTACTTGAGTCAAGACAAAGTCCTATCACAAAGCTCAACTACAACCTCCAAATTCCTTTTCAGCTAAAAGCCTGAAAAAATGTAAATTTCTGTAAAGACAGAGGAAAAGGTGTACCCTTGCAAAGGATTTTGAGTGTTCTTTAAAACCAAACAAAAATGTATTTTCCCAGATAGTCTTTTGGTCCTGACTCTAAAAGATTTAAAAATATAATGTTGAAGGACCTGCATGGAAGTGCTGTAAACTTAGAAACATTTAAGGATGAAAGCTTTTGTTCTTTTCTTTGTTTTTGAAGTAGTATATTTTATGGGAAGAAAAACAAGGGAACAAATGATGATTGTTGGGTGGCTCTAGGTGATTCATACTGCTGAATTTTGCTTCCTTCTTCATCTCCAGTTAAATCTGTTATGCACACAGTCATAATCTGAAGAATATCTCTTTATAATTTCATGATGGAACATCAAAAAAGGAAAAAAAACCCAAGCAAGCTATATTTAATCAGCTGAGAACCACAACTCAGTTCAAACGTGGCCTTCCCTGCTGGAGTGCTGGCCAAAGTTTCAGTGGTGTAGGGACGTTCTGCAACCAGAGAGAAATATCTGAAATATGAAATATCTGGTGGAACTGTGTAATTTACAACAGCACATAATGACCATTTGTAAAGGTGAAAGGGTGTACAATATATTTTTGATTTATAATTTATACTTCACTTGCACATAAGTAAATAGAGCAAACAGTCTATGTGTATGTGGCTAAGTAATCACACCCAGTTATACAATCCGGGCCATTTCAAGTGACCATTTCAAGGTGTGTGTAGCCACTACTAAACTGTTCTGTTGGCAGAATGCTTGAAAACTGAAATACAAGTGGAAATTAATTCTGCTATCCGACTCTCGTGTTGTCATACTGAACAAGACGAATATTTAGAAAATACTGGGGTAAATGCTGTTGCTCCTTTCTATTCAGTTGTTTTAGTAAACATGAACCTGCTCAAAGCACAGGGCAGCATCAGATCTTACAGGTCATAAAAGTATGTTTAGTAAAACATAGTTCCATCCATTAGGATAATTGGTAATAGAACACCACTGTTTTGTTTTCAAATTACAATTTCTTCTCCTCAGTCACATATTTTCCTTCTAATACCCTTGTTTTCTAGCCTATAAGAGAAGCATATTGAACTTGTGGCCTTGTTGCTAGGTTTCAAGCTGCATTTATGCAGTCTACTGAGACATTCTTCTCATTTTTGAATTCTGAATCAAGTCCCAAGGCAACAGTGCCCTGTTTCTTAGCAACACAGATGGGTAGACTGTATATTCCAGCTCTTTTGTACAATGGAAGAATAAACAATTCCCTGAGTAAGTGTGTGCTGCAAGTCCATTGCTTCACTTAATTTCCCAGAGAAGAGAGGAAAGGGAAGGTACAGCAGATGAAGTTTGTCTGGAAGTCCCTGTCTTTGCAGAGTGGTGAGTCATATCTCTATTTTTTTCTATTCTCTGCATCTCTCTGGGGTCTTTATTCACCACTATGCCTATGGATCTGTAGGTAATTTGGATCAGTGAGTTTCAGTTTCTAAGATACAAATATAGGCACCAAAAATCAATGGTAACAAAGCTGGCAGAGGTGTGATGTGTTAAAGTACAGACTTCTTGCTCTGGTGAAATTAATGGAGAGTCATAGAATTGTAGAGCTTTAGAAACTCTGAGTGCAAACCCTTGGTTTTAGGAAGCAAACTAGGGCTGGAAGAAATAGGTAGAGGATTGAGAGGTGAGGAGAATGTATTCTTGCAACTAACGTTAGTGGTCTGTTACTTGTGTTTGAAATGGAGAAAAGATATCCTTTTAACAGAATCTCTCTGCAAAGCGTTAGGTGGTTTTGAGTCTTTTTGGAAACATAGGCAAATTACAAATTTTGTTGCCTCCAGACTGTGGGACTAACATTGCCATGGAGAGGGAGGAGTACAAGGGAGAGGAAAGGAGGCAGAGGACACAGCTCTGCAGAGCTGAACATTTCTGCTCCTGATGCCTGTGGAGGGACAGGTGCATACATCATCTTTTCATGATGGCAACAGCAGCAATGCAAAGTCTCAGCTAGCACAATCTTGGCACAGAGCAGAAAAGCAGAAGCACTTGTGCTATTCATCCCACTGACCTTGGCATGTACCTGTTTTACCTGGACCTAAAACTGGCCTAAGTCAGCCTGCCAATATCTCAGTTTAGTTGCAAAACAAGAAAAGGCTGCTTTACATGTATAAATTATCAACTGGGTCAATTGTTTTCCAAAATTTATTAAATCATGAGTAAACACAGCAGCTGGCTATGGTGGAACAGCTACAGGGTTTGCCTGTAGGCTGCCCACACACACTTGATGGGAAGCCTGGGCCACCTTAGAACACAGAAGCAAAGCGCCCACTCAAGCCTACTCACCTCCTCCTAAGCAGGAATGGGGCCAGGTTGTGCTTCAGTGTTTGGACAGCCTGGGTATAATCTGTGAAGTAGAGACTGAGTTTTGGCCCCTTCCCAAAGGCTGTCCTGCAGCAGGGATGTGCTGCAGCTGGAAGTGTTCCAGCCATGTGGTCCCGGGCTGGAAGGAACCTGTCTTGGCAGCACAGCACAGCTGAGCATGGCCTGGGAACCAAAATCACCTGAAAAAAAGAACACAGAAATGTGACCTTCCAGAAATAATTTGTGGGCACTTGATTTACCTCCAGTAAGCTGCCCACCCAAATCCTTGTTCAGAAACACAGCTTTGTTGGTAAGGACATACTTCCATATGCCCTTATCCTTCAATGGACCATGACCTTCTTTTAGAAAAAAAATTCATTCTGTCTCAGAATGAGTAAGTACAAAGAAGAGGAAGTTGTAATGATAGAGCATTTCCTTTCAAGTCAGCATTGAGTATTAGAATACAAAAAAATTGTTTGTATTGTGTTTGGGCCTGCTGCAATGCCCAGATGATCCATGTCTTTCTTACAGATTTTCAGGGCACAAAAGGAGCTCTTAAAGTAACAGTCTGGGAGTGGCTTTTAGATTACGGAGACAAAACAGAAAACGTGGATAAGGTAGTATCTGTGTCCAGTTTGTGCACAGAGCTGAATACTTTACTGCCTATTTAGGGTGTTAATGGTGCTCCAATGGTCTTTCATCCTGCCCAGAAGTATCCTTGGGTGTAGGAGAGGGCCTTCCTCTACCTCTAGGCAAAAAGATGGACCTCATGGTCCTCATCATGGCTGATGAGATAGCCCACAGCAGGATGTAACACCTGGGCACATATTAGGATAGCAATGGGGTAGCTTTAATTAACATTGTGTCCTGGGTGTGCCCAGGAATGCAGAGAAAGATGAAAATGCATGAGGATGAACGGAGAGCAGAGCTTCAACACTTCCCTGTTTTGAGGTTCTTTTTGTCACTTCTACTTGTACAAAGTAAGACCAGTGTGCAGCCACTTGTGCCCCACTGTAACCCCAAGCCCCTGCTGTGCTGCCCTGCATGTGCACAGGTTTAGTCTCCTGACAGGGATGCACTGCTTAATGAGACAAGAATTAAAATATGAGGAAAGGGTGTATTTGTGTTGTTACATAGTGATGAGTATTTCAGGTAAAGTAAAATTCAGAGCTCCTGCTCTTACAGACTGGTATGAATGTGTAAATTCCAAACATCCATGCTTTTGACTTCAGATGGGCTTTCTTCTTCAGGTTACTCTGCAGAAGTGAAAGACAGAACCAAAAAGCAATACTCCTTCTTCTAAGCACAGGTACAAAACAATATTGAAGTACAACCACATATTTGTCTTCAGGGAATGTGCTGGGTTGTGCAGACAAGTACAGTCAGAGTGAAACTAGCAATCAGTAATAAATGTACTGTTGTGTATATGTGTGTGTGTTGGGTTTTTCTTTTTCTTTTTGCCAGGGATTACAATATTTGAGAAGAAAAAATTAATCATCAGGCCATTATGTTCATCCTCAACCAAGAAGAGAGAAAAATTTTATTTGAAACTAAAGTAAAATTTTCTGCAAGCCTTGACTGGCCTTTCTCACAAGAACAAATGGCAGTGCAGCAATGCAAAGCCAACACAGATTTATGGCTGAAACAACCTCCTGACTTTAAATACCAGCACTGTAAGTTATCCAACCATCCTCAGAAGCCATAGGAAAGGGAAAAGGGGAACTAAAGCCAAAAAGGACCTCTGAGGCAAGAGTCATGCCAGAGCTACACTTAGGGTTGGGGTTACACTTAGGATTAGGGTTGAGAAAAGCACAAACCCAAGGGTTTTGGGGACAATGACTACACAAAAGGCATCCCAAGGGGGGCACAGCAGTGCCCCAACATTGCTCCCTCCGCACCTTTTTCTTTGGGAACACCCATGTGTTTGCTTCTTGGCCTCAGCCATATGCAGCTTTTACTGCTCTGCAGAGGTTAGGGTTCAGAAAAGCACAGAGCTCCAGGGATACCGACACTACAGAAGGCATGCCAAAGGGAGCATGGCACTGCCACAACATTGCTCCCTCCACACCTTGCTCCTTGGCACCACCCATGTATGAAGGGACTAACCTGATTTTTATTTATGCCTCATCATATGCTACACATATGTAAAAAATTTCTTTAGGTGTTGTGCTAACATGATAGGAAACCCAGTCCTCGAGCGACTTCATTTGACAGACAATGAGGGGAGAGAAACTTCCATGATTTGGCTTCAAGGGCCTCCCCCGTGCAGGTGGAGTAGAGCAGTGGCCTCCAAGGAAAAAACGCCAGGAAAATTGGGCTTTTTGGAGGAGCCTTAGTCCATAAAACCAGCACTCCTGGGGCTGCCATTTTCTGTTTTTCTTGGACGAAGCAGAGGCTCGCCTGGAGCGTCAGCTCTGCCCCCTCCTCACCCTTTTTTCCCTCCGGTGCTGCTTCTTCCCTGTCTGTCTGTCCTGTCCGCACCGTTCTTCTCCTGCTTCACCTCCTCCCTGTGGGAGCTGGTGGCCGCGACATCCCCGCACTCCGATGAGACACGGGCCTGCACGGAGCCCGCCGCCGCCGCCGTGTTTCCGGCGCTGCCCGGAGCCAGCCCTCAGCAGCCCCCAGTAGGCAGCCCCTAGCAGGCAGCCCTCAGGAGCCCCCAGCAGGCAGCCCTCAGGAGCCCTCAGGAGCCTTCAGCAGCCCCCAGCAGGCAGCCCTTAGGGCCCCTCAGGAGCCCTCAGGAGCCCTCAGGAGCAGCCCGTGTTGGCGAGCCCCAGGGCCAGGCTGCTCGCCGCCGCTCGGGAGTGGCGCCCAGCAGGTGAGGAGAGTCTCGCAGGCTCTGGCTGCTCCCTGCACGCACAATCCGTCTGCCGAACAGACACCCATGGGGCGCCCCGAGGTGCAGGTAATGTTGTCCTTGTCTTCTCTCTTCGTCTCTCGTTTTCCTTCTCTGCGCTCTGTTCTGTACCCCTTTAGTAGGAACACATGTTTTTCTTTATCAATAAACTTCGTTCCGCCTCATGCCATCCCATTCCATTTCATTGGTTTCACTCCGATTCGATTTTTTTTTAAATGACATTTCATTTCTTCAATTTCTTCTCCTGTCCCTTCGTTTCACTTGGTTTCCTGATTTCGAGATTTCAATGAGTATAATTTTAGCAAGTTTCAGTCCTTGGAACTGAACCTGATGTCATCCCAGTCCATTTCCTCATATTCATGCCATTTCCAAATTTGCTTTTTTTTCATATCTCCTTTACAGAATGTTTGTTACACTTTGTTCTCTGATTTCAAGACTTCATTTCCTTTGATGAAATGAAGAACTTCAATCTTGTGATTTCAATGAGGATCAGTTTGGCAAGGCTTGGTCCATCTCCCTTCATGTTATCCCAATCCATTTCATTGTATTCGCTCCATTTCCAAATTTCCTTTTTTTTTTAAATTGCATTTGATTTTATTGTATCTCTGTTCCAGAGTGTTTGTTACACTTTCTTCTCTGATTTCAAGATTTAATTTCCTTTTATTTCATGAGAGAAAATGAAACTTTGCGATTTCAATGAGTATGAATTTGACAGGGTTTGGTCCATTTCCCTGTACTTCATGTCATCCCTTTCCATTTTATTGTTTTCACTTTGTTTGATTTTTTTTTAAAATGGTGTTTCATTTTTTCAATTTCTTTTCTTTTTCAATAGTCTTGGTTCTAGGCATGTATTTTATGTTAAAATAAAATGTATTTTCTGATGTTAAAATGTATTTTCCTTTCCAAATGCAGTATGAAGCTAATTTTTCAAATTCTGTGACAGGTTAACCCAGAGGTCCTTTCAACCTGAAGTTAAAACCACAGCATTTAAACATGGGTGAATCCTTCACAACGTGCACGTTTATTGTATTAGAGAATTTAGGAACATTATTTCAACAGTAGGGAGCAGGAATAAGAGTGCAGAACCCTCAAACCTGTCTTAAGTGGCCTTAGGTGAAACTTGAAGACCAAAGACTAGTTTTCCCCTATGTTTCAAGAGTAATTCCACTTCCAAGCTCTACATAACAGACTCAGATCACAGAAAATACACTAGTTACCTCATGTAAAGACACTTAGATTTAAGGACACCTGATACAAGCAGGATTACTAGCTGAAAACTGCTTGTTAATGTTGATTTTTCTGATAAGACTGCAATTTCAGCCTTTTAACAAGGGTTATTCCCAGGCAACTGATTCAAGTCCAATGTCTGCTGTACTCATTGTAGATACAATAGTCCATATCTGCATTCCTACTGTGGTGCCTGCCCTCTAGTGTTTCTATAGCTTCACCTCCTATAAGGACAGCTTCCTTGAAAATAATTAACTACACATAAATTAAAGTACACATACATACCATGTAGCATAAAACACTTTCTTTGTAGGCAAAGGCAAGGCTTTGCTCACAGCAAGGCCATGGGCAGAACGTTTTTGCTTACAATGTTTACTACATATGTCTGAGTGCTCCATTTTCTGGAGCTGATTAACAATAAGCATAGCTTTTCAAATCCTAGAATCCAGGCAGGTTTTTCTATAGCTTATAAATGCTGTTTGCTTAATATTTTCAGATCCTGAACTTGAACCACTGAAAGGAAAGCAAAAGGACTCTGACAGGAGATTTCTTACATACAAGCCTCAGGAAAGCAAGTGAGATCCACAGCTGCTGCTGCCAAAGAGTCCCTGGCCACCTAAGTCTGCTTTATTACTGGTTAGTTAAATTAAAAGACAACTTCTTGCTTTTCTCTACATCAAAATATTTTGAACAACAACAATAATAATAACAACAATAATAGTTATATTAATTTCAGAATATTTTGAATCACCCTTAGGCATATCCTAAGGGAAATGTCACTGTACTGGACATCTAGGGACATGGACCATTCATTTCCTTTAGCTTTTCAGGAGTGTGGTTCTTTCTCTAGCTCTTGTTGAGAGCTTTGATGGAGTAGGGAAGATAGTCTGTTGTAGAACATTTTCTTATTTCAGCCTTTAGCAGAAAATTACACAGTATTGCATGTGGTATTTCATTTTTAAGAACCAAGATATCCATATTGGACTATTCAAAGACAATTCAAAGACACAGACTATTTCAGAATAAGCTGATGCTGAATGGATGTTTTTATGGTTTATATATACACACCAAACTCTTAAATGTAGAGATCTCGAAACTAGAATGCCTTTGCTTATAAAACAGCTCCCATTTACATCTCTGAAGATTAACAAATAGCTCATTGAGGGGAAAATAACATATATATGACTGTAAATAGCAGCATAGAGCAAAAACACACTAAATGCCCTTTGGTATATTAGTGAGTATTTGACCTCTTTCCCTTAGGCCCCAGTTTCTGAAATAGCATGGAAATCAATATCATTATATCTTTCTACTTAACAAATTCCCCTCTAATTCCCCTCACTATTGCTAAAAATTCCTTAGCAACACTCCAAATCACTAACCAGCACCTGAATTATCTGGAGATAAAAGAGCAGCCCATCAAGCTCCTGGTAACTACAGATGCTGAGTGCCATCATGGCTTACTTTGGAAATTCCCTGGCCTCTGCACCCAGGAGCTGGGAATCAGCAGACCATGCCAAAATAAACTCTTATGCATTCCCTCTTCCTTCAACAGACATATCTGCTTTGCTCTTGACTCTGATTACTAGGAATGGACTGCTGAAAGCTCCACACAGTCAGGTGGTTTCAATTCCTTTTCTAAGCAGCGTGTGTGGATTTTGAGTGCAACAGGGGGAAGCACTTTTTTAGTCATAGTCTGCATTGCTGAGGGCTTTGGAGGTATATCCAGAGCCATATTTGGACACAAATCTCTAGACTTAAACTGTGGGTAAGCTGCATGGTAAATGCATTCCAGGAAGTGATTTAGCATAGAAAATAGCATATTAAATCATTTTGCCTTTTCCAAAGACAGTGAGCTATGTACCACTGTGGAAAGCTAGGGACACTAGTAAGAATCCTTTATGTGAGGATCCTCTGTCTCTGTGTGCACTGTTTTGGAGGTTGGCATTTCTCCAGGATTTCCCAGATGCAGCACTTGAAAATAAAAACTGTGCAAGATGTTGACAATAAAAAAGTGCATATATTTTGTTCAAGAGAGCTTCCTGTCAATTGCAACAAATCTCCAGACATTGTTTGAAATTTGCAGTTCCCCAAATTTCAGTTTGGAAAGGATAAAGTCCCCAGTCTGCTTGTAAATTACTCACTTCCTGAATGCCACACAAACCCAGCCCAGTAAAAGGTGATTTCTCTGTGCATGGCAAATGAAAGGCTCAGGAAAAATTAAATGTTAGGACCTGGAGCTCTTGTTAGAGCTTGGTAGACATAATCATAAGATAATAATCATATTATTATATCATGGATTATGATAAAGTTTTAGCTGGACCTCTTCATAGTGATAGGAGTGACAGTATAATCAAGTGACACGTATGGAAGTCCTTCAAAGGAATGATACTGACCTGGTCTTTTGACAGATGGAGAAAAGGAGGCACAGAGCAGGTAAATTAATTGCCCCAAAAGCCTGAGGGAAGAGTCAATTTCAGACAAACTCTTGCAAGAAAATTTGATCTTATGTAGCACATGTGAAGGCATTTCTAGTGCTCCTGAGGAAAAGAGGAATGGACTTGTCTTTAACCTCTGTGCACGACACCTCATCTTTAAAAATGTGGGTGTCTTCATTATGACCAACAAGATGGAGGTAGCCCCTTGTCCTAGTCTGCAGTGGAGAGTGACACATGGACATGTTACAGATATTGATTTCCTGGCTTAGGCAACCTTACTCCTTCACTTATAAGAGTCAGGGAAAAAAACACAGATCTGCTCTAGAGTGAGGAGAGTGCAATTGCTGGAGACCTTGGGGTACAAAGGTTATTAAGGAAACAAAGGTACCTACAGTAAATCTATGAATAGATAATCCTCTTTACTCCCAAATATACAATAAGAAATATCCTAAGAATATAAACTGAGAGTTTTTTGAAAATGCTGGCTTGTTTTGTTTACCTGCTTTGTTTACATACCTTTACCATATGTGATGTATATAAGTACAAAAAACCCAACTGTTCCTGTCAAGAAGACTGTGAAGAAGTATAAAGTTTTCTTTTCTCCCAACAGCACATCCTTGCAAAAAAAAGCAGCTTTAAAAGCATTACAGATATCTTGCTTCCAAATTCCTACAGGGGTGTGACACTCAGCTTCAGCTGTTGTGAAAGGCAGCTGCAGTGCTGTTGCCCAGCTGTGCAGACAGAAGCCCCCATTACCCAGCCAGGCTTACCAACACAGTGCAGTGGTTTGATCTGAAAATGCTGATGATGCTGTTTTACAACATGGAGATTGAGGGGCTCTCCAGAGAGCAGTTCTGCTTGCACTGCAGTGTTGGCTTGGTGCATGGCAGCTGCATCCAGCAGAGGCCAGCAGGAGTGCAGTGTCACTGGCATTCTGCTGTGTCTCTGCATCATTGCCCATTGCACTGTTTTATAGGTACACATGGGAGAAGTGCAGCACCTGAGCAGAGCGCTCTGACAACTCTTCATGTTGACCTCAGACTAGCATCAGCTTCTGCCTCTGTTACACACTCAAATTCAGAATCCAAAGGGGCCCAAGACTGCCCTGCAGAAATGTTTGCTATTCAGGCTGATCTCCATCTCCTCTGACACACTTTGCAAAGCTCTTAAACTTCAGAGGAAGCAGAGTGTGGTTTTTGTATCAAGGGCTGGCTAAAGTGATGTTCTCATGCCTCAGCAGTTAGGGATACAGGCAAAATCTTTTTGTTCTTTTTACTTTTTCATGCTCATTGTGGGAGTGAAAATGCATTGTAAGTGCTGCTGACAGCTATGTCAGCCTTTGGGCATGCAGTCAACTTCAGTGTGAACACCTCTTAGCCTTGTATATGAGTAATGCACAGCAGCCATTACCAAAAATGTCACTGATCTAGAATCTGCTCCAGTCAGTCAGTATTTTTCCATTAACTTCAGTGGACTTTGAAACAGGCTTAATTGAGGTGAATTCTTTTGTTTTAGGCAGCACTATGAGATTGTTCCTTTAGAAACAGCTTTATGAAAACCTCTACAGCTTATATAGATGCAGAGAGAATGTGGGTACTTTCTGAAATCCTAAAAGGAAAAAGTAGGTTTACAGGTTAACTGTAAATACTGTGATTTCATAAATGACCAGAAGAAGCAAGTGTTGCACAAAAGTTCAGATCTGTCACCCACACATACTGGCTCTATAAAGACAAATCAGGAGATTCTGTAAGTTATTGATACTAGTATTTTGCATATGTATAGAACTTACCCTATATATCTTTGTTATAAAACAAACTTTATAATAAAACAAATTTCATGGTCTCTGCTCAGGACATCCTCTGCCATCCCCTGTATACTTCAAATTCAATGTTATCTCTAAAACTGTTGTACTTTGGGTTAGATTTAGCCATGTCCACTGTGATTTCTGGAAGTCATGAATGGTTATCATGCAGGTCAAAGTCAGTGTTTGAATTACACACAGGACTTGAAGAAAAGACTGGATGTGGCACTTAGAGCCGTGGTCTAGTTTACAAAGTGGCATTAGGTCATAGGCTGGCCTTGATGGATCTCTAAGTTCTTTTCCAGTCTAGTTGATTCTGTGGTCCTGTGATTCCTAATTCTAATCTAAGATCTGTCAATAGTTCTGTAACTTTGATTACATTCTTTGCCATGAGTTTATGCCCAAGTTCCACTAAAAAACACTTTTCTATACCCTTCCTCGGTGACAAACCCATGCATTTGAAAATGTTAGCACACACCCCCAGAGTAGTCAGGTGGTCATCAAATTTTACATACTGTTAAAAGTGTTAATATCTTTGTCACAGTGAGCCTTTGAAATACCAAATTTTATGCCTTTCCTGTGGAAGAAAATCATAAAAAGACATGAAATAATCAACAATGTACTAAAAATCTAACATTTAAAGAATTATTTATTAAAATCTTTCTGAGACCTGATTTACAAAAGATGGTAAAGATAGCAGGTTGATTTGCAATAAAAAAAAATAAATCTTGTATTGACCACAATGAAAATTAATATACTGGAAAAAATGGAAAAAATAATTTTCTGCTGGATACTTCTCTGTTCCATTGAATATTTCTTTGAGCACTGCATTATACCTTACCATGTTGTGCTGATAGCAGTGGGATAATTTTATTACTTTAATAACACAACAGCAGTTAGCTAACACTGCACTATTTAGTTCATATAAGGAAGACAAAACATTAATTTGTTTTAAATAAGGGACTTTAATAAGGCACTAACTGCATCCCAAAAGACACATAGAGACCTGTGCAATGCTAAACAAAGGAGTGAAGCCAAATGAAAAATATTGTGGGATTCCTCCTCCTTTCACTTAGATGAGAATAAAACCCATTTTTCCTTTGACACCAATCACTTTAACAGCGCAAGAAGTGCTGGGACTGTTCTGGCTGAATTTTGTACACACCATGGTGAAGGACAAGCAAGGATGAGACTGGGAAAAGAAGAGGGAGCTGTGGAGTCGTGAGGAGAGGGCTTTGGAAGAGGCAGTAGGATCACTGGATCACTGGAAAGGCAGCTGTGGCTGCAGGCTGCCTGTACATGGTTCTTTTCATAAAGAGTCAGTTTAGTTTTAGTACCCTGGGATTTCCTCAAGTTACAAACCAACAGACAGTGTGTGAAACACAGAAACTCTATTCTGTAACTATTTAAAACATCAAGCTTTGTAACATTGAAGTGCTACTTTCCTCCACAGAGGCCTTTTCTTAGCTGGAAAAAGTAAATCAAGGAAGTGTCTGTCATGCAGTTTGTACCAAAATTATGCTTTGGAAAATAAATTTATCTGTAATAACATGTTCTTCATCTGACTCTTTGCCTATCATTTTTTGCTTCATAAAGAGAAAAAGGTTATTTTCATTTGCTTCTTACTTGCTTATTTGAAGAAGATGGTAGTCAAGCAGTGATGGTTATTTCTTGAATGTTCATCTCAAGAGATGAAAAGGAAAACAGCAATCACCTGACAGCCAGTGGAATGTCAAAACACAGAGACATAAAAAGCTGCATTCCTGTGTGTTTTTCCTGTGAGTATAATTGTTCTTGTTGATGGTTATGTACTTTTGAAAGTAAATAATAAAATATTACTAGTGAAAATAACTAAGAACAGAGAAAGTCAAAGGATAGCAAAGGGATTTTTCTGTTCCCAACAGAGGAAATTTTCTGACCTTGTGGAAAAGGCAAGGAAGGAAAGGGGGTGTAATGGCCTGTACTGGAACAAATGTTACAATATGCACCCGTCCTTCTGATTATGTCCCTTTGAATGTGTCTTTAAAAGCTGGATGGCATGGCCTGTGAAAAACATGAACCCTACCATGCAGGAGCTGTGTAAGTGCGTCATGTTGGCTGCCTTGGATTGAGCAAGGACAATACTTCTCTTGAATCCAGGAAGGTCAAAGCCTTAATGCCTTCTATATCTGCAATTTCAAGCACCCTGTCCATGCACATCGTTTTCTGTTGCATTGTCACTGAAGAAAAAAGAGCCCCAAGTTTATAAATTTATTTATTGACTTTACTGTGATGGTATTTTGGGTTGTTGGTTTTTTTGGGGTTTTTGTGGTGTTGTTGTTGTTGTTGTTGTTTATTTTGTCATTTTGGTTTCTTTTTTTTCCTAGCATCACAAGGTATATCCCAGTTTCACAACACTGTAGGTCTTGTAAGACTGGGCATCATGCAGTCTTTTGTGGTACTGCTTAGGATTTTATTTTTAGAAATAGAAATTTATAGAAATATAATATGGAAATGTACTCTCAGAAGTCATATAGAAAGAGGGAATGGTTGAGATATATAAAACATTTATGTTTGGCTTCTAGCAGGTCTAGTCAAGAAGGCTTGGAAACATGGGACAGGAAAATGTCAGAGACCTTAGAGCATTGCTCAGTGGGGGTGGGATGGGATTTAAGTTAGCAGGATAAGACCCAGGGAAAAGACGTAAACCTACTGATCTGAAAGAAAATCTAAAGGTTGTTTGGTATCTGTTCAACAGTTTTATTCTGGAAGTAGGGAATGCTGTAGATCTGTTTGGGAGCACATGTATATACAATATTTGTTACAACCTGCCCCAGAAGGGGAAGGTAAGCCAGGTACTTGATAACAGATCCCTTGAGGTGTGTTAGAGTGAAACAACACTGAATGACCAATGTTTATAAATACATTTATCATAGGGTTTATTTCAGAACCATTTGGTTGCAATGGAAAGCACTATGTAAGCATTTTGGTTATTATCTATAATAATAAAAAAGCGTAAAAATAGCACTTAAGAAAACGTATAAGGGAAAATAAAGAAAGGATAAGAGTAGAAAGGTATATAGTTACCATCTGTGGGTCCAGCAGCAAGACTTGGTTGCAATTCTGATGAGTGATTGTGGCAGTCCTGATCCATTGGGGATGGGGAAAGCCCACAAAACACAAAGTTGAATGGGTTAACATACTCTCAAGTTTGGTGAGAAAGCCAAGGTACCTCCTCTTGGGGTGAGGAGTTTCACACTGTATGATGTAACACTGTGGATCATGGAGCACCTGGGGGGTCTTTGATGGTTTATGACCCCTTCTAAGACATTACAGCTGCCTTTCATCAGCATAGCTGAGTGAATCATGGACTATGTGTGAATGTCCCCGTACTTCCCCCGAGAGGAGTTTTCAGTCTGAGCCGATTTCAATCTTGAGCCAAGGGAGAACACTGGCATGATAAAATGCACTGTCTCACCTTGCAGGATCTGCTTCTTATTGGCCTCTTCCTTTAACTGGCTCAAACCCCAGCTTGTAGTCTCCGTGGTGGATGTGCACCCCCTCTGCACGTGGGTGATTACTTTGCCACTCTGGCTTTTGCAAATGGCTTGTTGTTTTGAGTCATTATCATTAACATTCCAGTCTCTCACATATTACTAACATGAAGGAAATAAGGGGATGCAAATATCAGAGACATGAGGTTTTAAGTCTTTTTTAGTGAGAAAATTAATTTATTCTGGGAGTTATGCCTAATGCTAGCTAGGATTGAGAGTGTGTAAATAAACTGCACATTTCACTGTTTCAAATCAGTTATGCATTTTACCCTATGTTTTATTTTATTTGGTATCTGCCCTTTGTCAGTGGACAATCAAATTGGAAGAGGAATCAGGAGAACAGGGTCTGCAAAGATAATGCACTGTGTCCCTGAGGATATGCCTTCTCTAGGATAATAGGGTCCTTAAAACAAGCCACTAAGAAGGTGTATTGATTCCTATAAGATTAACTTTTGCACTGGCATCTAAGGCTGAGGGACACGTATGATTTACTAATCAGACTTCAGTTGATAGGAAATGTGTGTTCTTCAGGCTTTCTCTCTTGTTCCTGATGAGTGGCAAAAAAGCCTAACAATATATTTATTCCTCCGTGTCTTTCCTTGTCACTTAGACTTATGAAAAAAACTTCAAAATAAATGTTGTGTTGGCAGGTCAACATTTAATGTCAAGGCACCTCCATGCTTTCTTGGTATACTGCAAATCAGAAAACAAAGAGGTTGGTCCTTTTCCAGTAAGTATGTCTCAGACTCTTGAAACAGGAATTTGATTTAAAATAGATCTTTCTGTGGACCTCTTGAGCAATATCAGAATCCCATCTTAAACATGGGCTACCAAGAGAGAATTATTTTAGAAGCTGCCTTCAGCAGGACTGCAAATGTCAGCAGCTTCTTGGCAAATTAATACACTTTCAATACCTCAGAGAAAGGGTAGAAGTTAATTTTATAAATTTGGTGCCCCTGATGTAGGAACAGATATATGGATGCCTCTGTTCTTCAGAGAACTTTGCTTTCAGATCTGTTAAATTCAATGGGCTGATCCCCAATAAATATTGGTGATCTTAGACACTACTCATTTAATTGGGGAGGCTGATCAAGGAAGCTCTGCTGCCCTGTTGACACTGAAGCAGTGCTGAGACTATTAACTCTAAAATGCTGTGACAGGACTTTTGTTAGTGATCTTAGTGTTGTATTGGCAACTTGGCTAATATGTAAATGCTGACACACAGTAACAAAGTTCATAATTCTCAAATATGTTATTTTTGGAGAGTTTGAAATCGCTTTCATTGACGAAAGTATAACAATACTCTTGTGCTTAAAAAAATAAATGTGGGGCATAAACATTTTCCTATGTGAGCTTGGTAAGAACTGGATATTTTGAACAGTCCAGAAAATGTTTATCTTTTCAAGCTGGTGTACTAAATTCAAGAAACCTTTAACCAGACATCTTTCACACAGTCAGAAAATATGCTTCAGATATGCTTCAGAAGTCGGAAAATGCTTCAGATATTTTAGTGACTAAGATAGGTGTTCATGGTCAGGGAATTAAAAACTGATGCAAACTTTTTGAAGCTGTTTCAAATTTTACATGAACGTCATTGAATTTTTTTTTTAAAAGTAGTTTCAATATGTGGTTTCCAAATCCAGAATAAGTTTATGTGTGAGATTTGATGAAAATGAGGAGCTACTCTGTATTTAGAAAACAGCCATGCCATTGCAGTGAGCTGTGTTATTCTGAAAATTTTAAAAAGCTTAAAGGAGCTTAAATCCTATTTTTATTCATGGTTAAATAATCTTACAACTCTTTTGCCTGGAATAGAGAATCTGGCCTATTCCATGGATATCTACCACTGAAATCAGCTACAATGAATGAGCTTATTCCTTCAGTGAGAATTCAGAGGCACTACTTGCAAGTAGTGCCTCTGCTACTCTGCTTTTCACACTCAGCACCTTTAAATGCATAAAGGCATTAACACAGTCTTCATGCAAGAGAAAAAGCTAACTCAGAATAAACTTTATTTCAAAACACACCTGAAATTAGAAACTTACAAAAAGTATCCTTTCTTGAGGATCTTAGTTTAACATTGCACAATGATTGTTTCTTTCTATATTAATTTCAGTAACCTTCTCAGTCAAGTTTTAGTATCAAGGAAATAATGAGGGAAACATCTACTATTTAAGAATGCAGTGAAATAAATTAAACTGAAATCTTCCCTCAGTTTAGATAACTACCAGCAGTTTTGTTTATTACCACTTTTCTATCAATTTGATTGTTACCCCTTCCTTCTTTGTGAGTAGATGTCTAGAAGAGCCACTGGTTTATACAGATGGAGAAGATTGTTTTCTCTGTGCTCTCTGCACTCTCCATACTGTCATATCCAATATTTCAGGCACTCCTTCAACAGATTTAAGGACCTCTTGTTGGAGAGTTTGGCCTTAGTGGATGTTGCATATTTAATAAATGGGTCCAGAAGATGACTGTGCTTTCTTCAAAGTGCTCTTGAGTCCTTGTTTCTGAGTAAAACTCTCTTCTCTCTTCCTCAGTTTTACTTAGATGCTTTTAACTTTAATTACTGCACTGATGGTAAATGGAAGTGTGGCTGTTTCCTTGTCCCTCTTTTCCAAGTATTCAGAAATAACTTAAGCCATCATCAGAACCTGTAGCTGCAATATAGAAATAAGAAGCTTCCATTATCAGTTCTTAGCACACAAAATATCATCAGGAAATTATAGCCAGACCAAATTTACAGTATTTGCAAATTCAAAATGACTCTTACAGAGTATCAGTCTATGCAGACAAATTATGTAACTACCTTATAGTAGCCCTCTTTAGACTATGTATTACAACTTTTCTCAATAATTAAATACAGAAATACAGAAATCAGGGTTAAATTGCCATCCATCCTTTGCAATATTTTCTTCACAGAGCAGTGTGCACCTGAGTCCCAGCAATACCGCGGAAATTGATAAAAGTGTGCGAAAGAGGCTTTATAGCAATAATCAAAGGTATCACCTGATATAAAATAGTCTTGTTTTAACTAAACTTTCTGACTAATACCTTCTGGTCAGTACTTCTGAGTATTTCTCAATAAAGAATGGCCCTTCCATTTTTCTATTTTAAATAAACATACACTGATTCACTAAAACTTGAACTTTTTGAAAAGGGCTGGATATTTTCCCCCATGAAACTTGAGACCACTATATCTAAATATAGGAAAGCAAAATTAAGGATCAGTGGGATGCTCTTGGTGAAACTTACTGGGCCACATAGAGAACAGCATAATTTATTCCTTTGGTAGAACAAATGAACATGTAATGTGGATAGGATGACTAATCATTGATGGGAATCATGGCAACATTTCTCTATCTAGATAGTCAAGATGGGAAAAATGATGAGCCTGAGAATATATTTTTGTAAATCTTATCTAATCTCATGATCATCACATGAAATGTCATGTCACAGGAATATAAAAGAGACTTTCTGTCTTTTGGAAGATAGGTGATTTTTGATGGAGTGCTTCAATTCCCTCTCTCTGGCTTCTTGAAATGTAATATATAATGCTATAATACTGTGGCTTGAGATGGACATAAAATCAGAATTTCTTGATTAAACATTTATGTTGCTCATTGAATATTTCAGGGGAAGAACATAAGAAAAAATCAGGGAGCTATAACATACTTCATAATTAACACTCCACTTCTCACTATCCCAGTGTCAAAAATGTTTGCCTAGATTCTCTGACTGAAGCCAACACTCAAATCTCTTTCTCTACATGCCCTACTTAGTCCCATTGCTGAAGGATGAATTTGGAGAGTCAGAGCTTCTCAGCTGCTGGGCACATGATGTCCTTGCCTGCACAGGTGAGAGTGGTGGCTGCCACTGAAGAATCCCTCATGACCTGTCCAGGCAGCACAAGGACTGCCACAGGGAGTGACAGCGCTCACTCAGCAGGTGGGAGCCAGCCAGTGGCCAGCTGGTGCACACGGTGTAGCTGTGATCCTACCCTCTTAGATACCTGCCTCAAAGCTACACACTAAGGCCCTTTATTTGCTCTGGACTTGAAGGATTAAAACCAGATTCCTGTCTTGAAGGTAAAGGAGGACTTCATACCTTCATGCCAGTTTTTTATACCTGTCATCTGGCAGCCTCATAATTCAAACCTTGCCAGTAAGGAAGAAAGTTAGGTTTCAGTCTTTCTCCAGTATGTTCTCTCCAGTTGAAGCTGAATTACCACACAGGATGGAAGGATGATAAGAGAATGGAGAGAATTAGCAAGTGATAACATAATTCTACAGCTTGTTTTGATAACTTGGCTTTTAAAGGTGTATGGTCAAATTCTCCTTCAGCTCTTGCATTATCAGTAATCATTATTTTTTAGGTGAATATTGGAATAAGAATTTAGCTCAGATTTTGAACTGACACTGTATTTAGGCTAAATCTGAAATAACTATTGATCTGTACTTCAGCAACAGAATGGATGAGAACAGAGGTTGACTTCTGAGACTGGACAAGAGTGTGCTTTTGACACACTGTACTCTGTGTACAGGAAACTTTGTCATGTGAAACTACAGGCAAAATGAAACATCTGTAATCCCCTTGTTTAGGTAGGGTTATAGAGTTCAGGAGGGCATAAGCTTTGTAGAAGGAAACACATGAGACATTTGAAAATATTCTCTCCTCTTTCATTCCTTCCACTGTTAGCTCCTGGAACTGTAAGTCAGGCTTTGTAGAAGGACTCAAACCTTAGACTTTGTATAAGCTGAAAGTTATTCCTGCTGGGAAAGATGCTGGGGCTTAACTTCTGGGAGCCCTTTTAGGCCCCTTGTGTATGTCACCTGGAAACATCACCTTGTTTTTTTGTGAACCTTTCCCGTGACTGGGGCAAAAATCGAAATTTGGGACATTGCATTCTGGTATTCTGGTGTATGCACACACACTCTGTGTATATGCAGTATATGACATACTTTGAGGGAAAAAGATCCCTTATTCAATATAATAAAATATTTAGGAAATAAGTGAGCAAAATTAAATGGCAAAGTTTTTCATAAATCTTTGAATTCTCTGAGTCATACAAAGCTTTAAATTCAATACATTTAAATGTGCTTTTTCATGGACTAGATGAGGAGCACAAACATCTTCTAACATTCCTGTGTCATCTATCAGGACTTGGGAGAAAGACATGCATTTAAAGATGGCCATACCTCAAACAGTGCAGCTGAGCAGGCAGAAAGCTGCATCTTTACCCCATAACTCTGTTCCTGGGCTGTGAGCAGCCAGCTGCTACATCAGACCTTCCACCTGAGGAAAAAGTGTGATGCAAAATTATTTCTACTTGCTACTACAAAGCTAAAACAGTGCTAGGCCTTTGCCATCCTTCTGAGAAAGCCATGGTTTATCAGCAAGGTATAATCTTCAGTAAATTAGAAAAAAATCTTTTAAGTCTTAAGGTAGTCTAAAATTTCATTACAGTGCAATTTCTAATGAGTGTAGTAATTACTATTTGACCAAGGACTTCTGAGTCATTAAAACAATGTTATTTTTAGTCCTCTCCAATTACTATGTCAAGGAACATGCAAAAGCACATAAAAACTAATTACAAATATTTTTTCTGAACGTGCAACTTTTAAGATACTTCAAAATTTCTCAAAAATTTCACTTTTGATTAACCGTGTTAGAAAGATTCTTGATTATTTAAAAATATATGAAATTATGTCATGTTAACAATGTTAGTTCTTACTTTTGCTACAAAAAAAGGGATGGATCAAGACAGAAGACAGTGCAACTTTCATTAGAAGTGAGATTGCAGAAGCAAGATTTGCAAACAGACAAAAATTAACACTGAAGAGTACAAACAAGTATCCTGGCACTTAGGATACAAACTTCAATCCAAGTTTTTGTTTGCCAGCAGCCAGTAAGTGATTACATAATCCTAGTAAAACAAACTCAGGCATGAGAAAACTCTGCTGTCAGTACTAACATCCTTTGTGTCTGAGTAGTGCCACAGACACTGAGACAAAGCAATTAAACTGTTCTTGTGTCTTTGACCTTTGTCCATTGGTGTGTGATACTGGGAATGATCAATGCTAAACAAACACCATGCATCTCATGCCAGCAAGAGGCATTCTGCTTAGAGCAGTATTTAGTCTGTAGATTTAAAATTTGAAGCTGTAATAAGGAGATATGAATTTAACCAGCCTATTCTGTGCAATCTGTGCATGAACAATTTTATCCTGGCAAGACAAGTAGAACATGTAGGAGACGTGAAGCTGTGTGACACAGGGCTGGTTTGAACTCCTGTATGGGCAAAACAGCACAATTGCAAAGCGAGTTCACCTGGACAACTTCAGAAGAAATAGTAAACACACACAATTATAGCGTGTGTGGTAATTTCTGCCCTCACTAATTGAAGCAAACTAATGCACAACAATGCAAAAAGGTATGCAGTTAGAAAAACTGCTTAGTGTAATTGAGTAAGAGTGAACAGAACAACAACTGGCATAAATGTGAGGACAAATTTGAGAAATCACTTTTGAATATTTCAAAATATTTCTGATACCATATTGAAACTGGAAGTGCTGGGATTTTTTGGCTACTCTTCCTTATTTTTTCTTCTTCACATGATGGACATCTTGAGAAAGGTATTTGATTTGGGAATCACACTGTTTCTCAAGCAGGCTTACTGCAGCCCTGGCAGAATGAGGGATAAAATGCTTGGCTATGAACTTGTGAAGGTAAGCTACACCATGTTCAGCTGGACCTTAAACAAAACAGAGCACACAGAGTTGGCTTTTTTAAACAGTGAGGATAAAGCTGAGGGCACCTGTGCACCTGTTTGGCAAACCGATGACAGGGTGCCCACCAAAATGGGAGCTGACAGTGGGTACACACGGTGTGAGGTCCTCTTTTGCCTCGAGACAGTATAAAGAGAAGATGGGAAGATAGTTACACAAATTTCTTACTTGTGGTGTGCTTTTTTTAAGGTGTTTGTTTCGGTTTTTTGTTTGGTTTGGTTTTTTTGTTTGTTCGGGTTTTTTTTTCCAGCAAAGATGCTCTCCAGCTGCTTTGTTGAATTTAGCAGTGCCTCTCTCGCTTTCTGAGGGAGCCCTGATCTGCCTGCGGGTGGATACTTCTGGTATTAACTTGATAAAGCAACCCAGTGGGAAAATCATGAGCTTCAAAACTCATCCAGGTGGATAAGATGATGAAGCTAAACAAAACCCTTTAATGAAATGTATCTTTTGATATTGACAGCTGCACTGCATCTGCTTGTATTGTACCCAGACTGATCTGCCTATCAATATTAGATGGAAAACAATGATTTGCTATAATTTTCATATTGCAATGAAAACTGCAGTTGTCATGTTGATGTACTAAACATTTCTAAAGGAGATAGACGAGTAGGAAGTGGGTTTAAAACCTTTTGGGCTGCTGCACAGTTTTGGAAAAACACCAGCAGAACTCTAAATTTTCTGAGAAAGGGAAATTTATATAAATTCTGGGCTTCACCTGGAATCCCAGATGGACGATTCCCCCCACCCCCAACGATTCCTATCAGTATTGAACAAAAGAAATGAGATTACTGGGTGAATGAGAGCTGTGCTCTGACATTCCAGCCAGCGATGAAGAAGCGCTCCACCGCAAGTGCAAGCTATAGAAACTCTGTGTTCTGGCATGAGCAGTTCATGCTAGGCAGATGTGGTAATTATAGAAGCAGACAGCACAATGCTACAACATCCGCAGACACTGGATTTGTTTTATACTTTTCTTTCTTGTCTTTTCTCCTATTATTTTAGACTAGAGAAACGTTCTCTGCTTGCAGTGAGGGTGGCGATTTTTTTATAACACCCCTGCTACGGCGCCGGGCACAGAAGCAAAAGGGATTCCGGGCGAGTTTGTTTCACAGACGTGTTAAAAACGAGTAACCGAAAGAGAGCTCGGGCGGCGCCGGGCGCCGCTGGAAGGGGTGGGACGGGCGCATCCCCCCGCAGCGCGCTCCGCACCCGCCCAGCGCCGGCCCTGCCGCGCCCCGCCCGCCCGGCTCTGCTATAAACGGGCGGTGCGGAGCCTCCGCCGGCTTTCCCCTTCCAGCCATGGCACCCGAGCGGCCCTCGCCGGCGTTCGCCGAGGCCGGGCGGCAGAGTGGGCTGCAGGTGTGGCGCGTTGAGCAGCTAGAGCTGGTGCCGGTGCCCCCGAGCTGCCACGGCGACTTCTTCGTTGGGGACGCGTACCTGGTGCTGCGCACGGAGCGCCGCGGGACCAACGTCGCCTACCGCCTGCACTACTGGCTCGGTAGGAGCGTGGGGGAGAGCCCGCAGCGCCCACCCTAGTGCTGAAGGGCTTGCCGAGCTCCAGGGCATCGGGGACAGGATCTTCCCTGCCCTTCTCAGTAAGGCGGCGGGTGCGAGGCTTCCAAGAGGGGAACTCGAGGTGGAGGCAAAAGTGCGGCTGTCACTGCACTTCTAGATCAGGGTGGTGCCAAGCGTCATCCCTTCCGATGCTGAGGGACTAAGTGGTGGGACACTGGGGTGTGGCAGAAGAGTGAAAGCTTGCTCACTTTGTGCTGTTGGTTTGGAAAAGTAAAGTGTTAGTCAAACCTTGGCTGCACCCGACAGAGGTTCTGGAGTGAAATCCTGTCTTTTTCTCATATTTTCTTGAGTTTTCTTGCCTTTGTTTGTATTTGGATGAAAAGGTCTTCTTGGTCACCTCCCTGTGGAGTTGTTGCCCTGGTTAGTGTCCAGGTGTGCCTTTTCCAGTTAGATTAATTTTGCTCTCTGATGGTACAGGGATCACGTGCAAAGACACCAGGTTTTCTTTAAAACCTCGTTAATATCAGTCTGACAGCCTACTGGGATTGGAACCTGGCTGATGTCTTTTGCCTCCACCTTGACTAGCCCAATTTACATCAGATTTGAAGCCTGACATAAGGTGGTGTTTTACGTGACTTCCTCATCTCCTGAAGGTTTCATGTGACTTCCCCATGTGGCGAGAGTCATCCTGCCACAGTGATTGCTGTTTAGCTGCCTGAAACTTACTACTTTTTTCTTGTTTCACCAACAAGTTTGTGTGTGTAGGCAATCGTCTCAATGAATGTACATAAAGATAAGTGTATTAACATTAATGTGCTTGAGTTGCTGCAGTTTTCATTGTACTTTTGCATGCATTGAAAAATAATTGCAGATACAGCTGGGATTGTTGCTGCATAAATGTTTGAGCATTGAGTTTTGCATGACTTTTGAGTTTTCCAGCTGGCACACAGAGTAGTGTCTGTCTTTGGTAAGAATATAGTCATAGATGGCAATGTGAATGAATTTCTGGCAGAGACTTTTCTGTCAGCAGTACTGCTAATTAGCAGGGTTTGGCTGTGTAGACCTTTGTTAATGAAGCTGTAACTGCTTGTGTCTTAGTGAAGGTCTAGTAGACACATCCCAGGGAGTGATGTAAGAACTGTTTGCAGCTCTTGGGGAGGGAAGGTGGAATAGTGACTGATGTTTGCAGCAATTAAAACCTCATTGCTGGTGGCTGAAGAGCTTTAGTTGTACACATTGATGCATGTGTTGTGCTGATGTGGTGCTTTCTAGATAGTCTAAATGGCTCTAGGTGATCTGGCCACTGTTGTGCAGCTGGCAAGGTGGCAGCAGAGAGGCTCACTGCCAGCAAATCCCTTTGGGCTTGCAAGGTACTTCAGCAGGGGGTGGAAAAATCTCAAACACTGCTGCACATTTAATAGCAACTGGATTTCAAACAAGGTATATTGGGAGGGCTGGTCACACTCAGAGCAGGAACCATAGAATCATTTTGATATTTTTAACTGATTCACACTGCTGATACATACACCAGACTTTTCCCTTGTAAGCGAAGACTGTATAACCTGTGGGCCAGGAAGATCACAATAGGGTCTTTCTGAAGACTTCCCATAAATGTCTCTGGATAGCTGCAGCAGTCGCTGTCACTCAGAGTTGGGATATAAAGAAAGAATTCTTGTGATGGGGCAAACACTGCAGACTTTGGTCTTAGGTACTTAAAAGGCCTTGCTATTTGGTGACACAGTCCTACTCTTGCTTGTCATCTGTGGTATGTTACTGTGGCAGCCATGTACTGTGACTGTGAATGGATTCTAACCAGCAAAAGAGACTCCCAACGTCATATTTTCCTATTACATAGTGGCAAAGGTCCTAATTCCTTGCGTAGGCACCCCACAAGGGTTAAAAGAAGGTCTAGACCATGGGAGGATGGCCTGTGACCTCACTGTGTTGACAGTCCTCAGGTGTGACTGGCATCTTACAGATAGAGTGACCCCACAGTTATTCTGCCATGCTAAAGCTTCCTATGGGAAAGCCACTGTTTTCCCAGGTATCTCATACACTGAGATGCTGTTGGGTTGTATAATTTCTGAGCAAGCTCATCTGGGTGTATCAACATTGTTGGCATGGCCAAGCAATCAATATGGATCTGTTTTGCTGCAGCTGTATCCACTTTTAATGTTGCTCAGACATCCTGACTCAGTTGTCTCTACTGGCACTTGAGACATGCCTTTGTAGCTGTTCTAATCCTAAGGGAGCTGTCTGGACTTGAAACTATCATTAATGGAAACAACATGCACTGTGCCAGTATGAAACTACTTGTGCGAGTGAGATTGGCTATACCCCACTTAGTATCTTTAATCAAATCATGCATGGTGGTTTCTAACTATTTTTTAACCCTTGTTCCAAGAGATGAAGTCATAAAATCTGTCCATGTGAACCAGGATCTGTTTGGTAAAAACTTGATTTTTTTTCCTCTATGCTCTGGCTTATTTTTAGCTGTTTGTGCCTTAGACTGTAAGGTAAATCTGGTTTTCATACAAGCTTGAGTAACTTATGCTTGGACTGATGCTCACCTGATTTTTTTTTAATGGACTTTCAGAGTATTTTATTGCCTAGCAGCTATGTGACCAAGTCTGATAGTAGTTCTTATCTCTGACTCTGTTCAGAAACCATTTTTCTTTAACCCTGAACCCTGTTACATAATTTCAGGCAATAATTTAGAAGGCTCTAGTCTTAACGGGTATGATTACCCCTATTTAGAAAAAGAAACAAAACATCCTTAAAACCTCTAAAACGTTACCCCCAACTTTAAGGTGGCACCCAGGTCTGAGAAAGCATATTGGAACATAGCAAGTTCTATCATGGAGTGATTGGGGACCAAATGGAAGATTTCACCTTTCCTTTTCCATCTATAGTTACTGAGAAGCCTGTTTTTTCAGACTTGATTCTATTAGTGCATTTCTTGAAACAATTAAAACTGCTGAAAATGTTCATCAAAAATGTATGGGCACACATTAAAATCTTTGGTTTAATATACAGCCTGTTTTTGGCATGTACAGGCATCAGCACACTGGGTCAAGAGGATATTTTGCCACAGTCTTGGGAATAGGCTCATCTCTATAAGGTACAAAACAAAGTGTGACCTCGTGAAGCAAATATTTGAGCCCCAAAGCTGCTTCTCTTTCTCCCAGATGTACCAGGCAAAATATCTTGCTTGCACTGTAGTGTCAAGAGGACTGCTTTTGAATTATTTTGTCTTTATGGCTTGGTAAGTTGTTCTTAGAGTAAATACGTTTTACTATCCAGGCAGTCCATTCACATGATCTTTCTTTCTTTCTTTGAACTTCTGCTAAAAGTCCAAAAATCATTACAGCTGATACTTGCCATGCTAAACTCAATTAAATTATTCTTTTGTTTGAAGATTCTAAGAGAAGATGAATTTCACTATTTTTCACTGCTTTTTCCTTATGAATGCAGTTCCACAAGTAGTCAAGAAATGGTCTGGAAGATCATGTTACTTGGTGGTGAACAAGATTGTGATTCAGTGCTTTGTGAAGGCAGTGCCCAGTTGTTGCAAAAATAATTTCTCCAACTGAATTCAAAATTATATTAATGCTTTATTGACATGTTTCCTCTTTTTTCAGGGAAAGACTGCACCCAGGATGAAAGCACAGCTGCAGCTATCTTTGCTGTTCAAATGGATGACTATCTAGGAGGAAAGCCTGTGCAGAGCAGAGAAATTCAAGGATATGAGTCTACTGAATTTGTGGGTTACTTCAAAGGAGGAATTAAATACAGGGTAAAGAGTCTGTCAAAATACATTCTGAAATTGTATGTAACATTTTTCCCTACATAAAAATCAAATGTTTTTTCTTTGTAAATGGAGATTTTAAAATAGTTTATTAATGCTTTGTGGGTTTAGATCTGAACTACCCATCTTAAAATATAGGAGTCCCAATGTTTGTACAGAAAGCAGCAGCTTGTTTGTCAGTGCCTCTTCTGATATGTGGAAACCTTTCCCAATATTTTTTTCCCCAAAATAAAGCTGTCCTGAAATTTCATAGTTGTGTGTCTGAGAGCTCACAATAGGGACTCTCTGTGTCTGGGAGGTGTTAAATCTCACAGAAATAATTTCTGTCTTGTAGACCAAATATTTTTGTTCAAATGCAGAACCCAGTGTGCTCAAGTGGTTAGAAACATGAATAGAGTGGAAAAGATCAGAATTTCACTTGAATGTGAAAATTATGCTTTTGCAGTCCTACTGCAGTTTTTTTCTGAAGTAGATAAAACAATCTTCCAAATTTTTTTGAAAAAATTTAGCTTTTGGATTGGTGTATTGGTCAGTGTCCTTGTGTCACTTCCAGAAGCTGAATAGCTGAAAAGTAACTTTTTTTTTTTCCTTTTGCTACTTTTGTGGGGTTTTTTTTAAGAATGAAGTGATGTATCTCTTGAGAATATCTTCATAGTAGAAGCTCTGGGAGCTGTGCCTCATTTAGCCTTTTTTTCCCCATTATGAATGTTTGTAACTTCTCTCTGCCTACACAACCAAGCTTTTAACTCTGCATAAATGAGGTTGGCAGTGACACACCCAAACATTTATATTTTAATTTTTTTGTGTGTGATTTCAAGAGCCACTCTTTGTTTCAACACAAGGTCTGGGTCTCCCAGAGGAGTAGAGACTGCTTCCTCCCAGAGGCAGACATCCAAGCCAGTTTACAGGATTATGCTTATATTTACACTCCCACATTGTAAATCAAGTTTGCTCTCACTTCCCCTAGTTTAGTACTCTTTGCCAGTTTGACTCTTAAGTTGCAGATATTCCTTTCATAAAATTACAGAGCTGTTGTGGAATTATCCATTCATCTACATGTAACCAGGGCTAAAACCACCTGGACCTCTAAGATTCAAATTTGGAAAACTTCAAAAGGAGCTGCATATTTCTCGGCTTTTCCTCAGTCCCTGACTTTTGTCCTAACAATGGGGTTCAGTATTATCTCATCCTCTGAAGGAGGCTGGAGAGTGCTGTAAATTCTGCTCTCACTTTTGCTGTTTATCTGGAAACCCTTTGAAGGAGGGTGACATCTGCTCCCTTGGCTAAAGGTTCACACCTGAGAGTTCAGCAGCAGGAGTGTCTGTCAGGTCTGTGGTCAGCACTCTTAAACAGTGCATTACTTTGGCTGGCTCTCACTACATCAACCATTTTTTCCACTGCTAGCTCCTCATCTGTATCAAAACAAACAAACAAACCCAAAACAAAACAGAAACAAACAAACAACTTTGCAGAAATTAAGCTGAAATAAAGCTGGATGCTTTGTTTTGTTTTTTCAGGCAGGTGGTGTTGCCTCTGGATTTAATCATGTTGTTACTAATGATCTGAGTGCTCAGAGGCTGCTGCATATCAAGGGCCGGAGAGTTGTAAGAGCCACAGAAGTTCCTTTGGCGTGGACCAGCTTCAACAAAGGAGATTGTTTCATTATTGACCTTGGAAGTGTAAGTATTTTATAGAGCAAAACACTGAAAAGTAAGAGCTGCATCCCTTCCAATGTTTGAATCATCTCCTAAAATGCAAAACTGATTTTGTCACTCATGTGAACCAGCAGAGAGAATCTGCTTTAGAAAATTAGTTTTAGTGTCACATGACTTAAAAGGTTTCAAACTGCCCTAAATATTTCCTAAAGTGTGCACAGATTATCCCTTAAGAAACACTTCTCTTTCCCATTCAAGGCATTGGGGTTTTTCACTACCGGTGTTTGAACAGCTTAAACTGTTCACTCTAAGTCCAGTTTGACTTTGGTGCTCTGGACCAGATAAGTGGGATCGGTGCTAGGGTTCAGAGCAGAACATAGATTCAGCCATTCTCTTAAGAGCATTTCTTCATAATCATCAAACTTTGATGGTGATAGTTGACCCTAAAGAAATAGCTGCAAAAGTGATTATAAAACTACTTGAATATTTCAAGAGATCACTTGAGAAACAATCATGTGCTTCAAGGCTTTCTGCTGAAAACAAGTAGACACAGCACAGAAGATAATTCTGCTTGCTTCAAATGGCTTAAAGTGTTGTGCTGTCACCTCAGGATACATGCTAAGACTTTCTGATACTAAGAGTAGCAGCTGGGATGTAGTCCACACTAATTAGATGCTACTTACCAATTTGAAATTATTCCCATGCCTGATATGCTCACATGTATAAAATGGAAAGCATGTGAAAGGAAGTAGTTTATCTGCTGTTGATTTTAACTGTAGTGTTTCACAAGGAAGTGATCAGCTGCTTCAAGATCTCAGAGTTCCCCTGACCTATTGAAAAATGGGCTCTTCTGAATTCATGGTGTGCATTTGGCTTTTTCTCTGAAAGTGTCCCCCAGCGTGACAGTTGAAGGCAATCAATATAGCTTCTTGATACTGGTATGTCTTTGATTTTTATTGTGCTTCACAGCCTTCAGATGGAACACCAAATAGTCATTTTTGAATATGATCCTATTCCTCTTATGTCAGTGTGGTTGAATCATCTGGAACATCCTGGTGATCAATGTCCAAAGTAATTTCTCAGTATCATTTTGCATAGAAGACCCAAATCATGTATTCCCTTCCAGAGTTAACCCTTGGGAGATGGAAAGTTTGGAACTAAACATTGCTAGAAAATGCTGCTTTTGCAGTAAGGCTGTAATTGGGCTTGAGCTTTCTGGAGTTAACCTCCCATGGTCATCCTGTGGAACTGGGTGTAGTCCATGAATTCAACTTGTTCTGACCCTGACTGTGCTGCAGTGACCTGGATGATCTTGAATAATTACTCAGGCCACACTGCAGGTGTGGCAGTGCCACTGATGAAATGCACTATGGGTGTATTGCAGTGTTAGGGCCCATCCCTTTTGGTGAGAGGAGAGTGCTGTCACTAAGCAATTTAAATGTAATATGGCTTTAAAATCTCTATCTGATACTGAATGTACATTGGGAACCTTTTACTTTTTTTAGTGTAACATCACTGATTTACTGTTTGACAAGACAGAGGTCATGCAACAGTGCAACACTGTGCCTTTGCAGGAAGAAAGATTAGATGTGAACAACATCTAGATCTCCTTTTGTTTTTGTCCTTTTTTTGACATTTCTATGGGAAATGCCAATCAAATCACATGACTAAAACAGTTCTTGGTCTTGTCTTGTCAGTTGTGTAAGAGAGATGGGTTTTTCTGGATGTACTGACAAGGAAAAAAGGGTGTTTTAGCATCTAGATATTCATAGTCGTAGGTTATTGCATAAACCAGACCACGTTTGTGGAAGATGAAAATCTGCCTTAGTTCAGGATGAAGATATACAAGTCTGGTGAAGTACCTCTAAATAAAGGGGTGTGATAGAAAATACAATGTCACAGGAGAAACCCTGCTCAAGTTTTATAAGAACTATATTTCAAGCTGAAATAACTGTACTTCAAATTGAAATTTTCCATGGCTAGAGGCCCACTGTAAAAGGGCGAAGCTTTATGAGTCTTTACAGGAGCTCTTAATTGAATTTAAGGTTCCTTTGAAAAAAAGAAAAGTATTTTGGCTAAAGTAGATTCCTTTACTTAACAATTGAATTAAAATTAATTTAAATAGGGTTGCTTTTGAGTCTTGGTATTTATTGCAGACCACTACCGACTCATTGTCTAAGAATAATGGGCAGTAATTGCATAAAATAATGAGCACATGGTCAGTGCTTTTAATATGGAATTATTGTAGTGTGTCAAATAAGATGAATTTCCAAGATTTACTTTCCCCAGTCTCTCAGCTAACCTGGATGGATCCTAAGAAGGATGGTCTTTATGGCACTAAAAATTGCTTGTGCTGTCCATTTTCTGTTGTATTTTATCAAGCCACTTACCGAATGTAATAAAAAAAATTGCTTCAGTTTTCATTGAGCTCAATTACTGCAGTATTTTAAAGTCATGGTTTGAACAGATAAGGGAAAATTATGAAAGATAATAATGAGTAGGAATAAAATCATTACTTATTACTAGGATTTCCTTTACAGGGATAATGCTTTAAGCAAAAAGTGTGTGGGGGCATTTTAAGCTAGGTTTATATTTACAGTTCAAGTCCTGATGCTTATTTCATACCTAGATCATAGAATAGTTTTGGTTGGAAGGGACCTTTAAAGGTCATCTAGATCAACTCCCCCGCAATGAGCAGGGACATCGTCAACAAGCTGAGGTTGCTTTGGGCAACCTGACCTTGAGTGAAGATTATTCTATCTTGATCCAGCCTCCTAAGTTATTGGAGTCAAATCTTGGCTGGAAATAAAATCAAAAAATCATGTTGTAACTGACTGTCTCCTGATTCCTCTTTTAAAAGTGGTCAGGATCCCATGGGGCCGTGTCCCATGTGCACAACCCACAGAGCACCTTGGCTGATTCGTTACTGAACCACGTTTACAGCACTTGAAATACCCTGCCCATTTCAAAGCATCATCTTGCCTCATTTGAGCTCTCTTGGCTGGAAGAGAAAATTGCTGCAGAAGGCAGAGAAAGTACTGTCTGTGGAATGCGGGGATTTATCTGTGGGAAATGTGTGAAGACCTTTTAGTCAAGCAAAGACTTGTTTTGTTCTATAACACCATGAACTGAGAGCTGTGACTGTGGTGATCTTCCTGTAGAGTGAATGATCCAGGAGAGTGCTGGGATGCCAGACCTTAATTTAAATGGAGTGTTTTTTCTACATTGGATTTCCATGACAGCTCTTTGATGAACCTGGGAATCTCTCTGTAAAGGAGCCTTTGGGCAGGCAAGACAAGTGCAGGGCAGTTGCTGAGAAGGCTTGAATGGAGCACACCTTACTTTGTCAGGTGCTGCTTATTGCATCTTGTCTGGGTGTAGCTCTGCTCAAGGCCCCCCAGGAGTTATTTTCTGCCACACAAGCACACAATATGCTAAGTTGGAAGGGACCCACAAGGATAGGGAAGTCAAACTCTTAGCCCCACACAGGACAGCCCCAAGAGAGTGCACACGATGTGCCTGAGGGCATTGTCCAAATTCCTCTTGAACTCAGTCAGGCTCAGTGCTGTGACCATGTCCCTGAGGAGCCCATTCCAGTGCCCAACCACTGTCTGGATGAGGAACCTCTTTCTAATACCTGACCTACACTCCTCTGATAGAACTTCAGGCCATTCCCTCTGGTCCTGTCACTGGACACCAGAGAGGAGAGATCAGTGTCTGCCCCTCCTCTTCCCTTCAGGAGGGAATTGTAGACTGCAATAAGGTCTTTCCTCAGTCTTCTCTTCTCCAGGCTGAACATGCCAGGTAACCTCAGGTGATCCTCATACAGCTTCTCCTCAAGGCCCTTCCAAATCCTGTCCTGAGTTACTGCTGGTATCCCACCGGAGGGGCACCAGGATGGATTTGACAGATCTTGGTGGCCTTAAACTACCTGGCCTTGCTCTGTGCTCCCCTTTACCTCCAGATGCAGCTCTGTTTCCCCCCATTCTCCCGCCACCTCCCCTAGGACACAATCCTTTTTCTTCCTTCATCACCAAGACAGTTCTCAAAACAGCAAGGAGCAGGAGGAGGACATGGAAAATGATCACAGAAGGCAAGGGAAAAGATGAATCACTGTGCCATTTAGTGAATAACATACATGCAGTTCTGGGGGCTATTTTAGTGTTTTATGTACATGCATATGTAAATATAGTGTATATGTGTATATTTCTGATAAGATGTGCTAAAATCTTTCATATCTTTTGTCAAATTTCCTGGTTTAAAGTGGGAAGGAAACTTGTCAGTATTGTGACATTAACCTTATGTATATTTGTGTATGCTGGTTATTTATGAAATTAGAATGTTGAGATGTGTCAATAATTTGGGTAGTTATCAAAACACGGAGCAGAAATAATGGAAGTAACAATAAAATAAAGCAACATTAATTGATCAGCTGATGTTATTGAATGCTTCCCAGCTCAGTTTGGGATGCCCTGCTGTATGAAGGCTGTCTGAAGTTGTATACTTAGCGACCAGCAAAAATATTCTCTGTGCATGTGTTTGGATAGAACTTTGTGAAATGTAAGACTCGACTCCCTCTGTCTGATTAATCTCTTGATGGGAGACAGCAGCAGTGCCATGAGCTAGGTGCCTGCAAAGGGCAGGCAGAGGGCTGTGCACTGCTCAGCCTTCTCGAAGAAATTAAGAGACAGTTGTTAAAATAAGGGGATGAAGGGCAATGTGTAATACCTACCACTGAGGTTTGAGCTTGGGCCTGATTGCAGCTGGAAAGTTTTGTCAGTACAATAAAAGTTCTGCAGGCAGAACATCACCCTTCTCTCAAAGGAAGAGTGCAGATGGGTGAGGCAATAACTATAGCTCAAGCTAAATGAAGATTGAAGTTAAACTGTACTCAGTTGTCCATTCTTCCTATTCCTATATTGGTGCTTATAAAGTGATTTATAAACAGCCAAAAAGTTGTTGGTTTGAAATGTAAGAGCCTACAATATTCTTAGAAACAACTTGTGTTATCTAGCAATCAGTGTTTGTATTTCTCAAGGGCTTCATGAATCCAAATGAAAATTATGAAATTAGAACTCAAAAGTATGAGACTGAACAGAGTTATTATCCTGTATCTGTCTGCATGTTCCTATGAGAACACCTGACATAGTAAGAACGTCAGAAGAAGAAAAATTGCTGCCTTCTGACAAAGACCCTAGAAGAAATACATCAGGCAAAAAGGCTGGCTTTTTATGACAGCTGCTTTTCATAACAACTGTTAACTTAGTATAGATTAAATTATGTTTACAAAAAGAAAAGTAATTTCCTCTTTCTAAAGAACAAGATAACAGACACTTGCTTTATGATTATGACCACGGGGTGTGATTCAGTGTCACATTGCAACCTTAACACAGTTGTCTTGGTGGCTTCTGTAATCTTCTTCCCTCATGATTTCTTTTAGGCAGCTTTGCTTCTCTTCCATTGGATAAAGCAGTTCACACCAGGGCTGGAAGAGCAGATTCTTGCATTTTGCAGTTCATCACTGTACATTTCCAGTTGCTTTCCCTGGCTCTAACAACTGACTCATGTTTTTCCATCCACATGCTTCTCCTACAACTAACCTCTTCCCCAGTTTCCCCCCAGCTGAGAGTTAAACTATTGCTCATGCTGCAGCAGGGAGCTGCCAAACAATTAGCTGAGCTTGAAGAACTAAAGTGCTTAGGTTCTTTATTAACTTTATAGACTTATTAACAGCATTAAAATGTTGTTCTGTCTATACAATGTGTATCTTGGTAAGTGGGCATTTAATTGTTCTGTAATTCTATGAACCAGTTACTCCAGTGTAAATGCCAGCATTCTGGAAGTTGTTATAGTCTTAAAATCATCAGATGGAGGAAAAAAAAAAAGTCCTTTTGCCCCTCACTTCAGTTAAAGTATTCAGAGTATGGATTTTTATTCATACTCTATGGACTGCAAAGTTTCCCCTTGCCCCCACTTGTACACAGAAAAGTAGCTGAACAAGAGATCATTGTTTAAGCTTCAGGTGGACTGGACACACATGAATTCACAAGGATTTGGTTAAGTTAGTTTTCTTCCTGATGTTGTAGGAAATCCAGATGTTTTGCTGCTTGAGCTGCTGTTGTTTAGAATTAGGATTATCCTGGTATTGACCCCTTAATCTGCTGTGGTATAGCAAGAGCTATTCTGAGTGCATAGTAGCAAAACAGGTGTGAGAGGAAAAATGAATGTACTAAGTGCATGACTCTGCTATATCTGACTTATTTTTAGTCTAAAGATTTCTTCTGAGTCAAATGGGAGACTCCAAAGACTGGTTACAAAGACACTACTGTAATTTTACTAGGGCCAGGCTCATGGTGGCCTCAGAGGTATTCTGGCTGAATGAATTTGGAGTTTGTTTTGGATTATCAAAACTCCACAACTTTCAATGGTTCACTGTATTACAGTTTCAACAAAGTTAGATTTTATGGATGTGTGAAATGAGAGGGTTTTTTCCCTGCCTGTATCAAGAATTCAACAGTCAAGAAAGGAAAAGAAGTGAATTAAGGAGAAAAATGCCTTCAGACGTCTATATTAATCTGGTTGAATCCAAACATTCTTCCTAATACATATTGTCAGTTCCTTTAAAAACCTTGGATGTCAGTGAGCTGAAAAAAAGCACTGCATTCCAGTTATTTTTGCTCAGTTATTTTCCCCACCATGTGGACTTTGTTTTCTTGATTTAACTTTTCTGCAGTTAAAACAAACAAGCAAACAAACAAAACCCACCACCATTAAAAACTCCATACTCTTGTTTTAGAGCTCTCTGTTTTAATTCCAAAAACTTGGTGTTTGAAATACAAATACCAATGTAATATGCCATTAGTTTTATAAATACTTAGAGTAGAAGCCATTAGAAATACTTCTGTTGTTTACAGATCATATGGAAACTTTTCATCCAATTTTATTTCTATTTTGTATTGGCCTTTCTTTGTTAAGCATATTAAGTTTAATTACAGGACTAGACCTTTAATGAGCTAAAAGGAACTCATGCCTTATCAGAGCAGCTGTTCACTAATGACCATGAAGAGTCTCAGCGGAGTGCCTGCCTATTATTTTGATAGCAGCATGATAAGATGTGTGTAAAGCTTTGCCAATATTCATGTACATTCCATCTGCCTCTAGCAGTGCTGGGCTTTTTTCCCCCGCTTCCTTCAGGAGGTGAGTCCTAGGAGTGCTGCCTCTTTTGGGGACTCCTGCATCACAGCTCTTCTCCTCCTGACCTGCCTACCCTTACAAGCCTCATCAGCCTTTCTTCTACCTGCTGTGAAACCACTACAGTGCCCTTCTGGGGTGTGCTTATTGCCCAGGCTCTGATCTTCTGAACAGCAGCTGCTGAATCAAAGGGAAGAAAGGAATTAAGACAATTATAACTTTACAAATGTTCTTTTCTTGCTTTCAGCCCTTTAGTCTGAGTTCTGGGGATAAAGAGAATGTAGTATGGTGTTTCACAGGAGTGAGCAGATTTAGTTGAAGAGTTGTCTTGCGTTGAGTCCCTCTGCATTAGAGCTGTACCTCTGCTGCACCAAACGTTGTGGTTTAGAGGAATGGAAGACAACATCATGACTGACAGACACTGAGTTAGCATAAGTTCCATCATGACAATGTGAACAGGTCCACACCACAGATTTTAGCTGTCTCTCAGCTAAGAGTGTTTTTTGGGTTTTGTTTTGTTTTTTTCTTTGTTTTGTTTGTTTTAATTGAGGTGCCATTACATTCTGACAGCATTTCTGGGGTATATGTGGGCAAAGGTGGACAGGTTTAAGGTGTATCAGGGCCTCCAAACAAAGAATAGCATCATACCAGCTTGCGATGCTTGGCTTAAATTCTTGCCTTAATGAAAGTTTAAAGTTTATTTCAATATCTGAAGGTTAATGAGACATAAACATTCCACTGTTATTTCCTGTCTAAATGGAAGTTTCACCACAAACTTGTTTTAAATTAGAGTTTTGAAGCCTATTTAATTCGTTTAGCTTTTTAATATCTCTTCATGTAAGAGATTGCAAATCAGCAATTACAATAGAGGCCTGGAAATTAGTAGATATTTCAACAGACGTATAGGTTTTAAACACTTGCATGTTTAGGGCATGTTTAACTAGAGAAAAACAACTTCATGGATTTAAGCTTCTTGGCTTTTACTTTCATTGTCCTGGCTAAGGTCCACAGAAATGACCACAAAAGATCCAGAAAAGATATTTTCACTTGCCTCCAGACTAAGGAGGCTGCCAGTTGAAGACAGAGGTGGCTATGTGTTGGAAGGGAAAAAATTGGTTTTTATGTCACTTCTGAAATAAGTGGGGGTTTTTTTGTTTGTTTTTCCTTCTCTTGCTCTGCATGCCATTTGGGGCTGGAGCAGGAAGCAGGAGGTGTACTTTCACAGTCCCCCTCCATACAGGGAAAAGTGCCAAGGTGCTCTTGCTCAGGGTTAGACATGAGCCATGCATAATCATCCGTATGCACAACTTCTGTATAGAAGCTAAATGTTGGGTCATTTTTAATGTGCTGTAGAAATCTCATGTGACTTGCACAAGGTCACTCTGCAAGCCAGAAGCTATTAGGAGTCAGAGCAGTGAATTCTGACACTCTGTGGGTGGAAGACCAAATTGTGTCCCCAAAATGTGCAGTTGAGGGGAGAGCTCATTCTGGCCCCAGTGTGCACGGCATGGCCCCAGCTTGCCTTCCCAACCTCTCTCAGGAGCTCTAAGGTGGTCATTCATTGTTATTCATGATTGCATTTTTCATTGCAACATTTCCTTATAAAGTTATTAATGATAACATTTTCTTGCCCTCAGCTGTTAATTGTCCCTCCATAATCTGACAACTATATTATATCAACAAACATTAATATAGGGTATCTCTCTCAGAATTCTGTTTAAGAGGTTTAAAAAAATAAATACTGCTTGTGCAAACTGCTGAAAATAAACTGGGCTTGGCAGAGGAATTACTGATGAATGAAGCCCTTTTATTTTGAGGAGAGTGAACACTTGAAGTCTGTTTTCATTTTAATGGAAACACTTCTTGTCAACCTGCCAATTCCAAATAAAGTCAGCAAAACAAACCTAAAAATAGTGAAGGTGTAGTACAGCTAGGAAATTGTGAAAGTAGGGAGTGAACTAAAGCTAAATATCATATTTTGACCATAGTTGAGCATTTTATATGTGTAAAAAAACAAATACATGAATAATGAAATATGACCTAAAAGCTCAATGTTTTGTTGGATATGGTTAGATAACTAATTGACTGTATTTCAGGTAAATTCAGATCTAAACATTAGCCTTCTCAAGAAGTGGCTTTAATTTCTAAAACTCTTTTTTTTTTGGTTTTAGATTGTTGAAAAACTGAATCTGCCTAGAGGTTGAAATGAATAAGTTATATCAGGAAGGCAAACTTGGAGATACTCAGCTTTTCTTCTCTGAGGTGTCAAAATTAGATACATTGGAAATGAGATTATTTTAGTACAGAAGAGAAAATAATTAAATCCAAGCTCCTGAAAGCTTCTAGCACTGAATGATTAAGGTATTTTAGTGATCATAGTAAATACATTACATTATTTATATACTTTGGGACATTTTCATGACTTGGGGTTGCTCATGTCCTTCTATTTGATTATACAGTGCATGAAGTTTAACTTTCAGGCTTTTAATAAAGAATAGTGTCTTTATTCTGTAGTGCTAAAAAGAAGCAGATTCTTATTTCCCTAGCTTTTAAAATCAGTATTTTTCAAATAACCATGTAAGATGGATCTTGTGAATCTCCAGATCAAGAATGTTTTCAGACACGCTTGATGATTCAAGTGGTGGTCTTGGCAGTAGAAGAAAACCTGGAACATGGATGCCGTAAGGAAAATAATGAAACCTGCAAATTTAAGATTTTGAAATCTGTTACTGTAGATTTTTAAAGGTCCTTCTCTTTCCTCAGGCTGATTTGAAGCCTAGAGCATGTGGACTGTAGGAGAGCACAGTTTCTTCAGTCACTTGCTGACTGAAAGCAAAAAGGGAGAATAAACTGTGAATGTAGAGTGTAACTTGGGTGCAGTGGAGCCATCCTGCACTTGGGTGCAGGAGATGCTAAGAAAAGAAAATGTGAATTTATTGTCCAAGAAGTAAAGGTCTTTGTAATTTGCAGTAGCAGTTTAAGTCTCACAATATCCTTTGTGGTCAGTACAGCAAAAATATTCATTTTGTAGATGCAACTACTTGTTTGAGATTCCATCACCAGTTACCAAAAAACCAAGAGAAGGCCAATGGGTACAACTGAAGCTGCACTTCTAAGCTTTCTGGATGAACAATCTTCACCAACTGCCACACCAACACTGACATAAGGCTGTAGCTGCCTTACCTCTTTACCTAGTTCTCTATTATACGACTTCTTACTTTTCCTTATTGCTTCTCCAGACTATGGGAAATAAAGAATTCCTGTTTATTGCTGCAGTATCTCTAGTGACTCCTGGTTTCTCATATAATTGCAAATAAGCTCAATTAGTTAAGATGTAGGCCAAGATGGGAATCATGCTAAGGAGTCTGTGTTGTGCAAAGTCTTCATAAAGTTGGGAGAAAAACAGCCATTGCAATGCCTGGCAATAACAAATGTATTGAAAAATCTGCTCAGATTGGACCATTTTGCTTTCTACACATTCAGCTCTTTAGAAAATTATTTCCCTAAGTATGAACAGACATTTTGTTTTCATGGAGATGTGTAGAAAGTCAGATTTAGGATAAGGGTCAGACCTGACATCAGCTATGTCTCCAGATTCTGGATACTTGGTAAACTGACAGTATTTAAACCAGAACTTAGAAGCATTTTTTTTTTTTTATTATTTAAGCCTACAGTCAAGTTGTTAAAGGCAAGCTGAAAACCTCACAGCTTTCATTGCATAACATCTGCAAGTTGAAAGGGATGCATTTATGTGAATCTGTGGTGTAATCCTGACAAAGCTTAAAACTTTGTCTTGAAAGAGATGCTTTTGAAGGGGGAAGGGAGGTTGGAAGGGAACAGTGAGATCTCCCTGTGGGGTTTTTTTGTGTCCAAACTGGTGAAAAGTAACTGTTGGAATTTACTAGCACTGTTTTGCATGCAGATGCCATCAATATTAGCTGTCTTCTAAAAATTTGTATCTATTAGTACTGAGAAACTGTGCTTCATCCCTCACTTTTCTTAAACCACCCTTCAACAGTGGTCAGCAGAAATAACTTGGTGGGGTTTTGTTTTTTTTGTTGGTTTGTTTTTTTTTTATTAAACAGATTTTCATTTCAAATCTAAGTTTTATACAGTTGTATGTACAACATAAAACTAAACCTAAGTAATTTATTCAGTGAGGCCTCTGATTAAAATTTGCATTGCAGATAAACACAAACCAGTTGAACTTTTTTTAAAACTGAAAATTACTGTGTACCTTCATTGCTATTTGAGCTATTTGACAGAACCATGTGAAGAATCAAGTTACCTTCTTCCCGGACAAGGTGGGGAAAGCAACCAGCCAAGATGAGTAATTTCCTTGGACTGGCTCCTTCCAGCCCAGCCTCTAGCATCCCTGCAGCTTATGTTATGCCTTTTTTAAAGTAATTTTCATCAAGACTGAAATCCAAATTCTTTACTCTGCAATAGTTCAAGTTCTGGATGAATAATGGGAGTTGCCAAAACTGGGGATCCTTGGTCTGTATGGCTAATCAGGTGACCTGTCTTAGTCTGGTTCTGGTGTCTCCCTTTCCTGGGAACATGCTGCATTCTACAAAAGGTCAGCTAATAAAAACTGAATTGAAAGATGTAACTAAGATCTAACTGTACTTTAGTAACACATATAGTCAGGATCTTTCTTGAGATTTTGAAATGAATTTGTTTCTTGACACAGGTGAGTACCAACACTGCTGAAGTACCATACAAGAGGAGCTGACATATATAAAGTTTGCAGTAGCAAATTCAGGAGTTTCTGGTTCTTTAATTAGCTGAAGCTCTATATGTAATTGGGATAAAACTCAGTCAAACCAAAACTCTGACTGTTCTGAGCTCAAGTGAGCTCCTAATATGTAGAAGCTAAATTATATTATGTAAATATCTTGCATATTACAGCATCATGTGTGCAGAATGAAATAGGTTGGAAAAGACCTCAGATCACCGAGTCCAACCTTTGATTGAATACCACCTTATCAACCAGACCACAGCATTGAGTGCCACATCCAGTGTTTCTTTAAACACCTCCAGGGGTGTGACTCCACCATCTCCCTGGGCAGCCCATTCCAATGTTGATTCACCCTTTCCATGAAGAAATTTCTCCTAATATCTGACCTAAATCTCTCCTGGTGCAGTTTGAGACTATGTCATAGACACTGCAAATATCTACATGATTGAGCAACTCTCATCTAGAAAGTACTTCTGAAAGATGTAGATTCACTGATCTGATGTTCTGGAGGTTTAGATTCAGTAGGATAATTATTAATAAAACAAATTTCATAATTTTATAATTAATAATCCTATTGCTAATGTGTGTGTTCTTGTCATTATTTCAGGAGATCTATCAGTGGTGTGGCTCATCATGCAATAAATACGAGAGGCTGAAGGCTACACAGGTTGCTGTTGGCATTCGAGACAACGAACGAAATGGAAGGTCCAAACTAATTACTGTGGAAGAAGGGAGTGAGCCCGACCGGCTCATAGAGGTATTGTAGCCTGCTAACTTGTTGCTGACAGAGCTGTGAATAAAAGTTTTTGCACCTCAGGAACTAAATCAGATTGGGCTGATGCTAGGAAGACAGATAAAGGGTATAGTAGGCCAGTTTTTACCTTTTCCTTCCTTCCTTATCCAGGCAGTGTTAAGTTAATTGGGCATTAGAGTCTGAGATAATTAATCATCTGAGAATACTTTTACAAGAACAAATGTTTGCTTTATTGGGCTAGCTGTACAGTGACTGAATTAACAGCATGGCTCAAAGCACAGTGTCAGCTCTGTGTGAGGAAGGAGCATCCATCTGGGGCAGCACCAAAGAAAGAAAGGCACAGAATTACTGTGTGTAGAAAGTAAAAGAACGTAGCAAATTGCATATTGATGCAGGGGCCAAGCACACTGCTTTGCATACCTTCTGCATCTATTTCAAGATCAAATGCACTTAAGCCTCTAGTAACCCCAGTGAGCCCCTTATATGTTTAGAAAGTTTAAACATTTACTTAAAATCCCCAGATTTCAGATATCATAACCGAGCTGATCAAAGAAGAGTGGAAAAAAATTCCCAATTTATGGATTTTTCAGATCTCAAAAAATTAATAAACACTCATGTTGTTGCAGGCTGCATACTAACAAAATCATTGGCACTTGGCATTTGCGTCCTAAATTAAGCTTCTTCCATTCATTCTCTAAAAAGAAGGAAGGGGGGGGGCAGGGTCACAAAGCATTCCTTCAGTAAAATGGAATATTTACAGCTAGGATATTGTCGTGTACTCCAGATAGGTTCAGGAAGTAAAGCTAATGGTGCATGCAGGAGTGCCATTATTTTTTGTGGTGCTTTCATTCAGTGTGGTCATATGGGGCAGAACTAGTTACTGCCTGAGCAGAAAAACAGGTGCTGAGCCACCAGCCCGTGGCTATGCTGGCTGTGGGGACCCTTTGGGTGCACTGTCCGTATGCTTGCAAAGACCTTTTTTCCTGTGGGTGTGAGTACAGATGTGGCTGTGTTCAGAAGCAGTGGTGGCACCCATTGTACTGGAGATTTTTGGAGAGGGGAAAAAACCCAAGCAGACAATCCTCTATGTGGTTTTTTACTTCCTTGTATGGACTTTCCGCACTGGCTCTGATGTGGCACATATTTTACATGTATAACTCTCTTGAAAAGAGCACAGATTGACAATTAGAGAGCAGCCTCCTGCTCCTGATTTGGATCACAGCATTGAGTTGCATCCTGCTGTAGCCATGGATGCGTAGCCCTGGGACCCTGCCCTTGGCCACAGCTGCTGCTGCCAAGCCCATCCTGGGGTTACCACTGGAGGCTCTGAACAGAGCTTCTGATACACTCATGTGTGACTTGGGAGCAGTGATCAGAGCAGCTCCCTTTGCTCCTCTTAATCTGGCTAAGGTGCAGGTAAATTGGACTTTTGTTCTACCCCAGTGAGGACATGGGCCAGCTGCAGGCTGCCTCTCTGCCATCCCCCTCCATAGGCTCTGAGGGGAAGGGGTGTGCTGCCCTCGCCCCTGCATCTCTTTGCTAGACTTTCATGTGTGTGCAACTGTTGTTTTGTAGCAATCTTGACACATGATTTAGAGCAGGAAAACACCAAGGTTGCACTTTGATCCTGTAATGCATTGTTATTGTATCAGGGAATATTTTTTTCTTCACTTGCACAGCAGTGCATGAAGAAGTTTCTGCTTTTCTTTGAGGATTCTGAATATAGAGGGAACAGGAATGGGTAGTTCAGTGCAATCAGATTAATTGATTTTATTGCTGCCACTATGATGAGCTCAGTTTGAGTGAATGTGTCTGCAGTCAGGGTTTACCTTCTAGTCTGCATCATGCTAGCCTTGCTTGTGTAAGTGCTGCTTCCATAACAGGGTCTGCAGCTCAGTGATGGCTGTCCCAGTCTGCTCTGAAATGTGCTACTAATAAGTCAGGAGGGTAGTTAACCTCACAGACATATAAAATTTATTAATCCTTATTCCTGCTCAGATTGCTTCCAGTTCCTGGTACTCTTTCTTTGGATTTCTCCTTGCTTCCACAGAATTGTCTCTTAACTTGCTGTTACACTCTCCCCGGCTAGCTGCTGTTGAGCTAACATAGTGTTTGTTTCTTCCCTCCACATCAGGAAGGGTGGATTTTTGGCATCTCCAGCTTTCTTAGAAAAATGTTGATTTATTTTCTAGGGAAAATAATTATATACTTTAAATATTCATTTTGTCATCCAGTATACCACTGAAATCAGAAAGAGTTTTCCTAAAATTATCTCCTTTGACAAATGCCAGGAATGATTCCCCTTCCTGTGAGCTAGAAATCTGCTTCCACATCAGTGGCCAAACTTGCTCGTGCAGTGCCAGGTGCAGAGCCAGCAGAAAGAGCCAATACTGATTCCTGCTCCACAAGCACAGAGTTGTGACTCCCTACCAGAAATTCAAGACTTCTGTGCCTGCACCCCACTATGGAGACAAGATGCAGGCTGGCTGAGCTAACCCTGCCACACTTGTGTCCTGCTGTAGGATTAGCAGAGACAGCAGTGCTGTGGTGAGGTGGTGTTTCCCGGCCAGCCCTCTGTCCTGCTGGGAGCTGTGGTGCTGTGGGTGAGGTGAACTTGTGTGATAAGGGCAATTACCCACTCCCAGCTACCATTTTTAGCAATGGGAAACAGGCTGCACGGCTTGAATTTGCCCATGGGAGAGAGCTGTCTGGAGCTGCTGTAGGACTGGATGAATTGCTGTGGCTGACCAGCAAGATTCAGCTCACTCACCCTGGGAAAGGAGAATTACTAGAAGCTGGGAATGTGAGTAGTTTTACAGCAGCAAGGCCTTTTTCATCTGCCACTACAGATGAAAAACTTCCCACTTGGGAACACATAGTGACCACCCTGTGCTTGCACTCTGGAAACACAGTGTGTCTGGAAAGTTCAGACTTGCAGCGGGTGCACAGAAATTCTCATAAGATGCTTCTGGAATCTCTAGAACTCTGACTGTGAAGACAAGGCAAAAGCTTTCTGTGCAAGTACATCGAAGATATTTATGTATCTGACTTCACCTCTCTGTTTGTGCTTTAGGTGAGGTAATGACAGGCAGGTTTAAAGAAGCAGTGCTGTATAGGGTTGCTACCTTGGAAAATTAAAAGAGAAACAGACATCTTGGACAAATTGCTGCTGTTGCTGTGACTGGTCACCACTCTCAACAGAACATTAAAAAAATCACCAGATGCCAACTCTTCTCTAATTTTCACATGTAAACAGCTGAATAGTTACCCATTCTGCTGAATTTTACACTTGAATGTTAGACTTGTGATACAGGAATTTTTTTTTTTTACCTTCATGGGACCAATCCAAAACCAGATCTGAGCAATGTTTGATTCAGTTTGGTAGCTGCAGAGTGACCATGTTAGGATTAGAGCTACCTACACTTTTTTTTTTAAGGAGGAAGACTAAATACATTATTTCAAAGATAACCTAAGACCAAAATCCTCTAGTGTCTGTTGCTAGCCCTATCTGCCCCCTTGGGCCCACTGTGCTGACACTGATATTCATCCTTCTTACTGCTTGCAGTGGTAATCAGAGATCTCACAGCACTGCTTTTAGATGCCCAAGAGATCACTGAGAACTGAGAACAGCCAAAGTAATAGGCAGCCATGCTCAGGACAGGCAATTTTCTTACTCTAGCTGGAATCTCTGCTCTAATTTTGAAGAGAGGACAAAATTGGAGAAGCTAATTGTATTTTTAAAAGAGTTTCCCATAATCCCGCTATTTAATATTGTAGAGTAATGGCAAACTGGGCAAACAAGGAATCAGAAATTACTGTATTTGTGAAGATTTCTAGTCAGCCAGCAAGCTGAAGGTGCTTGCAGGAAGCGTAGAAGCATTCAGTTCTAAGTCACTCAAGGGAAGTATGCAAAAGCATCCAATCCGCCATTCTTTGTGCAGCAACCTTAATCTGAGGTTAATCTTCATCCAGAGATGAAGTAGAGGGGAGGAGAAAGTCTTAGTATATTTGTTTTCCTCTATTTATGTAATTTGAAATATTAGACACCCTAAAATATGTTTTATGTTGATAGTACTTTCTGTCTACATAGACTCATCTCCCTGTGATTCATTTCAATTATGTTGACAGCTCTGTCAATCCATAGGGTATGAGAGCCAATGAAAAAGTAGGATAGAGTGAGGTTTACCTAAACTAAGTGTTAAGCCTGTGTCTGCCCCCTCTACTTAACCATGTCATGTTCAGCTAGCACTTTTCAAGATGCCTCTGTTTCCTCTGAGCCTGTCTGATTCATAGAACTGCTTTATTTTTCCCCTACAAATTACTCCCTTAAAACTGCAACTCTTGGTACTGTATGATTGCTGTGGGTTTTACTGCTGAAACTTCTTGTTGTGGTTTTGTAAAGGTTTTTGATTTTCATGATTGAAAGCAATGAAACCTGAGAAATGTGACAGCTGAGGTCCAAAACCACAAGAGAATGAATCATCTTGTTAGTATGCATCTTTGGAATCACCCCTCTGCATTTAAACATAAAGCTCCACCACTTTTATTTACTCAGCATTTTCAGTTGTCACGTGGCTGTTTTTGTGAGCATTATAGAGCCCTTACAACAGGTGAGTCCAAACCTCTCATAAAATGCTTGTGTAAAGGTTCAGCTCCTGTAAATATTGAGCAACAGGGGGGACTTCTTCCTCCTTGCTGGTAAAGCCCTTAATCAATGCTTAATCATGAGAATTGCTGAATGCCATTGTATTCAGTGACGATTGTTTTTGCCTGTGGTGTGAATAAATACCACATGTAAATGGTCTGATCATATTACAGCCAGTCGCACCTTTCTACCTTTGTAGCTGGAAAGGGACTGGCAGCACTATGCACTGCTAATTCCACCCTGTGGATAAAATCCCAAGAGCACAGACAATGAAGATATTCCATTAGAAATGCAAGTTACAGAGGCTCTAGACTCTAGAGACCCAAATAATGCAAACATGTTGAAAACATGAAGCTCCAGTAATCCTTAAACTAATTGGATAGCTGTCTGCCTATGTGGATAGAAGAGCAAGATCACTCCTTCCTTTCTTATTAAATTCAAGCCCTTAAAAATATTTTTTACAAACCAAAGATAATTTCCAAAGGCAGCAGGGAGCACAGTGAGGTAGCTGGGGAAAAGTGAGGCTTGCCATGACATGTAAGTCAAGGACATGTTGCTGTGAAGGAGCTGTGCAGGTTCCTGCAGGCCCTGGCCCTGTCACATGGATCATTACATAAGGCAGGAAGAGCAGCGTGTGCCCCATTGGCAAAGGGACTGTTTTGGTTCCTGCTCCTTTCCCAGAGCCAGCAAGAGCAGGATCTGGCATCACAACTCTGCAAAAGCAAAAACTGCTCTTGCTACTCTCAACATTTGCATTTCTTCTTGTTCCCTTGCTTTTGGTTGTATTATGAACCCAAGTTATGCTAAGGGGAGGTTTGTTTGGTTTGTATACAGAGGAGTGGAGGAACAGTGGGAGTGAGGGTGGTGCAAGAGAAAGAAGAGGGGTAACTTCTTAGAATAATATTCTGTTCTAACTTTTTGTGGACTACAAGCTCCAGGAATTTGTTAGGGATCAAACAATTGTTTAATCATGTAGCTTGTACAGTTTTACTCAAATGCTACATGTTCACAAGCTCTGAATTGCATGTAACTGTCAGGGTCCAGCTTGACCTGTTGACCAAAACAATGTCTAATATGAAAAGTAATGAAGTCCTGTCTATGGCTTTGGAAATATGTAAACCAAACTAATGTCTTTTGTTATCTAAATTGAGACAGCTGGAAAAAATAGACGTTATTACAAGGAATTTTGTGAAATAAATTCTAGAAATGAATTTCAGTCCCAGGGGTAGTATTGAGCACTCATGTACAAAGGAAAATGAATGCATTGAGGGAGGAGTGAGGACAATGGAAATTGTACCAGTGCAAAGAGTCAGTAACACAGGCACACAGAGAAGTCAACTACGTTTTCATGAGAATGCAAAGACTTAAGAAAGCTAATGCATAGAAAATAGCAGAATTACTAGCTGTACTTCCTATTAGTAGTTACATTGGCTACTCAAATGGACAGACAGCTTTCTCAGGCTGCTTTGAAACTATGTGTCAAATTTACCCCTCGGGATGATGAAAATGCTTCTTCACTAGAGTGATTTAGGGTGTATGCTGGTGCCAGCACGGATTTGGGTGCTGTCATTTTGAGCAGTAAGAGTTTGTTGGATACAACTCAGAATAGTCCAGGGGAATAAACCTGGGGTGAAAATCCTACACATGACTGTGCACCTTTCACAGCAACACCTGTTCAGTCTGAGGAGTGGCAGATTACCAAACATTCCAATGTTTAATTAAGCTTTATGATGGGCTGTGAATGTGGGTACAAAGTGCAAACCCCTTGCTCCTCAGGGTGCCAGTTTCAAGCTGTCACAATCGGGAGTCGGGTTTTCTTTACAGCGATGGAGCCTATCTCCTTCATTAAGGAAAATCCCTTTCCTTGATGCAAATTTACATTTAAATGACTAAATTACACAACTCATACCCAGACAAAACTTGCATGGCCTGGATTCCAGTACAGCTTAGCTGCATTGCACCAGCTGAGTGTTTGGCCCAGCGTTTTCCCCAGACCCATGTAGAAGATCAAGAGGGGTTTGGCCAGAGAATGGGAGAGGCTGGTAAGGAGGAATCTTCCTAAACGTTGGGAATTGCCCATAAGATTCTTCAGGCTGCAGTTTTGAGTCTTGGCTGCCTGAAGCCAGGTACTTAAATGACAGGGAACTGAATAGGAGCTGGAGGTGACAAATACATCTGAAAGCCAGGCTTCTAAGTAAGTCTCTAAATTAGAATTTCAATGCCTGCATTAGAAGTTTAATTTCAGAAAAGAAAATGTTCAGGTGTATCATACTGCAGGGTATGAGCTAAATTCTTTATGAGCAGCTCTACTAGCAGGTGGTTGAAAACCTAATTTCTTATGCTAGGAAAGTTGCTTCTAAACTAGGTATCCTAGTGAAATTCTAAGATCCTAATAGTTTTCTGGAAGTGCTTTCAATAAAGTTATAACATGTCTCGTTTGCATTCTTGTGAGTGAGGAAACCACTCATCTTTGTTATGTTTCCTGTTTTAGCAGCTGTAGCACTTGCAGGGCTACCACGTAAGTCAATTATAATCTTATAATTACATGTTAGAATCTGAATAGAATCTGTAATGGCTTTTTTCCTTTCTGTGCTATACTTACCAAGAAATCTATTGGTGAAAAAGCACTATAATTTTCAGTTTTTAAAGGAACATAATTAAGAGAAGGCCAAAGACAAGAGATGTTAGATGTTAGGTGTTTTCTCCACATGGGGTTGTTAGCTCTTATTTCAGGGTTCTTTCTTGCAGCAGGGGAATTTCATGGAGAAGGTCTGAAAGGGTAGATTTTCTTTGCTGTGTAAAAAGCTCTGAGATAGTCTCTTCCTGGAATCCTGCATCTCTCTAAGAGGAACACACCTTGAAGGGATAGGGTTTTTTTCCTTTTAATTTTTTTTTTTCCTGCAGGTTTGTCTCCTCTCAGCTCTTTTTCCTTAATGAAAGTTCTGTAGTGAAGAAGGGCTCAGGGAGGAAAAACTTTGTTAGGTTTTTTTTTTAAAGAACTCTGCATGTGCACAGATTACTGTTCCCTGTCCAGACCATTTAAAACTGGCATAAGAGTCCTCTCACATCAGGGCCAGAGTGAAGCATGGCTGTATGGAAGAAAGCATCCCATGTGTTGGGGGATCAGATCATTCAGTATTTTCACCACCACAGTGTATGATGATGAAGAAATCTGTAAATATAATTATTGCAAGTACTGCAGAGCAGGCTGTTAGGGCCAGGTTTTCTGCTTACACAACTGCCTATGACTTTGACACTATCTGGCTTTGCCTTTAAAAATAAAATGTAGGTAAATTAAGATGGATTTAAATACTGCAGTAATGAGTGCTTCAGCTTCTAACTCTGAAGAACTGTAAATCATAGGTGAACATTTTGGCTCCTTTACACAAAATTTTAGGATGTGTAGGAATTTAAAGACATAAATCAGTTAGTGGAGGGCACCTAAACTAGCAGGAAGAAAATATTTTCAAAGAGCTAAGCAGGATATATCTCCTAGACAACCAGGTAAAAGGAACATTCTTGCTCCCTCTGTGCTAATAAATATTTATTTCAAGCATCTGCAGGAGCCATTAGAGAATATCTGTCAAAATACTCTCTGAATTGCTTTCTTAATCTATGCTCTGTCTTTGATTGCAGAGTTTGGTGTCATACCAGAAAGGATCCCCTGACATATCTGGTCTGTTTGCTGTGTGGGCCTGGAAATGCTGATCTTGTGAATACAGTCAGCATTGCACTGCAAAAATATTCCAATGCCTTGAGTAGCTTTTTCCCCTCTCATGGTCTAAGTGCTGAAACACCTTGCTGTAGCTTCTCTGCTCACCCTGATGCTGCTGTGTATCACGGCTGCCTGCTGCTCTTTCAGCTGCTGTGCATCCCCTGAAACACTGATTTTCTAGCAGGGACTCTGGCTGCCAATAGTGAGCTGCTGCCTCCAGCTCCAGCTTTATGGAACATTTGCCTCACTCCTCTTTTCACTCCCATATTGGTATGGTCCAGCCACAGCCTTGGGACCAGCTGCAAAACTGAAGGCACTTAAAGAATGAAAAGCTGAGAGTGTTGTGGATTTTATCAGATAAATATTCTTTATGTCTGAGGCTCCCTGTTGGCATTAGTTACTGATTTATTTTATTATTATCCAACACATAAGCATGCACTGTCACGCAGCACATAAGATATTTTATCCACAAGGCCTTCAAACAGAGATCTGCAGAGCTGCAAAAGCTTCAATGTGTGCCTTAATTTATGTTCCAATAAAGCAGAAAAAATGGGCATCTCAAGTACATGTGCAAGTCTCTGCAGGCTTTGGGTCTCATATTTAATACTATTGGTATCAGAGAACGATGTTAACAAAGGAGTGAGATTAAAAATTTAGGTAGAAAGAATTAGTAAATGCAAAAAAGATGTGGGTGTGATTAGTTCATTTTTAATTATGCTGCAGGTAGACAGGTTGCTGAACAGCTCAATTCCCCCATGTTCATTAAGCAGCAGTAATTGTTAGAAAAAGATCTGCTGCATTTCATAGGTATTGACATTCACCCTCCTAGATCCTTTAGCATGGGATCACTGTTCATCTTGGAGGCATCCTGAAATCCAGATATTTGAAGATAGTGTAGGCTGGGGATTTCCTCATTTCATGCACACCCAAATAAATAACTAGCTTAGATACTGCCAGCTGTGCAGTCCAAGCAGGACAAAAAGCTGCCTGTTCTACCTCAGAGTCAAACTATCAAAAAAATCAAATTTATACTCTCAAGCCTGATTTAGACACCTTTTTGTGAACATATTATCCATGGCCAGTTTCACAGAACAAACAATTAATATTAGAATATTGTTGCCATGTGAGTAAAGGCTTTCTATTCAAATTATTCCAGACAGATATGCAAAGTTGCAAATACTTTATTAAAAGCTGCCAAAGCCTAATGCCCTATTTTTAGGCAGTTAAGCACAGAGCCTTGAAAAAATTATGATTTGCATTTGAAATTCCTGAGACAACAGAAAGTGGCTAAAAATGTAGGCCATAATTAATGCATCAAAAATGCCATGAGCAGCTGATACGTTTTTCTGTTTTGTAGCAATCTGTATTCATACAGCTCAAATTTAGACTTTAATGCCAGAAAGTCCTTTTGTTAAATTACATGGTAAACACACAGAAATTAACAGCATGCCAGAACTATTTGTTAACATAAACTGTCCTTTTGCCCACTTCTCAGTGCATTATGGCTGTTTCCATTTTATTTTCAATCTGTGTTCAGGAAGGTAGGAGGTTATCTGCTCAAGGTGAGCATGTAATGAGATCTGTTGTTGCTGGAATTGCTAATGAGAGGCCATTTCAGGCAGAACCCCTATGAGCAGTTTAGAGAAAGGATAAGTTTTTCCCAATTGGGTAATTTTTGGTAAGACAATGAACGTTTGTTCAAATTGGTGGGGAGAGTTCCAGGTTACAATAACCAGTAAAATAAGCATATTTGTTATTCATTATCTGAGAAATGTCAAAAGTCATTTTTGTCTGGCCCAGAATATCCTCAGCAGTGGTTGTGCTCTGTCAGAGGAACCAGTAACCCCAAACAATTAGAAGTTGAACTGTGGCTAGTTACTTAACAGCAAAACCCTAAAGCCACCTTTGCCTGATAATCCTCTGCTGGTTCTCAGGGTCAGCCAGGAAATTACTAACCTGCATCATGTTCATCCCTTCCTTTCTCTGATGGATTTTTTTCCTGCTCAAGTACATATCTGAGAGAATACTTATTTCAAAGAGATGTTCCTTGTAATATTCTTCTGTGATTTGAAGGTTAATAGAAATCTAAGTCGTTATCTACCAATGAGTTCATACTGGGTCTGTTGTTCAGACCTGTAGTCCTGCACAGTGGCTTTATTCTCTGTCACAACCTACATGTGTACCTTGAATTTGTGGAGCAGGATATACTTACTTGTGTCAAAGCATACAGGAAAGCAAATTATGAGCTACTACCCTGACTGTTTTCCAAAAGTATTAAGTAATAAAATGTCAGGTCATTTAGATAGCTTTAAGTTATGTAAGTTTCTTGCTTTTCTTTCTATTGCTCTTAGCATATGAAGATGGGAGTTTGAGTGGTTTTGAGATCCGATATTTGAGATCACAGCCACAACAAACAGTTCTGTTTCAGACGCAGAAACCTAACCCAAAGTGTGTATATGAAGAAGAAAATCAAACACAATGTTAGTGTACACAAGTTAAACTGTATAAAACTGGTTTTTTCTCTTAATTAATCTTGACTTGGCATGTTGTTCAGGTATTGTTTTCCTAGGTGGATTTTCAGCCTCACTGAACTCCTTAAACTTCTTGCTCCCATTAAATCAATATCAACTATTTTATGCTGCCGAGCTGGCTTCTCCAGTAATGAAGAAAATATTTACCAAATTTCTTTTAATGACTTTATTTTAAATTATTAACCTTGTCACATTCCTTTAGATTAAAAACTTTTTATCTGAGGTTCCTTCTATTCTTTTTTAAGGGTGGAGTTTCACTTCTCAGTAAAAGCGTTGGCTCAGTATTTTGCACTTATCTCAGGGAGTGCAGATAGTTACAGAGAAGAGCTTGTTCACATTCAAATATGGAACAGGTTTTGCAGGCAGGATAAGCTACTTTGCATTTACCACAAGAGTGAACTTGGGCAATTGTAGAGGAACTGATGTTCTGTTGGTTTGCATAATGGTATTCTTGTACTAACCTATCAACACAGAAGTCTAACAGAACTTAAAAACCCCAAAATTTTAAACTTAAGGCAGACTGACTTCCTGTTCTATGCCTTCAGACAAGATCTAAAGGTATGGAGTTAATGAATAATTCTGCTAAAACAATTCTAAGCTCAAAGAATGAGGAAGTTGGGGCATGGATGTGCTTTCAGGGCCCCTAATTACTCTTTATATTGCTGTTAATGTAGCAGTGAATAATGATAATATGATAAACGTAATACCAATGATGATGATGATTATTTAAAAAGCAGTTTCAAGGCATGTGTGTGCACCTGTGTATTTATGAGATGTAAGGCTGGAAGTTTGCCAGTATGGTTGGACTTCTGAGGAAAAGTGTGGCTGGTTGCCTTGTGTACCCAAGAGAGCATTGCTGTTTCCAGGTGTGTAGGGTGGATTTGTGGGTCTGACTTCTTGGCATGCTTCTAAGTCAGGGTCTTGCACCTCAGAGCAAGCCTGGGGCTGCCAGCACACAGGGCCATGTGGTGTTAAGACCCAGAGGAGCAGCCTGACTGTACAGAGAGGATTATATGAGCACAGTCCTGTGTATATAGCTACCACCAGGATTTGTGTGAAACTAGAGTGTATGTAGGTAAGTATCAGAAGACTCAGTGTCCTTCAAATGCTCTGTTGGTATAAATGGTTTTATTGGGGTACCTTGCTGCAGAGCTTTGGGAGCCTGTGACTGCAGTCTCAGATGGAGTGATTTGTTTTCTTTTTGATCCATCATATGAGAATTATCTGAGAAAAGGGAGGTGCTCCAGAGAGCTACAGCTCAGCCAGCAGGTGGTTATGTAATGATACAATATAATTTCAGCATAGCAGTTGGCAATTGTTTAAATTCTGTTGTAATCTTACTGATAAAACTATTAATTGTCATAACACGCAGACATAGCATGGGAGACTGCCTTAGGAGGAGTAAAGACAACTTCACTGGAAGGCATTTCTTTGGGAAAGAACATTATTTCAGCGTTTTTTCACACTTTGTGTTTAAACACGGATTTTTTTTTTCCATGATCTGTCTCATCCTCCAGTATATAAGACAAACTGGCAACAAATGCATGTTGGAAACTGCATAAACTGTTCCTAGCAATACAAATGTGTACTGACTATATGTATTTCATACAATATCACTTAATATATTGAGTATATATCTATACATATATATGCTGCATGTCGTCACAATTGGTGCCTTCACAGGCCTTTGGTCATTTAACCTTGTATCATCTGCTGGTTTTGATACCAATATGTGCAGGTACCACTAGTGATTCAGCTCAAGGCATTTTCTGACAGCTGTGTTGGCTGCACAGCCCTCCTCACAACTCCTGGGTTTTCTTACCTGGTGGGAGGAGAAGCACGTTGTGTCCTTCTTGACAAGGGTCACCACAAGCCAGGGTCTACAGGCAACTGTGACTTAAAATGCAGGAGAAGGGGAAACTCTCAAGGTCCTTCTCCATTTGTTTTTGGGTTCTGAGAAAAAGAATTACAAAAATTAATAATTTGTATCTTCTGTTTGCCTGTGCTGAAGCACAGGGCTAGAGAAGCTAGGCAGAGGAGCTGTCTTTGGCCAGAGGAGCTACTGTGCAAGCTGCTGTTTAATGAGTTGTGGGGGGGTTTCCCTGAAACCAGAATGTCTCATATTTATAACTGCCCCTGCACAAAGGGGGTTCTAACCCCTCTCCCTGTGCTAGTACCCATGAACTGAGATTTCCTAAGGCCAGCTTTGTGAGTCTGACAATAATTCTCTACTTCAGAAAAACATTCCTGCATTTGGGTTTAAGACAGCAACAGGTTAGGCCAGCAATCTAGCCTGTGCTGGGCCCAAATTTAAAGCCTAATTTTCAAAGTATAGGGGCTTCTTATTTTAATTGCTGCCAGACTGCAGCACCTAGACCTTGCTGTAAATAGAGAGGCTGCTTCCGTCAAGATGCTTTCACAAACACCAACAGACATTATTTGCTTTGAAATATTCAGAATGACACTTGCAGAGTTAAAAGAAAAAAGGGATTTTATATCAACGTGCATGACTTACAAAGATGCTGCAAAATAATTGTGGTGCCACAGGTATTCTATATGCACAGCAAGGGAAAACACTGACTTTAGCTGTGTCAGAAGTCAAATTTTTTGTGGTTTTTTTAGGGTAGTTTGTTTGTTTTGGAGGTTGGTTGGGGATTTTTGGTTTTGGTTGGGTTTTTTTTGGTTTTTTTTGTTTTGTTTTGTTTTGTTTTGTTTTCTTTTACTGTAAATGCCTAATTAAGCGGAGCACTAGTGAGTACAAACTTCTGAGAGTTTTATTAACAGGACTCTTTTACCCTCTTGATTACTGAAAGTCAAATGTTATAAAACCCTCAAACTTGTTCAGTGTCTGTTCAGGTAAAGATGTATGCCTGTTATTTGGCAATTTTGTGACCCTGGCATTACAAAGACAGGTAGGAAGGGAAACGTTTTTAGAAACCTGGTGCCAATAAACTGCATATGCCCACTGTTATAGCCATTCACCAGCATGGTGGCACGCTGTTCTGGACATGGAGCCCTACTTGGCCCAGAGGGTAGTAAATCTGCAGCCATCTAGTGTAAATTCAGGAAATGCTGACTGGCAGCTACTGAAGAGCTATGGGTAACATCTTTCTTAAACAGGGCATTGCTTTTTTGTCTTCAGTGAGTCGCAGATAAAATTTTCTAGCTTAAACTGCATCACACTTGAAAAGGCTATTTTCATTTTATTTTATTTTACTATTTTACTGACTTTACCAGGTAATGAAACGCCACAGATGGCAGAATTCTATTAAATATTTATACTATATTGTTTTTCTTTCCAAATTGTTTGTAGCTATATACTTTGTTGGGCTTCCCTGTTATCAAATATTTACAAGGCTTTTGCCTGTGACTCCATGTTTTATTGCACAGCATGTTATACAGATAATGCACAAGTTCACAGGAAGGCTGGGACTGCCCTTGTATGTTATGTTAATATTTATTCTCTCAAACATATCAATTGCTACCCTCACTCTAGGACATAATTTCATAGGAATCCATAATATTCTGTGTGTAGTTTTGGATCTGTCCACATATATGAATCATGAAGGAAAGATCATCAAGAGAGGGTAACTAGGACTTCATAATGACTACCTGACCTAACCTATTCTTGATGAACCTCTGTAAATTTCTTTTACAGAAAAGTAGTGATAGTTGTTGTAATATTGCCCATGGTGTAAAACTGCCACAGTGTTAAAATTGATATTCTAGTGGTAGAGCAAGAAAAAGTTTTTCTCACACCGTAAATTATTTTCAAGACCCTAGCTCATTTTTCCCCTTAGAATGGGATTAAGAACCTGTAACTTTTAAGATTAATGAACTCCTAATTGATCTTTTATATTGTTTATTACTTTATAATTTCAATTAATATATTTCATTCTGTCAGTTTTAATTTTACTATTGTTAAACATTTTAAGAGTAATGTCATTCCAAAAATTGTAAGATGTGCTTGACAGATGTTCAAAAGTTACTGGGAAGAAAAAAGGAAGACAGACAGGTAAACACACACACAGAATAGGATCACATACACCTTTCTCTGCGTATTTTGTAGTGTATAGACGACAGCGAACTGACCTGTGGAAAAGACATCATGAAAGGTATAAAGTTGCTGGAGATCTGACAGTTTTTAAAAATTATCTGTATGTTTGTGTCAGCTATGAGTTCAGTTTTAGATTGTTTTCTGTATAAAGATGATCCCAATTATTCGATTACTGCGACAATACGTTAGTGTACAGATATTTATACTACAGTACCTCCTCTCCTTCTGCATTGAATTGTTATTCTCTTATACAGGTGTTAGGGAACAAGCCAGAGCTTCCCGAGTGTGATGATGATGATGATGAGCTGGCTGATATCACAAACAGGAAAAGTGCTAAACTATATATGGTAAGTTCTTTATTTATTTACTTCTAATTAGGTATGCTCAACAGTAGTCGTGCTTTTATACATTCCTTCCTCATACATGGAGTTCTGGCTTCATTTACAGAACTGCTCTTTTTAGTTTATTTGCAGCCAATGGACAGGTTTCTCAAAGGATGTCAGTCAGGATAGTCCAGGTACTTTGAGGGAGCAGAGTTTAAAAGATGGACAGTTACATTATTTTTTGTATATCTACAACTTTATTCCTTTCCCATGGTAACTTACCAAGAAGGATTTGGCTAACAAGTGGCAACACTCTGACAGCGTGGAGTGCTACTGGATCCCCATGTGTGTGGATCCCCATGTGTGTGACCCTGCAGATGCTATCTACAATAACTTGGAAGCTGCTGTGAGGTGTGAGAGGGGACGAGTGACTCCCTCTGCAGCTCCTGCCCCACACAGACCGTAGGACAGAGCCACCTCTCTTCTCTCCCTGCCTCTTACATGATTTTTCCACTACCCACAGGTGTATGAGGAGTTTACAAGAAGCCTGTATGAGGTGATCATTGTTACAAAGCCACTTGTAGTGATAGTTGTCTATGTGTTGTGTTTAGTTCTTTACTTACATTAATCATTTCTTTCATGCCAAAAATCTGGTGCCGATTTCTCTTCATAGCAGGGGTTTAAGGGAACAAAAATGGAAAACAAAAGAAGGTGGCCTGCATATATGATCAGGACCATTGAAGTAAAACATAAATAGAGAAGGGAAAGTGAATTTTTGAATCCTAAAAACTCTAAAATTTCTTTGGATATCTGATAAATTCGTGTAGGTACACAAGTCCTGCTGACAGAGCTCTGTAGCTAGATTTAAATGTGATGCAGTATAACAGTGAGTGTCAAAGGCAGGAGACAGGTCTATGGTAAACCCTCAAAGTAGCTATAATGGTTGGTTTTTATTTGTTGTGTGCAGTGGTAATTTCCCCTTTGTACTTCCATAATATAAAATGCATGATATCATGGTGTTTAAAATTAATATTTAATTATGAAAGAAAATAAAGACTGATAGAAAAGTAATTGCAGTAGTAATAATCTATTTTCACTAGTAATAACTGGTCTTTTCAGGAGTGATTTTTAAAAGGTTTTAAAGGTCTACATGAACTTACAGTAGTGGTAGAGGTTATAAGGCAGATTCTAAACCAGGTCTTACATTAGAGTTTCCAGTTAAAGAACAGTAGATTATAAATGCAGGCATTTCACCTGTTAGTGTCAGTGTAGGACCGTTTTATTATGGTTCAGCATGTACATGTACCTTTGGCTTCAGCGTGAGTTGCTTGGCAGCAGGGACTATACCAGTGGAAGAGAAACGGATTTCTTTCAAGTTGTGAGACAAGGATCCAACAAACTCCCTAAAATTAACACTACATCTCCCTCTATCGGATGTGAAATGAAATGAAACAAAAAATAATAATCATTAGTCTACTTTACTTCCCAGCAGTACACAAATTTCATATAGCCAGTTGTATAGGAATGGCACCTGATTTTTATACTAATTTCGGGAGCAGAAATTAATTTGTCTATAAAAACCAGAGCTGATCTAAATTTGAAATTACTGTTTTCTTAGGTGTCAGATGCAAGTGGATCCATGAAGGTGTCCATGGTAGCAGAAGAAAACCCCTTCTCTATGGCTATGCTTTTGTCTGAGGAGTGCTTCATTTTGGACAATGGTGCTGCCAGGAAGATCTTTGTGTGGAAAGGTAAGAGGTCACTTGTATTGCAAATGCAGATGCTACAGAGATTCCTAAGGAATTGACACAACACCCTTGGGACACTAGCAGGAATTTAACACTGGCTGGACACTGTATCCTGCACACAACTCTTCCCTGGTACAGTCTGTGTGCCACAGACTCACTCACTCGTGTAAGGACCTCCAGATTGAGTCTTGTCTAAGGACCCTGTTTTTGAGATATATGTAAGCTTGGGTGATTAAATGCTTATCTAAATGGCAGGTACAATGTAAACATAAATAATTCTATGAGTTCTGTATATTGTCATCAAATCCCTGTCTTCTGGGACAAAATATGGACACTGAACATTCCATTTGGGTAGGTATCTTCACAGAGGTGTGAAACTGAAGGGTGTGTGTCCAGGGCATAAACTAAAAGCATAAGCTTGCAAATACTTTGATGTCTCTTTTCTTGCAAATATTTCTCTAAGGTATCATCAGCTGGCAATTGCTTTGTCTGAATGTTTCCCTGGAGAAGAATACTACTGCTGTAGAATTAGGTTTTGACACCTTGTAGCTGGATTGCTGTAGTGCTGCCATTAAATCCAATGCTGAGTATCTTTGAGTATTTTTTTTCCTGAGGCAGCTTTTTAATTATTCTTTGGCATTTTTATTTTCTTTTACCATGTGCAGTACCAAATAACTATTTGATGCATTTGTCAAGTCTCTTAAGTCAGCAGCCCAGGAAGCATTGTAAGCATTTTGCTTGCAAACTTTATTTGCAGATAGGGAAACATCTTTTAAAAGAACACATTTGGGGAGCATTGTGCTCAGATGGCCCATGGTCTGTCTGACCCCCTGATTCCCAATCGTCACTCTATATGACAGCTCCTAGAAGAACCAAGCCAGCAGGATCAGGCATAAAATAAATAAAATATGATTTAGGTTCTTAGACTGTGGCCCTGTGTGCTCCTTTGTATCCTCATTTTGTTACTGCCAGTGAAAATAATGTGTGGGAAACCCCCCTGTGAGTCTCACCCTTGCACAGAGACTCCAGCTATCATCTCGGCTGGAAATCTTCAGGCCACTAAGCTGAGAAGTGTGAATTACTTCGGTAATGGTCTCATTCAAAACGGGATACAGATGCACCTGATCAAACTGTGAGGTCTTTGGAATGTAGTCACTGCAGCCTGCTGGGACACAGACCATGTACACAGTGTCAGTCCCACAGAGACTTCTAGAGATATCTAACACTGAGCAAAGCTGAACAAGGAGCAGTGGATAGGGAAATGGATAAATTGCAAGGCCCAGCCAGACAAAACGGGAGTTTCTTTTACTCTTTTGCACTGCCTGAAGAAGTGGAGGTAGTTCAGCTTTATTGACCATACTGCAGCCCAGCAAAGGAAGAGTCAGAGAAAAGACCCAGGGTACCTTGAGCCAAGGTTATAACTGGTTAATAATACCCAGTTTTTATTTTTGTAGAAACATGAAGTAAAGCAAAATGCCCCCTTTTTCTCTTTCTTCTCTTCTCTTCTCTTCTCTTCTCTTCTCTTCTCTTCTCTTCTCTTCTCTTCTCTTCTCTTCTCTTCTCTTCTCTTCTCTTTTCTTTTCTTTTCTTTTCTTTTCTTTTCTTTTCCTGTTAAATAATTGTTTTCAAAACTACCAAAGTACTATTTCGGACATTCAACTTCATGTGAATCTTCTTGCTCATGCTATGTCCATCATTTGTGTTTCCTCAAGACTGAGGGAAGAGGAATGTCAAAGAGAACCTGGCTTGAGGATTACTTGTTTTTGAAGGTTCTGTCAGCTTATTGCCCTTTCCCATGTACTGTTATCCTTCTGTTTTAATCAGGAAAAAATGCTAACCCTCAAGAGAGAAAAGCTGCCATGAAGAATGCTGAGCAATTCATACAGCAGATGAATTATCCTGCCAACACACAGGTGCGAGCTATTTATGGAGGTGATACCAGGAGAGCTTGAACTTTGAGTTAAAGACATCGTTTTATAAGTCAGCAGAAAAAATGTTTTTAAGGGCTAATAAGACATAAGGGCAATATTTCACATATAATCTAGAAAAGTCTGTTTGAGTAACTGAGTAACTGTGTCAGTTCTGTTTTCCTTCTGTGTCATGTGTCTTCCTTCATTTCAGATTCAAGTCCTTCCCGAAGGAGGTGAAACGCCAATGTTCAAACAGTTCTTCAAAGACTGGAAGGATAAAGATCAAAGCGATGGCTTTGGCAAAGTGTATGTCACAGAGAGAGTGGCTAAAATTGAGCAGATTGAATTTGATGCTACCAAGTTACATGAGTCGCCACAAATGGCTGCCCAGCATAACATGGTAGATGACGGTTCAGGGAAAGTGGAGGTAATTTTCATGTTGTAATAAATTTTATCTAACTAATGTATTCTGCTGCTTGTAATGGGCTAAACTGCTACTCTGTGTTTTAATTTTTATACTGTTGTTTAGATTAGCACTATATTAGTGGAAGTGTTACTTCTAGCATCACAGAAGATACTTTGAAGTAGAAGGTGAATATCAGCTGTATGCTGAGTTATATTCTTTTGGTGCTTATGAAGGAGGTACCAGTCAAACACCAGAAATATGACCCCTTCTACACAATACCTTGTAAATATTTACTTTAAATATGATTCTTAGTCTAAAGGAAAAACTTCAAGCTTATATCAGCTTAAAATATGGAATGAGAAGACTTAGGCTAGGAATCAGAAATCCATTTTGCATCTTTATGTTGGTATTCAGTCTGGTTTCTAGAGAAACCTTTGTCCCTCGTGTGTCTGTGCAAATAATCAGGCTGTGCAGGTAGCCTGGATTTGGAGAGAAAAAGATGACTGTACAGTCTTTCTAGACCTTCCTATATCCCACTTCAGGACTATCTTTGGACTACACGGGGCTGTAGTGTCAGCGTGGCCTGTTGAATGCAAATTGCATGTTGGGCTTCTGGAAGGAAAAGAAGGGATGAACACCTATGGTCTCATCAGTGTATTCTCTGTGTTTCTGACCTCGCACTTGGGATGGTCCATAGGCTTAAGCAGCCAATTGTTAGCTGAACTGGGCTGTAGTGAATGAAATAGGAAGAAATCTGCCTAACACCACATTATCTGACTGCAGTGTGCCTCCCCAAAATGACATGTTAGTTTTATGATGGATCATAATGTTGTGCCGTGTCATATAGTCGCCTTAAGATGTTAAGAAAGTTCAGCATAGCATTGTGAAGTGATTGTGTGGCAATAAAGCATCAAGACAAAGTATTGCAGTCCCTTATTGATGGTCATGGTTAATTCATTAATACAGGGTGTATTTACCTACTTCATGAAGAATCCTCCCTGTTTCTATTCAATAATACTTGGGAACAGAAAGGAGACTCAAGGGATAAGATAGTAAAATACTTTGTGAAGAGTCTCAGGATGAAGTTCAGCAATCTCCAGTGATTTTCCTGTTTCCTCAGATCTGGCGTGTGGAAAGCAGTGGCCGAGTTCCTGTGGGGCCTGAGACATATGGGCAGTTCTATGGGGGTGACTGTTACATTATCCTCTACACTTACCCTGGAGGACAGATCATCTATACATGGTATGTTTGGTTGCCTTTGCACAGACCTGCAGTGTGTGGATATTATTTTATGTTGACGTTATGTCCTTTTGAGTAGAACATATGTAAATGTGTGGTCATTCACTGTGAGTTTCTCACACAGCACAAGCTCTGGGTTACTTTAAAGCTAAATTTAACCACTGTCTTTCTCCTTGTCTTCCTCAGGCAAGGAGCCCATGCTACAAAAGATGAACTGACTGCATCTGCATTTCTGACTGTTCAGCTGGATCGGTCATTAAATGATCAGGCTGTGCAGGTTAGTGTCTTTTGGATGAAATCCAACAAAGATTGTGATATATGCAAATTTTGATGAGAATTGAAAGGAGGAGCTATTATTTAAAGACTAGAAATGCCAATTGCTCAGGTATGTATCAAGCCAAGCACCATGGGATCCTGTTAAAGTGGCCAGAGATTGCCCATTTGAATCATCCTTTCTGTATGCAGTTGTCCAAAAGAACACAGATATGGCAGAACCTAAAACTGCCTTTTCTTTCCTTTGATTTCCTCTGTTTTAAAATTAGGTTTCAGTCCTGCCAAGACTTACAGACCCTATGCATAGCCAGTGAATGATAAGACTGTCTCTGGGCAACTCACACCAAACAGGAGTGTGACAAGTCAGTAGCCCTGTGAGAGCTCCCCTGTCTCCTTTTGATTATGGAGGAAGTTGTAATATTTAGCCCAGACAAGACACCTGACTTTTAGAGGGCCAGAACTAGGAGAACTGAAAGCCACATGAAAGATAGAAGAGGAAAGCCTGCTGGAATTGTGCAACTGACTGGGTCTGACTTTTCCTTGCCTCAGTGAGGAACGTAATGGGTTTTCCCATTCCATAGTGCTTGCAGCTCCATGAAAGCAGGACACACATCCTCACATGCAGAAATGGGGTGAGCAAAACAAGGCACAGGACGTTGGCAACTAAAGGGTGTGAGTAGATAAACTAGTCCTTAGCTTGACTGGGTGTGCTTTCCTTATATCAGTACTGAGAAGTGGTGGGTAGGTGAAAACCTGAGAGGTCTTTTTTCATAGAAAAGCTTGAGCTGTAAGATGACAAGGGACAAGCAGAGATTTTCTAGGCGGCAGGAGATAATTCTGTGATTCCCATTTCTTAATTACAAAAGCAAAAGACTTCCCTCACCCACCAATGTACAGTTAATTCAGACGGCAGCCCATACTTTTAGCCACTAATCAGTTATAATTTCTGATTGAAATTATTAAGGAAGGAGTAGAACACATTTAGATAATTACTGCTTGAAATATTCCTAAAATGTGCTCTATATTTGGACCATGTCCAGCACAATGTAGTCTTGCCTGATACCTAAGGCTAATGCTAATCCTAAAGTAATAACAATATTACTACTAATAACAATATTACTACTGCAATAGTAGGGTGCTTTAAAAGTTTTTTTATTAAAGCTGAAGGAGATCATTTCACTGCAGTAGATGTGATACTTAAAAGTACTTTCAGCCTGCAATGAGTTTAGGAATATATGTGTACATATCCATATGTATTGGTGCATTTTTATGCAAACAGATAGAATATATTACCTGTGCCTAACATCTCTATCAGCATTATTGGAAAGCTTTAAGTGTGCTATTTTGTGTGGTCGCTAGATGGCACGACAGTACAAATGTCTATTAAAACGCTGGGCTTGCAAGAATATGTTTCACTGTGCTGTTGGGGTGATTTGGGGTTGAGTTTATTTGGGTTGTTGTTTTTTGAGGGTTTTTTTGTGGTTTGAAGATTTTTTTTTTCCCATTTGGAAAGTCCTGCTGCAGTTTTTCCCTTACAAGTATATGTGTCCTAGGTTATCCTTACCAGACAACTGTAGCAGTCTATTTACCTGTGAAATAAGGAAAAGCACCTGTTGCAGCTGCCCCTCTGGCCACCCCGGCTCGCAGCAGACCTCAGTGAGGGCTCTCCACTTCTCCTTCTTTTCTGGCTACACAGCATGTCTCATTCCCTTTTTTCCCTTTCTTTCTGGGAATGAAAGGCAGAGACTTCCAGCCCTCTACCTTGGCCAATAGTCCCGTTATAAAGGAAAATTAAATGGTTGCATACAAATAACTTTTATCATACATTAACCTAAAAATAGTCATTTTTCATAGTGCAATGTAGTTTTTTTAGATGGCAGTAGCATCTTTTACATCTGTAGTGGAAGTTCATTTACATCATCCATGTTATCCTCTGGATGAGAAATTTATGCTACTCTTTTTCATCATCTCTTGCAGATAAAATACATACAGAAATAATTAATGAAATGAACAGCCATTCTCTTCTGCTTAAATACAGGGCACCTAATCTTCCAAGACAGTTTTTAAGAGGATTAATTCATTCTATAAAACACTGTAAAATGACAGTTCTTTTGAAAATCAGGGATTTTTTTTTACTGTAGATAGCAGCCATTTTAATCAGCTAAATATCATGTTAGAAGTTTGAATCTTGGCTTTGTGTCCCCGTGACTGACAAAAAAAACCCCTCTAGTTAGAGCAAATGCTTCTAACTCTGTATGTCTGGAACTATATTTTTAGATCTTTTCAGCTTGCCATTTCTCCTTTTTGCTAACGTACTTAGCATTGTTGGCTAAGATCCCCTAAGCTATTCAGCAAAGACCAAAAACAACCACTTGTGCCCGTTTGTTTCTTTTATTGCATTTCTTTACGTATGTACAGATCCGAGTCAGTCAAGGCAAAGAGCCTGCACATTTACTGAGCTTGTTCAAAAACAAACCACTTATAGTCTACAAGAACGGGACATCCAGGAAGGAAGGTCAGAAACCTGCTCCACCGACACGACTCTTCCAAATCCGCAGGAACCTAGCAGCCATTACTAGGATTGCAGAGGTAAGGTCACCTGCTGAGTAAACCAGCCATTCCTAATGGGAAATGATGGAGCTGCCATGAGCTCCTCTGACTAATCCTGTTGGGTAGTCATGTCTGGTAGGAACACAGAACTCCAAATCCAATCCACTGCTCTATTTGATGAACCCATCCGATAAAACAAAGGGAATATGCTGTAACTGGCTGCAATCAGTCTACATCATTCAGAGGAACTGTAATAATACACATAGTTGGTTGACAAAGAATAGACAAGGAGTCAGCAACCCCTATTAGATGGTCTTTCCTACTGTAAACAATCCTAAATTTTGCCCTGCAAGTCAGTTCCCTGTCTTAAATCCTTCTCTAATTTGTATCAATATAAAACTAGGGAAGAACTGAAGACCAAAAGCATAGCAGATTAGCATGTCTACACATTTTATATAAACATGCAAAATAGTAATTACATTATTTGAAGATTTGAAGAATAACACAATTTCTTTTTAATCTAGGTTGATGTTGATGCAGTATCACTAAACTCTAATGATGTCTTCGTTCTGAAACTGCCAAACAACTCTGGCTACACATGGGTAGGGAAAGGAGCAAGTAAAGAAGAGGAACAAGGAGCTCAGTACATTGCCAATGTTCTCAAATGCCAGACTGCTAAGATTAATGAAGGCCACGAACCAGGTCTGTATGAGGCCACATGGCTGCTCATAGACAGCTGAGAATACACAGCACTGCATGGAGAATGTTTAGATTAGATATTAGGAAAAAATTCTTTGCTGTGAGGGTGGTGAGGCAGTGGAACAGGTTGCCCAGAGAAGTGATGGATGCCTCATCCCTGGAAGTGTTTCAGGAGGAGTTGGATGGAGCTCTGTGCAACCTGGTGTACTGAAAGGTGTCCCTGGCCATGGCAGGAGCATTGGAACACAGATGATCTTTAAGGTCCTGGTCCCGTTCAACCCAGGCCATTCTATAATTCTATGATTCTTTCTAGGTATGCAACTGATATTGATATTTTGACAAACTGCAGGAAGTACTGTAAGAAAATGCATTCATCTTTGAGACAGCAAAGAGATTGTTTGGGGATTTCTGAAACACTCTCTAACAAGCTAAACCATCAAATGTTAAATCAGCTGGTGAATAAATTATATGTTATGTATTTTAGAGGAATTCTGGAAAGCACTTGGAGGTAAAAAAAATTACCAGACTTCATCACAACTCTTGGCAAAGGCTGAAGATCATCCCCCTCGCTTGTATGGTTGTTCTAATAAGACAGGCAGATTTATTGTGAGTATATGATGAATACTTGCTGTTTAATTATATAGTTTAGTTTCTGGTACATTTTTCTTGGAAATCAGTAGTCATTAAATGAATTTGGGGATCTGGCTTAGTTAGCCAGGCTTGGCAAGAACTAGAGAGTGGACATTTGATGCTTTAAACTATCCAAATGCGATGGATGAACAGAACAAGTAATACTGCAAAAGTCTGCATCCAGAGCCTGCTCCAGCCTGGAAACAGAGGCTTGCAGATGCAAAAAGATAAGGCATTTGCCCAGTCAAAAGCAATTAAATTCTTGCAGAGTATCACCAGATTCCTATCAATTTGCTGAGAAAGAGCAGGTCAGTGCCTTGCCCCTTAAGTGTTTGACAGTGGTGGCAAGGAAAAGAAATGCTGCTTGCCAAAAATCCCTATCAGTCTGAAATTTTCCATGGAGATTTAAGATGTGTAATTATGCCTTTAAGGTATTGGCTTGTGCTCAGGGAAGTAGGAAGACCTACTTCCGTGGCAGAAATACCCACAGCTATGCACTGGGTATTAAGTCAGGCTTAATTACTTACCGTACTCTGGGAGGGCAGTGCTGTGTCACCAGTTGGCAAAGATGCACTCATTTTTAGGCAGGGGCCATAGCTGGCAGTCTCCTTAAGGCACAGCCCAGTCATTTGGAGGGGGATAAAACAAATAGGATCCTTTAATAAGGACTTTAAAATCTTACGAGAGTAGGAAAGTGTATTCTTCTAACAAGCTTTTAGACTACTCCTGGGAAATACAGTAATAGGAACCAGCCTTTCTGCAGTAGTCTGCTGGGAGCTATGGACTTACTTTTTATTGTAAATTCCCCGCAAATTCTGTGAAATCCCCTCTTTCCTGTAGCCTTTCTCTAGTAACTGAATCACCACCATTAAAGATCTCAGAAGAGGCAGGTGAGACCACTCCGACCTTCTGGCCCACCATAACAAAGGGTGGGGAAAAGGAGTATCTTTTTCACCATCTGCTTATTGTCCATTTAGCACTCCTACATGATAACACATAGCCAAACCCTTGACAATCCTTTAAAAGTAGCAGCCATTAGCTACATTATTATCTGTCCTCATACAGAGTAATATTAAACTGCCTTTCTATCTTCCTGCACATCCTTGGAAGAAGCAAGCAGTCTGCCTTTTCTTTGGGGACTAATCCTTAATGACTTAGTCAACTGTAATGTCCTGTTGTTCAGTGACTGGGAAGATGGGTTGGGTGTGTATTTAATCTCTGCAAACCAAAGCAGTTTCTTTTCCTAATTAATGAATGTAAGCTGCATGAATGTATCAGCTGATATCAGCTTGGTTGGTTCAAGGTTCAGATTTCCTGTCTTCTTCTGACAAACCTCAGTCCCAACTTAACAGTAGTCAACAATTATAATGTAAATCTTTGCCTCTCCTGAGGATATCTTACCAACTCTGAAAAACTGAGAGCTGATTTTATAGGACATGCCATTATGTGATTTGTTTCATTTGAGAGAAATACCCTTAATGCATTCATCAAATCAGTTTAGGGTTTGATCCTTTAGGAGCCAGAAGAATTGTTCATTAGCCTCTGCACTTAACATTATAAAAATAGGTTAGGTCTTTGCAAAATTGTATATCTTGATAAATTATTAAAAACAAAAAAACACCGTCAAAACATATTATCCTTTCTAGATTGAAGAGGTCCCAGGAGAATTCACTCAGGACGATTTGGCTGAAGATGATGTCATGTTGCTGGATGCTTGGGAGCAGGTTAGCTGTGTACTTGACCATTGCTTTTTGTGGTAACAAGGATGTTCTTTTTCTTAATAACTTAGTTCATAAGATGGGAGGAACAATCAACTGACAGAATGGAAGCATTTTTTTTCTTTAAATTATACCAAAAGGAGCTATACTTTTTGAGCAATATGATGTGATGGTGTTCATACATGCGATTGAATTTCCAAGCATAATGTGAGACCATGGCAGCCACTTCTTATTTAAGCCAGTGGAGGCTGCAAGAGTATAAGCCCTAGCAGTATTCTGGAAAGGTTCTCAATAGTGTTCTTGACTTTATCACAAAAATTTATTAATTTAAAAAATGTTACTGCGTTAAATGTGTTTAGAATCCACTAAATCCTTGTAGCAGGAGCCACCTACAAGAAGTCCTAGTAGAGAAAGGGACCCACACTAGATAGACCTTTACAGAAATTTCTTCATACTAGAAAGTGAATGGATGGTGACAGAAATAATCTCCATCATTACCTAGTTCACTGAAAACTGAAAATGTGGAGAGCTTTTTGAATGACAGGCAAACTCACTGCAGATTTAGAGAACACATCTGTTTCTCACAGTATATTCTCTCTACCCTTCCTCTCATCTTGGAGGGAAAGAGGAGAAGGCTCACACCCTATTTGTCTTCTTCAGCCTAAGGAACAAAAGGAACTCTTAAGGAACAAAAGGCTGAAGTTTTTGGAAATAAGAAGGAATGTCCACGGTTCATGCAAAAAGGAGTGATGGGGGTGATGGGGAAGAGCGGGATGGAATGTAGTTGGACTACAGACTCAGATAAGAAGTCTTGAAACTACATGTAGCTGGTTTCCAAGCAAATCCTGGAGAGAAAAAAAAAAAAAAAAGGGGGTGGGGGTGCATTTCAGATCAAGGCTCTAGTTGTTGGGTTTTTCAGTTGGCTATCTAGCAGTCACCCAGGGTAGCAAGTATCACAGGGCACAAATGTTGATGTGCACACAGAGCTCAAACCAGAGACAGTATTACTACCTGCACCCGAAGTGCAATTTCCTTGTAAAAGTGTAAAAGATGCCTGTGGAAAAGGTAATTAGAGATCCTTTCATCAGAATGAATAAAGGTCTGGCCTTCCAGTGTCATAGAGAGCAGTGAGATTTAGAGGGCATAACTACACTTTCTCACAAGGGAGATAAAAACAAAATTGGGGTTTATGAGAGCTCTATACCTCTGCAGTCTTTTCATAGCGTATGTTCTTTCTCCTAGAGGAATCAACTGTTTTGTACTTCACCAGCTGTACACAACATCCTTACAACACCAGGGGAGTTATGCCTTTTCTCTCTTTGCAGGTTTTCATCTGGATTGGGAAGGACGCTAATGAAACTGAGCGACAGGAATCCTTTAAATCAGGTAAATCAAATCAATTTGGCAGATTTCTGAGTGAAGTAGCATCAATATTACTTAACAAAGAGGAAAATACAATGTAGAAGAAATCTAGCTATGTTTACAGTGTCTCAAAGTGTTACTGAGCTTATTAGGATTTAATACAGGAGATGATTATTTTCATCTTTAAATGTGCTTTAAAACTCTGTAAGTTTATGAAGGATAAAGTAAACAAGATAGAATTACTGGGCTGCAGAGCTTCTTAAATAATATGTAGGAGAGCCCTATGAAAAGAAAAGGAATTTAAAAGGAGGTCCCTACTGACCTGCACCCTCAATAATGTATATAGAAAAAGGATTGCCAGCAAGTCCTTGAAGTGCCACCCTTCACTCAGTTAAATTTGCAGGAGGAAATTCCAATTACAGAATAAACAGAACAAATCAAGACAACTTACGTGGCATGTTCCTCCTTTAAAAATCATGTGTCATCCCTGGTGTGACTTAATATAGCTGAGCTATTCTGACAGAGATCATGCTGAAAACCCTTGCTTGTGTTTCCCTGGAGCAGCTAGGGTTACCTGGCTGTGTTTCCATATGTATTGATGTCATGCTGAGATGTCAAGGGAAACTACACTCACTGGCTTTTACATGGACAAAATGGGAACGAAGCTTGTGCATCCTCACAGCACCAGCAAATGCTTTCTCCTGTTTAAGAGCCAAAACCCAGCTGTATGGCAACAAACTGCTCAGAAAAGCAATTCCTCTGTTTTAACTTCATGGGAAATTCCTTCACTGCCAGCTGGAGAAAATCAGCCTTTACCTGGTCATCTCATTGCCTTTGAAATAATTAATTGAATACTGTATTATAGCAGCCCTGTGTTCTTTCACTATGGCTTTTGATGTATATTTTATACCAAAAGAATGAACTAATATATTCCATGTTTTATTTCCTCTCTGTTTTTAGCCAAACGCTATATTGAAACAGATCCTTCTGGCAGAGATAAGGGAACCCCCATTGTAATTGTGAAGCAAGGGCATGAACCCCCCACATTCACAGGCTGGTTCCTGGCTTGGGACTCAAACAAATGGAAGAACTGATCTCTCCAAGGAGACTCCAGCTTCAAGCCAAAGAATGATCAGAGCCCAGCTGCTTTCTAGTATTTTTAACTATAGGCTTATGCAACAATACGATACGTCTGTTGTTACATTTTCCTCAGTTTTGATATATTTCTGTGAATAACCTAGAAATTCTTAGCACTGGAAGGGATAAATGGTAATTGTAAAGTGACCAAATGGTGCGAGTGAGGCTTTTCTAGTAGTAAATATAGAAAGTGCTACCAATCTTTAATCTTAAAACAAAGAAATAAATTTTCTTTAATCTGCTGATTCTTTAAAGAGAAGTTGTGGATCAGTTTAGTTTAATGTGCTAAAATGGACCAAATTCTATCTTCACTTAAAATTCCAAACTAATGCCACAGAAATTCCTTTAGATTAAGGTCAGGATAATACTGTGCAGAATTTGGCCTGACAGAGGAATAAAACTATCCATTGCAAGGAAAGGACTGTACCTGATTTAATTACTAGGCCCATGTATTGCTACACTCATTGAAAATTTCAGATAATGTCTGATCCACAGTGGGAGTTGTGGCTCACAGGGGGCAAATAATGGATGGATATTTGGAGAAAGCTGTGCTTAACATGTTTGTTTACTCTGTTAATATATATGTGTGGAGCTTTAGACTGAATACTCTCAGAATATAAAATGGACAAAGGGTTTTTTTGAGGGACTGTCTGGCATACTGCAATGAATTCCTTTAGACTTATCTCTGAACAAGCTCCAGCTCCACCAGGTCTTTTTAACTGAAGCTCTTAAACACATTGTAGTGCACTAGTGCTTTGAAGTGGAAGCAAAAGTAATAGCTTCAAAAACACATACTCTGCCTTAACCAGATTGCTCTTAAAGCCATACTTCACCTCAGTTGCCTTACTCAGCAGTACTCAGTTCTTCTTCAGCATGCAGACTGTTCCCCTTGTCAGCTGCAGGATGCCTTTCTAATTTTCTGTGCAGGTGATATTAGACAAATATCAAGCACAACAAAAGCAAGGAAACCCCTTGAATTTCTGGGAATCTGGAGTGTGAGTATGCACTGTAGAATATGGCCTTCTCTTTTCTCTCAGGCACACTTACTTGAGATTTTATTTTATTCTGGTGAATTTAAAAGTACCTTATGTGTAACTTAGCCAGAGAAAATCTACTTAAGGTCAGTGGAAAAGCTTCTTCAATTCTTTAGCACTGCTTTGATCACTTATCCAGTAATGTTTGTTTTAAACAACAATATGTACAGCTGTAAATCATATTAATGTGGTTTTTAATGACAGCATTTCAGCAATTTTAATATTCTTGTAAGTTAGGTTGAAAAGTGAAATTTTAGATATTTTTGTATTTTTTTTAATATGCTTGGGATTTTGAATCAGGGTAATGCAAAAGAGTGAATTTAGTCTGAGCTCATAATATCAATGAGAAAAGAATTACGAAGCTAAGAAATTAATTATAGGAGTTAGCTTTAAAAATTTGTTTAAATGTCTGCCAATATAGCTGGGCTGTATCTGAATGTAATTTCATTTAAAATAAAGTTACAAAAACCATATTCTATATGCCAAGCTGATCTTCCTGTCTCTGACATATTGTAGGGCAGTGCCTTCCACTGGCGTTTAGCAAGACATCCTGAAAACCTAAGTAGGTACTTTCCTTTTAAATGGACAGTGCAGTGAGAAGTTACTTGTTTTTACTTTGGTGCCATTTTGCCCAATGGAAGCTTAACTCTTCACAACAACTTGACAGTTACAAACCTAAGTGAAGATCAAAGAACTGGGTGCTTTTTAGGTTGTTATTTTCATATTTAAGAAAAAACACCCTTGTTGTTAATCAAACTCTCTGGTTTTATAACTTTTTGCTTGCAAAAATAATTAAGTACAGAAATGATTGCTTTAAAAAATAGGAAGAAATAGGTTATGCTTGTTTTTAAAGGATACATCTTGCTTTTTATCTGTGAGAGTAGATAAGATGTCCTTCTGCTGGAAAGAGCACAAAGACCTTTTCAGTGCTTCAGCTACTGAGCAGCCTGTAATTATCTGATTGTCGTCTTCAACACATACATATGATTCTTCTCATTTTTAAAAAATAACAGTTATAGTAGCTTCTGAACCAAGGATTAGACAAGATTTGTCCTTGTTGTACATAAACATCTTCCGGAACAGTGAGGGCTCTGAACTGGCACAGTCTGCCAGCATATTCTCCAGCACTGTGAAAGCCTCTTTTCAGTTCCCTCACATAAGACAGAGGAGCTTTTGTGGTCTCCTGGCCTGAGCTTTTGAGTTTGTAATACATTGTTCTGGCACGTTGATTACTGATGTTGAGAAGAGCATTGAGAGCTCATAAGGGAACAGTGTTCTCCACTGGGCTTTAAGCACAACAGCTGCTAGCAACATTGTTCTTGGGTTTACTTGCCAGTGAGGAAGTTTATTTTTCATAAATATATGTGCAGAACACACAAAGACGTATTTCTTTCTCTCAAGAAGAAGAGGAGGGAGGACAGACAGGATGGACTATGAGTGCTTGGAAATGTTAAAGATTAAGCTGTTTTCAAGAAAATATTTAAGCACCTAACTTTATGAATACACGTATCAAACCTATCTGCCTTGTTTTCATAATAGCAGAAAATTTGCAGATCTGTACACAGTCAAGAATAAGCTATGTCTTGCAGTAATAGTATGTTCACTCTACTTGCAAGGGCAAATTAGACCATGATTTAGGAATTTCATTATGCTGCTACCAAAGCATAGAGCATAATCTTTCAATAGAGCATGAAAGCATTCATGTTCTATTGGTTGTAAACACAGCATCATTTTGCATCTTTATTTCATTGCAACAGAACGGTGTTAGGAATCCTTAGAACTAACATGACATCATAGCACTGTATAGTATTTATATTACATAAAATATCATAATCTTAGAGTATAACTACAGATTATGCACAGGACAGGAGTCAGCTTCTGGAATCACTGCTCTAAGTACCCATTTTGACCATAGCATATAGTGCTATTTAGAATTAGATCTGCTGTAAATGATTGTGTTAAATGCAGCTATATTCGGTTAAATGGTTTGATTTCTTGCCAGTGCAGACTCACAGAGGCTTCAACTGCAGCAAGAAAATACTGGTGATGGGAGATGGTAGACAGTAGGATTATGGTACTCCCTCTCACAGGAGAACTGAGGAATCATACAGAAAATGTTTTGCTCACTAGACTATAGCAGGAGATGCTCTCAGACATCTTTAGACATCTTTAAGGAACACTTCTTGTTACAAACTTCGTAATCTTGTAGTCTTCATTTTTACTGAATGTAAAAAAATTTAAAAGAAAAAAACAAACAAAAAATGGCCCAAACAAGGCTATTCTTTTTCATGGACTGAAATTCTTCTTCAGAGCTGACTTCTCTAGAGGAAAGCTTCAGAAAAAAAACCTTCAGAATTTGCTTTAGGATACAACTGCTTCACCAACATCTCACTGAAGTTCTGCCTTTATGGCTTAATTGAGCCAAATGCAAGTATATAAGCCAAAAAATTATTATCTAATAAAACCAGAGCTAGATAATACTTTGCTGTGCTGACTCTACAAATCCTTGCATTTTATTTTTTAAAGACAATAATTTTGTCATTAGATAAAGAAATAGTACAGTTTTTCCTTCTTACAACTTGGGGTTCTGATGCTAAAATCAAAGGAACTTCTGAAAACACAATCAGATCTTTAATCTACTACATGTCCTAAATGTCTCATTACATCCTCTCTTGACTGGCCTAAAGTTACTTTGACCTTCTCTGCCTATTAGTCCATTACTTTATGCTAAAAATGAATATACTCACTTCAATTACAGCTTCCAAGGTGCAAGGAGGAGAAAGGGCTGACCAATGGGAACTGGGAGGCCCACCATGGCATAAAATTTACAGGTTATTATTTTGACCCTTCTCCCTCTGCTTGTCATTTTCCTCTTGACATTAAAGCATATTTGCATTGCAGGGGGTTAAAAATTGCCCCTACAGAACATAATTTTTTTTTTTTAGTAATAGCAGACAGAAGGAACAAGCAGAAGGTGAAAGAGTCTGTATCAGCCTTCTTCCTAAAGACATCCACACTTCTATCCTGTGAGTGTTCTCTCTCCTCAAAGGCTTGTTATGAGTGTACTCAGAGCCACAACAGTGTAGATTTTACTACCACATTTAATCAGTCAGCAGTGAAATTTGGGCCTCAATGCACATGAAAGCATCAAGTGAAAGCATTGATTTTTATTGTTAGACTGCAGATCATTGCCTCAAAAATTAGCTGCATGGAGGCAAGCAGGGAAGACAGGAACAATCTGAACAGTATCCCACTGAAAGGCCCAGAGACATGTTTGCTTTTGCAGCAACAATGCTTTGATTGTTTTAAAAAAGCCTCTTGACTGGTGCTAGGAGAGCACAGCTGTCCTTGCTGCTCTTCAATAGATATTGCAGAAGTGACTCAGGGTGAGATAACACCAAGAAAGGCTGGATGCAATCAAGTGATTTTAGTATCATTTGCCCAAAAGTTCACCATGCTTTGTGTTGTCTGATACCCTTGCTACAGAATAAGCAGCTACAGAAACAATTGTGATTAAAACAGACCACTGATTGGAAGATTACTAATTTCCCTCGAGGCTTAGATTTTCACAGAGGTGTGTCAGAAAGGTCACAGGTTTCCTGTAGTGGGCCTTGCAGCACATCAGAGTCCCCATTTAACCAGCTGGGTGGGCTGCAGATATCTCTAATGGCACCAAAGATTCCTGTCCTTCCCAGCACTAACCAGCTACTCTCCTACTGTACTTGGGTAAGAGGTGGCAGTAAATGTCCTACCAGCAAGAACAGGCAAGAAGCCCACTCTAACAATCCCCTACTCTCTTTCTAGATAGGTCCAGGCAGCCTTTGGCTGCCAGATTCTGTTCCATCCTAGCATTTGCAGATGCACTTCAGCATCCAAATAATCCCACATGTGAATTCCCAAAGCTGAAAGGAATCTTTTTATAAGATTGTGTGAGGAAAGGTGATGAAAACTTTTCTGATATTCAAAGCAGCAAACAGGGTACTTGTACTGCCTGTTGTCTGTGTGAAGTGAATCACTGAATTTCAGTCCTGTTCTCTACCTATTAAACGAGGATTTCCTCAATTCTTTCCCTGTTTATTTAAGCTGCTCTGTCTCTTACCGTGTGTTTGTACAATGCTTGACCTAGTCAAGTCACTTCTCAACGCTGTCATCTTGTGGGTACTGCTCACAATCCAGACAGCTGCCCGGGTTATTGGTGCCAGCTGCACAGACTTGCTTAGAGCAGGATTAGATGAGATGAGTGCGATGCCTCAGAGACCTGCTGAAGAATGGGTGCAGTTCCATCAGCCATGGCACCAGGGCAGCAGAGGATGGGCAGAGGCCAGCTCAACTGAAAAGTAAGCTTTTATGTTATAACACAACATAAGCTAAAATAGATCTTTCTCCCTCACCTGTTCAGCCTTGACAGTCCATTAAAGCTGTAACTATGGGTGTATCTGCATCAGGTCCATAAAAATTCCTTTCCAGATTGGGAGCAACTGCTCTGGGGATTATAAGTCTAAAATGAAGACAAGGCTCTGCTGTGTTTACAAGGAAAGAGCAAAATTTTCAGGTGCTTCTTCAACTTGGAGAATGAAAAGATTTGTTTTTAATAGGGATGACATCTTGTCTGATTTCCCACGTCCCAAGACTTTTCTGCTGCTGTTGTTGAAGACATGAGGCCTCCCTGCAGTACAGCTCATTTTGTTTCTGGCAAGTGTTGTTAAGTGGTTGATTTAAGGACTGTGATTGTTGATAATATGTTGGATGTTTCTTTCTTTATAACTGAATTACACTGGGTAACAGACATCCACTGACATGGCTTCAATCCAGAGACCGAGCATGAGGAGTCCTGTCCATAGTCAAGGATATGAACTGAGAAACAAAAAGTGCTCACTGACTACAGATGGAGGGATGAAGATTACCAAATTTCTTGTTCATTCTGAAGCTTTGGTTTTGCATTTAAATGTTGTCTCCATTTTTCAACAAATGTCTTCTGGCTGCTGCTATTGGTTTCCCACAATTTCATCACTCTGGCCCAGTTAAAGCTCAGAGTTAGGGCCTCTGTGGTGGCTGCTAATGGCTATTGTTTTATCTCAACTCTGACTTATGGCAGGTCTGAAAAACAGAAACACATATATGCTTTATGTGCCAGACTGCTGTGCCTTCAATCAATCCTCAGCAAGGACTCAAAGATGAATGATTTGTGTGAGTGGGAGTGCAGTGACACTAACTTAAAAATCCCTGTATCTACAGTTGTGCTGAGATGAGAGACTGTGCAGATATTGGTGTCCCTAAGCAGAAGGACAGGGCTCTTAAGTGACCCTCAGCAGGCAGAATCTCTCAGATTTAGTAAAAGGCTTTCACAGAATGACCTATGGCTTCAGAGGCCTTCTATCAGTAAACCAGGAGGAAGGGATATAACCTTTTGTCCTCTTTAAAGCTTTCTCATGCTTCCTCTGAAGATTCAGTTTGGGATTGCATCTACTCACGTGCTGAATGTATCATATATTTATTGTATACCATCTGAAATACAGAATCTTCAAAGCATGAAAACTTCCTTAAATGGAGTCTTTCTGTTTACTATATGTCCATGCTTATTTTTTCCTTACATAAGGAGATATAATTTGTTGGATTTTTCTTTTCCAGCAGTAGAGAGGCCTTGAATAAAATAATTCAATTAAAAATTTTTTGATTATGTTCATAGTATCCCCCTGCTGCTTCTGCTCCGTAGAGTCTTGCCTGGACTCTTAATCCTCTATGATCAGTCCTGGGAGAGGTAAAGAGGAAGGCCTTCAGAGAGACGAAAACTGCAGAGCTTACCCTTGCAGCACTTCAACTGCTGGCTCTTGCAGTATTGCCTCCATTCACTGGAGTTCAGTAACACAGCTAAAAACTCAGCTAAACAATCTGTTCCTCCACAAGTTTGTTTAGTTGCCTTCCTTACTTTGTTTAAAATCTGCTAAGTAGTGTGGTGTGGCCATGAGAGCCAGAGAAAGGGAAACCTATATGCTGATAAAATGCTGTGAGGCTTAAAAAGGTATGCATTTAAAAATTAGTATTTTGGCAGGGTTTTGTGGGAGTTTACAATTCTAGTGGCAGAAGCTGGGCCAAATTCTCTGAAAGGCTTTCAATTTTCAGTATTATGGAATTGGAATGTATGATGTGGTTTGTTTGAATCATATTCCCTGGGAGAGGAAAGCAAAAAACAGATTTTGCAGGGACATGTTTTATAAAGTCTTCAAAGTGAGTTTACTGTTGTTTCTCTCCAAGAATCGAAACCTGGGATGTGAAAGAAAGCTTTCTGCCTAGGACCCCTGTGATTAGCTTTCAAATCAATTTTCAAGTGACTTAGCTTTTAATATTTAGCAAGCAGTAGGCCTAATCTTGCATTCACTGAATTAATTTTGAGATTTAGTGTTAACTTAAAAAGACATTGTCAGCTGATAAGGTTTAAAAAATCTAGACTACAGCTGAGCAAGGAGATGAAATTACTCCTTCCCACCCACATAGTGTTTGTCTTCCCTGAAACCTTATACTTTCATCCTCCTCTTTGGTTTGTTTCTTCTTCCCTTTTTCATCTAATCATAAATACACACCTGGGAGCTCCCTAGGATAAGGGTTGGTTTTCCTTTTGCTATAGCACACTGTAATAGGCTCAGATTTCACATTGAAAATCTCAAGTATTGTAACTGAGAAGAAGAATTATCCTGTTTTAATTATTATGTTTTTTTATTTGGGTTAAGTTTTAGAAACTGCAAAAAATATCCAGTACTTAAGTATAAGATGCCCATCATTTCTCAATGGAAGAGACTGAAACTTCATGCCCCAGTTCAGGCTAGCTGGTGAAACTGTCCATAGCCCTGGGGGGAAAGAGCTCCTTTGCAGGCACTGAAACTCCGTAGTTCTTATCACTGGCAGCCACACAACTCTGTTCGGGCTTGAAAAAAATCCAATCTAGAATGCTTAGCTCTCATTCAGATTCTGCTGACTGAAGTTTACTTTTCATATCAGAAATCAAAGTAAAGGAATATTTACTCTTTCCATTCCTTCCTGGAAAGCTGATTTTTAACACCCTCTTGCTTCAAAACAAAATTTAATGTATTGGTCAAAATCCAAACATGCACAGGGACTGGATGCAGTTGCCACACAGCTGGCAAAGCTGTAGGAGCTGCTATATCAGGGTTTGCATGGACTACACTCAGAAGTGCTGTTGTGCTGGAATAGGGGCAAACACAGGTAAGTCTTAGCTCAAAACTCTTAGTGCTCTTCATTTTCATTTACAAATGAAAAGTCACTCAGAACTATGACCTTCTTTGCAAGCAAAAAATTGGGTCGTATTTAATTCTGAGTACAAATTTTTGTTTCATTTTGCTGGGCCATATTATGTATTTCATTGTGTACTTCAGATGCCTGTTGACTAAAACAACAGGTTAAAGATCCAGCCAGTGGCACAGTTTTTGAAAACTCAAAAATGCCTCATCACTACAGAGCTAAAATGAAGTGCCTGGGAAGGACTTCTGGTAGGAAGCAAAGCATGCACTGCAGAGAATGAGACCAGTGGACTGCACAGATGCTCAGTAGGCTTTACCAGTCTTCTGTGGTTTAAAAAGACCAAGTTAATTTATCTGTCAAAGCATGTATTTGCTGTTTTTCTTCAGGAACATTGTTAATCTATTAATTACCTCATTAAAGATATTGCAACTATATTTGAGCTCAGTTATCTGACTAAAATCAATAATAAATTGTTTCTTTCTTTAAAAAATAAAAATAAACCCCTCCCCTCTATCTAGGGAGTCACAGGTCTCTCTTTTCACTCACCTAAGAAAGAGATGCTTTCAGAAAGCCAGAGAGTAGTTATATTCCATACTATTTGTTCTGCATGTGACCAGAAGTTATAAGCAGCACTCACAAACTCCTCTTATTAGGAGCACTGATAAATTACCAAACAGTGGTTGGAGAGTATCAAACAAATTGTTTGTGGTCTATTTCATTGTCTCAGAGGGGACTTCTCTTAGCTGTTGCCTCTGAGCACCAGGCTCGAGGAGCTGTGACATTATCACTGTACTACCTACATTATTATACACTAAAGCAGATACTTTAGATTTTTCACAGCCCTCCTGGGAGCTTAGGCATATCTCCCATAAAATTTTATTTCCATACAGTGTAATCTCTGTGAAATCTGTTTCTATTGCTGCTGTGCCTTTTTAGGACAGATGAGCAACTGAATTTCCTCTTCAAGGTGTGCACTTAACTTGATTTAGGCCAAGTTATTGCAGATCAACAGCCTGCTCGTTCTCGCAGGGAGCCCTGATATTGGATGGGCAGCACCTCTCAGTTGTTGCCAAAATGGTGGGAACACATCCAAGAGCCAGCTGTGCACACCACACAGGCACAGGCTCCCTGCTCCAGCCAGCCACAGGAACAGGCCAATCCCTGCAAATTAGTGGAGCTTCAGTGCCTTGTCGTTTGTGACTGTCTTTGAAATGCTCTCATGGCAGGTTTCAGTGCACTATATTTCTCATTTAAGCATTTCATTAACCATATGCTAACTCCAACTCTGTGCACTGAGTGCTGTGTGCTTCTTCCTGTCCTGGCACTTCCTTTTGGATATATGCAGCACCTGAAGAACAAAGCATAGCTTTTAAATAAGTAACTGTTGCAAGCAGATGGATTGTTAGGAAATAACTGGTTTAAATGAATGTTTCATCCCATAAACACTTAGTCAGAAGCTTCAGTCCGAACTTGTAACTTTTTTTTCCACTACAGTAAATCAACTGGGATACAAATTTATCAAAGAAAAGCCTTCTTTGTTCTGATGTCCAAGGTCTGTTTGGTTTTTTTCTATCTATTACAATTCCAGCAAATGTCAGCACCTTTATACATGTTAAATAGTTATACAATATTTATAAAATTCTTTAGAAAAGAAAAATCTTTAATAGCAGTTTTTTCTTTCCTTCATTGTTACTCTGCGCCAGCAGCATCTCAAACAGCAGTAGTTATACTACCAACGTTTCCATTATTATTCTGGAGCTGGGAAAATACCTTCACATATTAAATCCATCTATAGAGGGGCAAAATAAAACATACTGCTCTTATAGTTGTAACTGTAGTACTTATAATCTGCTTGCAAATTGCTCCCATCATATTAAAGTGATATATTTAAAAACTCTGCAACCCTTTTCAAAGGAAACAATGTGAGAAGATGGAAGCTGATACTGAAATCTCAGCTTGATAGAATTTTAAACTGTTTAGAATTACTCTGGCATAAAAAAAAAACCCACCCCCAAAAAACCCTTAAAAAAAAAAACCCCAAAAAACCAACCAAAACCAAACAAATAAACAAAAAAACCAAACACCAAAACCAAACAAACAAGGAAAAAAAACCAAACCAACAACAACAACAAAAAAACCCCACCTCTAAAGTGCCCATGGCTTTTCTGGGGGAAAAAAATACTGGGGAAAAAAAGTATTGGAAGCCATTCTCTTAACTGGCAAGATTTTCAAACAGAAGCATTGAGTAGCACTGCATTCTCAGCAAAAAATGTGTTATCTTGAGTGAGTAGTTCCAGAAGGGGGGAGAAAAAAACCTATAAAAGCAAAAGTGCTGTCACAAACCTGGGGTAGAAGGTAGAAGGTGGGGAACTTGTTGCTGAGGTGAATGTAAGTCTTTGATCAGTATACAACTATTGAAGAAAACGTGCAAGTCAAGGCTTGCTCATAGGTAGTATCACACATTGAACACTGGAATTGTTCATGGTGGAGAAGTCGTACCTCACATAATGAAGGATTAAATTAGGAGGGGTTTTTTTTTCCATTTATTAAATAAGTATACTGCTGGGTGGTTTGTTTTTTTTTGTTTTGTTTGTTTGTTTTTAAAACCAGCTTCTTAGTGAAATGGGGGTGGGAAACCAGGGAAACCTGAAAAAAAAAAAAAAAAAGCTTTAAATTCTTTAAAACTGCCCCATAACACGTCCTATGTCTGGGTTTGGATTTTGTGACTATAAACTTTGTATCAGATGAAGAGGGGATCTATGCTAAACCCTTATTACATTCTGCTATTAAATGAACAATGAGTGTGGCTGAGAGTTTTGTGACACAAGTCCTTAACACAAAGATGCTGTTGGGGACAACCCTTCTGCTGTCCCACCCTATCACAGAAGGTGCATTACTTATACAACCACACGTACACAAAGTGCTCAGACTGTTCCCCATGTTCCACAAACTTGGAGTCACCACCATTACAGCCATCCCATCAGAGGATGAAACAACCAAAATTCATGGAGCTCGGAAGACAGAGGTTGCAATTGCAGTTACCCTGAGCCAACACTTGCTCAGTGTGAGTAAGAACATTTATGAGTTAGTACAGCTTGCTTTCAGCTAACACACCTGAATAGAAGATGCAACAAAGTCTGTCAGTATCAAAGAAGAGGCTTTTTTTTTGTTAGCCTGCTATGTGGCATTATGTTTATTTATGAAAATGAAAGTAGCAAAACATAGATGTTAGACTTCATGTGAAGATATGTATGAAATGACAGTAAGTTTAATTAACTGGTGTAATCAGAGTGGTAACTTAAATGGTAACACACAGCAACTCCATCTCCTACTGCTCTAAGCTTATTTATTTTAAGGGAATAAATTAGATTTTGTACCACCAACTACTTTTTAATAATCAAAGCAGAGTAATTCATGCAGCATGTAAGTTATCATAAAAGAATGCAGCAGATGTAGCAAAGATGATAAAAGGCTTCTTTGTGCAAAACATTTTGTACATCAATTTCAGAGATAGTCTTAAGAGCAAAAGTTGCAATTTGTCAGCTATTTCATTCTTACTGCTCATATTCAAGGGGGTTCTCAAAATTCATGGTTAAACTGCTGTAATATTTTATGTACCATGTAACAACTCAAAGCAATACTTTCAGAACCATATAACAATTCAAAGCAGTACTTTTTTAGCTCTAATCTGAGATCCAGGGTATAGTTGAAGAGAAGTAACTTCAATTTCTGAATGTACAACCGAGCTACAGTTGGTTACTGTAATAATAAACATTATTGCTATTACACAAACATGAATACATATTGCCCCAGCCTAGGTCTGCCATGCCATTGTACTGAAATGCAACTGATTTTCTCTTTCATACACATTGAGAAATCTGCTGGATTTCCACACGGAGCAGCAATAATTGGTGGTGTGAGGCTGCTAACACACCTCTCTTGTGAAGATGGGGGGTTGGGACCCCATCTCTGTAGGCAGTGCACAGTCCTTGCAATAATTCCATTCTGCTTATGACTTCATTCCTTTGTGTCTGACAACTAATTCAGCTCTGTGAAGCAGCTGGTTTCTTCCTATCCCTCCTTCAGCATTTGCTCATATTTGCTTGTCTTTTACTGTTCTTTAGTTCTGGCCATATCCTTCTGCATCTGCAGTATATGGCCAGATCAGGATCATTTGTCTGATGTTTCACTTTTCATTTGATTGAATCAAACTTGATACATGCAACATGTGGTGCTACTAAAAAATAACTCTAATTATTAGCTATTGAACTGGATAATAAATGCCATTAGCCTGTTCTTCAGAAATAAAATATTTAATGAAAACAAAAGGAATATTGTGCTTATCTGGCCATGGAAATTCAAGCCCGTTTGCTTTGCTTTGGAAGGAATTTCTCATCTGCTGCATCACTAGATGTGGTTGTATAACAACAGTCATACCTGCTTGAGTGGAATTTAACATTAAAATGACCAGCACTAATGAAAGCTCTGATTTAATGTCCTGCTACAGTGAACCTCTCATGAACTGCTAGATTTAATTTCCATGAATTGCTATTTCCATATGAAAGAAGATTTCTTGTGAAGAATACACTCAGCCTTGCAAGTAGATGTTTGATGATCCTTTGCATTTTTTTGTTATCTGGGCACTGTGAGACAGCTCCTGGAGTGAAGGAGGTGATATGTATTAAAAGGTAACCTAAGTCTCTGCTGGGTAATAATATTAAAATTTCCAAGAATCTTATCTTTCCACGGTATGCCAATTCCTTCTTGGCAACACTTCAACCAATTTCATGGTCTATATCCCTAATAAGGGCTATCTAAGTTGCTCAGAGGCATTGGAAGCCTAGCCCTCTCAAACCTGCCCTGAACAAAAATTATCCCTGGGCCATTAAGGAATTAAAAAAAAAAAAAAAACACACACACAAAAAAAAAAAACACCACCAAACTACTTAACCATAGTGAAGAAGCTGCATGCTATGCAGGTACTGCTACTTTTTCTTGAAACACAGTGATTTGTCCCTGGCTGTGCCCTCTTCTGTGTGGAAAATATTTATAGAATATATGTAAGAAGCCTATGTAGAAAATAATATATTACTATTTACCCTGGTAAACTGTGTAAACAGGAAAGGGGAGAAGGTTTTTAGCCCAGAGGAGCTGAAGTTGCAGTTGTTTTCATGAGCTAAAGAATGCTGAGCCAGAAAGAACTCAGATCTGTAGAGATAGATAGGAAATGAGAAAAGTATCAGTATATGAAATTACCCCAACAAATTAGGCACATCCTTATTTTGCATTAAAAATTCTGCACATGGCTTGAGCCTTTCACCATTGTTTCCCCTTCCATGTATCTTGCAGTTATTTTCAGCTGTCATCTAAGAACAGCCCACTCCCCCCATTTAGCTACATACTTGAAAAGTACACTTCCTTCTGTACATCTCCTTCATAGAAGACTTCTACAGGATAATCAAAGCCTTGCTTTACCCTTACCTTCAATTATCAGAGGTTGAATGTGTCAACTCTTCTACACTCCCCCTAATTTAGATACCATTACTCCATAACACCTGCCCAGTCTGCACGTTTGACTTCTAAAGCAGCATGAAGTGTATGGGAGGAGTTGATCCACTTGGATTGTTATTTAATAGCTGTTTTGCAGAAGTGCCTACAGGCATTAATTAAGATCAAGGTGCAAAGAAGACTTACAGTGAAAAATAGTCTCAGCCCCAGAGAGATCATAATTCACTTCATAGCAAGTTACAACAGGTAAACGTGATAAATTAACTGTAGGGAGTGTCTGAGCATTTTCTGGAGAGTACAGATTATTTCCATGTATGTATTTACAAATACAGGAGTGCTCATGTTGTTGAAGATGTTAATTTCTCTCTACTCTTAAAATGGCCTCCTTGATGTCATAAAACTCTTTTTCCAAATAAATGCATAATTTATGAGACTCCTTCTCCACCTACTGTGTTGGATATGCTGTACCTTAGAAAAAAAATCAGTCCTTTATCCCTCCCTTTTCAATAAAATATTATGTATTGACTGCTTTTCAGCAGAACAAGAGATAAAAACAAGCCTTATGCATTTTATGTTTAAAATTAAAATACCTTCCATGAGGGTAGGAGCTAACCAATATCCATTTTCATGGAATTAACTGTAAAATGTATTATTAGGAAGCTGTGTTAAAGTTTGAACAGATCTTGGTAACAATCAGACATGAAGGTTTAGAAGACCATAATATCTAATAGGCTTATTTTTCCATTAAAAATAGGGGATAGTTAATTTTGTAGGTGGAGATAAAGGTCAAATTGATTTATTTCAGCTTGTCAAGCTTTATGAATAAATCTATTATCTGCAGTAATATTCCTTAACAAGGTATTTCTAGCTGGTTTCCTCCAATTTTGAAGTACTGAAAACCATCCATGAAATAATTAAGACCCACTTTTCCTGTCACTGTAGATACTTTTCTATTACACTGTATGCTGTGCAGTTCTTTATATTATGCAAAAGTACTGTAAAACAATGCCAAATCAGAAACCTTACCAGCTGGCCTTAGGGGTAGTAACTTACCCCTCCTTTCCATAGATGTAAAATCACCTTCCTATACAAACAGGCCACTTCCTCCAAAGAGAATCAGCTGCAAGATCAGGATGTAAATAATGAACAAAGATAAAAGCAGTGAAATATTAATCTCAGATGTAAGCAAATTAGAATTTTGCTATTTTTAGTAGGACTAGAATGGGTATCTTAACATTTTAATAACATGAAACATTGCCTACAGCACACCGTGGAATTTTTTTTTTTTTTTGCTATTATATGTCCTTTTACTATTAAATTACCTCTCTTTTACATAAAATTCTCTGTGATTTAAAATATGGAGTACAATGCTTTCAAAGGGTAAAAAAAGAAATATGATTGTCTGAATGTTCTTATAAATTAACCCTTTTCAGCAGCCACATCAAGAAATCTTAAAATCCTCTAGACAAAAAGGCACCACTAATATTGAAAATGCCACTCCTCTTTTACTGAAGCCCAGCTGGTCAAAGATTTGTGTGGTTGCCCAGAGAAGCTGCGGATGCCCCATCCCTGGAAGTGTTCAAGGCCAGGCTGGATGGAGCTCTGAGCTACCTGGGCTAATGAAATGTGTTGCTGCCCACAGCAGTGGGGTTGCAACTAGATGATTCTAGTCCCTTCCAGTCCAAACCATTCTATGATTCCATGATTGTGATACTGAGTACAGAAAAACATACACTTGGTAGACTAGAGTAGCACAACAGCTTTAGCTAAGAGTTAAACATATGATTTTATCATAAAGATTGATTTACTAATTTTTTATCCAAGGGCTATAGATGAAGATTTGTGTAGTATGCAGTGCTCTGATCCTTCTGTGTGCTGTTTTACACTGACCCGGGGCACAGCAGCAGCCACCTGCATTGCCACAGCTGTGCAAACTGCAGGGGCACAGGCGGTGAGTGAGAACAGCACTGGGAAGGAACAGAACCATGGTCCCACAGCAAGAAGAGCTGAGACAAAATACTCCTCCAGGCCTCCTCTAACACCTGTAAGCTCTGGAAAAAGTAAATATAGCAAATGTGTTATCAGACACTCGTAATTAGTTCTGGGAAACACTTCACTGCTCAAATCAGCCTGAGATATGAAAATGCAGGATTACTTAACATATCTCTGTGCTGTGGGAAACCTTTCTTGCAACCTAGCCAGGTACCATTGAGTGTTCGTTCACTCAGGCCCGAGCACTGCTACATCCCTGTGCGCCAGGCGTCCCTGAGAGCAGTGTCATCCACCACGTTATTCCCGGCCCCTCCCAGTCCGTGTCTCCGGTTTCGCGGGGACAGCCAGAGGCAGATACAACACGTACGATGAGAAGGCAGAGCCGGGCCTAGGGCACTTTTATTTAAGAAGCACCTCAGAGAGCGCCCATACGAAGGGCGCTGCCGGGGCCCTCAGCAGTGCAGACCGATGCGTGAACGGCGCGACTCCCGCACTCCCCCGGCAGCAGCGCAGGTGCGCGGGGAGGCACCGCCAGGACCGACAGGGTATCACTCTGATAGGTTGTCCTTATCAGAGTGACAGCAACCACCCCCAATGAGCGCGCGCTGTCCCGGAGAAGGGGCGGGGCACCGCAGAGCCAGCCCCAGGGCGGCCGGGACCGAGATGGAGTGACAGCACCCGCGCCCAATCAGCGCGCGCTCTCTCGAGAAGGGGCGGGGCGCTGGGCCGCCGGAGGGGCGCTGCCGCCCGCCGCGGGGGCGCAGGGGCTGCGGTAGGCGGAGGGCGCGGCCGCGCTGGCTTCCCCCGAGCGGCCCGCGTGAGGCAGCGGCTCCGCCTCCCGGGGGGGAGGAGGAGTAGCGGGGGCCGTTCAAGGCAGGGCGTGGGCAGGGAGCGGCCCCTTCCTCCGGCCGGGCTGGGCCCGAAGCGTTTGGCTGCGGACGGTACGACTCGAGTTCCCCATGAGTGGCCTGTGCCGCCGGCCAATGGGCGAGGGGAAGCGCGCCTCGCTCCCCGCCCCCCGCGCGCGGCGCGGCCAATGGGAGACCGCGGGGAGGGGCGCGCGGGGCTAGGCGCGCGCTGGGAGGCGCTCCCACCACCAGATGCAGGGGAGAGTCGCGCGGGCGGCGGTGCCAGCGGCGGGAGCGGCTGCGGGAGCGGCAGCAGCGGCGGGAGGAGCAGCGGGAGCGGCAGCAGTAGCGGGAGCAGCAGCAGTAGCGGGAGCAGCGGCGGCGCCTGGGCATGGGGTCGCGGGCAGCGCGCGCCTCCCCGCGCTGAGGGACCAAGCGGTAGGCTTGGGGCGCGGCGAGGGGCGGCGGGGGCGCAGGTGCCGGGAGCGGCCGCCGGGCGGGGCGGGGGACGGGACGTGTGGCGTTCCGCGTCGCGCTGCCCGCGGCCGCCTCCGCAGTCGGGGCGGCGGCGCCGCGGCCGGCGCGTTGCGGCCGCTCAGCCCCTGTAACGCCGCTTGTGTCGTTGGCAGGATCCGAGCGCAGCCGCGGGAGCCGCCTCTGCTCGTGGCAGCGTGCTGTCACCTTCCCTTCTGGCAATGGGGAATGGACTCTCGGACCAGACGCCGATCCTCTCTAGTCTGCCTTCCTTCCAGAGCTTTCACATCGTCATCCTGGGGCTGGACTGCGCTGGGAAGACGACGGTGCTGTACAGACTGCAGTTCAATGAGTTCGTCAACACTGTCCCCACTAAAGGATTTAATACGGAGAAAATCAAAGTGACGCTGGGCAATTCGAAGACGGTCACTTTCCACTTCTGGGATGTGGGCGGCCAGGAGAAGCTGAGGCCGCTGTGGAAGTCGTACACAAGGTGCACCGATGGCATCGTGTTTGTGGTGGACTCCGTCGACGTTGAGAGGATGGAGGAGGCCAAAACAGAACTTCATAAGATTACTAGGATATCTGAGAATCAAGGAGTGCCTGTCCTTATCATTGCTAACAAGCAGGACCTGAGGAACTCTCTCTCCCTTTCTGAAATTGAGAAAATGTTAGCAATGAGTGAGCTGAGTTCTTCAACACCCTGGCATTTGCAGCCTACGTGTGCAATCATTGGAGACGGACTTAAAGAGGGACTGGAGAAACTACATGATATGATAATTAAGCGAAGGAAAATGTTGAGGCAGCAGAAAAAGAAGAGATGAGTTCTTTTTTGACCTTTCTATTTTAGAGTAGTTACATGGTCAAAATTTGACGTAAGACAGCTTCCAAACCCAGGCCTGCCTGTTTGGATGCCGTTAAGCTTAGTTACATTAAACAATCAGTTGCACAACCTTGCTGTGTGCAGGAAGGCTGTGCAGTTGTGGAATTTTATTTTTTTTTTAAACTAGTTTCTTCTGAGTTTTTTGGCTCTGTATTATTTCAGAAGCCCTAATAGATGATGTAATGCTATCAGGAAATGGATGGGTGGGTATATGTGACATGGATGTCTAAATAGCCAAATAAAACGAGGGTTTTCTGCTTAGTGTTGTACTCATATGTTTGAGGGTGCCCTCTGCAAGCAGTTTGCGTTGAAGGTGTTCTGTGTTTTTAAACTTCTGATGCTTGTAAGTGGAGTGCTTAGGTGAACATTATACAGCTTTAAAAACATGTATGAAGCTAGTAACCCATAATTTTGTTGAGGCTGTTTTTTTACCTTGTTTGAGGATTTCTATGAAAGCTTGGCTACACGCGTAGGGTTTTTTTAATTTGGCACTTTTTGAAATTGAATCATGTTCAGTTCAAACACTTGAAATTTTAAGTGCTGTGGATTCTTCAACTGGTAAAAGAAAGACTTTGACAAGTAAAAACTGTAAACAACATGATGGAGCATGAAAAAGTGGTTTCCCAACATATAGCATGTTTTTTGATATGTATCGTTTTTATTTTTTAGAAGTAGCCATTCATCATTATACAGTGCTAATCAGGTTTAAACTGTTACTCAAAATTAGTAATTTATTTCTGAATGGTGAGTATTATGTCCTCCTAGTGTCAAAAGTCAACAAATTGCAGTAAAGGAGCTATAAAGAACAACCATGGCTGCTGTGGTTCTAACCAGTGCAGCATTCTTTGCCCTGTTGGTGACTTTCCAGGCAATATAACATACTTATAATGAAGTAAAGATGGAGTTAAAATTAGTAGAGCACATCTTGTATCTCCCCCAAAATACCCCATTTTATTAAAGTGGTATTGCTATGTCACTTTCAACGTATGCTTTTTTTGTTGTGACTCTTACAGTATTTTGTGGTTAGGAATGTAATAATGCTTTATTCACTCAAACATTAAACACTACCAGGGGTGGGGACGGGGTGGGGGGGGGGAGGGAAGGGGGGAAGAAGATTTTCAAGATTGGCCTGTGTTCTGCTTTAATTATGCTTTAAGCTGTTCTTGTTTACAGAGTGTGCAAACAGTGTTAACTGGGCAGGATAGTGCTTGACAGAAAAGGGAGGGTAGTGTTTCTTACTGGTACAGAGCTTCAAGTGACTCTTTAGATACTTGGTTAGCAATTAAAAGGGCTAAAGCAGAGCCTGGATTTTTAAGACTAACTTTAGTGGTGCTGTAGAAATTCATCAGAATGTTAGATTATCTTTAAACTTTTGTTGGAAATACCAGATTAAAAAAAAGATAAAATATAGCAAAATCAATTTCCTCCTCTCAACCAGCAAAGTAATACATTTTTCTTACCTGCTGCCATGTATCAGGAGGATGACAGCTACAAACCTGAATGTCAATCAATGTAATTTAGCTATGTTAAAAAAAATCAAACTTTTTAACCAGCAGCTGTTCGACCAGGAGGTAACCAAAAATGCACTTTAGTGTCTTCGATAACTGAAAGTGACAGCTGTTTGTTTTTTTTATGACATCTTGGTCCTTTTTGAATAAACTGAAGTAGCTTCCAGTGGAGCTTTTGTATGTTGGTTATATATGTACCTGCACTGGTGACATTGTAAGTCACTTACTCAAGTAATGTCTATATTTATAGAAATGTGGATGACTTCTTAAACCTCAATAAACAATTCAAAACAAGCCTGCAGAGAGAAGGTGTCTGACTTCTTGTGCTGCAGTGGTACATTCTTGTCAATCTCTGTGCACATAGTTCTGCTGTTTCTCGAATTAGTATTTCTGTTGAATAACCAAAGTCTTAAAATGTGATGAGGCTTTTAAGTGTCACTTCATTAGAAATTGGAGGTATCTCATTGAAAACTTTGGATCAATGGTATGTCTTTATACTCACAGAAGAAATATGTGCTGCCATGGTTCTTTTCCAAAGTGATGGCTCTTGCATAATTTGAAGCATCGTGTATAGAGCTGAGCCTATTTTGTGTTATGTGCAACACTTAGTAGGCAATGTTGGGCATATATCACATGTTCTCTCAGGTGTACTTGATTTAGTGTCTTTAGCCTTGTGTATATGAATCTGCAGTTAAGCCTTGGGTGAATTTTCCTCTGGGATGTTACAGCAATGAGTAGAATATGTTGATATGGCAGGCTTCTAATTAGTTTCAGGACCCAAGCATAGACAAGAAAAACTTTTTGTTTAGCCTGCAAATGAAATGGCTAAGTTTGAACAAGAATACCCAGTTGTCTCCCTCAACCCTGATATATTCATTTTTTGTTTATGTAACTGATGGCACATCAAAATGTAGGTTACTCTTAGTCCTGAGGAAAAAGCTGTATTAGTGATGCTGAGTCCTATGAATTTGGTATATAACTGGTATAATCTGGCTAGTATTTTCCTTCTTATTGGTTGCACTGTACTCCTAGGCTAAGGAAAGTGAGATGGCAGGCTGGCTCTTTGTACCTGGTAAACAAACTGATACCAAATACTAATTGCTTCATTTTCAGTACTCATTAGGCTTCTGTTGGGAATAGCTGAAAAGGCATACTGCTTGAAAAACAACTGTGTTTTGTTCTGCGCATATTAAACATGCTAGTGTTTTATCCAGTGGCAGTCTTCCTAAACTCTTCTATGCATAAAAACAGCAGTGAATGATTTTAATTACAAAGACTTGACAGATCTGTACTCTAGCACTCTGGAGGAAAAAGTGAGAGAAGGTGGAGGGTACTGTTTCTAAAATGTCATGGTTCTTACTGTGTTAATACAGACTTGGAAGTAGAAGACTCTAGGGGATGAGTATTAAATTCAAGCTATGCCTCTGACTGTACTAGAACTGTTTTGCTGGAATTTTACAGTGACAGTTCTGAGAGTACAGTATACAAATGATGTACTTCTGAAACTGTGTTTGGTATTACTATGACCAAAGACTTCCAACTAGGAACAAAACGATTGCAGGAGAGCATTCAGTATCTGAACTGACTGAGCTCCTGCCGGCAGGTCTTGCCAGCTGTGGATTACTTTTTTCCATATGATGAATTGTCAATTCTGGCCTAAATACTGGTATGTGTAAGAAAATCTTTAGAGTAGCTGAATAAGCAAGTGTCATTTTGTTATAGTGCTGGAGTTACAAATATGAAATCAAAAATACTTTTTTCTAAAAGGGCTACACATAAACACTGTGTTCTTCAAGATTTCGGGTGGCTATCTTAACCTGCTTCTTTAAGGAGGTAAGGAATTCCATCTAAATTGGTGCTATTGAAAAACTACAAGGTCTTGTCACCTTATCACTTGTGTTAGCTTACATAAGTTTGCATAGCATTGCCTCAGCTATTTATGCACATGCAATCACAGTTAAGCAGCCTTCAGGATCTGGTCTCTGTTTTCTAGCTGCATAGCTGTGTGTTAGCATCAGACTGTTTCAACTAGGAAAAATACTGCGGGATGATGAGGCTCCTTCATGTTCTCACATCACTTTTAAGTTGCATTGCACTAAATGTGCATTTATATTTAAAAAAAAAAAAAAAGAAAAAAAAGAAACACTTTGCTCTTAAAATTTTCATGTTTTAGTGAGACATGATTGATCCTTTGTGTGGAAAGCAATACCCACAGCCAGCTCTTGCTTCCCAGCCTGACTCGGGTGCTTCTGTAGCCTTTGACACAGCACCCTGCAGGAGTTGATTACCTGGGACTTCGTGGTCACAGACCAGCAAGGAGCTGGAAGCAGTCAGGTGAGGGCTAGCTAAGCCCTTCTGGACCTCAGCAGGCAGTTTTGACTTCTTGGGGGGATGTTATCTGTATCTTGGATCATTTGTTTTCTAATAGCAGAATGTTAATTAGTGTCTGGCTGAAACTTGTTGAGCGGTGAGTGTCATTCATGACACGGAGGGAGGATTTAGATACTACAAATTGATGCTACAAAGGACTTGGTAAGGCAGAGTAGGGAAAACATAGTCGATCTGCATCTCCTATATGGGGGCACTAGCCTGCACATGCAGTCGTGAGTCAGCTGTCAGATTGCAGTGCATGAAGGCTGGCAAGTATGTGCTCATATTGCTGCCTAACTTCTGAGAGAGAAATCTAGGCATGAATCAGTGCTTTTAGGATCAGTGTTTTCACTTTATTGGTGGGTGACTCATCTTTCGAGAGGGTCACAGTTTACAGCCCGCTCTGGTAGATTTGTGTCCCTGAGCCAAAACAACCCTTGTTGCTGCTGGGAGGGATGTGTAGGGAGCTGTTTGTTTAGTCTGGGGGTTGAGGAAAGCTTTTTTTTTTTTTTTTTTCTTTTTTTTTTAATCCTGACTGACATAGGTATGTGAAGGCCTGCCCCTCATGCTGCTCTGCAGGCTGTGATTATTTTTAGGAGCAGTATGAGACTGCAGAGCTGTGTGAATAAACTGAAGGGAAATACACAGCCTGGCTTCACAGCAGGGTGATGCTGGGGGTTGTCATGTGGGCTCTCACAGCCATCCTGCCTATCTGAGGACAAAATAAAGGGCCGATATGTGGCTGGTACCTTGCCCTTCTTTAAAGCATTAGTCAGTCTTAAACCATCTGTAAAGAAGAAAATTGCAGTCTTGTAGACCTAGCTGACAAAAGACCCACACAGCAAATGAAGGACTTAAGTTTCCTCCCTGCCAATATCCTGTTCTGTTGGTGCTGACTGGGAGCGAGCCCAGGGCCTCAGGGTGAGTGGGTGATGCTGCCTGCCTGCTCACCACGAGTAGTCACAGACTGATTTTATTCAAAGGCAAACCCAAAATCTAAGGTAAAAAAGTAGGCAGGGTGGCTAGACTTTCAGGCTAAATACCTGCTTGCAAACAGCTCAGGAAAATAAGAGAGAATAATCCCTGAGCTTTGAAGATTATGGTTTCTTAGTTCCAGCTATATTTACACAGCTGCTCCACTAGAATTAAGAGCTAAAGATGATAGAATAGTTAGAAAGGCGAAGGTCAAGAGGTCAAGTACAGTTGTTGGCTGTGGTGTGTGTGGAGAGAGAGGATTTGAAACTGTTGGGTTTTCCTAGCTTTGCAAGACACATTGAGCCCTAGGAAAATAGATATGATTTTAGACTGCTTAATTGGTTGAAAATCTTTATTATTTTATACACTGTAGCTTTCCTATTGCTGAAATGAAACAATACCTCTTTTAAGAAAGTCACCTAATCACTGCATTAATCTCAATTGACAAAAGAGAGAGTCAGCAGGGTTGTTGAGCCTTGTTAAATGCGCTGAGGGCTCCTGGCTGGCTCACAAGCTGCCAGACCTATTTCAAAGGTTTTTTTCTAAAAATACCAGAATGGTAGAATTTAGGTCAGACAAAGTAAAGGTGTGAAGCCTGTCTCAGACACTACACATAGTCCAGAGGTACCACCAACCCTGTAACTGCTTATCTTCTGCTACCAGTCTGTGAATGATTATTTAGGATGATTTCCTTTGGAGCATAACATTTTCATTATCTTTCCTGTTTTAGTGCCATTTGCCTTGAAAGCTTTAACAGGTTGTTTTGATATTAGAACATCAATGAATTTGGTGTCAAAAGGATGAGTTTGTGAATGGAGGAGATGATCAGGAAAGAGTGTTCACCTGTGCTTTAGTGACTTGGTTAGGTAAAACCAGTCTTTTTGTAAAGCAGGCTTAATGGGATGAAGATGACCTTAGGGAAATTTTCTAAAAATATCCTCTTGTTTCTAACATTAGCTGAACTACACTTCTCTTAGAAATATTGTATGCTGTTGAAGCATCAGCTGCTGTTGTTCTCTTGACACCAGTTGCATGATGACTTCTAAAATGCCTTCAAAAGTTTGAAGACAATGGGTGTAAAGTCTCCACAATATTTCTGAATATATGTATCAGATGGATGTTTTCAACTGTCTTGAGGTCTTCCTGTGGGTCAATTTAGTTTCTAATAGAACCTAGATCCTTTGGGAAACGTATCAATATCTCTGCAAACACAGTTTATGCCTATTTGGTTCCTATTATAAGGGATACAGTAAAATGGCAATCTATGGGTTATTAGTAGCACTGTTTCCCTTGAACTCCAGTCAATGAATTTCTGTTTAAATCAGATATATGTGTGTATATATATATATTCTCTTGTTCTTGACTATTCTGTATTTTATACAGGAGCTGAATTTTGCTAACCTTAGAAGTACTAGTCTCTCTGATTTTAATTAGCTTAGAAAATTGACTTGTACATTTAAAGTCAGTGTAATTTAGCTGTAATCAGTCATGTTACACTGGAGACAAATGGGATTCATGGACTGTGCTCACACTGATGCTTTCTGACAGCTCTCCTATTGCCACATCAATACACATCCCTCGCTGTTTCCTATGGTAGCACTGGTACCAGCAAACTGTGTTTCTACATGGTTCAGCAATTGTGTTTCTGCCACTCTGCCATAGAACTGGTTTATGTACAGTTTGCTTATGTCCTGCTATTGCTCTAATCATGAGAGGAGACGGAAAATATTCTGTACAAAGACTCAGGTGTACATTGCAGCTTTAAAACAAATACATCAAAGAATGTAATTTAAAGTCCCAGAGTTAATGCAGGAAAGTGGGAGTTTTAAACTGAAGATTAGTACATCCACCCTAGCCACTGTTTGTTGGTCATTTTATCTCTGAAGTTTCTTCATTGATGTGTAAATCAAGATTCACGTAGTTGCTCTTAAATTCATGCTTAAAACTTGTGAGATATGAGGATATTTAGATATGCAGTGAAATGGAAAGTATTAAACCATGATACTAATTCAGATTTTTCAATTGACTTGCAACATATTTGTGTTCAATAGGTATGCAGGAGGAAATCATACTATTTCAAAAGTAATGCATTTTAGAGTTTAAAAATAAAGTTCAACATACTCTATTCTCTCTGACTGCATGCTCTTCAGCTTCACAGAAAACAAAAATATTACCATAGTTGAAAATAATAATGTACTTCATGTATGTCAATGAATAAATATTCATAAACTGTATCAGTTTATGATTACCTGACTTTTGTTTGAGGTTGACCATAGCTATTAAGCAAAAAAGGTCAAAATTATTTGGTTTTATGTCTAAATTAATTGGGATGAACATATGGTCTCCAAATCAGGCATATGAGTGCTTTCAAGTAATGGTGATTTGCAAAGATCTTGAGTTAAAATAACATTGTCTTAAAATAAGCTTTTATTTGGAATAATAACAAAAATTAGTGGAAATGCCGGAAAAGTAGCTTTATTTTATATAGTCAACTGAGGAGAAGTATGTTAGTGTGATTTCAGACCTCAGGGTTCAGAGGGTCTCCTGTTCTCGCAGCCTTTCTTGGCTGTAATGAATCAGTCTGCACAGGATGTGGCTGCTAACAGATGATAATGCAAAGTGAAGGGCTGGGCCATGAAAAGCCCCAGGGTGGCTCAGCGTGGTGCTGAGTTCTCACGAAGAGCTGATTGCTTTCCAAAAATAAGAACAGGAACTAGGGCAGATAATCCATGTAAAATGCACTTTCCACCCTTACCCCTTACAACAATTTATTATTTTCAGTATTATAGAGCTTTACATGTTGATTACATACATAATCCATCCGGGCACCCACATCAACCTACACACACTTCTGCTGTATTCTTGAAAACCACATTGTGAGAATTTCTCTGGGATCCTGTTTTGTGGGTGTAAGAGAATATATAAATAGATTCATGTTTTCCCATATTTTAAACCAAATATGACTGCAAATAGGACAGCAGAAATATGATTATTTGAAATTATTTCCTCTGTTTTAAATCTTTCATTTTATTAGGCTAAGGTAGTCTGGGCCATTCACATTGCATGGGAAAGATGCTCTTGTTGGTGGCATTACCACTGCTCAGAGTTCACATTGTGTCAGCACTTCTTTTATAAATATAACTCCTTATTTCAGAAGCTTAATAACATAATAAGCCTTGAAATTTCATATGTGTTTGAAACTTGGCACAGAGTATTCATTTTGCCTTTTACCACATTAAATAAAAAAAATTATATATATATTAGAGGGGAATGTAAATAAAAAATAAGTTTGTGTTTTGCTGCATCTTGTATCTCAAAGTTAGTTTTGTTTATGAAATGAAATGGTTTGAACTTGCAGCTCCAAATAGAAACCTTTGAAATATTTTTCTGAAGTCACAATAGTTAGCATTTGCAAATCAGGCCTACACACATCATACAAACTTGCAAAGCTCACTAACAATGAGTGAAATTCTCTCATCAGTGTCAGCAGAGCTATTTCTGTGCAGTAACAGTTGTAAAATTGAACGTGTACAGAGAACAGAAAGATGAACATGCTTTTCCTTTGGTTTTTTTTTTTCATTTATAATTTCAAGTTTTCTCCTTAACAAAGTTCATTTTCTTAACAGCGGTGATGTTGAAGTAAATCAAATGCAGGCTTTTGCCCATCTTGTGGAAAAAAAATGCAAGCTTGTAAAATTTCCAGGCTGTTTTCTAAACTGTAAAAAAAAAAATGGAGCAGGCTCTAGTCTCAATAAAGTATTGAATCTTTTGATGTTTGCTTACTCCTTCAAGATAACCCTGAAATTATCCTGAGGGTTACTAAGGGCATAGCATGCCTGGGTATAATATCTTCTTGCACAGATGTATATTTTTTCTTAAAGGCAGAACTAGTACAGAGATCCGATATTAATGACAGCTTTAGTCTGACCTAAATCACTTCCAGCTTTTTCCTTATGGATTCACTTAAGCCTCTGCATAGGGGGTAAAGGATCTGGCTGTTTGAATCTGCAATACTTTATTCTTCCTTGGCATTCATTTCATCTGCACGTACATGCCTACACAAAGCGCTCCTCCTCACTGAGGAGCATTGATCTGCTCAGAAGACTAGACATACTCTTCAGTCTTTCTTTACCCAGCCAATTTCAAAAAGGGTACAAAACCTCTAGAGTTGGAAAAAAAGAAAAAAAAAAAAGGCACTTTTTTTTCTCCCTCCATTCAAATCCCACTTTCAGCGGGATGGCCATAATTATCTACTTTGTGTTGGAAAATCCATACTCACTTCAAGCACTTAGGGTCAAATTTAGAGTACTCTTCCACTCAACCTGATTTCTCACTCTTATTTACCTATGGGAAGCTTACCACATCTATAATATCCTTCTAGAAGAAATGCTGTGTGTTTTTAGTATAATACAAGCACAGCAGTCAGGATTCAACTTACTTAATATTAGAGCTATAAAAATTAGGCTTTTTTTCTCAATTTAGGCATCTCTAGGTCTTTTTACAATTCATGTAAAGAAACATGTTTGTCTAGGGTGTGACTCATATTAGTTCAGGAGTGCTAGCTAAAGGAGGTGAGATAAATCACCCTATGCTGTGGCTTGTTTCTCTCTCTGCTCTACAGAAAGCATAAGCTGATTAACTCAAATATAGACACCTGCCTTTTACACCAACTGTCTATATTTATATCTGAAATGATAGCCCCAATCTGTGCCAGCTCCTCTGCTGGAAAATGCAGGTGTCTGCCATTTGAAATCTGTGTCAATCTATGGCAGCTGAGAGCCTCATGCAGTGCTTTGCCTTAGCAAACCCACCCCAGTGCTTCTGGGTGTTGGTCAATGGCAACACTCTTTGTAGAAGGAAAATACAAAGATCAGTATATTAAATAATATCTATTTTACAGAGTGCAGTGAAACATTTTATTTACCATGAAGACTACATTTCACAGTCCAGATATTCTTGTTAGAGAAATTGTAAACCAAATTACTTCCTCTTGCAGTAAAGCTACTTGTGCATGCAAAGGTAGATTTTCCATCAAATTCAGTGGGAGGGAGATAAGGCTGTATAATCATGCAACAAGACTGTTGTCTAGAAAATCATCTAGAAAAACTCTTAAGTATTAAAATTTGCTTCTTTTTTTTTTTCTTTTGAAAATGCTAGTAGATTCCCACCTACTCATTGATACTGTAATTGAGTCCAGCAGTATCTGCACCTGCTTCTGCACCTGTTGGCAGTTGCAATTGCTCTGGTGTGACCACAGAAAGGCTACTGCAAATCAACCTGAAATTATTGAAGGGTGAGAGGGAGTTGCTGAAGCAAAGTTTGCTTGCTGGTCTGTAGGGCTGACCCGAGCATAGAAACAGGATGTGAGTAGAGAGCTCCATAAGCAGAGGACGTTATAACCTGCTTGGGATGTCTCCAGGTTTCATTCTGTCTAATAAGGTATGAGTAACTGAAAACCTTTCTGATGAGAAACCCCTAACTTTGGAGGGGGTATGGAAAAGGGGCTTCCTTGTCCCTGTGTTGTGAAAGTTGTGATAGTTTAATATTTTCTGAATCTATAGTGGTCAAACTTCTTGTTGCCTAAAAGGTTCAAAATCCACTACAGATAATACTCTGGAATTACATATAACTCATTTTTAACTGAAATGCTGGAACCTGGGGTAGAGGGAAGAAAATACCTTGGAAGTAGAGATTTTAGGGTATGGAGTTATGAGCTTTGGGTTTTAACAAATGACTAAACAGAGTATATTGTGTATTCCTATAGGCTTGGGGAAAGCGTGAGACTTTGCTTTGTTGAAGTAATTGCTTGATCTTAGAAGAAAGCCGTTGTGCAGGCTTATGGGGATTTCTGCATCCCCTAAATCACCCTATCATCATGTGAAAGCACAGTGAGGGTGTACCTCCTGGGGGCTTATCTCTGATGTGAGACCAGGTGCTACGACATCCTATCAGTTATCTCCAGTGAGAAAATAACTGTACAGAGTCTCCAAAGCAGATATTATCTGCTTCCCTAAACATCCTGTTCACTCTGTGTATTGTGTGGATTAAACTGGGTTGTGAAGACATCGAAACTGGAACTGAGACTCCTGCTGGAAACCTGCATTGTTCCTGTTAGCTCACCTTCTCTGTTCCACTGCAGATGTGCTTCGAAAGCCTTTGCCTATTGCTTCTCAGGCCTGGGGCAGTGAATTAATCATGTGTAACATAGAGAATTCAGCACTAGTAAGTGGTTGTGCTGGCATTCAAAGAGTTTTCAGCTCTGAAGAGAAGAGTGGTGCAGGGGTTTTACTCCTGCAGAAGACTAGAGGACCAACAAGGCTGCACTTGAATATTTTGGGTAGAGTGATTGGTTAGGAGTTTTCCTGTTCTTAGGATCGGAACCTAGCTAGCATTCATCTTATTTCTAATATGGAGATTGTTGGGCCATTGGTTTTTAATTTTTTTAGCATGTTTTAATTATTACAAAATGAAAAGTAGAGATGTGTGAGCAAAGTTAACTTAAACCTGTCAAAAAAAAAATATAGTCTGCCAAAAGATGTGACAGTGTTTGGGAGCTGTTGTTAAAACAACAACTCTCTCTCCTCCACCCTCCCCAAATAAAAGAAACTGAATCCATAAAAAAAACCCATTAAAAAAAAAAAGCCCCAAAACCCCTTCAGCTAACAAGTGACTCTAAGTTTTGTTTGGTAATAGTAAGATTTCATAGAGTGAGGGATGTTGGTTTTGCTGTGACATTTTTGGTGAGGTTTTTTTTTTTTTTGGTGTTTTTTTTGGGGGGAGGAGGGGTTTGTTGTTGGTTGTTTCTTTGTAGGGGTTGGTTTGTTCGTTGTTCAAAGTGAACTACAGTGGTACTCTTTCTATCAAGCCATTTAGTTCAGCAGTAAAGCTCCAGGGATGCAATCTGGAACAGGTCTGGTAGAGACCTTGGTGGAAAGCACAGGAGAGCTGCTTTTTTTCATCATGCTGAGCTGATGGAGGTGTTAGGTTACTTCTGCTTGCAAAGTCCGAGCTTGTTGCTGGCACTCAGAAACCCACCTTTTAACAAACTCTAGCATGGCTTGAGTTCTGTGAGTCTGCCTTACCTAGCTCCGTGGTGGGAGTTCCCCAAACAGTGTGTTCTGAGCAATTAAAAACTGTTTCAGTGCCAACAGCAGGTCACCTGTGAGGGAGGATCCAATTTTGTATTCCTCCTTATGTCTGAGACTCCTGTCCTCTGCAGTGCTGGTGTTGGACTCTAATGCATTTCTGTCCATGTACTGTACTGAGGCTCTGAAAAGCTCGATTTAAATCCTGGTGCACATCAAATAATCCCATATCCAAGCAGACCGCTGAATTTTCTCCCTCTTTCTTGCCTTTTGAAGCTTAAAGAGAACACTGAGAGTTATTGCAGTGACCTTGCTATTCTTCCATAAGGAATGGAAAACCAGGGTAGGATCTCTTGGGAAGTATTTTGATGGGGAGTGTAGTGACTAATTTGTTGTTACTGTGTTTAAGGAGCCTTTTGCTGCCGTTCTTTGGTCAGATGTCAGGTTGTCTAGAGTTGGAGACTGTCAATGTAGGTGTCTCTGGCCTGCAGAGAAATGCTGCCCTGTGACTGACCAGCCAGAGGCTTCATCCGACCTGTGAGCTCCAAAATGTGCCATGCTGATCACAGTCTCTCCTGGGGAAAGGGATTAGAGCCATTCTGGCATGAACTATTGGTAGAGTGGCATCACTGCTGGTGATTGGGGCTGATTGTGACTTTTCAGGGCACCATAGTGCTCTCTTTCAATTTGTGCTGGTTTGGTGAAATGATTTCTTTTTTGCTGAAGTTAATATGGAAAAAAAGCAGTGACTATTCCTTATGATTCCTTTTTGGATACTTTCACTGGTGACTGATAGGTGTTTGGACAGGCTTTGTTTACAAACTGATATATGCTTTTCTCCAGGGAGAATGGGGGGAATAGGGACCCTCAGGAAGTCTCTGCCTCTGCCCACCAGGGCAGGAGATGCTGCCCTTTCCCAGGGTATGTCCCAGGTGACACCAGCATCACCAGGCTGTCCTGCCTTTCCTCGGCAGGGCCGCAGGTCTCCTGGCAGTACTGTACTCGGCAATGGGCAGTTTTACCCGGTAAAACGAATGATTAGAGGTCTTGGGGCCAAAACGATCTCAACCTATTCTCAAACTTTCAGTGGGTGAGGGGGCTGGCTTGCTGGTGTGAAGCCGCACCGTGGAATGCGAGTGCTCAGTGGGCCACTTTTGGTAAGCAGAACTGGTGCGGCGGGATGAACTGAACGCTGGGTTAAGGCGCCCGATGCCGACACTCATCAGAGCCCAGAAAAAGTGTTGGTTGATCTAGACAGCAGGACGGTTGCCGTGGAAGTTGGAATCTGCTAAGGTGTGTGTAACAACTCCTGCCGAATCAACTGGCCCTGAAAATGGATGGCGCTGGAGCGTCCGGCCCATACCCGGCCATCGCCGGCAGTGCGATGCCTGGGGGAGCTGGGCCGCGACGAGTAGGAGGACAGCTGCGGTGTGCCTTGAAGCCTGGAGCGTGGGCCCGGGTGGAGCCGCCGCAGGTGCAGGTCTTGGTGGTAGTAGCAAATATTCAAACGAGAGCTTTGAAGGCCAAAGTGGAGCAGGGTTCCATGTGAACAGCTGTTGAACATGGGTCAGTCGGTCCTAAGCGACAGGCGAGCGCCGTTCCGAAAGGGCGGGCAATGGCCTCCGTTGCCCTCAGCTGATCGAAAGGGATTCGGGGATCTGAACCCGACTTGAGTGTACCTGGAGTGCACGGAGCTCTGCTGCCACGTGCAGCCGCAGCCTCTGGAGGAGGCCCTGCCGAACAAAGTCCTCTGCTCCCGTGGAACAGCTGTGCTCGGCGGGGGGGGAGAGCCCAGCCTGCGGCCTCAGGAGTCTGAGGGGTTCAAGGTGCTACAACAATCTGGGATGAGGTGTCTGGTGTGACATTTCTGCCCAGCTCCTCGGTAGGCAAAGCTGGAGATGAGCTCCGTGCAGATCTTAGTCTGTTGTATGGGGGATATTGGCAAATGACAATAAATTGTTCTCACTTTGGAAGGTGTTCAGATAGAGATATCTGGCAGGGGCAAGCCAGCCTGCCCTTCCCCCTCCCTCCCCCTTTGCCCTTCTGGTAATCTGAAACATTTACAGCTCTTATCTGCAAGTTCTGCATTGTCTGTAAGAGAGCTGGAGATGGATCTGTTCTTGCTCACTGCCTATCCAAGGCACGTGGAGAGATCCAAGTTATGTGGAGAGGTCTGGTCTGGGCAGTGTGTGCTTGACACCTTTTCCCAGTGCTTCCACACAACACAGTGCCATCTCTGTGCTTTGTCACGGGAGCATGGTGGTTTTGTGGCAAGCTACTTCAGTGTCTCTTCTTACAAACACGTCTCTGGCTTCCAAGTATTAACAGGCTCTAAATTTCTTCACTCTGATGAAGGAAAATGTATATAATCCAATGGAATGCCGCTTCTCCCAGGGAATATTGTCTGGATAAAGGCCTTCCTGTAACCAAAGTTTGCAGGAATGTTGTTTCCAGTATTAGCATTTCCTTATCAATGGTTTTAATGATCTTTAAAAGCAGCTTGGAAGGTTTGTTCAGTCTTTGGATTATGATGTAATTATTTCTTAAACTCAGTATTAAGGCTAGATTTGATTTTATTTTATAAATGAAATCTGACTTGTGAATGTGCATAGGATGAGGCAGAAGAGTTTAAAAGTTTTTCAAAAATGTAAACAGCTAGATTCTTTGGGTCTTTGATATAAAGCATTCAATAAAAATGTTGATTTGCATGCTGTAGCTGTGCAGCTGTATTGTGGTCCTCACAGTTAGCTGATCTGGCTTCAGTGAAATTCCTGGGTTATCTTCCAGTTTATCAATTCAGACTGCAGCTGGCTGGACTCCATGCCAGCACAACTGGTGGGAGTCATGCAGAGAAGATAGGGCTGAATGGTGGGAGTACCTAAAACTAATGCTGTTGCTGCTGAAGAAGAATGCTGGATCATGAAATCAGGGCCTTGATGTTTGCAAAGTAGTAACAATGTGCACAAAACATAATTCTCTGGAATGTTGCTCTGTTTGTTTGTAAAAGCTGAAAAAAAAATGTTACCGACTTGAAAGCCTTCCTAGACAGGTATCATTGGTCTCACTGGCTGTCATCATGGGAGTAATGAGTGAGCTGGAATTGTTTTAAGCAGAAGTAGGAGGTGAACCTTAGTTCTTAACAGCGTCTGCCTTAATCTAAAAAAGTTTCTTTGAAACACTGTTTAGATGTTTTCTTCTATTATATCACTGCACAGTGTACTGGTGGCATTTTTTTCAGTCTCAAAGCAAAGATTCTAAGTTATTGAAAACTGCAAATGTACAATTGCTGCACTTATTTATGGTGATTTTCTCTCTGATTCATTGATCAGAATACGAGCTTGTTTCTGCAAAATAGGAGGAAATTTGTAGGCTAGGATGTTATAAGCCACTTTTAAGCTTCTAAGTTATCTGGAAAGTAAAAAGGGTCAAATCAGAGACTCAAAGCTCTTATTACATTTTAAGATTTCTGAGGTACCAGGAAGTTTGTAAGGTCAGTAACAACATGTGATGACTGTCAGAGTTAGAAAACATTTCTTGTGGTACTTAAGGAATTTTTGGGGTTTTGGTTATTTTCTGGGGGTGTGGGGTTTTTTTATTATTATTATTTATTATTTTGGGGGGTTTTGGGATTTTTTTTTCCCTAATTTGCAAGGGCAGAAGGATTGAGAACCTGATCCTCTTCTGAAGGCTGGCAAATAAAGCCTGGAGGCATCACTGTGGTTCAGGACAAGGAGCTGTCTGTTCTGAGGGTCATACTGTGGTACCTCAGCCTGACTGGATGATGTTTGATGTGCATAAGGAAGGCAGACCTTGATCTTAATTGTACTTATGCTTGTTCCTTTCCCCCTACTTGTTCCCCCACCAACTCTGTTAGGAAAAAATACGATACCTTAGAAATGTCATGCTTTCTCAACTCATTGCTAGGTACCTTCTCTTAAAGCTTTTTGTCTTCAATTAATATGGGGTTCTTCAACATACACAATACCTGACTTCAGCATTAAGTGATATTGCATCTTAAATTCTGATGTGACATTATTTTTCTTCAAATTTCATATTCAGTTTCTGAAGTAATATTTGTAGAATCTAGTAAATATTGTCTACTGACAGCTTCAACTCAGTTCTTGGCCAGAGAATTTTAGACATCTATGAAAGCTTATGGTGATAACAAAGCAAAATGTAATTTTTACTTCCAGTTTCCTTAAATGTTTGAATCGAGAATTATTTGTTTGGCTCAGATGGTGTTTATTTTCCTTTCAGATGGAGGTGAGCTGTAGCTTTATTTGAGACGATATAAATAACTCTTTAAAAGATGCGGTAATGACAGTGTTGGCTACTGTTACTCTGTTGAATTCTTTGATTAGTAATTAGATTACTTAGTAATCCAGGAGCAGAGGGTGCAATTGATTCTCCCCTGGTGACAGAGCTTTGCCATTGTCTTCCTTCCTCAGCTGAAGGGGCAGCCCATGAGGCAAGGGGCAGCAGGGGCTTCTCCTGGGGCTGGAAAAGAGCCATGTACCAGAAGGCTGCCGCATCTGGGCTTCTGGATAGGTCAGATAGCTGCCTGTGAGGTGCCACTTCCAAGTGGTTTGAGTGGTTTGGCTGCTCTCACTCCTGCATGAGGAGGTGCTGTGGCAGAGAGAGAGCATCTGTCTGTCTTGCTGGTCACATCTGACCCATGGGAACTGATGACTCACTCTTGAGGCCTCTCTATCTCTGGTGACTGCATAAACTGGAGCTTACGCAGAGGAGCTCCCTCTGTCCTGGTAAACCATCCTCTCACTTCCTGTGTGTGGAGTTATTGGGGTTTAAAGATATGTGGGTGTGTACTTAAGGAAGTTTCAGCTTCTTCATTCTCTTCTAAATTAACAACTTGTTGTGGCAGCACTAGGAGCTTGGGCTGTCCCCATTGGATGCTGCCTGTTCCTTAGCCTCCCTGGCAGTGCTGCCAGCGGAGGGAATTGTCTGCCACCCATGGCATCCCTCTACCCGCTGCCCAGTCAGCTTGGGGCTCACCCACTTCCCTTCTGGGGTGCTGCCTGTATCAGACCAGACACCTGGGCTAATAAAAGAAAATAGTAGTAATGTATTCATTGTTTTATAAACAAAAACACTTACAACCCCTATTTGGTCCCTCATAGACTTTCACCCAGTCTTGCCTTTTCTAAATTTATTTAGAAAAAAAAATAGTGATGTTCTGCTGTATTATCTAAAGTGAAAACAGTCTTTGCTGAGGAATGTGGTTTGCCTTTAAATCTAGCTGACTTCATTGTGATTTCTGTGTCTGTTTAGGTAGTGGAATGACAAAAGATCTTGAAATTTCTGAAAACAAGCCTGCTGAGATATATAATAATAAAAGAACTGGTATGATTCTCCGTACCTTAATTGTGTGTCTTGTGGTGTACAGGTAAATATCTGTTATGTTCTGCTTAGTCTGTTTTGTATGAGGTAATTGTTTTTTCTGTCACATTTCAGAAGTCAGGAATTTATCCTCAATGGAATTGACGAACATAATCCTGTTACATGTCTTAAGCACTTCAATGGGAGGCTTCACCATTTTTATCTATAAACCATCTCTATTAAGAGTTGAACTTATGGTAGTATAGCACCATCTGTTAATTATTTGGTATAAATAGATGTTCATATATACTTTGTGAGACATGATCATTTCTTTAATACGCTCAGCCTCCTAAAGCAGAATTTATTAATGGTAAACCATGTAAATAAATATATATACATGTACATGGCCTTTCTAGGGACATTCTAGTTGTCAACAATTGTATTCAGGTTTATTATGATTAGCTACCCTTGGTGCCTATTCAGAACACACCTGGACATTAAAAAGATGCAGTACTTGCTTTTAAGGTTTACAGACTACTGGGCTAGACTTGAAATTAGTGGGAGGGCATTGAGGAAAAACAGGGATAGCTGGAGGAAAGAACAAAGGCTGTGCTTGCGTGGTTGTGTGGCTTACGTCACTTCGTTAGGCAAACAGGGTGGTTCTGCTAAGCCCTCTGACTTTGTAGTTGTGAGGATACGTGCCTCTTGTACCATGCCAAACCATCCCACTGATAGAGAAGTTAAATTGTTCTCCATCTACCTGTCATCTTGCCAAAAAACAACACGTAGATTGTGATGTGGGGGATAAGATCAAATGTAAGGGATCAGTAGTGCCTTTGGGAATATCTCCCTCGCTCCTTCTCATGGGAGACTTGCCTGCTTGCTGTCCCCAGTGTTAGTCTTATTGTTGCCCTGTTAGTATTTCATACACCTGGGTTTTTTTTGTAATCTGTTCTGCAGCAATCATTCTCTGATAGGGGGTAGTAGGTATTAAAAAGGAACATCCAACAAGGATGTAGTTATCTCTCTTCCATTCTGGACTTTGTTCTTCCGTTTTGAAATTTCAGCTGGCAAAGCATTGATGCAGAATGACACTTTGGCATTGTTTTACGTGTACTGGTGTTGTAGATGTGATCGCAACAGACAAAAATGCTTGTGCTGGTATAATTTTGCTGGGGAGGTAAGTGAAGTTAAAGCATTATACCACAATAAAAAAACCTTTACTCATAACATGAAGTTGCAGATAAGGAGGGATCTTCCAGTTTTACTAGTCTATCTTGGGTATGTCTGTGATCTTAGTGGGTCTTTCCCATCCTACCTAATCTGAATCTGATCATATAAACTAATGGGGATAATCAGTTAGAAAAGATTAATTTCAAAGGGAAGATTGTCACTCTTGCTTGAAACAAGATGCTTATCTGGCAGTATCTTTCCTTCCAAGGCTTGTGAAGGCATATGGGACCAATGCTGGTGCATTTGTTAGCACTGCTATAGCCACTTGCCTGTATGGAGAATTTGTTGCCAGTGCTTAAAAAGTTCTCTTTCCTTTCAATGTCCTTAGCCTGTCATCTGCCATGGTGACTACAAAGACTTGCTCCCTCAATGTGCTGCTGTCTTGATATTACTGCTCTACGATCACCACATGCCTTCCTGGCTGTGTACAGTGGACTTGGGGCTTGTCTCCAAGACTCACTTGTTGACCAAGTCTGTTATCACCCTCTGGAATGTGCTTGGGGTGACTCTGGCACACCTGGGAGGAAATGAGGGCCACTTTGCCCCCATACAGTACATGCTATGGCACATGCCAGGGTACAGCAGAGGCAAAGTCCTTTCATCAGCGTCACAGGACTAGGTCAGGCAGCTGTAATAGCCCAGGTCTGCTCTACATAGGCCAAGCACTGCGTGTTTCAAAGGCAAATGGGGCCTGTAAGAAGCCTGAACAAAACTCAATAATGAAGCTGGACTTGTAGGAAAATTGTGGGCTTTGCACTCTTCCTCGATCAGTGTACTTAAAATAGTTAATTCTGGTTAGTTTGCATCAGAGAGACAGGTAATAGTATGTAGCCTTTGTTGCTAAAATTAAATTGAATTCTGAGGAAATCTGTCTTTTCTTTATATCAGAAAGTGCTGTAGGCTCTGGACTCCTTGTAGCAGGAGCCTGGGACTGCTACTTGCTCTGCTCTTGCACTGTGTGCAGCGGCAGCTCTAGGGTGAGGAAATGATTCTGGAGTAGCTTAGCTGGCTAAACCTGGCACCTGAATTATGTTAATCGGCATTCCTTGCTTAATGAAAACCAAAATGAGTTATTGAAATATCAGTCACACTTCCTGATGATGTGACCACTTTTTGGAGGTGATCCTAGATCTTTGCTTCAGCATTTGCCTGACAGTCATACATCTCTTATTTTTCCTCAGCTGTGAGGAGGGATGCAAGTGTGTATGACTGTTACTACAGTAACACTGTGATTGAACGTTCTAGTAGGAATGTGTTTATCTTAAAACCTATATTTATCTTTTTGTGAACATTCTCAATTTAGCTAAGACCCTTTCAAAGTGAAAGTTTAAATTTATTCCACTGGAAGATGCTTTCTTGCGACAAACTTAGAAATATATTATGAACAAATTGTGTGTGCAGAGGGGGCGTTGTCTGAAAAACGTTCTTTTTAGAAATGAGTTGGATGCCTGAAATATCTACCTACAGCAAGCAATAAAAACTATTTAACTGATTTTCCCAACCAGAGCAATATGATAACAGATTGAACTAAACTGAAGAAGCCAAAACTGAACTTGTGGGTCTGATTTAATTTAAGTGGCCAAAATATGTATTTTACTTACTTGTATATGCTTGCATCAAGCCTTGAATTAGAAATGGAGACAAGGAGAAAAACAGTGGGTAGAAAAGGGATGGGAGCCTTTCCACCACTTTCAGCAGATGTTGACCACTTTCAGCAGATGTTGACTCAGATTCTTATTCTATGTCTTCTTAGCAGAAAGACTCTCCTGTGTAAGCTAAGGAGAACAACATCCTATCTCCTTCCTTCTCTCTGTATTAAGTGTGTGGGCCTGCTACAGCATGAGCAGAAATAAGCAATCCACTGAAGCCTGTGGGCTATCTCCTTGTTAATAAATGCTGCCTATCACAGATGGAGCTTTAGGCTATTAACCAAACTTGTTGAGCACAGGGAATACTAATGAGCAACCATGGTTGGCACTGATGGAGACAGGATTCTCAGGCTCATGAAGGCTAGGATTAGATTTCCTTGGGAGGGTTTTTGACTGAGATCTCTTGTCCTTGGTTGGCCACTGACTGTGTTTTGTTTCGCTTTTTGAAGCCAGACTGCCTTTTTTTGAGAGAGAAGTTCAGGTGCAGTGTGGGAATATGATTTTATTGCAATTCATGTAATCACTGGTGTCTTTGCTCTTAGAATTGAGACAGTGAGTATCTTAGAACTTGTAACAGGACCAGTGCTCTCCCAGCTGGTTGATATAACTGGTCTAATTTGTATGAACATTGTACTTAAGACCTACTTACGGACCTGCACATCATTGTGCAAAGGGCTATGCAAACACAGACCAAAATGTCAATACCCAGCCTTGTAATTTCAATAAGATGACTAGGAATTAGAGGAATACAGAATGATGGAAAATGGGAAGAAGAGAGCAATGAGCAGTTGTTGGTGTGCTGTATGGACTTGTGTAAGACAGCCATCCTTCAGAACTGGGATGGAACACACTGGTTCCATCATATACCATACTGCTAACGAAACAAAACATGGGGGCTACTCTGCCTTCTGAGGTTTGCTGACATCTAAATGAGACCCATTCTAATAGGAATAAAGTGATTTGAATATTATATTTTTGGGAGGTTATTTTTTTACCACAAAATTGAAATGCCTTTGACAGCCATGCTGAAGCCTCTTTACTCATAGGTTTTGTCACGGGGACTGGAGAGGGTAAGACAATTCTAGTGGATGTACAGGAAGAAAATGGGATTTTATTCACTTCTGTTGATTCACTTCCATGCTAATGCTTCTGACTTTGGCAAGAGGTGTTAGTAGTCTGTGAGAATTCATGCAGGTGCAGTGTCTGCAGTCCTTCCCCTGGGAAATGATTTATCAGCAGCCTAAAGCAATAACTGGAACAGCCACCTGCCTTATGCCATTGCAGTTGGCAGTAATGTTATTGTGTGAAGGTTGCTATATGTGTAGAGGCCATCATCTCTTTCTGCCCTGATCAGGAAAGAGCTGTGTGAAAGCAGAAAGTTTCTTCCATGCTTGAAACTTCAAGTTAATGATTTGTTTCACTGCCTGGCTTGCCTGTAAGTGCATTGTCGGGTGATCTTATTGGAATGACAGGTCAGGAGAGCTCTTACCTCTCCTACTATTAATGTTTGTTTAGGCATGTAGGTATTTCCTGCAAAGCCAGCTCAACAGAGCAACTAGAGCCTGGCCATGCAATCATCTGTAGTGCAGGAAAGCTAAAAGTTCAAGCTGTTCTGCAGTTTGCATAGTTTACCCTTTTGAACTTGGCAGTATAATCTCTTCTGCATGTTTGTGGATTCTGCTTAAAATCTCCAACACACTGGAGTTTATCTCCAAAAGTAAATGAGAAGTAGAGAGAACAGAGCACCTCTGAAAGCCTTACTTCAAGTTATTTCTTCCCTTCTTTAGGTGAAAGAAACTTCATGTGAGGTTGTGTGGGGGTATCTTCTTGATCATTGGGCAAGAAAAGCCTGGATCTTGGCATTCATAGTCCTTGAATAAAACTCTTGCAGGATGCACAATCCAGCTCCCAAAAGCACAGCCAGCTCTGAAGTTGGGTACAGCTGCTCAGAGCCTTGCCCAGTCAAGTTGTGAATATCTCTAAAATACAAAACTAGTAAAACACAAGAAGTTCCACCTTAATATGAGAAAGAACTACTTTACATTGAGGATGGCAGAGCACTGGAAAAGGCTGCACAGCAAGGTTATGGAGTTTCCTTTTCTGGAGATATTGATAACTCACCTGGATGCATTCCCTTGTAACCTGCTCTAGGTGACCCTACCTTGGCAAGGGGTTTGGACAAAATTATCTCCAGAGATCCCTTCTAATCCCAAATATTCTGTAATCTCAAAGGATTGAGACAATACAAAGGGCAGCCTGGGCTAGTATTTGGTCATCTTTATTTTGACCTCTCCCCATGAGACTCAAGGGCTTCTGATGACTGACTCTTTCAGCCCAATTAATGGTACTGCACTTCCTTATAGGGCAGTTCTCTACTTTCCTTACATGCCAGCCATCCATCCCATACCTCTGACTTGGCTAGTGTTGATACTGAGGGAGACTGTTAGGAAAGCTTTGGGAGAACCAAGCTAAAGGATATCTACTGCTCTTTGTTCAAAGTCACCTTTTTCTTCATAGAAGCAGATCATATCAGTTGAGCACTATCTCCTCTTGGTAACTCCCCATTGCCAGTTCTCCATGATCTTCTCATTTTTACTGTGCTTAGAAATGGCTTTGAAGACTTGCTCCACAGTCTTTCCAGGGACTGTGATTAAGTCTGTGGTTTCCCAAGATAATACCTCTTGAAGAGGAATCTGACCTTTTTGCATTTCTAAAGTCATGGGGTCCTCCTAAAAGTGCCATGACCTTTTAAAGGCAAGAGGATGGCATCCCAGGGGTGCTGGCCAGCAGTCTCACTCACCATTTGTCACATGAGTCTATAGGACCAGACAAATATTCAGTCTGCTCTCCCACTGGGCAGAGGAACCAGCAATGCCTGAGATCAAACCTCACCAGTAAAGGCCTTTTCTGCTTCTGTTAGAACCAAGTTCCCCCAGCCCATTCAGCAACAGAACCATGCTATCTATAAATTAGATTTTTATGACTCTGCACCAGAAGAAGACCTTGTTGCTTCCTCTTACACTTTATTAATTTTTGGCTCTGAGGCAGCTTCAGCTTCTCTATGACCCTCCCTGTACACTGGCATTGTTTGTTTCCTTAAACTTTCTGCTTTTGGTATGCTTTTGTGACATCTCATCAAGTCATCAGGGATGAGTTTAGTTTTTTTCAAAACTAACGAAGTAAATACTTTCTTGGGACTTTGCCTGAGTAAGAGCAGTTTTTTTAAGATTGAAACTCAGAAATAGTACCCTGACAACATATAGGATTACCTAGGGCTGAGGTAACTTGCAGTGCTTGGGACAGAAGTATTGTGTGGGCTGATAAAGTATTTGTGGGTATGTAAAGGGACTGCTAAAGGTAATCTTATTTTTGATGAGAACTTATGAATATTCACTCACTTCCTTTTCAGTTTCAGTAGCTATTTCCTATTGCAGCCTGTTGTGCATTGAATTGTTGGGGGTGTGTTCCACACCCACTCTTCAGGTGTTGCCAACTCTCCCAAGCATTCATTCTGATTAAAGGAATTGCTGGGCTGTATTATCTGAATTCTTTTGGCCTTATTCGTGTTAGCCTGAAGGAGGAGGGAAGAAAAAGCACAATTTTAAGGGCTTCAAAAGCCACAGCACAGGCAGCTCCTACTGGTGTGGTACAGGGCAGGATGAAGGTAGGTGTTACAGCCAAGCTCCTGATGACTGGTTACAAGTCAAGGAAGCAATTACTGTACTGCTGCTGATTCTCTCAGCACTCAGGAGAAGGGGTTTAGCCTGTGCACTCCTAAACACACTAACTTGGTTTTGGTCTCTGTACAGCCTGCTGAAACACTTCTGGCTGCAGAATCTCCTGCAAGTAGAGCATGAAGGAAAAATATAAAATTTCTCTGAGCTAGAATGAATATCAAACTCAGTTGTGTGTTACTTGACAGATAGCTCTGTTGGAGATGAATGGAGATAAATGGGATCTTGGAGCTGTAATGTGGCTCAGTGCTTGAGCATGTTTCACCAGCACTGAGTTTAGCTTTATATAGGTTGGGAAAACAGACAACACTGTGACGTCCATTTTATAAATCTATTACTAAAACTGACTTTTTTACAGCTTCTTCTGCCTTCAAGGCTGCTAGAAATCCCCAGTATGAAGCCAGAAAGAACATAATCTGTTGAACTGCAATGCTGAAGCAGATTTGCAAACATCAATAGTGAATAAAATATTCTGCTTAGAAACATAAATCACTACAATCGCTGAAATAGCTGACTATGATAAAAAGGCAATGAATTTTTCATGAAGTACAGCAATAGCACCAGATGGCTATTGGGCTTGTGGGAGAATCTTTCCATTTCTCATTAATTCTGAAAAACAGTGAACTAAAAACAGCATGCAGTGATGAACTGGTCACACACAATGTTAGTTTGAAGCTAAAATAAGTAGATGGAGTCAGATTTGTTCTAAACTGGCTTATTGTCCTGGACTTCTACTTGAGATCTGGCTCCATGAGTTCTTGTCTACACAGGTCTCTCTGCAGTGTGTAGGTGGGTGGTATTCGGTTTAAATTGCTTTATGCTCACACAGTTGTCTTCTGTCCTTTTTTTTTAATCTTGTCAAATCCTGCTATAATTAACTGCTTTCAAAAGAGGTGTTACCCAGAAGGGATGAGACCACTGTAGAAGTTCACATGAACTTTAACCATGTCATGTGAGCTTTGGTGGTAGTGTCTGCAGCGCATGGCTTTGTTATTTGAAAGTCATGTTAGTATAGTGTTGTACTTTCCAGTGTTGAAGCAACATTTTTATTGAACATTGGTGTGTGTCTGTTACTTAAATTTATGGCAGTTTCTAGCCAGGAGTGTATTATGTCAAGCATTTGCTGCCTTTAGTCATGCCTGCTGACCTGCTTTGTCATCCCTAGTAGGGTAACAAACTAGTAATCTTAGAGTAAAAGTACAAATTGCTATTGATGTTATGCTTAGTGAAGGAGTAATTTGGGGCTCAGCTGTGACCTGTCAAAACCAAAGAAAAATGCTTGGTTAAGGATTCCTCAAACAGAAAATTCATTGTCGAGAGCTTTTTCCCCCTTCTTTTTTTAATATTTTTTTTTTTCTTCAAACCTAGATCATATTCTGGACCTCCGTTTGGAAATCCAAATTAAATTTTAGCCACCAACTGTGATTTTTGATTATTCTTTTTCTCACCTTTTATTTTCATAGTGGCATCTCGGCCAGTTTAACAAAAGCAAAGCATGGTTTTTTCCTATTGTACTTCTGAGCTGTGGGAAATGGATTTGAATATGTGGTAGCACATGTACAAGTAATGACTGCCTTAAACTGTTCCAGAGTAAGATTTAATGAACACTAATCCATATGAAGTTAAAGATTTTTTTAGTCATGTGACTTCATTTTACTTATTTTGTCAAGCGCCCCTCACAGTTTACACCCTCACTAGGAGAGCCTTTTTATGGAGAATTTATCTGTGTGTACTTTGCCCTCATTGACCTGCCAACACATGGGTGTGTCCAGTCTTGGAAGTGAAGCACGGAGTTCTCGTTCAGCTATGTGGTGGCTGACGTCCACATGCTACAATACAGGTCATGGTAGCTTTGGGGAGAAACAGTGTAGCTACATTATTAACCTGATGCTATTCCTCAACTAATGTGCCATGCCTTCCTGCAAAGTTAACCAGTGAGGTTGGCTGACAGAGCTTTCTAACTAGGGGTACTCTAACTAATCAGGATATACATTCCTGAGTATGCTTTTCAGGAGCTACACACACTGATGAGTGAGCACACACATATCAAGGCAAGGTATAGCTTTATGTTCCTGTGTGTAAAATGGATTAAGAGAATTGAGTCTAAATATTAAGCTATAACACTGCTTTAGATTAGTCCCCAAATTACGTTAGCCTGATGAACTGCACTCTGCTTGTGTAGCAGATTAGCATGTGTGGCTTGGCAGGTGGAAATGAGGAGGGGATAGAGGGCACCTGATCTCCAAGTCTGAATCCATAGTATGTTCCTAGGATTGGAATGGGAAGCAGGAGGCTTGTGCAGCCCCTCTGGGGCAGGTGCTGTCTCCCAGCACCAGCAGTTTAGGGCCAAGTTACTGAAGGATATTTCATTCTGGGCTGTTTCTGGCAACTGACTTCTGATTTAGTTGGTGGTGTTTTTCTTGCATTCTCTAGAATATTGTACTGCAGTATTATATAATCATTCTTTACAGGCCTTAGGCATGCTGCACACTGTAGAGCTGGCCAGCTTGGATCTCAAAGCTGGGACTATGGCAAGAAGTGCAGGAGCTGCAGGGAGGGTACTGTGTGTCCCCTTCCTTTCAGGAAGCCAGCACAGTTTACGTGGTGAAGTGTGCTGTTATCTGAGCTGCAACTCCTTGTTTCTGAGTTCATAAGTCTTACCTAAAAGCAACTGATCTGTAACTCCTAGGTTTTCTTTTGTTTAATTTAAACCACCTCAGATATGACCCTGAAACCAAATGAACAGGAAGATTTAAGAGCAGACTTGACAAAGCCTATTAAAAAAAAAAAAAAAGTAAGGGGGGAAAGAGACCTGAAACTGTGCCAAGAAGTTATGGAGGGGTGAATGGACTAGAACAAGAGTGGTTTGAAGCAAAGAACAACATGCAGAAGCAGACCTACAAAGTAGGTAACGTTACTCCAGTGTAAACATGTGCAACATGCTAATCCAACCCAGCTCTGTGAGATTCTTGTATGAACACAAGGTTCAGAGCATTACCGTTCAGTGGTGTGCCCCAGCAGAACCAGGCAATAAAAGAAGCACCCTGTCAGTGTTAGTCACTGTGGCTCTATCTGTGTATGAATGTTGATGATTGCATATGCAAGCTGTATTTCAGTTGTGTTTAAGTCTGTGTTGTAACTGTCTTGAAATGTACGCTGAAGATTTTATTGTCATGTTTAACTGTATAAAATTAGTAACAATGCAACTGTTCACTGCCAAAGTCATTCCACCTTAAACAAAACAAACCATTATCTTTCTCTGTCTACATTCTCTGGGTATAAACACGGGACTGCTTTAGCTGGCCAGAGAACTGCTCTGGCTATTTATAGCATTGCAAAAATCTTTCCAGATTCTCATTACCTATTAACAGGCCATTATTTTTGATATGGGACAAAATAAAAAATCACAGTGATCTTGAAGTGAACAGATAGGGAAAGGCTAGAGAATGCTGAGAGATGCAGCATTTCTGTTGTCCTTTTTGCTTTTTGGCAGTTGCTCCCAAATCACACTGCTGATCTACAAGATACTCGTGAACAATTCTCTTGTGAAAATACTCTCTGAAAAGCTTCATGATTCAGAGAAGAGGAAGATAAACACCTCTAGGGCTCTCACTGCTCCCTGATATCTTGTTTAACTGATGAATGCTGATTAGCTGGACCTGAGAAGTGCTGTTCTCAGTAAAACAAATGCAGGCAGCAGGAAATGTGTGGTTGTCTTGCTCTCATTTAATGTTTTCATTTTGTTTTGTTTTTATTTTTCATTGCTTTTAAAGTCATACCTGTGTCTGCTTGCATAACATATATAAAAAATACTGTACTTTAGTGTAAAGAAAACATATCTAAATATCTGAAAACCTGTCTAAAAGGGAAATGGGACTTTCTGAAATAACATAGGAGAACTTCATGTTTCAACTTCGTATTCCTGACCTCTGGCAACTGTTTAAAGCATACTAAAGGTATGAACTCGTGGTGTTGGTGGCTCAGAGGTCTTCAAAAGTAATTTTCAAACAGTGGTGTGCATATCTGCGTATGCAAATATACACACGTGTATTTGGGGGAATGCGCGTGCTATGCGGCTGCCCCTGCCCTCCCCTCCCCTGGCACCTTGCACACTGCAGTGCTAAAAGCAGGGAGGCAGGGCGGCTCCCGGTGCTGCCTGCCTTTCTGTGGCCCTGCCGAGGTCCCTGCTGGGGGAGGGAAGGTGTGTGGCTCCATTCACTCCTCCTGAATTGTGCAAGGCGAGCGTCAGCCTGAGGTCAAAGAAAGAGTCAAGTGCATTGATGCTATATAATGTTTTTTTCTTCCCAGTGTGTGGTGGTTTTTTGTTTTTGGTTTTTTGTTGTTTTTTTTTCTTCCTCCTCCCTGACCTTGTCTAATATATTTTTTTTTTCATCCTGGCAGTGCCCCTTTCCTCTTCTGCTATGACAGCATGAAGCAGGGCGAGCGTGGCCTTGGTGGGGTTTTGAAATGGGAGCGCGTTTCCTTTCCCAGTGCAGCGCGCTGAGTCAGAGCGGCCGCGGGCTTGTTCCTGGCAGCTGCCTCACGGCCGGGCTCCTGGGGCCGCACCCGCTGCCACATAAACAGAACACTCTGTCTGCTTACGAGTTCTGTACTTCGGCCAGTTCAGGGCATTTTTCCAAAGCTGTTCTATTGTCGCTTTTCCTTTGATGTGCAAAGCTGAGCAGGAGTGTGAGTGCCTGTTTCTGCAGCGAGGAGCTGGGGAGATAACAATGTTATCGGAGCATGAGATGAATATCCATGTAATGCTGTTAATATTCTGATAGCACCGGCTTTCAAGAGATAATGGAAAACTTTCAGACTTTTAGCCAGGCTCTTCTGCTTGTAACATTTTGGCTGGACTAACCCACTGAGAAAAAGGGATGCATATGACATGTCTGACCTTGATTTAGGGTGGTCCTTAAGACAACCAAAACCAACCCAAACTCAGCTGTGCATATGCTTCTGTGTGTAATTAGACAGGTAATTAGAGGCAGTTCCACATCAAACAGATGTGTATCGCTGCCCACAGCTAAGCAAAGCACAAGCAAGGAGCAGGACTACTTCCCTGCTTTTCCTCGTGAACAGGGAAGCTGAGGAAAATCTGGTGGGCTAGAAAAGCCTCGGAAGAGTAAACAGCAATACTGTTGATTTTCTTACAGGGGAAAGGTTATTTTCAAGCTTTTTTCATCAATACAATTAGGGTGAGGTGTGTGGGCATCCTGTCAGGTGGGAGTAGGACCAGCACATTAAAATGTTAGGATAAACTGCACAGCGTTTTGCTCTTTGGGTGGGTGCAGCCCTTGACAAGGACATTTTTTAAGCCAATGGGAGGTCAGTGGAAAGATCAGAGGACATGTTCAGAGCTTGCTGCGAAGCACAGAAAATGAAGCTCCACCACATGGTTTGCTGTCTTTGCAAACCGCCCATGACTCTGGTGGAAATATTCAGACAGGATTTTTTTTACTTTTTTTTTTTTTTTTGTACCTAGCTAAGGTGGGTTCAATAGTCTGCCTTATTGTCTATTCATGTTACTTTTTCATTCTGTGTACAATTTGAGAGACAGGCAGACATATTTTTTCTAGATGTTGAATGGGTACATTGCCTAGATTTTCTTCTGCAACTGCAGGGCTAACTGAAGCAATGAACACATCCAAGATCTGTATTAGATGATAGAGAAGATTACTGGTGCCTTTGTAGTTCTCTTGTCCTTTGTTTCCTAGAGCAAGGGAGTGAACTGGGAACATGAAGTACACTTTCCTGTGCAGACACCAAGTAGTGCTGAGACACTTGAGTCTCTGAAAAACCTAATATAGACCTACAGCATATCATTGTGTTATGTGTGCACAATACTTTGGTTAGATTTCTGAGAGGAAAAAGGCATTAGGACTATGCTGTCTCTAACAGCCATTATCATTAATAATATATTAAAAAGCAAGTTTATAGCCCTGGGGCTATCATCTCAATGCATAATCTCAGAAATGTCAAGGTGACTCAGGATGATGTGATGGACCATGACATCTCTGAACTGCTCTGCAACGTGTTTTTCCAAATAGCACACGTGGCAAAATGCACAGGGTGCTCAAACAAAAAGGCCTTGTTGCCCTCCAAATCAGAAATACTCTTTTCCTTGGCAAGGATACATAGCAGCAATGGTGTGTCTTGTCTTCACCTTCTGAAAATGTGGGCTTGTTTTTACGGTCTGCAGCTAATTTGGGATATGAAAGATTCTGTCAGCAAATAATAATCTAATTCCCCCCTTTATTGGGATAGAAATACTTTTTGCTCATGTTCATAGCGGAGAAAGTATGGCTCAAAAATATTTGGGCCAATAGGGACATATTTGCCACATTGTTGCAGTCTAGCTGGAAATTCATACAATCAACAACGTCTGTGTTAGTTTTTGGCTGTGTCACCATACCTCTCTCTTAGATAACATTATTTTGGGCACAGCAACCTCTGTTCACACAGTGGGTTAACCAGCACTGTGTTCTTGTTTGTAAATTGCATTAGAGAAGCTTTGAACTCTTTCCTGGGGTCAGCGCAAATCAAAGTTGAGCACTGAATGCCAAAATCTCACATCTATTCTTTGACTAGTGGTGCTGTTTTGTTGGGTTTTTTTTGGTTTTTTTTTTTTAATTGGACATTTTGGTGACAGAATTCAGTGTAACAAAATGAAACAACTACAACAAAAAGTTGATGATGTGAAGGGAGTTGTAGGAAGAAATTAATTAGAATTATCCAGACTTTAATAGAATGTTTTCTATAAAGGGTAGTGCATCTGAGTGTCTTCATTTTTGAGTATATAGTTGCAAATTCTTAGGAAATAGCATTCCTAGTCGGGGCCAGGTGGTTGAGCCACTCCTCCCACCCCATTACCTGGTGCTTTCATTTTATTTTTATACAGAGACTTTTAACAATAGCCTTTTATTATGTTTAGTGCACTTTTTTTTTTTTTTTTCTTTATAATGGGCTCAGCTTCCTGAGCAGCAGAACATCTACCTCCCTTGATAATTGCCCAGGAGTTTCTCTCAGAAAGCTCTTCTCTTAGAAAGCTTTTCTTTTACAGCACATTATGTTTCCTCAATAAATTTGATCTGCCTTTTGCATTCTAAGTGGGTTAGGCCATTTTAGCACCAGTTGGCTTTCTAAATTAAAATAGCCTTGCTAGTATAAGAGTGCAGGTGCATATTTGTTGAGTCTGAACAAAACTGAGATGGACCATTGCCACTTCCACTTTTTTATGTTAGAGGACTAACACCTAAGTTGTTATTGGGCTCTGGTGTGGCTGAGGCTGTGCAGTGGGAAATTTGTCTCTGCCCATTGTGTGTTACAGCACAAAGTGACTTTGGGTACTGTTAATGCGAGTCAGCACTCTGTGGTAAACATCTGGCTTTTACTGAGTTAGTAGCCAAGCTCTCATTAATTTCTAATTTCTGTAGAGTCAGGCTTGTAAATCTCTTTTTTTTCCCTTCCTCCTCCAGCATCTGGCACAAAAGCACATATGGGCACATACCTGCATATACTTTCTGTTTTAAATCCAGGGGACCATGTTAGGTGAAGGTAGGGCCATGCCTGAGGCTGCAAAGTCCTGGTGAAAGGCTTTCTCTGCTAGGTTGGGCTTAGTGCTGTCCTAACATGCTCCTGCAGACACTTCTTCTCCAGCATGGCACATGAACTGAAAACACTCTCATCTACTTGGCAGAAGTCTGCAGTATGCAATGCAGACAGATGCAGTCTGCCATCCAAGTGAGTTATACACCAAGCCTGCATGCCTCACTTCTTCTCAGTTCTTCTCTGTAAAATGATGGTAATTCTTTCACCCTTTTGTAGGCTGGTTTGGATGAAAGGTGTTTAACTGATGTAAAATATAATTGTTAGGAATGTACCTCATGTTTCCAGCTGCTCATGCTGCTGACATACAGCCCAATTCCCTTCCTCTCAGGCATTACTCCAGTGAGGAAGAATGAGTTTTGATTGCTCTTCAAGCAGTCATATCCCAAGTTCATCACACTGCTGCTCTTTCACCACCCTAATGAATGACCCTGATTTTACTACTGCTTTTCCAAATTCTGACAAGAAAAGTAACTTTTGCTTCTGATAGTTGACTCTAAATATGTTTAATTGATGACCAGTAAAACTGAGGCTTTGTCTTTAGTTAGGAGGTTTTCTTAGCAAGGAGCTGAGCTGTTTGTATCTGAAACAGGTTTCTTCACTGCTGGCTTTGTTCTCATTGAGACTTTGCTTACTGAGTGTAGTAACTTGTTCTACAGGCCATTGATCCATCACTAGTGTCTTGCTGTAACCAAATTGCCTCTGATGCTCCTTTTTTTGTTTTCTTTTTTGGTCAGGAAAGGTTGCTGCAAGTGCAATAAGTAAATTTTTATCAGACAGTGTGCTTAGAGCAGTTCAAAGTGTCTGTAAGGTTTAATTAGCTGGTTTAGTCCATAGCACAGATAGGTCTACGACTTCTAATTTCCTATGTATTCCTTTCTCAGAAAAGCATGGATGGTAAAGTCATAGGAGTGGTAAGAAGTCACTTCTTCTGAAAAAATACTCAAACCAACACCACCACCCCCCACCAAAAAAAAAAAACACCAAAACACCAAAAAACAAACCCAAACCAAACACCCACACTAAAAAACTTCATATACAGTCCTTTCTAGCTCTTTTTTCCTTTTCTCTTCTGGGCCTGTGCTGCTCTTGTGAGAGACTTGTTTGGATTGCAAAGTAGCAGTTTGCTCTTGGCAGGTCTTATAAGAGCTTGATGAGAGAGAGGAGTCATTATCTAGTATCTGCCAGCAGCTCCAGGAAGAGAGAAATGGAATTTGGGTCTCCCTGAAGGTGTCTGAATTAAGAAAAATGCAGCCTTCAGGTGCTTATTATGTATAATCATATAACCAAAGGTTAATTAGGAAAGCCCCTGTGATATTTCAAATGTTTGAGGGATCTCCTAAGGCTGAGCAAACCAGGATTTGGGATGGAGACTGAAGTCTTAAGAGGTAGTCCCGTGGGACTTTTGCAAGCCCACGTGACTCTCACTTTCACTGGCTCAGCTTGCTCTTTTCCAAGCTGTGACGCAGGTGTTATAGCAAGAATAGGGAAGTATTAATGCCTGATAAGCAGCATTTTGCAAAGTCGCTAAGTAATTGAATTTGAAGCAGATTACCCTATTCACAGTCTGAATGCTAGCACATACACTAGCACAAATACAGTCTTGTGTAAACAGTCATCGTATTAACTAATTTAGTCTGTGTTTGTCATAGGGTGTGTATGGTTTTCTTACCAATGCCAAACTGCAGGCTAGCTCTAGTGTATTAAAAAATGGCTGAGGCTATGAGAAGCAGTGAGGTAAAACCTTTAGGTACCAATAATTCACCATGGGGAGTCTGTAGGTGCTGTAGTGTATCCTCTGCATCTGGTACACGCTGGGTTTTTGAACATTAGCTTGATAAACCTAGAAATCCTGACTAGATCCTTGAAAGCAGCTGTGTAAGAATAGTCTGTATAAAAGGAAATAGTCCCTTTTATAGGACTACACTTCAGACAGCTGTGGAGCTTGTACAAAAATAAGGTTCTGTCGTGGATTTTTTTGCCTTGTCAGATAATCTTGACAGAAAATCCTCACTTCATTTGCCTAAATGACAGAAGACAATTCAAACACCATAAGAAATTCCAGTGATTTCTGCTTTGTCTCTAGCTGCTGTTCTAGGAGGGTACAGGTCCCACAATGTCTGATTAAATACACAACCTTAGGCCTTGGATATGCCAACAAAAATATAAATCAGAAGGAAAATGATTTCTTAGTACAGTTCTATGTAAATCTGTAGAGTAAAAAAATTACAATTGCCTAAAATACAAGCTTCTCTAGCATCTTATCTGCTTGAGCAGCTGAAAAGTCTCTTCACTAACAATATATGGGCTTTAAAGGTGGAAAATGCTTTGTTTGTTTGTTTTCTCAATGCCAGATACTTTTCAGCATCTCCGACCAAGAGTTTTTATCTGTCTAGAATGTGATATTAGGTTTTGTTGGGTTTTATTTTTTAATAACTTACTTTGATCTCATAATTTGTTTCCTGAGTTTTAATCAGTACTGAGTTAGTCCTGTGTCACTCAATCCTCAGTTGAGATCTGTGTGTTAATGAAAATCTATATCAAGCTGCAGCACGTATTCCCTTCCAGAAGTGTATTATGCAAGCAGGAGCAGTGAGCTGTGCTCAGGAAAGCCTGTCTGAGAGCAGGTAGCTGAAAGCACAGGGCCATAGACCATGGGGCTGCACAGACCATAGCAGCAACACAGAACTGCAAATCTGGGCAGATGTTCTCTAACAGTGGGTTTGATGTGTGGTGTTTGTGACAAGTAAACTCGTTTAAACTCGTGTTCAAAATCAGATGAACTTAGATCCCGCAACTGAACACTCCCTCACTGCACTCTGTTTAATTGCCTTACTGTCTTCAAAGTAGGAACTATTTCTAAAATTATTTATGTGAGCAGGGGACTTCCCCTGACTTTAACAGAGATTGGACCAGATATCTACTCTTATGCTAGGATTTTTTAAACAATTCTAGCCTGCCAGAGTTTGTGCAGTCAAGACTATCTTCAGGACTACATCAATTACAACCAACAAAGAATGTTACTGTTATCTCTTAATGTTGAATAAAATAGGAACACACCCAACTTGCAATGATAGCAAAATGTGTCTGTGGAAGATGTAGACATAGAAAAATAAGTATTCCTCTCTGTTTTGGTTCTTTGGTCAAAAATATATTCTGTTCTTGAACCCAGCCCTGCCAGATATTATTCAGGGAAGTTGTAAAGACAGATTGCCAAACCTGTCACTGCTGGGAGGAGATGTGGAGGGTGAAGGTGGGGAGAAAAGACTGAGAGTTCAAATTTGACAAAATCTTGTTGTCTTTGAAGGCTGAAATTGTGAAGATTCAATTCTATCTATGGGTTAGCAGCTGCCAATTTTTCATTAAACTGGTATCAAGAGACAGCTGTTTGCAGTCAGTTTTCTATGAGCAGGATTGAGTTTGAGAAGGATGGTTTCTGGTCAGTGTTTTTCTGCTGTTCTGCAGCTGTTATGATGTTTACTAGGTTACTTATCCTCACAAGGCTGAAGCTGGAGCTAATCATAATGTCACAAGTTCAACATGAACTCCTTGTATACTCTACTAATCCTCATCTTACTATTCTATACTTATAGTGAGCCAAGCAGCAACAGGACTGTGCTACATTTCCCCCTTTCTCCCCCCACCCTTTCCCCTCCTTTCCCCCTGCTTTCCAGTAAGTGGGTAAGGAGGATAGGTCAAACTCAGTATTTGCCTGTTGTGGCAAGGTACTCTTCAGTAACACTGGGTATCGATGTTCAGTGATGGGGCACTGGAATAAAAAGATGGTTAGAGTATTGCAAAAGAAGTTTTGAGTAGTTGAGGATATCATAAAAGTGACCTCAGTTTTATGGGAGTGAAGAGGTGAGGATAGAACCCAAGAACATGGTGGATCTATCTCCACGAAGCAGGCAGTGGGTGTTTGTAAGGAAAGTGATCCGTGCTTTCCTCACCGAGACTGTGCTGTACGGCCCAAAGCCACAGGCTGGGGGTGGCAATCGGGCAAAGCATTCCAGATGCAGGCTCTTGCCAGGAAGCCTTTTTATTTTGTTAATTGCTTGCAGGGAGGGCTCTAGGCTTTTACATCAGTGCACAAGTCCCTGATCAGCTCTCATGTTTATTGCCTTGGGGCAGCACTTCTCTCTTTGGGAGAGATGCCTTCAGAAGCTGTTAGCTGCTGTTTAGTGCTGCTGAATAATGATCAGGTATTTTCTTCTTTCTCCCTATTTTCTTTTTTTTCTTCTGAAATTTCCCCCTCTGTGACTCTCAGCCTTTCCACCCCACACACAATCTGTTGTTATCTGTGTTTGAACCCTGTTCCCAAGGTCTCTTTCTGGTTTTGGTGTGGACTTACGAGGGTATATCTATTTGCTTCTCTCCTACATATTTTTAAGATGGACAGTAGCCAATATCAAATAACACAGGGAAAATATAAAGACTCTTCTAATACTTATTGTAGCTCTGGAAGAAAAAAAAAAATTGCTTTAATGTAAACCTCTGCTCATGAGTTCATTTTTCACTTTTCCCCTGTTGCCCTATTTGCTTTCCTAAGGGCACTGCCTCCCACCTAATGCAGGTGTGAGGCAGGTGTTCCTTATGACTGAAGATGGTCTATTTGGGGCAAGTATGTGTCAGCCAAAGTCCCCACCTGCTTTCAGAGTGTGTTCTTCAATGTCAAATTCAGAGGATGGCTTGAAGGTCAGAGGGGATTTTGTGGCTGTTTGTTTTTGGTTACATGTCTGCACCCTTGTTATAGTAACCAGAAAAGTGAAATTGAGGGAAGTATACATAGCTGAATTATTGACAGATGATATAGTTTAAGTATGTTTATAGGTGTGTAGAGGGAGGCAGTTTCATTAAAAGTCTAAAAATGAGTCTATGAGGCAAGGTAGACACAGTTGTTAATATTGGATAGCTGGTTGCTGGGTCTGGCTGGAGTTAATTTTCCTCGTGGTGGTTAGTATGGAGCTATTTGTATGTAGTAGGTTAGTATGGAGCAGTGTTGATTATTCAGGGATATTTCAGTTCCTGCTGGGCAGTGCCTACACTGAGCCATGGCTGCTTCTGCTTCCCATCCCAACACTGAGTAGTTGAGGGGCGCACAAGGATTTGGGAGGGGGCAGGGTCAGGACAGCTGACCCCAAATGACCACAGGAGTATCCCACACCATATAGCATCATGCTTGGCAATAAAATTGAGGGGAAGGTTGACTGAGGAGCTACTGCTGAGGGAGCGGCTGGGTAGAGTGGGGTGTTGGCACTGAGTGATTGTTTTAATTTGCTTCTATTTCTTGGGCTTTGTCTCTTTTTTGCTGTTTTCATTTTATTATAATCTGTTGGTTTTATTTTGTTTCAGTTATTATTCTGTTCTCATGCAAATGCATGAGTTTTCTCACTTGTACCCTTCTAGTTCTTTTTCCTCCATTCCACTGATGGCATTGAGTGAGCAGCTGTGGGGTGCTTGGTTGACAACTGTGATTAAGCCATGACATAGCTGTACCTAATGATTTCTCTTTCTTGTATACTGGAAACCTTTTAATTAATGGCTCTGGATTTTCCTGGAGAAGGATTTTGGCCTTTCTTTTCTTTCTCTCTCTCTTTTTTTTTTTTTTTCCCTCTTTCTAGGTGTTGTTTTTTTTTTTGTTTTTTTTTTTTGTTTTTTTTTTTTTTTGTTTTTTTTTTTTGTTTTTTTTTTTTTTTTTTTTTTGGTGGCATGGAGTCTGTTTCCTTATTTTTTTTATGGGTGTCAATGACAGTGCTTGCACCCTCTGAAAGATCAAATTTAGGGGATATTTTGATGAGCAAAATGAACAAACACACCAATTCAGTGGCTATATAAAATTGTAATGTAGTAAATTTTTTAGCCTTCCTTCTAAGTCTGTCTCAAATTGACTGTAACACAGAAATATGTCCACTTCCAAACTCGTTGGTTTCTATTATTTGGCAGGATGTTGGCATGCATTATTTCACATATGCAAACATGCTGCCAGGTGTCTGAACACATATTACATTTTAGTTAATTTTCTATGGAAAGTCAAGGTCTCTGAAGAGAATTTATTATTAGACCTGAATGGAATTAGAAACTGAAACATAGCAGTGCTACAAAGAGGACAAATTTATACCAAGGGCAGCTCCAAAATTATTTGCATTGCTTTTGTTGTTTTCCGCTACCTGGAAACCTCAAGAGGCTGAATATATTCTTACATACTTGCAATTTATAAGGGCTATAGGCATCTCTAAGCCACAGTTTTTTCTTCATAGAACTATGTTTTCTATTCCTGAGTCTGGCCTCCTGCTATATTTGTGTAGATAAGTAAGGGGAGGTTTTTTGCAATATCTTCGGGCGTGCCTGAAAAATGTTTTCTTTTGATAAAGAATTTGTGGGTTTTTTTTTTTTCAGAGCAGCCCTCACCATAGAAACATGTTTTCAATTTAATACTGATAGGAAGCTGTTTATTTTTTAAGGAGTAACAAAAAACCCAACATTTTTTCTTTCATAGCCACCTCAAGATCATTATTTACTAATTCACCTGAGTAGGACCATAGGCTCAAGGTGACAGTACTGCAAGTTTGGAGGTCTGGCTCCTTTTGAGGGGCCACTGCTGAGAGTGATAGCACTCCAGCAGGATTTTGCAGAAAGCCTTTCCCCATGCTCCAGCCAAACATGGTACTGGTGAAATCGTGGTTGTCAGAAGTGCTGGTGTGACTGAAGAGCTCTGTGCAGGGCACTTTTGGACAGCGCAGTTGTGTGAACTTCCTGATGGAGCCCCAGTAGCTCATGCCCTTTCTGCCCAGTGCTGGAGCTGCCTGATGGCACACTAGCCATCTCCTAGCCATCCCTGCAATCAGGAGAGAGCTCACTTGCATAATCCTCCTGCCCCTTTCTTACACAGGAAAACAGAAGAGGGGGTGGGAAGGAAATTCCCAGCAGGAGCACCTGAGCAGGGTCGTGCTGCAGCACTGTGATTCAACTTCTGTGTCTCATTTTTCTCACCCCGTCCTTAAAACTGCTCCAGTTGGTGGTCTGGAGTAACAGTACCCAACAGTAACCATTGCCATGAGAGTCCTTTTGGTATCACTGGTTTTGATTTGCTTCTGGCTGCATGGAGATCAAGCTGCAAGCCTCAAAGTATGGGGCTCTTTCTTTGGGATAGCTCCTGAGCAGCTTTCCAGAGAAAGATCACTTATTCCCAAAGGTATTTTCTCTGACTTTACTGAATGGCCTTGGTCTGCTGCTGTTTTCCTAAGAATGATTTGAAAACCTTTGATATTTGAAAGCTGAGCTGTTATGATCAGACAGATAAATCACATGGGTAGCTGGGCAAGAGTGTTCAGTGTCAGATAATACTCCAGAAAACCCCTTCACTTCCTTTCACTGTCCCTTTCAGCAGGGCTGTTCATGTAGTCTGTGACTTCAATTTTGGATAAAGTAACTATAGGAAGCCCTATACATATTGGGATTACTGCATCAAAATTTACTTTTTCTAAATGATCTTCAGTGTTTGCTTTTAATTTACTCCAAATGTCCACAAACTTACTCTGCCAACTATTTATAAAATATGCATGCAAACAAACAAACCCCTGAGGCTCAAACTGAAAAGTTTTTTTTCAGACTTCACTGAAGTGTGTTTACTTTTTATTTGCCTTATATTGGTTTATTCCCTTTTATTAAGGTGCCGAGGTGGTAGCTTGGAGCATTTTTATTTTATTTTATTTTTCCCCTGCTTTCTGCTCTGCATTTCAGAAACACAGGGAAGAATACACAGGAACTGTGGCCAAAGACATCATTTTTCTTTGCTTTGTGTCCAGAAAAACTGAGTTATGAATTTCATGAAAATGTCAAGTCTGAGCTGCACTATGCTTTCTCCCATTCCAAACATATCAATGGGATATGGGATCCATGGACTCTCCAGAGTGCTACTATGAGATACTTGAGTAAGAATGAATGACTCAAGACCTCAGGAACTTTGTTTCATGAAAAGAATATCAAGACAGGCATAATGAGAAGATAGTTGCAAACAAATAACCTCACTTCTTAGTCTTGAAGATTGAATGATTCTGTATGTATTAGCAAAATAAATTACAAAGCAAATGTGCTCAGGCACTGCATCCGGAGGGACTTCATTTTGAGCTAATTTATTACTTGTTTTCATGTCAGTTGGCCTGTCAGAAGATCTCCTTATCTCCTGTATGAAGCACTGTCATTCTTGCTAGATGCTGTTCTCTGCTAACAGGAATTCTTTGCTTTCAAAGTCAAAGAATAAGGTCCTGTAAAGCCCGTGAATGAACAGGCTAGCATTAGGCAAATACCGTTTACCTAGCAAACAAATGTGCCTTTTCAGTTATGTGTGACTGGCTTAGGTTAAACTTTTCCCTGATGCTTCACGAGCAGAACGTTTTTAGCGTTGGAGGTGAAGGGACCTGATCATTTAAAGCACAGGATGCTAAGGAAACCCGGCTCTTGTGTGCTGGGCAGGAGGCAGATGCTTGTCCTGCTGAGTCATTGGCTGTTTGGGTTTTGTCCTTAGAGCTTCAACTTCCCGAGTCAGGGAACATGTAATTCGCAAAACGTTTGTCTTTTGTCTTGTCATTGTATTGTTGGAAACACAAGAGCCTTGCACGTTTCAATCCACCTCCCTAACCTGAATGATGCAGTAAACCTGAAATACACTGTCAGAGGGTTGGTGGGTTTTTTCCCCCACCACATATAGCAGCTGAGGCTTAAAGGAAAATATAGTATGCTCCTCAATTTGCTGCAAAATTATCAGACCTGGCATGCTGGGTGTAAACAACCCTGCACAAAATGCAGCAGGGTGGGCTGGATGGCCTCCTGGTCAGCCTCATGGTAGCACCCTGCTGGGACTGAAGCAGAAGCCCACAGCTTGTACCCCATGCTGGAAATGCAACAGAGCTTCATTTCTCAAACGGGGTTTAAGTTCTTGTTCTTGGTGGCAGGTCTGTTTAAGCATTTTCTTTTAAATGAGCAAGAGCAATAGTGGGCCCATATTATCTTTATCAGGCATCTGGGTCACTGCTAGAAGTGTCAAGCATGAGGGGACATGAAGCTTGAAGTCTCCCACAAGACCTCCATGTGATATTGAGTTTAGTGTGCATGGCAAAAGTTTTAAACTCCTCCTAGGTGAAACTGTAGATGAGTTCAAAATGTAGTATCTGGCAGCAGTGCAGACTCAGAAGGCCATCCAACAGTTACTCTGGTTGGTGTTGTTTTTTTTTTGTTTTTTTTTTTTTTTTTTTTTTTTTTTTTTTTTTTGTTTTTTTTTATCTTTATTTGTATTCATTGCTGGCACAGTAAAGGAATGTGAATTTTTTCTTTTGTTTTTGCTATGAAGCCTTGCAAGCCTCTTTGCCCAGAGCAAGTTTGCCGATTTCAAGTGAAGCAGCATCGTTTAAGTGATAACCTCTTGTTTTCTTCCAGAGAGGTGTAGATGTAAATAAATTAGTCCTGAATTACTGTTGGCAACCCTTTGTTCAAGTTCATGCATGCTCCTGGCACTCATGCCTGCATGCCAAAGAGTTCTTGGCTAATACCTGTCAACAGAAACCCTCACTCAATGCAGGCATCATGAGTTACCAGTTCCTAGACTGGCTCAGATGGAAAGGATAGTCTTTCACCTCTTTTCCCTATTAATTACAGGGCCGGGTATTGAATTATCCAGAGCCTTGTTAGGAGAGGTGGCCGCTCCCCTAGGAATGGAATGCTGTTTGCCCATCATTCTGAAAGCATCCCTTGCCACCTTAGGCTTATGGTTAAAAAGAAAAACCTTACACATCCGGTGTATTGATAACAGATATATGCTAGAGACAGGTGTGCAGAAACAATTCTTTCCTGTTTCCAAAGGATAAATTTTAATACCTCTCCCTCTGTATTTTATTAACCTACAAATTTTTTGAGGATACTTATGAAAAATATTAATACATCATGCTAAAACTTGCCTTTATTGAAGGGGGCTTGCAGTTAAGATGTTGCATGTCCTCCTTCACGTGGGAATTGGATAATTTGAGTGTGTGCTTGACATCTTTCACTCCCCTGCTGTAAATTTCTTGATCAATGAATTATTTATGAGATTTGTTTTAGCATTCTTTTTACCAGATCACTGACCTCTCCACTTTTTAAGGCTGGAACAGATTGATGCCTTTTGGATCAGAGTAGAGTTGTTCCTGTCAGAGTAATGACTTCCCTGATGCTTACTGAACTGAAAACAAACTGCATAGTGGATCTTCTGCCTAGCAGGGCCCTGTTTACAGCAGTGCAGAAGCCTGGTTTGGCACAGAAGGTGTTTTATAGTATAAACCTATAAAAACAAATGGTTTAGTATTATGATGAGTTTAGATGATTTGACTCAAATCTGAAAAATCTCCAATGTTAATACATTTCTGAAACCACTAAGACTGGAAGTTAGGAATCTTGGAAGTAGATTGAATTTTTTTTGTGTGTATGGTTTTCTTTCTCATTGCAGAGAAGATTCTAAAAAATATTAATTACTCTGGAACATTTTAAATTGCTAGAAACCAAGAAAACGAGATAAATTATCGAAGTTTCCCTCTGTAATACATTTAAAGCTCATATTTAATATAGACATGTAAGTGCAAGTGGGTTGCTGTGATTTTTGTATTGAGCATGTTTGGTATGCTTTGTGCCAATGGTGGGAAAGATGTGGGATTGAAATGAAGATGTAGTAGGACATGGAAGGCAGGAGAAGGAAGGACTTTTTGCAAGGCTGACTGCTAACATAAGGAAAGAAGCTGGCACAGAGCCGAAACTCGAAAAGAAATGCACACCAGCTGTGAGTGACAGGGCAGGAGGTCAGTGAAAAGGGAAAACAGCAGGAAAAGGCATGAAATCAACAGGTTAACACTTGTTATTCAGGAAAGTTCTGGGAACTCTGCTTGCAGCAACCATGCAAAAAGGGAAAGCAAGTGTTCTTGGTGGCCCTGACATATGCAGCAAGGAATGTGCTAGTTATACTGAATAACTTTAGGCATGTTTGATCTTAAGTCCTGTTGGAAGAATAACTTGTCTGGTTTGGATGAGACAGAAAATGAATTTTGTAATGAAGAAGTGATTTAGAATGCTATACACGTACAAAGAGGTCCACAGGATGCATCTCTACACAGGCCAAAGGGTGTGTGTAACTTCAAAGTGTATAAAGAGACAGAAAGGGCCAGACTTGGATCCCTTTTTGTGCTTACAAATAATGAGCGTAGAATAGAGCTGTTTATCTTCACTATGGGCCTGAACATTTCCCTCCCAGTCAAGATAATATAAACTATTTCTTCTTCTCCTTCCTTGCTGCTTTCAGGGCAGTGTTGTTATAGTTGTTTTGTAATAAATTGTAGGTTTGTGATTAGTTTCATGAAAGAAAGCTAAAATTACTTATTTTTTTTGTGTGTTCATGGTCCTTCCCCCACTAAGTTTAGTTTTCATATCTGTCTTGGAGAAGAAGCTCCCATCCCTGGGGCAGCTGCAGTTTCTTTTGGGCCAACGCTAGTATACAATGGAGCAAAACTGAAATTTACTGATTTTTTTTTTATTATTTCTTTTGCTGAACTTGCAAAAGAGGCCCACCTTATTTAAGACAAACTACTTGATGGTTTCACAAGGTTTCTCCACAAACTTTGGAAAAAGGAGTTGAAATTTATGGTATGAGTGTGCACTGAAGCTCTTTGTTGATTAATTAGGAGGAGCGTGTGGTAGAAAATTACCTCAAATCACAGCAGAAATTTCTGCTCCCTTCTTCAGCAACAATGTTGAAAGTAGCCATAGGTTGCTGACTGCTTTGAAAGATAACCTGATAGCAGAGGCAGGCTTATTGTGTTCCTTGAAGAAGAAGGAAGAACAGAAACTTGCTTTGTTCTTCAGATAAGACAGTTCCTGTTCTGTCTTTTCTACAAAGTCTGGAGCTGTGTGCTGGGGAGAATGCCAGGGACAAATTGATCTGTGCTTCTGTGCTCCTGTGAGGTCAAGTGTACCCAGCGCTCCTTAAAGCATGTTCTGCTAGTGTCTGCTCTAGAAAACCTTCAAGAATGATTTTCCAGTCTCCCTAGCTAGCCTTAACTCTGTGTTTCATCCCTTTCTCAGTGTCTTCAGAATTCATTCTAGTATTTAATTTGAATGCTAGTTATTGGAAATTAGGCTAATGTTCTTGTTTTCCTGTTCCTAGTGGCTATGGAAAATAATTGCTTTCTGTCTTATTTTATTTGGAAACTGATGTTTTATCTGCCTCTGGCAAGATTTTTATTTTTTTTTTCAAATCAAGTATGGCAGTTGTTTGGTGTCTTTTACTGTTTTTGTTTGCCTCTGAGTTTTCTATATGAAGTTTTGTTGCAGAAGAAATAGGATCTTACAGGTCAAGACAACTTTCCTGAGATTTTATTAGAGCTGTAAACTGATGATATACAATTGTAGTTATAGTATACTTACAGCTACCATTTTTTGATTTCCATTCTAGATATTCAAATGCTATTTCATTTCATTCTGTTTTTTCCAGAGCCCTCTTGCATGCCGTCCTTTGTTTTCCCAAAGGTGAATTTTACTGCAGTGTTCCTCCAATTTAACATGAACAGCTGCTCAATCAAGAAGGCAGAGGGAGAGCCTGCTAAATGCTAAAGGAAACTGAGTTCCCTAGCAGCCCTTTGACTCCTGCACAAGTGTAAACAAAAAACGTACACCAGGCTTTCCCTGGGATTCAGGAGAGGCTCAGAGGTGTGAACATCAGACCATTATGATCATCTTTAAAATTTCACCCTGCATTTCCTACAGGCATCTTGGTTCTCATGGCTGAGATAGGGCAGGAATATTTAACCTAATGCCAAATGTCTCTTTCTAAAGGTTTCAATTTTTTGATGCTATCATATTGCCTGTGTAGATTTCTTGCTTAAATATGGCTGTGGAAAAACAGTGTAAATGTCATTTCTAGTTTGGGATTCCCTATCAGTCCTTGCCTTTGTTCAGCTACTTTGCACTCCCTTTCAATTCAATGTCCCGTGCTCCTTATTAGTATTTGGCAGCAAACATTTGCTTTTTCACACCACAGGTATTTATTAAATCAGCCAAAAAGCCAGGAAATCCCCCACCATATCTGTGGACAAGGCTTGTAATAAAGGTTTAACATTTGTAAATGATACACCTCAAGACATTCCAAGAGATGTCTGTCTTAAGGAAAGAAAACTGACTGAAATAATGCTTTTTTAAGTGTCTCTCTCTTCAAAACAGGATCCCTTGCTTGTTTATCCCTGTACCCCTGTAGCTGTTAACAGTGGCTGTAGCAAGAGCAGAACAATTTAAAAATTTTGGTTGCACTCCTAACTGTTGAACAGAAGAAAACATTTCACTTATGCTGTGTGAGTGGAACAGCCAGTTTCTCTTCCAAGGAGAATAAACACAAAGCTGAACTGAAATTAGTCATTGTTTGTTGCATTTGCATTCAGCAGGAGTGCTGAGCATGGAGGGCCTGTGTTGCTGAATCACTGGCTGTGGTTTGCTTTCCTACAATAGAGAGAGGTGATGGGTATGAATAATGCTAAGCTCTAAATGTGTATAATTCTTATGCTGTCTTTATTCTCATGGATATGCGGGACCTTGCCATGTCAACAGCAATTCCTCTCTTCCCTGCTTCATCCCCTTCAGTCATTTCTAAGGCTATTTGCATGTGAATCCCTATGGACACCTCTGGCAACACTGAGGCTGACCTGCTAAAAGTAGATCTCCTAGGCTTTCAATCATCTTGCTGCACATAATAACTACATAATCCTGCCTGACTGCAAGAAAATGACTGCACGCTGAAGGAAAGGGCAGATCAATGTTCATACTCTAACTGCTCAGACAGTCCATGCTGGTGGTGAGTAACAGATCACACAGAAACTATTGAAGATCAACTTCCTGATGTGCTGATACCACCCACCAAATTGCTCAAGGTATTGCCTGCACTCAGTAAGTTAAGAAAGGGTCCATATTCCCCTGTCTGTTCCCTGGGGACTCCTCTGCATCACCCTGGTTTTGAACTTGTATCTCTGCTGACACAGCTGCTTAATGGAATCTATTCTTTTCCTTAAGGCTGGATGTGTTATTAGGTCTTGGACATTAGATAACCTCACCTGACAGCTAAGCCAAAGCTCGGCTGCAGAAACCTTGTCTGAGGGTCGGTTGGTAGCACAGCACATTGCAGTGGGGAAGGTGCAGGTTTCAGAGGGGTAACATAAGAAAATGTCATGATAAACACTGTTGAGGAATTGGAGCTCTTATTTCTGCAGAAGTGGAGTTTCACCTGCAATCTGTTGTAACTATATCACCACAGACAGCAATGAGAAAGCAGAATTGTGGCATTTGTAAAGCTGTTTTCATGTAGAGGAGAGTGCTGTGAGTGCAGCTGTTGCTGGCAACAAGAACAGCTTGGAATTAGGTTAGGCAAAAGTGGCACTCACATAAGAAGTGTGGAGGGGGGAAAGACTTGTGAGAAGCAATTGTAGGGAATACGGTTTGGAAAAGTGTCTCCAGATTCATTAACATGCAACATAATTAATACTCTGCCTGTGCTGAAGCACTTGTGGTTATATAAATAGAGGCCTAATGGGACAATATGTAGTGCTATCTCAGCAGGATAATTCCATATCATGGAGCAAAGAAGCTATCTATGAGCTGATAGTTTTATATACTGCCCTTACCAAACTTTCTAGGCATTGCATGGTGCAACTCAGAGTAAGAAGTTAGGAGCAGTGTGCTTTTCAATTTTAATTATAGGATTAATCAGTTCTTTGAAGTTTTAGTGAGTGCAATGCACTCCTGGTCATTTTCCAGTTGAGCAGTGCAAGTCAACAAAGCTTATTTTGCAAAGTATTCACTTGGTATTGTTTGAAAGATCATGAGAGGATGCTCCCAGATGTTGTTTGGGTGCAAAGGATAATAGGATGAAAAGATAAAGAGAGGGAGTAAAATGATCAATTTTACTTTTTCTAGAAGCATATATTCTTGGTCTCCTCATGGAGGAGTGTTTACAATTACAGAACTGTGGGGAGAAAAAAAAGGAAAATACATAGACTCTGAGGTTATTATGAAGCTGCTAGCACTACATCCTCTGATACTAATTTTTTCCATGTTCTGGATGTTGACCACTTTCTTCTGACCTCCTTTTTTCTGATAGGATTTCTAGAGATTTTTTTCTTTTCATGACACAATTTTGTTCAGATCTATCTATGGATATAATTGGGGATTTGGTTTTTTCTCCTAGCTCACCTATTTAAAAAAAATAAGGGAATTTTAACTTTATTAGGAACCAAAGTGACTTTTCTAGAGTTCTTGTGCTGGTTTTAGAGAACCATTTTACTTCTGTGACTTGGGAGATGTTTGATAAATTGCTCATTCATGTCAGCTTAGGCTCTGAAAGTAAGAGCTTAACTGATGTCTTTCAGCATGGAAAACTTTGTAATTTTCTTGTAAAAGAATATTCTTTTCCTGAAACAACTTCCTTAGTATTGTTGAGTGGGTTTCCTGTGCCGTTTTTTTTCATCATCTCTGGGATGTGAGGCTAGCTGCTCTACTCTTCAAAAAAATAGGACTTCTGAAAAGTAAAGTGAAATAATTGGAATATATTAAATTAGTAATAAAGTTGCTGATTTTTAAGGTCTTCCTTTTTTAAAAAAAAATTTCTAAAATAAATTACAACACACACGTGTAAGAGGTTTTTTCCTGTGGTTTAAATAAATAATTTGGACTGCTGATTTTTTGTTTTGCCTGCTCTGGGTATGGATTGGGAAAATAGAGACTATTGTCTTAAGAATGCTTCAACTTTCACATACAAATATTTACTTCAAAGATAGTAGCAACATGTGAAAGTTATAGCTCTGTTTAAGTCTTTGCAGAAGCATGGTTATTGTTTCTGTTCTTTGAATGCTCGGAGGGTACAAGTTCCACATCCCCCTGAACAAACTCTTCTAAAGCTGTTCTGTACTTGCATGTAGGGGTCCTGTTTGCAGTGATGCAAGTCCCTCTTGCTGTTCACATCAGAAATAACAAACAGACTCCAATAACCACTGTATATTAAGAACACCACTCTTTTTCAGGTTCACAATTCTCTTCTGTGTTTCTTGCTCTCAGCCCCACAGTCTTTTTGAAAATTAAGGAATTGAGTGCCTGTCAGGATATCTGTGCTGTATCCTGCTTGGGACGGGAAGGCATACTGGGTGTTAGCTTGTGTCAATTATCATCCCTTTCCCTGAAAGGGAAATTTCATGTCTCAAATTCACAGGTGCATTTTGTTTGTATGCTTAGAAACATTTTTTTTAGCCAACAGGGAACAGTGAATTATAACTGTTAATTCCAGAAGATAAAAATTAAAATGAATTTACAGTGCATCCCAACAACCAAGACTCAGTCCCTAGAATATCTTATTGAAGTTCTTCTCAGGACTTATATTTATGGAGAAAAATAATGGGAGAATAGATGAATTCTCTATAATTTTGTAAACAAGAAAACAATTTTTATATTGTGAAGTTTGTGGTAAAAAAAGGGGAAAAAATCCCAAACTAGGTGAAGAGGGAGAAGAAGCAATGAATGGTAAAACCTGATATTCTTTAATAGTCAGCAAATCACCTTCCTTCTGGTCCTCTTTAAAGAAGAAAACATTGTTCTAAAAATACAGAAAGTGTATCTTAGTATTTTTTGTGTTGTTAAAGGATGATACTGGAAGAGAACAAGTAAAAGAATAAGTTTTCTGTTTTGTGCATATTCTACTACTTACCACAGAATGCCATTCCTGAAGAAAATGCCTAGATGTTATAAAAAGACTATTGGAAATCATGAAGTACCTGTATGCTTTCTGGTTTGAGAATATTCTTTCCTGAACTTTTACAAAATAAGGTAAAACCTGATGTTTTGGGGTTTTTTTTTTTTTTTTTTTTTTTTTTTTTTTTTTTTTTTTTTTTTAACTTCCTTGTGGGAAAAGGGGTATTTATAACATCAAGGACTTCCACAAAAAAAAAAAAAAAAAAAAAAAAAAAAAAAAAATCTGCTGGTTCAGTCATAAAATCCAAAGGAACTAAATTGAGTGTTGAGTATTTTGTGGGATGTAGGTAGTACCTGGCATCTTTTTTGCAGAGGATTTGAATTCCTCAGGTTGTATGGTAGAAGTAGTGCATCCATTTTACAGTCCAAGACCAAATGTATGTTTTTGCAAATATGGTATAAATACATAGATGTTTTTATTACCTAACTTATCAAAATCTAAACCTACCTAAATTACTGAATAAAGTTAATTCTACTCAGAACCTTTCAGGCTTTGTATTTCTTTGGTGAATATCTAGTTTTCTTTCACTGGAAAAACCTGGTTTGCACAAGGATCCTCTTGGGACTGTGCTTTCTCCCAGAAGAGATGGATCTGACTGTTACAAGAGACTCATGAGACAGTGCAATGCAGAATTTCTTCTGGAAGACAGCACAGCCTTCCTTTGGAGGAAGCAGTTCCTCTTTCCATGTTATTTTACATGCTGTGATGGTGCATTAATGTGTATACTTTATGCTAGACTAAAGAGAGAGAATAGTGTTAACAACCCAGCTGTGCTTTCTGAAAGTCCAATAAAAAAAAAACTTCTCAACATTTAAAACAAATTAAAAAATTAGGGCTCTGTGTCAGAACCGTTGGAATGCTTTTGTTCCTCTAGAAAGTCTACCTTTGCCAGTAAATGTTTTAGTTTATTAAGAATGATCTGACTATTTCTCTTTGAGAACTAGTTGGTGTTTTTTCTCCTTGTCATCGAATCTCTTAAATTCTCCTTCATTTTTACTGAATATTATGTCCTTTAAAGTGACAGTAATTTACAGAAATATTTAAACTATGACTCCCACTGAAATTTACACAGACCCTCCTTAAACAAGTGTCACAAAATAAGTATTTTTTCTTTTTACCTGTAACTCTGAGCACTATGATATTTTCATCCTTTTCTTCATGACCATAAAATTATAAAGAACTAGAACTAATAATTTTCAAATCAAACTAAATGAAAGTGAAGTGTTCTTGTAGATACTCTGAAAACAAAATTTTACTCCCCAACAAACTCAAGTTATAGGATTTGCAATCAAATGTTAGCAGGAAGACATTTAAGGGTGATTTCAAGGAGTCATCATGAGTTGACATCTAAGCTTTAGTTACCCTAAAGAATTCCTCCAACAGATTCCTGTAATTAATACACTGCAATACAATAGATAAACCTAATTTATTTTAAGATCATACTTGTTCTACCTGTATGGACACACACTCATGACCTAGTCTGACATTTTAAATTAGGGGTAACATTGTTTGTTACATTTAATTTTTTTTCTGAAGTATTGCTAGCAATAGTCTTTCAGCACCTCTTGTATGGTTCCCTTCAAACCTCTGGTGCCTTATGTAGATGTATAACAGAATAGCAGACTGTGGCTGTGTCCTGAAGGACTGTTTTCTCTTGGTATTGCTTTGGAACTTTGATGAAGTTGGACTCTTTTCGAAGAGCAACCTCTGAAAGGGAAATGCATAATGTATATGCTATGGTTAGCATGTATTTCCTGTGATGAACAGTTCCTGTGGTGAACTGTAGTCAAAAGCTTGATGCCATAGGACCATGCTGTGCTCGTCTTGGGTGGGGTAATTTTCTTCTCAGTGGTTAGGACAGAGCTATATTTTGGATTTGTGCTGAACACAGGGTTGGTAATATAGAGATGGTTTTGTTATTGCTGAACAGGGCTTACACAGAGCCAGGGCCACCTCTGCTGCTTCTACCACCAGACTAGCAAGGGTGTTGGGGGTGCATGGGAGGCTGGGAGGGGACATGGCCAGAACAGGTGACCCAGACTGACCAAAGGGATATTCTGGGCCATGTGACATCATGCTCAGTGAGGGGAAGGAGCAAGGGAGGGATGTTTGAAATGATGGTGTTTGTCTTCCCAAGTACCCACTGCATGTGACGTGGCCCTGTTTTCCTGGAGGTAGATGAATACCTGTCTGCCCATGGAAAGCAGAGAATTCTTTGTTTTGCATTGATTTTGTGTGTGGCTTTTGATTTCCCTGTTAAAGTATTTGTCTCAACCCGTGATTTCTCCATCTTTTACCTTTCCAATTCTCTTCCCAATTCTCTTTTTTGGGGTGTGAGTGGCCGTGTGGGGTTTGGTGGCTGGCTGGGGTTAAACCATGACACATTCATAGGTATAAGTAAGTAACTGATCCAGTCCTCAGAAGAATAAGTAGGAGAAAGCTCTACTATTGGTGTTGAAAACTGTTTTTAAAAGGTTGTGATTCTAATTATTCAAAGAAAAAACAGCTGCTGCATCTCTTGAATATCTTCTGGCATCTAAAGCCTCACTCCAAGCTTTGCATATCCTTTCCCAAGGATGCTGAAGGACAAGAATGTTTGTTTTTAAATATAACAATAATCTTTCCCTGACTTTAAGAATAGCTTTTATTCAACTTCAGCTGCAGAGGTTATGTGCCATTTTTATCCACTTAATACAGTATCATCTCATCAGTCTCCTGATGCAGAAAAATGAAAAATGAGACTAGGTCTCTCTCTTCCTTGGTGTCAATCATCTAGTTGATATGGACTTGTTATTAAATAGTTTCATGAAACAAAGGTAGGGAGCAAATCAATGCAATACAATGAAATCGATTATCCTAAAGATGTAGTGTGTTTGTGCATTTCCCCTCTCCCCTTGTAGTGCAATGTGGAAGTATGCCTGGAAATCGCAGTTGTGGGACACAACAAAAAAAAAACCAAAACCCAACAACTTGGGGTAATATAAACTGGTTCTCCTCTGTCAAAGGAACAAAAGCAGTGGAAAGTCTGCTAAAGCAAACATCTTGGATTGTGGCAGCAGAACTTGAAAGACTGGACCTGCCTAATGACATTCTGCAAGTCTTTGCTGAATGAATTTGTACAAAGCGCTAATGAAGACAAACAGTCTATTTAGGCGCACTGGAAGGCTCCCATTCAGCCAGCAGCTGGCATGAATGTTGTCAGTCAGAAGACACAAGCAGATGACAAATAACTGAATATGTGGAAAAAATGAGATGACAATGAGCTGATTTCTCATTAACACTTCTTTTCTTCTTCTTTAGATATTATAAACACATTATTCAGGGTTGGTTGTAATGGCCTCCTAAATGCCAATAAGTTACGCTGAAGCAGTGTGCAGATGGGAAGCTGCTGCTGGATGGGAGGAAAGTCCCTCTCCACTGGAGCCAGTGGGCACTTTTCATCCCAAGGTATTCATAACTCTCTGTGCTCCCAAAATAACTTCTGTGGAGTAAGAGAAACAAAAGTCCTACTGTAAAGGAGGACCAACAGAGTTGCTGTGAAGGTAGTCACCGACTTTTCTTGCTCTGATTACAAGAGAAGCACCATCTTTATGAAAATTAGGGGTAGGTTTACTATCAAGAGTAGAGATGGCAGAAAAGTTAAAAGAACATTATCAGAGTAGAACAGCCTTCTATATTTTTTCTTTGGTCTTCACAGACTTTTGCATGTTCTTTTTCTTAGAATAATGGAAACAATCAAATAACTGAGAACTAAAAGCAATTAAAATTGTTGAGGAATTGCCTGGAGAAGCCTTCTGCTGTATGGCCCTGGTCTGCAGTGCTTTGGATTCAGCCTGACATCCAGTGAGACAAACAGGACTATTGGCCACAGTGGTTAATAATACCTTCTAGAAACTGGAGATTTGATGTTTGGTATCTTGCCTTCCTTCTTCCCCTTGACCCCCATGTCTGTCAGACTTGCCTTGCACAGTCACAGTTCCTTTTACAGTTTGGTCCTTGATATAAATTCAGGAGGTACCAAGCAAATAAATTCCCACTGATGTGTTGAGCTGGTTGTGGGTTTCTGAACTTCTTCAATTGAGGCAAGAGGTCGTTCTGGACTACACTTGTCCATGATATCTGTATCTGATGTTTGACTTCACGAATAGTTTAAATCATAAAGCAGAGCACAGGAGTTTCTGCTTCCTAAACTCTAGCAGTAAGTCCAGCTGAATGTGGCATTTTTTTCAATATTAGCAGATTAAGTGTTTATTTTGTGTGTGGGACTTCTTTTTGTTTGGTTCTTTTGTTCCTCCTTTATCCCCCAAATCACTGGAAAACTGCTCTCAAAATGTTTTCCTTATTATATTGTAGGTTCTCCAGTTTAACAGGACAGAGATGTGTGTGAATTTCTGTTCATATGCATGGATAGATAGATACCTACATGGTCAAAATGTTGCTTATGCTTCCCTGCAGAGAGGATCACAGTGGTCAGCTGATAGATCTAGTCCTTCCACAGGCTTCAAATCTAACACAACTGACTCAAATTATAAGTTATCCAGGATTCAGAGTACTATTTTCTCTCTCTTTCTGTTTAGTCCTCAGAAGTCTGAAGTACCTACATGCGTTTGAAAATCCCACTTGGTGCTTATTTGCTTTTTTGAAATCATGTTGAAAATATAGCCTTTAGCCATTTTACATCTATGAAGGCTGATGATACTTTTTTTTAATGAAGAAATTTTTCAGAGTTGGGGGAACCTCGTCTGCCTCAGTAATACCCAGAGTGAGGTTAAAACCCACTGAACCAACTGAAAGATCAGTTTACTGGGCCTCCTTTTAGTGCACTCTGCTGTGCTTGAGTGTTGAGTCTTTTTCCCCGTGTGGTGGGAGGTACCTGCCTTGGCTGCACAAGCTGTGGAGGTGTTTATATTTTCCCAACTCTGAGAAGTTCAAATTTTACAGTGCACTGGATGTGATGTAACTTCAGGCTGCTGCCAAAAGGCTCCTTTTGTGTCTCCCTCCCCCTCTCCATGTAGGTTTTCCGAGTACTGAGCCAGCTGTGCTCTGGCCGGGGTTTGGGGGTTCAGGCTCCAAAAGGGTGCTTTTCTTCTGCTCCTCTCTGAACTCGTTGCTGCTTGTAATATTCCCACATGCCTGCACAGAGGCTACTGACAGGAGATAAGGACTTATTTTGCAGTTCCTCTGCCGAGCTCCCCTTCCATTTGTATGGGTGCTGGTGTGGCCAGACCTGGTCTTTGAAACTTCCCTTTTTCCTTTTCAGGTTGAATTTTTGATGAGTTGTGGCCTTATGAATACCCTGAATGACCAGTGATAAATAAAGAAAAGAAATAGAAAAAACCACCCAAAATAATCCTTAAAACATGTGTTTTCCTCCTAAAAAGCCCAGTGTTCCTGAGAGATGCTAACTGGTGCTCTACTATGAGCTGGATTATGTGGGGATTTAGATCTCTGCATATTTTAGCAGTATCTGCATCCATGAATGCACATTGAATCTGCCCCGTTTTCCTCTGTGTCAAAATACATGGTGACAGTTTGTGAAAATAACATCTGCCAACAAGAAGTACACCAGGCAGTGAAACAAGAGCTACACTGTAGGCACAGAACTGAGGCACAGAACATCCAACAGGATGGCATATTTTTTTGCACAGCAAATGCCTAACATATCTTCATAATAAGTAATGGCTGTTGCATTGGTGGTACTTTTTTTAAAGATTTTTGGGGTTGGTTCTGTGTAATTTGTAACAAAGCAGATGCAGGCTTTCATTATCTGTGTTAAAACATCTCCCTTTGCCTTTGAAACTTTTTATTCATCATAAAAACTGCTTAATTATTGTTCAATATTTTTGTACCTTGAAATCCAAGACATATTTGCACTGTAAAAAACAAGCTTAAAGTAATATCCCATACTCAGATAACTTGTACTCCATTCTGCAAAGACTGTGGTACGTTTTATTTCTCTCGAAGTGGTGCTTCTCATTGATTTTAGTGTTGCACTGTGAATAACAATAACATGGTTTAATAAGTATATTGAAATTATATTAATCAAGAAAATAAGCAAACGACAGAAATAACGACCAAAGAGGGATTAAGATAGAGGAGGATGCATATAGGGTTAAACGCCTGCCTAGGGCGACCTTTCTTTGCTTCCTGCCTGTTTCTCCCATTAACTGCCCACCTTTTAAGCAAAACTAATGTAAAATGGACCCTTTTTTTTGGTTGGTTGAATTTTTATCTGATTGCATGTCCTTCAGCTAGAGCATCTTACTGTTGATGTGTATGCCAGGGAGTACATCCTGGGGTCCTAATTTGGTTACATACTCAAAATAGTACAGTAATAGTGTTTAATGGTTATCATGAGGGAAGATACAAGTTTACTGGATAAATTTGGGGAATACTGTTGCTTTTGTAATATGGGTGATGGCATTCCATCATTCTGGCCACTTTTTCCCTTCATTTTCTTTAGAGGCATGCTTTTTGTAATCACTCTTTTCCCAAAGGAAAAATGGTTGTGCAGTCCTACAGAATTACACTGAAGGGAAATTAGCTGAAGCTGGTCTCATCTAAAACATGCCTACAGCATCATGAATTCCATGGGCTGTGCCCCTGTGTGGTTGAGACTATCAGGAATTTCCCAGGTTAGACTTGTAATTTGCAAGCCATTTGAGTGATGATCCTGTAGATTTAAATATCTCTAGGGTATAAGCACTGGAATCATATGAAATTACTGCTATGAGGACAAAAAGCATATATGAAACAAAGAACAATTCTGTTACGTGGCTGATTTTGGTGGTAAAAGAGTAGACAGACAGCCAGGTAAGCCTTTTGTTGGAAATAAGACAGAAGCATCAAACTTGAAGTTTTAAGATATAAACTCACTGTAGCCTGTCAACAGGAATAGTGCCATGAGGAATTAAAAAAAATAAATCTCCTTTTGCGAGAACTCTGTCGGTCTGTCTGCAGTGCATGTGATGTGATAAAGGGTTTTCTTTTCTCTGTGTGGTCCCATTTGATTACAATGCTAGGAGAGCCTGGCTGCATTCCATATATAATTAATTGCAGCTTTGGTTTTCAATTGCAGTGGGGCCAGGCTGCCTCTGCCCCTTGCGCTTGTTCACATCTTTAGATATCTTTCCACCGTGCCAGCTGGTGAATGAATGGAGCCTTTCACAGCAAGCTTAATAGGCATGAATGGTTGAGTCATTGTCCTTGCTGGCTCTCTAGTTAATCTAGTGACAAACAAGGTTGGAGCTGCTGCAGTTGACATTCTCTTTATTGCCTGCGTTTTCAGCATAAACACTGTGTGTAAAGGGATTTCATCTTTTTGCCAACTCGTTTCTGTTTCTTGCTGGTTTTGGAAGGAATTTTGTACCTTGTATTCTTTATGAAGAGGTAGCTCTGAAAACCCGTATGTGTTAGATTCATTTGTTTACTCCTCCTTTCCAGCACAGCAGACAGTTGAATGCCTCAGGTTGTGTGTTTAGGTTCCAAGTTTTACAATTATTTTTTTATTCCTTCTGAGGTTCAATTCTTTCTGCATTTGTATGTGAAGTTAAGTTACACTAAGCTATTGCTTCAGTTCTTGCCTGGTTGTAGGGGTGCGTTTCTGGACTGTTACTTATTTTTACAGTATACAAGCTTAAATAAAATTTTAAAATTAGAACTTTATGTAAGCTTTAAATTTTAAAACCTAAAAGTAGGTTTATTTTCTTACAGATAAATGTCATAGATGTGAAAAAAGAATAATGTTAATACCCTTTTTGATAGATGCAGAAAGCAGAAAATGGAATCTGACTAGGAAATTCTATAACAATAAAAAGTGTCCCTTCTATGAGAATTTTCAGTTAATTTGAAAAGAACCGTTATTTTTCTGAAATACTCCTGATACTCTTCTTATTAAATACTAACAGTTAGACTAACTTTAGATAGCATGTAGTAAAAAGACTTGTCAGAAACGCAAATAAGTTCCACGTAGTGTGAAAACCATGCTTGTTTTCATAAATTGTTTTGCTTGTCCATGGTATCTAAAAAATTGGGGCCATTTTGAAGTCAATAAGGAAAGGGAATACATTCCAACTTCTCATTTCCCTATTTTCTTGTTCTGTCAAAATCAAAGGAGGGAAAGTGAGTCAAAAGAGCAAAACCAACATCCAGCAAAGTGGTTCACTGAGGATCTTGTCATTTATGGAGCCAGGAAACAAAAATGCAGTTCTGGCAGTTGCTTTTCTTCTATAATGAACTGTGTGAAGTACAAAACCAACCAAACAGAAAAAAAAAAAAAAAAAGCCCCAAACAAAGCAAACAACTCGATGACCTTTTCTTGGCTCTCCTACAGGAGAAAAGTGTTTTGGAATGAGAAATGTTGTCACTGGAGTGATGTCCGTGTAGCCTGGTGTGATGCAGACATGCAGGGAGTGGCCTTGGCACTGTCAGGGGCCTTTAAGGTGCCTGGGCTCACAAGTACCACCACCAGCACTGCTGGGGGGCAATTCTGGGCTCTGCTCTCCCTTATCCTGGAGAAGCCAGGAGGGTGGGAAGCATCCTGAGCAGCAGCACGGTGGTGTCTGGGCTGCAGGGGGAACAGAGGAGCCAGGCTCTCTGGTGTGAGCTCTGAGCCATGCTCTCCTCTTGGACAGAGGAGCCATGCTCTGTGTCTGTCTGTGCTTTACAAGATTATCTTCAATTGCAGTTCTTGCACGCTTGTGTCCTTCTTTTAACAATACACTTCCAGCTTTCTGGAACCTACCTTGGCCTCTACCTATCTGTGCACTTATAAATGAGCAATATGTGTGTGTCACAGCCCTTAACAGGCCCAATCTTGATTCACAAAAACATACTGCAAGTTGAAGGGTTTGTCTGGAGCAGATGCTGTCAGAGCTGTACTGTAGAGGAACCAGGAGCAAAACTCTCATTAATGCTAAAGGAGAAGTTTGCCTAATTCCCTGCTGAAAACCATGCTGAAAACCTCCCCCAAGAGACACATTAATAGTCATAATTTAAGTTAATTTGCATTAGTCCTCTTTGCCTAATTAAAAATGTATATAAAAAAGCAGAATGCAGAGAATATATATAATATGTATATGCATATTTTATATGTATATAAAAAATGCATATAAAAAAGCAGAGAAACGAACTGTTAAACTCTTCAATATTTGGTGCTTTCTATGATGTTTCACCAATGCAGGAAGAAAACAGCCCGTGTTGACTTACTTGAACAGTAATTTGTACATTAATCCTCTGTCCGAAAGATATATTTGAAATGTGGTGTTCCACAGTAAAATGGGGGGTGGGGTGCAAGAGGGCACGGAGAAGGATTCATTCCTTTCTTCATTCTGTGGGGGAGCTTCCTCAAGAGCTGCACACGTGATGTAGCCTGTGTCCTTCAATCTTGCTGTGCACCACTGATATTAGGCTGTCTGTTCCAGGAGTCTCTGTGGCTAAAGGTCAGAGGCTAAATATTATTTTGTTCTGTATTGGGAAAGTACAATTTGAAATCTGACTAAAAGAAAAATCTGAAATCCAAAGTTGAGTTGTACTCATAGAGATTACTAAAATCTCAGTGTATGAAAGAAGCAAATTTTTTTAAATTCTGCCTTTTCTGCAATAAATAGCCACTTGAATAGGCATTATGTTCTGCTCAGGAGTTTCGTGCAGAGGGTTCAGTGGAGATTTTAGCATTAAGGAATACCTTGGAAGGATTAGGATAAGACTCTTAGCAGACTAAGTCTCTAGAGGACATTCTTGATGACATGTGACCGGCTTCTGACTCTTGACCTTCCCCTTCAAAGCATTGGCATCAGGATAATTATCACAAGGCTGCATAAAATATCAAAAATTTAAAATATTCTCTCCAATTAAGATTTGGTTAACACAGAAATGAAATATGACATGTAGAAGTCCTTATTAGTGGTGATACTTCATGATGACATAAAAATAGTGCTTTTCAAACCTTGTCTCTTGATCCAAAGAATAACCTTAACTTAATTGAAAGATTACAAATCAGAAAAGATTACAATGAAAGCAGAAAGGAACAGAGTTCTGGGTCTGACTCTTCTTGATCCTCTTCTGATTTCCTTGTCTTACCCATCACCCTTTGATTCACACTAAGAAGGGGATCTAAAAGATGGTTGCCTTGCATTCATTCTGCAAGACATCCCTTTTTCTTCACTGTCAGCACTGATGCATCTCCACTAGTGCAAGCACAATCCACTCTCAGGCACTTTACTGTCACCTTTGTGGAGATGAGCCAAAAATGTTTACATGAGGCTTAAAATTAAAGTCTAGCAGGTACCTGACATGCTCTCACTTGTTCCACTCAGAGATGTTCCTGAGGTAGCAGCAGCTGGCATCTTTTCAAGAGAAAAAAAAAAATTACTGGTCACACCCCAACTACCCTTAGAAATAGACCTTCAGAAGCAAACACAAAGCAAATCTGCATTTACTGTTCCTATGCTGTTTTAAACAGAACTAGTAAATTTTTGCAGTACTTTGATATTTTTCTTTTATTCCCCCATTGAAAACAGTCACGTTTGTTCTGCCTAAAGAGAAGATTTTTTTGTTAAATCCCATTGCAAATGGTCCCTGATCTCTGTTTATATTTCCAAATCTTTCTTCCTTCCCAGCAGAGTGCGTTTGAGGGAGGAGCAGAATCACTATGGCAGCAGGCTGCTTCCCAGACATGTCAGAGAAACCTGCCAAGTTTCTTGGGTTCATTGTGAGTGGTGGCTTTTGTGCTTGTCACGTAATCAGTTGAAAATAGCAGTATTTGAATGAGGATTTCACACTCCCTTATTCTGTCCCTGGCAGGGCCACTTGTGTTTCCTCGTCCATGTCAGTCTCATACTTGTTCCTTGGAGGATGGAAAGGAAACAGTGGGGCAAAAGCCTCCTTAATTTGTTTCTGAAGACAAAGGTCTCATCGTGCCTCTTGTACTGGAGCACTGGTACAAATCAAAACAGCAGCCCCCGAGAGTGTTCAAATAGTGTTTTCTGGAACTGTCTCTCATTAGTTTTCTCATTGGAAGGTCAGAAGGACTCAGGCAAATAAGTAGCAGTGGATCAGTCCTGTCAAAACTGCAAGACCCAGCTGAGCTTATTTTTAAATCATGTCTATGGTCAGCACCCCCAGCAGAACAGCTATTGCTGTTCAGTCCTCCTGGGAGCAGAGAAACTCTCAGAGATGGATGCTCCTCTTGGAGGTTGTGTTATTGTCGTCAGGAAAACACTGCTACAGCTTAGGCATGATGTGCTTACTTCAATCTGTCAGATTTATTTCCAAGCTCTGTTTTAGGGTCATGCTTTTAAATTGCAGCTGAGAGGTGCTGGAATGCCATGCCTGTTCTTGGATTATGTACTCTTGCAGGCTGAGGGTTGTGGGAATGTGCTAATACTTTTGAAACACCTACCTCTCAGTGCTGTGCATCCATGAGGAGTACCCTTGTGTCCGATTTTTGTGGTAATCCTCACAAGTATTCAGCTCCACAGAGTGGACAAGTCCTTAGCCTGCAGTTGTGTCTGCTGCTTCTTGTGGTGGCAGCAAGTCAAGAGAATGATGTAGCACCTTTTCTCATAAGTGTGTGTGCTTTGTTTTTGGGATATCCACTGGAGAATAGAGGTGTTTTTCCATGCCTGTACACCAGGTTTTGATGTGTGCCTGTGTTTTAATTACTCAATGTACATTACAGGCTACTCTCTTGATTCCCTATGAAATGGCTGAGTTTAGAGCCGAAGCTACCTCTCTTATATGCTTTAGAATTACTCTCCAGAGGTATCCATTCCTTTCTACTAACTGTAGGGGAAACACAAATTCCTAGCATAAGTTCATTGAGTCACCCTGTTGGTCTTTATGCCTTCGCAGTGCTGAAGTAAGTCATCTGAATTCACCCCATAGTCTTTGAAGTGCCTAATTTAGAGTCTTTTGTTACATTGCTCATTTGTTGCTTGCCATTTTCTCCCTTTTGCAGTGATAGCAACAAAGAAACCCTTATTTCAGTGCAATCCCATCAGTTGTGTATAGAAATAGAACAAATACTTGGGAAATCAGAACAGATCCCAGAAGGGCCTTGTGGCAATTTCTATTCCAACGTCAAAAGGTAACATTTACATAATGCAATATCTCTACTGAAAGGAATAAACTGTAATTTAATGCAAGGCCTTTTGTCTTTTATATCTTACGTTTATATAATAGATGCATAAAATTAAAATAAAAATATTTAAAAGAATGCTGTTTAACCAAACACCTCACTTTAATGAAGCTGTGAAATTGAAGCCTGTTTCTGATGCACAGCATCAAAAGTTTTCACTCTTGTTTTAGCAAGCGGTAAGAGGCAGGTTCATATTAGCTGATCTAATCCAGTCCAACTTTAAACTATTGTAATTCTGGCTGCTCCCCCTGCTCATCTTTAATTTGTTTAGTACTGGACTCCCCCTTGTCTTCTTTCCTCCTTCCCTCTAAGACTGTAGACAGCTCAGGAAGGGTCACTATCTGCTAAGACAAGCATGGACAAGAAAAGTATCTGTTTGTACTTTTCTTGCCTTAGACAAACCCCTGCTTTGTAAGAACCTCTCTAGGATCTCTAGTTATTATAAGGAAACAGTACTTTTTTCCCATTAAAAAGTGCTGTCCATATTGTTTTCCTTTTTTTTTTACCATAATTAGACAATTCTCTGGAAGTGTTAAGGGGTCTCCCTTTGTTCTAACCAAAGGCTTTAGCCTCACTACAAAACCTTCCCGGTATAGGACTTTTACAGTCTGTAAATTCCTATAGGTGTCTTTCTTTATACAGGTTTTCCAAGGAGTTATTCTGATTTCATTGGCTGTGTATTTGTTGGGACTTTCCCCGTAAAGCTTCTGATCCAACTACCTGCATTAGTTTCCCCCCCTGTCTCCCTCATTTTCAATTCCTTCCTAATCCTTCCTCACTGGGAGAGGGTTTCCTTATAAGTGGGGAGCAACCCAGACATGCAGCCACGCAGCTTTTACACAGTACAACTGTCACATGTATCTCCCTAAACAGCCAGATTAAAGGAAGCCGGTTTCCGAAATGTTAAATGTTAGCAAAGATCACCCAGCACATGCTTGATGTGCCATCTGTTACAAACAGGAATGAGGCTTCAATGGAGGAAGAAAGAGAATAAATCCTGTTTCTTACTCTGTGCTCTGCATATCCTGCCATAACATGAGTTTTCAAATTACTTCAGGTTTCCTTTGCAGATTTGACTTTCAGCCTTTACCTAATACATACAAACAGACTTTGCAGCTGTTTCTGTACCTGGCACTGGTCATCGCTACCACCCTTCTAGCTGAAAGTCTGGTACTAGGAAGTCCCTAAGTGCTCTTAGAATAGATAAAATTAAGACTTAGATAGGAAGAAGCAAAGGTCTCTTCTACCTCCCCAAGGCTCATTGTATCCAGGCATTGCAATTCTGAACTGGTTCTTTTGTTTTTTCCTTTTGGTCTTACTGTTCTTAATCAGATGATGGAGGACAGACCCATTAGTGCCATCACTAATTCCATTTACAATGCCTTATATGCCCCAATTGCAATAAATCTCAGACTACATTGTGCTTTGGCATCAAAGCATATTTTATTGATGCTATGAAGAGGGCCAAAAAACGCTGCAATGAACCGAAGTCTGTTCTTCACAGAGAGATACTTCTTTGGCTCCTGCAGTTGCTGTCAAATGGGTAACTGTAGCCTGACTTCCTGTTTTCAGCCCCCCCACCCTTTTTTTTTTTTTTTTTTTTTTTTTTTTTTTTTTTTTTTTACTGGGTATGTTCTTAACAAAATGGAATATGACCATCTTTCATGTTTTACATTCCCTAGGACTAGTGATTTTGGTTTTTTTACCTGCCTGTTCTGCAGGTGTTGAGATGATGATTTTCAACATGTTCTCCCTTTCTCTTACAGAATATTTTACGCTCTTCTAAGGTAAGCATTCCCTTACCTTAGGGAATGGGTGAGCATTTCAGAAGAAATGCCCTTTCAGTAAAGGACTTTTCTGCCTTCCTGTGCCCCCCTGCTCTCTAAACCTGAGGTGTGGTGCCTAAAAGAACATGGTTCTGTAAGATAGAAAGTGTGAAACCCTGTGTAACTGCATACATGTTTTTGACAAATCTGAGGAAAAATGCTTAAAAACACTGGAAGCTTGACTGATCTTTCCATGGCCTCACTGAATCCTGATAGTACAGGACCCCTTTGAACAGAGAGTGCTCTCTGCACATCAGCAGGAACTTCTGCTAAGGGTTTTGAGAGAAGCTAGAGAAACTTTTTTGAAGTTCCTCTGAAACTCATTAATCTGAAATCAACTTTTTTGTTTGGGGATGTGTGGTTTTTGGTGGTTTTTTTGGCTTTTCTTTTGTTGTTGTTTTGGTTTGGTTTTCCTTTTTTGTTCAGGTCCGCTAGTTAGGATGTATCCCAGAAACCAAGAGGCTACTGGAGCATGGTAGCAGCGTTTATGACTGCTGTTCATGACCATGATAGTAGCCAGCTTTCAGACTACTTCTGCTGTCAGGAATACTATGTATGTGACTGGAATATAAGCATTTGTGAATACAACACAACTATTTGATTTTTTCCATATTTATATAAAAAGAGATTTATAGTTCTTCATAGTGAAGCTGCCTTTCTTCGGGTGCAGAATTTTACTTTGCTGCAGTTTGAGGGACCTTCAGACATGCTCTTACAAAAGCATTATCTGACATTACAGCAGTCTTGTCACAGTTAGTATCCACTAATGTGAGATGAGAGCAGAGCCCAGGTTGTGCTAAGTACTGCACCTTCCTGTCAGAGTCAGGGAAGTTATAACGCCTTCCTATCTGGTTACGGTAAGACTTGTACGTCATTAGGAGTTCTGCCAGGGGAAATCCGTACGTCTGACACCTTTCAGAGATCCGAGCTACCTTAGAAACTCTTCAGTTGCGAAAAAGCTGTTGAATCTTATTGAGGCAGACTCAGGGAGAAAAGGTTTTGGTAGCATAACAGCGTGTACTTCTGAAGGTTAGAAATGTGCAGCACTGCAGTTAAACACACCTGCAGAATTCCTGGAGTCTGCAACTCTTCAGAGATTTCTGCAAGAAATAAATTACTGAGCAGCTCCAAATAAGGGGGAACTGGAAGATTCTGTTTCCTGCGTTTAGAACAGAGTCAAAGCAGACTGCAAAAGTGAAGAATTTTTCATATCTCTTCTGAATGCACAGCTCTCTTGTTTCTTTTTAGTATGTAACATAAACTGACAGATTAATTTGGTTTTAAGTGGTTTATTGTTTTTTAATGTTTCTTTTAAATGTAGATTGTCTATCCTGGAAGGATTACCGCAGAACTGGAGAATAAGTCCCATAGGGCAAGAATTCAGCAAGGGAAAAGAATATTTCATTAGGATGCTACAATATTAGATTGAATTAATTGCTCATTTACATTGCAGGCAAAAGACTGCAGAAGTGCTGGGTCAGCAAAAGGAAAAAAGAATGATGGGAAGGAAAACTTTATCAGTTTGATTCTTTTCTGTATGATTGCTGCTCCCAAGTGGATTAGAAGAGTCCTACTACAAGAAAGTGGGCAGGAGGGAATTTCCAATTAGAGATATCCCCAATCTTGCTTATAAACAAGATTAATAACAAAGCAATTCTGATCTGGCTGAACAAAAAAAAACCAACAACACAAAAACACCAAAAAAACCCCAAAAAAACCCAACAAAACAAACCACCAAACACCAAAAAAACCACATTGGCATTTTGCCTTACTTATCTCCTTATCTCTCTTTCATAAAATCAAGTAATTCACTTCAAAATGCAGTGAATAATAATAAAACTTATTTCATAATTTCCTTGAAACATCAAACTGCTATGGAGAAGGACTGGTGAAAATAAATTGCATTTACATCTCTCATAGGGATCACACATGGCAGCCAAAGTACTGTCACTGTTTCAATATTAAAAGACTACCAAGGTTTTGTCCCTGGTACTGCATATTTATGTCCCTGGTGTTGATGTGCCTGGTTGTGTGATAATACAGAATAATGAAGCTTCTGAAGAAGGTGTCACATTTTTACACAACACTTGAAACTGGTGTAGGGAGCAATTGTTGTTATGTTAATATTTGGTTTTGATAAAAATGACAGCCATGTCTAGACAGATGTGTTGAGTGAGCCACAGAACAGCAGGTTCTGATATAACACCTCTGACAGGGAGTGTTTTCTGAGTGCCCAAGCTGAATCTGCATGGTGCTGCTAGTCTCATAAGAAGTTGAACAGCACAACAGCGTCCGGTCCCTGCTAGAAAAAAATCTGGAAAATCTATTTTATAAGGAGGAAAAACTATTCAACTATTGCTAAGTCAAATAGTTCCATGAGACAAAAGGTCTAACTGTTATGTTGTGAGCTTCACAGAATTCATAGAATGACTAGGTTGGAATAGGCCTTCAAGATCATTGAGTCCAACCCAGCCCTAACACTTCAACTAAACCATGGCACCAAGTGCCACATCCAGCTATTCTTTAAACACATCCAGGGATGGTGACTCCACCACCTCCCCTGGCAGACCATTCCAGTACTTTATCACTCTTTCCAGGAAAAACTTTTTCCTAATATCCAACCTGTATTTTCCTTGGTGCAGCTTAAGACTGTGTCCTCTTGTTCTGTCAGTTGCTGCCTGGAGAAAGAGACCAACTCCCACATGGCTACAGCCAGCTTTCAGGGAGTTGCAGAGAGTGATAAGGTCACCTCTGAGTCTCCTTTTCTCCAGGCTGAACAACCCCAGCTCCCTCAGCTGTTCCTCACAGGGCTTGTGTTCCAAGCCCCTCACCAGCCTTGTTGCCTCCTCTGGATGAGCTCAACCATCTCAACATCCGTCCTGAACTGAGGGGCCCAAAACTGGACACAGCACTCTAGGCTTCATTAGGTTTGTGTGTCTTAATAAATTTTCTGATTAAAGTGGTTTGAGTTTGAGGGAATCTTTTTCTGGCTTTGAGGTGTTTTTCTTCCTGCTATAAGGATTTCTGGATAATAATGAGGTTTTCTTTTCTGTTCTCTGAAATGTGTGGAACTTTTCACCTTCTGGTACATTTGGTTGAAACCGGTCAACAGGTCCTGGAATGTGAACACACATGAAAAATCAGACAACTTGGAAAGATGTAAATGTTCCAGGCCAGTAACAAGAATAGGAACATTTGCATTACATTTCATTTTGCCAGGCTTGAAAAAGAACCATTGTCAAGATTGACTGGTAGCTTTAGCCCTCATTGAAACAGCTGAGCCTCTTTGTCTGAACCAATTACTATGGTTTTAGTGGGACTGGGCAAAAAGGCAGCTCAATTCAAACTGCTTTATTGGCATGACTAGTGTTGCAAGCTTTGCCAAAAGGCATGGTGCCACTAGGGATTTGAGAGATTCAACGTGTCAAAATGATTTTGGTCTTAAAATAAGTGCTATTTGATACTTGATTCTGCAATGATTAGATCTGGAGAAGTTTTAGATCTCTGCTTCTGATCTTAGGGGTTTGGAGAAATGGTCTTAGTAAAATTAAAAAAACAATAAAAACAATAAACAAAACAAGAAGATTCTTTCCAGTGTCTAGAGAGGGTCTAGAAAACAGAATTGGATTAAGGACACAAGGCATAAATCCCTTAACGGTCTTTTCTAAAACCTAAAGAAAGGTCAAATCCTTAAAAATAGTCTGATAATTTGAAAGTAATTGCTGTAATAGTTAAATGCTCAGTTAGCTGTGATATTTAGGCATTATTTAGGATGACAAGACAAAGAGTTAAATCCTAGTAACTTTCAATCTAATATTAAGGCAACATTAAAGAGTACCCCAGAATATGTATGTCAGTTGTAACCAGGCTGGTTTCTACTTCTGGGAGTCTAGTGATATGTAGTGGAAAATGTTAAGCTGATAAAGAGTAAAGAGCTGAACTATTTTAGGCTCTCTTATCCAGTTAGCTGACTAAAACTGTTTTATAGCTAGAACAGAGCATCTGGGCTGGTACACATAGCATTCATCAGAGACTAAATCTGTGAAAAAGAGCAGGGAAACAACAGGCTTGGAATAGATTCTGTCAAACCCACAACATCTGAACAATTTGTAGTCAGAAAACCCTGCTGCTGCTCAGAAATCACAAGTATCTGCCAGTCCTTTGAGATTTTTTTCTCTGTGAGCATGTGCTGTTTTTCTGAAGTTCCTATGTGTCTTCTAAAAAAGAAGTGGAACATGGAACATACTGTACTGAGCTGCAAGGAAATGAAGCCAGCATTCAAAGAAGGAAAAACAATTCAGACTGGGATGCCTTTACTATCTTCCAATTTACCATAGTTTGCATATAAAAAGGATGATAATTTAGGTTGTTTTCTTTGTTCCCTTTAAAGTTTTAATGTTAATACCAAGTGATTGTCTAGTGCCCTGTTGGTGCCATCTAAAACCTCCAAAGAGGTCATGGAGTTTATAAAGCAATGTCAGCCTGGGGCAGGCTATTTACTGATTGTCACAGTGATGTAGGCCTTAACCTTGTCTGTGGTTTTTAACCTGAGCTGTCTTCCAGTCCCTGTGAAAAGCTCAGTAGTGTATTGGTTTCCAGATTCTTAATAAAGCAAAAATCCATAAATTTACCTCTTCAATATACTTTCCTGCAAAAAGCCCTTGTGAAGCACTTAAATTTTTTGGTCTTAACAGAAGATGTTTGACTGCATTTACGTTTACTAGAATGATTGAGGAATCCTGAAACTCTGCATTTGTCAAGTTAAAACAGACCTAATTTTAACTAAAAATACTTCATTTATTAACCCCACAAGTACAACATAACAAAATCTTTTCTTCCTTTTCAACAGCTAAATATGTTATGTATGAACTGCTTAGTTACATTCATAAGGGAAGTGTACACAAAAAATGAATTTTGCTTTGGGGTGGCTGTGACCTCTTTGGGTTCTTGCTGATAGGCAGATTCTAAATACTTTTGCAACTAAACTTGGATATAGCACTCTTGAGGCTGCAAAACAGATTTTCAGAAAAAGAGAAAAGGATTTTCAGAGGCAGAGAGTGGAAGATGTTGAAATAAAAAGGCGCGCGGTAAGTGATAATACAGTGGTCTGATGGCATTGTGACATTTCTGCTCTTGGTCTTGAAAGAAGCAGGGCTGTGTGGAAGGGAAACATGGTGTTGGATAGAAAGTGTAAAAAGTCACCACTGGTGGTTCTTTTAAACTTACATTCTTTATAGATTTTCACTGCAGACATTTGTTCTGACCTTTGCTTTCTGAGCACTCCAGTGTACCAAACTTATGGAAAAACCCTTGATTTAAGAAAATATTATTGTTCCACTCTTCAGCCTCTTCCCACTGCCTGGCTTCAGGGGTGAGATGGGGAGAGGCTGCAAAGCTTTAGTTTTGCATGACCCCGAGGTCATGGGCAGCCTTGATAGCCTTGAGCAGATGGTAACTGTCAATTGGTTGAGCATCTCCACTGCTGTAGGCTGAGGCTTTGTCTCATGGCTTAACCCCAGTCAGCCACCAAACCTCACAGGGCCACTCACTCACTCACTCCCCCAAAACCAGAACTGGGGAGAGAATTGGATGGTTAAAAGATGGAACCCTCATAGGTTGAGATAAAGATGCTTTAATAGGGAAATCAAAACCCACACACATAAGGAAAGCAAAACAAGGAATTAAGTAACTGCTTCCCATGGGCAAGGAGGTGTCAGCCATCTCCAGGAGGGCCCCACCACACATAATGGTTACTTGGGAAGACAAATGCCATCACTTCAAGGGCTCCTTCTTCCCCTTACTTTATATGCTTTATTTTATTTTATGCTTACTTTATTTACTTTATATGCTGAGCATGATGTCATATGGTGTGGAATATCCCTTTGCTCAGTTTGGGTCAGCTCTGCCAGCTGTGTCTCCTCCCAACCTCTCATGCACCCCCAGCCCTCTTGCCAGTGGGGCAGTTGGAAAAGCAGAAAAGGCCTTGACTCAGCAATAACAAAACCATCTCTGTATTACCAACCCTGTGTTCAGCACAAATTCAAAACGTAGCCCCATAATAGACACTGCAAAGGAAACTAACTCTGCCCCAGCCCAACCAGTACATGGGGGGTGATCAGCTCCCAAAGCAGCCTGGGGTCTAAGGAGGCACCTGAAACCCTGTCTCTCCAGGAAGCCCTTCTAGCTGAGGACTGCTCCTCTGGGGGTTTGCCACCTCTGTTTCCCCATCTCTCTGCAGGCAGAGTTGATCTTGAGTGGTTCCTCATGCATATGTAAATATAGACAGGTTTGGTTTTCCTCACTCAACAGTTCTGCACGTGCTGTGTAGGTTGGGCAGCAAAATGCTGGTAAAGAGTGACTGCTTTATTCCAAATATACACCATGCAGCACTGTGAGTTCTTCATTTATAAGAACGCCACCAACATCAGGCTGTGGAAGGTCATTCTCCTCTCTGTGGAAAAAGGTTAAAAAAGTCTGTCTCAGATGTCAAGCCTGCCAGGGGTGGTATGAGGGTGGTGTAAGTAAATGTTTTTCTTGGACATTGCAGTGGTGGTTCTACCTCAGCCTTATGAACTGGCTGTATCTTGGAATATTGCTGAGTTTGCAATTTTTGCCTGGATCAATTAATCTCTGACACTTTTCATGGTGTGAGCTGGTACCAAGTGACCCATCCAGGCTCTGTTTCCCCTCCAATTCCAACACCAATGTCACTGTCAGATGGGTGCCCTGCTGCACTCCCACTTTTACCAGCTGTGGTAGGACAACACTTGGGTCAGTGTCTGGCATGTGACAACATGAGCTGTAAGGATGTTTCCCTGAATGCCTCAGCAGCATCCTTGCATGGCATGATGGCCCTGGACTGTCAGGCTGTCAGTGAGTGTATGATGGTTTTTCAGCCTGGTATGGGAGGAGAAAGGCATTGCAACAGGACTTCTGTGAGTCTTGAGATCTTGGCCCGAGCCAGGGGCTTTCCTCTCCTTTTTTCCTGCATGTGTTCTCTGGGTCTGGTAAGATAATTAGCTCTTTCCTGGGCAATTTTTGTCTGATCTAAGTGCTGTGATAATGAGTTACAGTCAATGCCCCTCATAGCAATGTGAAGGGATTGCAATGTTGTTTTAGCCAGGTGTAGCTGGAAGGTGTCCATCAGCACTGCCAGCACCTTGCTGCCAATGAGAGAGGTTGGGGTGGTCATGGCACTGCATGGTTGGCAGGAGCAGGCTCTCCTGGGAACAAAATCATGAGCCATGCAAAACGGAAAGAGGCTCCTCTGCTTATACTGGGAAATTTGCTTTTAAAAGTGGCATGCAGTGAGCCATTCTCTTTTCCCCACCCTGTTGTAGTAGATGCTGCCAACCTCATTTACGAGTACCTCCTGTCTTTGGCCTGCTGCAGAGTGGGAGGGAGGACTGACTCCCACTGTGTCTGATCTGGTTAGTTATTAATCCTGAATCTTGCCTGATCCCTGCTTGCTACAGAAATAGCATGGGCTTTGAGATCACTGATCAAAACTGCTTTTTCTTATTTTTTAATTATTTTTTTAATGCAGAACTAAGTGTTCTAAGTAAAGCAGCAGCAGGTGCATGGGAGAGATAGAGGATGAAGTTTTAGAGGCGAGGGAAACTATATATGGAATTGAGTTATGCATTCAAGAGCTGGTTCTTATGGTTGAAAGAGAGACAGGTGATGGATGTCACCCCATTTCTAGGGACCTGTTCTTGCCAACAGGGGATTTTCCTATTTGCCTGTGATCCTGTTTGGATTTTATACCTGCCCTAATGTGAACTCCTGAAAGGTCATTCTTTGTTCACCTTCTACAAACTCCCAGACTTGTTCAATGTAGGGGGGGGGAAGATTTTCTGCTTTCTGCAGCTTTTCAGGAGCTTTTCTTAAACAACAATCCTCAACCACAGGTTGTTGTCTGAGGTGGGATAGATGGTTAAATTTGGGAACTGTGGTTGAAGATAAACTTCAAACTGGACTGGGGAGGCTTGGTGGATCTCTTCCATTAGTGTTTCAAGCTGAGACCATGCTATGGGTTTTATCATGATTATCAGATGCAAAACACAATGAGGTGTTACATTTGTCTTTTCTTGTGTTGAATAGGAACTTCTTGACTAAGAATTAGACAAAGGAAATAATGATAAGACTAAACTATCTAATAGTGACTTGGTCAAGGGATGTATTTAGATTTTGTTGTTGTTTTCTGCTCTACTATCACATGCATTGCAGCATGCTGTCCAGAATAACTCACCGTAGGAGGAAATTAAATTTTCTTTGCTGTATGATTTCTATTGCATTTGAAGAAAGGGGAATGAAGCTGCTTGTGATTCAGCTATTAGGTTTTCTTTTTTGCCAGTTGTGCCCTTTTGTTATGAACTAATTGCACCTGGCATCAACACAGTATAGTAAGGGTTGTAGAAAGCTGAATTTTGTCAATTTGAAATAACCAAAGCTATTTTACAAAAGCAGTCTTTGCCAGCCAAATTCCATGATGTACATGACTTTGTCTACTTTTGCTCTTGAATAGTCAAGGCCTTGGAGTCGATATAATTCATTGTGCTCCATGTAAATGAGGCTGCTCTAAATGACTAAGGGGTGATAACCATGTAGGTCTGAGATGAGGAGTCTGGGGGAAAATGATAGTGTCTGACTGATAACGGCTACCCACCAGGGAAGCCCCTGGCCTTCATTTCCATAAAGATATGAGCATAAATGTATTATTACACAACTAAAAAACCAGAGGGAGGAATTCTTCTCCCTGTCCTTTTTTGAGGGCACTTGGGTCTGTATCCTTCAGCCAAGAGCAATTTTTGCAGCAATCTGTCTTCTTGAGGAATTAAGTCAGTGTCAAAGAGAGGGGAGGCAGAACTGTTAATTGCAGGCAAATCAGTTGGGGTGAAAATGCAATTAGAAGAGACATTGTGGGAATTGCGAATCCCAGGCACTGTTTCTTTATACCAAGATTTTCTATATTCTGATTCATGTGCTCAGATGTGCCAAACTACTCACTTGGCAAAGCCTGTAGCAAAAATGGGAATTTATCAACAATTTATGGTGAAGACATGGTAAACCTCTCAGGCACCTTATTGCAAATTTCACCTGATAGTACACTCGTTTAAGGTTGTGCAGACCTACCTATACCACACTTTCAAGCAGTTGAAAAGAACTATTCTATCAGAACGACTGTATAAAAACAAGCTTTCAGGTAAGAATACTTTATGGCTGAAAGATAGATCACTGAATGGAATTAATCACTTGTTGACCTAAAACAAAATATGGTGCCTCAAAAGGTAACATCTGTTATTAGAATAGATGTTTTGTATGTACTGTTATTTTATGAAGAACTTGATTCAGAAATGTTCCTGTGCAACTTCATTCAAATCAGGTTTTGTGCAGTAACAGTTTCAACTCAGATCTGGGCCTGCACATCTCATCATCACATCCATCTTTTAGAATTCATCTATTGCAAAATTTAAATATAAAAACCCCAAAACATTAAAATTCATAGAGGGAGAGCTCTGAAATGAAATGCATATAAAGAAACATCTCTTAGCATATGCAAGCATTAACTGATGCAGCTGAAGCTCCTACATGTCTTAGATCCTTCCCCTTCCTTTCCAGCATTCAGAAAGATAATTTTGGTGGTGTGGTGTTTGTTTGTTTGTTTTGTGTGTGTTTGTTTGTTTTTTGTCTTTTTCAGGGTAGAAGAGAGGATTTTTTAATGGAGAAAATAATGAAAGAAATATGCCTGTACAAAAACTCCTTTCTAAGCTTTTGGGACTCTGGCTCCCTCAAACACTTATAATTCGTAATTATAAATCCTTATAATTCAGGATGGGACGTACAAAGTTTTGATATTGAGTTCACTATCTAGACTGTGACTAGACTTCTGTATCTGGTCTGAAGACCTACTAAAATGTTCATAGGCTGTTCATACCTTACTAAGGTTTCCTCTGATAAAAAGGGTAAATACCATAGCATTTGCAATCTATTGCCTCCAGGCAGGCTGTTAAAAGCATGTAAATGTTTTGGATTTAGGATTGCTAAAAAACAAACCAACAAAGAAACCTTGGAGTTTCTCAAGAGTACTTGAGAGCTGATCCATGACTGAAGGTGAAAAATGTAAGTTGGGTGGAATGTACTTAACATCATGTTATGTGGAACAGATTCACTGAAGAGGAGTGTCAGTTCTGATCTCCAGTCCTTGCCTGATTCTTGGTAAAAAATGAATGGGGTGCTGAAAAAACATGTCCATCTCATTTTGTGTGAAATGCCACAGCACAATGAAGAGATCTGTGAAGAAGCAGAGGGACTCTAAACAAAAAGAACAAAAACAATGTTTGGGAATGAAAATTATTCCTGTCCAGTACCTGCCCTGAACTCTGGAAGAAGGATTGTTTTTGAGGGGTTTGGTTTTGGTGTATTTTTTGCTTGTTTTGTTTCTTGTTCTTTTTGTTTGCTTTAAAATATACAATAGGTAATATGGTGTCTCTAACTTGGGTAGTGGCATTTGAACCCCATCTAGTCACCATGTCTTTTCTCACACTGTAGTCAGAAGAGGGCTGCAGCTTGTCCAGCTACACCTAAGCTAGGCAAACTAGTTAAGAAACACAGATTTTGCACCATGAAGCATCTTCAGCTCTAGAAGTCTTTTTATCTGTTTCCACATGAAAGCTACTGTAGAGGAAGCATTGCTATTGCTTGTTGCTGTGATTTCCTGCCAAAATCCAGAGGTCCATTGACTCACCAAGAAAAGTTTAGCTAGTCCTATCCTTTTTCTTGAGCCAAGAGTAGAGTTGCACAGATGCCTGCTGAGTTAAACTGCTTGCTGATACAGAATTTGTATTGAAAGCAGGGAAGGTGGCTTGCCACTTCTCACATCAGCATTGTCTTAAAGCATTAGAACAACAGTGTCCTGAGCTTGTTCCAAGTTGACTCAGACAAGCCTGTGCAGGGTGTAGTTAGAAATTTGCTGTTTATGTGTGCAAACCCAAAATGTTAAGGGTGTCATGGAATGGCAAGAAAAAAAAAATCATACTTAAGTAGTATTAATGACGCTGGATTCTGATCTGTGCTGCTTCTACAATTAAGTTGAAAAGAAGCAATCCATTTCTCTGCTGCTATAGCAACCGAGATTTAAATGTGTCTTCTCTTGAATGTAATCTAAAGCATCATGTATCATGTGCATAGGATTGATGTCTGGGAGACAAAGAGTGCCACAGATGACTTTGAATAATGTGCTGTGACAGTTTAAGAAGTTACTACCTGCAGTTGTATCTTCTGCTCTTCTGTAGGAATTTCTGGTGTCCACATTGGAGCTGGCAAAAGCAAAATGTAACCACACCAAAACTACCTCAAATCATAATCTGGAACATCAGCTTAGACTCATAATGGCTCTGTCTCATGTTTTCAGGGAGATTTGGCTCCTGATGCCCAATAAGGTCTGCTCTGTTCCCATACAAAAAGGTTGGGAAGGAGAGCTGGACAGGACTCTTAGTTGGTTCTGAACTGTCACACTTTACACTGAACATTTGCAAACTCTGGCAGCTGAGGTATAGATTCCCTCTGGAATCTCTGTGACTGCCCCTGTTACAAGGTGCAGCCATTGCAGAGGGAAGTGTGGGACAACGGGAGATGCTCCCAGTAGCTGGCCCAGGTACACCTGCCTAAGAAAGGAAGCTGGAGATGTGCTCTGCCAGACCACGAGCAACATGCCTGTGCTGCAGGCACACATTCCTGTCTGCCAGTGCTGCTTTGGGGAGGTAACCTTTCTGCAGAGGTGTAGAATAAATAGGGTTTGCAAGAGCCATATAACTGAACTGTGACACTAAAGGGGCAGACAGTGTTTGTTTGCAGCATCTCTGGATGTCTCAGAAGGACGCAAATACATGGAGAAGGCAGCTGTCTCGAGTCACTGGTGCTGAACTACTTAAAACTTGCTAATGTAATGTTGAGGAAAACTACATATCTACTCAGGGTAGGAGGTACTAAGGTGCAGTCTGGTATCCTACAACCTAAATTCTGCTCAACTCCTTCAACATGGAGTTGTTTTCTTTCAAGGCCTTGGGTGAGGTCTTACCTTCTGAGTAATGCACTCAGCTGTCCTGAGAAGCATGGTTACACTATTGGAATCACACTGGAGCAGCACGGGTTGGTTATATCTGTCAAAGTACACATGTGAAACTGGGATATGTGTTTGAGATTCATATTATCCATTTTAGAAAAATCTTTAGTTTGCATGCACTGTAGTGAAAGCATTTCTGTGGTCGAGACTAAGAAAACCAGTGGATATTGTTTTTGTACCTCTCTGTTTTAATGGTCTGGTTCTTTTGTTTAGGTCTTCATTTTGCATCAAAACCTGACTAAATTGATTTTATGATTAAAAAAAGGAGCAATCAAAATTTTATCTCCAGAAAACCTCTTTAAACTGAAGGTTTGAGAAAGGTCTTAGGTGATATTCTCAACTCTATGGTCTTACTTCTGCCATTGGAAATAAGGCCCAAGAGCAAATCTTGCAGTAAAAAGCAAATATTCAATCATTCATTTGTTTTAGAAGTAACTAAAAAAAGACTAGGCTGTTCTTCTGAAGGGAGACCATTTTGACAGAAAATAACTTTTCCCAATATGCATAAATATTTAAGGTTTCTAGCATAAAATATTAATAATGGGAGGAAAAAAGATACTATCTCTGTGGTTTTTTGGGTGGTTTTTTGTGTGGTTTGTTTTTTTGTTTGTTTCCCCCATAAATAAAAGAAAAAAGAAAATTTGAATAATTCAAGTAATTTTATTGAAACAATTACAATGTTAACTTCATGCCTGGAATGTGTCGTATGTATTCTTACATATTGAATGTAGGAGTAAGAACTGTAAGCTCATTCTGCCTTGTTGGAAACACTTATGATCAAGGATTGCTGAACAGCCTAGTAAGTGTCAGTGCATGATGGACTGACAGGTTTGAGAGTTGTTACAGGTATGTTTGGCACTGTTTAAAATCTTAATTTCTTTCTGATATACTTTCTTATATAAGCGTAGGATGATGATGACTGTCTTGTGGCTGGGAATAAATGAGTAGGGGCTTAAGGGGGCTCCAGTCACCTCACCCTTCTCCCTCTGATTATCCAACAGAAAAATTGGATAATCAGAGGGAGATACTTCTGCCTTATCTTGACTTGAAATTTAGGAAACAAATAGCTTTGTTGTTTTAGTTAATGACTGTGAAAACCATATGAAATTCATATACACTTTTTAGGAGCAAAGAAATAATGGGCAGGAGACTCCTTTCTTCTGCATGCGTGTCTAATGACCATTTGCAGGATTAGTCTGCTCCTCTTGTTAGAAAAGCACTCTCCTAAGAAATATGTACATGGGTCTTAGCTCCTCTGATTGTCTGTTGGCATGCAAGTACCTAACCTCAAAGTTCCCCAAGTAAAGCATGGAATCATTGAAAGATCGGGTTGTAAGGGATCTTAAAGATCAAGTACTTCCAACTCCTGCTATGGGCAGTGATACCTTCCACTAGAGCAGATTCCAAGGCCCCACCCAACCTCTCATCTATAAGTTGATTTTTTAATTTTTTAACCTTTTTATTTTTTAAGGAAACTTGAATCTGTCAAAAAGAAATAAACACACTCTTAGTTTACCCACTGGGCCAGGTGCTTTGGGAGTTTATGTAGAGGAGTTGTAGACCCTTGTGCATCTGGGGTGGGAGCCTCGTGCTTGCTGCCTCAGCCCAGAGTGGTTCTGCACCTGGTGAGGTCATGCAGAGGTTGGGTTGGGTTGGGTTATGGTCTGGTTTCAAGCACGGGATTTTTTCCACCAAAATTTTTATGTAACTTGCCAATAACTGTAAAAACCTTTTAGAAATATTTATTCAGATTAAGGCAACACCTGTGTATCTAGCCTAATTTAAACAAATATAAATTTAGTGTGCTGTAAGTAATTCTCACATTTTTCAGTTAAAAATCCAGGCTGGTGTTTTTTAAACTTTTATTCTTACTCTGTTAGTATCTTTTACCTGACTCTCCTAAATGAGCAGAATTCCAGTTTTCCTAGTTGTCTTGACTTATGCAAGTGGAATTATAAATTTTTCAAATTTCCTGTAGAAATGCTACACTTCTACAGACCGACTAATTTTAAAGCCTCTTCAATGGCTGACAAGATGGAGATTTTTAAAATTAATATTCAGGTTATTAAGCTACATTTATTTTTTGCCTCAAGTACTTCCATACAGCTATTCCCTAAGTGCCAGAGACTACAGCTAGCTGGAGGGAAACCAGATACAGTTTAAAATCCCTTCATGAATTGTTTTGTCACATCAGTGACAAGAATGATCTGATAAGTAGTGGCAGTTTGTTTGTCAAATAAATTCCAGCATGAGGCCTTCTAGATAAACACAATGAACACTTACAGACTGAATAATTGACCATTAAGATCCTCTAATACAAACCTCCAAACTTCAAGGGTCTGTGTTCTGAGGCACATCCTTTTAATTAACAAACCCAGACTGACCTTTTTCCGGGCTCCTCACCTGGCTTTTGTCAGACATTTTGTTGTCAAGTCATCCCCTCCCCATACTGTTAAGATACGGAAGAAAACAATGAGCAACACCAACGGTAGAAGAATTATAAGCACAGTCTTTAAAATTTGCATTAAGACAATTGTCTTCCTCATTGCATGGAGGGAGAGCCAAGCACTTTGTTATAAGAAAGTGCTTCACTGAATTATTATAAAATGCTTAAAGACAGATCTCTTCTAATATGATCATAAAATCACGGAGCAGCCTGAGTTGGAACGGACCTTAAAGATCATTCAGTTCCAACCCCCTGGCCATGAACAAAGACACCTTTCACTAGACCAGGTTGCTCAGAGCCCAATCCAACCTGGTCTTGAAGACTTCATTGGGTAGGGCAGCCACAGCCTCTTGGCAGTAAAGAATTAGTTTTTGGTACTTTCAGAATTAATGGTAGCTGTTTTGCTGGAACAGTTTGGAATTTTTTTAATGCAACTGGGAGCAAACCAGTGATGTAATAGCCAGGCACTACAATGAAGATTACTGCCTTGTCCCCCTCCTCCCTGCCCCTCAGAAGATCAGAATCCATGTGGGAAAGAAAAATTGTCTGGCATTTCATTGCATGGAAGCTTGGTGGTGTTATAAATTTAAAGAGCCAATTCCATAGAAAACAATTTATTTGCCTACGAGAATTCTGGGCAAAGAAAATTAACAAAGCCAACAAGACAAGGAAACAGGTTTCACTGGGTGAAACCACAGAGTGTAACCTCTACCGCGTTACACTCCTCCTGGTTTCACCCTGACCCGAGCCCAAGCCAGCTGTTCTATACTTTTCTGGCTGGGCTTACATGAGTCCGAGATTTCTATAGGTTCTTTTGTCCCTCTGCATCTTGTTGATGAAATTTCTAAAGCAGGGTCCAGCCTCTGAATGGATTTCCTGGGTGCGGAAGATCCCTGAGCACCTCCTAATGTCCTGGATAAGATATCATCTCAGGGCCATTAGTCCTTATCAGGTGTGGAGCATCCTTGGCCAGGGTGTTCTGCGCCTTCTATTGGGATTGTAACTTCTCTGCTTCCTTTTTCCAGGTTGTTCTCCATCCTCCATTGGAATTGTAATTTCTTTGTTCCCCTCTCCGGAGGCAGGGAAAAGTCCTTGCGAAATTTTCCAAGCCCTCTTTCATGCTGGGGAGGTTTTTTGGCACTCTCAAGGGTGCAGTTTAATTTTTTTGACTTACACTAATCACAAAAATATAAACTACCATCCACCACCATAACAACATTATGGAAAACATGAATTATCAATTATCACAGTAGGAAGCACTGTCGTATCAAAAAGGTTTCTTTAGAAAGAACAAGAAAGGCCAATTACTCCTAAAATATTTTACTCATGTTGTACAGCTGTAAAAATGATGACTCAGAGATTTGAACAGAAATCTGATTGTTTTGTATTGAAAAGTAGATCTTCCAAGGTACTCAAATTTTGTGAAATCACCTGAAAATTGTGAAATGCTTTTGTGAGCAATTGGTAGTGGATCAGAGAATATTCCCTGGTGTGTATCATGGCCTCATGGGTGTTTTTTCCAGAGGTGGGAAATGGTGTAGTACAGGGTGGCAGAGGAGCAGAGGGGGTGGCTCCATGCTTCAGCTGGGTTATGGATGTCATAATTAATTTTACCGTGGTGCTGTATGCAAAACTGCTGTAGGCCAGCAATATTTGAGCCTTATCCAAGGTATGTTATATGGGAAAGCTGAAAATGGCAGTGCAATGTAGACTTTAGGTTGCTGTGTGTTTGACTCATTGATCCCTCTCCTCTCCTTTGACACCTCTGGGTTGTTTGTTTCCTATAGAAATGGTGTGTGCTGGGCTTATACGGGTGGCTGCTACTTCTGTTCCAGGTAATTCAATGCTTCACAGTGTCACTAGATGAACAATTTTCCTAACTCATGAAAAATACAGTGATTATTCTTCAAAATCATGTTAAACATTAGTCAAGAAGAGGAACTCAGTATGCACAATAGGAGGAAATATTCCTTGTGCATCCAGTGCTGAATACATAATGTCTGATTCTTAAAGCTACATTGATATTGAGGAGTTTTTCCTACCAATTTTGGTAACAATAGGACAAATTTAAGAAGAAAAAACTGTTACCTGCTATTGCATCTTCTAGTCTTCCATGGTGCACTCAATCTGGTCCCTAGTTTCAAGCCCTCTGGACAATTTGAGCATTGACAATGTTTATTTCAAAGGGCTTTTCAGGTGCAGCAGAATGATTTTGAGTAAATGTGACTCAGAGTGAAGGGACTCTAGTTCTGCTCAGCTTGAAAACAGGCAAAACAATGATGCTTTGACAAATATTTCTCTTGGCTATGAAAGTGGGGAGATGGGAAAAATACTTGGCTACTCTAGGTAGTGCCTGCATTATGGATGTAGATGTATACATGGATCTTGCATGTACTTGTGTATCAAAGTGGGACTAGAAACACTGAAGCAGAACTAATTTTAACTGAAAGAGGTAACCTTATTTTCAGTGTAATTTCTACTGTAGCAGATTACCCTTCTACCTGTCATGCTAACAGGACACCATACAAAATGGTTTTGTTGGATGAGAGTGAGTGTCTCTGAATATTTTAGAAGCTTATTTGCTGGAAATGTCTTGTAAGTGAGCATCTATTTAATATTCACTAGGATGAATACATTGCAGGTGTATGCATAAGCAAAAAGACTGCACCCCTTTCTGATGTAATGAGGAAGATGATGTTGGCATTAAGCCAGTTCATTTGCTGTCACTAAAAGGTTGTACTTATTTCTTCCCCTTTTTTTTTCTACCTGTCTCCTGCACCCAGCCTCAAGGATCTGTTGTCTTCTTCTGCATTGTCCTTGCCCTGTGACTCACCAGAATGGCTGGTGCTTAAATTTACTAACCCAACAAAAAGCTATTAAAAAACTATGTGTATTTGAGGTGGTTTTATTTTGGTTTTTTTGTTTGTTTGTTTTTTTGATTATTTTTTAGACTGGACTAGTGAGTTGAAGCAGTTTGTTGTAAGACAGGTGTATTTATGTCAGTGCAGGGAACACGAAGATGGAAGTGAATGGAAGGAGATACGGAGGAAGGACATCCATCTTTCTGCAGCTTTGAGATGTGAGACTCATTCAGTCCAGTATTGTGAAATAGCCATAGGATGCCCTAGGACAAAAATAACTGACTAATGCTTAATTTCATCTTTAGACAGAAAAAAATGAAAGGATCATAGAAGAATCACCTATTATCTCGTTTCATGGGTTTAATTTCTTTTCTGTCTATATTTCAGCCTCTGGCTTATAAATAGCATCTGGTGGTAACTGTAGAAAGCATTAGCAAATATATTCCATGTAAATGGAATTTGTTCTATGAGTAATCATAGTGATCAGATTAGTTTTCAGTAGAATTTGTTATTTAATATAGCTCTGTCAATAAAACTGGTTCTGAAAATTCTGGTCAGTACAACCTCAGCATGCAAGGATTTGCACAAACCTCTACATGCACAAGTGCTTGGATTAAAATTGTTCAAGTCCCATTCCTGAAAGCAATCCCATTAGGAAACAGAAAAAAGTGCTTCTCGCTTATGGTCATTTAGTAGCTAACATAAAAAACAATATTGGTGCTGAATATTCAGTGGACAATCTACTAGCTGAAACATGTTTGTCATTATTAAAAGACTGGCTAAAGGAAAAAGATAGTACCTTTCACCAGAAGGGTTGTAAATAAGTCTGAACTCTACAAAGATTCCTGGCTTGGATAAGTCAGTGCTGCTTCAAGTATTTGAAAGGAATTAAACCAGTTTACATCAACTGGATGTCTTCCATTCCCACTGGGGACTTGTATTTGTTCAGCTATAGCTCTAATAATTGTACAACTCATTAACATCTTCCAAAATTATGTATTCAAGTGGTATTTGGCCAGTTTTGTAAAGATCAAATTAATGTGAGCAATTAGAAGTGTACCCATAGAATTCTTATAACATGGGAAAAAAGAAAGTAATTTTCACAAGTTTGGATTTAATCCTTGTTCAGCAATTTTAGGTAGCCTGCTTTTTGCCTAACTGCACAGACTTTCTTGGCTTTCAAGTTATGGCTGTTTGAACCCAGTCTTTGGATTTCACAGTCAATTGGCACAATCCTTTCCCCCCTCATTCTGAAAAGGCTTTTCTGAGATTGCTTGTGGACCACTTAGCTTAGCCCTAGTTCCCATTACAAAGTAAAAACATGGTGAAGTTTTGGCCAGATATGGGTTATGAAAGAATTTAGATTGACACGGAGCTTTGTCAGCTGACGTGTTTGAGGCGAGACGCTATTAACTTGTGGAGGGTGGGGAGGGAGTTCCCTTCATCAGTGTGGTTTCACCTGAAGCCTACAGAGAAGCAATAAATACTAGTTAGCCTTATCTTAATCTCTAACAGTTTCTGTCTTTCCATCAACTGCTTCATAACATGATGTGATTATTTCAGTAGGGGTGTCTGAGGGTTGGGCTCTGATGGGTGTTCACCTATTGAAGTGGGAGGTGTTACTCCTTCCCCCAGGTGGGTTTAGTGGGGGGTAAAGGGGAGTGTGTGTGTGGCTCCTGCTGTGCTGCTGGTCACTGCTTGGCTGATGGCTGTGCACTGCCAGCAAAGGCAGCCTTGCATTGACATGACAAGTAGTGAGCAGGGATCCAAGCATGTCCCCTGTTTTGCCTACTCCCCTCAGGAAAGCATACACTCTGGGGAATGTTGAAGTTCACTCTCCATTGTGTTGTTCCTCTTCCCTTCTAGTTATTGTTTCAGATTATAATTATCAGTTAAAGGCCTAACAGAATAGGCTTCCAGAAGCATAACTCTGAGATCCCAAATTCAACACAAAAAGGAAACAACTTGAGTTATAGTCTCATCAAGTACTGATAAATTGGACAGCCCTTAGGCAAACATATGATACTTTTCCTTCTTGGAACACTGGTTTTTTCCTTCACTGGTTGTGTTTTTGCAAGGTCTGTAGTGGAAGGATATAAGACATAGTCCATGTGTGATTAAATTTTTATGTTATTTGATTTTTACTGTTAATATTTTTTTTTCCAGTTAATCATCTGCCTTCTGTAGAGAAGAAAGATCAAGAAGGTTTCAAATATTGGATTAATTACAGTATTGAATTATTTTTATTGCCTTAATGCATAGTGTTAATTTTGTGGGCAATTGAGGTCAGTCCTTAGCTCACCTATGTTTGCCACAAGAAGATATTGCAAGTGTAGTACACTTGTTTTTTAACAGCATTTTCATATAAAATGCAAGCACCTGCTCTTTTAGCATTGAGCAAAGTATAAAAGGTTGTGACCTGAGATTTGAGGGAAGAAAGTTTTGGGTAAAACCTGGAGTAAGTATAATGCTGTTGATGGAGGTACTTAAAGGTACCTGGTCCTTTGAGGCACTTAAAGTGAGCAGTGCTGAGACAGGAAGGCATCTAAATTTGGTGCTTCCTCATGCTCCGATTCCTCCTGCTCCTCATTAGCAGCGCAGCTTTATTTGTGATCCTGGCTGGTTTCTCATACCATGCTGGTGTGCTCACTGTGCATGTACCTCTGGCTATCGGTGCTCCAGTGCTACTAGAGGCAAGCTAATCTCTCCCTACCAATAATAACTCTGCTTATAAGATTGCCCTCTAGTTGAAATAGTAGCCCTTGGGGTTCTGCTGGAGAAATTCTACAATGTACTTCTTTGGATTCTCTTAATTAGCACGGCTTAAAAAGAAGAAGAAGAAGGAAAAAAAAAAAGCCCAAGCTGTTTAGTAATAAAAAAATAAAAATGAGTGATGCAGAGCTGTGAGGCTGGGACTGATAAGGGTGTGATTGGTGTGTTTGCTCTGCAATTTCTCTGGTATAAACAGCTTTGAATTGGAATGACAGAGTTCAGGAGCTTTGCGTAAGCCCAGACCTTTGGAGGTTGAGGGAATGCATTAAACCCTCTGGTAAGATAGTTGTGTGCATGAAGATAGGCATATTTAGAAAAAAACTCAGCCAACCTTGCCCTCCTCCCCCTTGGAGCATATCTACAGATAAGAACCTTACTTTTATAAAAAATTAATAAGAATCTTACTCCTCTCAAAAATGAGGATTAATATCCAGCCTGAGGGATGGGTAATATTCTAAATTGTCTGTTTTTCAGAAAGCAAATCATGCCGTATATTTGCTGCTTTCTGTGCTTGTTTTGTTAGAGCACTTGATGAAGTAGAAAGGCTCATCGGAAATATTTACCAGAGATTCAGTACAGATTTTTAAAAGTGATGCAAGAAATTAATCTGTCTCTTCTAAGGCTGGGCATGGGAGGAAGCATATTTAAACTTTGCACTCAGATGATGGATTTTCCAGAAAGGTTAACTTCCTAAAATTCTTTTCTCATAATGTTGTCCTGCTATTTTCCTTTAACTAATCTTGCCTGATCTCTGATGAGTAGCTACTGCTTGTGGATATAGAAAAAAGAAGCTGTTATTTTCTTACATGTCTTTTAGTGAAATTAGTGACATCTGTGAAATATAAATTAATTTTTATTCACAGTGAGAATTCTTTGCTACTCTGCTTTGGGATAATTGTTTAAATGTGTGTCGAATGTTCTCTTCTAATGAAACACTACTATGTTTAGGGTGGTTACTTCAGGAACAAGTATAGTTCTGAAGTAACTCGGGTTTTTTTTCTGCCTGCCTTCTTTTTGAGTGTTGGAGGAAGAATTGATAAAGATCAAGAACTAAAAGACCTGTATGCTAGAATTAGTTTTGGTGAGCTTAGGCCTGGATTATTTACACCTCTGGTCTAGAAGCGTTAGGGTGAGTGGCTCCTTCTGCACTATGGAGCGTGATTCAGATCAGAGCAGTATTCAGTTCAGTAAGCAGAGAGCTTGTGCAGTCTGCTCAATGACCATGGGAGACCTAAACATGCCAGCCAAGGTGTCCTTGTTTGGAGGGGTTAATTCACCTCCATTGAACCATTTCATGAGGTAAAAAACAATGCCTTAGCAGTGGCTGGTTTTGGTTTTTTTGGTGACATTTTTTCTACAGCTGGATTCAGGCCGCAGGAGCCCCGCTAATGCACAAAGTTGGGTGTTTGAACTTTCATTGATATTAGGAGTGATTTAAGATATCTGTTGGCACTTGGTAAGATAAACTCTCCAGTCCCTATTAGTGGTCATCTTGGAGGTGGCAATATCTTTTCATCCAATGGTGTTGGCATAGTCCCAAGTTAGTACTTCTCTTTAAGGAGAGAAGGAAAGAAAGAAAAGAGAGAGAGAGAAAAAAAAAACTATTAACCTATTTTAAATCACAAAAATGTGCTTTTTTAAAGTGTTTAAAATGTGCTTTAGGCCATGAATATTCACTAATGAGGCACTGAGTGCTAAAAATGTACACCTCTTCTTTGAAAGAGAGTAATAACATCACTTTGTGAAAACTCCTGAATATCCAGAAAGTATTTCCATTCTTCTTGTCTTTATAAACACATTTTTAATAGGAGAAAATCGTAACCAAACCCAGCATGGGCTTGCAAATGAATTGCCAGCATTTCAGCATGGCTGCCTGATTGCTGCCAGGAGGAAAGGAGTGAGCAAGGCATCAATCTGTTTTTGGCATCAGCCCACAACTGTCTCATTTGAAACAGTTATGAAATTAAAGATAATATAGTTTTAGGATAGCACTAAGGAGGCAGAACCACAGGCTATTGTTGAAAGAGGCAGTCCTGCCTCTCTACTCATTCCTGGTATGCTGTGTGCTGAAATGCTTGCCTTGTTCCAGCTCTAGCACTTAGCTGTGGACCTGTTCAGGCATCTCACACAGGCAGCAAAGACACGTAACACTGGAAAGGAAATGGATGGTCTTTTGCTTTGATTTCCTAAACCAGTGTGTTAGGGGTGCAGGGAAATCAGGGAGAATGAACATGGAACACATGGATTAGTTATGGGCAGTGGAATATTGTGACAGATTTAGCTGTAGAGTAAAACACAGACAGAGAGGATTTGAATAAAATCTGTGGATTTGAGTCAAAGCAAGGAATTCAATTTGGGTGTCCCACTTGCTGTTGAAGAACACAGCTACCCTACTATTGGGGCGTTTGAAGAATATGCTCAAATACACGTGGCTGAAAACTAGGGGAAAAGTTTTCTTTTAACTGTGCTAGATTTTTGACAGAGATTGAATCTCAGTTATATAAAATTTAAGTCATTATGGTGTTTTATTATTTATATACCTCCTTCTTTATATATGACTTGTTTTTATGGACTTAAATTTAAGCACACTGCATGTGTAGGACTCAAAAGATGCTCACATTATTTCAGTATACATGCTAGTTTCAGGTTGATTCATAATTTTAAAATTATCCTAAATATCCCTTTAGCTACTGCAGTTTAAATTGAAAAGATGTTAGATTTGAGGATCAAATTCTGCCATTCACAGAGGACTTGAAAAATGTGTCTGTTCTTTATTGCTACCAAACATGAAAAAATTAGGCACTTCATATTAGGGTTTTGCTAGAGTTCCTTTGTACAGGCTTTTTGCTTTGGCTTGTTTTGTACAGCAGAAATTTTTGCTGGACATTTGGTCTTCAGCATGTAGTGTAAGATTTTCTCTTTAGTCATTATTAGCACCTTTTTACACTCTGTCTATATTAACTGTACAAGCAGATGGACAATTTTGTCTGTTTTAATTGTATTTAATTTAGCCTAAGTTTGGTTGCTGGCCAAGTACTCATCACCTGTGGATCAGACTTGGCAACCCTTTTGTCTCTCAGCCAGATATTTTGTTCACAGGATTATTTCCTTTTGAAAGGCCACACCAAAGTAAAGCTGAAAAGCAAATAAAACACACTACTGGATTTCAAATAACAAAAACTGCTGAACATGTAATTTCTCTTGTTTTGGTCCTTTCAGGATCATTATTCAGTGCTTTTATTGGCATAGCTGCCAAAGAATAGGACATAAACAATTAACTGGAAATTATCTTTTTTCTTCTTTCCCATTGCCTGCATGCAGGAAGTTTAACACAGTACATCCCGTTCTCTTAGGATGGACCTCTGCTTATTTTTAATTTCTTAAACAAGTTCTGAAATACTTAAGTAATTGTTTAAATAATAATAATAATAATGATTAATATGCCTCAGACTAGTAAGACTTGTATGAGACAAAAAATTGGCTTGTACTATTGACTGTAAAGCCCCCTGGCTTGGATCCAACTCCACTGTTCCTTACAGCAGTCTAGTTTTGATGGAGTGATGTCTCTTTTTCTCTTGTTTGCAGTCACTGAAGCTGAGTGGTCTCATATTTTCCAGTACAATTGTCCTGGGGGGGGTGGTTTTTTTCTCCCTGTCCACTGCAGGGCAGTTACCAGTGTGTCTGGAAGAAATTATTAAGAAATAGGGAGAGCCTAATGGAGCATTCACTCATCTAAATCACAGCTACACTGACTGATGTGACCACTCCATGTCATCAGAAGATCACTCAATGCTATACTGACTCTCAAAGGTCCTGTAACATTTGTCTTAGATCAGTCAGTCTGGGTGATATAGTGTAATTGATTGAAACAAAGAAGAGCATCTGGACTTAATAATGAAGGAAATTAGCTACTGATATTATGACATAAGCACGATAACTGCATGATATGCAGCAAGACAGAGACAAAGGGTTTGTTCCAAGAAGCTCTGGCTATCCAAAGAAAATTACTCTTTTAGGTGTCTATCATTAATTTTATTATCTGACCCAGGTCTTATGAAAGAACAGGTCAAATGGGTAAAGGATATTATAGATATATATATTTTAAATAACTATAGGTTATAACCTACAAAATTAAAAGTGTAAAAAGTCCCTCTGAAGGTGACTCATATTTTCTACAGTGGTAGTATTAAGCCCATAAAAGGGTTTTTTACCTATTTGTCTTGGGAATTTTTTTGTCTATTTAAGCCATAACTCTGGAAAGGAAATTGTCACATGTAGCTGTTCTAGCCAGCATTTCCCTCACAGGGCACTCAACAAAGCTTCTATCCTAGAACCCATTTTGTACAGCAGTTTTATACTGGTCAGTGTGCTTCATTATTGTAGGAGGTTTGTCTTTCACTCCTTTTTCAAGAAGACCTGGGAAAAATTATTATTCACAGCATTTTACTAATCTAATTCCTTCTACCTGTCACTTTTACTTTGTCCCAGTAATGACACTACTCTCTTATTACACTCTTATGCCCTGGTGTCACAAGACACTTCCCTGGAGTCTCCTTTTCCCTGGCCTGACAGAGGGGCTGGCTCCAGCACAGAGGTGTCCTGCCCCTCCTTGCTTTGCCTGGCTCTGACAAAAGCTTTTGAAACATCTCTCAAACAGGCTACCTAGCCCAATGTTTTCCCTAAATTTCCCAACCCTTCTAGGCACCACCTAGGCAAGGGTGCCTAGAAGGGTTGGCTTGAAGCCCAGCCTTTTCCTTAAAGGAAGGATTATTACCACCACTTGTTCCGATTTTGGAAACTGCCAAGGATGGAGTCTCTCTGATACCCTGGGTGACCTGTCCCAGTGCTGCATGGCCCTCCTAGACTTTTCATTGTAGTCTCTTTTGGTGGTGAGTTTTGTATGTATGTCTGTCTCAATGCTCAGCTTGTGCCTCTGGACCATGTTTAGCTTGGTACCACTGCTCACAAGAGTTTGGCTGTGTTGTCTTCTGTAACTGCCCTTCAACCCATAGCAGAAGCTCAACATGGAGTCATTAGGACTACTTCTACATGAAGCATGCAAAGGTACAGCTAATCTCCTCTTTTTGATTTGTCTATTTAGGCTGAGACCTGCTCATGCCTCTGCTTTTGAAGTGTGTCTTGTCTTTGTGGTACAAACCACACTTCATGGATTTTCAGTTTATGTAGCTTACCTGCAGGCCAGTAAATGACCTTGGACCATTCAAGATTTGTCTTTGCTGTAGAAAACAAAGATTTCTGGAGATGGGAATGTTGGGGATATTTAATGACAAAATTTCTGACTACCATGGTTTCTTCAGGTGAAAGAACCCAGGACAGATAAAACTATTCTGTCAAAATGACTGTTGTGGATGTGTTTTCTTGCCCAAAAAAAGAAACCTTGAAAAGTCAAGATTAGCTACCACACAGAGCAACCTTAGCCAGGCTGTGGGGTTTTGGTATTAGCTGCTTTCATACTGAAATTCTTGGAGTTGTACAACAAAATCACTGGCAAAGTGGTTCTGTGGTCTCAAGATTTGTAAACCCTTCCTTTCACTGACTTGTGCATTTTCTCTTACTAACAAAGGGTCACTTTTTGACAGGCTGTAATGTGCTTTGCTGTAGCTCTTCCCCCAGTGGGGTCAATGAGTTAAATCATCTGGGAAAGTGGCAAGGTACTTTTGCTGCTGGCCTAAGCCCCTGCTGTTACAAAAGCATCAGTACATTGCAACTGTCATAAAGTCCATTGTAACTGTAAAAGCTTCTGTGATTAGTCAGTCTTTTCTCCATTTATCCTGGAAGATGGAATTAGGTACAATGGAAGAGAAAGCCTGAAATGGGTCAGTTATTTACAGTGCATTCAGCCTTCTTTTGTGTCCGAAAAGATTTTTATTTAGTTTTTGTGCAATTAAAATAAAAGACAGAGGAAGCTGCCAGGGGAAAAAGCTCAAAATTTTTAGCAACTGCTTTTAGTGACATAAAAGTAGTGTTGAGGAAAAGCTACTAGATATTTAAGTCTTGCTGAAAAAAACCACAATTTTAAAACCAGATTTCTAAGCTGCTTAGTAGTCTATTTTTTCCTCAGATTCCTGTTTTCACACTTCCTTATTGACATAAGGATACGGCTGGGGTCAGTAGCAATTTGGGAAAGAAAGCAGAACAAATTTCCTGATTGCCATGTGATAGTACATCTGCCATTTCAGTTTAAGCCAGCATCTGAAGCTACTCCATTTGTAGGCGTTTGGCCACATTCAGATCTAACTGGCATCAGTTTCAGCCTTGTAAAACTTCTCTGTAAATCAGGGTAACTCCAGGGTAGTCAGATATGTAAGAGAAAAAGAAAGGCCTATTTTTATCAGGTCAACCATTTTGTACGAAGTTGGCAGTGTCTTAGCAGTCCATCTTAGCCTTGTAGTTATTTCTTATCTGTTACAATCAAACTACTTGAACTCTTTCTCTGTTGTGTCTTGGTTTACTCAAACTTCAGGTGTAGGAGACAGGATGCTATCACTTGTGATCTGTATCTTGAGGCAAAATCTGCATTTTGAAGGTGAACTTTATGGGGTTCAAGCAAAATTGCAATGTAAGGAGGCCTTAGTGCAAGTGATTACAAGCTGTAGGTGGAGTGCCCATATTCAGTGAAAGAAATGCTCTAATATAATGTTCTAATAAATAAGTACCATTTTGACAAGTAGTTGGGGTGTAAAATCCCTGCAGATCTGCTATTTGCCTGTGATCCAGTAAGTCCATTCTATTACTGGTTGTATTTGGGAAGGGGTGCTGGTAGCACTGTTGTCTGGTCATAGGGAACTCTGTGCTGTAACATTATTCACCTGAGTATAATCACAACAGGAAATTGAGGCTAAGAACTTGGTTTTCTATATTGCAACTTCAGTATATCCAGTTGAGGAGATGAGATATAGCCTGGAGATGGTGGAAATAAACTGTGTTCTGTCTGAATAGACATCGTGGAATAATTTACTTAATCCCAAATAATTTGGTTAAATAGGTTGATTAATATAATAAATAAGAAAGTGTAAGTACTCTGAAAATGAAATGCTTGAGAATAAACAGAATTATAATACCACAAAGTATCCCGAAGGGATTACCATTGCATTACATTTCTCTGGGAGAATTTGGACCAATAATTCTTTAAGAGCTCTTGGCCAGGTCAGTTGCATTGCCTGTGTTGATTAGTACAGCATGACTGTTATTAGAGGTGATTCTTTTTAGGCACAACTGTCTAGATCCTAAATAGTAAATGAAAAAACTTTGCAAAAGCTGATAATGCAAATGTTTCTAAAGGCACACAGCAGAACAAGAAAGAAGATGGTAAATTACAGAGTGGTCCTCTGCTATCCTTCACTGTAAGATCATTTCAGCCTAATCTTGATTTAGGCTGGTTGTTTTTTTTTTTTTGTTTGTTTTTTTTTTTTTTTTTTTTTTTGTTTTGTTTTTTTTTTTCTCCTCAGTGTATATTTATACTTCTGCAGCTAGGATAGACCCATGTAAATATTTGAGAGTTTTGCTAGGGCTCTGTGCAGATGCAGCTCATTGCCATGTGTTGCATGACTGGGAGAGACTGCAGAAACTGATTGTTATCACTGATCTCTATGTTATCTCCTCACTGTGTATTTTGTACCCAACTATTTTATCATTCCTAGAAAGTAATTGTAATCTTGTAGGCTTTTAGGATAAGCAACAATAGCTAATGAGACTTTTTATTAATTTTCTATTAATTCAGAAATTTCTCTTCCTTATTCTCTGTGGTATTACAATTTCTGCATTTTATGTAGTCTTCTATACAGACATAACTATAACCTTATTCTTTTTTAGGGGATGGGAATGTCATTTGGCCATCTTCATTATAAGTGATGGTACATATTAAAAAATCTTGAGATATTTGTCAAGGGTGAAGCAATCTTTTTTTTTTTTTTTTTTTTTTTTTTTTTTTTTTTTTTGTTATTTTTAGTTTGAGATTTCTTACGTGCTTTCCAGTGTCTGAACCTTTATTAGTTCAAATTTGTCTATGTCTTTGCAGTCAAGTAACCAAGTGTGTATCTCTTAGAAACAAAAACTTAAGCTTTAATATAATCCAATCTTGGGAATAAAACCCTAATGAAAAAATGCTGCTGAAAATTTCAATATTTGGCGTTCCCATTTTTCTGCAACTTCAGTTTTTATTCTTGAAGTATTTACATTTAAACAGAAGCTATTCACAGGAAGTTCTATTTAATATTTAACGTAATTTTAAATTTATTTTTGACACTTAAATAATGTTTCGACTGCTGTATTCAAAAATACATTTGAAGGTTTTTCCCTGCCTTTCATTTTTCAAACTTCACATCCAAAATACACTAATAGTTAGCCCCAAATAGTATGCCAAATTATTATAGCAGATAAAATAAAAAAGGAGGTCCTAAGGATGTCATGATCTTTGATATATATGTGTCTTGGTGATGTTTATCTTGCTCAAGGCATGAGTTGAGTGTCTGCAGAAAATATCTTAATGACATGGAAAACTTTCTCCTGTAGGAGGGGAAGAGCAACTATATCAATGATATCTATGCTAATAAAGGGAGTAATTTGGGTAATTTATTGAAAGAGATCAGCAATTAGCATCAATAGCTATGGGCCTTTTCACTAAATGCTCCAAAGCTAGTCCCATAAGGAATCAGAGGCTGTATTAGTAGCAAATATTCAACTGAATATTCTTTCCTCAAACGCAGGGTCCTGGGCCTGTTTGTGTCAGGGATATTCTGCTGCGTTTGGAGCTAAATTATACAATCACATTTTAATTGTCTCCTCTTCCCATTTCCTGATATTTGTATTAAATTAATCTGAAGGTACTTTGAATGCTTCACTTACCTTGGATTTCTGGCCAAAATATTAGAAATCACCGTGTTTTATATGTATGCCTTTTACAAATTATAAATAAGCAAGTCTCACGTGAAGCTCTGTCCAGAGGTAATGGCTATTTCAACAAGCTAGATGAGCTGTAAGGGAGGAGTGAACCTCCAAGAAATCATTATACTGATTCTAGTCATTAAGGACACTTTCATCCTGATTATGCATCATTTGAAGTAATACCATAAAACTAATGTACCTTCACTTCTTCCATGAAAAATGTAATAGAGAATATGCTACTTAGATATTTTAACTTACTTTTTTTTCCCAGATATTTCCCATTACATGGTGTTCTTTCTGTTCCTCTCCTCGATTCCCAGCCCTGTTGGTCTCACTAGTTTGCTTCCCTGAAGATAACCAGATCCTTTTTTGATCTGCCTTAACTCAGAGTACCAAAATATCCAGTTGCTTGCTGTTTGTGGTTTTATTTGATTCTTTTTTGTTGTTGTTGTTCTGATTTTTTTCCCATGGAACTTTACCTGCCTTTCAAAGATTGTCTGGTGAGCTGATAAAAAGTTAGTGGAGGAGATGAGAAAGATGGGAAGAGGTTAGAGGAACAGTACCTTTCAGTGGTACTCATACTTCTGCATTTCATCTTCCCTTATGGGGGGATGTATTTACAGCAGCAAAAGAATCCATAAACGGCATGATGTTGATGTTAATGGGTATGTTTTACTTCCTTTATTTTTTTTAACATGCCTCCCCCTCTATATTTGATGAATAAAGGAATTATTTTATTTTTCTGCTAATATTCCTGTATGTCACAATGTCTTTTTTTGAAAGTCAACCATAACTCTAATAGATTTATTCTCATTAATATCTCAAAAAACATCTCTGCAGGGATAATCCTGTGGATCTTTCTCAGCTTCTGCTCCAAAAAATCAATGTTATTTATAAGGTTCACTTTCAGACCATGCTGGATTTTTTTCCCCTGCATTCATTTCACTATTAATATTGTATCCACGCACATTGGTTAACCCTTGACTTCATAATTTAATGAAAACTCTGTAGAAACAAAACAAATGTGTCATTATTAATTGTTGTTTGGGAAGTTCTTTGGGATGCTATATTTGGAAGAAAGTCAAACCCATAAACTTGACTATTGACAGGAGGAGATTAACTGTCTTTATTCTTTTCTGTTTTCTGTTAGTGAAATAATTTGAAGGGAATCTCAAAATATATGATCCATTGTTGTTCAGCTAAGCAACCAAAAGTTTGGTTTGGTAATCTCCATTTTAGGTGAACTAACCAAAGTTTTGTTTTGAAAATTGAATACAAATCCCACAGGACCTGGTGTCCTGCTGAGGTTTCTGGTATTCTGTCTTGGCAAGAACATGAAAATGAAAGGAAAGGCTTATCCACAAAGGTCTATCTTCCAGAAAATTTCTGTTTGGTTCTGCAAACTGTTCTTGGTTTTGAACATGCAAAATTTTGCCAATTGTCATTCTGCCCAACAAGGCCATTCTGGCCTATAAATTGTCATGCTGATTCTAATGGGTAGACTCTCCAGCAAAAGTCCCCATTTCATGGGGGTGATAAAATAATGTTTATTGCCTAAAGGTAACTTGCTGACTATTTCTGACCAAAGCACATCCTGAAATACTGGTGATTTTGAAACTCCAATGTTGAGTGAAGAAAGATAAATATGCCTCTTGTGGAATATGTAGTTTACACCACATTGTTTTTGCCAGCTAAAGTGAGGTTCAGTAGAGCCATTTATAAGTTAAATAAAAGTAATCTTGTAACCTTAACAGGTCATTTGCTTGCTCAGAAGTAGCACAAGCATTTTTTTAGGAGTTATAGGCTCCTAAGGGTTACATTTTTTTAAAATTATTTTTAAGCTTTCTTAAATTATTAATAATTATTTTTAAGAAACTCTTAAAAAAGTATTTTGAAATATCTGTGACACTTCACTTCATTCTCTTGTGAAGAGGTACCAGAAATTTTATCTGATCTAACATCTGCCTATGTGAGTGCACAGATTTTACAAGCTGAAGTGATAGGCTTAGAGATTGGCCAGGGCTTGCTAGTTTAATGAGAAAGTTGTGCTCCTCTGAAATTAATAATTTCAGAAATAAAAACAAATGTAGCAGATGAGAGAGTATTTTTATTTACTTACTTTTCAAAATAAGTCTAAAAGTGCTGAAACACCAGTTTATGAAGTCTCATTAGGTGGAGACTTTCTTTTCAAGGCCACAGCTTATGTTTGGGAGAATCTAGAGCACCTGATGTCCTCCAGAAGATCCAGCCTTCCTTGGCTCCAGATTCACTCAGGATCTTCAGGCACTTTAGAGGGCTTCCAAAATGCTGCTTTGTTTACTCTCATTACAAGATGCCAGGCATTGGGGAATCAGGTCCCCCTTCTGTTTACACCTTAGTGCTCATGAAAGTGTGTGTATTTAAAATACACACAGTGTTTTCATTACCTGCACCTGTGTATTACACCAAGCCATCATTCAGCAGGCAATAATCTAGGGAGCCATTGTGCAACTGACCTAATTTATAAAGGTCAAGACCTGCTGCTATTTGTCCACAGAACAAGTGTTTGCCAAGCAAATTGGTACAGATTGAGTGAGCTAAACTGTAGATGGCACCAATAATTTTGGTACATATTACTCATCAAACTAATATAGTAAAATTGCTTTCCCTATGAGCACGAAATACCATGGCCATTAGTCCTATGCTGAACTTTAAAAGAGGCTTTATTCTTCATAGAAATATGAAAGTCATTAAAAAAAAACCCTTTTTATCGTACTGCTGATGAAGGATAGGTCCAAATAAATTTGGATGCCTTTCTCAGTTGGAAATGAAGAAGATTATGGCCCAATGTAGGGAAGAAACACTAACAGCCCATTTTGTGCATCATGAAAGACCCTTCTTAACTTGATGATTACATCAAGCTGAACTACTTGACCTTATAAAAATAATCTGGTATTAAATGTGCATCATCACTGTCTCAGTTTCATGATGTGAAGGCATTATTGTTAATACTGCTTGAAACAGAACACCTTCACTTGGACCAGACACCTACAATGTCTGGTCCAAAATACCTCCGTCTACAGAGACTTTTAGTATGTGTACCCTTAAAAGAATCTTTGAAATGCTGTAGCAGCTGATGTAATTCTATGTGTTATAGATACTCCAACTGCTTCTAACCAATACCAGAGATGCAAGCCCAGAAATTGCATTTCTTTAGGGCTATTAAGAGTTTTATCTGGGAAATGAGAAGAAACTTTTGGATAAAATCTCTAGCCCCGAGGTCTTTATCCCACAGTCCTTTTTTACACTTGAGACCAAGAGGCAAGACATGCCTAGTTTATGTGTAGTCCTGGTGTGTTCTGTCTGCAGAGACATCACACTGACAGCAAGTTATTTGATATAGTGTACAGTATTTCTTTAAGGAACCTTAAGAAAAGGACTTCTAAGAACAGTATTCCAGCTAAAATGTAGAAAAAATGCTAGAGCACGATGAGTTTCTACAAGGATGTTACTTCATTCACAAGTGGTTTTTGTCCCCCAGATTTCCAAGTTTCAAACACACAATGAAGCAAAAGGAAGCATAGATGCTGAGTTTATGACATAATTTTCCTCAAGAAGGTATCACAGCACTCACAAGCCCTTCCTTGTGTCCCACATATTCAGACATCCTTACAGCAACATAACATGGTGTAAACTGCCTTGGACTACAGATGAAAACACTGCTTAACATTTGTTTGAGTTCAAGTTTGGCTCTGGGACTCAGTAAATGCCCAGGCAGCTGGGCCTTTGTGCATAATGTAACTGAGAAGGCAAAATGAGGAAAACAGTGTGTGATAGCTTATTATTTTTTATTTGCTTTGATCTTTTGAAATATCAAGTTAACAACCTGGAAGTTGCAGGATTTATTAGTTTCTGAGAGATGTTTCACCACCCTAGAAGAAAATATGTTGGCAAAGTAGTGATGGAAATGTACATTAGTAATTTTCTGTGGGTAAGTGGGAGATTCAATTTACCAACTCTTCACCCTAAGAGGATATGATTTATTTAAAATTTGGATCTGATTTTTAAAACGAAAAACCACCTTTTTCTTCAGAATGTGACTGTGAATGTCAAAACATACAGCTGTACTTATTTTAGCTTTTGTTACATATAATTCTGTATCAGAAACAGGTTATCCAGAGAGGTGGTAGATGTCCCATCCCTGGAAACATTCAACATCAAGCTGGATGGGACTCTAAGGCACCTGTTTTAACTAAAGATATTTCTGCTCAAAGTACAGACTGAATGAGCTTTAAGATGCCCTTCCAACCCAAACTCTTCTATTATGCTAATTATAAAAGTGAATTTAATGATTGCACAAGGTTTGTAGAATTTTCTGAGTGTCATTTTGCATTTCAACTTTCAGTGCACTGAGATTCTGCTGTGTGTGTACTTGCAGCCTGTGGGAGCCAGAGCAACATTTTCCTGAAACTTCTTAGTTGCAATGCCTTTGTAAATTGCTGCTTTAGGATGTATGAATGGACAGGAATGGACTGTCCCAAGCCTGGAAGTCCTCTGCCTATGCTAGTGCACAAATTTTACACGCAGAAGTGATAGGCTTGGAGATCTGCTTTGTCCCAGGGCTTGCTGTTTTGATGAGGAAGCTGTGCTCTTCTGAAAGAGACATTGATTTCTAGCTCCAATATATGAGATTATCTCAAGTGAATGTATATGTAAATACATATATTTATAAAACTATACAAATATGCACATGTGACAGAGATAGGGTGTGAAAAATTGTAAGAGTAGAATAAATTATAATGCTATTTGTTGAATCATAAATATGATATATGAAAACCTTACTATTTTAAAAAGGAACAACTGCAGTGTTTTCTTCATTACCAGATGCACCCTATACTGGTAAGAGTTTTCCCATCAGAAAAGAGCAGTGAAGAAACACTTTATCTGTAGTAGCAGTTCTTTCAATTTTGTTTGCTATGATTTAACTGAATAAGGGCAGAAAAGCATCTTAAAGCACTGTATACTTGTGCGTTGTTAGTTCCCCAGAAGAAATTTTAGGCATACTTCTCTAGATTTTGGTTTGTGTATCAGGTCTTTGAATTCAGATTTAACAGGGGATAAACTGGCTTTGATCACGAGGATTTGACCAACACATCAGTGCTGCTACATAAGTGTATAGGGATTTTCAGCCTCGGATACCACTCAGTGGTAAAGATTAAGTCTCCCAGAGTTGATTCCTTGTTTAAAATGCTTCTAAAGGTATTTAGGTTGCAGGTTTTGGAAGAAAAGTCCTACCATTTAGGTAATGTCTAGTCTATACTCATGTTAACTTGGGGCACCATGTTTGTACATGCAGCTGGTTGTGCGGAACAGATTGTGCAGTGCACATTTTTATGGTTTCATTTTGGGTAGCTGTAGCCTGGTCCCTTTGGCTGAATGTCTAGCAGAGCATACTGGACGCCCTCCTGGAAAGCATCTTCCAGCTTATTTTCTCAGAAAGAGATCCAATTTATGGATTTTGCAACACAAAAGATAATTCAGGAAATGGACATTACTAGGAGATCTGCTTCTGTAGTGTGGTCCTGATTTAAGTAATAATTGTAGATATATCTCTACTCCTGCTTAGCTCTGTCCTCATGTTGCAAATGGATCTATTGATAATGGTTGGGTTTTTTTGGTTGTTTTGTTTGGTTTGGTTTTTTTTTTGTTTTTTTTTTTTTTTTTTTTTTTTTTGTTTGTTTGGTTTTTTTTGTTTTCCCTATTCAAAATGCATCAAAGGAGCTGGGCAGGAAGTGGTTTCTAATTCTACAAAGTACTTTGTGATTACAGTTTTCCTGTTTCACCACTCAGGATGAGATTGGCAGCTTTTAGGTGTCTTCATGAGAAACTAGGTTAAGAGAGAGAGATACTCTCTGAAAACTGTTAACAGCATATTTTCTTCTGAGAAAGGTTGGTCCCCTGAGAAAACTTTTAGCTCCAGTGAGTGAATTTGGCAATTTCAACAAAAAATGCTATATCAGCTTAACTTTTCATTGCAGGCTAATGATGTTGATGAATGAACTTTGTGAACTAAACAGTTTTCTGCTGCAATTCTGAGTTTTACTTTACAATTAAGAACCAAAAGAGCACAAAGCAGCTGGCTTTAGAAGAATATTATCTCAGTAAATACAGATGCAAAGATGCAAGCTAGTTGCTTCCAGTACTCTGCCTAGCATCGTCTAATGCTATAGAAAGACTTGGAGATAAAAATGGAAAGGGGAGTCACATGAAATACTAATGTAATTTCAGCTTGCATGCAGTAAAACTTGTTAATCTAGTATTTATTAAAATTGTGTTAGTACTGACCCAACTTGTCAGCCATATATTAAATATTTAACATATAATAATGATTAGGTATTCAATAGTCCATAATAATATATAACAATATAGTATTACTATAACTGTAACTATACTATTACTATAACTAACATGAAGTCTTTCATTAAGAAATGTGTGTCTCTAGCCAGTATTAAATTTATATGCAAGTTTTCTCCTAGAGAATATATAATGAAGTAGAACCAGAAGAGAGCATCTGTTCTCTCCGGATGGTCTTTCAGAGAGGGTTCTGCCATTTTTACCTGTCTTTGTATTGATCTTTCTCAGTACATGCAGACTGCTTTATGTTTTGTATGTAGAAAGACCGGTGATTCCTTAGCTTGTTATGTATGAGAATCAATAAATGCAGAGCTGAATGTAATCAACAAAGAAGTTAATGAAATACTGTTAGATGCTGTTTGTTATTTGTTTTTGCTGCTTTGTTGGTGTTTTTTTCTCACTAAATTAATGGTGTTAATGATACCCACATTGAAGACAATTTGTTTAGTACTTTGTTTCCTAAGGGCCTTCTCTATAAATAGAAGAGTTAATTCACAGGACTAACTGCTCCCTTATAGATGAAAGGTGTTGAAGATTTTATGCTTGGAATTTTGTTATTTCTTGTTCTTGGTTTTGCTCTTGTCTGTGCTGACCATAGAGTTTAACAGAGAATCCCTACTGTTAAGCACATTTTAAAGGAGATGGGAATGCTCCACATGTAATGCCCAGAGAAGCTCTGGATGCCCTGTTCCTGGAACTGTTCAAGGCCAGGTTGGATGGGGCTCTGAGCAATGGAAAGGATCCCTGCTCACTGCAAGCGGCTTGGATCTAGGTGACCTTTAAGGTGCTTTCCAATCCAAACCTTTCTGTGATTCTATGCTGTATTTGAACTGCTGTTCATGTTTTTTGATCGATTCTGCTTAAGGTGTTTCCCTAATAATAACCAAAACAATTATCTTCTCTGTTTCTCTGACATGTTAATGAGTACTTCATTTCAGCAAGGTACTTGTACTGTACAAGTAGTGAAGAGATGATACTCATAAGGTTTTCTGTTACAACACCAAATACATTTTTAAAAATATATGCAATATCTAAATAGCACTGCCAGAACCTTAATCAAAAAGCAATTATGCCTTGGGTTTCAAGTGCTTTGCCGTGCTGTATTTGAGTATGGAGCTTCTGTATTGTCTCCTGAGCTCTCTAGTAGGACACAATGGGTTGGTGGTCCCTACTTTTCCTAATGTGCAGATGCTGATCAGAATTGCTGTGTGTCTAGATTAGGAGCTGTGTATGCACATGCTATCAAACACGATTATTCAGAGTTGATACATTTTGATTCAAGAGTTGTTGTCTGCTTTTCAGAGTAAATGTCCAGGTGGTGATCTGAAAGAATATTCTAAAACATAGCACCATTGAGTTAGAAAATGGCAACTTCTAATTTTTCAGGAAATATAGCAATGGTTGTGGATTTATGGAGGAGGAATTTCAATCCATAAGTCCCAAAACAGCCACAGACTGCCAAGATATTAAGTGTGTGTGCATGTTTGTGTTTCTCACAAGTTTCTTCTGTGTTGCAATGCAGAAAATGTATTGGTATGCAATGGAATTGAAAGCAGCTGGTTATTTGTTTTAAGACTGTTTTGTTGCATGGTCTTGGATTGAACTGACAAGACAAATATTAGAAGTTGCAAGATTTTAGATTGTTTTGAACAAGAATCCAGGTAAACTAAACAGAAAAGATATGGTTCTGTGAGACTATCCCATGATTTATTTTGCTTGTGAGACTTGTGCACTCTAACAAATCCAGTGATATGTCTGGGGCCTCCAGTTGTTTGTTTCTATTTTTTTTGGCAAAGCCCTTTGTAGTAGCACAACCTGAAATCAATCTCAGCACAGCAAGGAAAATTTACAAGGTTGATATTAAGTAAGACTCTGAAGTCTTTGAGACGTATCAAAATAACCAGATTAACCTTTGGTTACTTGCTTGTTGACATTGTTGGGCAAGCCCTGTTTAGGAGAAGATATTTGGTATATCTCTTTGCTTTTAGTCGGTTCATCAGTGTATCTCCCATCCTTGCTGCCTCCATTAGCACTCATGCTGTGAAGTGATTACTGTAGGTGGGGCGATTAAAATCTTGCTTGTTAGGTTTCGAGTGCACCCTCACACTTCTGAAATATTTTTAATTAAAGCCTCTGAAAACTGTATTTACTCTTTAAATTCAACACTTAGCAGCTGTAGTGAGAAGCAAACCTCTTCACAGAGAACAGCCGAACTACCTGAGACAAGACAGAGCTTTGAAGAGATTACATATGCCCTAAGAGGTCAACAACTAATTTGCTTCAGATAGAGCTTTCTAAAGCAGTACAACTCACTTAGCTGCATTTATTTTAACAGCTCTAATGTGACTAAATCTCCTGTACTGCAGTGGGTATAGTCAAACAATGGTTGAACATTTGGCACGTTCAGTGGCGAAGACATTCACTTCAGACATAAAGCCTGGTGTAGATCAGTTCTCCTATCAAGATGATTAGCTCTCAAAAGCTGTAAAAGAATGGTTCAAAAATATACTGTCAGATCATGTTAGATTCTGCTTGAAGTTTCTGTATTTAGCTACCAGCACATGAATGATACTACCTACACCCTTTACATGATTAAGTAAAATTTCTGTGATTTGCAGTGGACCCAGAGAAACTTTCTCTCTTTTCTAAGCTGAGATAAATGGTGTAAATACAGAATAGTTTATAGGAATCCTATGTGCTGGTATCAAAGCTGTAAGTTTACAGCCTTAACTAGCTGTTATTTGGCACTATATTGGCATACTTGCTACAGAGAAATCCTGGAACTGATCTAAAAGAGACAGTCGTTTTCACACTGCACTTCAGTATTAGCTTGCCTAGAGAGCAGTGCTCGCGTTCCAGAGATGGTGCACTGACAGCGAGGAGAGGTAGCTAAGGGGGGGTAGTGGGAACAGTGCCAGACATCAATACCTCCTCCACTCCTTTTTGCATGGGGCAAAGAGTTTTAGAGGCATGCCAACGTGATTTCTGGTACTTCAGAAAGTGGTGCCCTTGTGGAGTGCTTTCCAGAGCATTGTGGAGAAATGCGTCTGTCGTCTGTCGCCTCTGTGTGCAAATGGCCTGAGCCACATGACCTGATAGGTAAATCAGTTCCAGCATGGCATCTGCTGGACTGCTGCCTGGTAGTTCTATGGTAACATGGAAACTACGTGTAAAATTGGAATAAAGAGACAGCTGGTGCAGTTTTTCATGTCTGAGGGAAATCTTTATTGTTGACCAGCATGTATTGCATCTGTCGTTTTATTTTTTGACTCTAAAGGATAAAAAACTGCTGCAATGTGTCTGTAGCTACTCTAGTGTTTTATTTATAACAAACCAAAGAACTCTGAGGCATTTCAGTGTATTAAATGCACAAAATAATCTGTTTACAAAAAATTATTTCCATTTTTTCCTTGCTATAGTGGTCCACGTTTTACTGTCTTCATAATACACAACAAATTTCCTCATAAATCTGGATTTTTTTTTTAATTGCTGCAGTTTTAGGGAAAGGAAAAAGGTTTCTGCTAGCTTCCTTAAAATATGTTACTCACAAATTGAAAAAACAAACAAAACAAACCAAGCAACAAACAAAAAACCCCCAGTCCTCTGAATGGTCATCTGATCTCATTCATGTAGGGAAAGGAAGAATTTCCTAATGTAAAATGTACACCATCAGACTTGGCTGTCAGTGTCAGAAGTGAACCACAATACATACTTTCTATTTGCAGCATTCAGAGCAGCTTCTTTTGACAGTTGCTACCTCATAACCACTCAGTTCCATACACTTTCTGGCATGTCATTAAAAATCTATCACTGCTAGTAATCTGTCATCAAAGGAAACAATGGGTAAGTTTTGCTGATTCTGCATTTCTCCTGCAGAGAAAGATCATGTAACAAAACAACAACTCAAAGAAAAGTCTGTATTGTGCAGCATAATTATTAATTCCAAACAGATTATCGGAGCAAAATTGCCAGTTAGAAATGAAGCTGGTAGATGCGCAGCCCGAATTCTAAATTGTTCTTGTTTTGAAGTGTCAGGACTGCATCATATTGGAAATTCTTTTTCTCTGTTTGAATAAGATGTTTGTTCTTGGTTCTCCCATTTGAACCAAAGGTATTCTAAGTACTAGCTGTGGTGTGTTGATTTGTTGGGATGAAAGTTCTTTGGGACACACTATTTAAAATCTATGATTTGGGATGTTATTTTGCAGATTTCTTTTGTTCTGTGGGAGAATAAATGACTGACTTTGTAATAATTTATTGCATTTTCTGACCTATAGCCCCTGAAAACATTTTCTGCCCTAAATCTATTCAGTATGAAGGCAAAAGAAAAACTCAACATGAAAATTCATGTGTCTAAGCTCCTAAAGATACAAAAGGAGTAAATGGTGTATTACACTATAAATTAGCAGCAGGTATGCACCTATCAAAAATTTATAGAAAGAACCTGCTTTATACAGCAGGTAATGCCAGGAATACAAATCACCTCCTTGAAAAAAGGTCTCAGGGCTTTCCCAGAGAAAAGATGATGACTAGTGACTGTGTTTTCCTTAGTGTATTCAATCTGTTATAGTTGATTAATATAAGTACTATGTGCTAGAAATGAGAAAGTTGTTTGTATCTGTTTTGACAGCATTTATTCTGGGCTTTTCACTTGCTCTATTATAAGAATTAGTGTCTCCTTAAATACCAAAACAAAAACCAAGGGGCAAAGATAGAACAAGGAATTATAGGTAATATAATGAAGACCATTATTTCTGTGAAGGGATGAAGGATATCTCCTATGAAATTCTGATGCTGCAGAGCTCCCAGGAATTAAAATGGGTAATCTGCTGGACTTTGTTTCATTTGTGGCAGAGCAGTGGGATATAAAGTGTTTAGAAACCTATGCAACTTGTGCTGGCCTTTAGACAGACTTATTATATGACGGTAAGTAATAACTCAGCTGATCTTTTCCCTCAGAGATCTCAGGATAAGAAATGTCTCATTTTGCTTTCCAAAGCGACCCTTATGGAGGGCCAAATATTAGTCAGATTCAACAAGAATCCCACTCACAGTTCCTTATTGTGAGTACCACTTAGAAACCCATTAGAAGAGGGTTGGCCATTCCTCTTTGGTCAGCCATCAAAGTGAAAAAATTAGATAATTCATGCCTGAGCCTCTGGGAACAGGCAAGCTGAGATTCTTGAATATCAGAAAAATGTGAAGAGACTTTGCTACAGAAAGTCGGGGATCCTAAATCTGTGGGGAGACTAAAGGAATTGATAGTGTCACTGAGTGTGATTCTTTCTCTGTCTGTTCTGGTGTTCTCAGTGTCTTCCTTTTGAGGGTCAGCACTGCCAGCTCACACTTCCACAGCAGGGGTGCACATATGACCTCTGTTGACTGTACCCAACTCTGAGACATGCTGTACTTGGGGCTTCTATTTTAACTGCATGTGTAAGATCTAAACAAACCTTTGAACAAGGCAGCAAGGGTCTCAGTGTGGATTTGGCTGCCAAAACTTTGGAATTATGATTATGCTGATTTGTATCTGTGTAATAATCTGGTTTGATTATCACTTTTGATTTTTAAAAGTGAATGAAAGCTGCCACAAAAAGGAAGAAAAATGTCTTTAATGTGTTTTAGTTTATGCATTTATCTTAAAAATATAACAACTCAAATTGGCATTTTTTAATCTGAAAATAAATGGCTATCACTTAAAAAGAGACACAAAGCAAGAAAGAACAGAGATATTTAGCACTGTAATAAAAAACATGGTTTAACTGTGCACATTAGCTGGATGTTACACTATCTAGATTTCCTTTTACATCTGCTACTTTTTTCCTGAAAAATATAATAAATAGAAAGCCACTTATTCCTCAATAACACTTTTCTATCTCTTTAAGAGATCATTTAGGATAGATGATCTGCTCCAATGCTCCAAATTGAAATTGGTGAAAGAAATAAATAGGAGAGAAATGTAGGGCTGGGGGAAGGAAGCAAATACAGTAAACAACTTAAGAGCATGAAATGTGCAAATAAAATTTGGTGAGAATGGTGAGAAGAGGAAAGGGGAAATAAGAATATTAATGGACATTGAAAAGAGTAATTTAGAACAATTTGAGACATAAAAATGACTAGACAAGCAAAAAAAAAAATTGTAAGGAAGCAAGAGAAACATAAAAGCAGTATGCCCCAAAGGTGAGATTTTAAAAGGAAAGGTGTGCAATTAACCAGAGTAATAGACATTGTATTATTAGCAGTTTGCTCACTTTCTTGACATCTCTCTCATCTTTGTCATGGTGGTTATTTCATCACAAGAGAAAGAGTTTGTTAGAAAGTCTCTGGTCAAAATTGCACTGGTTTTGACACATGTTAAGTTGTCAAAACTTTTTATTTTTTGTTGTTGAAAGGGATAAATTCTGACAAAATACTGTTTGGAACTGGGGTAGGAAAGAGGGAAAGAGAGAGTACAGCCCATAGCCAAATGGTGAGAGCATGCCCTGCTAGCATGTCAAGACCTGACCTGCAGACTGAGAATTTAAAATTGTCTGCCACAAACTGAGAACTGAGTGTGTTCCTTAAATGCTGAGCTGCTGGGGGGGTTTTGTGTGTTTGGTTTGTTTGTTTTTTCTGAGAATGGCCTTTTTGCTTGGTTTCGTTTTGTGCCATTTTGCGTTTTGCACAGAACATTTGAAAAGTCTGGATTCTACACTGAATTCCCAGATCTGTGTTAATTTTTTTTTCTGGATGGATGCATTTGTTTTCTTATGTGAAAAAAAAAAAGAGTACTCCCATTATTTCATCAGTTGTACATAGAGTGTCATCGGGTTATTTTTGTAAGTGTGTATTCTTCACCACAATTTATCTCTAGAGCTGTTTTGTTTATGTGGTCTGTTTGAAAGCCATGAGATACTTCACAAACTGGGCTGATGTGAAGCACCTTTGGCATTGGCTGTGTCTGGAAAGCTGTGTTTTCTTTTTCCTTTAAAGATAGCCTCCTGTTTTCAAGTACACTGTATTTAAAAGTAATTTGTTGTTAGGCCTGTTCTAGTTTTTGCCTCCGCTTAGATATTGAACTCAGTTTCTGATTATCACTCTTTTTCCAGTCCAAAGTGTGTGTTTCAGTTGTTTGGATTTTTTTCCTACAGCTCATTTATTTTTCTGTAGCCAACACCCTTTCTGTAGGCCTTCATTTTGAATTTAGCAAACACTCTAGATTAATTCACTACATTCCAGAGGTGCCTGCAGGACAGGAGACTGGAAATGAATGCTCCTGATTATCCCTTTTGTGTGTTTGCCAACCACTATCTTTGGTCACAAACTTTTTGTCTCAACCTTCTTTTTGTTGTTTGAAAGGACAAATTATGTGTGTTTGTGTGTATGTCTTTAGAGATTGATACACACACATAAACACACAAATATGCATACACATATATTTGTGAATTTAAATCCCTTCCCCAGTAATTCTCCATTAATAGTCTGCTCAGTTAGTAGTTTGCAGTATTTACTTTTCTGGAGAGTAAATTGAATGCTTTGAACTTTTTTGCTCTCACTGGAGTTACTAGAAGGGACACATACAAATTTGGCTGGCCATCAAAACATTACCAAAACCCTTCTAATTACTGTCATCATGTCACCACCTGTGAGGCAGTACCTTGAAGCAGAGTGGGTGTGCCGTGCTTTGTTTTAACTTAAATGCTATTCATAGGGAAAGCAGAACAGAAAGAAGTGAGCATGTAAGAACTCCCGGTTTGGTACAAATACCTGGGAGTGCATGAAGCTTCCCAGTGTCAGAGCCATTGTTCCCCAAGCAGAACCATTTGTTTATAATTGGAATAATGAGTATTTTTTGGCAGTCTTCCCTCTGAGGAACGTGTCTAAGAAACAAGTGTCAAGCCAAATGCAAGTGTTGCTTGAAGCCTCAAATTAGACGTGAATATGCAGTTACAGAAGGTTGTTCTGAAACATCCTTTGTTCCAATAAAGTCTTTCAGTCTCAATAGCTAAAGAGCTGATGAACAGAGTTTTGCAGACTCTGATATACAGAGAAATACTTTTTCTGTACATTCAAAAGTGTTTTTTTGCATTCAACAGCTGGAATGATGAGGTGTTGCATTGTCATTGTATTGATGTCAATTTGCTTTTTTGGGGTGAAAACCACTACTGTCTATAGAATAATAAATAAATACTCATGTGTTTTACTATGTTTTTCCAGCTCAGCACAGAGCTTCTGTTGGCTGTGTGTGGGAGGCTGTCAGGTGGGGAAACCCTACCAACCTTTGTCCTTTTGAACCAGGTTGCAGAGGTCTTGCGTCAAACCCTAGTGCTCTTGTGTTGCATGGTTGAGTAATAGGTGACATTGTTGCATGGGGAAGTAGAGCTACATGAGCAGAGTAATATCCAGCTTCAGGGAAATGGTCAGGAATTGGATGTACAGTTTTAAGGAAGTTGATTGTTTCTTATTATCATGCAGGAGGAGTCCAGGCTTACCCTGCTCTAATCACTGGTATACCTCTAATTTCTTTTATTACTTACCTTCTTAGATTCTCCAACTTATTTTTTTCACTGTTTTAGGATCTCACAGAAGAAAATGTTTCTTTAAGAATTGATCTAATTAAAACTGAGGTAGGGGCAGGAAGAGATAGCTGAGAAACATAAAAGGCCAATATAGGCAAAAGAAAAAGGGAAGTGTATCAGAGGTCCTGAACCCTTTCAAGTCCTACCATGCTTAAATAAGGCCAGTTGCAATGCAGTTTATAAAGACTCTCACTGAAACTTATAATTAGAGGTTACACAAGGGCAGGTAACATTTCAGAAACAGGTAAGACATCTGACCCAACATGCCTGCTTACTGAAATGGAACAGCCCTAGGCTCTCCTGAGATCATTGCTGAGCAACTCCCCAGATTTCGATTAAAGGCCTACCCTTCACCTCTCTGCAGGTCTCTCTTTTAAGAAAAGGAATATTTTCTCACTCTTCAAACTTCTGATTTTCTAAAGGTTCCCAAGCTTCTCATATTATTTAAAATGTTTTAAAAATTGGCAAAAAAAAATCTCTTCTCTGACTTGGGGAAAAAATCCATTCTGCATTTGACCTCTACTTGTTGTTGCACTTATTAGTATTCTAGTTCTCACACCGTGTTCTCTCAGTGACGGCACTTGCCCCGTCTCAGCTGATCAAATTTAGCTGCATGTTTTTCCTTTACTCTTTTTGACAGCTGCTGTAGAGGCTTTACAGTTGGGGGCATTGAACTCACCTGCCACCATGTTGCTTTGCTTTATTATTTTAAATTTGTTTTAAATCAAATACCAGCATACTTGATGGGTCTGAGATCTGAGTTTTGAATTTAGCATCACAATCCCATATTGTTGGGGGTAAACTAAATGACTCATCTGCCCTTATCATCTGCAGAAAAAAAATCCTGATTTAACTTCAACTGATTGAAACTGATGAAAATTTCCTTTTCACTCAATTTTGACCTTTTTATTCTTTTAATCTCTTTTTGGGATAACTGGTGACCCACTGGACCAGTTGCTTTGCCTGCTCTCACCACCTTTTCTTTCCCACATGAGTGAAACTCTGAATTCCTGTAGCATGGGGAGGAGAGGGAGAAGGCAGCAGTATCATCTGGGGATGACATTTAGGGAGCAGGCTGCTCCACTACTCTCCAGAGGAAGAGTTCCTAGAACTCTCTCTTCCAGAGGTTTCTATGTGCCTCAGAGCTCAGACTTGCAATGCTACCCAGAACATGTATCTGTGTTTAATTCTGTGGCATGTTTGTTTCTCCGGGGGGAAAAAAAAAAAAGAAAAAAAAGAAAAAAAACAAGTGACAATTCTACATTGACCTCTTTTGCTTAATTTAAATGAAAAGAAATGATACAATTATACTTCATGAGTTCTGTGTTAAAATTAGGTTTACTGTAGTTACTGTTATTATTCCTACACAATAATATTTCAATTTTCCAGTCTTCTGCCTTTTCCTTCCTTCACAAAACTGCAAGTATCCAATAATATTCTTTTTTTTTAAGTCAGTGACAATTTTGCTAGGTTGGTGACCCAGGAAATAACAGATATGAATTTATACAGCTCCCCTTTTCAGAGGTGCCATCCAGGGCTGTAATTGCCACCAGGCTGAGGTTGTGACCGCCCTTTAGTAAGAGTGCAGTGTTTCTCTGTGCATATTTACATTGACTCCTTTTCTGGGAAATCTCTTATTTCCCTACCCTCTGATGGTCCAAATATGAAATAAGTCTTACGTAGTTTGGGTGATAGGCCCAGAAATATGCATCTCAATAATTCAGGTGCTTTTTGATATGAATAGTAATTTTATAGGAAAAATATATGGGTAACAATAAGGACAGGGAATATGGAAGTGCTTAAACGAAAATTGATGCAGAATATCTGTATTTGCACAGGAGGTAATTTGCTTCTTGCTGTATTTTCTGGATTTTTTTCTGGTTTGAATTGAGACCTTGTATTTTTTAACATATTTTTGATATTTTTAACATATTTTTAACATATATTTGATGATTTTAGAGAAATTAGACCTATTTTGTTAAAATATATGAATGTTTGATACATTACTATGACCTTGTGCTAAAATTTTCTCTTTAATGATTTTCATATTGTATTTCACACTGACACAGATTCTGCAGCCTGTGAAAGGTTATATTTTCCTGGTAGATATGTTCACAGAAGTGGCCATCTCTAGATGAGCTTCTTATTTCTCTCTCCCAGGATAAACTGAGTCCTGTTTTTTATTTTATGTTTATAATAGTCTAGAACATTAACTCATCTTCTTAAATCTACATTAACTCAAAAAAAAAATTGTGAGAAAACTGGGAAAATTTTGCCACAGGTTTGTTACATGTTGTGATTTAGCTCTCAGGATAAAATTGCTTTTAGGTATCAAGGCTGATCCACATAGAATACTGTTAATATTTGGAACACTCTGGCATAAGCAGTAACAGAGCTAAGTATTTTTAAAAATCATGACCAAATAATTGTGGACTTTATGAGAAACCAGACCTTGGATCCTTACTATAAAATTGGTGCTCATACTTTGGTCAATGTAGGAATAACCATATGCTATAGTTTTCCTTGCATTCTGTCCATTCTCTGGTAGGAATTTTTGCTCCACTAGAGTCAGAAATTTTGTAATTTGGCTGAAATTTCTAGCTCCATGTCAGGGCTAAAGCCATGTGGAAATCCCAATACACCAACTGTATGTACATAGGGAGGTTTCACCATTTTCTTTTGATGAACTTGTAATTCTGCTCTGTGTAATGCATTTGTACTTCTGCTTTGGGTCAGATCTTCTCTGTGTGCTAAAGTTTCTATGTGTCTTAGAGAAGTCAGACTTGCTGTGCTACGCAGAGCATGTATCCATGTTTAATTCTGTGACATGCAAGAGAAAAAACATGATAATTTTTTATTGACCTGAGCTTCTTAACTTCGAGGGAAATGGAAATTCAGCTTTTAAAGATAAAGATATACTGAACACTGAATCCAGTCTTCCAGTGGTTGAAGTGTTATCTGAAATGCTGAGATCTTTTGCTATTTTGCCTTTGTTCTCCTTCCAAAGAGATACCTTGTTCCAGAATGCTGTATATTGCAGTGACTGATTGAACTAAGTTACCGTGAAATGAGTATGTAATTATTCACACCCCTACTAAGAGTCTAAGAGTGGGATGAATCTTTGACAGCCTGGTGTTTTGGTTTTTTTTTTTTTTTTAAATCATATAACAATACCTAATTATTTCTGAAGCAATCTACTTGTAGTCTAAATTTAGGAATTGTTTTTGCAAGCCAGCTGTTCTTCGTAAAATTGAGAGCTAGAGCTGATTCAGTGGCTTGGTGAATAAGAGTAAAGATCTTCCAAATGCTAAATTTTGTAGAGTTTGAAAATCAAATTTAATTCCCAAGGAGTTCAGCCTTGCTCAGAAATAAGAATAGTAAAACATCTGTAGAGCAGAATGGCAAATTTAAAATCTAAGGTAAAACAATTTATCAAGGAAGGACAATCATAGTTAATTTTTTGGAAGTTTGTCTCTAGAAGAAATGTTTAGATTGCAAAGAAACAGTATTTTTACTTATTATTATGGAAACAATAATCAATCACTGAAGATGATTATTCTTTAAAGATAATGTAGTCCTTGTCACTTAAATGATTCAGGACAGTGATGAAATTAGTGTTTATGCCTACGTGGCTTTCTGTCGTTCACTTTTCTTGGCAACAATAGAGTATGAACATATGTGGTGTATAGTACATACACAATTGAGTTAGTTTATTTGTAAAAGACTCTGTACAACATTTAATATGTTAAATGGATATGTAAGCAGTGATGACTTTATTCTCCAAAGACACCCTGTAACATGCACAGTTATAATAGAAAATCCTATTCAAGAGTTTTTCACTTGGTTTCCTACTATTAGTTAGTTAACTATGAAGTCAGATTTCTGGAAGGGAGGAGCCCCAGCTGCTCAGGAAGTATTGTACACCAGTTCCAACTCCTTGTGACAGTTTTGTGACTAATAGGGCAGGAGAACATGATCAGGTTCTCAAACCACAGGTGTGCTGCTTGTAGCAGAAACTGGAATGGTGAGACTCCTGCAGAGATAGTCTTGTGTAATGAGCTTGCAAATGGCCATACTTCAGCTAAGAGGGCTGTTTTATTTTTTAAAAAACCTTTTGCACTCTCTGAATAAGGAACATAAGATTAGTGGAACAGACTCCACACCTGAAGAAAGGGAAAATTGCCATCTGTGGAAGCCTAGGCAATGTCTTATCCCTCCACAGATGTATGTAACACAGAGAGAGGGGGAGAGTACCAAAACCACTTTCCTACAAATATGCACTGTTGTGAGGTGCATTTATTTTACTTGTGTATTTATTTTTAAATAGACCAACTCTACAGAAGTCTAAGCACCTATGTAGGCTGTCCTGATGGCTGGTATTTTCAGGCTTGGATTTATTTACTAAGCAGAGAAATTGAAAAGAAAATGAAAGTATTTGTAGGCCTATTTTCAAAAGACTTGTACTTAAAAATAAGGAACCTGTCCTTAATACCTTAGCAAAAGTAAAGAATGGAAAGAATACATTCTTGAGTTTTTCTCCTCTTCTAAATTTGTTTCCTAGCCTAGTTCCCTTTCAACCACAAAACCCCTACAAAATAAACCAAATTGCATTATTGCATAATTTTAACCAACTGTTCTGCATCTGATACCTCACAATGATTTTCTTTTACCTACTGATAATAACACTGCAGCAAGGAAAAGCTCTGTCCCTGCAAGTAATTTTTAATCCTGCAGTGTAAATAAAGAGACGTTGGGATAATTGTAATCTAGGTAGCTGAAGCACCTGATATATTGAGTTCACCACTCTTGTCAATGTTACTTACCACTACAATTGATATTAGAGATGTGGACTGTACAGACAGGGACATGAAGAATGCAGATATATATTGGGAAGAATTTGGGATGGTAACTGCAGATAATCTGCAGAAAAACAAAGAATCATCAGGAGTGGGTGTGCATGCGGTCATGATCCAATTCCTATGTACTCATGATATATCCTATAATAATAGCCTACAATGCTGTAAGACACACTAATCCCTTTTTAGGCCATATGGAATCATGCTCCTTTGTGTTGGGAGTGTGGATCTAGCCTTAAACATGGTTGGCCTGCTCTACCACATTCCTCCAAAGCAGTAGTTAACTGTGTGTTTTCCTAGGTTTGTTTGTGGTTTGTGGTTTTTTTTTTTACTTTGTTTGTTTGTTTCTAACTGTATGCAGCCACTTTGGAGTTACTGATTAAATTTTTGAAATATATTAAAGAATAAGAGAATTGATTTTAATTTTCTTTTAAAGTCATGCCACTAAATGAAAGCTGTCTACTCCATCTATACTTGCATTTCAAATGCAAGTTTGAAATTATCCTGCACAGGATTTATCTCTGAGTTTTAGATGACTACACAGGATGTGTCTGTAGTTGAACTGACCATCTGATTTCCCTTAGCATCCACGTAACATGTCAATAGACCCACACTCAGATACAGGCTCAGGGCAGGCGCTGGTGCTCAGCAGGGCACAGCTGTGAGCTCCATCTTAGCAGCAGCCTGAGCACCTGCTTGTATCTTGCACATCCATCTAAGGAGGAGGGGCAGCAATGCCCTTGTCTGGCAGCACTGCTGCCACTAGAAAGGCAGAGAGGGTTCCCTGGTGTTGCCTTTGTGCTGCAAGGACATTGTGCACTGTGCTGCAGGCACAATGTATCTCAACTTTGTGTCCAGGTAGAGTCATTGTAGAGAAAATGCTGGTGCTGACCATTAAATATACAGTATAAATATTAACTTTGAGTCTAGCTTGCCAAATTCCTCTTCCTGTGTCTTGTCTGCCTCAATATGAAATCTGTCAGTGAAATCCAGGAGATCAAAAAATTATGCTCTCTGATCACAGCACCGAAAGGCCACTGACTTCATCACCCTTCCAGCATCAACTTTTATTTTGGCAGTTATGAAGGAACTATTGTTCATTATTATATCTTTACTCTGCTGAACAGAATCCTTCTGTTGTAGCACTGAACAGTCTGCAAACTGTCTATCACCAAGTGACCATGACATAATGAAGATCTGTTTTATATTCTTTCCTGCTTCGATTTGTAGAATATTTCTATCTATTTCTATTTCTAAAGAAAATTTCTATCTATGAAGCATAAAATATTGAAAAAGAAACCTTCCTCAACTGCTGTTAGAATTCTGTGGATTGTGTTTCCATAACTCACCTACTTAATTTTGGCTGGAAAAGATAATTTTTTTTTAATTGAATAGTCACTCTTTCTATGATATGTTTCTAGAAGTTTATAATGTCTTGGGGAAACAGAGTAAGTACAATTATAGATTTGGGTTTTCTTTTTTTCTTTTGTTGGGTTTTTTGGTTTGTTTGGGGTTTTTTGATTTTGTTGGGTATTTGTCTCTCTTTTATTTCTACTTGAAGTTTATAAGTTTGTGAAGTGGGGTTTTCCCTCCCCCCTGACTTCCTTAGTCTCTGCAGTGCAAGAATTCAAGCCCTCTCCTCTCCTCTCCTCTCCTCTCCTCTCCTCTCCTCTCCTCTCCTCTCCTCTCCTCTCCTCTCCTCTCCTCTCCTCTCCTCTCCTCTCCTCTCCTCTCCTCTCCTCTCCTCTCCTCTCCTCTCCTCTCCTCTCCTCTCCTCTCCTCTCCTCTCCTCTCCTCTCCTCTCCTCTCCTCTCCTCTCCTCTCCTCTCCTCTCCTCTCCTCCTTTGAAAGATTTTGTTACTATGGTGAGGACACCATGCAACATTTAGAGCTTCAGACTAAAAATAGCTATTTTCATAATTCATTTTAAGTATAGCACCAATAATATGCTAGAGTAATTCATATTACAGCACTTACAATCTATTTGCCCCAATATGTGCACATATACATGTGTACCAAACATCCCAGGAGCTCAGGAAGGCAAACAAACCCTGGCTTTGAACCAGGACCCACTTCTCCTGAATCCAGAACTAGGCAGGTCTAAAATAGAACCTTTTTACATTCCAGAAATGGTATGGTAAATGTAAGAGAGAGGAGAGATATTTCTAAGCTTTCACAATTTATTAATTTTAGTCACTTTTTCTTTCTTTTCATAATGGGTATATATGCATAACCAGCATGACTTACTGGATCAGGACTACATTTAAAACAAAAGCTCAAAGTGGAAAATAATGGTATTAAATATTGAAAAAAAAAAAAAACCAGTAAATTTTAAAGCAAAATTGGTACTCTATCAGAAGACAATGCTGAATTGTAAATCATCACAGTCTGAGAACAGTCTTTTATTGAAGGTGTCAGTCATGCAGCTCCAAATAAAACTGGGAATAGACTTTTCATTTTTCTGGGTTGTTGATTTCAGTTATATTAGAAGGTCAGTTAAATTACTCCTGGTTAATTGTGCTGGGATTGTTTTCTGGAATGTATTTATAAACACTTGCAATAGTATGCATAGAATATTTGGATGGATAATCCCTTAAGGTAAATCTATATTCATAAAAAAACTAGCAAATAAACTTCATTTAATGACCAGTAAAGATCTTACTGCATTAAATGTAGTATCTGAATAATTCACCCCTTCTCCTAGTATGGATAATCAGTGTACTGTGAGCTGAGAAATGTTCTTTCCAGCAGAATGGTCAAGAGTAGGCTCAGGAGGGCTGAGCTGATGTATTTGCACCCTTTGCCAAGTACATTGAGAGTATCTGAAGGATCTGTGTCTTGGATGGTATATAATATCACTCAGGAAAGGCTGAAGGAATAATTCATGATCCTGTTACTGCTTTTTGTGCAAAGGCTTTCTGAGAAATTGTCCTGTCAAAAGCCTGCACTGGCAGTGAATCAGACCTTCAGTTTCTAGACAACTCTGGTGCAAAAGGCCCAGCAGGGCAGAGTTTTGTGTCAGTGCTGGGTGAGATGGGAGCATCCCCACTTCAAAGAGATGTTGAGGGCAGGAAAGCTACCTGTGAAATGGTTGTGAGGGAGAGATGTCCAAGCTGGGAGTCCTGGCTGATGGAATGAGAGATAAGGCAGGGGCTGATAGCAGGCTGTGCACCTAGACAAACTGGCAGGGAAAATCCAGTTCTGTTTTACTGGATTAGGATTTTTAAGAGGATGTTCCATTGAATAATTTGGCAGCTCCATTTATTAGCCAAAAACTGGGGTGCACACAATTAGTAACTGTACTTGACAAGCTGCCTTCATGACCTCTTTCTCATCACACATGAGTAAGAAGAAGAGGACAGAACCTGAGTTTAGAGAGGGTCACTTAGTCACCCCAGCCATCAGACTATCCTTTATCTGCTTTCCTTCCTCAGGCACAGCACACCTCCTGCCTTCAGTGTCAAATGAGTTAAACGTCCCACACACATCTCAGCTTCCAGGGCTCTCTGGTCTTAGTTCATACTCAGGCAAAAAGAACTTGAATGAAGTCAAGTTCTGTGTGACTGTCGTTATTGTACTGGGAACAACCATAATAGTGACACAGTGACACTTCAATCTCTCACACGAAAGAAAAGCAAAACTTTTTTTACGTCATCCTTTTATAGACAGTTCTGACAAAGAAATTTGATTAGACAATTAGAACAACACCCCTTGACTGTTTTTTACAAGTAAATAACAAGTTAGGAATCACAACACATGCAGTTTTTTCACTTTCCAAGGATTGTTTTTGATTCCTCCTTGTCTTGGTTTGGAAAGACAGGTATCTGCCAGGGAAAGCTGGAGCTTCCCTGAGAATGGAGAATGTAAACCCCTCACCCCCGCCAAATTATAATTTTACAATTAAGGTCTTTCATGCAAAGATTTGGGAATAGGAATAACAGTTCTTTACTAGGAATATTTACAATACAAATGTAGTAGGAAACAAAACCACCCAACCAAACAAGTAAACAAATAAGCAACAATCCTTGAAAACCCTGACAGAGTCAGAGCTACAACCTGACACCCTGTTGGTCAGGGTGTTGGAAGCAGTCCAAAAGTGAGTCCTGGAGTGGCAGATGTGGTTCTGTTGGAGTAGAGATGATCCTGTAGAACAAGGGTCCAGTGGTGGTGAAAAGGGTCCAGTCTTCCTCCAGGAATCCGGTGAAGCTAGGTGCTTGTGTTCCTACGTCTCAGTTTTTATCCACATAGGAATGGTTGGGTTCCCCCACTGGGTGGAGTATCTCACAATAGGATGATGGAATGTGGATGTACTGCTTTGGGGAGGGTATAATTTGGGGATGACTGATGGCCCATTAGCAGAACATATCCCCCTGGAGGGAGGACAAAGAGATAAGAAACACTGCCCCACCTGGTTTTAACAGTTGGTCCATTATCAAAAGGCACCCACCCCTCTCTCCTCCCAGAGTTACAAGAGATAAAGAAAAAAACATCTCCCCAGCTGCTTTCAACAGGTGAAATAGAATACACATTTTTGGTTCCATAACCCAAGACACTCCTCACAATTTCTCAGACCAGTGTGAGAGAGTGATATGACTTGATTTCACACAGCTACTGTTGCTGCCCGATCTCTCACTTTCAGTATCCACATGTGACCTTAAATAGATCTAGTGGAAAGGTGACACTGGAAAGAACCAGTCTGCTCATCCTCCCCTGTGACTGATAACCTGCTATCTATTGCCCAGAGATCTTGCTGATTGTTATCTGCAGACTGAACCAGCTCAATGCACAATCAAAGAGAAGACAATTATTTTTTTTTTTTTTTTTTGTCCCCAGCAGGGTAATTTCTTAAGTAATTTACTTTGAATATTCAGGGTCCCTTTAATTTAATGGAAGTGGCAGGAAGACATATCCCATCAGAGCTGGAAGAAGAGTTCTGTCAGAATTATTTCTGCCTTGGCTGTGACCAGGGTGCTCCACAGCCTTCTCAAGTGTGCTTTGTTGTGGGTGCATTTTGAAAATGCTGAGAAAATAAATAGGCATGATAAAGATGAATTTCAGGAATTTCCTCATTAATCAGGAAAACTTATGACAAAGCTGTGATGAACAATTGTGGTGCTAAAAGGTAAAAATTGCTCCATTCAGTATGTTCCAATACTCCCTTTTGTGAGCAACCTTGTTTGCAGAATTCCAATTTAGATGAAGCTTAGGTGTGCTGTTAGTCATTGTTCACATCAATTTTTTGAGATATATCTGAAATATGAAACAGTGTTTTCTTCTTTAGCTTGCTCGTGGGGACTTCTGAAGCATAACTTTCTAATTTGACTGTATTTAAACCTGGTATGTGTCAGTGACAGGTGGGCCAATGAAAAGCCACTCAGAATAACAAAGCCCAGAAACAAGCACAGATTGTATTTTTGGACAGTAGGCACAGTAGTGCTGTTCAGGGAGATAACCCAAGGGAAAAATAAGTAAGAATGACCTGCTTTTTAAAGTACAGATTTTTTCTGTTCTTTTTGTCAATATGACTTGTTCTACACATGTAATTCTTGGTAGTGTAGAAAGATGAAATAGTTTAAGTTAGATAAAACCTCCCTAATTTGAAAAAGGTTTTACCAAAAAAACCCATTATCTTCTTGGCATTAGAGAGCACATCAAAACTCTGGTTCTGCTAATATTTTTATAATGGTCTTGTGAACGTGAATCTCAGTAAGCTAAGAAAAAAATTGTAGCTGTTTTGCAAGACCTGAGCTCTTCTCTTTACTCAATATTGTAAATGTAATGTAAATTATTTGTAAATGTTGTACTGCAGTATTCCCATTTCATTCTTGTCCTAGCTCATTGCTTTTTTTCATGACTATTGTACTTACTGATAATGCAAATGCACCTAAAATCAAAGTTAAATTAGTTTTTTTCCCTTTTCTGTAATATGTGAACCTGGAATCAAACCCAGGATGTTCTAACTCATTTTTCTGTGGTGTGCAATTTGTCTAGTTCTAGTGCAATTGGTCTTATGCTTTCAAACCCACCAGTGATAATGATTGAATCAAGAATAGCAACATAAATAGGAATGTGCTGGCAATGCATATCTAAGCAGCACTTTGTGTAAATGTGTTTCTTCATATCAGATGCTTTTTTTGTGTCTGTAGGCATGCATCTAAGTAGTTATAGTTATTAGTAGTTATAGTAGAATGGTAAAGGTTCCAGACTTTGATCCTAATTTAACTGAAGTAAAGGCTAATCTTACAAAGGGCTGTAACCCTCTAAGCCCATCAGTTTAGGGTAGTTAGAAACTGCTAAATTTGATCTCTCATCTTTATTTCCCAAACTTCCCAAACTTGATCTTGCAGTATATAAGTTTGTCTTAACCAACTTAATGCAAATTATGAGCATTACCCTACATTTTTTTTCAGAGTTAGGTTGGGTATACTTCACTGTTTCAGGAGCAAACTGAGCTGAGTCAATGTTGCATTTATTGTGAAGGTGTTACTTCATCTCTTCTCCTGCCTTTTCCTCCAGGCTGACCCCTATGCCCAGTTCCCTGGTGGCTCTGGACCTTACCTTGTGAAGCTGTTTAATTCAGCAGCTCCACAGGAAACCACCCACTTGCTTTTTCTGGGTTATTTTTCTGCCAGGTTAGCACATTATTTTAATTCACAAAATGGACCCATGAAACTTCAGAGCAGAAGTGAAGGAAGAAGAGGAAGTGTGCAGGCAGGAATGGGGAAAGCTTTGGAGATGGGAAATTTTCCTCTCAAGGTTGCAAACTTGATTTGCAATTTGAAATTGCCTGAGCTGGCAAGTGAAATCTCACTCCTTGGCTGGCACTTGCCAGCTAACACTTTGCCCAGTCATTGTTCCCTGATCAGGGCAAATCCTTCAAAGTTAAAAATTTTAGAGTGGTTTTGACTGAAATGTATTTTGGGTGGCAGGAGGTGATGACTAAAGGGCAGCTCAGGGACAGGCTTGTACCATGCAGATCTTGGTACAATCCTCGCAGGGCCAGAGCTCTTTTCTGGGCAGTTTGGCTGGGTAGAGACTGAAAAAGCTTCTGTCTGCAGTCCTGAGAGATGAAACCTCACAGCTGTGTTTGCTGTTGGGCAGCAGGTCCTGCCTAAAGAGCTGCTAATCCTTGATATCAGTTCTCATACCCATGGACTTTTTAGGGATTTTTTTTTCTCTTTTTAATATTAACTAAAGGAAAGCTGTGCTCTTTTGAAGCCTTTTCTGTAGAGAGAACAAAATCAAGATGAGGTGGATTCTCTCCAGTGCTGTCAGATATGGAATCACCCCGTAGTTAAAGAACTCCTGTAGCGTGCTTGGATGCCAGAACCCAATAACTTTTGCTTTTTATAAATTTTAAGTCCTTCCCTGCATTAAGCAGAAGAACTTAATCTCATTCCTCTTTCTTTCATGTAGGAGCCATAAGTGAGCAGAATATTGTTTAATTCAATTTTAGAAAGATGTATGATGATGTGGTTTTGGCCAAATAATTCTCCAATGGGACTATAAACCTACCTACAGCATAGAGATCTAATATAAAGAGATATGAACCTACACAGAAAAAGATCTTTAAGGTGTTATTTTTATTCCCATTTCCACCACTTTTGTTCAGAAAATTCCCAACCATGTGTAGCACTTCCTTATTTTCACGTTAGCATGAAATACAGATCTAAGGAGGAACACTCTGAAGCTATGTTTACTTTTTCTTTGCAGAGGAGACCAGGTATCTCTGGAAAATGGATACTGTGTTCTGGTATCTCTGGAAAATGGATACATCTGAGTAAACAGATTGTAAATATAATATTGAGTACAGAAAATCCCCAAACCTTTATTGTATTGGATGAAATGCCTTTCTGTTTTCAGGGTAACAAATACTGCTGAATTATTAGCCAGATAATTTACATGTTTGTTTGTTGAGATGTCGTAATTGTTACAATGGGATGATCATATGATTAAGGTAAAGTCTGAAAGTGACTTTACTGCAACTCTAACCTATTTTCCTTTTTAAGTTGACTTTTTAAAAATTATTATTCTCATGTGGAAATTTCAACCAGAAAACCCCAGCCACTCTCTGGGTTTCATGACATTTTAATGCAAATCTTGAAATTCATGAAAAATTACTAAACTTAGAGTTTTCAGACAAAAGATCACAGGTATCAGACTTTAATTTTTTCCAAAAAACCCAAACTTTTTACACTGAAAAGTTTTACTGCAAAGCAGTTGGGACATCTTTAGTTGACCCTATTTTTTGTGTCTTCAATTTCTAACCTATAAGTCAGAGTAAGACTCTGTGTGAGATATGGCTGCTGGAGTTGTGTGACCTGAGGCCACAGACAGGAGATAGTTCTACTTTTCACACTGAAATTAGGTATAAAATAAAGTACGGAGCTGTCTAGAATTTCTAGGCCAAGTGACACTAGAGTCTACAAATTGTCACATGGAAGTCCATAAGAGGGTTGAGAAAGACCAGAAGGTGGAATGACCATGTATGTGGCCTTTAAGATTCAAAATTTTGCAGCTTGAGGAGATGCTGTTTTTGCAGTGCAGAACCTCTTGACTGCAGCCTCAAATAAAAATGTAGATGGGGTTCCTCCAAACACAGATGAATTCTCTGGAAGGAACTAAAAGATTAGAATGAGGTGTTTCACCCCAAGAATGTGAAACACAGCCTAGCCTTCAGTGAAGAGACAGAGCCCATTGTAATTAGGCATCAAGACTGGAAGATCAGAAAAAAGTTTTGTCTTGAGGTATTTCTTTGATATTGGAGTTTTTTGGGTGGTGGGGTGTTTTATTTTGTGGGTTGGTGTGGTTTTCTTATTGTTGATTTTTTTTTCTATTTTTGGTCCTGAAATTGTTTTACCTGGCAAACTGATTGTTTGTTGCAGGAGAAAGCTAAGAAATTTCAAATATCCAGCTACCCATGAGCCATCCCAGTAAGTTGCTTGGAAATTGCCCTCACAGAGCATGTTTTGAGGTGTAACAGACTGTATCAGACTTTGAAGTGTTTGAAGATCTTGGGGCAGATGAGGAGTAAAAACAATTAGATGGTGTCATTCCTCCCTCCTCACTGTTTATTTTTACAATCAGAATTAGTCTTGTTAAAAAGCTTTGTTTAGCTTCAAAGCAAAGGTATGTCTCCTCCTCACTATAAACATCTTGACTGTGGGAATGAAAAGACTGTAAGAACTTTTCTGCCAGAAGCAAGAAAAGTTGCCTCAACAAGACTCAATTCATAATTATGATTTTCCCCATTTGTGACATTTAAGTGTATCTATCTAAAACACAAAATGTTTTATAGGTTAACCAAAATTGAAGATGTTTTAATAATAACTTATAAAAAATTAAAACAGTTTGGATAAGAGTTGGGATTCTCCCTGTTCCTCTTCCCAGGAATTCCTGGTTGTCCCTGTAACAGGAGCAGAAAAGTGACTGTGCAAAAGTGGCTTGGAGAAATTAGAAGTATATATATATTTTTTTTCTGACATGTGAGGTGTCCTTAATTTATTTAGTATCCTTAATACATGCTCTTTGTGTGCTGACATGTGTATTCTTTACATATCCACTTAAAGATTAATGGCCTCTACTGGAGAGGGAAGTGAATATACAAGAACAGATATTCTCATTAATTAACTGCATTTCTGTTTCTGACTCAATAGCCTTACAGAAAAGCTTTGCATTTAATGTTTAATTTATATTGCTATGTGTTTCCTTTGAAAATGACAGCATAGAAAATAATTTGGTTTTTTATAGAACAGCTAATTTTACAGTCATTTCAGAAATACATCTAATGACTGGAAAGACAAAGACTTGGCCTTTTAATGCTCTGTGGTATCTCCAATTTAGAATTTTGTAACTCTAGGAGGGCAGAGGAATTGGAAAAATGCACATACAGAGTTGATACCTCCAACTTACATTTTGACAACACTGTTACTTGCAGTGCTCTAAACCTTGTGTATGTGCTCCATCTGTGCCACTTTGGAACATTAAATCTTCCCAGTAGCTGATAACCCCATTCACTAACATTTGTGGGGGCATAAGGAAATCACATGAGTAATATGTATGAAGTGCAGATATGAAATTCAAGTCTCAAACAAATATTTGAATTTGATGACAAAAATGGACAGTGCTAGTAAAGCAGCCTGGCCAGCAAGAGTGAAATTTGGGGCTAAATAGGATCTCATCAATTGTTCTATCCTGAAAATAGTGAACTCCCTAGACTCAATCTGATGGCATATATAATATATGAGATACCAGTATTGATATGAGTATTAGCAAAGGAAGTAAAAGGTCAAAGCATGATCAGATACTAAATAAAAACTTCTTAAAAGTGTATTGATAAGATGAAAACCAACAAAACCAAGCCAAATAAATTTTTCCCTCTATTCTTTACCAGTGTTTTCACTCACTGCCTAAGATGCATCCTGAAATGGCTGTTGGAGGACTGAGAGTGTGGCAGAACAATGTGCGTAAACATGCAACTATGAAAGAGAATGAAGTGGGAGAACCCTAATAAACTTCTTCACCTCTGACTCATTAATTAGGTAGCTGAAGGGCATAGCATCCTTCTTACGAAATTAATTCATGGTCCTCATATCAGTAGTACACCACTGCTGTTTTTGTACATATTGTATTGTTTAGGCATCTGCTCCTACAATGTGGAGCTTTGTCCCAAAATCAGGAAAACAGGGAGGAGTCAAACACCAGTTGTTATTATCTGTCCTCTTTCATTTCTGAACAGAGATCTACAATTATTGCTGCCATGTCAGCTCCTGCCTTCAGATGTTTCTGTATTTAACTCATTGTGGACAGCAGAAGTGATACAGTCAAGGGGAAGTAATGACTTATTTTGAATGTAAAAATCCAGGTGGAAAAGCCATTGAAACAAATACTGCTTTCACATGAGCCTGGCATGTTTATGCAGTAGAGCACATTTAGGTCTAGCAGGTGGCCATGCTGTCTTAATGGCACAGGGATGGCAGAGTTGCCTGGCAGACAAAGGCATTATTCACTTTGCCCCACCACTTTTTTATAACAATGCCATCACAGCCCTAGGCTCATCACCAGAATTGCTGTACTGTTGCCTACTTCTCTACTTTTGGGTAAGCATTGCACCTTCTAGGACAAATGTTGGAAAATAATCTCTCCACTGCAATCAGAAAGATCTTTGCAGGCCCTTTGCCCCTGGGCCTCTCTTGCCCACAGACCTGCTGGAGCAGGAGACCTGTGCATTGATTGGTCAGGAGAGCATCTCACTACCTGGGAACCAAAGAGTATTTTCACAGCAGCTCTGAAGATGAAGCACAAGTGTAAGTTTGAAAGTCCAAATTATGTTTTGGATAGTGGCCCCTGGCCCCTGGCTTGTATCAGCATGTGTGTGTGTGCACCACAGGGAGAAAGGAAAAAAAAGAGCAGTTTGAAACACAAGGAGCAAAGCAGGGCTGAGGGTGCAACGTGGTGTGAGATGCTCCAGCTGTGCAGGCAGATATGTTTCCAGGGGGTAATTCTGTACTGGGTGTGAATCCTCTGAGCAGTTCAGTAGGTCTGTGCTTGCCTGTGAGCCTCTGTCATTCCTTCCACCTTGAATAAGGTAAAGAGAGCGGAGGGTTTTAGACCAAAATCAGCCTAAAAGAAAATTTTGGACATCACTGTTCATAAATCACTCTTGCCTGATTCTTCCATATTCCTGTAGAAACAGTATTTAATAAAATGACTTTTGAACAGATCTACTTATCTGAAAAAAACATTTTTCCACCAGGTTGTCCTGCAGGCAGGACCACGCTGAAAAGATTAGTTGGTTGAGTCAAAAGGGAAAGTTATACTTCTTGATGAAGTTTGTCTTGGAGTCTTTACTCATAGGAAAACACATACAATGGATTGGCTGTGCCAGCTGGGGATAGGCAGTTTTCTTTTTTTCTTCAAGTGATCTCTTAGAAAATATCAGCACATGTTTCCAAAATGCTGCATCTCTGAGGGTAACATATCTTCTATGAGAAGGGCTCTCAGAGTGAATGCCAGTATTACAGGGAAACGTTTCAACATTCTTTTTACGTGAAAAGTGATTAGATGTTCTTTATTCCTTCAAGTGTGTGTATTTGCCTGCTGTGTTTTACTGCTACCCTATATGCATGACTCTTCTCTGGATGATGGTACAGGCTTGTAAAATAGATCTTTCAAGTGCTCTGAAAGGCTATTCAAAAAGAATGTTGTAGCATGTGCTGTCTTGCTAGTGGTGGAGTCTGAATAGAGTCTATAAATAACTAAATGCTGTGATGTTTCAGTAATGACTATTTTGTTCACATGGCATCTGGATTTTGGATATTATTCAGCCCTTATTCACTCTTGTGATTTAGAATTTTGTTCTCACATGGGTAAAGATGTAGCAATTAAAAGGCAACATTTTGCTTTCTACTCTGAGAGAGAAATACTGCACGCAGGATTAAATTGTAAAAATTTGTTGTGGGTTTTATGCATTAACTTCAGTTTAGATTTGGAACAATCTGAGTCTTACTGAAAAAATCCTTTGAAGCAATTGGCAGCAGTTTTTTAGTTTTCTTGAACTTGTATTTTGGGGAATGGGGGCTATTTACTGAAAAATACAACCAGGTGGATGAGCAATAATGTATTTTTAATGGGGTAATCTTTTTTTTTTTTTTCTTTGTGTACACTTCTCAAACTTCCTGAGTTGATTGACTGCTTTGTAATTCTTTGTACTAGAGTAAACTTGTACAGACTTGCTGGCGTGGCTGTGTACTATTGTTGGTGCGTGTGTGCTTTTGTTAAAGCATTGACTCCCAGAAACAAGCTATTTTAACTTTGCATAATAGTGACCAAAGTTTGTATTAGAGAACCTTCTAAGCTGCAGATGAGCGCTAATATTGGCAGACCTTTAAAAAATGTAACATTGATTTTTGCCCATAAAATTCAAAACAATGTTGAAAATAAGGCAACAAGAATGCATGCAGTGCATTAAAATATTTATTGTGAGGTATTTAGTACAGATGTAAATGTTTAACACCAAGAGTACACTTATGGGGTTTTCCATGTTTCTGTTAAATTTTTTGTACAAGTTTTTAGATGGAGGCAAATGAAAAGAAAGCAAAGCACCACATTCTTTGCAGCCATGATCCAAAATTTGAATTATTCCATAGTGTGCAGAGGTACTCCCCTTTTTGGTCTATAGAACTGAATGTTGCCCAAATTAATTATTTCACATGAGAAATGCCTGCATTGAAAAGACATTTTTTCACATGGAAGTGCAAGACAGGCATATGAGAGTCACTCTGAAAAGTGGAAAGCAGGATTTTCTGCTCATCTTTCAATCTCTCAGAAACAAGTGACAGAGATGCATTCAGCTGTAGTAAGTCTTCAAGGAAAACTAAAAAAAACTAACCACATTTAGTAAGCATCTAATTTCCAAATTGCCCCTGCAGATTTCATCTGGTACTTCGAATTCATAATTAATAGTTCCTATAACAAAATTATCTTTATTATGCTGTATCAGAGCCCTTACAGTATGCTGCAGAGTGTGTGCTGATAAGCAGGTGCTTTTTAAAGATTGTGGAAGTCTGAATGAAGTTTATAATTTCAGATTGTAAAAATCTGTGTGCTCCATGACGGACTCTGCACTGCTAATTTATGTTGTGTTACTAAACTTTATCCATCAAACATAAGCACGTTATCTTTCTCCAAAAATGCACATTTTAGTATGAACTAGATGAAAAAATTCATTCTGAGCAAAGTGCCATTGCGTGCACGTATCTGCCCTATGAACTCTTTGAAATGAAGGGGTCACCAACCACAGGCTGTTCATGATCACTCTGAGTGCAGCTTCTGGGTGACTGGTGTCACCAGTGCTTCCAGATATCTACAGCTTTTGGCCATTCATCAGAACAGATGAATGTCCTTCGGTGAAGCCTAGTGCTTCACCACTTTGTGATGTGCTGTGCTTTACTGAATGCAATGGACCCAGTCTGGACATGATCATTAACATTCATAACCATGAACCAAAAGGTGCAGTTGACAAGGGTTGCATTTGTCTACATTTGGTTCCATGAAGTAAAAAACATTTAGTAGAAATTTTATTGATCTGAAGGAAAATTAAACACTTCAGTAAAAGCAATGGCAGTATCTGCACTGCCTTGGAGGGGTTCACTTGCATGTGTACTTCTCTATTTTTATATGGATTGTTAAAAATAAAATCTCTTACAATGGCTATTCTAGTTTGAAAATCAATGCTACGCTGAAGCTATAGTCTGGACCGTGAGAAGCTCCCAAATCACCCTGTCAATGATCAGCCTTTTTACCAGGTTGCATTTATAATGTGATCTTTTTCAACCTAGAACTTGGTGTTGCATTGGCTTTCAACTTGCTCTGCTGAACTATATTTTGAAAGAAAACTGGTTTGATATATTCAAGCTTCAAAATGAATTTATTTTCATCCTCTTAGCTCAAATTGAGTTTTCTATTATGTGGTGGTACAGTGTGTAGCAAATTTACTGCCAGAGGCAATTTGAGACTATCCATAACTTTGTCGTTGGGAAAGAGACAGCTGGGTTTTCCCTGTGTGTTAGCAGGATTATGCAAGTTTTGACAGTATTGAATCTCTCTTACTCACTTTTGCTTGTACCTTCAGGCAAGTAGATTCTCCTCATGGATTAGAATGTTTTAATATGAAATCATTGTCATTATGAAATGTTTTTCTTGTAGAAAGTAGTGGAGAGGAGAAACACCTGTGCACAGCACCTACAAAGCTGATGTTGGGATAGATGCTTGTAATATCTGTTTTATGTGAATTTATAGCTACCATGCTATCTCCAGTCCACCTCCACTTACTTTTGAAGACTTGTTCTAGGGCTTAACCACACTTTTTCTTAAAAGCACAGTCAGATTAAATAGATTACAATTTTTTTTTTATAATCTCATTTAATTAAGCAGGAGAATAGTTGAGAGAAAACCGCAAGACACAGTTCTTCACTGTTTTCTTAAAATCCAATTGAACTTTAGGCAAGAGAATATTGCAGAATTAGGTCACATTCCCATAACAAAGCCAACATTTTGACGTAGTCTGATACTTGTCTCTCTTGGGAACAGATGATTAGTAGTGTTCTGGAGACTGATACACCCAAATTTCCTGATTGATAGGTGCAGCTTCATAGAATTGAGCTGTTGTGACAGATGGGTAGTGCTGGAGAGCCAAGATTTTTGCCATGTGCTTACATAGGACAGGAATGTTTGGGCGATGTTCTTCTGTAATCATTCTTTTATGCTTCCAAGTGCCTGCTTTGGAATTGTTCTTTAAAACACAAGCAGGTTGCTGATATGCTTAGGAAGAACTGCTCAAGAAATCTCCCTTTCCTGCCTCTTTCAAACTGGTTGAATAGCAACAATGAGCAGGACTGGAGCAGGCATTAGGTCCTGAAACTGCTTTAGTCTATGTGAGTGGGAGCAGACTAAGTAAATGTTCAAATGATGGGATGCCTCACTTGACCTAATGTACAGAGAACAGCTGAAATACTAGGAGAGCATGTCCATCACCTCTGTACTCCCATATGAAATGTGTAACAGAGGTATTCTCTGGGAGGGTGGAAGTAAATGCACATGTGAATGATTACCTGGAGTCTTAAATGAATCCCTTGCTTCATTGTCAGAGCCCACATGGCAGCACAGAGGCTTCCCAAAAGTGGAACAGGCATTGCACACACAATGCTGTAAGGCTGAAAAGAGGGGCAGGCTTCTGAAAGTAGCTCAGCTCATGCTGTGCCTTTTGTATGTAGAAGAGCCTTCTGCTAATTCTGGCATCTAATTTAGAAAACATTGCCCTACTTTTCTGTAACCTGGAGCTTAAAATTCTTTCAAACTGTTAGGCCTTCTGCATGGAATGGGAGGGCAGGCAGTGATAGTAGAGATCTTCTGTGTTTTGGAAACAAACTGGAGACCAGTACTATTCAGGGAAGTTTGCATGCCCAGAGACAAGTATGATAAACAGAAGTGCTGCTACTGATTCTGTAGAGAAAGAACAAAGAGATATATTATGTATGATCCCAGAGGGGGTCCTTTGAAAGCATGTCATTCCAAGTCTTCTTCTATGGACTTTTGTTGGATTTCACTTTTTTGTATATATCTTTTTCTGTGGGTTTTTTTTTTTATTTTATTTTAATTTTTCTTTCCAGACCCATACAATCCAATCTCCAAGAATTAATATCCAAGATGACCAACGCAGATTGCCATATGCTACTTTATTTTAAACTTTGAAGAAAATTACACTGTTGTTTCTTACAATTTTTTATCTACAAAGGCCACTATTTCTATTTCCTGTTATTTGTCCTCTCCATAGATAGAAGATAGAAGGATAAATTGGAAATGTTTTAACAGATTCGTGACTACATAGAGTTGACTTACTTGGTCAACAAGATCAGTTAGCACTGTCCACAAAAAGAAAGATGCAACTTTCAGCTTGTCAAGTGGGCAACAAAGAAAGAAATTCTGTTTTAGACAGAAAGCTGAAGGCAAATAAGTGGATATAATGGAAGATCCTGGAGGGTCTGTACAGGATTCTGACATGGCCACTGAGGGCTCTCAAGAATGAGGAGGCCAGGAAAAGTGTGTTGGAATTTTTCTCGTGGGTGCTGATATTTATGGTGTTAGTTAAAGATGGGGAAATTCCAAGCACTTTTATCAAACATGAACATTTTTGCTACCACTGTTACATGCCCGTGGGAATCAGTGATCTGAGAGTGCAGCAGGAATTTGGTCCTTAAGAAACAATGAGCTGTTTGAAAGATTGGGAGGTGATGTTGGGGAATTGCATTGCTCCTGAAATTGTCTACAGCAACTGCAAGTTCCCTTCTTAAAAAATAAGAAACTATGACAGTGACACTAAAATGAATATTGGATTCTGCTCAGCTGAAGGACACATTCTGAGCCCAGAGCTCTACCTGAGGAAACCCCAATGCATCAGCTTGCTGAACAACCTGCTAGCCAAAATATACCTGGGTGTTTTGCCTAGAGGTTTTTATTTTAATGCAAGGTGAATGTTTTGGCAAACAAGTGAGTAGAGGAAACTAACAAAAAGGATTGGCAGATTATATTATCCAAGTCTAGGTCCTAGTCCTGAAATTTCAGGGTCATGTAGAGACTCTCAGGAGCTTTGTGGTTTTTGAGTGGGATTCATTAAAAAAAAATCCCAACATCCCCACAAGAAACACATCCTGGGTTTAGGCAGCCAGAGGTTTCTTCTTGTCAGTGGACAGTAACAGCCTTCTCTAGCAGTGAGAGTGCTGGACTTTATTCTACAACAGTCTTAAATACAGATATATTCAGAGATATATTGGCTTCCACTGACAATAGAGGGAGATGACATGAGTAGTACAGACTAGATAACAAACTTTTACACCATAAACGCTGTGTAAGAGGAACACAGCCCTTTGATTAATCAGTTCTCTTTTTCCATTTCTCTAATGGTGCTGATGGCACTGTAGACCAGAAGTAAATTCTGCTCTTAAAGAAAATTACTCAAGTGTGCTCAGGGAATATGATATCCTGATCTTTCATAAGCTTCACGTTCTCCACAAGATAGCAGTGGTGCTACTTCTTTGAAGGACTCCATGGAAAGAATTGGGTGTTTGGGGTATTTCTTTTACATTAAAGAAATATACATTAAAATGTCTCTATATTTCTGCTGTACATCAGTCATGGGAAAGACTAAAATAAAAGTAAAAAATTTGAGTAAAATAAAATCAGAAGGCTTTTGTAGTTTACTGAGAGAAATGCATTTTGGCACAGGAAAATGGGAAAACGAAGAAGCTTGGATTTACTTCACTCATCAGTCAAGCTTCAAAGTCTTACAAGGAAGAGAAAAATCTGCATGACTGGCTGTCTGATGGAGAAGTAAGATATAAAAGGTTGATATAATAAAGGTGCTTCAAATAGCACCCTAGTACAACTGCATGGCAGAAAGTCTACAAATGGTTGAGATGTTTTTCTAGACTTTTGTATATTCATCTTCATATATTGTGCAACATTTATTCTATCAGGCACTATGTGTTTTCTCTCTTGAAATTCAGTGTACACATTTGGAAACACTTCAGAGTACCCCAAGTTATAGTAATTCTTCAAGACAACAAAGTTATTTTGCTTAAAAGGTCATGGTTTTTCTTCTGGAGAAGAAAGCTAAAAACCAGCTCTCTTGACTTCACAATACCCTATAGGGTTTTATCAGCAAAGTTAGGGAAATTTATAGTCACTTTGATATCCATCCTTGTCATTCTTCAATTGTGCAAAAGATGTCTATTATAAAGTCAATTTCTCTCATAGCCCTCAAGTCAGGGGGCTGTATTTTACATCATGCATCCCCAAACTAAAAGGTATAAGGGGAAATAAACATAGAATTTTTATTCAGTAAAAATCTTGATTTGTTGGGTTTAAGTGGTTTCTAAAAAATAGCTAAACATTCAGCATTGATTAAACCTGCTGTTTCATAAATAAATTTTATACAGACTTTCCTGCTACTTCTTAAGAAGCAGAAAAGGGACATTTTCCTGCAGTACCTGAAGTGACTTTAAAAAAGGTGACAAATAAAAAGTACACAAGCACCTTGCAAGAGGCTGTAGGTGCTCCATTTATTTTTTGTCTTTGACAGGAGCTACTAAAACAAATCACCAATGCCCAAATTGTAATTATGGTTAGACTTCTTTGTTCTCAGTTAAAATGATTTGTCATTAAGCAGAATCAAAGGCTTCCATTTAGTTCAAGTACGGACAAAATATACTTGTATAATAAGCTGTACTCCCTCATATTTTAGGTTGTCTTTAATCATGTTGTGAAATCTAGATTTATAAAGGCACACACACAGTAGAGAATTGGAGTATTAGCATCCTTTGTTCTCACGTTTCAATTATGTACTATTGTTTCCTTTCAATTCACTAGAAGTAATTAAGTCTACCATGCTGGTGGTCAGTCCCCAGACACAGCTAGTGCTGCTACTCATTTCAAAAATACAGACTTTATTTTACAACAGACTTTGGAGTAGCTATAAAGAAACAAAAATTGTCTGTCAATCATTGCAGCAGAAAAACCTTGGTATAGGAGTAGGCAAAGCTGAATTATGTTTACACAGGTGTACATTTTGATAATGCTGTTTGTTTTGGTTGAATAAGCCTAGGGTTTCATTGGTGGAGAAAAAATAAAAGGTTAACTTAATGGGGCAAATTCACAATGATTAAATTTGTTCTAGATGCATTTCAAGGAAGCCGATGAACACTGTTAAGAAGTGCAATTTGCCAGCTTGAAGTCAGTTCCTATTTCATATTACTTTAGAAACCTAATAATCCATAAATTATTTGCATAAACATGTATATGCCCAACTAAAATAAGTTGAGTCCAATGGCCTTCGTACTATGAATTCAAACTTTGACACTCTCACTGCTAATTGATAATAATACTTGGAACTTATGTTTTAGATCCTCATATTTCAGAAAGTGTTGTATTTTGGCTTCAGAGGAACCAAGAGTTTACATGAGCACTTCTTTGGCTTTTGTACATATTCATGCAACAGTTTAATAGGATCATTGTTTTCTATGGTTTCGGACCCTTAAGAAAACTGTGGACAGAACATATTTTTTCCCCAGATACCTCATAAAAGTTGAATCTACTATGAATTCTCCCAATAATCAATATTTGGGAAAAACACAAAATGTAAAGTTTTAAGAGTCATCACGAGTAGTAGTACTGAGATGTACAAAATGTACAGCTCACAGTTGGGAAGGTGTTATTTCTAGGAAATTTATCTAAAGAAAGAACATGTCATGTTGTTTGAAATGTAACGTTCATAAGGAAATAGCCTCAGTACTGCTTTATTGGCAGAAACCCCACCTTGACCCTGCTGTCTTTCCTCCTCACCAGCCCATGCATGTGACTACCTCAGGAGCATGTTTTTGAAAAAAATGCCTGACTATTCCTGAATTATATAAAGCTTTCAAAGGGGTGGTTAGGCAGAAAATAAATATAAAGCAAACAAACAAGTATTCCTCAAAAGTGTCACAGCCAGTAAATGTTCCCAAGGCAACCAAGTCAGTGTCTCCTACTAACTGGTAATGTGGTATGTGTTTGCAAAATGTATGAACTTCTCTGTTTTCTCCATCTGATCAAAAACAGTATTAAAATATCTCAAACCAAATCTAATTTGAACTCTTGTGAAAGTGCTATTATAGTGATGTGAAAATCAAGGAAAGAACTCTCTGGCTATGCAGTATATTCTTTATTATTTTGACATTTTTTGGAACCAAGCTGCAGTAAAATACTCTTTTGTTGGAGCTTTTAAATGATACTGTTTTAATGTGCTTTCATTGTGTATGGGATTATAGATGAGTCATTCAATTTTTCCTCACATTTAGAATTGAACTTCATAGCGTTTTGTAATATGCCCTTCATTAATCTCATGGGGTGAACCTAAATATGGCATATAATGCTATGATGTCACAGTATTATATTATGCCATTATTTTTCAACTAAAATGCTGAGGAAATAAACAAATGACTAACAAAATTTAGACAATAGTTTATCTGCTGGAAGAGATGGTTTGACTCTTCCCTCTTCCTGCTTGCTTATTTTGTCCTTCCTCGTGCCAGTGTAGCAGTCTCCAGTGAATCTGCAGTGGCTCTGCAGTGAACCACACTGGGAAATTGTGCCTGAAATGGTTACTACTCCAACATGTTTTCCTAGAAGTGATGGTTCATGTCCCTGGCACGGTTTGCCGCATGTTGGGGTGGGGACAGCCTGTCTGGGTGTGGAGGGTGGGCAGCACCTGCCCTCATGGTAGGGCAGAGCTCACCCCAGACTGAGCTGCTCCCTAGACTGCGGTGCCAGAAAAACCCTTGGGATGTGTTTGAGTCTGTTCTAAAGGAGTTTGGAGTGAGGTATTGAAGAGTGCTTGAAAAGCTGTGGTGTGCTGTAGAACCCTGCTATACCAGAATGTCTTATCAAGGCTTGGCTTGCTCTCTTTTTTTAGTCATAAACAGCGCTAATAAATGAGAACTTTGTTATGTGCTTGCAGGATTTTATTCCATGTGAGAGAAGAATCTCTCTATACATTTAGTTTTTTCTTCTACTGCCCCCTTAAGACCTTTCCTCCCCAGGACATGAAGCCTTGTGTTTCTGTTTCCCCTTCCTGCTACTGGATTCATCTCTTCTCCCTTTTATCTTTGAGAGATATTAATCTTAGATTGACCATCTGGCTGAATTACAGCTGTGGTCACTAGCAGACTGGCCATCATTTGCCCTGACAGCCGTTTTCCACATAAGACAAAGGTTGCCAGGCCCCCCCTCTCCATGGGCTTGGGAGCTCACCAATATGTACAAGCTGAAGTGAGGTCTGTCAGGATTTGTGCAAAGATATTTGAGTATTGAAAAAATATTCCTTTCATGGTAGTTTAATGTTTAGGATTTTTCTAGGAAATTAGTAATCTTTTTAGTAGTTTTTCTTTGGAAAGAAGATTTTGTGTCAAGAATTTAATCTTATACTGTCATGATTTGTTGATGTCATTAATAAATTAGTTAGGTAAAGATCAAAATGATCAAAGCAACCAATCCAAATCCTATCTATAATTTAAATATTCCCTGGAGTTGTAGAATCACTTAACTTTAACTAGTGTGGGTTCTTTTCTTAGGACATTTCAAGCAGATTTTTCTGGGAAACTCAGCATCCTCCTCTGGAGAAGTAAACATTCACTACTTCTATCAATATATCATTATTTACATTACTTGCATATTTACGAGTCTGTTTTTTGACGACTACAGGGTAATGACTGTATTTGCAAATCAAAGCCATGTATAAATTTTTAACATCCACACCTATGCATGGGGATTGGAAAATACCATTCAAAAAAAGAAGTAATAAAATATTCTTAAGAACTTTCAGCATCATTAGATACTTCACCAGAAGTTTTTCAGTCAGTAGTTTTTAAAATACAGTACATACCCAACACTGATCCCAATTCAACTTTTGTTTTTCTTGTTAATGAATAGTAATTAGCTCAGGATTTTTAGTAGTTTCTGAAAAGCCAAACAACCTCTCAGAGTTGTGAGAATGGGATTTTTTTTCTGCTAGGGGGTTTTCTTCCTGCAGTATATGATGGTGGTAGTGCTGCTCCAGAAGCTGATCACGATGCTGTTGTACTGTGCACAGGCTTGTGTTTTCTTACATAACAAATTATAATGTTATTTTAAAAAGTCAAATAGTTGTAACCATGGATAGAAACAACATCAAAGTTATTCTACATTGATTATTTTATAATTTTGTGGAATGGACTGACTTAAATTCAATGTGTCTTTAATGAAAGAATTTAGTTATGGATAACAGTTTGTTCAATTTGCAATGCAATTCAGTTCTTTGGGACAGGGAAAATGGCAAACTTGTCAGTTTCTTTAAATATCTCTGCAGTTTCCAGTATGTCACAAGGTATAGGATTGTGTATGCATTGAGCTTAGACTTCCAGTAATTTAAATAGTAAATGGGATGTAAGCACTACTGTTTCTCATTAATTCTATGTACTTTTATAAAAAGCATGAATGTCTGTCCTCGATCTGGTAACTAATCCATTCTCTGAGGAAATTGTGGTGTTAAATGTAAAAAATTCATGCTTCTGTTGAAGAAATCACACCATTTCCTAATGACCTAAATGAAATAAAGTCTATACTGTTCTGCTGATTTTTCTCTTGCTTAACTCTTACAGCTACAAGATAGGAAAGTGGTCCAAAGAGAAAAACTGTGCCTCAACAGTTAGAGCTGTTCTTTGGAAGGGCTGTCATTTGTAGCAGTCTAAGTAAAGCTGTGAGAGTAACACAGGGTTTGGAAGCACAGCTGTGAAATAAGTATGACTGGAATTCAGCAAACTTCTTGCTAAAGGCTACTACAGCTGCTTGTTGGTTCCCAAAGCTAAAACACAAAAAGAAGCACACGCCTAGGACCTAAATCTATGAATAGCGTAACTTGTTTTCCTATAAACATCTGAGACCATTTGTGCAGGGTGGAATAGTGACAACTGTACAGCAGCTCTTTTAGTCTTTACACGGATTTAAAGTGATCTGAGCACAGAGTACTTGTCTGATTTCTCATGTAAATTGCTGTCTCATCTTGCCTGCTGCTGCAAGCACAGGACAGTGCAATGTGAGTAATGACCTGTTTGTGTAGGACATTGAGCTCTGATCAGTGCAGTTCTATGTGGCCTCAGCAAAAGCTCTTGGGAACTTGCTGTGCTTGTATAGAGCTGAATGCTCTTTGCATGGTTAGTGCTGTGAGGACCTATGTGTTTAAAAGTACTTTGGCTGTGTTTATCTGTATTGGGCAGAGACTGCAATTAATAAGTAACAGTCCAAAAGAAGCCATGCTCTCAACAGAATGTAGGTGCAAGCATTAATCACATATATGGTTGTATATACACAATTTTTCAAGATTACAGCACATACTAAACCTTAGCCCTAACACGATGTTTGATGCTTATAAGTAGCAGTCCTAGGAACACTTTCTTTTTTCCTTTCTTTCTGAAGGCAATCATATTTCCTTTCAAACCGAGGAACAGTGAACTTTGAAATTGCATCTGCACTGCTAGTGCAATTTGCTCACTTAATTTATTAACTGGATGGTGTAGGAGACTCATGCTGTTTGCTACCGCAGAAAATCCAGAGGTAACCCCTACAGAAATATTTCCATGAAGGATCATCTGGAGGTTAGGTTTTAATCTGCATTTAAAAAAAAAGCGCTGAAATTGCTTTAGGCTGTCACAAAGTGTGCAATTGCTCAGAATTGCATCATCTGGATGCAATCTTGTGCCATGTGTCAAGCAGGGAGGTTGGTAATCTACTGTGCTTCCTTCCAATCTGACCCGTTCTGTGATTCCTTGTGCTGATCTGAAGTACCTACTGGTTCAGGTACTTGGGCCCCAGGGGACATACTGCAACACTGCTCTTACTGTCTCTTTATGAGACCAGAAAACAGTCTTTTAGTATCTATATGTGTGCACTTGTAAGTGCCCAGTTCTATAAATGTTTAAAGTGGGGAAAGAACAAATCACCATGTTTATGGTACAGACACCTTTGAAGGTATCGTTCAATAAGGTTGTCATAGAATTGTGTAGGGTTTTTTAGGCATCAAGTTGTCAACTGTCCTTACTGAAACCTTCTATTTAGCTTCAAAATAAATTTACTCTTGGTTAGGACTGCCCTTGCAGAATGCTCTCTCTAACATGTGGGTTCTGTCTCTGTCCTCACAGAACTAAGTAGCTTACTTTTGCAGAATAGGGCTAGAAACCTACTTATTAGGGCATCACAGCAAATGCTGCTGTGTTACTATCCAAGAGTTCATAATGGATAGATAAAGACCGCTCTCTACACCTGATTCAAGTAACTGGTCATAGGATTGGTGGTGCAGAATGGCAGGGAGCAGAAACCTGATATCCTAATTCCAGGCTGCCCTTGTTGAAGGTGGCATCTATCCTCAGATACTTCTCAGCTGATGTTAGGTCACTCATGTTTCAAGTCACAGGATCACTTACATATCTTCAAAATGTGGCTTCTGTATATTGAAAACCATGCATTTAGAAACAAATAAATAACAGACTGCTTTGGAAACCCCATTTTATACTACTGCTATGGATAACTATTGTTAACTACAAGTGAAAAAGGATGAAGGCTTCCCTCTATCAGTCAGAACAGCTATTAGTTATTGCAGAAATTCTGTCATCTGTGCTCTCAACTTGTTTCTGTGCCAGAGACCTGCCTTTTAGATAACAGGATTAATATTTGTATGGCTGCCAACTAGAATTTGTTTGATTTCACTGTTATTATTTTTTTTCTTTCTAAAGAATAGAGAAACAAGAATGACTTATCAAAGTCAATGTCTTTGTACAGGACACAGCAGGAACAAGCAAAGCTATGAAATAGGTGAAATGGCAAGAGTAGAATTGTTCTCTCCTACTGGCTAGAGAGAGGGGGAAGAGTTGGCTGAGCAGGGGAAGAGTTTTAAGTTTATCTCACACATATTGCTGCTGTCAGAGAGACCAGTAATTATGTACTTTTGCTTTGAGCAATTCCTGTGGGTGTTTTTCCATATAAGGGCTGCAGTTCTTCTCAGCACTCACAATCAGAATAAAGAGACAAAAGGCATGCAAACACTATTGTTAAATACCCTGTTCATTGGGTTTTTGCCCAGAAATCATGCGTCAGTGACAATAATGCCTTCTTACTGCTATGCCTTTAGTACTTTATATTTGAGGCCTCTATTCAACACATTTTTCCTGACATGAAGTCACCTGAGATCAGTATTATGCCAGATTCTGTACCAACCATTGATATCATGGCAAACAAATACTATGCCCAGTAAGGCTGTTTGTGTCTCTAGAGATGAAGCAGCTGTTACTTCATGATCAAATGGAATCATTATTTAAATGAGTTAAAGTATGTTAGAGATCAGCACATCTCAAAACAGTGAATGCCACTTAACCCCCACCCCCAAAGAAAACTAATTATCTTCCTGTTAAACCAGACTCTAGGTCTGACTTCCTATGAGTTCTATAAAAAGATTTCTTCTCATTTAGCCTATATCTCTCTTAGATTGGGTAATGGGTTCCTATTCTTTCATAAAGGATCTCAAATTTTCGATTTCATCTTTAGTCCAAATTTTTAGGTTTGGCAATCAATTTAGGTCATTCATTGTCGTGTTCTTGTTGCTCATTTGTTGGGCTTTGAGGCTGTGTGTGGAGAGGCAACAGACCAGACAGTGGGAATTATTTTTTTGTCCCCCACAGAAACTTTTTAATTCAGAAAATATGGAATTTATACATTCAACAGCTTCAGGGAAAGTATACTCAGCATATTTCTTTGCAGAAGGCAGGTAATTTTTCCAGTTTGTCTTTGACTTCCTCATGAAGTTGAGAAAGTTCCAAGTGTTTTCCTCTCATTGTACTCCTTAGATTTAACAATCCTTTCCAATCTCAAAATTCAGGTTCAGTCTTTGCTCAAGTGTAAGCAATTTCTGATCTGTGTAGATCCTCAACCCTTGTGAATAATTTATATGATTGTTTTTTAAGGTTTGGAGCTTTTCAAGGAGGGCGGGGGGGAAAGCAAGCTGAAATTTGCCAGTAACTCATTCTAAAAAGTTTCTGGTTGATAAAGATTATTTTCTTTTAATTCTTCAGTCACTGAAGATAAGAAATATGTATTTGAAAATGAACAAAACAGGTTTGGGGATTTTTGACCCATGTTAATCAAGACTGTGGTACTGCACTTTTTGGCACATCCAGAAACATGGTGGGAAGAGATTTGGGGGATTTTGTCTGTGAGAGCCTTGCAGCAGCAGCAGCTGCTGTGGGACCATGTGCTACGGCTTGAAGTCTGCTGGCTAGAAGAGCATTCTTTCCAGAGCAAAAGGGGGATGTTTCCTCCCTGCAGTTTGAGCAAGACTGGGTACTTCCTAAATTAGCTAGCCATTGCCTACGTGTTTGTTTGTATTTTGGGTTGCTTGAATGGCTGCAGAATAGCTTGGATTGCAAAGATGACAAATCTTGCATATTTAGCATATTACTTTATAGTTAATAACTGTACCAAAGCCAACTGCTGCCACAGCAAGCTGCAAAGTCAGAAACCAATGAAGTGGAGGGTTGGATACTGCACATGTTTTGCAGCCAAGGACTGTGTAGAGTTCAATAAGGGAAGAACTAATCCTGATCAATTGATTTGGGTTGATTTGCCTGTGTTTAGAGTGGATAAAATCAGAAAGCGTGAAGAACTGTTATAATAATTTTATATTGTGGTGACACTGGAAAACTCATTCCCATACTTACTCCTAGTGAGCTAAACACTGTACAGGCAAAGAGAGGAAAAGAAAGGACCTGCCTGAAATAGATACACTACAGAGGGTGGAAAATTGAAGATGATCGGACGGAAGGAAGAGAGTGACATGATTGCAGCGCTGCTCATAGCCAGTGTGAGAAAAATTGGTCTCGAGAAATTGTGAGAAATCATAAAAGGAAAGGTTATTTTTTAATCCTCTTGCAAAATTTCACCTTATCCTACACATTTTTTAGTATTTTTCTGAAGCTAAAAAAACTCCTGCCTTAATAAGTTTGTAAGGTCAGAGAAAGATATGTTAAAAATTCACACTGTGTGTGGGTGATCTCAAGTCAGTTTTGAGTGTTGTTGATTTCATCTAGTTTGAAAATGAGGTTGTTGAGTTCTCAGATACAATTTAGGTCCTCCCGAGTTTTGGAAAAACATGTTTCTAGGAAAATACACAAATTCCATAACTCAGCTACAAGAGATGCTTAATTGAAGTTTTGTGCGCATGTTTTTAGTGCCTGTGCAGTCTGCCTCTGCTTTTAACTATGCTGTTTGTTTGGCTTTTTTTTATTATTATTTTTATTTTCAGCAATCTTGTTTAACAAAAGGGGTTTAAAGCTCATTTTTTTGCTTCCACAAATGTTTGCTAGGCTTAACCTAAGTAATTTTAAACTTTTAAGTTTGTTAGGATGATAAATAGTACTTAACTTGTTGGAAGTGCATGGGAAATAGGAATTTTCCATCCACAACTGAGGTTGAAACTATTTCAGTAATTATGAAAAATGGAAAAATATTTTGTTTTGGATTGCTATCCTAGTAGTTATATCTTAGTTATATAAGTTATATATATTATAATACTGTGTAACTATTAAAATTAGGGTGTGAGTTCCATAATTTTTAATTAATAGCTATCTCACTTGGCAGTTCTGTATTCTGAAAAATATCCTTAGACCCACAAGTTCTCTACAGCTCTAGTTTTCCCGAATCAATCATAATAAACAAAACTTGCAGTGATATATATCCTTTTTCTCCAAGTTGCCTTTGTTGTGGCATCAAAATTAAAACAGAGTAAGAGAATAATGCAGGCAGATTATTGCCACATATTTATACAATATGTTTCCAATCAGCTCTATATAGCTTATTATGAAAATTTCACAGCCTTTAATGCAGCAATAATAATAGAGTTTTAAATTAAATATTAGTGAATTGTCTGGTGTTCATTAATTTGAAAAGTTTCTTGAATCTGCTGTTGATTATGATTTCCTGTAGAGCTTGTACAACCAAAAATAAGGAAAAATATATGTATTTTATATGCATAACAAGAGACTTCCAAATATATATATATATTCCATATATGTATTTTCTCTCCATTATTTTAAAGTGGAAAAATATTAGATTGTAAAGAGGAGTTTATGGATATTCTGCAGTCCCCGTAAGAAATGCATGTCCTATCCCAGGAGAGTGAGACTTCTTTTAAACTGGTCAAGTTTTCCATTTACAAAACAGGAAGTAGAAGATGTTCTGCAGTTTTGGTGGGCAATATGCCATCTTCGGGCCTGTACCTTTTAGGTACAGGTTCTTCTGTTCATATTTAATATAGGAAGTACATGATATTCCTGTCCTGAGTGAAGAATGCCAGAATTGTTTAGAAAAGATATTGGAAACTAACCAGTGACCCAAGCAAAATTCTAATAAAATCTTCACTGACATGAGAAATGCAGTATTTTGCTCATTTAAAATCACACACAGAAAGAGATGAGATATGTCAATGTGTTTCCCATATTTCTATTATTTCACGTATCTGTGTATGTATTCATACTGGAAATCTCATCCTTATCAGTGCTTGATTAATCTCTTAGTACTTTACATTATACTTAATGTGTTATATCTGACTAAAAAACTCTAGTTTTTAAATAGATGATTGTGTTTTAATTAAATGAGCTTTGTCCATATATAGATGTTCCAATCAAACTGTAATTTATTCTTCTAACATTTATTTAATTAATTAGAGTGGTTAGGGAAGGATCAGAATCACAGTTATAAGATAGGTATTTTCAACATCAATACTATGAACAAATGTTCTGAAAAAAATACAAAAAACAAAACAAATACCCTCCTACAAAAAACCCAGCAACCCAAGCCCAAATCTCTCTTGATCTGTAGTGTCTACTTCATTATGGAAAGAAAAGGGCTATTTCAAAGGAACCTGGAAGTGTGGAAGACCTGTATTGTCAGAGGCTGGACATTTTTAGGTCAGTCTTGGATATAGACGCAGTAGGTGGGTTTGGCTTTGGACGACAGTGGAGATTTTGCACCTGGCAAGTAAAACTTTTAAAATGTCATCAAAATGCCAATCTGGAAAAAAAACCTCAGACTTTTCTGCACATGGCTTAGATATTAACTACTCTTGATACTGTTTCTTTGTGTCAAAGAATACCCAGTGAGTTCCAGCCATGCAATCATCTCCTTCGTTATCTTTTTCTTCTGTGCTTTTAAGTTCAGAAATTATGCCAAAGGTTCAGTTACCAGACTGGACTGAAGTTCCCTGCTTGCCATAACTATGCGAACTGATCTTAAATAATATCTGTGTAGGCACAGACCCAGGAGAATAACACAGGTATGAAAGGCTAGAAGAGTGGATTTAAATGTCAGCAGCCAATTGTCCATGTGACCAAGGGCATTTGTAGCATATGGTGCCATCTGACCTGCAGCCTAGACAGTGGTACCTCTTAGGCATGGGGGAAAAGCTACTTTAGATTACCTGTGTTTTGATTTTACCTTATGAAAATGCCCAATAGAGCAGTCAGGCAGACTGTGAAATGGATTTTGGATGGCAGCACTGCAACATTTCCACATTCAGACAGGTTACAATTGTAAAACTGGCCAAAGCGTTGGAAAATGTTCATCATGATAGTGTCCTTGTGACTTTCTGAAGTGCTTGGAAGCAACTTTATGTCAAATAAGATGGTCTTTCCCTTGAGCTCCAATACCATCTCTGGCGAACATAACTCTCTTTCTTGACATTCATAGCATAACTCCTTGAATCTTTAGGGTATTTTGTGAGTATCCACTGGCTGTGCAGTTGCATTGTGGGGAATTGCTGCTAGAAATAGTATTTTTTTAGTACTGTAGTGGCTAGTTTTACAAAACTAGATCAATTGTCACAGAGCTATGTGTTGATTTGATCTGATGTTAGACCAGAACAATAAAATCCAAGCCCTACCTCAAGGCTGAGGAGGTATTCTGAAGACAGACCTCCCTGGAATTGTTAGCTGTAACTAGTGAGACTTAACATCAGTGTGTGTGGGGACGAAGGAAAGAAACCTAATGTTTACCTAGAAGACAAGCTCCAGGCTTAGTCTTTGAAACCAGGATGGCTGGTTGGTGTGTCAAGGTGTAGCACTCAGTCCTGGCTGTGTGTCTGGGGCTGCTGAGTGTTGCTGCAATACACATAAAAGCATTTAAGACATGAGAGCAATGCAGCCAGATGAGTGCACTGGGTTTACAAATGTTAAATCACACCCACAAACTATTTTACTTTGTGCACTGCCTGACCCTGTGGGACATTCCAGAGGAGAAGTAAATGTATATGCCTGAGCTGACCTACCTCCCATACTGCCTGCAAGTTAGTTGTGCTGGGAAAAGAGCAACGTGTGCTAAATATTTTTATTCCAGCCTATATGACGGTGGATAATATAAATTCTTTTATAGTAGAATCAAAATTAATAAGTGCTTGAATGTAAAGATAATCAGCGAAATTTTTCACAGCAGAAATTATTTTTGGTCCAATTTATTTTTAGCATCAAAGCAAAACCATGTCCTATAACCCTTTCTAATAATATCTCAATGTATGTTTTCTAAATAATAGCAGTGTTTCCTACTAACCCTTGCACAGTTCTGTGTTGTTGTAGTGTATAAAATTCCCACTGAACAAAACAAATATACAGCTTTCTGTAGTTGGCAGCCCTATAAACATTTTTCTTTTTTTAGTTTACAAGAGGAGGAAGAGATAGGAAACAGGTTTGTGGTGCTTTGGTTCAATCTAATAATTAATTATGGTAAAGAGGGAAGATTAAAAAAATCTCAAATGTATGGCCTTGAAATGCCTTCCCTTTTTAACTGGCATTGAAACTATTTGTTCACTGCAGCTTTATCAAAAGTAAGGACTTAATTTCATGCCCAGAAACTACTTCGACATATCTCATTCCTTTGGGTATTCACACAGTCCTGCATTGAGCCTGGACACCTCATGCTCTCTGGTATGCACACAGGAGGCAGGATCTCTTCAGCTGTGCATCTGATAGAGCCATTAACATCTATTTACACTGTAAAACCTTCTGTAGGACAGGCAGAGCTGTGTACCTGGTACTTGCTTGCTCAGGAAAGGATAAACTGCTTTTGGGACACGGGCTGTGCAGCACATTGCTTTGCAACTATGGGGAGAAAATCTGTGTTCTGAATGTGCTTCCAGGGAGTGGCCAGAGGGATTTTTTTATTTAACTTGAAAGCTACTTAAATGCAAGATGACATTATACAGGTTATTCTGCATAAGGAATTTTCAGGAGTCTCTCAGTCAATAACAAAATAAAAAAAATCCAATTTTTGTTATTTGATTTGACAGCGTACACTGTGCCAGCAAGCTTCTTGGTATTATTCTGAACCAAAGTTTCATTTAAGGCCATTAAAATGTGTATATTTCTTCAGAAATAGCTTTCCAAGCGTTCCGTCACAACTGAAATGAGATGGTAGTAATTCACAAGTGAAAATTATTAAAATAAGTTAAAAGTAACTGTTAAGGTCACAGTTACAGGAAATGAAACATCAGAAAGCATAAGCATGAGCAGTTTAAATACCAAGCCATTTTTCAATAGTGGACCTTACTGACATAAGGCAGAAAACATCAAAGCATCAGTATAATCATCATTGCTCACACTCTGCCTTGTGAACCACCATAAGGTAGTCATTCAGGACTAACAAAGCATCAAGTTTCTGGTAGAGATAATCTTCAAGGTTGTCTTGGCTGGAGTAGGTGTGGCCTTTGTAAGCTTTCAGTTTCCAAGCCATGTGCAGTGAAGAGCTGCCAGTTTAAGCTGTTACCTCCCCTGGGCTGAATGTTGCTACTGCCTTAAACACTTCTTTCCATGGGCAGGAAATGTTTCCTTCCAAGGAGCGGGATGGGTAGCAGAGGGTTGACTGAATTCTCCAGAAATCTTCCCAGGAAGATTTGTCAGAACTTGTCTGTCCAGACAATTAAGATTTGTGGGAGAAAGGAGTTAAATAATAATTTGCTCAATAAGCAAACTTAAATTTACCTACTCTTAAAAAAAAAAAAAAAAAAAAAAAAAAAAAAAAAAAAAAAAAAAAAAGACAAGTTTTGATGTTATCTCTGCAATATAATTTAGATGTATCTAATATCTCTTTTCAAGCTTTTCTTGTAAAGCTGATTTATTGTAACATACCTTATGTACTTTGATGCTAGGACAATCACCCTTAAAAACCTGGTATTTTTTCAAACCAGGTTGATATGGCTTTGAACCAAATTCTTGTCACTATTAAATGATCTCTGGGCTCTAATTCTCTAGAGTCCTTTAGGGTTGCCAGGCTATGTTCCTAGTGCTGTGATCCAGCTGCTAGGGGGTTAACATAACATGATACAAACACAGATGTTTCCCTTTCTTTTGGGAAAAATAACACTCTTAATTGCAGCTGGAGAGCCAGAAATGTTGTCCTTTATCAGCAACTCTCAGAGAGGTAGAGAGATTAAAAGAGCTAGAGCAAGTTGCAAAAGAATTTTGGCTGAATAATAAATAAGTATATTAAAAGGGGTTAATCCAGCAATATAATTAATTTTACACAGATATGTTTAAACATATTTGAATTATTTTTTCCAACACTGGTCTACTAAAAATAAGAGCTTTTATTTCTGAAATTGAAACATTTGTCCAAAAATAAGATCTCACAAACAGTGCCAAATCTACTTTGATGCATTGAGGCTGGAAATCTCACTGTACACTCTTTTATTTGTTTTCAGTCAGCCATGGAAGCATGACTTCTCAAGCTTTTTCTCCACACTGGGGCAGGTGTGTCCATCGTCTGCACTACACTGAACAGTGTTATTCTCCTAAGAATCTCAGTGAATGGAGTTTATAGTCAAACATAAGATTTTCATAACAGGCTTTTTTTCTATTGACTTTTTGACCTGGTAGCTGAGAGCATAAACTGCACAGAATGAATTTCTATTTGCACAGTGATTTCACAGAAAACAGCGCAGACACAGCCAAAGTTGTCGAGGCAGGTCTCCTCTTGTTTCTCTCTGTGGTATAGGACTGTATTTTTTTTAATTTAAAACATTTTGCTATAACATAGTTTTCCTTTTAAGACCTTTAATTAAATGCTAAATAAGCCGTATTTTTGCTTCAGTTTGCCTAATGCTGCGAGTCATTCCATGAGGAGGTGCTTTAGCTGTGCTGTGAGAGATGCTTGCTGAGGTCTGTCCCAGGCAGAGCTGCAGACTGCAGTTTACCTCAGCATGTCTTTATAGTCACTATGTTTTAAAGCAAGGATGGGTGTGTACATTGCTCTCTCAACACAGCTCTCACAGGACCCTTCTCCTGTGATGTCAAACTCATGGTGGTCTGCTGACAGATGTCTGGGCTCTTTGTTCTGCTGTGATATAAAATAAGATGCACAATGAACACTTATTTAAAGGATGAGAAAGCTACCCCTTTAAAAACAGCTGTTCAAAAATTTTCAGGTTGGTTAGCTATTGATAATAGCTGAGCAACCTGGTCTAATCTGCAAGTTGAGTCTAACTTCAAATTTGGCTTTATCTATGCCCTGAGTGTGGTCCTGTTCCAGACTAAACTATTCCAGGAGTTTATGAACATTCAAGGTTATTCAATTTTTTTTGATCAAGTGTAAAAAGCTATAAATATTTGAAAGCTCAGTTCTTTTTTGCTGACCTGTTCTGCATTTTAAATAGTCTGTTTGTCATAGGGCTTTCCTTTCCCATAGTTCTTAGTTAATAAAAATGTCTGCTAGCTAACAGTGACACTGCAGATCTGCAGTGCTTTCCATGAGCAAAAGCTGCAAGTAGCCCCATTATTTTCATTCTACTGGAACTTGTTCCCTATGAGGTTTAGTGCTGTGTGAATAGACACCCTTTTGTAGAGCTGCCCTCCTTCTCAGGACTCCTGTTTTCTCTCAGATCTCTTTACAGAAGCTCCTCTACAAGCTCACCTTATGCCACTTGACTTAACAAAAGCTTAAACTGTTTAACTATTAGGTGGTGGAAAACCTAATTTGTTCTCTGAAGCAGGAGCCAGTTCATGGGCCTCACATGGGCCATTCCTGCAGCAGCTGTGCAGAGCAATGCAGTGCACAGCCGGGGTGGGCAGCTCTTTTCCCACTGCCACACTGCCCTGCTGCAAAGCCTTCAGCTACAGCTGTCGCAGCTCATTTCCTTCCACGTCTTCCCCTGAGAAGCAGCAGCAGGATAATGCTCAGATCTCTGCTGCTGCTGTTCACACATGAGCTTAAACTACCCACAGAGGTCCATTTGTGTGAAAGCTATGAACCAGAGTGGCTGAACTGTGGGCAGATAATTTTGCCTTTAGCAGTCTCAAGAGCAGAGATGAAACAGCAGTGGGTGCAGTAATATCTTCAGCCACAGCAGCTATGTGCTTCAGTGGACATGTCCCAGACTCTCGGGATGAACCCGGGGGGGGGGGGGGGGGGCACCACCAAAAAACCAAAAAAACTGCACTACTGTAAATTTCTAGAAATTTTGATTTCTGCTCTAAATACAAAACATTAATTTGGAGCTTCTTATCTATAAGACAGCACTCCAGAAAACAGATTGTGTTGTGTAATAGCTATAGCCATTCCTTTCTGCACTATAGACTTGATTAATCCTGTCTAGAGTAAGAAATAAAGCATGGTGTTTGCATCTGTGCATTTCTACAAGTAGATGTAAATCACAAGGTTTTCTGCAAATAATCATATTAACATATTATGAACTGTTATTGAAACCGTATCAGTCTTTTCCTCAAATGATTCTTCCTTCCAAAAGCATCTGATACTGGATTCAGAAGACATGTCATCACTGGATTTTCCTTGATAAGGAAGGATTTATACCCAAATTTTTCAAGACTGTAGCTCTTGAGTGGATGTGGATCTGGATGTGGATCAGCTTCATGCTGGAACAAGACTGTCATTGCTCTTTTTGTGCCCTGCTTTTCACAAAGACAATTCAGACATGGGCAAAAGACATTTTTGTCATGCCCTAGATGTTCCCTACTCTATAAAATGAAATCAAGGAATAAAAATTGCAGGACATGCTTATGAACAACTTTGTGATGGATTTGTATCGATCTTCTTCCTTTCTTCACACCATTTTGCAGTGCAAAACTTGGCATGAGTTTTAGATCAATTGTCCTAGTAGTCAGTCCTTGTCCTAGTTCCTTCCAGGTAGGAACACGCTAGCATCTGCATGTTGTTATCTCTTCTTAGAAAAGTACAAGCATTTCAAGCTCTGATTTTTCAGCAAATCTTGTCAAAACAAGAGAGATTTGATTCTGCAGACTGAACACAGAAATCCAACACAACGTGTCCTGCCAGGGGTTTACTTTAAGCTTCAAGTACTCAGCAGATGAGACAGATTCAGGCTAGATATTCACTGAGGCACAAAAGTAAAACTCACAGTCACCCATAAGCATGAACCAAAGGAAATGGTATTTTTCCATGAACAAGACAAACGGAGGAGCAGATCTCCCTATTGCTCCTGCAGTGACTTTAAAACCAAAAGAGCTACAAGACAAGGGCTCATACTCTTTTTGGAAAATGTTCCACAGCAGGGCAGTAGACAGTGAGGCTCAGGAGTCACAGAACAAGTGGCATGATATGAGTCCTGTTTGCAGCATCACTGAACAATTGCTCTTGTTGAACTGAGAAAACAGAGCTTCTGTCTCATCTCTTTAAATGGACTTGGCCAGTTGCTTTTGAAATCCTAGCTTTGAGAGGAGCTCTGTAGGTGTTCATATTTACAACGGATGGAGTAAAATCCTCACACTGTTACACAGCATGTTTAATTGATCTAGAAGTTGATTTTAGCCCAGACCAACTTTTCCATCTCCAATTCACCTCCAAACTGACTGCCAGATTCCTCTTCAGAAGGCCATAAGTCTAGCAGAATTAAGGCCAGACTTCAGCAGTCAGGAAATCTTAGATCCTCTGCACACAGAGTGACAACATTTCTGCTGGGAACCCTGCAGCACTTATGTGCACTTCCACTCTCTCTAGAAGCTCATGGAGAAAGCAAGAGCTAACGTGTTAAAAATTATATTTACAAATGAATAATTAGAAGATAATAAATTATTTTAAAAATTGCAAAAGTGGGAACTCTAACAATCCCTGTGTGACAGAAACATTAGAAAAGAGATGTTTAACTGAACATGTTTTTGCTTGCCACTGCACAGCTCACCTTCTCTCTGGCTTACTAACTGTGGCTTCAGAAAATGCATGTTGAGAGGAAGTGGTGCCACAGTTGCCTGTATTATTATTCACTGCGCATATACAAAAGGACTTGATTAGATTAAGCCAAAATATTTTTTTTTGATTGATTTTGTTGAATTGTTGTATTCTGCAATTTTGAAAGTGAACTTATGTGATAGTGTCTATGGGGTTTTGAACCAGGTTCAAGATGCTCAGTGGACTATTCTTGTATGATCACATTTCCCTCTTCAAAACAGGAAACCCAGAGGCACTTTCAGTCTCTTTGTAGACTGCACATTGTACGTTACTGAAAGACAAAAGAAGAGGCATATTGTACCACCACTTTGAAAACCCCTCTCCCCTTTCTTATATGCTTTCTTTTTCAAAGTAACATTACTGAAACTATTTAATTTCAGGGGGCAGATAAATCATGAAGTTGAATCAAATATAGATGATGTAAAACTTTGTCAAGGTTAAGGACCAGGCCTTCACAGTGCTTCCTTTGTATTTCACTTGAATTGGGGATTGTCTTCCTGTTCCAATACCATTCTCTTTCCTTCTATTCAGGAGTTTTCTATTACCCTCCAGACTATTGTATGACTGCACAAGTAACACAAAGTCCTTTGTATGGTAGAAATTAGGCATGAAATAAACACACCTTAATCCTGCACTATCAAAACCTTCCTCCTGTCTACACATAAATACAGTTCCTATTAAAAAAAAAAAAAAAAAGAAAGAAAGATAAAAGTCAGAAATCTATGAACCTGATGTTGCAGTGTTAGCCAGCTGGCAAACTCTTAAAAGTGATGGGAGATTTCTTCCATGGAGTCCACTGCCTCTGTGACACAGCTCTGCTGCTGCAAACAATTGCCCAGTAATGTGAGTGTTCCAGCTTCCTATACTGACAGTCACAGTATTGACTTTAGCCTCAGTAGAAAAGGAAATGATATACAGACATGTGAAGTGGGGAGTCTGGGCCTCCTAATGACACCAAGCTTTGGAATTTTACTCTTTCCATATGTTTACTCAGCCCTTTCCTATTCTTGTATCCTGCATAATAAAATCATTTATTCAAGTGCTGTTTTATACCTTTTAGTTCTGCACAGTTATGTGAGAGGAAAAAGAGGAAAGAGCTTTTTCCTTTGTGCAGGCTGCAGTCTTTCCAGCTTCTTCTTCCTGGTGTCAACAATTCACAAGGAAAGGCAGGGGTCCCAGAGGCCATCAGCAGCTGTTGAGCACATGAAGAGCTGTAATTTTCACCATTCTGATTTGTTTCACTTGGGTTAGTGAGGGACAATAAGATCCTACCACAGAGAATTGCTTAAAACAATAGCCTGGCCTCAGACATATAAAAGTTTCTTAGTAAGGGATGTGATGCAGTAAGCTTTCTCATCTGTTTTGGATATCTCTTGTCCTTTCTCTTGGAACAGGTATAATTTTTCTCTCTCCCCATTCCCTCTACTCCTCACATCAATTTCCCACAGACTTATTAACAACTTGTCCATGTCTGACATAATTCCCCATACTAATGAGTCAGCGAGGAATTAGAATTTGTTTTTGTATAATTTGTCTCACGTTTTGTGATCACTAAAATTATTGGAGTATGAACTGTGATTGCCTTAAGGATTCCTGAGGCTGATTTTCTCACTGCTTACACGATTTGAGTTCAGGGATTTTTTCCACTACAGCTGCCAGAATTGTCTTGTGATCCTGAAATCATTTGGTCAATTGAGCATCTGTTAAGCAGCCTCTGCCTTGCCAAGGGTCTTCTGCTCTTTACTGTGCAGTATTTGGAGCAAAGGAGAAAGATGGGAAACAACCCTCATATATGTAGCACTAGCAGAAAGTTACTCAATAGGTTACTCAGCCCTTGCTTTCCTACCAGGCAGCTCTGAAGGGGAACATGGGTTTTTATTTCACCGTAATGATCAAATGTTGCCTTTCCAAGAATCTTTTTTCTGTCTTGGGTTTATTGGTGATTTCACTCTTGTAAACAGTATATAGTACTAAGATGCTTTGTTGGGAGTTCTAGAATGCTGTGGCCCAAGCAACCAGGAACAAGAGATACTTGGTGTATTTGTTTTGCATATGTTCTAAAAATATCAGTGTTGTTTTGTAAAAGAAAAGCTTTCTTTGGGTGAAATGCCAGGAATTTTATTTAGAAGAGTTTAGCAGAGGCTCTGCTGTAGATTACAGTGGTGGAAAATTGTGACCTGATGACATGGGTGGCAGGGGATTCAAGAAAAAATTTATTACTCTAAGAGCAAAGAGTAAATAGAAGTGTCTTATTTTGAAAAGAAGCTGAAAAGACTTACCAAAACAGATTTTTAAATGGGTTTGGATGGGTTATAACTTTGAGATGTCTATATATACATAGATATATAGATATAAAGTCTTGAGGTATAAAGTGCGTCCTGTGGAAAGAAGTTCTGATAGCTGAATGCCTGATCAGAGCCATGTTTTGCTTTTGCTTTGATCCTCAATGCAGGAGAAAATGTATCCTATATTCCTGGTATCCACCCAATCCAGTCCAGAACATTATAGCATTTATCTGGAATGTAAAATCACCTCTTAGTTAACTTTTGCAGTAGCATACACATTCCTTTCACTTCTTCAAGTGTGAATTAACACAGCTCAGGCTGGGATTTTCAAAGGAGCTTTGGTCAATTAATTATCCAAGTCCCATGAAAACTAATTCTGAACAATATTTAGCCATTGTGCAGTTTGAACTCACTTTTGAATGCAATTTTGCAATTTTATTTTAGGTACAGCTCATGCTGACAATTTAAAATTATTTGGACAATGAGTTTAGGCAGCAAGAGGCTCTAAATATTCTCTATAGTTTCCTTTATGTGTTTTTCATTAAGATGTCTGTCAGCTCTGGTTAAGTGTATTTTCTTGCTTTATTTCTAAAATTAAAAATAGTATTTTATCCAGAACACTCCACACAAACAACAAACTGAATCAGCAGAGGAAAAAGGTGCATTATAATTTTTATTGATACAATAATCTGACTAATAAATAAGATTAGGAATGATAACTAATTGTTAGGGGAAAGGTTAGCTCTTCTGTTCATTTATTTTAACAAATGAACTTCCAGTAGTTGTGCTTGTCACTGACACACAATGCAGAATTTAGGACACCTCAAGGATGTATGTGTTAGGTTGGAATAGGATGATGAGGGAGATGGAAGTGATTTGGTGGAGACATCAGAAGGAATACATGGTTAGGGGACAGGTTGGTGTCTGTCAGGAGGGAGCAGGAGACTTTATGAAACAAGGGTATGTCAAGCATCAGAGAGCTATTCATAAAAAAGATTTTTCAGTGCCTAGAGGCTATGTCAAGTTAGGCCTTGTGGGCATAGAAAAATAGCAGGAGGTGGTCATGAAAACCATGATTTAAAAGTTTATGAAAAAAAATCTGGGTTGAAAGTTCTGCATTATTCTTGAGTTTTGCCTTTTACAGTCCTTCCCCCCAGCTCTTCTCGTCATATTTAGTTTCCAGAGAGCATTCTTGTCTCTGAATCAGAGAATGAGACAGAGTAAACCCCAAATCCTGTTATTGAGGTTTATTTTGGTTTGGGGTTTTACTTGTTGCTTTTTTTACAATTTTTTTTCTATGGACTCTCACAATAGAAACAACCAAAACCAAAATATACATTCTCGAGATTCAATGCTTTTTCTTATTAAAACTATGGTAGGAAATATTTTTGTAACACTGACATCAGCTCCAGTATTCTGTTAGTGAACTGAGACATGGAAAACATGGAAATAACTCACATATATCCAGGTACTAAATCCTGAAGTCTGGATTTCATAGTTGGGTTTGCAACAGTCTGGGGAAATGAGTTTGTTTGAAAGGAAGACTTGGGAGCTTTGTTTTGACTCAGCACATGTATTCAGACAAAAGTTCCAGACCTTTGAAATTTTGCCAGGCACACTTTAAAGCCAGGAAAATGGTGGTTTATTGTGTGTACAATTTATTGTTATTGTTATTTATTATTTGCTTAAATCTGATAATGTGTTCAGTGCTGTGCAAGACGTAGATATCCCACTATCTAGCCTGAAGAGTTCATAATGTAAACATTTCCAGGGATTTATGGGCTTTCAATTAAGGAACAAAATTAAACTAATGTTCTCCATGGCAAAAGAATTCATTTGCATGCACACATACAAAGAGATAATGTCAACATTCTAACTCCATTCAGTTAAAAATATCAGATTGGAGAAGTGAATGGATGAATAGTATTTGGCTTTTAATAAAATCCTTCATTCTGTATAACCTTATCCTTTCTTTCTTGGTTCCACATCACAGATCCACCCCACCACAAAAACAAATAAACAAACAAACAAACAAACACCAAAAAAACCTACCACCAAAAAACCACCAAAACAGATGAGAAAGCTTACTGCATCACATCCCTTGTTAAGACAGCATATCTTCCTGCTGAAGGGAAAAAAATGCAGCAGAAACTATGAGCTATTTTCATAATTTATTATAGAAGTTTTAAACAGTGAACAATGAAAGTTGGAAATTTTATTTAATTCAATGAAACCTTACATACTCCGAAGGCTTCAAATCTCAAACAACATACATCCCTACAATCATATCAGCAACTATAATCAGATAACTTCATGGTTTTTTCCATCTTGAGCACAGTGGCAGGGAATAGAACCAGGACTTGAAAAATTACATATCCCAATGCTTCTATGAGGGATGTTTTCTGTCATAATGTGTTGCTGCTGGATAAAAAGGGAGTAGAATTTTTGTCCAAAAGAGAGAACCACCTGATCAGATAAGAATCATAAAAAAGATCTTTCATCATCAGGTCTCAAAAGTATGCATGAAACACAAATACCTGTCCTTTGTTTCTCCCTGGGCCTACTTGGTATCTTTCATGTGTTCTGCCTGAAAAGCAGAATGTAAAATCTGGGAAAAAACACCACACACAATATAAGAAAGTGTTGTAAAAGGATGCTGTGATCCCAATATTTATGGTTACAAATACAAAGGATTCTTCCATCATGTGAATAGCAAATAAACTCCAGGCTTTATTCCAAGGAAATACCTCTTACCACACAAAAGACTAAAGTGTATCACACACTCTAATACTTGGGTAGCAAGAGAGGAATTTCCTCTGAGTTTTAAATGTTTCATAAATCACTTAAGATCAAAGTAGAATTGTCTTACCTTAAAAAGAAGAAATTATCCTTAAAATTCTCCTTTCCTGAAATATTGTTAGATGCAGAACTTCAAGCAGAGTATTTTGCCACCAACATGGAATACTGTCAGAGAGATTACAAAAACTTTTGTTTGTTTTTTTTCACTGAGCAGGATTTAACTTTTCTATTTTCTTCAATAACGAGAATCAGTCCCTTGATGTTTCTTCTTGAAAACAGAAATTTTACAGCCTATGATAAGCATTGATTAGTCTGTGCTAAAACAACTGTTACAGTAAGTGATTTGGCCATGGTCAGTAACTGAAGATCTCTTAAATGGGTGGAGGCAAACATCATGACCAGAGTAATTTTCTTTAAATTATAGGAAAAACAATAAATGTAGAGTTGGGAGTTAAGGCTTTTGGTTTGTTTCCAGGTCTGTAGTGCTTTTTATGGGTAGCCTTGCAGGAAGGTGTTTGCAAGTATTCAATGCTTTTTAATTCCGATTTTTTGGGACCCATAGGTAAGCAGCCTCTGCAAATGCTAGCCCTTGATATTTGGTGAACCTCAGTTTCCTCAGCTATATAATTTAGATCATAATGTGTGTGTGCCTCACAGAATGAGTAATCAATTAATATTTACAAAACATGCAGAGAGCCCCTGGTTAAAACACACTTTGAATATGCAAAAAACCCTATTCACATTGGTGAGCATTCATTCTTTCTATATTCCAGCTTTCTAACCAAGAAAGATCCAGACCTTTGAAATTTTGCTAGGCACACTTGAGAAGGAGAAAAAAGTTATGGCACTTTTCAAAGTACACAAACTCTGAGGAAAAACATAAAAAGCAATGCTGGTGATATTAGACTCACGTGGCAGCTGACAGGAAAGTTTCACTAATGGAACTCTTTGAGACTCTCATATTTTCAGCACTGCAAGCTGCTCATTGGAAGCAGCAGCCTTACTGCACATAAACAAATCTGTATATTTCCATAGCTGGAGGATGCCAGGAGATGAAGGGGAAAACAACAACAAGACAGAGGCAGAAACCATCAACAAAGGAAGAAAAAAAAACCCCCAAAAAACAAACACCAAAGCACCCCAAGCTTCATAGCTAATGGAAGGAGTGTTTGAGATGGCAAAGTGCTTAGCTGCAAGCCCAGGGGCACAGTAACATTGCAGGATAGAGACTTTCCATGCTTGAGTTATAACATGTGGATCTTAGCTAATATATTGATAGCAAAGTGCTCAGGGCCTAATTCACTCTCAGTTGTACAATTTGAGCTGAACAGTGCCCTGAGGACAGAGAGGTGGAAGGGGCAATAGGCCAGCACATTTCTGAAATGTTATGAAAATAGGCGAGTGTTGCTCATGTTGGGAACTGCTCTCAAGAGAAGATTACACAAATATAAAAAAAAAAAAATTGATGCAGAGCTCTCCTGCTCTCCTAGAGCAAGTAATTGGAAACAGCAAATCATACATGGCTCTTTCGGGGGTCTTTGTCCTACAGATTGAAATGCCTTTATAATGCAAGTGTTAAAAGAAATTCAGAAGCTTTTTTCTGCTTCCTGCTTGTATAAGGCCTGATCTTCAGTGAATATATAGATTAGGACTGGATTTCGCAGGTTTTGGATTAAAATCCTAGTGCCAGGAAGAAGTGCACAGGAGAAGTCTTCAGATAGTCTACTTCAGCAGAGAAGTGGGCTGTAGAAAAATGTGTGAGCATTAAATGTGAGCATTTAATTTGTTTCTGGTAAATATCCAAGTGCTTCTCTTGTCATTCATTCTCACAATGAATTTCTTTCTCACTTGTACATTGTGCAGATTTGTTAGTTAGGTACTATTTGCTTTAATTCCGTTTTATATTGTATTTGCAGAAAAACAATTTTTATTATATTGTAGAAAAAACCATTAATCTGGAATATTCAGGAAATTTTAGGGAAATTTTAAAATTACTGATATTTATATTTTGCAGAAAATATACATTCATTATTTGTTCCTGCTCTTGTCAGCTTTTGAAACTTAGAAAAATATTTTATTTTGCTATTTAATGATCTGCTAAAGTGCCTGAGAAATGATCTGCTTTTTCCATTTACCTCCTACTCATGATGTATGAATGAAAAAATAGCTTTCTTCTTCATCTGTTGCAAAAAGCCACATTCTTATCATTTATAAGAACCAAAAGAACAAGAAGAATAAAAACTCCCAAGAGACTGTATGAAAATGAGTCAAATGTGTCACATTTCTGGTCACTTCACAGCACACTAAATAATAATTCACACCATCTCTTTTTTTCTTTTAAGCAAGGAAACAACACTGAACTAGTCCTTGCACAAGATGGAATCCGGCCTCAAACAGAACATTTCCAGTTCTGCCTTTCATTTGTGTGTGAGAACAGCCCTTTCTCCAAACTAGAAGGTGTCCTGAAGGAATAGTAGAGGTGGCCCAGAGTCACTACCTGGTCAATCTCACATGCCTTGAGAGGCCCAGGAAAATGAATGTTATTAATTTTTTCCAAGGCATCTTTTAGTGATGACTTGAGGGGAGTTAGCACAGGATTAAGTTTCTGGAAATAGACAATTGTCAGCTTTTAGTTTAGCAATACATAAATACAGCAGTAAACCAAGGCCTGGTTTAGAGCTAGTCAGTCAAATACAGGAAAGGGTTCATATTTTAAAAGTGTTGGTAAGAAATCCTTAAATGATTAAGAACAATATTTCACTATTACACACTTAACATCAAGGCTGGTTGTTTTTCTAAAGGATGCAATTAACTTCAAGCTGAACTTGGTGCTGCAATAAGACAGGCTCTGTGAGCTTGTCTTAGAGAAGAGCTCAGGCATGAGAGTTTCTGGCCCTAAAATATTTGAAACAATATTTGAGAACCCCACCACACTGTATGCTTGTTTAAGTTATACTGAAACAACTATTGTTATACTGAAAGATATCATGGCCATCATCGGTTCAACCCAATTTAGAAAATGGTCTTTTGTGGTACATTAGTTTAAAAAACATTTATGCCTGATTTGCTGCTCTAACTTGGTAAAATGTATTTATGTCAAGCTCATTAAAGAACTTCTTCAACTGCTGTTAAGGAAATGGCGTTAAAATCAGAAACAGTATGTCCCAGAAATGGAATTTACCCTTTCACTTGAAGTATCCCTCTGGGGTTTTTATATATAGTTTCATTTGTTCTAAATAAAAAAGCAGACTCACTGGCAAAATTTTATGACAAAATATCGAGAAATTCACCTCTTAAAATTTGATAGAGAGGAAAGCTTGTTATATACATTTCTGTATAAAAGGTATTATTTCATTTCCCATTTGCCTGTGAATCTGGAACAGAACAGCAGGAGATTATTACAATATGTAGCAATGTGGAGAGGACATTTGTACAGATTTCTGGCCAATGATAAGAGTGAATTCTCAGACGAGATCCCATTAGAACCATCATAAGAAAGAAAAAGTCTTGCAACATTTTACTTTTTATTTATATATTGATTTTAAATTTTGATATTGAAAAAGCTCATACAATCTTAGTTTCCTAGGAAACCTATCTATTGAGATGTTTTATCACTGCTTGCTATTTTGTCATCATTCATGACAGTGCAAAGTGGGTTAAAATACTATTAGATTTGTGGTAGCATGAACAAAATCAAAATATGAGTTTTACACGAGGGTACAGCAATGAAAAAACACACTTCAGGGGAAAATTTTTATGTTGATGCTTTTACAGACTTACTGGAAACATAATTCAAAGAAAACTAGCAACAGAACTGTTTAAAGGAGAAAACTCAGAGTAACTCAGGGAAAGCAGTGATAGGGATCATATAAGCATTTTTTTACCCACCTTTGTGGAAGATCCTCATTTCCAGCCAGCTCTGTAGCTTTCTGAGTGGCAGCAAACTACTTGTAGCCTTTACACTACTTTCTGCACCTCCTCTGAGGCTCTTTGCACCCAGCTGCATCCAGTCCTTGCTGTGACTCTCCTATCTGGCTTGCCTGGTAGCCTTGAGCAGATAAGAATTGATTCATCTCACCCTCAGTCTCCTTTAGGGAAGAGACATAATGAGTGGACAAAAGGTAAGGCAAACATATAAAAACCTCAAAATAAGCAAATCCTATTACAGTCATCACTAAAATCCACAGCCCTGGCTAACTGAATCTTTCTTGCAAAAGTAATTGAAAGAGAGAGTTCAGTTGTGATGTCCTTCTCTCCTAAAACATAACAATTATAGTTGAATTAGTTCCCTCAAATTTGGAAGCCCTGTATCATTCATCTTCTACTGAACTAGAAAAAGAGGTATTCAGCATGGTTTCTTATCATTCAGATAACTCTTTTATCCTTCCATTGCAAGGTACTGGGCTATCTCATGCAGACTATAGCAGTCTTTCCTTTTTTACTGTCCTTTTCTAGGGTGGAAACAGAGAAATTTACTGTCATAGCCTTTTTGTGGCAGATGGTAAGAAATTCTGGGAATCAGACTCTGAAGGTAGAGAAATCCAGTTTAAGGTGCAGGAAAGCCTCAGTTGAAAAGTTGATGCCAGCTTCCACATTACAGGACTTGAATGGTTTTGACTGCATCCAAAAGCAGAAAAGAAATTATGTACATCACAAAAATTAAATTTCCTCTGTTTGAACTCTTACAAAATTTTCAGTTTTAGATTTAGACATGTAATGCGTCTTCTTAGTAGCCATAGCAGAGGAAATATTTAAAGACTGAAGGAAAACTACCAACATAAGAAAAAGTGCAGGTTAATATTGGAGTCATACTTCGAGTGTAATAGCACTATGAACAAAAAATAGTGTAAACTAGAGTTGCCCATTTGATTTAAACAGAGGAAAGTAAGGACATTTGTCGTACTGTACTGTGAATCCATGTTCTTTGCTTCTTACAGGACAAGGCAGCTGTTATCCTTATTATCTGTTATCCTGTTATCTGGACAGGAGATTATGCAGCTACACTGATACAGTCATAACAGGTGACATTGGAGTGCAGAGTTAATTTGCAATACTCTTGGGGCAGGATGCTTTCTGTTAGGAGCTCTCTTACCTCAACTTACTATGAGCAGTGTAGAAAGCTATCAGAATTAACTGTTGAGGCTTTTTCCCTCTTCTGTGTTCTACTGCTACTCATTCTAATTTTGCCAAATCAAACTTTGCCTTGCTTTTAGCTTTTCATAATGCTGATTGAAAGATATTTTCAAGGAGAATTACTAATACCAAAAAGTTTGGCTGCAGTCCTAATGTAATGCTTTTGCTGAAGTCAGTCAGCACACAATTCCCTTCAAGAGATATTAAATGTCAGCCTAGGAGACAAGTAGCCTCTGCTGAAATCAGTATCTGCTAGTATACAAGTCATTTGTGGTTATTAATTAAAACAGCAGGCTGCTTCTCACACTGAATTAAAGACAAAATCCTTGCACCAAGCTGATCTCTCTATACTCTCAGAATTTTTGAAATGTTAAGGCAGGTTTATTAAGAATCAAGGTTTTTTTGACAAGTTACTTTCACAGGCTGGCTGGTTATGAAAGTTCATAATAGGTGTGTGAATGTGTAACATGATGAAAGCATCAAAATCTGACAAAAGGCTTAGCATCCCCATATATTAATAAGAAACGTTTGGATTGAAAACAAGTGGAAAATGACCATAAAATTCAATTCCATTGACAAAAATAACAATAACATCCCAGTGACTTTTTAAAAAATTAAACTTTGCATTCTCAAGGTTCTGATTATATGTATCAGCCACAACTAGGACATGCATATATTATTTTAATGAAATAAGTGTTATTCCAGTGTACATTCTGACTGGCAGTTTTATATGCAATAATAAGGTATTATTATTATTAACAATAATAAGCATAAGGTGAAAACGTAATGGCTCTGGTTTTCCTTAGCTCATATCACCCCAGGAAGCTGAAAGGGTGAGAGGTTAAATAGAAAGTCACTGATATTTGTGGATGAATTAACAGGGATAACCCCACCCCTGTTTTCTTATACTTGACATCAAATTATTCCAGTTTTCCTGATTCAAAAGAGAAATAACATTATTTAAGGATGTTGACATGTTCTTGTGTGGAAGTGGCAGCTCCTTCAAAGGAACATATAATTCAACCTTTATCCAAAAAGCAACCAATAACAGGCAGCAGAAATTTTTCTATTAGAAATTTTTCTATTAGAAAAAGAGTTTTGCGGTTACAATAAAAAGGATCTTTTAATTCATGAACTGAATTGGACAGGAAGGGTTTAGTTTTCCATTCTAGAGAGGACCCTGGTGTAAGTATTTCAAGTCATGCAGGCCTCATATGAGGCCTGTAGGACATGGTGCCACTTTCTGTCTGATTTTTCATTTCTTTGAAAAGGGAAGAAGAACTTCTCAAACACAGGAAGTGTGAGTCATGGTGAAGCTGGGTAAATAGCTTGTCTTAAGCATACAGAAAAGCTGTTTTTTAGAAAGAGGCAGGTTGGAAAAGGAAGTAACAGCAAAAAATAGATAGGATAGATAGATAGATAGATAGATAGATAGATAGATAGATAGATAGATAGATAGATAGATATGGACTAATTTTGGTAAACTCTGATTAATAGAGTTAATCAGAGTTTACCAAATTCTGGTTAGAGTGGTTAGAGACTGAAGTGGCCTCCCTTGCACCTGGCTTGTGGATGAGGTTCTGCAGGAGTGATTACAGCTTTGGTTTTCTTTGATCTTCTGTCATTGGAGTCCATTCATTTGTATAACAACCCCTAAAAATGGTGGTATTATTTTAATGTTTCATGTTGAAGTGTAAAAAGTTCTATATCACTATTGTGTACAGACCTTGAATAAATGCTGTGACATATGGTGTCTCAATATAAGTAGCATAACCTTTCTGAAAATCTTTCTAATGTAAGTAGGAGTCACAGATGTTAAACAGTATCAAAATTTAAGCCAATTTTATGTAAAAGCCTGAATATGGATTTGTACAATAGTTTGGTTTGAAAAGGACATAAAGGTTAGCTAGTTCCAAACCCTCTGCCATGTGCAGGGACACTTTCCTCTAGACCACGTTTCTCAAAGCCTCATTCAACATGGCCACGAACACTTCCAAGGATGGGACATCTACAGCTTCTCTGGACAATATGTTTGACCACCTCTCCAGTAAAGAATTTCTTCCTCATATCTATTTTAAATCTGTTCTCTTTCAATTTAAAGCCACTTTCCTACCAAGATATGATTTTACATTGGTCTGAAAAATTTTCCTTAATGGTCAATTTACACCTTTTGCTGTTCACTACTAATAAAACATGCAAAAGGCTTATGAGAAGCACCCGTGTATAGAAAGACTGAAGTGAAGCTCACAGGAGAATCCTCTATCAGATTGCAAATTTGAGGCAAAGTCAATTAAGTCATTGTGTTCATCAGAGGACGTACTTATTGAAGTGATAACTTGGGTTCCTTGAGTTTGATAAAGCTGTGAGAAGGAACCTTTGGGTTCAGGCTTCTTTGCTGGCTGAAATTAGAAACAAAACTCATAAACAAAATTATGAGAAAGTAATTTGACCTGTCTGTTTCCTTGGCACATATCTTAGGTTAATTTTAAAGTGAGAGTGGCTGTGGTATAACTAATGAGATTTTTATGAAATTGTTATGACTGAATGCCTTAAATGACACTTAAAAAAGCAATTAGAAGTCATTGAATGAATGCATGGTATTCAATAGCTGACCTGGTTATGCAATTTGTAGTCTGAGATTAGAAAAAAGCACTAAAGAGTATGACCTATCTGCCTGTCACACTGGTCTCATTAGTAGTGATCAATATCTCTTTTCCCTGATTGTAAGTATGAGAGAGTAAAAGAATATCCACACAACACAGTAATTATGCATAATTGTTGGAAGTATTTAAAGAGATAAGACAAATTCTTCCATTACTGAGTCAATTCAGCAAAAGAATTCACTAATAATTCAATGAGACTGATTCTGAATATTGAAATATATATAAGGGTAGACTTATAACTGGTTACCAGAATTACCAAAATCCCAGGAATCCTTACCCCAAACCAGGAATCCTTACCCCACCAGAACACAAGAAATCTGGACCCAGATATCACCTCCCTCCTGAACATTTTGTTTCATTAAGAACATGCTGTATTCTGCCAACAGACAACACGTTTTGTGTCAAAGGCCATTGCAGAGATATTAAGACCTAACAATTTTTTTGACCAGTGGAAAAGTTTCCAGTGTTGTTACAGTAATTTGAGACAATTATGTATAGGATCTGTCATTGTACAGTAAGCAAGGCAAAGTAAGAATGATACTTTTATACAGATTGATTTCTAGGAGACAGTCTCATGTTTTTCCTACAGGTAGAAATCATCATGGTTTTCCTACCCTATTATTCATCATCTAACTTTTGTTAAGTCTAGCTGCATTTACAAGAGCATCATCTAATCACGGCCTATTTTCCTACAAAGTCAAAAGTAATTCAGTAATTCATGGCAGAAATTTAAGGGGTTGTTCATTTTCGAGAGGGTTGTGGTTACTGTTCAGAGCACTAAATCCACCTACTAGACACATGGAATGGGAAAGATTCATAACAACGCAGAAATCAAAAAGTACAAAAGGAAATTTTATTCTTTCAGCATTACCTAGACCCAGCTCTATTTTTCTTTCCAGGATAGACCTCACTCAGGAAAAAGTAAAGTGAAAAATTTTATTCATTAGTGGATCTGAATTTATCTAATGCTTGGCAAACCTTCATCAAACAAAGAATTGCTAAGAGCCATTAGAGTTACAATGAAGAAGAATACAATATTCTTATTGCTTAAATATTTTGGTTTTTATTAAGGAGGTAGAAAAGAGAACCATAAAATAAATAAAAATAATAACAAAAAAACCTTTACCAAATATTGCCCAGTATGTGATGAGAATCAAATAAAAAAAGGAAGGCAAAGTAGTAATGGTATACAAGCAGAACTGCACTGGCAAGAATGTGACCCCAGAACTGATGCTGACATGCACACCTAGAAAGCTGGTGGTGGTACACATCTCTTGCTCTCTGCAGTGTTTCTCCATGTGTCTGCTGAAGTAAGTTGATTGTTCACAATTAAGGAAACAGAGGATATAAAACTCTTCATCTTGTTGGTTAGGGCAAATGTGGGGAATGTCACATTGTTTAACTTCTGGACAATTCTATAAGCAAAGCCTCAGTAGCCTAAATCTGGTTATAATACAACAGCTGACCCCACAATGGGCAAATCATTTAAGTGCAGGCCAGACAAGTTGTGGGGAACATCTTAATTCTGCTGCTTTTCTCAGTAAAACCTGTGTGCATTGCAAAAAACAAGGCCACTGTTGCTGTGCTAACTGCTCAACATCATTTACTTCTTCCTTGACTATATACTGATTGTATATTTTAGGTATTCCAGTGATTAGTGACAGTAAAACAATAATCTGGCTTTAAAAATGCATTGTATTGTCTGTGTGTGTGTATATATGTTGATATGAACCTATGTATATACATATATATATATCTATGTGTGCATTTAGAATTTTTAAAAAATGTTTTAGAATTTGTATGTCAAAAACCCAACTATATAAAAATAAGAACTAGGAGGTGAATATTCAACTAGATATATTGCCCCACCCCTCCCAGTTTACTCTGATTCACTGAGAGATTCAGACAGCAAGAATTAGGAGCAATTTCAGTCTTGAATGATTCACATCACTTCTGGGTTTTGTCCCAAGCGTATAAAAATAGAAAATTATAATAGGATTAGATTGCTGCACTTCCCTGTTTATTAGCCATTATTTCTCATTGTATTGTTTGCTTCATTTGTTTCTTTTGTTTTTGCTTCCTGACAAGGCTATTGAAGACTGCCTACAGAGAAACCACTTACCCAAATTGCTCCTTGTGGAGGGAAGGCAGAGTTTTAGAAATGAAGCTTGGAAAGCTAAGCATCAGATTCTGCCTTCTTTTCTGTGTAGAGAACCTTAATTGACTTTGTTGCCAGTTCTGTCAACAGCTGGGGATGAATTCAGTACCCTTGTGCAAATTTGAGGTTGTGAATAAATGGAGTATGATGGCTTTAACTCAGGATTGTGTTATTATTAATATTATTTGGGCACAAAACTGGCTTATCTTAACATTCAATACAGAATCATATGCCTTGTTCTGTTGTAAACAGAAGATTTGAGTGAGCAGTGGAAGATGAAGGGAGGCAGCAGAGGAAGTGGCTGTGGTGGCTGAGAGAGGACCAACAGGAGCTTCAGGGGAATTTTCCAGGGAATTCCATCGCCACCTTGCTGCCAAAGTGCTTGAACAAGACTCTTGAAAAATGATGGAAGCAGTCTTACTCTTGCCTTGTCAAAAGACCATTATTTTCTTCTATTGATGCTCTGTAAAAGCCTGAAAGGTGTCTTCAACGTCTAAACAAGTTCAGAAAGTTTTCCTGATCTTCTCTCCTGAGTACACAAATAGCATTTTTGGTTACCAAGTGCTCGGTTAAGTGCCTGCTTTTGCTGTGGTCAAATTAGACCAAGAGGTTACAGAAAGCTTTGCTTTACCATCAGCAAGGAGGAGTTTGCAACTTAAAGGCAAAAATGTTCACCCATTATTGAAAGAGCATTATGACAAACTGCTATGTTTTTCTAGGGCTCTGTTTGTGGTCCATAAATTGAGTAGCAACTAGTGGAATCATGCTTTCTTTTCCTCAGAGCTATCAAATCCGTCTTCAGAAACTTGACATCTCCATTCCCTTTATTCCAGAAGTAGCATTGGATTATCTCCAGAGCCAAATTTCTGCCATAGAAATATCACAAGTGGAAAACCTTTATCTGGAAAAACAGGTAGCTGACTTCTGAAAGCTGAAGCATATTTGGCCCAGAGAAATGTTATGAAAAAGAAATTCTTGTCTCCCTGTGCTAAAGGGAGACACCTTTTGCTAGGTTAATATCCAACATTTTACCCGAAAACATGCCTAAGGACAGATATCGTACTGTACTTTTGGTCACAATTCATATATACAATACATCTGGTTTAATTATAGGTTATGGAAAATTTTTTCTCACTGACTCTGACAGCCTGAGCTCTATGCATTAGCAGATTTATATAAAAATCTTATTTCTGCCATCTTTACCTTGCTTACTGGTTCTTCTAACTGATATCAGAAAGGCTATTTACCTTTGTATGTTCCTCTCCTTGTTACCAAGTGCAGTTTGAATGAACCCTAAAAGAATTTAGGACATCTAGGTAACCATGTAGTAATAATTACATGAAGGAAATTATTTTCCTAATAAGGTAATTCTCAGTTCATCGAACAGTTACATAAAACCACAGAAAGTGTATTTATGACTCAAGTAAAGATTGTAAAAATTTCTCTGTTCAGCACCTTCTTTAAATGCCTTTTTCTGTCAATGGTTTTGTGCTAAATTATTATTTTTCCTGAGGCAGTTTTTCAGTAGGAAAAGGACAATGAGTTATGTGGTAACTCAAATTTGAGAAGAGAAGTGACTGCTTTTGTAGTGCAAGAACATATGCATGGGGTGTTACTGGACTACAGTGGTTTTAAAAATCAAAACCACTGAATTTTTTCTAGGTCTTCAGGGTAGTGTTTGGATGTTTACTCATTGCTCTATAGAATCAGATGTGTTGTCTCTGCTTGCTTGTTCCTCACTGTTCAAGAGTAGTGTCTTGAACAGTGAGGAACAGGCAAGCAAACAAGTGAGAGAATGACAGAAATGGGGATTGTCCTTAAACGTCAGTAGAGATTGTTCTGTGCTCTGCAACATGTGAGTTACTACGCCTATAAAAGATCATCAGGTGCCCTGATGGAAGTCACTGGCTCTGTGCCACTTTGTTCAGATGAGAATCTGCTATTTGGTAGGAGAAATAGTCTCTATTTTCAGTCCATTTTATCCTTCCTAACATGTGCTTATTGTTTTAATAATATTGTTTTCCAGCACTTTCTTAGAATCTTGTTAAGTGATCCTACATCTATCATGGCAATGAATATTAGAGGTTATTTATGTACAAAATGCAATTATTTTAGTAGCCAGACTTAAATGTAATATGCTTTGATATCCTTTCAAGTTCTTGTGTTCTATCAAAATGTAGAGAACTTTCTGACCTGCCTTATGCCTGTATCATGCTACATTTGAAGTGCTGCTATCATAGTTTGTCTTAAATGCAAGTATTAATATCATTTATGTTTTAAATTAGCTGGCCAAGGTAATCTGTGTATATTCAACTACTGATGGAAATTAGAGTACTTCTACTTCAGAAATGTGGGGTTTTTCCATTTTTAGCACATAGCACATGGGTTTTTTCTGCTCATTGCTACACTTAGATTCTTCTTTATAGGCACAGTAGAAACATCTTCATATATAGTCAAGAATTTACTGTTAGCATGACTGAAAATTTAACAGCCTAATTCAAGAAATTCTATGTGTCCTGGTTTAGGGCAAATTTGGGAGGAAACCTCCAAAGGGGGCTCCTCCAGAAAGCAAACCCAAACGGCCCCTCCACCCAGCCAGTCCAGGAAAAAGAACTTCCCTTGGAGAGAAAGTTCTCTGCTCTGCAGAGAGATGGCAAACTGAGGCAGTCCCTGCCCTGGGTGCAGCTCAGCTCACTCAGTCTCTCACCAGCCCCACTCCCTCCGCAGGGCCAGGCCCGGCGGGCCGCAGGTGCCAGCCCTCGCTGCTCCTCTGGGTTTGTCAGTCCAGAGCAGATTTAAACAGGCCCAAGGAAAGGAAAAAAACAGTCCAGGGAGGTTCTCTGCCTCAGCCAGCTAAAACTAACTAAGAGCACAGGAGATCTCTGTCCCACCGCTGTCCGTGCCTCAGACAAACGCCGCAGCCAGGCCCTGTGGGAGTCAGGCAGTTTTCTCAAAACAAACTGCTGCTGCTTCTTTCTCCCCCTTCGCTCCCAGAACCATTTTAAAGGTACAGAACTTAATATACAGCACAAACAGAACAGACAATTGGGGATACAAGCATAATAAAGTCACCCTAGGACAAGTTTTAACAAAAAAGAAAGTAATATCAATAACACAGCTTCCCAAGTGTAGACTCCTTCCAGCAGAAGCAGAGACTTTTTAACATGTTTTAAAAATATTTGGTTTTCCTTTAACTTTGTTAAACAAAAAAGGGTGAGATGTTGTATTCCCTCTGGTATCCCCTCCCTGTGAAACCCTACCTGCCCCTTGACTCTGACCCATGGCCTTTGGCCATATGTAACCCCGCCCCCTACCCTGAAATGCATAAAACCCCCTTTCCCTCCAGGGTTGGGCCTCTTTCGCCCTGGGATCCCCTTCTTGGAAATAAACCTTGGAACACATCTCAGGGTAAGAGCCTCTTTTGGTTTTATGTCCCTATCCTGAAGATTCCCCTCACCCTAACCTCCCTAAACCTGAGCTAGCAGCTGGTCTCGGGGGGCTGAGGGAAGGGGAACACTTCACTACCCCACTTCATGTGTTAGCCTCATATCTTTACTGATGGTCTGACTGCTGAGCATGGTGGTTTCATGCTGATACTATTGGTGGGGCATTACAATGAACTGTCAGCATCTTGAGTATTTTACCATTAAGAATATGTTTGTGTAGATTGTTTATTCTTGCTTGTTCTAGGATTGATCAAGAGTGATTTTTATATATTTTCTAGCATGCTTTTATGCTTCTTATTTTTCTTCATTGGTCTGCAGTTCTCTGTTACACCTAAATTTACAATATATTGTGGTTTTCCTTCTGTTAGTCTGTTTTTTGTTACTCCCTAAAATGAGTTCTGTCCACCTCCAGGTCTACATGTCTTTAACTGACTGTGGGTAAGTTTTTTATAGTCAAGGGACCTCCAGTACCAGCATGTGCCCTCTCCTTCAGCATCCTGTGTTTGTGGCCCTCTTCACCGCTCAAGGACTTTTGTTGTAACAGGCCTGCTTTTCTCCGTAGTACGTGATCATGTTAGAGTTGTAAATATCCCATTTCCCATAGGGTAACTGCCTGTTATTGATTTGTAAATGAAAGGATATAAAGTTGTACTGTACAAAGATAAACAAAAGTAAAATAAATTAGCTATAGACATGCAGTCAATACAAGAAACTGCTGTCATATCTAAACTAGGTAAAACAAAACCAGAGGCAGGTCAAGGAAAGTTCAGATAGAGCAAGCCTGACACGCCTGAGTCCTGAAGCCTTGTAAATCTGCATGAAGCATATGGTCTGTCAGCAATGGCAGTACAGTATTACATGGTTACCTGGTTACATAATCTTTTATTTATTTCCCTTTTTGTAGCATCTTGCCTGAGACAGCAAAGGGAGAGCTGAACATTCATACAATGATATTATAAGGAATTGGGTCATTATTCTGGGCAGAGAATTCTCAGTAATTCTGTTGCTGAGTAACAGCAAAGCCTTCAGTTGAAGCTCATCACTGGCACAGTCTGTCTCTGATTGCTCTGCATGTCAGTATCACTTCTTTCAGGTGCACTAATATGGCAGGGCAGCACTTGTTTTTCTAATAACACACCATCTTCTCCCACTCTGTTAGTCCCAAATGTCCTTACCAGAATTAGTAAGAGGGATAAAATTAAGAAATAATGAGACAAGTGTTCATAATAGTGAGAAAGCCTGTGTTTTCTCAAGGATTTCTCAGTGTAGCACAGGTTGACACTAGACTCCTGCCTGCATTCAGACAGTAAACTGGAGAACCATTCAGACAGAATGGGAGAACTGTGACATCCATATGATGTGCTTCTTCCTCTGACAAACGTGGTGACCTTGGGGACAAATGGACAAATCTTTTGGTTTGCAAATAGTTCAGAAATCAGCTCGGTTGTAAGAGGCACTAACATAATCTGATGTCAAATGCATGAAAGTAGGTGAAGGATGAAGAGCTTTTGATTATAGCTTTGGTGGCTATAATTGAGCCACTTTTGACAGAACCTAAAGGCAGCTAATTCTAACCATAGAATGTTATGGGAAGTGTACTGCCCAGGCAGCTGCATTCATGACTGAAGCAGGAACTAATTTTTGCTGTCGCTTTACTTCATTTAACTGTGAGGGCATCTATTTCAAACTTGCTGAGAGGAATTATTTCCAACTTACTGTAGGCAAATCCTGCCTACTTTAACCTAGTTGTATTAGGTTCTGTTAAGAATATAGTTACATCTTCCCAGAGGTGGTGTCTGAGCTTTTCTCTTGCTACAATAATGCTATTCCTGGTGTCTGAGCCAATAAGGAAATTTTAACTTGTATGGGTTATGACTGCAGGAATTGTGCAGTACTGTAGAGGACTGTGGGAAGACATTTCAATCCCAATTGTAGCATTACAAAGATTATTGGCTTCAATTTGGACTCTGTAACAAAGAGATGTTTCTAAATGAGTAAGGACAGGAAAGAATAAATTTAAGACTTTTTTTCTGAATTAAGAAAAAATTTATTTGGATTCATAGAAACACAGAATCATTGGAAGGGACTTCTAAAGATATACAGTCCAAACCCCCTGCTATGCATGGGGACATCTCTCGACCATATCGGCTTTGTTGAGCAGAATCTTCCAAGCCTCCAAGAACAGGTGTTTCACAAGGTGTACAGATACCATTCTCCAGAGTTTCATCCTTCCAATGAAAATCTTTCCTTGTGTCCAATCTGAATTTCCCACGCTGTGGTTTGCAACCACTGTTTCTTGTTACACTGTTTGGCACCACCAAGAACAGTTTGGTTTCAGGTTGTTGGAAGTACTTGTCTACTTCCCACTTACATCACAGATTGCCCTCAAATGCCTCTCTCTCACCTCCACAAACTCTTGAACAGAGGCAATTTTGGCAGCCTTTTGATCTCTTCAAGTTTTTCTATGTCGCTTCGGACTTCTTGAGTCTAGAGACTCAAAACTCTAGAAAGCCTGCAACTCACAGAGCCATAGGTCAGAAACACTAACATGAAACCCAAATCCATGGCTAACATTGGCTGAAATGCAATGACACTTTGGTGCCTGTGGTGCATCAAGTTTCAGCTGCCTACCTTTCCAGTTTCTGCAACCTAGTAAACGTTCTTCTACACATCAAGACCTGAAATAAAACTGATTTGTTTTGGTTTGGTTTGGTTTGGTTTTGTTTTCCCAATGTGGCTTCATCTCTGCATGAATGAAATCCTTTGAAAGCAAAAGTTCATATAATTTTTTGTCCTAGTGGATAGGTCAGAGCACTTCAGTCCTAGTAAATCCATCTCTCATATTTTCTTTATGCTTTGAATTGTTTTCTGGGTGATATGTTAGACCTATAGGACATCTGAAAGCAATATTTATTTCCTGTAGTTCTAGGGAGGAAAAAAGATGTCTTTAAACGTATCCAGATCTGGTATATAGACTTTTTAGTTGCCATACAGGATTCCAAATTACCTGTAATAACTCAGGAAGCAGGCTTGCCTCTTTTGGATTATGGCTAGATGAAGAGTCTGGTTTAATGAGCAGCAGTTGTACAAAATCAAAACAAGATGTTTTGGTAATAAAGTACTGGATGGGGAATAGTAAGGAATACATTATAGTGCTGCTATACCAATAAATCAACAATCTGACCTCAGCAATGAAATTGTGATTCTTACTCAGTCTCAGAAAAGATACTGAACGACTATGGAGAGGTCAGATAGAGGTGACAAGAAGAAGTACAGGGAAAAACACTTTAACCCAAAGGCAGTTTGAAATCTGGATATGTTTAGTTAGCTGCAGATAAAAGTGAACTCAACAGTTGAAGAATTTTGTAATTCAGATTGTCTCTTTTATCTTTTCTTATGGCACAGAGGAAAAGTAACTGTTGCACTGGCAGCATCAACTCCTTAAATCAATGGATTTAGCATTTCAAGGAGGAACTGAACAGGACTATTAGAATAAGTAGAAGTAACAAGAATATATTACAACAAATGAAAATCTTTGTAAGTGAAGATTTGATCTTATGCCAGTAGCTGGAGACTAGAACAAGGCAAAATTATCCCCATCCCAATTTCTCAGTGTTTGAGATAATTTTAGGCCAGATCCAGGACTCCTTGATCCTTGGTATGGAAGTTGAAGAAATTATTATAATGACAATGTGCACACACTTTTAATGTCTCAAAAATCTTCTGTGTAGTTAATACTCTCAATATCTAGTGTAATAATCTATCTGCTCATCCCAACCCTGCTTTTACATCTGCTATATCTGTCCTGAGATAGACCAAGACACTTGAAGAAATTATGCTTGTTTTCTCAGGTTTTTGTACTATAGATTTTAAAAATTATTTCCAAATCTGGATTTTTAAACAAGAATTTTTAAGCTTCATTTTAAAAACTTCAGTTACATTATAATCTTTTCTTTTTTAGGTGATTTGCCTAGAACATGGTCATACCTTTTTCCCTAAGTGATTATGTTTCTAGGACCCAAAAATATGTATGACTAATTTAAATTATGATGCCTCTCGCCTCCTTAAATCTGGTAGTTCTGTACTACAGCTTGTTAATACAGCTTGTTGCTTCTGCTACTAATTAGAAACTGCAAATCAAAGCCTAATTAAGCACTTCAGCTGTGAAAACTGTGCAATACCAAAGAGTAGGTGGATTAAGATGTTTAATATTTGACAGAGCCTGTGGAATGAAAAATAGAACAGTGAAAGTATGTTCAAAGAGTTGTGAAAATAAGGTTCCAATGGTACAAGCTGGAAATCTTTGTTATGCTATTTAGGCAATGCTGATCTGGTTTTTTGCTACCTTCTCCACAGCTCTTTTTTAGACATACAGAATTTCACAGTTGGCTGTGATAAATGTAATTTAAGAGCCAGATAGTGGGTTTTTTTTGTTTGTTTGGGTTTTGTTGTTGTTGTTGTTTTTGTTTGTTTGGTTTTTGTTTGTTTTTTTTTGTGTGTGTGTGGGTTTTTTTTTGTTTTGTTTTGTTTTGGTTTGGGTTTTTTTTTTGTTTTTTTTTTTTTTTTTTGGGGGGGGGGGGGTTGGTTTTGGTGTTGTTTTGTTTTGTTTGGGTTTTTTGAGTTTTTTTTTCCCCTCTTCTCCAGCTATCAGCCCTGGTAGTATTAACACACTGATGTTTTACCAGTAGTTTCAGATGGTTAATATTTGAGTTGGTTTATCCATGAGGTTGCACTCAGTGCAATCTTGATGTATGTTGATTTAACCTGAGATGAAAAATACCTAAAAAATGCCAGTGAAGTGTGAATTAAATTAGAGAAGGCAAAGTTGTCACATTCCTGGTCTTGTGGAGTTGAAATCACACTTTTAAATAAAGTAGGACGGGTTGGACTAGAGAGGGAGCCTTTAGTTTAGGTGTAGTGTGTACCATCATGCAATCTGTCACAAAGGGCTAATGTGTTGAACACAGTGGCTTCATGAAGAATTTGTAGAAATTTCACTATCAGCTTATGAAAACATCACATATATGCATTAAGATTTTCTTTGAGGCTTAATTACTAAACTGTTTTTCAGTCAAATGTTTAGTGATTATAAATAACAGATAATTTCTCAGGTAATAGGGAATAACCAGGAAAAAAATGGTTCCTGATACTGAATCATCTTTCTGTACTTGAAGAAATTGCTGAAATTGTTTCCATCTTTCAATTCACTAGCCTACTTTAAAGCCTGCACTTTGCAGGATTTAGAACTGCTAACAGCAGCTGAATGCTACACAGCCTTTCCACAAATATGCAAAATTTTGAATGGTTTTACTTGCTTCATGAATTTTTTGCTAGTGGATCCCATGGACTAGTAATTTTAGAAACTCTAAAATGTGAAAACCAAATTTAAAATTTTTATTACTTCTTATACATGCCAGCAATATTATTCCAAGTTTCCCAGCTTTGGCACGCTTTATCATGTTGTCAGCAAACCCAGTTCAGACTGTTTCAATTATAAATACGACATTCTCCAGTTAGCTATTTATGAAATGCCTTCCTATTGATAATTAACCCTACAAAAAGCAAGAAAGATATTATTATTGCTTTGTGAATCAAAGGGAAGTAAAAACTTTAAAAACTATCCTTTATAGTGTATGGAAAAGTTTTGATCATTCCTGTGTTGAGCTGTGCATTTCTCCTTCCCTTGTGCATCCAAAATAATGTTGAGCTGAGCATTTGAATACTTTTCTAAATAGGACACATACACTAAAGATCTTCAAACTGAGTATTCCAATAGCTAATGGGCAGTTATGGGCAGGATAAAATGAGACTCTTCTTAGAGGTCTGTGATGAAAGGACAAGAAACTTTACAACAGAACTGGACATAAAGAAAGAAAAGTCTGCTCACTGTGGATGATCAAGCAGTGTAATAGGCTGTGGAATCTCCAGCCCTGGACATCTTCAAAGCTTGCCTGGGTAAAGCCCTGAGTGAATATGAAGTTAGATCATGTTTCTCAGAAATTATATTAGGCTTTTTTTGAACAGGAGTTGCACTACACTGTCTCCAGGGGTCTTTAAAATTTTAAATTTTTATGATTCTGGGGGTTTTCTGTATGTAGAATCCTGCATTCTTTTCTCCACTGTACAGAAACATTAGTTGATGGGATCCAAGATGGCTTCAATTATCTTCCCTTGGGGCTTCAAACCTTTTCTGTGTGGGCCTTGAAGGAGGCTTATATCTCTCCTCTCCCAGCTGTGTACAAAGCAAAGCACAAATCTCTCTTTAAAGGGGTCTTTTGAATATGTCCTTTTATGTCAGAAAAGAAATCTAAGCTGTGGATCCCAGGCAGATAAGGGTGCTCATGTTCCTCTTTCACATTTCCTGCATAGTATTTTTTGACATCTTGAGTTCTGCTTTTGAAATTTCTCTGGATTTCTACAATGAGCTAATGATCCTGCTTGGCAGTGGATTCAGACTTAAGTACAGACATGAGGCTCTGCATTATGGGGGAAATAATTATTAGCTCTAGATTCAAGCCATTATGCAGTGTAACACTGGTAGAAAGAGGGTCAAAAGTGCACAGCAGTACATTTCCCTCTAGTTTATTTTTCAGAGAGTATGTGTCTTTGTTTTTAATATCTTTTTCTGGCATGGTTTAGGGCTAGTTTCATATTTTGGAATTTGTGATTTAGAGTCCTACTCCCATGTAAATCTTCTGCAAATGAGTTTTGATACAATTAAATACTGCTTTTTACTGGGTTGGGTCACTTTATATCCAAATAAAGACTGGTCGTGTTCTCCCTGCATCAATGACTGGATTAGCTGTTTGATCTGCTAATTAAAAGGTAGTGGTTTCTACTAACAAAATACTTTGTTAAGACTGAATTTGATACATTTTTTTTTATTTTTTAAACTTGAGTCTATTCCCAGCTTAATTTGTGACTTGAGCTTTATTATTACTAGCAAAATATGTCTGTTACCTACCTCAATCATGACTATATAATATAAGTGTGAAATGAACTTTCTCCCTTTGGTTTGCTGATGTGAGAGGGTAGGATAGGAAATTCTCACAGCTGGCAGACAAAGAATTACTGTAGTTGCAAAGTGGTTGGGAACACGAATGTTGATTATTTCAATGAAAGAATTTAATTAGGCCTCCTAAGGAACAGGATATTACTGACATCACTGATTGCCAAAATGAGCGAAGTAATACAGCATTTACCACTGCAATATCACTCTCTTAATGATGCCATTATTAGGATTTGGCTGGCATCCTGAAATGTGTACAATAGCTTGGCAATAGTATAATGATTTGAAAATCGCAGATGTAAGGCAACGATGTGAAAGCCAAAGGTTTACTGAAAAGAAGTCCAGATGAAGCATTTTTAGTGCCTCTCAACGGCAAGGATCTGTAATGGACTGACTCTTTTTCATTACTGCAACATATAGGATAATTAAAAAAAAGAAAAAAAAAATCACTGTATTTTCTTAATCTCACTTTCCCACAGGCAAGCTTTCATTCCTTTTTAGTTTTACATCTTCCCTCATTAGGAAAGTTCTTCTACCCCATAGTATACCTGTAGAAAAGATTTAACAGGTTCTCTGAGAAATTTCTCTTTTGGTCACTGCACTGATATTCCATTAAGTCAAAAAAGCAAGGGACTTCACAGGATCCTGTTATAGATCTCCTTGTGTATATACAGTTTCCAAATGTGAATTCACTGAACTATATCAGTTTCTGTGCTGTTCTCAATTGCTGTGCTCATGTGATATCCCTAGAAAAGCCAGATTATGGAAGACTCTTTTCTCACGCTAATATACACCATTCTTCTCCAACACAAGTGACAGACTAGTAGTGGAGAGACATAGGTGATGTAGCCATAAAATCTGGCACTATTTGTACCTTTGTCAGATAATTTTTAGTCTCTCCCTGGATGTCTCCAATTGTATTCCTTCTGTAGCATTTTAAAACTACAATAAAATCTGGCTCATATAATGTGAACTAATAGTGCTAACTTTTAAATTCTGTCTGAATTTGAATAGACAAATGTAATCCTAAGCACTTTTATTTTCAATTTGTATAAAAATTTTTGTGGGGAGGATACTGAGGATTGAAATAGAAAGGAAATATTTAAATGAATGGCGTACAATGGAAGAATGAGGAGGGGACAGCCAATCTATATTTGGAGCTTATAAATTCTCTCCTCATATTCCTTTTCTGTCTCCTTTGCAGTAGAGATGTGGTTTGGTATGCTGATATTTGAAACAACTGCCGTTAACAGAACCGTTTTTAGGGCAGATTAAATTTGGGATATTGTATTAAGAAAAGAAATACTTGAAGTGGAATTGTATTTAATATTCACGTGCAGCTAATATTAGTTCCAGTAACTAGGAAATGAGAAGTGTTTTGAAAAACTTGTTATGGTATAAATATCCCAAATTACTTTGGATTGAACTTTACATTGAATAGATCACAATGATTCTTAAAATTTAATTTCCATCTAATAATAAATTGCAGCAAATTCTGTCCCAGCCTTTAATTGCCAAATGTACAATAATAACAGCTAAAAAAGCTCTTTCGGCTTTATGTGCAGCTTTTTTCAACTCCAAATCCCTTCACACATTTTCAGATTCTGAGATTACCCAGAATGTGATTCCATTCTTTGCTCTGTTTGAGCCTGCAGCCTCTATTTTAGGAATGGAGCAGAGCTGTTCCCTTCATTCATTTGCCTTATGTAGTATTTCCATTTGTGGCTAGTCAACAAGGCCTTTGCTCCCCCTCTACCCCATTCTGAATCCGAAATGAGTCACCTACTATATAATTTAGACTAATCTCCTCACAATATTATGGTGTACCTATAGGAAGTTCCTTGCAAAGCAGTGAAATATTCAAATCTTATTTTCTGACTATTTCAAAATATTTTGTAAACAATTATCCATGTTAGCATCATATAGTCAGAGCAAAATTTGTCTAATAATAAGTAGTTTCCTAAACTTCATGTAAATAAACTATTTTTGCTGTCAAGAGCAGGTACAATGTTCATCCTGAGATGGATGAACACATATATGACAGAATTTGGGCCGTGGTCTCCTTAATCTCTGAACATGGCTGGAATAATGACTAAAAATCTTCATGACTCTATTTCTTTTTCCATTGGAAGAAGTGGATAGGAATTGTACATTTTCTTAGATGTGACAGCAGCTGATATGTTATGTCCCGGGGGAAAAGCAGATGTCTGGAAGACTGTCAGTAGCCAGATTGTTTGCTGCACTGTGTTGACACTGGTTGTTCTGATGTTTGTATCCCCTCACCTAGGGCTGATGTAGGTTTGTCTTTGTCTTACACCTGATGTAGAGGTCTAATCAATAGTACTGCTCTCACATATCAAACAAGTGTAATCCTGGAAGTACTTTGATAAGGAACAGGGTCTGAAAACCTCAGTGTCTTGTTTAGCCATTGAGTGACAGTGTTTTGCCGCAAACAAGTCCAGTCATCTTTGGGGTAGGACAAACCTGAAGTTTTCACTAAGACATAACTGATTTACTATTTGAATTATAGTATCAACATCTGAAGATACAAAAAGGAAGTGAAAACATGTCTTGAGCCTTATAATGTAAATAAAGTCTATAGTAATGCCTTGGACTTTTTTTCCCCATGAGAAAAACATATGGCCTTGAATAATGATTTTACCTATTGTTTTAATTTTGTTATTAGCAAAATACATTTAGTGATCAGTAAAATCAATAGTTAAATGCTTCCTTGTAACAAAACCCCTTGCCACGACAGGGTTGATTTTTTGTGCCTGCAATTATTGCTGCTTATACCCTGAACTGTAACTGTATTTTTGGTGGTGTTATCTAGGAAAGCCACGGTAGTGTCCACCTACTTCCAAGGGTGCAAAAGCTGTGTAGCTGCACTACTAAGAATAATTTTCAGTCCTCTAATGATTGTAGCCTTTGTAGCCTTCTCAGGGCAGCTTTTCCTAATTGTTATTTATATAAATAATTATTTATACTGTATTATTACTACAGTAGCCAACAGGCCAAAATCTTAGTGCTGCCATTATAAGCTTCCTGCAGTGTATAAGTCCTGATCAGATCTTCAGGTAATTAATTTTGAACCTCTCTTGTCTGGCTTCTGAGGTCCAAATCTGCTTCTAGATGGTTCTCTACTGAAGAGAAATGTACAGTAACTCTTATGTTATTGATGTGAAGGATTGTAAGGTAAAGTGAGATTTTTTCCAAATGAATAAAGCTATTTATGTTCTAGCTGTAGCAAGATGGTTTGTTTTGGAGGATGAGTGACTGTTCTTCAGATGTGACAAAGCTTAAAATAAATAAGTCTTTATCACACTTTTTTCTAAGAGTAATATCTCAATGAGGAAAAGAAAATATGATGTGACTATAATTTGATATATCAAAGAGCTGCTGGTTTAAAGCAGTGTCTCTGGAGAAATCTTGTTATATGGCAAGTTTATGACTAGATTTTTATTGAATGAGATTTTGAAACTGGAATGAATGAGCAGTATTGCATTCACTTGAAGGAAGGTATAAGTCCATATCACTCGTGGGTCTGCCTTCTGAGGATATATAATGTGGTGATGTGACAGATGCCTGGCCTGGAGGCAGGAAATCCACTAACTGACACTTGATCAGACGTTATCAATATAAATAACAGATCAGAATTTTTTTTCTTTATGGATTATGATATATTTAACTTTTATTATTACAGAATAATTTTTCTAAACACTACTGCTGTTTGAGCATTATCTAATAGTGCAAACATGATGAAATAAGTAATCAGATATACCCCTTATTATTTTCTAATGGTAAATTATATTCAGTAATATCAATTACTTGATTTTTCTTTTGCCTTCTTTTACATAATAGGTCTAGAATTATCTTTTAAGAATGTTTTTAAAATTTCATATTTTCTAGTATCTGAGAAAGATTTCAGATGTGTAGGCTTGAACACAAGTTAAAATTTGTATTTTAAAATATTTATAATTTGGTAGTTTCAACTGAATATACATTTTATAAGTTAGCTTAATAACTCTGAGGATAATCTGTGTACTCCTTGCCATGGAAATTACTTTGTAGAATTAGGAGAAGATTGAACATATTCTGTCAAGACCTAATAAATGTCTTTATTTACAGCAACAGTGTTTCCTTCCTAAGGGCCAATTATCTTATTTTGAAAAGGTCAGGGGGTAGAAATCAATATTCAAACTGTTTTGCCAGGCTCAATTAGATTAGGTAAGTTTTTGATGAATTTTCTCCCCTGGGCTGCCTTTATGCCTGTCACTGTGACAAGCAAGTGTCCTTGCAGGTCCACTATCCCCAGGGGAAGTTGTTGAAGTCCTGCAGACAGAGAGCAAACTCCCAGCTGTTCAAGGAATTAGTCAATAGAACACCCTAAGAAACTGCCCTCAGGGATAAGGGAGCACACCAGAGCTTGTAGCTCTTTCAGGATGCTTTCTACAGGGTGCAAGAGCTCTCCATCCCCAGGAATAAGAAATCAGGAATGGAGGGCAAGACTGACATGCTGGAGAAACCAAAGGGCAAGAAAAAATGGATAGGGGGTGGAATCAGGAACAGGTGTCCTATGAAGAGTATTGGGACACTGCCTGGTTACATAGAAGGGGTAAGGAAGGCCAAGGCACAGATGGAGCTGAACTTGGCAAGGGGCACAAAAAATAGTAACAAGGCTTCTTTACATGGACATGTTGGAGTGGGTCCAGCAGAGGGCCACAGTAATTATCAGAGGGCTGGATATATATATATGGATATATATGGATATATATGTCTCCTATAAAGAAAGGCTGAGAGGGTTGGGGTTCATCTTGGAGAAAAGAAGGTTCTGGGGTGATCTTATTGAAGTCTTTCAGTAATTAAAGATCATGTAAGAAAGATTTGAACAATCTTTAGCAATGTCTGCTGCTTTAAGACAAGGGCTAATGGTTTTAAGCTAATGAGGGCAGATTTAAATTGGATATAAGAAGGACTTTTTTACGCTGAGGGCGATGAGACACTGGAGCAGGTTGTCCAAATGGTGGCAGATGCTCCATGCCTGGAAACATTCAAGGTCAGATTGGACAGGGCTCTGAGCAACCTGATGAGATGACCCTTCTCACTGGGGGTTGGGCTAGGTGACCTTAACACTTCCATCTTCAAGTACTGTATTCTATAATTCTATGTAGAGGGTATTCTATAATTCTATGTAGAGGGTTTTTTTCCCCAGTACCTGCTTTATTAATCAGAAGTTGGTGTAACTGTCAATGAATAAATAAAGCAAAAAATCCTCTAGTTAATACTCTTTTGCCCATGACATGTGTTCAGACTAAGTGTCTATACTGGCTCTCCTATAGTCTCAAAGATTTACCTAAACCTAATTCAATAATCAAATGCCATTTGTGGCTTCTTGCTGATGATAATTGTGTACCAGAAAGAAAAATCAGCAGATGGAATATTTTTCAGAGGCACAAATAATTTTTTTGGAGGGTAGTGATTTCAGTCTGAGTCACAGTAATGCTGTGTTGATTTTATGCTTTTTGTAAAGGAAATATGAAACAAATACGCAATATAAAGCAACTTAAAAATTAGAAACTGACACAGCTGTAATTTGCAACCTATGCAAATTGTCTTTCCCTGAAACCATCTGGTCAGAATTAAGCCAGACAGCTACCAAAAATGTGATAGGTCAATAGCAAGCAAAAAAAGCCATGACCATGGATAAATATATAAAAAGTGGCATGGAGTACAATCACTCTACACAGTGGATAAGCCTGTCTTTATTGGAAAGCATGTATTATATTTTCTCTTATGAGAAAATTTATACCAGATCAAATCAATGGTGATATGTGTGTGTTTACACATATTCTCACCTGCCATCCTAATTTATATTTTCCAATAAACTAGCTTTTGTTTCCCAAATTTTAGATCATGAAATTGGAAGATATTAAATCTTACTGAAAAATATTGTTTTGTCCTCATGCATAATGAGGGGCACTTTTGTCTGGGACAAAGCTCTTCGGAGAGGAGAAATGATGAAAAATAATTGATTTATTTAAGTCATTCTACCAAAGTGCAGTTAATGAGTTAATATTACGAATATCCACCTTGACAAACAAAAGTGTAACCTTTTCTAATGAACATACTTTCTGGCTCCCTGGAAAATGATGCCATAGAGATACTAATTTTGACTTTTTCTTTTTCTTTTCCCTGTTCCTTAGGACTATGACAGCACTTTATGAATATAAAAGAGCCAGAGTTTATGCTTTACTGAGCAGAAACCAGCAATATCTTCCTATCTATACCTTTGGTTTTATTTTTACTTTTGTTGTGTTTTTCCATGCTGTGGAAACTCATATAGAATTCTTATGCCAGTTCAATAGGATTTGATAATCAAGAGTAAGTTTTTAATTTAATATTTACCATAATCAATTAAGAATTGAATTGTGAATGTTATTTGTCCTACATTGGACATGTAGGCATGGAATTCAGAGTGCAAACAGTTATGTTATACAAGTGACTTTTCCATGCTTCACCTCAGGGGAACGGGAGTCCAATTTAATCACACAAAAACTTACATAAAGATGAACGGTAACCAGTAATAGATTGGTGCAAGAGACCACTGAGGTTGTAGTACTTAACACAACCAAGATCTCTGAAAAAAATGACCTGAAATACAACAGAACCTTACTTGTGTGCAATGGCAAATATAACTACATATCAGAAGATGAAAAGCAACAGAGGGTAAGAACATGGTTCATAAAGTCCTTTGCATAAAAGATGGAAAAGACTACCAATCTAGCTTTCAGGCATCTCTATTGTCAATAAGAGGAATGTTTTATCCTGAGGTCTCAGACAACATCCTGAATAAAAAATAGTCTAAATCTTTAGTTAGCCTGCATAGAGAAGCATTCTGTTTCTGTTTGTTTCCTAGTAGTTTTGTTTGCTGGTGCTTAATTTGTGAGAATAGAGGGTGGGGCTTTTTTTTCCCCTCCATGTTAAGTTGCTACTCTTACCGAGTACTTCTGAAGGATGAATTTAATACTCCCTTGAAATCAAGTCCTGAAAGCTGTCAGCAGGAAGATGAGAGCTTATAGTGCTGAAGTTATTTGGAGATTCAGAGCCAAGGTCTCTGGGGTAATTGTGTATGACATCTCAGATCTGAGATCTGTCTGCATCAGTAAGGTCTCAGTGCATCTGAGATCTGTCAGAATTCTTATTTCAGTTGCTCTGTTGAAATTTAATCTCTTAAAATCCCTCATCAATAATTAGGATTATGTGTGATTCCTGATTAAATTCCCATTTTAACAATGGGGGATTGTTAAAAATAATCATGAAGTGTTATCATAACTCTTGATCAATCATAAGAAAGGTTTAATAATCTCAGATAATTCACAATACTTAGAGAGAAAAAGGAGGCCTACATTTGAGAAGAAATTACAATAATTTAAGAATTTTTTTTACTGATTCATTCTTGAGGAATAAGGGACATTTTATATAGTATTGTATATAATTATGTCTTCTTGATTTCCTTGGACATTCACAGTCAATTTTTGACATATATCACTTAAAAACCTTATGGGAGTTGAAGGATATGTGGACTTAAATGTGAAATACAGCATTACTGGGCTAAGCATTTTACTTGTCAGAAATGAGAGTTGAAATACACTTTACGCAATTTTTTATTCGGAAGTTACCTGTAAAACTCCTCTTTGCTAGGATATGATCCAGCATCTTTCACAGAGGATGTACTCAGGAAATAAACTCAGCCCTGGAAGATCATGGGTCTAGAGGGAACTGGGCTTGCCTGCACTGAAAGTCCCTGTCCTGTCTCTTCCATTGCAAGTGAGAACAGTGTTCAGGGGCATTCTGTCATGGGATGATTTCATCCGTGTTCAACACTGAGGAAAAAGATACTCACATTCTGAATCCAGAGTCCGTATTGCCACTATGCAGATCCAAATTCACGGACTTCGTAACACATTGCAACAGAAAGAGTGGAGAGTTGAGGACCAGGTTGACTGCAATAATTTATCTCTGAAAGGTTTTAGCGCTAGAAATCTATATGAAGTGAAATTCCTTGTTTGTGCTTTTCTCTTGGAACCAAATATGCAGGAGGGTTTTTCATGAAAGATGGGAACAATATTTGTTTCAAGGCAGCTTTCTTTCAGCTATTTCTTTCAGCTACTGAAAGAATGTGAAATTTAAAAGACCAGAACTAAGTGCACAGGCTGATGTTTCCCAAGTAGTACTGAGTAGTTTCCTGAGGTTGACAGAGCATTGATCTACTTGGATGGTTCCTGGATGTCACAAGTAACTTCTCTGAGGCTTCTCTGTTCACATTTGCTGTCCCTTTTGGGCTTCCATAGTAAAGTATGAAATGAAACTGGGATAAAAGCTACAAGAACTCTTTCTTATTAGGTTTATAAGCTAGAAAGATGAAAGCAAAATGGTTCCTATTCAGAATGATGAACTGAACACTTTATTAATCTACAAACCCAAACCTTTTCGAGCTTTTTACTTTCTCACTGTTCACACTTGCATTTGTTCACTTTCTTTAATGCCATCTTAATTTATTTAATACTTTAACCTCCTAATTTCAGGGACTTGAATTTATCCATGGTTTAGAAAACTTCCAGAAAATAATGACTACGGGAACTATCAATGCAAGAAATGATTGACCAGGCTGCAGTCAGATTCCGGGCTCCCTCTTGGTCAAGTAAGTTTTTCCTGACTCTATATTAAGCTTGACTCTATATTAAGCCTGACTCTATATTAAGCCCATTGGAAATTATACACAATTCTCCAAATATTGATCACAAAGCACTATTCTGCTAATTTCTTTGCCTGTAGCAAAGTTAAATATTTACAGATTATCCATTAGTATTGTGAAGAGTTTTTTAGCCCTGAAGATGATACTTAGCCTTTCTGCTTTATATTGGTTTCACAAGTATTTTTCCTCTTTTGCGAGTTCTTTCACAGGTTTTCCTCTTTTTTTAAATATGCCTGACATAAAGATTACTCTATGTTAACAGTGATAATTTTTAATGTTTGATTGCATTAGCATGCTGTAAATGTATATATTGATTGAAATTTAGCAATTCAGAATTAAAGAGGAAAATTCCCCAAAAATAAAATCTATCACTGCCTCATCTCGAAGTACTGACTTACAAGAGAATAATAAGAGGCCAACACTGTGCTCTTTTGTGAGAAGATAGATTATGAAGAGGACATATTCATTTCAAATTTATTTACTCAAATATTAATGACATTATATGAAAAATATCTGCACGCAAAGAAATTGAGTTATTTCCTCCTTATTGCTTGTTTTGTGCTTCCTTATTCTCATAAAGAATTCCCTTACAACCTTGTAGCAGAAGACACAATGAATCCTTTCAGCTTTCCATCTCCTGTACTTGTTCACTAACCTTACGTAAATGCAGTTGTTTATGCTTAATTTTTATAGTAATGTATTGAATGAAGGCTTGGCATTGTCAGATGTGAAATGAAATAAGTTCCAGGCAACATTTTTTCCAGTGGTGAGATGACAAACAAAAAAGAAAATAAAAATAGATTGTGCAATTGAAAACATAATGTGCTCATGGGACTGTGCATCACCAGCTGCAATGTGACAAGATTAATTGCTATATACACAGGGAAGGATTTTACACAAAAGCATTATGGGATATGTATTCAATATTTAAAATAACATGAAGATTGTTCCATGCAATGATATGTAATGTAATCTATCAAGAGGTAGAAGAAAGGTTTAAATACTTCTGTTTGTCCTCTTACATTTCAGTATGATGCTACACTATTCCTGATTCCACTACCTACATTTTATACCTTTAGACATGCTTAGAGTGAAAGGCTGGAAAAGAACGTAAAACAGAATTCACACATGCTTGATTGATAAATCTCTAAAGATCTTGGTGCTTTTGAAAGAAACTATTGTTGATATGTACAGGTAAGTGGTGTAAAAGAGTAAGTACCATAAGTTGAAATTTTACATGACTTTGCTGGATTTCCTCTTCCATTAGTATTTTGTAATTGATGGAATGTGAATTTTAATGGTTTGAGTTCCCTGTTGTTCCTGCTTTGGGAAGATTAGGAGCTATGTTTTGTTTAAAGTTCAGGTTTCATCTGAGCACAAACATAAATATCTAACTATTCAGAGCTTTACATTATATGGTTCTAAATATCAGCATGGGTATTAAAAGATACAGAGCAGTTAAAGAAAAAAAAAGCGCCACATGGAGAGGGCAAGGGGAAATGAGTACAAATTGCATTGGAAGGGATTTCATCCTGACATAAGATATTTCCACAAGAAGTTTTTCACAGTAGGAACAGTCACATGCTGTAACAACCTCCCCAGGGAGGTAACAGAATTCCCTCCCTGTGTATTTTCAGGGTGATTTTGAACAGAATGCTAGATTCTGATTTAAACTCCATTTCTCAGGAAAGGTTGGCCTGAATTATGTTTTGAGGCTCCTTCTATCCTGGGACATAATCTAATCTTCTTCTAGATGGAAGCTCTATGACAAACTGGTCATTACGGGGGACAGGCCTGGGAGGATTCTGTGACTGATCACATCCCAGGATGATAGATAAAGACTGCATGTGTCTCTCACTTGTTTTATGACTGAGGAAGTTGTTAATGTTTAATGACAAATGCAGCAGTGCTGTCTTCTTTTTTCTGTTAGCGCTTCTCCATACACTCAGAAATCTGGTTTTAGTTAGCAGTATTCAGGGGAATATTTTATGAATAACAGTTATTTTAACTCCCTTCAGTTCTTGTACAAGGGGAAAATATCCCAGGTTTTCCCCAAATATCAAGATACTTTCTTCTGAAATATGAAGAAACTAAAGCATGATGAAGTGAGAACGACAAGATACTTAGTAGCTTTAGCACTTAGAATTTGACTCAGATGAATTATCTGGCCTTCAAAAGACTCCTGTAAAATCAACGGGGACTGAAACCCCTACATTTTTCCCACCACACTGCAAAGACAGTAGCAATGTAGCAATGTGTGAACCATCCAAAATGTTTGTCTAAAGCCAGACAGAAACAGAACTCTCAGATCTTCAAGTCTCTAAATCTTGTCCCTAATTCTGAGACCAGAACAAAAATTTGTAATTCTCTCCATCTCTACTGACTAGCACTCAAAATAAGGGTATAAATTCTGGTATGTGAGAACAGAGTTTAGCTTAAGTGATTGGATCCTGTGCTTTTCAGATAATTTCTGTTTAAAAGATATTGCACGGATTTTTCTTGGGGTGTTTTTATTTGTGGCAGATTTCTGTATCTGTTTTTATGATTTATTGCCTTTTATGAAATTTTTAAGCAGATTTTTCATCATCTATATGTAAATAAATTGCACTGCCAAAGGTGGGAATTGACCTCCCAGGGTTTACCTAGAAGCCATGACCAGATGTATCCTCAGGTGAGTTGACTGTATTGTTGAGATTAACGATGCTACACTCTCCAGGCAGGATAGGATGTTCACATTTTAGGATGTAGAATGCCTTGAATCCTTCATAAAGTCTTGCGGGTGCTCATCAGCCAGGGAGAGCATCAGTGGGCAAAAAGATCTGTCTCTTGTCTGTATATAATGATGCATTTTGCTATGAGAATGATCAACAAAGGATTTGAGTCTTGAAATATTTCCTCCATTTTTCCTAATGTTTCATACTGTGGCATGAGAAAGTGCCTATTTCGTACCCTGTAGGCCAACGTGGCCTGACAGAGGTGGTTTTGTGTCAATGGTGAGTGATTGCAATGCTGACTGGGTCATTAATAATGCTTTTATGAGAGAGGTGAGTTAGAGAGAGTGAGCTGCAGACTGGGATGTTTCACTGAGATGTACTAACTTAGATGAAGAAAAGAGCATTTACCTAAGTACAAAGCTTTGAGGAAGTGTTACATCTTGATTCTTTGCTGCCAAGAGCACTTGAGCCTACATGCACAGCTATACATTAGGCTCCCATTCTGTCCATGACTTTTATGCCCCAGTGCCTACAGGTCTTGCATGATCTGATTTTAAATACAGTTAATTCAATGTTCTTTTGAAAAGCAATAACAAGTAGAACTCCAGTTTTACTCTAGTTTACAACCTCAATTCAGATTTCAGTGAACTTTATGCACCTTGGAAATAATCTTCCATCTAGTTGCATGGGTGAAATTTACTGTCCTTGATTAGATTTTTAAGACCCCAAGGTCTTACTCTGAGGATCTGTCTTGGTTTGGAAAGACAGGTATCTGCCAGGGAAAGCTGGAGCTTCCCTTAGAATGAGGAATGTAAACCCCTCACCCCCACCAAATTATAATTTTGCAATTAAAGGCTTTCAGGCAAAGATTTGGGAATAGGAATAACAGTTCTTTACTAGGAATATTTACAATACAAATATAGTAGGAAAAAAACCAAAAAAAACCAACCAACCAAACCAGCAAACAAACCACAATCTTGGAAAACCCTGACAGAGTCAGAGCTACAACCTGACACCCTGTTGGTCAAGGTGTTGGAAGCAGTCCAAAAGTGAGTCCTCCTGGAAGGCAGAGGTGGTTCTGTTGGAGTAGAGATGATCCTGTAGAAAAGGGGTCCAGTGGGGGTGAGAAGGGGTCCAGTCTTTCTCCAGGAATCAGGTGAAGCTGGATGCTGTCTTGTTCCTGTGGCTCAGTTTTATCCAGGTAGAAATGGTTGGCTCCTCCCACTGGGTGGAGCATCTCACAATAAGATGATGTAATGTGGAATGTACTGCTTTGGGGAGGGTATAGTTTGGGGATGTGTTAGTTTGAGGAGGTGTTAGTGGCCCATTAACAGACAACTATCCCCCTGGAGGTGGTGAAACAGACAAGAAACAATGCCCTACATTTGGCCCATTAACAAAAGGCACCCACTCTACTCCTCCCAGAGTAAAGAAGAACAGTGCTTTCAGGAGATGAAAATAGAATACACATTTTTGTTTTCCATAACCTAAGACAAGATCTTTGTTGCTCACTTCCCTGCCCCTTCTACACCCTAGAACCACTAGATAACAGGGAGGGTACAGAGACCAGTAGTACAGACAAAAGATGCACAGTACTGACTGGTTAGAATATATGCATCAAAATACTTCCCACTGTGAACATGTAAGTAGCTTTTATCTTGGAGCATGGCACTAAGCAGAATTTATGTACAGTCTAAATCATCTCTCATACCACTGTTAAGCTTCATTCTTGTATGCTTGTGTGAATAGGAGAATGCTTCCTTCAGGTGTAGGTTCTCTGTTTAACATTTGTTGAGATGAGCATCTGTGGCTGAGAAGCATATGGAATTTGATTTGGAATAGGAAAGTAGCATTCTGTATGTGCTTAAAGGATTATAAAGAATATATATACTTTGGAGAGACTATAGTCTGAAGGCGTCAGGTGCCAGATTGACTTGTTGTTGACATGTTCTTGCTTTGTTCCAATACTGCTTGGATTGGATTCCAATACTGTGTGGATTCTTGTGATCAGCTCTGCAACACTCTTATGAGCACAAAGAAATAAGAATAAAGCTGTTTAGTTATAAACTGGAGAAGAACAAATGATACTCTTATACTATTTTAGCCAAAGAGTTCCCCTTGTACTCTGCCATGACTCATGTGTTTTGATGGGATTATTTTACATTGGGGAGTTAGCTTTAGGGAAGAAGCCATTTTCTTTCCACTATACTTCTCCATGCACACAAAACTTTATCACAAAACTTTATGACTACAAGGTCAGAGGAGCTGTTAGGGAACTGGTTTTTGATTTGGTATTAGTCTCACATTCTTCTTTCATGTAGACTTCAGCCCTCATCAGGCCCTTTTTTTCCCCTCCAATTAAAGTGTTTTTTATCTCATTTTCCCAACAAATCAATCAATTAGGACCTATCCCTATGAATACAGAATATCCATGGAAGAAAATATTGATCTCTCCTTAGTTCTCCTTAGCTGTTTCTTATTACCCAGTTCCCTAAGAGATGCTAAACAGAAACTAACAGATAGAATTAAAAAGACATTTCTTGTATTCTGTTTTTAAGTGCTGAAGAATAGAGACTTGTACAGGTATTGGGAGTCATTATTTACTCTGGTCAGAGTGCAGTTGCCATGCAATGATCACTTGCCTTGTAGAAATATTTGTATTTCCTGCTGTGTTAATTACTGTTACTTGTATGGTCCGGAAGACAGGTAGCAGCTACCACAAAGTCACTTGTTAGCCAGTCAGATTATTATAGGGAGTGAAAGGCAGCCAAATCATTTTAATAGGATTTGTTGCTGTTCCAGAAAATAAAATATTTCAGAAACAAAAATAGACCACTTAGAATCCTGCTTGTTTTCCCTGCTAGCACTGCAGCCTGTTGTGCACAAATATCTGTACTGGCATGACATCATGGTCAGGGCTGCTAAAGGTAGCTACATGATGATGGAGAAATACAGGACAAAGTAAAAAAGACTTGAGGTTTAATTGTTAACATGGGAGCTGGACTACTCTTATGTAAAAAGATGTGCCAAATCAAACCTCAAAAAAAAAGGCAGGTCTATTCCCTTGAATTATGTATTTATTACATTTTGTCACTATTGTATTAGGGATGGCTGAGTAATGACACAGACTCCAAGGTCTTCTCAGAAGGCACAGAGCCCAGTTTATTAGAAATCATATCTCTTATAGACTGTTCTGAGAGAGCTGGACATGACTGGTCCTTCAACCAACACCTCTTTGTAAACATCTTGCAGGTCAACAACAAGAGCAAAACAACAGGTGCAGGATTGTTTTAATTCCTTCATGAGTTTTCTCACACTTTCTCAGACCAGTGTATGGGAAAGTTATTTGACTTTCTTTCTCTACAGGCTTTATAGCTGTCTGATACTTGAAAATTCCTCTCTGACCAGGCTGTCAGCATCCACAACATTTCCTGAGGACCACTCATTTTCTGGGTGTCCTGCATTTGTGAATTGTTACCTGTGGCTGTTATGGTTAAGCATCTCCTTCCATTCCAATAGTTTTACTTTCCCCTCTCTCCTTCTGATAGCTGGATACCAAAGAATTCCACCATAGCAGAGTCCCAATGGGCACTGCTGTCTTTGATAGTTCAGTCTTTGTGGAAGTAGGATAAGACACCTGTCCTCCATGGAGGAAAAGTGTTGGATCATGCACCATCTTAGACCATTTCAACTGAAATTCCTGTTCCAAATTCCTCCCCAACAACCTTAATTCAAACACAAGCTCCCATTTCCTCCAGTGATCAGAAGAGCTGTTGAGCATAGTCTAACATTGCAAGTTATAATGAAATATGTGATAATGCAGCATACTTGACTTGAGGTTGGAGTTTTTCAGCAATAAACATTATTTGCTTTGTGCAATGAACACAAAATCCTTGGCCTGAGTTGTATGTGGTAACTGTGACTTATTCACCAGCTGTCAGACTGCGTAGTGGCTGTTGCCATTATAAACCCGGGTTTATAAATATGCCGTTATAAATACTGGGTTAGAGCACTTACAGAAGGTACAGAACCAGTAAGGAATATCCAGGGGGTTGTTACCTTGGTTACCCATGCAAGCATTTTCTGTTTAAAGGAGACACACAATAATTGAATTGTACAGCTTAAACGCAAAAACAAGAGGGCAGGTAGTTATCAGCCTGGTGTTTCAGGAGTCTTGATTTTCAAGCTACTTACAGACACAGGAAAACTTGAAACTTGTGGACTCCAGAGAAATATAGATCTAGCCCAGCCTTTTTGTTCTCAGTTCCCAAATGTAAGCTAAAAGTAGAAATAAACACCTACAATACATTTCTTGACATTAATATATTTGCAAATGCAGCAATCTTGCTGCATCGTGGCAAGATCTGTCATTTTAGAGCAGTTAACAGAGAAAGAGCACAAAATATTTATAGGATATATCTGTTATTTTCAATTAATTTATTTGCAAATGTGCTATTCAAAGGCTGTATGCTTTTCTCATTATACTCTCCCTACTTTAGATTCTGTACTTTCTGTGACATAGATTTTATCTTGTTACTTTCCAAGGCAATATGCATCTATGTATCACCTCTTCTAGTGATAACTCAGTGATCACCTACTGAGACTTTCTTAATTCTGTGATTCATACTGTAGAGTTGTCATACAATTAGTAGTTTGGTTTAAATCATTCTGAATATTGGCTCCGTTAGGATATGGGATTTAAGTTCTTGGATGTCTGTGCAGTACTTTGCTTTGGTTTTGCAGAGAAATGGGAACAGCAAACACTTCTTTGCTCAAGTGTAAAACTAGAGTAAGTTCCAAAGTTCCAATAAGTAGAAAAACAATTTTTGAAACGTTATGTAGCCTGAGAATTGTTTTCCATGAGAGAGGAAAACCCACAAAATGTCAGCGATTCCTTATCCAGGAAAGAAAAAAATCACAATATACATCAGATATGTAAAATACTTTTAAGGATAAAAGATAAAAACATTTTAGGGATAACACTGAAAATTAAATAACTGAAAGAAACAGTTTAAGTGAAAGTGGTGAGAAAAAGGGTTCACAAAAATACGTCAGCAATTGCAATACTGACCTTCAGCTTCTTAATCTAATTTTCGTTTATCACTCAAAGCAGACTTTGGAGACAAAGTTAGGTATCTCTAGAAATGGTCACATATCACAGAATTCAGAAAGAGTTGACAATTTCCAAAAGAAAAGATTATTTCTTCCCTTTAAAACTGAGAAGAAAAATTTAAAGTAGGAAACTTATTTCAAAAATCACATCTTTTGTAAATGAGACCAGTACTGGCAAATATCCTAGTCTGTATTCTCGATTCCTTGCTCATTCTCAGTCCTCTGTTTGCATCCTTTGTCAAGGATTGAGAAAAAATGTTGAATCTTAGAAACTTGTCATAGAATGTGTTGAGTTGGAAGGGACCCATCAGGATTATTAAGTCCAGCTCCTGACCTGGCACAGGACACCCCAAGAGTAACACCACGTGCCTGAGAGTGTTGTCCAAAAGCTTCTTGAACTCAGACAGGCTTGGTGCTAAGACCACTTCTCTGGGAAGCCTGTGCCAGTACCCAGCCCCCTCTGGGTGAATAATTTTTTTCCTAATAGCCAACCTAAACCTCTGCTGACTCAGCTTCATGCCATTTCCTTAAATCCTGTCACTCTTTATGAGAGTGATGAGATCAGTGTCTGCCTCAATCCTTTCCCCCATGAAGAAGTTTCAAAAGCAGTGAGGTCTCCTCTTCTCCAGGCTGAACAGACCAAGTGACCTCAGGCACTCCTCATGCAGCTTCCCCTCAAGGCCCTTCACCATCCTTGTCGCCCTTCTTTGGACACTCTCTAACAGTTTAATGTCTTCTTTATCTTGTGCCACCCAGAACTGCCCCCAGCACTGGAGGTGAGGCCTTCCCAGTGCACAGCAGAGCAGGATAATCCCCTCCACTGCCCTGATGGTAATGCTGTCCCTGATGCCCCCCAGGACAGGCTGGGCCCTCCTGGCTGCCAGGGCACTGCTGAGTCGACTTTCTGTCAACAAGGACCATCAGGTCCCTTTCCATGACACTGCTCTGCAGTATCTCATTGCCCAGTCTGTCTGTACATGCAGAGTTGCCCCATCCAAGGTGCAGAATCCAAAATTTTCCCTTATTAAACTTCATACAGTTGGCATATGCCCATCTTTCTTTGTTGAGATCTCTCTGCAGGACCTTCCTGTCTTTCAGGAAATCAACAGTTCCTCCTAATTTAGTATTGTCAGCAAACCATGTGAAATCAGGAACAGCAAAATGTTGTACAAATTTCCTGGTGCATATTTGAGTTTAAAAATACAAATAACAGAAGCAACAGATGCCAACATATAAATTAGTTCCTCTAACAGTGATTTCAGCCAAGTGAAGGAAATACAGTCAAAACTGTGATTGGTGAATTTGTATTACTGCACACATAAAAGGCATAAGTGGCAATAACCATTATTAAATTGCCTTTAATATGATTTTCAAAAAATTTCCAACTGAAGTTTCTACAATTACTCTTTAAAGGAAATTAACTAGGCATGACCATTAGAAACAAAACCCATTTTAAACTGATCTTAGAAGTGAAATAATGATTTTTCTTGTTAAGCTTTGATGGCCTGTCTCTTATCAACCTTTCCTTGTTCCTAGTTGCTATTCTCATATTTCATATTGATCTCCAGAAAAACTGCATATACTTTGGGAACAAAATATAACGAGACCTAGAGTTCAGAATATAACATTGGATTGGAAACAAAGACTGCTTTGTGGTGATTTTCAGCATACTTCCTACTAACAAATTGTGTAAAACCGTAGGATCCTCTTCTACAAACTGAGCAGGAATGATTTGCGATAGTCTTGTTGATTTGAAAATATTTTTCTTTTCAGTATGCTTCCTTGAGTTTGAAATGGGAAGTCTCAGAAAAACTAAAGACAGGCCCAGAGAAAAGAGCCATGCAAGGTGTTACCATGACCAAATAATCTTTCAGATGCCTGACACAATAGATCGAAATACTCTTCCTTAGAGTGGACCTTATGTAATTTTCCTGAGCTTGTGTATTACAATTATGCAAGTGAGGATGAATACTGAGACTGGTGAGGAATTGTTAATATCCTGGTCATGAAAGCCCATTCATACAAATTTGTAAGTGTTCAGATAGGTCAGAAACCACAGCGATTGCATTATGTGTAGAGAGGCAATCTTGGCTGACACTTAAAAGGAAGGTATTGCTGAAAGCAAGGGGTATACAAAAGAAACAAGAAGAAACTTGTAAAAAATTGTCAGAAAGAAACCTTAAGGGAAGGCTGGTAAAAATGTCAGTGTGAGAAGTGATCTAATTTGTATCTGAGATTTGCATGGAAGAGCTATCACAGTTCTGCTAACTTTCTTCATGATATTTAGGCAGAGAGAAGATTCACGAATCTGTATAGGATCACCTGGGGAGCAAGAGATACCTGTATGAACTACAAAGATAGTATTTTTCTTGCTATTGTGTTTAGAGGAAGGATCAGTGCCTGGTTTGAACTGCATGCATATGGTGTGGACAGGTGAACTTACATGAGTTGATTGTGTTTTAAGGTGAAATATTACATTTACATTTCTTTAAGGAGAGAAAAAAATCAAACAATAAGGAATATCTTATAAGTTACTTAAACACTTGTCTTAGTAGACTGCAAGGTAAGAAAAAAGGCTAAAGATTTGGCTTTTGCTTTATTAGAATGTGGAAAAAAAAAAGAAAAATTTTGCCAGGGAATTAAGTTAAGAATGTACTAAATCATACTTGTAGCCTGAGAAAATGAAAGTGAGAGAGTAGGTTTCTGCATATACAAACCCTACTCATAACTGTATCCAAAACAAGGACCTTCACCTTAGGGGACTCAAAAATGTAAAGTTAATGTTTGCCAGGAACATATAAGCTTTTTGAAAACTGTCCTGAAAAAAATGCAAGGGTATTGTGTGAAGTACTCTATAGAGTCTCTGACAATATCTTTTAAAGTACTTCAGAGATATGAGATGTTTATGCTGTTTCAGAAAGAAAAACATTATTTCAGGAATGGTAAGATTATATTTCCTACCTGCTCAGGGATGAAGTCAGAGCTGTTTCAGCAACAGCAGAAGGTCAACTTCTGTAAAGAGGAGGAAAATCAGATTTCTTACTGCAGTTTACTGGCAGAATTGTAGCAATAAGCTCCCTCTAGCATATCAAAACCAGCAACATTGGTACTGTTTTGTGAGAATTTCCTTGGCCTTATAGGTCCAGGAAACATGAAATGTAATCTTATTTTTAAATATGTTGGTAAGCAATAGAACAAATATATGCTTGGCATTACCAAGCTGAAAAACAATAAGGTCCAGTCTGCTTGAAATAAAAACAGGTTAATGGACACTTTCAAGTACTTCTAAATCTAAAGGCTGATAGAGTATTTTATTATTTAAAAAAATGTATTTGGTGAAGTACCTGTCTGCTAGAAATGCATTGTCAAATAGTATATCATGCTTTATTTTTCACAGAAACATTTTCCCTGTACAGTTGCAAATCATGCAAGAGAGAAAAGAAACAAATATTCAGTGCTGTCTCCTGAGACAAGACTAATTTCTACCTTTTTAGATAGAGAAAAAAAATCATTCTTATCTTTCAAATAACAGCTAAACTTATCCAGAACAAATATTTTGGTGACTCTTGGACGTGGGCAAGTGCAAAGTCCTGCTGGTTTGAAAAACATAACACTTAGGAGTATTTTATTTCAGTCAATGTTTAGGAGCTTCTCCCCGTTCCTCACTCCCCAGCCATGTTTTGTGATGTGGCTTGCCTGTTTTCCAAGATATTCACTTCAGCTTAGAGTCATCAGTTGAAAATAATGGCTGGGTTTTTTTTTTCTTACATACATTTTGCTCAACAGAATGATTCTGAACTCCTGGCAGTAAGATCAAAGAGATCTTTCACTATGCATCTCTCTTGCTTAGCATGTAACAAGCTCACAGCAACTTCTGAAGGTTAACCATTAGGTCTCCCTAATACAACTACAAGCATGAAGAAAAAGTGCCCTGACAGTGAGATTTTTTTTTTTTTAAATTGGTTTTCTCTCTTAATTTCCAGTGTGAGAAGAAGCTGCTTACAAAGTTGACAAAATTGTTTTTTGACCAGAAAGAGGGAATGGCTTAAAGAAATAAGTTTGTATTGAGATCTTTTTTTCTTCCCCTCTTTTGCCCTCTTTTACCTCTCTGGAGCAACACAGAATAGTTTCTGTTTTGTTAAATCTAGCCCTGAAAAAATTTGAATTCTCGTACCTGTTTCTTATCTGATCAGATAATGCCTGAAGTATTGTTCACTCTATTAAACTTTTGAGTTACTTTTTTTTTTTTTTTTTTTTTTTAGATTTTTTTTGTCAGTGCTTTATTTTATTCTGGTTTCATTCAAGAGCTAAAGGTGTAATTTCTGTTGCATTCTACAGGTACCTCTGCTATCAGCTATATCAAATCTTATTACTGATCTCATTAAACAAATATAATTAGGAAGGCCTGTGTTATATGTAATCGGAGTGTTGATGCTATGGAAAAGGACTCTTAAAAACCTTTTAGCTTATGAAGTTGACAGAAGCTCAAGTAGCAGCCTAGTATATCATTAAGCTATTAAATTCCATGAATTCTGACTTTTTATTGTACTGTATCTTGGAAAGCCTTTGCACCTGTATGAAGTGAATGCCAAACGCTGTCATTATGAGGCTGTTTTTAACAGTACATTTCTTTGTCTTATTTTGCACTGTAGTGTAGCTTAGTGCAGCATAGATCTATGTAACTTTTCAGAGTTTTGTTCTTCTAAGCTGCCAGCATTCACAAAGGATAAAATACAAAAACACCTGGGTTTAGCAGCATTTGGTTCTGATAATGATAGTTATTTGCTGACAAGAAAACGTCCATTATCACTTCCTACTTGAAAAAAACTGGACAAGCCTGGACTGCATATAAGAGCTCACACAGTAGCATAAATGTAAATAAATAAATCCCAGAATTCTCATGATCCACAATTTTTGCTTGGCTCCCAAGTGCTACCTACCAGATCTTGAGTTTGTCTAAACTGGCTCTGTACTGTTGAATTTGTATTGATATTTGTTGGTTAAATTCTGATCCAGAATATGCAAGAAGTTAAAAAAAAAAAAAAAGCATTTCAAATAGGTTAAAAGTTCCATTGTATGAAATAGCACAACTTAAATGCAAAATTATGAAAAAGATCTCAAGACTTCAATCTGTATTGACACCTACTCAAAAGCTCTAGGATGAACATCCTTAGGAAATGTAAAAAAATCACAAAGGATGAGTTGCTGAGCAGGTGGAATCCAAAGGCCCACTGAAATCCAACAGACTTCCTTGAAATAAAATAGTCACTCCTCTGATGTCATCCTGGGAGGAGCCTTGGCTCTCTGCTGAGCATGGGTACTGATTTTGTACTGGATTAACTGGGGACTGCAAGATTGCCTCAAGATCCTAACAATAATTTGGGAGCTTTTTGGAGATGCTTAAGTTACTCTGCCACTCTGTTACCAATTTATTTATTATGGTTAAGAAATTCTTCTCTATCATTAGCTCTTTTTTTTTTTTTTTGTTAGTCTTGGGCAAAGGATCTAACCTAATTACTGTTTGTGCATGCTGACTCAGAGACTTTGATAAAATAAATTACTATGATGGAATTGGCCTAAAGCTCTTCTTCTTCCTAGTATGCCAAATGATCTTACAGTAACAGGAGGTACAGCTACCTAAGCTATTTTTTGATAGCCCACTTATCCTATTACAGATCTAACTCCTCACACATGCCATTGCAATTTGAAGCAGGGCTTCAGTGAAACTCAAAGTATGACCACTGACTTCAATTAGTCTACATTCACTTAGATCTACTAAATTCCAGGTACAATATTGACAACTTTTAGACATTTAATGCAAGAAAGGCTATGATTCTATTATATAAATATATATATATTTGTACAATTGATGTAAAAAAAAATTGTAACTTGTTCATGAATATCCATTATTTCCATCCATTCTTTCTTCTTCTGAAATACCCAAGGAAATGAAAGGCAGCTGGTATTGCAGAATCCTCATGGTACTGTCCAGTTTTGACCTCTGGACCTCAAAACTTTCACAGTAAAGCAAACAAAAATGTTATGTTACCTTTAAATCCAACAGAGAATTTTTTAAAAAGAGCATTTAATCTTGGCAAAAGAGATTAGAAAAGGGAAGCAGCTGCAACTGAAACATCTGTATTGATTCATCAGGCATACCCTAATAATGGGGAAGAGAATCTGCAGCTCAGCATGCCAGTGTTCAAAACTTTGTGCTCTTCTAACAGTGACATCTTTGGGAAGCTTGTATTTTAAACTCCCTGAGAGGGTGCACTAAATTTACCTCAAAAATATGGGTAACAGTGCAGAAGAATAGCAAGCAGTTATGCATTCCAACTACGTTCTGACAACTCCCCAGCTTTTCTACAGACACGTTTGATCCATGTGATTGTTTTCAGCAACAGTCTATAGAGACATGCTACATCATGACTTTACTCTTCATTTTTTCCTGTGTGGTGGGTGTAGTCTGAAGCATATTGGCATTCCTAGCAAGGAACCCCAGTCACAAAAAGGAGGGCAGGGGTGAAGGAAGGAAGGAGAACTCCTTTTCAAGCTCTGTCTCCCCGGCACTTTGGATGCAACTGGCTTTGCAGAGTTGGACTTGAGCATCAGCACAACTGTTAAAGGCAGTACAAATAAGCTGCTATGAGTCTTTCAGAATGAGAGTAACAAACAAGTAATATTTGTCTGGAATAATAATGTTTTTTCTCTTTTTTGATCTCTTTTAACAATAGACATCTACCTGAAATGGTGTAAATTTTTACCTAGTATTTTTTTTTGTGTGATAGTAAATTACATGGCTAAAAATTTATAGAGATCATAGCAGAAGATGGCTTTTAGTAGGGAAGTTATCATCAATATAAGAACTGAGGAAAAATAATCAGCTATCATAATAAGCAGAACTGGAGTAAAAACGCAAAGACCCAGAATCAGAGAGGAAAAAACTAGCTAGAAACTTCTTTTCTGAGAAGATCCAAATATTTCTGTGGTATTAATTTGAGCCAATGCACTGAAAGTAAAAATTTCCTATCTTGCCCACAAATGTTGATTGTCATAGGCGAAGACACCATCACTGGATTAACCCTGGATTTAATTTCAAGATACTAGGTCATAATAATGTGTAACTAAGGGGATTTTCTGTGTTTCAGAGGGAAAAATAAGAAAGGTATTTAATTCTGATATAGCTGCAATGCATAGGGATTTGATCTTCCCTAAGAAACTTTGGTCTCTCCAAAAGCGTCTATCAACTACTTAAAACTGTGATGTCATCACTTTATTTCAATTTGAATTTAATCCAAATGTCTTCCCTTCATTGATAGAGTAGGTTGACAGAGGGTGTGAAGAGAAATGTTGACTGAGTGTGAAATGAGTTCAAATATTGGCCAGAGGGTGTGCTGCTTGTCTCCTGTTTTATGGATAAACAGTCTCACTTGGGTGAGTAATTTAGTTGCACTGTGGATCTTTTTGTGATAAGGCTGTTTACCTTCCTCATTCATTTTGATGTCTTTAATCCTGCATCACACAACTCCACAGATCACAGATTAGTACCTTAAATCATTGCTGTGTAATAGACTACTGTTTCCTGACACCCAAAACAGCTTTATAAACATACTTTGAGACAAACAAGGAGTGTCTGGATTTATGATGGAGGTAGGAGTGAAGTACTTTTGAAGGGTGGCAAAACAAAGCTCCTTGAAGTACTGCTTTTTGAAATAAAATTAAGATTCCTGACTGTTCAAAATCAATTGGCAGATCAGTTATTTTTTCTAAAGATACTTTCATGGAACCTTAAATAATGGCAATTTAATTTATTGAAGTACATTTTTATTCTAACAGTTAATGGTAGACTAGGAGCAAGCACAATTAGAAGTAGTCTCTATGTATCATTATATTTATTTGTCCATGAAAGACTAATTTAGGTTTACTGAAATGAGGCAGGACTTGAACCCAACTCTGGAAATTCTTTCAGCATTGCATGACAGTTATTCCAATGCCTTTGCTTTACAGAGAAATTGTTGGTAATGACTTGAAGTGGCATGTCTTCTATATATAAAATATAGAAAAGCCATTACTGCTACACACGAGGTTGAACACTGCAATAAGAAGACTTATAGAAATCACTGCTCAGTGTCAGACTGATCTCTTGATCAGTGTCAGACTGACCTCTCTGTTAGTAGAAGATAAGTACGTGTTAGACCTTTTGATCTCTCTGTTAGTAGATGACAGGTATGTGTTAGAGTGTTAGGTTTGTACTTTTCTATTTCCTTGAAGATGTTTTAGGATTCTTTAATATCTATTTGGTAAAAATGCCTGAGAAAATGATATAGAGGATATTATAGCAATCTGTTTTGTTCTCTTAAGTTGCACTGCCTTTGAAGTTTTCCAGTCTTTTAAATATTTACATCTTTTTAATTGCAAAGCAAGTTAGACCAGCAGAGAGATTCTGCTAAGAAAATGAAGCATTTTGTTTGTTTTAACTTCTGTGGAAAACAGAGTACTGGTATATGGCTTTTTGAAAGCAAAAAAATTCCAGCCAGTTCTTCCAGAATTCCTGGGGTTTTAAATAGTGTCTTACCCACCTAGTCAGACCACACGATAGTCTTTAACACACGTATTCAGCAGAAATACGACTGATTATTTATGATAACTTACAGTAACAGTTGTTCATATTGTGGTGAAGAAGTACATAAAGATTTCCAGTCATAGGCTCTTGGTGAAAAGAATTCACCAATTACAAAAGGCTACTGAAAGCAAAACCCTGATTTTTTTCCAAATTCAGGATTGTTTATGTTATGATTCATTTATAATTGGTATTAGTATAAACCTCAAGCCTAGCCTTTATTTTTCAGTGTCTCTCTATCAGAAAATATCAGCATTCAGTAAGCTGTAATTTACAGAGGAACACTATACTTTGCATTAAGTGTCATCTTTTGAGAATGAGGATGGCATAAACTCTGATCTCCCCTGGGTAAATCTGTAAATCTAGACACAGAGGTAAACAACTGGCATTGCCTGTGTTAGGTACAGCTTGTCTTGTCTTATTGTGACAGAAACCTTGTGTCCACAGTGGATACTCTGAGTTGCTTCATGATATTTTATATAAAATTTAGAAGGAGGTGAAGGAACACTCCTGGTTTAAATACATATAGCTGAGTCAGGAATTTACTTCTGTCTCTAGGGTGTTTTTGGGGATGTTTCCCATCCATGCAATATAGACATCTATACCTCAAACACCTAAATGAACCCCAAGTAGTAATTTAATCTACTCCTTACAGTCCCCTAATAAAACTAATTCTACATACCTAAATGTTAGAAATGTGGTCAAAGTTGGTCACATAGACTTCCTCTTTTGTTGTAGGAGAAACATGCATAGGGAGGCTATCCACCTATGGTCTACCATGAGATAGGTCAGACCACCTAAGATGGTCTGCATTGTCATTTTGAGTCAGTGGCAGAAGCATCTAAAGAGAGATCAATGTTGTTCAGAAGTAGACTGGGCTCCTTAATTCTTGTTTATCTAAATAGGTGATCCAGTCAGAGCGTCTCTTCCTTTTCTTCCCTCTCTTGGGTGTGCTTTCTGTGGAAACAGAGCACAATACAGATACAGCCCTTGTCCTGATAAAGGGTTTGGGCACAGACAGGAGGCACATCCATTCATGTGCGTTAGGTATTGCCAGTATCCCTTGTCTGTAATACTGTGGTTTAGACTAGACGTCTGTTCTCTAAATCTTTGAAGCTTTATCAGAAGAATATCTTTCCAAGTAGCAATATCTTGGTACCTTTTCCTTTGGGCTGTGGTTGGATTCTGGACTTAGGTTGTACATTTTTCTCTCTTTGCCTTCCTGTTTGAAGATCTGAGGCTGGCATTCAGATCTCAATATAAACAAAGCTGATTCAGAACTTTTCATAGTCAACTGCATCTTTGGGCTCCTGAAACTGGAAAGCTTCATCTCTGATTCAGCTATCTGATACATTCTACAGGAACTTCATCCTCTAGCTTATTTCTTTTGATTACGCAATGAAAATGTTATGATGTTTATCTCTTGTGTACTTAGCTTTTAAATATTTAGGTGTCTGGTGGGTGGATTAAGAATGTTCAAAAAAACCACTCCTCAGTTGGACCTTTACCCCTTCAGAAACAGCAGCTATGAAGGTTCTCCCAAGCCATGGCTTATAAATTTGAATTGTAGAAATAATTGATCATACCTTTTCCTGACCTGATTTTTCTGTTTATTCTGCCAGTCCTTGTCTTTCATGTCCCAGATTTGAGTATAATTACTTCAGTTTTAAAATTCCATCAGTTCCATCAGTTCTAAAATTCCATTCATGAAAGGATATACCTTTTCTTTTATCCCCTGTATTTTGAAGAATAATAATTCTACCATTTTTCTTTCCAGCCAAGGAGATCTCTTTAACTTTCTCCCTCCACAGTTTCACAACTTTTTTGTATTTTCTGTTTACTGCTTCCTACATTTCATTGTAGTTTACAGCATAACTGGCACCGTTTTCATGCCCCATTACACTGGATTTCCTTTCTATTTCCATGCTGATTTCCTGAAATTTTTTGACTCTTGGTGTCCAGGCACCACCCTATTTTGAGGACGTGTAGGTTTACAGGTTTACTTGTTTTAGCTGCCAAAAAAATCACAGAATATCTTGAGTTTGGAAGGACCCATAAGAATCATCAAGTTGTAAAAGTATGATGGCAAAACCAAGACTTTGATATTGAAAGAATAAATCAGAAATTAATAGGAACCCCTAAATATGAATATCACAGTTGACAACAATATCTCAGTGGGATATATATGTGTAGGCTAAAAGTAAGTTTGTGCAGAAAGTAGATACTTCATATGGTTTAACATACATTAATTTAATGAATTTGTGCCTTGCAAGATAAAAGTCTGACTTGTACTATATTTGTTTTCATCCTATGTGGTAAATGGTGAAATTTTTTTTTCTTCCCTTTGTATAGCCTCTTAACTTCAGTGGTGGAATGCATTTGGGCATTAAGTTTCCCTTGTGCAATCAGATGAAATTAGAAATAAACCCAAAATTTTGAATAACCCTACAAATTGGATACTGTATATATATCTATATAAATTCTATGTGTGGAAGACCATATGACTACAATAACTTTTGCAAGTAGTGGAAAACTATCCATGCTTATTACTGGAGCTGGTCTAAACTTGCCTATTAAGGACAACTCAGAATTTGTGATTACACCTGGTGCCGTATGGGTTTCAGAGTAAATTCCCTAAACTAGCTTTCCCTTCTTGCTATGTCATGTATATCTATGTGAAAGCAAAGGAAGGTGATCAATTTTCAGCAAATCAGAATGGATACTTTGAAACAATCAGCTTCTAAAATCAGCAGCTGTTTCACTGGTTTTATTTATACACCCATAAAAGGAAAGAAGGATAAAGAAGTCTCATGCAAATATGGTCTGAGTTCACCTGTCTCCCAAAAGAAAAAAAATCAGTTTCAGAACAGCTCTTAGAGGCGAGTTTTCCTTGTTTCTGTTTCACTAGACTGTAAGATTAAGTAATTGTTTACATTAAAAAGTGAATTAAAACGTCACATAAAATGCTACAAAGTCCTGCTCAGTAGAATTTGCATTATTCAACACAGTAGGAGATAGCAACACACACCAGCCACAGATGTATTAAGACATTTTTATTTACCAGTTATGTAGGAAGTCTTCTCAAATGTGGGTGTGAATGAGACCAGATTTATAGCAGAAGAAAAATAATTCTGAACAGGTGAATTATTATTCTGGGTATACATAAAATCTTATTCAGAATTCCAAACCATCTTCTTATATGCTGAATTCCTGTAGGAAGAATTCAAAGTATGTCTGAGAGTGGTGCAAGTGTAAGGGTCTATGTTTAAATATAAATACCATCTGTGTCTCTCTCCCTCCCTCTCTCTCTCTCTCTCTCCTTAACCATCCATCCATCCATTCACATGAACATTTGCATGTATGTATTTCCAAATATGCTGATGGCCAAGCATTGAACTTCAGTACGCATTTGTGTGAAATCAGTCATCATGCGAATTTATATAGTACAAGGAATTTCTGCGTAGGGAAGAGCCAAGGCCTGTTTCCTAAAGGGACATTTCCGTGCTGTTGAACAGTTGTTAATGTATCCTGGGGTGACAAAATACCTACTCTTTTCAGTCCAGAGATCAGCCTTGCTTCTAGGTAGGCAGCTGATGTAGGTTACTCTTTATCTATTCCATAATGCCTCCAACAGCTCTCCAACATATACCCTGTGGAACAGAGGATTGATGGAATGGGGAGTCATGCTGAGCTAGTGGCCAGCTGTTTAAGCCATCTTCTGCTGAATGTAGATGACATCCCCAATAATCAAATTAATATTCTCGCTCTTAAATGAGCATTAATATTCTCATTAAAAGTGAAAATCAGCACCAGGTGCAAAAATGTTCAACAGGGAGACTTAAATTTTCAAGTGAAGGTATTTTGAGTAACGAAATAGTAAACAAAAAAGACTAAACATAAAGGAATTTCAGAAGGATGATGACAACCTTTGTTCTTACTGTGATAACATTATGTGTTGGACCGTGTGGTATGTGATTATATTACGAAACATTAAACATTAAAATGTCTGCCAGAGGTGTTATATGATTATATTATGAAACATTGGACATTAAAATACTTGTCAAGAAGACTTCTATCTCAATGCAAGGTTTTCATTCTGAAAGTATTTGTGAAAAATACAAATATACTAGAATGTTATGCCACTGTTTTTAATACTCATATATAACAAATACCCAGCTATGTTAGTATCCCATACATTTATGTTTATAAGACCTAGAAATTGCATCAAGTTTCTGGAACTTTATCCCCCAGACAAATCTCGTTTCTTTGAAAGTATGTATTCTTTTACCATCATAGCTAAGTACTAAGTTAAACCACTTCAATCCCTCTTCTTTTATATGTCTCAAAAGTGGAACACATGTATTTGTTTTCCTACAATCTGAGTACTAATTTTTTTCTTTGGTGCAGACTGATCATTCAGAAATTGATTGGTTCCTTCCCTCTACCTGTGTTGTTTTAAGGTACAATATCCCTTATATTTGCACAGAAAGTTTGTGGCAATTACAGCATATTGTTCCACAGAAAAACAATTCTAAGAAAATAGTGGACATGGTCTTTAGTCTTGCAATGAAATTTAATACCTAAAAGTATAAATTACATGACCTGTATGACTAGCCATCTCTGTTCTGATTAGTGTCTAATTGCAGCTCAAATCCTTAATGACATGGACTCTTTTTCACCCTGTATCAATAGAAAAATTAAGATACACTTCTCCTGATGGTGTACCTAGTTAGAGTTTAATTCTGTGAGGAATGATACACAGTGGAGTTAATTTTCTGCATTTTGCTGATGATCTTGGGCTATGCTCCAGCAGTTTACTATGCTCAGATCTCTACAAAGGATCAAAGTTTCCCATTCTGTTACTCTGTAGAGAAAGAAAAAGACAAACTATTTTTGTAAACTTATCTTTCCTTCTGCACATAATTCTCCATTCCTATCTATGTAAACATGGATTTAAAAGTTTTCACTGAGTGGAAACAAAACCTCTGAATCCTAAATCACAGCTCAGTGCATGTCTGGGATTCACCCATAGTGTTATTCCTTCCTTTGTAGTGCTCTGCTGAATGAAGTCTGTTCATTCTGTATACTGGACACACACAGGAGTGATGGGGAATTATAAGAGGTCAGGCACTCTCTGGATAGATTCTGGTACACACATTTGCATGTTAGAGCATTTTAAAATTAGAAAGGGTCTGTGAAGCTCTAAATGAGTGAGTGCACAATCTAAATCAAACAATACTGCCTTAGCTTTTTGCTAGGTATTTCACATAAGTCTAGTGAATAACTGTGTTGTTATATTATTCCTTAGGAGAAGATCAGACCCTGAGTTGTCTGGCTGGCTAGTTGAGCTTTAGTTCTCAATCAGTATCTACCTGGGCAATACTGAACATTTTTTATTTAGACAGAAATCTTCAGAAACACATTAGACTGTTAAAGCTATGAAGCCCACAAATGGAAGCAACCCTCTTGATTATGTTTGAATTATTATCCCTCTGAAGTTCATTTTTCTTAATTTCATCATTCCTGCATGCATGAAATTGATACAGTTTATAGAGTGGGGGTTAGAGGCAGCAGTCTCTGCAATTTCTCTCAAATGATAGATCAGATACTTGAAATTCAGCACAGCATGATTGTAGTGTGTGAACTTATAAACAGCTGTCACCAGCTAGCTGTATTTGTTTTAGAGAATCAAAGCAAAAGTATCCTTTTGGATAAATCACCAATTTCACTTGAGAAGATTCAGCTTATAGAAAGGAAAGTATCTATGTGGATGGTTTCCTTAAATTGCTGTGATAGGAAACTATAAAATAAACATACCTTGCTAAATTGTTTGAATGAGGGACCCGGGATCTCATATACCACCTGACATTCTCAGTGCTAATTTTAACTTCTCAGTGCAACCTTCTACCAGAAAGTAGAAAATATAATATTATACCAGAATTGTTTGAAAAACACTACAATAATTTATCAAAAACTGCAAAGTCTGAAAAACTGTAGCATATTTTCATTTCACTGAAAAACTATGGAATATCAAAAGTCCTGTCTGCATGGAAAATTTACAGAGCTACAAGAGGAGAAATAAGTGTGACTCCATTAAAAAAAAAAGTTTAGTCTGGAAATGAAAAAAAAATAAGAGTTCTGACAAGAATAATATCTGTCACAAACCAAACAAATTTGAAGTCTAAACTGTGATTCTGGTGAAATCTTTGTGGAATTTTTTCATCCTTAATAAACAGTTCTAACGTCAAATTAGTACCTTTGCTCAATCACTATGTTTTCCATTCAAAGAATATCAAATTCACCTATTTTATTCTGTTCTTCCTTGTCCATGTAACTATTTTTTGCAGTTATTATGTCTTGAGAACAGTTAAAAAAAACCCAACAACAACAACAACAATAATGAAGTTCTCTCTTTTTGTGGGAGAGAGCAGTTACAGCTCTGAATGTATGAAAGAATGCAGAAGAACCTGACTCACCTTTGAAAAGAAATAGTTTAAATGTTAGTGTTAATATATCAACTCCTAGTATAAACAGCTGCATGAAATAGAGTGCTCATTGAAGTATTCTGATAAAAATCTCAAGTATCATTTACTCCTACAAGGGACTAGAATTCTGCCAGCACTTCCTTATATTTTCCTATAGCATAGCAAATGCTAAGGTTTCTTTCTGCTTCAGAAATGTTACTTTATATTCCTGTGACCGGAAAAAAGACAAAATTTCTTTCAGCTGACTTACTTCTTGTGGCTGTAGCTATTTCTGGGATAGTTTTAACCTAAATACAACACAAACTGATGCTTTGTTCCTCAAGTAAAAGTCTGTGGTCTGCATTTATTACTCATTTTAGTGGGAAACCCATACTTTCTCAGTGGATTATCATAAATGCACTCTAAACTGCTCTAATGCTTAATCCAAAGAGTACCTGGATATTTTCCATCGTTATAAACAGCACAGATGCCCATTTAAAGCATTTTGGGCATTTTCTGCTGCAAGAAGCTCTTTTATTCAATTAAAGCATAGAGTCTTGAGGTTTAAAATGTGCTTTGCTATATTTCTATTTCAGAAAAAAATAAATGTGATTAACTTTGGTTTGCTAACAGGCTTTTGGCCAATTTTCCTTTAAAATTCTAATTTGTTGAGAAATTATGTTGCTTTGCTTTGAAGCAAGGAAATTAATTTCACTTTGCTTAGTTTGTTAGAATTTTCATTATTCAGATCACAAAATACTTACTATTCTCTGAAAAATCAAGCTACAGAAAAGTTACAGTGGGAATCCTGAATTATCCTAAATACTAGTGCTTTTGCACACAGTTGCTCATAAGAATGTTTGTTGTTGTTATTAGTTTTATGAGTATAATATCTTTTTATCTTCCTTGTGTTGTAATCCCATTGTAACAATTGAAAATTCTCACTGAAATTAGCAGCTCTGAGTTCATAAGAGTGTTTGAATAGTAGACTTTAAACCAACCCTCCAAAACAAAGTGTATGCAAAATATTGGATAGCTCTCCAGATAAATACCTACACAGTAAATAAGGCAGATCCCTGAAATAACTTATGGTCACATAAATAAAACATTTTATTTTAATACAGACACAGTGTTCTTTATTACCCAGTTTACTAATGTTTAAACATCTGATATTTCAAAAGTAATTGCTTGTATTAAAAGTTGGGTTTATGTCTTATTTAATTTATACATAATATATATAATAATATTGCAGAATTACATTTGCATAATAAATAAAATTTTGTGCTTCATTATTCCCATGGTAAATGCTGTTACATGTATAAAATATGCTTATATGTCTCAGCAGCATATGAAAGTAGCTAGTGTTTTGTCATAGCTAGTTGTTTGTAAGCAAGCTTACAAATTTTCTTTAAATTTTGTGAGTTTTTTTAAAAAAGTAGTAGCAGATATGCTAAATTTTAGATAATTTAGTTTGTCTGAGTGGGGTGCATAATGTACTTTTATAGAAAACATGCTTTCAAAGACTGTGTTTCTTAATTTGGGAATAAGAAGGAGCTCCTGTCATTCTCTACAATTTCTGTAGAAAATGAGTAGTTGATAGGCCAGATCTTCAGCTCACTTAGCTCTGTTGATACCTGAATCACTATAGTAATTAACCTAGCTGAGGATCCAGCCGTTCTGAATGGATGGAAGGAAAGAAGAAACACAGCTGGATCTAATCTTTTTAGCAAATAAAATACTAACAGTATGTTCAGGTAGAGTATAGTGTCATCAGACAGTAAGTTGTTTTGTTTCATTTTGCAGAATATTCTATATGGTTTAATTTATTTATACTAAACCATTTTCTTCAAGCCTTTGCAATTACTATTTAACAATGGATTATACTACTATTATTTCTAGATTTTCCCATAAATTTTACTCTATCTTCTGTCTTTTTTCCCTTTTTTTTTCCTGCTTAGAGCAGCTTGTCTTTTGCTGTGCCCTGACCCTTTAAACAACATCCACATGAAGTGGATTGATCATGTTCTGTGTGGTCTTATTGAAGTCACTGGATTGAATGGAAAAGATGCAGTTACTTTAACAGGGGCATTGCATCAGCCAGTCAGGGGACTAAGAATGTGCAACTCATAGAGTCATAGAATGGTTTAGGTTGGAAGGGACCTTAAAGGTTATCTAGTTCCAATTCCCTTGCCATTACACGGACACCTTCAACTAGACCAGGTTACTCAAACCCCCATCCAACCTGGCCCTGAACACTTCCAGGGACAAGACATCCACAACTCTTCTGGGAAACTTGTTTCTGTGCCTCACTATGATCTCAGTAAGTAATTTTGTACGAATATCTAAATCTCTCCTAATGCACCAAAATCCCTCCTCTTTTATTTTAAAATCTTTTCCCCTTGTCCTATTGCAATATTCCTGTGTAAAACATCATTATTCTTTTTCTCCCTTGTAAATTCCCTTTAAATACTGAAAGGTCTCAATAAAGTCTTCCAGGAGCCTTCTCTTCTGAGATTGAGGAACCCCAATTCTCTCAGCCCATTCCTATGGCAGAGGTGCTCCATCCCTCTCGTCATCTCTTTCCTCTAGAATCAACTTGAACTGATCCCGATCTTTTTTATGTTGGAGACCCCACAGATGGATGCAGCACTCCAGGTGAGCTCTCAAAAGGGCAGAGTAGAAGGTCAGAATCATCTCCATCAACCTGCTGGACTCACTGCTTTTGATGCAGTCCAAGATGAGGTTGGCATTCTGGGCTGTGAGCACATGCTGTAGGCTCATGTCCACTTTTTTGTCCATCAGAACCTCTTCTCCCCAGGGCTGTTCTCATTCAGTTCTTCTCTCAGTCTGTACTCATGTCTGAGATTGTCCTCACCCAGGTGCAGGACTTGGCCTTTTTGAACCTCATGAGAGGTTATGTTTCCCTTTTTCTTGGAAAGTCACAGGGAACCTCACCTAACTGCCATGACTTTTCAAATATGATGGAGAGTGACCTGGCAGCAATCAACCAGTTCTTTTGGGACCTTGGGATGCCTGTCATCAGGCCCATAGACCTGTACCCATTCAGAGTCATGACACTGTGGTCTTGAACCTGTTCTTTTCTTACAGTGGGATGTATTTGCTCTACTCCAACCTAGAGTTTTGGAGATGAGAGATACCAGATCTACAAGTGTGCTTGAATGTTTCTGGGGCTTTGGAAAACAGCAGAAATCCAAGAGTAAATGGACCAGCTGGCTGTTCAGCCTCATCATTTAGATTAGATCCCCCAGTATTGTGCTTTTACAAAACTGCTTCACAAAAAAAAATTAACACTCCATTGACAGACCTACAAGAGAGTATCTGGGCTGCTCTTCAAGGTGTGTTAAGAAACAGTAAGAGAATAATTGACATAATTTATTGATTTCATTCATCATCTCCAGACATACACATCTGCAATAAAACACTTCAAGGATACTAGGCCTCATGTAAAGCCTGGAGAGAAAATGTTATATTATATATATTCTTTCTTTCTTCTCTGCTCCAATATGCATTTGAGGAAATCCTAGGAGAAGTATTTGGTGTAGGACTGATGTGGTTAGAACTGATCTTTGGGCCCTCTTTATGAGCAATGAAGTGGTAGAGGAGTTCTTGCTTGCTTCAGATTACAACACATTTGATAAAATTTGTGTGTGTTTTGGTTGCCAGGTTTCTTACCTTCAATTTCAAATCACACCAATGAATCATACTTTTATTTCAAGATCATAAAACACACAAATCAAGGCTTTTGCTATTATGTATTTTTGAATTAAATTAACCACAAATAAATGTACTTGGTGTTGACACCTTAAGTACTAATGAGACCTTTTCTGCTCCCAGGATCTCTTAGTTCTGTTGCTGCTGTGTTGTTCCTAGAAGTATCATAATAATCATGTGCTCTTCTTCTTCCAGAAAAAAACCATGTTTGGAACACTTGTTAATCATTCTGATTGATGGCATCACAGATAACTGTACACTCACTTGATTTGTATGCCTCTTATCCCACTCTAGTAGAGCCTAATGACTGTGGAGACAGGCAGGCCAACCTCTTCCTGTGACCAAAGAAAGGTTTTCAGGGAGAGCTAAAATATTCACTCTAGCCACAACTACGTTTAAAGAGATGTTTTGCTTTGCAGAACTCACATCCCTTGAGTCAGGCACTCAGGTGCAGAGGAGACTGGTGAGTGAAGAGGCTGAAAAGCTAGTGTGTAGAAAAGGTGTTGGAAAGCAGCACTCCCCCTTCCCCCCGCCCCCAGATTTGTTCCAGCAGCTTGGAAAGCACTTGTTTACTGGCTTGGAACATGACGAAAAATTCAATCTGTGCATTCTGATTTGAGCTCTCTCAGTTTTTCCTCTCTGATAATGACAGAAAGAGCAGCATGAACTAGAGCTGAGTAGTAACAGTACTGACTAAAGAGTGGCGAGAGCTTGACTGTATTTTTGCCTCAGGTATTCCAATTTGGCTGTGGCTGGAATAAAGGTTTCCATGTACAATAGAAGTGATCTTAATACCATCTAAATTCTTTGGCCAATAGAAGGACACTTATAAACAGGCATATTGGGTGGACTTGTATGCTGAATAGTGCCAGCACATGCCATTGTATTCGGCAGATAATGCTTACTGCTGTCTAGATCTTGTTGACTGTGTGTACTTGATACAGAAGAAATTGAAGAGTCTTTGGTGCTAAGGGAAGCAAAAAAAAAAAAAAAAAAGTTAGAGAAGGTACAGGTGGGGAAAATAGAATGAAGAAATGCAAAACATGCAAAATATTTTGGTTTTGTGGAAGTATACTTCTTTCTCTTGAGTGAATATACAGTTTTACATAGGTGTGTGCATATATTCAGTTTACCTCAATTGATTTAAAGACAGAATTGGACTGTGGACCTGGAATCTGAGTCCAGTAATCTGCCTAGCATTCAGTAGACTGCTGAGATCTTTCAGGCAGGAGTTTCACTCAAGGGTTGCATTTGCCTGAAAGTAAAGAGCAAAAGAATTCTGATACAAAACCTCACTTGCATTCATTAGAATTATGGTCTCTGCATTCCACTCAGAATCTTGGGATTTGAAGTTGCTTTGTGTCTTCATTGAAAAATTATTTTCATTTGGCTCCTCTTTGATTGCATTTTTTGTTTGTTTATAGAAACAACCACATAAGGGCATCTCTGTAACAGATATCACTTCTGATTTTATTTGACTCCTGCTAAGTATTCTTCACTGCATAACTCTCTCCCTTTACAAGAAAACACTAAAGCCAAAAAACTTCAAAATGTTTGCTATCATATGATTAAGGTTCAATCTGCCTCTTTACATATTTCTTACAAAATCAAAACCTAAAGTTATTTTTTCTTTAGACTGTTAAGTAACTGTTCTTGAACTTGTTCCAGATCTGAAGGGCTATTCTTAGGAATGTGTTCAATATTTACTTGAATAAGATCTTAAACTTGGCTCTTTTTAAAAATACTTTTTCATATCTTCATTCCAAAGAAAATAAGTTATTATCATATACACAAAGGCTTGTTATATAAACCATTTTGGCCAGGTGAGCTGAATGATCTGTTGGAGAGAAAAGAGAGTCTGAAATATTTGTTTGATGTTTGTTTTCATACTGAAAAGGAAGGTCACAGAAAGCAGGGGCAAGGTCAGTTTCTGTCGTTGGGTATAAATTTTCAGACTTGGTTTTCAGCACAAGGAAGAACTGGAGAAGAAATAAATGACTTGAATTTAGAGGAAAACATGTGTGCAATGCCCAGGTACTTTAGGTGGCCTTGTGACTGCGTACCTAACTGATGACTTGAGATCACAAACCATTTAAAGATAGACATTTATTATTCAAGATTAGAAACATATTTTTGCTGAAAGAAACAGCATTGTTAAGTGTAGTATAAATTAGTTATCTTTGCTTTTCAGTGTTTCTCAGCGTTCTGTCTGAATGTTCTAATATATCAGAGTGGAGAAATGGGTCTTCTGTGCAGTATCCTAAAGGACAAAAAATTTTGCATACACATAATGAGAGACTGTGTCCTAAAGACAAACAGACAAAGAAAAGGATTTCTATGTGAGGAGCTGTGAACTGTGAAGTAGAGGAAATCTATATCACTCTGAAAATAACAGCTAAATGTAGTGTGTCTTACTAAGTGCTTCACTTTTCCAATTGTAAGACCATGGCAAAAGTGGACTTGTCGTCCACTTGAATCCCAGTACAGTAAAATGACATTTGAACAAAATTTCCTTGGTTATATAAAAACCCACACAGTGGGTTAGGGTCTAGAAACACTCATCTAATATATGAGAGTATGTACCATATAATCTCCATTATGCATGAGCTGCTTAAATGAGGTATAGATTGTTTGTAAGAGCAGAAAAAGCCACGCTGGCTCCAGGCAGATGTTAAGTTTAGGCAATCTTATTAATTTAGACATAGTCCTTCATAGAAGGGGCTACATTTTTCCAGGACCAAAAATCCACTTAACGTGGTATTGCATAAAGCTGAATCTTAGTAAGTCCTATGAGGTTTAAGTTAGTGTCTTAAGCATTTTTGAATTGTGCTACCAGAGCTAGAAATTATGTGGAATGGGAATACCCCTATGTCACTCCATTTGAAGACTGTTTGGATTTAGCATGAACTAAAGCATCTGTATGCTCTAGTTACCACTAGATATCACCTTCTGCTATTCTGGGTGTCAGAAAATTAGTTTGGATTTGCAGAACTAGACACAGATATTTGAAGCTGCACCTTCGCTAGGATCCCACTTCAGACCAAGAAGAAGTTGGAAGGATATGCTGACGCTTTCCCTATAACAAATTTCTGAAATGTAGATGTGAGAAGTGAATTACAAGATTATGAGAAGTGAAACCTGAATATTTTTTTGCTGCTCGACATAGAATAAAGACAAACTATAAGGCACAAATCTATGCTGTATCCCTTATATCAAACAGTATTTACTGATACTGGCTGATACTGGCTGATGATACTGGCTTTAATGGTTTACACAATCCAGAGATATATGAAGAACACTAGAACTGATAACATAAAGAGCAGTCTTTTATTGAAATCTTTCAGGTACACAGATAATGCCTATGCACATGAGTAGCATTGTATTGTCACAATTTTTAGAAGTTTAACTAGTTGTTTTATTGAGCAGGTGCATCCAATAGGAGACTGGTTGCCCTGGTAATCCCCACTTGTGCCTGCCCCTTGGAGTCCCTCCAAGGGTTCTTGCCCTGTATCTTGTTTTGTCTCCCAGGTGCTGGTGCAAAACAGGATGTCCTTGTTAGAAGTGCTTTTCCTTGAAAATAAGACTAAACTGAATATGTGAGAAAGGGAAGTACTGTTCTAAAGTGAGAAGGTGCTAGAAAATATACAGCTATACATATTAAAAATCTACAAAGCTAAAAATATGTAAAAAAGCTAAAAATATTTGGGCATCAGTGTTGCCTATAGGATAAAGAACAGAGAAGCTAAAAAGTTAGTAGAGTTAAGCTATTGCAGGAACTACCTGCCATCTGCTTTGGGGTACTTTCAGGCATAAATGCATTCGTTTTCTCCAGGAGTAAATTGCCTTGAATTGCTTTGGAGGGAAGAATAGGGCAATTTAAAATTTGCATGAGTGTTTCCGTCTGGACAAAAATTCCCTATTTTCTCAAGCCGTTTTTCAGTTTCTCACAGGGTAAGAGCATCTGTCCTACAAACATATGTTAAGACATTTTGGGTTCTTTCATCACTAATCCATAAAAATATCCTCACATTCCATCTGGAAAATAATTCACATTCCTTTTTCTATTTAAAGCTGAATTAGAAATCATTAGAGGAAGAGAATTTGGGCGGCTGCTGCTGCAAAAAACCCAAAATCCGAATCAATGATGGTGTAATTATTCATAAGTATAGTTCATTATTCAGCCAGCTGCATACACAAGACATCACTGCCACTAAAAGCTGTGAAAAAAATACTTGATTTTCCTCAACACTTGTAGCTCAAACTATTTTTGATAAATCAGTGAAATTTGCATCTCTTGTGTCTTACATTTGTGATCTTAAAAGGAAACTGCAATTTTATTAGCACCATAAAGTTGTACCTGCATACTGCATTAAGAATTGGTTTATTTGGCTTTATGATAGAAAAACAAATGTATTAATCGTTATGGGGAAAAGTACTGTTTATTTATAATTGCACCTGTTCTTGCATAATAGGAAATAGAGTTTGAACCATGCTTTCCTGGAATTGTTGTCTGACTGGTAACAGTTGTTCACTAAATCAGATACCCTTGCGCTGCCTTCCAAGAGGTGTTTTATTTCTTCTACTTTATTAATTTATTCTTTAAATGCCTGGTATGTTGCTCCTCACATTAGTATCTTAGCTATGTTTCCTGAATGGATTCTGAGGATGCCTTTCAGGCCTGAACAGTAGCATCCAGTGTCTCCAAATTAGCATTCCTTGATGAAGTTGACATAACAGTCAAATGCATGTGATTGTGGGCCAAATTGGAGGTAAAGAATACAGTGTTCTGCAAATTATAGGAGCTGCTTGAGAAGCTTTTTTTGGTTCTTTGCTCTCCTTAGACTATTTCACTTACTTTAATCTTAAGGGTTTCAAATCAGCCTTATCATTTCCACCATCTGCAAAAATTGCACCTCTGCTGAATTTCCCTTCTTTCCCTCAGCCAGAGGGCTTCAGTTGTAAAAGCTTTCAGGAAATAGTAGAAAACTTCACTTCATGATGTATGCTTCACCAATCAAATAAAAGAAATTGGAATTCACTTGTAACCTCTTTCTAAGCTCAGATCCTTTAATGCTTTTACCTCCAAATGGGGGAATTGCTCATTTCCAGGCAGACCCCAACAAATACCATTAAAAAGAACATATATTTAAATAAGCAAAGTGGTTTCTTCTGGATAAGTGGTAGGAAAAAACCCCACTTTCGAGTATTTTAACCAATCAAATAAACTTTTAATGACTCTAAAAGATAGTTTAAATGCATCCAATGAGAAAAAAAACTGGAAAATGAAATTTCTGACCTATGGAAAATTCTTAGGACTTGGACTCATTTTTTTGATTTTCACTTCAAATGAAAGGAAAGGTTCATATTTGTAAAAGTTTTTGTTGCAAGATATTTTAATTAGTACTTGTTGGTTAGTTCAACCTGAAATTCTGGATCAATAGAAAAACAATTTAGCTGGAAAATTAAGTATTTTTAGTTGTGATAAAAAATAAAAAGAAAATATTTTTCTTTATATATTTTTTCTTAATGGATTTTAAATTTTTCTTCCTTCTCCATAGAATCCCATAGATTGTGTAGAAGGCTAGGGGTTTATATTGTTAAAAAATTATGAACAAAGGTAATAATACCAAACAAAAATGTGTGGAAGAGGGGGACTAAGTACAGTGAATATTAAAAAGGCAAAGTATATTTTTAGATGTTATTATTTGAAAGGACCAAGACTGAAATTTAGTAATCAGATGAAATAGCATTGTAGAGGTCTAAGACTCAGACCTTACTAAGCTAATTAAATTATTGTGGAACTGAATGAACATTTTTGTCGTATCTGGAAATATTAGGGGAAAGTGGCTATGAGCAGACAGCTTTGGTTACTATTCCAAAATAAATCACTTTCAAGCATGAAGTCTAAGAATTTTTGAGAACAGATGGAAGCCTTAGGAAGGGAGAGGGAAGCTCAGGAGAAAAGTTGTCTGTGCTGCAGATGTTATAGAATAGTCTGCAAGAGAAAAGTGACCTGCTAGCATGGCTCTGCAAAGAAGAGGTATTGATCAGATAAGAGCTGGGCAAACACTTTTGAAAGCTCAGACCAGAAGCAGACAGTGTCATAGGCATACCCTTGAATATTACAGGGCCTCCAATGATAGTGTAAAATCCTAGCTCCAATGCTGGAGTCTCGGGAGGCCACAGGCATGGGGTTTATATTCACACAGGGCTTCATACTGTGGTAGTTTGTGGAGAGTTTTGATGTCCTTCACTTGCACAACTAATATCACACCTACCCTTCCTTTGAAATACACATTAAGTGAAATTTTAATAAAAAATACATAAAAGTATTGGTGAACAGATATATCCATGCTCTGTTGCAGATCCAGTTTTAGGCTAAGGTCATGTAAATGTGTCTGGCATACTAACTTCAGTGATTTAAGCAAATTTTCCTCCTGGTAGAAATGATCTCCCCGTCATATGGAACAATTTTCTCTCTGCTTCTCAGGGGCTTTCACATGCTTTGAAGAGAACAGATTGCTTTCTCATATCCGCACTATATCCTAGAGCTTATTCCTTGACATTGAATAGCTGAGGAGATCAGAAACTGGTTAACTCACTATGTAGAGAGTTAGTGCAGTATGACCCCACATGAGGATGAATTATTTTTATGAAAAAGTTTTCATTTTTAAAATCAGATATGATGAGACCATTTTTGTTATCTCTCAACATAAATCAGTTCATTTATGTTTCCCCGATCCTCAATGAAAGTAAGTTCAGTTTGGGAATTCAAAATTAATGTTAACTGTTTTTCAGAGCTTATCACTAACATCTATAGATAGGCAAATCCACAGCAGATTGGGAAGTGTTTTGTGGAAGAAAATGACTTCATGTGAGTGAAAATGCCTGTCTTCTTGACAGAAGAAAGATTTGACATTGAAAAGGTTTTTCATTTCATGGATTAAAAAAATAGAAATAATTGTAAAAGCTTTAGGATTAAAAATTGCATACAATGATTACTTCCCAGGTAGTTTGCTTGGGAAATTGTGTAATTAGTAGGTTTTTTGGAGAAAATAATTAAAAGCCATTTTTAAAGTATGTTCAGATTAGGTTGAAGTTAATAGAACATATAGCAGCAGTAAGTCCTGCTTGAAATTTCTCTGAAAGATACCATTCTGGGAGAAACTTTTTTGTAAGGTTTCAAAAATCATAATTTGCTGACACAAAACCAGGGTGGGGTGGCTTTACTAATGATGGAGTCATTGGACTGCATCCCAGTAGAGTTGAACTCTGTTCTTGGCTTGCACACTGGCGTACTGGGTGAGTTAAGGGAATCTCCTTGACTTTTAATCAATATGACCATTAGTGATCCTATCTCATTTGAAACAGATTTTGTGTTCTACTGATAAAAAGTGTTATTGTCACTTATCCTTATTTAATATTAATATTATTCAAGTCAGGTGTTTTCTTCTGAGTGAAAGCTGTTTGCTTTGGGAATATTCAGTGGTATTCTTTCTCATGAGCTTTTCTGAATTTCTGTACCTCTCACTGTAACAATCTAATATTTAGCTTTTTACACATTCATAGGTTTTGGGGAGAAACAGTAAATATTAAATTATTAATTTTTTCTCCATTAACTGTCTCTAAGAATGTGAAGGGAGTAGGTAATGTTAAACACTGCAGCACCTAATTTAGCATGTAAAGATACATCTGCTGTGAAACTAAACAAAGTGCTTGCTTAATGGACTTGAACACACTGCCACCTTTCTTTCTTATGGTTCAATGGAAAGCAAGATCTTTTCCGTGTGGTCTTTGTCAGTGTCTATTGCTGCTCCAATACAGGCATCATCCAATTCTGGAGAGAAATGACATTCCAGACATGATTGTTAATAATCAGTGTGGAAGTTGCTATCATATGCTGGCAAAGACAGACTTGTGCAATTTGGTTGTGGCAAGATGGTAGTGTTTCCCATGGGGATTGGTTTTCTTTATCATATTTTTCTATTTCTGCTGTAGTTTTATCATAAATCAAACTGCTGAGGGGAAAACATTGAAATAATAATGACTGTAGTAGTAGTAGCAGCAGGGGCATGGGTATGTGTGTTTTGTACTATCTGTTAAGAGTTTTCTAAGCATAAAATCTAGTATCACTTCAAGCAGCGCCTGTTATATTATCATATTTATATATATCATTCAGATGAAGCCAGAGTTTCTTTCTCTGAGGGCCACACATGGACATTTTTCAAAAGCCAGACTCAGAAAAGCTATATTACATATCTCAGAAAACACCAGCTCTGATATTAGCATACTGGGCATTGATGGCCACAGCTACTCAAGGACAATTGTCATTGTTAGAACATCCCAGATGCATCACAGATGGGCAGAGAGTGCAGCACCTCCTGACCATGGCCCACAATGTTTGTCTCAGCAAGCTGTCTGGCTAATGTACCTCCTTTTATTGCTGGTGTTTGGACTGCTCAATAGAACCCAATCAACACCTAACATGGCTGCTTATGTGATAGAAATGTATCAGGTAACTGCACGGAAATGCTCATGCCATAATTCAGAATGCTCGTTTCCAAAGTTGCTTGGCTAACACTCCCTGCCTAATCTGTATCTGACTCAGGTCAACAATATAATGCTTATGATCCTGAGAGATTCACGTGGATTTTTTGCTTCTTGGGAAGAATTTAGACCACTAAATTACTGTTAGACAAAGATAACTATTCTCTTCCTACTAGGAATAATATTCTTAACAATAGAAAGTGCTAAATGAAAAAGTAGGTAAAACTGTGGAACTATAAAATGGTTTGGGTTGGAAGGAATCTAAAAGATCTTGGCAGTGAGGTGTAGATAAACTGTATATGGCCTAAAATTTGAGTGTTTAAACTCTGCCTAGTTTTATTTGTCCTTGTGGCACAGAGGCTGTATGATCAACAGGGCAGATGTCTGAAAAGATGTGAATGAGGAGTGCTATCTGAACTTCATGCACAAGGCAAAATTCAAGAATTTTCTAATCTGCTGCTAGGGAAACCATAATCCCATCTAGAGAACATCTCTCTAAAGAATGTATTTTTAGATAAGGGGCATTTCTTAAGGGTATTGCCTTTAAATACCAGGGAATTTTGCAGCACGAAGCTTAGACATTCGTCTGTGATCTCTTGAGAACTATCTCCTGCTGGTCTGCTGAGCAGTGGGTCAGAAGTAGCATCCAGGAAAGGCTGGAACTACTGTGGATTCATTCTCAGTGAATTCAATCTGCCAGAACACATTAAACTGTACACTGATCTCTGCTCTTCAGGCTCAGTCAGTGGCTGTCACTTTGTGGGGGAAGCTGACAATTTATTAGGAAGACACCTGTCCTGGGATTTGATCCTTCTGTAACCATGAAGATATGTTGAAATCTCTACAAAATTATCCAAATCCTCAAATTATACCTGGAAAATTTTTGGCTTGGGGAAGGTTAAACTATCAGAGAAACAGAAATCTAAACGCATTTGACTCCATCCACTCTCCAAACTGAACCTGGCATTTCTCATCACAACATAAGAACAAACTAAATCTTGTTAAAATATAAGTCTACTTTGGATGTAACCAGAGGGAAGATCATTATTAGAATGACAGCTCAGCTCAGGAGGAATCTTCCTGAATTTGTTTTTTTTTTCTAATGTAAGTACAAGCAGTACCTCAAAAATATTTGTCTGACTTTGTGAAAACAGCAAAGAATTTGCTACAACCTTAGGCAGGGAATTTCATCTAGGATTACATAATACTTAGGAGTGCCCAGATGAATAATACCCCAAATAACTATTGCAGCAATTTCTGCATCTTTTGAAGTGCATGACTTAGCTCCATGTTGGATGCAGGTTATTAAACTGGTGAGAAATTGCTGATGGTAGAAATACATCTAACAATCTAATACATCTACAAATTGCATCATATTTTTCTGAACGAGACACTAAAAACCCACAGGAACTTTTACACCATGATTTCACATAAGTCTTGGAAAACTGAAAACAGTTTATTGCAGTCAGAGAGTTTTATTTTGTTGTGGTTTTTTGTTTGTTTGTTTTTTGCTTTTGGCCACACTATGCACTTCTCCTTTCCCTAATCAGTCTTTAATATGATGCTGTAGCTAGCAAAGTACAGTGTTCTGGCTTCACACAGAACATGTGCTGAAATTTCAAATTATCTTGCTAGAAATCTGCATTTGAAGATAATATGAAATAGTTCTAGGATTGAGAAGAAGTTATATCCAAAGTGAAATTTAAGTAAAAAATACCTCCTTTTACACATACTGTGTTTGTGTCATGCATTTTATATTCCAAAATAGATGGGGTCAGATCTCTGGATAGTGCTCCTATTATACCAGTGCTGTTGGATTCTCATTAAGAACCATAATTGCAGGCTCAGGGAGGTCAGAAGGTTTTGAATAACACACAGGAAAAAAAACCCCTAAAGTGGTCATGATGCTGCCATTAAACATTGTATCATAATATACCTTCAATTCTTGTATAAACTGCTTTTCTGTGGTTTCTCCTCCAATTTAATTTTTGATCTATGGATTTTAAATCTCACTTGTAATTGGAAAGAAATAAGAAAAAAATTTGGATTATCAGTTTTGTCATGCTGATTTTATTCTCATATTCAAAAAGAAGAACCAATGCAAGACAGCACTGTAGGTATAAATAGTAATTATACTTTTTCTTAACAGCAAAGGTTTTAGCTGTGCCCAATAACAGGAATGATATCATAAGGCAGTATCTGTTGCAGAATCTGAAGTTTCAGCAACACATCACATGCAAAGAGTGCTTATATTAGCATTCAAGGCAACATCTAAATTCTTTGCTGTCTAGTCATTATCAAACAGTTATTTTTTTCTAACATCTAAACATAATTTCTAATATCCCAGAAAAGGATAATTTTAGAGGAGTTTAAGACTTTGTTAATTTGAATTGTATGGGGTGTGTTTTTCTTTGTTTGGGGTCTTTGCATGTACATACAGATTGCATGCAAGACTCAAGATAATTCTGGAGGAAGAAAATACTCACTTGAAATTGTCATGACTGACAAAGTGGAAAAAATTGGAGTTTTAGAATCACATTCCTGAAATAGTTAAAGAGGACTAACTCTTGAAAGAGCATGTGTGTTTGAAGATCAAGATAAAAAAGGGAGGAGAGCCAACTAATTTGCATTAACTTAAATTAGAAGACTTTGGAGATAAATTTTAAAGGATTCTACAAGAAAAACCTGAGAGATCTAAGATAGAAGAGAAGGATGTTATCATACTGTAATATTATAATACTTGCATAAGAATTGTAGCACTTATACATTAAAACCAAAATTGTATTCATCTTTACACTTCAATAGATTTGATAAAGAAAACAAATTCTAAAGTAATATCAAGTATCCTGAAAAGAATGAATAACCTCCTTGTTATTTTTTAGTTATCCCAGAATGAGATTATTGGGGAAAATTCATTCTTTCTTAGCAGACAGGCTCTGAAAAACAATCCTTCTTGTCTGTATGCATAACTACCTTTTTTATTGCAACGTGGTTTCCTTCTGCAAAGAAAAGCATAATGGAAAAAAAGTGCTGTTCTTCTGTAGAGGGTCTCTGGGGAGTAAATAACTCTCCTTAGATAATATATGAATGTCAAAGCTTTTACTGCAAACAAATTCACAGACTTTTCCATACAACATTACTTGAATAAGATCTCTTTATCAACCACTAGAATTCAAACTTGCTCTCTGACTTTTCTGTATTCAGAGTAAGTGGCACTGTAAAAATTACCAGGAATTTCCAAGATCCTTTTTACTTTGGCTTTAACAACAACTAATACATACTGATGATTCAGAAATCTCAAGAACTATGGAAATTACTTGCATTGTTGACTGAAATTATTTGAGAGCATTAGTATTTAGGAGTTGGCCAGACATCAAGCCTTTGCTCTTTTCATGCAGCTCCATCACTCCTGTGACTCAGAAATATCAGATAAAATAAATGTACTGAGGAAGAAGGTGGAGGGAGATTGCTCAAAAGCCAGACAGAAGAGGAAGATTTGTTAGAGCATGCAAAAGCATCTACATTCCTGTCTGCTTGGCAGGAGCAAAGGCTAGGAGAAGCCTGATGGTACAACGTGGTGTCAGAGAGCTGCCAGGCAGAGCTGTGGATAGATGAAAAAGTGGAGGGGGATGTGAGGTAAGGGAAATCATCTGGAATAGGAGGAGCACAGTATGAGAGTTGCAATGAGTTTTGCTATCAGATGGTGAATGGGAGATCGGATGTCAAACATGCAAATTATGCCTGAGAGGATTTAGGGGAAAGTGCACTTCTGATAACACCTGAATTATGTCCTGGTCAGGGCTCTAGTCAGATGTCTGTAAGAGAAGACAAGATGAGGACTTCTGACATTTTCACATTATGTAGATGGTTACAGTTTATTTCAGAGGGTGAAAAAGAACATAGTAACTCAACATGCTGGTGCAGTCTTTGCACAGTTGACTGGAGCAGATGGCAGAAGTTCTGTGCCACAGAGATAGGAAAAAAGAACTGGTAACTCCAGTGAAACAGCAGACATGTTATGTTCCTTGCATCTGGTCCTATCCCCATCATATTGCATTGTGAATATTTTCCAAAAATCAATTCCACTTTGAATTTTTATCTAAATGTGGTGGTTTCAATAATTGCCTGAAAAGCTGTCTCACATTAAGAATACAATTTCTGGTCAAGTCCAGAGAAAAATTTGCCTGAGAGCAACTCAGCAGCAATGAGGAAAAGAGTTGATGTTAGGAGCTGTTGAACTCCTGTCCTGAATAAAGCAGTGTGGAAAAATAAACTTCACTTAAGTTAACACAGTCATTTATTCTAGGCTAGGATTTTCCTAGATTTTGTCAGAAAATTCCAGTAGTCTCAGATTTGCCTAGTGCAGGATGGAAGGAGTTCTTTAACAATTTCCTACTTTTCTGTAATTTTTATAATCAAGCTACATTTGTGATTAAAATGGATGTGACAAAGGGACATGAGAAGCCTACCCCTATTCAAAAGATGGGAGTCAATCTCCTTCTCTAGCTCCTGTAGAAGGAAGTACCTTACAGTGATGTATGTCCAAAAAGAATTTAATTCATAAATTATATGACTGTTCTCACCCTTAGTGAGTAGCAGATAGTTTTAATTCTTGAATCTTCTGAACTGTTTGTCTTATTTCATCAAGTTCCAAATATCTGTGGAGATTGAGGTGATTGTCAGATAAACTTACATATATTTGTGTTCTTACTCAAACCTCTCATTGAACTTTATTCCTTTTCTTTTGTAACTGTACATTGACATCTATACTAAAAAATAAAAAGAAGTTCTGAAAATTTACTTGCTCTTTTCCCATTGTTCAAGGTGACAGTGCACTTGGGATATGACTCCCAAGTTACCTGCTGAAAAATAATTTACAGTCTCATATATATAATGAAATCCATTACACTCTTAGGAAAAAATAGATGATGATCCCAAGTGGATCTGACACCAAATGTTCATGTTGCAGATAAAAATTTTCTACAGTTAGACTTCTATGTCCCCATCTTCTTCTGCCCCACACTTTCTAATGTCAGCAACAACTACAATATTTTTAGAATACCCTGGGAAGAGTGGCTCCATTTTGAGAAGTTAAGAGTGAAAAAAAGTGTGCCTGAAGAACAAATGTTTATAAAAAGCCTTGGAAGGGTTTGTGAAACTATCAAGGATCACTGTTGTTTGTTATCGTATACAGATGGTAATATTTACATCACTTAACCTATATGCAACCCTTTAATGTAAGGTTGAATATTGCTTTAATATAAGCAGTATTCACAAGGTATAAACAAGAAAAGAAAGAGATTCTGAATACGAAAAATCCAGCCCTTGACCTCAGATATCTGTGTCTCATTTAATGTTTTCTAAAATACATTTAATCTTGAGTTTAGATAACTGATTTGGAAATAAAGATTATATAGCTTATTAAAAAAAAAAAAAAACAAACCGCAGTGTTAAATTTCTCACCTTCTCACCCTATCACTTCATGTACTATAATGCAATGTAAAACACCTCCCTCCATTCCCTTTCTAGAATTTATTTATGCAACATTGAGAGTAAAATGCATCTTGGCAAGTTCATGAGGTTTGATGTTTAACAAATGCTGAAATAAAGCTTTTCCATGTTGTTTCTGAAGGAACATTTTTTATATGTGTAGCAAGATGATGATACAGAACTCTTGTGTTGCACTTGTGGTCTGAAATATACCTTTTTAATTATAATGATCTTTCCTGAATTTAGGTTGTTTTTGCATCTGCACAAGGTAAAAAAACCTCCAAACCTGTTTTACAAGATCTAAAGTTTTACTTAACCAGAAAAGGCAAACTCTCAGCACACATTCAGCAATCACATCCAGTAATCCTGTCCGGCAGTATCATACTTGCAAAGGATGGTTGGCCATTGGTTCAGCTGGGTATGGCTGTTTAATTACATTTCACAGAAGCCACCTAGAGTCAAATTCTTCACTTTGGTGATTTTAAAATGTAGGCTGAGAAAAATTAGCAATTTATTCTAAACTCAAAACTTCATGAATTTATGAGATAATTCTGTAACATTTTTTATCACTTCTGTGCATCTGCATTGCTTTGGACTTTTTTCTGATATTGAAGAACTGAAGTTATTTTTTAAAAATTGTGTATATTATATAGATTAAGTAATATAGATATATTAAGTACAGAGGTTACTGTATTATGACAGCATCTCTGCATCTTCTCAGTATCTCTTGTAACTTTATTCAAGGTCTATCAGCAGTGAATAGGAAAAGCTGTCCTATGGCTGTAAGCTTAGATTTATAGCCAAAAGATGAATTGATAACAAGCTTCTGATACCTTTTCTGGATGTGCTACAAGGAAAATTCTTTTAAGGACAATGATTAGCAGGAACATCCAAGATTTGCTGCTCAGTTCATTTCTTCACTTTGAAATCATGAGTTAAGAGATTTCTCCCTCTCAACACTAGAGGATAAACTATATATAGTGTCAATGTCCCTTTTCTCCCTGTCCCTATTTACAACTTGTGAAGCAGAAACAGAGACTTGATAATTTTCACATGCAGGGGGGAATTGATGTGGGGAGAGAGGTGAGTTGTCCTACTTAAACAGTGTTAGACTTGAACTATATAAGATATTAATATCTCACCTTCCTCCAAATCCCACAAAAGAACTACAAACTAAATTCATTCAAATTGTTCACCACGCTGGAATAATCAATTCTCTGAGATATCAAAAGTAGAGGACTTTACTTTTTTATTGTGTATTTTTAGTGTGAATATGTAGTGTGAATATATAATAAACACACACACACATCAGTAAAGGTTCCTTGCTGCCTTTGCCTTTGGATTTTAGGTACCACAGGAACATTATAGAAACTCAGTAAAAAATCATGCTGACTCATTTCCTGAAGGAATGAAGTCATTAAATCTCCTCATCTTTGACTGTGATGTTGGTCCTCTTTATAAATTTTTCACCTAAGATTTGAAGTATGGCTTGCTCCTCTACCATCATAATGATAAAAAGCAAGTGTAAAAATTTGAGGAGTATCTGCATTTCATAAAAATTATTGGTTCTTTAGAAGGAAAATAATAAGCCTTTCTTTCTTGATGCATGGTGGAATAAGTGTAGGGAGAGAGACAAAGGAAAGGCAAGAGAAGGACCTGATTGCTCTCTGAAATGGTTTCAAAGCTTGTACACATCAAAACCAAAGTATAGCCAACTCACATTGGACATTATAACCAAGTGTTATTATATTATATTTATATTTCCATAAATCCCATGAGAGGGTTTTCTTGATTTAGAAATCCATACCAAGCTTGAGAATAAATGGCTACTCTATCTTACCTGCACAGCCTGAGTGTATTTTAGAGCTTAGTTACCAAGCCACTCCATGATATTTGAAATGTCATGGCAGTCAAGTGAAGTCCCAGGAGTCCAGAAAAAGGGAAAATTTCTACCCATCTTTCAAAAGGGTAGAATGGAGGAACCTAAGAACTACTGACCTGTCAGCCTCACATCTGTACCTGGGAAGATTGTGGAACAGATCCTCTTAGAATCTCTGCTGGGGTACATGGAGGACAGGGAGGTGATTTGAGACAGCCAGCATGTCTTTCTCTAACTTATATTGCCAGGAGAAGCAAATAGCTTTTTAAATTTGCAAGTCAGTGACAAGCTTCTTCCCTTAAACATGGAACTACAGAGCTGAAACAAACTTCTGTACTGTAAATTGACTTCCACACAAAGGAAGATGACTGATTCATTCTTAGCAGAGCTTTCCACTGATCTTTCTGAGATTATGAGCTATCATCCATATTCAAGCTTAATTTAATTTGTTGTTCAGTATACAATCTTCTGATGGAAGGCTCCATGATACACAACTGTGTGGGTGTTATTTTTCCTTTGGATGACTGCAGATTGAGCATTGCCTGTATGTTATTTACTTGCCATTTTCCTATTAAAATATGCTGTTTTCTGCTGCTTCAACTGTTACCAAGAAAGTATGCCTTTGGATTAAATTTTCCCATATATGGCATTTGCTACATGAAGAATTTACCTTGAAATGCTTCGTTTTATATGGTTCTTCTTTGATGTGAAGAAAAGCAAAGGGGATGAGGGAACACATTTGGGTTCTTCCTATTAAAAATAAGAAAAAAGCACAATGTCTGTTACTGACTTAATATTTTACTCAAGGTCTGCCACAGTCAGGAGCTTTAGTTTGTGCTGTCCTTGTCCTGAAAGCTGAAGTATGGTCAGTAACAATTTATTTGCAGTCATATTCTGTCCTCTGAATCTTAAGGCTACATCCAGTGTGCAGATCACAGTGTATAAAAGTGTGTATCACATATATAAAAATAAGTATATAAAATAACACGTGTAGGTGAAACTGAGCAAGAATTTCCATTCAAATAGTATTTCTGATTGCTGTGAATGGTCTGTTGCAAAGTACCATATTAAACACCTTTAGTCTTTGCTTGCCATTTCTCAGCTCATGTCCAGGCACTGAGGAGAAAGTTTCAGTTAACCTTAATCCTATTGTTCTTTCTTTCCAAGTGCTTGAACATTCTTACAGAATTTTTCTTTTTCTGAGTGCTGCTGCGAATTGCATGTAATTCACTCTAAAACCAGTGCCAATTTATAAGATGCCCTGAAGGCGAGGTAACTCCTGAGCAGCTGTAGAAATCATGATATGTTTGATTGTAACTGTAAGGAAATTTGCTACAATTTTTTAAAGTTATGAGAAAGTTGACTACACAAAAATGTACAAAATTACATACATTAAATCACAGCATATGTGTACACACACCAACACTAGCAGCTGAAAAATATTTTGATGCACTGAAGAAATACAAAAAAAATGCTGACAAACACAACATCAAACCAGGTAACTCAGCCACAAACTTTATTGAAATATTTTTCCTCTAGGTTTAGTAAGAAAAGCACCAATAATTTTAAAGGGCCATTAAGTTTAATTTTTTTTTCCTTCAGTCAAAGATTTTATCCCTTTTATTTTTTCATTATTATTATTTAAAACTAGCAATGTTTCTGGACAAAAATATAGATGTAAAAACTATTACAAATATAATTTCCTTGAAGGGGTTAATATAAAACATTACTAGGGTTATTAATCTTGAGTGAAATTTTACACATATAAAGAGTGCCAGAGATAAGAAATCAATTCTTTTTTTTAAGCTATTAAAGTATACTATATATTGCTATAATAAGCCTCAGAGAAAATGTGAACAGTCTTGTTTTGGTTTACCTGGATTTGAAACTGCAATGGACAAAGTCAAGCTTTGATCTGACAGTGTTACTGTGGAGCTGCTCCTGAGCTAATACAGTTAAAAAGAAAAAGAAAAAAAAATAAGGCAGTGTATGTTAGTTTGTTTGGTGATAGGTTAACATGGTTATTATATACAGGGAGCTGACATGTGGCAGAATGAACACTTGTACACTGAACTGATCCATGGTGTTGTGAAATTCCACCATTATTTCTGCTATGAGGTTTTTAAAAGTTTCAAGTCATGATGTTTAATATACATAACATGTAAAAATATATGCATTATATACATTTTTTTATAGTTTTTGTCACTTCTTAAATGTTAGGTAATCCTGGCTAGAAAAAAAATAAATGAATTGTACTTTTAGCAGGTAAGGAGGAAGAGAATCCATGCTATTTAACTTTAGGCCTCTAGTTTGCTTGTCTGACGGAGGGATTCAAAATATGTGGGGAATCCAAGATGCATTCCAGGGCACCAAGGGAAAAGGTTTATAGTATAGGTATTCTCCATAAGATTTTTTTCCTTGTTCTTGGAGCCCATGTGAATATTTTTTGCAGTGATTAGTGTTGGATTCTTCATGGCACTTTCAGGTCATTTGCAACAAGCTCCGGTTTTGTCAGAATTTCTCATCCCTATCTATCTATCAGATATAGAAAGTTGATGCTTTGGAAGTCTGTTTCAGGAGATAAGTAGATACATTCATATTAATGTGTTCTCAAGGAATTTTTTTGTTTTCCCTCTGAGTGCAGGGAATGGGATTACTCTGGTCATTCACACAGAGCAGTGCAATAATACATGAAGGTCATTTGGGAGCTCTACAGCTGCCATTCAACATGTGAGAGGCTATCAGAATATATCCCTGGATTTACTGCAAATAATGGATACAGAACAAGACACTCTTAAATACCATGTGATAGATTATGTCTTCCTTGTATTTTTTGGTTTTGGGGTTTTGTTTTGTTTTGTTTTTCATTAATTTTATTTACATTTTACAAGGGGTTGTACATTTGATGCAGCACCAGAGAAGCAGTAGCAATTTTTGTGCTTGTTTTATTGAACTTGGTCGATTTGCTGTAGTCATGTGTTTGTATTTCAAATACTATTGAGCGCCTACACTTAAACCCTGACACACTATTTTTAGTAGCACATTGGCTCTACAATTCATTTATTCGCCTCATGCACATACGGAAACAAATTCACAGTGTAATCAGACTTTGAAAGGTTATTCCAATTGTACCTCAATATTTTGAGCTAATCATATTCTAAATGCTGCTTTTTGAACTGTATTGTGTATTTCATTGTGATATAGTTTTGATATGAATTTTCCTTTTTTCTAACACATTAGTTTTCTTTCTGTGGTGCAAAAGATACCACTATACCTGAGGTCTGTAAAAGCTTACTGAGGAATAGTATTTTATTGGTATGTTTATATTTGCTATATAGGTGTCCAGAGGTCCACTGAGAAATTTTCTTGGAAACCTAAACAGAAAAAGCCTAAAACCTCATTAATAATTTGTACATCAAAAAAGACTCCTTAAACTATTTGCTTACACTTAACTAGTGTGTTTACATCTTTTTTCTTTATTTGTTTTTATTTTTTGTAAATTGTCTCTGATTTTAAGTCAGAGGGAGGAAAATTAATTTCAAAAAATAGAAGTAAAAATATCTGAGCTTTCTATTTAGTCAACAGGGAAATAGGCATCACAGGGTACAGTTTTTATCATAATATCTAAGAATAGATGAGAATGTAGATCTAGGAAACATTTTCTTTTACTTAGACTGGAAAATGAATTTTTCTTTGAGTTCGTTGTATTATTCATTGTATTGTTCATTTGATTATTTTCTTAAAATTTCTATAAATATTAGTTGAAATGTGTTTCAGGACAAAAATTTTAAAAATATTTACTTAGAAACCATTTAGTTAACAATTTGATTAATCCGAGAAGAATTCATAAACTTTTTTGATTGCCCTCTGACTTCAGTTTTTTATTTGGATAAACAATTTGTCCTCCACTAATGTGCTTTTGTTGTTGCGAAATTCAGTTCAGAAGTGGAGGCCAGTGCAGAATATTTATGAAGACCATTATACCGGGATGCCATATGTTGTCATATGACATTGAGCTGCTGTGCATCTGTATAATCGGTACAATTCTTTTTCCTTCAAACCTGACCTGAATCTGTTCTGGGGAATGCATAACAATATTATAGAATAAAACCTGGCATATTTTTTAGAAACCACAGCCAAATATGCTGCCATTCCACTCCTGTCCAAGCCAAGAACTACGGCCAGGTTTTCACGTCTCATTCAACATTCGCCTTTAGTAGCATGATTCCTGTTACTGGAAATAGCTACACTACGTACTTCAGCAGATCATGATAGTTCTGTCTTGTTTTGTGTGAGGAAATTATTGGGCACACTTACAAATATTAGATATGGTTGACAGAAACATCATGTTTTTGTAGTATCAATGGGTTTTATTTTTCATTGGCATAAATTATCTCTTTATTGACCTTCTGTCCTGTCATTAATTTCTATAAGGTCATCTATCAGTTTATATTCTGTATTTTTCTAGGCTGCTTTTTCTTCTTTGTTTGCTATTTTTTACACTGAATAAGTACAGACCACTGTATAAATAGCACTACTGATTAGATAGCATTCCAGTAACAATTTTTGTCCTAGATTAAAACCCAAATGTTCTGAGCAGTGGCATAAATTTCTATTTATAGAAAACAGATGAGAACCTATAAGAGTGAAGGGTAAACCATTTTATTCTGTAAAATAAATGTAAAGTTGTACTTGATATGCTAAGTCCTTACTTCTCATGGCATGTGAGGAATGTCTTCATGATCTGTCAAATACATACGGGGTGATTTGGGAAAAGGCCATCTGCCCTGTGGTATAGTACAAATAGAGGTGGCTGTTGCATTCACAGTCAAGAGTAAGGCAGCTTTAACCCTTATATTTACACCTGTGTATGGTCATGGCTGTGTGGTAGTCTCCAGCCACAAGCTCAGTATAGGCAGTGGAGGTGATGCAGTCAGGTTCAGATCCTTCTCTCATGTCCCCCCATACCTTTTTCCCGGGTCCTCACCATCTTGGTCCTCACCATCTGAGTGAAGTCATCTTTGTCATGAATGAATGGTTAAACTGCTTGAAGGATTACCATCCTTCAAGAAGTATTGGCCAAAAGCAGGTTTTAATATGAATTTGTGAAAGTGCAACTTTAACAGAGTTCGATGGCTAGGTTCCCTCTACATATTTATTACATAGATGAAGCATATATTGGAAAATCAGAATCAGTTTAGAATAATTACACAGAGACCAGGAATGCAAAAAAGTAAAGATTAAAAGGATACAGATACAAAATATCAGGGTTCAAAAGTGTTTAGCAGAATTTAATGATTAACTAATTATTATTCTTATAATGTTTCAATAGCACTTACTACAATTATGACACTGACTTAATTGTAATTTTATAATAACATTTATATCATAATCAATTCACATGCAGACACCCATGAAAAAGAGATACATTTATCTCTGTCTATATCCATGTACATCAAAATTTCTCTCAGTTTCATGGAAATACATCAAATCTCTTAGCTTTTCTGAACAGGTGTGGGTTACACCTTGAGGCCTCTGTGTATAGGGGCCTATCAACCTTGGCTCCATCATCAGCCACAGTCTGCCGAGTATCAAAAACTTGACAGTTCATGAGTTTCAAGAGGCTTCCTACTTAGAGAGAAGTGCTTGTGCAGCCTAATGTGGTCCAGGAGAGCTCCAAGGGGCCTACCTTAGGATCACTTTTTAGAAGGTTGCAAGATGGTTGGCTTTACACATCTGCAAAATTTTTGTCCTGGAAATATCTCATCTTGTTAGCTCCTGGAGTTTCCAAAACATTTGGCAATAATTTCAAAATCCCCAGCAATAATGATACTGTTCCACTTGGGCTGCAATGCAGTTGGAAATGTTCCAAGGCTGTCGGGGGAGCTGATTGTCCTTTTGCCACCTTGGCCAGGAGGCTGATCTTCCTGTTACAGTCATTGTTGTTCCCACTGAATTATACAAGAGTGCCTGGTACGGTCAGAGATGCTTCACCACCCAGCTGGTAAAGGACCCTTCAGTGCTCAGCTGGTTCACTCAAAGCTTGTCAGGAGTTCCTGAGGTCACAGAGCAGACCTAAGAAGAAGGATGCAAAAACACATTCTTGAAAAAAAGAGAGATCTCAGAAGATATCTTTAAATATCCCAACGTCATGCCTTCTGCATTGGTGGGGAGCTGGCATGAGAGTGGGCAGGTGTGACCTCTGGTGGCATAATACTCAAGGACCATGCCAGAGAGATGTGTCTTGGAAATGCCCTCTGGGCATTGCTTGGAAAAGTGTAGAGAATCATAAACATGCCAGAGGCTGCTCCAAAAATTTAATTACATGAGCAATGACCTATTAGCATCTTGAACACATGCCCAGGTTGTGTTCAATTTACTAGTACAGATCTAGCTTCTGCTTGACAGATATTAGTCTTATCACTTTTTCTGCAGTTAGATTTCTGTAATGTTAGTCAAGGTTTACCTGGGAGAACACTGCTACTTTTTTCCTGATTTCTTGACATGCTTTTAAAAATAGCATAGGAAAATGCTACAAGAAGTAACTGGATTGCTCAAGGGTCTTGCTGTAGCAAGTTCCACTGGATTCTTTACTGATGTCCTTAACATACAGGATAGCAATGGGATGGACAGGTACAGAATTATTCCTTTTTTAGTATTTCAGATGCTAAAGAAAAACAAGTACAGATGAGAATGGAAGGCTGGAAAAACAATGATGGTCATTATCTGCTCTACTATTTTCTTAGGGTTCTATAGATACTGTCAGTCAACAGAACTCTTAGTCAGGGTATAGCAGCAAGTCGTCTACTTAAGAAGAATGAAATAAAGATGCTTTCATACAGATAGATTCATATCCATGCAGCCTGTCAGACTGAGAACAAGGTAACTGCCAAGAATCTTTCCTATTTAATGATGGTTTTCTGTTGTATTTTGCTCGTAAATAGAAAATTATGATGCGATTTCTGCCTCTTCCATTGTTGTTTTTGATTGTCTGGATTGATACCATCTCTATTTCTTCATGAAGCTTGTAGAAATAAATAATCATAAACTCCTTTACTCCATTCCAAAGGTCTTTCAGTTGGTCAGCTTCAAGTCTTCAGTGTTTGTATATGTTTTGCATGTCCATGTATTAGAGAAAATCAATTAAAGCAATTTCAAAACATTTTACATTTTCATTTTAGAAATTGGGTTCATGCTCCTTCAAGGTTAGAGGGAATAAGACTTGAATAAAAACATACCAAAAGGGAGATCAAAGCATACCAAAAGGTAAGTGAAGCACTACAAGGCATTGTTTCAGAAAATAAAGTACATTGCTGTGACCACAAACAACTGAATCATCTAAAAGTATGCTAAGCTCTGTGAGCTATTTCGTTTCCTATTAAGTGAATTTATGGCAGGTCAAAACATGGCAAATTGCTTCTGATTGACGCCCAGTCACAGCACTGTAGCTATTCTCGTGACAGTGTTGGCGTGGCTACAAGCACATCTAAGTATTTCAGATAATGTGTTTCAAAAAGTTATATTTTAGAAAGTATAAGCTAGGTGTGCACGTTCATTCTGATCAGCTTCTGGCTCTAAGAGATTCTGATTTCACTCATTGGCTGAATATTGGGGAGGTCATTAAAAATGTGGGCTGTGTGGATGTAGCAGTGAATTTTTAATATAACCTTGTTAATATCCAACCTGAGAGAAAAACTATTATCAAGTCCAAAATGCTTTCAGGCACAAAATGTGGAAGGGAGAGACAGGCCTTGGGAGTACGTAGCTACCACCTGCCTCTATAAACAAGCTGCTGGCAAGGTCACCTTGGTCACAAAATGGATTGTTCAGCCATCCTGGTTATAGAGTCAGGTAATATTGTTATGTATTACGAGGTTACACTTTTAGCAAGTCAAGAGCTATTCAGAATTTGCAATGGGTCTGAATTTTGGCTATAAAATAATCAGACAAATATTGGTAATTGGTTTATTTTGTAGTTAAAAATGTTGAATTTATGGAAAAGTTGTTATTAGACTATTACTTTTTTTTTAATATGGTGCACTTAAATTTTACAGTCTGTTTCTCTGAAGGGACTGATTTGATTTTGGCTTGTCTTTCAGATATCAGAAATTTGAATCTGTGTTCTACTGAACTCAAAATATTCAAAAGTTTATCAGTGAATCTGGTTGAATCTATAAATAATTATGGTAGAAAATGATTAGCAGATTTTAGTCCTTTATCCATTTGATTATTTGAATGTCTTTCTAGTGTATGCCAAATGAATTCACAGAATTACAGAATCACTATGTTGGGAGAGACTTTTAAGATCATCAAGTCCAATCCATGCCCTAACACCTCAACGAAACCATGGCATTGAGTGCCACATCCAGTCTTTTTTTTAAACACATCCAGGGATGGTGACTCCACCACCTCCCCAGGCAATTCCAGTACTTTATCACACTTTCCATAAAAAAATAGCATGTTACTGGCTTGATACAAAACTTACATTAAGTTCTCTTGCAATATTTGGTTCAGACTAGAGACTGTGAAGTCAGGGCCTGAGCATCAGCAGGAGGACAAAGGTCTTCAGTGAAGCTTGCTGAAAGCAACAAGCTCAGCCTCAGGCTCTGGAAAGGAGAAATGAGTGACAGTGCTGCCACTCCACAAATGTGTGTGAGCTCTCAAATATCCTTGGTCTGTGTTGTGCTTGGCATTAGATTTGATTTACAGGACAAATTTGAGGTAGTGACTGTATGTTGCTAGGATTTGACCTACTGAAGGAAATGTCTTTTGATATTACTTATGGAAAAATACAGTGGATACAAACAGAGAGAACACCATTATGGAGGAATATAAAATATAATGCACTCTCCTAGTGTATGGGAAGCTAAGGTTTAAGTTTGTCATCTCTATCCTCTATGAGTGATCTGAAAATTAAACTGGTATTTTATAGTTATGGTCTCACTTCTTCTCTGGCTTTACCCAGAATTTTCTCCTTAACCAAAATGACATCAGCAGTCCTGTGAAAACCCTGTGAAAAGGAGGATATTCTGTCAGCTTGCATACACAGCTGGTGCCCTCATTCACTCATTATGTGCCTTTTATTGTTAAAACCAGTAATAAGCTATCAAATTAGTGTCAAGCATCATAGCATCAGAGACTTTTGTTTAGTGGTAGGGTTGATGAACTATAATCCTGTAAATTACAACACCTGATATCAGGCATTTTCATTACTGCTGACTGCAGCTTTACAAGGAGGGTGCCATGATGTGCTGTCACTGCTGCCATGCTATTGACTGAAACCCATATGGTGTGATATCCTCGGGTTCTGGGATGCTTACGGGTATAAGCACTGTACTTCAGACTTACCCTGTTTTCCTCAACCCTGTGTGAGGCCCTCATCTGTTGCAAGCCACGGTATGTATTCTGAAGCAAAAGTTTGCTAAATATTTTAAGTTCCTTAGCATAAACAGCATACAGCTGTGCACAGTCCTACAGCTGTTCTATCCCATCAAAGCAAAGGCATTCCTGTGTACCATACTCTCTGCCATGTTTCATGACAAAATGATTTCAAGAATATTTAGAGACCATTTTCTTCTTCTGTTAGTGATATGTATGTATGCCAGCAAAAGATCTGAGAGACAATGGAGAATTATTCTTCATATGGTGGTAAAAGAGTTTTCAGTAATTCTTAATTTTTTTTTAAAAGCCTCTTAGTAATTTCCTTATTCTGACCCTGTGAGTGACCTCACAAAGGAATGTAAAAGATGGTCTGGCTGACCTATGCATATTACACTGTTGTACTTATAAATGGTATCACATAAAAGAGCAACTATTGAACATTGGTATCTGGCACTATTTCTGTGCTTCTAATAAAGCATTCCCCACACAATGGTGTGTCCATTTGTGTGGAGGGGTCATTCCAACGTGTCATAACATGAAACAGTGTGCAGACTCTGAAACTCAGAATATGTGCCGCATGCTGTGGGACGTGGCATGCAGGCTCATGGGGATGTTTAACGCATTAAACCCTATTGGAGTACTGCTCCAATATCCAATAGGATTACCAAGAGAGAAAGAGCTCACACTTGGTCTTTGCTCTTCTGTACTGACTACTGGGAACTCTTTGGCATATGCAGGCTCAGCTGTGCCTGGGCTTTGTCAAGAGGGAAAGCTTGTTGAGACAGGCCAGTGCAATGCAGGAAAGCAGGCTGCTAAGAGAACTCTTGATGTGAGAGGGCCCTAATGATCCAACTTGCTTTTGTTTTATGTAGTGTCTTGGATGTATTATGAGCAACATGTTTTCTTCTATAGTTAAAACGTAATGATACATCTACATAAAGCCTCCTATCTTAGCTGCATACATGATATTATATCTGCTCAGGATCCAGCATCATAACATGCCATGCAGAAATGTTTGAGGTGACCCTTTCTCTGTGTGTCACAGAACTAAGCAGAGTGATACACTGAATGTGTTGCTTATCTGGGTATCTTTGACCAGCACCGCACTGGGCCACAAAGCACTTCAAAATGCCCAAGGAAAAGAAAAAATTGTCTTTTCCCCAAAAAAGCAGTTTTGTGCTTTCCTCACAGAAGTTGCAAGTGTTTTTTTGCAAGGTCTGGTTTCTTCCCCCATGGATCCTCCTCAGATGCTGTGTCCATGCCATCCTGCCAGGGGCTGTTTATAGTTACCAAAGAGACCGTGAGTCCCACACTGTCTCTAACTTATAGATTAAACACTGACCTTTTGATGTGTGACTAGTCCAAAGAGTCTTAACTGTAAGAAGTGCATTGTGACATTTTAAAAAGTAAATGTCAATCATGGAACTAATGGAACATACACAGTACAGAAGACAGGAGATTTAAGGCCTTATATTAATTTATCAAGAATAGAGAATAAGTGGCACTTCAATGATACCTATGAGGTACCTAGGCTATTTGAAGTCCTACAAAGTAGAAGAACTGGAAAACGAATCTAGCACTAGCAGACTAGTAATTAATCTAGTATTATCCAATAATACTAAAGCTTTTATATTAGAAGCCAAGTTTAAAGTTCTCGTATTGTATACTTGTCACAGAAAATTTTGCATATCCAAAGGGTCAAAATATTTTCCAGTTGTATCAAAACACAATGATTTAGGAGAACAAGAATACAACAATGCCCCATTGTGCTCTAGTTTACAAATACCATTCTATAATTTAATCCAGGACACTGTGGTTATCCCTTAAGGAACATATGGTGTATTAAGCAAAACCAATTAAAAATTCTCAGCTAGATTTACAGATCCTTTTTCTTTGCTCTTTTCATATAGTCTTTAGTATTTCTTTTTTCTGAGCATAATTTTAAGGCACTATATATTCTTGAAATAAAATTTAGCAACATGCTGATATTTGTGCAATAATTTGGGAGGCAAACACTTTGCCACTATACCTTCATATTTATACAATAGATAGTGAAAAGTCAGCAATTAAATTAGCTATCAGTAGCATAAAGAAGCATTATGTGTGGAGTTCCCTGGATTTGGTTGGGTTTTTTTTATTTGTTTGTTTGGGGGTTTTTTTGGTTTTGGGGTTTTTGTTTGTTTGTGGTTTTGTTTGTTTTTTTTTAAGAGCATAATCTTTCGTACTTTTCAAATCAGCATGCACATAATCCTGTTCAAAACCATAGCATCCTTCTTTTTCTGTCTACTGAGTTATACCGCTCAGCCAGTTGGACTCAGCAGTTTAGGATACTCTGTGGTTTCTCAACCCACTTACATATTTAAATAATTTGAAGTTTTTGACAGTGTATAATAAATACAAGTTTTCTAGATAAATAGAAGTTTTCTATTTATTTCATCTAAGTGAATGCGGTGGTGTCTCACCATTAGTATGGATTAATATTGATTAATATTGAAATACAGTACTTAATATCAAACTTCTTTCCTTTGGTTTTCTATAAGTTTCTAGTCCAAATCATATCACTAGTTATGAAATGTTATTTCTTTGAGGCTTATGCAAATACAGGAACATTTCATAACTATTTTTGTATTTACTCACAAGTTTGGTTGATGACTTTCCATCAAGCCTCACAGTTTTACTGCAGTTTAACAATCAAAACTGCTGTTAACCAAGTGTTTAAAAATCATGTTATGTTAAGGAAGAAAGTCAACCATATGTAGTAGGTTTCTACTGACCTAATTTTTGTTGGAAAATATAAGAATAAATTAAAATTCTAAATAGTAGTATTACTTACTTGCCCTTACTAGTGAAAAAAAAATTTGCTTACATATCTATGAACATCAAGATGAACATAGAGTTTTAAGAGGTTAAAAGTGGCATACTTTCTCATCATTTGGAGATTAAGTTTGGAGCTATCAACAAGCCTTTAAAACTCTCCACTTCCTTTTTTCTAGTAATTCACCTTCATAGTGATTAAAATAATGAAGATGGTTTTATATGAGAAAATCACCAATAACAATGAACTCTAAGAGAAAAAATTGAAAGCAAGATTTAATTTTCAATCAATTGATGTGGATTTGGCCTATGTCATATGTAAATTGTGAGACAGGGCTTTCAGTTGATGGGTTTGGGACTGTGTTGCAATGGTAGAAGATCCTATATATTGATTCAGATAAATAAAATTCAGAGAATTAACAAATTAAATAAATTTAAGGCTTGAAAGAGCTTGATCTACAATGATCTCCAGTGAAGGGCATTGCAGGAAGAAGAAAACCCCCTGCAGAAAACCCAAAAATATCTCCTGAGACCTGATGCATAAATGCAAATTTCCTATAAGAGTTGTAGTAAAATTTGGATCTCTAGCTTTTCTAATCCCCATGCAGTTGTTCTTTAGATAGTGTTTGGATACCTGAGATAGTTCTTTAGATAGTGTTTGGATACCTGAGAACCTGAGGTTAGAATTGCAATGTTGCTATTTTTCTGAAGTGGAAATGTACAGTTTTGAAAGCCTCTTATTCTTTTATTTATTATATATGCTTTTTCAATTTCATGCAGGGATAATCTGCTCTTTTAAAACTCTGGAACTGTAGAGTACTCAGCTCTTTCTCACCTGAGAAATAGCCTTGCTGACTAAATGGAAACTGTATTGTGTGATTCATGAGAGTCAGTCTTAATAAAGAAAATAAAAAAAAAAAATTGATAAAGACATCATGTTCCTTAAAAAAAAAGTCTTTCTTGTGGTTTGGAAGCTTTTTTTACATCTAAGATGATCAGCAGTAAAGTGGGTAGCTAATAAGCATTAACATGGTAGCTAACAATTTCTTCATCACTTCCATTCTTTTCCCCTCATTCCCCTGCTTTTTTAGCCCCAGCCAGCATGAAGTGTGCCACTCTGAATCTTGTATAGCTTCTGTATCCATACAGCTATTGAACTCAAAGGCCTTTTAGACTGTTGACAGTATGCTCTTGGATGGAAATCTGTGCAGGAAAGGTTAGGAGTTTGATTGTAGGTTTATGGGTAAAGAAATGACTTGGACACTGAAAACACACTGAGATGTATCAACATAAAATTGTTAAGTGAACTTGAGTCATGTTCAAAGGTAGATGCCACGGGCAACAAAAAACTTCTTCAAATCAATTTAAAGAAGCACAGGAAGTCCTTGTCTGTTCTGTTCACATTCAGCATGGAAAGTGTTATTCTTTGCCCATTATAAAACTCCATTTAAGACACACTTTCTAAAATATGTTTTCACTAGTAAGTCTATGTAATACATTGACAAATTTTATTACATTAATTTTCTTTTAATAGGACCCTATGTTATGGTGCTTTGCAAATTAACATATTACATCTGATGGAAATCAGGTTCCTTGGGCAGTATTAGAAGTTAGAGGCTTGTGTCTCTGGGCTAATAGTCAAAAAACCCTTTCAGAGTTCAGTAGCATTAAAGAAAAATGGCTATCAGGCTACAACACACATAAAATGCAGAAGTATAGATTTCTCTGGCTTTAATTCTAGGTGAGCAAGCAAATCAATTTATTTTTATGTGGGTTTTTTCAGAAGAAAATGTTTTATCAATGGACTTTTTCTAAGATTGTAAGAATAAATCTTTCTTATGAGGAAACTAAAGTAATAGGATTAGAATTTGGACCACATAATCCTATATTTTTTTTTCTTTAAAAGCCTGTTTGTGTTAACTAGTTCTAATTGAATGACTTTAGGGTGCTCAAAAACCTCTATGAGGCCACTGCGTTAAGTGGGATGCATTTCCCGAGTAACAAATTTAATGATCTGCTTTGAAAGAGAGGCTAAGAGATAATCAATAGCTCCCTAAGGATGTGTTCAAGCTTAATGGATTTGACCAAGCAGATTATCCTAGTATTTATAGTTGCTCTTCACTAGATGGTTAAAAAAAGTATGTTTTTTAATGGAAGAAAACAAAGAACTCACATAATCTTATTTATGAAGTTACTCGTGATAGCGGATTTAGTCTTCTTGAATGTATCTTTTAACATGGATTTCATCATGTGGTTTTAAATAATTGAGAGAGTAACTTAATCTTATTGGGAATGGAGCAGTATGCCTTGACATGTGGTGAGGCTCGTGTCATCAGAAAAAAGTCTTGTCAGTTGTTCTCTTGATAATAGTGGTAGGCCCTGCTTAAGAATTACATTTATTTTTTTTCCACTATGCACTCTCAAAAATCAAGTGAGATTTTGGAGGGGGTTTCATTACTTTTTTCTTTGAAAAGCACTTTGCTGGCAGACATTGAACCCTGAAGACTGTCTGGGCACCTTGCTTCTACAAAAGTCCTCAGACACACTCAGCAGTTCTAGTATTATATCTATTACTGGTTTATTTTCTTTCCAAATAATTTTTTCATCTTGACTGCTGTCCATCCACTGAGGTGAACAATATCTTTGAGTATGCTGTGTGAAAATTATTTTCTATGAACATACCAGTAAGAAGACATAGAGAATACTATTTATTTGGTATGATACGTATTATTGCTGAAAATTAAGTACAGAATATATGGTAATATTCTAGAGAGAGGACAAGGAAGCATCGTAAGTCACAAACAGTCATTTGTGTCCCAGTGATGTCACTGCAACTCTACCCTGTGAAAATCCACAGGTAAAATACCCATCAAGATATTACTGCAAAGGCATCTCTCAACCCTTACAACCCTCATATCATGCCAGTTGTCTTCAGGAACAATGTGCTTCTTCTATAACAAGCTCAGCACTAATTTATTTTCATTCACTGGATTGCCCCATCAATGTCAGAATGCCAGATGGGACTGCTGGCTTGTGAGCCATAGAGAAATCCTGTAGGATGGTTTCACTAGGACTGAGAAATATGTCAGCAGATATGACTGGACTTACTATTTTGTTCTCCTGTGTTTTCCCCATACTCTCTGCTCTCTTTATATAGCCTTGAACCTGAGAACCAACACTGCTGCATCTAATGGTGGGAAAGAAAAAGAGGAAAAACTTAATTCATATTGCTAAAAAAAATATTTACCATGGGGTCATAGTGCAATAGGATGGGTTTCATTTTCTAGTAAATATTTTCAACTTTGCCATGTTAGAATAAGAGTTCAGAAAGTGTAAGAGGAGAAAACCTGTGATGATATATGTTTGTAAACATCTGATCTACTTCAACAATTTGGGCAAAACACTCTTCATGAATACCTTGTATTGATCTAAAAAAAGGTTTTAAGGTTTGCTAGGAATTAAACAGGTAAGGTTTGGTGTCATATGGCTTAACTTCTGTGTCAGTGACAAGGGGAAAGATTTATTTTGTATCTGAATGCTATCATCCTTTCTTTCCCTTAAAATCTGTAGAACTCAAGACACACACACATATATATACATATATATGTGGCAGGTTTATTTTAGAACAATTTGGTTGCCGGATGTATGCAGCCATTTTGGTTATTCTATATCACTTAAAATATATGAGGAAAAAAAGGCAAGTAAGGATGAGAGTAAAGATATCACCAGCTGTGAATCCAGAGACAAAATTGATTGTTGCAATATAGATATCAATGCTTGCAGTCTTTATCCACTGGGTGTGAGCAGAGAGCTCAAAAGAGTAAGTTCAGTGGGTCAGTATTTTTAGGCTGAGCTGGGAATGCTTGGGAACCTCCCCTGGGGGTGGGGTTTACACTGATGCAACACTATGGATTGTGCACAGTCCTCTGGTGGAAGGCCCCAGAAGTGAATCTGTGTGTGTTTTCAGGGGTCTTTGACAGTTCATGACCATCAAAGACATGAGAGCTGTTTCTCTCACCTGTGTGTTTGTGCCAGTTGTGTCTTATCAGAAGGGATGAACATTTTCAGGATTACATGTGAATGTTTTGATATCTTCCCTGGTGGGAAAGAAGGGTAGTTTAACAGCTGGGACTCATCAGGAAGGAGAACATTGATATGTTAAAAAGCATTATCCCACCTGGAATGATCTGTTTCTTATCAACCTTTTCACTTATCTGGCTCACAACCCAGATTATTGCTAAACAAAGGTTGGTTTGGTATGGTTATCCTCTGGTGAGTGCTCAACCCCTCTGCCCTTGGGCTGTTCTTCTGCAGGTCAGAGATGTGGACACACCACACCCTGTGGCATAAGGAGCTGTATTAGCTACTCTGCATTTCCAGATAACATTCCTGAAATCTGCTCCATGTAGGCCATCTCTATACTTAGGGTATGATTCTTTATACTGAGTGACCTTGAACTTATAAGCACTAATTAAGTCACAGCTCGGCAGTGGCTGTGGGCCTAGGTTTAAACTACTGAAAGTCCTAGGTTAAATCACTAAAACTACTGTATTTTTCATAGTAATGGGAAATATGACCAGTTTTGATAGTCTAAGAAGAATGGTATGGGAATCATATGGAGACCACTTTTCTCTGAGATGTATGTTGGTTACAGCAGAGCCATCTTTGAATAATGTGTATACTCTGCTTGCGAAATATTTCTCTACAGAGAACTCAGGTTGTGGTTGACATGACAGCATCTTGGCCTCTTGATTCTCAGCTGCTAATTTTTTGGTACTAAATTATGTGTGCTATTTCACTGGTGAAAGAAGTAGATGCAGGCTTGATATGTCTTTATAAATCATGAAAACAGAGCTGTTGACTACTGATTCTGAAGACACCCAATATGGCCTGTCTTTTTTTGGGAATGGGGAGTTAGGGCTTAGTAGATTGTGCACCAGGGAAATGACCTCAACACTTCACTAGCTGAGGATTTTATGGCTCCAATCGGTACTATTTCTGCTTGCCATATTGTTTAATTCTAAGGATGGTCCTCATTGAAATGTTTTTGCTTTTAAAAATGTTTTTCTGTTCTTTACAAAGCCTGTTAACTATTTCAGGAAACTATTTCAGGAGACTATTTTGGAATTGACCATGAATTCAAAGCAAAAGTCTAGGCTGGAGTAAACAATTTAGTCCAAACTCTTGCTCAAATCTGGACTATGATGAATCTATGGAAAGTGCCACAGTTACATAGAAGCGACAGCTTTCACCAACTGAAACCAGTCTATCTGATGCATATGTTTCAGGGCTGGGCTCTAGGTTGTTGTGATTTGTTCTTTCATTTTGGGGTTTAGACACACTGGACACAAAGTGGACCCAAAACTTGGGAAATGTGATTTTAAAATTTCAACATGATCAAATAGATTTTAGGCTACCTATAATGTTTGAAATCCTGTTACATTTAATAAATATGACCCATTTGTTTCTTAACATCTTGTATTTATTTTAATAAAAAGTCATTAATAAGTGCATCTTGTTAAAAAATGTTCACTCAAGTTATCTTGCAAATGTCGTCCTGAATCATTTTATTTGATGGAGATCATAATCTATATTTCTTACCCACAGAATTACTGTGTGTGCTTTGAAATACTCTTCTTACTTTATATTCTAGGAATACTTTATACAGTTTGCTGTAGATAAGAGTCATTATAGAAAAATTTATGTGAGTGTAACTCCCTCAAAAATTAGATAAGCTCCATGCCATCTCTTTTACTTGACAAACTCTGTATGCCTGGTTTTCAGCAAGACAAAGACCCACCATTTTTTTCCTGTCAGATTTCTGATGTGTAACGCTGATGAAGTCCCAGAATCCTGAAGCTGCAAATGACACAGTAAATCAAGTATTCGGGTAGTATTAAAATCTCTGCATGACAGTGTCTCATTCATAGTGTTACCTTTTCAGACTTGTTTTTTGGGCAGGGAACACGTATTGCCAACAATATGTGCCATTTAATGGAGGTTTTTCAGTGTAGAGATCCTGGTTCTGCAATGATTTCTAGACTGATAGATGACCACGTAGAGTGTCAGTGACATATCTAAGGCGGTCTATGCAGGGAATCCATCTGTGTGGGCTTGTTGCAGGAATGTGGCCACATGATAATGTAAAATAATTCATAGAATTCCCATTAATGTTCATGTCAGATTTAGGGCAATGAGCCGCATGGTGCTCAAATGCCAAACTTTGAAGTTAAGTCAAAATAGTTGCAGTTTATTCCTTGCCACTGAATTTTACATTTTCTTCATTAAAAAAGAACTTAACTGTCATCTTACCATGGTACTTGCAACCAGTACTATAAAAAAATGGTGTTTATTCTGCTAGTATTACTTTTTCATATAAGTTCTGAATTTTGATTTCTGTTCTCTGCCAAGAGCTTTATCCCCTGGGAAATACTAGTCACATGTAAATGATCTACCATAGTTATCATCTTTCTTAACAAAAGTGCAGTGTGTACTTATGAATAGTGGATCAGAGAGCTGGGACAATGCTTTTATTTAATTATTAGAGTGATTAAAATCTAACTGACATTCTTGATTGATTTTCTACTCCTCTGCACATACAAAAGCAGAGTGAAAAATAAGGCTTTGATATTCATCAGTATCTATGATATTCAGCATTAATACTTGCAAGAATTACTTTGATATCAGCTTAATATGCTTTTCAGACACACATATAGACCATCATATATTTTATGAAAAAGCAATTGCCAGCATAATGGTAAATATGCTTCTTCTTAAGTGTCAAAAGCTTTGAAGGCTGTGAATCACCTTTAACAATCAGCAATTTTAGAAAAGCCAAATAACTGATTCCATTTATTGGTTCTCATTCCACAAATATTTCTGAGCATCCACTGTGAGGTATATATGCAATCTAAAGAGTTGATTATAGCATCTGGATCATCTATGGAGAGCAATCTCTTATTGAATGTCAGTTTTGCATCATGAGGTTAGAGCCTCTTACCTAAAAATTTTACTATTTTTTGCTGCTCAATTCAGGCATTTGCTCCTCTCTATTATTGTCCAACGACGTACATTTTTTTCCAAAATGTTGTTAATGACACACCTGTGGGACTGGATGCCATCCAGAGGGACCTGAACAAGCTTGAGAAGGGAACCCATGGAAACCTCATAAGATTCAGCAACTCCCAGTATCAATAATGTCTGGAGAATGAAGGAATTGAAAGCAGCCCTTCTGAAATGGACCTGGGGGTCCTGGTGATCAGAGCCAGGACATGACTCCCCCATGTGCACTCATATCCAGGGCATCCAAAGTGTGGGCAGGAGGGCAAGGGAGGTCCTACAAGAAAGATGGGGACAAGCTTTTTAGCAGAGCCTTTTGTAATAGGACAGGGTAATGGCTTTAATCTAAAGAAGGCAGATTTAAACACTGAACAGGTTTCCTAGAGAGATGGTGGATGCCTCATCCCTGGGAACATTCAAGGTCAGGTCAGATGGGGCTCTGAGCAACCTGATGAAGATGTCCCTGCTCACTCCTGGGAAGTTGAACTAGATGACCTTTTGGGATCCCTTCCAACACAAATTATTCTATAATTCTATGATAATCTTAATGGCAAATAATTATAATATCATAAAGACATATTATATATGTCCTCACTGTGCAACTTAGATTAGATGCAGGATTAGAACTTCTGTCTCTTGAAGGAATCAGTGATTGGGACGTCATTCCCTTGAAGGAATCTTTTCACATGTTTAAGTATTCAAACAAGTGTTTAGTTCATTTTTTTTTACTGTGCATCATCTTTATGTCTGAAAAAAAAAAAAAAAAAGGAATAAATAAACTGAAAAAAAATCAGCCTGCATAAACTTTATACAGTTCTGTGGTTGTACTGCCAGACTGCAAAATACATAAATTTGTCTATGTTGAATAGCAAGATATCAATACTTTTCTGCTTTCCCATCCAAAGAGAACAATTCCACATATTATAGAAAAAGGTGAAAATCTCAGTGGAGCAGTTGTCTAGCCATGTGCAGAGAGACCTGTGTGACTGCTTGTTGTAGCCCTGGGCTGCATCCTGCTGCTCAGATGACTTACAGAGAAAGTTCATGTTCTATAAGTCCTTGTTGGTGGTCATGTCATCTTCCAATAATCAGGTCTCCAGAGCAGTTTAAGTGCTGCATTGAATCAAGTATTAAAATAACTCAAAATTTTTTATACCAGTTCTTCAGTATCATTTCCCTGTGAGTTTGCATGAACTGTCTAATGTTCACGGCTGCTGTCTGCAACTTGTCAAGTTGCCCTGGGAGTGACAGAACAGCAGTGGCAGAAGATAAGTCTCTGAAGGAGAACGTTGCTAACAGCATTTGCAGATCCTTGAAGTATCTGCCTAAAGTGATAGCATATCAGAGTGTGTGACTGAAGACATACAGGGGAGAAGCCAAAGTGCCAGCCTGTACAAGGAACTGTGCCCTACCAGCTGAAAGGTCCCACAGCACTAGTGTTGCATCCCATCTTCTCCCTCACTTTCTGGAGTATGGCACGCCAGACATCTGCTTGACCAGCTGGGGATGGTATGTGTGATGACAGACAGGGAGACAGAAAGGACAGGTTTGTTGATGGGAAAATAGGAGTCAGGATTCTGTGGCATAAACCTTGTAATCTGTGAGGTTTGAGAGGGGGTGGACTAACTACCTCAGAGTCCCAAAGTCCCCCCATTCAATTGCCCTCGTGTCACTTCGGTTTATGATAGTCACTGGTGAAGGCTACAAGCATATAGTCAGCACTCCTGCAATACAAGTACATGAATTATCACCTTTTTCACCTTTCCTGCCCTCTCTGTGTGCCTATCTTCAGGAAACCTCCACAGAGAAACCTCCCTCAAACTGGTGTAGATAATCTTTGTAGTGCCCTCCTACAGCCATAATCTCGCTCTTAACTGAGGTTTGTAGGAAAGATTTTACATCAATAATCTTTTTTTCTTCCATAGAGAAATGCTGAGATCAATGACCTTCTAGGATCAGGATATTTTCTGAAAATAGTAGCTTGATCCTTAATGACTTTGAACAAGGGCAATCCAGCTGAGAGTGTTTGTCTACCCAGAAGGAAGAGCTACTGAACTTAGCATTGTCAAGATCAAGCCTTAGATAATTGGCCTGAAGTTTTGTGTCTCATTTTGATATTGTTATACCTTTCCTGCTGACTTCCTTGACCTCATTACTCTTTTTTTTTTTTTTTTTGTAAATCACCAACTGTACAGTTTGACTTATTTGGTTATAAAGCATAAAGGGGGCTAATGATAGAATGGTCAAGTTTTTTGTTCTGTAAAAAAAAGAACAATCATCTGGAAAGTAAGTAAATGCTCCTGAGGGTGTCTGCAGTTATGCAGCTGGGGAGCACTGCTGGCCTTCCTATCACTCCAACTGTCACAGATGTATGATCTACTAATGAAAAAAGCAAATGCTCCCTCATCCACTGTTGCCCTCTGGAATAAGAAAGGGATATTTGAGATAGTATTAAAATGACTACTGTACCTTTAAAGTTGTGGGGTTTTTTTGTTTTGTTTTTGTTTTGTTTTGGTTTTTTTGTGGGTTTTTTTTTTTGGGGTTGTTTTTTTTTTTTTTTTTTGGTTTTTTTTTGTTTGGTTGGTTGGGGTTTTTTTTTTTTTTGTTTTGTTTTTTGTTTTGTGTTTTTTTTTTTGTGATGAAAGCTGATGAGTGCTTGCAATTTCAAAGCACTTTTTGAATGCCTAACCAGTGAAACTCTTTTAATTCTACATTTAGAAGGCAAAACCCACCCAAGCAATTTAATTCTTTCTACAGCTTTCCTGAAACTGTTGCAATCTATGTGACAAGGGGTGGGGATCAGGAGAAAGTGCTGGGAATTTTGATGTTACAGCTCAGCCTGTTTCCAAGTCTTTGCTTGTAGTTTATTACAGAGACAACTCTTCAAAGTCTAAGAAGAAAAGATTTTTTTTATTTATTATTTAATTGAGTTTTTGTCACCATTTGCACAGGAGGAATTCTAAACACATTTTGAGAATGCTGTGGACTTGTGTACCTTTTGAATCTCAAAGGAAGGCACTGGAGGCTGGCACTGCTTGGTGATAGTGAGCACATGAGATAAATGTGATAAGCAAATTGTATCTAAATGGGCAATATTAATAAAACTTCTGGAATGGCCACTATCACTGCTGTGATGGTTTTGGCTAGGGTAGAATTAATTTTCTTCGTGGTAGTTAGTATGGGGATATGCCTCTGATTCCTGGTGATGGCTGAATACTCACATGTCCATGGAAAGTGGTGAATGAATTCTTTTTTTTGTTTTGCTTGTGCACATGGTTTTTGTTTCATGTGTTAAACTGTCTTTACCTCAACAAAAGAGTTTTCTCACTTTTACCCTTCTGATTTCTCCCCCCATCCCAATGGGGAGCAGTGAGCAAGCTTGCTGGGGCTTAGTGGCTGACAAGGGTTAAACCACAACAACTGCTTTGTGGTATGTTTCCAGGACATCAAAGAGAGCCAGCTACTAAGAAGCATTGCAGCAAAGACTCCAAAGCCACTGAATGTAGAAATGGTCCACAGTGCTTCAGTGTGTTGATTTTGTTGCACTATGACATAACACTCAGAATATCTTGGCAAGAAAATAATTATCAAATATGTGTATTCTTCAAACTAAGCTGGGATTTTTCAGCACTAAAACTGCTTCATTTCCACTGTGTCAGTCATCTGCAATGTGATTCAGCTGTGCCATAAGACCTGTCTTTAAACTTGCTTGCTTAAGCTGCAGCTGCCTCAGCAACATAGCTGCAAGCAACAGAATGCAAGAGTCAGAACACGCTTGAGAAGCAGTCAGTACTCAGGGAGAGAGGAGGAACACAAAATGGGGTTGTATCAGCTGTGCTGTAGGAATGAGCAGAGCATATAAAAAAGAAAAATACCTAGGTAGTTCGGTGCCCATCATAGGCACTGATAGAAAGGTGTTTTCTAGAAATAAATGTAGGGGGACATAGAAAGAGAGGTAAGGGTTTTTTGTTTCTGAAGCTGAATACCTCTAATAAGCTTGGTTATTCCTCATTCTAATGCCATTTCATATCTTTGATAAGGGTCATTACCTTCTGTGGATCTTTTTGAGATGGAGACCAGACCTGCATTTTCTGAGATGCACTTATAGCATAAATTTTGTACTGTGGCTCAGTGTTTTGTTTCATTATCTATTCCTTTTCTAATAATGTATATTGTTTGGTTTGCTTTTGTGTGCATTTTTGATCATCTGGCTGCCTAATCTGAGGATGGAGCAGCTGTGTTACTGTGGTGATTTCAATACACCACTACTACCCTTCTGTATTGCTAATTTCTCTGCTCTTGTACTATTTATAAAGTTTTTATTAATAGAGGAAACTGAGCCAGGAAACAGGTGGGCTAAGCACATATCCTGATGGTTTTCTTATTATCTGGATAGCCTGACCTATTTCTTTCATCCTTTTTACTACGGTTTAAGCTTAAGTAATCGTATGATAGTGTTGTCCCCCAAAACATATGGGAGCTTTCAGATTCTTCATTGCTTGCACTTGGTCCTTCATAAAGGCTGAGGAAAGGGTGGTGGCTCTTCTCTCTATCTTTAAAGATGAAGGGAAGGAATAAAATAATACAAAGATATATTTTTATGAAAAGAAAAATCTGTGTGAGGATTTGAGTTGAGAAATTAAAGCCAATTCCTAACGTCTAACAAAATACTTTTCTAGCACTACAAATTGCAAATGAAGTGTGGTACATTCTCTGTTTGCTAAATGGAAAGTGTGATACCAGCTTATTGAAGTAACCTCAATATTGCAAGTCTTCAGTTAACCTTTAAATAGAACAAAGTGAGTCAGACTCAAATAATTATGCTTGGAACAAAGAGATTTGATTACTCAACCAGAGGCCTCTAGCTTTTAACTCAAGGCAGTAATTTTGAATCTGCACTTGCAGTGATCTTTATAAATATTGCTTCATAGTTTAGTCTTCTAAAACTCTTGTCAGGAAACAATTATAAAAGGCCAGCTTCAGGCTTGGTGTAATTAAATGAAGTGAGTGAAACTACACCAATGATGCATTTGGCTCAAGATTACACTGCAGTTGAAATGAAAATATTAAGTGTGCAGCTGGTTTTAATTATCTAACAAGAATAGAATTGTGTGTGGATATTTCTAGAAACTATTAAGGACTTATGACTCGATTAGAAACCCAGAAAGCATCCACTGACGTAGGGTAAACATTCCAGCTGGCACAACTTTCCCCTCCACTATTCTCTGCTCTGTACAAATTTCCAATCTAGGTGTTATGATAGGCAGAGGAGGTGTAAGTTTCTATTTTGCAAGAGTAGTAAAGTTCTCCTCTTTTGCCACCAGTTTCCTTTATGTCCCTATACATATCCTTGCAGTACTGCAGACTTTGAAATCTGGAACAAGGTCAGATTTCAGTGCTAGATGAGTGCTTCCAAAGGAGAGAAAATGCCATCTGATACTGTCATATCACACAGTAGCTACAGACATAATGAGCTTAGAACTTGCCTAGGAAATTGGAAGAATGAGAAAACCCTTGAGCTCTTCATTTGTGAAATTCATAGATGAGATGTTTATCCATTTATTTTGCTAGGAGAAGGAGAGAAGGCATAGTTCGGTGGTATGTTCATAGTTTACCTACTAGAGGACACGCATGCAGCGGTTATGATCATTTTTGTAATAAGAACATATGAAACCTACTTAAAAATCCACAGGCATGTTTGTTTACCTGTCACAATGTAGAATCTCCTGACTTTCACTAATGACTCCCTGCTAGGCTGGACGGGTGTGCCAGGGTAACATCACAAAAAAGACTTAAGAATGTATTCAGCCGGGAATGTGTCATCCCATCTGCAGTGCTTGCTGCTGACTCCCTCAGCAGGGTGACTAGTTTTCATCCTCTTTTGAGGTGTTTTTTACCTCAGGCTATTCAGGATAGCTGAAAGACAAATTATGTGCTTCCAAAGAGCAAAAAAAAAAAAAAGTCATGGGCAGACTTAACCACAGCTCCTAAGTTCCTCTGTGAAGTTGTGCCAAAAATGCAAATACAACTGTATAAACTAGAGACCAAGGACATGGAAAGCAGGTTATAATGAGCAAAATAACCAGCAGACTGAGTAGATTACAGGAGCTATCCATGGCTGACCAAGAACAAGAAACAATTGAGTTTTAGTAGACTTTTTAGGGTTTCTGAACTCTAGGAGAATATTTGATGTGGGTTATGTTTTCAGCCTGTGCTTGCTTTTAATTTGAAAACTTACTGTTTCTTGGGGATAATGTAATTGTATGTAGTAAGGAATAAAAATAGGAAGCACACATTGTGTGGGAAAGATTAATTGCATGAAATATTAACAAAGACCTTTATAAATGAGAAAGCTTAATAGGAATTTATTGAATTAAACAGTTAAATTTTCTCTCATAACTCTTAATTGTAGGATATTCACTGTTTGTGGAAATATGGCATACAAGATATTGTAACTTTTCTTCAGAGAATGCTTGAAAATATTTTGATTATACTTTAGCAGCTGACCTTATATAAATATATTAACAGGCCATCAGTTTAAAAATGGATCTAAGTCTTAGCATAAGCATATCTGATTAATTCAATTCTATGCATAAGTTAAAACACAAAAATAAATTAATGTTTCTTTGGCCATATAGACACATTTCAAAGACATACAAGTGGCTATATTGTTATAAGTAGACTTTGAAGTTTTGCTGGCCATATCGGAAATCAGTATGAGCTAACATGGCAGCAGGGAAATTTTGGAGTAAGGCTTGTTAGATGAGGAAGGAAGAAAATATGTAGACTCACAGTAGCAAATACATACAAACTTTGTGGAAAAGTTATGAAAAATACAGTTATTATCCTGATCTTAATTGTTCATTGTAGTGGTTTCATATTTGCTGAATTTTCTTTATCAGTCTTGGTGTAGTGGTTTAAGTGTCTTTTCTGCTGTGAAATAGGATGAGGAGAAAAGCAAACAGGCCTGACTGAAAAATTACAAAGATAGATTTATTAACACACACTAAAAGGAGAAAATGAGAATCAAAATGAAACTTTCAAAACACTCCCCCTTCCTCACCCACAAACTGTTCACTTTCCCACAAACAACATAAAGAGACAAAACCTGTGATTTTCAGTCAGTTTCCCCATTTAAAAATAATCTTTCATCAGCTCTTTAGGGAGAGGAGTCTCTCTTAGTTTACCATGGAATTTCCCCCACTGACAACCTAGAACAGTTCTCTTGTGGGTTTTAACTGTCACAAAAACAGCCTCCTGGGGAAACCTGCTTCTGTGAAATCCCCTCCCATTAGCAGTTTCTCAAGCTGCTTATGGGTCATGAACTCATACATACTGGGGTGTCACTTTTTAATGATGAACAACTCCAAAGGCAAAGGATTATACATCTCAGGGTACAGAGATGTCTTCTCACTTCTTCACTGGCGCAGAAGGCTTCTCATCTCTCTCTATTCAAGCATCTCATGGGATCACAAGAATCACAACTACTTCACTCAGTCCATCCCCAAAATGCATATTTTCCCCATGATTTAACTCTACATACAGAGTTCATTACCATGGCTCAATAAGAGAAGTCCAGTTTAAAATGGCAAACTCCTCAATCCCTTCTCCCAACGGTCTTTTCACTCTCTCTTCACTGACTGTCCATGCTGGGTCTCCTTATAATTCAATCCCTTTGTCGGTTCTCACTCAGGGAAGGCCAGTGCTCTGGAAGTTCCATCTGTGCTAAAAAAGAGCTAAAACTTGCCCAGGCCCATGGTGGCCATGTGGTCTCTGCAGGGTTGCGGCTCTGGCTGCACAGCTTTGGGATTTCAAAGCCCTGAAGGGGGAAGAGAACTCATGCTGAGGGATCTTGGAGCAGCCTAGCTGGTGGATGCCTCCTGTCTGCCCCTTGGCCACAATCAGGGCAGGCCCAGCACAGCCAGGCCCGTAGCTTCTATCAGGGGCCCAGTGGACATCTCCCTCAGCTCGGCCGGCTCAGGATAGGCTTTAAAAGTAGCTGATGTTGAGCTGCAGCCTCCCCCTCCCCTGCCGGGAGCCAGTGGGGCACCCAGGGAGGGAGCCAGAGCAGGGCCGGGTCTCCCCACACAGGGAGGACTGGCAGGGCCGGCTGGCCTGGGCCGTCCAAAGGGTGGCTGCAGGGGCCAGTTGTTACCTTCTGGCCAGAAGGGAAAAAAGGGCAGTTCCCTGGAATCCTCCGATATGTAACCCATGTGTTCACGTAGACGTATCCCTTTCTAATTAGTTTGTCAAGCTATAACTTCCTGAAAAATCACTTCCTGGCCAAACCACCACATTCATTTATATACTAAAATTGATGAGGCTTTTTATAGAAAATTTTAATGTGACAGTATTTTTCTTAATGTCTCTGGTTCTTAAAACAGAAAACTTGTGCTAAACAATGTCGTGAAAAAGTAACTGCCCACAAGTTGCATTTTGCCTATGTGAATACATGCCTGGATATTGGAGTGAAGTATATTGAAGTCCAAATTCTGTTTATTGGTCTTACTATTCTGAGCATCAGTAAATAATAAAGATACAAAGTTTCCAGTAGATGCTAGTATCAATGACCTTGTCTACTTTTCTTCTAATTTGTTATATTGCTGTAAAAGCCATTTGATGAGAATAAAAATTGAGAGTAGCTCTGATTTTTTACCGCAAAGTATTAGAGAACCATCTAATATCTATGAAAGACAATGAAATACTGCTACTCACGTTTACATGTGCCGAATCGTTATTGCACTATTTATTCTCATAATGCCACCTATTAAAAAAAAACAAAAACTGTAAGTCTGTAAACACCCTGAGCTATCACTTAGCTCCCAGGAAGCTGCACATGTTTCCAGACACCTGTGGTTATGCTCATGAGCATATGCAGGTGTTCCTCTGACACAACTGAGCTTCTCTCATCAGATGCCAAACTCTCATCCCCAAGCGGTCTGAAAGGCTGCGTGAATTTACAGAGAACCCTGTTTCAGGTTTTGCCTTTTACATCAGTGTGAACAGCCTTTTAGCCTCAGAAAGGAACCCCTTGAAATGGTGTGAACTATCAGTGGAAGCCTTTGAAGGACTTTTGATTGAGACTTCTGCAAGACTTCAGCACTGTTTTCCTGAGCTCCTGGATTCAATAAGGCTCAAACAAGACTGCTATCCACCTGTTCAGACATTGGCAGTTTGTGCAGCATGTTGTAGTAATGGTTGCAGCTATGTAGGGAATTTCAGTCCAAGCAAAGAAGCACACAGGTATTTTAATTGCCTGGACTCATGATTTGGAAGAATTTACACTGCAAAACTTGGCCAAGTTATCATTTTCTGCCCTGCCATCAGCTGCACAGCTCACTGAATTTCTTCTGAACTCCCATAATTTGCAGTCAGACACCCTAAGGTAAACCATAACTCATGTTATATATGGCCTGCAAACACGTGCTTTATTTCGAGAACATGAATTCTACAATTGTGCACCAAAGCACAATGTATGTGCATGTTCATCTCCATCGAGTGCATGTTCATCTCCTTGAAGTTAGTGAGAGATGAGAACAGAATTTTGATAAAATGTATACCTGAGGGTTTTGCTAAAGCAAGATTCAAGGGGGTTCTTTTTGCACAGTTCTTTTCTGTGAGGCCTGCAGTTTGCTGTATTGCATTTCAATAGTTCTGTTATGTTGATAAATCTGTGCAATTATTCTCAGCTGTAAATTTTCATAGTTCCAAAATGTGTTGGTTTAGAAAGCAAAAAGCAATAGTTAGCATTGGATTTATAATGAGAAGAATATAGGAGGGGCAAAATTAAATAAATTATATTTGCTTCAATAAGGAGGAAACAATCCTTCCATTTATATTGTCAGCTCTACTTAATTTGTACATGAAAACCTAGAAATTTCATATAGCACTTTCAGCCTCTTGAAATTAGGGCATCTTAACTTTTTTATTTACTAATAAAATAATTATTTGCATGTTGTATATAACATATAGCTATGGGGGTTTTTTTGCTTTGTCTTGACTTTTACACCCATGAAGTCAAACATAGCAGGCACTGAAAACAGTTTGGAGATGATGCTAACACTTCTATAGGACTAATGTTTTTTGAATATCAGATACTGAAATATAAAATACTACAATATGTTTGTAAAGACTAGAATGACAAAATATAGGTCTCACAATAATATTAAAATAATAATTAAGATAGATTCAACACTAATGAGTTAACTTTTGGATACTTGCTGCAGTAGCCTGCTACAGATACACTTGGCTCTCCTCTTTAAGATTCTATGTTCTGTGCATGACTGATGGCATCTAGAGTATCTCTACATACAAACAGAGTTAATTGAATTAATAACGTGGTTGATCATTTAATTCCCTTAGTTTCATTAAATTCCAGTTCTTGAAAAATGGTTTTCAATTTACAACATTTTTCTAATTTTCTAAATAAAATAATTTAGATGAACTTCCTTATACCCTTTGTTTGAAGAGATCTGTCAGAAAAAAAAAGCATATTTTGATCAATTTTATATATATATATATATATATATATATGTAATAGAAAGACAAGCTTAAGACTTACATATAGTCATTAAAGACTGCCTGGTATAAAATTTAAACCAGGAGAAAAAAGGTATTTCTCTAAGAGGCACATTGAGAAGAGTGCTCATTTAGTACTTGATACAGAGCTCCTCCAAGATCCATCAGATGAATTAACCTAAGTATGTTTTTTGGCTGCCATCTCTGATGATCATTCTACTTCAAGCTGAACTTAATGGAGTTGGAATGAATCTTTGTTTAGGGTTCTTGCAATTAAGGTGTAATTATACATTTTTGCTCTTAAATATTTGGTTGAAAATGGTTTCCTTGGCAGTTATAACTTCAGTGGAGACCCATCTTTGGCAGCTTAAACTTAAGACATTTTAACATTTTGGAGCATTTCTTCCACAGGTGTATTCTAGAAAGATGCCCTGAGGTCCAAACTGTGCCAGTTTATGAAATGGCTACTTCTAACTGGAAAAGAGCACTTTGAAGACATGGCTACCATATTCTAGTTGACTTGTGGTTCTCAAAGGCAATTATTTTCTGAGACAATTATTTTAAGCTAAATGAACACTGTTTTCATCTTAGCAATTAATGAACTACAGAGAAAACAATACCTTATTATTGGGGATAGAAGAATAGAATCCAGCTATTAGTGTCTGGCTAGACTTAATTTAAACTAGCAGCAAGAGAAAATAATGACATTGCAAAGTGAGGCTACTAAAAGTTTTAACTGCATTCAAATAGAAATTAAATTAATACAGTTTCTTGTAAAATGTTGGTCTTATAGGCTCAGTTTTCATCTAGAGATTTACACTCTTTGGTGATTTTCATATAGGAGCTAGTTGCACTTCTAATTATGGACCTACATAAAAAGATGCAACTGTGCCAGAGCTTCACACTCTACTCAATCACTGCAGATACTGACATTTTTGAAATATAACTGAAGATGAGTGTTTGAGCTTCTGTATTCTGTTATGCAATGCAATTTTCAAACCTCAGTACCAACTCTGGGATTCCAGGTCACTGAAGGGAAGTCTGAGGGTCTGAAAGGATGACATGGATCGATAATGACTGTTAGAATTGAGCATGTTTGCTGTTTCAGCAGTTAGAGTGTGGCATCCACCAGGTTAGTCTCAATTATCCTTATCCTATTAATTCTCAAAGAGATGCTAAATACCTTATTTTGTTTCCGAACTCTTTTTCAGAGTATCAGTCTGTAATATAAAAATCTCCACAACAGATGCCTTCATGCTGTGAGAACCAGAAAGTGAATATTCCCTGTTTAATATGTCCTTTTACTCTTAAAGCTTGATGACTGACTTCCTGCCTTTGAATTGTGATGTCATCTCTGATGCAAGCTGGCGACTGCATTTAGCAAACGGCCACCTATATCTGAATTCAGGAGAAACCATGTGTGTAACCATTTCTGAGAATTTACATGTCTATTGACACTTGTTTAATCCCACATCTATCTCCACATGCTGACTTGACCTTGTTTTCACATTCTTGACTTTATTATCTTTGTGTAAATCTCCATTTATATCCTTGCACATTTGAAAATTTAATCCTACTTTATCACTTAGAAATTGGATATGGATAAGCAGGAGAGAAAATTGAGTGCAGGAAGCTCAAAGCACAATTTTCAAATCTCATAGTATGAAAAAAAAAATAAAGCTTGTAGCAATTGTCTAATATTTTGCCTCAATAGTAAAAGAATTGTGATAGACATTCAGCAAAAAGAGTCAATACTGGTGTACCAAAGGAAGTTTCAACATCCCCCTTGTCATGAAAACAAGAATTTACTTTTAGGAGATGAAGGAAATTACAGCTTAAACAATTTAGCCTTCTGTTGTCTTTATGTGAAAAATAGCAATGCCAAGGATTTCTGAAGGTTCTGTATAAAGTGCTTGTAAGGACGACTGCAGCCAATGCATCCATATGAAACAAGTACAGTGTGATTGGATGAGAAAGATGGGAAAGAGATTACAAAATGCAGAAGTCACTTTTTTTTTTTTCTTAAAAAGTTGATAGATATTTAACTCTTTTCATCAAGATACAATTTTCAACAGATCTATATATAACTAGTGGCTCTAGTCTACCCATTACTTTTCTCCATCTGCCAGCATCTTCAGATACGCTGCATGGCAAGAGGAATGGAAATCTTGTAAAACAGCTAATGTGGGGTAAATGGCTTTCTTAATTCCATGAATTTTTTCATTAGTTAAAGGAAAGCTGTATTCCAACCATTACACGCAGTACAGAAAATAATCTGTGTTCCTGGTAGTTGATGTATTTTATCCTAACTTTTAGGTTTACTAAATAAATAAAAGAGAAGCCTTTTTTTTTTTTTTTCTGCATTAGTTACAAGGTAGAAGTGTTACAATAGCACTGCTACTCTGTTTCCCAGGGGACAATTCTTCAAGTTAGTTAGGAGAAGACAGTAATTTCTCTGTAGCAAAAATTAGCAAGTAATGTGGTAAATCTTACCTCTAAACCTGGCCAAATTGCACAATTAGTATCCTTGGAAAATGCCACCTTCAACATAAAAGGCGAGTTATGTGAAATCATGTAAATGAAACATTCCAACCTGTAGTGAACAGGACAAAACAGAAACATAAATTATGCTAAATCATCATTTGGAAAAAAGAAATGCATCAAGAATCTAAAAGCACTCTAGTACTGGAAGAAAGAGGAAATTTAGGTGTCTAAAGCTGATGTTACTAAGGGTTTAAGCTTGTAAAATTATTTTAAAAACCATGGGGCCAAGACTTGAAATATATGGAAATTATGGTTGCCATGGTCATAAATTCTTGGCCATAAAAACTGGCCAGGACGATTTTATGCAATTATAAAGTAAATATATTGATCGGTTAGACAATTAAATAAGACATTAGGGATTTACATTACTGCAAATGTTCCAAAGAGTTTACTAATTCAGAGTGCAACAAAGGTATTTATATGGATTGATTAAAAATATATGAAGACATTAAGCGCTTTGTAACTATAGTCCCTAAAAATTTGCTTCACAGATAGATGCTACAGTATTTTTAAAGTTTAAATGCTGAAAGCAGGAAACTATAGCGTAAAATGTATGAAGTGTGCTATTGTTATTGATATTTTACCAGAATTCCTTTTCTCCATAATACTTTTATGATGTCTCAGTGTTGCAGTCTACTGTAACCAATGTTTTTAATAAACCATAATCTTACCTCGTAACACAAGCAGCCCAAACCAGAGCCTTACTGGTGTCTGAGAGCTTACACAATGCCACTTCACACAGGGATAGTGTGTACCAAACGCAGTATGATATTAACACAGTAGCATGTGCTTTGCTACTAAAAGTATTAACTCTGCCCCTCATAATGCAAAATGAATTTAAGTGTAGGGCAGTCCTAGTAAATCTATGCAGATCCTCATTCTGGAAGCAACTCAACTGCAGCTATTTCATTTTCTCCTGTAATGTGAAGAGATGGTTAGAACCTAAAGTTGGCAAATAATATGTTTAAATGTGCTGAAAGTAGCAGAAGAGATAGGAGGAAAGAGAATGCCTGGGACAGAGAAGCAGCCTAAGACCATACATTTGCTTATGGAATTGCACTCATCCATATGATCACGTGGCAGCTGCTAGCTTTATAATTCTTAGAATGCAGTTCTCATACCCCTTCTGGTTGCACTTGACCAACTATAAGATTAAATAAATGACATGTGCACTAAGTATTTGGTTTAATTTACTAATACTTCACAAATATATTAATCTTGTCAGATACTGTGTTTTTGATATTACTTTAAACTTTTCCTAGCTTCAAAGAAATTTAAAGAAAAAAATAATGCCAACTGCTTTGCACATTTGGTTTCGGTTTGGTTTTTTTCTTGTTTGGTTTGTTGTTGTTGTTTTCCCTTACATAAGATAGAAGTGACAGTGTTCATAGAACACAATTGCAATAGCAGCAAAAGGCCAGTCAGGTTTTGGTTCCAAAATACAGGAATGGATTCAGTAAGAAATGGTGGCCTAAAACTATTCATGTTCCCTATGCAAGCCTAGAATGAATGCAAGAGCAGAAAAAAAAAGGTCAGGAGTGTAGAAGATAGTTACAGATGATAACTTAAGCAATAATGTCATACTAACTGCTAAGCCATCAAATGTTTGGTAGCAGTCATGAAATGTATTTCTGTGGTGACTAAGTGGGATGCCAAGGTTATTCTTTTGTACATGTTTTGGAACACTTCTTCCATGAAGGAAGGGAAAGTCTTGATCTGATAATTTAAAACAAAAGCTTGCTGAATGCAACAAGAGTTTGGAAAATCTACTGTACTTCTTTTTCTCAGGCAAGAGGGAATGAGGTATCTGGTTTTGTTATTTGTTCAGATAACTCTGACCACTTCCTTTTCCTCTAATACTTAACTGAAAATGTTTCAGTATATTTTCTTCTATCTCATTATATTACCTAGTGAATAAAAATGAATGTTTTTAAAATCAGAATGAATAAAATGGGCAGCCACATAGGCCAGCGAATAACACATCACATGATTTTTCTGTTGAAGTATTTGAGGGGTTGGGTTTTGGTTTTTGTTGTTGGCTGATTTGTTGTTGTTGTTGTTGTTTTAATGTCTCCATTGAATGTATATGGTGGAAGTTGGTTTTGTATGTTGTCTGACATTTCTGGATCATGACAGTGCCTGAGAAAAGAGATTGATACAGTCAACCTGTATCTGATGGTACTGACTGACTGATGTATATATGTATCCATAGATGCTTTTGTATTTCTGATTTACCTGACAAAAGATTGAACAGAAGTCATAAATCTCCCAGAAAACTACTGGACTGCATGTTTAATATTCTTTGATGTCTTTTTGTTCTGCCCTTATTTAGCTACAGTGAAATATCCTCAGCATATTCCTCCTGTGTACTCCACCAAGTATGCACACAATATTGTTTCAACTGTTTGGATTCTGTACAACATGTGGATAAAAAATTATGAACACTAAAATGAGTATGGAATGAGTTCAAGAGGTTGAACCAATAAACAAAGCTACTGCAGCATGCAATCAAGTTTATTATGTACATGAACAATAAACCTGGCAAATGGAATGCTGAGTAAGTAAAGTATTAGGAACCATTTGGCATTGCTTTGTATTTTGTGTTTATGTGTGTGAAACGTATTTCATTATCTGAAATGCCTTCTAGAGTGACCTGCTGTGCTGTCCAACTGGATAAGTGATTTATGTTAGTATATCAAACTGAGTAATGACATTTAGAGAGGAAGGAGGAACTCTGTGGCAGTGCTACTTTACTCCCTTCTGGAGCCTCACAAAATGTCATTTGTGTCATGCTGAGTGCTGTTTATTTTAGAATAACAGACATTTACAGGTTTGACTCCTAAAGTGCTCTGAGACAGCCTGATAAAAAGGCACAAATGAAAAATAAATAGAAGAATTGCATGATTTTAATGCAGCATTACCAGTTTCCAGCAGCGGCAGAACCGGCCTGTTTGTATTACATGAGAGTAAAGGACCACAAGATGCTTTTCTATAGTTTAACATGTGGTTTCACCATTGAACAGAACGAACATTGTAGCCCTTACTTGGAGGGCTGTCTTAGGTGCATGATGTAGCTGCTCTACGTGCATTCGTTTAAGCAATTGTGGGTAGTAGGATTGAAGAGTAACTCTTCACCAGGAAAAAAATGTTTAATTTTCAGTGGGATCAATGAGTGTATTCAACCTCGTAGGCGGCTGCAGAATCATAGAATGGTTTGGATTGGAAGGGACCTTAAAGACCATTGTATTCCAGACCACCCACCATGGTCAGGGACACCTTCCACTAGACAAGATTGCTCAAAGCCTCAATCCAACCTGGCCTAGAACACTTCTAGGGATGAGGCATCCACAGCTTCTCTGGTCAGGGTCTGTTTCTGTGCCTCACCCACCCCCACAGCAAAGGATTTCTTCCTAATGTCTAATCTAAATCTACCCTCTTTCAGTTTAAGCCATTTCCTTTATCTTATCACTGCATGCTCTTGTAAAATATCCTTCTCCAGGTTTCTTGTATGCTCCCTTCAAGTACTGGAAGGCTGCTAAAAAGTCTCACTAGAGCCTTCTCCAGAATACTTTTTTTCTGCCCAATGGTTTCATACCCTTAGTTACAACTTCCTAACAACTATTGTATCTTTCAGGGGAAGGAGGGGTGTTTTCTTTGTTTGCTTTGGTCTGGATTTGTTTTGGTATTCTTTTTGTTAATACATTTTCCCATTTTCAGTAAAAAATATTTTCTTTCCATATTGTTGCTCCATAGTGATTTCAACTGGGAAAGGATTAAACTGGGAGAGGCAACAGACTTGGTTTACATCCAGAAAATAATGCAGTCACAACACTATTTATACAGTCATTAAGCCCTTGAATCTCATGAGGCATATTTTTTTTTCTCCTTTACAAGTCATATAGAATATATCAGAAGATTTCCTCTGTTTTTAGCATTCTGTATAGAACTGAGTAAAGAATGAAAACACTGTGGAAGAGTTTGCAGCTTTCAGGAACATTTCATAGAAATAATTGAATAGAGAATGAAATTTAACATCCTGCACCAGTTCACAACTTATTTTAGGTGTAGAAATTTCTATTAATATCTCACTGAGATTTACTTTTTCTTTTACTTGTATGAATTCCCCTGAGATCTACCTGATCACTTTATTTCAAAGTGAAATTGGTTTGCTGCACATCTGTCTTTCCAGGACAACTCAGAAAAAGCTGTGTTACCATTGTATTCTCTTTGTGTCTCTGTTAATTACTTGTTCTTGGCTGTGAAGTGTTGCTTATCATGATGGGGAGGTGAAAGCATTAATTCAAAGCATCATAATAAATATAGCAATTTGCAGCAGTGCTTGAAGTAAATATGATATGCACAGTGTTGAACTGAAAAGAGCTTGAAGGCAAAAATGATGGTTGTAATAGTCTGAATGTGAACAGGGAGAAGGGATTGCATAAAATGCTTGGGTGAAAATACTGCATACTTTTGAAGACCCATGCATGACCCTGACTCCATGTCTCCTGCCTTTGATCCAGTCTCATCTCTGTGGCCAGCTTGAAGCATTGTTTCACTGACCCATGCTGTTGTATTCCTAATTTGAACAAATATGCTTACATTAAAGAGCCTTAATTTTTCACTGTTTATACTAAAAGAAGTAACACCACGACCTCCAGATTATTATTTTTCCTCAGTATTCACTGGCTTTTGCCCTTTGACAGTATTATCATTGCGAGCAATGTGGGTGGAGTGACAGAACTGTTTCTCCAGTTTACAAACCTGAGTTGTAATTCCCTGCAGATCTGTAATGAATTTCCACATCCATAGTGTCTTTTAACTGATATGTCTTGTGATTTATTAATGACAGTGTAATCACACGTAGCCATGCTCTGTAAAAGTATGTATGTCAGAGTTTTAATTGGGGTTGAAAATAATTTGCTGTTGGTTTCCTACTGGAAGAATACAGCCAGTGCCAGAGGGATTACCGTCACCCAGCATTTTGCACTGTATTTGGCAGAGATCATAGGAAGATTTCAGGGAGAGGAGCATTCATTGTTATTTTAATTTTATTGGAGAATTATGGATTTCTTTAAAAAATAGGTAAAAGGTAAATATCTGCCTCTTTACACATTATTTATTCCTATTTATCAAGGACTCACTCATTTACATATACTCAGTGTATGTAAATGGTGTTGTGGCTATAAGAAAATGTTTCATTTCTTTTAAAGCATGCTCTGCTTTGATTACTTCAAATGGAAATTGTGCTTAAGATGGGAAGGAAAAATATGACTAAATCACTTTCTACATGCTGTTACAAGAGTCTGAAATAGTTACATTATTTGAATTATTGGACTTTTGTCACATGACATATGTATAATTGTGGGCACAAACCAAGCAAGCTTTTTTAAATTATTATTATTTTTTTAAATGTAGATTATTACACGTCCCCTTACTCTCAAAGAATAGACTGCTCTGTGGTTTCTCAGACAGAAAATCAAAACCCTCTGAAGACAGATAGGTAATGTAAATGCCAGGATAACAAAGTGCTGTGATTTGGAAGATTTGTCAATGATTACTGGCAGCTGTGGGAAGGGAGTTCCAACTGCAGTGGCCATCATCACATCCAAAACATTGGAAAAAATTAGTACTAATGAGCATAAAACACCTCTGATAACTGTATTGTATTCAATGAGAATGAAAATCTGTCCTTGTAAAATCCATCACATGATTTCTGACAAACCTGAACACCAGACCTTCTTCATAACAAGTGACAGAATATAAGCTCCTCCATCAATAAGTATCATGCAAGTAAATTAGGATTTTGTTCTCAGTCATACTGTGTAGTAACCTGCCTCTTCTATTAACCTGGCACTGTCTTAATGTTTACTCCTCTCTCTTGGCATTCACAGTGTCCAGAGACGGACATTTGAAATTCTGTCTGTTTGTGTTATTTCTACTAATCAGGGGATTAATTTTCATCTCCTTCATAATTCTCAATTTCAGAAACATCAATTCAGATAAGTATGTTGATATTTTATTCATTGCTTCCAAAATAAGAATCAGTGCACATAAATAAACCTGAATGGGGGTTGCAAGTATAAATTAACTATTATGCACAATATATGCTGTGCAAATACATGTATTTATAATATCCCAGCACTGAATTATGCATTTTGCCTGATTTAAAAGGCTGAAGTCTCCTGCACAACCCACTGAGAAATTCTTCTCTATTTAATGTACTTCTTGGGAGCAAAGACCATTGAGAAAACAAATGCATTAGTCTGCCCACAGATTTTCCTCATTTAAATTTTTCATAATTTATATTAACTGTGCCAGAACTTTTCTTTTTTTCTTGGAAAAATAGAATATGGGCAGCTGAAACCGCATTCATTGTTTGTGAATGTTTCTAAGATCAGCAAACAAAATATTGCTGCAGCAAATTCTCATCTTCTGTTTCTATTGACTGAGATGAATATGGGTCCAAATGTATTGCTGACATTTTGAGAATCACATGTCCCATAATATAGCTGCAGTGCTTAAATGAAAGGAAGAACCATGTGCCTGTGATAGTTTTCAATGGCAAACGGTTGCCTAAGAAGACAATTTTTTTTTTTTCTGTGTCAGTTCCTAAGTAATTTCAGATTCAGCCTCTAATAGACCAGCATTGATTTTTGCTGTGGTCAGTTTTTGAATGCCAAGCAGTCGGAGTCAGAAAAAAGATGGATATGTACATTTTACAGTAATGTGAGAATTCAACAGTCAGCACAGACAGGAAGGTTTGGAATGTGGGAGCTGCTTGGCTGAATCTTAGGGTAATCTGGCCTTCACGCCATGCGTAAGCAGTGGTATTGATTGGTTACCAGTGATCAGTGGTATTGCCTGGCTATGCAATTACCCTAATGGAACAGTTGTGCTTGTGCTCGGAACAGTCATGGGCGTCCTAGTAAGAGGAAAAACAAATACACAGACTTAAAGGTGGAGCTCATATACCCCTAACCAATCTTCTAATGCCCCAAAAGATTTTGTGTATGAAGCATTTGCTAGCTGGTAGTACATAACCTGATCCCCTCAGTGGTAAGGGTAGTAATGCAATTAGAGTGAAATGATGCAGCTGATCACAGTTGTGGCAACCAGTAAGGCCCTGACAGTGTTGGAACAGGTGGTCTGCTCTGTAAGAGCAGTCGGTCTCTTACAAAGGACTTTTAGATTCCTCTTCCAAAGAGGTACACAGAGGCACTGCACTGAAAAGCTCTTCTAAACTGACAGATATTTTCTCTTTCTTCTTCTAATTCTGAACTTACGGAAGAGATTGTGTCTACATGCTTATAATTGGGATATCTCTAGGAGAACTGTATATTCAAAAGTAGCTTGCATTTTTAATGTATCTCTGTAAACATAGACTTCTACTATTGAACTATGTGGAAAATTGTACAATCTAGTTGGAAATCATGACTGTGCTTTCAGTATTACACATTCATACCCATAAAGAGGAATTTTTAAATGGTGGTCTAAAATTCTTTTTAAGAATCTGCTTTTTTGCTTCACTGTTAGTAAATCTTGCCAAAATGAATAAAAAAATTCCATGACTGTTCAAACAACTATTCCTCTCATCAATTTTTCAATTAATAAAATGCCATGTCACTTTTTTCCCTTCATACTTTAAACACTCTCAAATTCTTCAAACTCTGTAATGACTTTTATCAAAGTTCATTGTCTTTCTCTTCTAAAATAATTAATCTTAAACCCACTAGTATAAAGTATTTTATTATCTGTGATTTTAATATACTTTCCTTATAAATAAGATGAGGAAATTAGTATAACTGCATGGTGGATACAGTCTCAAATTTTGGTGCACTTCATAAACTTAGCGCAAGTGAATTTAAATTTTACTTTTCCCGAACAAAGATAAAGAGATCTTTTCTCTCTCCTTTAAAATATATGCCATGTAAACATTTGTGCTGTCCATTCTCTTGAGGAATATGATGCCATTATTTGGATCCAGCTAGCTTACATGTCTGGACCCAACACCAAAGATTTTGGCTGAAATTTGCTGTTCATTTAGCTAAACAAATGCCAAGTCACTGCTTTAAAAGTATTAGAAGAGGACACTGGTAGTGTAACTGCCTTGGGTGTGGAATGAAGCACATGAGAAAACATATATAAGTGGAATTGCTGTAGGAAAAATGAGAAGGGGAGATGTTTGTTTAATAAAGAAGTGTGTATGTTACAGATTGGAAATACATTGTGCTGGGAAAAAAGTTCTTCAAGAAGCTAAGCAGGATTGTGGATCTTAATATGTATATGAGCCATATCAACAAGTTTTCAATGTTATATTGCATTAAATTGAAAGCAATTTGACATTTCTTGTGTCACATTTATTAAAACATTAGGCACTTCATGCACTATATAGCATAGCTACATAAAAAGAAATGTCTTGAAAATGTTAAACTACTCTGATTTAGTCTGGAAAAAAGTAATCTTCAGTGTGAAATGTATGATGAAGCCTGAATAAATTAATGAAATATTTTAGTATTATGCTTTTCTTTAAAACAATCTTGGTTCATTTTTTTTCTAGTCCTTCCTTTTGAGTTCACGTGATACATCCAGAATATTCTGCTAGTGCTGCTTCAAAAACTTTATTTTAGTGCCAAAACATACCTTCAAGAAGAGAAAACATTATTAAGACAACGTATGAAGAAAACACACAAATGAATCTTAGAATATACAGCTTCCTGCAAAGTGAGTGAATTTAAATATTGCTTTTCCTCAGTGAAGAGTATGTCTCTTTTTAAGTACCTTTAAAATGTAATATGTCATCACAAATTGCAGCTTCATAACAATTAATTTTCTCTTCCCCACCTCTGATCTTAATTAGAGACTGATAATCCAAGAAAGGATATGAAAATAATTTTCATAGCTCTGTTTAGTTAAGTCAAAAAATTTTGTTTCAACTAATTACCTCTGCTGATGATATTAATATTGAAATGACTGGCTTGAGGAGCTGGATTACTCTTGGCCTTATCTGATTTACTATAGTCAACCTAGAAATGAAATCACCAGTTAAATCTCTTAAAGATGTCACCCATGATTTTTTAAAATATTATATACTCAGATTAAAAGGACAGACATGGATTTTATTCAAGTATGTATTTTCATTCTCCAGCTGAAAAGCCATGAGTTTGTTATTTTCATTCAAAAGGTACTTTATTTCAGGTTGCAGTGGTGTGATTTCTCTGCATGTACTTTTAGCTACACATTCACATCACTTTGAGTTGTATTAACTGGAGGGTTTTTTCTGAAGAATTGGTAACATATATCCTGTGATTATGGAATTGAAATATAGAAATAGTGTCAAAGTGATAAAAATGATAAGTGATAAAAGCTGGAGGAGTTCACCTGGTATGGAACAGATGTGCCTCTAAATGATACAAATCACATACAGGAGTGGGTAAAATGGAACTGTAATTTTATTAACAGGTCCTTTAAACTCACATAAATAAAGAAATGTCTTGTTACTCCCTTAAGAGCTTTCACATCAGATCCTGTCCTTGGCAGAAGAGTGAGTGTGAATGGTGGTTATGTCATGTAAGTCTTATTTTCTGTCATCACTAGAGATGTTGCATTCTTTTGAGTTTGGAATACATGGATGAAAGATTTAAGATGTCAGGAGATGATCCTTTATTCCCCAGATATTTTGTAGGTTTTATATTTCTGCTTAGAATTAGAACAAAGCACAAAAAATAGTTATGTATGTAAGAAACAATCTGTGAGCTTTAGGAAACTTGGAAGAGATAGAATTAGAAGATAAAATAATATATTTTAAATTTTTTTTTTCTGTGAGAAGCAAAGAATAATGACAAAGGAACCTTCTATTCACCTGATCATATTTCTTTTGATAGAAATTTAAGAGATTTGTGGCAGAGATAAAAGTACCATTATTGGGAGAGAGTTTAAGTGGGAGAATGTCTACTGAAACTGCAAATACAGTGTAAATGGGAGTAGTCAAGTTCTTTAGCTGAGAGGGTAGCATAAGGACAAAGAGAACAAATTTTGTTAGAGAAATCATCCTGATGTCAGAATTTCTGTAGGAAAACTTTCAAAATGCAGACATGAAGGAAGCAGGAATTGTAGATTACAGGTCAGCCATTGAGAGGGCAGATAACATCTTAGGAGGAACTAAAAAGTGGAAGGAAGCATCAAGAGTCAGCTCATCAGTCACCATGGCAATGGAGAGATCAGGATTCTGATGTTAAATCATGTGCCCTGAAGCACTGAAGCACCTTGGATTGAGTGCAAGGGAGATGCTCACCAACACCTGAGAGAGAAGCAGGGAGGAGGAGAAGTAAGGTCTGCTGAGGACCATGTAATTTAAGGTCCTAGCTGCTAACAGCAGACTGCTTACATCAGTATGTCCAGACCCATGTTTCTTCAGGCTTGTGCTGGGATCACAAGCTGCCCCACATTTTTGTGTCTGAGACCTCATGACCCAACAATGCCTTTGGTTTTCTAAGCCAGTGAATACAGTTGGCAGTGATGAAATAACAGCTTTGTTCTTCTGGGAGGCAAATGTCAGCTGTGTCTGGTTTTGAGGTGAGCTACTAGGAAGGCTTACATAATTCAAGTCTTAAACCAGAAAACAGATTAATTTTGTAGAATATGGTAGGGATGAAGGCAAATTACCAGTGGTCTGTCTGCTATAGGCTTAACAAGGTGAAAAAAGGATTGTTATATACTTCTAGCAGGATGCTTAGTTTTTTGTTCTCCTATTGAGCCTTGTACTTACCCCTAATAAAGGATAACCAGAAAACTGAGCTCATTAGTGAAATTTGGATCTTTTCCACTCCCAGGCCATGTCTTCAGTATCTATTTTGCGTATTGTACCAGACTGAGCCCTTTAGGAGGAATTTTACATTCTGCTCCTTTTACTGGAAGTGATATTACAAGGAGTTCTTTTATAATAAATGAATCTTAAAGGTGTAGGTACTGAGTTTTGTAAGACTGGAACTTTAACAGCAGCAGATAAAATTATGCCCACAGTTCTACTACAAGCCTCATTTTGGAAGGACCTGTTAATCTTCTACAATAATATACTAATTGGAGGGGACAAAAAATAAAAGGCTGGGGTAGCAGAGAGTACTTATATTCATTAAACTTTTGTATTTCAGCTACCTGAAAGGCCTTTTTGCTCTAAAGGTGCCTGCTTAATTAGATAATTGCAAAGTAAACTTTAATGGTTTCTCTAATTTCTTGAGAATTAATGTGCTGGGAATTGAAGGTATTCTTTGAATACTGGAGACAATTTCTACAATCTAGCATACTGACAAATGGGCAGGCCATAAGGGAGAAATTCACAGTCCTGCTGTATGTACTCTGTTTCAAGTGACTGTATTTGTTCTCTTTTTTTGCTGAAAAGGTGTTTCTTATTACAGACTGTCAGCCCAATACCATTTTTACCAGACTGGCCATTTTGGGATGCTGCACAACCAAACACAGAGATGTTTTGGGAGAGAAGCAAGGATACCTCAGCCTGTTCTCTGGATGCAAACAGCAGTTCGTGTTGTGCTGTGCTAAGGTGTGTGCTCCCCCTGTACTCCAGAGTGCAGAGCATGTGGAGTTGTATGCAAGGCTGACCTCCTTTCCCTACTGCTCTCAAGCAACATTGTTTGACTAGGCTGGTGAATTATATAGTAGTCACTGATGCGCTGAGCATGAATAATTCAAGATAGATTGAATTTTAAACTACTGAGAGCACTCTTGGAAGATAGATGAGCAGAGGTGGGGTGCAAGTCAAACCCTTGGCACCAAAGTACCAAACCTGAGGCAAAGAGAATACCAAGCATTTAATTGCTTTTGCTGTGCCCAGTGTGATGTGTGTCTTCAGCATATGGGCAAGAGCAATGGGGGAAAGCAGATACAGGCAGTATGGAAAAAGGCACATATGGCTTACAGAGCAATCCATGCCTCAGCTCAGAGAGGCAAAATACCTCCTGTCTCATGACAGATGTTTAGTGTGTCCCCTCAGGGATGCTTCTCCCAACAGATTTCAGAAACTGTCCAGTGTTTCAAGGCTAAAGGGGGAGGTAAACCATCTCTCCTTGGCACTGTTCATTTGGCCTTGCCAGATAAAACATTTTCCATGTTTTCCCCTAAGTGGGGCCAAAAAAAATCTTTTTTTTTCTCTCAAAAGATCAGAAGTTACTTCTGACTCTCAATAAAAGGGATACAACACAATTTTATTAAATTAGAGATACTGTTAGCTTCTGGTATTCCTGTTTACTAAAATGGTATCTGTTTACTGCAGTTTATTTATCTTAAAGAGCATGATGAAGTATGTCAATATATCAAAACCAGAAAGCATCACTAATAGTTCATTAGTGTTCAATAGTGTATTAATGTTTAAGAGCATACAGCATGCTAGAGACTAGTAGCATTTGTTCCGTTCAACATATTCATTAACAACCATCAAAATAAATAAGTAAAATAATAAAATCCAGGTGTCCCCTAAAGAACACAACAAAAAAAGATAAATCCATGCATATGCTTCTGAAAAACTTGGAGGCTAGGTGTGGGAGTCCAGGGCATTCCTTTGGAAACCCTGGATGAACAGAGACCTGTACAGGGGGGTTTAGAACTGGTACAGGGGGTCTGAGATTTGTACAGGGGGGTTGCAGACCCTGGCATAGACCCCAGACAGGCAAGGGCCTCAATTATAGTCCATGGGAAAAGTCACCAACATTATGGGAGGAATTGCAAGGCCTCAAACATAAAAGAAAGTATCAATATTTTCACATTAGGAGTTTTAGAATAGGGGTGACCAGAGACAAGGATTCTGGGCGTTGTCCTAGAGTCTTCTCCTTCTTCATCTCCATTTTGTGAAGTGGTGATGGCATGAAGTAAATTTAGAGGGATTGGGTCAAAGCAGAAGACGCCTGTTTAGTGTAAAGTATATGTATTGGTCACAATTGTAAATAAGGGGCACATAATTTTCTGTATATAAGATGACGAGCTGTGGGCAGGCGGACAGTCGTCACCTGTTGCCCGTGCTGTCCAGACCTCGGCTGAGCTCAGAGAAAATAATTGTGATAAGAGAAAAATAAGCAAGAGGAACAGCCTTGAAAACAAACATCTAAAGACTCCTTGTCTTTTCTGCGGGCAGCTCGGGGCTTTCCGAAGGACAAAGGACAGTGACCACCCTGATCTCGGGCAAGCTGAGACCCCGAGAGCTAGGAGACTTTTAAGTGCTGTGATACTTAGTATCTCTTATTTTATTGGAAGAATTGACTATGTATTTTATTTGCCTCATCTTTTCCCCAGAAAGATAAAACACATACAAACCCCTCAATACTAACACAGGAGGCTATAGAGATTTTTTTTTTTTTTTGTAACCTGTCAGCATTCTAAAATATTTCAGTAATTTAAAACGGCTAAGTCAGCCTGGAAATTTTTCTTTCTACTAATCTTGAACTTCAGAGCTATCTGCTTTAGAAGCAGTGATTCTATTTACTGTAATATGCTTTATGGCCAGATTTCTAAAGGACCTATTAGCCACATTTATAAGAGGACAAATACATGAATGTCAAATCAATAACTGCAGTTTTCTGTGTAGATTCTTCAAATAAAATATTTTTTCATGGTTGTGAAAGGAGTGCATATTTTTACAAAATATCTAATATGTCTTGATTTAAATAATAAAACCTTAAACCAGTTCATATATTCCCACATGAATATATTTTAGCACACAGTTATAAAATTCCCTTTACTATTAGATAGTATTTAGGTTGTTTTTATGTATTCCAATGCTTTGCAATCCTGACCTTTAAAATCCTGAGATTTTAGAGGCAGTAGACATAAGGTCTGTATTATTTAAACACTGTAGCCTTTGAGGCATCCATAGTACAAGAGTGTTATGTTCTTTGAGATCAAAAGGCCAGCAGTTCTTGGGTAAGCACATCCCTCGTGGATTAATTATAATGAAATTACTCATTTGGAACACTATGCCAGAGCTTTGCACTATCATCCAAGATGCAGTAAAAATTTCATGTGAATGTTCTTTACACTGGAAGAAATGCTGCAGTGGCAAAAGATGTTTTATTTATAGCAACCTTGTCTATAGAGGAGAGGGAAGAGCTACTGCACATTTTGAGAGCCAATATTTTTACTGTAGCATGTACTTTTCCTTCAGCTACATTACAGCTTTGATGCTTAAAATAGGTGAACATCATAGGAAGAATAAAAATGCACTTAGGTATTTTCTTCATATCGCTCAACTTTGAAATCTGGAAATACTCCTTTTAAAAACTATTAGAGACATTTTTACTTTGAACAAAATACCTGAAAATAGAAATGTCTGGGCTTTCTGAAACATACTTCAGAGGAGATGGCATTCTTGAAGATTCATCGATCACCCCCAGTCTGGTGAAGTTGTTGGGAATTGCATCAGACCCAAGTGTCCTTATAAACAGGACTGATAGGTCTGTAGGCTCACATGGAGCTCCTTGTCTTTATGACTTCGGTCTGTGCTTCTAATATCCAAACCAGGAGATGTCCAGCTTAGCCTGTTTTCTAAGAAGTTGTTTATGCAACTCCGCAGAAGTTCAAGACAAAAAGCAGAGCTTGTTCAAACTAAGGTACTACAATATTATTATAGTCCATGGATGGAACTGCTTCAAATAGCCAAGGGGAGAAGGCAACTTGAACTGAACAGACCAAAGGTAGTGTGCTGGAAATAAGATTTAAAGAAGTATCAGAACAAACAACTCCATTTTCCCATCTTTTAAATTCTCTTCTGCTATGACTTTATTTTTAGTTTGAAAAGGTTAATTCCTCTGCAATCTCTTGGACCATACAGCTCCCTGGGCTCTTATCCCACTCAGCTGTGGATGACTACCATGAAGCTAGAATTAGGAACCAGATGATAAACTTTTCCAGTTAAAGAAGAAAAAATTTGAAGTACAGCTGACATGTGAGAGCTGTGCCATGCTTGACATGATGGTGTCTTTATTCTCACACTGGGTTTTTTGTTGTTTGTTTGTTTGTTTGTTTGTTTGTTTTGTTGGGGTTTCTTGTTTGGTTTGCTTTGGTTGGTTGTTTTTTGGTTGGGTTTTGTTGTTTTGTTGTTGTTCGTTGTTTTTTTGTTTGTTTGTTTGTTTGTTTGTTTGTTTGTTTGTTTTGTGGGGAGCATGTACGGTTTCTCTCTTTAACCACAGGGTCTAGCTTAAGTAATCAAAACAGCATCTTGTGACAGAGAGCAGTGCTGAGTAAGGGTCAAAGCAACTTTGACATTGGTGCAGATTTGTTATTTATGGAAATGGCTGTGCTGTTCTGTCCCTCCAGCAGTGAGTTCACACTGGAGGCCAGAGGCTGCCCCAGGTCACTGACACCAGAAAATACCTTCATAATACTTGAATTTTCTTATCTTCTATTTAGCTAATTTTCTTATATTTTTTTTCTTATTTTCCTTGAAGGGAATAAATGACTTTACAACAAGCATGCTGGTTTATCCCCAACTCTCTAGAAATGGTAGTAACTGTTTAAAGTCTCACATGGGACTTCTTCCTTAGAAGAATCCTACAAAGCTAAACATTAAGAGTAGCTAAAACAAAACAAAAAGATAAAAAAAGTTAAATAGGAAATTGATGTTTGAAAGATCTCTGTAGACAGAGCCTTTGTTAATATAAATGCATTTTCTCTCTGTATTCTTTGGATCTATTTATTCTATCCAGGCTAACACCCATGAGATGGATCAGATTTCAGGTCCAGGGATTCAGCAGGGACAGTGAACCATTTTGTTAACATAAACCATTACATTAAATTGAGAGAAACAGTTTTGATTCCCAAACATCTATAGATTTTATACCTATCAATGGACTCCATGTAAAAATATTGGCTTTTCTGAGAGCTAGGAGCAAGAGATGATTGGAGTAAGACTGTACTAAAGACTATATCTACTGAGACTGGTATTTTTACTAACGAACTTAACGGATATCATAAAGCAGATTTTCACAGTTGGAAAGATTGAGGTGACAAATGTGAGGTGGCAACACAATATTCTAAAGGTGACCCTGCTGCTTGGATGTGCCAGAATCTCTCACAATCTCCATTTCATTTACAAGAATTTAGAGATTGATGGAGAGAGAGGTTGTACAAGCTAGGTTCAGATTTCTTAGACTACTCATTTTAGAAATCAGCATGAACCTTGATTATAAAAAATTGGATGTTCCAGCTGAATGGTGGGTAGACCATTGGATTGTATAATTTTTTAGTTTGGAAATGTAAAATAAATTTCACTTTTATCAGGTTTGAATTTCTATTTATGTCGAATGATAATGGGATACCTTAGGTAAACTAAAAGAGCAGTCCTAGAATTATGGATGACATTCCAGAACTACAAACATAGGTATACCGTGAATATGAGACAGAAAATATAATTCATATTACAAAAATTTCAGAAGAGCTGTCTCTATAATTTCAGTTTAAAAACAAGAGAGGCCTATACCTCTCCCAACCTCAATTATGCCTATCCCACTGCTCATAGTGATACTTTTACCAATTTCTATCACTTTAAATCACTTCTCTTACACCAGCCACTTGTCACTTAACCATAGGATATGCATTGTTTTCCTTCAGCTTCATTATACTTGTGAGCATGAACTTTATTAGATAAGGTATATTCTATGTAACATCAACTTCAGCAGTTTTGACATAAATTCCAGCAGATTAACTGAGTTATTTAGGAATAAAAATTCTATATAATCATGTAGGATTACTTGAGATGAACAAACAGATGTACTTGTTTTGAGGTCCAAATAAACATACTCAGCTGTGATTCTACCATCATGAAACTTTCATCATCTTCTTCTTGAAAGTACTTGTCATTCTATAGTTTTAGTTTAAAGCCAAAATGCACCTTTTTTTCCCAGTGCTATCCATTGTTCCTCCAGAAAGGAGGAAGGGCTGTCCATGAAACAGGACACATCAGCCTAGGAATTGCTATTCAGGATTAAAACTTTATTTCTATGGAATTTTGATAAGTAGATTCTGAGAGTTATGCAAAGAGGATTTTAAACCATTGTTTCATGGAAAGCAGTGTAGCAACACCTCAGAAAAATATATGTGTTGGCACATTCATGGTGTAGTGCTGCAGTATGAGAAAGAGGGATTTGTTAATATCCAGAAGTAGTAAACACATTACCACAAAAGTTTGACTAATCCTCGCCTGCTATGCTCCTATCTTAAAAGGAGCTTAAAATTCTTTACAGTTTGATCCATTGTATGGAATGTCTGAGAATTTAACCCGACTCCAGCAGAAACCAGTACAACTGTTGTAAGAATAATTTTTATCCTGTAATCAATTTATGTCAATGAAACAAGCACAAGGTGTTCCCATTCCAGTTGGCTGTCCCAAAACTTATTTAATGTGTCTCAGTATTGTTGGAAATTTTGGTATTGTGATACTTTGGAGGAAGAGGATAAAGAGGAAACAGGCCTGGGAAAGCTGTTGGGAGCTTTGGAATGAGGGTTCAGAGTCCTTCAGGATTTCAAGGGAGACAACTTTTGTTCTTTCCCTCAATTATTAGAATAATTTCTTTTCAGGACTCAGAATTCCTCTCTACTTTCCTTCAATCTATCTCCTTTTTCACACAGCAATATTTGTTCTCACCCCTTCCAATTAATGTGCAAGAACAAGCAACCAATTCTCTTTCATTTGCTTATTAATTTGCTGTAAAGAGAGAGAGAAATTCTGTCTATCTTTTGATAGAGAGAAGATAAAATGACAGAAGAGGGAACTCTCTGGCATATTCTCTTGCTAACAGGTTAAGTAGAAATCTAGTTATGTGGCAGATTATAGGAGAATTAAAGTCAGCTTTTGCACATAAACATAAAAGCTACCATGCCCTCCTGCCTTCTCTGTGCTGCTGGATTGATGTTTGAGCATAAATTATCACAGTTTAGGAAGTGACTGATGAGTGAGACTCATAATTGCTTCTCTTTGAGTGAAAGAAAAGTAGAACCTCAGGACAACTTGATTCAGCTGCTGCTGCTTTTGATTTACAAGCTCTGGGGTGAAGGAGCATGAACAGTCATAGCTGGCTTGGGGTAGGTGCAAACATTTGTTTTACTGCTATTCTCATTTTTGTACAGTAAGTGAAATAAATACAGTGGCAAATAACATATTTTTCCTAGAATAATTACATGACTACTACTTATATTGTACAGACAATCATACATAAGCAGAAATGTGGCAATAGTAGAGTATAGCTAGAATAAGAATTTTTTGCAAAGGATCTTCATATAACGAAATAATCTGCTTTATGCTGCTAAGTAGCTCCTCTAGCATACTGACATCCCAGCCTCTAACCAGTGTATTTAGCTGTCATATTCAAACATGGAGTTTTTATCTCTGTTCAGGGCTTTGCAAAGAGAGTCGAGTTGCAGTAGAGCCATACTGACACCAGGAGGTTACCAGCATTACTGGTCAAAGGTGGATGAACGCAGAAGCATTCTCAGAAAAACTTTTTTAAAGTTCAATCAGTAACCAAAAATGGACAAAAATAAACCCTGAAATGTCCACTTTCATTTCAGATTTTTTTTTCCTGATGTTCTATTTTCAGGATAGATATTCTCTTGCTCTTGGGGATTTCAGGCTTTTCAGCTAATCCTGCATGCCACATAACTGTGAGAATGAGGACTTTACTTTGATAGTCACAATTAAGTGCAAAGGTATTAATAGAAAAATCTCTGCAAGACTAAATTTGAGGATCCAGTGAAACAAACGAAAGGTACGTGTCTGAAATTCCAAATACTAAAATATTAGAGAGGTGATTCTCCTCACTTGGGGTGTTTTTCTTTCTTCTATTTATTAAGATGTAACTGGCTGCAACTGGCTAACTTTTAGCACATCTGTGGAGCCATTATTTTGGCTGCTCTCTCTTGCCAAAAGCAGGAGAGATCAGTTTGAAACTGTTATGAAATTTCAGTTCTGTATCACTACAAACTGCTTTTGGAAAAGAAAATTGCAGAGCACATGCCTCTGTGGTGCACACTATCCAAAATCAGCCCTGTAGAAAATGCATGGCATTTGCAGAGGCAACTAGACAACTCTTTCAGACCTTTTGAAGACTGAGCAGCAACGATCAATCAAGAAAACAAGAACAGAAAATGAAATTTGTGAGATGGATGGAAACTTTTGGAACTTAGGGGAAAGTTTATACTTCCTCTTAAATTTAGGCTTGACCATAACCAAAATATCAGGAAATCATCCTGGATTTCTTTGTTTAGACTCATAAGTGTGAGGCTATGATACCTTCTTTAATATCAAGTCCATCTTACTGTGTCATGCTCAGAGATAATCTGGTCAGTGATTCTTAGTTTTTAAGCAGCAGGGAAGATGAAAATATGAATTTCAGGTCGTGACGTTTTATCTCAGCTAACCAGCTTAGCAAGATAAATCAAAAAAGTATATCTTGGTATTACAGCTGTTCTTGGTGGGTAGAGGTTATCAGACATAGTGATAAGGCCAAATACTGGTATGATGCACCAAATCCAACTCTAACTTGGTTAATGTGTGATACAGGCCTTAGAGTATTTTTCTCCATAATGACTTGGTTGTGTCTTTGAATACTGTTTTGTAAAATATGATACCTTCTTTGGTGTTGCTCACTGCAAAGCATTGTTAGGCATTATGACCTCATTCTTTAGGATGGGTAAGTTGAAATAGCTCTGTCACCTGAATTTAAATTAGGGAAGACAAGTGAGTATTAAGTAGCTTTTTTTGGTTTTTTTTAGGGAATAAATTTGAACTATTAGTACCTGTCAAAAACATGAGGGACAGAGAAGGGCCGGACAATATAGAAACTCTGATTTCATTGAAATGTGGTACATTTTTGGAGGGGTTACCTGCACTGAAGTGCAGACTGTGCAATTATGTGGCCCTAATTCCAGCACAGCGTTATTTCGTAGCATTTGTGTTTCCTAACAATTTTACGTAGGGATTTAATTCCAAGCGCTAGCCTGAACCCTTCTGCTGCATCACCACTAGGTGGGGAGGTCGGCTAACAGTTTGGAAAAACCTGTGCCTTTCCCTGCGGGGCGAGTTACAGGATCCATGGCCAGAGCCCGGTGAGCAGGGAAGGGATCCCGTGGGCGTGGGGCTGGTTCTCCCAAAAGTTTAAGCCCACTCTGCATGGGAACCCAGTGTGAGCCTGCTGTTTGAGTGGGCTAAAGCTATGCAAAGTTACTCCAGCTTCAGGTTAATTTTGACCTTTTTTCCCAGTGAGTTGTGAGATTTAAAACTGTTTGCATGAAATTAATCATGACTTAGATTCTAGTAAAAAAAAATGAAAAGGAGATTTGAAGTAAAATTACTTTTTTCTTCCAGTGAAATGTTTCTTACATTTAAAATCTCTGCTGTATGACTCCTCTCCATATTTTCTTGTTAAAAATATTACAAAAAACCCAAACAAACAAAATCCCCCAAAACAAAAACAAACACAAACAACCAAAAAACCCCTACAACACCAAAAACAAGTAGAAGACTGCAATAATGCTACACACAAAACTAAACTCTAGCTGCCATACCTAATATGTCTGATCTTTATAATTTTTAGAGACTACCAAACTTTCAATTGTTTCCTTCATTCTCAGTCCCTCCATCCATCCTTACTCCTTTATTTATCAAAAAGATATTTAGACACCACATTTCCACTTCACATTCCCAAGTACTTAATGAAATAAATATTTATTTTCATTTTAAATCATAACTATAATGAGTATACAAACTACACTTAGAAGAAAATTTGGAAAAACATAACACTGTTTAATTGGAAAAAATGTGAAAATTCAAGTTTGGTTTTTCAAGTGAGCTGAAATGTCATAAATGCTGGCTAATAGCAGAAATATTTATATGACTTGGGTGAACAGAGGCACAAAACATAAAATGAAGAATTTTTTTTCCTGCCTAAAAGATTAATCTTATAAAACATGAGAATCTTGCAAGGAAAACAACAATATAGCAAAGCATCTGTATTTTGAAAGTACATTGTTTTTAAATATTTCTTTCTAAGTTATAGTTTGCTGTACTTATTTGTCAAACTCACAGGACAAAATCCTAATTGTAAACTTTAATTTCCTCTCCTGTCTTACTTAACTCATGCCATTATATACGTGTAGTACCTTTTTCCTTCCCAAGTGAAAAAGCTAGAACTTGTTTTCAAAGCTGAACTGCAGTTCTCTGCCAGAGAACAGCAGAGTGGCATCTAATGTACAAAGTGCTGTGAGAACTGGGAGAAGAAGTGTGTGAATGTGTTCTGGGTTTTTTGTTTGTTTGTTTATTTGTTTTATAGATCTTAAAAGTGAATTAAAAAAACCCCAACCATTGTTGGACTTTGGAGTTTTTGATTGGCCAAAAAATAATCATTTACATATTAAAAAAATACAGTAAATTTCAAATTCATTAAATAATATACTCTCTGACTAGATATAAAACTGACTGAAAAGAACCAACAAATATCAGAGAAAGAGGCAAAACCAAATTCTAAAAATATAAACTGTTGGGAGAGAAAGGGAAAGCATGACCTGGGAAAACACATAACTGTGTGTTATCATCTGGTTGACAAGGTGGTGATTGGTCAAAAATTGGACTTGATGCTATTGAAGGTCTTTTCCAACCTAAGTGATTCTTTGATTCTGTGATCTCTAATAAGAAGGAATTGAACTATGATCAAGCTCATATTACATAAATACATGCTGTTGATTGTTTTTTAATTTATCTTTTTAATTTTTAGAATTGTTTTCTATCAAAAGCACTGAGTCAGGAATACATTTCACTGCTGTTAGCTTGAAGAAGAAATGCAGCAAAGGGTTTCTGGTCTCATTGCTATGGGAGACAAGAAGGCTGTCAGACTTTGTTATATGGAAAGCTGTCTGGACCTGGCTGAAATTCAACAAAAGTGATTTTTACATTTGAGACAAAATGTGGATGAAATCAGGCAAAATACCACAGCCTTTCCATGTGTCATGCATCTCTGCTCAGAACCAGCCTTCCCATCTAATGCTGCTTCCCAAATTTGTCTGGGCATAACTAAATGAAATGATCTTAAATCTGAGTGACACTGGATGTGTTATGGTGAAAAGACACTCATGAATCTAACACATGACCACTTATTTGCATTGGTGTCTGTACGTTTTATAAGTGTAAAGAAATTTTTCTCAAGTGATCAATTCCATTGTGTATCTCTCAGGAAAACTTTATTTTGTTGATGGCAGGTTGGAAATGGAATTTTTGACTTGCATTTCTGTGCTGAAAGCAAACGAGCAAACAAAATACTCTCCACAGTTCTGAACCCATATTGATAAATTATTCTAAAATGTGGAGAATTTTGAGATTGTTACTGTAAGTTTTCAGGCTTCAGAAGGGAAGGGTAAAATGGTTACATCCACTGTATTTCTTTAGTCTATTTTTTTGTCTTACATGACATAAACACCGTGTTATATAGATTTCTTAGGTCCAAATGAAAGAAACATCCTTTTGTCTGTCTTCCTCTGAATCAACTGAGCTATAAATGCAGGTTTTAGATCTCCAGAATTTCCATAGCATCATACTGGAGATCATATCCTTGCTCCCATGAACATTTGCAGCCACTGGGTGGAGAACTTGTCTAACAAAATATCTCATTATGACAGAGTGAAAATCAATCCAACTGTACTTTGCTGGCTGGGCAAATTTGTCTAATACAGGTCATATATTAGGCTCTTCTTTTTCAGTGGTCAACGCGGTTCAATTTCCAGCTAGGACATAATTTGCACAATAACCTGAAGTTGAAATTAATACTCAGAAACAAGCTGTACTGGGCTTAAGAAAAATCCATTAAGCTGTCTGCATTAGAGGAAAAAGCTGACCAATGGAGTTGAAGCACATTTGTTATACTGTAAGAAGAAAGTTTCAGACAAATATCACAGGAACCAGGATGACACTCCAATAAGGTAACTTTAGGTTCAATCTCAGCTGCAAATAAGAATATTATTATGATGATTTATTTGTAGTACTATCTTGTCCAAAGGAATCAAATGAGATCAGAGCCCCCCTGTGCTAAAAATTCTGCTCTTGTCTCCAACAGAAGACTGTACCTTCCCAGTGGAATTTGTTTCTAAGTAGATAAAGGTAAGCATTATTTGGAAGACCAAAAAGTGGCTGAAAATCACAGAGTGGGTAAGGGACAATGCTAAGGAAGGATCCAGGTTTCTGAGCTTTGGTCTTGTCCTCTTTATAGAATCATGGAATGGTTTGGACTGGAAGTGACCCTAAAAGTCATCTAGTTCCCCACCCCCTGCCATGAGCAGGGTCAGGTTTCTCTAGACCAGGTTGCTAAAAGCCCCATCCTTCCTGGCCTGGAACAGTTCCAGGGATGGGGCATTCACAACTTCTCTGAGCAACCTATTCCAGTGCCTCACTACCCTCTTAGTGAGGAGTTTCTTACTTTTATCAAATCTAAGTCACTCTCTTTTGAAGCCATTCCCCCTTGTCCTGTGTGACCTTGTATTCTTGTTGCTCCCAGCCTCCGTTGACACTATGACTTAACCGTGTCATTTTGTTAAATGAAATTTCAAAACACAGCATGTAGTATTTTAATATCCGATATAATACAGAGATTTTGTGGAACAGGGAGATCTTTGGGGTTCTGGTGCACCCTGTTAAGAGCTAGATAACTCGAAAATTATTACTTTTAAAATATGTGTGACATGAAGCTCTCTGGATTTTAGTTAAAATTATCTCCTTTATATTTCTATCATAAAAATCTTTGTCACAAAAAGCCCCATATCATTGAATAGACTAAATTATCAATAATATTTGGATATTGTTACTGATATACTTTGATTTAGAAAGACGGAAATTATTCTGGGATAGATTGTACCAGCTTTGCTCCTGTTTAACAGTAACTTCTGTTGCAAATCATCTCAGTGGAAAATACAAGGGAAGTACCATAGAAAAAATTATGGTCCTGGTAATAGTAGTGGCAAAAAACTTTGAACGGAGTTTGAAGAGCAGCAAATTTCATTATTCATTATAGATAACATGAACTGGCTCCATGTGGGTGCCTAAGCAATATCTCTTGATGTCCTTGTATATGTGTATTCTCCAAAAACAGCACTACCCAATTAACCATTTCCTTGCTACCCATCTTGCTGGACAAAGTTCCTGTTTCTAATGATTATTCAAACAACGAGTTTGTGTCCATAGCACATAGACTGAATATTCAAGCTATTTTGTGTCCTAATAACCCAACAAAAAAATCCTAATTGGTTCAGATCAAATAAAAGCATCTCTGTTTTTGCTCATTCAAACCAGAAACTAAATTATTTCATGTTGTGCTAACCATGGTATTTGTATTAGGATAACCAAAGAGAAAAACATTGTTGCAGATATGATGTATTACTGGTGGAAATAATCTTGTCCTTTTACTTGACAGTCCAGGGAGGTAAAACTAATTTTCTCAGAAGCTTGAAACTGAAATTCTTCTTTTTTCTGAGATGAATATCCTGTGTCTTGTACTGTATTCACCCATTTAATATGCCATTCTCTTATATGAAAGGTGTTAAAGTTCCCAAATAGATATTTAATATTCTTTGATCCTAGTATAAAATATATTTATTTAATATCCGGTGGCCAGAATACTGATCTGAGCCTCAGGAAAGCTGTTCTCCATTCACTTCCCCATGAATTAGAATAGTTCAGGAAAATTCTTCATAGAGCATTTAGAGCTCTATCTTCCACCAAGTGCATTTAAATTTGGAGATTCCCCAAGAAAATGAGATCTGCTGAAAGCTGTTAGTAGATGAGGGCTGTCTTGGTGAAGCAAGATAGAAATAAGTCTCTTACCACTGTCATACCATTATATTCCCTAGGAGTTTAAGTTATGTGATTATCGAGAGGTTCTGTCTGCTAAAAAGGCAGAAAAAGTGGTCATAAACTTTCATTACAGAATTAAAGAGAATAAGTCTGGATTCAGCCATAGCAGTGTGGCTGAGACTCGTGAGTGTGAGTATTCTACCACATCCTTTTTACCTCACTAACAGAACAAAAGTTGATATTCCCATGTTTTCCTTGTTGAACTTAAGTTAGCATATCCTGCCTTTCATGTACAAGGACTTTTATTTTAAGTTTTCTGACTTAAACGAGTGAGGAGTAAGTGGAAGCAGGGAGGGAGGATGCAGGGAGAGCTTTCGCTTGTGGTCCCCCAAAATAAATTTTGAGGGAATTTATCTTTTTCTGTAGAAAACTATGAGGAAGACCATCAAGCTTAGGGTTCAAAGTAAGAAGGCTGCCCATATTTACAAGTACTCACACCTGACTTAGGTGCTGAACCAGAGTTAATGACAAAAGGCCTGTGGCCCCTTTGAAATCTGTATATTGTTATTAGCTCCATTGTGGAATGATATTTTTTCAGCTTGTATGTTGGACCATGCAGAAGAAAGAAATGTAATCAACTCCTGGCTTTCTGTGCATGTTCAAACACGTTCCCCCTTTCCCTCCCCGATATATAGTTGTCACAGTGTAAACATTCTGCTAAATATTTCCTCCACCTGCTTCAAACAATTAAGGAATCATCTCTTAACAGGAAAAATAAATGTACCAAATGTCACATTGCCTCAGGGGGATCGAAAATGATAAAACAAATGTTGTAACATTCTATTTTTGATCCAAAGGTAAACAAAAGAAATGATGTGTGTACGTGTGTATACACACAGACTCACTCTATTGGTCATGTAATCCATCACTGAGGCTGTTGGTTAAGGAATAAATTACAGTTCCAACATATTTTCCAAACATTTAAACCTTTCTCATAAAATTATTTTGGGCTGAAAAATATCTCCTGCTCATTCTCAAGCCAGGTCTCGGAAGTGAATTTTCTTGGAAGGGTTCATAAAAAAATATGTTCAGTGGTTTTATTTTCACATAATAACTTTGAAATACATTAGTTGACATTTTCCAGATGCACTTTTGTGCTCAGGAGCTCAAAAGAAGCCCTTATTCAGGAGATGGGATAAGTGACAAAAAAAAAAAGAAGAGAATTTTTTACCTTTAACCCTTCTCATTGTTATATGAGAAAAACAATTTTGTTCTAATAGAAAAACTCTAAATTTTTTTAAGCATAAATCTGGTATGTCTTATTGTCTCCTCTTATTAGGGCTATATTCTGCAAAAAAAGTGTAGATCAACTCTTTCTAGTAAAGTATATATTTTTTTTTCCCCAGGAAATTAGGTCTAGACTAACTAGGCCTTTCACTGGTGCAATGCATAGGAGGTGGCTCAAAGAGGAAAGGGAAGAAATATCTCACTGTTTCCCCTTCAGAACTTCCAGGGACTGATGTTTTAAATTAGAGATGAAACAGGAGAGAGCTCAAGCTTTAGACAGTGTATGTGGATGCCTAAGGAATTCAGATTGCTATTTAGAGATTTAGAAATCTCCTGGAGGCCAAAACAATGAGGGCTAGTTCTCAGCAATCCTCAGAACCTTGTGCAAAAGGATATTTGTTACTATTTTTTGTCATAATCAACATGCTCATTTATTAGACACGTATACTGCTTTGTGATATTGTACTCTTAGCTGTTTAGAGGGGAACCTGTGTGTGTTCTTACTGCTTTCTTGGTGCCTACTTTTATGTCCAGGCTTCTCTCTGTCAGATAGCCTTGGGACAGAAAGAAATAATCCATAACAATCTCTGGGTGGATATCTCAAACTGACAAATCATTTGACTTGGAGGCTTCAGTTAATTTTGAGATCCATTGTGATGTTGTCAGGCAGATTCATTTGAATTAGCTTTGCAAGGGTTAATGCAAGCACTTGAAACATCTTTTGGAGTATTGACCTGCACCAACCTCCATAATGCTGTGGCTACACTGCTGCTTATGGTCCTAATGTGATAGAAAGAGCTAGCTCAGGGAATTCTATGCTCCAGTGCAGTCTGTGCCCTAGACATGTACTGCCTGTTTCTAAAATAAGTGTAAGAGGAATAGCAGGGATTTTGAGGATAAATATATGAATGATTATAAGATCCACAGTTCTGCTGAGCCATAAGACTACCTAGACAGCATAGGAGATGCAGTCCTGCAGAGTGAGAGTGTACAAAATTGTTGATGCAATGGCCTTCCTTTTTGTGCTGCTCCTGGCTAATAGCATTTAAGCTGCTGACATTTGAATCAATAACTAGTTATCCCTTTTCTGAAAGGAGATCATTCGATAATGGAAATGACAATGAAAGCAAAGGTGGACTCATCTGGCAAAAGGAAAACATTCTTTTCAGTGGCCTTAGCAGAGTTCTCAGACCTCTTTTTTTAGTTTCTGCTTTCAAAGTTTCTGCTCCTGTTCTCAAAAGACAGTTAGCCTTTTCCTGATCCTTAAATGCTGACAGGACTTTTTAGATGTTAGACTTGATTATTTTATCTGTCAGAGGACTTAATCAATCTGTCTTTTTTTCATGAAGACAGTAAATTAGAACTTGATAACGTATAGACTTCTCTACCAAAGAGCATGTCCCTGATGCCATATGCAGGACTCCAACACTTAATGATTTTGAATCTGTATGCTTAAGAATGAGATCAAAAATGGGAAGAATAATCACTGGATTACAAGTGTCCAGTCAAAAGTTCATGGACCCCCAGCTTTATCTTGTAATCTCCCACTGAAGTCAGTGAAAGTCTCCCTCTGGCTTCATGGAACTTGTACACAGTCCATATGAATCACGTAGTCATTTCTGTATTTACAGTTTGAGTTAAACCTAGGGCCACAGTAATTTCCAAAGGGAAGGAAGGGACTGTTGACACTGGGATGAAAAGTACAAATATTGATGCAAATGAAGGCCTATTTCTATTGAAGACACTTAGAAAGGGGAGTAGAACAGTGTAGTGAAATTAATGAAAATTTCATTGTGAATTTCACAACAGTATCAGGTTGCAGCAAGAGTTAAAAGTACTTTTTCTGGGGATTGTTGGCACAGCATCAGATTTTGAATATAGAGTGCTAAAGAGGATGGAAAAATTTAAGTGTCTTGATATTTTAGGATGCATTACTACATGCACTTCAGCCTCTTCCTCACAGGTTTGGCTCATTTTTCTGAAGCTTTAAATAGCTAAAAAATGGCTTTCCTATGTTGCCCTGATATTCTATTATATTCTGTTCTTTCTTTCTGGCATGTATGATATAGTGTAATGACATCACATCCATTAAATCTGTCTCTCTTGCTTTCAGATACTTGTTTAAGGTTAACTGAGGCACATGATTCTATTTCATGTGTTTGATGCTACTGAAACTGCAGAGCTCTAATTCATAATGCCTTTAAAACAATGAAAGAATAACCAGTAAACGGGTCACTGAAGTTGATACAGGGCTTCTGCGCTAACAATACTCTGTATTTTATATATGATGGAAACACTTTTCATTTCCTGAAGTCTTCTTATTTCCAGGGAATATAATCCATACTTCGTTTTCTTTTTTATTGAGGCTGATAATTAGATAATAGGTATATAATAGGTATATTAAATTTAATATTAATACCCTCTTAACTACCTGAGAAGTGACACCTACACTACTTCTCATCATGAATCTTTTGTTAAGCAGTTGTTGAACTGGGATGAACATAACATTTATGTATATATACATACATATAGGTACATACATAGAATGACAATCCCAGAAATACAACAATATGAGAAGACTGATTAAGTGTAACACTGTCATAAAATTGATTGCTTTTTTTCCATATCTCTATTTATGGACTAGACAAAATTTGAAAATTGCAACATTGTCTCTCTAACAGGTACACAGAGAACAAACCAGCTCTTGAATAACATATTTTTTATATGTACTATTATACATACTAGAGTGAATTTGAAAACAGCAGATGGAGATTATATAATTTATGAGCTTCAGACAGGTAAATGCACTGCATAAACAGTGAGATTGGGGTGTTTTCTTTCCAAGTTGTTTTCTTGGAATTTTTTGTACTCTTGTATTAGACATGATACTCCCCCAGCCCATTTCTCTTGCATGCAGTGAAAAAAGAGGTAATAATTTTTGACATCTGGAGATGCTATGTGGTGTTGCCTTTTTTTTTTTTATTTCACTTTGGGGTAGGAGTGGGGCAAGAAAAGGAAGTATTTTTGAAATTTTGTTGATTTTTTTCTTCTTTTTTTCCACCAGAAATTAGCAAGAAAATTGATTTCCCAAAGTTTTACACAATAACTCTTTTTTTCAAATTACTTTTCATTATAATTGCAGAATCATTCATTTAAAACTCTTTTCTTACTGAAAAGGAGTCCAAAAAAATATTTATTTAATAAAGATCCTTTAATATCCATCCTTTTTTTCTTCATGCTTTAACCCTGATTTTATTTTTCTTCTCTTTCCTTCCATTTTACTGGTTAAATAAAAATAATAGCCTGCACAGTGGGAATGAAGTTGAAATTAAAAATTCTATATATTTAAAAAGCATTTAAAATCCTCCAAAACCATAGAAAAGTCATAATTTAATGAAAAAATATACAAGTTATTGTTGTGAGTTTTTGTTCCCAGACAGCTTTTTTCTTCAGAAATGGGCATGAATCATGGTAAGTTTTTTAATAGTAGTAATCAGAAGGCTTTGCAACTGAAACCAGTCAAATTATGGCTTCTAAATGTAGACTTTTTTTTCATTAAATGTTCAGTATAGCCATTCGGGGAAACATAATGTTGTTTGCTGCTAACTAGCACAGATTGAAAGTATTTTTCAGTCTCGATGTTGAGTTGTCTAAGAACCTCTGTTTATATTGCATCCTATTTATGCAAGAAAATGAACTTCATTTTGAAGCTAGTATCTTTGAAATAGAGGATAATTTGCACTGCATGGATTCTGTCTGCAATATCAGCTAAGTTTGCAGAGAAAACTAGTGGTAAAAACAGCAATGTTCAAACAATTTCCCACAGCCATATCTTCATTCTGTACTGGTAGAATTCTATGGATTAAAGGTGTGACAGTTGACTTAAACTTTACACCTGTGTACGTCCTAATAATTCTTAGTGTAATTATATATGTTAAGTTTCTAAATCAAGTGACCAACATGGGGTTTTTTTCAGAAACACCATTTGTGACTGCTTGCTGCTTTATAATTTCTGCTAAAAGTCATGACAGAAGAATCACATTCAAGAAGTTGGTCCTAAAATGCTATTACAAAAACCTTTCTCTGTTAAACTTCCAGAGGGATTGAACCCCTCTCAGTCCTAGTGAATGAGATTAGCTTTGTGATTCTTGAAAGAAACCCTAGGTTGAAGACTAGTTTATTAAGGCATTGGCTAATCTAGTGTGACGTTCTATTTGTTCAGTGTTTTTATTGAGGAGCACAAACTCTACCAGCCTGGGAATGACTACTCACTATAGAAAGGCAGACTTCCATGCTTTGGAGTACAATGCACAGGTTCACATCTGCCCATCTATACTGACAATGTCATATAAATTTGCTGAATGATTCAAAGGTAGAAGTTCTGAATGGAAAAGTGGAATTCAAAAGAAATTCTTTTACTTAAGGGATGCATAGCTACATCATTAATTATATTCATTATTTTACAAAGAGGATTTATTGTTTTCATAGAACATCCTTTCCCATAACACTAGAGTATTGCACAATGGAGACTGCTCTTTCCTGCATTTTTCACAGATTTGCAATGGATTTAACTACAGCAATGTATTTAATAGAGATGGCATACAGGCTTAGGCAATACCCAGAGAGTTTGACTATTATTAGCATTCTCCTTGGCACAGCTTTCAACTAGATCATCTAATACTTTCACAGACAATTGTCAAAAATGGTTTGGAAGAGAGCTGGACTGAAGATGGACCTAGTAAACGGTTTGTATCATAGTTTTGGGAGAGAAAAGAGTTTAGCTGTATTATCTTATTAACCAGTAGGTTCTGTACCTTAAGTGATTTGTTGAGCTTATGAATGAATAAGGTTTTATATCTGAGTCTTCTAAATCTTTGAAAAATATCCAATCTGTGGGCTGTTCTTTCTTTTGCTTGTGATTGCTCCATACAGGAGGGTTTTTTCTGTGTTTTTATAGTTCTAAATCTTCTGTCATTTACTTTTTAAATTAATCAAGTCTCTGAATAACCATATCTTAGTCAATGCGTAGGGTTTTGTCTGAACAGCATTAAACAGGGTTCAGTGAATAGCCTGTGAAGTCCTTGGGACATAGGTTTTTTCTTATTTTTTATGCTTTCACTTTACTGGGTTGATTTTCTAACAATTTCAGCTCGTCCCTGAGAATACAGGTGCTATCTAAGCCTGAAAATACATTCCTCACTATTCACTCTTGCTCTTGAGCATTTCCGATGCAACCAGATTGAAATGTGCTTCTGATATTTTGAGTGTCCTGGCTTCCTAACATTTTTTTAGAGGGTCATTCACTTTACTGAGAGTTTTCAACTGAATGAAAAATCCACTGTATTTGATTTTTACATTCTCACATGCTAAAAGGAGAGTGAAGTACAAAATTATCTTCTTTGAACTTAAAAATTACCATGTGAAGACTGAATTACAGACACGATGAAGAGATGCATCTTATCCAAATGAAACACGTAGGTGCTAGTTAATATTAGTATGCCAACAAGAGGCCAAGAAGATTGCCAGAAATCTTCAGCATCTAAGTCTTGATCATTTTCAAGACGTGGTTATCTCCTGTTTAGTGCTGTAATGACATAATATTTTTAGAAGTTGATATCTCCCCTCTTAATGGGGGCAGGTGGATGAACTCATTTGGAAATCTAGTTTATCATGTACTGGAAGGGGAATGGGGAAGATCAGATGTTTTTTAATGCAGGTGTATTTGTTAGAACCCTGGAATAGTACAAGCCTATTTCATTTGTGTATATTTCAAACCTCTGTTTTGCAGAAAGATTGTGTTGCTCTTAAAAGGCCAGGTATTACATCCAAAACTACAGGTGAAAATGCATGATTCCATTAACTATCATCAGTGGTCTCATTTGTCACCAATTATTATTTAACTTCATATATCTCTGAGGATTTTGCAAGTAAGGCTCATGCGGCTTTGAAACTTCTTTTTTTTTTAAATCTGATTATTCACAGCTTGCTAATTTGTAATTGGACTTTTACAACTCAAAAACCTCCAGATTTCAGAAAACTAATTTATCTTTTCTTAGTTTAATTGTGGTATTCACACTCAAAACTGTGGAGTGAGATTGCTTCTAGTGCGTTGTATGCAGTGTTCTGGAACTAATAAAATATATTATTGATTGCTTAATGAAAAGCACCGTGTTCATACAAATTTACTGTGGCTGAGGGTAGATACAGCAGCTACTTCTTATTCTGTTTGGAGGATTAGCTGCCATTTTACTTGGGTGTATTTCTGCATATCAAGTGTGCTTTTAAATTAAGTTATGGTTGCCTACAGGGCACTATATTGGGTGGCTCCATTAAGGTGCCCTTATACTTTTCCTTCCATGCAGTGCTACCCGTTGCTTTTAATTTAGCTTAAGATCATCAAAATTAATTATGATAGAGTGTATTAAAAGTTGAAATAGCAAATCAAGGAGTTTTATTAAGTGCCCTTTAGATTTCCTTATGTGTTTAGTGGTTTTAGCTTTTTATTTGCTCATCACAGTCTGATTCATCGTGATTACTATGAAAAAGATCAGTAAAACAGAAAAAAAATGTCTGACTATGGTGGTAATAAGTACAACTCTCATTTCCTAGCTGGGTTGGATATCCCTACCAGCCAAAATAAATGTGTAACTGCTCTAGTAGTGCTGGTGTCTGCTTGTAGTTGTCCTTCCCCTGTTGAGATGTTTGATCTGTGCAGCAAAGCAGTGGCTGTATTTTAGGCTGTATTTTAGGCTGTATTTTTGTATGAAAATGGTCCCCCTACATCATCATAATGGCAAAAATTCCAGTGTCAATGGTGAATACCAGCAACTATCACTGCACTGTGATAAGTCTTGTGGTGGGGAAAGATCTCCCCCAGTTTCTGCCAGACATGACACAGCACATCTGCTGCACTACGTGCTCAGAGCAGGATTTATTGTAATTGTTTTTGATGCACAGTTGCTGTGGACAGCTGAACACCTATCCAGTGGTCCCCTGGGGTGAGTTTGTTTCTGTACTGTGTTGGTTGCTGTCCCAAGGTATACACCTCGTGAGGTTCCTCTAGGCACGACCTCCTGCTGGGATCCTTAATCTACTTGGTACCCAAGTGAATCATTAATTCTGTCATTCTAGTTCACACCTAATAAACCTTTGGCTTCCTATGAAAGCAGAGCAACTTTATTCACACAAATGCTTGGGGTTGCTCAGTCCTCTGCATCTGCTGCATCTCTATTAGTGTCTTACCACCTGGTTGCTCAAGCTGGAAGGACTCAGGGTCAGATGCATCTGCAACTGGAGAATAAGGCCTGGCATTGATTAGTGACATTGCATATACAAATCTCTACACACGGTGAATTCCAAACCTAATAACATAATTAACAATATGATCACAGGCAGATAAATCACCTACAAAGCTCAACCTGGAAAAGATCCTGCATGCAGCTCAGCAAACTATCATATACTCATTTTTCTGATGTTGTAAAGTCATAAACTTTTAAATGAAAGGACATTATAGCCATCTATAATCATCTTCAGCCTTAACAAATCTATCCCCATAACATTAACCCAGGTAATACATTCAAAGCAAGTACAATACCTATTGATATGTAGGTGGACACACCCTTATTTACCATAGCCTACTTTCAGAGATTTAATAGTTTAATGACCAACAGAAGAACCCAATACTGATACTTCAGCCACTCCACTGAAATAAAGTACACAACAATCTCTGCTAAACACGGCAGTACTCAAACATATGTCTTGAATGGACTCAGGTCAAATCAGCTCCTCATTTCTAGATGTAGCTACTGCTGATGTACCAGGTTATCTATGAGTTGTACTCCTCGGGGGAAATCACCACTGCATATAAGACTCCATATGCACTAGCTTCAAAACCATTAATTCCCTCTCAGCTCATAGCACAACTTGCTCCTTTCTGTCTCTGGCTCACATATCAAGGTCAACATACTACAAATCAAAGAATGTCATCTATTAACTTATTAAATCAACCACAATTCTTTTGAGGTAAGAGGATGACAAAAATAATTTACATGAATGATAAAATTCTGGGGAATTGTAATATCTTTTTTCCAAAACTTAGTTCTCAGTGTTTCAAATCCTCCTTTTTTTCTAGTTAATTTTGTTTGGATTTACTTTTGATCATGTTATAGCTTTTCCTGTCAGATGAAACTCTTACTGATTATCAGAAATGTTATTTTACATATAATGAGCACATTATTTCCATGTCATTTGTGAAATCAACCTAATAGGCCATGTTTTTTCTGTCTTTCACAGAGTGAGGTATATTTTGAACATTGCATGTTTCCAGAACCCTTTCCAATTCCTTGGTATACTTTTAGAATTACAGATATTAGTTCTGGAAACAAAATTGCAGTAATGGTGCCATTAATGCTGCCTTACGACTTTTATCGTGTTCCCTTGCTTGCAAATCAATTAAGGATCATGTTAGCTCACTGAAGGAAATGAGGTTCAACTACTCATCTACCATTATAGTCGTCTGTTATCAATCTGGAGACAGGATCATTGTTCTTTACAATAGCTTTTCTCATTTTACAAATAGTCCTTGTTTCTAGATAGAAGTCCTTGCACTTGGCTGCAATAAAACCCATGTTTAGATCTGAACTGACCTCTGCAAGCGATCCAAGTTGCTCTGTAGAGCTGACCTGTTCTCTCTATTATTTACCATTCCACCAATAGGTCATATCCAGTTCCCTGATTAATTGAAAGTAAAAGGAAATAGATTTTTTTCTGTATAAATTAGTTTAATGCACGAGGCCATGACCCAAAGCCCATTAGACTCACTGAAAGAATTTCTATTGAATTTGGGTAACTTTAGGTTCTGAGTTAGTTGTAGTTTTGCTGGTTTAGAAATTATTCTGATTCCAGGATAGAGTAGAATATATTATAGGCTTTCCTGACAGCTAGCAAAATGGTTTTTCTTATTTTGGTCTTTATTATATTTTTAAAAAATTATTTTAATACATTTTATTTTATTTTGCCAGCAAATAAAAGCTGAGCAACCCAGGTAGGATGGGACCAAAATCTGCCTTCAGAGCCCACACTGGAATTAAAAATAATTTTCAGTAGCTTGGGACACTAAAAGTCTATGCATCTAGTTTCTAGAATTACCCATGCATGGCCTTAATATATTCTGTATTTTCTTAAAGCCTAAATATATCCAATTATTTTTCCTCAGTGGCACTAGTGTTGTTTGTTTTGATAATCTTGAGTCAAAATTCAGGCAGGTTGTCAATGTTGTGGGGAACTAAAATATTTCATATTTTCATTCAAATATGGGACATGCTTTTTAAAACACTGAATAATCTTCTTTCATATTTTATAATCTTAAAAACATTGAATAATGCAAGTTGTCCTTTTTTCAAGTATCTCTAGAAACAGAATCAATAATGTAAAAAATATGGAAAATCTTTTGATAAAGAAAAAATAAAGATTTTCATTCAACTTGTTTTCTGAACCTCAGTTTCTGACGGGAAGTGGGAGATATTTCATTTGAATCTGTTTTGCCTATATGAGTTACAAACTAATTTTTTTTAATGACTGTTCCGTAGTGTTTTTATAGGTAACATCTAGTGTAGTAAGTTCCTGATCTCAGTTTAATTTAAAGCACCAATATAATAACTGATAATAATTCTTCAATCAAAAGTAAGCCGTTACAGAAACATGCTGGGGTTACTTTCAGGTGAAGATTCTTCAGCATTGGCTTGAAGCCATCTTCAGCAGTCAACTGAAGATTTATTGGTCAGATGACTTTCATATGTACAACACAAAATAAAATCCCAGTCTAGGAAATTTGTTTAACAGTATAACCCCAGTCCATGTAAACATCTAGATTGTTGTGGAGGAAACCATGAATCTACACAGACTTAAGAACTATAGCAATCTGCCTCAGGCCACAAGATATCCCCCCATTTTTTTCCCTGCAATCGTAAGTACTGTGCTCAAAAAGCCTTTGCTATGTTCTTTTATTGATATTAAATACAATACCTAAAATTTTCTCCCTCCCAGGGGCTATAGACAGAAATTTTCTTACTAGTTGTTGCCTATGTGCTTTGGCACATAAGGCTGTATCTTTCAATATCAAAGTAGTTGAGCAAGCTAATTATACTGATCCTAAAAGATTCAATGCCTGTAGGCTTTCTTCAGTGCATTGTGTATTTATATCAGAAATGAAGCTTGCCTTGTCTGCTTGCTGTGCTGTGCATGGGTTCTTAACCTCCTGCTAAGATCCCAGCTATTGATTTGGGTTGGCTCTCTCTGTAGGTGCCTGGCATGGTGCCTTATTCTCACAAAGCAATAAATACTTACTTCTGAAAATTGAGACTTTTGCTGGTACTTTTAGATGGCCACCAGAAGCACAGCTTTGCTGGTTGACTGGGAGTACTGACTTAATATAAAGCCCTAAAGTCTGGAAATTGCTGATGACATGCAGTAACTCGAGCAAAGGCAGTAGATGTTCTGCTCTTTGCTGAAGACTGGGAGACTGGGTGGATAACACCCTGACACGCAGCTGATAGCTTGCTGCCAGTGGATTTTATTGAAACTTCCTGTGTTCTTTTCTTCAAATGATTTTAAACATTTTTTCAGAAAGAATATTTAAATATCAAGGGATAACTAAGTTTTGCACAGGGTCCTATGTAATTAATTCCATACGTAGGTATCACTGTGTGAGTTGTTTCTCTATTGTACTGATAACTTACAGTCAGAGGTTAAACTTTTTTCACATTCCCCAAGTCTGTAATGAAGATACAAGTGGAGAGAGGAGGGGAGAGAGAGACTTTGGGGTTGTTTTTTGTTGTTGTTGTTGTTTTTGTTTGGTTGGTTGGTTTTTGTTTGCTTGGGTTTTTTGTTTGCTTGGTTTTGTTTGTTGTTGTTTTTTTTATAATATGTAAGAAAGGGAAAGTCACAACTCTGGTGACAACATGGAGTTCTGCTTAAAAGCATCCCTGGGCAGTTTCAACAGGTGAAACATCATGGCAGAAATCACCAGTTAGGCAGTAAAACTGAGGAAGGAAAACCAGGCAGATTGTCAGAAATGTGTTCTTGGCTGAGTGACAGAGACCCTTTCCAACAAGCATACAAACATGTGCATAACTACTTGTGCGAGCAGCATTGCTGAAATTAAGGGAAGGAAAGATCTAAAAAGGAAGTATATTACCACAAGCATTTTTTTTTAGGCTTTCAGCCTTCGGTCTATGGAATAGTTTGGCTTTTACTGCTCAGCTTTACAAAACTCTTCAAAAAGTATTGATGTAGCAGAGGGAGGAATATGAGTAATCGAGCAATATAGACTCTTACAGCTCACATTTGTATGACTCATAGTATTCAGGCTATGAAAAGTAGGACAAGATTTAATGCAAGGAATTATACGCAAACATTTGTGTCAGTTTATTTTTTCCATCAATAACTTTAAATGACAAAAGATTTCCTTGTTCTCTTCTATATTTTAAGAAGGAAAAGTAATTCACAGCTCCACCTTCACTGCTCTGCTCAGCGAAGACCAAGGACAAATGGCAAGAAAACCCGGAATGTTTTGCTGCAGGTCAGGAGTAGCCACTAGGAGGGGCTGACTGCCTTGAGGAGAAGTAGGCATTGATTTACTAACAATTCCAATAAAAAGCGCTAATAAAATGAGTTCAGTACTAAAAGTAGTGCTAAGCTGAGATAAAATTGAAGTATTTATATATTATTTACAATGGTTACATAATAACTTGTGGGATAAATGCTTTGTTTGATACTAATGTACTTCCAGGCAGCAAAAATATTCACAGGCCTGATTTCAAAACAAAACTCAGAACACTGTTCTCTCCTAAAAGATAAGATTTGATTCATGTTAATTCTTAGAAAGAAACGTCCTGTGTTTTATGCACCATTGTAGGACACAGATAAAATAGCTGATTGAATAATGAAAAAGACAAGGTCTCTGTTCTGTATGTGGTTCAAAGTCAGTGTGTGTAAAGCCAGGTGGCCTTGTTCATAAGCATGGCTCTTGGACAAAACAGCATCTGTTTTTCCATAACAGCCTTTTTTGCTGCATTATAATCTCTTTATATATTTAATACCATAAATAAAACACTGGCATAGAAGACAACTATAAATAAAACACTGGCATCGAGGGGATATGACAAAAGGGATCTCTCAACTTGTTTCTAATATCAGTGCCATAGTTAAAAGAAAAATCTGTTCAGTGCCATACTAGAAGGGATGAAGAGGCAACTGCTGCATTCCCTCCAGCCCCCAGACTGGCCAACGCTAATAGTAATGCTGGGAAAGTTACAAATGGAATTGTTCAGAGTTATTCCTTTCAATTGAGCCTTCTTTTTTCTCCTCCTTCACATAGAATTCACTGCTCATGATAGATGCCAGAGAGATGATGCTGACCTCTTATTAAGAGATATTTTGGAAAAGGTTTCATATTTCCAGAGAGCAAGCAGACATAAAGAACCTTGACAAACATATTAGGCGTAGTTTTCTACCCTAATTCACAAGACAGTGAGTGAAAACTTGTGTTTGGCTTACAACTGTAATCACTGATACTTTGTCTTAAAAAGGAAAATTCAGGGCGAATATGCTCTTGTTTAAGAAAGGAAGGAGAAAATTTGATTGAGAAAGGTAAGTATGAAATATAAAGTTTCTTTAATTTACTGAGAATCTTGAAACCAAAAATACTGCAGCTGCCAAACCATAGCCCAATACATTCGGTGAAGCAAGGTTTAGTTTTGAGATCTGGAAAAATAAGAAAAGAAAGAACAGAATCCTTAGTTCTCTAAAGGCAAATTTCAGTTAGGGTGGCTATGATCTGTATGAAAAATGGGCTAAGAATATTCTTCTTTGGGCGAGGATGTTAACAATCAGGATGAAAAGGGACAACATGAGCTGACCATCTGTATTCCACAAAAATATTTTTTATTTTTTCCATATTCAAAAGTACTCTGCTGTGAGTAGGAATCTTTTTCACACTGATGTAATTAGTATCAGCACAAGAAACCTGTCTCCTGTTTCTCTATAAGCAAGGGAAAAAAACCCCAACAGTAATGACAATATTAGAGAATGGTTTCAAAGCAGCCCTTTGCTCTGTGAGGAGGAAAGTTGAGTGCCGTTTTTAAACAGGAAAGATCTCTGCTTCCACTGAGTTCATACAGAAGGTGGTCCTCTGCCTGTCACAGGTTGCCCTGTGACTTCAGTGCTGCCTTCATGGTAGGGTGAGGAAGGCTGGAAACTACTGCCTTTCACAGAGGCAATTCCTTGATTTGCAGGGAAGAAATAACTCCTGCTATCAGACAATTTAATATGCCAGTGTAACAAGGGTCTAGGCTTTGTAAAAAGGCCAGTATCTGCATTCAGAACTTTGTTGGAACTTGTTTGAGGCAGTGTGTTACCTTTGAGGAGAGAAATAACACCCAAATTCCATATGGGAACCGACAGCTTCTGCTTCATTGTCAGCTCAGCTTTGGGGCTGCCTCCTGCTAAAATGCTGTGCCCAGACCTTGCCAAAGTCAGATGGGGTCAACCTAGGGCAATATTTTTCCACACTGAAAATTTAGATATACAGTCCCACAGTTTCTATTAAGTTAGGATATCAGAGGAGCTGATGTGTGGGAATATGTGTAGTTGTCACCACTTTACCGGATCTTCTAAATGTGAAGGTCATTAATCATGACCTTCTCATGCCTACTAAGGTTCAGAATCCACATAGTATAGCTGCCTCATGCAGATGCATTTCTTTTGCTGCAAGGGATTCCCAAACCTGATGAGCTAGAATTGCAACAGGAGGTGGCAGCTATGCAGAACTGCTTGTGGGTGGCAAAGGGTCTTAAAACACTTCATAATACTGACTCTTAATTACTTTACTCAGATATTCCCAATTCCTTTGCCACTGGTGATGTTGGGAAGCTGAGAGAAAAAGAATGATGATACAGTATACCATCCTATATCAAGTATTACACCTACAAACTCCAGCTATCTGAAAGAGTTCTTTTTACAGACCCTCTACTAGAAAATCAAAGGCAGAAGTCAAGTATCCAGACTAAACATTTTTGAGAGGAGAAAAGAAGAATGTCTAGTCCTACATAGTGGGGGCCATATAGTTTATTTATTAAAAATATGAATATCGACCTAATACCGATATCCAACTGAGACGGACAAAAAACTCTCTAACAGTTTAAAGTTAGAAAGTGTATGTTCATTGCAGCGCTGGGCAGCATGTGGGATAGCTCCCCAAAATCATACCGCGACTTACGGAAGGTCACAAAGTCATTTTATTTACAAAACTGTTGACTATCCAAAATACAAATGCACATTCATAATCCTGGTACATCCCATTCCCCCGCTTCGTATGGTGATAGGCAAAAAAGCAATTAAGCATGCGTAGTTTGTCATGGTCTCATTCAAGAGGAGTGGGTTTCAAATGAGGAAGCAAAATGACTCTTCATCGCTCCGAACTTTCTACCTTTTTAATGCAAATGGTGACAAATGAGTGGTGGTAGAACTCCCATTTCCTTAGGTACAGTGACTTTCAATGAGTTTCAGAATTTGGGAGTCCCAGTAATTGTCCTGTGTCCCTAAACCTATTTATCAGGTCCTCTGTTTATTGTTGCAAGCACAGCTAAGCAAACATAAAGTTGACAAGCAATCAGTTATTTGGAAAAAGTTAACTCAAGCCTAGTTTTCCTTAACTAACTACAAAGCTTTTTAATTAACTCCAACAACAGCAAGGCCTATCTCTAACTAAAATCTTAGTTTTCCTAAAATCCTATATTCTTTAAAGTCTATGTCTCATAGTCATGTTAAGTTTATTAAACAAAGAGATGCATTATGAGCAAAAGTGATGGCTGTCTTACTATTAAAACAATTCTTTCATTGAAAGGTCTGAGAAGATATGTCATTGGTATAACTTGATGCCTGTGAGACTATATCTACCACCAAGCCCACTAGATTCCCACCCTCTCTGTCATCTGGCCTGGTGCAGAGAGAGAGATTTAAGATACATAAACATAGGTTTACAATGCCATTTTATCTCTCTCTCATGTTAGATCTTGCCATTATTGTGGACAAGTATCAGAAGTTCTAGATTGTCTAAAATGTTATTTAGCCTCTATGGGGGCTAACCTTTATGAGAAATCCAGTTTCTTGGACCAACTCATTAGTTGTTGGCAAGCAAATATCAATGATTTTAGCTGTGATGGCTGAAATACTTGCCATCTCTGGCTGTCCCCACAGGCAATCTGGTACATCAGAAAACAGCTGGGACACCTCAATTACTCATGGCCAAAGTCACTTAGCTAAAAGATCATTAGCAGCTTGTGTTAAGAAGCAAGGCTTTGCAAGAAGCTCCTGGGAGATGGGTGAGTGTTGCTCTTCACTGGTATGCAAACTTAACAGCTTCCTTCAGAACTTCTATCTGTACCTGGACAGTGTCTTGTTAAAAAGATTGTTTCTCAACTCATAGTCAACATTTTCCTTTCATGCAGAGTACCTGTTTAATATTATTCTGAATGAACTGTAATTTGGACTTGACAGGATATTAGAGTACAAAAAGTCTCCATCAAAAAGAGAAAGTTGTTCTTTTGGTCTAAGTTTGCTGGGATTTGTAATATGGATCCACTTGCTCTTGACAGCAAAGATCCTTCACACTAATACAAAAGTCTGAATAAAATTAGAGATTAGTAGCTGTAACAGAAACATGACAACTCTTCATTCTTCTTTGAGTGAGATTTAGTGTTTAAAATGCAGTTGACCTAATTTTGCTTAGAAAATCTCTTATTCTTTTTATCTAGGTTTTTATGCAGAAGTCTTTTTCAAAGTAAGTCTTTCCCATCCTGGTGTAGGAACCTTTCTTTCATCTTCCCATTCCTTTCTGGGAGGGTGCCATGTAACGTGACGTGCTCATTCTGCTAAACTCTTTCACTTTTATTTCACTATGACAAATAAGCTGACAGGGATAAAATCAGGGAATAAACTGTGCTAAAGTTCAGTGTCCAGTCTGTCTTAAGTAACTTCAGTCAAATGCATGATTTTCACATTTTTGACTTATGAACTTCCATTTAAAATGAAACTTCCAAAGTAAATATAACTTTTCATGTGTGAATTTTTCATATTACAGTTAATGTATCTTAAGTTCTTTGTGTCCTTAATTAAAGATCCTACTGATTTCAGTGGATGCTGAAGTACTGCCTCATAAGTACATATGTACTAGCAACAGGAATCCTAAATACTGTTTAGTTCCTTAACTTTAGGATTTTAAAATCTATTATTTAAAATAATTTCACAAGGCCAGCATGTAAAGCTGATGGTTTGATAGAATGGGAAGTGCCAACCTTTTCAGAAAATGATCCTTGGTGTTGCAGCCACTATTATACACAAGAAGAAATCTTTTAAGAAGCTGGGTAAACTTAATGCATCCAAAATCATTAAACACCTGTTCCATTAATGACATGGAATCTGTCCTGTGTACACTTGTGGCAGATTCCATCTGGCAGTTCATCTGAGAAAATTGGACCTAATAAGGAGGGCAGAGGTCCTCAGCTAATGAGCAAGTAGAGGTTGTGATCTATTAGGTTAGATAGAAACTACCCTGTCTTTGAGACTTAAAATATGACCAGGGCTTCAGCCTTGTTTTGAAACATTTATGAATCAGTGCCTTAATCCTGCAGGACTGTCCTCCTGAAATCAGTGGAACTGTTCACAGGAGTAAAAGATGTACTATTGGGCCACAGCAGTATGTTCCCCATGACATCATTAAGTCATTCACCACCTCTGAGCCCCACTTCATCTGGGGAGGATGAGTTAGCCTTGCTAAGCCCTTGCTTAATTTGAAAGAAATATGCTAAGCAAAGGTTGGCTCTTTATAGTGGGAATTCTTGACTAGTAGAAAAGCCACCTTTTTTTTTTCTAACAAAAAGTTCTGTTCTAAGTCATAGCTCAACATGCTTCACATGCTGAGGTGAATATTTTGCCAAAAAACGTCAATATTATCGAGTTTATGAACTCCATTTCCAGAAAATATTAATGAGAATGCTTGTGAAGATTTTTCTTATTATTATGGGAAATCAAGCACCTTCAGAGAAAAAACTCCAGAAAGTAAGTATATTTTGCAGACTTCAGTAACCATGTAAAAAAATTAAATAGTGCAGGAAATTTTGACTGTGTGAAATAGCTACTAATAGAATTTGGACCTTGTGCTTCAGTGATGTCATCCTGAAGCTGCGTTGTTCACCTATTTTGTTCTCTGTGTTGTGACTCATTTCATAATATGTACTGACCCTGAGAAAAGCTTGCTAAAATCTCACAGGCACTTATCTCCACTTAATCTCTTGGAAGCACAGCTACCAAAACAGTAAGTTTGTTTTTTTTATTGATGTGAGTGCCAGAATTTTGTGCTAACAGTTTTTTGAATGAGGCTTGGTGATTTATTATCATCTGGTACTCTCTGAGAGAGGTGGTTGATGTCATTAAAGTTATTAGTATTTCAGGGGAAGGAACGTAACGAAAATGCAAATTGAGCAAGGTTGTAAGTGATATCATTGACAGAGTGGTGATACTGGCTCACAGTAACAAAAGATTTCAAAAGTACAAGCTGAACTGAAGACACAGACAATGTGGTTAGAAAGGCCTTCACAGACATCTCTTTCTTGAGTCAGGCCAGGAGGACTGATGTGAAGGATACTGTTTGGTCCTATATAACTGTTTCCCCATCACTAAATATGCTTGGACATCCACTGGTTGCACTGTTACACTGAGCCCTTCAGTTAAGGAAGAACATGAGATATTACAGATAGCAGATGTTCCCATGAAATGATGGTATTATGTTCTGTAATTATTTTAAAGACCAAATGTAAACAAACGCAGCATTTTTTTTTTCCCTCTTGTAGATTCTCATGCATTTTTGTTTTGTATATACAGCCTTGCACAAAAAGCAACCATTCAGCTGCATTATCTTCTATTGCCAGCATGGTTCTTCAAGGCACTCATTTGGGTGGACATTCTTGGCCTTTAATCTAAGACTTAGTTCATGCAAGAAAGATCTGTCTGGAAGAATGATGTGGACGTAGTTTCCTCATAGAAGTTCAATTTCTATCTCTAGACAGCGTTTTATCTCTGCAGTTCATGTTGATACAATAGGTAAACCACAAACAGTACACCATGTTTTGTCAGTGTAGCCATCTAATTAGGGTTTTTATTACATAAAAAATGTTACAGATCCAAACTGAAAGTTTTTGACTGTTATCCTAGCTCCTAGATTAACGTTAGAATTATTTACTGCTGGCCATACTTGTTATCATTAATATATACCATGATGAGTTTGTGTGTTACAGGTAAGCAGCATGACAGTAATGCTGTATTCCTTGGATGACATATAATGAAGACTAGCCCATCTTACAAATGCATGCTTAGGGCAAATAAAAATAGATAATGTGTTGACAAAAGATTTTATTTTCTATTGCACAACTTGAATTCTTTCCTGTTCAATGTGTGGCAAAAGAAATCCTCTTTTGTGGCTTTTAAGTCGAAGTGCAAATTCTGTTTTCATTTAATTTATTAAGCAACTCTGATCTTACAGTGTAAGAGAGTATTATTCCAGATTGTGCAATTATAGCTGACTCTATAAAAAGTACCATGTATTTTTCATCTTGTCATCTTTACCAAAGTGTAAGAATTTTTATTCAGTCCTAGATCATATGGACTTGCTATTCTGAACCTGCTGACTGACATCAGCGGCAGCCTTGCTAAGGCAAAGTAAATGTCATGAAATGTTTTGTTCCACGGCAGACACTGGCAAATAATTGGCATCTGTTTTCTGTTGTCTAGCTGCCACTCTGTTTTCTAAAACAGAAACTTCCATTTCTCATCTGATTCCTTGATGAGTTCAGTCTCTTAGGGGACTGAGAAAATTGCAAGGAAAAAACGTGAAATATTTTGTTAAAGGAAACCTAAATAGTTTCATAGCAATTTCTGTCTAATAATTATCCAAACTGGTTGGAATTTCTTAAAATAAACCAAATAAAAACTCAAGAGTGTTTATCTTGACAATTGGAAAATTCTTCAGCTGAATAATATTTCTGTATTTGTCTGGATATTTTTGATAGATTCTATTGGAATTCAGTCACTTTTTTCATCAGCCTTACTGTTTTACCAAAATACAGCATAATTTCTGTGTACACAGTAGGAGATTTTTCCATTGTATTCAACTACTGGCTAACAAGATATAAACTACTTATAAAAATACATATTTGACTCCCTATTACTAAAGCTTTAAAGCAGGTAAAATAGCACTCTGACTTCAGGAATTATTTTGGCTAAGCATAAGAAATTAATACTCATTAATATGCTTTCAAATATATTACTAGAGTGGTAAAAAATGAACACCTTCTAATTTTTATATGGAAACTAACACAAAGTGTATTTGATCTTGTGACTGCTTAGTAATGTGCATGATGCTTAAAATATCAACATTAATGCTGAATAAAAATATTATCTCTTTCTTTAGTGAAGACAAGTTGGATCTTATGTTGTGAACAAATACTGTTCAGCTACATAAGAAAAATGTGCAATAAAGGACTAAAAGTTAGGATAAGAGAAGAGATCAGCTTTTGTTTTTACACCGAAGTGTTTCCATAGTTTATAAGATACCATAAGTTCCATAAGATACCAAATAGCACTCAGAAAGTTAATTCTAGTTTTTATATTTACTGTTTGACACTAAGGTGAAGTCTCAATAGTCATTGAATTTTATGGGCAATATTTACTTAGAGTAATGCAAAAATCACATACATCTTCTGCGTTATTTCAGAGCAGACCAGCATACTTACCTTAACAGTGGAATCTCCTCTCAGCACACTTCTTTTCAGTAAAATTACAATTCTTGAATTTGTAAGCCCCAGTTTTCCAAAATAATTTGTAAATTTAGTCATTGCTCTGAAATGAAGATACAATTTTAGATGTGATTCTTTGATTGTTTATAAGCGATAGAAACTAAATTTATAAATATTTTGAAGATAAATATATATATATATATATACAGATATTTGCTTCCAGCATCCTGAGTCTGCAAGCTTGTTTATATGGGATAAGCTTCAATTTTTTTGTGAAATCACTCTCCTTCCATGTATAGTACCTGTGAGACATTTCTCTCTCAATCCTACCCCATGGCCTGTGTGAATAGATGGGGTTTTTTACTGTCTAATGCCTAGAAGATTTAGAACCCAAATCACTGATCTTTATCAGATACTTTACCACACAACTGAGGTCTAGGGCAATGACATGTTGGAAAAAAGCACAGTTATTCTGTTAGTCGGGGAGCTATGCAGTTAGCAGGAAAATGTGGAGAAGTTTTGGGGTTTGGAGCCTTTGTTAACTGCACCATTTATGAGGAAAAAAAAAGGCAATAATTTCATTTACAGCATTGTGAATCTGTATCACTGAAACAATGAAGCCTCTCTGAATTCATTCTCAGTCTCTCCCAAACCTCATCATTATGATTTTGGCCAAAAATAACTGGCTGAGGCTTCATTTCAACTTTATAGTTGAAAGCATTCTCAGATTCCACCTTTTTCATCAGCCTTAGTCACTGTACTTAGTTTTGCTGCATGCTTACCTCTCTCATCCTATTTTACTTCCCTCTTGGTTAAAAAATCCATTAGAAAATTATTATGTACTATGCCAAATAAATTCTCAGTGAAATGTTCTCCATTTTAATTTCAACTCTTCCAATATCAGAACATGGACTACAGAGTTTCAAACTGATTTGATATTTTGAGAAATTTTTCATATGTTCACCTATTCTGGTTGAACATAAGAATAGTATAGAAGCTAGAATAGAGAAATATACTAAAACAAATTTGTTCTGAAGGAAGAACAAGTGCCTCTTGTCATTTTTATAGAAACTTTTGTATATATTACAACTTGCTGTTTCTCTATGACACCTGAAGAAGAGTTGGTCTATATGATTTTTCAACTTTACAAACTGATCTACTAAAAAAAGGTTTTATGACCATTTTACATTCATGGCTGCAGCACTACTGCCACCGTGATAGTGATATCCTGCTGTGATTTACAGCATTCAGTTTTTGAACTCTTATCAAAGCATAAACATATGCTACAATTCTCCCTACCACAGAAACAGGTACAACCAAGCACCGTCCAGGTGTGCAGCCCCCACATAAGGAGGATGTGGATCTGTTGAAGTGAGTCCACAGGAGGGCCATAAAGATGATGAGAGGACTGAAGCACCTCTCCTATGAAGACAGGCTCAGAGAGTTGGAGCTGTTCAATCTGATGAAGAGAATGGTCTGGCACCTTCCAGTGCCTAAAGGGGGCCAGTGAGAAAGCTGGAGAGGTACTTATTACATATACTTGTAGGACAAGGGGTAATGGCTTTAAATTGAAGGAGGGCTGGTTTAGATTAGACATGAGGAAGAAATTCCTCACTATGAGGATGATGAAGCACCAGAGCAGGTTGCCCAGAGACGTGGTGGATGGCCACCCCTGGAAGTGTTCAAGGCCAGGCTACATGGGACTTTGAGCAGCCTGGTGTAGTGGAATATGTTCCTGCCCATGGCAGGAAGGTTGGGGTTCACGATCTTCAACCATTCTATGTTTCTATGACTGTTAAAAAATTTAGTCTGTACGAGAATCTTACTCTATGTGAATTCACTGGCCAATTAAAGTTTGCACAGTCACATTTTCTATTAAGTGAAAATTATGAAAGGACACTGTTGCTATGCTGTGACACAGTAATTATTAAGCTGCACTATACATTTAAAGAGGTACAGTGGTGTATTATAATTCAGTGAAAAGGCAGGTTTTTACATTTCTTCTAGTTTAATGTAGTAGAACTGGTTCTAATGAATTCTGGGGTGTTGTCACATAATTATTTTTTTTGGTAAACAATTTAAGAGAAGTTATTTTCATAATACAGAACCTAAAACTTCTTGAACTTATTTTGTTGTAATATTATTAAGATGTATATTGCATTCCTACCATTTTCCCCACATATTTTCCCCAAAATAATGTAGTCCTACAGTATCTAAGAAATTAAAACGCCTAAAAATTTCTTTTTTGAATGAACTCAGTGAAATGGTTATGTACCATGGTCTATACACCATGTTGTATAGCATGGTCTTAGAAGGTGTCTCTCCTCTGAGGATGGACAGCCTCTTGTAAGGCTTATGGCTGTATTTCTTCCTCAGCAGTAGGTTTATATGTGGTTCACACGAAATAGTAAAGTCATCAGGATAAGAGCTAGAATTTTCACAAGAAGTGTACAGTTATGAGGAAACATACCTTTAACATTGATATAGTTCAAGACAAAGTGTACTTGGTGATTTTGAGAAATCCGGAAACAAAAAAAATCTGCAATTTCCCTCCCCAAAATTGAAGTGATCTGTTTTATTTTTGGGGTTTCTCTGCTTCATTTTAGTTGTTTTGGCTTATTATTATTTTATTATTTGACATGTTACTATTTCCTTCTACCAACTGAAATGACTGATTTCTGCCCCCAGGTAAATTGCTTCCTTTTCTGATGTCTTCTTTTTTGTAGATCAGAGTTCCAATGTAGCCATGCTCTTGAAAGGGAAGCACCTAATACACAGCTCATTTATCAAGGCAAAAGTGTTTAACTATGACCCTAAGCACATGCTGCTGCTTGTTAGTTTAACTGAAGCTACACAAACATGATAAAAGGTAACTGACCTTTATTCTGTGCTCTTGGTATCTGTTTGATGATGGTCTCACTTTGTCCAGAGGTTTAACAAGTGTTTACTTTTTAACTAACTCTCTGATTACATGATCCTCTTTTCCCTGACTCTCTTCCTTCATCCTATGATACAGCTTTTTCTTAAGTCTCTGACATTTCAAGTGAGGGTCACTGTATTTATGCAGTGCCAAGAACTAGGAACAGTCTTATGTGCTGAGTGTGCTCTTCCTCATTGTTCTGCAAATTAGTCAACATGAAACCAAATAGTGATAATGTGTTGTTATGATTAAGGTTAATAAGCTACTGATTATCTCTATAGACTACAGTTCCAGACACATTATTAAAATGGAATGCTTTTTTTAACTAGTTGATAAAAGATCCAAATTTCCCCCTGTTGTGATAAAAGATATTCTAAGCCTTTAGAGAGATAGGGAGGCATTACACAACAGGAACAGTTTACTCTGTTCAAGACATTACAGATTTATCTTACGGTGACAATAGCACACTATAGCTCCAGAAAATATTGTCTGGTAACAAAAGGGTGTTCCTCTATGTCTCTGAGACTAAGCCTCTTGAAAAAAAACCACTCGAGTTAAGAAACCAGTTTTTACCTTTCTGGTGAGTGCAATTTAACAAATTATTATGTTCAGTTAACATGGTTTTCTAAGTTTAATCAACATACAAGGCCACTAGTTTTATGTCGTTTGGTCTTCACTCGTATGAAGACTCTTTCAATAAAACCACTGAAGATAGGACAGTTTAAAAATTAAAAAGGAAAAAGAAAAAACAAACTTCCCAAATCCAGCCAACAAACCTAACCATAATTTTGGCTGAGTCTTTGTCAAAACTGCCAGCTTGACAAAACTTTCTAAACTTCAAAATTAACAAAATTTTTTGATACACAAACTTAAAACAAAAAACAAACCCTTACATGTTCTTAGGACACATACATCTCAGACCAGACACAAATTTTTATTTTTAAGTGATTTTTTTTGGTCATCAGTAGTTTTACAACTCATTGCAGATCATTTGCATATTTGGAAATATAAACAGAGTAACTTTTTCTTCTTTAGTTCTTGAAGAGGATACTTTCCTTTGAATACCTCAGTCAAATCTAGACTTCTCTTAATGGCAATGGTTTCTGCTGAATTTTTCAATAGTCCAGGGGAAAAAAAAAACAATCCAAAGAACACCACAAATAAACAGCACAAGAATTTGAAAAGCTTTCTCTGACTTTTTAACCAAGTGTTTTGACTGCTACCAACTAAGTCATTACTGACAAGCTTGTATTTTTATGCTTTATCACACCAGCTGACACTCACATACCCCAAAGAAGAGCAGCTGAACATTGAGCTAAGAAAGGGCACTTGATCTGCCAAAAAAAGAAAGGTGCATGGTGCAAAAGTGCTCTGACAATCAATTATTAAGAATCCAGAGATGACAACTCATATACATGTATGTAAGTCAATAACCTTTGAGCAGTTAATCCCCAGGGATCACAGCAGACAGGGGCAGAAAGGATCAAGGTCAGTGATGCTGAAGTCAAAGTGATGGTGAAGATCAAATACAATCTACTCTATCCCTAAGAAAGAAAGCTTGCAGTCACTTTGTTAAACTCCATAGCAATGCACATGATAAAGGGCAAGCTAAATTTCCAACTTAATTTTTTTGCCTTAGTTAGAGAAGTCCATCCTGCTTCCTTTTTGTTACAAAGCAGACATGTCAATTACTCAGCTCTCAAGTTCCAACCATTTCTCAAATGCCTCTTGCTTGTCTTCTTTATTCTTGACCAGCACTCTAAGTCGTTCAAAACCCCCCCAAAAAATAGATATCTGATATTTAACAGTCAAACTGGGGTTTCTAAACATAAAGAAAAATCCAAGTTGCATATTTATATCACAGGGTGTTTGTGTGAGAGAGAATTAGTAAAATAATTACTTATCCTGTGTATTTTTAAAGATGGGTTGAAAATTATCTTTACCTTGAGTTATACTGGAAGTAAAATATTTTACTGTTAGTAGTGGAGTGCAAGGTTAAAGTTCAAGAGCTATTGCTGCAAATATTCAATTGTTCATGTGCAAGATTGGCACCTTCATAAATAATATCACACAATACTGTTTCAGCATGTCTCTCTTATTTAGGCAATTTATTAAACCTATATATAGTTACCTCTATAGAATAATTAGCCCAACAATCCACTCTGATCACTGAAATTATCACTATTACAGTTATGATCAAGAAATATTCTTTCTAAAATATCAGTCCAAAATTCATGGGTGAAAATTAGGGCTGAAAAATTCACGTACTGAGAAGAATTCTGGAAATTATATACAAGCTGCATTTTCATTCACAGTACTTTAAAAAAAATGTAGTCCATTAGAATGTCATGAGCTATATTAGGTGTAAAATCAGATCTTAAAACCTATCAGATACAAGCAAGCGATTTATCTTTTTCATTAAGATAATTCTCTCTTTCATTTCCTCTAAAAAAGGATATGGTATAACAAAGCTGAAAACTTGTTTAAAACCTAAAATTAAAGTGTTGGATTTTTTAAAAAACAAATTTAGAAAATGCAAATTTATATTGTTTAAAAACAATTTATTGTTTAAAATTACATTGTTTAAAAGGAATCAAGAAGTGTGATATCACTGCACGAAGATGTTGTGTGACCTATGCAGTTGCAGTACTGAAATGTTTAACCATGTCAGTCAAGTTATGTGTGCTTGTGCACTAAGTACATCATGAGACATTAAATACAAATGTATGAACTCTGAATCAGAATTTGATATAATGCTGTGGGCTGGGACAAAAATTTGGTGATGCATCATTACATGTTTATTATGTTTTTACATTTTTTTCTAACAGGCAGGCACTAATAGTCACTAACACAGTTGAGAGACTGGACTACATGGCTCCCTTTGAGTTCCTGATTGACTACAGCCTTTTAGGCCTTCTCTTGTCACATGCCTTAGACAGTACAAATGGGATTTGGAGACACTGAAGCACCACTTTTGTCGGCATTGGCTGATTTTGAGTGTAGTTGTGGTGGGAATAGAAAGGCCTCCTCCCTTGACAGCCCTCTTTCTCTAAGGAGTGGAAACAGAACCGAAAAAGACAAGCCTACTGCTTGGGCACACGGGGGGTATACACTTCTCCTGAAGTATTTCAGAGTTGCTCCCTGGAACAAAAGGGGAGAGGGAAAGGATGTCTCTCGGGAGTCATAATTCATGTTCCAGTCTGCTTATTGAATGGAGCAGCTCCTTGAAAGATTCATAGATTTTAAGGTCATTTATGATTGTCTTGCCTGGCTTGTGTGACACAAGCCATAGAATTTCATCTCTTCAGTGTTGCTTTCCAACCCATTAGGATTATATATTACTCCAAGTATATATATACTTAATGATTCTCCAGTAATAAAAGAAATAAAAATTTAATGGCCATAAACACAGCAACTCTTCTAGGGCTACTCTACTAAAGACCAGATAGTGTAGTGTCACTTGTCAAGTTTTAAATCATTTGAGAGGAAAAATATGTACCTAAAAATACTTTGAATGCTCGTGGTAGGCTTTCTTTGTGTAAATTGAAGGCAGTGAAGGGAAACAAAGCAGCCTGTCCTATTATCTCTCTGTTTGGGGAAGAGTATCCATTTCCCCATCTGTGCTGGAAGTGCCCTTTGCTGAGTTACTGCCACAGATGTAAGCAAAGGGGCACAGAGAAGGAGTAGAAGTAGCAGCATTATCATTGTAGAAGATGAATGTAGTGGCACTTCTAATTTATTTAGTATTCAGGATTTCAACTTTAATTAGGATTCTTTTGTCACATCATTCATCAAATGCACTTGAAAGAGATGGAAATTAACACCAAAGTTTCTGTTGCCTCAGGCGTGCTTTTAGTACTTCTACTCGTTTTGGTTTATTGTTGTTCAGTTTAGTGAAATAGTTTAGTTGTGATAGTTCACTTAGCAGTAACTGGGTTTCAAAAGAGATAGAATGAATATATGTTCTTAAAAAGTGCTGGTTTGTGAAGCCCCTGTAGCTCCTAACACCTCTTTTATTAAAAAAAAAATAATAAAATTTCTCTCAATCTCTCTCATTCTCTCTCCTTTTCTTATGACTGACTTTTGAGTTGTTAATGTGACACTATTCTGGTTTTACCCTAAGAAGTAATTTTTGATACATTTGTTGCTACTAGAATGCTAGTAAGTCAGACTTATAAATTGCACAGATGTTTAGATGAAATCTTTCCAGTTGGGATGAAGCTCAGCATAGCTACAAAAATACGGTCTGCATGGGGAAAGGTTTGTATTACTTATTACTCCAGCTACATGCCTGCCATTGTAAAATTTACTCTGATATGGCATAACAGGAGCTGCATTGATATATCATTGATATATGGGTGCTCCTTACAGCCAGAGCTTCCAGCTCGTGTAGCAGGGGTCCAGTCAGACACTTGAATGAAAAGAATGTGAACCTATATTAAAGTCTGAGGCTATGCAACATATCAGCAAGGTTATTGCTGTCAGCACAAAAAACGTTAGTCTATGTCCAAAAATTACACTTAGTTGAAAATCAGGAGGTTTATTAAGCAAGTATTTCCAGGAGCTCTGTGATCAATAAAACCTTGTTTATGCTGCTTGTGAAGATTAACTGCATGGTCTAAGCAAGTGCAAATTCTGACTGTAGGTTTTCCTACAGTTTTGGATTTTGAAAATTTCCTTTTGCATTCGCCAATGTCCAGTGATGTGTAATTTTGTGTAGCTTTTCCATAAGTAGCATCTCTCTCTCCCTCTCTCGGTTGCTAAAGTTCAAAAAAATCAGTAGCAAAGTTTAGTGAACTTCGACCTTTTTTGTGCCATCTTCTCAATATGTACTTGAAAGTTAAATGGATAAAGGAGTAGAAACTTTTTCAGATATCCATTACTACATTATTTTTAATGGAAAATGTTGCTAATACACAATTGGTAATATTTTGGGGGTACTTAATTTTATTAAGAACCCCCAAATATGTTTAATTTGCCAATTTAATTGACAAACCTTTTAACTAGGTCTGGAATATCTTTCCAGGTTTTCATCTACATTACAGGAGCTAGAAATTATATTTCAATAAGGCAGACATTCTATTAGAAAACATTTGATGTTGCATGTTGGGTGTGTACTGAAGGGTTATAACAATCACAAGCCTAAAACAGAGTGAGTGCTTTGAAATTAAAGATGGGTTTCTACTCCACAAAATGTTTAGCAAAGCTTTTAAAGGAGCCATAAAGTGATAAATAAGAAACATTAGAGAAAACTAAAATTACCTATAAGCTCATCCACCTCCTGGCTGGATTAGGTAAATGTTTTATGTAATTTAAGTGGGAGCAAGACCAAGCGCCTTATAGGTTTTTGAATACTACTAAAGAAATCAGACATTTTGTACACCATCATTCAAATACAAGAAACCAATGAGTTTCAGTACCATTTCTTTGCCCTCACTGACTTCTGCAGCACATAAACCCTGAAGTATAGTACAGTTTTTCTAAGAGCTCAAAACGTACATTTAAAATATAATCCTGCTAAAAAAAATAGTCTACATGTTTAAGAAAATTCAGCTAGTTACAGAGTGTTTCAAATAACTGGTATGCTGAAACACAAGTATTTTGGTGAAAAAATCATGGAGATCAGTTTAGTCTTAAGGAAAAACCTTGGCAACAAGAATTGGTGGCTAAAAGATCTCCATTATAATAGGACATCACAAATGCACATTTTGTGGGTGCCTAAAGCCAGTTCTGAGTATAAATAAACTGTAGCTCTGAGAATATTATCTATGCCTTGTACTTCAGAGCTGTCAGTCAGTATTTTTGATCATTAGCCATCTGTGATTATCTTAATTTTTGCCAGCAGGAGAAGGAACTCTTTTCCACCAGGGAGCTCTGTTATTACAATATAATTTATATGTAAAGAGCTCATTTCATTAGAGGGAAAAAAACACCAACTTTTTACATAGGTTTGGTGGGGTTTTTTTAGTTTAAAAGAAACTTTTAACTTTAATGATTTTGCTTCCTTTTTTTAAAATTTAATATCCTTGGCATAGTCCAAGTAGCAAGAGCAAGTAGCATCATATTAGTGGATTAACAATAACTCTGTCTTTATTTTAGTTTTTGTTTAATATCCATTATGGAATATTGAGAAACTGAGCCAATCACAGACCAGAAGCATTTGACTAGAGAAATTACTAGTCTTCAGTTTCACTCAAAATTATTGTACTTGAGAATTGTACTATGTTTTTACCACATTCCAGTTAAAATCCTTAAAGGGTCACGTTAGATTTCTGGCCGGTCTGTCTGTTCAAAGAATGATTTTATAGTGACCTTGTTTTTAGAATGACTTGCTGAAATAAAAATGCCACACCTCTCTGATTCAAAGTGAAACTCTGCCCATTGTTGTAGTATAAAGCCCTATTTTTATTGGTGTTGTAAATGCTGACATTAGAATCTGAATAAATTGGTTCATAAGGACACTAATATAAAATTAATCCCTTTATAAACTTCACTTGTTTAATTCTGACTTTTTTACAAACTATCCCAATTTGTCAATGGTGCTAAGAACCTGTCGTCGCTATTCTTAGCTTCAGGTCTTTGTTGTCTTAAAACTGAAACCTTCAAAATAGAATCAGAGTCAGTATGACTGTCTAAACATGATGCCTGTGTTTAATATCCTCAAAAGGCCTCAATATGCCTGTGTATACCAACAGGACACTACGGTTTCATAAGTGTACACACAAACCTTCTGCCTCACACACCTTAACTGTGATATGGATAATGTCTGTAGTTTTAGTTTTGCTCTCACAAATCTGCAAGAAGCCAATTCTAATGGCAATGAAAATCAACTACTGAAATTGAATTGCCTTTTTTATATATATAACTAAGCTTAGAGGCTGTGACTACATTACATTCTCAAACTTACATTATGTATTTGACTTCTGAATTTGAATCAATTCCATTATCTAACTTTTAAGATCAGATGAATAGTCTCTGTCAGTTATACACAGACCTGAGCATTAGCAGAGGATTGTTGGTCTACTCTATCTGATCAAACGGATTTATGACATAGAGATATGCTGCAGGTAACAGCTCTTCCAACATCTTTAATCAGTGGAATGAGGTGCATTTTAGTAAAAAGTATGAGAATTAGGTATAAAATCTCTCTAATTAAATGACAAATATTCACACTTTGAGTACATAAGTTTTTTCTCTGCAGTTAAAATAAAAGGCAAACAGCAAGGAGGAAAAAGTTATCTATAAAAAGAAAGAAAATATTGATGCAAAATTTAATTACTAGTACTAACAATTACAGCTGGGCTCAGTGTTCAAATCTTGCATTGCCAGCTACCTTGGGTTTGTGCATTCCTGTCACCTCACTGTGCATTCCTGTCACCTCACTGTTGCACTAACTAGTTCTTCACAAGAAGATATCACAGCAATGTAAAGAGGAAGCACCTGGGACATTCACCTCAGAAGTGCAGAAAAGATCTAATATAAAACACTAGTAGAGACACTTTCGCTGATATTGTCCAATGAATATAAGGATAGGCATAGTTAAGATACAGTTATGTCACAAGTATATTTTAGCATAAAAAGTGACAAATGTTTAATTAAAATAACATTAGATAAGCACCTCTAAACATATGATAAGTTTTGGATAAAACTTGGATAACCTTTTGAAAATTGTAACAGCTTGTGTGTGAATTTTATACCTAATAGAGCAACAGAAGAATTGAAAAGTACAAAGGTACATTTTTTAAACAAAACTGCTTTCATAAATTGTCCTGGTTCTGTTAAACAACTTGGGGCAAGCTGAAAGTAATTCACTTCTTACATCTCTATTGCCAAACCTGATTTGATTTGATTGAATCTATATTTATCCTCATGTGGCTCCTGGAGCACTCGTGAACTTCCATAATTCCAGTCTATCAGGATAAATCTGCAAGTAAAAAAACCTCACTTTTATCAGCAGGTATTCAATGAATGGCAGGTGGCAAACAAAGCACTTAGAGAATTGTTTTAATTGCATTTCTCTCCCATATCCCAGAACTTGAGAAAGTTTTAGAAAGCTAGAGAGAAGCAGGATGGGCCTGTTTGCTTCTTTGATTTTGTTCCAACATTGCTTGCTTTCAGAAGAAACTTGCTGATAGAATTTCACTGCCTTTCATGTATGGATGATATTTAAACTGGCACAATAAAGGCCATATTGTAGTGCAGCAGAGATGTGCATCACAACAAATATGAATGCAAAAAGTTGAATTTGCTGCAGCAACTCAAGTATTATAATGAAGCTTTTAACCTGAGTCAGTTGACAAGGAGTGAGAACAAAATCTTTTTCTCCTGGAAATTAAATAGAAATTCAAGTTAAGAGGTTTAACTGTAGCTATGTTTTCTGCAATTCATTTGTTTCATAGAATTAAGTTAATAAAGTGCTACAAGAAAATAATTAACTGGAAAGTTCAGTGTTCAGCTCAAAGTGTTTTTTTCTTTATACTGTTTTCTTACATGTTCCTTGTTTAGTGCGACAAAGAGAGCCCAGAAGAGAACACATACCCAGAATTAATGAGTATTTGAGGTTCAGCTGGAGATTCCAGATCAGAACAAACATTCTTCAGTGAATGAAGCTGCTGAAGTTCTCTAACATAAACTTTGTCTACGACTGCAGCAATTTTGAAAGCCACCTAATTTCAAAGTAACCATGCTTAATATCTTTATCTTCAAGGATTTTGACAGAGATTTCTAGATTTGAAAAATTTAGCCTGTGAAATACCAACTGTTTTTATGGGAACATGTGAAGGAATGTTTTGGTGTACACTTATAGCGAGGAGCTTTATTCTTTTACAATTTTGTGTCGATGAAATATCTCTATAGAGTCATAAACAGAGAGTGTAGTCTGGAGATATGAGCAGACTGAGGATCAAGTGTTAATAGTACACCATCCTTGTTTAATCTTCTTTGCAATGTTAGGTGAGTGATAGTTGGTTGTTCTTAAGAATACCATGCAAAGCCTTAGGCAGTGAGAGTAATTGTGATGCAGGAAAATTAAAGGCAAATATATGGATAAATGACCAACTAAAAAAATGAAACTAGAACTTGAATTCTCTCAGTTGTTCAGAAATCATATGGAGACAGTGAGACTGAGGCCTGTTTCAGTTTTTGAGTTTTAATTGTCCAATACTGAAGAACATGGATTTTTGCAGTGTGCAGTTGGTGTTAGAGGACATTTGAAAGAGCTTAAAAAGCATTCACCCTCTACAAGGTGTGTTATCCAATACCAAACAACAAAAATTTTGATCTGAGGATAGTTTTATAAAATCAGGAGTGAACCATCATTTCAGACCAACACTTCAGGCCGACTTTGAGATCTTCCATGAAGATAAGACAGGCGTTGGCTCTATTGTTTTCTTCCTCCTGCCCCCACCCAGCTTTACAACATTCTCCATGTGTCTTACTCTATGGAGCATGTTGGTATCCTGTGTCCTCTGTGTGGAGAAGTGTTGTATTCCCTTTGGTATCTCCTCCCTGTGAAACCCTACCTGTCCCTTGACTCTGACCTATGGCCTTTGGCCATAGGTAACCCCGCCCCCTACCCTGAAATGCATAAAACCCCCTTTCCCTCAGGGGTTGGTCTCTTTTTTGCCCTGGGATCCCCTTCTTGGAATAAAGAACACATCTCAGGGTAAGAGCCTCCTTTGGTTTTATGTCCCTATCCTGGGGTTTCCCCTCACCCTAACCTCCCTAAACCTGAGCTAGCAGCGGATCTCGGGGGGCTGAGGGAAGGGGAACACTTCAGAGAAGTATTCCATTTGAGTTTTCTGATGCTAATATTTTATGCATTTGTTTAAGATCTAGCCATTACATTTTCTTGCCTTTAAACTTCAAAATTAGATTAAAATCCTTAGAAAAATTCTTTTGCTCCAGCTTGCACATCCAATGTTTATTTGCTTCATACGTCTCAGTTAACTGTTAGGTACTTGGGAAAGACCTAGGATTCTATATCCCACAAAAAAACCCCACAAGAGACAATTTCCTTGAGAAAGCTTGACAGTGTCCTTTTCCTCAGGTTCTGAGAGGTAAAAGATGAGTGAAGAGATGAGGACTAGTTATGTTTTCTTCCCATTTTCAATTACAGGTATAATCCCCTGAAGATGGAGGTGGGTTCCTCCTGTGGTTCAAGTGCAAACCTAGGAGTCAGAAGAGAAGGGTTCAATGTCCTGCTGTGCTACAGACTTCTGGAGCAACCAGTGTGATATTTCATTTCACCATCTCTGACAAAGACATTATTTAATCTTTATTCTAGGGATTTTATTCAGGGAAACAAATGGAAATCTGAAGATTACATTTAAGGTATAGTTATGTAAGAGTTTATCAAGATGTCTTTATATTTAATAGTCTTAGCTAAAGACTGTAGCCTTTATTCAAGTCTGAATTTGCAGTTTGCACTATATTAGGAATTTTCCTTGACTATGTATGGAAAAAATTATTATCCTGGAACTTAACAAGATACATTTATTCCTATGTTTTGGTTAAGGAGGAAGTTCAGTTCCAAGGCCAGGAGCAAGAAAATGTATTATTTAAAAAGGAAAGAAAATACAGCCTGCTGGGCATTCATTTGCTTAGAGGAGTTCTTTGTATTTACAGTTCTAGAAAAAAATTTCCTTGTAAAACATTCAGTAAATACTTAAAAGCATATAACATTCCTGCTTACTGAAGGCAGGCAACAGAGAGATTACTCAAAGGAGAACTGAACCAGAAATAATGACATATAATGGGGAAAATTCCAGCCAATGTAGTTCAAGAGAAAATAGTCACCTTCAAAAGATAATTAAGAACTTTGGGGGACTGAAATCACCTTCAAGGGAAACTCTGGGACATTTGGTTTCTCAATTTGTGTACCTCAATTAAGTATGTAAAGTTAGGTCATTATGAATTTGCCCATTTCCCTCCCACCTCTGTTTTATTCCACTATTGTTTGAGAAATTTATCCAATGTGATATAAGTGCATTAGCTGTGACTCTCTTTTATCTCCAAAATCCTCAGGCTCTCCTCCTCCGAATTTGTTGCTAGCAGTTCCACTAATGAGTCACCGTGAAATCATTTCACAGACATACTCTGAAATGCTCAGCATACTCAAGAACAGGAGAATTATATGCATTTTATGGCACCGTAGGAAGTTTTTAAAGGATTGGATTATTTCTTACTTCTGTCTTTTTCTTACCTTAATGAGAAAAAGTAAGAAAAAACCAAATAAAACAACCACACTCTTTCCCCACATTCTCCCTTTCAATTTCTCCTCAGCAAGACTACAATTCTCCAGAGCTGATTTTCCTAATAGAGTCCTCCCTGACTATGTTGGACAAATGTCATGTCCCCTGGCTCTCTCCATCTTGTAATGAAAATAGACCTATTGCCAGCTACACCTTGCTGATTGCTTCCTACCTGCTGCTAAGGATAATTTGTGCAGCGTAAATGAAGACTTCAGTTGTTACTGTAGGGAAAAAAAGCTACAAAAAGGGACTACTACTCAGCACTCACATAAAATAGTCAATAAAGAAACAGTTTTGATTAGCTGAAAATGTGCAAATTGTATAAAGTGTATAAAAGATCTTCAAGTTTTCACAGTCTTAATTATACAGATATCATACAGAAATATTTTGCCCTGTAAAATGAATCACATAAATTTGCATCTTTTCATTTGCCTAATCCTAAATCAAAAATTTTTGTGTATTTGTTTTCTTCATTGTTCTGTGAAATATTTCCTACTGGATTGCTTCCTATTGTTTGAAAGTAAGCAATAAAAGGAATTTACCAATATGGCCCTTCAGAATATTGTGACCATTTAGAATGCAGATGATCATGTTTGCTATTTTCCCCCAAATATTCTTTCAGATAACCTCTTACTCCAAAAGAATGAAAGAGACAGGAGCATTACATGTGCATTACAGAAAATGGTGAGTCAGAGTAGGAGACTGAAGGAGTGACAGACAGCAAAGCTGTCTGATGTGTGCGACCTCAGATCCACCTGGTTTGGCCCATCTCTGCTATGCAACAGGTCATGCTGCTGTCTGTTTGTCCCACGCTATGAGAACAATATGATGCAAGAGCCTTTATCATATATTTCTGCCCATTCACTATGTGTAGATAAAGGCAAGCATACTATTTCTAGCCACTGAATGACTGCAGTTCCGTTTTACCTCCATTTTCTTAACACCGCCCGGGACTTAATGGAAAGGTACAGGGAGCAGAGGGAGAAACAGTCACTAAGAAACTAATACCACTAAGGAAATACGTTGTCCTTATACTGAAAACCAGATGACAATTCCTAGATTAGACATTCAGTGCATTTCTTAGACAGGAATTCACGTGTGTTTGGATAATTACATAACGCTTTACCTTCAAAGACTAATACAGCTTTTATTTCTGTCTTTTGCAAAGAGAAGAAAAGAACTGAATCAATAATCAGTGTATTTTATATTCCTTATCACTCTATCCCTTTCTTATTCTCATAAGTTTGGGTTATCTCCACACACTTTTGTCTGTGCAGAGTAATACTTGAGGCATCTGATAGCACTACTTTTAAATACTTTATGCTTCCTAACAGCTAGAATTTCATCTTGATCCTCTCTAATTATCCTTCAAAATTTGTCTCTTTTCACAGTTTTACCAGCCTCCTCAACAAATTGTTTAGACATTGTAAAATGCTAGTCCTGCTTCCAAGTGATACTGCTCTTTAACTTGCCTAGCTTCCCACTCCTACAATTGCTTTAGCTCTTTTCACCTATAAAACCATAATAGTCCAATTCATGGTTTTTCTGAGGTTCAGGAAAAGACCCCTTTACATATACCACCGGCCAAACTGTAAGTCTTTTGCTCACAGCAGCAACTCACCAAAATGAAAACAAATCCACGAGGCAGTCTGAAGTGCCCCAAACCTTCACGCCCACAGCTGCAACCTTTCAGGAAGAGAAATTCAGCAAATGCTTCAGGTTTTACTGAGCTCCCAGAGGACTTGTAAGGTCCTGCAAGGTTTGAAAGGCCCTAGTCTCTTTTGGGAATTGATCAACTTTCTTGCTTTTCAGGCTTCAGGCTACTAACCCAACAATCTGAAAGACCTGTGGGACAGTAAGGCTCTTAGCTCCATCCTTCATTCCTACTCTAGCAGGCCAAGCAGTGTTTGTGGGGTTTTCTGGTTAACTCCTGAATTTCAACACAGCAGAATTCATCAAGGATTACAGAAGGATTTTGTTTTGTCAAAGTAAGGGAACGTTTTACATTTGTTGTTCTGTTTGATGAGTTCTGAAAAGGGAACATAGACCAGTTTAATTTGTTTCATGTCTCTTCCAATGAGCAGTGCCTGGGAAGGACATCACTTCTGAAGCAGAGCTGTAAGCAACATTGCTCCTGCCCTGAAGAGTGGAGTGGTTTATCTTCCTTTTTGAGCTTCTTCCAAAGTTTTCATAAAAGGCTTCGAGTGTGATTTCAGTGTACTGGATGCCATTTCTATGCAGCTATAATTACAGTTTTGGGAAACTGGGACCCAGAAGAGTGGGATTTTGCTTCCATTCCCAGCCATTTTTGCTAATGGGAAGATTTTTGTTTACCTGCTGGTGGTAGAATGATTCAAAACATTAGTTGTTTTTATTTTGGATTTACAGCAGTTTTATCCATCTCTCAAAAATTCAGATATTTTTTAATAGGTAGTTATAGTAGTAGTGGTAGTAGTAGTAGTATTAATATTAGTAGTAGTAGCAGTAATAATAATAATAATAATAGCAATAACAAATAATAATAATGAAACTAAGCCAGTGAGTTTTGCATGCATTGAAAGGAAAAGGACAGCAGCTGTCACTGCTGTTAAGAATAATTTATATATTGTCTATTGTCTGATTTCTCCTTCTGGGGTTATAAATGTTGTCAAGTTAACATCAGGGCAAAGGTACATTGGGCTGTCAAGTTTCTATTTTCTGCTTCTTGCTCTTCCACAAAGTGCTACAAAGATTGATTGATTTGATTTTAAAGAGTTCAGTTACATCACAGTGACACAGTCTTCAATATGAATTAAAAGAACAAAATTGTTTGTTTAACTTGTTTTTGTGTTGACAGGATCTTTGCACTCCAGGCAATCACTTTGTTTTCCTTACAGATTTGGTCTTTAGCCACCCAAATGTGGAATGTCACTCAACCTTGTCATATGTTTTTCCTTGATGTTCCTTATTAGTCCCTACCATTCTTTTCAGGAGTCCAACAAATGTGGATACCCTTTGTCAGTCACTTGCTCTGTTTTTTGCCATTTTAAGCTTCCTCTCCTCTATGTTAGCAGAGTTTCTTAGTGGACCTCAGCTTTACCTCATAAGATACCAGTTAAGCCTTCGTGTGATCACTAGTGTGATCATCTAATTAAATTTCTGTAGATGTCCCAAATTAAAATTACACCTTTGAACCCACAGTTCACAGTCACACACAGTTTAATTTTAATATATCTCTAAATTTTTTGAGGGAATTAGGAAGTGATAACACCATTACGAGTCTCGCTGAGCTTCAGCTCTTTCTGAAAATGAGATCTAAATGTTTTCAGAATAAAATTTAGGTAATCATCCAAAACTCTGAGCATCTTTCACACACTGAACTGTCCCACTGAACCTTTCCAGTCTCATCTCTTGCACATACTTTTAAACTGTTTTACTACATCTTCTATACTCATTTTAGTATGACATTCAAATTCATATGTGCATCAGCTGTTATTTTAATATATACAAAGAGTTGGGATGAAATATCGAAAGGAACACACAAATAAAAGAATATAATCTGGAACTGAAGACATTGTAAACCAAAGGTTTTCAGGGAAATTATGTATGATACAGGAAGGCTCAGTCAGGATGTGATGACCTAGATTAGATTTCTGAAAATGGTCAGAAAAAGTTGTGTGGAAGCAAAAATTACAGGTTTACTTAGAAACAGAAATATTAAGCAAGTTTTGGTTTGTTAGTATTTTTTTTGCTCATGAATTTAAAGGCTGAATTTCTTTTCATAAAATAAAATGGATTGTGAAATCCTTAGAATAAAAATGTATAAAAACCTATTGTGTGCATATATAGGTCCTTATCCATGTAATTATTTAACTGAAAGTAAGTCTCAGCGATGTAAGTTAGTTTTAGCAATTACTTAAGCATCAAAGGAGAGTAGACTGGTTGGTAGCGGAAATGCAGTTAATCATTGCCTTTTCTCAAGCATGGGACCTTGAAATGCTAGGCTTTTTCAAAAGTACATAGTAGGAAAGACATTTTCATCCTAGCAAAGCTCTGCTGTTTGCAGCTGCATTTTTGCTGATTCTCTGAAGTCAGAGTTAATTGATAGACAATTTGGCCTGTAGACTTTAAATAACATACTGAAAATCTCTGTTTTGGGGAGAGGCGGGCTTAAAGTTAATTATTCCCCCAAATGACTTTTTTCCAACTGAGTACTAGTGCTGCTAGTGCTGGCAAAAATATTGCCATTGAGTAAGGCTTTATTTCTGCAATTTTTTTTTTTTTATTATTATTAATTTTTTTTTCTTTTTTTTTTTTTTTTGGTCTGGTGTGTAAGTCACTGAAAGTTAAAATCCTTTTCCTGGGATGGGATACGCTTCTTGTCCATAATGAAATACAAGCCACTGATTACCTCATCTTTTTTTATTTTGGCTACCTGAGCTTCTCCAGTTCATTTTTCAAAGACAGATTAGAAATCTGGGTTAAGTAGGCACAATTCCTAAATAGGGATATCTAATTATGTGATTCCGGCTTTGATTCCAGACTTTTTAGGCTCTTCAGCATTTCTATCTCTAGTTATACATTTGAGTGTAAACAGATTTTTCATTCTTCATGTCTGTGACTGTCTTTTCTCTACTTTAAACCAGACTCCTTCTGAGCTGGAAGGCAGGTTTCATTGAACACCTGAGACTCTGCACTTGGCTTTCTAGTTACCTAAATGATATTCTAATGTTTTGTTTTGCTGGGTTTTTTTTTCCCATAGTGTCAGTATTTATCTCTGATAGCTTGCAGTTTTCCTCATTTGTTTTGTTTTTCTCACCTCTAAAATAATAATTCAATAATATTATAAACCAGATTAGAATCTCTTTTCTTCACATCTTTGCCTCTTATGGTAAATTATTTCCATATTTCTCAGTAACAGCTGCTTCTTGCTTCAAAGCAAGATTCGATTTCTATGGCAAATACCACAGCTTCAAGGAATGTTTTTGCCTTTTTTTTTCCTTTTCTTTCCACTAGGCTTAAACTGGAAATCCACATCAGTTTTTAGATATGCCCTCTATATAAATCTCTGTAGATTTTTTTCTAGTTCATCTGAGGTTCCCTTTTTTCCACCTCAAGTCTCTGATCAGAAGGATATAAATTCTGCAACGTGTGTTCTCTCTGGGTTTCTAAACCCTAGATTCTTTTTATTTTTTTGCTGTTTATTTGCCCTCTGAAGTTGTATTCATGTTTCATTTGCTTGAAAATTGAGAGGAAATTTACAAATAGATATTTGTGTGGCTGTCTTAAAGGAAAGGTGGTGGTTAAGACCATACATTTTAAGATGCTTTAATAGAATTTAAATATTAATTATCTAGTCTCTAATTTAGTCGGATGAAGACATAGCCCTAAATTTAAAACATGCACCTATTGAAATATGTATGGGCCTACTTCAGTATGCTTAGTGTTGTAGCATAAAATGGGAACAATTAATTAAATAATTCACATGTCAGATGCTTAGAGGTAACAGTTATCTATCATTCTTATCTATTGTAATTTTGTTCAAATTATGAATGACAAGGCATAAATGTTAACTCTTGCAGAAGAGTTTTCTAATTATTTGTTATTGTCTTTATATTATAAATGTAAATGTAAATATATGTAAAATAGACATAAAAATATGTATTACACATAGTTTCACGTTTGCTATTGGTTGATTGCATTAAATTACAGTTTTGAAAGTGAGGTTTTGTTATAAAATAGCTGGCTGATTTTATTTACAGCTATTCACAGGGGAAAAAACCTCTTCAATAGCATTGTTTCCAGAGAAGTCAACACTATTGTTTTCAGATTCAATAACCTCTATTTGTCCACCCACTTCTGAAAATAGGCAGAAAGTCTGATACTTCTCTGCAGCAGTTTTGGTTTCAGAATATATTAAAAGATAGCAATTCTAAATTGAGAATATGTTCTGCGTTGTATGTTTCATATTTCATCATTTTGTGTAATTTTTAGCCAATACAGATAATATAAGGCCTGACCTGTGATTTTTAGTTTATCAGGAAGCCTGAGTTTTCCAAATTGGGTCAGTGTTTGGTAAAAAAATAAACATTTTGCTTTTCTTGTTTGCATTCATTTGCATTGCACCATATTTGCAATTTGTAATTAATTTTGTAGTCTATTTTTTCCTGGAGTACTTCTGAGTTTATTATTATTATTATTTAATATAGCCTGTGGAACACTGAACACTGATTAAGTGTTGTATGTTTTCTGTTATCTCTGAAGCATAACCGATGAAGTATTGTGAATTTGGCACTGTGTAATGTAGCATTTTGCTTGCTGTGCAGCACTAACAAACAACACATCAGTAGTCATGCCTGTCTCTCATTTAAATGCAACCTCAGAGTCACACTGCATGTTACAGATATCTGGGAGCTGTGTGATTAGTTAACATCTTTTGCATAACCTTAAAATTATAGCGAGTTCTTAGGAGATAATTAGCTTTCTGGATACCTTTAGTGAAATGAACTCTGCCTTAGCAATGGTGGGTACTGTGTGTTCTACTACTCCAAGGAAAGGTGGCATGGAAATGCCTGTAAAAATAGGTTAAGTGTCTTCTGCATTAAAAAAATAAAGTAAAATGAAAGACAGAGGTAAAGTCCTCATTTATTTATTTCTTGCTATCAGGATTGCTTTTTGCTCCCTATCTTTTATGTTCTTTCCTCTTTTGGCAGCTCTTCTGGTGTAAATAAAGGGTGTTCAGCAGGCACCAGCCTCCTTTACTGAAATCTGCTCACCTCTGTCCCGGAGTTCACGTCTCATGTGCTAGGTGTGAGTAAACAGACAAAATACATCACAACTGAATAATCAGGAGGATGTGATATGATATTTTTCTTTAGTAAAAGCTTGAGGCTTCAGCTCTTTGTATAGATTTATGGAAAGCAATGTTTTCCAAACATTCTCCAAATGTTTTTTGTCTCTTGAAATAATTCCCCAGCCATATCCATGTGCAACATTTTAAAGCTTTTGATCCTGCTTTGAAAAGGCTATTCTAAGCCTTCAGTGTTTACAATATTCTCTTTTAGCACTGGAAGTATCTGTATAATAACCTCAAAATTAAAATGTTTTGGAAGCTTCTAAATATAAGTTATAACTGCAGCTGTCAGGAAACAGGATTTTGACAAAATTGAACTTGTTAAAGGAAAGTATCAATTTTGATTAAATTTGCTTGAAAGGTGTTTTCTAATTTGAAACAAAACATTTCAATAGGCTAACAGCTTTCTCTACATTTATTGGAATATAATGTTGCTGTATGTTTCAAAATTATTTTTCATTTTGAGGTTCATTGGTAAGTATGATATAATTTGTACCCAAGAACTGAAGTATTTTTGAAACACTTTGACCTTATTTCTATTGAAATTTAAATGCATTCCTCCCACCAAAAAAGAGTTTTGTAAGAACCTTCAAAATTTCTTTTTTGATTCTATGTGGTGAAATGTTTTTTTCTGAAAAGACAATTTCTAAACAAAATTCTAGATTTAATAAATTTTCTTAATACTTTTTCTGAAACATAAACAGCTGGTCTAGCTACACTGATTGTGCAGAGATGTAAGCCTGCACATATATTTAACCATATTGATCAAATTGAGAAGCTCCCACCAGTTTGGTGGATTTTTATGCAGTTATCTTTTCCAGGGATTGTATTGCTCATCTGATTTGGTAGTGAATCTTTAGCTTTATTAGCCACCATTACTCAAAAGAAGCTTTGTTAGATTTCTGAAAGTTTAGTGAGGAAAAAATGAAGGCATATAGACAGGTCCAAAAAACATTGAAAATTCAAGATATACCATCAGAGGAACTCATAACATGGGCTGTAAGTGATGGAGGGAAAGGACACATAATCAATTTCTTACCTGGAGAGACAAAGTAATAATACTTTGGTGAATACCCTATTTTCCAAAACAAGCAAACAGAAAGGAATTATTTATTAATATCCAGATGCTTGACTGAGGATCTTACAGGCATTCCTAGGATCACTCTGTTGTAGCAAGGAATACATCTTTTCAAAGGCTCCCCTCTCTACAAATAACTGTAAAGCAAGTGTGAAGCCAAAATTGTCTCTCCATGGCAGAATTCCTGGTTAGGCAGTGAGGTTCCTTCCACAGGGTACAGCAGGAGTGAGACACCCCAGAAACTGAAATAGGGTGTAAGATGTGTGAGGCTGCCTGCAGCTAAGGAATTGATGAACAGACGGGACACATCACCAAAGTCTACAAAGATTCAAGACTTCTTCTGAAGCTCAAAATTCCCTCATGTAGATACTATAAAGCCTATTTTAAGGCACCTGATATGTGCTCCCTTATGCCTGTAAAAATGCAACAAGGGGGAAGAGCAGCATTGCCCCGTGTATATATACTTCTCAAGTGAAGAGTTAATCAAATTGTGAGCAGAGGACCTGTCTGAGACTTCCAAGCTCACCTTACCCAGGTCCTAGGTTGGTATTCTTAACCAGGATCTTCTTCAGAGCTCTTTCAAATATTACTCCTAAAGCTCAAATGTTCTGCAGAAGACAACTGAAGATTTTCTGAGCATGAAATAAAGGGAAGAAAGGGTTTTAACTCTGTAGCTGAGCACCAGCTTGTAAAGTAGAAGACCTGATTTCAAGCCTTTTCCCTCAAAATTGTTTCTATGTTTTTTAGGAGTGAGATAATACCATTAATGAAAACTGCATTGCAGAAATCTTTCTCTGTCCACTGCCATTCCCTTTCTGCATTTCTGTAGCCTACATAAATTATATATTCATTTGATTTAAAAAAAATTCAACAGAACATAAATCCCATATTTGATGTTTAAATATCTACTGGGCCTGAACCTGAGGGTATCAGCTCCTGAAAGTATCCCGATTCCTGTCAAAATCACTGGGCTGATCACCTCTGCTTTTCAGAACATTTACTTTTTCTACCTTACATCCTTGTGTGTAAAATGGGAATAAAAGAACACCTTTTCTTTTTTTTTGGTTTTTTTTTTTTTGTTTTCTTTTGGGGTTTTTTTTGTGGTTTTTTTTTTTTTTTTGAGCTGGAGTTTGTTAGCTGTGGTAATTGAGGGTACTTAAAATCATTTTACTCATATTCTTCACAGAGGTCAGCGAGCAAGTGCTAAGTGCAAAAATAATTCTCTGCTTTCCAAGCCAGAACTGACTTGCTAAACTGAAGGACATAGGCTCTAGTCCATTACCCATTGCCTCCATAGTCCTCCATATTTTACATTTTTGTCAATAAAAAATAATGTACAGTCCGAGTGTGAAATTTTCTTCTGTAAAGAAGTCTAACAAAAGGCTCATGCCTCACCTGCCTTCTAGGAGAGAGTGACACCTCAACAGACCAGTCTGTGCTAATGGTTAAAAAATGAGACATTCAGAGCCTATGTGTCAAATATGTAGGGCAAAATTCTTGACCCTGACTGTCAGTCTTGCCTGGCTGAAGAGGGCACACAGGGCAGAAAGCTGCTTTTGGCTGAGGCAGACCGAGATGAATTCTGCTTGAAGAGATGGCAGAGTTGATAAAGAGGTTATTTACCCAGCCTGGAGGACCTTCCATTAAGATATTGAGAAGCTGTGATTTTCTATTTTATTTTTTTACCTTCAAGGTATCCTCCTCTGTGCAGCATACTTTCACATTCTCTCTAATAGAATTTCAAACATTCATTGCTTTGACTGTAAAATAGATTCCAATGTTTCATCATGTAAACTACACGTAGGAGCCTACTTTGGGTTCCCAAATACGTGGTTAGTCAGAAGTTATTTTTCTCAAAAAATTGCCTAATTTTTAAGTTAGATGATAACAAAATAGAACAGTTTTCCAGTTTCCCTCTTCATCCTTAAGGTCAAATTTTGTGACCCTTTTTGTTGAGAGTGAAGCAGAAAATGTCTTCCACTGAAAGTGTAGCACTTGTGTAGGACAGTTCTGACTGAAACTGGACAAGTAAAGCTCATTCACATAATTCCTTTTGTCCTAATCCCTAAGGATCAAATGAAAGAAAGGAATCAGTGAAGGTATCTTGGTATAGGTGTTTTACCTTAATACTAATAGTGTCCTAAAGAATGCTTAGGCAGCTGTCACATTTTATATTTTAGTTTCCTTCTTGCTTGGACTGGATTTTTGAATTAAATTTGAGTAAACTGGTGGTTAAGTTTTGTGGCCTTGCCTGTGTGAGATGCAATTTCAGTAGACGTTCTCTGAGATTTAAAAATATTTAGCCCTTCTTCATCTTAAGTTTATTTCAACACAGTAGTAGGTATTAGGCAAAATTTGTATCTGAGTGAGTCATTTATGTTAAGAGGGGAGAAAAAAAAGTGAGTAGTAGATTCCCAGATTAGCAATACTACCATGCTTTAACCTGGATCTTGAGGGAGTTTCTTTGGAACAGTTATGACTGCAACAGGGGGTTCTGTCCTGCAGCAAAAATAGTAGTGTCACATGTAGGCTAACCTGGTCACCAACTGCTCTTCCTGAATGCCACTTCTGCTGTTGCAATGGAGATGTTGTTTTGGCCACTTGGGGAGAAGATGATTCACTGCAAAATGCCATTTGTGGCTAATGATCACCTGCAGTGTTACAGGGTTTTCACAAAGGTAAAGCAAAGAGAAAAAAGCTACGGCCCAATTAAGATCTCCCCAGTTTTTGATCTTAAATCGTCAGTTCTAGTTTTTGAGTTTTGTTAAATGATCAGACTGCACAAAAAAAGTCACAATTGGTTCAACTTGCTGAAGGAGATTTTTTTTGTTTTGAGTTGGAGAATGTCATGAGTTTTTAAACTGATCTTCCCCTTGCAAATTTCAGCTGTTTGAAAACTGGGCCCTAAGTTGTCTATTCACAATGATCTTGTTTTTGCAAAATAATGATCTAAATTATTTATTATTCAGTTCTTAGACTGCTGTTTTATTTCTGTTGATCTTTGTTTTTCTGCTTAATTTCTATAAATTACTGTACAGTTTCCCATAAGGTATAATTAAACAGAATTGCTAAAGTTTTAATTATTGTGTATTATAGATGTTGAAAGCAACATTAGCACTTAGCTTTTAAAAATGTGATAGTATATTTATAAGAGAGCATTTATAAACACATTTACATATAGTTAAGATGAAAAAGGTATTTGAATTGTAGTCATTAGCATTTCTTCAAACATATGGCATACCAGCAGAAGCCATGGGCCATGCCTTCATTAACTGAACACTGTTTCATCAGTATCTCAGCTTCCTGCTGTGCCACCCTGTAGCGTACCCTTCTGTCCCTGAGGTTTCAGTGACAAGGGACAATATGTCCCCAAGGTGAAAATCTGGGAAATAACGCAGATTAGCCCTTAGAGGAGTTCTTATGATTATTTAATCATACTTAGGAAAGAAGTACACTGTACTACAAAAGAAAGGCATTAAAAATCCTACCAGCCTACGATTTTGCATGTTGCAGCATATGATGTTCTCTTCAGTGCACCATCAACATAGATACAGTGGAACATGATAGCTTTATCCTGCTTTATTATAAGGCCAGCCTTTTTCAAATTTATTCATATAATGGGTAAAGCCTACATTGGTACTAATAGGTACCATAGGACAATTATCATTCATTGTCCATAATGTTCAGGTGATGGATCAAGATTTAACTTCTTTTAAACATGGTACCAGCAGCCATTTAATTTTATTTCCTAATAAAAAGTGGAAAAGGAATAAAAATACTCATATTAATGTAATTGTCATATTTTATTTGTTCGTTTCTTAGGTATATAAAGACAAGTTAATATGACAAGCAGAGACATTTGTCTTAAGTCATTAAATTCTCTTATACACTACCTCTGATATGATATTCTTTGCTAAAAAAGTATATACTTTGGAAAACTTTTAGTAGAAATTTTATAAAACATATTTCATTTGACGAGATGTCATTTTTGAAAGTAAGACTAGATTTTGGGGCTGACGGTGAGTTGGTGTTTTAGTTTTATAAGAGGCGCTTTTTCATTACCCTGCAGTTTTTCTTTTCTTTCTCCTTGTAACACGGAGTAGTAAAAAGCATTGAAGGGGAAAATAATTGTCAAAAATACTTTCTCAGTTTCTTGTGGACATTGGTCTGCTTTCTTGCATTTGTATCTCTGTTCTGTAGGAAGAGTTGGACCTTTTTGGAAGTTAGCCCTCTGTCTTTGAAATCCAGTCAGTAAAGTCTGTTCCTGCATTAGGAGGGAACAGATATCAACTGGAGTCAACATATTTAAATCCTAATTATTAAATCAGCTATTGAAAGAATCATATTCTAATATGTAAACATGTATTATGCTACAATATATTCTGTTATTTTGCCTTTAGAAAGTGTACTCTTCAACATGCATTTAGGAGAGGATTTTAAAATCTCTTATAGTTTAACCTAGTGAAGATAGAGAAAGCGTGGATTTAAAAAGCAAGATTTGATTACAAGTATCTGATACAATTTAAATATTTTTATATAATTTCTCACAGTTTCTGTCAGGCCTACACATCGTTATCACAGCCTTAGAAACATTTTGGTAGGTAGTCAAAGCTTTTAGATTTTCATCCTTTTTACCTTTATTGTTTTTATATGCGAGGAATCTGAAAATCTCTCATGACGGTATCCACCATTAATCAATGGTGCAATGGAAAGCTCTCATTAACTTTAACCCTCCGACCCTGACATTATTCCACTCATCACAGCAATCATTAGCAAAATGAAAAACAATCAACCAGTGTATCTGCATTCTACTAATATTAATGCTTTCACTCTATTACACATGAATGTCAAATGTGACAAAAATCACTGAACTTCAAATATATACATGACAGATTCTGATATATATAAATCACCAGTTTTTGTTATTCTCACTTAACAGCAAAATCAAAGTTACAATGCCAAGGGGGCCCATACCATTTGCAATCTGTAGCATTTCCAATGTATTTTCAACAATATTGTAAATATTTATGGAGTTTTATAAAGACTCTATGCTTCCTTCTGTTTGTGATGCATCAACAAAACACAGTAGGATATCATAGGCAGATATTTACTTCTGGGAATTCCCTTTTGGACTCTTTTTGGTTGAAAACGACTTCATGACATACAGTACCGCAAATCCCCAGAAATGTACCATGCTATTATTGCCAGCTGAGTTCTTCCAAGTAAAGATGACATCAGCCATCTGTCATGCTATACTAATCCTAGGAAAGAAAGCCAACTGAAGAGAAAATAAATACCTTTTATATCTATTAGCCAAATATTTATATTAAAAAATGAAACTCTTAAGTTCTTACTAGCAAAGTTAATTCTTGTAAGCGAATGATCTTTTCTGAGTAAAAAGAAAAAACTTACCTAAAATGTCTTTGTCCTTTTATCTATCTAAACTAAGTTATGTCATGAGCATATGTTTGAAATGCTGGTCTTTTGCTACATATTGGTAGATAATAAAATATGATTCCAAGTAGTGATTTTCCTTCAGACCTTCTAGAAGAACTCTGCCAGGTGCCATGTAGCTGCGTCAATGTTCTGTACTGCTCTGCTGAGGTAAATGGAAGTTTCCCAGAATCTAACAGTGCAGGAATTACAAGGAATCACAAGCAGTGCTGCCAATCAATAAGGAAAGTGCCTAAATTAATGGCAACCTCATAACAAAATATATTAGAAGTCCAAAACGTGTCAGGTATCTGCTTCCCCACAGTGCAGTGAACATGTCAGTGAAGAAATCTTTTGGATAAGCTGAAAAACTATTTTACACTAAGACTAATCCTGTGAGTTTATGTCTTATTTCTTTGTCATGCAACAGCATATACTTAAATTTTAAATTAAGGTGGTGTTCAAAAGCTCATATCAACATAAAATTAAGGCTAGAAAAATAAACCTCAAGAAATTAAAAAAAATTTAACAGCCAGCCAAGCCATTCCCTGACAAGAATGTAGCACGGTGCTGTTGTAAAAAGTATTCAAAAGCTCATGTATGATTATTTAGTGCTATTGTCATTAATGTTGTTCACACTGTAAATGTTCCTTTTGCTCTTTTAGAGTAGAAGAAGCAAGACAGAACTGAGAACTCACATACATCGCTATAAACACAAATAAATATCTCCCATCTCCTCCTGCTCTAACATTTGTTTTTTTTCTTATCTGCCGTTTTACATTTTAAGTGTTCCTTTTAAATCAATAATGCATTTTGGGATGTGAATTCATACAAAATGGGAAATGAAAACAATAGAAGTTTCAGATTTAAAAGCACGTTTCTTGGGCTGTAAACCTTTTGACTTCTTTGTAATTTAGAATAATGTGATAGCTGGAATGAAAATTTTATTAGGTAATATATAATACAGAACAAATAATTAATATACAAAGATTTTCTTACAAGTTCTGCTTCCCAAGTTTCTCAACTCTTGGGTCTCCTAATGGTTCCAGTTGGTTTTTGCAGAGACTCTGACTATTTTAAGCCAGTGGATATCTTGTCTCTTTGCAGGTTAAGAAATTACTTAATAAACAGTAGCAGTATGACTCTATTTTGATTTTTTTTCTAAAATGTTGAAAAAGAAAAACAAGAGAAAGAAGGGAGTTGCTTTCTTATGAATATTTCCTCAAGATCTTAAGGTCGTAAAAGGAACATCTGATCTTGGGAAACAAGAAGGGATTAGAAAAATAAGTCAGTAATTGAATGCAAAGATTATATATATCCCTTGATACCCAAACAGGCAGAACACTCTTTCATTTCTTCTGCAGAAAACAAGGGTGAGCTACAATTCTGCATGGTCGTTATAGCAAATGAAATTACATAACGTTTGGACTGATTACTTCAACTAATCAATTTTTTGGAGGATGAACTTCAACCTGGATTACCACCATTCTATCTCCAATGACAACACCATTGAAAAACAAGACATGATTTTTAAAATAACATTTTTGTGGCTTCAGCTCTTTACTGAGTCAAGAAAGTGAAATGTTTTTAGTTATCACCTGTCTCAATAAGAATATATGTCTGCTTTATAACCCAGTAAGAGCTGAAATAAAAAACAAAAAACAAAACGTTTATTATCTTGCACTGTAAGTATTTGCAATAAGCCATTTCAGAACCCAGAAGACCTTTAAGGTTCTTTCCTGCAATGTAATGTTTCTTTGTTCAGTGGAGAAACTGTGAATAAAAGCTGAACTTTTATTAAAAATAAATCACAAGAAGTAAGATTAGTCATTCTTTGATTTCAAAGTAAAATTTATGCCGTATTTTAAGTAAAACATTTCCAATGAAAAGAAATTTTATTTCTTTTACATTTTTGTTTTAGGTACCTCTATTTACTGATGAGAAACAGGTAAGAAAAAGGAGATTTCATCACTCCCTTTCTCTCCCTTTAGGTTAAATAAAAAACAAGGACCAGAAGCTTGGAATTTAAGCATAGGTAAAAGAATGGTTTTTTTCCCTGAAATAAAACATTAAAAAATTAAAGAAAATACTTACTGTTATTTTTCTCAATTCAATTTACAGATCTTTGCATTATTGCTTTAAACCTTGCCAAAAATGAGACATCACTAGTTTTAGACTGATTCTTCTTCATTTTTTGGGTTCTGTGATCTTTAGATTCTGGTTTCCATTTGAACTGCTGAATTTCCATCTATTTCAGTGAAATGCAAAGTCTAATTTGCGAAGAGGGCAGCCACAGTCTAAGAAGCCTATTGGCTTCTTATGGTATGTGGAATTTATAACATCATGAAAATGACTCTTTTTAAAATGAAAGATGCTATTTCCAGTTTCTTTTCTACAGTTCCCTGCAAAGTAACTGAAATGAAGAATAAGGAGGTAAGAAGAAATGTATAACTTAATTTATTTAGAAAGTCAGTGGAAAAAAAGAATTGTTGGGTAGACACAGAAAAGGGGAAAAGAAAAGAATATTAAATCAACTGTTAAGCAGAAGGAAACATATACCATCACCCTAGTGTGATTTTGGTTATTTATTCATTAGGAAGCACTCATATACTTAAAAAACTTGCTAGACAGATAAATAGCAATGTGCAAATACATGCTGCTACATAAATTTAGGAGGAAAAAAGGCATTACTGAAACCTGAATTTCTTTATTGAATAATTTACTTTGTCATCATAAATGTAATTCTATATTGCCTTGCAGTATAACTTCTGGAGAGATGTGTTGGTAAAGCCAAGTCTCAAGAGGGATGACTGAAGAATGATCAAAAGCTTGGATTAATTTTTTTTTTTTAACTTAGGTTGTTTTTATCATTTTGTTTTGGTTCCTGGAATTTCTTATGAATTTTGCAAGTCCTTTTATAGACTGGTTTTTTGAACTTCCTTCCTGCTCATTTAATTTAATGGATGAATAAAACTTTTCCACAGAAATTACAATAGCAGGAAAAGTTTGTAAGACCGTATGCAGCAGACTTTGAAAAATTCCTTTCCTGTAGTAGGTCATTGATAAATTCTGAGAGTTGTGAGTCTTCTAATGCAGAAGTCATTAGATCCTCTTATTCTGTATTGAGATTATTACATATCAGAAATAACCAGTCACTACACTGAATCTCTGTTTGATGGCATCCAAGTGCACTCCTGTGGACTTATGAACTAAAGCACAAAAAATTGACTGGAGAAAAGACATCTGGGGGGGAAATAAGACTTCTTTGTGTTTGGTGAGCTTCCATGACTCAGCTTGCTGTGTTGTTAATTTATTCAGTAAAAGATTGGAAATTTTGCTAATTTTTACTAATTTTTCTAAGTGATAAGATTTTAATGCTGATTGTTTTCTACTTGGGCCGGTTTAAGGAAAAATAATAAAACCACTCTCAATTCCTACACTTCAGAGAAAAAGTCTAAGAATACAAGTCTGTACTTATAACTAATCTGATTTCAGCATAATGGGATGACAGTAATACGGTGAAGGCCAATACCCCGTGATGAAAAGATAACCTTAAAAGGTATCCTCAAAGGGTAAGGCTAAAAAAGATGTGGTTCAAAGTTTTCCCATAATTACCCTGCTATAAATTGATCATAATTGAGGTCAGACTAAAGCACATATTACAAACCAGTTTTTAAATATTTGTTCTCAGATTGACAGAAATTAAGATGAATGGCTCACAGAAATGAGATTTAAGATTAAAAGTATTTTCTCACCATAATTTGCATGCCAGTTCCTTTTCTATCATGGGTGCTTGACTAACTTTACATAATCTCTTATATGTCAGTGTGAATATGCTATTTTATAGTCAAATATTGGTGTATGCATATAAAACAACAACAACAAAAATATCTTAAGAGTTTCAGAAAGGCAAATTCAAAAATGACAATTTTTACTTCAGATAGAAATGATAGTCCACTACAATTCACCACCATCCAACTGCAAAGCATCCTAAAAGAGATCGATGGTACAAGTGATGTCTGAGAAACTGTAAAAGATCATAATAGTTTTTGGGTGAGTGGAGAGTTGCATCATGATTACTTTTCCCATAATGCCAGTTAGTGGGGGGTTTGTATGTTGTAATGATTTCCAGACATCTAATATTTCATCATGTATGAAATGGATCCAATACCTCAAATGTATGGGCTGTTGAAACTGTGAGCAGGATAATCCTAATTGAAGGGACAGAGAAGATTTGATTTTATTCTCAGTTAAAAGAAGTACTCTCCTCGATTGTTAAGCAAAGTGTTGTACTAAGTGTGAGAAGGGCCATTTTTCAAAGTCTTTCACCTAAACTTGTATTCATTGATTTCCCTCAGCTAAAATCATATTAGATGCAATAATATTGCACAGTTAGCTGCAAAATATATGTTTTAATTTTCCCAAAAGAAAGAAAACTTGATGAGGATTTCTTTTGATAAATGCAGCACATTTGCATATTGTAACATAAAATATGCTTCTTTGCATGGAATCATATAACAGCATATATTAAAAATTGTATTTCTTAGGAGCAAAGGAAAAAATCCCTGAACTTATCTGCATATTTTAATAAATAGACAGAGGCGTTCTCTTTTCTTTCAGCATCTGAGGGAGCTACCTTTATGAAGGTCATACTCCTGTAAGAATTAAAAAAAAAAATAAACCTTTTTACCTCTTGCATATATGAACAAAAGGATGTAAATATATACAGGGAATTGTGTAAGAGAGTTTGTAATTGAGAATGGTAGAACATTGCAGATGACATTCTGAAATTGCTTTCATTCTAACCTTGAGTTTTCACTCTTAACATTCTTTTGTCTTTAACTTAGAAAAGATGTTTTTAGGTGTAACCTCCCTACATCCTTGCTGTTTACTTTCTGTTTATTACTTCATTTTAATTTTGCTATTATATACATTTAATGTTGCTAGATTTTATTTGGGACAGTTTGAGGGAAAAATCACTGTCTTTGGAGACATAGGGCAATCATGTAGCATTGTTTGCCTAAGCATGGAAAACTGATAGTGACAGAAATTGAAATGCACTATGTTATTGCAAAGAGAAGTACCTTGGAGTGGTCTGATGAGAACTGATGTTGATTTGACAGAGTTCTCAGCTATTCAAAGCTGCTTTCCCCATCTGAACGGTGTGGTTTTTTACAAGAGTGTTCAGCTTTGTTCATATTTTCTTTGCAATGGAAATTTAATTGCTGCTATTTCAGTTGTAATAACACTGGGTTAGCACTGAGCATTTTGGAAAGAACTTCACTGTCAGAGTAGGTTATAGAGATGCATGCTATGGGTTATCTGGAGTTATCAGCAGGCAGTGCCTTTTGCTGTTAATGATGTGCCTTTCCTGTATGTCTGTGCCAGGATTTGGTGATTCAGTGGAACATATATATGGAGAAGTGGATTTCTGCTCCAAGAACCAGGTGAACCCTCTCAGGGCTGACTTATCATAGGCAAGATTGCTTCAGAGAGAGAGCAAACCATGTGTTCATATTTGACATTTATTCCCAAAGAGTTCTATAGAGTAAGAATAAGCAGGCCAGGGAAATTGCTATAGAGGTTGTAATTAAGACCAGCCCTCCTGTATGAGCATGGAACTCAGTAGGAATACTACCACAGAGGGAAAGTAGAACTTTAATATAGGAATAAGCATTTTAGGAAATGTGGTGCTGTTTTATAGTGCTCTGGTTTGATAGTGACATACACTAAGCTGGTGAGCCTCCTAATGCTTCTCCCTTCCATGGTGCTGGAACTATCAAACCCTGTTAACAACCTGAGTACATCTTCAGTTAAACCTTATAAAACTAATAAACACAATTTGAGGATTTATAGTCCATTCGCAGCTAGTTTGATCTCTAGAGAGTAAAAAGAATAGCAATTCAAACCCATATTAATTTGCTTATGTAGAAGCAGTTTTAAATAAAAGCTGGCAGAACTGAGAACTGCTGTATGAAAATTTGAAAGGCATTTTGCTTGGAACGAGGGCATGAATTTGCTATATTATGTTTCTGAAGAAAATCAACTCTACTTATGTGTTGTGAACCTTAACAGATTATCAACAGAAGAACATCAGTTCAAAGCAACAAATGGCACCAATTATTTTCAAAACCAAAAATTTAAGAGTTTATTCTGTATACCTTTTAAAGCAGTGTCATGCACCATTTGAAGTTGTCTTGCAGTTTTAAGTACAAACTGCAATGGTATCTCAAATATCTCCTTTGTTTCTCTGTTCCATTTTCATTGTATCTGACCAGATGCTTCAAGTAATTATATGTCTGACACAGACAAGTAATTGTGACAAATGGGTGATCCTATCTCTCTTTGACTCTAAAGGATTGTCAAGACATTAGTTGATAGATCGAAGCTGAATTTAAAGAAAAAAAAATTAAATATCGAGTCCTGTGTAATTTATAAATCAGGACATTTGGTATTAATCTGTCTTCTGCAAAATGAACCAACTCAGGGGAAGATGTCCACATTAAACAGAGAGATACTCTATGGAAGCCACATTGTGTAGTTACAGCCAACTTGGGTTCAAGTCCAAATGTTAAAATGTTCTTTATTCAGCTAGAAAGGGGCTTTTTTTAATAAATTCAGGAACACTTTTCTGTAATAATCTCCACATGTACTTTTTATAAATGTAAACACTAGCTGTTGCTATGCCCTGATTTTATTTTAACCTGAACTGTATTTACTATACCTAAGGATAATTCACATGTAGCAAAGAGCCCTAATATTTGTATTTTAGAATAAATATTATGAATATCTCTCTCAGGGGAGGAAAATGTTTAGATAACCTGCTTTTCACACGGAAAAGCTGGCTGCTGAACCTTCAAGCCAGCAGTTCTTCCCTGTCTTTCTAACTGAGAGACAGTATTACATATGAAAATTCAGTGCCTCCTGGCCATACTTAAGAAACCCTATTTCTTTGTGAAAGCAGGAGAACGTATGGGAACTGTAAATAAATAATGATTGCCAAAGATCAGAGGAATTTTTTACACAAGACCAAAGCAATTTAAGCTCATTCTTTGATACAAACCATTAATAATTCAACACAGTGGTAATTTTGGTATTGCTAGAATTCCTAACAATTGAACTGATCTCCAGATTGTTAGCAGATCAGTAAGAATTATGTTATTAGTAGCTGACTTCTGCTGAAATCATATGATTCAATGCTTAATTTAAGCATTAGGTATGACTATCTAAGAAGCCCTGGAAATCTCTGTGAAAACAGCATAGTACTCAATTGATAACAACACACAGTTCTTTAACAAATATTTCATGCCCACTTGTCAAAAGCAATCTACTCTACTTCAAGTAATACAGGAGTTTGATTTAAAAGATGATACCTTAACAAAATACCATGGTAGATGTCAGAGATAAAAAAATCAGCAAATCTTCTGCCTCTTATCCCTTTCAGTAGGAATATCTAGAATAATTATATACTCACTGAGCAGGGCTTAATCCTATTATAAACATATAAAATTCAGTCCTATGTTAGTGGGGACTCACCCTCAGAATTCTACTCCAAACAAATTAAGGGTATGAAGCACGGGCACTGATTTCTTTAAGGGAAGATGATTTCACTTGTACATCCTGCCGAGTCTCAGGCATTATGAGCTGGACCTCTAAGAGAATCCTTCTGCTTCTGTCATGTCTACAGCTCCCACATTTGCAGGATAGTATCCCAGGTCCCAGGGATAGCAGTGACCACACCAACAGAGAGAGCAGAGCTGACCCCTTGCCCATCAAACAGAAGGTAACATGTGGAGATTTACAAAACCAGGTGTGCTTCCTAGTGAAGTGCAGAGACCAGGCAACATCCTTCATCTTACCCTCTCTGCTTCTTGCAGTGCTTTTAATCTTTTGCTCTGTGATGGGGATTGCCTTACCCATCAGATACAGTAAATCTTGACACCCTTCTTAGGTAGACATCTTGCCTTGTCTGCAGACCAGAGAAGGGGTGTCTCACACATCATAAGACAGAACCAGGCATATAAAATGGGAAAAAATTTGAAATGGCTAAGCTTTCACATAGGCACAAAACAGCAATATCCATTTCAGAGTGTTATTAGGTAAAATAGTGATCCAGGAAACTTTTCTAATGTATAATCATTTCCTCTTAGCAATCCAGTCTTGCTTATTGTAGATAATGTTCTTTTACTGGGCTTTTTTTCCTTAGCTGATGTAAAATATGTAACTCCATGGAAGAAAGTAGAATACTTGATTTCTCTTTTTTAAATTTTTTATTCCAATTTTTTAATATATAGTGTGTAGGCAAATATACTTTTAATGGAAAGGAAAGGAAAAAGAAAAAACAGAGGAAAAAAAATAGATAAAGAAAGAAAAATACCCAGCACAAAGTAAGCTGGCAAAACAGTGAACTTCCAGATGTGCATTAGTTTATCTTCAGACAGGGTCAGTTAACATATTTCTGTTCTGGTGTGTGCATTCATCTTCTGAAAAGGGTGGAAATTCAACAGAATGAGCACCTGATCATCCATTACTAATAAGCCAGATATGCCCTGTTATTTAATTTGCTTTTTCATAATTTCATACAGTACATATTGCTTAACACTATACCAGTCAATGTAATGGAGAAAGCTCGTCTTCATCCTTTTCACTTTCCTTACTTGTAAATGGATTTAGAAAAAGGAATGTAGTCTATTATTCAGAGATGGTTTTTAAGATGGTTCACAACAGGTTAATGAATGATGTCTAATACTCATATTAGACCAATCATATTAATAACAGAGAAGAGCACATGAGGGTCATAGTGCTAATTGCATAGGAGGTCCAGCCAGAAGGCATTTTTATCTTAGAGTTCAAGACACACCAAGATTGACTAATCACCCACAGTGTGTTTGCAATTAAAATAACACTGTATTAACCCTGCCAATGTGAGGTATCAATATTTTATGTGTGGCTTGACAGTTCTAAGCTGAACATTTGTAGTGCTTGATATTGCACTCACATAGAAAGCACACAGCTCTTGCTCTGCTCTAGACTGCAGCCAAGGATGCTACACAGAGGAATTTTCAGAGGTATTTTGTTCCTGAAATTTAATTTTCTTCTATTATTTTTATGAATGGCTCTACTATCATTAAAAAGGGGTATTTTTTTACCTTAAGTTGCTTTATACACCACAACAAAAAATCAAAAAACAATCTTACATAAATCAATGGAAAAACTCCCCTGATTCATTTAGCTCCACCCTGAACTGAAAGAAATAAAGAATGTTTCATTTTAGTATGACCCTGGCTGATTCACTAAGTTCAAAGAAGGCACAAGGACTGCAGCACTAACAATAGGTCCGTGAATGAAGCAGATCACCTGGTTTATTTTGGCATGGGGGTCAGAGCATGTGGATTCTGATAATGATGTGAGCTTATGGCTTACACATGTAAAAAAAAAAATCAGTCAAGTTCACTTGCAGTTTGAACTCCATTTTCCAAATCTGATTGTCCGAGAAGATAACACTGGTTCTTCCTCCTTAGCCCACATCTCCAAGATCTCCTTGACATGATCCAATTTTCCTGTAGATCTGGTTTTCATTGGGCACCATTGTCTGAAATCCACTCCAGCTGAATCACTTACAACTTAAAAAGAATAAAGAAATCCTGTTCCTCTCCCCCAAATTCTGGTGAGTGCCATGGGTACTCAAATTCCCAGATCACATGCCCAGAAGCATTGCGTAACTTTTTAGATTTTCTTCAGAAGAAGCATTTTTCTGAAAGCCAGGTGTTTTTTGAGTTTTTTTTAAAATTCTACTAAACTTGTTACAAAACAAAGGAAAAAACTGTGAAACACTTGAAAATGTCTGCTCACAATGAACAAGCACTAGCTTCTTTGTTGTATCTCAGGTGTTTCATGATGTGTTTTTGTGCCAATGGATTTCTTTTTTATATTATTCGTGTTGGTACTCTGAACACTTTCAAATGTTTGTCAATTGATGGTCTCTACATAATAGGTACAATCCATATCTGGGTCAGACCTTCCAGTTCAGGTACAATAGCTTAGCTCCCTGGAGCTAAGACTTTTTTTGTGTAATAGATTTGTAAAGAACTGAAATGATGCCAAGTAGACTTAAATGCTTTTTCTCAACTTTTGCAAACTGTTGTGCTTCTGCTTGAATGTTCTGCAGATAAATTTATATGAAGTTATCTCAGGTTTTAAAGACTATATTGAGAGAAGCCTGTGAGATATAAACCTAGTAAAAGATTTTTTTTTTAGGCCCTTATATTCTTGTACTTCTTCAGAAACGCGTTCCTGAAGATTCCTGTATTTATAGTTAGGATCAAGGTTTTTAAACTACAGACAACACAGCATAATGTAAACTTTGCAGTGAAACAAAGACAACAAACCAAATTCTTATAGTTCAGTAGTTACTATGTCCTGCTGAACAATGAAGGGATCCAACTAAAATCTGTCAGAAACCATTTATTTAATTTTGCATACATAGTGGTTTGGAAACTACTTGGATTTTTAGTGCTCTAAATCCAAACCCCCTCAAAATGAAAACTGGAATATGAATCTTCAGTTTTCAAAGGACTATGTGTATGTGTTTTTGTTGGGTTTTTTGTTGGTTGGTTTGTTTGCTTGTTTTATTTCAGACATCTAGTGATAACCAGAGGGTCTCATTCCTTTGACTTTAGGGAAACTTTGCAAAGCTATCAATTAAATTTTCATGCCTCCCCAGTGGATTTCAGACACAGTGAAAGGTCAGGCACTACTCAATAAGTGGAAAAAATAGGCTGGTCAGGTTGGACACCGAGACCCCAAAATAGCCTAAATGAAGTTCTGTAAGGACAGTGAACATCCCTCTTCATGTCATCCATCTTTAGAAACCCAAGCTGGATCATGACTCAGCAGTGGGATCTGATTCTCTATAAGGTTGGTTATTGGGTGTTTTAGCAAATTAAATCTTGAAATTATTGCATTGCCAGAAAGCTGTTAAAATATTTTCACATAGGTATTAACTACCTTACATAAGTACCTTACATACAGGTAACATTTTTGACCTCAAACCTTTCCTTGTCATCAGTGCTAAACAGCTAAAGTATGAGCATCAGAGGTTGCTCTGCACCTTGACAGAAGTGTGCATCCTTAAGTCTCTCACCAGGAAAGCTGTGGCCATACTGTGCTAGAAAGTCACAATAGCAACAAAGGATGTATTAATCTACTTAGGAATATGACCATTTAAAAAAAAATTAAAGAATCCAACACCTAATCTGCAATTAACCTGCTATTAATACAGGTAAAGTTGATGTTGCATTATGAGGGCTGGGGATGGTTCTTTTTTTGCAGGACAGGGATATTATTTTACTAATTTTGGCCTGGTTTTGTTCACTTTTTTTAAACTTTTGTTGAACTGCAAAAGCCAAATGTAAATCCAAAGTTTCCTACTGCAGTTTAAAGAGTCATTGGAGAATCTGCGAGATATAAAACTTGTATAATTTTAATTTCTACTTCTAGGCAGAGAGTTTTCACTCCCACTCAGATTAAATTGCTGATTTGTGCTTTAACATCTTTTATTTTTCCAATGAACACTTACTTAAGTTTTCTATTCCTGAGAGGAAATAGTGTATCACCAAATGAAGAGTTTAAACCTCCAAAACTGAATGTGAAGATTGAATTATTACCATATTATAGTGCTGTGCAAGGTCTAAAGCCAGTAAGTGAAGGAGAACTGAGGAAGGATTGGTTCTCTTTCTGTGTCCATGTGCACATGTGTACCTACATTTGGCAGCACCCTCAGCCTGTTGCTGATGGTGAGAGTCTCTTTACAAAGAAACCCACAGGAAGGCAAAGCAGGCAGCAAACTGGCAGGTACTGGGTAGAAAGAAGAATAGGATGGTAGAAGGCATTGGATATCTGCACATGCAGCCACAATGACAGTGTTCTCAAAAACTTTCAGAAAAGTAAGAAAGGGTTCAGGATATCTCCCATTGTCTTAAATGCATTGAAATATGTATGTATATATCAAGAGATAATATTTTTTCTAAAATATTCTACTCAGGACATGGAATTATTTCAAATCTCCTCTTTGTTGTTTTTGTTTGATTTTTTTTGTTGTTTTCACTTTGTTTTGCTCCAATTTTTTTTTTTTTTTTAATATTGGAAAAAGAGTCCAGTAAGAGGTAATAAGTAAGGAGAGGTGTTGGTAGCATTTCATCTATCAGCATATACTTATCTACTCAGTCTCTTTAACCACAGTGGTGCACCAGAAGAGAGCACACACCAGCGTTGAGCTGAAGCATTCACCGTGCGGCTGTGGATGAGTTGGTATCTCTCCAAAGTGCCTGACGAATTAGGCATAAGAGCCTCAGGATATGGAGGGTTCATTGGCATGAGCTCGCTCTCTTACCATCCAGTTCATGCATCCCCAGACTGCAGGATGACTAAGGGCAGAGGGAGGGAGGCCAGACAAAACTTTGCTAGGTTGTTGGTGGAGGCACAGAGCAGACCTGGGCTCCCACTGTGACCTTTGCAGGATGGTAGACCTTGGAACACTGCAGACTGTTCACGCCCTTTGTTGTTAGTTCTGCATGGAACTGAGTAGCGTAAATATGGAGAGTCTCACAGAAGTTGTTTATCATTACAAGTTCACTTGTTTTCCTTCAAAGTATTTTTTGAATGTTATTTAAACCTCTATGGTCTGAAATGAAATCCATACGTGAGTGGGGGTATTTTGTGGTTTCTTCTGGCCAAGAAATACCACAGCACAAGAACAGGCTATGGGCTTGATTCCCCCTGCAAATATTGGTGTATGCACAGTGGATGCTGCTGAACCTCACTTTGTGTAATCTCCAGCAGTGTCCCTTCTGGAAGTGAATCATGGAAACTGTATTCCCAGAGATCCTTATTATATTCATTTTTCAAGGAGCATCAGATTGGGTTGATACTGCTCTGTTGCTACAATCCAATGTCTGCCTTCCTGGAAAGAGAACAGATATCACTGGGGATCTTTTACATCAAGACAAACCAGAAACAAGCCATTTTTTTTGCTTTCTTCCCACTTCTTTCTGAAAATATAAGTTGCTTATAAGAGCTACATTGCAATTCTGTTAGCAGTGAATACACTCTGTTTATACACTGTAACGGTTTTTATATTAGAATTTAATCCTATTCATTATTAATAAAAATTTCATGGGCTGTCTAGTAAGTTATGAGAAGTTATCTTTATCTGAGCTTCATCTAAGGTGTATGAAATGGAGTTTTAGGTTTAAAATTAGGCAGAAGAGAGGCGCTTGAAACAGCAGTCACTTTAAACACACACTTTCTTCAGGGAAGGAAGAGTTGTGACCATTTATTTTATGAAGAAAACTCAGTAAAATTTGTTTGCCTTTTTGGAATCACAGAATTATAGATTCATAGAATGTTAAGGTACGGTAAAGATCATCAAGTCCCAGTGTCCCCTGCCATGGACAGGGACACCTCCCACTAGACCAGGCTGCTCATGGTCTTATCCAGCCTGACTTTGAACACTGCTAGGGTTGGAGCATCCACAACCTTTTTCAGTGCCTCAGGACCCTCTCAATAATAAAAAAAAAATTCTTCCTGATAGCTAAATTATTCATATAAATTTCTGTGAAATATCCTTAAATACCTAAGTTTTCCTTCTTTCAGTTTGTGCCCATTACTCCTTGTCCTATCTCTACAGCTCCTGGAGAAGAGTCCTTTTCTGGTTTCCCTTTCAGATACTGGGAGGTCTCTGTGCAACCCTCTTCTCCAGGCTGAACAATCCTAATTTTCCCAGTCCATCACTGAACTGTCTGAACTGTGGTTCATTGTTTGAAATACTGTATTCTATGCAAATGTCCTTAGGCTCAAATTTTGTGGGAAAAGAGGTTGTTTATTTTGCTCTGGTGAACTTGCAGCTCTGAATGAGAAGTGTGGAGGGGAACAAAAATGTTGTTCAGAGTTAAAAAACATTATTTTTTTACATTTCTTTGGTTTGGTTTTTTTGCCCTTTGAAAAATGCCTTTAAAAGTATTATGGAAAGAAACTAAAATTTGGGATAGTTTGAACTGAAAATTATTATGCTTGTTTTGAAAATAATGAGGACATACTTTTCAACCTAATTTCTATTATTATGAGAGAGATGTCTTGTAAGGTAATAATCTGAGTATTGTCATGCCTTGCAGAATAGGGTAAAATCTCAAAAAGGAAATTTTTATCCACTGTGGAGTGGCTTTTTTGTTTTCCTCCATTGGTCTGGGTCTAAGTGATTTGGAAAACACATTTACTTTGAATTTCAGCAAAGGCCATATGTCTGCATTGAGAACATGAATTTCTAAGAATTATTTACATAGCTGTGTCTGTATTGTTTAAAATAGCTAGAAAGCTTCAAATATATCTAATAGATAATATATTTGCTTAGTATCTAATTAGTATATCTAACCTACACTTAATAGTACCTCTGAAGAGCTAACTAGGCTGAAGAGGCATAGGAATTTTATTCTCTAAATGTCAGCTGTCACTACAATTTTCACCTTTGGTTTGCTCTCTTCAACTTTATGAGTAATTTAGTGTTACAATGCTTCTACCTTCCTCAGCAAACTCATTCTTTCCTTTACCTCAGACAAAGTAAAAAATAATCCTCCAAACAAAAGTAAAAAATTTCCGCTTTTCTTCATTCCAGTTCAAGAAAGATACAAAAAATACATGGTAATGAGGTGGTGGGAAGTCAGGAATAGCCTTTTTGGCAGAAGAACCATCTTGAATTATCTTACATGGGTTACAAAACTGCACTTAGCTATCAGCGGTTGAATTCTGCCTATCTCTTTTTAGAGGCTTTGGAAACCTTTCCAAGATTTTAGTATAATATACTGTCTCAGGTGTTGACTTTGCCTGGAGTTAGACATCTAACTGTCTGTTGTGTCCTTGAAAATAGTTCCTTTTTATTTTAGCATAAGCTTAAAACAAACTCAGTAGAAAAATCCAGGGGTGCTCTTTGTCAAGATGACACAGTTTATATGTACTTTATGAGACTCCTGTTTCCAAGAGCAATTAGGATGTTCTGAGTTATATCAACCTTTGTTTGCATTTGGATATTTTCATTCATGGATTTATTTTAGGATTGTACATTGCATTGCAAAACATAATTTGCCTTACTCCACCTAATTAAAATTCATTTGATGAACGTACAATCTTAGCAACCAACATTTTTTAAAGTTGTCTTTTGGATTTTGACTCTATGGGAAATATTCATGTAACCTAATGTAGTTGTTCTGAATAACATCCTTGTTAGAAACCTAAGGTAGGCTAAAGTTTTACTTTACTGTGTTTACACTAAACACAGGGACAGAGGTGTCTCCAGACTATTATTCACAGAAGTCAGATGAATGAAAACACTTTGCATAAAGATTTCTCACCTTTTAGCATAACTACTCACTTTGGATGCTCATATTTTGAGGTAAATTTGGAAGAAAGCATAACAAAAATCTTATGTTCAGAGGGTAGCAGTGCTTTTATCTAGGGAAGGTATTGTATTTAACAGGTATGTATTATGCACACATGTATTGCTGTGCCTCTGGAATTCAATCCCCTGGGTAAAATTATGATGGACCTGAAATCCCTTGCTCATGTAATGCTCTGGCTCTGCCTATAGCCTATTGCAGGAGTAGTTTTTAGGATTCAAATTCTGGGTAAACCACTGCTTAGAAAGACCATGTGGCTGTGGGTAACACTGTAAGAACAATCCTTCCCAGGTTTGTTTGGTTTTTTTTTTTTCTCCTGTCCTTGGGCAGCAGCTGGGGATTCTATGAACACATGGGACAGTTCTGTGAGCTTTAAATTATGTCCTGATCTCTCCCCCATCCATATGCAAAGTACGGGAGTTCTGTGGAGGGAGGAGAATGGACTCTATATTGAATTTTTGAATTGAAGACAAAGCAGCATTACTTTCAGATCCATTTTACTTCAAAGAGTCTTGAAGTCATTGTGCCAGCCTGTGATTTTTATAAAAGTTTAAGGTAATTTCCTTCCAAGAAAGGATGTTAGTAGCTACTTGAATCGTTATTGATGTTTCAATGAAATGCTAAAATCATGTAAATCTGTATTCATAATTTTATTGATAAAACCCATAGTAATTTAATTGCCCAGATGAGATTTTTGCACTCTTCTCCAACAGACATACTTCTAACATGGTAAAAGTGAGTCTATATGGCAGAACATCTTAAGCTCACTTTTGAAATAACAATGTCATATTGTTCCTAGTAAGAGAAAGTAGATAATTTTTTTTTTCTTAATGGTAAAAGTTTTTAGGGTCCAATAGTCCAAATATTTGTCATAGAGCTGAGATGAAGGAAGGAGGATTTCTTCCTTCTCTTTATTTGCATGAAGATGGGACTGTGAACCAAATATTTGGGACAGTATATTTTTAGATAGTTCTCCCTTAATCTCTTCTGTTGGAATAGTCCTACAAGTATTCAAACATTCCTGGATTCAGGGCCTTTTATTCAGGCTTACACTTCCAGAGGACTTCTCAGACTGCCAACATAGAGTTACTTTATGTTTTCTTTCTTTTTTTGAGCTGAAACAAATTACCTAGTTTACTAAAAATGACACTGTTTTTAGGTCCAGTCATCAAAATTAAAGTTCAGCTATTCATGTAGTCCCAGTCATCTTGAAAAAAATTCTGTCACACCATAATGAAATTAAAACAATAGAATTCATATGCTGTCTCATTATAAGTATATAAAATATAGAAGTCCTAAACTCTTACAGAAATAAGTAGAAGTGTCACTACAAATTATTTTTTTATGTGTGAAGATTTTACATTAGTCTGTAGCTAAAAAATCAGAAAGAAAATAGGAAACTGTGATCACAGAAGAGAACTCAAATAGCATATTAAATCTTGGAAAGAATGTTTCTTTTTTATTGTGTCTAATACTAGTCTGAGAGAAAGAATCGGATACCTTTATTAAACTAAAATAAAGCAGCATTCATCCATAATTCAGAGCTTAATGCCATGATTTCAAAGTGCCACAAAGTCTATCTTGAGTATTATTTTAAGCTGTCCTCTAAAGCATGGTGTTAGTAGCAACATTTCTGTCTAACTCCATAGTCTTAACCAGAGCTGCTGCCTGCTACAATATCTGAAAACTTCCTGTACTCTCAAAACACCCTCAGCAGGCACTGCTTCCCAGCACAACTCACAACGTACTGTTATCACGGCATTCTTCCCTAGTATTTTGTTTTTCTGCCCTTATTAAAATATAAAGTAGGGTAATATTCTACCTCAATTTTTCAGTACAAGAAGTTTTGCATCTCTCACCACCATGATGATACAGTAGCCTGGTGAACAGCTGTTGTCTAAGAGATACAGTTGGGAATTTTCTTAAGAATGTTTTTCTCAGAACACACTTGTTCCTTGAAAATGAAACACTTTTTCCAAGATGGTATGTACCTGTTTTAATGAGGCAAGGATTTCTGATCAGAGAGCAATAGATGACCCACTATTCATCTGGTCCAATTAGGGTAATTAAATCTGTGAGCTGGAGACAGATCAACATTTGATGTGCCTTTATGTCATGGGGTACTGTAGAAGCATTTCAACTCATATTTATAAGTCAGAGTTTAATGGATGGCTCAGGGAGGTCTTCTGCATAGCTACACATAGAGTAGCCAGCCTAGACAGCAGCATGGACTAAGCAGAATCTCAAAGCAGTGTGGCTGTGTCAGCCTGCTGCTGGACCAGCACGGTTCACCTGTGCTGGGGACTGCACTCTGGGGCCAGCAGTGCTGCTCTTTCCTGCCTGCACTACTTTGGGGTCATGTCACTGTACCCTGCACCGCATCAACCAGGTCAGCTACAGCTGAGAACCTCCCAGCTTCTTCAGACAAAGTTCTGCTGCAGACTATGCCCTCCTGTTGATTTTTACTCCTTTCCCTTTCCCTTTCCCTTTCCCTTTCCCTTTCCCTTTCCCTTTCCCTTTCCCTTTCCCCTTTTGAATTCTTACTGGGTTCTTGTTTGTTTGTTTGTTTTTGCATCTTGTTGGTTGTTGTTTTTCTCCTGGCTGGGAGCAAGAAAATTTAATATTGTAAAACTTTGCTTGGAAGAGAAAACAGTCTCCCAGGCACTTCTGAACGTTGGAGTACCTGGAAGAGTAGGGAGAAGGTAGGAAATTGCTAAGGAATCTGCAGTGTATATTTTTAGCATGGGTCTGCTAATCATAGCTAGAAATTTGACTCGAAGCATGGTTTAAGCATAAGAATTGCTGAATGCAATCTTTAAAGCAGCGTATCCTTTTCTTCTCTGTGTTGCAAACACACAGTCTCTGTAAACATTACTGACATTTCGTCTTCAGTACACAGTGGTTAGTAAGGACAGAAAATAACAAGTGATCACTGGTAATAACTAGTGTTCAGAAGTGGGTTAAGATAAAAACTCTTAAGATCTAAGCTTGAGGCTGATGCTTTTCTTTTGAGGCTATTCCTCCTTTTACTAGAGTACTGTCCAGCAATATCTTGTTAAATCCAGTCACAAGGTAAAAAGATATGAAACACAATAAAATAATTGATACACAAAATGTGCTTCCAGCACCCCAAGGGTTAAGGAAACTTTACAAAGTCCAGTTCTTTCCAGCTTTTCTGGCAGAGGGACAGTCTCTGTGTCTAGTCTTTTAAGTTTTAAGGAGTCAAAACAGATATTTGTTAATTTTGATCAACTTTACTTAAGTATTGGTTTAAAAAATATTGGGTTAGATTCTCTGTTAGACAAAGCACATACAAGCTAAGAGTCTCTTAAGGAAATACAATATATTCATGACATAGCCAGGAATTGGAGCGACCTGATTTTCAGAACTAATCTGTAAGCAACAAATAAGCTCTTAATATCCAAGTTTTAAGCCAAGACTTCATCTTCTTGTCAGAAGTGACACTATATATTGTTAAATTTTCCCTAACTTGACTGCTGCTTGTCCTTTTTTAAAGAGGGCCCCAGCAGCGTTATTTCCAGCTTGCAACTCCTTTAAAACCTAAGAAGAATTGGCAGGATTATGTTTTTTCCTACTTGTCATGTCCTTCTACCAAGCAGTAGAATAATATTCTAGTTACAGGAATGGTAGCTTTTAACTCAGTGTTATGCTATCACCAGTACCTGTCTACTTCTCCTTACCTTGCTAGAAAGCCAAGTTCCCAAATCACCCCTGACTTGCTAGTAAACTGCTTTTTCTTTTGTAAAACCAGATTTCTTAGGCCTAGCAAAACTCTTTCACATAGACATTCATCAACTTCAGTTTCCCTCTCCTTATAAAAAATAAGCTTTTTCCTGAACTTTTAAGTGTGTCTTTCAAAGATTCAATCTCCTTAACATGAAACAAGGTAGGAGGAGGGGGCAAGGGGGATGAGTACCCACTACTGACAAACAACTAACTTGTTTTCTCTGGCTTTTAGCTACAAGTTGAGACCTTAGCTTCGTTTTTATCTCATTGGATGCTTTGGCATGAAGCATCCAAAATCTAGATTGCTGGACTTATTCATGGCATTTCAAAGAGACCCTCATTTGGGCCATACATTAGCAAGTAGGCAAGTAATTAATAATAACACACGTGGAAGCAAATGAATGTTTTGCTTGTTGAAAGAGAATGAGAAAGTCAGACAAAGGCCTGGGCTCTATGTCCTTGCCCTCCACAGCAGCAGAAGAAATAATGTTATGAATAGCATTTAACTTGAATTTGTAGCAAACTGCTGCTTTTATCATAAACAATTGCCAGATGGTATACATTATCTTCCTTTTTTCTCCTTTCACAAAAGCAGCATTAATTGCAGAGCAGCCCAGGGCTCCACTCAGCTCATCAGTGTGATAACACTTCATGACCCTGATTAGCCGTCAGTCTACTCAATTAAAAAGATCATTTAGACATTCACCCAATCATTTGCCTATCGAGCCACCTGGGCCTCAACCAGGGGCTCCATTTTTAACATTCTCCTGCCCTCTCTCATCTCGCCTAGCTTTTTTACATATCTCCAAAAGACGTAATTGAATTAAATAAAGCGTCTCAGGGGCAGCTGCAACATCTGCTGTTTGTGGTATGTCAAGCCTTCAGCATTAAAAACAGTTACATATGCTCCAAATTAGCAGGTCGCAGAGATGAAACAGTCGATGATAGTGTTTTTGTGCCAGCGTGAGAAGCAGCTCACAGCTGTGTGCAATTTACAATTAAAGGCTTTATCAGAGCTCAATTGTACTAGTGAATCAAGTGGTGAGAGGTCAGTTAGTGAATTAGACCAATTAGAGCTTGTACAGTTAAATTATCTGTCTTATTACCTACTGATAAACAGCCTTGTCATATCTTTACTCAGATGATGAAGCTTGGAAGTGTTTTATGAGGTGATACTGTACTTTTGTGTGTGTGTGTAATGGAACTCAGTAGCTCAGCAAACTTGGTCTGATGCAACAAGCATGCAGTCTTAAACTGGTGAGGGAAAAGAGCCCTGAACACCTGCAGTTAGAACCTTAAAGCAGAATTAAGTTAGAACAAGAGTTAAGATTTAAAATGTTGGCTGTGTTTCAATGTGTGTTTTTCTGCTTGGCAAAATCTAAATTCATGAAGTTAACAGTGGGAAATGTTACACTTTTGATTTCTAGGGTTTGGTTTTTTTAATTACCGTTTTTCCCTCTCACTCCCACTCTGAAAGAGGGATGAGAGGCAAAGGAGAGAATCTAATAAAGCCAGGCTCTGATTTTTATACTGTAAAATAATACAGTAATAATGGCTAAAGACAGACACTGCTGCTTCTTAATCTCAGGATTTACATGGTTCTGGAAGCATCATCTGTAAGCCTGTCCAGAGCTGACTGAAGATGGGTGAACTGAACCAAGGTGAGCCACAGAAACCTTTTCAGAAGTCTTATGCATACGTGTGTGTCAGTTTATACCTGACTGTTCCTACCATATCACCCTACTCTGTGAATGAGACATGAGCTGCACCAGCTACAGCAATGCCAATTTTATAACCATCTGGCCCTAAGAATAAGGGGTTTGCTGTCTGGGGCCCCATATATTTGGGGGGAGAAAGGGGGGTGCAGTAGAGGGATAGGGAGTGAGGGGATTAGGATTAAAGTTGCATGGCAATTTGACAGTGTTGCATGTCAAATTCTGGTAACCAAGGACCAGAAGCATCAGAAACCTTTCCTTGAAAGGGACTATCTGTGCTTTGCTCTTAAAAATAATGAAGTAAAGCTTATACCTTTCTTTTAATCAGACACTGGTAACATGTTGATGCCATTCTTTTTTAGAGAAAATCCTAGAGATTAGATCATGTACTCAAATCCCTTCTCTACAGAAGGTAATCATTGATGTATTAGGCCATAGGAATGACCTAAAAATATATCTGCCTCTATAACGCAGAAGTCAGGGTATTTGGCTTGAAGAAGCATTGAGCCCATTGCCAAAGTTGTATTTCAGTCTTTCACATCATTTTGTCATTGGATAAAAGGCACAAATGTTATCCCCCATAAATCAGTGTTCAGTATCACTGTTCCTTTCATTCTTCACAGTAGCAGAGGGAAGGAAGGAGAACACCTGCAAGGTGAACATGCTGGCTCATAGGCCATCAGACAGTGAAACAGCTGGCACACAGAGGGTTAAATCTCTGTGAGCAAAGGAAATTGTTTTACTTCAAGGTCTGCAACCAGACTGTGTTCTAAGTAACTCTTCTAAGTCGTGTGGAACTGCACTGTTTAGGAACATTCAGATCCAAGTGTAAACTGAGATTAAATGCTAGCCCTTTATTAAGGGGAGATTTGGAGGGGTGGGGGATGTACTTTTATTCCACCATAGTATTTTCTTGGTGAAGGCATGCATCTTTGGAATGGCCTCTTGATTGTGTTTAATGCATGGCTTCTATCCAGGCATACAGATTTTTCAAAATGAGGAGGGCAAGTTTCAAACTTGAGACATCTTAATGTCTCAATAAGATATCTTAAGATATCTTTTAAATATCATGATTGAAATAAATTTAGAAGGTCTTGATGCTCACAATGAGGGGTCTCCAACTGCTTTCTGCCAATGAATAATGTTACATAGTTTTCCACAGGTTTTGGACTTGCATTTAAAGAAATTCTAATCAGAATCAAAATGGACCTCTTTGAAAGAGCAGATTTAACCTTTTAGTGTTTTTCTTAAGTGGATTGATCTCTTTGGCTAGCTTCAAAGGTTTAAAAAAGCAGTTGAAAGAAAGAGAAGTTTTTAAACATGTGGATAAAAAAGGAAAGGAAAAGTACACTTTTTGAGTGTAAATGAATATATTTTTCCACATTCTTACCCTTCTAAGAGTAGAGGGTATTTAGTTCATTCCTCAAGTGGAGGAGAGAAACATGGTCTAAGTATTCTCAAAACTGCTAAGAACTGAATATACAGTGAACACTTGGTCAGGACCCTGATCTCTCCTGTAGTGCACATGCTGCTGGCAGTTATTGAAAATCTTCATCCTCTCCTCCTGTTGCATTCTTCTAACTTCTGAGTGACATTTGGCCTTGATAAGGCCAGGATGAAATTTAATCTCTAGATATCAGGATTTTCTATTTTTAAATACTCAATTGTGCCTGTTCAGTAAACACTAAAATAATCACTTATAGGTGACTGGATTTTGGGTTTTTGTCTTGCCTTCATTGCATTACATTTGATAAATTACTTCAGTCCCACTTTTAGAAGACATAGGAGTTTCTGTAGCTTTCCAAAAGTGATTTTGAATTTTAAGTGTGTGTAGCTTTCCAACAGAGGTTAAGTCGCTGGGTAAATAGCTCACTGTTAATCATAAATGTGACATTACTTACATAATTCGGTCAATCTAAAATAGGGGGAAAATCAGAAAAGTTGTTTACAAGCTAGAGTATTGCAACAACAAGACCATATTATGTTGACAGACTGATTTCTTGAAAATTCTATTCTAAGAACAAAATCAGTTTATGGAGAATATGATTTAAAAAGAGAGACACTCAGTTATCAGTGAATGATAATTACTCTTTATCATCTGTTTGCTGAGAAAACAGGAGCAGTTAGGGCATTGCATCTCCTACTGCACTTGTTAACCTCAACATGCAAGCCAAGCTCTTCACAACACAAGACTCTGAAGCTAATCATGGACTTGAAAACCCTACTAGATAGGGCAATGTCAGGATAATAATCTTTTGACATTTAGCTTTCTACTTCATTACTAGTTTCAGCTCAAATATTTAAAAATGAATTAATTTTGGCCACTGTTTATTTTTTCCCTCCATTCAATTAATTACTTTCTACTTTTCTTACTTACATAATAGATTAACATGATTTAGTTCAGCTGTCTTCCTTATTGTAGAAAACTCTGCTTTTCCCAGGGCTGTGAGCCATGGCATGTGTCTGTTTACCTGAAAGAACCAGTGAGTGTCCTTTTCTTCCTCTCTGAACTGTTTAGGCAGCATCTGCTATTGCAGCACTACCTCTTTGCCTATCCTGTGACATAGCCACAGGACTTAAATTAGTTTCAAGGAATTTTCTTTTTACAATAAGGGAGGCAAAATACTGGAACATATTTCGCAGGTGGCAGATGCCCCATGCCTGGAAACATCCAAGGTCAAGCTGGGCAGGACTCTGAGCAACCTGATATAGATGAAGGTGTCCCTACTAGTCCCAAACTATTTTATGATTAAAACTGATCTGAATTGCTCATGAGTTGCAGCTGAATTGTCTTGCTGTCTGGGCATCTCCCACCTGTGCACTGAGCCATGCCCCTTCTCAAGAGTGTGTTGAAGAAACCGGTTTGGGCCAACTGGACATTTAAGAACTGCTACAGAAGGATGAATATAAATGTTTAAATCATGAATATAAATGTTTGAAGAACTGAAAGACAAATTGCCTGGTGGCATTTGTCTCATAAGAAAAATCATTCACCCAAGGAGTTCTGCTTAGATGCTTGCAGTAGTCATCTTAGTTTTTACATATACTGTGAGTGTCTTTTAAAATCTCTGTTCATTCCTTTCCCAAACAGAACTACCATAGAGATAATTTGGAAATTATGTAATAAAAATTTCAATAAAATAAGATACTGAAGTAATATGGTTCTGGTGCATGTATTTCCCTGAGATTATAAACTGTAACTCAACAATTTGGGTTTCAAGTCCATTTTTACCCATTATACTTTGGTAAATTATATTTTCTTTAAACCACAATAGTATTTCTTTTTTCCTCTTCCTTACACATTCTCCAGATATTCTTTTCTCTAGCATAAAACTCTTTTGGCTTGTATAGTAAATCTGAGTTGCCTGAGGTGGTGTGAGGGCAAAGCCTTTGTCTCCATTTCCTAAAAGGACTGACTAAGACTATGAACAGCTTTCTTTTTCAGAAAGTGATGGTGATTCCTTTTGTTGATTGTCCATTCTGACTATTTTCCTGCCTTTTCTTAGCTCTTAGTATAGAAGCAGATAAATCACCACAATTTACAATTCAGTTGAACTAACATTTTCACTGATTTAAGACACAAGCCTTAATTTCTGCTGTTTTGCTGTCAAAAGAGTACTTCACCTGTCCTTGCACAAGACACAGGGTGATCAGACAGAAGCAAGAACCACAGTGGTGCCAAAGTCATTATTCCCAGGGGTGAATTTCTTGGTAAGCACTTGGAAAGTGTTGTATTCCCTTTGGTCTCCCCTCCCTGTGAAACCCTACCTGCCCCTTGACTCTGACCTATGGCCTTTGGCCATATGTAACCCCGCCCCCTACCCTGAAATGCATAAAACTCCCTTTCCCTCCAGGGTTGGGTCTCTTTCGCCCTGGGATCCCCTTCTTGGAATAAACCTTGGAACACATCTCAGGGTAAGAGTCCCCTTTGATTTTATGTCCCTATCCTGAAGATTCCCCTCACCATGACCTCCCTAAATCTGAGCTAGCTGCTGGCCTCGGAGGGCTGAGGGAAGGGGAACACTTCAGGAAAGCACTTGGAAATAGTTGGCTGGTGGTTGGTGCCAGAGGTCTGACAAAAGTAGTGAGCTTTTTAATTAAATGTACCAAAAGCAGTATTTCTAAACTGCGTCCTTGGTACAACAAAACAAGAAGATACCAAATACTTCTCTTGAATTAGGAGAAGCTTTACTTCTTGATTATCTCTGTTCTTCTGCTTTTTCCTTTAAAAAATACAGAGCAAATCAGCTGCATGCACTACATCAGCCCCACCAAAGCAATCTGCACCAGCTGAAATAGTTTTGCAAAGGTGTGAAAGTAGGGGAGTTGCTTAAAAACCTCACAGTGTTAAAAACATTTATTGTGTTTCTGATTTGTAAATGTCTAACTTTCAACCTTTACACTTCTCTCTTTTTCCCTGCTCATTACATAAGAGGTGCATCAGAAGGTTTATTAGAGGTTATTAGTTTATTAGAGTAAGTTTCCTGGTCCACAGGTAAGTAAATCAATAGGCTAAATCCTCTGACTACTGGATAGATAACTTGGGGAATAATTTAGCTATTCATTTGTAGAATTCATCTGGATACGCTAAATATTGCATGTTTTTTCCTGCCAGTCTTTTACTCCAACTTGACACCCTGTTCAGCCATTAAAAATAAAAGAAAAATGCAAAAGGTAGAATTAATCAAAAGGGATCTTTGGGCTTATATAATACATTTTAGATCTAATACTTCTCTTAGAATGCTTCAATTAATATAATTCTGTAAAAATTGTAACTATTCAGCACTCTTTACTGCATTTGCTCTCAAAGTGAAAAACTTCAAATTGTATAATGATTTTTTTCACCCTAGTTATTTGCTTAAGAAGGAAACCTCTAACTTTCTGCGTTAATTTAGATAAATATGGAGTTTGGGTTTGTTTGTTTCTTTTATAGCCACAACACCAGACCTTCATATTGCTCATGAAAGTTTAATTCTTGATCCATTATTATTTTTTACTCTGTGTTAATAATGTATTAGATGTGCTTATTGCCTATCTGTGGATGTATAGATGGGTACACTTTGGTTAGACCAGTCAGAAGTGTTGCTGAGATCACCCTCACTCCAAACGGATTCTAATGCTTATTGGTTTCATGTTCTAAGAAAAATGAGTCAGTGCATGAAGGAATTTTATTCAAGATGTACTTATTAGATATGTTGCCTCAGTGAAGGTTATAGTTTCAGTATTGATCAAACCACTCTCCCCTGGTGTGCAGATGATTAATTCCCTATTAACTCCTAAGAGAAGACTAATCTAAAGTGTACGCTTTAACGAGTGGCACTGCTTCCTCCAAAGTGCACACAACCCCCCTTATTAAAAGTAACTCTCCAAATGCCTTTTGTGTGCATATTACCTGCATACCTTGACGTATTATTTTATTCACTTAACAGTTTGCCAAATAATTCTGCTTTATTCTTGCTGTAAATTATACTAGATATGGGGTTTTTGCATTTTATCTATCTCTTCTTATACTGTTTGGAGCTGGTTGCAAAAGCCAGATGAAGTTTTCAAAAATTGGGATCTGAAGAATTTTGTTGATATTAGAAGTTTCTGTCTTTCTCACAGCCATTAATTAGTAGCCAATGGGAGGAACATGTGTATATAAATACAACAAGCTCTTGCACTGACCAAGCCTAATTTATGAACCTGTGTTTGTGTATTCCTAAAGCAAAGCATTTTGACTGATGGTTATTCTGAGACTCTCCCAGTTGCACCTGTTATTATGTGTATGAGGCCTAGAGGATAACCTGTATCTCCAGCCAGGTGATTTCATGTTTCATGTAACATTGGAAAGACCAGTAGTAAGTGGCACAAGTACCATCACCAGAAAACTTTGTCATGCCGATCTCTATCAGAAGATGGAGAGGCTTTTGATTCTAAGTGGTCTCAGTGATTTTGTCTTACCAAGGCAGTGACAGAGTGGAAAAGCTGGGATTTCAGGCTTTTTGCAGTTGCTTTATGTATATATGGTTGTGAAATATATATGTTGTATATGTAAGTTCAGAATGGTTGTGGCTTCGTCCTTCTGCAGCATAGGGAAAATAAATAGCCCAAAATACCCCAAGTACCCCAAAGTACCATCAGCCATGAAGACCAATACTTTCAGCTGCAGACACATTTCCCAATTGCTCATCAGTTTGTCACACATCAGCTGATGCCTGTAAAACTCTTTCTGCAAGATGTGTGTTTAGAAGAAAACTTGATCACGAGTGAAACGCTAACACGATATTCAACTTGATTACTGCTATGATTGAAATACTGCCAGTCTCTCTAACATTTAGGTTTTAATTACTTCTCTAAAAGGTACCTAAATTTGATAATAACTTCTGTTGTATTGGGCATGATCCAGTCTTCACAAGTTATTGTTATCTGTGAACCTTACAAGCACACAGTTTTGCATTTCCTCTATAAGCTGAGGGTTAGCTTGAACCTATTACTTATCACTGGGACATCTCATGAGATGCTAACACATCAAACATTAGGCTAATTACTAAGTCAAGACTCTTTTTGTGGACATTTCTGCAAGGGTTCCAGCTAGTCTCACAAACAAAGATTATTTGAGGACATCAAAGGATTGGAGTATCCCGCAGCAAGAATTAAATAAGCTCAATTTGAGATAGATTTACAGTGACATTACAGAGAAGTAGGGAAGAGAAGCCTTTTCCTTTAAATTTTATGTTTTAAATTTTTCAGTATCCCCCTTTTTCTGACAAGCTGCTTACCATATGTTACTGTTTTAAAATGTTGGAGCCGAATAGTATACGAAGTTTAAGGTAAAATGAAGGTTTAGTTCTTCAGTTAGCAAACATCCTAACTTGTGTGATGAGTATTTTTAGTTGTGAACTAAAATTAAGAAGGTCCTACTTCTAATGACAAACATTTTGAGCAGTGGCAGTTTCTTTTATTAAGAACTCTTTTAACACAAGAAGTTTAGAACTAGTTTCATAATCCATGACAAATAAATTGGGAAATACAGTGATAATGTTTACTGGTTTTGAACACCATCTGTGTCCTGAACATTGTTTTCTGCTCTTATCCAAATATTTTCTACAAATAAAAATATTTTTGATTGTTTAAAAACATTTCAAATTAACTTAAAACATTTAGATTTTCTTGATTTGACAACGTTACTGTGGGTTTTGGTGTTCTGAACATAATTTTTAAAAGCAGGCTTCTAGAACAAAAAATTGATATTATGAATTTCACATAAATTTCCTGAAATATTCCATGATTTTTGTTTTAAACATTTTAGACTTACAGTCATATATAACTTATTGTGAAAATAAGAGATGGAAAGTCAATATTCAAGGACAATATAAGTTGGAAAAGATGATATACATTAAATTGTTTGCAATACATTTTTATATATATTTCACTATTCATTAATTTATTTGTCATTTTAATGGTAGGAAAAGCCCCTTTGAAGTCTGCTTACACATGGCTTAAACTCCTCTTTACTCCTGAAGTGTATGTATGATTTTTGAACAGAAACCTTAAATATATATATAGGTACATATATAAAATTTCCATAATTAGAAATAGTGTTCATGGCAGTAACACATTCACTCCCTTACTTGTAAAAGAGCTTAAAGAATCATGGGTTTTGAACAGAGCTCATTTGTAAGTCCATCTTGCTCCCTGTCTGGCACTTGCAATAGAAAAAGGTCTCAAGTCTGGTCACTATCTGTGGTTTTCTGCCCCAACATCCACAATTAGCAGATGAAGAACAATAGAGGGTGCATCCCCACCTATCTCCCTTAGTATCTGCTTTTGGATATGGCTGTCCATTGTTTTGTTTAACCTCTTCTTGAACATGTTGTTTCCTCCCAGTCTGTCTTCAGCAGGAAGTTGTACAATCAATACACTTTGCATAAAGAAGAAATTTCTTGTTTTAATCTAAATTCATTTCAGCAGGTAACCCTACATCTAGGTAGTTATTCTGTCTCTCTTTCAAGACAGCTGCACCATGCCCTTAGTAATTTTATTTGTTCTCCTCTTGCTTTCTCTGACTCTGGTATGTCCTGCAGATATGGAGAGTGCTGCATGCAGTTGATAGTGACAGCATTATATTTTATGTTCATCCTCAGTTATATTCTTGGTGATGCCCAGAATGTTATTGTTGTTTTTTCTTTCTGTTGGACTTTAAGCTGGTGCTTATAGAGATCTGTCCATGATGGCTCTGAAATTTCTCTCTTCTGAGTGGAAAATCTCCAGTAAAAGGTTTTCGTGTATCCAAACCAGAGCAGAGGGCTTAAAGAAGTTAAAATATAGAATTCTTTCATAAGGAAAATCTACTGATTGCAAGGCAGATTTCAACAGTATATTTGAAATGGTGTTTAGAGAGAAAGTAAAGCTGCACCCTCTGTAAGTAACAGCTCTGTCTGTGAAAGGGTACTATTTAGATAGATAATATATCAGAGTATCTATACATATAAGGCTTTTCTCTGAAGAGCTTGCAAAAATTATTTGACATTTTATCCTATCAAATTTTCAGTATACTAATACAGAAGCCTTCTGTTTGCCTTTTGTGCAGGATGAATGGCACTTGCTGTAGCCACATTACATCATAATACAGCATTTGGTCAATGATCGGTGTTTTTAAACTGCAGGATCAGTTCAATGCAAATATCACAGAATAATTGCTTAACCTATCTTCCCCTTGTTCAGAGCTCTTCAGTGCTGAGTATAAAATGAGCCAGGGTTATGATTTCTGCCAAATCAATAAAACCAAAGGATTTGTGACCAAAGCCTTAATTGTCTTAACAAGAGCATGTATGCCTCTCAAACTAATGAATCATCAAGTATTATTGGCTTCTTTTCCCTTAAACCTTTTGAATAATGCAGAATTTAAATAGAAGGGTAAATGTTATGTGTGTTAACAGTTTTACGAATTAGCTGTGATTTTGTACTTTGGACTATGACACTCATTACTGGTCTTGTGTCTTGCCATTTCCATTTATCTGTGGCTAATGTGTCAAGATCAACTGATTCTGCATTTTTGTTGGGTTGTTGTTTGGGAGTTTTTTAAATATATCTTCAGTGTGTACAATCCAAGAGGTTAAGTCAGGATTATTAGTCACATCCATGAAATAAATGAACAGATCTTTCTTTATACTGATACTAGGCAGTGATGAGTTTGTTCAGATTTGGCCAGTGATGAGTTTGTTCAGATTTAGTGTAAAACTCATGAGCTGGGGTAAACATTTTTGTGCCTGAGATTCTTGTAAGAGCACCTATGTTGTGAGGAGGTTGATTCTCAAAAAAAGTCATGGCCTTCCTGCTCAGAAAACTGTTTTCATATAGACAAAAGTTGTGTATCAGGATTGGAAGCAATTCTTCTGCTTACTGGTGAACTGTAGAAGAGGAAAAAGGAGGCAAAGGAGATGAAGATAATTTACAACAACAACAAAAAAAGAGTGCAAATATTCTTTCCAAAATTGACGATGGGGGTGATGGTAGGTTTCATTTCCAACTTTCATTTTTCTGGCTTAATTAAAAAATGCAACTATACCTTTTTTTCTTTTAAAAATGCTTAATGTAATTTAGTAGTACTTTCTATATTAGAGTAAAATTACAGATTCATATGCTTTGATAAGTTAAAGGCCAGACAAACATCTCAATATGTACCCTTGCCTTAAAGAGGCCTTCTCTTTTGAAAACTGCTCAAAAGGGTTGGCTTTATGATTATGAATGCTAGTTCTTGCATAATATCAAAATAGTGCTGAAGACTTCAGCAAAGTATTCAAAACTTTGAGCAGCACCTCTAAAGCATATACTCAACACTGGTTAGGCTGCACCTGGAGTGTTCTGGACCCTCCAATTTAGAAGGGATGTTGAGATGCTCAAACATGTCCAGAGAAGGACAACAAGTGTGCTGGAGAGTCTGAAGGAAATTCAGAGCATTCACAAGAAGCATGGCGTAAAGGATCTTGGGACAACAAACCCTAGGAAATGCCTAGGTGAAGATTTTGGCACTAGTGTTAGCTGCCTAAGGGCAATGAAATTTAAAGAAGTTTAAGTGATTTTATGAAAGTGATGATCCGCCAGATTTATAAACAATATAAACAGTATGTAGGAGGAAATCACTGTTTCTAGTACAGCAACGTAGAATTTTCAATAGATTTTCTTCCTAATCCATGTCTCTGTGAAAATGTATGTGTGAGAAGATATTCATTTATCTGTGCAAACAAGTAATTTTCAGCCAGATGGTAGCTTTGGTAAATCTACCCAAACTTTATTGATGCAAGACTTATATCCTTTTTCTCTGATATTGGTAGAACTGACTAATAAGCTAGAAAATAAGGTCATCTTCTGGTGTTTATTGGCAGGTGCATAGTGTCATTAATTTCACTGAGGGGCTTTGAACAAGGAAGTATCATTCCTCAATTCACAGTGTAAGTTTAAACAGTAGCAATAATCCCAACTGAAATTCCAAATGCAATTAGCACTATGCATAGTCTGAAACACTAATGATGTCTAGTTCATATTTTATCAAAAGCACGTAAAAGTCTCGTCCTGCCCTAAACTATTCATGCTTAATTCTCTTCAGCATCTACCAGACACATTCACTCCCAGGTAGATAATACATAATCAAGCAGATTCCTTACTAGATCATTAGTTCCCAGTAAAATGTCATCTAACAACTCTCAGTGGCACAATGCAGAGATGGCAAAGATCATTCATTATTTGCCCAGCTCTGCAGGACAACAGAAAATGTGAGAGACAATCTAAGCTGGCACTGGAAATATATATAGGAAAGTTTCTCTAAAAGTGCAGGCTAGCTTCCTATTATTTATTGAAGAATATGGCAGAGAGCAAGCCTGCAAAATTGCAAGGTATTTGCAGAACTAAGAAATTTATAAAGAACTTTGCTAAAATACCATTGCTAGAGTAAGGAGAGACATAACCTCCTAATCATAAATAAACCATGAAGGTCGTGGTCAACACACAGATGACAGAATGCGACTGAAGGACCACTTCATTCAACTCAGCCTCAGGCACTGGAGAAAAATTGTACTTAAGTGTGCTGATATGTCAGAAGGCAATAAAGAACCAGAAATACCATCAACTTCAGGATGACAGTCGCAGAAACCTGAACTCTAAGAGCATTGATCTTATGTGTAAAGGCAAGCAGAAAATGATTGCAGTTGACAGAGACTGTGGATTTGAAAGACAAATCTTTATCCTAAATCACAAATAATGAAGCTAATAGTGCTTGTGAGAAATGTACTCTACATACATATCACATCATTGAGTACATAACACCAGTGTGAAAGTTCAAAAATAAACCAAAAATAATCTGACAGCAGAGTTTAATAAAAACTTGATATGACATATGTTTTCAAAGAGAAAAGTGAAATATTTAAAAGAGAATAGCTTGAATTGTTCAATGGCATCCAGATTGTTGTACCTCTGAAAGTGCCATTGCCAGTCCCACTAAAAGTCTTCTAAAAGGAGTTAAAACCCAACTTTTTTCAGAAATATTTCACTGCTTATGTATTAATCTCAGAACAACCACCAAAGGAGGAAAAAAAAAGCTATCCCCTACTGTGGCAGTGACCCTAAATTTTTCCTCCCTGGTAACCATTATATTTACAGCAGGATGGTATGTCCTGATCTGCCAAAGCAGAGATCTTTGAATTCCTGCATGCAATAACCAGAATATTTGTCTCCCAGTCAATTTTTCTTATATTTCCTGCAGTGAGATATATCCAATCTTTGATTCGACAGCACAAATAAAGTGAGAATTTAGGAAAATTTAGAAGCCAGTAAACACAGTTCAGTTTTTTGGTTTTTTTTTTTTATGACTATATCAAACTATAACATCATCATTTTCAGACATTGATGATTAATTGGACTTTAGGGTTTACCTCTTTCCTCTACCTTTTAATGAATCTAGATAGATGAAAATAGTGCTTTAATTCTATGCAGTTCCTGCAGTTACAATTTCAATATCAGAATTTTATGCCTCAAAAATGTAGAGATTCTGTACATGTGGAGAAAAGTGAAAAGTATGAGCTTTAACTGCTGGAATTTTTGTCTTACTTACATATGCAAAAATATGACTTTTTGTGGGTTTTGTGCTTGTGGTCTCTGCAATATTTAAAAACCTTTCTTTGGTAGCTTAGTTCTAACCTACTGGTATTCTAAGTATGTATAGTAGTATACTATATATGGTACATACACATTTTTATACATAAAAATGTATAAACCAGGCTGGGAAAGAGCTGACTTTCACTACTAGAGATTTGACAGAATTGCTTAATGTACTGTTTCACAATTTAGCAAAGCAGGGGTAATTGTAGAGGTTTTTTTGGGTTTTGTTGTTGGTGGGTTTTTTTTTGTTTTTTTGTTGTTTTTTTTTTTAATCTTATTGCTGTAAATAATTGAGTTAAAGAAAAAAATTCTCTAAATATTGAATGAAAAGTGATAGTGGAAGAAAAATAAAACGGAACTGTGGAAAAATATATGTTTGGTATCTAAAGCGGTGCCTTCTACAAGACTAGCAGAATAAAAGCTGTGACTCCAACAACACACTTCAGCAGGTATTTCTCGCAACAAATTAAAATACTGCTTGGTATGAGCTGTGCAGAATGATTGCAGAGCCACTGTCAAGCCTTGTGCTGAAAGCTAATCAACACAGTTCAGTCAGCAATCACTGGATGGAGGAAAAGCTGGAAGTCTTGCAATTATGCAATTGTCTTATTTATTGAAAGAACTACTATCCTACAGAGAAACTCAAATTTGCTAGTGCATTTGCAGTGGACAGACAGCTGGTTCCTCATTTTACAAATGGTGCCTGTGCATATTTCCATTTTCCCTGGTGTAGGTTTTTATTACATTCACAGTGTCTTGGTGTGCAAGTCTAATTTCATGGAGAAAATATCTTGGACATATTAATGAATTGTTGCTGAAAAGACAGCAAAAAGACAATATAAAATAATTTTCGGTCAAGTTGGTTATGCTAAACAAGAAGTCACTGACCTATGAAGCTTCACTCAAGTTGCCTTAGCTATTTGTACTGAAAAAATGTGAACATTAGAAAATTTATTCCTATCCTTGTGTTAACCCTAACAAAATCTTGTCCTTGTCTGGCATTAAAGGAAGCACTTGAATTCTGAGCATCTAAAAATTCTGTAAGCTGAGGTTTACATTATAGATGATATGACAGCTAGAAAGACAACTGAAAATAAAACCTGTTCATTTCCCACTGCCTTTTTCTTTCCAGAGTAGCCTCCCTAAACTGAGTTTTGTTTAACTCTGCTGTTTAAACATGGTTTGTTTGCTGAAAGTCACTAGAGGACTAATAATCACCTTGTATGCTTTAATTGAGCAGTTGACTGCAAAACCAGAATACTCCATTATTGCCCATACCAAAGTAAATGTTTTGAAACTGTATCAGGATCCAGCAGAGCCAGGAGCAATCCACATGCAGATAGGTCTCCTGATTTTCAGATCTCATTAAACTTTGCAGGATTTTACTGAAATGAATTTGTTTTCTGAAGTTCTGCCCTAGCTGCAGTCTTTTGCAAATCAAGGCTTCACTGGCTGCTCTGACAAGAGTGCACAAGAATCCATTGAAAACCAGTGCCAGGAGCCCACTGACTCTTTACCTTAGCTTAGGCTCATCAGGAGGGATCTTTAGAAGTGACAATGCTAAACCCTAACCAGAAATGAATGAACAAAACTAAGTAGCTCACCTGATTCAGTATTTAATACAAAAAGAAACAAGTAACTCCTCCTCTCCCACACCTCCCCAAAATCTCACCATCCAAATCCCATCCTTCCCATCCTAATTTCTGTTTTTGTCATCTTAAATATTTGAGAACTCATTCCAGAATGAAAATATCTTTGGTCTGTTGATTCAGAAGGATTTCAGTTTGGTCTGCTTTGATTTGAGTTAAAATAGCAGGTTTCTGATTTCTTCTCCACAGTCAGAACACGAAGATCTAAGGTATTATGAGCATATGGCTTTGACTTGTTTCAACTCAGTCATGCTGGAACATCTGAACAAACAAAACTGAATAGAATTTGACCATATCTTTCAAAACAAGAAATTGTTTGAAAGATTTTGCAAGGAAATTACATAAATGTGAGACTGAACTGCAACAGAGAATAATTGCTCAAGTAATTTGACTATATGAGAAAAAGAAATAATTTATCAGAAAGTGTGCAAAATGTTTATAATACTGATTTATTGCAAACATCAAAAAAATCACTCAAAGTGTTCTCCATAAAATGCACCTAGAAAATAGTTCCCAGCTTCAGCATTATCTCAGTGCTCCCATTACCAAAACTGAAATTGATCTCCTTGCAAAGGTTGTGTTATTCCTCGCCTTAGTTCTTTCTTGATAGGACAGGACTTGGGTTTGCCAACAGAGGGCAATAGTCAAGCTAGGAAAGACTGCATCCATCATTTTTGCAACTTCTAATGAGTCAGAAGGACACATAGAATCCTCATCTGCTTTTATGGATATTGCTGTGTAATTGCAGTGTAATTATGGCACACAACAGCTTCAGAAAATTATCTTTGAAGAAAACAGCTGGTTCTCTTTAACAAACAGAGATGAAATCCTGTCAATTAAAAAAAATCCAAAGGAAAAATACTAAAAATATATGCCAATAATAAACAGGCAACAACAACAACAAAAAAAGAAATAACATAAAAAATTGAAATGGATAAATCTGAGAAACTGCTATGAAAAATATGACAGAAGTATAAAACACTAGAAAATTACAATGATGTGAATGTTCTTTCATTACATGGTTTTATATTACAAAGCAAACAGGTTCATTGAAAAGATTTCCATTTTCCTTCCTCCACTCATGAGTAGTACGTAAGATTGCAATCCTGACAGCCCTTCTGCATGCTTTCCTCTTGACAGAAGAAATCCCCTTGGTTTCAGTGGAATTTCACAGCCTGATAAGGCCAGCCCCAGCCCTGTGTTGTAGCTCCAGAGCACAGAGCTCGCCAAGCCTTGCTGTGCCAAGGAAATGCTGACGGCTTCTGTTGGGGGGTGAAGATGGGGGGCCAGTGCACCGCACCAGGGGCCAGGCTCGGGTGCTGGCTTGGCTTGGCTGAGAAGATATGCCCAGAGCTGGGAATTGGCAGTGCAGCCCTCAGGCAGAGCACAGCAGCTGGGCAAAGCAATGAGCTGTGGGGAGAGGAGTCGCAAGGAGCAAGTTTTAGCAGCCAGTTGGGGAACGAGACCAAACCGCCTCCACCGCAGGCCTGGATGTGCACCAGCTGACACTAGCAAAGGGAATGGACACGGATTTGCTGCACTTCTGTAGTGTGGAAACAATAAAATAGAGAAAGGGAATGTTGCAAAACACTTTTTTTGTAAGTACAGCGAGTTTTTTCCAAGAGTTTTGAAATCCATATTGATACGTAAATGCAACTATTATTATGTAATTAAACTTAACTAAAAAATAGCCCAAAACAACAGTTAAACAATACATGCAGAAAAGTATGTTTTGTGGCAATGCTCTGTAGGCCCTAGAGATATGGGTCTTTCAGTACTGAGCTCTTTTATTTCCTGATGTTAAAATGGGTGAATTGAGGGACTGGGATTATCTCCTGCAGATTAATTTTCATATGTGCATGGCTCTTCTGTAGGCAGCAGGCAGGCAGAGAAGAGGAAAATAAATACATCAGTACTAGTAGTAGTATTTGTGTGCCAGGAAGACATTCACCATTAGTGAAGTAGGTTGCACTACCAGACTCAAAATAGTTATTTCATGGGGAAAATTAACTCTATTAAGCTTGAAAGCATGTGGCCAAGGTTATACAGAAGAACCTTATTTGGCATACAGTATGATCTGTGAAACACTGAAAAATAATTACATTTTATTTATCAAAGTCTTATTTTATCAATTCTTAATTTGCAGATATTTATAAATGTTATGAACACTTGAAATACACAAGAAGTCTATAACCTACATCAATATTACATTATGGAAGCATCTTTTTTTAAGTTTCCAGTTAAAGATGTCCTTTGCACTTACGATAGGGTTACTAAGGTGTAATAATATATTTCCAATCAATTTAACAGCATAACTAATTATGAATTGAAATAGCATATGTTATAGGAAAAATATTAGCAATTCAGGAAGAACTGTTTAATTTTCTCAGTGGTGCATGTCTTTCTAGCTTCTTACATTCCATTTCCTTATTTGTTTAAATTTGGTAGAAACAGTGATCAGGCTGGGAAAAACCTCCAATCACAGACAAGAGTTCACTCTTGCGTATGTGTATTGTTCTCTGTATCTGATGCAGTGCAAACTTGCCCAAATATTTGTTAAGGCTGGTCTCTAACAGTTGATCCACTTTGTGGGAAGTCTTACTGCTCCATGGAATGGAAGCTTTCATTTAGTTCACGAGCTTTGAACAATGGAGTGTTCAAACTGGAATGGAGCATCAGAAGTATAGACAGCTGGAAGCACGGAGGCAGCGCACTGAGCAGAAGCTTATTCAGAAAAATGCAAACTTACCAGTAGTCTAATCAATAAACTATAAAGTACCTTCTGGATTGTTATCTGTGACACAGGCTGAGGAACAAATAACTTTGAGCCTTACCTCAGAGAAGCAAGTGTTTGATGTTGCTTTTTACCCTGTCTGATAATAAAAGGTTAGGAAAAGAGTCATCGTTATGGATATGTCTTGCCAAGTGGACAAAAAAGATAAATGAGAAAGATGGCTTTATGAAAAGGCAGTTGGAATGTGTTATTGTAGTTGGAGGAAATATTGGCAAATAGTGTAACTGAACAAAATATTGAACATACATGAACCTGTGTTTTAAAATGCTCAAACCACAGTTATTTCATGGAACTAAATAAACTGCAAGCCATATCAGTAATCAGTTGTGTGTAGGCAATCAAGCAAGTTTTTTTCCATGAATTCTGCTGATTACTGAAAGGAATTGTTAAATATTAAAATTAAATATGGATATTAATTTCTAGAGAAGACGGCAGGTTTTGAATCAAAGTGTTTAATTAATAATAGCAGAATTTTACCGTATGGGTATTTACATTTTTCTATAATGCAATTATGAAAAATTAATTTTTTCATGGTAACGACAATTGGCAGATAGTTTTATTATTTTCAAAGATGCAGACTTCGTCCTGGAAGTTAATAATTTAAGGATGGACATGAAATTAGACACTGAGAGGAGGAACAAGGAATTTGTGGGTACACCAAGGACAAAGATTTTCTTTATCCACAGGGATTGCACAGGCTGTGGTTAAGTGAATTATGCAACCATAGCACTGTAATGTTGACACTGAGAATAACTGGTTGACATAAATGTCAGTGCTGTTTCTTCTTTGGTTGGCTTTCTAGAAAAAGCTCAAAATTGGAAACATTGAGAGTGAAAGCAGCTGTGCATGCTAGATTGTATTCCATAGACAGCACCTCTAAGTGCAAAGGAACTTCAAAGAAAGGAAGAAAAAATTTTCAGATGACATTTACTTTGAAGATTTGGTTGTGATACTTCTTTAAAGATGAATTTGACTAGAAAGGTGTACCTGGCTGGGTAATAATGATTAGTCATATTGGTGACATAGCAGTATCCAACCACAGGAATAGAAAATATCCTTAAAAGTGCTATGTAAATTGATAGATGCTTAAAATTTCTGAATAGAACTTTAATAAAATAAAGACTAGGTAAGTCTTGTTAATCCCAAATCTATTAATAAATCCAAGGTAGGAACCTCTACATTTTGGGTGTTTTGATGCAGATACCTAGGCTACTGCATGTGTTATAAACTAAGTTCTGTGCTATGGGGGCATATTTTCTATTTCTTAAGTGAGTACATGGGAAAAAGACCACGTGTTCTTGGATGTGAGAGCTTTCACAATGGTCAATGTGTTTTAATTCCTAGTTATTATCCTCTTGTTTTGCTACAAATAAGTTGTGACTTGGTTGCTTTCTGTATGAGAGCATAAGATTTTATGGCCATTTTTGTGAAATGCTGTTCATCTTTGTGTTTCCAGTTATGAGACTAAGTGTAATAAAAATATACCTGTTGGAATAACATAACTTGCATGGGCAGAGTTTTGGAGGATTTGATGTCTCAAGGCCATGTCTCAGATTTATCTTTCATCATGTGGGAAGGTAGAATTGAGTAGATACAATTCAGTTTCTCAAGAGATGATAACAATTACAAGATTTTTGGTCTTCTTTTTGGTAGTTTGTTAGTTTTTAAAAGCTTCTTGGTTCATTTCTACTTAATTGTAGTGAGCTATCAGTTTTTAAAAATGTTTTCTTCATTCTTGTTTATTTTGAGGTCAGATAGAAAAAGGACTGTGTGCACAGCAACTGAGAAAAAGAAGCAAAATGTACTCTTTTCAGAAGTTCAGATGTATATGAGTAGTTGACATAAATTTCATAAAGGTCATATGGAGAGTTTCACACCCCCCAAAGTACCTTAATCTGTAGCTTCAAATTAGATATATTTAAGGTAAGACATATTTGTAATCATAGAAGTCTTGTATTTCAATAGCTTTGTTTTGGAGGAGGTTATTCGACAGATATTAATGACTGTATTACTTACTGTTATCCTCTGAAAAAATATATGGAGTTTAGTTCCCTACTTGCTAATCAAGCTTTGTTGGTCACCTTAAGCCTCACTGCAGATTTATGTTATATTTAGATGACATAAAAAGAAGATAGCTATCCCATGTTCCTTCCATTTACTTGTTCTGATAAGATTTCTTACTATGAGATATCTTCTAATTTTTTTTCAGCACTTCTGAGTCTGGATATCCTAATAGCAGAATCTTTTAGGTTAAAAAATTAAATGAATAGTAGAATATGTCACTCTCTTTGTATTACTTCTACTGTTGGAGGTTACTCCTTAGCTGCTGTGAAGGACAGAGTTGTTTACATTTTCTACTAAAGCTCTCATCCAGATTTATCTAATTCTCAAATGTAGATAAAAAGAAGCTCCATAAATATAGCTTATATTCTCACAGAAAGTCACAGACTCAACCAATAGTTCATTTTGATTGGCCTTGCTGATTTTTGAAGTCAGGCTGGAATGACTTCATTTCCCACCAAAAAGTTTTGTGTTCCAAAGGACTTCAAACCAAAGCTTTGGAATGCCCTGCAAAGAGCCCCACAGTTACACACAAGCATGTTCTACAGACACCAAAAATATCATTGTACCAACACAAAAGCTGCAAGCTATTTAAAAACCTACCAGCTAGTGAATCTTCTATTAAAAGATTTTTTTTTAGGTTGTTCTTTGTTGTGAAAGGGAACATGCTACATATGTCAGTGTTTCCAGTGTGTTTCCTACCACCAAGACCTCCATCTTCCATCTAGTCATTTGTAAGTACCCAAAGTTGGCCACGAGCCTGTTTCTGAGAGAGTTTCTTCACCAACATATGGCTGTGCTCAGAATGATTGCTCTGGCCTTCAGTTTGCTCATTTAAACCTAATGAGGTCCACAGAGGTGACTGTATGACTCACACAATGAAGTCATTTTTCCAATTAACATTCTGACAAATGTCTTATAAGTAGAGCTGCTTCAATAGGTTTCCACAGGTGGGGGAGAGATTGGGTATCACAAAATACTCAGTTACTTTCTTCTGATCTGAGAAATTCCATTCACTCTAGAGTATGGCTGTTCACACAACAGATGGATATTTCATGTCTGTGGAGTGCGACCCATTCCTAAATCAAACTCTCTATCTGCAAGCCAAAGTGCTCGTGCAAGGCACAAAATTAACCTTAGTCTTGAGTGGGCACTCATAATGTTCATACTAAAAAGCCTTCCTTTTATTAGGAAGTCTTTTATTCATTATTGTGGGATATAATGTTTGGAAATGTAAGCAGCTGACACCTAATGGAAGACTTTTAAGTAACCAATTGAAAAGCCATTCTTCCTGTCTGCCTATGCCCTTCCATTTTAGTGTTTGTGAATGTTTACTCAAACAGCTTTTGTTGCATGAATATGAGAGGAAGAGGGGAATCAAAAATCATGCAAAGAGTATTAATATTTTAAAAAATTTTTACTGTCTAAGCATTATTTATTATTTCCACATTTAAAAAATATGAATCTGTTTAGACAGCAGAAGCAAACCCACATGATTTAGCAAGCTGTTATGCTCTACAAATTCTGAATTGTCAAAGTAAATTGTCAGCAAATCTCCCCATGTACTGAAATTTGGTACATATATTGTTTACATATACAATGAAAATGAGAAATAAATTCACAGGGACTCAAAATCTTTACCAGACAAATTGGAACAGAAGAAAAGTAATATAGTGTTTTAGATAATGTATGCCTCAGCTCTCACTAATTGGAAATTTTATACTTAATAATATTTGGACTTTTTTGATAAAAGATTGAAATTATAAACAGTTTATTTTTCCAAATTCAGCTCTGTTGAGATATACAATCAGCACTACTATTGAGTAAAACTACAGCAAATTGTGCAGAAGCTATTCAAGAGAGAAAAATAAACTACTGGAATTATTCCAAGAAATAACAAAGAATTAAACCTGTGGCTTCCTTCCTTTTCAGATTGTTTGGTGCAACCTTTCAATAATTTTATAGTGCATTTTTAAGTGATGGTATTATTATTATAATATGTATTATTATATCCAGTAGTATATTTATTATCTATTTATAATCTATAACTTTCATTTGAGGCTTCATTACTGTTATCATGGAAGCAGCTGGTGAACCAGTTTAACCCTGTGAGAAGAGACAGTTTATCCACACTTCTTCAAAGAAAATACCTTGTATGAGATCTCTCTTTCGTATTTCAATGAATATATCATCTCAAACTATGTGGGAGTAGGAGTATTAGAAATAACATAGACTGCAAATTTACTTTTACACTGTGTGTACACCCAAGCAGGGAAACTGTCTCAGTAGTAATATTCCTGCCACAATGCACTGATATAGTTGAGTCAAGATTTGTAAAGTGTGGTAGTATCTACAATAGGACCAGCTTCTACAGCTGGTAAAAAAATTTGTAGGCTTTTAAATACGTATGAACTCCAGCATATTTGAAGTAGGTGAAGGAAACTCCAAAGCTAAAAGCTCTTACTTCATTTGTTGCTTTCAAAATATATGTCTCATGACGAAGCACTACAGCAATATTCAAATCAATTTGGAACTAGCCAGAATGAGGCAGTGTTGCCTAGACAGAGAACTGTACTAAGGGGCTACAGTGACCAAAGAAAGGATTTCTGGGTGCTCTTGCAAACTTAACAAATCATCTACAGATAGGATGAATAAGGATCCTGTAAGCCAGTGAACAGTGAGTCATGGAGTCACTCAGATACTTGTGTTCTGTGGATTTTTTTGGTTATACTAACTGCCTTTGGAAACACAAGTCTGACCTGTTTTGACATCCTTTTCACCTTCCTTTGGGTGTTCTACAGAATAAAGATCTGCAGGTAGGACTGTTGTTTCAGGTTCCCATCATGGCAGTGAGACAGAAGAAACAGGAGCACAGTACATCTGAACCACCTTTGACAACAAATTCCTCCTACAGCAGATGACTTGCCTTCTAGAGCAAGAGAAGTCGTCTCTGTTTAATGCAGTGATCTCTAGATTTATAGCTAAAATGTTGTCATCAATATTTTTTTCTTGTTTGATTTTGCATTTGTGGAACAGGAAATATTTTTCCTTTTACTTACCCTTTGCAGTCAAATTATTTCCTATTGGTCTCAGTTAACCTAGCCTGTTGTGAGTACTACTCCTTAATAATATGATACTGTAATCTTCAGAATTCCATTAGTGAATCCTTCAGAGTCACTTAAAATTAATGTTTGCATAATATCTCAGTATGTTTTTCTTCTGATAGGAAGCAAAAACAACTTTGCCCTAAAAAAATCCCATGCATTTAAGTGGTCAAGCAGTCTAATGGAAAAGTCAAGTTGGAAAGGCTGGGATAGAAGAAAGAGAGGAAGATACCAGCCTTCTATGATTCCTGAGGAGATAATATATTTGATGATCTCATCATGAAGGTTACTAAATAAATGAAAGTAAATGGCTGGTTGATTCCCTTTAATTCAACATGTGGTGTAGACACTTCCTTCCTATTCCCTCACTACAGTATATTGGATCACATTAGGCTTGACAATAAGGATTGACTTAGTGGTTTTCAGTTCTGTATAGTGATTTTGATTCTTTTTCGAAATGACTTACTGATTGCTCTAATGTGCTTTCTAATTCCTCATTTTGTTGGTGGTGCTTTTGTTAACTTTTTTAAGCCATTACTAGAGTTTTATTGGCATATATTAGATGTTATTTTCCAAATTTACCAATCACTATGTTGATTTTGTTATCAGATCACTGGCCTTTTGGGTCTTAATTTCCTTTTTTTTTTTTTTTTTGCCATTTCAGTCTCTCTGTTGGGTGGAGTGGGTAATGAGCATAGTTATCAAAGACAATAACTGGCTACCAAAGTTGCTACTGCATTAAGACAGGTAGGAATTTTAGAGAGTGTTTGATGTGAAGCAGGAACATAGTACAAGTGCAAATATTCCCCAGTGTAAAATAAAGCAAATGAAAGGAAATGAACATAAAGTACTGATTCAATGGTTCATGATCAATGCTAGTAAGGATGTTGGAATGGATGGTTTAGTGTTTCTGAAGATGGTTACACAATATTAATCCACTATCTTGAGTTATTTAATATGTCCTTGATAGATGCTATGGCATTGGCGAGGCTTTGCATACATCCTGGAATTAGTGTCATTTAAAGAATTATCAGTTTTTATTGCCTCTCTTACCAGTCAGTACAAGTTAACTTATTAGACTGTAAGAGACAGAGAATGATAGAGACTGCAAATTCTTTTTTTTTTTTCAAATTTCTCATAATCATCCTTTCGTGTGACTTTCATCCTTATTGCTTAACAGCTCTGATCTTTCTGCAGTTTATTAATGGCAGAACTTTTGCTTTTAAAAATTGGTTGACCCAAGTAAGTCTTACAAATGTCTTCAAATATTTTCATGTATCCAGTTTAATTAATATGTTACTTACAGACTTTAACAGAAATAATTAGATATGAGCTCTTTCACCATTATATATTTTAATGGCAAAATCAATCAATTTCTGGTTTATATTATTAATATTGATTTACCTTCATTTTCCAAAAATACCCATCTGATAGCATAGTGCAGTGGTGCTGATACTTTATCAGGTTTGAAGTCATCTTTTCAAAGCAATTTTGATCTTAGTCAGGACTGTTTTCAACCAAAGTGGATAATCAATACAGAGAGAAAATATTACTGTGCTTTTGGGACAGAAGAATTGGAATTTCAATCTATTTTTTAAGTTGCTAAAGGAAGAAACTTCTTCCTAACTTGTTTTTACCATGTGTTGTAAAAATGGGAGAGCAGCCAGAGCCCGTCGGTTACTTGGTTTAATTTAAGCAGGCTGTCTCTTTTTTCAGTGCATGCTCACTTCTGGAGCACCCACCTTTTTAAGACACCTCTGCTGTTCCTGCTTATGTAGTCCATTGCCCTCCTGCTTCTGGAGCTGAAGAAACTTTTCAAAGGCAGATGTTATTTGTTTTGTGTGAAGGCTCCAAAAAATGAGACTTCAAAATAATACAGGGCGTTAAACCTGTCCCTGAACACTCAGTGATGTGTAACAAGCTCATTCTGTTGACACTGGCAAGTGCTGACTTTAACAACATGATAGCTAGAGATGTGTGAAATGTTCACAATGAAGCCAAACACCTCTGAAGTTTCATACTTTTAGAAAAGTCCATCATATTAAAACTGAGGTAAGCCTACTCCTGAATTCAAAAGGATTTTTGACATTGAATGAGGCTCAGAACTTCATTCTAATTCAGGCGTTTGTCATTCTATTTATACGCTTTTGTGAAAAATGAGTGAGTGCTTTCCTCAGAGAAAACGAGTACCAATCAAAAGCAACATGAATATTCCCGCAGGTTTTCAATGATCTATCACAAAAATTTTCATGGATCTCATAATGTAAGATTATCTATTAACTCTATTATTATGCAAAAATAATAAGCACGTTCATTTAGATTCTTCCATTTATTTTAACTTCAAAACATTCTGATGCAGTCATCCAGCCAACAGCCCACACAACATTTCTGGCCTCAAGGCTGACTCAATCCAGGCAGATTTATCTTTTGAAAAGCTGGTACCACTATTCTGAGACAGGAAAAAGCTTCTGACTGAGAGTAAGGGTTGCCAGACATGACTCAGTCCCCAAACCCAGAATCCTGTGCTATGCAGTGTTTAAAATGTCATTCCACATTAAAAAGTTATTTAAAAAATAAAAATAAAAAAGAAGTGAGAGGGAGAGAAGGAAACTGGCACCATGCCTACATTCCTCCTGAGCCAATTTTGCACTTGCCCAATTGCAAGCATAAGTGGAACCTGCATTTGGATGCATTTTTGTGAATGACTGTGTTACAAAGCCAGTGAAGCTCAAGAAACAATAAAGTAATGGCTGTTTTACAGTCATATATGGTTGTGGTGCATCTGCTGAGGTATGGCCACTAAACCAAGTGTGATATGGAATGTGTGAATGTGATTTGCTTTGACCTTGGTATGTGAGGGTATCACCAAGCGTATATTTTCACTCCGACACGTAACTTTCCATTGGACCAGAGCGAGCATACTCTGGGACGTGTGATTTGTGTATTTGTAACAGAGGGAGGGGGTCTGAACTAGGCATGGGATCTTTGATGTAGTAAATATCCTCAATTACGGAGTCTGCAGGGAAAGGAGAAGGTGAGAAGGTCGGATTGTGACTAAGGAGGTAAAAGGAACAAAGACTGTTTCTTCCTTTGTACTCACCTAACAGTAACCTGTGAACCATTGCCACCTTAGCACTATTTTGACCTGTTTAAAGGTCATGCATAAGAGACCAAAAAGGAGAAAGCTTTCTTTGTCTGCTCTTATAAAGATGCACAAGGGACAGGGACAGTCTTGCCTGATCTAATCAAAATTCTGAATTTCCAAGCACACTTCAGAAGGGTAATTAAAGCTGATAATGTTAAATAAAAGTTCGTGTCTCTTCTTGTGTCAACAAATCTTCTGTACTTGACTGACTTAATATTTGAAAAAAATATATTTAACTGGAACTTACCCTTCAAACAAAAAAAATTAATTTTCATTTTCTCTTCTTTTCATCTATTGATAGTCATGTCTCTTGCAACTTATCAAAAATTTTCAAAATAGGACTAGTTATGAAAAACCGAATCATTGAGATTTTTACTCCAGCACACTGGAAAGATCTTATCAAAAAATTGGCAAAATGTATCACCTGCTCAGACATGAAAGTGTGTGATTTCAAGTCTATGAACTGAAAAGCCCAATGTAAAAAAGCCTATGACTCAGCTGTAAAACATTTCATTGCACAAGAGCCTCCATGTGCCATTTAAAATGTATAAGTGTCATCATAAACCTCCCACTCTCCTAAGAATAGAGCTATCACTGGACCCTGTTATCTCACAACCCCAAGGTACAGTATGATAATGATACTGCTTAACATCAGTGTACAGAGAGAGAAAACACTGGAGATGCCGCAAGCATCTCAACTATAAAGAAAATCAAATTAAAATATTAATTTACTGATTAATATAACATTAGATGACCCATTTCTCCAGCTTGTTAAACAACAAAGACTTGCAAAACTAAATAAGGGCCTAAGAGATAAGTGTTTTAAGAATTCCCATAGAGATGTTTAGCTCCTTTTTAAACATCATTAAAGATGTACTTTGCATATAACAGGCAGTTTTATTTTTTTGCTACACTGACAACTCCTGCTTGTTTTTATTAATATACCCTTTCAAAAAAGGTTACAAAGTGAGGGGGTTGGTCACAGAGTTTGAAAAATCAGCTTATACTGTAGAATAAAAGAACATGAGTACAAGGCACACTTGGGAGGAAAGAGAATAAAATCTTGCAGATAAAACATGGGGCAGAAGGTTTTAAGTTTGATATGTAAGCATGCAAAAAAAAAAAAAAAAATTAACCATTTTCACTCCCTGTGCCAGGAAAATGCAGAGGAGAAAAGTTTCTTTGCTGATCTTTTCCATATAAAATTCTTGCTGTTTGGGAAAATGGGAAATTGCAATACATTTTTAGACAGGAAATGGCAACCTAATTTAAAGTAACTTGCTTCAAAACTAAAAATACCGTAGTTAAATTCTATAGCAATTTTATCCCTCATGGAGCATGGTAATGTCCCATGGCATGAGAATATGGCTTGGATTTTTTGTACTGTATTTTCTGAAAAATATCAGTAGAAATATTTAGCAAGGTTTTTAAAAATTACCTTTCTGTATATGCCAAAACCTCATAATATTAGAATTACCATTGCATTCCTATGAGAAAATATATGACTTGCTAGGGGAAGAAACTGTGAATCTTCTGTTTATGTGGATAAATGTCTTTGTCTTTTCCTTAGTGATCCAAAAGATATGAGACTGTGAGCATGGATATTCACCTTGTATGTCAATACTATGTGTATTTTAAAATTAGCTAAAGGGAAGAGAGAAATACAAATTCTAGACTGGTCAGAAAAAACCCCAAATATTAAGTAAAAGGTACTTAATATTTTCCTTGCAAAATTTTGCCTTTCTGGCCTTGGCCTCATCATGCATGTGATTATATGGGTTGGAAATACGGCAGCTTGGGCTTCCTAAAATACAGGGGTGTGTGTGCCTGAATCTGTTCCCTGTATGTGCAGTGTTCCAAGTTCTTACCCCTCTCCTTTTTGTTCTTGTCCCCAGCCACTGCCTCCAGGGTACCAGCTTTCCTTATCCCGCTCCCATGGCAACAACTCTCTGCTCCAGCAGTAGTGGCTCTGTCTCTTCATCTCCTCCCTCTGCAGCTATGTTCTGCAACTTAGAAGCAGCTTGATTTTCTGTCACTACTTTATTTCCTTTATTTATCGGGCCATGTGTGCTTGTTCCAAAACCTCTGCTATGAATATACTGATTCTGTATGTGATACTAGTTTAACAAAAATGAATCCAGGCTTATCTTCTTTCTTCTCCCAACCTACTCTGAACTATTGTCTTCTATGCTTGTCTGTCTAAAAGAGGAAAGAATTATTATGATCTTTTTAAACATTGTCCTCCCACTTATCCATGGCAGGAGCAGCACAAATTGAATTGAAACAGCAAACATTTAAAAATGTAAATTAGATTAAGAAAGGTTAGAGTTGTATGTGCTTTAAAAACAGTCCAACTGCCACCACCATTTTTGTAGACAGTTTGTGCACAGAAAAGAAGTGAAATTTTGAAACAGTCTGCTAGCATCAAATGAGAAAAAGATTTTAGAAGAACCATTCCTGTTGATTTTTGGTTGGCTCCTTAATATGCTTTATAACACAAAATATTCATGTTGGACCATGATTTAACCATGCAAACAACCCAGTAGCAGCTAACAGTTCCAGAATAAGTATGCAGCCTTTTGAAATGCTGAAAGTACACGAGCCTAAAATAAAAATTTAAAAAAAAAAATTAAAACAAAGAAGAAAAGTGGGGAGAGGGTATAACAGTTTAGCATTAGGAAAGGGATAAAGATCCAGGGTGGGAGTTATAAATCTTAGGGACATTGTAACAGAATCAATGGTAGATAACAGTAAATTTGTCATTTGCTGACTTGTGATTATTTGGAATGAAATAATGTTGGTGCTAAAGAATATATCAGTGTGCATTACAACAAGTAGCAAGTTCTCAACTTTTCTTTTACAAAGGGATTTTTATTTACTATAAATCACTTGATTTCATTTTAAGAGCTAAAGGCTTGGGGCCTGAAATCCTCCTTAATCTTAATGGGAAACCCAGGATATTTAGCAATTGTCAGACTTCTTTCCCATGTTGTGATGGTATTCTTTCTCCTAAAATACAAATGTATCCTTTTTTAGGGGGAAGTGCTGGTTTTGCATATGTGTGAGTTTGGAGTCCAGCTGTCTGGAGAGCAGCTGTGCAGAGAAGGACACCAGGACTCTGGTGCACAGCAGGTTGAAGGAGCCAACAGGGTGCACAGCCAAAGGTAAAGTCCATACTGAGCTGCATCAGCAAAAGCATGGCCAGCAGATCACTGGAAGTGTTAATTCCCACTTACACCTGCAGTGCCACAGTGTTGGGCTCCTCACTGTAAGAGAGGTACTGACAAATTGGAGCAAAGCCAGAGAAGGCTGCTAGGATAGACAGGAGCTGGAGCACCCAACACCCTGAAGGAATGTACTTATTTAACCCTCCAAAAAGAAGGCTAAAAGTTGATCAATTTTCTGTCATTAAGTGCATAATGGGTGATTATGGAGAAACATAGGTAGTTTCTTCTCCAAGATTCAGAATGAAATGACAAAGGACAATGATAAAAGCTGTATCATGAGATGTTGCAAGAGCACTAAAGGAAAAGATTCTTCACTTTGAGAATGGTGAACAGGCTGTCAAGAAAGGCTGTGGACTTTCATCAGAGCTTTCAAAATTTGCCTGGACTACGCCCTATTTAATCTGGTCTAGCTTCTGAGTAACTCTTGATTTGGGCAGATTGGCTGGTTGGACAAGATGACCTACAGATCTCCCATCCAACAAGGATTATGTTATGATTCATGAGTCTATGAATACCAGTTCCCTAGGAAGACGAATCTGCACTGTACTTTCAAGATTCCCAGAGTAGGAAATACTAAATAAAAATAGAGTAATGTTTGCACATTAAGACAGGCTAGGATAGAACTGGTTGATTCCAGATCTTTGAGTAAGCCACTTTGTAACCTTGATTGTAATCTTGGGTATACAGTAGAACAACTCTGAGCTTCAGTTCTCCTCCAGTAAAATAGAATTAATAATATTTCTTCACATTTTTTTCTAAGAGTGATTCACCCTTATCCATCAAATGTTTTTTTAACAGACTGAGCCAAATCAGTTACTGATCAGAGATGTTATGGTACCACAGCCATTGGGCATCTGGTCAATATACAATTAGTTCACAAGCATAATCATCAAATATATGGGGGGGGGAAAGAGCAAATAAATTACTCCAGAGCCCTTCTTCCTGGATATAAAAACCTACTTCAGAAATATCTGTCATCCAAAGAGCTATTTTAATTATTATGTCATATATACTCCAATAAGAGATATAAGCATAGGGGAACATCCTTTTCTCTCTCAATCTTTTGAGAACTCCTGAATTAAGGCCCCAGCATCTGGTCTACTCTAACATAAAATGCTGTCTCCAGGTCCTTGCTTCCTGGTCCTGCCTGCTCTACTTCTTGGCTTTGTACTGAGATATTGTAGGTAGTAGGTCAGTACCATGTAAATGTTTTGTGGTTAAAACCCAAAGAAAGTGATTTGTGTTTATAAGCTTTAAATTGCCTTCCTGACAAAATATGCACAAGCTGAAAGCTTCTGCTCATGTAAAATGTGATGGATTGCATTTTATTGGAACTTATGAATAGCTCTTTGATTTGAAACAATGAACCCTTTAAATGCCTTTAGAAACTATAGTGAGATAAAGGTGTTATTCTCCCTCCATCACCACCATCAGAAAGTGACAAAAAGGCCTGTTTTTCAAGACAGACACACACATGCACACTCAGTCCCATACATCCATAATCACATTCACATTTATAGAAGATGGCAAATATAATGTTGAATTTTCTAAGCTGGTATTGGATAGATGCCTGATTTTCAGATATAAACTCTTTTTGTAAGTATGCAGAATACAGACACTCTATTTATACATATATGTACAAAATATAGATATTGAACTTAAAATATTATATGTTCAAAGACACACAACATCTATGAAAAAATAGTCAGTGTTTTTCACCTACAGCTGATTTACTTAGTATCCTATAAGAAAAAATACCAGAGATTAATATATTTTCTCTGAACTTTGGTGTGTGAGAATATATAGATTTATTTATACAGGTGTACCTTCAGTTTTTTCTTTGTCTTTATTTATACCCAAAGAATGTCATTTTCATATTTCAAACATTTATTTCAGGTTGAGGTTACTTTTTTTAGCACTCCCAAGTTAAAGGAAATATAAAGTCAAGAGAATATATATAGCTAAGAGTATGTTACTTCTTTTCATCAGATGCTGTCAAAATAGAAAATTTTGTGTTTCGTATGTATATTTAACATGAAAAAGTGGGAAAATAAGAGAGTTAAAACTGTGAAAGCTTGGCTTTTTTGCTGGCTAGGAAGCTTTTAGTGGCAGTAGTTAAATGTCGAATATGATTACACAAAACTGCTGCTTAAAACTGAAAATGAAGTTGAGCGTACTTGTGAAGACTGCTTCAGAAATTTAAAAAGTAGTAGTGCATAATTTATCAGTGTTAATAGACTTAGGTCTAATTCTGAGGTAATTCACCTAAACAGTCAACAATTTATGACATCACAATACATAAAATGTACTTTTAATTAATAAATAGACACTCTATTGCCTTTACAGATAAAAAAAATCAATCCTTCCTTACCTTCTGTCTACAGTTTGGGTTCTTTTAATGGGTTTTAATGGGTTTTATTCTACTCTTCCTTAACAAAGCTTATTCATTTGCTTCCTGGAAGACTTTCTGTATCTTGTGGCATAATCTCAGTCTTTAGGGCATGTGCCTGATACCTTAAAGCATCATTCATTACTTCTGAAATGGCACTCTAGCCTACCTTGGAAGTAATGAAGTTACTGTAATGTATTATAGTTCTTGTTAACAGGCTGACTGTGAAGTCATGTTTAAACTGTTTATTGGGAAAATAAGGTTTTCCAGTATCTCTGAATGGTTAATGAAGTACTTTACTTGAATAGTCTCAAGCCAATTGGCAAAAGAGATCTTTATCACTATCTTACAGAGAAGTAAGTCAGACGGACCCATTTCTGTACAATAAATGAAATAAGAAATGAACTCTCAGCTAAAATGCAAACAAGTCTGAGTATGCTCAGAATTTCAAAGAGAATGCAAAAAATCTGTTTATCATCTCACCTTATTATCATCATTTTAAAATTATTAAACTTCAGGAAAAGAGAAGCAAAAAGTACAAAAGGATTCTAAAAATGTCACAACATGGAAAAAAATAAGGAATCAGGACCAAACCCAGGACCAAACCATACAAAGTGCTTGTAAAACCACTGAAATTTGTGATTTATCTACCTGTAATGTTTTGTCAAGTTTATGTAAATTAAAAATCAAAAGAATAATTAAATTGTATTTATTTACCAAAATATTTCCCAAACAACTCTCTCATGAGCCATGGTATCTGATTTGCTTCTTGTGATAGTTTTTTTCATTGGCAGAACTGCTTAGAGGAATCTCAAGACAGCCTTACAGTGTTTTCCAGGAAAGGAAAATGACTCTTTGACATCCTTTATACTGCTCTAATAATGTTAAGTACATTACAGTTGTAGCTGAATATCTGTCATGATGGTTTTCCCCTTGTTATAGGACTGAGTTCTGCCTCTACAGGAATGAATTAGATTTCACTTTATCGGACAATACAAAACACCTGAAAAATCTGTCCTCAAGCTGTATGTATGCATACAGCTGTATAGACATAGGTGAATTTTAAAAATAAGTATTATAGATTTTTAAATCAGTATAATTGTTTCAAAATGCGGGAGTCAACATAAATCCTCATGAAAACATAAAGCAGATATGGCTTTTTTGGAAAAACTATGATATGATCATTAGACAACATAACATAAAACACATTATAGATGCCTGGCACAACACTGTTATTAACAGAACAGGGGTGAATACACAGAAATATGCAGAGGCAGGATTTCAACAAACAAAATGCAACCTGAAATACTAACATACAGAAAAATCCAGCCTCAAAATTCTTTTTTTCTTTTCTGCCTCTTTTCTTAATAATTTCCATACCTAAAAGTGTAGATACATATCTCAGATAATAAGATTCTAATGTTCTTTCTTACTTCTCACATCTGTATTAAAGCAAGCTCACTATTTCTATACACTCAAATCTCTACTTCTTTTATAGAGCTCACCCACTGAACCAAAGCCACAAAACAAGTTGACCTTGACACCAGCTGTGATCTGTATCCAAAAATTTATTCCAAGAACATACAAATTTTACAATTTAACTCACCCTTCCCAAACCTAAACTGTTGCTATGGCAAGATGTGTTATCTTACAAAGGCAGCCACACCTCAGATAAAAAGCGTAGTGTGTCACAAGGTATCATGTGTGAATAGAAGCCTGACTCAGAGATGGAAATCTTCCAGTTTCCATTTTTCTCCATTTATCAATTATTCTTAAATTTTTGACACAAAATTTTCAAAAGAAAAAGGATTTTTGACAAAGTTTTTTACAAAGTAGTAGCATAGATACCCTGGTTTTATCTCCAAATAGCAGTATATCAAGAACAAGAAAGATGAAAGCAAGTTTTTTGTTAAACATAATCACCAAAGAAATGTTTTTTGGTTGGGATTTTCTCTTTTGCTTCCTGCAACTTCCAAGTAATACTAATGAACAAAGTATGTAAAAGGTTGTTAGTCCCGTAGAATAAAAGAGTTGTCATCACAAGAAAACAGTAAAATATCACCCTTTTTATGATTGCAAAAACAGAGTAGTTCCATTGTCAACTGCTGTAAACACTCATCTTCAAAAGTTTATTTCATTTTAGAGCATGACTAATTTTGAACCTCCTCTGGCAAAATTAGCTGTTGCTAAAGTTCTGATTGCAAAGAATGCTGAATATAAATTTTTCTAGTGTTAAAATCTACGTATCCCAGGCAGGACTTTCTGTGATAATCAAATTATTTCATTACTTTAGGTCTATCCATCTATGTAACTGTGTATCTAAACTTTAAGGATCTGTGATGAAATTCAACAGCATTTGGCGAAATAACTTCCCACTCCTTTGACTTGATTTTTGTTATAGACAAAACAAGTAGCTGCACAGGTTGCTACCTCTGTTAGCTATAGCTAATATTCTGTATTTTGAAAAATGTCTTTTGCATTTATTTCATCAGAGATAGCCCATAGGATCCCATCAAGGTGTTGATGCAAAACCTATTGTGTGACTTGTTCTTATATGTTTTTCTTAATGAGCCGTATCCACTTTGAAGACTAAATTAGGTTATCATCAGACTAACACGATCTACAAAACATTGTAAAAAGGTTAAACTCTCTTAGATGGGGTTCCTGGATATTTATATGGTATTACAAATGCTCCTGTTAGAAGATTATCCTTGTACCCATAGATTAAGGCCACTGCATGAACACTCTTTTACAAATCAATATTAATTAAAAATTATTATGATCAGAGAACTAAACAAAGGGCCTATGCTACTAAAGAAAGGGTATGCCCCAGTGACAGATCACTGTTAAAACCTCTCATGCCATTGGGTGATATTTGCCATATGTCCAATGATTGATAGTAAGATTTAATGAGTTCTTACAAGCAATTAAATAATCAAGGGTTCCTGCTGTTACATGGCATAGCTTGATAGAACAGTGACAAATGAGAGAATATCTGCAACCTAATCAAAGGGACATATTTCCTTGGGAACAAAATAATATTATCCACCAGTGCAATCAAAGGACAAAAGAACACAGAGAGGACGCAACAGAATGAGATAAATTTTGTGCTCTTTTCATTATTCTGGCCATACAGTTTCCATTTATTGGATCCTATTAAATCAGAAAGACAATTAGGCTACTTAAATATGTTTCATTTGTCATAAACTGTTAGCTAGTGGGTACATATCCATATCCAGTCACCTTAGGTCTCCCTTCCCCATGAAACACTATCCTAGGTTATGGTTTCTGTATTTTTATTTGGTATTTATTTCTATTGTGATTACTGAAGTCCTGTTTTAGTTTGGGTTTTGTTTTTCACTTTAACTAAAGGGATACAGTAAAAGACTGCACCACACCAAATTTGTCAAATATTTTTGATTAATGAATTGTTCTAAACATTATAAGTTTTATATATCAACATTAGGTCCACTTTGGATGTGGAACGACATAATATTTTAGTATTTCTTTTAATTTCTTTTATATTTTAATTTTTATATGTTTTAAAATCTCTTTTCACTAGAAACTCAAAGCTTTCCTTTTATTTCTGTCAAAAATAAATAAAAATATTCCAAGACTGGACACTACTTTATAGCTAAATTTTCATTAGAAAATGTAAGCATCAGACTATATTTATTTTGTATTTTATTTCAGCTACCTAGCTGGTGTGTGGGATAAAAGTTATTGAAATGCACCAGGCAACCAACAGAACAATGTGCCCCTACTAATCATTGTGTTCCAGTACTTAACATGTGATCCATGCATAACACTGCATAACACATGACCTTTCTAAATATATACTTAGCTCTTTCCTGGTTTTTTCTGTGTTGGTGGCATGTGGAAAGGGAGATGAACTCCTCTGGAGCAGACCGACCACAGGGCAGGTTTTCCCAATTCCATCACAGCTTCCCAGAGCCCATTTCTCAGACTAGAATATAAGAAGCAGGAAACTGTTGGGGATGATGCATCATTACACTGCACAGCAAAACCTCTAGTGATTTTGGTAGCTATTATACAGAATATTCATGGAATTGCAGTCATGGAATCATTCACAGACAAAGAATGGTTTGAGTTTAAAGGGACTTTTGAAGGTCATCTAGTCCAAGCCCCCCCAGTGATCAGGGACATAATTTCATCCTTGCCTCCCACTTCTAATGGAACGTGCAAAACTTTCTTAATAGCAAGGTAGTTTTTCTCTTTTTCCCAACTTTTTTCTAATGTGGGATAAGCACAAGTTGTAAAACCTTGACATTTTCAAAAAACCCAGAATTCCTGTTCTCCAACCAGTCGTGTTCAACACTGAAGTATTACTGATTCTAATTTTTCCACATGCCAGTAAATTTGTTTTGTTTTTCCATACACAAGGTATGAAATTTTTCCAGAGTATGTATCATGTTTCAGACATTAGTTATATTGCTTAATGTGCTAATGGAAGACACTCAGATACTACACCAAAAAGTCAGTACAAAGAATATGTCAAATAACTATAAAACCAAGTTAGAGAAATCAGAAAGCAAAAAGCTTCTTAATTTTTCAATGATTTGAGTATATTTAGCTATAGATTCTCTTTTGTATGTCTTCTAACCCAATAACAATTTTAATAAAATCTGACTATGAAAAAGCCACCGTTGATAAAAAAACATAATACTTTGTTGGATTTCAGCTGAGGACAATTCTGCTGATAATCAGCAGTGATACATCATGAATGTGAGATAAAGGTGTTTAAACTAAGGCATGTTTTTAGATTAAGAAGATCCATTTGGTTTCTGTAAGTCTAAAAAAATGGATTGTCCACCTCAAATTTTTGCCTTGAATTTTTAGCCAACTCCATATAGATCAAGAACTGCTTAGATTATTGGCTGAGGTTGTTTGGGAACTTGAAGAATCCTGCTGCTGCAGAGCCACAATGACTTTAATGAACCTGTCAAGTGATATATCAGCATGGTTTAATATGGGGGTCTGTCAGATCACTGATCCATTGGATCATATCAAGTCTGAACTTAGGTCTGAGTTTAATGTGATCTGGCGAAGATACACTAAATGAGTTCTATATGTAGGAAGTCACAAGACTCAACAACTCCTACTAAAATAACAAATTGGTTGTTCCAGAAAGCAAATAACCCCTCAACAATCATGGAGAGATACCAAGTTTTGGCAGCATTAGATTCCTAAGGACCACTCTCAATTGATATATTCACAAAAAGTACACACCTCATTAGATTCTGTACAGATTGCAAAGCTAGCTATAATGTAAAAACAGGCAGACAGTCTGTCTCAATATTATTACAGGAAGGCTTGGTTAAATTAATAGCTTCTCATTGATTAAAAAATCTTGCATTTTACATGTTCTTAAGTTGGTTCCCACCATTACCTTTCAATAACAGAATACGAGTCTTTGGAGAAATGTGGTTATATTGAACTACTGTATTGAAATACCAAGGTAGGCAAAATAAGCTGTTGACGTTAACCTGTTGTTGTTTCCTGTCATAAAGTTCTCTCCACCTGAAAGATAAAGACAACCCTATCAATGTGCCCTAAATTTTTTTTCTTTGATAATTTTATCATATTCCTAGACTATTACAAATGTAGTTAATTTGGAATAGTCATTGAGCATCACTCCACCAAATTATTTCAGTAACTACTGAAAGTGAGAAATATTTATCTCCATGTAGCATTTGCTATTGTATACAACTCTCAGCTTTTGATTCTTTGCAATTACTATATAAATCCAGCTAAAAATAACTAGCTCTGATCCACTAAAATGCTTTTCAAATCATCCTAAGAACTCATGTTATGATTCTTGATAGCACAGAGCACTTTGCTAGTCTGAGATTTTTCATGCCAATCATACTATGTACACTCCATCAAAAACTGTTTTGAGAGCTTCTGCATAAACCCATTCAATTGCAATGACATGCGACGTTGGAAGACTTTTCTCAGTGCCACAAGATCATCTAAGCTGCATTGAAGTACCTCAAACCCATAATAATTTTTTATATATATTTATAAAAGTATTGCCCTTGTTCTTTTGTACTTCTGCAAGCTTGATCTGCACCATTACCAATCTTACGGGGCAGATGTTCTTCTGCCAGTCAAACAGGAAAGGACAGATCAGATGTCCAACTATGCCCTGACATATGTAGACATGAGTTTCAACATACTAAGACCTGAGTTTCAAGATAAATGTTGCTTGTTTTAATGCACTGCATATGTCTTCTTCTTTCTCAACAGAAACACTAAGCCAAGCAGCATGTTCTTGGATGCACAGCAAACAAATGGCAGCTGCCACGTGTGCAGTGTGACTAAGATATTGGGATGTGAAAGGGAACAGACAAGGCAATTGACTTTATGGGGGCAGGACAGCTGGGTGATTTTCCTGTCTGTCAGACTTTGTAAGTTGTCACTTACAGTACTGCTTTCTAACAAACACTCATTTTGTACACTTTGTGGTTTAGACCATTTTAGGGACTGATTATTGAACAAATTGAAGTGGCTGCCTAGAGGTTTGGGATTATGTCTGGAATAGTCAACAAGGTAGTAAACTAATGTAGGGAGCACTGCTAGCTGCTCTTTGGATTCTTTATCTTCACAGTTCATGTAACTAGTCTTTGAAACTATTACCTTCCTCATCATCTAGAGATTGTGCTTTGGCCAGTTGAGTTTTCACTACAAAGTATCTAGAAGATTACTTCCTCTTTAGAAAAATAAGAGTCCATATGCTAACTGAGTTAACTCTGTTACCTTCCAACTCCATTTTTCATAGAATCATGTAGTTTTGCAAAACTCTCTGGAAGCATTTTTTCCTGATATTGGGCCACTATCCTGATTTTCTCTGTTTACCACAGTGGTGTGCATGCAATGTGGCAGGGAAGCTTTTCCTTCCCATGAGGCTGAGTCCCTTCCAAGTCACAGGGGTCAAGCTGCATGTTTACTTCCAGATATTCATCTTGTTGGCTGTGTGTGTGCTGACTCTTCTCTTTTTTTTTTTTTTTCCCTCTGTTTTCAAGTCATCAGAGTCCCGCAATGCAATGAAAAAAATGTTGCCTGGTTCTCAATGAATTCTGTGGAAGTACCAAAGGGAAAGAGTAGGCATCTATATTTGGAATAAACACAAACTATTATTAGACGGAGATTTTGGAAGTAGTTGTAATTTATCTGCTATCAGGAGCAATAGAAAACCATATGGATGATAAAAAACATAACCAGGGCAAGGTCCTTCCTGTGTCTGTTGACAGCTAATATGCACCAGGAGGGCAATGCCATATGTTTGCATGTACATTACCACGGGGGGCAGTGACATATGTTCACACGTATGTCACCCCTCTGGCCTGCTGTCATAAGGCTGTTTCCAAAGGGGAGTGCTCCCTTGAAAAACAGAAACAAAACCCATATATGTGAGTCTCCTACAGTCTCTTTGTCAGCAGCTTTTCTAGGACTACCACTGCTGTTTGATGAGCAATCAGAACGGTTCATCAAAGCAAAAAAGGCTTCTGTAACCTTCTCCTATATCTCTTCAAGGTATTGAATGGCAAAGGAGGAAAATACAGACATCCCACTAGAACAGTCACACCTGCTGGAAAAGTCATACCTGCTGAAATACTAGACGTGTTGTAAGCCCTGAGGATGGTGAGAATGTGCTCCTCCCAAAATATTTCATGGACTGTTCTTCTTTTCACTTAATTTTAGGCTGGACATGTCCCCATGTCATGTCAAAAGCAGTTCTTGGCAGGATAAAAGGAAGAGTTTAAGAGTAGAGGAGTGACAAAGAGAGAGAATAAAAAGGTGTTGTTCATGATGCTATCTCCTGCAGTTCTGGGGGGTTGGAGGTAAACAGTACTATTAGATTATCCCAACCATTCCCCTGGCAGTGCAATATTATTCCTTGCAATGTAATTTCTAGTGTTTTGTTCATTCCATTTAGTACTAATCCAAGCAGATAGCCTTTCTGTTCTATCTCTTGGGAGACCATTTATCCCTCAATCCACTTATTCCACTATTAGGTAGATTTTCTGAAATTTGCAGTGTATTTTCCTCTTTTTTAGTTTCCTTCCTCTGTTTAATTATTTCTTTTGGTGCAAATATGGCTCATCTTTATATATTTGCATTCCCTCAGAGGTCATTAAGTCTGGCACACAGAGCAGGAATGCAAACCACAGTATGAAATCTGCTTTTAGAAAAGGGTAACCTGCAGGATATTTTGTTGGGTCTCAAGTGACGTGTGACTAAGAGTATTTTGGACTTTGTGGATATGCTTCCATTACCTAACTAAGTCTTATTTGGTCTTGGTGTATTCCAGCATGCTATTAACTTGACTTGAATGCTAGTAACTATACCAACAACTCTCTGTGAAAGTTTTTATAGGAGCATACAAATCTTCTTCCTTGTTCCAGGGAAATCCCTTACAGGAGAAAAATGGTGATTATCTTGCTCTGGACTATGTGCTGTTTAAAGCCAAGTCTTACATTTCCGTATCTGATTGACTTTATTTTCCTGTCTATAATTCAAAATTATGAAACTATGCTTGTCTTGCACTTCTGTAAAAGTCTGGATGTTCACTATTCCTTTCCTGTGAAAAGACGACGATTTTGGCTTGTCTTTGCCCTTTTCTAGACATTTATCTACCTTTTCCCTATCTTGGTGTTCTGAAGGCAGAATTACAGTAATTTCACCTCCTTCAGTGCCTGGAAGCTTTTCTGTGCTTTAGGCAGCTAAGTTTATAGCTCCAGCACTTCTCAGAAAAACTTAGTAGGAAGCTATGGAAGAAGTAGATAGGTGAGGCAAACCCAGGGCATCATCAGAGAGTGGTCTCTGGGAAAAGTAGAGCAAGCTAAGCCAAAGTCACGGGGAGGAATGAAAAGACATAATATGCTAGGTGGAGACAGTCTTCCTCTCCCTGGAAGTAACTGGGTCTGCTTAGGATGGAAATTTCTGGATTTAAGAGGATGTGGCAGGCAAGACAGATTCACAACACAGAAGACAGGGTCCACAGCTCAAGAAGAGGGTTGGAAACCACTGAGAGGATCAACGATGAAACAGCTGTGGCTTCAGAGATGGCAGAAACAATAAGTTCCTGGGGATCAGAGGCTACTACACAGTTTGCAGCAAATTCAAAATTTGCCACCAAGTGGATGGAAATAAAGCTACAAAGGGCTTTCCATGCAGGGACAAAGTAACCAAGATATTTTGGCAGAGATTTCTTATAAAGCTTTTGCTATTTCTGCCTTTCCTGGAAATCCTAAATTTTCAATTACTTGAAAAAAAAATAAAAAAGAGAGCGAGAAAGAAAAAAAGGAACCACTCCAAAGAGTACTCTACATTAATAGAAAATATAAATATTTGAAGGTGAACATGTTTTTTTGTTCTTCTCTAGGTATCTCACCATAAGAGAAAGGTCCTGAGCTCCAACACAAAGAGTTCTAACTCCAGAACCAATGCCATTTCTTAATGAGGCCACACTAGGTAAGAAAATAAATTTTTAATCCAGTAATTATTTTGAAGTAATTTTTTAATTTACATGCTTTTTTTCTCTTTTTGTTCAGTGTTGTAGAAAAGTTGAAATGGGTGCTCAGCTTTATTTAATTACCATGTTGTTATGATCACATTACACACCCTAACAAAGTAATATGGATTCTTCACTCTTTCTGGAGAGGACAAACAATACAGATTTGGCCTCCAAAATTTGGTCTTCTCATTAGCTTAAGTGAGAATTTAAGCATTTTACTCTACTTTTGGTTCACTGTCCTACATTTGGCTTTAGGCCATCCACACCAGACTTAATTCAAAATATCAGCGAAGTTCTTTCCTGACTGGGCCATGGGCAAAAATTTCTCACACGAATTAGTAAATACATTAGACAAAGCTGTAATTGCCTTCCTTATGGATAATCTACAAAAGGAAGGTTGAACTTGAATACATTATTTATTCAAAGTAATTTGCTTTATCAAATAAAATAGGTTGGGAATAGAGATCGGTAACTGGTAAAAATAAATGCTGGCTAAGGATATAAACCCAAAGGAAAGAAGAGAAAAATACACTTGTTCATGGGAATGATTGTGAGGGAGTGCAAATAGGACAGGAGTAAACAGTTGGAGCAATGAAGACTTTCAGTGCTATGGCCAAAGACAGTAATACAAATAAATAAAAAAAGTGTTTAAATTTATTGGCCTAATTTCAAGATATCTTTAAAAGTCATAAGAAAAAAAATGAGAAGAAGCCTAAGAAATCACTGAAGAAGATTGTAGTCACATTAGGAGTCATGCAAGATAATCCTAATAGCAGTGTACGTCTGCACACTAGTATTTTGAGTTATAAACTACAATATATATAACTTGAGATCTATCCTTGATATAATTTTGTTAGTTTACCTAAGACCTTTTTGCTAATGGAATATTGTTCCTTCTTTTATGCTGAATAGAGATTGGTTATGACTGTGATAATCAAGATATTCTATGAGTTCTTTCTTATCTGTATTACAGACTTTGGGGATTTTTTGAGTTCATGTATATGCATTTCTAACAACCAGTAAAAACATTTATTTTGTGAATATATGCTATCAGCAGAGTATTGTAAATTATTATTTTAATAACCCAATCAAATATTATTTCTATTTCTGCAGTACTTGTATTTTTGTGGATTTGAACTCCCATGGACAGAAGAAAAAAATGTGATGTCACCTCACTCAATTTTCGTCATTTACATTGAATTTTGATTTACACTGCATTCTGATTTAATCTTCAATTTTTACAATTTGTTTCATCTCTTTCTTATTTGTGAAAGTTGGGTGAAAAGTAGACATTTTCGCTCCTGTATAAGCCTATATATAAAAGTAAAGCAAATACTCATTTTTATCATGTATCAAAAACTTTAGTTCATCTGGGGCTTGGCCAGAACTCTACAAACATCTGTCTTTTGCAAACAGGTTCTAGAGTACTTGGATGGGCTCAAATTTCCACAGCATTTTACTACCTGTGCTCTATCTAAATGCTTTACTCTTGCTTCTAGTGTCACAGCAGCAGTAATCCTATGAGCGTCGTACTTGTTCCTGACAAATGAGCAATTCGCTTGACAAAAGAAATGAACTGTGTTTTGCTGTACTTCATTTCAGACATACAAATGTCTCATGTGACTCTATCTCCATGGAGATTGTGATTCAACATAGCATCTGGAAATGCATTTTGAAACCTTATTCCTCCTTTTCTCCAGGACAACGGGCTATCCAGAATCTTGTGTGTTTTCTTAGCACCATTCATCTGATCTCAAACTCCTTGCAATAAAAGTGATGTCTTGGAAAAAATTCTCTAAATGATAAATTGTACCAACTTCTTATTCCTCCCAATATTTTCATCATCATTTAAATAAGCAGGCATACTCACAACCCTGGGATATGCCAATGCTCTCTGCTCTTGCTCATAATTTTGTATTTATTTAGTTTTTGAAAGGGTTCTCTTGTAAGAGGTGGTAACTATTTGTCAGTCTTAGGGAGAGTAAAATTTCTTTATTTGTCATGTTATTCCTTGGTTAGCTTGCATCAAGGGAGAATGAATCAGTTTTAATGATGGAAGTGGCAATTAGTGCTGCTGAGCAATAGTTTCAGTTTTTTGACAGAGCTCCTGAACTTAATAAATTATGGATCAGTAAAGGGGGAAGGAAGGTCTCAAAACCCGCCTAAGCAGCACATGAACTGGTAGCGCACTACATTGCATCTCCATTCAATAAATGTCCATTTCAGTCTGGTTTTGCGGTCAAGTGTGAAGAAGAAACATCATCTGTAATTAATAACAGTTTAAAAAAATCCATATGAATGCATGCCAGCACAAGGAATGAAACAGGGAAAAGAAAAGGGTTGAGAATAAAAAGTGCTTCAGAATAATGGTGAGAACTCAGACAACCACTCTGTGGGGTGAACAGAAGCCTCCAACACTAAGCTTTGTGGGACACTTCTGAGCTAAAGGCCTTTTTAGAACCATGTTAGATTCCATAGAGATAAAAATAAATCATCACACATTTTATTCCAGTGTGTCAAATAAGGTGCAAGTTACTTCCTCCATGTATTCGTGCGTTTTCTCCACCAAGACTGTGAGTATTTGAGCATTTGTGGTTAAAAAAAATACAAAAACCTGTTATTCTGTGTGTTCATAGGGGCATATTTCACCTGTACCCAAAATATAACAAATACTGTCTAAATATTACTTATTTATTAATTCTGAATACTACTTTCTTAATAATAAAGCCAGATAAATTTGCATGGCCACTGATTTAGACATGGATTTTTCTGGAAGAGGGTCATTAAAATATGGCTTCACAGAGGCTCAACAGAAACCTGAGAAAAATTATATATGAGTCAAGATATCTCTAACTAGTTTTATGGATTTACATGTCCCTTTCCCTGTGCCTTTTTTGCCTGCTTCTCTTTTCTAAGTTTACTGAACTAACTAACGACACAAAGGCAGGGTATCAGCTCAACTTGGGCACTATATTTATTGTATGAAATACTAATTAGCATGCTCACTGGCACAATATTGGCATGGTATGGCTTTCAGAGTGAGTTCCCATCTGAGGAGTCTGCCCTCAGCAGACAGGCTGAGCGCAGCATCCTTGCTCCAGAGAGCAAGGAGCAAAGCTGGCTCAGTCATGGTTTTCTCCCAGTGTTCATACTGCTATAGAGGCTTTGTAGCCTCTATTCCTGAGATACCTTATGGACTAAAACTCTTCACCCTCTCTGAAGTCCTCTGGGGAAGTGGGGAAAATGTGTCATCCCCACTCGGTCAGTGAGGAGGGAAGCACAATCCTGCTGAGTGGAAGCGAAAGATCTCTTCACAGTAGTGAAGCTTCAAAACCTGGGAATTTTCACATGATTTTCTGACTGTCATTGATGTTGGATAGTAAATCAGAATTTGGCATCACAAAGAAAAGTTTGATTTGGAAGCCTAGGAAGAAATGAAAATCAGGTTGAGATCTTTCATATACTCAAGATTAGTATTCATACTTCTGAATCCAGTGTAGACAATGATCATTGCACTGACATATAATATTGAAAATCCAGATTCAAATAATTTAGAATGATTTTGCAAACCAAAAATTCAACTGCTGCTCTCCCAAGTGCAAAGTGGACCTCTGAGATGGCACAAGATTGGTGGAAAGGGAGATGTGGCTAATCAATCAGTCCCCATTACAAGGCTTCTATTCAATCATACAATTTTTATTAAAAATTTTAGCTTTGAAAAATGTTTAGTTTCTGATTAAAAAAATAAAATTACTCCAAGTATATTGGTCATTGTCTTTGCTGCATTACTCCAGCAACACTGATTTCAGCTTTATGATTTTTCTGTTGAATTCAATGGTGTTCTAAATCAACTCACCCTTTATGAAAATCCAAGTGAGCCAGCAAAGCAGTACCTGATGGGGCTTGAAAAGTGGGGATTTTCAAACTCAAGGTTTCTAAAAGAAGTGAGCTGCTTTGCATCTAAATATTGATAAACTGCTGGCCAAAAGTCATCCCAAGAAGTTGCAGTTATCTTGCTTTTATTTGCTTGTTCAGTATTTTATGATGCAGACATATCAGACTGCCGCAGCATTGTATGAATATTGCTCTCTTCACAATGAGGACATGGTCTCAGCATACTGGGTCTAGGGATTTTTTGCTTGACTTCACTAGTAACACATTATTTCAGGACACATTTTATCAGCTAGCTCAACAGGAATGCCAGTGACTTTCACCTTGTTCCAGCTCCCTGTAAACAGAGTAATTGCCAAAATTATATTGTATTTTATTTACTTAACAAGCAGTACTTTTCAAAATAAATAGTCTGCCATGAGCAAACACAAATGCTAGCAGTAGTCATAAGTCTTCCATGCTTTCAAACACACCTTCTAGCATTTCAAAAGCAGACAGAAAAAACTGGTGTGAGGAAGAGAGGTCTCAACCCATTGTCTTGCTTGAACTTTCCCCACAAATGTGCCCTTGCTGTTATTCTGAGCATAGCTCCACCCACGGGTGGCAGCAATAAGTACTTCCAATGCACTGATGCTGTTATCAACCTGCCTAACCTTGTCAAAGTGTATCAGACAGCTTGGTTTCCAGTGGCACATTTTTCTTACCATTACTCTGATCCTTTTCTACCAGGGATGAATGGCCACAAGAGATTTCTAGTAGTAGGAGGAAAATATCTAAGGAGCCAGTAGGTGGGTTTAGTGTTAAGTGGACATTTTTATCTTTAACATCGTTTCTCTGGAAACGTTTTGTCATCACCTTTATCTTTTACTCTGCTTAGGTCTTGGTCTTGCTCACAAATTAGCACTTCATGCTGCCCAACATCTGACTAAATGCTCTCAGCTCACCCCTTCTCTGTAAGTTAAGTTAGTGGGTACTTTCTGGATGATTTCAAAAGGCATATCTTGATGACTATCTAACCTAATATATGCTTTGTGGTAGGATTTTAAGCACCATTTTGCAGAAGTTTTCTGTACAGGTATGAGACAATGGAAGTTCTCTTATTTTAAAGCTTTTTTTTTTTAAATTAGGAAATATATCATCTTGCTTTAATACAAAATTAAGTATAGTTATTATTTTTAAGTACCATTCTAATTTTAGAAGGTGGTAATTTAGTAAGTTAGGCTGTCATAATCTGGGGAACAGGCAGAATCCTTTCTGACAGAGTTCTAAACAATTACACCTTCAAACCCCTAAAAGTTATGATACCCAGTTTTCCCATTTCCCTCTACCTCATTGAGTATATATTAGCCATTCTTAGTATAAACTGTTGAAATTATTCAGCCAGTTCACAGTGTTGTTTTTAAAATGAAAAATGCTATGATCTTTTAATGTCTTCAGTGTTATAATATGTACTAAATTAGCAGAACCCTGATGCTCTGATAATTTACACCACAATGTGCTATTTAAAACTGGAAGCCCAGCAGGAGATTTTATTTTTATTAATTTAGTATAATTTTAAACATTACAAAAATAGCTGTCTCACAGCTTCCCTGCTGAGCCCTAGATTGTTGCCACAGCCTGTGCAATACTTTATCAGGAGAGTAACATCACTATAAATACTGCATAGTTGATTCTGGTTTCAACACAGAATACAAAAGGACGGGGAAGACTGAAGAAGAGACAAAGGAAAAACAGAGCTTGTTCTGTTTTACATTTTCTCTGCTTTTTTTTTTTTTTTTTTTTTTTTTTTTTTTTTTTTTTTTTTTTTTTTTTTGCCTGCTTGCTTCTAAAACTTCTTTCCTTACAGGTTTTTCTCTAAGGGTAGTTGTGAATTTGTAGTCAAAGCCAAAATACTGAAGTTCCACATTGTAGTTAACTTTAGATGTATCACACAACGCTGCTGTAGGAAAATGAGTTTTGCTCTACCTCCCTTGTCTATTGCCCTGCCATTCTTGTGGACTAAACATTAGTGGAATGTTATTGTTCAAGTCTAAGATGTATTATTAAGAGCAACCTCCTACGAATTGCAGCTTTCCAGTTTTATATACACAACTGGCTCACATCTGCTCTCCTTTGTGTGTATTTACTGAATTTACATCTGCCTGAAAAAAAAAGGAAACAGTCAGTTACCATATCCAACCTCTTAGCTGCACTAGGGATGTCAGATCCAGTAGACAAAACATCCCTGGGCCCTTTTATGATGCTTGTCACTTTTTTGAATGAGCTGAATTGACTGAAAAAACTCTTGCCAGGAGTGCCACCTTCCAAGGAACCTCTGCCCCTTTAACAAGGGAGGAGTCTTGGCACTGAAGCAATATTTGCTGTGCAAAAGATGTGGGGTCAGGTACCACCATCCACTGTTCATAATGGAAAGCTGGGATAGGCTGCTGGAGGGGAGAAGAGTAGTATTCAATAATTATTGAATTCAATCATTATTGAAAGTTATTTTAAAAATATATGAGCTTCTAAATTTAAATTAATTGTGAAACTCTTCAGTGCCTATATTGCTTATATTTATTTACTGATCAATATTACATTTTATATTACATAAATTTATAGATTAATTTAATTTATTAATTTTTTTACTAGCTGGCTGTATCTTCCACCTGGTTTCCAGGTAATATTCTTAAAATAAAATGTGAAAACTGAAAAAACTCAATTCCAAATGTTTAGGATTTGTCATGAGACTCTATTGAGGGAAAGCATATTTCACCTGTGGACAACTGATTTCCTTTTAAAACTCCTGTAGTTTTCACAAAAATTTTGTGACTTGACAGATCCACAGTAGGAATGTGATTAGTGCACATGTCCCTCATTTGAACAAGAGGACCTTCTATTCAAAACATTTGGTGCTTGGAGGTTAAATGCCATACAGATTTTGATTGGGTGTCATGAAGGCGACTCAGCTGTGTCTCAGGAGCTGCATGTTGGCCTTTCTGGGGCATAGGAGGCAGGCAACCTTCTTCCTTGATGAGCCACTAATTAACCCTAATTAAATCAATAGTATTTTTCTTTGAATAATAGTAATACTGACTAAAACTCCCTCTCAGCTAATTAACAGGCATTTGGCCACTCCACCTATATGGACTGAGGGCTGCTAAGGTAACCATTTCATCACTGAAATATTTGTGGTTAAAAATTCTTTCTCTATCCCTTCTGCTGTGATGTTTACACCTGTGTACACACATACAGGAAATAACAATTCATTTGCAACTCTCTTCTTTTTCCACAACTGCCAGGAGAATGTGAGTGAGGTAAGTCATTCCAAGGATATTGGAAGAAATGAGGCATGAAATAAAAGCCTTCCTGCACTATCTGCTGATCCTCAGGAATGTAAGGCAACCTGCTGTATTAAATAGAAGCATCCAGGCTGTTAACTAAGGCACTAGGACAGTGAGGAGTGAGTCCTCTGCGTGAGACACTCTCCTGAGCTGAGGACATCAATGTCCTCAAACTATTGCTCCGAGTTCATGATGATGAGATCTGCAAGATGTCTCACATGTTATTCTTGTTCTTGGCAATGTCAGGGGACTTAAAAACAAGATTTTACATGATATACTTTTTTTTTTTTTCCACAGACTTTTCATGAACTGGGTGTACCCACTGACAGTGTTACAAACAATGCAACTCTCTGCTATTAATACTATATTAGTCATACTAATTAAGTGAATCAATTGGATCAATCTAAGCAGTTTTCTAGCTGTTTCATGAACAAAAGCTGAAGGACTCTGAATGGCTTGTGCTGAACAGTGTCCTGTAGAAAAAAAAGTGGGATTTTCCTACTTAACACTGGAATCTGTTTTCACCTACTGGAAAATTCTTGTCCAAATTACTTGTGCTGCTCACTCAGCAGGCTTGCATGACAAGGTGACTCAGGAAAATACTGCCACAGGTTGGTAGTGGAGGAGAATTTGGGTTAGGAGGATTTGGAGGTCTTGCTCTGAGGACATTGCTACAGCCCTATATAATGGGAACTACCCTGAAAGGAAGATTGATATATTGGTGTCATTGTCTTTCATTAAACTGCAATAGGAAAGATGATACTGCAATATTGATTGGACCAGCATGATTAAATTCAGGTTTAATATTGTCTTCATGTCAAACCAGAAATCTTCATCCTATTAGTCCAAACAGCAGAAGTTCTGTATATTTCAGCAATAAGATCTAACATCGCACAGCTGTTCCAAAGTACATGGAAAATATGTATTTTTATAGTTCTCTTTCTTTTCATACCTCATTCATAATACTGCTACAAAAACCAAAATACAAGGTTTCTGATTTGACTCTCCAAAAACCAACTTACTGAAAAATATATGTTTTTTTGTGTGGAGAGCCATGTACATTGATATGTAAAAAAGTACTATATTTTTTAAAAATTTTGAACTCAAATGTTTTGTCTGTGACAAACTAGATTGCAACTCTCCAAGACTGGTAAATAATTTGCTATATTTTCATGAAGAGTGTACATATAAAATAGCTTTAAAGAATCATGCTGTTGTTTGTCATAAATTATATTTTTAGTAATCTATACATAAATTATATATTACACTAAAGGTACATATGCTTTGATCTATTCACATTTGCTTGAGCCACAGTTTTCCACAGGCATTGCAAAAAAAAATTCTAGATATACTAAAAACTGCTTGAACCTTTTTCATTGTTTCTTAGTAAGGCACATACAGCTTTTTATTGAATTATTTTCCAAATGTTATTTTGTAAAGAAATTTAATAAAATTTACTACTCTGCAATCCATTGAGCACTTCCTAATTTAATTTTCATATTCTGCATTTCCTGGGATTTACAATTAAAATTGTGATGAGCCAGACATTCAAACTCTTACATGTGTGAGATTTTATTATTTTTTAAGCTGAAAAATATCAACAGGATTTTGGTTTTATAAAATATTTTCAAACAGAAAGGTGCAAGTAAGTGAGGCCTTTTATACATAGATTATGAAGTTTTTACTAAGTTTGACAAACTTTTTTCTCTTCTTCTTACTTCTTTACCCACTCAACCCATTGGCAGAGTAGACTGCTTATGCCAATGCCAGATACAGTTAATAGAAAATAATAGTTCTGATGTTTTATACTCTCCGACATTGATCAAATAAAATTAAAAAATCCTCTTCTCCAGAACAGACACTGTCATTAAAATTCTTGCAGATTTATTTACATAAAACTCAGCATGTTTGCAATCAAGAATGAGCCATTGTACTCAAGAGTTAGCTCATATTACTACCATTTTATTATGCAAAGTTGTTGGACATCCCTACAGATTAATACCTTTATTTCTTTTACAATAATAATGCCTTATTTTTTATTTTGCATTTAGGACACATCTTGAACCTCACAGAATATTGCCAATTTTGTGTACATTTTAAAATCTATTTTCTAAAAGACTAGGTGATGTTGCACCACTAGCCCAGAAAAAGAAGCACTCCAAACAAACCCTAGGGGTACTGGGTCATCTGGACCTTCCTATGATCCTGCTAGGTGGAATAATTTATCTTATCCTGCTGTTGGTGAGACTATTTTAACTAGTCTCTGAACTGAGTCCTTATGCACTAAAAGCAGCAAATGCAGCAAAGTTTGCATTTACTCAGTCATTCAGCCAAAATCTTTCACTCAGGACTCCAAGCAGCAACTTGCAATTTATGTTCAAGCCTTCACCATTTTCATATATCGACCTCTTCTCAAGGCTTTGTAGTACTTTAAATTGAAGGGGTTTTTGTATGGTTTGAAAGTAGCTTCTCTTTAGGCTTTTATTGGAACCAATAACATACCTAGTTTATAGGAGAACACGTTTAAGGATTGAGAGCCTTCTATAACTTCCACCATACAGAAAAAAAACCACAAACCCCAAAAAACAACAGATTTTGTAGATGTCACTAGAAGAGCAGGGCAAACAAGTAGCTCCAAAAACCAAAAAAGCACACAGGGCAGTGCAGTGCCAGAAGAGTTGTAGACTTAGAGGGCTTTATAGTTTGGCTGCAGTCCTGAAATAACATTTGTTACAAAAAAAAAAAAAAAAAAGTCTATTAATTTTGAGAGCCAAAGGTCTGCCTAGGCTCCTCTCTTGGAATTGGAAGTCAGTACTCTGTCACTGGATTTCTGTCAGCAGTGAGTTTTTTTCTCAGGTATTTAAAGGAAGCAAAATATGAGTCCCACCCATCTGATAACTGGGACAAGGGATGTCTTGGTATAAAAGGATACAGCTGGTCCTCTTGTGTGCAGAGCTTGCTCATGGTAGGCTGGACTGGAGTGCATAAGGGAAAAGGGTGTCAGAATGGGTAACTCATATGTGCTTATAATGTTGTCTCCACTGTGCTGTTTGCAGACTTTCCAGCGCTATGTCAAGGTCTGTCACAACACACAAGATCTCAAGCAATAATGGTGTACATGAGTTAGGGCCCAAGAAAACAAGTTTTAAATTTCAGGTGCAATTCTTATCAATATTACTGATTGCAGACTGTTCTGCTTTTCTTCTTTTTCTTTTTAAGAATTATCTTTGAGTGGCTCCTAAACTCTCCCTAGAACTTAAAGCTGATTTCAACATAAAGGGTTTGCAAGGAGGAAAAGAAACTATATGATACTTGTGCTAGATTTCATCACTGAGTAGCCTTTTGGTCTTTTCCAACAGACATATTTATAGAACCTACTGACAACATTACAGTCAATTATAGAGAACAAATGAGCCAGGGAAAAAAGTGCTTTGTATTCCAAGCAAAAGAACATTTTTGTCCATCTCTACTCACTGTCTCAGCCACAGGAGTTTAAAAGGAGGATAAAGGACAGATGCTTCTAATGCTCTCAAAGTTTTTGAGGACTTTGCATAGGAGTCAAAAAAAACCCCAAGGATAGCAACAGCATTGTCTCAGAGAAGTTATGATCTTTAGTATCTCTCTCAGCTTTCCATAAACCTGCTTATACACATTCTCAAGGATTTATACTGGGTGCAATTAAAATTAAGTACTAATTGGTATTTTAAAAAAAAATTACTGTGCTTGCAGAATATAACTCAGTTCTAATGAATTTCACAATACATTTATTCAGTGGAGAAAATACTATTTTAGCCAGCAAAATCAATTTTCTCATCTCTGAAGGGACATTTTATCCTCTCCTGCTCTGATCTTCTGGTGGCATCATGAATTTCACAGACAGCTTTGTTAATCAGCAGAGTGCTCCAGAAGAGAGTTTTCTCAGATAAAGGTAGTTACTACTTCTCTTGAAACATCTATGTTTTAAGTTCCTGAATTATAATTTTTAACCTAAGATTCCTACAGTATCATTGTACTTACAGTGTGAAAGAGGCTGAGGTAGGGTTGTCAGAGAACACTGTGGGTGGTTCAGGCTACAATTTCTGTGGACTATATTCGGGTTTTTTTACCAAAGTTGTGTATTTGTTATTTGTTTTGCACCTCAGTATTCCTGTGCCTTTGCCATCACTTTCCCCAAGTTTTTTTTCTGACATTTCAAATTGTGCTATGTCAGATTGAGACATATAAATTATATTCCAGGTGCCAGCAGTCTTCAGAATAGGAAATATTCTGAAATATGGGTTTCTGTTTGTTGCCAACTTTAACTGTTTTGGTTTGGTTTTATTTTAGTTTGCTAGTTTGTTTTATTTCTCTTATTTACTGTTGAATGCTGCTGTTTATTCTGGTCTGCTTGACAGAAGCATTGACATTAAACTACTCTAAGAGAAATTGTTCAAGTGAAAAGAAGGGAAAAATATTCCTGTTTGAGAGCATCATGATAAAATGATTACACATGCTCACATAAAATGAAGGTTTGTTATTCTGCCTCTCATAAGTTCAGTACTTCTGTAGCTGTCACAGAGGGTAAGACAGAAATCTTGTTAATTGTCCAGAGAACAAAAGTAATCTCACATATTTTGGAAGCCGTCAGTGACATTTGAGTCACACAGCAGAATAATCCTATGGGACATGGATTAAGGTGTACAGTGAGTTTTTAGCTAAACTAGAAACATGTTCTGAGTTAAAGTCTTAACAGCTGATAATTAAAATATGCCATCACTTCAGAAGATTATGTTTCATCTTCTACTTCTTTGTAGTTCCTTAGTTTTCCCAATTGTGAATGAAAATTAAGAAATTATGTTTGATCTGAAAAAACCCATAATTATTTTCAAACTCTTTATATCCAGCTTTATCTGTTTACATATTAAACAATATTCTTGTTCTGTTGTCAACATTGCTGAGCTTATTTCTGCCAACACATCACAAGTATGCACTAAAAAGCATAAACTGTATATTGAAATCTATGCATTATGTAGATACCAGCAATGTTTATTTTACAGGGGTTTTGTTGTTCTTTTTTTTCTGTGAGACTGGAATAAAGAATGAACACTTTGGTTTACAATCTAATTTGAAGGAAATGAGAAGTGATGAAATGTCATGAAAAGAAAACAAACCTCTGAAATAAAGCAGAACTATTATACAACACAAATAAAATAACTCCTTCTCTGTAACTCGTAAACAACACTAATGTCCATTCCTATTATTCACTTATTTGTAAATAACTGACATTATGGCTGTGCTTAAAGTCAACCATGTCACTATTGCAGCAGTGTGGACACCTGTTGCTCCTTACCCTGTTAATTCCTCCACTATGCAGCCTTGTAAAAAGGATCCTGACTCTTTTGTCTGCCTCAAATGAGCAAAATTGCCACAAGATAGGAGGGGAGTTTGCTGAGCAGAAACCTCCAGGACCACCCAATTCACACTGAAAGTAAGGGTATAACTGTCAAAAGAGAAAGGGCTAGAGCTGGCTTCTGTCCCATGCCCTGTGATCTTTTCCTGAAGCACAACTAGTACTTTTCCAGGCAGTGGGATAGAAAGGGCAGCCAGGCTTTAAGTGTGCTCCAAGGAAAATGCAAATATTGCCACTGTGGGGAAAACCTGGTTGAAGCTGACACTTCTCCAGGCAGATTGCTCAGCCCAGTCAAAAGTCAGCTGAAGAATAAGAAACAAAACTCCCTGACAAAATCTCTCTGCATCATATCAAGCAAAACACAAAGCTGTAGTACTTATAAACTGCAGTGACACCATTATAAAAAGATGGCAACAAACAGTAACATCCCAGGCTTCATTACAATGTCTATAGCACACTATTGCAGTTGCAGATGACACATACAGCAAAAAAAGGAAAACAATTCTTTTCTATACTTTTAGGTTGTAAGTACATATTGGTTAAATCTGTTCTGTTCACATGGATCTCCAGGGTATGAGCCTCAGAATTCATAAATCTCAGTAATGCATAAGGGATGGGAACATTTACTATGCGTTTAAAGTGGAATGGTTTTGCATTTGGTGCTCCCATAAATACATTTGCATTATCTCTCTCCATTTTCTTTGGTATCTAAATATGTACATTTGATTTAATTAATAGAAAAATATTTCAAAGTTTGGTCCTTTTCAAATCAGTAGTAATACTTTTATTTACTTTAAGAAAGTAATTATCTTACCCTCAAAAATATAATCCTTCTACATTTCCCCAAATCAGCTTGTAGAAGTAATTTCTAAGATTGTTTCTTTTCCTCATTAATTATTTTAGGAATGGTTACATAGTCATATTTTTAAAATATTAAAAGTTTTTAAAAGCTATACTTTCATAGCTGCAAGGAAACATATAAATGCATTAGTCTTTAATACAGAAACTCGTGGAAATTATGGCTCTGTCCTACAAGATATACAAGTGGCTGTGTTTTGGGGTGAGATTTTTGCATGTGTGTTTTGCTTTTTAAAAACCATGAAAAATAGGTATATCTGTATCAGAAGAGTTGTAAATACTTTTGTCTTTTGCAAGTTTGTATTTATTTTTATCTATTCAGTAAATGAATTTAAAATTTTCTGTTAAAAATTTTTATTGGTGGAAACCAGAAAATATGGACATTTATTGTGTCATGGCTAGATTTCACAACTGCCTTTTGAGAAGTACATGTAATACAATACTTACCTTCACTTTGTGATATTTATTTGTGGAGTATAATTTTATAGGGTATTTTCTTATAAAACAAATTCCTGTCAATAAGGCTTTTGCTTAAAAATAGTAATAAGAAACCCTTGTGTCTCAGTCAAATTGATTTTTCTGATGAGAACCTTGGAGAAAGTTGTTATTGTTTTTTAATCCATCATGCAGACACTATATGAGAATAAGCCAATGCTGCAGTTTTAGTTTATTGTATATCTCTTTTTCATGGCCCTTCATTTTGTTCATTCCCCACCAAAGAACAACCAGTCGATCAAAATTTATTAGCTAGTGTTGACCTATTTGGATCTAGTTAGAAACTGTGGTCTCCTACCTTGGCCATTTAGTGGAATTTTCTGTACAGCTGACCAGAAATACTATTATGTTTTGAGAATTTGCATCTACTTTAGTGTTCTCCTAAATTTAAGTGCTTAAGAATAAGTTTTAGACTTCCTGTACTGCTATTATAGGAGAATGAAGGTCCTGTTTAATTTATTAAAGATGAAGGACTTGTATTATTATTAGAGTAGTAGTATTTTATATAAAAGCCAAAGGAGGATGTTCATTTATAAAGCAACTTTTCCCAGAATTTAAATTAGTGGTAACAGATAATAGACAGTTAGTCACCACTTAACACCATGAGCTATGGCTGAAGCAGGTGAACACCTCAGAGCTGAATGATCCTTGGAGTAGGTGATGGAAGAAACGTGTATCCAGATTGGACTCTACAGATACAAAGATGTGTCAATGTTTTACATTTAGTTTAAAATAATAAGGCAGTCCTACAAGTGGATGATTGACAAATTATATGATTTGACTGTCTTACAAACCAAAAGTGGGAAACACTGAAAAATATCTTGCCTATCCATCAAAGAATTGAAAAATCCTTGCATTTTCCTTTACCCATACTGATTAAGGATGACTCTCCACTCCTCTGATGGGCAGAGATGTCATATCTTATTTTCTCAATACTAATGTTTCTGAAATAGGATAGTATTTACACGAACCCTCAATCAAAACAGGAACCAAGTTCCAAAATGTTTTGGGTTTTGTTAGGTTTATGTTATTAAGTTGTCCCTAATTATTTTTCTTATAATCTCTTTAGTATGAGGCTCCACAGTAAGTTTGACAACATATTTATTGAGACTTCAGCCCTTTGTCTTTGCCCAGAGACATAAAGTCAGAAGTTTAACAATTTTACCCTTGGTTGCTATCTTAACCAAATGAGCCTTTTGAACTTCCCTTGAAGACTAGGTAAAGAAAACTAAGGAGAAGAGGAAAGATAATCAAAAGTTACCAGGATGCCAAAAAAAAGTGTTTCTTATTTCTTAAAGCCAGCAGGACTGATCTTTTACACACAATGAAGCCTCAGTTCCTAGTACAGAGATACTTTATAAAGACAGGTTTCACTGCTGGTGGTTGAAACACACCATATTCAGCTCACTCTTGACCCACCTGCAGTGGTGAATAAAGTTACTGAGAGAGGAATTGCAGCCTATTTTTCAGCTTGTTATTTGCTGGTGAATATCCTAAAACACTTGTAAAGCTGTTGATTCTTTGGTGTTTTTTCAGACTGTTATAAGTCTTTTTGCTAACACTATGACTCTCACTCTTTCTGTAGACCTCAAAACTTCTGGCCTCAGACACATTGTATGGCAGCAGGGTCCAAGGCAGTTGCATTAAGAATATAACAACCTTTCCTATTTCTAAAAGTGTTGCAACTGAATCCTATCTTCTCTTTGCAGTATGAAAGACAGTTATTACCAGGATCAGATTTTCAATTAGAATACAATGTATTTTATTATTTAATTATTTTATGTAATTCTCTTGTGACTGTCCTGATGTGTGTGTATATATATATATGTATAAATATCTCTTTAAATAAATTGCATCAGTAACTCCCAAAATTATTTGAAAATTGAAAGCTTTTTTAAAAAAATACTGGACTTTGTACGTAGAAATATATATGACTTTTTGAAGAAAACAACATATAGATAATATTGTGGCCTAACTCCAAAATCCACCAGCAATAAATTTACAGTCTTATACCTGTGACAAGACATTAAATAGAGTGAAAGAATATTGCTCTTCTATCCCTTAGTTGCCCATTAATTTTAAGAAATAGTTATTTAAGTTTCATGAACCAAATGAAAAATAACTTTGGAAAAGAAAGAAAAATGTCTTTGTTGCATTTTGTTTTATGTGTATGGTAGAATTGATGAAACTTTAAAAAATATCTTGAAATAATCAGAGGAGAATGTGTCAGAGTTCTTCTGGCAATGGCTCAGAAATGTGAAATTATTGTTATCTTGACATTCACCACTGATAAACATACTATGCACACTAAATCAAAATGGGTATCAAAGTGTGCCATGTGACAGGATAGCCTTTGCCAAATGGGCTGACCTGTAATGAAAAAGTCAATCCTCTTCCTCTTTTTTTTTAACTGAAAAAAAAATATAGCAGCAATAATATGGGTAAAAGCCTCAATAAAATCTGTCAGAATTGATTTTTAGTGACACATAATGTCTGGCAATTTAAAGCTTTATTTTGCCAACTGTTTAATCTGTACTACAAGTAAAAGCGTTCCATATGCATAACTTCCCATTTCAGTGATGATCCTGTTCAAAGATTTGTTCCAGCAGCATTTATTTAATGACCTTTATAAAGACTTTTCTTATTCTTCTGTGAGTTATATTTAAACTAGGGAATAATAAAATTAAAGTGCACAATGGGAGAAAAAAATCTCCATTACCCACTACTTTTTTGTTCAAAAATGTAATTACTTCTCAGGCAGCATTAATGAGGAAGCCTGGGAATATAGGCATCCCAATGTTAGAAAAAAATAATAAACCTATAGTCATTATTTGCATCCTTTTAATGTCCTATCATACATTTTTTGTCACGTAATACCTGTGAAGAAAACTCACATGCATTGCAACATCCACTGCTATGGCCCCCTTATTCTATTGATTTAAATATCTTTTTGCTTCTCACTACTCAACAGGAAGTATGAGGTCATTGCTATAGCTGAAACACATCTTGATAGAGCACTATTCAAACCAGATATACACCATACTTTATATCATATTTTGAATTATTTATCTGTCATGGGAAATAACAGGAGAGGAAGGAGTTAGCTGGGTGTTTGAAAGGAATGTGGCAAAAGCATTAATGTGCAGGTCCAGCTGCACAAAATCAGATGTCAAGTCCTGGTACAAAGAGTCAAAGTCATGATGGTGGTAAGCTCTTGGTAACACCAGGAGAGCAAAGAAGCTCATAAATCCAGAGAAAGGCTATCACATCCTGTAAACCAGGTACAGGTGAAACTGAGTACTAATTTCCAGTGGACCGTGGAATATGGCTGCCTGAAACATATGTTTAAAACTGACACATACACAAAACCTTGCCAGTCAGAAACTTTCATATATCTGTATAAAGTACTGAGGAAAAGGTTAATCAAGAGTTCTGTATGGCTTAAGGAAATGCATACAGTGGCTGGCTGATTTGATTCATGTGTCCCAGTGACAAAATTCTTTCCTGGAGATCCATTACGTCTGGGTTCTTAATTATCTGGTCTTCTGTGCATGTGTGTGTGTATTAAAAAATGGCCAATAAAATTTCAGCCAAGAAACACACTGTTCATTCCTTTCAGGTTTATTTTAAACCTATTGCACTTAGGTTTCAGCTAAATCAATTTTTCATGAATATCTACCCTAGCAGATTACACCTCAAACCAGTTCAGATCTCCAGAGAATTAAAAAGAAAAAAGAAATAGAAAAAGAAAGAAAAAAGATTTCTCAACAAGTAACACCCCAGGAAAAAGAAACAGGGTTTTTAATTGCTTTGTGCGTTCCATAATTGAAGGCAGGCACCTTCTTGAGGCACTCACTGCCAGGAGGAGTGTGACTCCACTTGGCCCTGCCTAATTAATCCTGTGATACAAACCTTCTGGCTTCAATTTTCACATTTCTGTCTCTTTTTAGAGGTGATAATAAAACTAAAAATTTATGTTGGTTACTGTATGACTATAACGGTGCCAGCAGAACACAAATAAACCCATATGGATGAAAGAGACCTTGTCTTCCCATCCCTGGCTTCTCTGTTTTGTGCTGTGTACAGGGACACACTTTGTGCTAACAAGAAAAGGTAGAGAACGATTCAGTAGCAGGAAGGAAGTACAGGTCAACTGATTCTTGTGATAGTCTGCTCTGCTCAGATGACTCACTGAAGCATATGTCTTATTTGTTTATTGACAAGATCTCAAAATAGATGTACACACTCTGGAAGCTCAGTTGAGCTGGCTACAAATCACAAAACTGCACAACAGCTCTTAATGAAAGACAAATTGTGCAGCTCAGCCTTTAAAAAGCAGTCAAGGCTGTTTGTGCAGATGCCTTCAATCTTAATAGCTTGTATACTGTGACCTGTGCACACTCCCTTACCAGTGCCTAATGAAAGTAATAGACCATCTTTATTTTCCATAGAATGTAAGGACACCAATAGTATTATTATTATTACTATTACTAACATTATGAGGCAGGGATTTAATTCTTGGACACTGAGAAATTGTATTTACAAACACAGAGACACATATTTAGCAGTTATGAAATGTAGTAAGACAAATTCTCTTTTTACTAAGTTGTGTCTATTTTCATTGCATTATCTAGAAGGTGGACTTAAGCCTTATGTATTAAAGTGGGAAGGGTTTACCTTGCCAAGTGAACTAGAGAAATGTTCTTCTGATAGAGCTGCTCTTTTCATTTAGACATACATTCTCCTCATCCTACTCCCAGGACCCAAAAATGTAGTTCTCTGCATTCAAATTCCTTCATGCAGTTGAGCACAGTAGGATTGTACCATTGATTTTACCATTTTCATTAAGAGATGTGCTGGAAGAAGAAGGGGAAAAAAAAGAATTATCTTAATTTTGCTGCTGTTGTTCTCATTTACTCATCTTGGAAAATGTCTCATGTCTCTAGGGATATTGTTTTGAAATAAGTAATATATTTTAGGGTAACAAAATGCCTCAGCTTTGTGGTGGTGTGCAAGCTGTCTGCCACACAAAATTTGGGAGGATCAGTGTGATTAGAAAATTAGGATAATTTTGCTGCCAAACTAGCAAATTGCTACTGAGCATCTACAAAGAACTTTTTTTTTCTTTTTTTTTTCTTTTTTTTTTTTTCCCCTGGCTTCACACTCCAATGCATTGACAAAAAATTCTATATGGATGGCAAAAAAACTCAGCCCTTTGCAACTCCTCAGAAATTTAAAGTGCATTTTCCAAGACGGATTAATGTTAAATTTTTATCTGAATGTTTTGAGCAATTCACACTTGTTTCTGTTGACCCTGGTTTTGGACATGACATTACTATTACAGATGAATTTTTTACCCACAAACAGAACAGAACAGAAAGCTCAGCTGAAACACTTAGAACAATTACAGAAAGAAATATACAGCACCAAGCACAAAGCACATGTGGCATGGCTCAGTGTTGAATATAAGGCCCTACAAGACAGCCTGAGTGGGAGAGGTATCAAAAACAGAAAAAGAGAAGAATACCCCAAAATCAGTGCTCTCAATGGGCAGGTCTTCCTAGGGAGCACCTGCTGCTCCACCAGTATGTTTTGGAGAAGGAATACAGTTTGTTTTATCAAATGTTTAAGGAGAAGAAATGCATAGATAGATGATAGGTAGATAACTAGCTAGAGTTTTTGTGAGGGCAGGTTGATGGGGAGAATCCTGTATGAGTAAAAGTACAAAAAAAAAAAAAGATGAAAATATTCTTATCACATAAATATATGATATTCCAGAGAAAATAACCTGCATTTATTGATTATTTAATATATCTTCTAGTTTAAGAGACTCTGTATTAATCTCTTTTTTTAATAATGAATCTGAAGCAAATATAAGGTGTTCTGTCAAATTCTCATGAAACTTTCTACATAATAAGTTACTGAGCTGCATATTGAGCAGACAGACCAGGTCCCCTGTCTTGAGCTTCCTTTTGTAGTAGAAGTGCTTCCTTTAAGTTCCCAATAGTTCTGTGTAAAAATGTGTGTGTCATCTGTCTTGAACTCAGACTGTTTAAGGCAACCTTTGTTTCTAGAGCACAGCAGCAAGTGCAGGACACAGGGGAGAGTTTGCACTTTGCTCAGCTCTGGAGATGGCAGGATTAGGCCACTTCCTCTGAATGATTCTTAGTCTCCAAGAATGCCTTTCTCAAGAATAATGCAAATATTTTGTAGTTCACCACAAATAATTGCACAGGGAATTGGGTTAAGCCTGGTTCACTGTAGTGTTTAGTCTCCAATACTTTGTCTAAACTGTTCTTTTCCTGGAAAACTTAAGAATTTCTTTTCAAACCAAAAATTAATTATCCATTTCCATGAGGAATTGTACTATTTCTAAACAAATTATATCAGTTTCATTTTAAAATATTTTTTTAACCAATTCCATTTCCATGCTCTCTTGTTACATAGGCGTGTGGGATTTTATCTGGCCCTGATTAATAGTAAATTTGTTACATGAGTCTGTGGGATAAATTTTCAGTCTTCACAAAGCAGATCAGGTAAGTCCTCCCTTAGCTCTCAATAAGTTCTGCTGTGGGTAGACCCCAAATTATCACACCAGGGGTTCAAGATAAGTAAGTAGTGGCTTCACAGCCACAACAGGGAAGCCCAGCAGCTCAGAAGCAGCAGTAAGCAGGAAATGGGTCAATTAATCTAGGAAAGGAATCAGATCCTCCTAAAAAAAAAGTCCTATTGGTACAAGTGCTGTCAGGTAAAGACTAACAATGTCTTCAGTTACGATGATGTGAATGTGTTAGAAGAAGAGGCAAAAGACCAATAAAGTGCATTTAGCACAGACTTTTTGTCCAGGGTTTTAAAGCCATCCTCTTTGACTTGGATTATGTCATATATTGGAAATATTTCTACTACCACTCTTTAAATGACTGGACTCTATGTAAAATCGCATTTCAAGTTAGGGCTTATGTCCCATTCCAATTGCATTTCTGTTTAGGAGACTTGCAAAATCTTTACTTTTATGTCATTTAGTAATATATTTAACCAGCATCAGAGGGGGAAGAAATGGATCATTGTAAAGGAAAAATAAGAAATGTAAAACAGTGTCTAGACTACAACAAACATTTTCCATGTAGTCATTTATTTTTTAACATACTTTTAATTAATCTACTTTAAATAACTGTTGTAGAGGCTATTATATACATAAAATTAAATGTCTGACAAAACTGTCAATTGTAAACAGTCAAGAAAGCTATATTCTTTCATATAAATAATATCAAATCTGGGAAAAACTGAAGAAAAACTACACTCACAATTCTAGAGACATAGTAACTCATAGCAAAATGTATTTTTTACAAAGTAATGCAAATAAAAAAAAAGGATAAATATAACAGATCTGGGAAATCAGAGCAGAGGTCAAACTTTAATAAAATCTCATTACAATAAAATATGAAATCATGCTGATTATCTCAGCCCTGTTGATGTTGCTATGCAGTGACATAAATGTAGTAAATATGATTATAATGAAACCATTTAAAGTTCTTGTTCTCGTACAGGATTGAAAAATACAAAAGGAATATCTATTCACTTTGCTCCCTCCCTACTCCCTAATAAAATCCTTGCAAAGTTTTTACAGATCCAAGCAGGTTGAACATGTGTCGATTATAGAGTGTTGCAGGGATCCACAGATGTGTTACAAATTATGGTCCAAATTGTGACCCAGTTTGCATGGCTATGCCAGATAGGAGGGAGAATAAAGGAGTAAAACTCTCCTTTATTGCTAATACCCAGGGGAGCTGTAAGAGGCGAATAAAAAGAATAACCACAATAGGGAATCTTGCACTGTATGACCTAGTTGCACCAGCATGCAAGAATTCAGGCACTGAAAGGGAAAGCCAGGAGACTCAATGTTTCTTTGAGCCACAATTTGCCTCTTTGTTTACTCACAGGCAATGCAAAAATATCCTTGGCTTTGTTCAGGGCTACAGAGTAGCCAAGACTCAACATTAATAATTTCTGTGAAAAGTGGTGTGTGGTGTTGGTGTTTCTTTGAACAACTAAGTTAATAGCATTGTGTTATCCTTCATGATTAAGTACGATGCTTTTGGTTGTGTCATGCCTTCAACAATTAAGCCAAATACATGTAACTCATTCCCTTCCACACAGCAGTCAGAGATTGAATCCATTTCCTGCCATGTCTTTCTCTTTTATTGAAAGCAGTTCAACCTTCAGCAGAGTCTTAGCTTTGCAGATGAACAAATTACTTCCATCACCATGAAATGTGATGAAGATACCTCAAGCTGAAATGCAAATCTGTGAGCATACTTTGTATAAGATTATGTATAGAACAAATTATAGAAACAATTAAGAACAAAAATACTAGTTTTAATTAACTTCATAAAGGAGGAAGAGCATTCTTGGGATATACAATACAGTCCTTTCTTTAAAGCAGAGTGTTTAGCTAAAATTTGGTACCTAAGAGTTGAAAATGATGATAAACTGATTTTACCCAATCCTTAATTATAGTAGTAATCTGACCCAGGTCATTTAGATCATTAAATTCTTAATCTTATTACTTTACTTTTTCTCATGTCCAGGTTCTCTATGTTCTTCTGACAATATTTTTCTTCTCTCAGGGAGGGAGACAGCAGTCTCTGCATGTACACAGAGCTTTAATCATGCAATACCAAATGAAAAATAACTGTCTCTACTATTGAAGTTCTTAAGTGATGTTAGGAGGACTTTCTTTTTTGGACTGTGGAAGGTTTTTTTGGTTTTGGCTGGAACCTACCTTTGTTTCAGCTGTCCACTAAGGAGCACAGCTGTCTCTTACAAGTTTATGGAAGTTACTACTGGTGAGAAACACCAATTTTCACTACATTTAACTCACCATCTATCAATATAGAGAATATTTTAAAAAACATTAATTAAGCTAATTAAATTCCAATATCACCAGTTGTTATTATTTTTGAGTCATCCTCCACCCACTGTATTATTTTTTTTATATAATCAATAATGTCATCATGTGTTAGCACTACTGCTTTTCATTTGAACTCCCACTAATGACAGCTTTTAAATCTCCTCTGGATTCAGTGGGATTTGACATGCCTCAGTGTTGTGGGAACAGTACCCCACAATGTATGCAGACTGATGCTCTAGAAGGATTTCTCATATGATATTCTTTTGTTGTGATTATTGCAAAGGTTGCACCAGTCCTGCTGGGACTTCTAAATGAACTGTAAGTCACACTACTAAAAAAAAAATAATGTAGTGACTTTCATAAAATCACAATATTCCTTAGGCAAAACACTAAGTCACTCAAAGCAGAAAATATCTGATCTGCATCTAAACTTTAGCTGTGTTTCGGAGTTTCTGGTTAGAAAACATAATATATTAATGCCCTGTAACTTGCACTGTGCTCACTTTAAAATTTATATTAAGTAGATTGTTACATTATGGTAATGTACTAAATTACCTAAAGCAAAGTAATACAATGATTAACGGACCATAAACATTGGTTTATGGTCAGTTTATAAAGTATTACAAAGATTAACATTATGCATTTTCATATCAGAAGAAAATTGCAGGATGAAATATCTCTGGATGGACTTGATGCTATTAAGAATAATAAAACAGTGGTATAACTCACAACGGTCTCAAGTTACAGCTTGCAACTAAACTTTGGTTTAAATCATCTTTGAAAACAGCAGAGATAGTCATCGTTTTAAAAAATGCCCAAAGCCTTCCTAGCATAGAATAATGGTTTCCAGTATATGTTTTTTTTTTAATATATAATGTATCACCTTTTTTTTTTGCTTGTTATTCAGGATATCATGTCAGATTCTGACCTGGCATAGCTGCTCTGATATCAAAAGCATTTTACCACCTTAGCCAAGACAAATGGACATCTCTTTTTATCAGATTGTAATATATGTCCTAAAAAGCTAAAAAAAAAGTTCAGAGCTTTTTGAGTTAAATTAATTTGATCCCGCACAGGTAAAAGTGCTGTTCACCTGTTTTTCCAGGCTTTCATCTGGTCTGTCTGTAAGCTTACCCCAGCAGCCCTGTGGGCTGTGGCAGACAGCACCCTATCAGCCAGCTGAGCTCCCTGCAGTGAGGAAGGCTCAGTGCAGACAGCTGCAGGAACCAGAGCACGGCCAGCACCTCCAGGGAGGTGATTGTCACCCCCTGCTCAGCCCTAGCCCAGGTTTGTCCATAGCCCAGTTTTGGGCTTACTGATGGAAAGGAGATACTTAGAAGCTGCAGAGTCCAGAGGAGGGAAACCATGATTTGGAAGGGGCTGGAGTACTTGACCTGCAAGTAAAAGCTGAGGGAAATGGGTCTGAAGGCTGGGAGGGTATCTGTTTGCCTTGAGGGGAGTTACAGCAAATGCAAACAGATGCTTCACATGGGTGCACAAGGAAAGGGAAGTTGCAGTCGCAATCTACAGAAGGAAAATTACAATAGGAATTAAGGAAAAAACAAATGCACAAAGAGAACTGAAAAGCCCTGGAACAGGTTGTTCAAGAACTGTGGGAAATTGTCCTTGGAGATTTTTCAAAACTTGGTTGGACAGGTCCCTGGGTGACATGATCCAGTTTGAGATTAACCCTGATCCAAGCAGAAGGCTGGACCAGATGGCCTCCAAAATCTCCCTATAACCTAAATTTTTAGATGATCCTATGATTCTCCTTCTGTGTTCCTTCAGCCTTAAAAAATGCCCTTGGCTACTACTGCACTAAGATTTCAATATCCTAAAGGTTAAAACCAAAAGTAATATTCATTTTACTTCAGTATAATAAACCTTAACTTGTAAAGAACCTTTTGAAATTCAGAAAACTTAAATGAAAGCCTGCTTTCTTCCTTTTCAGGAACTTTAGGAATCTGATTAACTCAAATGAACTCAGAACACTTTTTCAGGTTTTTCTGTGCAATTACGTGGTCTAGAAATACGTTTAATTTTTAAATAAAGGATAAGAACTACTGGATCAGGAACTGACAGAAAATAATCAGTTGATACAATGCATGGTTTGCTAGAACTAGTGAATGAAATTTCTTATATTCTTATATTTCTTATATCTATCTGGATCAGTCCCCTGATGTAATCCACAGTTACATGCAGCAACATGATGGAGAGGATATTAAAAAACTGAATACAAGGCAAGACTGCCTCTCATAACGATACAATTAAATGGTGTCAATCTCTTCTGAAATTTTAGCCTAAAATAATTTAGGCAAATTTGTTTCTGAAAGGGCTTATTTTTCCTCCATTACTATCTACACAGACAGAGTTAAGCTTGGTTGTAAAATTGGCTGTAGGAACCAAAAGACACTTAAAATACTGAAAAAATTCTCATTGATTGGAATCTTGAGAAAGAACTAATGCTTTTGTTTACTCCACACAAATTATTAACATGCTAACTGAAAGACATATTGAAGATCCTGCACTTATTATTACAGTTGATTCCTAAACATCAAAATATTATACTATATTTATATACACATTGGAAAATAGCATATGTGTTATTTATTCATTATGGAATAACATATGAACAGCATCACCTGGTAACAGCTGTAAAAAAGAAATTAAAAAATCCAAGATACAGCCTTCCCTAGTTTTCTCTGGCAGCATTCTTCTCTCTTTCCACTCATACTGGCACTTTCAGAAGGAACGCAATATGTCCTCAGCCACTGGGGCATTTCATTATTCTTACCCAAATTTTTCTGCCCAAAAATGGTTTGCCCCAGAAGCACTTCAAAATGCTCATTCGCCACTGTAACAACAGTATTTTCTAGCTCTTCTCAAGGAGTCACTGCTTCCCAGACCATTTCCATCGAACATTCTATCTTGATATGCAATCATTAAAATAACTATAACTGGAATGTTTATGATCTAATTTGGCTCATTTCGTATTTCAGACTGGATGACTAAATTATGCGGTAAATTTGTGCCTAAAACACTTAAGGCAAAGCTACACAAAGTGCAAGTACCAGAACAGGACAGCAGTAAATGAAGACCAAAATTCACAGAGAATATAAGGTAAGAACACTGGTTTTAAGGTGTAAGAACAATGAAATTAATGACAGAGAGCTGTCACCAGCACAGCAGACATCTTTGGGCACAAGCACCAAATGGCAAGAAGTGCCATTAAAAATGGGGATTTAGAAATTTGTATCTCAACTTAAAGTTGGCATGAAATAAACTAAGAAGGAATAAGAGAAGGAAGGCTCTGTTTAAGAATAAAAAAGGCATCAAAAAGAGACTTCCATCCATCAGTGCCTCTGTCCTAATACATGAGAGTAGATCTTGCCAATGGTAAGTGCAAAGTATGAGCAAATGCAGGGGGAGTTATTGGCTTTCAGGTGAGAAGTTATAAAGTCTTATAGCTGTCAACTATTTCCCATCAGTTCAGACTACATTTCTTTGTTCTTAACTAGGAAAAATTTACCCCACTTCCAACTGCCTCATCTATAGGCATGAGTGGGTGTCTGAAGGGCTGCACTCATCACACTTCCCTTCAGTTGAGTGGGACAAATTCCCACGGCACTCAAAAAAAAATTAGACACAGACATTGCACTAGCACCACAGAAAGAAACCCAGGAACAGCAAAATTTTCTGATTCTGGAAGGGATTCAAACTGAAATTATTCTAACAGTTGATAAGATGTATATCTAAAGCCCCTGAGTACAGCAGAGTTACTGTGAAGTTTTAAATTTCAGCCTCCTGGATATTTCCTCTGCATTATCTGAAAGTCTTAAATATATCCAGAAAGTGGTTTTATTGCAAAAATTAATGCCATCACAAGTTTTTAAGAACTATTGCCTTTTAAATTGTTCTTTAAAAGGAAAAAGTTGAAACCAAGATTTTTACCCAAAGAAAACAATGGTTTATGAATGTCTTACCTACAAAGCGCAGTAATGTGTGTTCTCTTATGATACTGCCATGAACTCACAACTTCTCCCTGCAGTTTTAACACAGTTCATCATTAGTTTGGTTTCATTTGGTTTAGTTTAGAAAATAGATTTGTGTGGTTACAGCCTGCACTATTAAGTATTGGAGAGCCTTGATAAAACTGGAAGAAAAAGTGTTCCAAGCTTTCTTTCTGGCTTAGACTTCAGTGGTGTCATGTCACTGGCTCTGCAAATTGTCTGGCAACAGAATGATGATGCATGCACAGAGGTCCATTCTCTAGGGTACACTAGAGAAACTTATGAGTCAACCCCCACAAGACTTATTGTTTTTAATACTAAAAATGTATGTTTTGATGACAGGTCATTACTTCTGCCAGCACTGCTGTACTGAAATCTGATTTGCTGCCGTAGGGAATATTGTCACAACAAAAGTGGGATCATAAGAGGTAAATAATTTATGCTTTGTTCAGTGGCATTTCATGTTGACTTGTAAAGATCTGAGTTTCATGTGTTTTCTCAGTGATTAAGAAAAAAACTCTTCTCTAGCTAATGCTCACTTTTCAGAAGCAATTTAAACACAGATATTTTGCAGCTACTTTTTTTTGGCGGTATGAAGGATGGATACAAAGATGGCAGAGCCAAACTCTTTTGTTAGAATGAACAAGGAGAAATGACCACTGAGTGCCATCTCAGAGGTTTGACTGTTGCTGTGCCATTTAAACTATTGGCACAAGAATGGTGGCTTTCACAAGCTGTTGTTCAACAGAGCAAATTTTGGCCTACAGGTAGAAAAATATTGCCTTATTCCCTCTGAATAAACTTAAATCCTCCTTAAGTTGAAAGGGGATCTGAGTAATGATGTTTTAATCACCGAAATGAAGAAAGGACAATACTGAGTTCCTAAACTCACTTATGATTTTTACAGGTATTGCCAGTGTTTTAGATGAATACATGCTATTTTATATTTTTTGTGCTTCATTAGGCAAAATTACAGTAGTAGAATATGGAAATATTATCCATGGTATAAGGAGATACAATTAGACTGAAGACACTGGAGAACCTGCATGAGTTTTACCTGGAAAGTTTTCATGACATAACATTTACATTTGCAGTGAAATTTTCCGTGGAAATGCAGTTTCCTAGTAGCACCAGGTTAATGACTAATTTTAAATTTCTCTATATTATTATTTTTCAGGATTAGTTCAGCTGTGGTTTTGCCTAGCCAAATCTTAGACTCTAGTCTCTTCTCCTTTCCTGAAAAAAGATCTTTGACCAGGGTTGAGGTCTATACTACTGTACTAAAATTTAATTAATTTTAAAGACTGAGGGAGACCACATAAAAATACACAAAGTGACTGCATGTCTCATGCTTCCTTAGCACCATATCCTTGGAAATTGATTTGACCCTGTATCAACATGGTTTAAAAATGTTTAAAAAATAAGCTTCTTTCTTGATCCCCAAAAGTAATTTCTGTGCTGAATGTTCTAGATATCTAAATATGCAGACTGTCTCTTATTTATCTCAAATAAAGGGAGGCAGGGCATATAATAAGTAGTCTTTGTGAAAGTTAGCCGAGTCTAATGAAGTGGGTGTATATGGCTGGCATTAAAAAATGTGCTACCATTGTTTTTTCTCCACACAAACAACGCAAAAGAGGAATAGTGACACACAAGGGTAGCCTATTACCTCTCTCATAGCCTCTTCTCTACAAATATATGTCTCCTTGTTCATTTTATTCTCTCTCTGCACTCAAAACCCCTCACTTGTGAATGCTGTGGAGCTAAGTACTGCGTTATCGAGGTCTGGCAGTGTCTCACGTTCACCAGGGCAGTCGGGATTCCATGATTTTCATACCTTTCTAATAAATACCCATGACTTGCAACATTCCAGAGTCCTACGTGAGAGCCAGTGGACTGGGTGCATAGAGTGAGCCTAATTGCACAAAGTGGAACAAATATAATTAGGAGCTGTAAAGTTGAGCTAGGCACTGTTTGAGAGGTTAATAGAGAGGAGGAGCTCAGCCTGACAAAGGAGCCCACTAGCCTGGCTGACTCAAGCTGAAGGACTGCACATGGTTGCACACAGTGGAACAAATTTCATTATAAGCCTCGCGATCAACATTTTTAAAAGCTTTGTGGAATGGGTCAAGTTCACAAGAATAATTTGGTTACTACAAAAACATATCCATGACAATTGACACTTTTTATGCAATCATAGTATTTCTGTCCTTTAAAGTCCCAGCCCTGCTATGACATAATTGTTCAGGTTTACTCAAATTTTTGCTGTGTTTGACCAAGGCATCTAATTAGATGGACTAAAGACTGACTGTATAGTTTCAGCATTCAAAAATTGCTTTCTGTGGGCCACCAGAAATAGTAGAGGGAGAAAAAAGCCTTTATTTTTAATGCACTAAAGGAATTTGAGGTGGATTTGAAAGGCAAATCTGCAATCAAACATTCCCCACTGGTTTTGAGATTAAAATACTCAAGAAGTATGAAGACAAAACTCAAATATGATATATATGTGTATGAGTGCATGTATGTATGTATACATATGTATTTCTATATCTCTCTACATAAATCCATGTTTCATTGCTGACTATTATATTTTCTATTGATTTCTGCTGCAATATGAAAGGTTAGGCCAAGTGATGTTAAACTCTTTTGATTCAGATTCCAACATTTCCTTTTCTTCTCTTAATAAATATTCTTTTGACATAAATAAGTGCAATAGCCCTGTGAGTTTCCTCTTTCAGTGATTGCCTAATCAAGAACATACCCTGGTTTATGGAACATGAAGGATCTCAGAATAGCTTATCTTGCAAATCACAGTGGGCTCAGCACTACTGGTAGTTATTTTTAAAAATAATAATAGATAAAAGAGATACAAGACAAAACCCCAAATATTATAGTAATGCAGGTTATTTCTTTTGTGTTTAAAAACCTTCTTCCAAGCTTTGCTCTGATATAGATTACATAAAAAGCATGTAGACATGGTAGTATTAAAGGGTGACAGGCAGAGAATATTTTTTCTGAAAATGCCATATTAAACAGAATTAGTATATTCATCTGAAATTATTTATATAATAATTTCTCATAACACTTCAGTTTTCTTAAGGATGATAATATGCACTTTTTTACACAACTTTTCAATGAAATAAAATAAAAGACAAATAAATGTACCTGTGAAAAAGCATGTATTCAGAAACTTGGTGAAAAGCAGTTCCAAGGAGTGGGATTTTAAATTTACGTAAATTACCTAGTGTGTAATACACTCATACTTCTGGGAGGCATGGAAATTTAATTATCCCCTTCTAGAGAATAAGAGCTGAGGTACTAACCTCAGGTTGGCAAGTGGTTACTATCATGACTAATCGTATTAAAATCAATGACAGTAGTTGTGCATGAAGCTGCTCACCAAGCTGAATAAAAGATTTCACATTCTGACTCCAAGAGACAAAGTGGTTTGCCCAAGGTCTATAGTCTGGGACTCAAAAACCACTTAAGCTTGTCCTTAATTTGTAGCACATGTTTAAGTGTTTTTCTGCAGCAGAAATAAATAGGGAATTATCGACAGAATTTAAATCTAGGTCTCTCAAGTACTAGGTCATTTCCTCAATCATAAGACCACCTTGACTATATGTGATAAATGTTAACGGGAATTGAGTATGTCTTATGTCTCTATGTTTGTTGAATTCTGTTTTGTTTTATAAATCTGATTGCAAGGGGATACATCCTAATTGCATCTTATTTTTTAAGGGAAGATACCTTGGCTGAAGTATGAAAAGAGGGCAGACACAAGGTAGGACACACAAAGCCCTAAAAATGAGAAGATGAAAAGATTTCTCTTACCCCAGCAGCATAATTCATGCAGCATAACTCATAATCAGGCCTACCTTTGTTAATACTGTGTCATGGTGGGTTCCTACAGGAAGCTGGCAATACAGCAGGTATCATCAATTTCTTGAAATGCATTCATAGCGTACATCTGGAGTTCAAAATATTTTTGTAGTTCCAGCAGTAACATATTTTAAAATTTTTGCTCTCCTACAGGCAAAATAGTCTTTGAGTATGGAAGATGTAGAGAAAAACAGTCAAGAACAGTTTCATGCAACATTTACAGCTTATTTGTATATGTGAACCAGGAATGGGATATCTTTTCTACAAACACCTAGCTCAATACTGATTAACTTACATTTTCACTTAGTATACACCAATGAAGTATAGCCTAAAATTCAGTTCCTCAAAAGTATGACTGGTATGAGATAAGGCACTCTGGGAAAGAAGTAGATATGCTCTACCACTAAGAATACATGAAAGATAGTTCATTGATGTGAACACCAGATCTCCCCATCTTGCGATCAGCTTCTGTCTTAGGGATTCTTAGGGATGCATGCATGTTCGATCCATTAGCATTTTAATATTTGTTTTCTTATAATGCTGTGTTTTCTGAAGCTCATGCTAAAAGACTTACAGGTTTATAAAGAAGTGTTTACTTGCTATTCAAGGTAAATTGCACTTTGATCAAGGTATCCAGGAGAACATGAAACACAGTAGAGGTTGCTCCCAGGGAATTGCTTCCTACTCTTTGAAGGTGTATTGGAGAGAAAAAACAGACTAAAAAGCAGCTACTGTGATATAAATATTATGTTGCAAGCATCTGGCTCTGGAAATCTACTATACTGTACTGCCCAAAGTCCCTCCTGCTGAACTGAGGTGCCAGCAAAGCAACCCTTGGAGCCCTGGCATAACTGCCACATTTCACACAGCAAAGAAAAAATCATCTGTGATATACAATAATACTTGAAATAATAAAAATACTTCTTGTACTTTATTTTCCAAGTCATTAAACTCTCTCTCATTGCTTTATATATGTACCAGAGACTGTGCACTTAAGCCTGAGATTTTCTCGTAGGAATTATGGATGGGACACTGGGGAGTTTTGGTAGTTAAGGACTCCCAGGAGCTGCAAACAGCCTATAATGGGTCATATGCACACACCTTAAGCAAGAGGTACCTAACAATGCCAATGCTTCTGCTGCCACTTTGTATTCACAAAACTGTGGATGGAATGTTTGCTTGAAGAGGAAAGGAAGAAGGGGAAAACTCATTGGAGTAGCTCAGATGTACATTTTCTCCCATTAGTATGTAGGAATTTCTCTTTGTGGCATAGAGAGTAGCTCATCATTGACCAGCCATGCAGGAATATTCTGTAAATGGAAGTGTTTCAGAAAGTTACAGTTCACTCTTGGACCATTGTTTATTGCTGGATCTGCTACATGAGATGTAGTGAGGAACCAGACTCATGGTAACTTATTTCTTGAAAAAAGACAAGGATGGCTCCCACAGAGACTGAAATTGTTTGCTGTTACACTGTCCTTTTTTACTTTACTCACGTAAGGCACTGCTTCAATAATAAGCTCCATCCATCTATGCCTTTCTAGTAGAATTTGTGAATTACTTCATCACTCAGTCTGTACACTGCATGTAAAACCTTTAACAAAAAATATCATAACACTTCTAAAAAACCTAGAGATTCATGCCCAGAAAACATTCTTTCATCCATCCTTTGGGGACAGAGACACTTGGATAATGTATATGCCTTGTGTACATTTCTCTCCCTAAATGCAACAGCTGGAATGAAACCATCTTTGCAGATAAAGTTGGTGTTTTAATTTTTTTACCCTGAAGGACAGTATATAATGTAACTTTTCAATTTTCATTAACTATGGCTCAGGTTGCTATAGGCTAAGCTCTCAGCTATGAATTAAAGCAAAGAATCTCTATAGAGGAGCATTTCAGCTAAATGCCAGCCTTGGTGTTTTGTGGCAATGCTAAGCTTGGATGGGGAGAAGGGGATGGGGAGATGTTTCTCTCCTGCTCTTCTAATAGCAAATTCACCAGGAAGATTTGCTTTCTTCCCCGCTGTTCTTAATCCCATGTCCCTAGGCAGATACAATGCTGGGGTATCTTAAATGAAAATGTAAAAGATCAGAATTAATAAATTTAAGAGAAATAGGATGACACTCAGAAAGAGAAGCTTAAGTGGAATATATAGGCTGGGATAAGAATAATTCCAAACAACAGGATTAGAATAGCCTCTAGAACAATTGTTAGTTTGGTGACTTAATATAGGTCCAGCACTAGAAAACATACTGACTATATTAAGGCAAGAGACAGACTCTATAACAGACAGTGTTTTTCCTTCTCCAAACTTGAATACTGGTGCCTCTGTTGAATTGACTTCTGAGCATTGTCCTTGAATGATATAATAGTCATGGGCCTGGTTGCACCACTTCTCAAAATTAAGTAGTCTTCAGACAACGTTTTATTAGATGCTAGCCTAAACTTTCAAATTACTGGGAAGATGATATTAAATATTGCCAAATCAGAAAGTCTTAATACATATATTTAGGATGTTACCTGATAACTGTTGTGCTTGCTCTTTAGGTCAGTTGATTATACAATAAGGAGCTTTATTAATAAGCATACAGCACATAGAAAAATGAAGACTATGGTTTCCATCCATCCAGTCTCCTAAAAAATTAATTTTAGATATGTTGGACAAATTTCATAGCTGAAATGTTGTAGTCTTTAGGCAAGTTTTCAAGTCATCAATAGTCCTCACACAGCTTGCTAAAGTAGAACTGAATAGTTTTTATTTGCAACCTAGTTGCAAAATTGTCAAAAATGTAACTAGGTATCAGTGCTTGTATAAAGTAGAAACACATAGAGACAAGTTTATTTTCCCTATTTCAGTTTCTTCCTCAAAACTTGGAGAAGGGGAAGTCTCCCATCTTAAAACACAAAAGAATTTGCAGAACAGACTGGCAGTGTGAAGAAATTAGCTCTTAGAAACAGAGAACTGATCTTTAGGCAATATCATGTTATATAATCTCTCTTTCTTAATAATGTTAAAAAAGCAGATCTATGGTACAGCAAGTGTAATTCTGATTTTTCTTTGTCAGGACATTACATTATGTCTTACATGGCAAGTGAAAAAGAAATAATGCAGCTCATACTCATCCAGTCTGGCCCAAATAAAGATAACATATTCAATATAAGATTTATGCAGAGAACCTGTCTTTCCTATGATGTAAATAAAATTAATTATTTTTCTTTAGTCCTTTGGATTTGAAGCATTTATTTCCCTAATGCTTTGAGACATCTCTCTGCTGACAGGGGAACTAAACTGTAAGCTACCATCAGTGATCAAAATACTGACATAAACTGAACATATATTTAAAACATAAACAATGGACATATTTAATGTTTAAATAAATCTAAAAACAAGCTTACTGTCACATACAGTGACAGTTTGAAGCTATTCCTAAGCTTCAAAGACTTCAAATATACTGTTTAATGGTGATCTACCTTGATCAAGATACAAGGTACCATTTGTTAGTCTTTCATCCCAGTGTCAATCTAAACTGTATATCCTTGACGACTTGCTATGGCAAGGATTCTTTTGGGGTGAGTGGAACTCCCACTTATTGTTCATACTGTCACAATCCAGTTCAAAGGGCTCAGTGTCACGTATTAGCCTGTCCATGAGAATGCCCAGTGCTAGTCCTGTCAGTCCACAGCAAAGGGAAGGTGAGATAACTGAAATTAAATCTTTTCCAGGTACTATTCTCCTGCTCCTGCCCTACAGACGTGTTCTGTTGAGCCCTTAGTGTTACAGCAGCTCCAAGTCCTTTGCTTCCACTGTTTTATAAGTATTCACTTCAAGGGCTGGAATCGCCACTCATGGCTGCTGAAGGGTACCCAGCTAGCTTTGATTTATTACAAAGCTTTCAAAAAGCATGTTAAAATTTGCTTGCTGGATGTTCAGCTTGTTTTCTTGTTGAAAAGCAGAAGCTGTAATCATAAATAATAGTACCTTAATCTATTAGTGGTCTTACTAACAGTTGCATAGAACACTTAATAACAAAATAACATTTTAAGCTATAAATACTAAATCAAGATGGAAACAGATTGTCTTATACCTCAATATAAATTGCAGATACAATACAACCTAAAATTCAAGCTGAGATTTAAGATGATTCCCAGATACTTAAATTCCAAGGCATAATTTAATATGGGTTTAGCTAAAGTACTAATGTTTAATTGCTCCTTACAAGAGCTCTTTCAACAGAAGACTTGATTATGCCTAAACCAGGCCAGAATGATATTAAAATCATGCTGCAGAGCAATATATATTTGACCTATCACTGATGCAGCTCCATAAAGAATGGCACCATCTTCATGGAGAACCATTTATTTATATTTTATTTCAATTTTGTACAAACTTGGTAGCTTCAAGGAAATAAGCTTTCAGAAAGAGCAGCTGATATACTGAAAGCCTGAGAATTTGTTTAATCAATGCTTTTCTTTGTAATTAGATAACATGAAAATGAGAAACCTTGAATATCTGTTTTACAGATAATTCTTTTAACAGAATTTTGCAGCATTCAGTTACATTTCGGTATGTTCAAGCTGAGTCAAGACAGCAATGAGCAGAGTCTGAGTGGATCTCAGGAGATCATAGACTGCATCCCACTCCCTTGGACAGAAAGCACTTGTACCTTCAACATTCACAAAGAGTGACAATTAACCCACTGATATGTGTGGATTTCTCATCCTTACTGGACATTTGGAAAACCTGTTTAAACAAAGTATTTCTTGTTGAAGTTGAAACCTACTTCTTGTCCAATCCTCCCTAAGGGTAAATTATTTTCTTCCCTAAGTATTAACTACTCTCTTCCCTGAATCAGTGTGAAAACTTTTGCCACAGTCTTCTCCCTAGACTTTCCTAGACCAAAGAACTCCATTTTTTCATTCTTTTATTTTTCAACTTCTAACCAGCTTGTCTGGACTTGTTTGGACACCCCCACCAATTCAAATCCTACTGCACATGAGTAAAGCTAAATTTCTCAGTTCCAGCCATGGTGGACAATTCACATATTCTGCATATCAGGGACAACTCAACCTACAGCCTGGTGTTGTTCTTTTCCTTTTTTAAAAGAAGGATATTGTCGACTAATGCTGAGTGTGTTGTTCCCAGATATTTTTCGGAACTGTTACTGAACAAGTTCCTCATTCTGTGTTTGCACAGTTGATTGTTTTTGCCCAAGGGCAATATTTTGCAGTTGGTTTTAATTAATTTCTTGTGTTTTGCTTTTCCAAGCTGCTTCTCCATTTGTCAAGGTTGCTTTGGTTTGTAACCCTGTACCCCAGTAAACTCACTGTTTCACATCATGGTGCCATGAGCAAAGGTCAACCGTATGCTCTGGTCCTTTATCCAGGCTACTAATGAAAACACTGAACACATTCATAACTAAAACAGACCTTTGAGGAACCAAACTTTACATATCTCCACAAAATCTGACAACTATTTTCTCAGCGTATTTATCACTCAGTTTTACAACAGTTCTCTAGTAATGAAATAAATTATGATGTCTTGTCTAAATAATATACAAGATAGTGTCAAAAAAACCTTACCAAAGTTATCTTCTGCTATGGTTTATTTGTGTAGCTCATTACAAAATGAAGAATATAGGAATTATAAAAACAGCAATTAAAAATTTAATATCCTTTGAAATATCAAAATTCACTTATTTATGTAACTCTCTCTTTTCTCCCCCTTCCCATTCCTGGCTACTTTACAAGGCAATTTCACCTTTTTTTTTTTTTTTTTGCCTATTTATACTCTCTTAAAAACAATACTATTTTTTCGACATGACAACAGGACAGGAAGAAGCCTAAGGTGGGAGTACTTTTCTCTAGTCCATGGAAAAACTTTCACAGAATGACTGAACTCAGTGTCTAGGGAAATACTTGAGTGGCCCATGCATGAGATTGTACCAAGTGTACCTAAGCCTTTCCTGTAATGTTATGTTATGTACAGCCATTTTGGGTGCTATAGGATTAGAGGGCCTTGCTGATATGCAGAAGAACACAAAGGGTCCAAAATAAAACTAATTTAGATATCAACATGCTTCCAGAACTGGCTCCCAATGGCCTTCTGGTCATAAATCATAGGATCCTTAGGCTTTCTGGTCATAAAATGAAGACCTTTTTTTACACCCTGAACCCCACTTTGTCTTGAAAGTGAGTAACTGGGACAGGTTATGTAACCAGAGGCTATCCCACCTTTATGCACACAGCCTGCCTCATGTGTTCCAGAGGATGGATGGAGGCACACATCACCCAGCCAAGTGACAGGATGGGGACTGAATGTACAGCTCGCAAAGGCTTCCAGACATAAAAACATTTTTCATTCTCTTCCTCCTGCCCACGGAAAAGAGACTATTCTGGGCATGGAATAAAACAAAGACAGAATAAGAGAGGTCCTATGATAATCCACATGCCCCAGAAAGGGACAAAACTCAAGCAAGCTAATAGAATACTCATAGATAGTTCCACCTTCAGACAGTGGCTAGACTCACCTTGGCTGGAGCCAAAGCCATCCTTTTAAAACTGCCTTCCAATCCCTACCCCAAACATCAGGGTGCTTTGCCAGACAACAAAAAACTACTCATATTAACAATTATCATGGTACTGTACTAATCTGGAACTGGTGCCATATGCAAATCCTGTCATTATTAACCCTTTGAAACCAAGGCAAGAACCTGAAATCTCACTAAGCAAAGAATTCAAAGGAAAATAGTCAGCGCATAGTAGAATTCTGCCTAAGAAGGAGTTTTGGGCTCCAGAAAGAAGAGGTATACATGAGACCTCTCAGGTATGGAGACTGAAAAAACCAAACCAAAAACAAACAAACATCCCCAAACAAACTGCCCAAAAAACCAAACCATCACCACCAACAAGATAATGCACAAAACAAACAAGCAAAAATAAGATTTTGAAATTACCATTTAGATCCATGCAATCTAATTCTACAGTGTAACAGAAAAAGTTTGGGATGGACTGTATTTCTCAAACTCAGAGGTTGTTTCATAACTTTCCAATTTTTTAAAAATATTAAGAAATTATCAAATCAAAAGGATTTTTCCCCTAGAAATGTATCATTTGGAGGAATATTCTGCAGCAGACTGTGACTTCTGACCTTAATCCAGCAGAAAATCAGCAAGTCCATAAAGATGAACCTGGACACAGCCAGTCTGAAAACAAGATCAAAGTCAGGGCTGGAGAGTTAGTTTCTTAATTAAGGCAATTTGAGTAAAAATAACGAAGGCGGAAGTCACATTTCCGCAAAAGCAATTTGGCAGAAGGGCTAGCCCTCTTCTTTATAGTACTTCAGATGAAAAAGGAAGATGCTATTAGTTGCTTTCTTTGTTAAGTGTTTGAATTGAAACCTTGGTGCCACTCGTTTACTATTTGCCAGTAGCGCTGAGTGAGTAATTCTCTGCCTGTAATTTCTTCGACTAAATTAGCCTCTTTTTCTTCTCATGGAATATCCATCAGCAGATCATGATTTTCTCATTTAAACATACTCAACAAATATGTCTGAATTTTACCCAGAAAACAGATTGCAAATATTTGAAATTCAAGCTGCATCATTTGTTTAGGATTGGTAAATCAGGTCACGCAGTTTGTTCGCTCTGGCTGAAGTAGTGTGAGGAACACTACTTCCTGTGCACACAGTTGCATGTTCCTCCTCAAAATCAGACTTCCATGACTGCTCATGGGAAACAAAATTTGCATTATTGCTTTTTCTTTAAGCCTTTCTGCTAGACATAAATATCAATTGATTGCTCTTTCACCAGGAAGTAAATTTGAGTGGACTCTGTGTGGCTATGGGTAAAGAGAATTCATTTAAGAACTTTAATGATTGCTTGTGGACTTTTTTTGTATTACTCATGCCATGTTTGTTTATTTGCAAAAAATGAATTGGATAAAAAAGGCCTTCAGTCCTTAAAACATCCTTACAAAAGACAGAAAAATACCAAAATGACAAAAACAAACAAACAAACAAAAATTTCCAGTATTGAAATAGGGGAATGCTGAATCATACAGAAAATTTGGCAAAAGTAGAAAAACAGGAAAATCCGATCACTCCATTTTGCACCATCAATCAAAAAACATTATTTAACTAGCCAGGAATAAGCTCCAATCTACAGTTTTTGTTTTCTTTCCACAGAGCAACAGGATTCTGGTTAAGGAGGTTCCTTGTGGACCATAATTGCTATGATGTTTGCAAATGTTGGTATAATTTGGACACGTAAAATTATTGTCATGTGATGGTTCCATGAATTCAGCTAGTCCACAGCTGAATGGAGAACAAGGGAAAAGAATGAAAGAATATTCCAAGATGTGGTCATCTATTTTTGCAGGGGTTTAATTATTGTAAGCATGCATTTTCTAAGTATTTTGATAATTTAGAGAAACAGATTTTCTGTGAGAGAACTAGGGAGGTAAGGAGTGATTATACACAGATAGTGAATGGCATCATGGAAAAGCTCATAAATAAGTAAAATAAGCACGAACACACACAGGGCAGCTGTCCTAGTTCCCAGCTTCTCAGATATCTCTTTCCTACAGAACCTTCCCTCCCCTTTTACTGCTCCTGACCAAGATCAGCTCCTTGCTTTATCTTTAAAGGAGCCATTGCTTAGCCATCTAACAGATCAGCCTAACTAAGATTTTAAATAAGCAAAGGCAAACTTGACCACTCTCCCTTACAGGCACAAAGGCAGACAAACTCTTCAGTAACTGTGCCAGGCACATAAAACCCATAGAGAATACATACTTTTCAAAATTACAGTCATCAAAAACATTCAGTTTGCTTTGCCAAACTGCTAACCTGATGCAGACTCCCACGACACAATACTATGCACTCAGGGTATGCATTTCAGCATCCTTCACATTGGATTCTGTGGGCCAAAAAAATACTCAAGTAGAAAACTGTAGTTCTTAATTAGTTCTTAGGCACAAAATCTGTCCCACCCCTCAGACAGGAACAATTTTTGACTTGATGTCATTCAGGCTCTGTGCAGCTTTAGCCACTCATCCAGGCACAGTATTTTTCTTAAAAAGTTGCTATTTAGCTGTTGACACATATTATATTTCAATATTGTCCCATTCTGAAGAACCAAAACTGTCCCAACTCCAGAAGCACCAACACAAATATTGAACAAACCTCACCCCTATTCAACATCAAAGCAATTATCTAAATATAAGTACTTTAATGAGCACTATCCCAAACAAGAGTTCAGAAGAACCTATAGGTTAATAACAATAATAATAATAATAATAAACTTTTTTTGCAAGTTATCTTAATAGCACAGCTTTGTTCCTAAAATAAATCAATAAAACTATGAAAAGAAATGTCAGGTTTATATCTGTCTATAATACTAAAAAAAATTATCCACAGAACTGCAAATACACAGAAAGTCACAATGAAAATATATATGTTTCTCAATACATCCCTATCTGTATCTATCTATCTCTATCTATCTATCTTTATATATCTATCTATCTCGGCATTTCTGGCTTTCACATATTTTTGCATAATGATAGGGCTAATATAACGTAACAAATCTTAAACTGTTTTCACAAGGAGTGGAAAAAAGATGTGTAAAAGTATGCTCTGTCTTGCTTCCTTCTGTTCACAATGTATCTAAATACAACAAATGGTGTTCTTGCTCTTTCTGTCTGTTTCTCAATCTGTTTGGAAAGTAGCCATCATTCTGCAGCCAACCATAATATTTGACACTTCCTGACATCATGAAAGCCACCATCTGTCTATCATTGAAGCCCTGTACTTTTTAAAGACTGCTTGGCTTGATCTTTAATGAAGATTCACTGTGAATGCACAGATCAGTTTAGATAGAAAACTGGGGAAGTCTGACAAAAAGACTGTGCAAAATCGCGTTTAGATCCAGACACAAAACAAAACTAATAACAAGACCTTCTTGCAGATACCAAAGAAAAAGTTCAGTTCACATTCAGTTAGCCCAAGGTCCAAATTCATCATGGAAAGTTTGGAGCATAAAATTGAAGTCAGACAAAAAATAAAAAAATTCCAAAGAGCAGTTTTCCTTCCTTCACCTAAGTGCTGTTTTAGAAGATAAATATAGACACACTTGCAGTGTTTGTAAGAGGCATAAAATATAGAGTATGTTATTAATTGGAAATCATCATGCAATTGTATATTGTATTATTACTATTTTCAAACATCCAAAAAGTAGGTTTTCTATGGTTTTTGCTTGATTCATGAGTTTTAAAGACTCCTAAACACCAAAAAGATATAAATCTTCTTTTTGTAAATATGTGCAAGAAGGAAAGCGTAGGCATTTTTCCCCCAGTACATACCTTAACAGGGAAATTTATTCCCTGTGATATTTTAAGGTATGTGTTTCTACCCTAATTTTTGCACAAAACAGTGAATCAAGGTGTAACGCCTCTACTTGCTTTACTTAGAACAGATTAGGATGCAAACCTTTAGAAATCCAACCTGGAAAACCATGACCTTTGAATACCCCATCCTCTGTTTCCTTCGTCTAAAAATTAATTCAAGTGTCTCCACATGGCTACAGAGGCAGACTGCTCCATATAGCCTTCAGATCTTCTATATCCCTACTGATCTACAGCTCCAACAGAAACCAATTCACGGATGGAGGGCCAAGGGCCATTGTCCCCTTTGGCTACTGACTCTCCTCTCCTCCTCCTCCACCAGTCTGCCCTCCCCTTTACTGATGCTGAGAATGGAGATGAAGCATTTCCTGTGCTTTTCTCAGCACAGCACCAGTAAAGGTGGCTGCTCCTTCAGCAAACAATTCAGGTCAGGAGAGAGCAGTGTGTACAAGCTGTGTGGGGGCTAAGCACCCTGCAGCCACAACCAGCCTCACAGGGTGACAGTGAAGAAGCAGCATTCAACAGGCCAGAAAGCCACTTGAGGTCTCTGAAAGAACTTCTAGAAAAGAGCTGCAGTGCACTTCTCACCACTACTGCCTCTGCAAATCATCATTGCTAAGGCTGAAACTAATGGGCATGAGGGCATGAAAGGAAAATGCCTTTCTTCTTGACAATAGATGGCAATGATATTAATTGTTATTTTCACTTTGACAATTATCTTAGAGCTAGCCATAATAACTCCCAAAGCCAAAAACTGAAATGTGGTCCTGAATTTTACACTAAGATCAAATAAGGAGCAACATGGTCTGAGTATCTGCCCAAATCCCATTTTCAGCCCCGTGCCTATTCATTTGTGCACCCTCCCATACAAAGCCACCGTGTCTGGAGGTTGTCCCCACATCCCCAGTCAACATTATTCTTGCTATACTTCGTGCCCTCCTATCGTACCATCCCAAGCCACATCTGCAGGAGGTGGTCTGCACGTGCCATAGGTTTGCCTGGCAATGTTTTGGCAGCAGGGAGGCTACAGGGAGTGGCTTCTGTGACCAGCTGGTAGAAGCTTCCCTCATGTCCAACTGAGCCAGCCAGTTCTAAGACAGACCCACAGCTGGCAAAAGCTAAGCCCATCACCAATGGCAGTCATGCCTCTGGGATAATTATTCAAGAAGCAGAGGGAAAAGAGCTTTTCTCTTGCTTCTTTGGGATACATGGCCATTAGGTTTCTCTCTTTCCCCCTTTTCTCCCTCCTTCTCTTATTTCCCCATCACCATGACACCTGAATATCTCAGAGTCTTCCATTATTTTACTCAAACAATGCTCCTGTAAGGCTGGGAAGTGCTCTTGCCCTGTCTCATGCTACTATACTGATGGCAGAAAGGCAGTGAGTGTGCCCAGCACTCTGTCAACTCTCAGTAGCAGAGCAGGAATCTGAGCACAGCTTTCCCAAGTCCTAGGCTAATTTCTTCATCACTGGATCCCATTGAGTCTTCCTGTTCACGTTTCTCTTTATTGTTTTATCAACATCTTCAGGTTTACTGCTTTAAAAAACTATATGTTATGATTTTAATAATCAGGGTTTTTTTTCATAGATATTTTGTCCTTTTTCTGCTACATATTTTTTGGTTTATAAAAATGTAATCTTCTAAAAATATTCTCTTGCTTTCTACATGAATATAGAGCATTGGAAGTTGATTTGGTTGATTAGAAGATTTCACTAAAAGCCAAAGTGGAGCTGGTTTAGAGCACAATAGGCAGAAGTGTGATCATTTGTTGAAAACAAATTATCTTACAAGATACAGATACAACCTCACAGTGTGGAAAAGGGATGGCTTTACATTATGCAGAATGAGAGTAACGTAATCATAGTACCATGACATTCAGTGTCATGGAATTTGCTTCTTCAAGCCCAAAAAGGCATTCAAGGAATGCCTCAGGCATTTTTTTAAATGCAAGTCTGAGAACAGGGCTTTATACACTAACTTCATGCAAACCCTGTACACAGAGAACTTTCTCCTTACAGGTTGTACACTGTAGAGCAGACATAAAACTCAACCTGGATTTTTACCTTTTCTTTGTGAAACACATTGACTTGCTCAATAAAAGATGTGTAACAGTGTTTATCATGGAAATACAAGAAAGAAAAGTAGCAGTCATTCGAATGGTGTCTTCACAGTAGAAAAAGGGGAGTCAAGAATAACCATCTCTAGCTGATGTTGCAAAGTGGTAACAAAAGATAATTTTTCCTTGGCACCTCTTTGTATGTCTTTGGGAACTTTACTGGATTCCAAATCAGCAGCACTCATCCAGGGCTCTGTTTTGGATACTCAGTGTCAATGACACCAACATCAAAATGATCCATATCTTGTCTCTTCACTGGGTAAAGAAAAAGTTGCCAAATATTCCAAATACCAGTGTCAGATACTGTCAAAGATACCTTCATGCTGCAGCCTTGGGGTATCCAAGTGCAGAGAAAACAGGGCAGGGCTGCAGTCCAACAAAAAGAAAGGTGAAAAGCACCTAGAAACAACAAAGGTAAATGTGACTATGTAAGAAAGCAAATAAATGACCCAGCCACATACATAGTAAGTACCTTTATCCTCTGTACACACTATATATACATTTCTATTACTCATCAAAACAACATTTAGCTGTTTCTAAGTTTTTGTGTACAAACCAGAAGTGAGATGAGATTGTATATGTTACTTCCATTTACTATGGATTGAAGACAATTGCATTTAAATATGGGTATGAAAGCTTTTAGAAGAGTAAGCTGCCTGAAAAAATTGATGCAGATTGGTTAAATAAAGAATAAATTATTTGGAGCAGCTGTTCTGGTTAGAACAATATTTTTCAATATCTACTACAAACCTCTTAGCTTCTTTTGTGTTTCCAAAATAAAGGCAGTCTAATCAGTATAAAGTCAAGACTATTTTGTGCCAAAATTTGTGAGGACTAACAAAGTTGGTAAAGGCAGAGAACATCTAGGAAGACAACAATACATATTTTTGTTATAGCCTTTATCACCAATTTTTTTTTTTTTTTGAGTTATTCTCCTATGGACTCCTACCATAGGGAAAAAAAAAGAAAAGAAAAAAAAGGAAAAAAGGGGGAAAAAAGGAAAACAAAAACAAAAAACAACAACAACAAAAAAAAACCAACAAGCGAGCCAAACAACCCTTTCTGCAAATAAGGATTTTTAGGTTGATTTATTCAGCCTTTGAATCCTGATGCAGTGAAAAATTATCTTCAGTTAGTAATGGATGCTATTCTTTCATGTTAATGGAATTTTAAAGAAAATTCAGAATACAGTTCTGCTGAAATCATGTTGCATGCCAGTAGTCATAGTGAACCTTCTTATATAAAGTTGTATATCCTGTCTACTATGAGAAGACTTTTCTGCTGGCATTTTTTTTCAGATTAAATGAATAATTATAGAGAGGGATTGGATGGAAAGTCAGGAGATCTAATTTAAATCCTACAGCTGCCATATATTTCTGCATGACCATGTGCTGAATGTTGAAAATCTCCTTCCATTCTCTCAGACAAGGACAATGATATTTCTTTTTCTCCTTCTTTGAATATCATGTTTCCTTAGCGTATAAAACCCTCACAAAAAACTTCTCCTGTATCAAATAAATCATTGTATCTTTGGTAGGATATGTTATACACAGTAGTAAGATAAATAATCATGTTCCAGTTCCTAACTCAATATTCATAAACTGGGAAATTTTAGTTAGCTTCTGAGAAGATAAATTTGAATGGATTATGAGAAAGGTTAAAATGATAACACATGACTTGGGCTAGTCCTTTTAGGTGGAAGTGTGTTGTCTTTAATGTCTGCTCCTACATCTCTTATTAGGTGCTGAAAAGATTTGTAAAATGAAAATATACATCCAGCACCATCTTCATTTATACTTAAAGTTTCAGCTCTAGAACTCTTTCCTGAACTGAGGGGGTAAAGAGAGTAAAGAGAGAAAGGAAAGGAGGAGGACACATGGAAATTTAAGTTATTTCATGCTAATGTCTGAGTACTTTCTGGAGTTCATCCAGTCCCGAACAACTGCTCTTCTTCACTGTGGTCAGACAATGAATCAATTCTTATGCTCTTTCTGTCAATTGTCTGTTTTTCTTCCTTTCTCTGTGTAATTAAACATGTGAAAGACACTTCTATTAGCTCCCTACAATGGACTTAAAAGATAATTGACCTGATCCACAAAATGGTAAGGAAATATTATGTATCTTCAGCTATCTTCGCTTTGCCTGGACATTCAGCAGGATCTGGAGATGCTGCCAGCCTGGTGTTTCAAAGGATCAGGCCCATAAAATGCTCAATATTTTGTATTTATGCAACAGAAGCTATATACTGAGCTAGCTAATCTACTCAATTCCCCATGGAAGCATCCCAGCATCAGCTACGTTTGCTATCTCTATTCCTGTTTAAAGGTGTCAGCCTAAATTCAAGCAGCTGTCAGCTACCTAGTGGGCTTGGCTCTTTTCTAGTAGTTAATTGTGCAGACACCATTGATTGGGAGTGTAGGCCAGTTGCACGGACTCGGCTTTGCAGGAAAACAAAGAGGAAGAAAGAGAGTAAAATAAACCCATTCATTACATATAAGCCAGACATAACAAATACAACCTCACAGTTATTTGTATAATTAGCTAAGCACACATGCTTAATGTGTAGATTATTTTCTGTATCTAGATTGTGCAATGGCCAAGATATGCTGCAGAAACAGAAATGAGATGTAAGCAGTTTCTTTTCAGTCTTGTTTCTGGTTTCAGTTATTTTATTTTAAAATGTTCTGAGGAGACAAAAATCTTTCAGAGAAAACCAAATTCAGAAAGTTTACTGGCCAGAAGGGAATATTAGTATTACCTTTGTAAAACACAAGCCACTTCATCCTGTTAACTTCATATCAATAGTGTGTTAATGTCTGATCATGGCAACCATTCCAAAAACATCTAATAATGTTCAACGTCAGAAAATGGAAAGAATAGAACACAGAGGGAAAAGAAATCTAGATTTGTTTTGGAAACTTTCTAAACAGATTTAAGCTCCCATACTTTCATAATTTTTCCCTGCTGTTGTAGATGTGTGAGACATTATCTTTTCTACGCCACGAGTAAAGACTTTTATATGGAAATCAGGGATCCCTCAGCATCTTTACTGAAGTTGTAACTAGTACAGCTTAACACACTAGCCATTTGGGGCTCTGCTTTCATGTTCTGGCCTAGGCTTGAGTGAGGATTTAAGGTACTGAAGTTTTCAGGATGCTGTTCTGGTAATATGCAAAATTTCAGCATTTATTCTAAAAGCTGTATAATAGAAACAAGCTCTTTTTTTTTTTTTTTCATTACCTACTGTAAAATAAACATGTACAGATATGTATGTGTCTATGTGCAAACTAAATCCTAACCTAAAATGCTCAGCCATGAAGAATCACAACATTTATTGCTTTCATATAACAAAAGTATAACATACACATTTGACAAAAAAATCATTGCAAAGAAGTGCATACACCTTCAAAATCACTAACTCTCTGTGGGATGTCACTCTTCTCTCAGCAGTGACTGACTGAGTAGTCAAATACACCTGACATGCTTTGGGGACTTAAATTCAATAACACTGAAATGGATAAGGCAATGATCTGGATGGTGACTTGAAGAATGGTGGATTTGCTAAATAGATCAAGCTCAGCAACAAGATTCATCTAACTCTTGCTCCCCTCAGTTTTGTAAGTGCTGACTTCCCTAATTTTTCTTCTCCAGTGACCCTTAACATTTTCAGTTGTGATTCCTCCAGCAGGGCCTTAACCTGTATAATTTTCCACTACCATCCGCTACCACAGGTTTTCCACAGAAGGGTATATCTGATACAGATTTATCAATACCCAAACATCAGTATCAGAGCATGGTGTTTTCTAGAAAGATTCAGAGGACTTTCAATGCCTAAAAATTTTAGTAAACTGAAATTTTCTATCCTTAAAAGCTGACTAAGCCAAAAGAAAAAGGTGAAACAAGCTTAAAGGATCTGAGAATCCTATTCCTCCCCCATCTCTGTTCTTTTTAATTTCCCCTGGAGAGGAGTATGACATTTGTTTTGGTACACACAGAATCTTTTTGAAAATCTGACTGATTGCATATTGAGCTTTGTGTGCAACCACTTTGATTTGAAAGAAACTGCGTTTTCCAAAATAAAGCAAGGAGCGCTGAGAAGGGAGAGACACAGCTGCATGAAGCTCCATGTCCCAGCAGTGGGTGTGTCAGGTCCCCCCCACTCCTCCAGATGCTTGTTGCTTAGCTTCTGTCTTTTCAGCACAACTTTGGGGGAGTTTCTATCTTATGGTTTCTGACTCTGCCTAGCAACATTTTTAAGATTTTTTTTTCTGTCTAGAATTTTGTCTGCAAATCATTTTAAAGATCATATTTCTGGTTATGTACGCTATCAGGAGGAATTAGCAAAATTTTGCCTGATGCCGACAAACAATATTTGAGCTAGTTTGTGGCATCAGGAAGAACACCCACAAAGAAAGTGCCACTTTTTGTATTGTCTAAACTCTTCTTTTCAATCTATAGGCAATTGGCACCTAGGCCTCTTGAGAATGGCGTCCCACCTTTGTGGTGGGCACAGTGCCACCCTAGCAGATGGTCATGAGTGTTGGCATGCTGAGAATCAGTATGTGCATCACGTTTGAGTACAATAGGTCAGCCTCCCATCCAAGTATGTGGGAATGAGAGTGTCTGTGCTGAGCTTCTGTGCCAATGGTTACAGGAATATACCATCATTAAACTAGTTGAAGGAGAAGATTTTTTTTTTTTTTTCAAAATTAAGTAATGTTCTCTACAGCTATTTGGGATCAGGATTTCTGCTGCACTTCTCTGGTTGCTGGATCACTGAGAGAAGGCAGAATACATGTATGCATACATCCACACAGATGCCCAGCCAGGGAGACACCTTCTTGTTTCAACAAAGATGTATTTTTGCCCTATTTGGTACCCCTACTGAATGGCTCATCTAGGTACAAAAGCCAGATTCATAGAAGCCAGCATATAATTTGAGCTCAATAGATCCCTAAGAGCACTAGAGTATTTGGCATGAAATTTGCAATGGAGCCCTTGAAGGGCCTTTCCCATCCTGGAACCAATGGAGACTAATTTTGATTCAGCAATGAAAAAAAAGCACCTTGCTGACATAACAGAATGGACTTGTTTAAGCTCCTTTATTCAGTCACATTTAGGAAGTTACTGATAACAGTAGGCATGCTTTCTTTACTATCTTCTACCAAAATTGTAAAAATTCTTCACAAGTAGTATAAAGGCTCAGGGCATTTAGACTGATTGTCTTATCACAACCACTTTTAGTGTAAAATGTGGTAGGAAGTAAGACAGTCATTGTGTGTCAATGGCTTCTCTAGCACTGGGCATATACTAAGAGCAAGTCCAGGAGCATCTGCTTCTCTAGAGGGATGATGACCACTCAGACTTATTGACGTTCTTTGGCATTATGCATTTGGAAATACATCACAAGATACACTGTAATTCATCAAATTTTTTCCTTATGTCATCGAATATTCTGTTTGTGCTTCCAAATGTCACTCTTATTGGAAATGTAGAGTTTAGTCCACACTGAATAGATATGCCTGTTGTCATCAATTTTAAGTAGATGTATCAAAGAGATTTTTTTTTTCTGGAGAGTGAACAAAACTGCCTATATTTTACTTAATGTATAATCATTGGATGGTATTTTAGAATTAGCTTTATAATGCCATCAGGAAGAATAATTATGAAAATTTTCACTACTAGTTCTTGAGAAAAAGAGAGACTGAATATAACAAATAAGCAAGCAACTGATGTGGAAGAGCCAGAGTTAAATTTCAGACTTTACCTCACTTGAAATTATTTCAATTATTAAAAAATAATCATTAACATCATCAGCTGAAACCATAATAAAGAAACCATAATAAACTGAAATAAAGAATTCAAGTCCACTTTCAATATCTGAACTCCTTGAACCCATTCCCTGGAGGAGGCTCTGTTAATGAAAATTATCAAAATATTTTAGATTGGGAAGAAGTATATTCTTGATTAAAGCCAACAATAATCAGGTTTTATAACAATATGGCAATTACATCTTACATAGGTAAATCAGTCCTTGTCCTTGTATCATCAAAAAACTACCAAACTTTCATGGCACCATTCTCAAAGCTACCCATGAGGGTTCAGTAGATAACTTAAGTTGTTCTCATCTTAATTTTGAAAACTTCCCCTATATCCTCAGGTTACCAATAACAGCTAGATAGGGCTCAGAATCACAGAATCATCAATGTTAGAGGTCTTAAAGGTCATCTTGTCTAACCTTTAGCCCAGCACCACTATAATCACCCCAAAACAATATCTCTAACTGCCCCAACCAGACACTTCTTGATGTCACAGTGACTCCTGGGCAACTTATTCCAATGTCTAACCACTCTTCCAGAGAATACTTTTGTAAAATCTAATCTGTTCTTCCCCTGGTACATTTCCTCTCATCCTTTCACTTGAGACATGGCAGAAGAGACAAACCCTCACTTGGCTACAACCTCCTCTCACAGAGTTGTAGAGAACAATAAAGTCACCCCATAGCCTCGTTTTCTGCAGACTAAACCCCAGCTCCCTCAGCCCCTCCTCACAGAAGAGGTTTTCTAGACCCTTCACCAGCTCCACTGCCTTTCTCTGAACACGCTGCAGCACCTCACTGTCCTTTCTGAAGTGAGACACTGAAAACTGGTGAAGTCACAGAACTTGAGATGCAGCCTCACAGTGCTGAGTACAGAGACACAGCCACTTCCCTGGTCCTGCTGGCCACATTATTCTTGATACAGGCCAAGATGCCATTGGCCTTCTTGGCCACCTGGACACTCTGCTGGCTCATATCCAGCTGGCTACTTATGTCTACTACTCCTCCTACTGTGTCTGCTTAGAGCAATAGGAGCACAGTTCCTATGTGTCCTCCCATATTTCTCATAAGAGGGAAAAGAAGAAAGCATAGAAACTAATCACCATTAACACCTACACTTATTCCTCTCTGTGGTCTAAAATTGATAATAAAAGATGCATAGGGATTCACAGGGAAGGAGAAGAAGTTTCTGAGTACATTATGCCTGTATTCAATGATAGGGAACTAATTATGTTAAAAATCCCAATAAACTATTACATAAAGAAATAATTAACATTCTAACTACAGCTATTTTTATAAGTATATTACATATATAAATGCACATACCATTTATAACCATATATAGTGATATCATTAGATACAGTAAAATAGTTATGTATTGTATACCACCACATAATAATTAGAATGCTAACCCATGGTCTTGTAAAACAAACAAAATCACTAATTAAAGAAACTAGCAAACATTTCAAACCATACTACAACACTGAAACATCAAATCATTTCTTGAGAACCCGAGAAAAGAATTCTTTTTGTGTGTTAATTATGCAATGGGCAGATTAACAAAATGAAAACTAAAAAGCTTTTGATATATCATTTGCTTAAGTCTTTGTATTTCAGACTTTACACAAGTGAAGAGCTCCATCTGGAACTTACAGTTTTAGTAGCAATAACTACGCAATAACTGTTTCATCATTAAAAATGAAAAGTAAAAGTGGAGTTAGAGGTACCACTCACTACGTTGTATCAGAACAATGCTTTGTTCCCAGTCTTTCAAAAAATGACTGAATCTTAATTAATTTTTAAATAAATAAAATTATAATTTCAATTATAGTTTTAGAAGTATCATGTTTAACACACAGCTTGAGTTTTTTCTTCTCTTTTCTTTAATAACTTCCTATGCCCTTTCAAATAATTGTTTTGCTGCTTACAATAAGCCAATAGAGAACGAGATGACCAGTTCTACCATATCTTCTTGGGACAGTAAGTGACACTCATCTCTGTGCCCTCCTATGTCTTGAGAAAGAAAAGGAGAGGAAGATAAATTCATATGGCTGGACCTTCCTGTTACAAATTAGGACCGAGCTTGGAAAAATAGGAGAAGCTATGACAATCTCTCTTTAGTGCCCTCAACAAGATTGTGGAGGAAAACATTTTGCTGAAGTGAAAAGAGTAACAGTAATATATTAAATACCCTTTGTAAAACACTTTGAAAACCACGAGAAAGGCAGACTTCACACCTAGAAGGTCCAACAGATCTTATTTTATAGAATAACAACAAGGAACCTGAAGCTTCTGAGTTAGGAAGGAAGATTCTCAAATATGACCATGACCATGGTACATTCTCCATAACTAGAAAGACAGAGTCATCCTTGCATCAGTTTTCTGTTCATGATTTTCTTTTACTATTTTGCAAAGAACCCCTGGATTGAATGAATCAGGTTTTTTCTGCTGTCATTGGTGATCAAAGGAAAGCTAATAATACCATTTTTAAGCTGAGAGTGTAAAACTCACGATTTTAGCAATGATAAGGGGCTTTTCTTTATTTCACAGACAAAACTGTTATTACTACTTCATGTATTAAACTAAGTTATACCATAGCTCTTGTACATCTGTTTATGTAAACCAATTTCCTATGTTAAGCAATGTAACAGTCAACATGCTTAGTTTCCTGTGAGAATTATCTGCCCTCCATCTTTCCCCAGAACTGGACATCCTTTCTGCTAGCAAGTCCTCCAAAGATTTTAAACAACAAAGACAGTGACAGAATAATAGAATGCATTATCAGAAAATATAGCCAACTTCATTAATAAATTATTAAGTTAATTAGTATATTTGTGTCCCTGGCTAATTTCTTTTTTTTTTCCTCATTAAAGGTAATATCATACAACCTTCAGTTAAGCACATGACATTGTCATACTAGGTTCTGTAGTATGCAACCCCAGGGCTATCACATTATGCATGAACATGCACCCATGAATGACAGTGTCTCAGAGAAAGAAAAAAGAGATTTAGATGTATTCCCACCAACTGCTGCCAGTAACTTGATAACTGACACGATGCTTGTGCATGTTTTTGGCCACAGTAAAGTTAATTTTTTACATTACAGGATTTATAATCAGGTATATCAAAGAGTCAGCATTTTTTTGTCTGTCATGCTTTTCTTACATTTTTCTTTTTTTGAAAGTTCTAATTCTCTTTCCAAGTGTTTTTGGTAAGAGTAGCATAAAAAAAAAGGCATTGTGAAATTTGAAAATTTTAATCAGAAATATTATTACAAAAAATAGTCATTCATGATACATCTTGTCTGCCCTGTATGACTTAGCTAAATCTGTGGAGGATCCAACAATTAAGCACATTGTGCTGCAAACACATCTGTCTGATATAGAGATATCATTATGTAGTTTAAGGGAATCTGGCTCAAAGAGCAGGTAAACTAGAGAATGTAAGTTCACCTAAAACTATCATAGGCTACACCTCTCCCAGCAGCATGATGAAATGTTATTCCAGAGCTTAGTCTTCTAGACTCCACCTGAAATGTGGAGGTACTCTCAGGCTGAACAAGCAATACCCAAAGCCCCAGTGATAAATAAAATATAGGCATCTCACTGGCTAAGAAGATGTTCCACTCAGCCCAGGAGAGTAAGCCAGGGCACACATGCATACTCTACACTGAAAGGGGGTAGATTTAGATTGGATATCAGGAAGGAACTCTTTCCTTGAGCATAATGAGGCAGCAGAATAAGTTGTCCAGAGAAGTTGTTGACACCCCTTCCCTGGAAATGTTCAAGGCCAGGCTGGATGGGGTCCCAAGCAACCTGGTCCAGTGGAAGGTGCCCCTGCCCATGGCAGTGGGGTTGGAACTGGATGATCTAAAAGGTTCCTTCCAACCCAAACCGTTCTATGATTCCATGATGCCCAGCTCTCTGTGTCATTTTTGAAGAAAGACAGAAGTATTTACAAGGTTTGGTTTACAAGGTGCCTGGTTTACAAGGCAGGGCTTTATGCAAACTCAGTAGGAAACCAAAACCCAAGTGCAAGGCAATGGCTCTAAGTTTTATTTCTGAAGCTTTCAAGAGCAAGAGACTGTAACTGAGTTACAGCAGTGCCTAGAATTGCCCATCTGGCTAACACAGAATTACTGAAAAGTCTGTTCCTTTGCCATAGCCCAGCTATCATTTTGCTAACAGTCATGCCTATAAGTCAGTGAAATTGTTTTTTAAATCCCTCGGCAGCCTTTGATTCAAGTGTAAATCTTCATCTCCAGAAGGAAGACTCCATGCAGCACAGAAGACGTCTCAGCAGCTGTGCTACCTTTCTGGGGGCAGGCAGCCTTTCAGTAGCTGCAGTCTGGCTCTGCAAGGCAGCAGTGGTCCTTGGTGGTCTCTAATGGTGCCTTCTGCTGAGCACAAGCCAAGGGCCTTTTCTCACAGTCTGGTCTCGTTTTTTTCTTTGTTTGTTATTCACCTAGACCATTGAATGTAACAAGGCATAAATAGCCCAGGGAACACAGATCAAAACCCAGATCTCAAATACACAGTGCCAGCATCCTTAATCAATAAGATAAAGATTTGCTGTCCCACTTATCTGTTTTCATTCTGGCCATCAGAGTTAGGCAGTGATGGAAAGTAGACTCCCTGACTCCCTCTTTTGAATTTAGGTATCTATGTTTTATCAGACAAAGTAGCCTTGTCTGTACAAATGTCATTAACTGTCCCCATTCATTGGGAGCCAGGATTTCTGTATGTTCCAGTGATGCATACTACCATCCCTGAAAACTGTCTGGCTTCTGGGGGCTTCTAGAAAACCTGCCTGGTTCCCAGTGCAGGCAAAAGCAAATCTAACTTCCAAGAGCAAGATCGTTTATATGGCAAGAGTGAGGGATGAAAATTCACTGGGAATTCATAGTAAATCTTCCTAGTTCTGTGAAAGTATTGTGGAATTTATTCAAGTGACCAAGTCTGTTTTATTTTAAATGCATATACTTTATCTAAAGGAAAGCACTCATTATCCAGCACTTTTACACTATTTTTTCTGATTTCCTCACAAATACATTAACATTATTTTAAAGACTACAATTTAGAATACAAAAAGGTAAGGGTAGTATGCTGAACAACCTGCAGTATTGTGGGCCTAGTTTAGACCTCATCTGATCAGTATGTATTAGGAGTAACACTTCAGAATTCCAAGAAATCAAACTGACCTAAAACTGGTGAAAGGCTTCTGGTTGGAGATTTCTTACATATGAAATTACAACTGTGGTCCTCTGTCTGGTTTACAAAAGTGCTGTGCATTAAGGAGAGGTCAAAAATTTATGAAGTCAGTGGCTGCTATATAAAGAATTCAGTCATCAGGGTGAGAGCAACCTGGCATTGTCTAATAACAAAATTTCCCTGTATCTTAATGTCCTTTTCCTGAGCCCTTTGAAAAACGTCATAATTTATCAAATCCAAGGTAATTAATAAATCAAAGTGAAGATGGAGAGTACGGCCCAGGGCATGATCCTCTTGCAACTATTCCCACTATCGCTCATGCCTCTAACCCCTCAGCTGGAGCCCCAAGAGCTGAGCCAGATACCTAACCTCTCAGAGCCATTTACATGAAAAATTAGGCACCACCAAAACATATCTTTAACAAAATCATATAGTGAAGGGAAGCTTCCTAAACAGCTGGGAATCTCCTGTGTCTAGCTAATAGGAAATGTCAGTCATGTCTGCAATCCCTTCTCTCTCCTTTGGAATTTCGATTTTCTGATCTGAGCTGTGAGCAGATACTCCTTTTCCACTTGGGACCCTCAGTCCCAAAAGCTCTCCTGAAGGAAGCTTTATCAATTGCTCTTTGTGCAGTACTCATTGTTTTATTTTAAAAATCAATCCAAAGGAGGAGCCACATGTAATAGCTCGGTGGTTAGAGGCACTCCCCAAGGACACTGAAGGGGAACCCTGCTCCCTTCAGCCTGAGGGGGCATCAAATTAGCAGCTCCAGGAGCTGCTCCAGCCACTGAGCCCGTGGGTGGCTCCTTCCTCCGGCTCCCCAAGCAGTGTGCGGCTGGCGGAAAAGGCTCTGCAGCTTCTGGGGCCAGCACTGCACAGCCAAGTCTGACTGCAGCTAGAAAGTGGTGACTGGCCATGGTTTTTACTGCCAATTTGTTTTGCCTTCCTCACAAGGAGAATTTATGCTACAACACCATTGTCCAACTGTCCCACTCCTGCAAGAACCCCTGTAAATATATTTCCTATAGCAACAGTCAAACTGATTCACCCAGTAGAATTGTGGAGAAAAATGCAGAAAAGGTAGCAATCTCTCAAGATTCCTGATACAATTCTTATTATATGCTGAATATTAACTCCTGCAAAGACTGACCTAACTACATTTCATCATATTCTTTAAATTCATTCACTATGCATTATGTCACATCAAAGGTCACAGTAACTTTTTTTTCATACTCAAGAACGGCAGATTCTAATATCAAATATTTTTTTTCAAAGAAAAAGCAGATAATTAGTGGATAGGAAAAGCAGAAGTTTTATCTCTAGAGAATTCACTCCTCACAGATCTCTAATTAAAGTAGAAGAGATTGCATGATGTGCATATGCTGTTAAGCGTTAGCACAAGCAAACCTTGAAGAGGGCTGGTACAAAGTGATATAGGATATTTTACTTGCTTGTTTCTTAACACTCCATGCAGACAAGACCTCTACTTTTGCTTCAGCTGCTAATCAGCTTGTCTGGTTACAGGATTTTTTTGTTGGCATTATTGGTAATTATTTGCATTGCCCTGGTACTTAGGAGACTTATTTACAAGCTGAAATTATGCTACTCCTGCCAAAAAACCAGGCTCTGCTTCAACAAGATTACCATTTAAAGATACATCTATACTGTACAGGAGACTACTGCTCATGATAAAGTCATTTCATTTAAAGATGCTTCAGGTATTTTCTTTCTATTCTGCTGCTACCTCCATAAATATTATGGAGATGTACTTGAAGTATGATAAGAGGCAACAGATACAGACATATGGGGAAATACAAGGGGAAAAATGAGACGATATTGGTCACTAAGATTGATAGGGGTCAAAGCATATTCACATCATAATTGCTGTCAGCTGTTCACTAAAATTTACGGTCCCAAAGAAGAGGGTTTTGAGGAGGGAATGAAAAGAGGATGATAAAGTAGCTGCATATATAGTAACAGGAAGCTTTTCCCCAGGATGAAGAGCAGGGGGAGAGGAAGTTCAGAGGTGACTGAGGATAAAACTAGTGAACAGTGAGGACTCAGGCATGAAAAGGAGGGATATCAAGGGTGGAGACAGGGTCTGGAGAAACCTAATGGTAAAGACAAGCAGTTCAGACCTTTCATAACAAATGCGGAAAAAGATGCAGAAAAAGGAAAAAATTAATCCTTTGAAGGATTGAAGAAAGAAGGTAAAGAAATGATTGCAACAGCATTTTACATGAGACCAAACTGTTGTAAAATTTGGACTAAGACATTCTACAGTATTACATTGTTTGTAGTTATTAAATATCCACAAGATTTAGATTCACGGCAACCTTAAAGTTCTATTAAGCCAGCTGCTGAAGCTACATCTACAGAGAGAATAGTGAGATTGGCAGCCCAAGAAGATAATTCACCTTCTATTCTAAGAGAGCTCATGTGAATCTCCTTTTGACTAATAGACACAATCAAAATCTTTTTAAACACATTTTCAAATTACTTTGTTGAGTTACTTTTTTTTTATTCCATTTTTTTATGCACCATCTCAGTTACATCCAGGCTTCCTGTCTCTTCCTGTTCTCTAAAGGTTATGAAGTTAATTTATCAAAGTGGTTTTAAACATGAAGTGGTAATGAATATTTACACATGCTATGTCTGTCTTTGATGAGATAAAATGTGAGGATTTATTAAACAATTTTCCAATTAAAGATAGTCTACAAAGAACAAAAGATACATCATTGGGCAGAGTAAAGCAGCACAAGTAGAGATGTTAAAAGCTAATGAATTTAGGGAGTATTGACCTGTAATAATACACTACTTCTTAAAAATCCAGCTCTGTTTTCTCAGACACTATTAACTTTTGGTATACATTGCCCTTCCTATGATTCTTAGTAGGTTTGTACCTCATGATGCAAATTCCTTAGGAGCTTCCTTCCTAATATCTGTTGTAACCTGCAGATAGTTTTTGTCCTTAAAATGTACTTTCTTGCAGATCTGAAAGGTATAGGATGCCACAGGAAGATGAGTAGAAGCTGTGTTTGAGAGGAAGGGTGTTTTCTTTTGGTGGTGGTGGTCATCATGTACAGAGATGTATACTGAATAAACAGTTTAACTTCCAAACAACTTGTTTTACAAGACACACAAAATCTGGGGAAAAGTGCTGTTAAGCCCTACATTATGTCTGGTTAATACTGAGAAAAAATCTCATATACACAGAAATATTTAGAACTCTTCCGTCCTCGCACTTGTAAGAAAACCTAAGTAATGTCACTATTCCTGAAAATCAGTGGGCAAATTCACAGAACCACTGTTAAATGGAAGAGCTTTTTCAATATTTTTCCTTTTGTCCTAATGTAAAGGGTCTGTCATTTCTCTACCTAACTACATTATATTAAGTTCAGCTGCTGGTAAGAATAGAAGAAAAGAGAGTCTCTCTTTGAACCCAAATTACACTCATGTTCAAGAAAATGTTTATGTTACACAATTATCAGATTTACCTTGATCTAAAACATTTTTGTAACATCAGTATTCTTATTACTAAGAGGGCTGCAAGTGCTAGTTCACATTCCTAGACCTTTGAAATATATCCAAGAAATACAGTGAAAATTATTTCTCTTTCAAACATCACTAATATACTTATACAAGGACCAATAGACATCCATATATTTTAATGTTGGGGTGGGGGCAAACCCCCACATTTACTATTCAAATAAAATAAGCACTAAATATAATCAGACTAAGTTCAGCTTCAGGCTCAGCTTACCTATTGGCACTTAAAATACCAAGGCATGTTACCTCATACAGGAGACTTCTTGCTGGTGGGTAATCTACCGCCCACGTGTGAAGGCATAAGAATAGACATATCTGAGGGGTTACCAGGCATTGACAACATATTGCGAGTTGCTGCTCTAACTCAGCCCCCAACAAAGCAGTATCACAGTTTTTATACCTCAGCAACAACCTCAAGACGTGCTGTGTCTTCTCAGATGATGATACGGCATGTCAAAAAGGAAGATGAGCTGTGTTAAAGTGGAGCAAGAATTTTCTTCGGCAAAATGAACACCATAAAAATTAGGATTTTTCTAAAATCAGCTGTTGGGGTTTTTTTCCTCTTTTCTTTCACCTGCCTCATTTCAGTCAAAAAAAGAAAAATCTCAGTGTCAGCTTTGCACATACTGTCTGCAGCTGATGCAAATGAAACTGGTTATTAGCTTTGGATAAAGAAAGTATCTTGACAAATAAGATTTTTTGTCAACTGTGGATAAAACCTTTGACACATATTCACAACTGAGCTTGAATCTAGATGTACTATTTTCCTTAAGCATATGGAAAGAGCACAAAATGAGGTAGAAATTTTTAAGGGACAGTTCATAGTAGAATGAACAATTGATGTGATTTCACCTTTCAAAACATGAGGGTGATATCGGACTTTTGAATTAATGGGGCCAAAAGGAGTAAAATAGTTTCTACTATTCTTGTCAGTAAGAAGTGAGTTGTCAGCCTATGTTTACATTAAAGTAGTTATTAGTGCACAGATCCTAAAATGAATTGCTGCATTCAGAAATCTATTACTGAGCAGAATTGATCCTTGCTGTAGCTTGAATCAAACAAAATATACATCTACCTGTGATTCAGTAACATTTTGACATTCCAGACAGAACATGTCCAGTCTGGTGAAATCTCAGCTGGGACTTAAAGTCTGGTCCGTGATGATAGAGATTGTTAACATTTTGTGTCAGGCAGCCCCCTGAAATCTGTTGTATGATAGCTCTTCATCTGTGGGATAATTTCAGGTTGCACCTATCATTGCAAGTTATTACAGCAAATCTAAGAGGCAGCTAGACCTCAAAATATTTCACTTCCACTTTCTTTAATAAATAGCCTTTAATTAATTAATATACTTAAGAATTAATAAACATAAACATTATTTATATTATTGATTAATGATAATTAATGAAGTCATAAACAGGTATCATAGTAAAAATGTGATTAATGCAGAACATAGATACTAGAAAGTACTTTGTAGTTTTTCATAAATAATAAACAAATGGGAATCATAACACATTTTAGAAAAAATATTGGCAGGTAAATTCAAGAGGGGATTGCCTGCAACTTTACTCACTTCTGGCATTTGGGAAATTGTCTCTACTAATTATGTCACAATCTTTCAGGTTCTCCATGGAGATGTTAGTTGGCAGCAGAAAGATAAATATGTACCAGATAATATTATTCTAAATTAAAACTGCTGTCATTGTAATTGAACGAAATGTGAACATAGGCAAATTCAGCTCCCTGAAATTCAGAGCCATCACCTATTCGAGTCAATGGGTCAGCATTAATTTTAATTTAAGCTTCTATACTGCAGTCATAATGAAATTTTAAAAATCAACAGAGAAAAAATTATACAGTTAAAGTTTTAAATCCAAAGAGATATATGCCTCAGTCCAATGTGCTGATGCCATCCACCATCCCTGCTGCCCCTCCCTACCCTGTCCATGTTCTTTTCAGAGATGTACCCACTGCTGCCTCCAGTGCCATTACCCTGGTAACTGGATGGTCTTTGCACATAGCCCCACCCCAGACACATCTGCACCAGAGTTCTGATCAGTCCATAGCAATTGCTGACATGATACAACCCCAGGAGTGCCTGAACAGACATCCCACAGCACCTTGAGGGAACTTAAGAATGAACTCTTTTCTACCTTCAGGATTGCCTTTTGCACTTACAGATTCACACACACCTTCTACTCTCACTTTGGGAGGAAAAATGTAATAATCAAACCTACTATCCTGCTAACAACTTATCTCTGGCTAGCTGTTTGCTTGCTTCCAGCATATACAACACCCATGTGTTTATTCTGGTTCAGAGATGACCAACCTCCAGGCAGCAACAGTGCAGACAAATCCATTGAGTTCAATGGAACTATTGCTGTTTAGGTCAGCAAACACAGGGTCAGACTTTCTTACATTCAAATGAACAATTAACAAGCAAAGAATAAACTAACACATGTTCCTGAAGGCTTCAAGAAGAATGAGGAAGCATCTCTTACAGCTCAATTGCTAAAGGTTAAAAGCTTAAGACATCTGATTATAGGACTTCTAAGCCTCATTGATCTAGGACATAGCTGTACATTAAGCAATGAGAAATATTTTAACTGATCATCCCAATTAGCCATAAAGTGCAGGGCTGAGCCTGCTGGGCACTGAGCACTGCCCAGGCTGAAAATCAGAAATTATCTTTAATTTAACTGGGTTTGGGGTCTTTTTTTGTCCTGCATTTTACTTGCATATGCTGTGTTTATTTCTGTCTGCCAAAAGTCTTAGTTCCTCTGCAGACTATCAGCTTGATCTCAACATTAACCATTCCAAACTCAGACAATGCAAAATCAATTTTGCTACCAACATTTGCCAAGACATAGAATATATTTGTGTCAGCTTTTTGAGTTACCTTTTTTTTTTTCTCCCCATTGCCCTGTTTGCAACAGTGAGGGGCTCAGCATTTTTTTAAGGTAGGAGGGTTTTTTACTTTGTGTTAGTACAATATCTTTGATGCTGATATCTTCAAATGTTTTACAACCATGCAGAAACCTTACTGCATATCATGGAGAGGGATTGTATATTTGTCTATCTGTACAGCCACATTTACACACATTATATATAGTCTATATAGCACATACACACATATCTAAAATAACACAAATATTAGAACACACTTTGCATTATATGATTATACAACACCATTTGTGGCTGCCAGCTAGACATATGTAATCCCTCAAGGAAATTATAGAGTAAGATAATTGGGTGCTTGTAAAATAAGTGAATATTTCTACGTCAAAGATCCTGCATATACAAAATCATTGTATATACAATCACCATTGTCTCTACTCATGTCTGGATGAACTATAGCACATAGCAAATTCTCAAGATCATTCAACAAATCATGAGCACAATTGGGAATAGGCAGCCCTACCCATGAGACTCAATTTATTTTCAGAGCTGTGTATTGAGAGATGGAAGACACTAGAGAGAGTACTGATGTACCAGTGCTAAACAAAACAGTGTTTCTTTCTTCCCTGACTTCCTCTTTTTTGGCAGAAGCAATTTTATTTTTGAACATTTATATTCTTCTTGTAATATAGTGCTTCAAAACAAGAGTGTCGGAAAGTTAAAGTGGAGGAAGATCAATGAAGCTTTTTAAATGGTTTCTAAAAATGTGATAAATCTTTCTTCTTGTTTCTTCTATAATAAACACAATGTTTAGCAATGTAGTTAAAGCAATTTTGGACTCCTGCAAATCTGACTTAAGCTGTTCCAGCATTGATATGGAGAGGAACCTTGAAGAATTAGAGGCATTTTTGTTAGCAACTTTGACTGTAGCTGATGTACTCTCAACCAGTAAGCATGTTCTAAGGCACCCAAGGTATTTCTCTTTTGTCTGGTTAAACTGCAGTTAAGAAGTTATGATGACTGCAGTTATCACTAAAATAGTTGTAGCCTATGAATCATAATATTTACTAGGATAGCACAGAAATTTCTAAGGGTAAGTCATGGATATGTAACATTTTCTTAACAGAATGTTAGTGCACACTAAAAGAAAAACTATTATCATATATTGGTGGCTAGGGAATTACCAATCCTCTGCAGTACCTGCTCCTCACAATGTTAGTACCATAGTTTTCTAGCAGTCTTTTGGTCACTGCATGCACAGATGTTCTTAAATGCAGTTAAATTAACACTACTTGCAGTTCAAGCCACATGGTCTCTGTAACATCTAATCACTTAAGCAGTATGAATTGGTTAACATACTTTATGACTGAGCCATATAAATGAGTATTAAGCATATTTTAACAAAATGAAAGAAAACCAGCCCAATGTGTTAGATTTAATAGGTAACTTGGAAAACTAAATTTTTTTTCTGCTTGAAAATAGAGTCATCTGTTTTTTTGTTACTGTGTGAATATGAATATTCTGATGAAACTGGTGTAGCTGTTGCTTTCTGTTGCTCTCTGTTACTCAGTGTTTTCAGAGCTTGGGAACAGATGGTGCACCACCTGACTCTGCACACTCTAATGTAAGATTCATTGTGCTTCACAGGAAATCAAAGATCAAGCAACATTGCAGAAGGTGAAGCAGCACCTCAGCAACCAGCAACACAGTATGATATAGTCAAGTGGTAGAGCAAGAAAGCAGAAAGAGAGAAGGAGAGAGGTAAAGAGAGACATAATAGAAGAAAGAAAGACAGATCGATTCTTGAGGTTTATTTTGCTTTCCTCTTTCTTCTTTTATTTTCTGCCTTTTTTTTTCTCTTTATTTTCTTCATTTTTTTCAGTCTCAAGTCTATTCTTTGGAAAAGGATCATGTGATTTCGAATGAGAAGCTTTGATGCTTAGGTTGTCAGAAGTTCAGACCTGCCAAGCAAGATATGAATGCTTAGAAGAGAGTTACTTGATTTGGTTTTTTGCTTTCATTTCACTGCAACAAATGTTTGTTTGCAACACCAACAGATTTAGAAATATTTAAAATTAGAATTAGAAATTCCAAATTTCAGAGGGTCTTATGGCTGTAAAGAATTACAGGTATTAGTTACCTGCCTCTCATCACTTGCTACCCATTCTTTCCTCCCTTTTCCCTGACTTTCTACGCCTGGACTTAAGCCTGGGCCACTCCTTTAAGGAAATCCAGAGTTCACAGACAAATGGTTGCATGCCTAGGCTCTGTGATACCAACAAGCAGGATTAAGCTCTGGATTGAAGGGCCTTCCTTCAAAACATTTGCTACCCTTAAATCTTAAGTCAGATGAAAGCTGGGAGCTCTTGCCTGGACACCTGCACTGATGTCAAATGATACAATTTCAAGTGAAGTTGAGTGTTACCCTGTTGTACCTTATACACCTGTTCAGAAACTAAAAGCACCACCTAGACCAGACGGTGTTTTCAGGTACCCAGGGCAGCAGCATGCAGAACACAGAGTGTTCACATGCAGAGCACACAGTGCTTTACACTTCACTCATAAGAGGCAGGTAACTATCTGAAAGGATCGTCCCCTGCTTTCTCATTACTCAATAAAGGAATTTGCATAACTCTGTATCCCTAAAATATATTTCCCATCCCAGCATCTAGGCCTGACCTAAATCTAAGTGAAGTCAGTATGAAAGCTGCTTCATGAGCAGTTTGAAGCTCACCAGAACAAGCCTTGCACTAAAATACTGTCTGTTTGAAATATGCAAATAGTGAAGCAAAATACATGGCTGAAGCCTTTACCACAGTGAAGAAAATAAGGACAGCCAGGTCACCTAAAAAGGAGGGTCAGGGGAGGGTACACAACAAAGAAAACATTCACTCAGTCTTCAAACCTGTTTGTGTGTCCAGCTTGCATCTGGGTATCTAATGTTCAATGAATTAAAAGTGAGGTGGCCCTTGGGGATCTGATCAAGAAGACTAGCAGATCAGCAAAATTATCAAAGCCATTGAGAAATATAAAAACTATGTTATTGTTACAGAGCTTGGACACCTGCACTGATGTCAAATGATACAATTTCAAGTGAAGTTGAGTGTTACCCTGATGTACCTTATACACCTGTTCAGAAACTAAAATAGTTATGCTATTGTTACAGAGATCTGGTACTATAAAGATCAGATCTAGGCATAAATATACAGAGCATGATTGCACTGCCTCTTTGTCTTATGCTGAGTCTCAAGAAAGCCAGTCTTGTACCTGTCATTTAGAAAGTTTAGAGCCTATCTTGTTAGTTTTCACTTTTAACCCTTCCCATAAGAGAGTCCTGAATCTTGTAAAGTCCCTGCTCCTCATCCTTGGCACAACCAAGGAGGGAGGTAAATATTAATTTTGTTTATGGAGGTTTAAGATAGATTTACCTAAGGCTTAGGATGTCTGGATGCTGGTAAAAAGAAATGCTGAACAAAAATAATAATAATAAAAAAAAAGCTGATTGTCCCACAGGAAGAAAATGTATGTGAAATGAAGTACATTGCAGTGCCAGACAAACAGAAGTTACACCAGTCTTAAAGACAGTGTAACATCACAGAAGACAAGGAGCTGAAAACAGCACATCATCCACTGCATCAGTGTTTTACTGTGCTGCAGTGAGATGAGAAGACCAAATCTTACACTCCTCCTGTGGCATTCACTTTTGAAGCCACCTGATTGCCTCTACACATATGCTTTCCAGTGACATGTGCCAGCTTTACTGCATACTCTTCTTTTACATTTCTAACAGACCCTATATTTATAGGAATGATGCATCAAGTGTGGTTTTTGATCCAGCTAGAGCAGTGCAACAGGGAACTGAGCATAGCTGATGTGCTGCCAGTTTCAGTTCACTGCAGCGAGGCTGTGTCTGAGGATGACAGTGGTGTAGCTAGAGAGATCAGTTTAGTTAACCTACCTATTTCCTTATATGAACAAGGTGGTACCTAGTCACCTTGGTCAGGCACAAAGTGAACAACAGCTCTGATGTTTAAGCCTCAGGATTTATAAAGTATCTGATACAGGGAGGGGTGCAAACACACTTGTGCTATTGGTATGCTAATCATAATAAGAAATTTCGTTGGTTTCATAGGTTTAAAAATGGCTCCTTTACCCCAAGCATAATAATAACAACAGAAGTTACAAATTTTAGTTATCAGGTTATTTTGCTGAAATCTTGATATACAAGACAGCTTAAAGCAAATCCTTATTTGCAGATGGATTATTGTTCTTTGACATATAGAAACTGAAACAATACTTTTTTGCAAACACAGCAGACTTGAAACTCTGCATGTAAAATCAATTTGATATTACCAGTATACATTACCTTACTGTAAGCTTTTTTTTTCCTTTTTTTTTTTTTCTTTTTTTTTTCTTCAGGCAATTGTAGCATAAGCTTTGCAAGTAATCCTTCACAAATCAATGCCCATGTAGGGTTCTACACTGAAAAGTGATGTGGTTGGAATAATGATATTTCTATAAAGAAATAACAAGCAGAGAAAAAAAAATTGGAATATACATGGCATTAGGGAAGAGATACCTAAATTTCTCCTGGCAAAATTCAAAGTAGCTGAAATACAAAATTCAACAATCTCTTCAATCCAATCAATTTTTATATTCTTACAATATTTGCTAACATTAGTAATGTAATTTGTTATTTCAGAAGTTACAGCAGTAACTTAGTTTGACTCTTGTAGCTGAGCATGACACAGAATGAGAAAAGATACTTTAGCTTCAATTTGCCCATGATATTTGAAGAAAAATACTTAACCTATTTCAACAAAAACCTAAGGGTATTATCCAAAGAAGACAGTAAGTTTAAATAGAAAAGATCCAGCTATCAATACGATTACCAGTGTTATTTATGCTGTATTCTACCCTACACTACAATTACAATTGACTATTTTCAAAATTTAGTAAAGATACCTTAATATATTTTTTTTTTACTTAGATGACAGAGGCACTTTGTGGACTGAGAAAGGAATCAGCTCATCACCAAAGAAGGGAATAAACTGTACTTCCTATTTTTCCCATTGACCTTATGTCATTTGTGACTGTTAAGTCATACTCAAACACAAACTACAATAATCCTGTCTACTCCTCATCTCTCCCCTGGCCATACAGTTTCAATCCCTCCTTCTCATCCATGCTATGGGTTTCTATGATTTGGCACTGAGCTAGTTCATGGAGCTGAGTCAGTAGAAGATGATTTTCTTTTTAAAGGCTGGGGAAGAGAGGCAGAGCTGTGGCTTTGGCTGATTGTACACCACTGTAAAATGATACTCTGAGGGTGGGGCAAATGCATGCTCACACCAAAGCTCTTGAGTCCTCTAGCAAGTTTTTAGGGATGCATTGTGCATGTTGGTGTACAGCCTGCTCCTTGAGTAACAGATATGAAGGGGAATGGGTGGAACAATTCTAGAAACTCTAAAGTGTTCATATCTTGGTATATGAACCAAGATATTTAGAAACTGTGTGGACATAGTCCTGGGCAACTGGCTCCAGGGGGTCCCACTCGAGTGGGGGGTTCAAGTGAAATGACCTCTATAGGTCCGTTCCAAACTCGGACATTCTGATTGTGTAAAAATTATCCAGACTCTGATACTGACCTGTTTTTTTTTTTCCAAATGTGGTGCTCATAGCAATTTTTTTCTTTCCAGTTATATATCTGAGCTCTATAGGTGTTCTATTGGGACATCTTATGAATCAGTACACACTCTTTAACTAGCATCAGTGAAAACCCAGGCAAAGAGCACCTTAAAGATTGTCATGGGTCTTGAATCAACTTCCTAAAAATTTCCAGAATTTAGACAATTACTGTGTAAGCCTGAACTGTTCATAAACAAGCTCAGCTTTCAGAGGAAATTCATTTACTTTTTCCCCTTTTACCAGGAATGTATTTATTACCACTGTAAAGACATTTTCACATATCAGCTTTGACATGAATACAGAAAGGACTGAGCTTTTCAGGAATAAGCTGGGAAATTGCCACAAGCAAGGCTACATATTAAGCCCAGACTGGTCCTTCTGCATCACCTTTCCTTGTACACACAGTAACTCTGAAGCACAGGGTTAATAGATTCCATTTTTAAAAAATTCAAACTGTACATTGAGGTACAGTTTGGTACAATAAGGTAAAAGTCATCAATATAACTAAAGTGACTCTTTTTTGCCATTATATACCAAATATTTAATCTAACCTTGGTGCTGGAGAACTGACTTTCTTTGGTTAATTCTTTTTTTAAGGTACCTCTGCACAGGTATTAATGATTGTACTCTGTACAATCAAAATAATGAAGAATTTGCAATGAGAGGATTCCAGAAGTTTTATTAAGAAATAGCAACTCCTTCTCTTAATCTAAAAATGTTACTTCCTCTCTTGAACATTGCTAAAAGTAAGCATGATTGGATCAAAAACCAGATCTCTGTTTCCCAGAGTCTTCAAAAATGATATTTTTTTGAAATAGAAAATGAAAATTCTTCTCAAAATGGCTTCTCTGGAAACAAAAAAAAAAAAAATCTCCCAAAGACCAAGCAAGAAAACAAACAAAAAATAAAAAGCATTATTGGAGTCATGTCTATCTGCTTATTAGATAATTTGCAGGACAACAGCTTGATCAATCACAACAATGCCTTCTTTCTCTGTCATTATTACCTTTTTATTACCAATGTCATTAAAAATACTGGAAACTCCTGAATTTTCATATTCCCTTACCTATAAGGACTTCTACTTGCACTCTTCCCTTCTACTATTTTATCCTCTCCATCTGGTCAGCTCTTGACTGCTTTTTTGTTCACTTTCCTTGGCCTACCCACCTGTCCTGCATGACTTCCAGAGATTTCCTATCTTCTTTCATACGTAACTCATCATCCACACCCTATTTGTCTTTCTCAGTCAAATATTATCTCACTCCAAATATTTGCCTTTCACTCTATCAAGACCAAATAGACTTTCTGTTATCCTGGCCAAACCCAGACAACAACAGTAACCAGACAGCACTACTCTTATTCAAAAGCTGGGCTGAGCCCTGTAGGTCTCCCCTCCTGCTACATGGCACTGTCCAGGTTGCCTCTCTTGTCCATATCGTATCTGCCCCTTTCATCAGCTCATTGTAGCCACCACTTCTTCCTTCCCAAAACATCAACCAAGCAGAGGGGACAGCTTCAGGACTGGTTTTATCAGTCCCCCAAAGGACTGGGTGAGCAGCACTCTACCTCCTTGGAGAAAGTTGGGATCCTAACCACTCCTGGTAATGCTGTCTTTATGTTGATCTTCATACTAAAATGCAAATGAGTGAAACCACGTTGCTAGATAATGGCGTATCCATCATTCCAGGAACACATAGTCTCTATTGCTTGAACCAGCACTAGGAACAGCAGAATTTTAGAAGACTTTTCTGTGCATCCTATTTATTTATTTATTCATGCACTTTGCAAATGTTACTGTTTCTTTTGTATATTTTCTCTCCCAGTAAAATTTCTTCCTGGTAATTGAATACAAAGGCTGACAGTCAGCAACAAGCATACCTATATTTCAGGAGCCTCTGGAATATGTAGCTACTTATGAATGTACACAGACAGGCCTCAAAACCGTAAGATGGGAAACACAAAGGAGCTGCTAGTTTCCCTGACTCAATATTTCTCTACAGACAGCTTGAAAGTTCTGTATTTGTGAAGGTGAGGAGTATGAGGCTCTGAACTTTATCCAAATAGAATTAATAGCAATCACAATATCAAAAAAAGGTAGAGAAATTAATACCTCACCTCTTTGAGAGATAGGAACTTCTTCAGGGTATATCCAGATGCTAGATTCTTGTTCCAGCTTCTTTTCTTTCTGCCACATTAAGAGCTTTTGCAATCTTATATTACTCAAGAACATAATTATTCCCCGAGGAACTTCTGCTTTGTGATCTCCAAGACACAGTGGTACTACAAGCCTTGACTTGCATTCAGATTTCAAACAGACTGTTGAACTATATAGAATGGATATTTTAACACAAGCTTATAGGTCATGGCACCTTCTTGCTGATGCTTCTGTTATTTTATAAGTCGTTTTCTTGCTGTCCTTGAAAGTTAAAAACAGATCATACTAACAAAGAAGTCATTTTCCTGGAATCTTTAGGCCTGTGAATATCATGATTTGGGCCTTGACTATTCTTATGTTGTCACTTTGTTCTCAGAGCAGAGACCTTGCCAACTTTGCTTCTTGGAGGATATTGAAGTAAAACAGCTGAACATCAGAAACAGCTCATGATGAGCTTGTCATTTGAGTTCAACAGCAGGGGCCCCACACTTGGTAACTATTACCACTGCCTAATCTACTGCATGTTTTCTTAGTCAGTAGAGATTAGAGCAATGGTACTTCAGACATCTACTGGGAATAGAGCTAAAATGGAATCATGAAAATTATGTGTAAAAATAAAAATGTATAATATAAACAATGTTACTTTGCTGAATGTTGGCCTAATAAAAATGCTGCTTGTTGCTGTGCTGGAGTCCTACCTTTGGGAATTGACTGCAGACTCTAACAACAAAACATAGAGACTATGGGCTTTTGAGGCTTCTATAAATTTAGAAACTCATTGAGAACACTTGTCCACACAGGGGGAAGTTTTCTAAGTTACGTGCTTGGGATTAGGCTGCGTGATTGCCAACAATGTTAATGGGAGTTATTCTTGCCTCTGAAAATATCAGCCTAGCTCTGTAATAAAGCAATTTCCTCCACTATTGGTTTAAGAGCTTTGTGCCAAATTTCTGACCTCAGTTACTTATTTGAAATCCAAGGTTGTTTTTTGGATTGTGTTGTAATGAATCTGTGCCTGCAGGCAAGAGAAACAATTGCTCAATAAAATTCAGAGACAACAAGTACATCTAGGACTAATATCGTCTGCTTCTAATACATACTTTTGTACCACTATACTCCACAAATAAACCACCAGTAGGGGACATTAAATGCATTATAAATAGAAAGCCTGTGAAATAACTTTTTAGATTAGGAAAAGAAGTATCAGCTGAGAGAACTGCCAGAAGAATGAATCCAGTGATTAATCAAGGTTAGTTTCTGGCCCTTTTCCTGGGGACAGGCAGAGCTGTTCAGTGCAATGTATAAATGCCTAAATGTTCAGTGCAATGTACAGGAGACTAAACTGACAAATGCCAGCTTTGCATTCCAAAAAGTCCAGTATCTCTTGAGGCATTGTGGCTTACCACTGCATTGCAGTGAGCTAAGCACTGGCCCACCATAGCAATCCAAATGGGCTGTGGGAGGCTGATTCACTGGTTTAGAAAATGTTCACTAAGATGCAATAGCTCTGATAGACCAGGAAGAAAAGTTTTTAAGACCTAGGTAGAAGTGGGGACAGGCTTTATAGGCAATAACCATATATCAATATTATGATATCAAATATAATGATTTCAAATTGGAGTGACAACTTGAAACAGAACTACTCACACACTATAGTGAAAAAAAAATCATGGTATTAAAGGTGAAGCAATTTGCTTCTGGTCATTTCAGCATCAAACAATTTCATTATATCAATTAGAAGGGAAGCTGGAAGATATTTTTCCTTCTATGAAACTGTGAATCTGGTTTGAATATGTCTTACACAGCCATGTGATACTGTTCCACTCTTTCTGGATTTCCAGAGATGTTGTGATAAGTGGAATTCTCCTTTCCAATGCGAACAAGGCAATTCTCTAAATGACCCAGACCATGTAAAACCAAGTTCCTCGAACAATTGTTCACAGAAAGCTAAACCAGAAACTACTGTTTAATATTAAATTTATCTAAAGAGAAATTAATTTGACTTAAGTTAATTAAGCTAATTTGTTGTTAAGAGATAATAAGTTATCACACTTTAATGATAGAAGTAGGTTTGTTTCTTTTTCTGCCTTTTTTTTGTGCGTGAACTATGCATTTTTGAACAGAAAAAACATCTTAATTGAAAATAGCATGACTAAATCTAGTTTAAATGCTATAAGCCCTTTGGGCTTACAAAGTGCTGAGCATCTTGGTTTTGGTGTAGTAAAGCAGAGTAAAGTATATATAACTTTAAACACAAGAACAATCCAGCATGTATGCTGCACCTGCATAATTTGCAATTCACTGTGGTCTCTTGCTGGCTCCTTCCCATCAGTGGAAACTCACTCAGTGGGCCACCACCTTGGTCTGATTATTTACACCAAAAGAACTCGTTGAAGTCACAGATGCATTGTTATTCCTTGTATTTCAGTATTTGTTTACAATGAAAAAAGGCACTATGCTTGCATCCCATTCCAACATGCAGTCATAAGTACACTGACTAAGGCAAATACTTGAGGAGAGTGGTTTACACCTCATCAAGCATTCCTGCCACACCATAACACAGATAGAACTTAAAGAAATATTACAGCTTTCTTCAGCTTGGCTTTGGGGTAAACTACACTAGCATAGGTGTCCTTTTTTACCAGAAGCAATATAGCAGATTGTCACTGCTGCAGTTTGGCAGACGCTGAGAAAGGTCACCCATGTGCCCTTGCAAAGGTCAGGAAAAAAAAATAAACTTGAAAAGCACACTGTCTTAGTCACCACAACCAAAAAGCCCAGGTAAGAGCAACACAGCTATGGAAGGGAAGAGATGGACTTTTAGCCAATGCAGCACTTACGCTACTGCCACTGGGTCGGTTGCGGTAGTGGATTATCACTATATTTAAAATCCTGCTTCAGTTTAATCTTTTGCAGGAGAGACATATAGAAAAAAAAGTTCATTTTTCCCAGAAAAGTGATTTTTTAGTCTTTCAGTGTGTGCTTTACATCCCTCTAACCTAGAAGATCAGATGAAGAGAAACAGTGTGATTCAGACACGAAGGCATCAATTCTCTGCCAAATACAAGAAGTGGTGAAAGTTTGGATTATAGACTGAATAGTAGAGATCACTCTGGTGTTTTTACTCACCAGGAATGGCAACAAGGTCCCGCATTTATTATCCTGTTCAGCAAAATGTCAGTTTGAGAAAATTAAGGAATTAGCAAGAATTAGAGTTTAGTAGCAAGTTAGCAAGACTAAATTTGTCTGCTGAGAAATTTGTCTTCTGTCAATTTCCCAGCTAAAAACTGTGAAAATGCAAGTTGACTAGATTGAGTGAAGAACCACCAGCATTTCCAAAGGAGAATGTTGCCTTATATCTGCTGATGAAAGCCTAGATCTTTGGTCTTCAGTCTTTTTACAGTATATTATTTATGGTGTTCTCTCATGTCAGTCCTTTTATCTCATCAGGTTTCACATGAATTATTCACTGGAGCTCTGGCTATATGATTTGATTGCTCTTCTAGAATGTATGTTAAATTTAGTTATGCTGCACTTTTCTTAGTGAAGCCTTATTACTGAAACTCACAGTTTAGCAGGATACAATCCTCTCCTCCCACCTTCCAACTGTAGGTTTTGTTGTGGGTTATTTCTTTTTTTTTTTTTTTTTTTTTTTAGCAGAATGTCAACAACATTGTGCTAGACAGCTCCTCCATTTATACTCTGAGGCTGTATTTTCATCTAGGTTTTCACTTCTCAGAAAGGTCTTGAATGTCTTGAACTATGTTCTATTCAAGTGTATTTCTTGTAGGATGCCAGCTGCTTTCCTGGCACTAGGTATGAACGTCACTGCTAAATTATGCTCTCTAACACTGTCTCTGACACCTTGAATGCAATGTTTCTAACCCTGACCCCTCTTCTGAATTAAAAGACATGTTGAGGATTATTCCTGTTCTGGCCCATTCTTTCTCACTTCCACTTGTATTGTGTTAGATAACTGAACTAATTGCTGTGACTCAAAAATGTCACAACTTTGCATGTAGGGGCTTGCTATCTTCCTCCCAGACAACTGACAGCATGAATAATGTTGTATCAGCAAGGTTTTAAAATAAGGGTGATTTAAAAATATTCTTTCTAACTGTGAAACAAGAAGATCATTTGGAAGATATCTTTTCTATTGTCTGCCTAATTAAAATTTTATATTGACGCATAAACCCTGTGTATCTCTTACTGCTGAACTTACCAGGACTGAAAAATCTGAAAGTCATGGTCTGAAATGAGAGTGGTCAACAAATCCTTTTTTTGTGTAGATACTGATTTAGTCAGGTGTCCTCACCTCTGCTTAACTCTGTTCTGCACACCCAAACTCTGTCTACAGGCATAGGCTCGAACTTCTCTTTCTGACCTGAGCAATGTTGGGTCTTTTTATACTTTCAGTGGGGGTGATGGGGAAGGGCACAGAATATGACACAGAAAGGAAGTGAACAGTTCATATTAATTGCATACATGTTTCAATACTTTATGAAGCTTGAGTATGAAGGCTGAGACTACGAAGAAACAAATAATGTGCATATCAGGAATACCACCTGCACCTAACTTTCTTTGAAATTATTTACTACAACTTTTTTTTGTAATTCCAGCTTGAAATCAAGAACATCTACAACCCCAAGCATCAATGCCCTTCAATATCTAATTTCACAGTTTTCTTAACACATATCTCATGTTATTTATTATAGTCAGTGTCATCCCAACACCTTTGTCTGTTCTTGCTACATTTTAAATGGTTTAGCTGGCAAGCCATCAATCATAAATCATGAGACATATTTTAACTTCAACTAAGATCAGTTTAGAAAGAAAACAAGTCTTCTATGGCCTAAATGTGTACATTACTCACATCTATAAGTGATAAATGCCTGTTCTGGAAAAGAAAACTTTTTTTTTAGAGTTTTGGTACATATCTATAGAAAGAAACAAAATTTCCATTTCTTTATGGCCTGGAGCAACAATATTATTGACAAAATCAAGGCTTTTAATGCAAGGAAGCCTCTGTAGACATAAGTTTCCATGTTCAGAAATACATCCATTAAATGCTAACTTTTCCTCTTCGCTTATATTTCAGTCACTAGGTAAATGGAGGAATGATATAATCTTAGGAATAACTGAATTTCCTCCTCTGGAGACATAAAGAAGCTGGAACCACTGTTTTTATTTACTCCCTGTGTTTAAAAGTTTCCCTTCCTGTAAGATACCTTATACAGACTAGTGCTTCACTTGTTCTCTGACTAACTTCTGACAAAATACAAAAACAAATTTATTTTTAAATATGAACCCATATGTGAATTGGCCATGTGTTTTTGTGCTTTTCTCCACTTGGTGTTAAAGAGTAATATGACAACAATAACAAACTCACAATAGAAATTTATGAAAAAAACCAAAAACATTCTGTTTCATAGTACAAAACAAACAAACAAGTATTTGGAAAAGATGGCAGTCATTTCTACAATGCAATTTTAATTCAAAAGAAAATTGATAATTTTGTATATTCCATCAGGTCTATTGTACTAGCCACATTAACCAGGTGATGCTCATTTCATTTTACAGGTAATTTATTGCAACTGCAACACTAACTCCAAGGCAGTTCACAAAAAATAATTTACCTTAAGTAAACACCATTTGCCACTAATGATGGGGCAAAACAAACTTGCAGAGCATTTATGAACAGTAACATCTTTCTCTTTCAGTACACATTTGGAAACCAATCTCTGTTGTTTGCAGATGAATTAAGCATGGCTTGAAAAATCATTAAAGCCATCTGCTTTGATGAGGAAAAAAACCTGCTGTGATCATTTTATTGCACTGACAGAGGCTAGGGACCATTTTACAATATTTTTTAGCATCATTTACCCTAAATTTGACATCCTGTCTAAAAAATGATCAGTATTATCAGATCATGTCGTGTTTATTTAGAACTACGTGTACAGAGAAAGCAGCTTATACAGGTAACTCAAAGTATTTGTTTTGCTGGTCTCCAACAGATGGATAAGCCTGTTTTTCAACCATTAAAATCTGTAGTTACAACAAACTAAATGTTTATGGGTTCTGTAGAAAGCTTAATCTCCCTCCTAAACGATAGAAGCTAATAAGCATAAAAATATCATCAGTGTTTCAGTTACAAATTAGTTCCTATGGTCCATTGGAACATAAGCTCTTTTTTTTTTCCCAAGAATGCTCTGCAATTATTCAAAGTATAATAAACCAGTAGGTTGATATTGCTGCCATTTTTTGCTTTCCAAATACATACTTTTGAGACCAAATCCATCTCATTTAGCTAGAAATAACTTCTAGTAACTTTCAGAATCTCAATATTTCCCTTTTTTAAAATATTTGTACTCCCATAATTTGACCAGATTTTCCTCTCAAGTAGCTTTCAACAGAATTTGTGACTGGATTCCACCATGACTGACTCCCCTGAAATACTGTACAAGATGTACAACTCTCTAGCAATAACAACACTTTCCTACCCCCTATTTAGCTTTCATACTAATAAATGTACTGCACATATGGAAGCTGTTAGTAAAAATTGTGTCAATAAAGCCTCCTAACATTAAATGAGTCATATTATGGCACTTTTTTCAATTCCACAGAAGGGTGGTGGATGGACCACCTAGAAATGTCACTTATTGCATCAACATCCTAAACAGGATGTGACCTGACCTAGGAACCAAGGAAGAGGAACCAAGGAGCCACGTGAGGCAATAGCTGCTGCCTAGAACCACAGAAAGTAGCTATAGGTACTATTAGTACTCCCTTTTCCTGTGACTACTCTACTCATTCAAGTTTTGGCATATAACAGATTCTCCAGTCATGGGACCAGTCTAGAATAAACAGGCCCTGAGTATTCCTTTCTGTGCATTCATCACAGTTTCAAGTCCTCAGGGAAGTATGTAATCAACAAGGCAGAAATGGGACTGATGCGTCTCAGTGTCTGATGGTCATAACTTCCTTGATCCAGTCTAGAACCTCATCTGCTTTTTCATGACCAGATCACATCCTCCTGCGGTGGGTAAGTACTTCTGTGTACAATCTCCTTCAAAGCCAGATTGTTCAAGAGGAACTTAATAATAGAATCCTCATTCAGATGCATCTGCCTCTTTTTCATTTATGACTCTCCAGTTCCAGTTCTCTCCATTCTAAGTCTTTTCTAGATATTCCCCTTATCTCTATCTGTTCTCCAATAACCCCAATTCTTCATATGGCTCTCTCAGAATGATCCTTTCCTTGTTTTCTTTACTTGCCCTCCATTTAATTTTCTTTTCACTTTGCTTCTCACTTCATAATGCCTAGAGAAGTGCACATTTTTCTGTTCACCCCTTACTTGCCAATCCTCTACCTTTCCTTTGTGGCTACATATGTATGTGTGTCCTATGGATGTCAGCAATCACACTCCCAAAATCAGTCAACAGCTTAATAAAAGTTATTGTGTTTTCAGTACTTCTTGAATGCTTAGATGTTCTTCTCAGCCTCCCCTGCTGCCATTTCTGAAAAACCCTAGTCTTTGTAGCAGCTTGCATGAACAATTGTTTATGTTTAACAATAATATTTGGAGATATCAAATGAATGCAATTACTCACATTTTGAGGACAGAGAACTTGAGCACAAAAAATGAAGACAGTGACGATCCTTGTAAAGTAGGTAGGTAAAGATCTGAATGAACAGACAGGTGTCTGTCTGGACATATAGCACTGAGATTTGTTTATTTTCTCTAGTGCATATGATAAATATTTGACAACAAATTTTAAGCCTACTTTCTCCCAATAAACATTAAAGAAAAGTCACCTATCTGAAATCTTCCATATCAAAGTGAAAACATATAATCTAGAAACTTCCACTGTTAGATATGAAAACATACTTCATCATTGAGAACATCGTGCAATGAAAGGAGTTAAATTGATGAGGAACAAAGCAAACTCATCATACATACTCATGTTTCTGGGTTAAGAATGGAGTCCTTGGGCTCATTCCTTTCTCATCTTTTTGCAAGTGTTCGACCTGTAACTATCATCATTCTACCTCCCTTGTCTGAGAAATGTATCTACTGATAAACACAGAGATCTTTGAAAGGTCCTAAAAGCAGAATCCAGCTGTATCTCTAATGGTGCAGAAGGACTGGAAAGAAATAGCTGGGAATGTCTTTGACTATGTAGAGGATCATGTGAAATGTTTGATGACTGCATAAGAAAATATTTGACATCTCTCTCATACATGCAACAGTAGCTGTTAAAGTCTATGCAGTATCAACTATACAATCACAACTCATTACCTTCCTCTCATTATCTATTCCATGCTAATTCTAAGAATAAAGCATCATATTTGCATAAGAATATTATCTCAGTTACTCAACATTGTTTTTAAAGGCAGACTTGGAAGTCAAATAGTGATATTTTTAAAACAGTACAATGAATATTGCATGAAACAGTCACATAGCAGGGAGCTGAGTGAGATAATGCATGTACAGTATTTTTCTGTCTCTAATAAATGATATTTACAAACATCTGTGATCAGGTTTCTATACTCCTTGAATGACAGAATTCTGCAATTGATCCCTGAACATCTTGACCTGCATTTTAAGATTCATTCTAGTGCCTTGGATCTTGATGCTTTTTTCCCCAGATATTCTCACATAGCACTTCCCTTTCAAATCTTCTTTGGTTGTGTCACAGACACACACACATACAAAAAAACCCCAACAGTCTTTTAAAATTAACTGAGGCAGAATGTTTTTCTGCTGGGTTTGCATGGGAAAAACCTTGTAATTTCAAGACCCTTGTACTGTTCATCTAGCCTCTTTCTAATGAATTGGTCCTTCCATTCTCCCCCAAAAAGCAGCTGAAGAAAAGATGGAAGCTACACTGTAATGGAAGACCTACTATCATCTTACATTAGAAATTAAGAGTCACAGTTTTGAAGGAGATAGCAGCTGTTCCCTGTGCACAAGATGCAAAATATATAATATACATCATACAGCATAGAAAGATTTTTACATGTATATTAATTAATCTTATAGTTTCCTTCATCTTCAAAAATATATTAGTTAATATATTTTCTTTTTTATTCTGTTATACTGAAGAATATAAATATTCTGTATCTAAGCTTACTTACAGTGAGAGCCAACTTTTCCCAGCTGGTTAAGAGTTTAAGGAGCACTGCCAATACTTGCTGATTCACAAAATCATGTTACTCATTCCCTCTTTGTCTGTCTTCCACATTTTCTCTACTCTTTTCTCTATTTTTCTGTATTGTACAAAAGATGCAATCTTTTCTCTGTTTGCATATTTGTTCCACAAAAAATAGTGTTGATGGTTCGGATAATGACCAGAGTATGATTTATCTTGAAATATGCCATAGTCGTGTTTCATTAAAATTGACACGTGGTTTTTTCTGTCCACTCTTACATCTTCTATGTTCTAGACAAACGAGCTACTAAATGAATGTTTTCTTCACTTATTTTGAATAGAAGCTATTTTTATTTCCTAGGAACCATCCAACATTTTCCACCACCTCATTTCTTTGCTCTTTTTCCAACACTCAAACATTTGAGCTTTCTTTGTCCAAATATACAGGTAGGGTTGTAATAAATTGCAGTTAAAAACTAGAAAAAGTTAGAAGGTACAACTCTAGGTTCCACAGTGAAGCTCAGTATTTACAAAGTACATTACATCACTGCTATTTTTAGTGCAGCAGCAGTAAAAAACAGATTCCAGTTCCTGCTTCACAAAACACTGCATGAATATAGTAAAGAAAAGTTTTTATTCAGAAATCTTATTAACTCAGATCAACCTAGTATAGGTGTTGGTGGAAATAGTCCCATTAATTTTATTTTCCTCCATATTGATTCTGGTTTAATCTGTAATTTGCATTATAATGGTTGCAACTCACATACAATCTCCTGAAAATTCTGAAGACTTTTGTAAGCACTAAGACAAAACAAAACCAAAGCAGCAGAGAATATTTTCCCTGATTTTGGGCAATTAATTTAAGCATGTGGATTGTCAGTGATGCTTCGAAAAGCCAAATCAGAAAGCAAAGATAGTACTACCTGTTGGCTTTGTGGCAAAACATCAGTTTCTCTTCGATGCCCATAGTAAGAGACATGAAGAAAGAAAGTGATAATTATACCTGCAGGAGGGATGGAAGAAGAGAATATGACATCTGGAGTGGCATCTGGGATACGAGCCTCAGTAATTCATGGCATGCCCAATGAGGACATTGAGAGAACTCAAAGAATTGTTTTGGTTGAAAAAGACCTCTAGCATTGTAAAGCTCTACCATTAACCCAGCACTGCAAGTCCATCACTAACTGTGTCCCCAAGTGCCACCTTCACTTGTATTTTTAAGCATCTGCAGAAGCCAAGCAATTCCAGAAGTCACTACTGGCTCAGCAAGGGGCATCACCTACTGTGGTCAGGAGAAACCACAAATTAACCACTTGCTGTTTGGACCATCTACAACAACCACTGCCTCAGTTCTGCTAGAACACATGTTTCACTGCATCCCAGCAGAGCTGGCATCTGATGGCAGACTGGACATGGATTTATAAAGGATTTCCTCATCTTATGGAAAAGCTCAATAGATGAGAATGATTTTTTTTCTGACACACCTGTTGAAAGTTACTACTATAGTTATCACATCTCTGAAAAGATGCTTTTTTAAAATCTACACATAATATTCTGTTTTGCATTTCTGGTTTCAGTTCTGTCAAATTCTCCATGAGTTTTCCAAATGGAGAAGTACTATTGTATTGATAGCAGTATCAATGATCTATGATAAAGCCTTAGTAATATTATGGTCATTTGACCTAACCTATATATATGGCACAAAAAACCTAGGCACAAAACCCCTACACTCTTTTCTGTGCTTTTTCTGCCTAAATTTTAAAAAGTTAACTAGCTAGTCATTTCTTTGCTGCAAATTTTTACCTCAGGAAATTACAGAGGCATTACATTTCTGAGTGAAATAACAAAAGAAAAAACTCTAGGAACAATTTTCTATTCAATGACTCAAATGATTGCAATTAACAGCTTTCACATTTTCATGAGTTTAAGAAAGAGTTTGACCTTCTTAACAAAGAATCAGAAACTGAGTACTCTTTCTCTTAATCACTCTCTGAAGCTGAGCTAATTTAATTCCTGGATGATGCTGATTTCTTTGCTATAGCAGAAATTTGACCTTATAGCTTATAAAAATTGGTTTTCAGTATAAGTGCATTGGAGATGTTTTTATACAGTATTAATTGATGCTTATTGCAAGCTGGATGGCTGATCATTTAAAGCTGTGGTATCAGGCATGCCTTGCTTGTGGGCCTTTGTGACAGCAAAGTACAAAGACTATTAAAATCTCTTTGTGAAAACACACAAAAATCAATCCTCTTCCAGAAGGAGGTGCCCTCCAGCACAATCAATACAAACTGGTACAACAATATCTTATGGTGCCTGTCAGCTGCTTTAAACCTTTTTGCTCAGCAGAGCTCACAAAATGCTGCTGTGTTTCATCTCTGCTGGATTGTGCCAAATGAAGATGTATTTCTAAATGAGTTGCAGGGGCAAATGCTACCATCTGTTACCCCTGTGCAGATGGCTTTAAATTCGGCAAGGTTGTACAAGACTGATCTCAACTTAGATTTCACCCACTAAAGAAGATGAATTTGTTTACTGCCTGGAGACTTTTCTTTCCTCTGCTTTAGTTACATTACTGGTTCTTGATACAAAATTTTTGCTCTACATTTTGATTCTTGCACACTGGAGAGGCCAGAACACAAAAGAAATCTGAGTCATGACAATCTACAGGTTCTTTCACCTTCTATTATTAATCAATGGTACTAGCTCTGATTACAAGGCAACTGGTGGAAATTAACTTCTTCAAGAGCTGTATGCCTTGATCAGGTGCACATCTACCAACTGCTTTAACTTTGCTTTGTCTTGTTGGGGTTGTTGTGCATTTGTCACACTTCTAACACATGGTTGTGAAAATCCTAGGATTTCTGCAATGACTTTCTGGGAGTCAAATATTTTCCCCAAATCACTATGAATCCATGGCCTGATAAGTGGAACTATTTGTTTCCTACTGCCTATCACCTAGTTCAACCAGTTTTATCTTCTGATATATCCCTTGAAAATAAGCACCACAAAAACAGTGATAAAGAGCTCTGGCTTAACATAATGTTGCCAAGCCTTAGACAGTAAAATGCTCCACCAGCCCAGGACAACATACCTGCACACACATTCAGTACAAAAAGTCAGGCTTTTGCAGTGAAAAATTCAACAGTATTTTCTGTTCTTGTGCTGTATTTCTTTATGTAATGAGACATCAAACACCACGACTGAAACCAAATCCCATATAATCTTGTCCAAACAAGCCCAGTCAAATCAAAATCCCTTTTATGGAAATTAACTGTCTGTGAGAAGAACAGAAAACTCAACCAAATAGGCAGCTGCACGACATTGTGAATTAGTACATTAGCCTTTCAGCCTTGGGAGAAGAGAGTTTAAGTTCTGGCATTAGGCACAAAAGCAAAGAAATTTTGAGGTCTCATATGAGTCATGCTCATAATGTACTTTTGATAGCTCATGTTCAAAGAAAGGTCACTGTGATTTGGATGGATTGCACAATAGATCTCTAGCCCCTGTTATTATTAGCTACTTAGTTAATTTATTAAAAGTAACAGTGAAAGACAAAGCACCATCCTCTTTGATGAATAAAGAATATGTAAATGAGACAGATCCTGGTTTGTGAGTCAGGGAATGGTGGTAAAAATGTTAGTTTTTCAGTATTGGTCCATCATTTCTTTGACAATACAAAATACCTTGGGCATAGATGGAATTGGAAGAGGATAGAAAAACCTCCTAGTAAGTCCAGAGTGTAGTTGATATACAAGCACTTTGATTGATCTTTTCTCTTATTGAGATTACAAAGCCTCCAGAATCTCTAACTTTTTTCCATACTTTTCAGTTGAGTGGAGCTGCCATTATTGGTCCTGGTTAGCAAGAGATGCCTCTCCTGGCAGCACTCCTGCAGAAATCAGGGATTGGCCCTTGTTTTTGGAAGCTGCTGGGGTGCTGGCTACATTTTAAACATCACCTCCTAAGGGCACAGGAGCAGGCAATTCCCAGGTGTCAGAAGTCAAGCAGGTGAGGCAAAAGGCCAGCTTGGCTGGACAGGGATCTTCCCTTGGAGAGAGGGTAAAAAAAATGGAAGGTGCATGCCCAGTGGAAGCAAGGTCAAGTGACATGGGAAGAATAGAGAGATGTTGCTTTCTACTCCAGGGAGAAAATTTGTGTGGCCAAAGCTTAGTTGGAGTTCAAGCTGGCCAGGAATGTGGAGGACAATAAAAAGTTTTCTCAAATATATTGATGGCAATAGGCAGTGTAAAAATAACATCATTCCATTAGAGGATGAGGATGGTCAGCTCAAAAACAAGGCAGAGAGGCATTATGCTGTGTGTTTGAAATTTTTCTGTCCATGTTTCAGGAAAGAAGATGTATTTAATACTGCATAATATCCTCCTATAGACTTACAGTGGTCTTATTTTAGTGGACAATGCTAGTATAGCTCATACTCAGACAAAATATTGCAGATTCTTGCCTTTTGTAATATTTTTCTGCCTCAGTACTCAGTAAGAAATGTTAACCTGTCTGAATATGTCATTAGGTCTGCCTTAGTTTCTTGAAAAGGGGATTTTCACAATGAAGGAGTATGAAACACAGAAGAAAAACGTAATCAAATGGAAATACATGGGATAAGAGAAAAAAAGATTTTTCTCATCTGAAGAGGTGAAAAAGCAGATTCCAGTGTTCTGGTGCTGACAGAGATAAAGAACAAAAATAAGTAATAGTCTGTTACTGCTAAAAAACAGAGGAGGAAAAACTCTTGGATTTGCATGGAGAAGATAGAAAACAACTAGATGTCACAGCCCAGTTCTTTACTTTTTTATCTTCATTTGCATTTGTGCTGATTGATTCGACCTTGCTCAATTCACACCCTCTACACGAGAATAAATGTATAAATAAGGGGAAGAGGCAGAATGAATCAGTCTTCTCATAGTAGGCAAACACACACTCAAAACAATCCAATAAGGCATACTAGATTATCTTCATCCATATGAAAATGAGGTGAAGTAGGGAAATCTTGGGCCCAGTCCTATTGAATTCAATAGACTTCTGAGTTCTTGTTTTAACTAAACTGTACAGAAAAATTCATAGAACTACTAGAAATGCTGGAGAACTTACCAAACCATTGAGTGGAGCTCTGCTGCCAGAAAATGTTGACAAAAACTGATGCTTCTCATTGTGTTTGGCCTTTGAACTCTGTCCCTTCACAGTTCAGAGTTTCACCTGTGCAGAGAATGTTCAATGCATTCAGGAAACCATACATTACTTACAAGTATAAAAAACGCAGAGGAACCTGAAGTCTGTAGACTTTCAATCAGAGAAAACACCTGAACTGTGTACAATAAAACATTGCGACTAAATATTCTTCTCTTTAACTTATTTTTACAGAGCTGATTATATTTGCAATCCTAAACTCTCTGCTACCAGCTATAATTATCATACTTAACCTTCAACTCACTAATTTTTTTCTTGAAGTCTTGTGAAGACATTCTGTTTTACAACTCTCAGTGGAAGGTGAACATTTTTCTATTGTTATGCAGAAACTTGCAAAAAATAAATGGATTGTCTTATGCCAGTAATGGGAATCTGTTAAATCTTCTTCCTCTCAGAACTGCTGAGTCCCTTTCTAATTTCCACAGTTATTTTGCAACTGGACAAAAGGAAAACCAAAAAGTTTCATATTTTTAAACTTCGAACATATATCAGTGCAGTCCTTCCTATAGTCTTTTCTTAGAGATCTGACCATATTTCAAGGCCTGAGTGTATTTTAAGTCCTCCTTGATGCACTTGCATATCTCTTCTGCCCATTTCACCAAAAATCAGCCTGTGTGCTTCCTTTCCATGGCAATTTGACTGGCTACTTTCACAGACTTTTATCAGAAGATTTTTTGTACTGGTAAGAATTTAGTGCAGCTTTTTTGTCTTAATTCTGACAGACCAGAATAAATGCCTTATGGGGATCACACTAAGTTGTATCTTACGGCTTCAGGATGGCAGAATCATTAATGACATTTCTTAATAGAAGCACTTATATATTAATAATGTATACATTAATTACATGGCTATTATATAAAGTGCCTATAGAGTCTATGTACATGAATAGTATCCATGTAGTAAATCACAAAGCTATATGTCAACTGTAATTACCCATTCATTTTTAACTTCCTTTTTCCTGCTCCATTGGGCAATCTCACATTCCAGCAATCTGCAAAAGTTAATTTTCTTTTATTTTATTTTTATTTTCTTTTTGCTTTTATTTTCTTTTCTGATTAAGTTTTCCCTCTTTTCTCAAAAAATCTGAAGTTTAGGCAAAATAGGAAGCACCAATTTCTACCTTATAAAGGTTTGAAAAAATTGACAACTTTTGTTGAAAGAAGCAGTTCGAGTACAAACATCCAAATATACTGTACTACTTCTCTAAGATACTCTATTTTAACCTCACTTTCAAATTCTTTGTCAGGACTTCAGATTTTCCATCACAGTCATTAACTTTATAAGCAGAAAAATGAAGAAATCTGTGCTGCTACTTAAAATTTTCTAAACACTTGAAGAAGAGTTTTCTCTTTCTCTTTTTTTTTCTTTTTTTTTAGCATATTAGGTTCAGGGGGAAAAAATGCTTGGGATTGTTGCTATAAAAGCCTTTTTCATTTGGGCAGAGGGAAAGCTGTAAAATGTACTTCTGTCTCCAGAAACAAACAGCATGGATGTAACAAGCAGCTTGGGCACAGTAATACAACTCCTCCATATCCCTGTCAATAAAAATCCTATACCACATTGCTCTATGATTATTCTATAATTACGACATAGCAACAACTGTATTCAGCAGAGTGGATTACAGCCTTTAGCTTTAAATCTGAATTTTACCTTTCAACAACAAGAATAAAGGAAAATGTTAGGAATCTTGATAGCTATTGAATTTTAAAGGAGAAGCTTATTTTTCCTTCAAAAGCAGGGTCACAAGAAAAGGAAGCTACCCTATGCCTAAACATTTAAAACCTGAGATATTGGAGAGGCTTGCTTTTCTTGGTGTGCTTTTTTGCTATGTATATAGGGCCTTCTAAGGGCCTTTCCTTTAACAATAATGTTACCATCCATTAACTGACTCAATTTTTTTTTCTGTTATCAGTATAGCTGTTCTTTTTCTTACATGATGATGTTTTGTTTAGGATGTCTCGTTGAACATTCCACATGGGAATGCTTTTTTTATAAACAAATTTGAGACCATTTCATGTAGTGCAAAAATTCATTGGCTTGAGTTACTTACATGTCCTAGTTGTGCAGTCCAACAGAAGCTGAACTCATCTGCTGTCCCAGAATCAAAGGTCTCTTAGCAAGCCATTCCAAGCTAATTTTTGTTTCTCATGCATTACTATTTACAGCTTGCAGTTGCCAATTTGCACCAAGACTGAGAGTTTCAATCTTCTTTCCTTATAATTAATGGTTTTAAGATTCTTTCCTTGCTCTTCTCTACTGGATAAAGATACGACAGCCTGTCCTCCTAATGTATGGAGCTACTGTCTGTTCCATTTAGGGCTTTTATGAGAATTCAGCTCACACTTGCAATGATATTTTAGACTGATACCATTTTGGGACAATGAGTCAGCAGGTCACACTTCTCTGGCTAAATCCTCTTATATAAATTGTCAGAAATACTGACTTCCTGTTACAGTTTATGCACATGGTCACCTCCAAGTAACAAAAATCAGCCAAATAAAACTGCCTTTAGTCTTCCAAAAATATTATTAACTGACGACATCACATACACAGTATTTTCAGAGTTTTTTGTATTATTTTACATTAGAGATTTGGGTCTCTTGCTGTCTGTATTTGTCATAAGCATCCCATCAAAATCCAAACCTTCTTGTCATAAGAAATCTGGTCTTGAATCCACACCTGGTTTCAGAGTCAGATGCTCTGTTGATAAAACTGAAATAAATGCATGAAGTCACCTAAGGTTTTAAGGAAGAGTCCAAGTCTGATGAAATTACGATACGTACTGCTTAATGTTATCTGTTGAGGCTGGAACTTAGAGCATTATGGAATATGTAAGTGATAAATTTAGAGGCAATATAAGAATGGAAAGATATTTATTAGCGTGTTTTTTTCTCTCTCTTTACTTTTGGGGGTTGTAACTTCTTAGCTCTACTTCAACCCTTTATGTTACTATATAGCCTTGGCTTTCTATATGCAAAAATGTCCCACAAAGCAAATACTATGGTGAAATGTTAGGTGTTAGTGGTAAGGATATAAAATGAGTATTACTCACTAATTGGTCAAACTTTATTCTTGACGGGTTTTTTTTTCATTTCTTCTTTGTTGAAAGACATACAGTTCCCAGCTAAACATAAATGCAGCAATATCTCTCTTCTCCCTTTAAAAATAACTCCAACCCCAAAGTCAGCAGGGGTACATGTAATCATGCACAGGCCCTTGCAATTTAGAGTAAAAAATCCAAACTACTTAAGTGAGTTGTGTTACCTCTTTTTCAGTTCAGTTAGAGGACCCAAACAAAATGCTGTACACAGAACTACCTTGTACCAATAGAAATTTGTGCCTTCGTTTCAAATACTCCTGTCCAGGTGCACCCAAGTCATCTGTAGCCAAAGGTACATTCCTTTGTAGGCTAGCCTTTCTGGCTAAATCTGCAACATATCAGATTTTTACTAATGCAGAGAATGGCTGGAAACTTAGTGCACTCTTTAAGACTTGTAAATGTTCATTCACATGGTCTTTGTGACAAGCTGGGCAGGCAGCCTGACCCTACAGATCCCAGATACCTTTGTAGACACTAGTGCTGAGCCACCGGGAGCAGAGACTGCAGCACACAGGGTCTGCCAGCATTGGTCAAAAAAGTTAATTGCAAGGATTAGAGGTGTGTATAGAGCTCCATCAGAGAGCTTTATACAAAAGCAGAATGACTTGTCTACATCAGTAGAATTCAGAAGACATGTACTTTCATTTAATTCCATGTTTTATTATTGGTCTCATGCCATGCCCCAGGTCTTGATCATTTGTATATCTTTCTGAATAATGCAACAAGTAAAAAAGTCCTGTGTATATACTAAGCTAGACAGGCATACACATTACCAAATACAGGCTATAGTCTCTGTTAACACAGAACTACATAACTGATTTCAAGGAAACCAAGCTGAGTTATACCAACCCACAATCTGCCCCATTATCCTGAAAGGTATTCTTTCCTCTTTTGTTGGTTCCTTTTTTAGTATAGTGGGATGAAAAAGACATTATATTTACAGCCCCAAACACTCTCTGCATATTCCAGTATCTTGTTTGCTCTTTTAACAACTACCAAACACTGTGCAGACGATTTTACTAAATAATCAACAATCACTCCAAAGTCAGAACTGATATTTCTGTCCCTGGGGATATGCTACCAGGGCCAAACATATCCCTAGTGCAGCTCTGAGTCTAACACATTTGGCCCACTGACCACAAAGTGCACTGCCTCCAATTACCTTTTCTCTCTTGCTCTTATCTCAGTGTACTGACTCTGCACTTATCTTAGTCCCTTCCTTTTATCTAAAACACTGCAATCTTCCAAGTCCCCTAATGCAGTTCATGGTTTGACTCCTGTTGTTCTCATCTAATATTATCATCCCTTTCTGTGTTTTACTTTTTCTCTTCCTTTCCTGAAGCACTCCCACAAGCACCAGGGTCTTAAAAAATCACTGCTGTTTACAGAGTTTATTACTTTCCATCATTTCTTATGATTCTCCTGCAGCATGTCATTCAAATAATTATCTTTGTGATTTACTGTATTGGTCATATAACCTCCTTCTTCCTGTACTAATCAGCTCTGGAATAGCTACTTGGTAGAGCCAGATTGCCCCTGACAGACTTTTTCCCATCTCTGTGCTTCCTCACTCAAGCATGCTGGGATCGTGCTCTCTCTGGTCTTCCACATACACACAGAGCTCCTCGCCAGATCTTCCAGGGCAGACTCGCTCTGGCTGGCCAGGAAGCAGCCTAAACTGCAGATTTCAGCAAATGTCTCAAGCTCAGAGGAGCTGCTGCCTCTGCAAAAAATCTCTCCCTGCCTCTATCTAGGTGGTGCAGCCATATGCCACTGCCCATGCAAGATTTTGACTGAAAGCCACCATAGAAAGCCCTTTGCAGTACATCTAAAATACTCAGCACTCTGTACCAGAGCTTCTACGAAGTGCCACTGTACTGATGAGCAGACTGTTCACTAAAATATCATGAGTGAGTGAAGAATTTGCTTAAACTATCTTCAGATACATCAGCTGGGTCCTATCACTGAAGGGTGGGGGAAAAGCAAATGGTGAAATCTCCTCAATTTTTTCCTTTTTAGGGCAGCAGCAAGGAAATACCATAGCCACTACTGTAAATTACAGAGCAAAAATGCTATTTTGGACACCAATTCTCTACCTGGTTACTTGAAAAGTAACTGTGGAAAGTAATACACATGGACATTCCTTCTGAAACAAAGCCAGTTGTAGATAGTCAAAAACTATCAAACCACCTATCAAACCCCCAAATCCAGCCAGTGGCTGTAATTACCTCTCTACCACAGAACTAAAAAGCATTTATATGAGCATAGGTGCCCACAGAGCTTTGCAAGAGCAAAGACGCAGAGTTATGGCTTACCAGATCCAAATGTTTGATTGCAACCCTGCCTCAGGGTTACCTTCCTGTAACTCATTTAAAAGCTCATTTTAAAGGAACAAAATTTCAAGGTACACCAAGTATTTTTGAGGTCAGTCCAATTAAACTATGTAATAAGGACAATACAGCAGTATCAAAGACATGATACATTGCTAGAGTAAATACTACTACAGCTTTGGAGAATCTGATGTATGAATAACTTCTTGGGAGTTTATTTACCCTTTCTTTTGGTGATGCCTCTTGTGGCATTTTCACACAAAAAAGTTCTTCGGGAAAATGTCAACAAGACACTTCATAGACATTTTCAGACTATTACATAAGAAGATGGCACAGATATTTCCTTCCCACAGAAATTAAATTGGTGTTCAGGGAGGAAACCAATATTTCAGCCTCCTGAAGGTTGAAGTTAACTTTACCTACCTACACAATCGTGAAAGCTGGGAGGTAAGGGACACCACTTGGCTGATGCATTTCAGAGTCTCAGACAGACAGATCTGGGTAATCATGCAGTTTTAAAATGCTACTGCCCCTAGCTTTCCATCCTGCTGCTCTGCCAGAGGCTACTGCTCTCGTAGCAGAAGAAACAAAGGACAGTATACTGTAGTTCTCTCTTCTGTAAGAGCACAGGGAGGGCAGGGCTCAGTGCTGTATGGCAGATGCTCTAATTCTCAGCCTGGTATCTTAGCAAAATGCAGTGGACTTTGAACTGGGGTTTCTGAGGTAGAGGAAACTCTCAGCTGCTACCTCCTTTCCAAGCAGAGTAGCCTCTAATATAAAACCAAACCAAACCAACAAAACCAGCAAAAAAACCCAAAACAAATCAAACCAAACAAAAAAACCCACACACAACAGAAAAACCCTCAGATAAGCAGAGAACTGAGGAATTAATTTCCTAGGCTCTTACTGCTAGATCCTAGGCTCATATGTTAGTGGAATATTTCAAAGTGAAAGTATAAGATACCATATTAATTAAGGCTCCCCAAAAAAAATCTTTGAAGGAGACTATTTAGAAAAGTTCTCAGTACTATTAATGTGAGCACTGAATAGGACTGTTCATGGGTGCTATTACCTATAATACATGAACTGAAGCTAATGCTCTTCAGAGGAGAAAGTAGAGCCATTAACAACTCAAGGATTTCCTCATAATACCTTTTGTACACATTGATCTGTTTCCTGCTCTTAAAAACCAACCAAACAAAAAAACCACAAAGAAAGCAAAAATATTTAATAGATTATATTGTTTTGTGAAGATGGATTTGAAGCCCAAACCAGTCAGGTGTCAAGGGCAATAAAACTCTAAACATTAATCCCCGGGGAATAGTCCCATGTAGCAGAGAATCCCAGATGAAAAATGCTCAGCAAAGGGCTCTTTGCAGGGAATTTCTGGGGAAAAGCATTTATGTATCCCCGTTTCCCCTGGTATCACCAGACCACTGTCAGTACAGCAAGCAAATTTGGTCTAAGAAGTAGATGAAATTTGCTCTTTCAGTGAATGTAATGTTAAGGTTTATCCTGTAGCTGGTGTGTAAGAAGTGTAGACTGGCGTAACCTTGGAGAGAAAAGGGCAGGCTCTTTGCCATGGAAGTTGTGTCCATAAAGAAAAATCCGCGCAATTGTCCTGAACTTGCAATGTTAACTCTCTCAAATGGATTCTGAGGGAATCTACCAAGTCCTTCACTATCTTCACCTGTGTTCAGCTATTGGTGCAAGTGATCTGTGATGAAAGGTGAAACCTGAGCCTCTTCAGCTGTTCCACAGTGCTGGGTCTTCCAGCGATGCCTCCCGCCTTTGCTTCACAGCAGCTCTGCCCTGTCTGCCCCACTGCTCTGCCCAGCACAGACACAGAGGAGCAGAGTCCAGCTCATTCTATTACAGCTCCTACTAAAAAACAGGTGAAAGCTGCATATTCTCTCCACTTGTGGTACAGCTTGAAAACAAAAATAAAATACCCCCAAACCAACCAGATGAAAACCCAGCCCCAAACATCCCGCATTCAAATCCAGTAGGGTATTAAAATTCCCTCTGAAAATGTGTAAGTGCTCTTAGTAGGAATCAAACCCAAAATATACACAGACCTTTGGTAATCTAACTCCTGGCTACAACTCACATACATACATACACATGAATTGTACATATTCCTCACCTTCCCCCCCACCCCCAACCCCTTTCTTTTTTTTTCCTTTTTCTTTTTTTTTTTTCTTTTTTTTTTCTTTTTTTTTCTTTTCTTTTTTTGTTACACTTTGAAGCAAGCCATTATAGGCACTGGGGACAGACCATCCTCTCCTCTCCCGAAAGAATAACCTTTCTGCAAGGGCCTCTCCAATCCAAATGGTTAGGAATCCAATACACAACAATCTTGCAGAAATCAGCTGCCAGATTTATTATTCTACCTGAAAACCCCCAAACAAAACAAAACAAAAAAAACCCCAACCCAAACAAACAAAAAAGTGGAATAAAAATAGACTTTAAATAAACCTCTTGGTACATTTTAAAAAGGGTTAATCAGTTCAGTGAAAGACTTTTTCGTCTTCTGCTGAGATCATGTAATGTTGGTCTGACTGCTTGTTTTGTTCAGTGAGTCACTACCGTATACAGATATATATATATATTTTTTCTTCTTAAATATTACACATTCAATGCAATTTTTAAATCTTTTTTTTTTCTTTTTTTTGTCCAACTCCTTTCCCAAATACCCACATCCTGCCACAGGCAAGAGGCGCTCTGTGCTGACATTAAAGAACCAAAACCAATCCAAGGACTTTTCATAAAGCATGTTTCATTTGAACCTTATTTCAATGGAAACCACAATTTTTTTAAACAATATTACTCAACATTTTCCCTTTCTTTTTTGCTAGTTCTGCAATTTTAGACTTCTTTTTCTCAGTTGATCACCAAGTATTTAAGTGCCATTGAGACCTACGGACGACAGAATTAGGTGGCATATTAAGGCATACATTATAAAATATGTTGTCTCGTGGATCCGGGTAAATTAAATACCTGCCCCAATGCTTTTTATGCACCTGTGGTTTCTAGTGACCACTACTTCTTTACTTTTGATTAAATGTGTATTAAAATATTCATAACTTAAGTAGTGCCTTAACTGAAAAAGGATGGAAGAGTAACCCACTGCCTAGGCCTGTCTTTGAAATCCACCCATTATGATGAAAATTATTCTTGTTTTTTCATGGTTATGTATTCATTTTTCTCCCACTTCTTTGCAATCCAGGAAAATGAGGTACTTCATATAACTACTATTTAAATTTCACTGGGCAAAAAATGAAATCCAATTCGTACCGCCCTCTCCACCCCTTCAAACTATGAGTTACTGTCTTTCAAAAAAGGTGCTCATAAATATTTTAAACTTCTGGGGTTTTGCTGCTTTTTGCTTTTGTTTTACATACAGAATGACACATGTGATTTGTGTTCAAGGTAACCCCTCTCAAAACTTAAAACCATTTGAAAAAATAACAAAACAACCAAAAAAAAACCCCTCAAAATTTAAATTGTCTTCCAAGCATATCTGATCACATTTACATTTAGTGTCCAAAACAAGTTGATTGGTAACACCAGTGCCAGCACTACAACGTCATACAGCAACTTCATGGTATTCTTTGACAGTTCATCTCTGTTCCACCGAAAGTTACAAAAGGTTCTGCAGAGCTTTCCTTAGCAAGCTGAAGCTTACCAGTCATTTGTGGATGCGCATAAAAGCTGCTTATAGCACAGCTATGGCGTAAGCTATCTTCTAAGCAATAAATGGTTCAAGTCATCTATTTTGTCCTGAAATGCTACCTGTAGTTACAGCATTGCTTATAAATGGTCATAGTAAATTCAGCATCAAAGAGAATATTACAGAAAAAGACAGCAGCAGAAGCATTAGCATTATCTAGTATTTATATATGTTATCAACATAACACAGCAGTAAAAGGCTTAAATGCATATTAATGGGTACTGTGTCTAAAAATTACTAAAGTACCTATTTAGTGTATTGGATATTTTTCTCAAGGAGTGCTTGCTGTGTCTAAACAGCATAATTAGATATGTGACTTAGTACAGTTAATTCCTATTGATTAAATAACTTATTTATGTACCAAAGGAAATGGAAGGATACAAAATGTTTTCTCCCTCCTGATCATGATCCTGTATTTAATGCTGACATGATCATCAGAAAGCCTACTCCATGTAATTACTACCCTCAAATGGATCTTGAAAAATCAACACCATAGCATGGGCCATATATGTATAGCAATGTGGCACCAGATACGGCATGCAGCTTGCAGTCTGAAGTCAGAGATTTTGCTGCTTGGTCACTGTACTTATGGCCAGTCTGTCATTAAATAGGATTTTTTCTTTTGAGATCATATACACACAAGAAAAAAAAATTAGAAAAACTATCTGGTTGTCCTCAGAGGCAAGGTAAAAGTTCTGTCACTGGAAACTTCTAAATTAAATGCTGTGGTATATGCTTTACTTCTCTTTTATAACTGCAGAAAGACAATTAAGAATGGCAAGAAACAAATGCCCTAGGCATGCTGTGTGATATCATCATCAAAAGTGGTTATTTTGCACAATGAGAATTAACTGTACTACGGATACCCAGAGAAAATGTACAATATCTTATGCTGATATGAAACAAAACAGACATGATATAGCTTTTTTTGTACTTAAAACCTGTATGTTCCCTTCCCAAACTTAAGTAAAAAGCAAGCCCACCCTTTTCCTCCTTTTACACAGAATAACGTTTAGGTTCCAACCCTCCCCTTTCAAATAAAGTGCGCTGTCCATGGCAGACCATAGGAGTAATGCAACAGGAAAAGCCCCTTTTAGTGTACTATTTAAAAAACAAACTGGAGTCGATTCAGCTTTCCTCTGGGTCTTGGGAAAGAGGAGAAGCTTAAGGGAGGGGGAAACGCCCCTTCAGTGTCACTGTTGTTAATAGACATAGCCTTCGTTATAGGGGTGGGTGTTGCAGCAGCCTCCGTCCTGCATGTAGACCATGCTCTCATCAAAGTGGGACAGAGGCACAGTGTCCTCCTCATTGATGTGGCGCTCCATGTCAGTCTTCAGTAAGGGGCGCTGGTTGTCGGGAAAAGCCATGGAGAAAAGCGCTTCAGGGTCACAAACAAACTTGTAGACGTATCTTTCTCCAGCCACCTTGGGACAACAGAAGGGGAAAAAAAGGTGCAGCATAAGGCCTCATGTTTTGCAACTCCAAGTTCAACAGTCTTGTAAAGAACTCACCTTTGTTACACAATTAATAATGTGACAGCAGAACTGGTAAGGCAATGATCTAGCAAAGACAAGAGGGATCTGCCAAAGCAGACTATGCAGAATGCTCTTGATTTCGCCACACGTGACATCTTGTCGGAAGATGAACTAAGTATTCTACTTCTAAACATTTGTTTGCGATCGTTTCCTATACTTAACCACAAATGGAACTGTTCTTATTGGAAAATGTAAACAAATTGCCACTACAGTAGCAAAATAAAATTACACCCTCTGTGTGCAAAGTGGAAAAAAGAATCACATTGCACGACAGAGATCTGAATTTCACTTTACACAGATTGATTCATACTTACGTATAAAAGCACTTTAGTTACAGTGCATGCTGATTGTACAGGGACAGCGTAAGCAAATACGTAGGCTAATATGTACTTAGCAATTGCTCATGCAAAGCTGGGACATTTGGATTTGCTTATGGAGGGGCAATTTGTCCAAAGATCCTAAAGTTCTCCCTTAATCAGAAACAGCCTTAAATGTCTATGCTTCAATCTCCTAAAACCTAGAGAATGATAAAAACAACTCAGAATTGTTGTCTTTTTACAAACAACAAACAGAAGTCAATATAGTGTCTTTTCAAGTAACTTATTTAAAAAATTGTGCTTAAAAATATGCATTAGATTGCATGTTCACAACTTATTAAAATGATTGTAAAATAAAAATCATATTGCTTGCTTCTTGAAACTCTAGCTACCATAGCAATGAAGTGAGTTAGTGAAGATGGAAAAACTGTTGTAAACTTAACAACTCTCCTCTTATGGGTGCAAAACAGTTTGAAGCACCTCCTTAAACTTTCAGCTTATTTATTCTACAAATAGAACTTGGTAGGGACTGTATCTGCAGCAAAATTCTTAATATAAAATAAATGTCAGCAAGTTTGATAGACTAGAGGTTGCATTCAGAAATCAGGCGTTTGCACAACCTGCTATAATTGTTGATTTAAAAAATAAAGGAGGGAAAATATGCATACAAACTTTGCCATAAAGAAACCTGCTTTGCATCTACAACCCCCGTTAGTTTTTAACATACACAAACTGGCCAGATAGAGTGATTCCAGGAAAAACCTGAAACATTGTTATGTCAGAAAAATAAGCATACAAGCTAGCTTTCAAAGCGTGTGTTAAACACATTCTTGTAGATAATAAAGTAGTAGCCTAGGATATAGCAAGCTAGCTGTCAAAAGTACTTGTAAACTTTCCATGTTAAATGGATGTGTGACTTGGGGCATCATTATCAGCCTTCTGGTATCTCTATCCCTACCTTTTCAACTTGCTTTACTCTGCTACTTCTTTTTTTTGCCTCTGCTGCCTTTCAAGTGTGCTGGCAGCACAGCTGCCTATGCAGCTAAGCTGTAACCTGCAACAAGGAACTCGTCTGCCTGAAGCACCAGTCAGCAAAACCAAGCGCTTCTGCTTCTCCCTGATCAGACCCCGTTTCCCATCCACTTTACAAAGACTCAGTGCACACTTATGTGACACACAAAAATGAATGAGGTGCTGAGCTACTGAAGAACTGTAAGCCAATGCGAGCCCAGATTGTTGTCCAAGTTGACCACTGGTAGTGAAAAAGGAGTGCACTACAACAATCCCATAATCTAAGAAGGAGATCCTGTAAGACTTCACAAAAACTACTGGAAAAGCTGCATAGTAACTTGAGCTGAGAGCACTGTTTCCATTAATGGAACTGGCATATGACAAGTTTAAACATGTTCATCATCGCTGGTCACAAGAGCAATGTGAAAAGACATGGAATAAGTTTTGCAGTCCAAGGTGTTTATTATAATCTTTGATCACACCTGGCATAGATACACCTTTTGTAGATACAGCAGACTGCTCTCTCCTATTGATTTCTCAGTCAATCTACATGATACTATACAGCAAGATTTAAAAATCAGCAAGCCACAGTAGGAGGATGGATTGAATACTGTAAGCAAGACTAGCCTGTAATATATAAATTATTGTTAAATATTTCTCCTAATTCAGTCTGTTATAAATATCAAATTCCACTCTAAACCAGTATTACTACAACACTATTGGTAAAAATATTAAAGTACTTGGTATGTTAATAGGCATAATTATTCTCCCCTATCTGCACTTGGTAAAGTACCCAAGCACTGGGCAGCTAATTCAGATGTGCAAAACATTAATCATACTGTACCCTACCATTTGCCTTTCCCAGCTGCCAGAAAGCTCTTTTGGATATTTTTGAACGTTACTTCTTTCTTTATAATCGTGAAATGCACTGTGCGAACTAAAACCACAAATATTTTTTACATAGAAAAAAAATAACTTAATGCATATTGCTGGACCTAGTAGGTCCAAAAACTTAGTGTTTAACTAAACAGATGAAAAAACTACCTAAGTCATGCAATTACAAGTACTCCTTGTAAACTGACCTATGGATTAACATGCAAGACTGGTGATATGTAATACAAAATTAGCTACTCACCTTTTGCATGATTCCCTTTTCATAATAATAGCGAAGCGATCGGCTAAGTTTATCATAGTTCATAGCTGGCCTGTTTTTCTGAATCCCCCAGCGACGTGCCACCTGCCACAAAAATGGATTAGCAATGACTCGTTAAATGCACTTAACAAGCAGATCTTATCATCAGATACTTTATTTGGGGATGGAGGAGGGAAAAACCCGCAGGTGCAACAAATAGGAAAAGGTTGCCACGACCTGAACTTCCCATGTACTACTATGAATTTTAATTGGATGTACCTCATCATTAAACTTGAAACAGACTTATTGGACAATGTGGTGGAGGGTTAGGGTTTTTCTTTGCTTCTTAATAAAGAAAACCAATGAAAAAATAAAATCATACAAAGAGATGACGGACAAAAAAAATATTTAGCGAGTTCCACCAGAAAACTTTCACAAAACCTTTCTTCAGTTTGATACTATGGATAATTGTACCGTGCCTGCCTTTTCATTGCTGTCTGACAAAAAAAGTAAGTTATTTTAAACACACATGCATACACACTTAGTTCATGAACTAATACAGACTGTACACTTGGAATGACAGCAATGTTGCGATTTTTAGGAGATACAAGTCAAAAGACAACTCCCAGTCTTAAACATTACTTCAGCAAATAAAAAAAAAAGAATTATCTGAGGAGGCAGAATAATCACTTGGAAGAACTATATGGTGGTATGAGGAATGGAACAGAAATTCCATAGTTTCAGTTGTACAATTTCGCTTAAAAACAACAACAACAAAGTGAATTGCAAGTAATTCATTAAACTATTCCAGATGCCTTCTATACCAATATGCCTTCTGCTTTGACTTATGTTTTCTACTTGACTTTATGCTTCCTGTTTTATTGCTAAAGATGTTTTTGGACAAAGCGACCCATTGTTTAAAGAGTTTAACTTTTTATTCCTCGCCTGAAATTTAATCGGCTATTGGTGACATTTCAATTATTATCTGTAAAAATGACTACAATTTCACCAGAGGGAAAAAAAGGCAGAGCTGATAAACTCTTTAAAGCACATTTTATAAAAATGATTGAGAGATGCACATGCATACAAATCTGGAAAAGGGACAGAGTAGCCAAGCAGCTTCTCTGCAGACTGCTCTGCGAAACTTCCCGCAGAAGCTTTTTGATGCAAGCCATGACAACATACAGCACTGAGCAAAATCCATGATTTTGGTGTCCACCTGGACAATAATTTCTAAAATTTCTTTTGAAAGCATTATTTCCTTTCAGTGGTGCAGTTTTTAGGCTTATGTAAATTATCAGACCTCTGCTAACTTCAGCTACATTTTAGCTGTACTGAAACACACCTCCAATCACGTAAATTTATTCCAGCTGCAGATTTGGCCTAACTTTGTCTAACTTTGATTCACCTCTTCATTTTTGTAACACATGACCACATCACTCCTCTTTTATGCATTCCAAGTTTTTTTTCTGCATTAATTGGAGTCCTGAAAGCCCCCAACATAACAGGCTTGCAAAATAAATAAATACACAGCAGAGACAACAAATAACAGCGAGGAATATGTTATATTGTGAGGTATTTTGACACTCCTAAACAAGCAACAGGTCCAGTTCCCATCCCTGAACTATATAGCATTTATCTAGTCCTTCTCTGTGGAAGGGATTCAGGCTTCTACCCTACCTTCCTGCTGAAGGTTGCAGTCCCTGTGACAAGCCTGCATAAATGGACCTATGGCCAATTCTCAGGCTCCCTAGTTCACAGTTACTTACTTTCTGAATGAACTATGGCACTTCAGGAGCTGATACATATTCATTTTTGTTGTCACTCTCTCTACGAGGGCATAAACTTCCAATAAGGAATGGATGGAAAGGTCATGTCACCGACATCCTAACCTGCCACAGCAGAACCAACAAGCTCTTTGATTTCCCTTCAGTTCACACTTGGCAACCAACAGAATTGTGCAACTTCTCATAGGCTATTCTTATTTTAATCGACTGATTCTGTCAGATTTGTGACATTCATACGAAAACAACTCAGATTCCTTTGTACTCCTAGGAACACATGGAGTGAGGCAAGCTTCAAGCCCTCTCCAAATCTTGGATGCAATGCTACTCAAAAACACAAAACAGCTTCTACATAGCCAAACATGCAGACGATCTGTTTAAGTTAAATTACAATATCTAGCTCTTCAGGGAACTACACAATAAGGAAAACTTAGGGATTTGTTACTTTCCGTTCCTTAGCTAATAAAATCTATAAAGTTTTTGCACCATCTACTGGAAACCGTTTCTCAATAAAACTCCTCAATCTTGAAAAGCTGGACATACCCTAAAGACAAGACAAAACTAATACTAAAAAATATAACACTAGGGTAGGGAGGGTAGGGAAGAAAATCATGTACATTATTCACCAAAAAAAAAAAGGGACTTTACAAAGATTTTGCTCTGTTCTGGGACAGGCTACACAATTAAGGAATCCATATAGCCTGCTAAAGACTGCAGACTTGCCAGCAAAGTTTTAGTGTCATATTGCCTAAGACTGTTCTAAGTTCAAATCCTCAGATAGTGCCAGGATCTGCAATGGTGACTATCACTAGGGCAGGGGATGCTCAGACAAACGAGAACCAGCACCAGGGTCCTTGCAGCAACCTGCTTCTCAGCCAGACCATGATGGGAAGGAAAGGGACATCAGTCCTGACACCATCCCCAACTAGTCCAGCATCTCCACAGAGCTGGTAGCAGGCAATGTAAGTAACATGCAAGAGAGCTTTCAGACTGCTAATGCCAGTAGATGGATGGTAAACAGCAGAAATAGCTGGTGGAATGCAGAAGCAGCCATACACCCCCGAGCCTTCCCACTCAGCTCTAACTCAGAGGGGATCCTGTCAGAAAATTTGCTGTGGTCTCCTCTATTAGAAAAAGAAAACCCTGTTCAAGGGGCAAAAAAGTAAAGCAGAATGATACTGCCTTTCGACAACCCTAATTAAATCCTCCCCAACAATTCTGCAACAAAATCCACATACAATTGATCTTCCAACAGTTTCCATGATAGTTTAGAATGCAGGCTAGGTTACATAATATTACCTAATCCAAAACAGTTTACATAATAAAACATTCAATTTATTCCTGTTTATCACACAAGTGAACTAAGCCACGCTTCAGCAACTGTTCATGAATATAAGTAATTTTATCTACCCCATGAGTCCTTCATGGTTCAAAAGAGATATGCATGTGCATGAGCGTTTGCAAGCCTAGGACCTAAGTCTGTACTAAACAATCTAATGCTTCAATCTAATGAATCTAATATTTGGTGTTGAAAGACTAGTTATGGACAAGTTTTCAAAGGATTTTGGAATACAGTTCCATCTATAAAGTGATTCTGAAAAATGTGGATCCCAGAATTAATGCAAACTATTTACCAACTCTAGTACTTGCAACATTTTTATTATTTGGTGGGACTAGGAGCCAAATCCGTGCTTAACCACACCTTTGTCCTAACTGAAGCACTTCCCTTGCCAGTCCTTTCTTTCACCCTTCTAAAACACTCCTGAAATAAGGCCACGTCCAAAGAAGCACAGTTATATTTGCAGGATGGGGCAGTGGATGTAAGGGCATGCTGTCTAACTCACCTCCTCGGGCTCAATCAGCTTGAACTCCATGCCTCGGCCAGTCCACGCTATGAAGTGAGAGTTTGATGGGTCGTCAAGAAGCGCTACCAAGAACTGCCAGAGCTGAAGCGAGCCTCGCCGCTGGTACGTGGGTCCCTCGCGATACATGCCTGGCTCCTGTTTGACATCACCTGCACACAGCAGCAACAACGTCAGAGGGGCAATGCCCTGGAACACCTCGCTCGTTTTGTCAGATAAGCTGGCAAAGCAATCATTAGGGGTAATAAAACAGAGGGGAGAATCAGCCACCCTCAAATGCAACATTCCCCTGTTTGCTGGGGACTTACAATAACATATTAATATACTAAAAAGCACTTAAATTCATTCATGACTTATGGAACGCTCACTAACCCTCTCCCCGTGTAGTTTTGATAAATGCAAATCTCTTGCAAACCATTTTGTAATAACCTCTCTCTGAAAGAACGTGAACTATTTTTGAAGCAACTCTGATATGTGGAGAAGTATGTTTGTGTATTATACTTTGCACAGGTCCCAGTTTTGGTAAAGTAATGTAGGCTTCATAAAGCTGCAAAAACCTATTGAGTGAAACTCTCATGCATGCAAATGCTTCTAAGAAAAATTTGACAAAGTATTTGACGTGGACTTAAACAGCATGTGCTTTATGTATAGGCATGTAAATCCTGCAGATATGCAAGTTCCTCTGTGACATATTGGACTTGCATATGAGCAAAAATTACTTTCACTCATATCTACATATTAAATTAGTATTCCCTCTAAAAAGCAATAAGTTAATTTTTCTAAAATTTGAAGTCTAGAAAAACCTTTTTAAAAACATCAATAACATTCTACTAGCTGTTCCACAAATTGCCAATGAGAATCCTGCTACATCCATACTGTCTTTGTTGTTTTTAAATCATATTTATACTGAACAACTCATGCAAACAACAACAGCTGAAAGGTCTGATGCTGAAGCAGACAGTATTTTTTTCTCCACACAAGGACTGAATCCTAAAAATACTGGTAAAATTCCTTGTTTCAAGTATCAGAACAGCAAAAGCCTCCAATAAACAGTGTGACCTGTTTAATAAGGAAAATCAGGAATTTACATTTAACCACAACATTAGGATGCTCTGACAGCCATTACAGAATGGCTCTGTGTAGTGAAAGGCAGAATAATAATATTAAAAACGAAGCACTTCCTTTTGTAATCAGGAAAGAAAATTGACTCAGTAGCTGTGGAAAACAAATAAATCAACACAAGGATTTTTGGTTTATGTGAGGTTCAAGTTCCAGTCCTGAAAGTCTTTCTTTTTCAAGGACAGTTTTTTCTTGTAATGATAGCTGAGCAATGTGCAAATAGCAAGTGCAGTATTACACAGGATCAAATTCTTTTCTTGTGCTGATCTTTGATTTCAAATGAAGCAGCTGAGAATCTACTTTTGAAACATCAAGTCTAGTCCTGGGCTTATCCAACTTCTGCTTTACTGACCAGAATATGATGACACATCTGCTATTTTTCCCTCAAAACATCATGCTGCAAGTATAAACACACCTATTTGCATCAAGGTATTCTCTCATTGGGCAGTCATAGAAACTAGCAGCAGACTGCTTGCTTTGCAGGCACAAAAATACTTCCCAACATTTATTTCTCTTACTGTATTTGTATTTCTTTTTCATTTTTATTCCTTTTCCTGTATAAAATGCAAATTAACCAAGAAGTTTTTCAAGGAGGACATAGACAAATGCTACTGTTAATGAGTTTAACTTCTTGTAGTAGAGGGTCTGATCTCATTTCCATAAATGAACATATAAATCTGACACTGATACTCAGATCAGATTCACAATCATTTGTGGGGAACAAAATACCTGACATGATGTGCTTTAAAAAAAATTTTAAAAAACACCCCAAACGAGCTCACATTACAAAGCCAGGGTATAAAGCAGACTTTCAATAAATCACTCTTTCTGTGACTGTGTCAATGCAGTGACAATGCAATACTGGATTGAGCAATCTTCAGTTAGGTCTAATATAGTCTAAAATTCTTTATCATAAAAACACATGTGATACTCTGAAGAATGGATTTTTCAGATCCTCATCAAATACAACCAATGCTGCTAAATGTGCCATAGTTTTGTAATCCATAAGTGAGTCTCAGGACAAAACAAACAAAATAAAGTAGGGGAAAAACACCAGTTCTCCAATCCTACGTTTAGCTGTGGTCAAAGACTTGGTCAGAAGTTTATCAGGAAATATCTAATCTTTCCTGCTGAAATGACTAAGGCCGGACATACAGACATTAACACAAAAACTATGAAAACAACACTACACTAGCATGCACAATGCCATTCTAGCAAATTTAAGTAATTGGTCTCTAAATTACTTGCCAAAGTTGCAGACTAACAGAGTCACTGGCAAGAAATGTGGTGTCTATCTACTTTGCTTATAATGAAATAAATCTGAAATCAACGGAGTTACACCAGGAAACTGATTTTACATCAGAGTAACTGAGGATAATTTGGACCATTCATTTTAATTGACCTCAGGATTCCTCTTAAAAAATCTGCTGTAATTGGTAGTGTTGTGAACAGAGCATTGATTTGCTATCAATCCCACTGAAAAATAAACCACTAGTACACTCGACCTAGTGCAAATACATTGGCAGAAACACAAAAATGCCCTACATACTCACTTCCCACTATTCATCACTTCGTAGATAGCAATACGAGAGTCTTAATCCTCAGTAAAACCAAAGCTACTGCTTTCTCCACTGTTTTGTTAATTGTAAGTACAGCTTTCATTAAAACCCAAACAACAAGCAGTATGTGATCACCAGTGCAATGGAAATCCTCTTATTACTTCTCAACAGTGCAGGAACTGAGCTCCTCTGCCACAAGTCTGGGTGCAGCATCTTTCGTTGGCAAAAGTCAAATGACATCCCATTGAAGAGGAGACTTTGGTTTCAAGAGACAAAGGTCAGCTTTGGTTGGGCGCACCACAAATGGTGTGTTAAGGAATCCTAAATTGGAACGTTACTGGGCTTTTTTGATCAGCAACAGAGAAAAGTCCCTCATCTCTTTCTTTTTCATCTCCCTACACAGGAAAAAGAGAGATGTGTCATACATACCGTCAAACTTCTCTGGAACAACGCAAGTGTCATCATAAAACTGCCTAGGTCCCTTTTCATACATACAGCCTGTAAGTTAAAAAGAGAGAGGTGTTAATATAAAAGATGCATGGAAAAAAAAGAGATCACAGGCTTAATGCCAGAGGGAACACTAAGTTATGCAGGAATCAGATTAATATCCCACATCCTTTACACACCGCCTGATCCCAACATTTTGGCCTAAGTACAAGGGTGTTTAACTAACATATGCATTCCCAAAAGACTGTTCATCTCCACCTGCTAAAATGAAAAAACACCCATTTTTCTCTATGATTTATTATAAAATGTTTGCTCATTTCCTGTTTGAACTAGCATGGCTTTGACATTTAACCATTAGTTCCTGCAGGTCTTCTCCCTGCAAGACTAAAGAAGTACCACTCAGTATTTCCTCCTCACACCCACGTAAGTCACCCTCACACACTGCTCTTGATGTTCCCTCCAATTAAGATAATTCTGTAAAATTTTATTTCATCATTAAAAGGCACTCTCTATAATCCAGCAGTCTTTCTAGAACACCTTTCTGTACACATTCCTACTGTTTCCTATTATGCTTACATTTTGCTTAACCAGAACTGTACTGCATATCAGTCTCCATCTCACCAGTGCTACTGAGTAAGGCAAAAAATCTCCTCCTCTCCTGCCGCCCTCTGACCTTTCTTTTGACTGCCCAAGTATTACAGAAGGCTTTCTGCCCTAAGGTTACAGTGCTTGGTTGGGCTGGTTTCCCACTGTGAAGCTGAGGAGGAGGCCCATCTCAAAATCCTTTTTTCCAATATATTGTTTCCCAGTTCCACAGGCCGGGTCTACATTCATGTATTAAAAAAACATTTTGTTTAATGTGCCCACATAACCAAACAATTCAAACTGCTTTGTGTGACTGCCCTGTGCTGCCCATTATTTACTGTTCTATCTTTGAACCATAAAGTTATCTATTAACTTTGTTCCATATCTTTACTGAAAATACTGAATAGCAACACTCCTGATATCAATTCCTACAGGACTATAATCCATTCAGAGATGATTGCCCGGTGACAGCCTCTTTTAGATCTGTCAGTTGGCCAGGTCCTAATGTATTTATTGTGTACTTTATTGATATTGCTTTGTGCTAACTTCTTAATCAGAATGTAATGCAGAGGCAAATTGAATGCCATAAAACGTCTAACTATATGATACAAGCATCTTTATCAATCAAAATTTTATTTTCAACAAAGAACAGAATCAGATTTGACATGACCTTTATTCTGTAAAATTATGTTGACTGATTTCCAAATACAGAAAACAAATATTTAGCAAACATTAGTGCTTTTTTACGTCATTCATGAACATTTTGCCACCTCCAACTGCTTACAAGAGCTAAGATGGGTTTTCCCCTATCTGTGCTGTGATTAAAACTCAAAATCTTTTGCCCTTATCCCTGCAGTTTGTATATTTTTTACTGATGTTTCTCAACTCCCTTATCAAGCTTCTATACTTCATATAATTTCATATAACAGGACTTAGAAATTCCCATCTCCTGTTTTACCTTCCTTGTTAAACACTACCTTTTTGTCTTTATTTCAACCCAGAAGCAGACAAGATTTTGGCCAGATGCATTAGCTTTTTGATTCTGTCTTTACACTAGCAAATGAAGTCTTTCTGGAAGACTTTGGTTCACAGACCTATCTGGATTCTCATCAATCTCAAAAAGAGATTCCTCATGTTTCTGAAATTTGCCCATTGGAGGAAAAACAAATAAGCCCTAAACAAACAAGCAGAAAATAATATATTGTTAAGACAGATAAACTAAAACAGGACAGTGGAGGCTATAACCTCTCTTTCAGTCATCTTAGTTCTGTTAGACTTCTTATTTTTAGTACATATAAAGTGCTTTCACTCAAAATTATTCATTTTGATAATTATGTAAACTCCATCCTACTGAAATCATCAAGAATTTTGGTACATTTCAATTTGGGCACAAAGTGCATTAAAACATTGCAAAAATGCCAACAAAAGGAAAAACCCAAAACCTTCACTGAATTTAAAGTATAAAATGAATTACTTAACAGAGTTAACTGAGTTTATCATGCTAACAGCCTGGAAAAGATCACTTGAGCAGAATGGGTGAAACAGATAAATTTTTAAGTGTCTCTTCCTTTTAACTGCAAGAGGCCTTAAAAAGCGGAATGAGTTAATTTCATAATATAATTGCGTCTATCCTGATCTACCCATGGCAATAAAAGAAACTACAAAAAATTCAGTTTCATTAGAAACTCAGCACTGAAAAGGGAAAAGAAGCAAATCTTCCCAGCAGCAGAATTAAACCAGTGAACCCCAAATACCCCCAGGCTTTTTGAATTTATACATTTCTCTGATACAAAAGTGATACATAATAAAAAACTTAACTTCTGTTCTGTTTGGGTGAGCCAGGAAGCCTTCTTGCCTCATGTAAATGGAATGGCAGCTAGGCACTTCTGAAAGGAGAAGATGACAATGCAAGTCAAAAGATTGTCTGGAATTAAAAGTGTGCAGGTTATCGATGGGACAGGCTACAAGCAGAAGAGCAACAGAAAAGGATGCAAGTTACAGTGAGAGGGAACCTGTCAACACACAGTCAGCATTTCAGAGCAGCACACACCACGCATGGCCAAGGAGAAAGTCATGATGGGGGACTCACAGATCCTACCTACAATAGGCACTTAAACTCCAAACCTTTTGTAATCAACTTTGTTAAAAGCTGACTCCCATGGCAATTACACTTTGGACCATTCACAAAAAAAATGCGCACCAGTGACCATGACTATTTTAAACCCTACGCTTGTATATCTATCTTTATAACTAATTCAACCCAAAGTTTTCATTCAATTGCACTGAAAAGACTGCCAGTCACACTGGAGACTTATAAACTCTACATTTACACAAGGAATGTCAAAGTGGATTTAGAGTAGGATAATGCTTTTTAGACTCTGATTAAGGACTTGAAGGATTAATGAAATTTTCTGCAATCGCTAAACATTTTATTTAGAAATTTAGGTCTATCTATATCACTCTCCACTTGTATGTGTTTAAAACAAAAATGACACCTTTCAAAAAAAAATACTGTGCATATTCTAAGTCATACTGATATTTATTTGCTATTCTCCACCTCTACTCAAATCTGCAGGAAGAGTGAGAAGAGCCAAACAGAACTAATGAAAAATGTATTCTTTAAATGTCTTTCTTTCTTCCCCGTGTCTTGCACTGTCCCCAAGTAGTCACATCCTGTGCACAGGGACTTGCAAACAGAAACACACGGTAAATGTTTGCCCTTCTAGACCATGTTTAACCTACTTCTTGGATATCAAAAGTCTTGCTTAACAAAGTCTATTTGATCTTGCGATGAACTCCTACCCTAAGCTATGCAATCTGTTACCAGTAACTTGTAACTCTTTAAGAGATGCAAACAGAGGTCGAAAGAGCAGACATTATTTTTCCAACACTGCCTACAGACTCTTTCAGACTGTGATTCCAAATTTCACTGTTCACTGACTAGTGATGAGTATCAAAGATTTGGCAGGATAAGAAAATGAGGTTTTACACTGACTTCACAAACAAGTGAAACACAGGGCAGTAATAAGTTTCCTCTAACAGTCCCTCTTGCACATCTGTGCCAAACTCTTCATTACCTCCTCTCTCGATAAAACACTCAGTGCCTGCCTCCTCAGGCCTAGAGAATCTCTAATGTCTCAGGCAGCTATTCTGAGCAACCACAGGAATCAGTGACTCAGTGATCACCCGAGTCAAGTATAGCTCTGCAGACTAGAAGTCAAGGCTACAAGCAGTGCTTCACCTGCAAGGAATCATTCATGTTACCAAGTAGATTGAATTCTAAGGAGAATGGAAAAATCTACGTAAAAAAGAGGAAGCTGTAGAACTGAAACAGATGCTATTTTCTATTTTAGGTAACACTTCTCTAGTATTGGCAGCAAAGCCCTTTTTGACTCATGAACTCCACTCTTGCAAAGTGATAGAGCAGAGTACACTGAATAAAGAATTATGCAAGCATCCACGAAGTTGTCTTCTTAGCCAAGTCAGGGTTTCATCTCCCATGTTCCTAAGTCAATTATAATTAACATCTGGAGTCTCTTTAAGGCAAGCATTGTTTGTAGCAACATTACTTAATCTTCTGGTTAGCTTGTGCTTAAACAGTCCACAGAGGACCAAAAAAATACAGCAAGGAAGAGTTTATTTCTCGTAAAGTAACTACAGTCTTGTTATCCTAAAGTGCTATCAGTTAATTTATGACTATCAGAGTGGGTCAGACTCTAATCAAATTGTAGAAACATTTCCAAAGTGATTATTCAATCAAATGACTAACATGGTTAATTAGGAGCCATAAACATTGCTCTGAAGTTCATCAAAGTAATGACTTGCCCAGAAAAATTACTGCTAATTAAATTGCCTGCTGCTTTCATTTCTACCTTATCTAATAAAAAGTCCAACCAATGAAATTTAGTATTGCAGTTTTAAATTGTACTAAATGCTTGACTAAGACCCAGAAGTATTTTTACATGCTAAGCGGAGCTACTTCAAAAGAAAACATTTTACTGTAGAAATTATAGAGCAATTATATGTTTTCTTCTTCTTAAACCATTGTCTCAAGACAACAAGTAAGACAGAAGCAGGCATGAAATACTTCCAGGGCAAGATCCAAGTGTTTGAGATTACTGATTTATCATCTTTTTGCAAGTTTTAGTGTTTGAAGAAAAATGCGCCTGAATTTAGGCACACAGCAAGCTTATTTCAGACTGTTAAGAAGTAATTCACATTGTAAGGTTACACCAGCTCGAGAACAGCAGAACCCCTTAAAAATAAAACAAAACAAACTAGCTAAAAATATGGAAATGTAAAAAAATTGCTTATCTTTTATTATCAGTTTGGAATACTTAGGGATCATTCTTCATTGCTCTTCTTATTAACAGAAACATAGCAGTCATCTTAAAACAATGAGTATGGTCTTATATCATAGACCATAAAAACTTTTTTTTCTCAATAGGTGCAGTTTTAAAAAGTACACATAATCTAGACACTGAAAAAATGCCTTCTCATCCGGGACCATCACAGAGAAAAATAATGGAAATAAGCTCTGCTATGCCTTCATCAAAATACAACCAAGCAGAAAAAGCCCAAACAGACTTTCTGAGGACAAGAAAAATCTGCTATTGAACTTAGCAGGCATTCTAAGGCATTCTAAGTTTCATTATTGAGTAAGACACTTGAGTGGTCCCCTGGTAAGGTAGTTCATACTTATCATGTCAGAATTTAAGGGGTTAGGTTGTCTTAGTCCAGTATAACTTAGAGCAGGTAAAGAATCCTTAAATCCTCTTTTCTGATTGTTTTTTCAGAGAGAAAGATGAGATTTCATTCCCACAATCCCACCTTGCACAGAAAAAACCAGAATTTCAGCTTGTGTCCCTAGCCAGAATAGACACAGGGAAGATGGACTTCTGCAGGCAAAGGGATGAAATGACAAGACTGTATTCTATGGGATGAAGTGACTGTCTTCTTCTGAACGAAGCAAAGCAGGACTGGAAACTTGAACCAGGATTTATTCTTCAGCCGTTCCTGTTGCTGACCTTACACACCCTCCCTAACTAAAGGGACAGGTTGTTATGTTACACTCTAACTCTGAATCACTCTTCAGTTCACTTTATCAACATCAGCCAAAGATCTGGAGGCCCAGGGCACACCCCATGTGCTCGTGACAAAGCACAGTGTGATACAGAGGCATTGCAATGCACGTGGAGATGGAGCTTTAGAAGGCACAGGCAATCTGAAACAAGGTGGGAGAAGAAGGGAACTGCCTACCTGGCCTCACCCTCCATGTGGCAGCTCAGGTGAAAACTGTGGTGCACTGGCAGGCAGCTGCCTCAGTCAGGGTGTCTGTTAACAAGTCACTCAAATTCACCAAACACTCAACTCATAGTGAAACATGCCTACTTCCCTATGGTTTAAAACAAAGGGATGACAGTAAGATTGGAACCTTCTTACTGTATTCCTGCCCGCTTTTCTACTTCCACTTTATTACCAAGTAAGTCATATTAGAAGCAGATTCCATAAGGAGCTGTTCCAAAAGGAGCTGTTCCCCAAAACTTTGAAGGGACTTCACTGGCAATCCTACTATATTACTTATACCAGGTCCTTCTAAATTGTCCTTTTGGCCTGAAAAGTAATTATGTGAATTTTTACCCCTATTTCAGTAATTCAGAGTTTGTGTATCTATACAGATAGACTTAAATGTGACACTTTATCTTCCCATAGAGAAGAAATCCAGCACACGCAGATTCTCTCCCTTTGTAGTACTGGGTATAGGAGGGCATGCACAAGTCCCCCAGGTAGCTGGGACAAACCTGGTGTCACCCCCATGTGCCAGTCTGACCCTGTGAACACACCAGCCATCCCTTTGCTGCCTTTCAGAGCTTTCCTTGCACAGTACAAGCACTTCTCAGCTACATGAGCAGGTGGCTGGTGTACTGGGAGAGATTTTTACCAAGTGCAGAGACAAAAGTAACCTTTTAAAAATAAAATGTTCAAACTAGAACACATCATACTTTTGGCATTAAATTTAAAACATCCCAATATCACTGCAAATAACTTTTCTGTTCATGGATTTCCAAGAGCGCTGACAAACTGTTTATAAAGGAGCACTTCATCCACCACTGAAACACATGCAGCCTCCTGGTGGAAAACAGCTGCTTACAACACCATTAAGAAGTTCTGACCAGCTCAGGGGTGAAGATAATAATGAAATCACCAGGAAAAAAAAGGACCTTCTTAGGTAAGAAAGGCAATTCTTCAAAGAAGATCACAACAAATCACTCAGGTAGCATCAGGATTCACTAAGAAAAATGCATGATTTGTGTTTTGCAGGGAGAAGTAACAAATTATTCTTCTGGATTTTTAAATCTGCAGAACACACTTAGATTCAAACTCATATCTCCCCAAAAGGAGATATTCAGGTAGAAATACTGGACCTAATTACCAACTCCTTATACAGGAATTGTTTTAGCATATTTCACCACTCAAATGCTGGTGGATCAAGTTTTAGTTCAAACACCTTTAAAAGCTTTATTCCCTCACAAGCCATTTAATAAACAGAGTCCTACAAAATGGTAAAGTCCTGGCAATACAAAAGTCAGCATTATTTTTTTAGTAGCAGATTCAGCATGAAAAAAATGTAGTTACACTGAAATTACATGGGTGGAAACAGATAAAAATTCTCTAAAAATCTATTTAAAAACTAGGCAATCTTTTCCCAAATCATTATGCAATTTAGAAACATTCAGAATGGAAGGTTTTATTCATTTTCTCTGTCACCAGCCTTTGTGCCAGCAATCTAGGAAAAAAAAAATAACAACTTAAAAGTATGTGCACTCATAGATACACATACACTTCCTTCCAAAAACAGCTAATTAAAATTGTTAAAGTTTAATTTCTTACACCTCACTGCACAAAAACTTGTCAGAGAATTAGGTTTGGCCCCATCGGCTCATGTTTAAGTGGAAATATTACACACACAGAAAAAAAACCTTAAGCAAACATCTTCCTTTCCACAACTTTGGTTTTCAGATCTATGACAACATCTAATGCATTTTGTGAGACCAGATGTCAACAGCCTGTCTAGGCGATGTGTAACTTTTTGTACAGCAGAACAGGAAAACAAAGGCTCATACATTCAGCTCTGAATTGAAATTCCACATGGAGCTGATCTTTTGAGCATACTTTAAAATCATGTATTTGCTTTTATTAACCTCAGTAACTGTAAAATGTATCTTAAACGTTTCTGTCCTTTGAATTCAACAAAAGACAGCAGTATTTTCTCTCTCCCTCGCTCCTTTTGTTGGTAATCTTACTGCAAAAATGTCTGTGTTGCTTTTTCTCCCCCGCCCCGTTCCCTGCCTGTAAAATCGAAGTTGGACAAACACTGCACGGCTGAAGTGACATATTTGAATGGAATTCAGACCAACCAGTTCCTGTTTATGTTTCTGATTTGAGAATGTAGCCTTCTCATTCACTATACATTAGAAACACACCAAGGCCATAAATGGTGTCAGGTTGCAGGCAGGCAGGGCCAAGCAGCATTAATCATTACTTTAAGGCAACTGGCAAAAGCAGCAGCTGAGGGAACACTACACCCTTCAGCTCTGCATAAATGGACATTCCAGGGTTTGGCGTGTGTGGGTTGGCTTTTTTTTTTTTTTTTTCCCTTCAGCATCCATTTTATGAATGAAACTTCAGGCTGCACAGAGTCCATTCATATAAAAGCTGTGCTCACAGGGCTCAGTCTCTCGGGATCAATTGGTCTTGGGCAAGGCTGATGTGATTGGTTTAAGGCAGGCTTCAGCCTTCCATTACTGATTTAAAATGCAGCCTGTGTCCATTTGACCTGCCTTAATGCACAAAGAGTAAATCCAGACTGCGCTCTCAATCCTCAAATCAAATCATTAGCCAGTGCCACTTACTGTAACTGTAGATTTAGAGGATATTTATCCATTTCTTTGAAAAACAGGGACTGCAGGACTATTTTTCAGATCGTATTGTCTGCCTTGATAACAAAAATACATATATGGTCTCCTGCCTATATATTCACACTAACTTGGTATTCAGGTTTTCCTTTGTTCACAAAGATAACATTGCAAAATGAAATAACTTCTATTTACTATTTAGATTTATTTCAGACAGAAATATGAATAGAGGAAATCAGCTGTATTAACAGCAAGTGAAAAGTTAAATTTGTGCCTTTCACAGCAATCTTCAAGTCCAAGTTTCCCAAGTTTCCCTGTCAGATACTCTTATTTTCTGCTGCCATACAGTCCAACAGCAGATTTGTGTTTTAAGAGCAAGTACAAAGTCCAATGCAGCTTAACTATTGAAAAAAATTCATACTCATTCACTGAAGCAACACAGCAAAGACAAGTTCTCAAAACACAAGGATGCAATATTTTAAACCACAGGGAAAACTGCCAAACCAAAATCGAGGAGGGGAGAGTTCTTAAACCTCCTAACTTGAGCAAAACCTTGTCCCTTCTCCCCTCCTGCCTTTATGTCATCGGATTTTCATTGAGAACAATTGTCCTTCTGTGTATAAGGATTTCTTTAAGGCCATAAGGAGATGTAGTTTTGAGATGTGTGTACTGAAGCACCATATCCAGGAAAAGGATGGAGCCAGTTCTGTTTCACAGAGTATTTTACAAAAATGCATTCAAAAATACTGCAAGTATTTGCAGCCTGATAAAAAAGGAAAAAAAAAAAAAGGAAAGAAAAAGTAAAGTTGGAGAGAATTTGAGGAAAAGACTAACCAGCTGGAAGATTTTTGAAGCAAGATGCAAGATCTCAACATGTCACACTAACAGAGCATACACACAATCCATCTACAGTGACTGAGAGGTGACACATTAATACCAAGAAACTGTTTACGAAGAGGTGTAGCTATAAGCAAGGGGATGCAAGCTATCAAAGAGAATATTTAGACTTATGATCAAGAAATATTTCTTAACTGTGAAGTCTATTTGTCTGTGAAAAAATCTCCCGGGGGAAAAAATAATAGTAGTAATACTTCATTCAAACAGAACTTTATATTTTCAGAGCACAGTACAAAACTTAACCAACCAAAACCAGTAGTGGAAGCATGGACACATGACTTGTGTCACTTTAAATGCTGTACTGGTCAATGCACTAGAGAATATCCTGGAAAAAGCAAACCAGCACTGTCTCCTATTGACTTTTTCACTTCACATTAGCATCTCCAAATATCTAAATTTTGCCTTCAGAAGTAAAATAGAATAACCAACTGTTAAAAAAAGAAATGCAGGGAGAAAAATTAACCTGCAAATAAATATAACCTGAAAAAAATTTTCCCCTTGAAATTTCAATTCAACACTTTATCTTATGCTATTCTGCAAACTCTCAAATTTAAGAATATGTTGGCTGATGCCTAGGGAAGAATGAGATACTAGGAGTCTTTTTCCACATTAGTACCCACTGACTTGCTTTTCAAAAAAAACCTCATCAGGTATGTGAGGGGACTCTTGCATTTTATTCTGTTTCCTGTCATTAGGTAAATGAATTTATAACATGGATGGCAGAATGGTACCAACATTCTATACCTGTATGAGCAAACTTAAGAGGTTAAAAAGTATAATAATTGACAATTTCCTGCACAAACTTTATACAAATATCTTGCTGCAAATCTGATACAGCCTTTTGCTTCAGCACTCTCGTCTTGAGTGCACAGGTCAAAACTCTTTGTGGGAAGGACAGCCATGCTGCAAACAGCTTAGCAGGTGGAGCCCCTGCCTCATTTGTTACAGAGGCTGGAAGTTGTCTATGTACTGAGGCAGAAGTTTTCAAGAAAAGAAAAGATAATACAGCTGAATGGTCAGCTTTAGGCCCCAGTAAAGCTCATTCCAGCTCCAACAAGGTTTCTCAAAGTAGCCACATTGCTTTGGCCAGATTTTTGGTATTATGTATTTTTATACTGCCTATACTGAGACCCTTATCTGATGTTGCCATAATTCTTCATCTAGAAATACAAAGAAAGTCCCTAGGAGCTACGATTTGAACATACGTAGTACATCATGTTTTTTTTAAAAGTCACCCACTTCTAACTGGGTATCCAAAACAAACTGGTTTATATATCTTACTTGTCTCTTGGCCTCTGCTCATTTCTCTTGACAGAGGGACAGTTCCCCATCCATTCTCATGTGCCAACACAAGGTATTTGCTTGTGGGGCTTCAGGAATTATAGGGATAAGCAACTCAGAAAGAAAGACATGGAGGCTAATAATTCTGTCTGGAGAGTTCATTCTTTAAGTGATGTGACTAGTGTCTCAGAAGTGACAGGGAGAGAATCCAAATTTTCTAAGGTCCATTCAAGCGTATTAATTGTGAGGCTACCCTGAAATGAAACTGTGAGAACAGCCCTGTTAATGCCTGTAACACATTCAGGAAGTACTGAATCTATCTAAATTTCAACAGAAAAATTCCTGGCAATCACTAACTGGTATATGCAAGCAACAGGTCCTTCTCTATTCATCTCCATTATCACTGTGTGACAAATTTCAGTTTTCAGAGACATGGCCACAGAAATATCTCAACCAAAATAACTATTTCAACTGGGAAAAACTGAATATAAGACTTAACAACTTAAGATGTCATTTTAAAACTTGATTTTTAATATTAATTGATACACACACAGCTAGAGTCATACCTTAGTATATTTGCAAATACACTACATCATGTACAAAGGGTTAAGCCTGTGAAGATCCTGCTTCAAAAATAAAGCACAGAAGAGACATGCTATATCAAGTTTGGCCTTTTTGTTTAAGTACCTGAATACATGACTGAATTCTGGAAGTGCCAAGTGTAGAGGCATGCCCACTATTAGGCCTTGTAAACAAAGGTCTTAGGAAGCCTTTTGGTGTATATTCATTAACGAAGCAAAATTTCAAAGCTCTGTATGTCCTTGGCTGCACTTCCGTGACTGAAGTTGCTAGATTTACCGTCAAGTACTAAATACATCTGACTGTCAGACACAGTGTGTCTGACAAATAAAAAAACAAACCAAAACAAATCCATGCCAGAAAATGTCTGATTGAACATGTATGATGCACTGTGACTTCTAAAAGCGTGGATGGATAAGGAAGAGCCTCTACTCTGTTGACATTTTTCTTTTTCCATTATCTCAAACATCTCCATTATCTCTATTCTGCAGTAGAAATTGCATACCTGCAATTACAATTACAACTAATTGATCTGCCATTTCCCATGTCATAATTAATGTCATGTTTTAATAGAGTTGTAATCATTCTATAATAATGCTTTTCATTCATCAGCTTCGCACAAAATATAAAAGAATAGTGCACAAAAGCGATGAACTTTTATGAGCCCCTTTCAAAAACATCCCAAAAGGAACATCTCAGTGCATTACAATGAACTTTTTAAATATGTTTCTGTATTCTTATCTGAGCTACAATAAAATACAATAAAAAAAGACTTTTTACTCTGGCATTCCTCCTTCCCTGAACATCCATAGGTGAAAAATGAAATCAATGATTCAGTGACAAATACATTATGTTTCCTAGGGGGTTATTTAATGTACTCTTAGCAAGGATGGAAAATTATGGTTTCTAGAGAACAGATGGTAACAAGACAAAATATCAACAGACCACAGTTGTTGACTGCAATTTATGGAGTCTACAGATGTGTCAACTTAAATGCAGTGATTCTGAGGCCAATAAAAGTACTTCCTGATACCAACAGATTAATTTTTCATGACCACTGGTTACACAGCTATTACATTTTTAAAAACTAATCATTCACCTACAAAAGAAGCAACAATTTTGCTTGAAGATCATTATTATAAAGTGGAATGTTGTTCTTGCTAGCACAAAATAAATAGGCATGACAAGACTGGATACAAGTTTGTACATCTTCATTTCAGAATAGAACTTCTAGCTCTCTTCCATACAGAACATTCTAAAGAAATATGAATGTTAGCGGCCAATCCAGGTTTAAAATAACAGTATGCAATAAGGAGATCCCACTTCTGAGCCAAATAAGAAGCATATTTACAAAAGGGCCTTTTTTGACCTTTAATTTAGCAGGATGAATAACGGTGCATGTGAAGGTTGCAAGGGACTGGCAGTGCCTGAAGCTGCAGTAACCCATTTATTACCCACTGCCACATGAACTACACAGTCTCTCCTGTATGCTCCAGTACTAGAGATACACAACTCCACAAAGCCACAGATCTCAGAACCTTCATGATTGAATGGACTGAGTTCTGGATCTGATCCTTGTAATATGATTTCATTTTTATCTTGTCTTATATTTCAGCTTGGAGAAATATTTCACGCCTGGTCCCCTTCCTGTTAAGGGCTAACTCAAACTTTCCTAAGGATTGGTTCTTTGTTTGTTAAGAATAAGAAAGGAAAAAACAGCTATACTTTCCAAATTCCTCTATTCCAACATTGAGATCAACACTGTAACAAGCACTTTACACTATGAAACCACAAAATACCCCACCAAATAGACAGTGTAAAGTTAGCTACATGAAGAAAATAAAAACACAGCTCTACACTGTATCAAATAGCAAGATAGTTTTTCATAAGCTAAAATTTCAAAGGACATTCCAATTCAGCTGTCATATAGCCTTTGGAAAGTAAACTGCAAAAGGCTCTTGCCAGAGACTGAACCGGAAGGAAAGCCCTGGGAGTACAGCAGCACCAAGAAGAAGGAGGAGCCAGACTTAAGTCGGACAGAGACATCCATTCCCCCTGCCCAGGTCAGCATGGATGTGTACAAAACCTGCAGAAATCACTTACACTAAAACAGAAAAACATTTTGATTGTATTATCTTGGCTCCAAAACCAATCAACTGGTAACCCCCTCTAGAGTACTCATGTTTTAATCTCAGCTTCTTTTCATACCACCTTCCCAGCTTTCCTCTTTGTAGCTTCCTTCGCCTTGTTACTTGGTACTCATTGCTAAATTTTTTTTTTTCACTTCCTAATTCTCTCATTCTTTTCCCAAGTATAATATAAATATTATATTGAAATTCTGTCAAACATTTACAATGTTATTCCCTTGATTTATTTTTCTATCTTTTCTATTGCTTATCTTTTTCTATTTTCATTAGAAGCTATTGAGAGCAGACTCTGCCACCACCTCCTCTGTTTTGTACTGTCTGTAGAGCAATAAGGTTCCATTCCAGTTGCCCCACAAGCACAATCATAATAAACATTATTAATAGCAACAACGTATTCTCTACATCAGCAACCTGGCATCTCAGATTATGTACCTCCACAAAACACAGCAGTCTGCACAAACTGAGAAGCTGACACCAATTTGGCCGATTCTTCTCCCTCATCGGTTTTATAGCTGTATAAACCCCACTTCAGTGGAGTTACTCCTGATTTAAAGTAATGCAAGCAAGAGGAGAAAGAGTCCTCTATTTCTGGCAGACAAATGGAAGAACTCATAAAATGAAGCACACAAATTTTCAGAGGTCAAAGATGAGTTCCCCCTTAACAAAGCAGATTTGCACCCATGACTTTCTTCCTTGACTCCTTTAACGTTTCTTGAAAGATTTCTAGGAAATAAAACCCTTTAAAGAGCAAGAAATGGTGGCACGAGTCACACTGTATTATGTAGCAATCTTAATACTTTGTAAACTGTCTCAGACATAATTTGTGAGATGTAAGTGTCGAAAGAGCAAGTTTCAATTCATATGATCAAAACATCAATAGCACTGGCTTGGACTCACATATTCCTTTGCTATGCAGAATGAAAGGAGAATCTCACCTACCTGAATCATATGCAAAATCCCTAGGTTCCTGTTTAATCATCAGAGGAGGGGGGAAATTTTGACTGGCTGCACTGCCAACCATAGCATTGTGTTCATAAACTGGATCGTGGTACTCCTGCTTGAAACCTTGAGGCGGGAAAGGGATGTTTGGTTCAGACATCTGGCGCTGATATATTGGACGTCCTTCCCTTGGCATTGCAGGCAAAGGTGGGAAAGAATTGCAAGGTTCAGAGAGCTGGCGGCGAAATCTAGAACACAAATTAGAGGTCATGTAAAAGACTTGAGCTACATTCCATTTCCCAAAGATCTTCAGAAGTCATTATTAGTGGCTGTATCATTTTCTCAATAACAAACATTTTGCTTATGATCATGCCAAGTGCTCCCATCAGGATCACTGTGATTGTACAACAGTGGCAAGCAAAGAAACAAAAATCCCACCTATTAATACCCGCTCTAAGACCTGTCCCCACCACATCCTCTTTGCTTTCAATACGTTCCCCTAACAGAAGAGGCATACAGGAAATGCATCAGCTTCAAAACAGTAGAAAGACTGATATTCTGCCACAGTGACATGAAGGAGGCATAGGTAGAGTTCTCTGCTCTTTCACAAATGTTAGCAACATCTTGCTCGTGCTCTAATTTACCCATCTTACTGTTACAGGGAAACCATTCTGACCACAATAAACACATTTTGAATAGAGTATTGTCTGCTCTAACATTTGGAAACATTCCAGGGTAAAAGTCTACTGTTCTTTCTTCTCGAGGGTAGTGCCATGAGAGATCGATGGCACTGCATTCCATCTGTAACAGGAAGGGAATGTCAGCACCTCAGTAAAAGGAGAGAGTACAAATTTTTGCTACAACAATTACTTACTCTTCTGCCTCAACTTTTCCTCTCAGTCATTTCTACATGAAAGTTGTAATCTGTACAAGCCACACTGCCATTTGCTATGCCCAAATGCTCTTCAGTAGACGTAAGATAAGTTTTAAATTATCTTGATTTACATGCAATGCTACTCTCAAGAACCTATGCTTGTTTTTTCTTCCATAAAACCTATCTACCTACCTGAACTAAAAGGCCTGAATGTAATTACTGGGACATCTGCAGGTTCAGAAGCATACAGAAGAATACCAAGATGCTCTTTTCCCACTGGGCCCTGATGAACTGCATGATGTCTTCCTGTTATCTCCTGCAGATTACCACAGTAGTAATCACTACAGCACTAACAACCACCACACTAACCAACAGCAGATGCAATGTTCTTGCAAAAACCTGCTTAGTAGTCTTGTTATCACTTATTGTAAACAAGACACATAAAAGAAGTAACTTGTGCCTTTCTTTGGAAGCTTCTTACTGTCACACAAAAATGAAGACCTAATGAAGATATGAACCAATTGTTTTGTGCACGCAAAAGGCTTTCTGTTGGAGAAAACTGTGTGAGTGAAGCACAATGCAGGGGTTTGATGGCACAAGCAATTAAATCCTTGACTATCAACTCATAGGTAGTACATGTTTCTAAAACAACTTAAACTGTGCTACCATCTGTCATATTACTGCGGTAACTTGTTCTGACAAATATTTACTATCATAGCTTAATTATAAATATTGTGGAAACTACAGAGATATAAACTATTACAATGTAGTAGTGGAGACAAAATGAATTTTTCTAATGCTGCTGTAAATACTATAATTTTTGCAGTGGAAAGAGTACTGCGCTGTAACATTGGGTTTTGCAATTCCACCTACACCTGCAGAAAATAAACTTAGAAACTCAAATGTATTATGAAACAGTTAGGCTGACTGACACTGCATTCATTTCCTTTTTTTCCTTTTTTCATTAGCCAAAAAAAGAAGCAGAAATTATCATTAAGAACTGTCAAGGAGTGAATCAGAAAATTGCAACTTGAAGATAAAATAAGAAACACAAAGCTCACTCGCAAAGCCTCAAAGGAAGTTAATAATACTTGTTGTACTGGAAGCTTTGTATGGAATCAAGCCATTTGTTTATACAAGTGGATTTGTTTCCTGTTGGTACTTGTTAGGACCACTTATCGCTCATATACTCATGCCCTGTATGGAGATGTATGGGCTGTATGTACTAGATACTAATGCTACCCCTACGCCACCAATGCGTGTTCCAAAAAAATTGTGCCTTGAGTTATAGATTCATCTAAGAACTCACAAAGGCATGTCATTTCTTTAAATTACATTTTCTGAATACACTCGTTGTAGTAGTATCTCACCTTGTAAATCAGGAAAATTTGAATTTCACAAAAATATGAAGTACACGTTTGCTTCATACATAAGATTTAAAATAATAAGAAAATGGGGGAAAATATCTTTATATCTTCCACTAAAATTCCATATTTCTTTAAAAATGGAGAAAAATGAGATTTTTTTTTTTCTGCTTGAGTCAGCTATTTTGAATTTTACTAGAACACATGATGTTCTGTAATAGAAGGGAAGCATTAGTGCAAAATGCCTTAAAGAACACGAAAATCAAAGATGGGGAGGAAGGGAGGGAGAGAGAAGAAATCATGTAAAGAACTTACAAAGCTTGCACAGATCAAGAGTTATGGGTACAGAAAATATACTAGGATGTAGGCAAATGTCTATAAATACTCAAGTTAGCGCTGGCATACAGGTTCAGTGCTCTCTTTACAAGTTGCTTTATAACAAAAGACTTTTTCATCTGAGAAGTCTTACTACTGTTCTCTGCACATAAGTCATGTAGTTTCTGCCAAATTTCAGTCTCCTGGCAGCTTGACTTTGGTCAATGTACAGACTTCACTGGGGGCCTTTCTGGTTAGACCACAGTCCGTGGCTGGGGAGGAGATGGGGACTAAGGTAGGTGAAGGGGCCGATTCAGTGTTTCTTGATGGCCAGAAGAGCTTGTAGAGAACCTTGCTGGTATTCATCAGAGCACGAAACAGCAATATTAACATTAGCAACCTCCTTCAGAAGTGATCTGCACAAATCCCCAGAGATAACAGTCCTTATTAGAGCATGCATTAAAATCATGCAAATCACACTCCCAACAACTGTTTTTCTTTTCATGTCTTTCTTAATTTGACAACAGTTAAGAGATAAAACAAGTTTCCGAACATATATATATATCGCTTTACACACCACTGGAATTTTAAATGTTCCACAGCAATCAAAACTGAGCATACAAAAACAGGTTCATGCAATAAAGGTTAGGGTAAATAGAATTCCACAAACAAGTGTTTGGACTGAAAAAACAGGGAAATCCACTGAGCACATCTGTTGCAAAACTGAGCTAAGAAAGAGTTGTCTGGGGATTTCTAACATATCAAAACAAAACAGGGTGACTTAAGGACAGTTTAAGCTTTAATTCTAGTCTCTAACTTTTGTGGCTTTTACTCAGACTAATGTTATTTAAGCACAGTTTATGTTGGCATCTTTTTTTGAAATGCTATATTACAAAAGAGCTTGGAAAAATGATCCACCCTTCTAAACAATATTCTGAAGCCGGAACACTGCAACATGGCCACTTATCCCTTAGATAGGTGAACTGCTTAGCAAGAGGGCAGATATTTATAGTTAGGAACACACTTGCTAGTGACTTCATCAGCTCGAAGGGCTTTCTAGCTTCATGTGAATCACAGAACTATAGAACTGCCCAGGTTGGAAGGGACCTTGAAAGACCATCAGGTTCAACCTTTCACCGGAAAGGGAGCCTAGATGAGATTATCCAGCATACTGTAATCACCCTCACAAGACAGAACCAACATGTCATTTAAATGCTGTATATATATAAGAGAGCGGTAGCCACAACTGAAACACCTTCTGCATGAGTCCTTCACATGTTTTGTGTTTTACCTGTGATCCATAGGGAAGCTGTTGTCTTGAATGGACTGGGATGGAGGGAGGTGGGCAGGGAAAACCCGGTCAGGTTTGGGAGTCTGAGCGGAGTTTGGGGAGGCATGGTGCAGCGGTGACACGGGAGTGCTGGATGGCGTTGGTGGGTTGGAGGGCCTCATTCCCACTTGTGGTTTCTGATCATAGGCACTATTAGTAAGGCAAGGGAAAAGCAAGGCAGGTTATTTTTTCCAAAGAGAGAAGAAAAACCAAAACCATAGCATCAACATTCAGAAAAAAAATCACCACAAGTGCCCCATTTAGAAGCGTTTGGTTATAGTTAACTTATGAACCAGTTTGGGGCAGAAGAATTCTCAACTTAACACTAAGAAGAGCAAGGAAGAAGTCATATTAGAGGCAAGTGATTCAGCACAGCATTTTCTTCTTTGCAGCACAGAAATGTATTTTTAAAGGTCTCAGTCTTACAGTCACATTCTAACAGGAGGTATACAATATACATAAAAGTAGAAGCACCTGGACAAGAGCACAAAGAGCTGACAGTGCCTGTCAAGGCTCTTTTTCTTTTGCACAAACCACAAAGTGAGACAGTAAAACAATACAGCCAGAGGGGAGGGATCTGACCCAGAAAAACAATGGTATGCTGGCTTAGCTACCCATACTAGGATGTCAGCAGCCTCTCCCAACAGGTATATTTTACCCCTCTCTCTCTTAAAAATAAAATGCTGGTCCTACAAATACATAGATGCTAATTTCAAGGGTGTCTCAAATTGGGAAAGGACTTAAGAACAATTTGATCATCCCTGTTTCTAACCAGGAGAAATGCAGAGATTAGGAATATAGTAAGCACAAGTTTGCATACTTTCCTATGTCAGATCCCTTAGCACCCATCAAATCCATCAAGGAATTCATTTGATTTTTGAAACCAAAATAACTCCTTATAACTGGCAAAAGTGCCAGTCTTTTCCTTTATTTCCCCCCCCTTCATATCCAAAAAGTTAAATGTTATAATGCTTTAAGTGCTAACAGTGTTCGTAACACATTAATGAGAATCAAAGCTAGATGAAAGATTCTAAAATAGACTGAAACATCAATAAGAAATCCTTCACTGCTGACACTAAAGGAAGGAGTGGCACATAAATGCAATCAAAAGAAAGTCAATAAGGAATGAAGAGGCATCAAGCCCCTCCACCAGCCACAAATAAATAAAGCTTTTATTATCTATGCCTATAAAAGAAGACAACTTGCTTTTGAGTAAGTACCAAAGATGCAGGGACTAATGAAACACTGTTTTAAAACGTAATCACCCAGGAATATACACATACAACATCTGCACAATTTCTCAAAAACATAATGTGCTGCTCAGACTTGCCAATCCCTTTCCTCTTACACAGAATTCTCTTTCTTAATGTGCATAATGCATTTTGAAAGTACTTTCAACACAACTCACAGAAAACAAGATACTCCTTCCTTCTATTTCACACTTGTATCCTAGGTTTTTAAACTCTGGCTAGCTCCCATGGAGGAGGAATGGAAGATATGCATTTTGATGAAAAACACTGCTTTGAAGTTATTGTTTGATACCAACTGTAAAACAAATCCATCAGTGTTCATCAGCTAAATGCATTATCTCATCAGTCTGTTATCTGCTGAAGAGGTAACTTTTATAAGATCTCTATTATGGTTTTATTACTCTTTAGACAGTCCTCATTTAAACTAGCAGTTCTCACTGCAAACATGCTCCTAATTGCTTTACCTGACATTGTACAGGCACTTTTCCCCATAACTGAACTTGAATGGTTGCTCTTGACTGCAAGCGGAGCCAAGTTCCGAACATGGGCTATGGGGTTCCTTCTTGATTTTCACAGGGAGACCATGAAAAGCCACTGGAAAGAGAAGGAGAATGCAATTAAAAGCCAAGTACAATATCAACAATTAGCTTTCCCAAGTAAGCTCGACATTGCTAATTAAACGCGTGATTAATTAAACCATTGCAATAATAAAAACAATATAGGAAATAAACATTTCAAATATTTCTTTGAGAGTCAACTGAAAAATAGACACCAGAGATCCTTCACATTGGCTATTATCACTTCTATTGTTTAATAGAATGATGGCCAGCATCCCATCTCATTAGCAGGAAAATAACAGCCCACTTATATTTGGCTTAACTACTGTAAATGTTGTCAGAGGCAAAATACTTCCCAGGCATCAAATGTTTCTAAGTAATATCAGAGGTAGCTTTTAGCTATAAATGCAATAGTCGTCCACTTCAAAAAGTGCCACATAAATGACTCCAAAATAAATTTGAGATATAGCAGCCTGAAGTATATGATCAGTAATGTTTTTGTCCCACAGAATGCTTGAAAATTTGCAGTGAAACGTTTAAACTGGATGATTATATGCACTTCTAATTATAAATAACATCTAAAAAAACCCCAGAAGTATTAAGTAATTTTTGTTAAAAATAAGCAAGATAAAATCTTGGCTTGACCAAACTCAATAGTAAATGTGATATAGACACAAACTGAAAAAAAAAAAAAAAAGTCATACTTTTTAAAAGCTAAAAAAACCCCAGAGGGGGTGTGACAAAAATGCAGCATTAATTACAAGCACAAGTTGGTCTGTATTAAGAGAAAGGCCAAAGGTAAAGACAAGGTTAATCAGCAAATTAGTTTATGCCAGACAGCTTTCCTTATTTCATATCCAATCATAACCAAAATTAAAGCAAAAGAAAAATCAAAGTTCATCTGACATTGACAAACCTAAGTAACTGGCTGGGAGAACAAAGGACTAAAATGTATGTAACAGCTTGAAAACACACCTGTCAAGTTTTAAATAAAATGAGGTTGTTAATGCATTATTGAACTCCAAGATGCCTAGAATTCAGAGATAATTTAATCACTGATTTTTGATGTTTTCACCAAAACACCATAGTATGAACATTGCATTCCAGCCTGACATAGACACTTGCATCCCCATAAAAATCCATGTACATGCAGCAGTTCCTCTTAGGGAATCTCAGCAAAAAGTCAGGCTATCATTATATATCAAGTAGCATCTTACCCCTTCTCTTGCACCTGAACATGAGAAAGACAATTTTTTTATAGACATATTTTCTGATATTAATGCATCTGCATACACATGCCAGTGCTCAGTGGGGAGATAACTGAAATGCTGTCTAAGAAGTGAGCATCAGAACCACTAAACTCTGGCATCTGTGAGTAAGGTCTGGATTCCAGACTTTTGCCATGGGTTTTCTCATGGTTGGGCAATGTTCACAAAACTCTTTCATAAATAGATCCTCTCATACCCTATTACATGACAGCTTCTACTACTGCCTTTCAGTTGAGTCATCTGCAACATAACACTATTCTATTTTGCCACGTATTTTCATAAAACTCATAAGAGTTGGCAGAAAACTGCTATTCAGCTTATTATATTTGGTGGATAACAGTCAGTTATGTGGAAAGATTAGAAAGGAAAGGCAGACAATAAAACATCTAGAAATGCATACGCACAGCACAACAACTTAGGAAACAAGAGATGGAAAATGTGAACATCACAAGAAGAATTCTTCCTGAATAAAACTGTCTGAACTCGCACTAAAAAGAAGCCCACATGGACTTCTTGAAAAGCGATTCTCAGATTTAATAATATGGCAAAATGCAGCCCAGTCAGCTTTCCAAAGTAATTGCAAAGTAGGCTGATATCCAACAGTTTGTTTTAGGATGTTTCTAGTAAACTTTTACTGCTGACTCCCCTTTCTATGTCTTGGTCAAATAGTGCATGCCACACATTTAATGCATATGATGGGCCCTGCAACTCTGGGACACTGGCTCCAATGCTAAGGTAGGCAAGCTCTTGAACCTGAATCAAAAAATAAAAACACAACTGCACAAGACTCTTTTTTAAAGCCGGTATCACGTATTTGCACAAAGGCCACATGCTGCTCTGGTTTTTTTTTTTATTATTTTATTTTTACTTTGCTACTTCCTTGGAGTTAATCTGTTATGAAAAATTACTTCCCTTATTTATTTTTAAATAACGGGAGTACAGAGACTCCCACACTACAGCCCTGTGCGGAGAACTGGCTGGGTATTTCATCACAGCACTGAGAGCCTGAACGTCTGCTAACAGGCAGTTTTCCAGCTCACTGGCACAGGCACAAGTGAAAGCAGCACATTCATTTTGTGCAATTTGCTTTACCTTCCCACATGGAGTTGGTGCATGTAAAAGGCTGTTAAGTACTAAATTATTCCTTATCAAATCACCATCATCTGGAGTCATGATCAACACTAATTAAATTACTTTCACTGAACACGGCTCCAGCCTGCTGCCTCAACTGCGAGGTACATTTTATTTTGCTTACTGTACAGTCCTAGTAAGGTACAGGGCACAGTGCTAGAAGGCATCTGTGCTGTAGTTTTAATTAAAGTTTACCTCACCTTCCTCCCAGCCTTATAAGCTAGGGTAAAGTGTATCAAATCAAGTAGGTTAACACCTTCACTTCATTTAGAGAAAGCATTACAGACCAAAGTGATTTTATATTAGATCTTTATCTTAACTACAGCCAGAAAGATAATGTAGCTGTAAAATTTAAAGCCTTCCTCGGGCAGTCTCCTGACACAGTCACCATGTTAAGCTTTATCTGTAACTCCTTAAGTGTACACTTTTAGAGGTAGAAAGGAAAAAAGATAGGCTGATAAAAATACTTACTGCATTTTTGAGGGGCTTTCTTGAAGGCTACTTTCCCTTTCAGACCATATCTTAAGTGTGGCTGAAGATGACAGACTTATTTTAACAATAAAATTTCAAACATTCAAAGTAGTTTTCATATCATCACTGAAACCCTCTGCCCATCACTTCTGATTTTCGTGTGACACTCATTCTATAGTGCACCTATTAAAAGAGAATTTAAACACGTACTCTTTTGCTAAACTGGATTTTATATTATGTTCTCAATCCTCTTTCTTTTGAGGAGAGCAGGGTTGCTTATTTATACAATCTAATTTTAGTGCAGCATACCAGCTACCAACACATTCAAATTAACAAAATGACATTTTAAACAACCAGCTCCTCACCACTTCGTTCTCCCTGATGGTAAATTCATTTTACTTAACCCCAGAACAAAAGTCTCAGCCTATTAAAGGGGCTCTCTACCTTAATAATGATCTTATTAAAAAGTGACCAAGGACCAAGGGCCAAGATTTCATCCCGAGTGATTACTTACAGATAACTACCTCCAACCTTGAAAGGCAAACAATCTTACAATGTGTATTTAGATGGATGTCTTCAACACCTCATCTCAATCACCACGAAAAGTCAGGCTTATCAGTATCAGAAACAGACCCTTGCCCCACAGACCCTGTCTGGAGCATCTCCGAAGCCAACACACAGATATAAGGCAAGCAGAAGGACTGCTACCATCTGTAGCAAATTGATGAAGGTATAATACATTACTGTATGCATATTCTCTGTGCATAAATATATCTATTTATATCTTCAGAGTAAAAGGGCTTGCATATTATACATAATGTGCTGTTGTTCAGACCTAAATTTTATACAAAGCAACAATGATTTCACCACAAAGCAAACTCACACGTAACATGCAAAAACACAGGTGAAACCTGCCATTTGTCCTTCAGGAGTGCTGTTCTCCTTTGCTACCTGTCAACAGCCTAATCCCTGAACATTCTGTTCATAATAACACCCAAAGAATAAAGAACCAAACCACTCAGATGAAGAACAATTTCATTAAGAGCTCTGAAATCAAAGGAGGAATTGGTTTGTCTCAGAGGAGTCTGATATATACACTTTCTAGCCTGAGAAACAGGAAGTGTACCACCTCTGTACACACAGACCTGAATCTACTTCTTTTGAGAAAGCCCTGAAATGCACTGCATTAATCAATGGCTTAAAACATTTTTCAATTCAAGAGATGATTATTCAAGATGAAGCAATGAGGAATATGTTATATGAAACAGCAAGTCATTTCTCCTTTGAACAAATCTCCTTTGAACAAAAAGTAAAACTTTAACTTTCAAACTTCAGATTCCTGCCCAGAACACACGATAAAATCTTATTTCTGAGAAAGAATGGTTTAAAATATACTTTTAAAAGCCACAAAATATAACCAGTAATTCAGTGACGTTGGCTAATGGCAGGCAATGTCAGACTCCACTGACCAAAGAGACGAAGATGTCCTATCCCACACTTGTGGGTCACAAGCATTTACTATGTGGTATAAAATCAATTGACAGAAGTTGATTTTATACCACACTTGCTGCTGCTATTGAACTCTGATGTCTCCTAAGTAATACTACATTCACATGTATTACACTTGAGGACTTAAGAGTACCTTTAGAGAAAAGGAAGTAATAACAAGTCATGGCCTAAACATGCTATTTCTGAGGTGCTTTTCAAATTTATGCTCTCAAATCATTCTCTAAACACAATTCTATAAATAAACTCACTAATTTTTATCGTCAATTGAGGCAAAATTGTTAATATGCAATGTAGGTTTTGAGAGATTTTTTGAACACACTTGAATATAGGGACTTGACTCAACAGCAAGATGAAGACAGAAGATGTAAAAATACTTAAGCTAATACCACTGCAACTCCAGTGGACAGTCTAGTCCAGGTACTAGACTAACTGAGGTGACCCAAGATAATACTCAGTAAAATTTCAAATGCAAGAAGAAAAGGCCCCTGTACTGATAAAGCCAACACTGTCACACTTTAAATCTATCTCTCAATACATACAGCAATGCAGCAGCCACTTCAGATACATCAGAGTCTCTCCAAGATTCTTTTCCAGTACATTTACCTCTGCCAAGCCCTCCCCTTCCCCCAACACACAAAAATCCATTACTAAAGGGTCTAATCTCAGCTATCAGCACAGAGTGCCTTTTATGGAGCCATTAAACCATTTCTCTTGTTTACAGTGCCTGAAGAAAGATGTGAATTATGTCTGTGACAAAACAGGCGATAACATTTCTAAACTGCTATCAAAATGCAAACTGAAATACACTTAAGGACAGGGACCCTAATTTGTGTTTTTGCCATTTTCCTTGCTCACTATAACTTAACAGCACTCACCTGATGATTCAAACAAATTATTTATATTATAAGTACAACAGGTAGGCATTTGTAAAAAAAAAAAAGAAAGTCAGCTTTCAAACAGTTTATTGAATGGTTTGTCAAAGAGTGCAAAATGTTAGTTATGTCTTAGGTGATAGCAATGACCTCGGTGCTCTTATCAGAAAACATTTTTAAAAAATCCAAGCACAACACTGTGGGTTCATGAGTCCTGAAATGCTTTATTTTTGCAACAGTCACCTTAACATTTGAATCATACATTCAGTACAGGTATTTGCATATCTGATGCAATGAGCTATGAAACTAAATACTTTCCTAAACTAAATTCTTTCTAGGTGGGAATGCCAGGCTTTATATATATTTTCCAAAGAAGTCTCAAAAATGTGCATTTAACTCATGAAACAATAGCCTTTTGCATTCTAGAAGGCATATATTGATTATTTATTTCTAGATCATTATGATTTGAGCTTTAGACCTTTGTAGACAGCTGCACTCTGAACTTCAACAATCATTTAATAAGCATCAAATTAAAGATATCAGGATGTCAAAGCAGGGTGCCCTTTCAATTTCATTGTTTTATATATTTTGATGAGAAGTTTTATAGTAACTTTGAGATGCTCAGGAGTCATCAGAAGCAGGTACTCAACATAGCTGACCATTCATCCATACTCCAGAGATTACTGTGTTACAGCTGGATGCGGTATGACGCCTCGTATCCTACAAAACCTGGTATTAAAACATCAGGTAGGAGAGGTGACAGATGAAGAGAGCTGGGACGGTAAAGGCTGGTAATCAAGTATTTCCAGCTAAACTGTTCCAAATGATTTTGAATTAAAAGTCTATAGATACATACAACTGCCACAGCTGAAGACAGAAGTGACTGCAAGCATGGATGATTGAGGCAAGATCTACAGTTGTTTTCACCCTACGTGAGCTCTTGCAAAAAAACTGTTTTGTTTCTGACCACTGCAACAGCTGCAGAAATGAGCAAGACTTGAAGGCTGCAGACTGATTTAAAAGTTGGCTGAATGGATTACATCTACACAGACTCCACTAGGTTCTTCAACCATTTATCTATCAAAGTCACCTCTATCAGATCTTAGCTGAGCTCCAGTCAACTGGATTTCATTTAGGTCCTGCTCTCTGCCAGATATTGGAAGAAGTTGGTGACAAATTGGATATCTGACACAAAGATATGTATCATCACTGTGGTTTCAGAGACTATCCTCACTTTATAGAAAAACTGAACATAGACAAGAGACCTGAACTTTCACTACCTTACAAATGAAAGCTGCTAGCAAGGGAAGGGAGGGTGGGGATGGGAGGAAACCATGCATTCCTGTCAAGTATCTTTTTTTAAGAAATACATAATCTCCATTTTACAGTTGCATCTAGAAAACTGGAACTCTTTCAAGATCCAGAATTTAGACCTAAAGACAAATGGGCTCCATCTAGACTCACCAAATAGTGACCGTTCACCTGAAACAGTCTGCCACGTGTTTGGGTATTTGTGGGTGCATAGAGTCAAATGAAAGTAAGCACACTGAATATGCAAGCATGCTTCTGCAATTATACTTTACATATGGTCAAAATACGTGTAATACTGCAATAAAGAGCAGAAAGCTTTTTCCTCCTCAAATGGATATGTATAAACAGGGGAGAAGAAAATGGGTAAGCAGCATGCAGAAGAAAGTAACAACTCATAAATGTGTGAAAAAGTGTTCAATAAAAAGCTAGTTCTTTCTTATGTGGTAGCCTGACTCTAAATCCAGAAAAGGAAATCTCTGGACAGCCCTTAAAACAGAGAATGCTCTGCCACCCCTTGTCTCAGCACTCTTTCCCAGAAAGTGGGACTTCATGACTGGGCAGTACTTGGCAAAGCCGTTATATATGATTCCATCAATTCAGTCTTCGCCTTGGCTTCAGATCAGATCCTTCCAGCCCCTACTAGCTCAAAAGATAGAAACAGCATGGGACCTCATTTTTTGGAAGCTAGTTCTGAACGATGAGCCCAAGCACCAGCTTTCAAAGCCAACTGGCAAGAATAGAATACGTGGGCAAGATGGATCTATTTGAGAACCTTGTTTAACAAAAAGAAAATACCAGCTTTGAAGTAATCTGTCACCTTTACTGGAAAATATGCAACTACAAATGCACTTTAATAACTGTTAGAACTCAATCTGCAAAATGAAGCAAATTGCTTATTTTCTCTTCCAGACTAAAGCTTACAATACTGTGTATGTCAATTAATGGTCTGCTTGAATCGCATGAACGCTACACAATAGTATAGGCTTTACAATCCTTAGGGGGTGGGAAAGGATTGGGAGGGAAGGTAAAGAATAAAAGCCCAAAATTGTGGGATTTTTTCCTCAAAGCCTACATGGACTTGATGCCTTAAGTTTTAGCTTTCATGTTTTTCAGATTTTGTGCTGCCTAGGGGTGCAGTTCTGAGCCTCATATTAAGTGCTGTAAGCTCCCTTCACAGAGTAGGTAGACAAAACAAATCCTTTCCCTGCTGAAGACCAAAGACAACTTTCAGGCCCAACAGCATGAACAACGGTGGACTAAGGGAGGAACAAGAAGGATGGGACCTCACAACCTGAAGCTGTAACTGGACAATTAAACCCCAGTATGCAAATAGACCAAAACTTACAAAAATGTAAGACCTCGTGACCATTTTGTGACCATTCTTAGTCCAGCTGGGCTGTAGTCCTGGTCAGGCTCTTGTCCTGCCCAAGGTGTATCCTAAAGGCCTTTCCATAAATACCTACTTTATTCACTAGCTCTGTCCAGTGTCTGTTTCAGGTCAGCCTTCCTAAGGCATCAGACTCTTCTCAGATGACATGGTATGAGAACAGAAAAAAAATATTGATTTTGTATTTGACTTAGGAAAAAGCAGCAAGCAGACGAAAACGAACTGCAGCAAAGGCTGGAATTTATTTTTGTTTACTACCAAGGAGTTGCAAGTTGGAAAATAACAGCTCATTTTCTTACAGCTGATATTGGGAAATTCTGGACATTAACTTCTACAGTAACGCATCCATCTTAGCCAGCACTGTTTGCTAAAATAATGTGCTCTTGCTTTGGAGAGAGACGTTTTTTCTCTTCTAATTTTTTAAGCAAAAAGCTTTACAGATTAATGACTAAAAGACAAAAAACCCTCAAATTTAAATTAATTGAATCACCTGTTCCTCTCTAGATTATGTTAATTCAATATATTCACCATAATTTCCATCGTTTTCCTGATCCTGGCTATGATCTGGCACCAACATGAAGTCTTTGAGATTAGCACCTGAGGCCAAAAAAAGTGTTGAAATAGAAAACAGAGAAAAGTTCACTGCACCTGTAGCGTACCAAGTTTGCATCAGTACCATCAGGTAGGTTTACACCAGGGCATTTATACACAGGGAAGAGGTTACCAACAAAAACATCACCAAAATGCAGGCATATGCCATTTCCCTGCAGGACAGCTTAATTGATGGTCCTGCCCCTGTTCAGAAAAGAAATTCTTCTAGAAGCTTCTTCACAAAAGAAAATAAGTGTCATTCCTTAACTGGAATTTTCTAAAGCTTGTGTGCTAAAACAATAAAAAAATTTGCCAGTATAGCTATTTCTGGGCAGCGAACCCAAGACCCCCTGTCACGACAGATGTAGCCTCCCCTGAGAGGCAGAGGGGTTCCCAGTTAGTGTGGGAGAAGAACCACAATATTAGAGGTTGTACCCATTCCGTTTAAAAACTGGTTCACTGCTATAAATCCTCAGTTTTAGTGCAGAATATCCCTAATTTGTTTGTCTGTGCAGTTGCAATTTCTGAAATGCTCATTAGTTACTGAGGGTACACCTGCAGCCTTCTGACACTGCAAGTGCTGAAGGCACCATTGAGATAATTCAGATATTTGTAGCCACTCGGCTTCTAATTTGAAAGGACTGTATCAGTCAAAAATTGCATAGTATATTCACTATGTATACTAGTATATTCAGTACAACAAAAATTAAAAAGCCCACCCAAAAGGGTAAGCCACCAGACTGGAGGGTAGGGGGAGTAACTTTCAGTAAATATCAATAAAAGATTACCTACTCACTAAATGCAAAGGTAGAGCCATTCCAAGGCAAACTTTTCTAGAGGCTTCTAGTAAATACCTAGGACAGGCACTATAGGTCCTTTGTCATAAACTGGCAGTGTATTTAGGCAGCTGCTACCTGGCTGAACTGCCACAAGGTATTAGAACAGTGTCTCTACTCTTCTACCCCCAAGCATGGAACATTTTGGCACAATTTTGGTTAGTTGACCCCTCTTTGCCTCTATCCCCCAAAAATTTCCACTCTGCCGTTAAGAATTGTCTAGAAGGCATTTTCAGGCAGCAGGAGCTGCAGTTACCAACACAGTTTCTTAGCCTCCAAAAGAAGCAATCCCACAGAAATGCTGTCACAGGCACTGTTTTATTCCGATTTATGTCCCCTTCCTGCAGTGCTCTCCTTCCTTTCCAGACAATTTACCTGTCCAGCTGTAGGAGACTCACAGCTGCAGGCAGTCGAGTGGAAAGTGCTGCCAGGGGGGTCTCTGCCTCCTAGCAGGTACCTCCAGGGCAAAAGTGAACCTGCTGACAAATACCATGGGCACTGGATAACTGAGAAGAATACAAGGAAAATTGCAGAACATTGGTGGGAGGGAGAGGGGAAGGATTAAGCTAGGAGGAGTGAACTGGCTGCCTTTGATGTCTGAGGAGAGCAGGTGGGGCGGTGAGGCAGGACGAAGAGCTCTCCCTGCCCCCAAAATAAACAGAGGCTTAGGGCTCTCTGGAGGAGGAAGCAGTAACCTAATAAAATTAAACCAGCTGGGTTCTGTAGCAATTGAACTAAAACACGTGGATATCTGAAGATGATTACAGAGAGGGAAAAAGAATAATTCCAAAGAATTTTTAATCCCTCTATTCTGGATCTGCAAGCTCCATGACTGCACAGAGAAACAGGGCTGCTCTTCACCTGCATTTACTTTGTTAAAATCCTGGGAGGAGATCAGGGGCATTTGTTCCTACAGTTACTGATAATGCATCTGGCTCCAAAGGCTCCCAGGCATGGTGCAAAAAGAGCACCTTTAGAGCTTCTGCTACAGAGGAAGTTCCTAATGTAAAATCAAGCCTGGGAGAAAACTTAAATTGTATTCCTACCTGGAAATTATCAATAAAGTTAAATGCAAAGAGAAGAGCTGGCCACTATATCAGGGTCTGTGTGCTTTTCTGAGGACAGGATTTCCATTTGCAGCAATTTTCAAAATTTAATTTAAATTGTGAGAGGTAATGGCCAAGGACTGCGTAACTTCCATTACTAAAATATCCAATAATATCCCAGCTTTTTACACATACACACACATGCACACTTTCCACTTCAGGTAACTTTGCAGTTTGACAGTTTCAGGTCTGGATTTAAATAGGTTTTGTAGGAACAGAATTATGAAGAAAACTCTGGAAACTAGAACAATAAAATCTAAAATTAACCATTTTGTATTTTCTATTTATTGTTCTAAAGGTATCATCAACTTGATATTTAGGAAAGATGCCTACAGCAGAAAACAAACAGGAACTGATTCTGCCTCATTTCCCCTCTTATGGATAAGTTTCAAGTTACATCAATACAATTATTTTTTTTTCTGATGTATTAATGCAAAGAGCTAACAGCCATCTATAAATGAGAGGGCCACTGATCTTGTTCTTGCTGCTGGACAAAATGTGAAAGAAACTGGATTTAATTGCTGGTTCTGCCATAATCCAAACAACCAGTGTCAGAAGGTTGATTCTAGTTTGAAGTAGCTGAGCCTCAGGAGCCTACCCTCAGAGACCCATAACCAATGTGTCAGTTTGTGTCCCTATAAAAGCAGGAATATCTCATAATAAAAGAGCATCCTAAGAAAAGATAATCCTTAAGGATAATCATGCCTGTCAGACAGTTACTCAAATATATGCAAAAGCAAGAAAAAACAATAAATAATGAAATGGACTCCACACGGAGTGCTCTCTAGTATGAATTAAACAACTAATTTAAAAGATTATTTACAATTCATTTTTATTTTAGCAGCTCTCAATAAAAGGCACTAAAAAGGAACAAAACTGCATTTTGAGACTATTTTTAATGTAATTTTGCCTTTAACAATAAGTATTTATTCATAAAGCAGGTATACACTAACTCAGGGTAGTTAATGGGATGTTTGTTTCCTTCATGTGGAGAAAGAGACTGTCAGCATTCTAAATATGTGTCCTCTATGCTTCAATGTTCAATTTTCACAAATGCTCACCAGTAACAACTCTAACAGATCACTTTTACAGATCATTCAACCAAGGCTGAAATCTAATTCTCTAGTTCACTACCAAAAGCTGCTGCAAAACCTGCAGTCTTCAGTGGAAAAGGTGTGGGCCATTGAAATAAGTCAACAGCAAAACTGAGCTACAGTTTTTATCACTGATTCAACAGGGAAACAAAGAAGCCATTGTCAGAAGTGGCCATGTCTGGGAACATGAAGTCAAGACTATATTTAAGTAGGCCGATTTTCAAAGACTCTTAGCAAAGTGCTTTTTCTGGAGCCAGTGGAAGTTTGACCACCTGCAACCAGGTGCTAGTTCTCAGCACAGATAGTTACGGCTTCTGCTGCTACTTAAAGCATTCCTAATGTATATGAGACTCACAACTGAACGTCCATTACCAATACACTTGCTGATGTTTTCTGAAGCCAAACATTCCTAAAGTTTTGTGATTATTTTATATGTGCATACAATCAGTAAGACTGACAATTACATGCTGTATTTCCTGTATGCATACATATATATAGACACACACAAACTGACTATATAGACGTGCATTAATTCAGTTCCCAAATTCTAATCCTAAATGTTTAAAACTTTTTGTCTTTACAGAATACTGATACTTTAAAAAGTCCCTGTTGTCTCCATTTCTCTTATTGGTCATGTGAAATTTTATTAACAGATGGTTAGTAAGGAAACATTGCATTCAGTTTCAGCATGAAGACAGAGCATTAAAGAAGAATTAAACTGTTTATCTTTTCTAGGTGTACACTGTAAGCAGAAAGGAAACAACCTTTGAGCAAAGAGGATCAAATTAGCGAGACTGGGAACTGTTTTTGCACATGTCATTTTTCAAATGTCCTTGATGACGACTCATAATATATAAATTCAAAGACAAAAAACCTGGCCAGTCAGTAACCTTCCTATTCAGTGACTGCAGGACTCGGCAGTAAATGTCACTGCTAGAAAATATTTCACTACATTAACTTACTGGCAACCACATTTGCTGAATAAGTTCATAAACAGCCACAGGAAAAAAGACAACCAGAAATAAAGCTGCTAATGATTCACTCTTTTCTAACATGCATAATCCTCAGCTTACAGAAGAAATAGATATGTAAGAATAAAGATATCCTTTACCAAGACAGTTCACTTCTCCATTCACCTCATCAAGGTCATACTAGAATCCAGGAACTGGTAAGAGTAATGTCTTGAAGACAAAGAGAATGAAAAATAAGTGAAAGGAAAAGAAAAGAATCCTTTTCAGGGAAAAGACGAGCACATGCCTTGATAAAATAATCAGTTTTCCATTTACAAGTTTAAACTGGGTTTAGACCATTCCTAAAAAAATCACTGATGACTTCTAAAACTCAAACGAATTAATAAATATAATAATTTATGCATATTTATCAGCTTATAAATGGCTTCACTGTAATTACTTCCTAGTACTGAAATGCACAGGACCAAAACAAAAGGACTCAGAACCTGAAAAAAGGGCTATTTTTCCTGGATGCTTACAGAGGGCTACCTCTGTCCTACATGACACAAATGTGTCACAGGCTCCTCAGTGCTTAACTGATGTCTTGAGCAGTTTCACTCTCTGCTTCTTTTTTTAACTGCTATATCCCTTGAAAACTTCACAGCACTCTGTAGGAGAGCCTGATTTCTATCTCCAGTTGCTGAGGCAGCAAGCAGAAATAAAAAGATAAAAAAATTATACAGACCACAAATACATTTTACATAAAGAAACCTATGTAATATATAGAAGTGGATGAACTCAGCTTGCAGACTGCCTCCTTATTTTACACCATTCCAGAGCTTACAGATTTTCAAATCAGTATTTACACTGCTTTTGAAATTCAAAACTCATTTTGAAAAAACTGCATGGAAAGACCTTTTAGGAGAATAAGTGTCTTGTATCAAAATAGAATCACAAAGACCCTTCAGTCTGCCTTACCTGGTTTCAGTGTGGAACTACAGCTAAAACAAGTTTATGCACACTTAAACACAACTGGAAATGAAAAAATGTTCTAATACATATACATACTCCTGATGTATTAACAACTATCTGGTTTAAAACAGAAATAATGTTAATTTTAAGAAAATACTGCCGTGACCACAAGTTACAGTGTGAGGATTACTTGCATTTCCACAGATGAGACCTTCACAGAAGGAAGGAGGGGAGGCTTCCTCAGAGAGGAAATAGAAGGGTTTTTTTCAAAACTGAGAATACAACATTTTGAATAAAATATGTTTAATGTTTTTGTTTTCATGTAAACAGACCTTAGGAAGTGATCTGACAGCCTTAAGAAATTACCATTTGAAAGAAAAAAGGTCTACATGCTTCATCTTTGATCTAGAGACAGATTTATCACAGGACAGGATGACTGAAGTTTATTCATTAGCTGATAACCTTCACATGCAACCCAAGCCTTTAATCTGCAATAAAGCAGCAAAAAAGGATGGGGCTCTAAGGAAAGGAAACTAACTCAGCTTGGCTGAGCAGGGACATGGTGGTGGGAAGGGCAGTGGGGAGACACAGGCACAAAACTCCACAAAAAGAGCCCTGTCCAGCTGCCTGGGCTCCCCCACGCCCCACAGTGCTGGAGACCATCAGGTTCAGATTGGTCCTGTGCAGTTAAATCAGTCTGCATAAGGTGTCTGCTGTCTCTGCAGATGCCCAGAGGTACCTTTCCATTAGCAATAAAATTCACATCACAGGCTGCTGGGCACTCTGAAAGAAAGCTTCAGCTTTAGAAGTTTTAAAAAACAAAAGCTACGTTCTTGATGGGGTCTTCTAATTTGTTTCACAGGACTACTGCCACCACCAGTATTTACACAATCTGTGACACACTACCACTACAGCAATCCAGAAGAATCTTAAATCTTTGCACCTTCAAAGCTGGAAATTTAGTATAAAAATACAAGCAGAAAAGCAAATAAACAGAAACTGCTTATTAAAATCAAAGCAAGCCCTCAAATGCTCCACTATTAAGATCACCAGTGAAAGGCATTACGGTTGACACCTTCCATCATGGTAAAACTTTTTCAAGAATCAAATCTTGCAATTATAGCAAATTAATAAATTATTAATTATTAAATCTGCACAACTATATGGCAGATTTAAATATCTCCAAAAATCTTCTGGAGGAAAAAGAAGAAAAACAAGATCCTTATTAGCACAAGCTAATTCCCATCAATGAGCCACAAAATGAGATTTCTGAAAGACACCAAAACCTAATTTCTTTTGAATGTGAATTAAAAAAAAAAAAAAAAAAAAAAAAAAAAAAAAAAAAAGAAAAAAAAAAAAGGGAGAGAGAGAGAGAAGAAAAAACAAAGTTAACAGGTGGTAACAGTTTCAGTCCTGCTTTAAACAAAGGAAACAAGTGCTCCGGGATACAATGAAAGAAGCAAGGCTATCTAAGGCAACTATGAAGATAAGGTGGTCAGCATCGACTCCTCAGTCTGACCTCTCCAGCTTTTACAACAGCAATTGCACTGGACTGTCTTTGTAAAATGCTTTTGAGATCTCCAGATAAGTGATCATTAAGAAAGCTGTGTATCTCACAGCAGAGCGATACATGCATTTCTGTGCCTACTTCAAACCAGAAACAAAGATGTTAAGCAACATGCCCAAGGTCATGCAAAGCTAAAGGCAGGAACACACCACAGAGCCCCGACTCTCGAAGCCGTTAAGAAAGAATCCATCACAGTCGGGCATACACTAAAAGAAGTAAGCAAATGTCTCTGTATTTGACAACATCTGACCTATGGAAGGAAGTAGTTTCAAGACAAGTGGTAAGAAACAAAACACAGCTGCAGCAGAAAGCTCTACCAGAGAATAGCTCAGCACCAGGAATAAAGTAGCACCACCTTGCAGGATATTTGTCAGACTGCCTGCTGTAGCACCACACTTGCAGAGCTACACTCAAAGAAAAGATTATTCCAGACACACAGACTCTAAATAAAGGCAAAATAATTTTTTTTTTAAATAATAAATCTCAAAAAAACAACCTGAAAAGATGCTGGTGTGTGCAACTTGCCACACGCAGACAACCAAAATGCTACCAGCTCTAATTTCCAGAACATTGTGCACTACCAAGGCATGACTACCAGCTGCCTAAGAAGTGAATCATCACATTAAAAAAATTACATTTTTTTTAGTCCACTAAAATCTTTTCTAGAAGCTGCAAAATCAAACTATTCCGCATCAAAACCAAAAGCAATTCCAGTAAATATACCTTGTTTTGACTTCAGTCTGAACTCCTAGTATTCTGGTGTTTTAATTGTGGGGGGTTTCTTCTCCAAAGCAGGTCATAGTAAGGGAAAATTAACCTCTATCAATTTCTCACCAGCTCATGCTATACTAAAGCAAGCAGAAAATGCTCTTCTAATTCTGAAATTCACTTTTGAAATTTAAATCACATAAAGAAAGAGAAAGAAAATAAAACAAATGAAGCATTTTTTAATTGGGTAATGCAAAAAAAATCATTATTTTGTATGCTGCAAATATATAAATAAATATTAAAGCTTTTCCTCATTTAAACTGCATTTGGAATATCCTACACCATTAGTTAAAATGACAGAAGAATACAGCTACCTGAAGCCTATGTAAAGAATCTCTCTTTAACAGGCTTTTAAAGATTGAAGCCAGAGCATCTAAAAAGCACATCCCTGAATAATTTAAGATTCCTGGCATCTACATTGAAAGCGCACCTTTACTAAACCTGGCGAACAAAAAAAGTGGTAACAGAAAGAATAAAGGTCATGATAGATCAGTGATAAAATCACTACTAAAAAAGTATTTTTCCTATCTTAAAGTTTAATCAGACATGGAGAAGCATGGATTTTTACAGCCAGCCCTTCCCATTTACTGTCAACAGATGTGGTCTAACACTAACATTTACCCCTTGGCAGTGTTAAGTTAAGGCTGGGATGATCTCGGAAACAATACAGGAACAAAATAAATGAGAAGGAAGGAAACTGATCAAGAAGATGAAGCACAAGACAAATCCTCATTAACAGAAAATCAGTAACAAATAAAAGCCAAAACCTAGAATTTATCATTAATTTTAAATACATAACTGACATTTCAGGGCAAAAGAAAAAAAAAAGTAAAAGAAAACTCTGAAAAAGTAGATCCATGCAAATACGTATTATTAAAACAAAATAAACCATGATTATACTATTAAGACACCAGGCAATCTAGTTTGGGGCAGAGTAATCCCCATTTATAACCAACTGTACCAAGGTTGCATTACAATTCAGTGTTTTGTTGACAATACCAAGTTTTCTTTGCCAACTACATCTTTTAAACATCAGCAAATCCTACCTACTTCCTCTTGTGTCTGTCACAGAAACCATCCAAACAATGGGAGCAAGTAATCTTCACCTCAACAGCTATTGACTTCAAGCAAACTGAACACTTTATTCATTTTTGCTCCTGGAGTGGAAAGTCCTTGCTGTTCTACAGTATCTGAAAGCCTTGCCACTGATTACAACCAGTTCAGGATCTGGCTCCTCCTCAGTATATGAAAATGGACTTGAAACAATAGGAAACCTTATCTGAGGAAGTTAACACAGGTCACCCTTCCCCAAATGGAAGTCCCCAGACTTTATATGGAGGGAAAAACAGCTTAGTTAGGTTTTATGAATTGGATAAGAATTAGGAAAAAGTGTCACATACAGAATGCTGATTAAAAAAAAAAACCCAAAACATTCACCTTTTTAGAGGAAACAGATTTTTTTTACATCTTTGCTTTACACAACTTTTCATGTTATTGATAAAGAACAGTCATTAGAAAGTTACTTGAATGTTCATCAGACAGGTGAACTGTATTATAGAAGCAGATTCAAAAACAGACAAAACCAATCTGCCTAAAACAGAATTTTTGAGTAAAAGCCTGTAGAAGTTATTCCTCTCTCCTATGGAATTTTTTATTTCTTGCAAGAATGGAAATTAAAAAGTAAGGAATTACACAATTTAATATGCAATTCAGTATTTTTCCAGTATAACTTCAAACCAAAAAAAAAAAAATTATACACATTTTTGTCTCTTAGAACTTAAGAATTTCAGTACTCACAGAAAACAGAAAGGTACAATAAACCTTTGTTTTGTTTCTCAAATTTCAGCTAAACAAGCTAGTTGTTATCTACTCTAAATTCCACTCACTCTAAACAAAATTACAAAAAGGTTCATTGTGATAGGTATGCCAAGTTAAAAATATTTAACAAAAAGGTAAGAGAAGATGGGGCTTTGATGACAAAAAGGTTTGAAAGTGCAGGCATTACTAAGATTCTTATAGTAGGAACGGCCTCTTTCCAGAAGATATAAAGGAGTAACAAAAAATTTTTTTCTTTTAAACAGGTAAACTGAAGCCTAAAGCTTGACACGCTGGATCCTTAGCTAACAGAAATATGCGTAATTCCAATAACGTCAATAATACCACATGAAGTTATGCTAGCTGTTGATCTCACTCATAGTATCTAAAGCCCACACCTAACTATAAATACACAGATTATGTTTGCTTTTCAAAAACTGATTGAAGTTTAATAGCAACTCATAATTGAAATATTCATGGTCCAAGCTAGCTTTGAAGTTAAATCCCTGAGTGGATAAAGTGGACTGTATATCTAATCTAAACTAAATGTTTCCCCTAGTTACTAATACCAGTGCAGTTTCACTAGTTAAAATCATTATTACAGAAAATAAATGCAAAAGCCACAGCACTTTAAGGGGCACTGAATCCTGCTCAGTGCTAGGACACAGCACATGAACTTGGCAGTATCAGTTCCTTCACTACCTTCCACATCTTGCTTCAAGAGCTGACTTCTTCAAATCGCCAAGCTGGTTATTTCTAGGCAAGAAAATTTTAACCACATTGTTCCAGAACTGCCACTGTTATTGAAGCTTCTTAAATCTCCTTTTAATGTTTCAATTTAACATCACAACTTTCAATTTAACAGCACAGATCTGTCTCGGCTTTAAAGCCCGTTTCTCAAGCAATGAAGCTAGAAATAAAATGTCATTATTTTTTGTACCTGGACTGCAGATTGTAAGTGTTTCACTGGAACCTTTCAGTTTTCTTCACACACTTTGCACATCACATACACACCCTTATCTATATACAGAATATAAATTTCTGTAGCAACGCACAGTTTAGTTTAGATGCCTTTGAACTAAAGTGGCTGTCACCCCTTCCATCGGTTTACACTTCTGTCCTTCTTCATTTTGGGCTCAATTAAATGTATTAAACACTAACTCTATGAAAGCTTGTCCATTCTCTCTCATGTAAAAAAAAAAGAAAGAAAAAAAAAAAAGGAAAAATTAAAATAAAATAAATTGAAGTAGATTTTTAAAAACAGAAAACAAGTGCTTCTGCCAGACTGCTGCCAGTAACAGGCTCAGTACCACACAGTTATAGACTACATAGAGCAAGCCATTATAATGGAGTTTGAAGGCAGGCTTGGATCCTAGAGAAAACAGTCACAATTGTGCTACTTCTGCAGCAGTAATTTCCCTATGGCTTTGGTTATGTTATCTCCACTCCTGTTTTGCAGAGCCCACAGCTACATACATTACATCCAAGTATATGTCTGAAACTCCATAACCTTTGCCAGAGTAACTCTCCAGGAAGCTCTCCTGACCTTTACTTAAGATAAAGAAACCAACTGAAATTAAGAAATAAATGTTCCTTTGATAATACTGTCTAAGCTGTGGCTAAGGAACTTTGAAACACAACAGCATTAATAAAGTAGCCATATTAGGAGAATTTCTTTATCACCAAAAGCAGTGGCCAGCTTCAATGGGGCTTTTCATTCACAGTCCACAAATTATTTTCCAAGAATCATTGACTTGTTGTGTAACGATAATTGTGGGTTAATAGAAGCCCCAGTTGAACTTTGTACTCTTACACAAAGGCATATGTATGAATGACTATATTTGGACACAGATCCACATGTAAGGTAACATATCTGATTTTCAATTTATAGATTGTTTTGTCTTTCATATTATAATTTATTTAAAAAAAAAAAAAAGGTTCTGAAGACAGAGGTTAAAAAAAAAACCTTCTGTTTTAAAAGGCAATTTTCAATGTTTAAAGTGACCATGATTGTTGGTTAGCGAATGTACAGGAACTTTGAGAGAAAAACTAATTTAAATTGTTGCTGTGCAGGGATACTATCTTGCACAGCAACAATTCCAAGGGATGAAAAAAAGTGTGGGCTCTTTTTCGCCTCACAAAATGCTGTTATGAATACTCTCAATAAATTCTTCTTAAAACAGCTTCTTAATAACTAGAAAAAATAATCTAAAAGATTTATAGGAAAATTTAGCACATGTGAATTTGTTTTTTGGGCTAAAGACTATTTTAATGCCATTCTTCCAAATCTCTCTAATATTAATCTTAATATTGCAGTACAGGAACACCGTATTTAACAGCTATCTGGTTTAGTGAACTCCAGTAATTCACTCCAATAGGATGAACTATTTAAGTTATTCAGCAAAATGGAAAAGCTACCATGTGCTCTGCTATAATCAGCAGACACTGTTTAGAAGACACCTCTGATGACAGGGAGAAGCCTTGCCACAAAGAAGAAAACTGCAAAAAGAAACTCCAAGAAGTCTGTGACTTCGTCAGATGTTTTTCATGCTATGCCCTTGGAATCACCCAATACCACAGAACAGCAGGTACAGCAAAAGTAAGACAGCACTTAACAGAATAGGAGCATTTTAATAGTTAAAGGCAAGACTTGAGGGGTACACGCTGATAAAAATAAGTTTAGGGTCTTGTTAAGTAAGTAGAAAACAATGCAAAGCACGCAGCTTAACATAACTCCTGCTTTCACCGATTAACTCAAAGGAAAATATTGTTTGAGCAAGAAAATGCCACATGCTAAGACAACTTAAACATGTTTCAGCTGTGGCTGTATTTGAATTGATTACGAAGAGAATTTTATTTATATATTCATACACAAAACATACTGAGAGACCTGACTTCTGCTCAGCAGAGATGCATCCTACATACCACAGTATCTGATCTGTACCAGCTAAAAAGCTCCTCTGCTCACTCTACAGACAAAGAAACTCCTTCTGCTTCCACAACTTAAGTTTTTCCATGCTTCCCTGGGGCTGTGGGTGGAAATGACAGGAAAGGGCCCTGTGCTAAAGGTTATACCTTCAGCCAAACAAATACTTTTGGCTGCACATCAAAATGCCACTTGCTTTATCTACTCATCACGCTGATGTCACCGATCAGCAAAAGGCACTATCACATGACCACAAATGACAAAATAAATAGCAAATATGAAGACACAGATATAAATATAGAAATAAATATATTTTAAGAAAGTGATGATTTGTAGTATACTTACAACTTTCAGCCTGATAGTCTGGCACAAACTGCTCGTCATTGTCAGGTACCTGAGCTGAAGAAAGGAAAACAAAAACAAAAAACAAGAAACAAGAATTAAAGGAAGCCATTAAAGCATAAATAAAGACTCTAGTACTTTATTTAAAGCACAGTCAAATATAAAATCATGATTTTTTGTTCTTCATTGTTGAGTATGAAAATCAGGCAAGCGCCTGATCATTTTAATATCAGATAAACTCTAAGGAGAAGCTGTGTGGTGCAGTGTGAGTCCACAGAAGCCCCAGCACAGTGCAATGGGAATGGAGGATGAGGGGGCTCACTGGCCCTGCCTCACTCCCTGTATGAGGGTCTGGACCTACCATGCCACCAATAAAACTCGTTAGTACTCATTTTTAAAATATCTGCACATAAAGTCCACATAAAACCAAATCCCACTGATTAACACTAATGCTTCTTTAACCTTAAACTACCACACCTTCGGCTTAGTTAAAAGTGATTCCAATTGTTCATGGCAGTCAGCCAACACAGTAGGGATTTTCTGTTATTGTTTTAAATATTCAAAAAGAACTATTTTACCAGACCACAGAATTCCTGGTTCAATGACAGCATTTCAGACATCGAGAAAGATTTACTTAAAGCAAAAATCCTGATTAACATCCATTTGCCTTTTGCAAGATCGTCTTTGCTTTTAGGAAACTTCCATCACAAACCTGAGCTATTAAATACAAACATTTCACGGTCTGCTGATGGATAATTTTGTTCCTCTGGTACCACATTTCCTTTTCGCTGTATATCTAAGACATTAGCCATCTCTCAAACTGCGTGGTAAACTCATTTAAACCATTTAAGCTGAAATACCACTAAATGTTTATTATAGATGAATACATTCAAATAACTGCAGAACATTACACAGAGAAACGGCATCCTCGGAGCATGCCTGATTCTGGTACATTGCGAGAGAGATCCAGCTTATCTTCTCTTAACTTTGTCATCTTTTCCTCAACATACACACTAACTGGAATCGCCACAGTAAAGCTGCATAAAATTATCGTTCAAAATACTTTCCACAGTTCTTGTCCAAAGACAAGAAAATAATTCATATGATCTTAATTAAAAGTTAACATCTGCCGTGATCTGGTTACCCAACAAGATTTGAAAGGTAAATGCTGCTTATATAATCATATATCGAAACTGTGACTGTCAAATGTTCTCAAATACGTTAAATGATAAAACATAACTTTAATGCCCTTCGGAACGCTTTCTAGTATAAGAAGTGCATATTCCGCATTATATATGTGCAATTTCTACTAGTTTTAATATAATTTGTTTGAAATAAAAATATATATTTAATATAAATTACTCACAATTATTTTGAATGTGCACTACAGTGTTCTTCATGGACCAGATCTTCACTCCTTTACTCAGGAAATATTTCTAATGACTTAACTGGAAGTCTTTTTTCCTGGGTAAAGAGTTAAGAATCAGGCTCATAATACTGAAAAATTATTTACTCTGGGTTTTAAAATAAAATTTAAATCCTACCGTCTTAATTGCAGCAAATACCGTTAAAAACAAATGACCTTGGAAATGTGCAAATACAGATTTGAAAAAAAGTGTGAGTAAGATAAACACACTAAGTGTAATTAGCCTTACTTTGAAGAAAAAAAAAAGCATAGCTACTGTTGCTTTGTTCTTTGCTTTGTTTGTTATAATTAAAAAAAAAAAAATCAAACCTGACAGTAACCCATCCTTTTAGAATAAACCAGTACCTCTGAGGAAGCTGTATAAAACACCACCAACCCAAACATTCCCGCTATTTTGATGCATTCAATTGCTCTTTCTTCCAGAGAAACCACTGAAGTTTTACCAAGAATGAACTCAGGGACAGGATGAGCCCAAATATTAACGCTATGCAATTTCTGACATTTCATGCAATTGACTACATGTGAATGTTTGGCATTTTCTTTACAAAAATGCCAACTATTTGACTGTCACAGAAAAATCTGATTATGAAATCAAGCTCTTCTACGTAAAAATCAGTTCCTAAGATTTCTTATATTTCCTCCTGTTTTTGAAGCATCTGTGAGTACATTCAGAGTTAAAGTAATTGAATCAAGTAACTTCTTGTTTACAGAAGACACATCCCACATATTTTTCTTAAGCCAGCTATCATTTTCAAATGCAGCAAGGAGGGTAGCAGAATTAATTTTTTTAACGTGCACCTGCATTTTATATTTACATGTATATGTAGATATAGATATATAAATTTATAAATCTAGGATATCTTTAAAAGCCTCAAAGAAAACAAAACCCCTTCTGTTTAAATAAAGAGGCTACATTTAGTGGTTGCAAAACAGAGATAGAAATCTCATATAACTTTCCAGAGAGCATCCTCTGTGCACTGGACAGCTTCATCAGTGCTTCATTCAGGTTTTATCAATTTAATTTGACTTAGTCCAGAAAAAAATCTGTTGTAGAGATTTATGTATATATTAGTAAGTAAGGTCCTTTTTTTTACCTCAGCCATAGAGTAAGAAAAATATATATACATCTGGTTGAACTGTCATGGAAACCACTACATTGCTGCCATTACCCCTGATCTGCTCTTGTTTATGGAGTAAACAAGAATAATGTACTTCATTCATGGATCCCCAAAATTTATGAAGCTGTATTTAATAGAGTCGGAGCACATCACTTTATCGGTACTCTAGAAACAGGTGGAGACTATGCTATCAAAATTTACTTTAAATGCAGTATTAACACAGCCTTAAAATCCTCTGTAGAAAAAGGAACACAGCAAGTTAAGAAGTGTTTAAAACCCTGCCAAAAAAACCCAAATAACAGCGTCCAAAACATTCCAATGAGGAACATGCATTTCCAACTGGAATGTAAATTTAGTAGCATCAGTACCTTAGAAATGAGCCCACAAGCCTATATGGAGAAATTAAAAGGACCTGCTAACTGGTCGAAATGAGAACTTAAAATTATTTCTTCATTTAATCTGATACTATTCTTAAACAAGCAGAACTGAAACCTGCACATGACCATACAGCTAAAATGCAAACACTCATTGTCATACAGAGATTCCTTCCACCAGCACCTCGCTGTAAGGTGCTATATCACTGGGATACATCATCCCATTGCTCAAGCAGAAGAGGGCTTTTGTACCTAGATTTTGGATAGTTACAGGTAGATTTTGCAGCAAATTAAATAGGCAGGTAAAGACACTTCAACATGAATATCTGAAAGGAAAATGTAACTTGCAGTGTCACAACTGTCTATACATTTATAAACATAGGTCATTCATTTGCTATTTTATTCACAAATACTGCAACTTAGCAATGCTGCCATAAAAGCTTCTGTTAACTTACACAAGACACAATGCATAAATCACCAAAACTTTTTTTTTTACTTTGCCATTCAGAGGAAAATTGAAAAAAGTTATCTGAAATGATCACCCATCTGAATGAGAACATTTCCTTGAGCTACTTAATTATGGGGGTTTGAGAAGGCAAGTATATTCCAAAAGACTAATAAAAGGTTTTTAAGGATATTAAGCACGTGGCTTTTACTGCTTATAGCAGAAGCAGCTACATTAGTTCATTCCACATTCAGAGCCATCAAGTCTCAGACTCCTGAAGCAGACAACATCTGCAGCATAAACTATCCAACTCAGCCTAGAATGTTACTAAAAGTTTTTTGGTTTTTTTTTCTTCTGACTTTAGCTATAAGGTCTCCTGAGGATTTGGAAAGCATGCAGAAATGTTAATGATGATCCCAAAGATGTTATCAGTTTAGGTTTTTTAGTTTCACTACCTACTGAGCCATGCAAACATTCACAGCACAGAAATATTTAATATTTGTAGTTTTTAGAGCTTTAAACACTCTTTGAAAGGCTGAACTGACAGCTCATTTTGCAAAGGGAAAGTAATTTGGAGGAAAAAAAAGTTTAGAACTCAGGCCTGTTAGCTTGCTTTCATTGCAAGTAAACAAAAAGCCCCCATTAACAAGCATCCAGGACAAAAGGAGTTAATATTTAATTAAAACCAGCTCTATCCACTGTAACAATGACCTGGAGCCAAACAAGGCAGAAGATGTATGAGTCATTCTTTCTGCCAGTGAATGAGACAGCTGATCTCCGAAGCAATTCCTCAAGACAAGCAGTCAGAACTGGAGTTCTGCCTCCATTCACAAAAACACAGTCCAGCATGAACCATGTGGCCCCAACCACAAGCTTTTCATGTCACACCCTTCCAGAAAGCTACAGCAAAGTAAACTTGAACTTTAGGCATAAACACAGTGATTTCACTGCTTTGTCTCAAGATGCAGTACAGACCTGCTGAGGAACGTTATTTAATAAATGAAAAGTTAAGCAAACTATAAAGGGCTTAAACTTAACTCTTCCTTCTCCCATTCACAAACTGCTTCCAAAAGCTCACTGCACTCCAGAGAAAGGTGTTCCTGTTAAAAAAAAAAACCCAAAAACTGGAAACTGCCCAGAAAAACAAGAAGCTGAAAATGCTTCACTTAAAACTTTATTTTGGGTAGCAGAACACTTCCTGCGGTACTGTGTGCTCTGACCTCATGCTTCACTTTTAGAGCTAAGAGCAATTAGTTTTAAAATATCCATCATTTATTCGAAGTGGCAAAAGAAATTGAAATTGACAGGAAATTCTATAGGAGCAGTAGTATTTTGGCCTTAGCTAAAATAAGACTTCGGCCGTCAACAGCAATGGATCTATTGAGTTTTCTTTGATTCATTGTCACTTCTGACTGTCTGAAAGATTGGCTAAATTGTAAGTATCCCTGCAAGAGCTGGGGCGGGGGGGGGGGCGGTATCTTCTTTTTGGTGGCTCTTCTTTTACCACAGGAACAACTGTTTCTAACAAAGAAGCACTGGGAAGGCAAAACAGTGATAAATTTCAAGATGGTAAAAATATTATTTCCCATAAGCACTGGATTTGCTGTCAAAACAACCCCAAACCCTTTTTACACAACGTGAGATGCTCTGACTAATAAACTTAAATGCACATCAAAACTAGCTCCAGATCTCAAAATTCTTTCTTATGTGAATAATCCCCAGGAATATGAGGATGGGTTTGCAGAATCTGTTCTTCATTTGCTGCTATACTAAAAATGAGAAAAAAGGTTAGCTTAAAAGGAGTACTCACATTTAATATTTCGCTACATGCTTCATGATTAGCAAACCCCTCTACGCTTTTGAAAATTATGATTTTGAGTACAATTATTTACTTTTCTAGAAAACAAGAACAATATGAAAAAGTTCATTACTACAAAGACTTTCAGACTTGTAGATTTTTGATGGGTTTATTTCCTTTGGATTTTTTTTTTAGTAACATCCCCTTCCCTCCCATTTTGCCTAATCTGTTCTTTTTTTGTGCAGATACTTATGATCATGAGCTGTGAGTATTAGAAAATCAAATCTATCAGATCATTAGAGCCCACATTAAAAAAAATAAATATATTCCCTGTACTACAAACTGCTTTTAAGAGTGTTTGTTCCTGTCAGGCATATTTCAGTCATGAAGGTATTAAATTACTATTTCTTGACTCTTATTGCTCCTATAAAAATGTGGATAGTTCTTGAATGTGGCTACATACCATCTGCCTTACACTGGCTAAATTTTACAATTTTTTGGCAGAAAAAAGCTAGTTAGCCAGATTAAACAAAGCCACTCTAAGTAGACTAATGTTTGAAGATCCAGTACTCTCTTTAATTAACAGCAATCCTTCAAGACCTAGAAACTATTTCCTTTCACACCTCCTCATTCAAGAAATAAACTACAAGTCAACACTCGCTTAGACATCACTGCAACACTGGTGGGACCTTCACATTAGCAGAACAGAGGGAAGAAACTTATTTCCTCAAGTTCATTCCAAAGTTGGCCAATAATTACTCGTGAGAAATGACTTACATTCAGATAGTAAGAAGTGGCTTCTGAATACCACTAGCCTGAAGAAGCCATCCACTCAATTTAGCTGAGTTGCGGTAGAGGCATGAACCCGTTACCTGTAGCTGTTATTTCAAACCACTTACTGTTTACTTAATCTTTTTGTATGTTTCTCAAATCACACAAAGAACATCGTATTTTATTTTTAGCGTATTACTGTCTGAGAAGCTTATTATCTGTTTTTCTAAGAAGCAGATCTAGTGCATAAATTTATTATTTGTCTTCGCTTGGGATGCCTTTTATGTATCTTGAATAAGCTGTAGGAGAAATTAGTATCTAAATAATATTTTTTTAAAAAATCTGAGATTTTTCTTAATCTAGTATTCCCAAAACCAAATGCTTTCAGCATAAAAAGGAGACACTCACTCACTAACAATTTGCTCTCTCTTCATTTTGTTCCACAATAAGTAGGAAGAGCTACCATGACAAGATAACATTAGAATAATATTTTAACCGCTTTTTTTGAGTCACGGAACAATTGCTACCTGACAGAACCAATCTGATTCCAAATACATGGAATCAATAAAGTGATTTTATAGTATTATCATGTCAAAATGTTGCCACTGAGTTAAATATAAAATAAAAGATAAAATCCAAATAATATTAGTCTTGGTTAGCAGTAGGCAACTTTAACTATTTCAAGGTTGAACATTGAAAAAATTATTAAAAGCTTCCCATTTTCAATTTCTAGCATGAGAAAACTGTTATACTCTATCTTTTGTCTTGCATAACAGTTGACACGGGGCAACCTTACTCAGAGTAAGTTTTACATCAAAATATTTTAGGGTCCTTCTTACATATATAATACTACACAGAGTAAGAAGCAAAACTCATTTCCATAAAAATCTACTATGCAGCTAGTGGAATACATTTGTGAGCTCTCTGTAAGTAGTATTCAGCTTGTTAATTATGTAGTAATAAAATATTAAACAGGTTACTGAATTGTTTACATTTGGATTAATACTTTAATGCAAGTGAACCTCCTACCATTTCCAAGAGGAAAAGAATATATTTCTTTTCTGTTTACTTGTTTACCACCAACTTGTCACAGGTGACACTAAATGTAAACATCTTCAGGCTAAAGTATGCGATGCAGTAAGGACAGCTTCAGGAAAAGCAAAACAAAGAAAAATCTACAAGCATTATTTTTGTGTGTCATAAAACACAACTCACTTTCTTCTCCTAACTAATAAGTAGATTTTTGACCTGGTTACTCCCCAGTGGGGATCTGAACTAGTGGGAGAAACCTGGTCAGCTGCCACTGCTTTTCTTGAAAAGGGTCAAGATGCTTTAAAATTTCATGGTCATTTCCCTGGCTCCAGAGCATTATGAAAAGAAATATGTAAACAGTATTGATGCTGCCAAATTGGCAGCCTTCTAGCCTAGGAAGGTCCAGAAGAACATAAATGGATACATCTAGCAATGGGTAAACAAGTCTGATTTCAAAATCTGTTTCCTGGCTACGCTCATCCATATAGACATTTGAGCAGAGCTACAATATCCTCAAACACTAGCATATTATAAAGACTAAGAGAAGTTGTTAAGGGTGGTTTTTTGGTTTTTGGGTTTTTTTTCATAAAACTTTGGGATCAAGCTAATAGCTCAATATCTGATGTTGTCATCTTAACTTTTTATTTCAGTTTTAGTTTAGCCTTAAGAAAAGCTGTGCTAAATTTATGTTTCATGAAACAGTTCAAACCATGGCATGGCCCGAAACAGAGATTTCTTAAAGTGTTTCTAGAACACTGAAAAACCTGTAATATTTAGTTTCAATATACTTTGGACAAATAGTGTTATTTAGCTTTATTGCTTTCTGCTAAGTAAAAAAGAAACTTTTTCATTTTTAAATATTTTCCAGATTATTTTATCTGCCTTTATAAGGTTATTTAACCTAGCTGAGATGGGACTAGACACCCTCTCTTTCAAAAGCCATCTAAATTTATTCAGTGAAATACACTTTGATAAAGAGGTAAAAAGACTCTCAAACAAGTGTTTCTAGTCTAAAATAAGCAGTGCCCTCAGAATAAAAATTGCCATTACATTAATTTACATACCTATGCAAATGATCAAATTAGTTTTAAATTCAGCATTATTTTTCAAAGTTCCATTATTATCTGCACACTCATTATGAATCTGCCTGTATTTTTTCTGACTTAAGATCAAAGAAATTTAATAATTTTTCAGAAACAAAACCAGCCATGTCAGTGAAAAAAATCAAACTGAAAGTTAACCTCTAAATTAAAACATTGTATATTTTGAGTAGCATTTTAACAAGTTTCTGATTTGCTAACATGAATGAGATTACACAATGCAAAGAGTTCCTTAGGAAAATTACCACAGGGAGACAGCTACAGTTACATCTGACCATTATACTACAAAAATGATCTTAGTGCAGGACATCCTGTTTTCAATGATTAGGGAAGAATTGTATTCGTTCATAAAAATATATTCACTGTTCCATTAATTTCAGGAGGGGTTTTTGGTTATACACAGAATAACCCCATACTAAAACTAATATTAGCAAAGTAAAAATATCATCAAAATAAACAATACCTCACAACTTACTTATAGGTAAAGAAACTATTAAAGAAGCTGTTAAAACAGAATCAGGGCATAAGCAAGCAATAATCAGCAATATTTCCCTTTCTATAAACAACAACAGCAAGCATTTCACTCCAGCATCCCTCCTTTCAAACAAGAACAAAACAAAACAAAACCAACAATCCTCTCCACCGCCCCAAAAAACACAAAAAACTAAAATAAAAAAAAAAAACAACCAAAAAAGAAAAAAAAAAGGAAAAAAAAAAACAAGGAAAAAAAAACCACAACCAAACAAAACCCCAGAACATCTCTTCTGTAAACAACTGTGCACAGACCTGTACAGGAAAAAAAATTAAACTTATGTGAATACTCACATTCATTTAACTCAGGATGAATCTGGAGAGATTATTTTAACTTGCATCAAATTTATGTCTATTTCAGATGCAGAAGTTTACATTAAAAATTGACCGGAAATATTAAGAACAGATAATGCAAAAAAATTTTTATGCTTCAAATAAACTGTACTGCAAATATCAAAGGAAAAAAAATCAGAAAATGTTGCTGAAGACAAATGGACAAAAAAGGTACCTTGCAACTTATTAAAGTTCTCATAATGCAGCAGCACATTTTTGTTACTGTTAAATGAATCTCTCAACAACTACTCAAAATTCAGATTTGTACATTATTGTTCTTAAATCTCATCTCTTCATTAGAATGTGCTCTGCAAGATTATTTGAAATACTTGAAAGAACATGCATGTCTAAAACAGACAGATGTTAGTTTTCTAATCACCCGGCACAGAATCTCACGACTACAAATACAAAGACAAAAATAACATGCAAAGTATTTAAAGGTTTCTGGAAAAAAAAAAAAAAAAGGAAAGAAAGAAAAAGTACTGGTTAAGTATTTCATACACACCTAATGTTCTGTGTTGTGAACAAGGTGGAAAGAAGACACTTGCACTTAAATCTTGAAGCATCCCGTCCCGATGAACCCAGAGAAACTAATTTCTGCCATCAGAAAAGTACTCCACCAGAACACCAAATAATTATATGTGCTGCTGAAAAGGAAACAGCAAGCCCAGTTCTGGCTGTATGTAGTCTCTCGAGGTACAATAATATAAACCTGATCAATTGCAATTAAAATCTGAACAGAGGCTTAGAACTTGAAGTCTTGGTGCATTAGTTCTTGCCAAAAGCAGATGTGATTGTGAGCTGGAAGCAATTTCTCCTGGTAATTTGTGATGACACTGGGTAGAGCAGCCCCACAGTCCCCAAAGACAAACTCATCAGAGGCTCTAATGTATGCATGACACATGAGGTGGCTCTTTTAGAGCTCAATTAATTGGGCTGAACATTAAGACAGCAAGTTCAGGACTTTTTTTTTCCCCTCCAGAGTTGTTTTTCCTCTTTTACAAGCAGTTTTTTCACTTACCTTCTGCAAGCCATGTCTCCTGTAATTGGCTCAGATCTTGAAAGAGTTCTGCAAAAAGATAAAGACATGGATAAAAGACTCACACCTTTAATCTCTTCACAAGATTAAAATATATTCAAAAATATATTTTTTCCTTAAGAACAATATCCATTAATTCCATTTTGGCAGTCAAATGTACAGAAAAAGCAGGCATTCTGAGGCATCAGTTACTGATTTTTCTACACCTATTAATAAAAACCCAAGCACTTACTGTATTTTCAGCTCTTGAAATAATAGCCAGACTCTTAACAGAGCTCTGTAGTATAAAAGGCTCATTCAGCAACACATAGGAAAGTTAAAAATCGTAATATTTCTTACAGGTGAACTATTTCTTCTAATACAATTCAGGCCTCCTCCTGTAATATCTGTCCCAGATAAAGCTTGCTTGGACTTCCACAGTTCTGCCTGAGCAATAACTGAGTATTTTTAATAGTAGGGTCATAACTATCATATAAAAATTCTGAAGCCATGACCTGAGATGCTGCAATGGCAAAGAGAAATGGGAAATCTTTTGTACTTCCCCTTATGTTTTACTTCATATGACATGAGAATCACCACTATTTCCTCTATGCTCACTGTACTTCTTTAAAGCTAAAACCATCTTCTTCATGGACTGAATTTTGCAGCAGCTTATCTTTGGCAATTCACTGAAATCAGTCACTTACAATGGGTGCAAACCAGAGCAGCATTCGGCTTACTTGCAAGCCTCAGAAACTCAGTTACAAAAATTCTGTTTGCTACGACTAAGTAGGATATTTGAACTAACAAATGGTTTATTTTTAATTTACTGTATTTTGAGAGAGACTTCCTCTTTTATGAATGCTGACAGATAACTATTTACATATACTTAACAGAGGCTATTCATTTATCCTGTGGACTGATACCCCACATGCACACTGAGAAATGATTTAACTGAAAATCAGAAAGTTGCTTCCTTTTCAATCCACTTTTCCAGCCAAGTATGTGTTTTGAAAACTGTGTCAGTGTGCTCTTACCTTGACAAGATTTACATAGGGGTAAGCTATAGCCCTCTACATATCTTCCTGTATGTCTTATGTACTTTCAGGGCTGTAGGCGTAGCATAATACAGACTTTGTAACCTAAAGAAGTGTTAACAGCTATTACCAGCCTACAGCTCTCTCCTGAGTGGCTACTAATGGGACAAAGTTACAAATCTTTGGCCTCCCAAAACTTTCTCCACTCTAGGCTCTCTTAATCGAAATTCCCTGGATTTTTAACCCTGTTAGTGTTATACAACAAGAGAAACAGGTCAGCAGGCACCAGAAGCCTGTCTATACAGTAAAGCTGGTGGAAATCAAATCTCCACACCCACATTCTCTCGCTCCTGCTACCATCAGTGAAGACATACTGGAAAAGGACATTAGAAATGGGAGGGATGAAGAATGCTCTAAATCTGAAGAGGCATGATGGTGAAAAAGCCAGGTGCCATGACTTGTGTCAGACGCCGCAAAGGCTTGGCCTCAGTGCGTGACATCCGTGTGTCACATGTGCACAAAATGCAACAGGGTAAGTCAAGGAAACTTTCAACTTCATAAATTTATTGCCTTTGCTAGTTTGTTTTGCATTAGTAAATGTAGTTTTCTTGTCTTGTTTATTCAAATTGATCTAGATATATTTATCTCCAAAATAAATAAATAAAAAGCTCTCAAAAAGCCTCTCTGCATTAGTAAGAAAGGGAGAAGGGGGAGGGGGGGAAACAACAAATCCTCACCTTCTGAATCATGAGCCAGGTCTCTGTTAATGAATTTTCTTTTCCTGACATTTGTTGGTCTCTCATTACAGTTTCTCCCACGCGGATTCTATAAACAGGAAAGATCAGTTACTTTAGAAATCTGAGGTTTGAGATTTGGTTTGGTTTGTTTTGGGCTTTTTTTTATTTAATCAGGAATATGCAAAGTTGGCATAAATTCTTTACATTTTCAATCAGGGACTTCTTGCAAGCCTTCAATTTCTAACAAAAGATACTGCTGAGCACCTAACATCCTCCAAAAGATTCCTATGTCTAAATGCAACACATTTCTGTCTATCTATGTAGACATCTATTTGTATAATACATATATAACATGCTCAAGCAGCAATACAATGCCAATCGTATTTTTAGCATCTAAAGTATACAAACCTACACAATAGCCCATAAATCCCCATAGCATAAGCTATGCAGGAGAACCCAAATATGAAATTATAATAGACAGCTTTGTTTCCCTGTGTTAGTTCTAAAATTGTTTGCAAAGTCCTGAAAAAAAAAAAAAAAAAAAAAAAAAAAAAAAAAAAAAAACAGAGAGGAAAAAAAGAGGTTAATGTTTGCCTCAACTTCATTCTTTTGAACGTTGCAGGCAAACGCAGCCAGAAACTTTGAATGCAGCTGCTGCTGCTCTCGCCTCCCTCATCCGCTAATCATGTGCATGATTTTTTAATCATCCCAAAACTGTCTTTAAAAGAACATGATGCTTTATTGCAATAACTAAGAAGATAGGCTCATCTTGCAAGCAAAGCTCCCAGATGAAGAGTCACCCCTACAGCCGTAACAAAGCAGAGACTGTGTCTGTAAAACTCCCCCACAGAAATAACTCGGAGTCAAGTTTATAAACACCAACTTTGAACTGATCACTCACATTGGTGACCATGTAAGGCACTTGCTGGTCATAAAATCCATCCATTCTGCAGCTCTTCCACGAGTCTTAGCTCAGTGTTTTTATTTACTGGGCATTTGATCTGGAGATTTCCTCGGGATCTGGACTCCAATCAGCCTAGAGGGGAATACAAGATGGCTTTTAGATTTAAAAAAAAAAAAAAAAAAAAAAAAAAAAAAAAAAAAAAAAAGGCAGCATGAATGAACTGCTTGCATTTGCATACCTAATTAACCTCAAAGAGTCCCATTCATAAAAACAACCCTCCCTTCTCTGCCTTCACCTGGGTTACACGCTCCTGCCAGCACAACGCGGAGCAAAAGCACTCCGCGGCGGCGGCGGCAGCCGGCGGGGCGAGAGGCACGGCACGGCTTTATTTACACTGCGCCGCACCCGCGGGCGATCCGCGCCGGCGGCAGCCGCGGCTCTCGCAAGCGTGTGCTCAACTCGTAATGGCGAACGCGGGGCTGGCCGCGCACCTCGCGGCGGCGGCGGCGCCCGGCGGCCACGCACTCACCGCGCTCTCTCTCTCTCTCTCTCTCTCACACACACACACACACGGCCCCCCCGCCCCGCGCACCAGCCACCTTCTCCCACAGGATCGCTCCCGCAGCCCCACCGCCGCCCCGCCATCCTGCGGGGCGGCGGGCAAAGTTGCGGGGGAAGACCCACCTGAAGGCCACGCGCGGCGATCGGCTGCAAAAAATTCCCTCCAAATTTAATAAAAACATTAATTATTCCCCGGCACTTCCCCCTTGGAAGCCGCGAGCGCCACTGACAGAGCTCAATCCCGTGGTTTTTCCTCTCCTCCTCCTCCAGGGGCCCCCGAGCCGCGCCGGCGGATCCCCGCCGCCCATTGGCTCCCCGCGCCCCCCGCCGGATCGCCGGATCGCCGCGCGCCCGCCCGCCCCGGCCCCGGCCCCGGCCCCGCCGCCCCGCCCGGCCCCGCGGGGGGCACTGCCCCGGGCCTCGCCGCCGCCGGGGGAGCGCCTCGGAAGTCGGTGCCCGGCGGTACCCCGGGATCCTGCCGTGGGCACGCCGTGTCCCCTAGGGCCCGCCACCCCGGGTGGCAAGGCAACCCCTTCCATTCACAAAAAAAAAAAAAAAAAAAAAAAAAAGTTTCGCCTCCCTGACTCCGTGAAGGAAAACACTCCCCCCCTCACGCACACGCGCGCCCTTTCTGGTGGCAGAGCTGCCCCGCAAAGCGCCGCGGGCGCCCGGAGGTGAGCGCGGCGAGAAAGGCTTCGGACCGTTTTGCCCGGAGCTGGTGGCATCCCAGGGGTCATGGTTGCTCTCCGTTTGGCGTTTTTTCTGGTTGGTGGTTTTGGGGTGGGTTTTTTGGTGGTTTGTTTTTGTTTTTGGTTTTTTTTTTTTTTTCATTGAATCATAGAAAGCAATTTTTATTTCTTTTTACAAGGATGACATAATTTCTAGGGTTTGTGGACAGAATTTGGCAGCACACATACACTGGATCTAGGGGAATTTCTGGTGTAGTGGTGCCAGGACCTACCAAGTTCAGGAGTTCTGCGGACTTCTCTAAGAAGGGAGGCTTTCTGTTCTTTGGACAGAGTGGCGGTTGGAAGGCTGTGTCCAAAAACTCTTGCCTTTCTGAACTGCCAAAGATGCACCAAAGCAGATTGTGTGGTTTCATAACAGCTATATTTGTCCTCTCTTTGAGCAGTAAATTCCAGGTATCACAGAAATCAGGTGGTAAATTTAGGTATTCATGATGCTGTCTTGCTGTGAGAGATGAAGCTTCAGGTTTCTATGATCTGATACAGTTCAGCATTTAACAAGTAAAGCCCCAAAGCCAGCAAGTCCAGCTTCTCACTCAGACTTTTCTGAGGGCTCACTTTGTAGCTAATGACGTAAAGCCAGCTAAAGAAACCTGCTGTTGCATAATTTCCCTGTGGTGGTTTTAACAGTATTTCAGGTTACTTCTTCTGTAGTACTTTGTTTCAAAAACTATAATTGTTTCATTGGACTCTATTCTGGGCACATTACTCTCTGCCACAACACTTCGACTGTCCTCCTTTCTGATCTCACTATCCTTACTCACTTGTCCAGTCCAGCTGAGAAAGAGGGAAGCACCATGTTGCCACCACTCCTGTCCTTCCCATACGGCGTTCTCAGGGAAAACATCCACCACCAGCAGCTCGTTTTTTGCATTCTTGCGCATTCTGTTTTCACACACCTATCCCAGCATACCCACGATTACAGGAGAGTAATGTTATTCTAAATGTAAAAACCTGTAACAAGGTTTTATTCAGTTCTTGACCAAGTCTCTCAGTTGCTGCTCTTGTAAGCCACTTCTGTGATAAAATAATTTGTAATTCTATCGCCCACCATGGGCAGCTCTCACTACACCAGATTGCTCAAAACCACATCCAGCCCAGCCTTGGACACTGACAGGGATGGGGCATTCACAGCTTCTGCAATGAGGCCATCATTTTCTTATTTATACCCATCCTGAGACTGGAGCAGCTGCTGGGTTTTTGGGAAGGCCATGGCTACACATATGACCCTGGGAAGCAAGTGGCAAATTTAACCCCTGGACCAGCAGAGCTGCTGACACTACTGTCTCCAAATGGCCACCCCACTGGATGGATATCTTGTACCACCCATAAACCAGCTCCCAAAGCACTGGACACTACCATGTATTCTTCTAAAGCAAAATCAGTAATGGATTTTCTTATCTTTAAACAATGCACTAAAAAATTGTTAGTGTGCCAGTCAGCCAAAGTAATTAAACCAATATCAAGTGAAGTTTCCAGATTTACCTCAGAGCCATCACACATTAGGTATTCCCTATGAAATTCACGTGGTTGGGTCCCACCTTGCACTTCCCTACATCACAAGCTGCACCTTACAAAGTCTGGCACGGCCCCGCAGCCACCTTCCAGCACACACCACCAACCAGCCCAGTCCACGTGCACAGGTTTGGCATCCTGCTTTCCTGAGCTGTAGAAGGTCAGCATTCCTGAGCTGTAGGAGGTCAGCACTCTGCAAAGAGCCGGGCTCTCTGTGGTCCCGGCTGGGCTGCAACTCCAAGAGAAGCTGTGCAATAAATACATCCTGGCAGGAGAAGCGTTGTATTGCTGGCTGTTCCTCCTCATGCCACACATCTCTTCCTTCCCTCCTCCCTCTCTCTGGCCCTGTTACACATGCTAGGGAGGAAAGGAAGAGTAAAGCTGTTTTGAAGCCCTCTTTATCCTCATCTTTGTTCATCCACTGTGCTGAGTGGTACTCAGAAAAACTTCATTAACTATTAAGAGGAAGATGCTGTAGATGTAGTTCTGTGTGCTGAATTGCAATTTTGTATCATCATCAGTCATAACTGTCTCATATGTTAACTGGTGAAGGCATAGTAATTACCTACGTAATTTTACATGTTTGTTCAAAATTCTTGTAACTGTGTTAAAACATAACTACTGTTAATAGTACTGCAATATTAAATATATTTTCTTTTTAAATAATCCTTTTAGAAACTGAAAAATTAACTTCAAAATCACTTCCATTTTTAGTTGAAAAGAGGAAACAGTTTTTTACCAGATTGAAAATATCCAAAAATAGTGCTGAATTTATTTTATTAAAAAATTATTTTAAAATCAACTTTTCTAATAATACTGCTTTAGAAATAAGATACTAGTTCTTTTTTACAAACAGACATGTTCAAGTACACTATAAAGCTTTACTATATATTGAAAATGATATATTATTTCCATTTCTTAATGGCAATATATACTTCACACTTTTATTTGAAAGAGGACAATGAGATATGTATTTTCTGTTCAATTTGACACACTATGGAGCTACAGATAATTGCTGTAATGTAAAAAATAAAAGTAAATCCAGACAGAGTAAAGAGAAGATTCAATAAATACTGGTTTCTTCTGGAAAATGTAAAAAGAGTTTAAGCACATTTTCAAATCAAGAAATAAACTCATAATCCAGTATGATAAAATCTAAGTTCAATTAAAAAAAAAGAATAAAAAATAAAGATTATTAATGTACTTGATAGCAAGACAGAGAAATACACTCAAAACCATTTTATTATGAAAAAATAAACCTTTTGGACACCTTCATAAAATTATGCTTATACCAAAGAAAATCATTTAGAAAAAGGGTAGTTGCAATTGGAGCATAATATGCAGGTACATTTCAAAACTAAGTAAAAAAAAAAAAAAAAAACCTTACTAGTTTTTGAAATTGTTTTGGTTTATCCATTCCTTCCAGGCATTTCCCCAGTAAACTTTGATGTCGCTGATGGGCCTGACAGACAACAAAAAGGATGCCCTCCATCCAAACAACTGTTGAGCAGCAACTTTTAAAACATAGCCTATAGAAAACTCATTAAAATAACAACTACATATGTGACTGACTACAGCAAATCCATGAAAACCTAAAGAGATTTCTGTCTGGTAAATTAACCCTTGACCACATTTTAACCTCTTGACACTAATTCTTTAAGATTAACAGTGCTTATTTTATCATGATGCTAGTGTCATATCACAAAACAGTATGTAACAGCAAAACTAAAAAGAAAAAAAAAACAGAGAAATCAATAGGGCAGATAGTTGCCCAACATTATGGCTTTTTGTAAAGTCTTTGTTTCAAATGCAACATCAAGGACTAAACCTTAAATCAGGAAAAAGGAACATACCAGTAGGAAGAAAAAAAAAAGGTGATTATATTCATATTTGAAACTATGAGATGTGGAATTAAAAGTACATGCAAACAAGTATCTTCAATGAAAAAAGGAAAGAATACCAGAGAGTAATCCCAGTAATTTGACTGTATGAATTAACAGCACATTGCATAGGTGATTGTCATTTAGACCTAGTATTACAAACCTAGAGGCCTCCATAACCAACTGCATTTCAGTGCCTGTTTATCTGATGATGCAATGCAGGGCGATTTTCAGAAAACATTTATGTACTAGAAGTGTCCAAGACCAGGATGGAACCGTGAGTAACCTGGTCTAGTGGAAGGTGTCCCTGTCTATGGCAGGGAGATTGGAATTAGATGACCTTTAAGGCCTGGTCCAAACCAAGCCAAGACTGAGTTGTATAAATCATCTTAATCCCATCACAACAACAGTCATTTCTTTACTGACTGAGAAAATAAAAATAAAATAAAAAATTATACTAGTCCAGGACCTAATACAGCAATGTATGAAGAATCCAGGATCACTGGAAGAGCAAACCAAGTTAAAATATGTAAATGTAAATTGCAATAGGTTCTTGCAGTGTCAGTGGAGTTTCCAGGTTTCTCTCCTTCCAATTAAATTAATGAAATGGCCAGCCATGATAAAGTGATAATAAAGTAGCCTAGAAGTCACTTGAATATCAGGCCAGTAAAAGAATTTGCACATAATCTCACAGATGGCTTTAATTTGCATGTCCTCCTGTACGGATACCAAGAGAGAATTGTGCAAACACTTCAGAATCCTTCACATACTTTATGTGAGATTTCTGCCCCACTGTAGTTCATAGAGGTTGCAGAAAACCTCAAATCTCTTGATGCAGTTATAGTCTAAGGCAAACACAAAGCAAGGAACAGGAAGAGAAATGCTTGAAGTTTGTGTTTACTGAGTTTGCTGGAAAATCTCTCATTTAGAAGTTGTTCAGTGCACATTAAATGGTTTTGGTCGTCCTTTAAGCCCTTCTGAAACCCAGAAGACACAAAGATGACACAACATGCCCTTTCAGAATTACAGACTCTCACTCAAGATCACTATTGGACATGCTCAGAGCTTGAGCACAGATATTAACATAGCAGCAAGGGGTCTGTAGGAAAAAGCAATGCCATTTATTAAATGAGAGGCTATAATGACCAAAAAACCAAACAACCTTGTGGAGTCAAAGAAGGGCCTTAAGCCTATTTCCCATTTTTTAGCAATTGCATCAACTGGGTTTTTACTAACTGGGTTAGTAAAAAATATGACCTCTCTCTACAATTGTTAATTTATGAATTTTGATAGTTACAGCAATAATCAAAACTATTACTATTAGCAGGCAAATGGCTATATTGATATTATATCATATATAGGTACATTTGAAATCATAAACATGTATAACCATCAGGATCTAGCTGTTCACTTCCACCTGTGTACCATTCTTAAGCCCAGATGTCTGCAACACCTGAATATTCTAAGACAAGCAACAGAAGAGTCAAAGAAAAGGGAAAAAATCTAAACACAGCTCCATGCTGTGTTTAATGCACACTAAATGACAGGATACTGGAAAGCAGATGTTGATTACTAATAGAAAGAAAAAAAAATAAAAGACAGAGAATAGGATTTCTTATGGTTTTTAGATAGCAAAAACCTAGTAAAGACAATAAAAAGACGTAAATAAACCAAGACTTTAGTTGAAAAGCACACTTTAAATGTTGTTTCAGAGGCAAACCCTGCTCCAATCTCCAGTTAATTAGGAAGTAGCTTTGCTATTAAGAGGTTGAGGCATGCCATTGGTGTGTTGCCATTGGTGTTTAGGTGAGGAATTATTTTTTTTGTTTCCATTTGCAGTAGGGCATCTCTTTTGTTATAGAGTAGATAATGTAGGAGAAACAGACTATCTTAACTTCTGTGGAGATAATGAGATCATATGCATTATGTTCTCACTTTTGCCATATTCATATGTTCTCTATTTTTAGTTGCTGAGAATGCTAGTCTTTGTAGTAGGGCTTTGTTTTACCTGTGAAGGTGCTGAATAGAGATGGTGGTCTCTGCCCTAGAGAGCAGAGGTGTTTGCTCACCAAAAGAGGATTGAAAATGTGTTCTGCCTCCCACCCAAACCCAGTATCCTTGAGAGGCAGAGGTAAAAAAATAGACAGTATCACTTCTATCGGTGCCTAGCAGATGCATTTTAAATTAGAATTTTTAAAGCAGCATTTGAAAGTACACAACATATGAGGTTCTTGAGCTTTCCATGAGAACTTTTCCCATCCAAAGCAAAAAGTAAGAAGAAAATGTGGGGCACTGCAGGCTGTCATTACTGCTTTTATGGCTATTACAGCTATTAGAGAGCAACCTGTCTCACACTCAAGTTGAACTGCATTGCAAAGAGCCAAAGATGGGGTGCATCTCTGAAAGGTGGTTGAGGAGAGCATGGAAATCAGGAGAGGACAGCAATACAGACAAGGAGTTAGTCCTTGGTAGCACTACACAGCACATGCAGGAAGAGATGCTGAAAGAGAAAATGAAGTTCAGATACAACAAAAACTGTAGGTAGAGGATGACCGGGGAAAGCCAATGTTTTCAAGGTTTAAATTGAGGTCTGAACAGATATGTTGAGTGGTAAGTAATTTTTTCCCTGGGAGGAAATGTGAGGTAGGAAGAAAAATAAACAAAAAATGGAGACTAAAATTATATGTACATATGTAATAGGATGTACAGGAACTATAGATGAGAGTCCCACCAGACAAATTGTGCAAGATTTCACAGAAGTAATAAATGCCACAAAGGAGGTATCATTTGAACTCTTATAATTTATAAAACATAGAACATTTAGAAACAGGAAGTGATCTTTTCATTCAGTGAATTTAATGTACTTAAAAACTTGTATTTGCACCTCCCAAAATCTCTTTACAAGATAGGAAAGAATAATTATAGGTATTTTTCAAAAAAGGAAAATTAGGCTCTTGCGAGTATACCAAGGATAAATAATAGGGACAAATGTTGCATGCTGGGAGGATTTCAGTAATATTCCAGGACTTCATTTCTTCTTTGACCTAGCTATTTTGGGTCACCAAAATCAGCTCTGATGTTAGAGGTTTCTTCCACATAGAGTGCGCAAGGTTACCATTATGCACAATTTTGCAATTCATTAGTTTTCAGTATTTGAAAAAGAGGGGAGATGGGAAGAACATGCAATCTTTGAATGTTAGGATTTTCATTTCTGAAAGCATTGTGTTTTAATAAGGCATTAAGTTACTTGGGTTTTTTTTCATTTTGTCATAAAGATTTTTTTTCCTATTTTGAAGAATAAATAACATTTTAAAATGTCCCACATTCAATCAATCAATCAATCAAAAAAGGAACTGAAAGCAGGAGGTGGAATTCAAGCCCTGATATATGTGACAAGGGCCAAATGGGGCAAATATGATCTAATTCCAGCTGCAACTGCTGCTGTTACAGCTACAGGTTCACCATAGGGAAGCGAGCAAGGTAAAATGACTGCAGGTTAAAGGAAGCTGCCGAGCTCTTGCTCTCTGAAATATATTGCTATGAGTTCACACAATTTTAGTCTTTTCAGGACTGTAGAACCATAGATGAATTCTTCAGTCACTTTTCATTAATGCATATTAAAAAAAATCAGTTCTATAACTAAAATAAAACATCTTCTGAGAACTGTGTGCTGACTTAATAAGCAAACAGCACGTGTACTGTCCCAAAGAGCAAGAAGGATTCTTGTAGAATAGTGACTTTCTCTTATCTTCCTTTCTAACACACTGCAGGCTGTAAAATTACCGTATATCTGAAAAACCCTTTTTACATAAGAAACCCTCATAAAGCCATTCTGCTCCATCTATTTCCTTGTGCATATTATTCTACCAATTAATTCTGATCATAAAAAGTGTAACAGAGCAGAGATTTTGAACACAAAGTCTGTAAAACATCCTATTTTGTTTTAGAGGAGAAAGGGTAGAGATATCGAAAAATCTTCCACTGATCTTACTTACTCTTTACTGTACCTTCTTATTTGGTCTCTGTATTTCTTAGGTTGTTATAGTATTAAATTGGGTGGTACCTATTCTACATTCAAGTTTGGAAATATCACAGACCAAGGCTTAAAAGTAACTAAAGTGTTTTTTGTGAGGGTCAGAGTGCCTTCAGGAAGAAATGTACTATTGTGAAATATATCCACAGAAGAAGTTGCTTTTGAAATATCATGCATAGGCACAGTAAGGGTGGCACAAAGTCCATGATTTTTGCAAAAGAGTGTTAAAATAATGTAAAATAGTAACAATAATAATAATGACAACAACAACCACCACTTCAACAAATGCCAGTCAGTCTAAACGGAAATTGGGCAGAATTTCAGCAATGAAATAGCAGAACAGAGGCCTAAGGAATTGACATCTATTTGCTTGTGGTTCAAAATCATATCTAGCTTGAGAAAGAGGGAAGGACAAGAAATTAACATCTCTAAGAAAATCAGCAATATAAAAGCTACAGTTTATGTTTGATAGGACATAGAGTATTTCATTACATCATACCACTAACCTAAGATTTAAAATACAAAAATCATATTTGGCTTTTGAACATAACAGGTTTGACTGGCATTCTTTTTTTCCAATTTTGGTTCAGGTTAGTTTTGTTTTTTTTTTTTTATTTTTATATTAATATATTTTTATTTTTCTTTTTTTAATTTCTGTTTAGGTTTTTGTTAATTTTACTCATCGTAATTCTTAGTTCAGGTCTCTTGCAATGTTAAGTGCTATGCTTATTTTTCTTTTTAAATTTACAGGTCTGTACTACAGTTTGGAGATTAATTAAATTCCTGATAAATCATGCTCTAACAGGAAATGTTGGAATCCCATTGTGAACAGGGCCAGACTACACTTAAAAAGAAATAAAAAGTCTTCTCATTCACTTAGAATCCAGTGCAGATAAGAACAGAAGCTCAGAATGACATAAAATTCCTCAGATTGTAGATTTGCCTCAGAAAAAACCCAAAAATATAAGGCTCCTTATATCTAAGATTACAATCTCTGCAATCTGGTACTTTATTCAGGATGTTCCTGTTGCAAACTCTATTGAATCTTTGTATTATCATCTCTATGCTTTTGATGATATCCTAAGGAAGAAAGAGATGTTTTCTAGTCACATTTTACAAAGGAAAGCTCAAATTTACTAAGCACAGTCCCGTGAGTCACTGTGACTTTTTTTTCCCCCTTCGGACAAGGAAGATACAAATTAAAACATACTTGAATTATGGAACGTTCTTGCTTGCCTTCTTCTAATGTCAGTTTATCAGTTCTGATTACTAAATTTAATTGCGTAAATCCAATTCATTGCACAAAAAAATGTACCAAGGTTTTGAGGACTAGCTAGAACTTTACTACAAGTCAAAGAAAAACCTTCCAAGGAGGACTTCTAAGTTGATATAATAATTTTGTTGCCTTATTGTCTGGGCTGGATGTCATTCTTTACCTTGAAAGTCTCTTAGCACGGTGTCAAAATATTAATTTCAAAAACTAAAAGGTACAGGATGAAAGTTATCTTTGCCTCCATGAGAAGTTCATGTCATGACCTTAAGTATGCCATCTTTAGTACGTGTTCCTTGGATGACATAGCTGAAGAGAAGCAGTAATATACACAAACAAGCACCTATGCACCCAGCCACACCTAAAACCACTCAAAACCGAAATGTTCCACTCATAGCTTTCCCCTTAAGATAGTGAAAGGAGGTGTACATGACATATACTGGTTAGTTTGATAGAATATTCCTGGACAATGTTCAAAAGCTTAAGTAATAAGGAAATTGTTACAGCCATGCATAATGTAACTCATACGCAAGGATTCTACGTTTATATACATAATTTAAATTAGTTAGAAATACCAACAACAAATTACAGTGGTAAAAAGAGAAAATATTCAAGTATTTTGGTTGAATCACATAGTAAAAATATGCATGTCCATGAAATACACATCTATATTCTAGAGTTTAATATTGCATCCACACCAGCAAATGCAAAAAGGGAGCAAACTAAACCTTGAAGTTGAGAGCTTGAAAAATTAAAGAAAATGTAATTAGCAATTATTTTTCTAAAATAGAAGGTGTTATCTTTTAGAGGTGACCAATGTTAGGGATGCTGACCTAATTTCTAGTTGTAAATAGTACACTAAAGAAAAATTCCTTCAATAGCTTTAGCAAAGGAATGTGATTTCACCATATACCAACTAATGGTTGCTTCCTAGTGGCTTGGGATTCTCCAGAAGGCACCTGATGATACAGAAATAGTTTCTGCATAAAGTAGCTTAGGTTCTTCAGTAGTCTTTCCATGCCACTTTGCTGCAACAGTGTACTAAGACTATTAGAGATAATTTACTATAACTTCTAAAGGTTTCTAATTTATCTTGTGGCTCTTTTTAGCAATAGTTCTTTTATTGCATGTGATGCAGTCAGCTAAATGTGACTTAGAGGGTTTTGCTGCCTATCAAATTTTGCAAGCTCATCTAGAAAGTCCTTATCAGAGCTTAAATTCAGAGTTTTCTCCTGCAAGCATGAGCATCTCCCTAAACAGAGCGAAGAGAGACCAAATACTTCTGGCATTTTCTTTTAAAAAAAACCTCATCAAATGAAAACACATCATCTGGTAGGGAACTGAGCACTCAGGAAAATGCCGGAATGGCAAGTCAAAGAAGTACCCACACTGTGCCTTTAAAAAGTAGCAGTTTATATTAGGTTTAATATAGCAGAGAAATCTGTGCTGCCAGTACAGGCTGACAGGCATCCCTCAGCTTTTCCAAGAGGAGCATGTCTATGGGAAGAGTTCAGTTGACTCTTGATGAGCATTTAGGCATTCTGAGCGAAGACTGTCAACATGAAAAGTATTCTTGCCAACTATAGTGGTGCTTTTGCAAGACCACTAAACACAACTTCTTTTTTTTTTCTGTCTGAATATAGCATTTTTTATATTTTTCTTGCTTTCCATATGGATATCATCTGCTGTTCTGTATGCCTAATAGTAATATAACAGGAGCATATTCAGAAGACCTCACTTATCTGTACAAACATCTCCAGAAGCAACTCATGAAAATACTGCACGTCACATTAGAGTGAAACACTAAATATAACTCACCTCGTTATGAATACAAAATCACATTCATCCTATTTATCACTGTTACAATAAATTAGTGAATAACAAGAAGGAAAAATAAAAGCTTTTTTGCTTAGACTAATGATGATAGTGTCACAATCTACTTATTAATAGCAGGGGTTTTTAATAGTGAAATAGTAACCATTATTGTAAAAGAGAAAGCTATCATATGTGTTAATTATCAAATAAGCCACATCTGGCACCCCTGAAGATGAGATCTGGAAAACTGCAAGAGCTGATCAATTCACTCAATATTCATCAGCTGAGTGATTTTCAACATGGGAGGATGGTCTCGGTTCTCTTATTTTTTACATAAGAAATGAAGTTTAAGACATTTTAATGGAAAGAATTTAAGGGGGAAAAAAGGCTAAGAGTCTAGGTCATATTCTGTGAGTCACTCTTGGAGCAGACCACATTTCACTAATACTAAATCAAAATTTACCTTGTCAATACAAAATTGACACAAAAGTTCCCATTTTTATTTTATTTATTGATACTAGTCTAACTAGCCTAACTCATATTATTTTTCTTGTTCTGACTGAAATTGTCTGGTATGATAACTAAAGTGCTGTCCTGGGTAATGTCTGATGAAAGTAATACTAGTAGGGTCTAGAGGTCTTTTTATGGACCTAGGAAAGCACATACTGTTATTTAGTTTTCTACCCAAGAACAGAAGACAAACCTTTGCATTATCTACAACCTTCATGATCACTGTAAGTGGGAAGAGGAAGAACAGGGGGAAGAGGAGGTCTAGAATATCACCTGGGTCGTCTCATTTACAGGAGTTATTTTTTATGCCGCCAGAGAGGTGGGCAAAATAAAAAGCATGTGCAGTAAAAAATAAAATCATCATACCAACACTAGATAAACAGAAGAAATGGGCATAGGCAAAATAACAGGTAACTTACATTTTGACAGTCTGAACTTTTATGTTAATACCTTCATAAAAGACTTCGGAGTATCAGGGCAAAGTTTTGTAAAATGTTGATGGAGATGTCAGGAAAAGCTTTATCTCACATTTTTGGTCAAAGTGAATTTTGTTAGATCTCAGTTCACACAGCACACACTATGGATGGGCTGGTAGCAATGACTGTATTTAGGGCTGGGCTCGATTTGGCTTGGTAAGCTGTCTTGTGAGTTCCAGTTCACCTACTTTAACTAGTATTAAAGCCCTTAAAGTGAAAAAATAATAGAATTCAAATATTTGTGAGGATTTTATGCAATATGGTGTGTTTTGCTTTACTGCAGCTGAACAGAATGTGCGTGAAGAAACAAAGAGACAGAAAGCAGCAGAGCACATGATACTTTTCTTGACCATATCAAACCAGACTCTCAGAGCTTTTCCATGCTTCCCAGAAACATCATCCACACAAGGAACATAACCCGGCATGCTGAGGGACAGAAGCTAAGACCTCATCCCTGCAAGTAAAAGTCTTCACAGATTCCCAGTTTAAGTGCTTCTGAGAACATAGTTTAGCTCTTTGGTGTACCACAAGTATGCAGCCGTTTTGTTAAAAAGTCCCAGCTGTATAGTAATCAGCACACATTTTTAATCCATCCATTCTCTGTTATGAAAAGCCAATAAAGCATAATAGGGAATTTTAACAAGCATTCACTGCTTTTAGTTATGATCTTCACTTCAGCCAGCTCCTCATTTCTGTAGGTGGTCAATCAGTACATCACACAGAATCAACAAGACTTGTAAGTCTTGGATCTCTAATACTCATTAGAGAGTGATTTACTGGGACAGATAACATAAAAGTAGGATTATAAGAATGTCATGCTTGCCCAGTGATACTGTTCAGAATTACACACTGTCCTTGTTGTATAATACAACAACTATCAGGGTGCTACGTAGCATACCTCCCACTTCCCTTCAATATCACAGCCACTTTCAGCTGTAAGAGCAGAGATCAACCCTTGGTAGCACCACACAGACATTAGGTGTGGAGGAGTTGTTGTGTTGTGTTGGTTTTTTTGTTTTTGTTTTGTTTTGTTTTTTAATAAGAAAACCTAAGGAAGGGCTTCAGTATGTTCTATTTTTTTAAAAGAAGTAATAGTCTTAAGTAGTAGAACCATTTTTTTACAGCACAAGGCAGCTGTAAAATGGAATCTGACAAAATGGTCTGTAATTTATCTGCACAATGTCATTCCAATTTTGCCAATATCTTAAGGCTAACTTCCTGCAACTTTTCATTGAAGTGAGTGCTTTTCATTTCTCCTCTTTGAAAATGAGTATCTTTACATACATGAGGATGTCTGGAATAAGCAATATTATTTAAATGAGAACCTCAGCTACTCTATGCTGAACCCCAGAAGGCTTTGCCAACCTTATTATTATAATTATGCCTGATGACTTGGTTATGGGAAAGGACAAATCTCTCCTTTCATCTGGACAGTTTCCCTGCCCAGTATTCAGCAGTCATGCCAAAGCACACGAGTGTTTTTTCCAAACTACATGGTTGCTAATAGACTGTAACATAGAGACTATGGAGAAACAAGACAGATAGGAACCTGTGAAGGAAATTTCTCAGTCATGAAATCACACATATGGCTGTTTTTTCCTCTGAAATCTCTGAAGAAACATCCTGTTTTTTAGACATATGGACATGAAATGGATCATTCTGTCTGTACATGTGAAATCACATTGTCATTCAATCAATCCTTCTTGTTCACCTGGATATATTGTGCAACCCATCCTTTGTGAGAAAGATAAAATGTGAAAATAATTATGTATGAAGATATTTACAAAACATTAGAATAATTCATTGATGAAAACTGATAACTGTCTTCAAAAATTTTGTAAGAGAAGTAGCATATTTAATAATAATAGCAATTAGCAATTACAATGATAATCCTAAATTTAGTCCACTAATAGTGTTTTCTAGTAACCTGCAGAACAATTGGCATAATTTTAAAATTCTCATTATTCATAAAAGAAAAATTCCTAAGTAAATGATTCCACTTCAGTCCTGTCTATGTGGTTCTAATCAGATTATAGTTTCTGTGATCAAAAATTACAGCTAACTCTATTTAAAATTCTTTTAAGGACCAGATTGTTAATAAAGAAATAGAAAACTATTAAAATATTTCTGAAAGCTATTACAAACAGAAATTGAAAATTTACAAGTACAATCAGTACTTACACCTCAATAATTACACCTCATATGTTGGTATATAAATGACGGATTCTTGAAGTTTCATCACAAAACGCAGAAATGAATGTAAGTTTATCTTTTATTTATAGTCTCTGAATTTTAGTCTAGTAATGAAGCTCAGAAATATTTGTAAATTAATTGAGAAATTTATTTAGAGGTGTACTTGTGAAAGAAAAATAAATGTTTTGTTTAGAGCATTAATTCATACAACTCATTAACAAATTGACTTAATCCTTATGTTTTTGGAAAGGAAGAAACCTATTCAGACTTCAAACTACAATTTCGACAGATATAAAAATGGCTAAAGATGGACAATTCCCAACCCATATTGAAATCAATAGGGGCTATGTATTACCAACATATTCAGAAGTCTAAAGACAAATATAAATCTCATAATAAATGTCTACAATTTGAAAGAAAACCGTATTATCAATTTATGTGAATGAGATTGTGTTCCTGTTTGGGAAATTTAATCCACATCTGTTCAAGCATGTAAAAATGTCATTACTTCATAGACACTTCCACATAAAAACCTCATTATACAGTAGCAGCGCTGTATGCTAAGTTCCCTAGTGCAAAAAAAAAGAAAAATTCCCTAAAAAACCCCGCCCCAATTAAACAATAACAACAACAAAAATAATTCACTGTATGCCACAGGCTAAACACTATTTCCTACTTTGACATTTCTTTCCATGGATGATTTAAAGGAATTTTCCACCAAAATTTCTAAGGATTTTGAGAAATATTTTAAGAAATAAATTAGATGGAAGGAAAAGTACCATTTTTACTTCACATCTATTGAGTTTTAAATACTGATGGTTTTAGGTAACGTTAATTATTTCTAAAGCTTTTCACTTTTTTCCTATTCTTTTGATTTGACTGCACTTCAACTAGAAGAGTGCTTCCTTGGGAGTTCATGTGTGACATACAACCATAAATATCTGGCATCTTTTTCAAAGTGTAAGTTGTGGTGCATCTTCGACGTTATACAAGCATATAAGCTTCATCTCAAGAATCTTAAAAGTGCTTAAAAATCAATAATTGAGTGTTTTGTAAGAGCATCATCAACTCTCTAGTGATGACTTAAGAGGACTTTGAAAAAAGGTCATTGAGTAATACTTGAGAAAGTGTAACTCCTCTCACCTTCAGCATTAAAACACCTCTTCATCTTAAAAATAATTGCACAATAATGCACATGAAGCAAATAGTTTACTTGCATGTATAGATACTGCATACCAAAATAATGTCCATTGTTGGATAATTAAAACTTCATTGTAACCACTAAATACACAGACAAGTGGAAAATTTTGATATATTGTTTGTGGAAACAATGTAATCCCCATCTATATCAAGTCTAATTCTCTAAAAGACTACAGTGCTCAAAAATTGGTGCAATTCAGTGCACTGTAGACAACAAGAGCCTTCAAATACATGAAAGATGGTGCACTTCAGACTACTGTAATTTGTTTTAGCCTTAGGGAGGTTTACTGAACTGGTTGCACATTGCTACTTTGGCAGAAAAACATAGCTGATGGACACAAATTAAGCTTTGTTGCAGTCACTGTTCAGCTGCTCCATTTGTTCAATTCAACACATTCACCTATACCTAAATTAACAGGTAACTCCAAAAGAAGAAAGAAAGATTATGCCTATTCTGTTGACTTCCTCTAGACAAACAGAGGAGAGAAGTAAGAATTTGCAATTTTTCAGCTTTGGCAACAAATCTACCTACACTTACTTTAAGTAACCTTTTTTGGATCTGTCCCATATATCTCTATGTAAATCTGTATTAACTTGGTGGAAACACTTCTGTTAATTTCAGAAGTGTTTGATCACATTAAAGCCCAGTTTTTTACACCCTTCCACTACATCTTTTCTAAGGAATATTTATCCTAATGTCACATATAAAATAGTGTGAAATAATTAGGAGTAAAACTTGCCTCCATAAGTAAATTTTGAATTTGTAGTATTGTGTAGGTGAAGGTGGGGAGCTGCTTGTTTTAAACTTAGTTGGAATGGAATCTATATTTCCCTGGAAGTATTTAACATTAATAGTAGGTTAGAAATTTGGCATAAAGGGTTAGCTATTTAAGTCTCGTATGGTGCTTAATTGTGTTTTGTTCCCTTACCCATAAAATCCAGAAAAGAAACATAAGACAAAGGAGAGAGCATAAGTATTAGTTTTGAATATTCAGCTATCTTGCTTGTGTCATATCATAAACATGCTTCCAGCAATTCTTAACAATTCACATAAACCAGTCACAATAAGCAGCTTCTTACTGTTTCACTGTGAGGATGCACACTGTAACAGAGGCATTTTAAGAATCCAATTTACCACTGTTTCCCTGAAGAACAGGGCTAAAATGAAGGGATGTCAGGCAACTGAGAAGTTTTCAGCTAATCTCAGGGTCTGAGGCACCCAAATGGTTTGATCATTTCAAGATGCATTCTCGCAAACTAGCTTCAAAGCCTTATGACCCTCTGTTTCACTGGACATGTCCACAGTAAATTGTTGAGGATATGCAAAGGAAAGTGAATTGAGTTCCATTGCAAAATAATGTGGTATCATGAAAAAAGCACAGATGTTGTAGACCTATATATTCTTATCCCAGGTTTGTCTCCATGTTGCAAACTAATATCACCACACCTCATACCATGTCAATACACTTCACTGCAAATTTCATTGTCTCTGCTCTCAGAGTTCCATTTTCCTGCTTTACATTCAGTTATTCCAAAGGAAAGCCTTCAGAAAATATGCAATATTGTGGCACACGAGTAAATGGAATGGAGTTGACTTCTGTATAGATAATAGTAAGCAATGGTAAGGGATATGCCACAGTAGTTTTTAAAGCAAAGCTGCTTTATTAGTTAACATTTGAACGTTCAGTAATTCAATTCAGGAGAATAAGTTTTCCTGGAAGGTTATGTTGTATTAAAACAATCAAACACCTGTAAAATACCTGTTTAAGGAAATACGAATCAATAGTTGTAAATGACAAATTCACAAGAATTCCTTTAATTCTTTACAGGATCTGTAACAGGATGCGATGCACTCAGTTTTCAGGTACATTACTCTAGAAGCTCTTATTGCCATCAGAATGTTCCCCCACCTCACAAAAATAAAATCTTAACTACTGAAATTTTATTGCTGATGCAAGTATTATTAGTTTAATTATACTCTTGTACTGTAAACATATGATGCAAGAAATGCCTAGCTCAGGCAAAAACTTAATACACAACTGATTTTCCTAGTTGGAGAAACACTTAACTCCATGTTTCAGGACTGAAAATGCCAGTCTTAGAGAATGGATACTCAAATTGTAAGACACAAGAATAACAAAGAATGCCAAAATAAAATAACATCATAAAATTCTCACAGGTTTTTGTTCTATTGTCTTTTAAATTAATGTTTCCTTGTTCAGAACAGAAATTGCTTTAACCATTTTTCAAGTAAAATGCTTATCAAGCCTCCATGTATAAAAAGCTGATGGTATGAAAGATTCTTAAGAAATGTTCTTTCACATGAATGGCTTGTAAAATCTAAGGCAGATTTCAGTTGAGATTTTTCTTCTATTTTCAAATTCTTGTAGCTAGCTGAGAAAAACTGTTCTTGTCTTTCCCCCCTTTCCAGTTTTCATAGGGTTATTCTACAATATAATCCTTCTGGGTTCAAGACATTCATATTAATGCCAGAGAGAACAAATGTCTGTGTGACTTATGTCCATGTGAGAAGGACTAAAACGTGTGATATTGTAAGAGCCTCAAGTGCAGCTTGAAGAAAACACTTCCTCTCAGGGGTGATGGAGGTTATGTAAATCCTGTCAAGGGTATCTAATGCCAACTGCATGGCACAAGGCTGCCGTAGGGTGAGACGTGAAGGATTACTCAGGACAGGAAAGCAGCACTGACTAGACTACTGAAAATGCTGGATAGATTTATCAACATAAAAACATGGTAAGAATTGCAGTGGCCATGCTACAGGTGTTGGTTAACTTTTCTTGTTTTCTCTGAACAGAAGATGACTGCTTCCTCTTCTTACCCGGTCAGATTTAAGTAACAAAGGAATCAATATATAAACACTTAGGAGAGACCAGATGGTGAATGATAAATGAAAAGGATCAATTTAATAAAACCTATCAGGCCTAAATAAACCAAGCCATCTCTGAAAAAAATTAAAAGAGATGGTTTGCTGAGTAAAGTGATTGTAATTGTTTTAATAGATTTTTAGTAATGATTTTCATGTAGTCTGTCCTGGAACCTTTATAGAAGAAACTGAAAAATAGGGCTGGAACACACCTCAGGAGGCTATCTAGTCCATCCTGCATCCCAACTAACAAGTGGCACAAATCCCACCACCTAACATATTGTTCTAAGCAGTTTCTAATAACCTCCAGCAACAGAGAATCCAGTCTCCCTAGGCAAACTACTTCACTGCTGAACTGTCCCTTATAGCAAGATTGTTGTTCTTGATGGTCAAACTAATCACATTACTTCTTGCCCTATCCAGAGACCTCTCTCTTTGGGCGTTAAGTTTTTATGTAGCCTTAACATTTCTTCAGAATTTTCTGCTTCCCACCATAGACTACCTCAAATCTTTCATCTTGGCATACAACTCATTCTCTAGCCCACAGATTAAAGAAAACTGGATAGAACACGAGGGTAGATACTGCAGACAAAAGTAGAAAATAGTACTAATTCCAATATCAAGATGAATATTCTGCATTCAGGTTTTGAGAATAATAATGAAAGAACACCATAGTTATATAAGCATAAGTTCTTCCACGAAGGCAAATGCCAATTTACCTAACAATTTTACAACTTTCTCTTATCATTTGTGCAGGTATCATCTCCCAACTGCAGAAATGGAAGTTCAAAACCAGGTGTAATGACAGTAGGTTTTTTCCACATATAAATATTTACAGCTCCCTACATTCAAATTAAGATCAGCATTAGTTGCATATGGGATTTAAAACAAAGTAGTACATAGATACGAGGTATCTCAACTCTTTTTATAGAAGACAATATTTGGGATGTTATAATGGAAAGGAATCAGAGGTTATTGCATTTGCGATCTATTTAAAAAGAAAAAACAGCTTGAATTCATATTGTAAATATTGCTATCTACTGCACTTCTTCAACTTCTCAACCACTATAATGTCAGTGAAAAAGTTTACATGTCATTTGGCTACTATAAAAGAAAGGAAAAAGACAACATCTTAGACCCCCTGTGTTTAAAATGTAAATATCTGGCATATTTATATAGGCTGGTAACAGTCTATCTAAACAAGAGAAATAGAGAAGTTCAGTATGGAAACTGCCTTTTCAATGTATTCTGTCAGTTATGAACAAATAGCTGCTGGAATAGCTAACTTTATTCCAAAAAAGAGGCAGTGTTTTGCTTCTGTAGTGGAAACTGAGTGATTGTGACATGTACTACACACACACAAAAGAATGACAAGACAGAAAGTAAGTAAAAACATCCTTCTGACTCCCAAGCAGCTTCCTATGACTTTGTTAAGATTTTCCAAGAGTAAAGGAAGAGTAAGAACTTTGCAACTTATCTCATCCATCAAATTAGAGAGCGAAACACTGTTTGCTGCTCCCAGGGTATTGTACATAATGCGTCTCAGACAACAGAGATGTTGTACAAAATTCTTGCAAATTATGTCAATTTACTTTGTCCAAAAGAAAAGAAATTCTGCTTAAGGCACAGACACATTCAAGAATTTTCCAATATCAAAGACTAAGCTGGCCATAACCGATTTTATGTAAGAACTTCACGTTACCTTTGAAATCATGAAATACCATTTGGCAAATTTAGTCTGAAACTCTTCACCTTCCTTAGCTTAAGTGAGACCTTTAAACCAATTTTACTTCAGGGTGTTTTGCTAGTTAATTAAATGCAATGTGGTAATGCAGAGCTCAATGGAGGTCTTTTCTTCAGATAGAGCACCTGTCTCTCAGATGTTAATAGGTTCTTCAATATGCAGAATTTGGGGGTGGTGTGATAACATACATGGAGACAGAGGTATGACTGTAACCTGAACTTTGGTATGGATCTGTCTGCTTCCTACTTTACCGTTAGTTTTCATGTCTCTTCACTGCTCCTTTTATCTCCCTTGACTCTTACTTTCTTTATATTGATGGAGACTTTGAAAGCCAAAAACCACAGTAAGGGCAGGAAATGCAAAGTATGGTCACTTTCTGCATCCTATTATGAAATAAAATTGCTCAGTATCCTTTGTGCAACATGAGGATTCATTTATTGATTCAGAGTACCATCATTATACCAGAAAATTGTGTAATATATTGCTACCTTTCAACAACACAAAGTGGGGGGTAGGGAGAAAAAGGAGAGAAAGATAAATGATAAACCAAAGAACTTCTTCTGTCAAGCAAACATCATCATCCTGTGGACAGATTCTGAAATGATATGTCTAGCAAGCTAATTATTTTTTTGATAGAATCACTGAGTGGTTTGATTTGAAAGGGATCTTAAAGATAACCTTGTCCTAAGGGACACCTTCCTCTAGACCAGATTGCTCCAATCTCTACATCCGGCCTTGAATGCTTCCACAACTTCTCTCATCTACCTGTTCCGGTGCCTCCTCACTCTCATAGTAAAGAACTTCTTCTAAGTATCTAATTCTAAACCTACCCTAAATAATTTGAAGCCATTACTCCATGTCCTATTACTATATGCTCTTGCAAAAAAAATCTGTCAGCAGCTATCTTCTAGGCCTTCTTAAATACTGAAAGGCTGCAATAACATCTCTCTTGGAACTTTCTCTTGTCCAGGCTGAGCAGCCCAATCCTCTCTGCTTTGGAGAAGTTCTCCATCCCTCTAATCAGCTTTGTGGCACTCATCTGGGCCTGCTCCAAGAGGTCAACATCCTTCCTGTGCTGAGGACCCCAGAGCTGGACACAGCTCTCCAGCTGGGCTGTCATGAGAGTGAAGTAGAGGGAGAGAATGCCTCTTCATGCCCTGCAGGCTGCACTGCTTTTGATGCAGTCCAGGACACGTTTGGCTCTCTGGGCTGTGAGCACACACTGCCTTTTCATGGCCAGCCTCTCATCCATCAGCACCCCCAAGACCTTCTTGGCAGGACTGCTCTTCATCCATTCATCCTCCAGACTGTGCTGATACTGGGGATTTGCCCTTGCTCTTGGCTTTGTTGAATTTCCTGTGGTTACCTTGGACTCCCCTACCAAGTTTGTCAAGGTCCCTCTTCACTTTCCCCCAGTCCCCACCTTGCAGTCCATCAACTAGAGAGGTGTGGAAGTCTATGCACTAGAGAGGTATGAAAGAGAGACTGCCATAGAAGACTGAGACAAAAACGCTGCTGAGAATCTCAGCCTTCTCCTCATTTGCTACCAGTCTGCCAGCCTTGCTCATCAGAGGGGTACTGCTTTCTTTTTCCTGGCTGACATACCCATAGAAGCACTTCTTGTCACTCTTTGCATCCCTTGCTAAGTTCAACTCCAAATCCACCTTGGCTCTGCCCTTATATGTGCTGGAACATGGCCATTTCTGCATTTCCTAAACCAGTCTTTTGGGTAGATAACTCCACTTCTGTCTCTGAGAAATAATCCCTCATATTCAAGAAAATGAACATGAATATCTTTCACTGAACATCCTCTAGGCCCAAGTAAAAAAGATGTACAGAAAATCCTTATTGATAATCATTGATAATGATCTGCAAAACAAATAAAACCCACTTTATCATATTCTTCAATGGCCCTTTCCAAATATTGGAAATACTTTCCTTTCAACAGAGCAGTCATCTTTTGCCTAAATTGCCTTTCTCTCTAGGCTTTCCCACTGCCAAGAGACCCCTTAGGGCCCCTGAGTATTATGTAAGCAGAAAATGGTAATGAATAGGACTCCATTTCTATGTATCGGAAGACATCAATAGTTAATGACTAAATGATATTTGGGTATTTTAATTATATAAGTTCAGGAAATGTTCAGATTTAACACATTCCTTTCCTACTTTTAAAAAAAAATAAGAAAAAAAAAAAAATAAAATGTGAGTTTATGCGTTTTTTCCCACTTTGCCCAGGAATGGTGTATCTTAGGGATCCTGTGTCTATGAGTCAAGCATCATGAAAATTTTTAATGAAGTAAATAATTATAAAGACACCTACAGCATGGGTTTGAGTTATACATTTTACAGGACTTAAATTAAAATTTTATCTTAGTGCTGGTGTACAAGCAGCCTCCAGGACATTTCCACACTTGAAAACACTCTTACACAAGTTATTCACACCTTCCTGATGGAACTGTAAAGAGCAGCAGTCAAGGAGGCTGCTTAGGCACAAAACAACAGTAATTCATGTTCTGCTGTCCCAAACTGGCTGGGAAGGAAGTCAAAACATATGAGCAGTGAGAAGTTTCTGAAAACATTTCGGAGATGGACTGAAAGACAGTTCTGCAGTAGATTTGTTATGCTTCTAACTTTCCAGGAAAAATATAAATGAGCTCTAGCAATGTTACATTTGGATCTATTGCAGACAGAGGATAAATAAAGATTCTCCAATAGTCTTGGCAGACAAATTAAATGGTTGTGAACCCATATGGAAAGAGAGAAAAATCCTGTGTAATAATAATAAGCTCTCAAGTGTGACCTTATAACACAGGGGGACAAATTAGGAATTCTCTTTCTTGCCTAGATTTTCAAACATTTTAAGTTCAGATCTTTTTTTCTTTAGTTCTCTAAGTCACACTCAGGTCTACAAAGAAATGAATGTACATGTTAAGTGTCACAACAACAACAAAAGTATCTTCAGTACTAAAAGTAAAGAAACAAAGTTAAATTCAAACCACAGAAATAAAAAAGGGGTTCTATGTGATCTGAAACCACCTCAGAGGATGACAACTGCTATTACTCTACTTTTGTATTTACCAGATTCATAATCTGTTAAAGCATGGCTTGGAAGACACGTATCTAGCTCCATGGTACCATGTGTAACATTGGGAAGTTTTAATGAAACTTCCTCTGGTTCAAGGTATAACTCATTATAAATATCGAGCAAACAAACATCTATTTTGCTTTTCAAGTAGATAAAATTATATACGAAACTAAGCAAGAATCTTTAGGACAAGATAATGCAGCTGACATAACTGTTCTTTAGCATTTCTAATAATAAAACCCCACATAACTCTTAGGTTTCCCAAAGGGGTAAGAAGATACCTGCTATCCAGTGAACAACTTGGCTCTAATTCCTACAGAATGCTTAAATATTCTCTTTAGGCTTCAGAGTTTTCTGTTGTCTTTTCCTTCAACCTATAAATTTATCCAGACATTCACTGTAGCCTTACCTAATATTCAACCATTATTGACCGTCTGCCTGAGGTTTTATCGATGAGCAGTATTTATTCACCGAAAAGTATAGTGATGAAGCAATAGCTACAAACCTCTGCAAGTTCTGTTCCTGCATCTAGAGAAGAGGGAATATGTACTGGAAAAAACCTCAGTCTTTTGTGTTCCTGGAAAAAAACCCTCGATCTTTATTCATTCCCACAGCAGTAATAAGGAAAAAATAGCTTTGAAAGCAACTGTTCTTATTTTCAAAGTTAAGTATCTTGTCATCATTCACATAGCTTAAAGAGCAACTTCAGGATTATGAGTCCTGATCTTGTGAATTGGAATTGCACACCTAATGTGCACAGCTTCCTGTCCCCAATGCACAGAGAATGAGAATTACTGCTTTATGCAGATCTGTATATTTAAGTATATATTTAAGTACATATTAAGTATATATATTTAAGTATAAATTTTTTATGGATGGCAAATAAAAATTTCAACTGTGTTTATATAATATATTTATTGAATGGATTAGTGCTGTGAAAAATGTAAAGCATCATCAGAAACAAGACATGTTTAACAATGTAAGAAAGACAATAAAGTAACTGAGCAACAAACACAAGAAGTTATTTCCACTTGGTAATGCTTGTTGGGTCAGTTGTCTTTTTCTAAGCAGAGGGCATTTGACCCTTCCAGTGAATAGAATTCACTAAATTGCTTCCTGTTTCAGAATCTGTGAAACCACAGGGTGAACATCCTCAGGAAACCCAGGTAGGTTGACTATGGCCAAAGTGCCTGCTTCAGGAGCTGCTTGTGCTAGTGGAAACTTGATTTGCAACAGGGCAAAGGCTGAAAGCTCAAAGATCATGAAATCCAGACAAAATAGCAGTACAGGCAATGACTCTTCTGCTTTTGCAAAACTCATATGAACAAAAAAGTACCTGAATTCCTCTTCTGTACCACAGGGAAGAAAGGAAGTTCAAAGAGAAAATATTTATCGTTGAACAGGAAAAAAAAGTTCAATAAAAAAATCATGCTAGCTTATTGCTAAATTTCTAACTTGACAAAATAAATCTTACACAAGTAGTGCACATACAAGTGGTAAGGTTTACAAGATAAAGCAGAAAAAACCACAGGCCTTTATGAAAAAGAAATTTCACACAGCAGGTATTTCTGGGGTTTGAGCATTTCTGGGGTTTCTATCACTATTTTGAGATATCAAATTAGGTGATAATAACCAAAATATATGCAGAATTTGTAAAATTGGAGTTGAAGTATGTGTCAGTCTGAAGGAAAGTAAGTTAAAAGTTTAAGTGATGTCTCTGATTGCTACTAGGTAAGCTCTGTTGGCCACATTCTCCAGTCCTGTACAGGCATCCCACTGCTGAATGGTGCCCAAACTCACAAAATTACTGACAACATAAAAAAGTGTTGTAGACACACACATGTAGTTCCTGTATTCTTTTTTAAGGTAGGAATTCTTTTTAAGTGTAAATTTCATATAGAACTTATTTAATGTTTAGATGCATAGACATCTGAAATATTAGGTGAAACCTATATTTCTAAAATAGAGTATACACATAGAGGTATTTAATTTAGTTTTAGGTCAGCAATTTCATCAACAATTATACATATCACATGAAATAAGTATCCAATTTTTTTTTTTACTCAGTTACTTTCAAAGTAATTTTTAGCTTATTATACCGAGGCTAGATCTGTGACAGTCCCAAGTCACTGAGGACAAGTACTTAAAAAAATATCAAGGAGAAAATAAACGATATTTTAAAATTTTATTCTTTATCTAGTAAGCATAATTTTATTTTGTCCATGGATTTGGTGGGGTTTTTTGTTTACTTTAGAAGTTTAATTTTTATTACATTTTTAGGTTTTCTCTGGCAATAGTAACATGGTGCTTGACATTAGTAGTCAACTATTAGTGGTAAGTTTGTACCCAAGACCAACAACTTGAACTGTAGTACCAATAACTATTGTGCCTGCTCTGGAAATGAAATTTGTTAAATGTTGTCAAAAACTTTAAGACAGACTCTGTTATATAAGTTTCTGGGTCCATTGTTTTCTTGTACTGTAGGAATAGGAGGGACATTTGAGTGTCATTTTATAATCAGAACAACTTATTTTTAATAAACTGCTTTGTTATGTAAATAACTTTGTTGACAATATCACAGTTCATCTAGAAACCCGGTGCCTGGAATTTTCATTGACATCTATCTGTAGTTAAATGTACTGTAAGAGAAACCTCAGGAAAACATATTTTCCTTTTCAAAAAGAAATTTCTCTTTCCCTGCATTGCTAGCAACACAAGCTCTTCTCCAAACATCTCCACAGACAAACAATGCGAGAGATATTCTGCTTTAAGGAACAGCTTCCTTGGCTGCTCTACGTATTATATTGAACCAACACTTGCAACAGATGCACTGATGTAAGAAGTGGAACTGAACTATGTGAAAAGGATGCTTACTGTGCTCAGACACACACAGACCTGTGTATGTCCAGGGAACTTACATCCTCAACCACACCAGTGCTGTCATATTTTCCCTAACAAGAGGTGAGCCACTACAGCAGGTATTAAAGTCCCCTGTGCTGTCCAAGAACATGTTCTCACCCTGTCTAAGGAGATGAGTAAAAGACACAATCAAATCCTAAATTTCTGTTCTCAGAAAAACCACAAAAGATCTTAGTACTGTATGACATACACACAAGGAGTGTGTCAGTTGTATCTGCGCAGTCCACCAATTTAATTGAAGAGGTGCTCTTGATGCATGGAAGACAATATTAAGCCTGCACACTGTGAAAATGCCCTACTTTATGCTTGCTTCAAAACAAGGAACCAACTAGATCCAACTAATCCCCAGGTAAAAATGTTTACATTTCCAGTGACTCCATGGAACGTTTAACTCTGTTTATTCAGGATAATTAGGATTCAACCACATTAAACAGAAAAGCTATAGTTTGACAGATCTTTCTTCCTTTTGATCTACAAAGAAGGAGCTATAGTCTTAGAATGGTTATTGTTCTCAGCAGGATGACAAATCTCATCCTAAATTTAGAGAATCTATATTTAAAGTCTGAAACCTAAGAAATCTGAAGTCTTCAGTAAGAAGTTTGTTTCTGCACAGCATTTTGCACACAAATGCTATGTACTTGACTCAAACTAATACAGATGCCACAGAGTCAGACGAAACACAAAGTCCTCCTTGGTTATCATTGTCACTAAGAAAGGGAAGTAAAAATTAAACTTGACTCATTATTTCATTGATGTAGAACTCAGGAAGGAAGCCAGTTGATGCTACTGTAAAGTGATAAACACAGCAAAGTAGTCCGTCAGTCTCTACCAATTAAATGAATAGGCACTTTTGGGGTAAATAAATATGTGTGATAAACCTGCTGAGTTGTAAAAGAGCATTCATACATTGTACAAAGCTGCTTCAGAAGTTTAAGTACCCGGTGTACTTATAAAAGCTCTAAAGGATAAATTTTAATGTTGCAGAATATACTAAAAAAACTGAAAAGAAGTATCAGAAATTATCATTAAGCTGTGTAACTGTTCTGAATTTAATTCAAAGTTAACATATAACTCCATAAGTTCTATGTGCTTATTTTAACCAGGGGTATATGCCCTCAAACTGAAAGCTAAATGATGATTATAAGGCTTTTATTTCCTATTTGTAGACAAATCTTTTAGTTGGATACCACAAGGTAATGCAGTTAAGAAATGTGAGAGGTTTAGTCGGATTGCAAAGCAAATTAACAATGATAAGGGCTCTAAAATAAGCTTAATTGGTATTTCATTCTAATTTCACTTGAAGGTAAAGTACTTAAATTCTGTTATCAGTGTTGTCATCACCTTATTATCCATCATTAACTCCAGGTTAAATCTGCTGGCTGCCTTCTGCTACAATTTCTTACTGTTTTCTTGCCTGACACAGTAGGTTGCACTATTAGATACCTTGCATATATTAGAGTGCTTAAACTCATATAGACATTTCTTTCTCTTGTAAAACCCCCCAAAATTCTAAAAGGTCAAAATAACCCAAAAATCCAACCCCCCAAAGCACCCAGTCTGCCAGCAATACAGTATTTGGATTAAAAACAGTTTCTTGAATGCAAAAAAAAGTCAAGGTGCAAACTGTCTACTAGAATTAGCATACTAGGGAATTTTTCAAGAACCAATAATCAATGATCTTTTCCTGAATTGCTGAAAGAATTTAAACCAGATGAATTTAGATGAGTTTGCTCTTAGGAAAAAAAACCCTGAAAATCTAAATTCCTTTTCATAGGAAAGACTTTGTTATAAATATGAGTCAACTATAGTAGCTTGCCTCAGTAACAGCACCCGTTATTTCTATATGTGAGGTCCACAAGCAAGGTATCAGGGAAAACCTAAAAAAATCCCAAAAATTAAGTCTTAAAAGATATGCAAAAGAATGAGAATTTCTGTTGCTGCTTATGAGTATCTGCTTTATGGATTATCAGAAGCCTTTGCTTTCACAGGTTGGTCAACTTTGTCACTTTTTACAAGTCCTAAATGCATATACAGAAGATGACAGGAAACAAACACTATTACAAGTTCTGAAGTCATGAGAGCAAAAAATGCCAGTTACAGGTAGATAAAAAACAACCCCACCAAACAGCAAAACAAAACTCCCAAACCAACCAATCAAAAAACAAAAACCAAAACAAAAAACACCACACACCAACCAAAAAAAAGCCCAAAAGACCCCAAACAACCAGAAAGAAGAGCACAAAAATGTTCTCTCTTCTTTTTTTTAATTGTCTAAATTTTTCTATGTCTAGGAAAGGAACAAATCAAGATCAAAAGTACACTGTGCTCCAAATTAAGACAGAGATGAGTGAAAATATGTTTTTATTGTGTGTTAAATGTGTTGAAGGAAAAGTTTGAGAAAGAATGGAGGTCAGATTAGGAAACTGAAAATTCAATAATAGATGTTAAATTAGATTGAGTAGCAAAATATCTGAAGCAGTGATGTATTAAAAACCTAACCAAGCAACAGGGAAACCTAATGCAAATTTATTTGCTGCTCATAACGTTATGTAATTTGAGCAGATAAGCCCATTCTGCTGGAATGCCAGAAAACAGGGTAGTAAACACTACCTGTTTGAGCGTATCTGTGTCTTATCACAGCCACACTGCTTCTCCCACCAGCACTGGAGCCTGTCCTCTCCCTGAGCCCGGGGTGTGACCAGCCAAAGTACTAATTATTCACTGAAAGAAAAGCTGCATTTATGATTCTTCCCTGCAAAAAAATCCTCACACACCACACACACCCCCCTCCCAAACCGAAGAGCACGAGTGTCCGTGTATCTCAAGGAACAAAGAGTAAACAGAGTAGCGCTTCCCTTGTGCTTGCTGCTGAAGTGCTCCTGACAGAAGCTCAGGGCAAACCCCAAGTTATTTGTTTTCACAGGTGCTTTTCCTATCCTTCCCAGATTCTTATTACCTAATAACAAATGCAAGGGAGGACAGGACCACCGACTATTTATTCCAGAGAAGGAAATTGTCACTGCCTTTTTAGGTTATCCAGAGAAATAGTGCTCCCCTCCCTCAGCAGCATCCAATTTGTAACTTCAGTGACAAAACGCTGGGAAAGGAACAAATGAAGTAAAGAAAAGGAATGACTCTCACTTCACATCTCACTGCCTTGAGTAGTGGGCCAAGTACATCAGAGCAAAATCTGCTTGTACAAGGGGATGATGTAATGTTTTCCTTCCTCACTGACTGAGGGAGTAGGAAGGAAAATGATGGGTTGCAGCTTCTCTAATTTGTTATGACTTTAGATGCTGGTCAAAATGCAACTTGTATCAAGAAAAGAAATTAAAATAAAAAATAAAACAACTAAAACCCACTTATACCAAAGAGAATCAAATCCCGTGATCTCTTTTATGCCAGAAGTCCCTCCGTTCTCTTGGAGCACGGCTCCTTTTTAAGATGTGTGTTTCTGTACATGCAGTGTACAGCAGTGTACAATAGACAGCAGCTTGAGTGAAAAACAAGGCTCAGCTCTCATCCAGTGACCAAACAAAACTGCTAAATTTCAAAGCAGAAACAATACTGAGACATATAAGAAACAAACAAATTGATATATTTCTTGAAAATTTGCTTGAGAAAATGAGTAACCTACAGCTGATTCTGGAACAAAATGGATGGAATAAGTAGCAGATAATGCTAAGGATGAATGTTGTTATTCCGTAGTATAAGGTTCAATCAAAAAATTGCAGAACGTAGATACCACCAACTGCTTCCAAAATTATAATACTTTTATTTTATAAGATTGTTACATTTTAAGAAATATATCTATTGGGTCAAATACTACCTAGAAATCTCCAGGAAGATTTTTTTTTTCTCATTAAAAAAAAAGATGTTTATTCGCTTCCCATTTTTTTTCTAGATTTATATTCTCCAATCACTGCAACTCCTTTGAAACTGTAAGGCTTCATATATTAATCAACAAAATTAAATAATATTTTAAAGAAACACAAAACAATTTATTTTTCTGGTCCTGTAATCAACTAATACAGTTTTGCATGAAGAAGAGAGGAATCTTTGATGAAAAAAATAAAAATAGTTAAATGCTATCGTCAATCAATTGGGGGTGAGAGATGAAATTAACATTTTTATATAGGAACAAAATTACTGAGGTGCACTTATTCCAGAAAGACATTCTCAGCCTGAGGAGTGAAGATTCCAGCACCTGGAACTCATTTGCAGTGATTAAATATCTGTATTGTTACACAAAAGTGAAATCCAATTCCATGAACTTATGAAAAATTTTCAAAAAGCCTTATATTTATTTTTCGAAAGACAAGGAAGCAGAGTGCTCAAAGACTTAGAGACTGAAAGTGATGAAAACATGAAAGGTAATCTCTAAGTTTTATTGCCAGATGTTGCTGAATTAAAGGGTTCCAGACAGTATACCAGACAAGCAGCTATAGAAACGAGACCAAGAAGAGTTGAGTAGTTTGTTGCTATCCTTACAAAATATCTAAGCTTCAATTTTCCCTCTGATTTTTACCGTATTGCTCTGGTAAATCACTTGTTTAATTTTTTTTTAATGATGTGAGCTTTCAAATGAGTCAGAAGTTTCCCCTGATGTCTCTTGTGCACCTCCTGTGGGGCTTCTCTTCTAGTTTTCTCATCTTTTTTTTTTTCTTCAGGTTTCAGAACACTAAACCACTCCTTTGTTATATACTCCAAAATTTGCCTGAATTTTGGATTGAATCAACATGCATTCCAATTCAAAATCAGAAACAAGCTGGAATAACTCACCACTGCCATAAAAGAGGTAGTAAATAGAAGACTTAGGGCAAAGACAGCATTGGGGTAATAACATAAAATTAATCTAATTATAAACTTACATACAGAGTTCTGCAGTTGTTTATCAACATACAAGCATCCAGGGTCCCAGCTTCATTTGACTGATGTTAAATGTATGTAACCCACCTTTCTATCTGTGTCTATGAACATCACTTGATCTGCTTTAATGAAAATAGTTCCTTTGCTCAGCTGGATAATGCATGTTCCTATTTATTCTGGGTAACTAACCTATGTAGATGAAGGTGAGAAGGATTAAAAAAAAAAAGTTTTTTTTAAATCTTAGTTGAAATGCAAGGAAATTTCTATTCTAAACAAAGCCCTTAGGGAGTCCTTTAAATCTTTAAAACTGGAAATGAAATTAACCTGAGCAGCAACTCACCAATCCATAAATCCTAGATACTTAAAACTGTTTCAAGGCATTGTTAAGGGGACATCATTTGACGATGATGAAATTCATGAGACTCACTGTCTTGAGTGGACCTAACCTCCGCATGGATGGTAACTACTCTCTCATACATATGAGCAAGCAAATAAAAGTAGCTAATTGAGCTATTTCCTCTACAGAAGAGGAAGAAAGATTTATTACTATTTTGTCTGTAGTAGCTGAGTACCTTCTAATCATTTATGAAAATTTGGGTCATGAAATTTTTTCTAAATAAAATAACCCCATTAGAAAAAGCCCTAAAGACATATTCTACTGTCACAATGGTGATAAATCCATTGTCTTTAAAGAAAGCATTCACATGCACGTCATCTATTTAAATCATCTACCAAGCTACTGTCTCCTTTGCTAGCAATCAGATTGCAGTAATTTTAGCAAGCTGAGGAAATATTTAGCATTTTATTTGAAGTATTTAAGAGAAAAGACAATTCCCAAAGAGCTGAGTTGGCTCAAAACCCAGAATTTTCCACTTCAGTGCAGGCAAGTGACAAGGATACTGTCATGTAAGGATTTTCCTTTTATAAGTCCAGGAATCCTGAGTTCCAATATATTGAATATATGGTTCCAATATATATATATTATCTACACCACGTATACAAATTCTGTATGTTTGCAGGCTCACAAATGAATCTTGCAGTCACGAAGATTTGCAATCAGCTTTTGCTCCTAGGCCACTGCTGGTCTATGCCATGTAATTGAGTAATTTTGCCTTTTTGCTACATCAGATCACTCAGGTATTTTTTAAGATGTTTAGTAAATTCTAGGTGAAATCTTTCAGCAACAGAATAGGTAAGAGGAAAACAAATGCATGATTATTAAGCCACCATTTGCTGGTTTCTTCAATGTTCAGTTATTCTGATGTACATGGGTGCATGAAAGTCTTTTTGTTCCTTCAAGACAAAACAAACATTTTCTCTCATTTTGTGAAACATAACCTAAAGTAATTACTTTTCTTTCATTGTGGAGGTAAACAATAAATTTCAGTAAATCAAACAATGTCTTTACAACTTATGTTGTTACAATGTAAGAGAGGGTATTATTTTTCAAGACAGAATATAGCCATACTTATATGACTAGACAGACATACATAACATACAAAAGCCTTACCAGCATAGTACAGTTTGTTGACAGGAACCTCAGTTGACAGTACAGACTAAGCTGGAGCAAGAACCCAACTGCAAAGCCATATCTTGGTTTCTATACTGTCACTGTCCCTGTGCTTGCTGGGGCACCTATTGCGTTCTCCAAGATAAGACACTGTTATATTTTTTCCTAGTCTTGCATTAGTTATGTGTAGGTCCTCTTGGCAGAGAACTAAAGATTCACTGGAGAATTATCAACACTCAGAAAATTTAGACTGCATTATACTACAAACTCAGGGCATGCAGACCATAGAAAAACTGTGCTTTAACCTGCATTTCAGACAGTAAAGTTTTAAACATGGGAATGCACAGATGGTTTAAAGCTAGCCCCCAATCTGAGTAAACTATTTTTCTGAGAAGGTGACAAATGTAAACAAACAAACAGCACAAGGATTTGTGCTTTACGTTTCAGTGACATAAAAAAACAAAGAAAATTATGGACACAGTCATAATTTGTGACTACACTCACAAGCCCACTTTGACATGACACCATGACTGGAAGGCTGCAATGGATGAATTACATACCATTTGATATGAAAGGGACAAAGCCTTCCTGAAAAACCTGGAAGAAGGCTTCTAGTTGCAGACCTTGTTTGTCAAGGAAAACTTGAATCATACTGAGATCTGCTAGAGTAGGGAAATCTCAGAACACAAACACACAAAATTTATGGAGTACATCAGGGAAAAAATTTTGCACAAGCAATGAAGATGCAGGGAGAGTAATACCTTCTTGGCATAGCTACTACTCAGAAATAAGAAAGAACTGGTTGGGAATGCAGTAGTTAAGGATAACCTTGTCAGAAGTGAGTAGAAGACAGAGTTGAAAATCCTGAGAGACATGAGGAAGTCAAATAGTCAAGTAAACTTGTAGGCAGAATCACATGAGCAACTGACTTGAAGGAGGCCAGGTGAGCTGGTTGACCCTTCAACAACAGAAGAAGAACAAGAATTGTCCATTCCAATGTGCCAACAGGTCAAGCACAGGATGCTAGCTTGCCTGAATAGGAAACTTCTGAGCTCTGTGTGAGCTCAAATGCTAACAGGAATTGTACAGAAATTGGAAGCAATGTTGAGCTACTCAAAAATAATTCTCAGGCATTTGGTTGTAAAATTAGTAAAACCAAAGCTTAGCTGTCAGGAGGTACAAAAGAAGTAGGTAAGAACTTACTGTTATTTCAGAAGCCTAAGTGTAGACCCATTGCTGAATGGGGCAGAGAACTTAATGACAGAAGACAAGAAAAGAATGAGGCTGGCATGTGATGTCTGCTTTGCTTTGCTGTAATTCGTAAAAGCTTCTTTCAGGTCAGCCCCTTATACTAGGGAACAACACTGGGATGTGTATTACTTGTGTTAATATGAAGCATGGAGGACACAAAGCAAATTTAACAAGGAACCAGACTAATCTTCAGAGGCAGCTGAGGGAGCAGGTTTCACTGAGACACACTTCCTCAGTCACTGAATAGACTGGCATGTGTGGGAACTCTCTGAGGAATGGAGACAGGCAGATGTCACACCTGTTTTCAGGAAGGGCAGATCTGGGTCACTACAGATTGATCAGTTTAACCAGTGGAGAAGGGAACAGGCAATAAATGTATTTTACAGGAAGGGAATTTCCAGTTAGACGTTAGGAAGAGATCTTCCCCAGGAAGGTGGTCAGACACTGTAGTAGAGACAAACTAGAGTCTCTACCCTTGGACATATTCAAAACTCAACTGGACAAGGCCTTTGTCTAACCTCAGAGACATTAGGCCTGCAAGACTGTTTTAAGCAAGAGGCCAAGAACTGATGATCTTGAGAGGTATATTGCTAAATTATTTTCTGATTCTAATTTGTGTTTTTGTGCAAGAATATTTTAAAAGAATTCACAAGGACTAATTACTAACTAGCAATACAATTAAATGAAATACAATAAACACGAAAATGGAAGTTTCCATGGATGTTTAGCCATAAGAAATTTCTTTTTGAGAAGATCAGAAATCCTAAAAGTGTTAAGTGGGAAACCTTTTGAATAAAATTAATAGGATTTAAGACAGGACAAGATCCAAATACAGTGCTACTACCTTTTAAAAAATGGTATGTCTTCCCTATGCTGCAGTAGAATTCCCATGGCATTCTACATGTTGGTGAACTAGAAAACTTAATAAGAGTAACCCTAGCCTTTCATAAAGTAAGGATACTTCTCTGTTTAACAAGTCAGTAACTAGTGGCTTTCCACAATTTGTGTATCTAGGAAAAATAAATGTGGAGCTCTCATGCAGTGGTACAAAGGAATGTGAGATCTGGATGCTAATTAATTTGGATGCCTTTGAAAATGTCACCTATTTTTCAAGCTTTTTTTTGTTGTTGTTTTTATGTTGGTTTGTTGGAGGGTTTTTTGCCACTACCAAAGGGCATTTCACAATGGGGAAAAAAGTATCCCTAATTCTGTAGCCAAACCGTTGCAAGTGACTGCTTCATCTGTCATTTGCTCTATCAGTTGGCATTCCTGCAGATAAAAGATGTCTTGGTGCCATGAGATGAGTAAGAAATTGGGTCCAATATAGTATGCTAGCAGACTGATTTTTCTCTTTTACACGCCTTCATATTGAGTGGGATGTGACTGCCAAATGAAATCCAGAAGAAATAGTGGATTTGAATGTTAGAAGAGATGGGGAGGCTGGAGGAGTGGGGGAGGGGGGACAATTAACATTATCATTAAAGCTGCCTGCAGTTGTAACTACACTTCAGTTGGAATATACAGCTCAAGGATTTCTGGCATTTTACACTGTCTCTCATTTTCTTTGCATCCTTAGTTATTAAGGCAATATCAATACAATAATGATCAATTTAAATGGAGGAAAATTTGGATTCAAAGTTGAAACCCATAGTTCTATTCATTGAAACTGCACCTCTTAATTGGGTGTTACATTTAATTTATAACTAACTACTACATTCATAGCAGTCTCTGCTTATATATATAGCTATATATTTCATAAAAGATTATTATTTTACTAAATGGTGTAAGCTGGAACAAGATTCAATAATCTGCAAGTCTCTTGTGAAATGCTGACAAACACCTCAATAAAAAAGCTGAAGTAACTGTTTCACAAGCAATACTTGCCCACTTTACAGACTGCAGTTTCTAAGGTAAACTAAAGTATCATGAAGGACAAGGGCATCAAATACATGTAAGAAAACTATGTATCAACAGCTACATGAATACACTACTTAAGATTCTCATTCTATGCACTAGAGTACATTAACTTAGGCTGAGTGCTTGCAACCTAAGTGCCCAGTGCATCACAGCCAGTTTGCTCCAGTCCTGCATCTCTCTGCACTCTTCCTTGACAGTTCTGGAGGAAATGGAGGGTCCTGAGAGTTAAAGTTGGAGGTTTGATACAAAGCACCCTCTTAGCCTGCCACAAAATCTCTCATTTGTTCAGTTGTCAAATTCAAATTCAGTGAAACCCATCAATGCAGAGAGAAATCCAATCCTTGTCCTGAGCACTTATTTCCCATGAAAGAGTCTATCTACTAATTTCTTCCCAAAAACCACACTCTAGGCTTGCTCCAAAGTACATTCAAAGTATACCAGGTACCACAATAGAGAGAGCTCCTAAAAACTGGAGAGTGAGGGCACAAGTCCCTTAATGTAGACAATACTTTTAGGCTGGTATTTGCAGTGGAAGTGTCCTTAGCTCCATCTCACTTGTTAGAAGGGTAACACAGTCACCCTGTCCCTATGGCTTCATTGACCAAAAACCTTGGCCTCTTTTTCTTTTTTCTTTCCCCCTCCCTTCGTCTGGTTGAATTCTTCCTCCAAATTTGCAAATCGTTTCAGGTTTCAGAAAATGAACCACTTGCCAAATCACATAGACATACAAAACCTCCACTCAGGCCCATTCAAAAGGCCCACCCCATTGGTATTCACCGAGAATAGCACTTGTCCTTTCACAGGGCTGCAACATTGTTGGTCCAGTGCTGGTCTTTCAGCTGGTAATAAATCAACTCCACTGACTCCGAGACAACTGCTCCTATTTACCTCAACCATGAACCTGTCCCCAGTGCCGAAATGTCGATCTGATGAGTTAGTATCTATTTCCCTAAAATTCCTTCTGGGCATTGGTTGTTTTTCTCTTCACTCTTTACACTATTGTGTGAAGTTGTTAGGTAATGTTAAACATTAGAGACTAATTTTCACTGTGAGTTAAAAGCAATCCTTTATATCAGCTTGGTAGGCAAAGGAAACATTGATCATTCAGAAGGAAAAGCTGGTGCAAAAATAAGGACAGATAATGAATACGTCTGATGGGCCAAGTTTTTCAAGTCACTGCTAATAGTACTACAACTGTTTTCTTGGAATAAACTGAATACAGACAGATGCTTAACATCTTCCCTCTCTTTACAAGAATTCTGCAGATATTTGATTTTTTTTGGTCAATATTTTATACCATAATATCAAAATTATATAAGATTTCAGGTATTGGATACAGTTTTAAGATACAGCTCATTTCTTATTTCACCTTAAATGAGATGTCCCTTAGAGCGATTTGTTTGGTCTGCAAATGTGAGACAGAACCTTGTCTTTTTCCAGAAAATGAGGGACAAGATCTGATCTTCTTCAACAAATCTTTTATTGAGGTCGGTTATCTTGCGATGTGATAATCATAATCATTAAACAGATTAAGGTCAATTTTTAAAAGAGTAAACTTCTCTTGTTCTGTTTAAGGTTTTGCCTTTTTTGCCCAAACATTAATGGTGTTTTGTTGGGGTTTTTTTTGCCTTGTCAGTAGCATTTGGGATGTTTAGCTTGAAAAAGAACTAGGCATTATAAATTAAGGACTTATATTTTGGATAAAATACTGGAAGTGTTCAACTAGTCAATACTTCTACAAATTCCTTTAACTTGGCTTAGACTATATGACAGTAACAAGAATAGAAAGAACTGTTTAGAATTTATGTGCACAACTGCATATCAGTGACAAACATTTTGTTTTCTGTGGATCTTTTTTATTCTTCCAGTATTTGTGATTATGATTTAATTTTGTAAGTCATGTGCACTACTTTTACCTATTACAGATGAGTCACAGTATGTCCAAATAAAATTAAATCATTCTCTAGGATTAGCTTTCAATGCACTTGTGAGATAAATTTTGCATGCTAAAAGCTTAACCCTGGTGTCTTGTCAGGTAAAATATCCTGTGTTTGGAGTTAGAATTTTACCATAGTAGGGACTACAAGATTGAAGAACTGATACCCTCTCCTTAACCTGCTGTTATAAGAGTCCTTTGGAGTTTCTGTGCTAATCTAACAGCTCTTTTGTTAAACTACAGAGCAGTGAGAGGGGGGTTTTATGCTTTGTGTTATATTGTGAAAACATTAGCAAATGAAATAAATGTGAATTTGGCTTTTTAGCACTTAGAATTATTCACTTTGAACTGTAAATTATTTATGGTACTCAAAGAGACACTTTGTAAATAACAGGAAAGCCTCAGAAATCAAATGCAGATTGTGGTATTTAGTCTTGTCTTGCTATCATTAACCATTTCAGTTACACAACATGTTTCAATAAATCAAGCACATCTTTTAGACATCTCTGCTAAAGGAATTAGCAGCAGAAATAAATGAAGCTGTCTACAAGTGACAGCTACAAAGGGAAACCCAGAGAAGGAATGGAAAAAAGGTACTCCTGTGAGCAGATGATAAAGCAGATGCTGTAAAACAACAGGGGGATTGCACCATTTCTTCTCCAGAACTGATGATCGTTTGATAAACAGCTAGTCATGCTCCTGGAAAACCCTGTCCATCAGTGCATATCGGTACAAATTAATGATGACATGTCCTGATTAAACTTGCTGTGCTGTGAAATGCAATGCATTATCTGCATGGCAGTAAGTGAAAAAATGCTCTCAGGGAGTAAAAGAACAAGCAAAGTCACACATCTCAGGTTAGGTCCCGAGTCATAGCTGCCTGTGGTGAGTAGGTGTTTAATTGACAAAACCAGTCTTGACTTATGGGTTTTGCAGGCTATAGCTTTTTGTTCTGTTCATTGAAAAGAGTTGTCTTGATAATGCCCTTTCTGTAAGCTACAAGTCAGTTTTCAAAACCTTCAGTCAAGGGTCTTGAATCTCTTCCTCAAGCAAACCTTAAATAAGCTTGCACCCTGTTACATTAACAAGAAGTCCCCCCCTTTGGAATACACTGAAAATTTTAAACATAGTAGTGGTGAGACCACAGCATCACCCAACATGAACTGAGCTAAGCAAGTTCTCAATGGGAATTTGAGAGCTCTCCCAAAAGTTCATTTTCCAGAGTAAAAAGCAGATAGTTTTATAATTCTAATGCAAATAAAACAACACAAAAAAATTTACAGTTTCATTTGGATTTTTCTTGTCTAACATACAGAATGAAAACTTTTTTATACGAGCTAGTTATTTATTTTAAAAATGGAACTCACACATTTAACACCACTTCGCTTTCTTTGCTTTACTAAAGCACTTCTGACATAACTGATAAATAATTCTCTATGGAGTTGAGAAAGTTTTGCCTCTTAAAGACAGATTTGCTGAATTAAAGATCTCTTCCAAAACAGGTAGGTTCTCCTGGGGATGGGAGACTTTGCAATTCATACTGCTGCTGAAAGGAAGGACCACTCAAGGCAGTAAGAACACCACTGTCAGTACAGCTACCAGAATCTGGAATTTCTTCTCACATCTGAAAGACACATTGATGGCTGTAGCGTCAGACCAGATAAGGCAGCCTGAAATACTTTACAGAACAATTCCTTATCCTGATCTTACTTTAACCAATCTTCCAGGCTGGGTTCTAATCTCATGTACAATCTAGAACAATTTAGCTGATTGCTAAATTGCATTACAGTAAATGAGACTCCAGTCCGAATGTTGGCATTTCTGCAAAGGAAATGCACAGGACAGCAACAGAGATATTTCCTCTATACTTTTATTCAGGGAACAGACTGCAACAAATAAAAGACACATATCTTGGGAATCTTGGGAGAAGTAAAATATTGAGTCCTTTTAGTACTTAGTTTTCTCTGTGTATACTACCTGGTCAGCAAATGGGTGGAAGATGAAATATATTCACTTTCCTGAGAAAAAAGATACTGTAAAAAAACACTATACAGTAAGTTCTTTGAAATTTTAGTTCCTATGTTAAGAAGGTCTGAAGATCCAGAAGAAGAATTATATGTACAGGAAAACAAAGAAGCAAGGTATGCAGCTAGAGACAGTGATGGAAACACACTGAAAAGTTTTATCCAACAAGGCACAAAACATGAGAAGTATCAGAATTAACCTTTCAACTACTCTGAAATACTTTTCCTAAGTTTTATTAAGAGGTGTTCGGCCAGCGAGCCACATTAGAGAGGGAATGGGGTCACCAGTATTATGTAGATTTAAGACAGTGCTTGCTTCATAAAGGAGACTGGGAAGGCTGCAGAAACCCAGGCTATTGAAAAGGCAGCCGATCCAGGAAGCTGTAGCCAGTGTGTTCCCCTCACCTGCCTGCAGAGCCTGTGACAAAGCAGGCACAGTCTGGCACAGGGAGGGCCCTCAGCTTGCAGGCAGCCTCTAAACAGTGAAATGAAAGAAAACGCAACTTTTATTCCCTCCTTCTTGCTTTCACCTGGACTTCAACCTACTTATTTTATTTCTGAAACAGAGGTTTTAATTAAAGCTACCTTCTATACAATGCACTGAACTTCACCTCTGCTGCAAATAACACATTAATTTCCCCTGACTCCAAGTAATCTTACTTTCTCTCTTTTATCCCTGAAAACATCTTGCCTGGGTGAACACCAAGGGGAAATAACAGGTAGGGGCAACAAAACTGAAGTAGCTTACTGGAAGTTATGACAAACTCTGCATTTTGTTATTTCTCTTCCTTTTTAATACATATACTTCTTTATTCTTGCAACTTCCCTCACTGAAGTTATGGAATGAGCTTTAGCAATGCAGCTCCTCACTGGAGGAATGAAAATGAAACAACTGACAGAAGGTAGACAGCAGATAAAATAAACAAAGCATATTGAGAGGAGGAGTATGTGATCCATTCCCTCCACCCTGCCTAGGGAGGCACCTTAGGCCAGGAATCCCTTTTTATGACCTCAGGCAGTCAGATTTAGCCTCCAAGCTCTAACCTTGCATGCCCATATCACAATTAGGATATTTACCTGAAAATTCAAGTCAAAATCCAGACTAAGTTTTTTTGCATCTTTCTTTCTGATCCTGGATCAGGTCACTGGCAAATTAAATGTTAAAAAATCTTACAAGGCCAGCTTCTCTGGCGTATGCGGGAGAGAAAGGAAGCATGCAAACTTGGTCTACTCAGCATCTTCCTAAAAAGTCTCCAGTTTGCTGGATTTGGGATTACATGTGTCCACCCCACCTTTTTTCTTTTTTTAGGCAGCAGTGCATTTGGGATTTTAAACAAGCACACCAACAGGGCCCTTGTGAGACAAATATTTTATAGTTTATTTTATTTGTGGGGAGAATGCAGTGGGAAGAAGTGACATAGTTATATGGTGACTGCTGGTTTTGACAAACAGAAGAGAGAATGAATGACAAAAGTTTCAGAACAGCAAGCTAAAACAGTGACAGAGTAAATCTTCTAGCTGGGTTCCTGTTTCCTGCAGATCATGTACAGATGGGACATGCAATGTAATCATCAGTGGGCTATAAATCCATCTGCCAACATAAAATTACATAGATATATCTCTGCTGGCCTAACATTTTAATGATGTAGTAGTGGAGCAGAACTCCCATTGTGTTGGATGCTCTAACACCACAGAACATGGAGTTCCCTTCCCCCATCCCTAAAAGCAAGCTTGTAATTTAAAAGCTGTTAAGTACAGACAGAGGTATGTAAGAATATGAAAGACAACAGGTTCTGATTTCTGTGGTAATAGTTACAACATGGTCTTTTTGTACCTATTTGAAGGAAGGATTTGAAGGAAGGTAATAGCTTTGTAGGCATTTCCATAGGAATTTTGATTGTGTATTAAATATGCTAAAATTGCCAAAATACTTGCTTTAAAATCCAAAACTACTGGCTAAAGAATATTGCCATGGTTTGACCAGATATAGATCATATGAATAAGCATTTGCCTTTCTACCAAAGAGATTTTATGAAATGAGAGATCTTAACATTAAATGTTTTTAGGCATAGACATAAAAAACCTTTTTGTCAACGCAGACGTAAGCCACTGAAGGCCTCAAAAGTGAAGACAAATAAATAACGTGTGCCTAATGTGACCAGAATGAAAGCAAAGTGGGGGTGGGGTGTCAGGGAAGAAAACATTCTGGGAATGGTTCCTGACAGAAGATAAGATTGTGAACTGACAGACCAGGACTACTTTAGAGGTGAACTCTGAATGGATCTGAATAGCAAAGAAAATTTACAAGGTGTGTGACTCAGATCAAAATAACAAGTAATTCTAATTAGAAGTGTATGAACAAAGCAAAGGAAGCAAACTAGCAGACGGAAAACAGTGATGGGAAAACAAATAAAAACTTAAAAGATTGAGGAGAATTAAGACAATCAGTTATTATTTTATGACTGAAGATTAAGAACAGTGATGAGCGAGAAGTCAAAGAACTGCTAAGTAGCAGTCCAGCTTAATGGCATGCTTGGCAATACCTGAATGAAACTGAAAAATAATGTAAATCAAATAAATAAGGACAACAACCTGGTATCTTCTCTATGTTCAGTATGGTCACATGACAATTTAGTTATTGCTTCAAATAAGTATTCTCAGCCTTTGTTTACCACCAGATTAGAGCAATGGGTTAACTTAAAATATTTTTATAGTTCTACATGCAACAGTTCTTTAGGAATAAGACTAGCAGTATTAGAAAATTCAATTCTTTTAGTTATGAATAAAAAATGCCACAAAATGTTTCTATGTGATGTTTTAATATGCTGCTTCATACTAACTGTTGATTAAAATTTTAATAATACTGAAAAAATGAGCTATGAGATTGGTTTTATACCAAGCATAAAGACAGAGCAAGCCTGAAGGTGTGCAGTCGGTGCCAAAAAAATACAAAGCAGAAGTCAGAGTACACTGACATTTAGCTGATACTGCAAACAAAAAACAGTATGTAAATGTAGGAGGTTGAAGATGTACTCTTTGTGCACCATTTGCATAGACCTATGACACCCTAATAAAGGTTTACACACATAGCAGCTTTTAGAAAAAAAAATTAAATGTTTTTATATAGCACCTAGCCCCAGCTATTTAAGCACTAGCAAAGGCCTGACTCACTACTGCGTCACTGCTGTTTTAGGCATGAAAGACAAGAAATCCAACAGCAGCAGCTACTTTAGGCAGAAATAATTAGGAGTGGGTTGTTATGCTGTACTTAGACCTGGTTTTTGCAGCGCTTTGTCAGGGCCTCTTAAGGCAACAACACAGAATTTGTTACCAAGTCAATACTCTGTTGAAGTCCTAAAAGCTGGGTTCAAAGCAACTATTTATTCATTCATACTCAAGTTCGGTGTTACATTACCCCAGCAGGGTGATTCAAACATTAAGGGTAGATTTTTAAGGCTCTGAATAGTGAAAAGAGGCACAGTTACACATAGAATCCATAAAATTTACATGTGAATTGGCAGATGCAAAATAAAACAGTGATGTGTGAACTCCACCTAGTTGGAACTTGAAAATTCTCATGCCTTTGAGATTCAGAGGGTGGAGTTTAAGACAGGTCCTTAACTGTGCAGGACTCCCCTATAACACTGCTTATAGCACTTACAGTGTTTGCTAGAAAACTGGAGTCTGATTTGTTCCTTAACCTGAGTAATTAAAAACTTCCATTTACCAGCCTAGTGCCTAAACACCAACCTACAGAACTGTGTAGATGAAAACATCCAGCATGTTGAAGCTAATTCTTTTGAAGACAGAAATACAGGATTGCTAAGGACACAGAAGAGTGACAAAGGAAAACATGAGCACTCTGCTGAAAGGAAGAGACCTGGTGACCTCATTTCGAGGCTAATAGGGTGGGGAAACTTTGCAGGTACAACCATTCAGTAGGTTTTTACAGATGTGTGAATGCACATAAGCTCTCATTCTCTTACTTCAACTTCTTTGCAGACATTTTATCTGGGGCAGGAAAGATGTTCCTAGCCCTACCAGAAGACGGCAGGGATAAAACGCAGGCTCTGTGTTTGCAATGGCAAACCAAGGATTTCAGTGGAGTTGGGACTTCACATCCACATCCTTAACTTCAGTTTAAATTGTCTCAACCAAGGCTATATTTCAATCATAATCTCCAAAACTATGACTTAATATCGCATTTTACACTAGGACTTTAAATGCTCTCCAGGGATCCCCATGGGTGTAGCAGAAATAGCATGGCACAAGTGTAAGGGGAACCAGATCTGCCAAAATATTCTCAATCCTCCCTTACGCAACTGTGGCTGCATATTCTGATAAGGATCGTATCATAGGAACTCTCCAAATTCATTTGTGAACAAGTTAGAATGAAACAATTAATGAAATTGTAATTTGGCTCAAAGTTCTCTCTGTTGCAAACTTCTACTGAGAATAGGTGGAATTGGCATCACGTGATGTTTTTTCCTGCAAATCCTTTTACTGTCCTGTAATGTTGGACCAGAAGGTATCTTGGGTTCCTTAAAACATTTTTTTATTTCACTCATTAAAATCTGATTTTATGCTGTGCTATTGCACTGTGCTTTGTGTAGGAAGCACATAGTAGAAATAGTTAAAAATTACCATTTGTGCTATATCTGAGATAAGAAAACAGCAGAAATATTTTGCAGACATATCAGCATTAGCAGTGGCAAGTTGCAGACGTATTTATTGCCTACTTGTACTCTTGCATTTTTAGACAGAAGTCACCCTAGAAACGAATAAAGGGTGTTTAACCCTTTTCTGAAGTTTCAAATTCTGCCTGTGCAAGTCTGACTCCAGGAACTGAGCACTGCTGTCATCAGCACAGCTTTTCTGGTTATACCTGAATGCTTTCACTAGCTCTTGTGGTAATACATATTTCTACATGCATACCAAAAGGAAACGACTGGCATCTGCCGTAAGATATTTTTTTGCCTAAGATTCAGCCGGCAAGCCAAGGAGAAACTATAAATCATTTCACACAGACTAATAACTCTGACAGAGAAAGTTGTTATATCTTAAAAAGTGACAGCACTCCCATCAGAAGGGAACCTTATCTAGTGCCAAAGAAATGTAACATTTTCTTAAAGCCCCATTAACCTCATGCAAGTCCACTAACCTGGTGTTCCAAGATCATAAAAATAAGACTGATGATTGTCACAGCAAGAATTTTAACATAGTATCAATGGGGTTAGACATCAGGTAGACAGTACTTAGTGATAAAGGTACAGTGACCAAAAAAGAAGATAGCAAAACTTCAGACAGTGTACATGTTTTAGGTAACTTTGATATAAAAAGAGTTCATAGATTATCTGATATCCCAGCTATCACACAGCAGTAGCTGATAATTCACCCAAAAGATTGAGAGACATTAAAGACCGCAGGATTTTGAGAATTACAGTGACATACATATGCCTTATCAATGTGATTGCATGGTTATTTTCAGTTAAGTTACAGCATCTTCTGTGCCTTAGAATAAAAACAAGCATTGTATCTGCCTTGTCAACAACTTGTTTTACAATGCCTTTGCTAAAATATTATTCTGTGATTCACTTATTTTATAATAATTAGGATAACCTAATAATGTAATTTCCTTTCTTAGTTCAATGGCCAGGTAGACTTGTACTGACAAATTAATCTGAAAAAAGAGAAACAATGAAAAAGTAACTCCTTGAATGTAACACTTAGGAGACCTGTACCTATTGGAATATCAAAAATGGAGGTATTTTAAATAAATACTAGAATTTGATGAGCAGCCTTTTACTCTGCTGTCAACTGCAGAGGCACAAAGGTTGAAAGTTTCAGTTCAGGATCTTGAACAAATACAAGAATTAAAAAAAAATTAAAGGAAATAAGAATTATGTTTGTAGTAAATTAAAAATAGCATCATTTTATTCACATTTTGCTTTTTTAAAGTGAAAAGTCAATTACACTACAATGCTAATCACTACATTAATGAACCAGAAATAATCAAACAAAACTTTACATTTCCTTTTGACATTCATATTTTCACAAAATATTTTGACATTTAAATGCTAAGTCTTATTTTGCTCTGAAATGAGAATCAAGTGAAAAAACTGATTGATATAGGAAGGTAGGTTCCTCCACACAATTTAATGAATTTTGATGATACAGAGGTTAAGGGATTTTTGACCAGCACTACTGACAAAGTGTGAAGGCCTGAATTTGCATCTCAGTCCAAGCTCAGACTTTGTACGATCAGGGAGGTGGACCAAATCTTTCAAAGCATCTTGTAAACTATTTGTGTTGAAATATTAAAAGAAAGGTTTAGCTAGTTTTCCAGAAAGAAACCAAACAAACACCTCAAAAAATCCTCACTATTACAGTCAAAGAAAACGGCGATTTATATCAATGGGGTAGAAGTTCCTTAATCTATAAGTATATATTATTGTAACAAGGTCATACTACTGAGAAGAAAAGCCCAACACACCCATTTCCCGCCCAAATTCTCTCAAGCTACCTAAATTAACAAGTTTTTTCTTTTTTTCTTGAATAATAGGACTGAATTGAAACATATGGAAGTAAAGTTCGATTTAGATGGAATAGATCTTCCTGCATTTGCTTGCTTACATATATGTGCACGATAAACATATATCTGTCTGAATCAAAGCCTAAGTTCTTATAATTCTAAAAGATAAAAAGAGAGGTTTAGAAAGCATTCATATTTACTAAAATACCCAACAAAAGAAGAAACCATCACACTGACAAACCCTAGACCACATCCTTTGCAACAGCTACTCTCATGGTTGGGCAGAAGTTACAGTGACAATGCTCATATTGCAATGTCCACCTCACCAAGGGACAGAGCTATCATCAATCTCTCTCTGCAGGTACAAATAGTTTAAAGAAGAGTTGATATCATGTGGTTTGTTTGGCTGAGCTTTTTTTTCATATACTTAGTGTAAATTGACTGAAAGCCCTGAAGATTGACAATTATCTTATCAGCAGGCACAACTTGGCTCATAAAGATAGTTTTCACCTAAAGAGTAAGAAGTGTTCACTTCCCTGTCCAAAAAACCAGCTTATTAATGCAAATTTCCATGTTCCTTCACAGAATGCAAATTTCACCCTAGGCAAAAAACAACCAACCAAAAGTTTATTTCAAAGAGGTCCATTAGCAGCTACGTATTTTTGTATCAACACTGGAATAAAATTTGACCCGAAAACATCAAAATCTTTCCTTCTCACTCAGACCCAGTAAATTACTTTCCATGTTTATTAAGAGTGGCACCTCAAATGAAGTTGCTTCTTTTACTATCAATACAGCTACCCCCTTTCTATAAATAACAAAGCCTGATGATTATCACTTACTCTTTGTATGAGTCACATTTAAGGAGAGCCCTGAGGTGCTTCTCAGGGAGTCTCTTTGAATCATGAATCAGAAAGGAAAGAAAGCAGCCTCTGAATACCATACTCAAACTCCAGATGCCTAGAAGTGTCATTGCCTGTTTATAGTCTCAAGCTGTCAGGCAGTTTCGCATAATGGAAGTCAATGGTCATGGAGAATTTTCTCTTCTTCAGAGGCAATTGTAAAATTAAGAGAACCTGATCATGGAAAAGTTCCTACGCATACACGCTAAACCAAAAAGGTCAAACCCACTTACTTCAAAAGCAACTGGAAATCCACAGTCTGAACAAAAAGGAGGAGTAAGAGCCATCAGGCTCCCCATGGCACAAGCCCAGGTTGGGCAGACATCAGCAAACCCTGATAGACATGAGGCCAGTTTCTACCTCAGTTGTTGCTGCACAACACACCCTCAGAGCCTCACGTGCCATGGATTTTAAGCTATTACTTTATTTCTCATTAACAGCTTCCAGGTCTCGCCCATGTTTTATTCATTTTCCAGCCAGGGCTACAGTAAGGCTTTTACTCACCTCAGCAGGACCACAAGAAGTTTCCTTCCTTATGGACAGAGAGAAAACAGAATGCTTTCAGACCTGATGGAGCTGGAGACAAGCAGCAATTAGCTGACAACAGGCTGACACGTTCTTCACCGCTCTTGCATAAAACATTGAGCTATGTTCCTCTAGCCCACCTCAGATTTCTAAATTTATTTATTTATTTTCAGGCTAACCACTTAGTAGCCTAGCAAACTGCTGTTTTGCAAAGGCAAATTTTCTTCATTTTTTCTTCAGGGTATGAGAGAAATAGATTAAGTTCTGGACAGTCCTTTATCTTCTTTTGACAATCCTTCAGCTCCCCTTTCCTTGCTAGTCCTTCTCACTTCCCATGAAAGGCTCTGTTGTACTGTCTCCTTCAGCCTAAATTTCTCTGCACTTTTCTGCCCCCAAAGCAAAGCAACACTACTTTACTCCTTCAGCCTTAGATGGAAGGGCTCTCTAAATAAATGTAATCACCCCATTTATCTAGCTCATTAGCCCTGAGTGCCTTCATCTGGCTGCCCAGGTCCCATGCAACCATTTTTGTGGATGCCACTGCACCACGCTTCACTTTGAGCATCTGTTTTCTTGTTCCATAACACAGTTCTCTGATCTTCTCCTACTTCCTTGTCTAGACATAATTCTTCCTGATTTTTTTTTCCATTTTGTAGCCATTCTCCCTAGTCACATCTACAGAGAGGTGAGGGACAACACCTCTTGGAAGTGTCTGCTTCCCAGAAAGTCTTGGTCTTGCTATGGTCTGCCTCAAAGTTACCAGAAGCCAGCTGGGGTTGAAGGCAGTAGCTTGCAGAATACCACTAGTACCCTAAATCATGAATGATCACTAAAATGGTGTAATCTTGACAAAAAAAAAAAAAATAACCTAAAGATTTATAAAAACAAAAAAGGTATTTTTCTGCCTTTCTTACCACGGCTGACTATATTCCTTCTTACACTGATATTCTGAAACATGCTGAAATCTGTAACTTTCTTTGCTTAAAATAATTTAAATAATTAGTTAGTCATTGCTCTGATGTACATGAAATCCTAGAGAAGATTAAGATAAGAGTGAGCAAATGTAATAGAAAGTATACTCCTGCCTCAGAAACTAAGCATGTCCTGTGATATCAGAGTCCTGAGCATACCAGCAGGTCACCTGGTCTGGCATGAACATACACGTATGCACACCAATACGCCTAAATCATGAGGTCTCACTCCTAACTTTAAACAATTGTGATGATTTGCACACAAATATCTTACAAGTACTGGAAACAGTAATTCTCTATTTGTCTCTGCAAGAAATTATTCTTCCACTTCTTTTTAACAGGTACCCATGAAATGAGAGAGACTCTGACCACAATCAGTTTTTTCCTGAGAAAAAGGAAAAAACTTTTGTTCTTTTGTCATCACATTGCCCAATTAACACACAATGATCAAAGATTTGCAAATCTAGTGTCACATTTAATACCTATATATTTTAAATGCCATTTACATTGCAAATGTCATTAATGAAGCCTTAAGGAATACTTTATCCTAAAGAGTAGGTTTACAGATACCCTCTTCAGTAAACCTAGGAACAGTGCATTTATTTCAGCTGTATGTAGATATATGCATATATTCTTTGTTTCACTTATTACACCAATGAATAATTTCATATTAGTTCTGTGCATATGAAGTGAAAAAAAATCTTCATTTTTTAAGTTCTCTTTCATTAAATCAACCATTTTCTTTTCATACTGTTTTATGTACTCTAAGATTTTTTCTTCACCATCAATACTTTCAACCTAGAATGGTTTTAAATTATTAGAGGCCGTGCTAAAAAAACCCGACCAACCAAGATTAATAGAAAGACAGTGTCTGCTATGAGAACTGTTAACTCAATACAATGGCTGCTCTGTTGTATTTAGTTACAGTAAAAATTATACACACCGACCAGCAGATCTGATTTACTCTTTATATGTCTATTCAGAATAATATGCAATTCTGATGGCATGGACTCATCTACTCCTCTTTACATAAAAAAGTGTGTTGTGACCAATTTGCTATCAGAGACTGACACATTTAAAATTGCATACATTATTAAGTAATAGCTTATGTATATTTTATTTGTTTTCAGGGTTACAATGTTCATGAGATAATCATAGAGAACACATTATATATTGTCCTTAAACACATTTTTGCCACAAAAAGTTGAGAGCATTGGTAGAAAATCCTATGTCAAGTTATGTGAAAATATTTATCACCTGTAACCATAATTTCATAAAACCAATATACACTTTATGTAATATTATATCAGCAAAATCCTTCTTTTTGCAAATAACCTCTGCTCTATACTTATGCATGTTTGTAGTTCAGTGCATTAAATGCTTCTGTGTGTGTGTGTGTGTTTGCAATGCACAGGAAAAATACTAGTTTACTCCTATGGTAACTGTAAATGTCAACACCACTGGACCCAAAAATGGTGAATTACAAGATCTTAATTTTAGAGAATAATCACCTTCATATTTTTCTACCTAATGCTGAACAAAACATTAATTGGCATTTACCTCCTAATGTTTATAGAACATAGACTGTATATTTCAAAGACATAATCCTTACCAACTATATACTGACTTTTATTTTAGTGTCTATTATATAAATTAGGACTCTGTTGAATTCTTATACTGAGGAACAAAGAAATGATAGTAACTTTATTTAAATACATGCACAGTACCGTGCACTACAGCATGATGAAGTATTATTTTTAAACTGGATGAATGAATCAATAGAAAAATAGATTTAATAAATAATCAACATTTGAAAGTCTGGATAAAAATGGAAAATCATGCATTTCAAGCAAAGTTTTAGTTTTTCCTTGTTTTTTATGAAATCTCTGAGAACTTAAGACATGCAGAGCTGAGAAGCAGCTCACTCTGAACAAAGAACAATGTTAAGACTGCACAAAAAGTTTTCTTTGAGATTGTTTATATGCAAGACTGAAAAAAAAACTTGCCATTCTTGGACTTCCCTTCAACATTAGACAGCGCTGTGCAAACCTCAGACAAATCCCTGTATTATGATTTCTAAGCTGTTAGGAAGTCTCTCAGAGAGCTAAGAAAGTTAAAACCTGAGCAACTGCCTCACCAAAATTTATGACAAGAAATGTTTGGATTCCAGATAGCAGACTACAAAAGGGTAATAGACAACAGTTCATCATTTCCTTGAGAGATTAACTTTGGGGATGAGTAATTATGGATGGCATAAATTTATAGATAATTATGACACAAAATATATGTTTAATTTTCTAAAACTTTGTTCATATCTGTGTCTCAATATTTAGCATATGTTACTATGTCTATCAATTTATGAAACAAATGAAAAGTGAGTATTTTCTTGAAATTTATTTAATATTTTTCCCTACCCCAACATTTGTCTGGACATTGACAATGCAATCAAAAGAACTGTAAATTTTCAGAAGTGAGGCTACTCCAGTGAGTTTGATTAATTATGCATTAACCCATTTCTCTGAAGCATCCTTCACTAAATCTTTGGTGGGAAATGCACTTTAATTAGGCATGAGCTTTGGTTATTTGTGTGCATATACACTATGCTATTGGTCAATGTGCAGAATGATTTAAAGTTTGCCATGTTACAAAGATGTATTGCTCATGAAAGTAATTCTAGGGTTTCAACAAACACCGATGGCTAGTTTTGCAAGTATTATTTTCACTCAGCATGATCTTCTTAGCCCCATAGTTTTTGCTCAAACTTTCATCAACTTGTAATCTTAACAAAAACTTACACAAGAACAATCACGATCATTTGAATACTGTGCTTATTGTCAGATGTTTTCAGCAGGTACAGTTACTCATGTACATAGGAGTTATCAGAATAAGTTACAAGATTTCAATACTTAGTTGAATAAAAAAATTCTCAGGGTAGAAATAAATGATAAACTAAAAATACAGGTTAATGAGACCTGCAGTGATTTTACTTGGAAACAGGTCAGATTGACTACTCATGTAAAGATGTTTGATTGAAGAGATACTATTGAACTTATGGCATATGGTTACTGTAGTAGAAAAAGCTAAAACAGAAAAGAGAGAAAATCAAAATACCCATGACATTCTCTTCCCATATTCCATGGCAGAATTAGCCCATAGATCAGTAAATGGTAACGCATGCAACAAAAAATATGCTGTATCACTGTATGTAAACATCTGCTTTCATCATGCAAAATGCCTACAAAACTGTGACAACATTTTTTTCTAGTAGCATAGTTTTACATCAGCTCAGCTACAGAACAGTTAAACCAAAATCCAAGATTTTGCAAATAGAAGATATTCTAAAATTCTTGAAATATTTCCAGCATAAATATTCCAAAGCCCAACCAAGCTAATTTTTTTTTTAACTAAACTACATAGGCTTATTCCTTGCTGTGGTTCCTTGTTCTTTTGATGATAGAAGAGAAAAGACCGGTTTTTGGAGGCGGTCCCATCAACATGGGGGCTTGGTTCTTGTGCGTAATTTTTATCTGGGGAAGAAAGAAGAAAAACAGAGTTACCCCTTGAGCTAGTTCAGTTCCAGCTATTGGAGATGCCTTATTTATCTTTATATACAAACTTCCAGACCTGCATCATTTAATCTAAGATGAAAGGAAAATACCTGGGTTTTTTTATGAATGATGTTCAATATGCAGTAGACCAATCTAGGTGTAATAATTTTTCCACAAATAATTTAAATTATACACAAAAAAAATTTAAAAACCACATGTAATAAAATACATGCCAATATACAATGTTACTTTTTGAGTGTGGGATTTTTTGCTTGTTGTTGAGGAAGAATTTAAAAGTTGGAAAGAACATCCATGCTGATTGACCAAGCTGTTGCCTATTATTGATATTATTGAGATATAAGCCATGTCTTTACATGTTTTATTTACACATCTAATCAAGCTGTACTCTTATATCACAGGACAGTACTTAATTTCAAAACAGCCATGGTAAACAAAAGTATAAAGTTAATACACAAGAAAAGGTCCAAAAAGATGAACTAGCATTCTAATTTGTTAATTAATTGCTAATAGAATAGACTCAAATATTGAAAAGACTATTTAAAACACTGTAATACTGCTCTAAAGCCACCCGTTTTGATTTCTTTGATATAGAACTACGAATCACCTTAAATGAGACAACCTTAAAGTAGATTATGTCTGCAATTTTCTCTAATTCAAGTCTAAATTAGAGAAGACATTTTATGAATGTATGCTATGCTCAAAGCTAATTGAAAGCAATTATCAAAGTGGCATTTTGTCTGTGACTTTAAGATACATTGTAAGATAATAAATGATTCTCATTATGTAATAAAAAGGTCACATCTTGCCTTTGGGCTAGTGACGTTAGGAGTTTTTCAAAAGCAATCCGAGACATTTTCTTTAGTGAACTACGACTAATACAAGAACCATCACTTATTAAATATCAGTTGTCACCTGCATAGTGCCCACATCAGAGATGGGTATTTCTTTCAAAAAGAAACACCACCTCATTAAAACTGGAAAAATATATCTCTTAAAGTGCATACCTGACATTTTCAAGTTAAAATGAATATCCTTCACTTGTCATTCACTAATAGTAAATGAAACAAAAAATGTATGTCACGTGGAGAGGCTCATTAAAACATAGATCAGGACATTTCTTGGGGTGGAAATTTACCATGTAAGAAGACAGAAACTTAAAAATCTCAACAGAGTGTGTGCCTTGGTTTAACTCTATTAGAGCCTTTACTTTACTCTCCAAATGCTCATTTTCATGCCACCTTAGTTCATTAACTTCAAATTTCATGTGGGACCTCTCTTTGTCAACACTATTCATTAGTATCAAATAAAGCATATGGGGGGTTCTTGGCAATGTAGATTACTTTCACATGGATAATAACTCTGGTTTTCAAAGACTGGCACCAATATATTTTCTCACAATAAATTCTGCTTCAGGCATCACTTTGGAAGCCAAATCTGTAGTTGGGGTAAACTGGCCTGATTCCATTGATGTCAGTACCAGCTGATGATCTGGTCCTGGAAAACTGCCTATTTTTGTAATTTTCACATGCCTCGTAAGACGTATTTTGGGGATCAGGAGCAGTGATGATATCAACCTGATTCTGAGGATCATGACATGAAGTTACCTACAGCTGGTGTGAGTGAATTTTTCAAGTCATAAAGGGTTAGCTTATTGCAATATTTGGCCATGATGTGGCAACAGGAATGCCTTTAAGTTTCCTTCCTGAGGTAAAACATAGTAATTCCATCTTAAAGTGAATAAAAGAGCAAAGCTCAAAAGAGGGCTTTGGTATGAAGGGGTGAGGTAATCCTGAGACCCAGTACAGATTGCGTGTCAGGCTGGGGCTGCTCAATGCTGCTCAGGATGAATGCAATTACATACTGAGTAAATGTTTATCATTTGTAATGTTCTTCCTTGGCTTGAGCCATCTGTTTCAGAGACCACGACCTCTTCAGGGTGTTACTTCCCATCAGCTGAGATCAGCTAACATGCCTGAACATGATTAACCACTGCCATGCATGGGGATGAGCCCTATATGCCTTTTTCCAAGATGTATTTTCAACTGTTATAAACAGGCGCAATTTCAGTGGTGGAAAACACATTTTACATTCTGAAAATGCTACAATAAAGTGTAAATTTAAGGTATATTTTTTTACCTAGTCATGGTAGTGTCTCTTAATATTGCATTGGTTTACAATGATAATCATCAATTCCTTACTTTCCCACCCTAAAAAAAATTAAATAAATTGAAACATCTTATTTTGGCTGATGAAAAGAGATCAGTATGTTTCTGAACCATTGCAGTATTTTGCCTGAAGAAGGCTAATTTTATCCTTCTCAAGACTCTCAGGCACTGCATTTCTGCCCTGGTCTCTCCCTTCTGCTTCTGTTCTCATACTGGCAGCACTGCCAGAGTTGGAACTGTGAGTTAGGGTGACAAGGGACAGTGCACACTTTGAGATGGGAATAAACACTGAGGATCTCAGACAGAGAAATAGTGTTGTAGGTCAAAGTAGGGGTGAACACTGAAAGTGCTTTATGGGAGGACAAAAAGACAGAGAGAGAGATCTTTACTTAGAAGCAACTGGGACTTAATGTTAAGTTAAAAATTCCTACTTACAGCTTTATAGATATTGTGTGTGTGCACAGGGATTGTCTAAAGACCAACATTTACCATTCAGTTCCTTTTCCATTCAGCAAGCATCTTCATGTCTTTTTTAGTAGAAACACAATTATAAAAGTTTTAAATAAGCCCCTTCTTTAAAATTTTAATGTATTCTAGATTTACTTGTGAACCACATAAACACATGTACACAAGAAAAAAAGATTGCACAGACAAAAATCCAGAAAGCTGAAATCCTAACCTAATGTATTTTTAGGAATTGATGATACATACTTACAGAAATTACTATGGAACTCTGGAAGACAATTTTTGAGATCACTTACTCAATTTATTGAAACTATGTAATAACTTGAGGGTAATACAGAGAATATTTTAAACATAAATTGAGTGCCTGAATTGCTGCTGGAAGAAAAACAAAAGAAACAAATCCCAACCAACCAAAAAAAAAAAAAAAGCCCCAAAACAACAACCCTCTTCCCCCAAAACAACATAAACAAAACAAAAAAAAAAAACAAACAAAAACAAAAACAAACAAAAAAAACCACAAAAAAAAAAAACCCAAAAAAGCACCAAAAAAACCCAAACAAACCAACCAAAAACCCAAACCAACAAAACCCATGCCAAACAAAACAAACCCAACCAAACAAAAAATCAAAACAAACCAAAAAAACCCAACCAAACAAAAAATCAAACCAAAAAATAAATTATTTTACATACTTGGCATAAATTTATATTTAAAATAGACAAAAATCAGGAAATAACAGAATTCCACTTTGGGGGTAAGTATGTAGCCACCTGAATTGCTAAGATACCATGGATTTTTGTTGTAAGCCTGATGCACAACATTCTAGGCTAAACTTAAAGTGTTGAAGCCAAGACTTCATCCCATGAGAGTTGGTACATCTAGTAACTATTTATCTAGCAGAAAAACATTGCATCTGCAATTTTGAAATCACCTTTCCAGTATTAGAAAGTATGTCCAGTGATCGTATCCCTCAATACTAGCTCAAACTGAAAGAGAATAATTCTCAAAAGAAGAGGTGATAATATCTCCCTATATATCAACAGAAAATTTTCTGATAAAGAGGAATCCTGTATTTTTGATACTAAAAATACTTAAAAATGCATAAAGCAGGCATTTATTTGTTTTAGGAGCAAGTCAGAGTTTCAAGACGCCTTGAAGACACATTAATACAATGTATCCACTAAATGAAATGCAGCGAGCATCAATGATCTTAGCATGATAACAATATCTTTTAGGTCAATCCGTTTTGCGTTCATGTTCCTCCTCCTGCAGTATGTGCTGATTACCTTCATGCTCCTGACTTCACAGAGTGCCTAAACATTTACTATTTCAGAAGACATGGTGAGCTATAAATACAAGTTCCAAAGTACTGCACTGACAATAGAAAACTGGAAACAGAGCTAATCAGCTCTCCTAACAATATTTCAACTAAGGTTAAAGAACATATTACTGTATTTTAAAGATAGAGGGGAAAATGTGCCAGAAAAAAACCCAAAACAACCCAGCCTTATCCAGCTGGATCTTTTAGTTCATGGTCACTTTTTAACATGTTCTCAGCAGGGATTAGATGTTGTTTTGAGGGTATGAGGGTTTTCTCAGAGTCTGGATGCTCAAATGCTGCTCCTCTTACAGGAAATAGAGGGATGCAACACCTCTATATCTCAGGAGTGCCAAATACTTTTATCTTCTTAGGTGATCAAGAGTGTATGGGGTACCATGTAATGAATCAAGAGCGACAGAATGTAGACACTGCTGAGCAAAATTAACCTGTGACTTGCATCGTGTGGCATTTTGGGCAAAATCACTCAGATCTTGACTAGTTGTTTTAAAAGTGTTATGCAACACATCTTCAATAAATTTCTAAACAATATTATTGTGCAAAGCGCAATCAAATCTAATCAGTTTGGCATTAATTAAGCTCTAATAATATACTCTAGTCTCTCTCCTAAGTAGTGTGATCCGTTTCCCCTTCACACAGGTAGATTGGAGAACGTTACGGTGTCATCATAATTTTTAAACATACTGAGAAAATGACAGAGCTGCAAAATTAAAATAAATGATTAATGGCATTTTTTTCATGTTTTGTACTAATAGGTATCACTGAGGTTTTAAATTAATAGAGCTGTCAGCTCAGGGTTGTTACAGATCCAGTGCAGAACTAAAATGGAAATTATGTATTCCACAGATACTTAAAGATGACACTTTGGAATATTTTAAATTTTAATTAGTAGGTGCAATTGTTTTTCCCCCCTCCTCCCTAAAACCACTGCAAATTAATTGGCAATTAGTCACAACCAACTCTTTTCTTAACAATCTGAACTGGAAAGAAAAGTGCACTACATGTTAGAGTATTTGTCTGGGGTGCAGAAAGCACACATGCAGTAAATTGCTTTGTCAATTACAAAAATATTGTCGTGAAATTAAGAAAAAAATACGCATACATAAACAAAAATAATTAAAGTGCAGTGTACCTGTGACCACTGCACAGGTGGTCACAGGTAAAAATAGTGCCCAGCTGCAAAATAAAATGTTAAAAAACTCAATAAATCAATCTGGCCTTGGAACAGAAATACATGCACACTGCTGCTCAAAAGGGAAAAAAGTGCAACATTTTCATATAACATCAAAAATCTTCTCTGTGATTGAAAGTGAGTGATTTCCATTTTTGGGTTAACTACATAGTAACTGGCTAACATTCTGTTGAAATGAGCCACCATATCTAGGACCCAGCTCCTGTTTGCTCTAAAGTGGCAGATGCAGTCGTTTAAACTCTCTCATTATAAACAACTGATAAGAAAATACTGGTACAGCCAGAGGCATGGAAAGGAGATACCTTACAGAGAGAGTCTAGAATACAGCTGCAGCTGCTTCATGTGATGTGTGCACTATTTGAGACAATGCATCTATAGAAAAGCAAATCTGTAACTCTCTTTTAGTTTTCTCACCTAGCTCTGGCACATAGTGATTATTAATAAAAGCTTGGTTTGGTTTAAGTTCCTGTTTCTCTCTGGATTTAACTACAGGACAGTAGGATCTCTGTGTTCATCACATCTCAAGGGACTAAAGGAAAAACTAGAGAGAAACTACTCATTCTGAACTTATTTTTAAGGTGCATTCAAATGACAGTATTTTGAAATACTGATTTTGAGTAATATTATTCCATGTTTTACTCCAAGTAACAGTAAACAACCAGTAAACAATTCTAAAAATACTGTGTCTCAGATATCTGCGAAACTGTTTCTGGCAATCCATTAGGTGAGCTCTGACTACGGGTTTTTATTTTTGTTTCTTTATTTAAGCAATATTCTTGCATCTTCTATAGACATTTCTGTCTTCTACTTTTAACCTAGTGTTTCTAGAAGCTTGACACTCTTTCAGATATCATGCCAAGCAAGTCAGGAATAGATGAAAGAACTGAAAATGCAGTTATTTCTAATTAAGATGGAACATTGTTATAGATTTTTTCAAAACATTGCTAATAATTTATGTAGCTAAATTGAAAGATTACTTTTCTTAAAAAAAAAACCCCGATGGCTAAAGCTAGAAGTTTATTGAATTAACTTGAGAGTCTTTGAAGTTTCATTACTATTAATGACCTGTTTGGAGATCAGGTGAAACCATAGATATCTTTCATGTTGCTATATTTGTCTGGGAGAGCTCTGATAGAATTTCCTCTTCAGCTAATCAGACAAGATGTTTAACATCATATTAACATTATCATCTTTCCTTCTCCCAAAGAGCCTTCTATAAAAAAAACAGTGAAAACAATACAATTTGATGCTCAGATGCTTCATCTGATTATACCAGACCAGAGTGACTTTGTTAAACACTGCATTCTGCATGTGCATTCAACACACTGACTAATTCTGGATGACAGATTTTTAGACCAAGCCACTCACATTTTTAAGTATGCACAGAACCTACAGGAGTGCTGACCTGCTCTCATCTAGGGATGACAGGTGCATAAGCAGTGTATCACAAAAGATTTTAAAAGAAATGCATAGCTATTTGTTTACTCCTAGAACTGACCACAGGAAGGAAAAATCACAGATCACAGCTTCTGGAGAATCACTGCATTATCAACCACATTCCACAATATTTTCTCAGAGCCCACAGTATCACAGCTCTTTTTGGAGGAGCATGGGTCCATATGCATGAGAAAGGACAGTGTCATCAACTGATGCTATTTGTGTGAAACTTTTTTCTCAAACAGAAAGGAGAAGCAGCAAAGAGAAACATGTTGATTCCTTCAACAAAGTAAACCTCCAAGCATGCATGTGCAGGCTGTATCCTGTACATAACAGGGGTTTGAGGCTGAACTTGTTTTCCTGAATAGGCGCAATAGAAAAACAAGAGAATATTCATCAGGTTCAACTTATTTCTTGAAAAATCGTTTGGAAAATGCTCTCATTTATATCAAAACCTGAAGCAACACAGAAAAGTACTTTTGAGCTTAAGTACTTGCAACCTGGGCAAGAGTTGATTCAATACCTGCTGATTCTATGAATTTCTTTCTCCCTTCGTCTCTGTAATATTTATAGGTCAGTCCTTAAAACTACTGAACTTAGATGACACTGAAGTTCCTAAGATACCAAAAATAAAGTGTGTTATTTCAACTTCATAAAAGACAGTTGAAGGGGGAAAGCAGTCTTTTTTTGTTGTTGTTTTGTTTTTTTAACAACAGCTTCCTGGCTGAAACACCAAAGAATCAAAAACTGAGGCTCAGCTGCTGCTGTCTCACTGATGTGTGTGACCTAAAAAGGTGCAGACCCCTCTCCCCTAAAACCAGTGAGATGGTATATCCAAACACAACTGTAGCTTTTTTCCTTCAAACAACATAGCTAGCAAACTAATAAGTGTCTTGCCTCAGCATCCTAATGGAACAAAGAGATAGCCTGGGAATCTCTCCCCATGTCTGCACAATGCAGGAACAGCAGCATCCATATATATAAAGGCCTCAATTTCTTGTAAGGACTAGAGAAAGAAACTTCCTAAAAGGGGAAAAAAAAAAAAAAAAAAAAAAAAAAAAAAAAAAAAAAAAAAAAAAAAAGGAAAGCCGTATTATCACATGTGTCCTAGGGAACTAAACTTCTCAAGTTCTTTATCTGGCCATGATGATTTTTTTTTTTCCATTTGAAAATGTGTCATTATTCATTTGCTTTCATTTTGGGAGAAAACAGTGGTTTTTCCTCTATTTTCTCCCCCAAAAAAAGACAAACCTCATGATTTTTATATTGGCCTCCATATTAGTTTTCTGAAATTTGAGCTCTTGCTGGCTCAAATGACTGACTACACCTAAAGAATTATTTTGGTTTTCTGGGGGTTTTGTACAGACTCTGGTTTGGATACACATCACTGATATCACCCTGGTATTTACACGATCAAGTACGCTTTGGCTTCTAAACAAAGACCAGTGTGAAGCACAAATTCAGAAATCAAATCTTTATCTTTGGCTGAGAGAAAGCTAATATCCACCTAAGTAATTATCTACGGAAAAATTCCTAGCTATTTTGCAGAGAATTTCAAGAAAAAACTCTACTGTAGTTGGAATTAGTGGGGAGGAAAGAGGTTGGACCATACATTTTTTTACTTCATAGATGTGGTACATACACAACGATGAAAGGAGCAATTGCAATAAATACATAAGCTCCTCAGCAAAAAAAAAAATCCTCAAAAATTAATAACAAAAAATAATGTTTCTATATTTAAATCCATAAAAGTGCATTGGTATAGCAAATAGTTAATGTATTTTTTCCTCAGAGGAAACAAGTACATTCAACAGCATGGTTTTCTTATGCAGTGCCAAGTATATTCTTTTTACAATGGTACAGCAAAAAGAATAGGTTCCTCAGAAAAGGATATGCCATTTCTATCCCCTTTAAAACTGGACAGCAGTAATTATCAGGAGTAATTTACTGTTTCCTCAGGGCAGTAATTGAAATGTAAGAACTGTCTCTTTTTCCAGGTTTGTTCTCAATTGCAGCTTCTGCTAGCACTATCAATCAGATAGCAGGGATTCTGCAGAGAGCAAGCATCAGGACAAAAAAAAAAAAGCACATGTAATAACACGTGCCAGCAACCTTCTGTAAGTTCTCTTCTGTAATCTGGCAACTGAAAAATTACATGTCTTTTTCCTGAACAAGTAACTGCTGGGTTCAGCACTGTTGCTCTGCAATGAGCCATTGTTGTAGAAGAGGTAAAGACAATGATATCTCTGAACTCCAAAAGGTTTTCTGCAACCAATCTCGTAAAATCTCCACTGTTCTGCCTTCACACAGTAGGTCTTCATATGGTTCTCCTCACATTGCAGAATCTGAGCACTTCTCTAGAGAATGAGAATTCAGCATCTTTCACACAGTTCAGCTGTACACTATGGTGTATCTGGTAAACATGAACTACCACGACCCTCTTCTGTCATCCTGAACCATGCCTCAGTTGCATACCTACAGGCACCTTACTGAACATCGCCCCTTTTATTTTTTGTATAACTTCTAATTCTACCACAGACACTCATGAAAGGCTCATGAAAGGAAACCAGTACCCTTTTTTTGAAAATTACTCCAATTTGTAGTGGGATTTTTTCCTTGTCACAATAGTATTTTCTTGTATTTACAAGCTGCAAGGCTACATCCATTAATCTACTTAAAAGCACAGGTCTTCTTTAGAGAACCAAAATTAGTAGAACTGTATATTAAAACATGTTATTAAGATTACACAGGACAATAAAGAACTTGGATTTCTTCAGCCTCCCCTCTGAATGCTTGGTTAGCCCCTTTAATTAATTGGAGAGAGATGAAAATGGAGAGTTCTTACAGATATACCTTTTCCTGCATTGTCTCTAAAGAGTCACTCAAAGACCCTTCTCTGTGAAAGCTCCTATCCTAGGTTATCCTAAACTATGCAGACTGATGTTTGCCTGCCCTCACTTCATATGTGTGGGTACTGAAACAAGAAGCTAATTAATTTCATTTTTTATCCCTTAAACTGTAAGAACTTAAAAAAATATTAGTTCTATTGTATAATTCAATCAGCACAGTTAAGACTGTTTTAATTAAAACTTTATTGATATGAACTCTCAAAAACACAACAGAAAACCTCCCTAAAATTTTAAGACTAGTATTAGTTACTTTATACATTTTAGCATCAAAACAGAGATTGAATTTTCCTCAGCAACAGAGACTCTAAATCTGATACATCGTCATAAATAAATGATCATATTAGGTAAAGAGATACTGAGACTGTACTCCTCAAGTATTTTCCAAACTTCTGAAATAGATGTCTTTTTATTCCATTCTAACCTGTGTTTGAATTTGGAATGATAAATTGAAAATGCAGGGTGTACTGAAGTATATAAAAACAGTTTGTGAAGGTGTTATTTAAATAAATTGAGTTAATACTGATGAAAACAGTTATCTTCTAAATAAAACAGAAATATTTCCAGCACTGAAAAAGAAGAAAAAGAAAAATAATCAGCTGCAGTTACCGTGCAAGGAGTTTGCATCCAAGGTTCTCCATCTATCTGCATAGGCAGAGACTTGCTGGTCCTAAAGGTACAAATTTCATAATATAAGAAAAAGAAACTAGAAAAAATGATATATGCTTTTATTAAAAAGGTGAATATGTGATGGCATACTGATATAACCCTGATTTACCCCTAAACTCCTATGAAATTTCCAGTATGACTCAATACACTTACAAATGTAACATAGTCAATTTAAAAGGTTTAGTCTGATTTTCAACACAGAAAGCAAAAACACGGCAAGTATTCACATAACTTGCTAGTAATACACTTTCATGGAAGAAGAGTCTGTAATTTGTGAACTAATGAGTGGATGACACAATAACTTCAGGAACAAACCTTATTAATAGAAAAGACAAACAAATCTGTGCTATTTTTCCTAATTTAGATTGTACTAGTATATAGTATATATATTGTACCACTATAAAGGAAACAAGAAATAAATTTTTAGGTCTATCATCACCACTTACTAGAATCACTGTGTCTGAGTTAGACAGAACATGCACAGAGAAAGAAGTCTGAACCATATTCAGAGTGTTTAACATGCCACGTTATAAATTTAAATTGCTTAGCAAAGGGGTTCTGATGTCAACAGAAAGAAGATACAGAGAGTATTCCCTCTCTAGTTCTGGATGCTTTTCAGAAAAGCATAGAAAAATGAGAACAGAAAAAAAAATACTACATTTTTGGTCTTTTCCAACCCTGTATTTCTGCATGATAATAGTTCGCATACAAGACTTTTAGAAATAGTTTGGAGTGAATAAATTTAATAATGGAAAAAGTAGTGACTCATGTTGGTCAATGGAAATTCTGGTTTGGACATTTTTTGAAAACAGCATTTCATGGAATTATCCACTGTCACCTATGGCCATAAAAGGAGGAAGGGAAGAATGTTTAATGAACTCTCACTTTATAGTTTGGAAAGGGTTCCTATTTGTTCTTTTAAAGTTGCTCTTCTGTTTTAGGTTTATAATTGTAGAGCTTATGGATTTAATAAATTTTGGAAAATTATTCCTGAGGAATTCTTCACTGTGAAAGAGAGAGACACGGTCAATTCTTTTTCAGTCCTTATATGATCCAAAAAATAGAATAATTACTTTTTCCTTGCATTCTAATCCAAATTTACTCTATTGTGAATGTTCTTGTCTTAGAAATGATAAAACACAATGAAAGTAGAGTACTCCACCACCATCAGCTCACACATACCAACAGATTTCATAATAGTGGCTTGTCAGAATTCAGTAAATAACAAATCAATTAAAAACAGAGCACTTTGACTTCCACAGATCAAAAAGTGCTTTACAATTACTAATTACACACTACTATTCCCTGGTGTGGTATGCATTATAAATGGGTTAAAAATGTGACAAAGTAATGCTAAATTACTTTTGGCTTGATATTGCATGGAGTGTATGTCAACAATAAACCCCAGGATGTTCATGCCTTATTCCTTCTGCTCCAAATGCTTGACAATACTTCTTCATAGGACAAAATGGCACTTGAATACAACATGTGAAGATTGAATGTGAACATCCTCTTTTTATTTTTTTGACACATTTTAAGAAGGGAAGATGGGCATAGAATACGGATGGAATAGATTCATTTAATCTACAAAAATTATACTTTCACAAGAAATTATGATTAGGACTGTTAAACTATAAAATAAAGTCAATATATAAAACTCTTCAGTTTCACAACAACAGTGCAATATAAATTAAAGCTGCTGATACCTGATGACAACAGATGAGCACTGGGCAAGCCGTCTTCCAGCACTTTTCAGACCTGTGTATATCTGTCCCATCTCCATGGCTCCTTCCAGACCAACTACTTCCATAAGCTGGTCACTTAGATCTGCAAAAGTTGAAAAAAATCCACATTTTGTCTTGACAGCATTTTGAACGCAGTCATATTGACCAACAAGAGCCATCAGAAGACAAGCTGATAAAAAAAGATGCGGAGAACAGAACTGGCAAAAAAGATTATTCCTAAGGAGAATTACAACTTTAAGTTGGACACAACTGGGCCCTGCTGTCACATGACTGTACAATATCCTAACCAAAATTATTCTGAAATAGAATAATTATATCCATGGATTATTTTAGATGAAGACTAAAGAAATAATTTCATTTTATGAGAAAATAGAAGAGATTCCTTCATTTGGGTTACCTGACACACAAAGAATGAGATGTTTACAGTGCAGAAAATTATGCTTTTTTTTTTTTTTTTTAACAGATATTTAAAATCTGTAAAGAAAAAGTCAGTGCTCCAGACCCTTTTGGATCCTCTTCTACACAGTACTTTCCAGACAATGTGTGCAACTCTAATTCAGCCTTTATGCACATGAACTATTATTGTGAATTGTTATTATTATTTTTTGCATTGGATCGGTGTCTTAATTAGCACACAGATGCAATGCAAAAAGGAAGAAAAACACCTTAACCATCCACTTAGCTTTCCAACTTTGTCATGTTTGTTATATTTATATTGAGTATATATATATTTAGTTATATATTTATTTTTTGTTTCACTTTTTGTTTTGACTAAATAGTACTTTGGCATTAAACTTCAAAAAATATTTAAATAAATCTTAGTTTACTTGACTTCAAGGAGTAAGGACAAATTCTGTCTAGAATTTCAGGTACAAACACAAACCTAAACAGTAATAAGCAGTTTGCTTTGAGAAGCAACCAAGCAAGGTAATGAATCAACGAGGGTGTTTTGCATGAAATGTTTTATATTCTCCTGTGTAAATACATGTTGCTAAGACCAAATGGACAAGAAAAAGAAACATTTCTTTTCTAGCTGTATAATATGTGTGTTTTATAAATTGGCTGTTAACATCAACGTTTCCAAAAGGTACATTCTTCAGTGAAGCAAAGCATTGAGCTAAAATGTTAGTCTATCATCACACTGAAGAAACCAAAGAAAAGAGACCACATTACTCTGTATATTTTAAACCCCTCAACCCTTAATGAAGGTAAAAATTCATGCTAACAATCATATCTATGAGGCTATTCCAAAGTTTCAACGGGAGTCTTTTCTGTTCACTTCTTTTGGTTTTCAATGAACATAATTAACTGAAAGAAGTACTGTGATGAGGGGAAAAATATTAAAAGCAAATAGGATTTATGATCTGGATTATTCTGCTTCCAGCAGAAAATCTGATACTATCCAAAGCCTTCATTTTTCCTCTTATACTTTCTTAATATTTTCTGCTTTATTCATTTCCTCATCACAGTGAAATCAGCTCCATATAATATTAATGAAAAAAAAAAATAAACAATATTCTTGGCCATTAAGGGAAAACAACAAGATGGCCAAAGCTTAAAATGTACAATATAATGAATTCTAAACTACACATTTTTATAGCTTGCATCCATGTGACACATTTAAGCCCAGTTTTGTATGTCTGGCTTTCCACTGCACTTTTTTTCTTAAAATGTTTCCCATAAGTAACTAACATTTAAACTTATGTGAGATTTAAACAAATGCTACTTTTCTTGTTAGCCAGAGAGACTTAGTTGGGAAAGCACTACTCATTTTCAAAAATTGATATATTATAAAAGCACGTAGAACTTTATAGATGTACTAAATCATTAAAATGTTTAGCCAAAGAAAACATCAAATTCCTATTCACTGGGCCATTAGAAAAATATTATTTTTTAAAATGGAAGAATAATTATTAACAGATTTTTATTTCTGACAGCTCAGGCAATATGTGCAATATTCAGAATAGTGATATTTTCAGGGATATATACTCGATGCATAATTTTTTAAAAACTGTGAGATTAGTGCCAGTTGCAACAGGTAACTGAGGGCTAAATCCTGCCCTTTGATTTATACCACACTTTTCAAAAAAATGTGGTATATTAAACATTGAAAGATGGAACTGAACAAAAATCTCATCTACCAAAAAAGTAAAGCACTTTCAAAAACTTCACATTTGCAGTGGCACATTCCCAAAGTGGAGTTATTTTAGGCCAAATATGATTATTTTTAGAATCAAGCTTAAATTAGACATAACTTTCCTTCAGAAGCAGTAAAAACTAAAGCAAATGTAACATGCAATTATTGACTGCATTAGTTCACACTCCTGCCCTTGCTGATATATATGACCTGATGCTTTTGCATAGGTCGTATCAATTCCAACAAATCCTTGAGATGTACTGACTTTGATAAAATCTCAAGTGGAAAGTGGAAAAGGGAGTGTGTCTATTTTAGTCCTCAATGATGTTACATGGCTATAGGTACAATAGTTGAATATAAAGGGTCAAGACATCAACAATGGGATGATATTTCTTCTTAAAAGGTCTCCACCAAAGAATTCGAAGGAGACTAAATAAGCTCTGTTAAAGGAGATCTGATCTTCTATTAAATTAAAAGATAGGAAAGGGGAAGTCATTCTTCATTCTGGTGGAAGTTTATCACTGATTTTTCAGAAAGATCAGGTGTGGGCCTCGGTACAGCTCAACCTATACCCCAAAATAATCTGGTAATAGAGGTAGACAGTGAGTAATGAAGATTTAGAAAAGGAAAACCAAAACCCAATTATAAGAAAAAGTTTAGGAATTTTACAGTACTGAGTAATGGGGCTTTATGAAGGCAGAAAGTTCAATATATGTAACTTAATGTCCATGAGGAGAAAGAGCACTCTCTACAGATACATAGACTTTTATATACATATATATATACATATATCTGTGGCAAGTTGTATGAAAATATCAGCTCAGTGCTCAATTTATGATCATCAAATGTTGCAACTGGTATATCCATGAAGTATGGAATTTGTAGTTCCAGTTCACTCACTAATGCAGAGGAAGAAAAATAACTGGAAATGACAGGTGAACAAATGTGCTAACAAATATGGAGCAACTTCTGTACAAAAATAAATTAGACTACTACTAGCCTTCAGGAAGTAAGGAGATGAATGGAGGAAAGATGAGAAAATAATAAGTGCAATGGAGTAGGTGAAGACAGTAATGTAATTCAGTATTTCACAAATGCAAGAACCAAGGAGTTTCATAGTACTTCTAGACAAGCAGGAAATCCCTTTTACATAATATTTTGTTATGCCATAAGGCCACACTAGACTGAAATCACTTAAATCAAAAATGATACATATTCGGTAGGATACCTTAACAGGAAAGAATCATTGTAAGTTTACTCTCTTATGCTTTATTTCTAATACAGGCTGGTGTTAGAGGTCAGACACTTAGCTACACAAACTTGTGGGTTGACTTCTTGTTGAAGTCAACTTCTTATTCATCTTATAAACTGTAGTGGAGAATAATGAATGCTGCCGCTCACTAAACATCATTTATCACTTAAAACAGTTTATAATGTGGACTTTTCAATGACATGTATCCCTATTGTGTTTGAGAACTCATTGTGAAAATTACTCTTTTCGAGCCTCAAATTATAGTCTTAAATTGTGTATCTGTGTCTCTACCAACTACGAAGCAAAATATATTTCTCCTTTTAGGGACATATTTCTTTCTTGTGTATCTTCTGCATTCTAAAGATTTTATTCTAAAGAGAAATAGTTGGTGATTGTAATGATAAAATTCTCCAAGGCATGTTTCTATTATGACTAGTTTTAGAAAGTTAATGTTTAGGAAACTAAAGGTTAGATTTTCAAGAAGAATTTCACAGCTAACAGTGAACAAAAGCACTATCAGATATTGAGTAGTTTCTCTTTCTAACCAGGTCATTTAGTTGCCTAAAGGAGAGCTGAGGTCTCATAGGTAAGCTATCACAGAGAGCATCTCAGTATTAGTCCATTAGGAAAGTGTTTTCTGACTGGTGCCCTGGGGTTCCCCAGTCCGTTTGTTCTACTGTGAGCTCTGTGAAAGAGCTGAAGGCTCTCGCTTGTTTTCTATGTGAATGAGCCATTAGAGTGTGTGGGAATGTTTTCACAGCACCATGTCTCTCCTGTCTCTTCCACAGACCAAAGTACTTCACGTGTCTCCTCATATTAGCCCTGTCAGTAAACAAAGGCGGCTCTCCCAGGGGAGCACTGCTGTCAGCAGATGGTGACTAGCATGCAGAGGGGCATCTGACCCCTTGCACTCATTCCTGATGGAGAGATAAAGTCACTAGGGAGCTGACTACCCATTTCTTCCCATAAGGCAGCAGAAGAAGAGAAGTTCAAACAGAAACTTGCACAAGTGGCAGACAAAACGCTGTATGTGACTTTACGCCCTTTACAGCCCTTCCCAAGGCACGGAGAAACACTCTTGGAGACTTTGAAGTTTTGTAATGAGTTTATGTTATCCATTACCTTGGCATTAGCTGAATGCTTCAATACTCAGAGTGAACACACAAGAGAAAAACACATTTGGAATTCATCTAGGAAGATAAAGCAAGGAAAGCAAAATGGGGTAGGGGGTGGGTGGGAAGGAACATGGTGTGATTAGAAAAACTGATTTACATAGAGAACTTTCCCTCTGTAATGGAACTGGTTTTGATATCCAATTTATCTTTGCAATATATAAATATTGCTGTCCTGGCAAGAGATTGAATGACTCTATTATAACTTGGGGTTACTGCACTCACTCAGGCACATTTGCATAAAAACACTGTTGGTCAGTGGTAAATCTGTCTCTGGCAGCAGTTTGTCTTCGAAGAGAAGGGGCTCCATAGCTTACTAAATGTAATCAAACCCTAGTAATCACCACTCTGGAAATTTTTTGGTTCCAGTTAAAATACTGGATAAGAATTTGAAAGCTGGTATGATGCCAGAGGATCCTTGAAAAACTCCCAAGCTCAGTGCTCTGCACCACATGAATGCTTCAGTATCTTCCTAGAACACAGCATGTATTAAATCTCCAGTTACCCATTATGCAGGAATGTGAGGTTGCTTCCATATGCAGTGATAGGGACTGCTGTAAAAAAATGCTAGAAATGTGTTTACTGTCATAATATTTTCCTGATTTCAAATGAACGCCTTTTTCTAAATTCTTGGTTACAAAACATCAGTAAACCCTGTGCAATCTGTACAGCCTAGGTTTTGTTATGTCTTCCCTTTGGAGAAGCTACCTGAAGTAACATTTGCTCCAACATTTATAATTGTTTATATCAGAATTGTATCTCAAGGCCAAGATTATGTCAATGCTCTGTTTTGTTACTGATGCACAGACATATACAAAAGCCAACTCTCCTATCCAAGAATTTATAGACAAATAGAACAAAGCATTGGGGAAAATAATAGTATTATGTCCATTTTACAGTGTGAAAATTGTACACAGACATGTTTAAGTCCTGGAAAATATTTGTTCTCATATTCATCTGAATATATTCTGTGTAGACCCACAAGAGTCATAATATTATTTCTACCACAAAGTTAAGCACAAGAGTTTTCAGAACTGAACTGGCCAAGATCACATGTGAAGTTTGGAGCAGAGACAAGAAATAAATGAGGAAATCCTGAATTTTGACATTCTGTTATCAAAAGTCTGTTCTCCCATTTACTGTTGACTTCAAGGATATATATCAAGTCCTGTATCTACAGTATGTGACCCAGTTTTGAGTATTTTGTGTTGTTGAGTTTGCTTGTAAACATTAAAATCTCAGATGGACCCATACATCTATTTCATGCCAGTATTGATTCTCTAGCTTTTATTCTTGTCTTCATATTTTGTTTTCCTAGTATTAAAACAAAGCAAGCTAAACCTTCCTCTTAGTGTAAAGGAAGATATATCACTGGTGCAATTCTCACCCTGGAGAGAGAATCAGATATGGTGATAATAAATTAGGCAGATATTTTATGTACATAAAACACACAAAAATGCAAACACATTTTATACCTCTGTGGACATACACAAATGATATATATTACCTATATTTAAACACATGTGAGAAATTCAGTAGAATTCTGCTCCACCATCAGAATTGATGGTGTACTTAACAGCCCTAATGGGATAATGGGGTAAGATGCAAAAGTGCTAGTTTTGTCACTTAAAATGAATGCAATCAATAAAATTCTCTCTGCTGAATTTAGTGGCATAATTCTTACTGATTTCAGTGGAACTCAAATTTCACCCAGTATCTTATCTTGCATTAGTCTAGCACAGAGGCTCTATCCTCAGATGGAATCATTTAACAGACACAGCTCAGCCTACTACTGTGTAATGCATTTTTTCTGTGTACACAATCATCTCTGAATTCTCATTAATCACAGAATGATGAGTTTTGCCCCAAAAAATAGAAGGACAAACAAGAAAGAATCAGTCCCTATAAATAAATATTTTATGAAGCTTTTTAATGTGCACAGAAGGTCTTTGTAAAACTTTCTGTAAAGTGAACTTTTTTTTTTTCCCAGCTTAGTAGGGGGAAGGAGAGAAGAGTTCTTCATAGAAACTTTTCTGATTAATGGTTAAAGAAGGAAAAAAACCCCCAACAATCAAAACACAAAACCAATCTACCCCACAGCATTCAAATAAAATCACTTCCACTCTAGAAACTACTCCCCAATACCAGTGTTCATATGTTCAAAATCTGAAACAAGGGATCTCATCTTCCAGTTTGGGAGATCATTATGTGTAAGTCTTTTATGATAAAGGTTGGCAGACAAAATGTATTCTTTTTTAATGGATTTATTTTTTAACATTTTGAGGTCCAATTGCACTGAATATGCTGCCACACCAAAAAGCTCCCCATTATTTTAATCTGTATTCTTTTAAAAGTTATTTGTTCAAAAGAATTTCACTGTGTTACTCTTATACCCCCTTCATCCAAGAGAACAAAAGCTGTTCTATGAAAGGAGTCTAAACTTGGACAAACCGTAAAAAAAAAAAAAAAGCAAAGTTCCTCTCTGTTTTTATCAAATTTGATTGCTGCAGCTGTTCCCAGTTTCTGTATTTTAAAAATAGCCTTATTCAGTGCCTTGTTGGCTAAAGGCCAGAGTACCATTAGAACATGCTGTACGGAAAACCTCTATTCAGTTACAGATACAGAAATATATTTAAGATCAGTGGGGGTCATCTGCAGCAAACACTTGTATGGGGAAAATGGAATTTTAATGTGCTTGGACTGCTCACCACTTTTAATAGATATTTAAGAACTTCAAACCGGATATCTTCCTATTTGTATTGGTACTATCATATTACTGAGCATCAGGTACAAAACAATATGAGCAAGTCAAGATCATTTCAACTAACAAAAATAGATCTAATTCTCAAATTACTCCTTAGTAGTTCTGGCACTCACTTTAAATGGCTCCTAGTAATACTGGATATTTGATTAGCCTATAAAAATGCCTAGAAAAGAAAAATACAGTAATATTTATGGAAATGTAGAAATCTGATCAATGAAAACCAGCTTTGATTTGTACACTGGTAGGAGAACTAGTACTATCAGAGGATAAATGTTCCTTTTCTGCAGGGTAATAGACTTTATTAACAGCATTATCCCTATACTTATCCACCAAAGAGTTTTTTAGTCATCTGCCAAAAAGAAATGCTCATTAACATTTATGTGAGTATTAAAACTCATTTTGATTAAGGTGGTAGTGACTTTGGTCCAGGAGTTCAGAAATCTCCAGAGAAGATCTTAATTTCTCTTGCTCTTCACGAGAACCAGTTCCATTTTCTTCCTCTACCATGTTAGTATTCCATGGTGTTTGGAGATCACACTATGAAGAGTGGATACCAGTTTAACCAACAGCATTATTTACTTATTAACCAAGAACCTAACTCAGGAAAGTATTCTGAACATCAATGAGATGTCTCACAGCTACTTCTCATCATTTATTCTGGGCTAAAACACCTGCCTTAAAGCATTTAAATTTATGTGTTTCTACTGAACCTGGGGAAGAGCCTTCAACATGGTCAAGATATCCAAGGTGGTTATTTGGATAGGTACCAAGAGGAAGGAAATCACAGCAGTGAAGGTATCAATGTAGTCTATTGAGTTTGCTGAGACTCCAACTTTCTGGTGGCAGGTCTGCCTCCTAAGTTTCTTTATCCTCACTCTCAGCACCTGGGTTATTTTAATTAAATGAATACTACAATCATACTTTGGATTGCAGTTTCAATTACATTGTTCAGACCCTCTCTTTGAAGGAGCATGGACAATTGAAGTAAAATCCAGTGAACTCTGGGGCAGGCATTTGTAACACTTTTGTCCATCAGACAATCTTCCTAAACTTCTTGCAGTCCACAAAGTTAAAGAAGCTTTGATTTCGTTTCCCACTAAACATAATGGAATTGGTGCTGCCTGAGGTAGCCTAGGATCTCCAGGACATTCCCAATGGGCTGACAAAGGAGCAACAGAAGAAGCAGATGAAAGGATGGTATCTTGAGAGGAACTCCAATGGTGTGAAGAAGTTATATATGGAGAATTGAAGAACGGCTTAGTTTTATCCTGACAGGGATTCAGAGAAAGAGTTTAAATGGTCTGGTTTTCTGGAGAAGCATATTTTTCTCTCGTCACCAAGAGGAATTTTGGGAGACAAGTTAGCACACTTGGAAAACCTAGGAGTTCTGCTAAATCTACCGCTCAAAATTACTGTGTGTTGGCTTCTTTGTAGAGGTTAAGCCCTGGAGAAATGATACACCTTCTACTTACTCACTGTTCGATGGGCAACAAGTTTTCTTGATAGCTCCAGGACTGAGCTCCAAGTATGTCAGCAGCTTTTCCTAGGGCTTTTCCTTGTATTTGTTCCCTTCTCATCAGCTGTCATCGTAGGATCTGGTCTCTGCTATCTAATCTAGTTAGTATAGAGAACTGCCATTATTTTTCCTCCTAACTGAACTACACACATTTCTAAATAGTCAATATTTTTTATACTGCTCCTAGTTTACAATAAGACATATTTGGGATACACTGAAACCTTTGCTATTGGAGAAAGCAAATGGGAAAGTTACCTAATAGTGCTGCAAGAAAATGTCTTTGATGCGCTTTACATGGAATAACAATTCAAAGGACCAAAAGGAAAGCAAAAATAAATTTCTTATTATACCTTTCAATATTTTAAGTATTAATGACTGACATAAAGCTATTTTTCAATATCATTTTTCAACAGTTATTTACAACACACATAGGAAGAAAAGGCATTTCCATAAACATGATTAAATAGAGAACAGTTCCAAATTTCTTCTGAAGGACAAGAAGACCAAAGACAAATATCACAGTAGCAAGACCCAAGTTATTTTTAGTGATCTAGTCCTGGACAGAACTCACAGAAAAAAAAAAAATAAACTTTACCTCATTCCGAACAAGAAAAGGCTACTTATAAGCAAAAGTTGATCTGGTTACATTTTTTTTTTACATTATTCTGCCACAATTTTTTCACTAAAAAAATGATCTGAGCACACACTATTCAGTTGTAGCACCATTCATGATGTTTCAGGTATCTGAGAAATACAGAAGCAAAGTCCTTGCCCAGAGCTAACTCATCCCACAATCCTGTGCTGAAAAGCTATACTGAAATGTGGAGCCTAACTGAATTTTTCTTTAGAGGGATTAGACATGGTAAGAAAAATATTTTCAATTATTGTAATGCAAAGAAGAAGACCTATAAAACCAACAAAATCATTCTCATTTCAACAGTCTTTTTTCACTCTTACTTTTTTTCTGAATGATGAGGGATAAGAGAAAGTACATGAGAAACAGATAAGGAGATCAGTGTTGTCTCTGAGACAAATTTTTAAAGGACCTTAATGTTAGTGTCTGCCCAACAAATCATTTGAGCATGAATATTCAGTAATATCCAAAGGATCACATGCATGTTTCAAGCATGACTGTTAGGTGCTCTGTTTATACAGACCTATTGCTATGGTAACTACTTTACATGCTTTCAGAATACTAATTATAAAGCAATATAAATAAGGTTGTGTACAACAAGCAAGTTCACATTTACATATTTCCATCATCTGAAAATTCAGCCTTACATGCATAATATGGTGAAAAATATTTTTCAAAGGCAATCACACATTATTTTAATTCATGCATTGTGATGTTAGCTTCAGCTTCTTTTCCCTAACATTACTTCGCACTAGGATCAGCAGCACAAGGGGACTGCTGAGGCAATACTGAGGGAATTAAAGAAAGGAGAAGGTGCAGGTGCACTAATAAATGGGTGGCCTTTGGAGTACAGTATTTATGTGTGCTATGCCGAGCTAAACAGAAATCTAAACGTTACATATAAGAAGTGGTACAACAAGAACATCTGTGTTGGGGAACTGAACTGGCATGGCTAACACTGCCAGGTGCAAAGGACATTTCAGTACAGCTTGAGTGATTTTGACTGCTAGCATCTGTACATATGAGATTATCTCTTCTTTTCCCTCCATATTCCCATATTCCACTGGAGTATTTATATTACACATCTGGCTTTAGATTCTAGCATAGCAAAAGACAGGTTTCAGTCCTTCCATTTCTGGATCTTAGCCACAGATCTTTTTTTTCTTTTTCTATTTTTTTTTTTGGTCGTGCTTTTAATAGAAGCATAATGCCAGAGTCACTAGTAATTTCTAAATATATGGTTGAGGAAAATGAGCATTTTTCCCCAGGAAAGAAAAAACAACTAAAGGAAGAACTGTACCTTTGATCAAAAAAATCAAAGTTTATCAAAAAAATGCCTGTAGAAAAAGCTTTTCCTCTCTAAAATATTGGATTGAAACTTTGCATTTTAATGTCCATTCTTCTGGGAAATTCTAGATTTTTATGTAAAGTCACTTTCTAAAACCAATCCTCAAAATAGTATGAAAATTTTTATTTCAAGTGACATACCTGATTCATAGAACTATTGATAATATTTGGTAGAAGACTTAAAATGAACAAATGAGACAGCTGATCGAAATGAATGGTAGGAAATGCAGAACTAGTTACTGGTGAGGCATTCATTGAAGTCCAAATCCAATAATCCTTGAAATATTTGAGATTCCAACAGAGTCCATTGAGACCATGACCCACTGTATTAAGTGGCTCAGGCTCAATTTTTTATTTCTTAATTAGGCACATATTTCAGGAATCAATTGTTGTTTAAACCCAAAAACCTGTAAAAACTACCAGTGGTAATGTTAGTTCAGGTGGAAGTCAATGGCCCATTCACCATTACCATGACACCAACAAAATCTGAAACTGTTCCCAAGAATGGATTGTAAAGGGAGGAGGTAGGAAAGGGGAGGAGGGAGCGTGGAATGTAAGAATAGTGCTTGTATTCTGAAGAATCTACTCATGTTGGTGCACTGTTAATTAGTCTAAACCACAGCTCTCCATGTTTTATTTGTCCAGCATAACAAGCCCTATATTCCCATTCAAGACAGGAACAAAACATTGTCAACAGTAACACAGGACATAATGAGCTTTGAAGGAATTTCTTCAAAAACTGTTTCTTTCTCCTGGCAACTTCAAATCACCTCCTTCCATCCCCAGCCACTGTTAAAACTCCTTGAACATGTCTAATAAATAATCTAAAAAGGGAAAGGACAAATTATTTAAGTCTACACTTCCCTGGGAATCGAGGGTTTGTTTCACCACATTGTAAATTATCTTTCCTAACTTCTAATAAGGTGTGACAAAAATACAATAAATACAAATAAATCTACAGGGAAGAGATGCAAAAAAATTTAAAAAGCTGATGGGGAAAAACCCCCCAAAACAAAAAGCTATAACAAATTTGCAATCCCTACTCACTCATCTTTTCTTGTTACTTCAGTTCTAACGCCAAATTCCTTCATTATTTTTTGACCCGATATGAAACACCATCTGGCAAAAGCATGTTGCAACTCTAAATAAATGAAATAATTGGATGGTTACTTTAAAATATCTTTCATAAATAAGTACTATTATACATTAGCAAAACTCACTTTATTGCCTTTCTGAGCTCGGATGCTGTGCTGTGACTTTCTGTCTGCCTAGAGGACCTGCAGTTCCCAAGCAGTCTGGCATTTAGTGTTAGACTGTCATGAGCCTGATGAGCTTCCACAGTCACAAAGTATCAGATGCATATGTCCATATGTTTGATTTGTATTTCTTGTATACATTATCATCTTTATTATTGCTACTACTGTTAGACAAGGGTAACACCACAGACTCATCAGAATCATTGCCCTGAGGATGAGATCACAGCCTGAGGGTCCTGATGGATCTGCAGTAGCAGATTACAAACCATATGGCTGACATGGTTATCTTATAATAAACCAAATGGCTGAGAGTATTCAGGAGCCATTTCAAAAGTGGATCAGATGTCACTGTCATAAGATATCTCAATCACACTTCAAAATGTCTTCAGAATAATTTTGGCCAGCGAATTACTTTCAATCCACTACCACAAATGTTTTAAGGTCTGAAGAGATCATCCTGCTAGATCATCATATTGCCAGAGTCCTACAAATGTATTTCTGCATCCAAACAGACCCTTTTGCTAGTCTGGGGGATCTTCTGCAGAGTGCACACCTCTCTAGGCTTACATCAGGGGAGGAATCAGGTCAGAAGAGACCAAGAAGTCATTGATTAATTGGATCTATGTTACTACATTGCTCCTCGACAAGTTATGACAAGCGCGGAGTAACAGCGAAAAATAAAATATTTGTTAGTGATGAAAAGCAGTGTACAAAACAGCAGTTGGTCATGAGCAAACATTTTGCAGCTATAAAGACCCAGCTGCTTTGGCTGACAAAAATGAAAAGGAACAATGCTTTAGGGGTTGGGAAAGAAGATCTCACAACTGATGGATTATATAGAAAAAGAGACTTTTGTTTGGAGCGTTAGTACTCATAGTCCTTTTTCATAACAAATCTAATTTCTTTGAGTCAAGAATCGTAGGTAAGTATGGCATGCACAAAATGAAAACATGTTCACAGCTGTTGAAACCAGTTTATTCTGTATGCTTGCTTTGTCTTTCATTAAATATTCATTTATTGATATTAGACTTATGAAAAATTTAGCATAATTTTAATCCTCCCCTATATGGATAGGAGAAATTAAAGGAAAAGTGAGTTTATCCAGGTTTATAGGTATGAGTTATACAAATTGTGACATTTCCAGAAAATGACAACAGAATCAGGAATCCAGGAGAAAAAAAATATCATATGCATCACCTAAATATTTAACTACAATATCAGCTTGTGTTAATCATATTTCAAGAGTTGGGTTAAACATGCTGTAATTGTGCCATCAATCCACATGTATCAAACCTTTATTTAATAACTGTAAAAGCTGCCATTTGCTACTTTTAAGGTATCTAATTTCTCACAGCCTTTACTTGATAATGGTCACTAGAGTTACAAAATGCTAAAAATAAATATGTTCTTGAAAATCTTGTTTGAGTTCTTACTGCAGAAGCTGAAACATCTGTAACAGTATGGCAGTTATCAGCTTCTTGCAAATTCTGGCAATGTTCATTTAAAAAGGCTTTAAAAGTACAAGTAAAAATATTAGTGTTTTGACTACTTGCAGGAAACTGGTATGTATACAATTAATATAAAGGGAACTGCCAAGTCAATCTCAGCTTAAAAATCAGGGACTTGTGTTATTTTTATTTGATTTATTTTTGCATTTGTAAAAATCCCCAAGCTGTTGCAAAACCTAATACCAGTTGAACATTCCAGGTACTCAATTTTAATTAATAGAAACATATTGTTAAATTCAACCGACATAAAAAATAATAAACAAGCAAGAGTAGAAACACCCTTATGCAGTTAGCATACAAAAAAACCCCAAGTTTCCTCATCCGGATTTATGCAAGGAAAAAACCAAACAAAATCAAACTCTAAAAACAAGTGCTCTCTCAATAGCAAGCATACAGAAAGTTCAACAAAAGTTTGACTCAACCCATATTCAGATATAATGAGAACTGGACCCGGTCCTAAATCTATTGAATAAAGGGAGAAGTATTCTCTCAGAATGAAATGAAATTAATCAATGCTCTTTTGGCTATAGCATGAAAAACAAACAAAAACCAAGAGGAAGATAAAAGGAAAGCAGTGAGGGACAACAGAGTTAATGGCTAAGTTTTGAGATATTTTTTCCTCCATCATATGTTTTCTTCCAAAATATCCTAGAATATGACACTGCCAATGCTAATTCCCAGTGCTTAAACAGTTCTTTACATCACCAAAGCACAGCTTACACAATGAAGTTCACGGCACTTATAATGGAAAATAAAATGTATAACGCTCTATGAAGTCCAGAAAACTTAATTCAGGGGACTGAATTAAGGTTAGACTGTCTGAATACTGGCCCTTTCTACGTTTTGAGTTCTAACTCTGTAGCCTTTATCGTTCTTTTAACTTACCTTTTATTTTCAGTGTACATAAAACATAAAAAGAGAGTAAATTTAGAGAATTTTCCACATGCTTCTACAATAAACTTTTTATATAGGTTTTATGTTTATCTAATCCTACTACCTTAATTTCTTTTCAATTAATTTTTAATCTTTTAATTGGAAAAAACTGTTGTTTAAACATTTAAGTAAAGCTTTATCAAACTAAGAACACATTTTGCTGAACCCCTACTACACAGATTTTCCTGTTGCAGTGTTTCAGCTGTAAAGGCTAAGACAGATTTCCTATTGCTTTTTGTATGTCACAAACTAGGACCACATTTTGATGCTGTATCATAGGAGAACATGAATACTGCTAATAATATCTTCATGTTAATTATGATTATCTCCATATATATCTTTATTTGGGATCTGCTCCAAAGCCTGCCAGTTCTGCGGGAACAAAATAACCACCAGTGTGTTTGGTATCTTAACTTCCTAAATGGATGCAATATCAGATGAGTTGTTTAAGAAATTTTTGCTTAAACACTTTCAATTTATTTTTACCTATATATTAATCACAGAGTGACAAAGACACAGGGAGAAAAGTCAGGGATTTTGAATTTCATTCAGCTCACTCATGTAACTGCTACATATGAAAGCCACCATAACTCATTTACAATCCTGGTTCAATTGTACCCATGGAATTAAAAGAACTCTTTAGAGCTGCTATATGTCTAGATTCTTCTGGATCTTGTGGGAATGGGAAAATCTTAATTTATATACATTCTCACAAATTTTTTCATACTCTGGTTTCACGTATGAAATCAATGATCAGTCATGATCACCAACAAAACACTGAGCATACTGCAAACTCTCCAGGGCACGGACTGTTTTTTTTTGTGTTTGTTCCCTGTGAATCCACTATCTGATTAGGCTCCTTAGGAGGTACTGGAATATACATAAATAATAAGCAGGAGGAGACAATTAAAAAAAAGAAATAATTGCTACCATTAATCTATGAGATTAAGATGTAAACTACCCACTTTGCATTGCACTGCTGACTCCCAGGGGAGATCTGGCAAAGAGAGCGTGCGTGCTAGGCCCCATCACTGAGCAGTGCTGCCTCCCCAGTGCAGCAGAAATTCCACCCCAGCACACACTGATGACTCACTCTGTGTTTTCCTTGGCTAACTTGAGAAGTGTTCCTCTCTTCAGGTCAGTCACTCAGCCCTCTTGCAAATGTCAGCTTACTGTTCACAACTATTTTTCCATTCACAGGGGCTTTAATAGGCATGAATGAAGACAATTATGAAGGAAACTCACAGTGAAACGGAAAGCCCTAAAACTCAGTTATTAATTGGGCATCCAGGCTTCACATCTTTTTCAAGCTGACTGGCTCTTGCTCATTTGAACAATGCCAATGATCTCCTTCTAGGCTGACCATCATAAAGCCACTTGTAGACAGCAGCATGGCTTTTCTCTGAGCTCGTGAGTGTGCCTGCAGCTCAATAGGACTATTCACATGAACAGATGTTACTCGATGTGAACACTGGTTGCAGAATTAAGCCTGTCCTTGCTCTTCCTCTTGCTACAAACATCAGCTGCTCAGACATCCAGGCTGGTTTTTTTTAATGGCTTTTTGCAATACACAAAGCAAAATGGCAACTTCTGTAATTAAAAAATGAGAAATAAAAAATCACCCTATATTCCATTAGCACTCATATAAACTAACATTTATATAACTCTCCATATAGTTTGGATGATAAGAAAAATTCCATTTAGTTGTTACTCATACTATTTTTTGGTTTTCACAGGTAAACAAAAACCTCTGTCTTTCACTTGCAAAGATATACTTGCATAGAGATGAAAGGATGTCAGACCAATATTCAATTTTTATTTTCATATCATGCAACAAAAGCTAAAGAGTCTACAGATTGTGTTTTGCTTGATACAATTTTTTTTTCATCCCAACACAATTTTTCTCTATACCAAACTAAATATATATTTTAGAAGTATATAAGACAGTCTTAACCTCTAAGAATTATTAGACAGACATGTAACTGCAATGTTTACAAAATTTTAACATTAAATACTTAATAATATTTCTTTATCTAACTATGCTTCTCAGTTTTAATCAGATTGTGATTGTTACAACCTAAAACCACTTTTGGTGTAAGAAAGATTTCCGACTTAAAACCGGAAATTATGGGTGTTAACACCTGCTTGTGGAAACAAATTACAAATTTGAAAATGGACAATAATAATAATAATAATATGAATTCCATACTTTTAATTTTAAAATTGAAGACATTTAGCTTTCTTACTTTTGGGTGATGGCCAAAAGCGTTCCTTGATATTAGTATCCTTTCAAACACATTTTTAAATCTCTCCAAATTGATTCTGTGCTGAAAGCACAGCTGAGGCTCACAAATAAGTTAGAAAAGGTACAAAAAGATCCTTTGAAAATGAGAAAGAAAAATACCTGAAAAGAGCAAGCTTCACAAATAGCAACTATACAACCAGGCTTAAAGACCAAATCAGGCTTGTGGGGCTTGTTTTTGTTTGTGCAGTCTTTCCTTTCTGTGTTAAATAAAAACCTTCAGGTATTTTTCTTTGTTGCAAACTGTGAACCCAGTAGCCTAGGAATAAAGATCTGGGAGGAAAACTTTATGGGAAGTACATTTCAGATACAGCTGGACCAGGTGGTCCAATCTGCCAGTTTACAACTAATTGGCAAACCATTTGCTCTTCTTCAGACCCCTGGTACATCACCTGTTCTAATGCCTTGTCAGAATTGTGGCAAGCAGATCCACAATCTATTCTGACAGTTATTTAAGAACCCTTCACTGAACATCATCTGTCCCTGCTGATTTATGTATATATTTAGGGGTCTATAGGTATTCTCTTATTTCAATACCACTCATTTTAGATTTTTTTCATTAAGTGTTAACTCGCTTTCTTCTATGTTTACATACTGATAAAGAAAACAAACCTGAAACAGTGAGGAAGGAGAAGAAAAAATCCCTGCAAACCCCTCAAAGCAAATCATGATGAATATTTCCAAAAAAACTGCAGGTTCCTTACTTCTTCTTAGTGAGTACCAATATTTTCTAAATGGATGCAGATAGCTGGTTATCCCACCTAACAGAGAAAAGTGATTATTCCTGTTTAGTAGGTACCGCCACATTTATCAACAAATGAAGGAATTTGGAGCACTTGCTTTCCCATTCCCTTCACCTTTCATGCCCACAAATCACTCTCAAGGGAAAAAAACCCAAAACCAAAGAGTACCAATACTTTCTTAAGTACCAGACATCCACATCACCTTTGTTTTTAGTCTACTAGTTATTTCAGATTCACAGATTTTACTTCTTCTGGAAAGTGTAAGTATTTTCTGGCCAAGTATCTTCCATTAGCAAAATCCATAACATGTATTTACTAGTCTTTTCCTTTTTTTCTTATTTCTTAATTCCTTAATTCTCTCAGCTTATGGAGAACCATGCTGGTACTCCTAGTACCAGAACTACCATCTGTTATGCCTTTATTATTGTATCACTCATTCTATGTCATCTTCCATGTCCTGCCACTTCTTACTAACACTGCTTACTAGATACTGGCATGATGATTCTCTTAATGTCACGGCATCTCCTTTAAAAAGGCAGTTTATTTTAATTTTTTACTGGTTTACTGGTTACTGATCCATTGCACCTATGTGCCAGCACCTCTGTTCAGAGGACACTGAAGGTAGAAGGAGCTGAGCATATCCAACCCCTCTATAGACACACAGCCAGTTCCCTGTCTCATCAAGAGAGAGACAGACCTCTCTTAAGTCTCTCTTTATCGGCTGTATAGGGAAGAAGCAAGTGTCAAACACTCCCTTCCACTTAGGACCTGATCCTTTAACCATATTACAAGGTGAGAATGGATGGACCAAGGTTATCTTTATTGGGAAAGAGAATTATAGCCACAGCAGCAGTACTGACTACTCAGCTCCCAGTAGCAGGATACCCTTAGGGTTTAAGCCATACAGAAGAGTGCCTAGCAGATTTCACAGCACCTCAGAGGACCATCAGTGTTTAAGAACAAAAATTTTCATAGAATTATGAGGAAAGCAACAAAAAGTATTCCTGAAAACAGGAAACATCGATTCAGCACGTGAGAGTGGAGTACCCAGACATCTTTCCTGGATGAGGCCCCTAACCAGCAGCCCACAGTGAAAAGGTAAAGGACCAAGGAGTTATCTGTACTCCTGACTAGTATGGCACTTGGGTATCTCCCTGTCTGAACTGAGTCACAACAAAGCTTGAGCTAGGAAATGCACTTCCATCTCCCCAGGCTAATGCTAGAAATCACAGCTGTTATCAGTATCTAACCATCAGCTAGCTAGTGTCAGGCAACTGAGCAGTACGTAATGTATTTCATTGCCTGCAAAGGTTTACACAGCGCTAGAAATTAAAAATACTGAACCTTTCTTTGTGGTTTAGATGGATTTCAGGCACTTCAATCATGGGTTAAGCTGTATTTAGATTCATGCGATCCCATCTATTCACTAATATTTTGATATTAAAATTGATTCCACAGGACTGATTGGACTACTTTCTCGTGCTGGTCTTACCAACTGCTGTGATGCACAGTGAAGTGTTATGCTTAACTTTTTGAGAGCCAAAATTTCTCTTGAAAATTAAACCGTTCTTAAATTGAAGGCAATTCAATTATCAAAGTTTACATTTTTACAAATGGAGCATTAAGATGTGATTTAAAATGTGTTGTTTGTCCTTGAAACTCCAGAAAGTCATGTTTTGGCCTAGGAAATTTCTGTAGCTAGATTATGAACTTGTGGTTGAGTGATGAAAACACTGAATTGTTCTGTAACAGTATAATAGTCTACTGATCTGAAGGAACACTGTATCTCAAGCTGGAAACAAGCCCACACCTTCAGCAAATACTGAATGAAAACAATATATTATATTGATCCAATGGAAACAAAGAATCCTGCTGGAAAACAGTATCAAATGGTAGTAGGAAGCAAACCATTTCTTATGCAATTTCAAAGTAGCAACACAGAAATGACAAGTTTTATGCTGCTCCTGTGTATAATAGGTACTGTTTTCTAACACTGTGCTTTGGGCCCAATAAGAACTAAAGTTCCATCTCAGTACATGCTATGATAGCATCAAATTTTTCTCTCCCCAAATTGATCTGCCTCATGTGCTAGGACAAAAAAACCACATGTAAATCCATACATTAAATACCTATAATAAATACAAAAATAAAATCAGTAAGACCCACAGCAATATATTCCAAGACAGAGTGTACAGACTTCTCCTTTTGGAGAACAGGCATTTTACAGGGATGGTAACCTGGCTGAAGGAAGCTTTTGCAGTACATAGCTTCACAGGGGAAAGAACTGGAGAAATTTCCCCCCCGAAGAAAAGTAATGTAAAAGAGGGGCAAAGAAGAAGTAAAAGCGTAAATACTCATACTTTGCTTGCATAAAGAAAACCATTTGAGAAAAAAATAAACAAGCTCTGATCTCTTGACTGATCTGGGGAAACAATTCAATTAAAATAATCAGCATGCCAGATCTCCCTTCCTGATTTGCTTAAGTAAGCTTGCATTTGCAATTGTAGAATTAGATTGTGCATATATATCTGAGTGCTTCCCTCCTCCCCTTCTCCCCCAGGGAAAAAATCAAACTTACAAGGGGTTGTTTAACAAATGTTATGGGGGATTAAAGGACCTTAGGTTCCCAGAATTTCAGCTACACTAGGTAAAGGATTTGTATACATTAATAGAGGGATCTGGCTCAGATTTAACTCAGCTATGGCTTTGCTAGTTCAACTACCCAAACTTCAGTTGGGTCACGTGTGGTTTTGGTCTGGAACTGTGCATGTGCTCCACAGTGGCTGTAATTTCTATTAGTTTCTATTCTACCCAAACTAAAAAGCTGAAACACCCATTTTTATGGTATCACTTTTTGAAATGTCTGCACGAATCAGATGCAATCAACTTAACAAACAAAAAAATCCCCTCCAAACAACAAGAATGACATACGGCATGTTGTTATCTTTACCACTTCAAAATCTTCAACATTAGTCAAATTTCAAAAGAGTGATAAAGCGTTAAAGATCTGTAACATAAATGAAGATTATACTTGAGGTAAAAGACACATTTCTAGTGTGGAAATAGGAGAAGAACCTGTTTCCAAGTGCTGCAACAGACAGAGGAAAATCTGTGATGGATACAGCAAAGCACTCTGACAAGGATGAGAGCATCTCTGTTGCTCTCTAAGGCTATCCCCACACAGAATACAGCACTTTGCTGAAAAGACCTATAGTCCATGGCTTCAGCAGGAATAAGGTAACATTATTATAGTAGGCTATGTTAAATTTCACCTACAATAAAGTCAAAAGCGTTAATGATGTTTCTCAAGGAATAATACACAAAAGGCTAAAAGAGCTTAGATAAACACACAAGTGGCAGTAACCCTCAAATTTCTGGATTACACAATTTTTCTTTTTCACAGGATTCACACTTGCTTGTATTTATACCTTTGCTACACAAAATACTTTTGGTAGTTTACATTTTCTGAAAATTATATCAAAACTTTCCTTCTTGACATTTATTGAAACTTAACACTTGAAATAATTAACCTTAATTCTCTAGCTCTCAAAATATAATATTATAGTTTATATAAAGTTATCAATAGATTATTTTATAATCATTAATTTGTAATATTTTCACTCCTCCTATGCCCCAAAGAAAGAGATCTTCTTCTAAAAACTTATTTATATTAAGAGAACACAATTCAAATAAAAAAAATATTAACAGTAGCTACTTAGATACATTTTTCCTAAGTCATTTTTCACACAACACTAACATTCAGAACTATTTGGCCTTTATATTGAGGATTTCCTACTTCAATATTTGAATAAAGATTAACTGAATCACTGGTGAATGAAATCACAAACCTTCACATAGTATCAGATTTTAGATTGCTTCTAACACATGCTGCAGTAAGAACAAGCAAAGATTTCAGCAAGGAATAAACCACTAAAACTCAATGTGAACAATAACAGTCAAAAATAAACTCACAGTTTAAAAATGTATTGCAACAGTCACTGGCAATAACAGTGGTGAATACTGTTAGATCTACATGGGAAAAAGTCACTGTATTTTCACTTCCAGATGTCTGAAAATAATTTTCAAGAAGAGTTGAATATTGCCATTTCATCTTCTATCTCTGTATTTATGAATAAATATCTATCTTCTCAATAAAAATTCAGAAAACACCAGAGCTCACGTGCTTTAACTTTGTACAGGCACTGGTGGGATTCATGACTTCCCACCTGGTGCAGATCTGAATTTTCTGAGTACTATTACAGAGCACTGCCAGGAGATAGAAGTGCATTCAGAGGGGCTACCTCAGCACAGATTTCACTGTTCTCTCTGTCAGAGAAGCATGTAATAAATGACCATAAAAGCTGTTCTGTGAGCTCTGGTAGAGGAACAATAAGGCATGCTATTTGGGTTTTTTGGATTTGGGAATGCTATTGATTCATTCTTTAAAATACTAGCCTAATTATGAATCAAATTTTTAATTTTAGAAGGCAAAATTCAGACTGAATTTTAGAAACAAATGCAATGGAAGAAAGTTTGAGCACACGGGATGAGCACACTCCCTCTCATAAAACTATCTTAATGAAGACATATAAGCCATCAATTTACTTCTCTAATTGGCTGAACTTAACCACACCTTAACAGCTAGAGAATCCTGGCTTACTCTTTGCCTCTACTAGATGTTCTGGGAACCTCTATAAAAACCTGTTTCTGTATTACCTTTTAGAATTATAACGAAGAAGCAGTCCTTTTTATGACTACACTCGTAGCGTTTCAACTTCCAGGTGAGCAGCACAACACTAGAAGAAAAAAAGCCCCCAAGTCTCAAAAATTCACTTGAATGTGTTAATAATAAGTAAGTGTTCCCAGGTTAGCATATTTACTAGTGAGGGTATGTAACTTGGCACCTAGAACTATATGTGTCTGACCAGAACAGGTGGATAAGTATATCTGTATGCATTTATGGTTTAAGCTACAGTGACTTCATCCTAGAACAGTCCAGCATACAAATCCAGTCATGCAACTCTGCTTTGGAAGTTTTCATTTGGAAGTCCAATATCCAAATGTTTCCCCTTTAAACATCAGCTATAACCGCAGACATCTTTTTGAAGTTGTAAAAAATGAAACAAACAAGAAACAATAAAAGAAAACATAAAAAGCCCATCCAAACAAGCTTTCAAATATTACGTACATTAGTCTGATAGAGCAAAAACATATGGGTATGTGTGTTTCTGTATGTGTATTTGCATGAAGGGAGAAAGAAGGCAGAGAGGTAAAAGGACTTACCTAGCTCTCATTGCAGAATTTCTAGTTTTAAAAGCTTAGAGACTGTATTATGTCATAAGTCTCTGTGCTTCACTAATTCCGTGACTGCAGGCTTCTTTGTGATTTTTATTTTGCAATTGAAACTGATTGGCTGGCAGACAAAGGGACAGAAACAGCTGCAGCTGGTATTATTGATTATTTCCTCAATTTAAAGGAAGCAAATGAGGAGGCTAACAACATTGAAGGACAAAGGCAAAGTTGTTGCTCTAGAGCTCTGGCAAAGCCAGTCACTGTCCCCTGCCACATGAGCTGAATTAATTCACAAAATGCAGCTATTATCATCTTAATACCACAGATTGTTGTAGAAGTGATAGGAACCTGCCTGTTATGATAGTGAATTTTTAATCTCATTATTTTTTAGTAAAAACTGAAATCTCTAATATGGAAAGACACTAAATCTAATATAAACATTCTGGAAACTGCTTTTGGACTATGATCAGTAACACAAATTACTTTCTAGAATACACTAAGATTATAATAGTTAATAAGAGGTTCTGCCCTCTGAATGAGAATTGTGACTTCCTAAAGAAAACAGAAAAAACCTCTCAAAAACCATCATGTGACTCTCAAACATAACTCTCGAAACATCAGTGATCCACAGCGAAAAAAACAAAATTAAATTAGAGGAGGAAGTGTGTAATGTAAAGAACAAATGACACAAATTTTGTTTTGCTCCTCTTCTCTGCCCTTGTCAATGCATTGACTTGACATTCACTACTCCTCTTATGCAGGGCTTCAACTTGAGGGAGTAAAGCAGAACTAAGAGAGCCTATCTCCATTAAAGAAACCACAGCATCACAGAATAACTGAGTTGGAAAGACCCACTGAGTCCAGCTCCTAGCCCTCAGGAGTACAGGATACCCCCAAGAGTCACACAATGTGTCCAAGAATATTGTCCAAACACTTCTTGGACTCTGTCAGGTTTGGCACTGTGACTACTCCTTTAGGGAACCTGTCCCAATGCCCAACCACCATCTGGATGAAGAACCTTTTTCCAATATCCAGCCTGAACTCCCCTGACACAACTCCAGGCCATTCCCTTGGGTCCTGTCACTGGTCACCCCACAGAGGAGATCAGTGCCTGCCCCTCCTCCTCCTCCTCTCATGAGGAAGTAACTGCAATGAGATCTCCCCTCAGTCTCCTCTTCTCCAGCCTGAACAGACCAAGAGACCTCAGCCCCTCCTTATGCAGCTTCCCGTCTAGACCCTTCACCATCTTCATTGCCTTCCACTGTACACTCTCTAACAGTTTAATATCTTTTTTTATATTGTGGCACCCAAAACTGCTCCCAATACTTGAGGTGAGGCTGCCCCAGTGTGAGACAATCCCCTCCCTTGCCTGGCTGTCAGTGCTGTGCCTGATGCCCCCCAGGACACAGGTGGCCCTCCTGGCTGCCAGGGCACTGCTGACTCACGTTCAACTCACCATTGACCAAGACTCCCAGATCCCTCTCCACAGGGCTGCTTTCCAGCATCTCATTCCTAGTCTGTCTGCATATCCAGGGTTGTCCCAAGACAGGTGCAGAATCTAGCACTTTCCCTTGTTGAGCTTTATAAGGTTGGTGATTGCCAAGCCCCATAATTGCTGAGGTCTCTCTGCAGTGTCTCCCTGCCCTCCGGGGTCATCCCAGTGTTGTGTCGTCTGTGAACTTGTTTAGTATCCCTTCCAGTCCCACATCCAAGTCATTCATATAGATGTTGAAAAGCTCAGGGCCTAAAACAGAGCACTATGGATGCATGGTATAAAGAGCAGCTTGGATATACACTCCAGGTGTAGAATTAGATTTGTCCCCACACAGCTTCTGGATGGAGGCTTCTCAGCCTACAGAACTATACCTTAGGAAGCAGGCACTGCACTTTTAAGATGCAGTTTTCAAGAAACAACAGCAAGAGGAATTTGATGCTCCCTTGCAACCAACATTTTTACAACAAATCTTAAAAATTACCACTATAGATGTCTGTGAAAACCCACAGACAAAAAAACACCCCAACAAAACAGACTTGCAGGAGCCCCTATGTCACTCAGTCATTCTCACAGCTTTACTGCAACAAATCCTCCCTCACCCCCCTGAGCAGCCTATTCTAACTACTTGCTCTCATTACCATTACAAAGCTTTTCCAGTCTAGCTGAATTTCTTGACAGAATTTAAGCCCCTTACTCATTGCTCTGTTTTCCGTGTACATGCAAAACAGATGATCCCCTTGTGCTTTAAGGAGCTGCAAGCCATCCTCATGTTGTCAGGCTTTCCAAACTAAGCAAGGATCCTTTAAAGAGATCCCCTCCAGGATTTGAGACCATGCTTAAGTGATCATAAGGACTGGACCTGTGCATTACTGGATCATCAGAGAATAAATATAATCTGCACATGTAGATCTCAACCCTTCTGTTGAGAACACACAGTATGATGCCTCCTGCAGGGATCAACTGCATTCTCGTTCTCTGCATTTTGTCTTACCCTCCTTTCACCTTCCAGTCAAAGTATTCTGTCTGTAATGCTAAACTAAACAAGGTCAGGCTTTCTGGGCCTGGGGCTAACTGGCACAGAATGACTTCCTCCATACAGCTAAATCTCTCCTCTCAGATAACAGTATAGCTTTGTCAGTACTGCCTGTTGGGAACAGTCCCTGGCCTGCACCCAGACATTATCATGGAAAGTTAGTTTCCATCAGGCAGTAGTCTTGGTAATAAGCATGTGCCAGGACTTGATGATTTTCCCTGTTTAATTTACAGCCATGTGTGTAGCCAAGGATGTTGACTCTATCATGTTAGAGGAGAAGTTTATGGCCACTAACACTTTGGGATATGGCGTTCACTTTCTGAGATTAACTAATGCCTTAGAAAAAGCCTCCAGAAAAAGTCCTTATGCCACTTTCAGGCTTATAGTTTTACTTTGTATATACTTAACACCAGCCTATGTACACTTCCCCAGTTCCTAGATACCATTTTTAGGGTAGTCTAAGTAGAAAGCTGTATACAGGTCTATAGCCATGCAAAGTCCCCTTCTTAGACACAATATGAGAGAAAGTGAACCCTTTGTTCAGATACTGAGAAGTCTTCATAAACCATGGCTGAGGAGCTCAAGAAATTCATCAGGGCAAACTACATAGTCCTGCACTTGGGAAGGAACAACCCCAGGCAGCAGTACATGTGGGGCCCACCCAGCTGCAAGCAGAAAAGTCAGAAAAACACCTGGGAGTCCTGATGGACTCCAAGTTAAATATGAGCCAGGAACGTGGCCTTGCTGCAAAGATGGCCAGTGGTATCCTGGACTCCATTAGGCATAATAACACCAGCAGGTGCAGAGAGGTGATCCTTCCCCTGTACTCAGCACTAGTGAGGCTGTGCCTGGAGTGCTGGGTCCAGTTCTGGGCTCCTCAGTGCAGGAGAAACATGAACACACTGGAGAGGATCCAGTGCAGGGCCATCCAGCTGATTAAGCTACTGGAACCTCTCTGCTATGAGGAAAGGCTGAGAGAGCTGCAACTCTGGCCTGGGGAAGAGATGGCACCAGGAGCTCTTGTTAATGCGTACAAATACTTGAAAGAAGGGTGCAAAGAAGACTCAGCCAGGCTCTTTCAGACAGTGGATATGTGTCTTTGTGCAGTTTTCTTTTTCCAATGCACAAGACGAATCATACCGTCAAACAGTGCATCCAAGAAAGACATTATTTAGCTACTATGAACAGACCCATTTACCATTAGTTTTTTTCTCACACTAGGGGAACAATTTAAGAACTATATCAAAAACTTGAGAATGCAAACCTTATTTTCTTTCAAGCAGAAAAATTCTCTAAGTCAGATCACAAAGCCAAATTCTGAATATAGTAACCCTTGCCTGTCGCTGCACAGTTCATATTGTGACAGTACTTCACTTTTCTCCTTTGTTCCACAATGTTTCAGAATATTTATACCACTGTAAAAGAGCTGTATAATTTCCATAATAAGAAAAGTTGTTATAATTACCAGAAAATATTAAGAAAGCATAAGACACCTGGGGAATTTCTGATTCAGATTTTGTACTTTGTTTGTAATCACAAGACATACTTCTTGTGCTTAAGAAAAATAATCAAAGGAAAGCCACTGACTGAAAGAGAACACATATCTGCTGATCAGTAATCAGGAAAATAAATAAAGCATTAAACCCACCTCTGTAAAAAAACTAGTGGATGTAGGGTAGCTAAAGTCTCAGTGTTCCCTTCTAATGCCTCTGAATTGGCAGCACGCTTCCAACTTGGAAGCAGGATGTGTGTTCAAAAATTCTATACTGTCCCATTAAGAAAGCTGAAGAAAACTACTGAAACTGGCAACTCAGTCATTGTATTAATGGACAGACCAAGATAATAAAAATCAGTGTGCCTGAAAACAGATTTAATATTAACCTGCTTACTTTATCCAAGTTCTGTGAATCTCCAGGGTTTAAATGTCAAACCTGAAGACAGCACAAGGTTCTGTTGATCTGAGGGTTTGTATGATCACACAGGAATCATGAACCTAGGCTAAACTAAGTCAGCTACTAAGCCAAGCTCTACTAATTTCTGTTGTGAAGAAAACAGTGATCCCAAAGACAATGTGGTCCAAAATCCTTGAGAAAATTTGTGAAGATTCATGGGGGTTGTGCCATGAAAAGTAGCAAGGGATATGCTATGATAGCATAGAATGACCAGGCAAATGGAAGGAAAAGGCAGAGAGATTGTTGCAAAGATGCAATCACATGGAGAATTTCAAAGAGGCACGAAGGGATACCAACCAGCAATTGACAGCCTGGTTATTGCAGCACCCACTCCTCACATGGGCAAGTTACATATTCAAAGAGTAGAAAGATTTTTATAAATCTTAATGTTGAATAAAGTAGCCAGAGTAACAATTATGTCCTTGCATTTCTGTCTATCATGCAAACCTGCATACGGCCAGAACCATCCCTTCGAAGCACAGGAAACAAACCAGGTTTAATTAAAATGACTTTTGGTCATCTGCCAAGTAGAAATGGTCTGAGACAATGTTTTATGAAAATGCTACAAAACTCTGTACATCTCACACCATCCTGTGTAGGAATCTGTTACTATGAATAGTAAATTGAAAGGCACACAAGTAATATTTATGCCGTAAGTTCTCAAAAGTGGGTATAACCTCTTTGAAAGATCTCGTAATGGTGCAGTAGGAGAGACCACAGAGGATTTTCTCCCAGAGACTAAAGGAGAGGCCAGAAGACCTATAGGTTTACTGTGACCAGCTGACTACATGTATTCTCCTGCTGCTCTCTCTATGCAATCTGGAAGCACTGGGAGAGTCCAGTCCAGCACTAACACATCTCCTCAGCCTTCACAGACATCTTGCCTTTTTGTATTCTTAGAAGTAAGAAGGTCCATAACAAGATAAAACTGAATGACTGAAGTATTTATTTAGATTGTAATTCTGATTTAGCACCTACTTCATGCAACAGCAAAATCTCCACTGGTTAAACTGGAACAGAATGGGATATGTGCATGTGTGAGTCTAGATTCCTTTGTCTACTGCTGCTTTCACTTCTCCTGAAAAGACCTAATCTATTCTTGCATACTTAAAGAGGTATTTATTAATTTTTAGCTTCCTGTAGATAATTTGACTTCTCTATGCAGCCATAAAATTTTATGACAGTAAACATGAGAGATGTGCCTAAATTGCACAGAAATGTTTCTAGACTGCCTGTTTTATTTTTCTTTTATAGTGTCAGTCCCATTAAATTTACACTGCTGCTAATTTTACAAAAACCTGGTGTCAAAATTATTAAGGTGTCAAATATGCTGAGTCGATTAATTTTACTGATGGTCCTGAATGACTGTGCACTGCATTTTTCAGTCTGAAATGTACATATGTGGAAACACTACAGCAAATGCTGCTATGCTTATCCAACTCTAATGATGACAGTAAGGGATCATTAAAATGGGATTTTAATTGTTCAAGTCTCAACATGCCCATCAGAGCATAATTCCTTAAAAAAAAAGTTTGTTTCTTAGCATTGTGAAAAATCTACTGTGGGTAAAAGAGAAATACGCATTTATTAAATATTATACTTTGTTATAAAAATAGCTGAATATTATATTGCTGAGGGTAGATTTATCAATCAGCTTCTAGACCTTCCCAGTGCAAAAGCAGAGTACTCTACTCATGAGATTTACAGAAAGAGTTACAAACTATTCCAGAATTAGCACAGCACAGATTTCTACAGAGTGGAGAAAAGATGAAGATTGTGAAGAACAGATAGACAACAAAATAGTATATCTTTTGATGAGGGAATATTTCTGCAGTCATGTTTTGTGCCTACTTAGATGAACTTTCCCTGCCTGAAAGTCTTTAGCTGAAGGAAATAAAATAAGGCTTAAATGTTTGAGCAATTCAAACCACTTTTTCCTTACAGTGAAGTGACTTAAAGCAAGATATTTCTTCTTGCTCCTTGTATTAGAGTTTAGTATGACTTTCAATCCCCTCTGCCTGAGACAGTCACAGAATGGTATGCAGGCCAACAGCTTAAACTCTGAATCCTATGGTACTCAAAACACTTGCAAGTGAGCACTATCGGTTTGTTTAAATTCAACATTACAAAACTAGCATGACAGAAATAACACACACCTCAGTCCTTCAATGCCAGCGTGTTATTTTTCTGCATATTTTCTTTGTAAGTATTTTTCCTTTGCCTGCCTTCTCTTTTCATGTCTTCCCTTTGTTTTCCTTCATGCTGTGGTGACGGTACTAAATCTGAATTAAGCAATGTTTTAGTTATTAAAGCATAAGATAATGGTTTTTACTTTGACTACAGACATCATTCTCGTAAGACATTTTTCTCTGTCTGATTTTATTCATTAGAGTTCACAAAGCAGAACCTTGTTTGGTCTAGTAATAACCTAGGAGTATATATCTGATGAATGGCTAACTTTGAACCCTCACCAAAAAGTTCAGTAATTGCATATGTAGATTCATATTTAGATTTTTTGTTTTGTTTTGTTTTGTTTTTTTTAATGTCTGCCCAAAGCAGAAATGTCCTTCTGAAATTCTGATTATGCCACAGTGGAAAGAGTTTTGCCATGTCACTGGCACATTTTCTTAGAAAAATGTTAAATATTCCCAAATCTTATTTTCCTATCTTTCATTGTGTTTGCTTGTCCTCATTAATTTTGCATTAATCTTTGGCCTGCATCTGTTTACATACTAGTCTATTATTCACTTACAGTGTAAATGGTACAGCAGCCACTGCATACTTTTCATTATAGTATTCATAGCTTCTGTTTCCAACTTGCTGAGCTCTTTTAGACTTATATAAGCAATAAACCCAAGAAACAGTATGAGAACTCAAAATAAAGTGGAGCTTGAACCCCAAGCTTTTTCAGTTTAGGCAAGGCTATTGCTGATGCCAGAGCATAGTAATGTTCAAAACTGTTAGCCAGAAAGTTTTAGGCTCAAAAGCATGATAAATGAGAAATGCCTGGGATCCAAGGCATAGAAATCATAACAGATTTCTGATGTCAAGGAATATAAAACACCTTACAGGCTATCTGGCTTTTCTCTATAAAGGCAACAAATCAGAGATCCTCCAAACAGGACAACAGATATTTTGAGCATCTCCTTATAGATACTGTCCTTCTTTACCTTTTTACCTTCAATCTTTTATGTAAAAAGATGATTTTAGAGAAGTTTATGTAATATCAGTAAGCTCAAAAGAGATGCTTCAGCCTCTCCACAGTAAATCTTTTTCATATGAACATCAGCATAATTTTTCCTACTTTTTCTTTCATCATCAGTTCTCATCTTAGCTATTCCGCCAAAAACTAGGCTGATACGCATGCAAGAAAATGGAAACATTCATGGATAACTAAAAGACGACAAAATTAAAATAATTTTTAAAAGTATCAGCTTCCTTATGAAATAAATTTATGAAATAAGCTTTTGAACCTACAGCAGAAAGTTCTACAAGAGAAGTAAAGGAGGATTCTGAAACAAATTCAAATAAGTAAGATAAATAGAAATATTAATTGAGCTATGATTACAGTTTCAGGGGGAATAGAGACTTTGTAACTCAAGACATACAGGCAACCATAATTTGATGTAAGGAAGTAAACCCCTTTCAGGTACTGACACTTACCATGTGGGAATTCTTGCCATCTCTGTTAGGCAGCCAGCATAGATAACTCTGAGAAAGAAGAACTGGATCAAGGAGCAAGTAACATAGTTTGGTTATATAGTTGTTATTCTTCTGATTTTCATCTAAAAAAATTCACTGTGGTGCTAAAAATGCTTTTAGAAAAAAAAAAATTTTGAGCTGAGTGTGCATATATTTATTAAATTGGACACCCTATTGCATAAGCCACTTCTCTAGCCTCAGAAAATGTGAAAGGAAAAATAAACTTCCTAATTGTCTGAGAAAATGACCACATGGCATCACACCCACAAAACTTACAAAGGATGAGAAATCATAAGCATATATTTGAGAAATAGTATCAAATCCTCTTCCTCAAGAGCAAAATAAAAAGTAAGAAAAGAAAGGAAATAAAAATAAAATACTGTATGGCACAGCATTGTACTAACAACAGCTGTAAAATAACTAGACAGAAAAATATTGCAAACAAATTGCAGTGGATTATTGAATGTTTGTAATTTGTACATTTCCACACACATTTCCATAAAAGTCCAAATGTGAGGTAGATCTACATTCTCCAGTTCAGAGTAGGCAAGAAATTAAATAGATTTTCTTTAATTCAGTCAATGACCTGCCTGCAGGCTGACATAATTTTCCTTCACTGTTACTAGTCTCTTGTAGCTACAAATTTTGACTTTATCTTCTACAAAATGATATTTCTGCAAATTACCAAGCAATCTAGATTTGGATATTAGGCTAAATAAATCTTCTAAGCCAAAACAATTGTAAGAAATGGGTCTTTTGCTGCAGTGGTCTCTAGACTGAGTTAGAGAAGACAGAATTCAGACTACATGTTCATCCTTCCACAGTACAGATTATTGGCTGCAATGTCTGACTGCATTTGGATTCTATCCTCATAGGAACAAGGTTCAAACCTGCAACATCCAAGATTTCTGTTTAGGCATGGGTTATTTTTTCAAAATAGGCAGAGACCTACCAAGCTTTCATCCTAGGCAATGTAAGCCAGGCTTTCACCACAATTCCAAACCCACCGATGTCTTAAACGTGAAATAAACTTTTAAGAAATAACATATGACTATTCATAACTTACATCACTAACAGAATGGAGAAAAACTACTCTCCATAAAATGTAATTGGTGACCTCAGAAGAGTGCTAATACCTAAAATATAACTACTCCTACTATGACTTCCCAAATCAATAATAATAATATTTGAATATGAAGTTAGACCATCTAAATTCAATAGAAATGTCAGAGACAGTAAATTTTAAGGAGACCTCATACCCAAAGACATGAAAGCTCTTCAATAGAAGAAAAAGAAAAACTCTTCTGGCTCCATCCCAAGAACACCTAATGTATCTCCAGTGCACAACACACATCCTCTGTTGTTCAAGAAATCATCTGTCTGCCCCCTCAGAATGAGACTTTTTTAAAAACACAAACATACTGCTTGTAAGAAGAGCCCTTTTATTCAGGTTTAGGTCCTGATGAGAGAAGTATTTCCAAGCATTTCTTTGTGCTCAGAAAGGTTAAAAATATTCTTTCATGTTTCAGGGATTTTTTTGTTGTTGTTTTGTTTTCCACCTCCCCCCTTTTTTTTAATAAAATGAAAGATATTCTTACTGTGTCACATGATTCCATGATTTGGGGACTGAAGAAAAACACCAAATGTCTTGAGAGCTGGCAGCTCTGAGAGTGTTACAAAACAAGCCGCTGAGCCAACTAGACTGAGAGATGTTGGCCTCGCACAGTTGCCATAGTGTAACGATAAATGTTTAAGTTAAACGCCTATAGCACTGGGAAGCTGCCTCTGACTTTATGTTTATGTAGAAACTCGATTAGGATAATAGCAGATGCCACTGCACGCAGAGCTCTCATGAGAAAACTCCCTGGTTCCCCCAGGGCGGCCACGGCGCAGCTCTGGCTCTGCTGGCCCCCAGCCCTCTGCATCAGCCAGCAGCATCTCTGGGCAAGCAGAGAGGTGAAGGCAGCAGGCATGTGTTATTCTGACAAATCTGTACCCACGCTGGCGCGGCGTTCTGCCGCTGTCTCGGGAGAGCAGGCTCGCATTCGCTGGGGCGGAGCAGCTCCCTCCCCATGGAAAGGACGGATCGCACGGACACCGTGCAACAGTGATGTGTTACACGCAGGTTTGTTTCTGAGTGTTTGCTATGTATGTGATACGGAATGATTCCTTAAAATTCGAATTGCAAAACCCTTTCCCCACCAACTTTGTTTCTTCTCCAGAGGAAGGAGAATGAAATAACAAAGAAAATGGATTCAATAAAAGGTATTTACTTCCTGAGCTTGCTGGCTTGTCTTTGTTACTCACTGAACAATTGTACTGAAATAAGTAAAACTACTCACACCAATTCACGGAAGAGAATTTGGGTAATTCTCTCATTTATTTGATCTAAAAGATTGCTCTGCTGTGCAAATGTGGTCTCAAAGCATGTTAGCAAAGATAAAAATCATATAAATGTCAGCTAAAGAAACGCAAATTTTACCTGTGTTGGGTCCAAATCCAAAATGAGAAGAGACTGAAAGCCTAGTAGTCAACTTACAATTCCAGTATGTAGGCAAAAATGTTTCCAGTGTTTTTGGAAAGAAATTGAAAATATTGAAATTTTTAAAAAATTGTTACAAAATGTGTTCTAAACAAATCAAAATATTTTGTTTTAATAACATTGAAACATTTGATTCTGGCAAATCTCTCATATCACATAAATAATAATTGATTATATGTTTTGGGTTTTTAAAATTACATTAGAAACACCATAAATAGATTTCAACATTTTTAAAACACTGTAAGAGAATAAAAATTATTAAATTGATTTTTAAATTGAAAATCTTATTCAAATAATTTTCATAATACATACTTAAATGAATTTTCAGGTTTTATGACAATAACGGATCTCTAACTACACAGCTTGTTCAACATTTAAATTACATTAACTAATTGATGAGGTCTTACATCTGAGAAACTGATGCAAGTAGCTACGAGAATGTTTAGTACCTGTGCAAATTCAGTGAACATAAATTGAAAATAATACAACAGGGGAGTGTTCTTAAAGCTATGGACACACACAACTATTTAACCCAATCAAGATCTACATAGGCTTGAATCTAGTTTGAAATTGAAATGACATCACACTGGCTTTTATTTTAACAAATGAATGTGGTTGGAAAAAATAGTTTTGAAAGTACTTTAAGAACTTAAAAAACAACAGCTCAGAGTAATTATTTAAAACAAAATATATAGACAACTTCAGGGAACAAAATCCGTTGAAGTACGGGGGGTGAAGAGGGGGCAGGTGAGCAAGAGGAAGTACACCTTTATTTCAGTTTCTTTTAGGCATTTAACACCTGAATGACAGGTAACAGTTACTCCTCTCTCCAAAAAAAAGAGAGAAATGGGTAGTCCCAGATGGTGACTCTGTATGAGCCTCAAAGTGCTTAATTACGTATGAGTTCTCATTTCCCAAGCTTCCCCTAAGTGATTCTGAGATCACAACATAGACATAGAAAGCTCATCACACCCTATGAGAAAATATACAATCATTAAAAGGTACTGCTCATCACACCTCAATTCAACTTTTATACAAATACAAAACAGGTAAAAAATGAGAAGACATCCTGGCATTAATTTAAAGAGGATTTATGAAGAAACCACAGCTGAGGGACACACAGATTTTGAAAGCTGGTCCGTGAAGTAGCACACATTTCCAGTCAAAATGAATTTTTACTTATCTATGTTTTCAGCAAAATCCCTTATCCCTTTGCATGCTGTAATTGACAGCAGTGACAGAAACATCTATGGGATAGTTAAATGCTTCACATTAATCAAGTAAAAGAACAGAAAAAATATGAGCAATAGAGAGACTGTGACTTTAGTAAAGACAGGAAATAGTTGGAAACTGAGTGCAACAAGCCACTGAATGACAGGTACAAAGCTCTAATGGAAATAGGATGTGTAATAAGGATGGTTTTTAAAGAAGTTAAATGATTGCCCATCAGCAGCCATCATGCTGTAACAATACTGGTTAATGTTCCATGGTGTGTGTGGTTGTTGGTATTGCCCAACAAGTCTCTACAGGTTGCATTGCAGTAAATGTCAATTCCTACCAAAAAGGAATTTTTTTTTTTTTGGGAAAGAAAAGAAAGACAAGGCTAACACACTATTTGTTCACAGCATCAAGGAACAGTGGGATATCAAATAGAGAAAATGTTTGTTGATTCATGATTCAAAGGCAAAATTGAAACTATGCAGATGGAGGTCACTGGGAATTGTTCTAATTAGCAAAGTGCAACAAGATAGATCATCTGTTTCTGCTTCCTCTCCCGAGTGTCCAAATATAACTCATCAAGAACAGCTGCCAGAAAATAAATAAATAAATAAACCATGGGAGATGGAAGTGTCATAAAACTAGCAAGTGCCAGACAAAGCTTCTTTAAGATCTGGAGCTCCACTTTGTGCTGAATTTCTACCAAAGAAAGAGTCATCAAAATAACCCTGTTTCAATATAGATGCTTATTGGAAGTGTATTCCTACAATTTTAGTCCAGCTTTTGTTAAATTAATCATCAAATCTACACAGATATATGCTGTCATTTAGTTTGTAGAGATTGATGAAAGCAACACACCTTTCCAAGGAATTGTGATACATCTACCATAGTAACTCTACCATTGCATTACTCTTTACCTGACATTCATGCTACTTGAAAATAAAAATACCCATTTAAACACTTTATTTAATGTGCTACAAACTGTGCTTCCACAGAAACTATTCTCTACTACCTTTATGATGCAATCCTAATTCAAAACATTTCACATTGTGTAAGTCACCATTATGAATATGTTGACTTTGAAACTTCACATAACACAGAAACATGGTTTATTATGGAAGAGAGAAGAGAAAAAAAAGGAAAACCTAGAGTTTACTTAGGGAAAAAAATCCTAAATAAATAATTCATACTTGGGTGAACTGAATTCTAGTCTTTTAGAAGGTGCCAACAGATGGTTTACATTTATAGAAAGTGCATTTGCTGACTTTTAAAACAGAAATTAAAATTCATAAACTATATCATTAGTTCCTTTTGAAGCACCATTATGTTTATGGTGAAGATTTGAATTTTCCCAGGTGAAGAGTCTTTAATCATATTTCTGCTACAGAAAAAGTGCAACATGTTACTTTTTAGCTACTGTTTTATGTTTGTAAGTTCAAAGTTAAACTAATCTCATGATCAGTCAAAGGGCAAACAGAAACACGGAATCTGAACTAGGCTGATGTTTTCAGCTATTAAAAATTTCAAAGTGCTTTTAGAATGTTCCTACTCCTTAAATGAAGGGCACTGTATTATCTGTCCTCATGTTGGTAGGGGCTCATAAAATCTGACTTCAGTTTATAATACCCTGCTTACACTTAACACCGTACCTACCACAAAAAGCAGTGAGCTTGTAGCTCATGTAAGAGGGGGCATGGAGTTCTTGGTTAATTTTAGTAATTTCATAGTGTAAACACAACCAATATAATAGCCTGGTATTATTGAAACACTTAATTTTTGTTAGACAAAAAGCCAGCACCTAGCAGGGTTATGATTAAGGCTTACTTTATACCTATAAAGTATGCAGTGATTAGCTTTCATTAAGTATTTTCATACATCTTTTCCTTCTTCCAGAGCTGATTTACTGTTTAATATCTTTCTTTTTTTCATGGAGGAAAGTAACACTAACAGGTATGGAAGAATCCCACTAGATGGGAGGGGGTTTCTTCCTTACTGTCGCAGCATCAGGTGTAGGGCAAAGGAACCTTCTTTTTCAGTGGGAGGCTGTTGAATTTTAAAATAAGTGAATGAATTAGTTGTTCCAAAAGCAAGATTACAAAGGAAGAAATATTAAGAAAAGACTGTCTGCATATATAGTCCACAACTCAAATGCCTTTATACTTCTGGTAGCATTAAATATCAAATCAAGGTGATGCACCAGAACAGCCAACTAGGAGCTGTGGGCAGATATGAAAAGGCATCCGACAGTTATGCACCGAAACAAAGTATCTAAATGAGGAGATGAGTGTCCTTGCAATCCTCTCTTCCAAAAACTAATTACCAGCAGGAGGCAATAAGCAGTGCACAGCAGACTAACACCAGTACCTAAGTTGGGCAGTGGAAAAGCCCTTGTTGCTAGAAACCATCTCCAAAGATATCTGCAATCTATTGTTTTGCATAACACTTAGTCACCTCTTAATTCTATCCTCAGGTGAACAAAGTTCAATATTCTTTATACAGAAGTTTGGAAAGAAGATTAATTGTGGTTATTTCTCACCTGAATTACCATGGCCACAAAACACTACTTAAAGCCTGGGCTGGGGTTGTGCTGGGCACTATACAAATAGAAATAAATGCTTGTCCTGGTCACTTCCTCATGTGGTCAGATTGTGTTTTTCTGTTTCATGAATGTGTACCTTGTTCACAGAGAAAACTTCAATGGGCAGGCAGTGTTTTTCATAGTCCTTCTCACTGGGGATCCTGGCCTAGCCTGCCTAATGAAACCATTTCTCAGACAATGTGTAAACTGAAAATTCTTGAACTTCTTAACTTAAACAGATTCACATTTTAAGTAATTTTCACATGAGAAAGCACACCATATCACTTATAAAACTGGATAGATTCTCATGCAAATGCTCAAAGGTATGGGTCAATCCCCAAACATTTCTCATTTTCTGCACAAGAAAGAGGTGAAGCTAATGCCAACAAAAATAAACAAGAAAAACAACAAAACCCAAACAAACCCCCTAAAAAAAAAAAAAAAGCCCCAAACCAAGAACTAAGCAACCAAACAAAACACTTAATCTGCAAATTGTTATTTTGAAGACCTTAGCTTTCTCCAGTGGGCTCAAGAGCTATCAAAACCCCACACCCTATAGATCTTTATAACTTTTTTTTTTCTACACTGTGTCACTGGCAAGATATTGACCTAGCATCAAACACAGTGAAAACCTAAACATTTTATCTATTCACTTCACTACACATATGATACTGAAATAAGGACAGTAGAAAAGCCAAACTGATTGTTATTAAGGCAGATTTCTTCCTGATACCCAAGAAAACCACATTATATTCCAAAAAAAAACTTTACCAAAATGGAAGTCTTCTGGGATGCAACAATTAGGAAAGAATCTCTCTAAATGGTTGGTGGATGAATAAAAGAATCAGGTCTTCTTTGGCGGAGAAGGGGGCTTGTCTTCCAAATTTCCTGAAATTTATCTTCTACACGTTCTTCCTTGCTCCCTCCCCACATCTTCCCTGGTCCCCAACATCTATAACATCATATTAAATTAGATGGAAAATGTAGTCTGGGGATGAAGAGGAAGGGAGACTTCTGAGAAGTACTCCAACAAAAACAAGGAGACATCACCACCTCCAGATCACTGAATGTTATGTATGTAAGAGAAATCAAACAAGACTTAGGGCTACAATTCCATGAATTACTCAGATTTTTTTAAGGGTACACAGCGAATCATTCTGGTTATTGCAGAACAAGGCAGTTAAATCAGATTGATATGGAGGTACAATATACAGTACACTCTAAGGAGGTACATAGATCAGCAGTGTCTTACGAATGAATTTAAATGGAAAGGGTGATCAGTGCTTTTTGACAGAAGTTTTTCATCTGAGAATATGAAACATGACCAATTCTGTCAAAGTGCAACCTGAATTTTGCTAGCTCCTATAATCATGACATATTTACCTTCAGTAAAAAGCCCCAGGAGTGCATGGGGACATGTAAAACCTATCTATTGCACTTGGATTTGGATTGAGTCCTTCACTCTCTATCTTTCCACACATTATCCAAATAAACACATTTTCCCCAGTTTTCATTTTATTCTGGAGAAAGAGTACAGTTTTTATATCCTGAGAATTAGGGGTCTATCATTTAATCAACAATAACAGACAAAAATTATTAGTGCTTTTACTTGAAATTGCTAAGATGTGAAAGAAAGCTACTTTATATGACCATCTTAGAGACTGGTGGAAGCATAGCCTGTAGGAAAAAAAGTTTTCTTAAGACTTGTTTTGGTTCTTGAAGCCAAAGGCAATGTATTCAATTACTGGAAATAGTTATTTGCAGTATATTTTATAGCTACTCCTATTGCATTTGTTTTATGCACTGGAATCTTTGTAAACCAATAAAAATGAGATGCTATCATGAAAATGAGCCATCACCCTTGATAGAAAATAATGGAGAGGCTCGCAGCTCAAATACTTGGATACAAAAGTTCATTCACAAGGCCTTCAGAGAAGCAGAATTTTTAGTTTTAGTCTATAAATATCTTCCAGGACTAATAACATATACAAAACTAACAGTATATATATATTTCAGTTATCTGTTCATTTTAGGTGGTTCTCAAGTGTATGTTTTGCACAGAAAGAGTGCAAACTTTCCACTTGCCCTTCCTCTCAGACACACTGGTCTGAAAAATTCTGGAAATTTAAGTTAGATGTGGTAAGAATTTACATTGGGGTACACCTGAAATATTAGGCTACCATGTGCAGGCTGTTCTGTACATAAGTGACTTAGCTGGATTGCTTTCACGGTGACATAAGCTGTTTATCTTCTATTCAGGTCACAGTGTGAATGCTTCCAAAGCTCTGGAGTATTTCACTGGGTTAGATTCAGGTCCATTATTAATATCTAATTTCCTGACTGATATTAGGAGCCTCATTAATAGTATGAAATTTGACCATTAATATCACATGTTAGTTGTTAAAGAACTGAAAGTTTCCAAATGTTAAAATATTCTTATTCCTTAAAATACAAGACATGTAGTTATATATGTGGCATCTAAGTTTCCCGGGACTGAGAAAAAAATAGGTAAACTAAAGAAAACAGCCTATTCATTGTTTGCTCCAACAGAGGCTTATTCAAAGGAAGAGATAATACTTTGATTACGTTTCTTGAAAAACACCTGTAAATCACTGTGTTGGAAATCTGCCTGTTGCTAAAAAGGTTATGAATAGCATAAATAATTTCATGTAGGATCTGCCTTATATAGTTGCTTATTATGGGGTTTTTTTTCACTTATTAAGAGGACAAAACAATGAATGCCTTGGAATGATTCAATTTGCTAGCACTCAAATGCAACCTCTTAGTTTCCCCCACTCCAAACATTCAAGAGGCTTTTGGCCTCTTGAATAAGTGAGTATAGCCTTCCAGATGCAGACAAATAAACTTCCAAATAGTTTACTTGCCTGCTATTAATCACATTCAAAAATATAACTCCACTGAAAAAATAAACAGTCTCTTATTTAATGTTATTTCTACTTGAATAATTTGGAATGTAGAATGCTTCACAAGTATATTTTTAAATATTTCGCATGCAATTTTGCACGAATTATATATTGACACTCCTGTAGACAAGAGAGGAAGAAACTCAAGTTCACTTGCACCTTTACATAATGCTTTTCTCATTATCACAATTGGGCCTAAACCACATTTCTTTTCCCAAATCATATTAGCATTGCTACATGTATATATCCATACCTGTAGGAACAAAAATCGCAGTGACTTTGACTAGATATACCTTGGAGATACTTGCCTTTTTCTATCACAAAAGAAAAACCTTTACAAAGGATCATAGAGCTTCCCCGCTTTTGGAAACAGAAGAGAATCTCTTGATCTTTCTGCAGGAGAAACATATCTTTAAAAACAGAGCCATCAAAACCCCTTAGCCATTACCAAGGGGCTCTGCAGTATATTGATCCCCAGAAGAGTGAAGGCCTGAGCTCATGTTCCACCTTGGTCTGACTACCCCAGCTACTGCTGCTTCAGTCTCCACCTGCTCCTTGTGGCCTGTCTTCAGTGTAAGGGTGGGTAAAAAGAGCTGTGAGGGCAGAAATTTCTGGGACAGCTGCTGGAAAACTCTGCATTTGCCATGGCCCGATTCAACCAAGTCTCTCACCTGGTTTGCATCATATTGACTCCCACACACAGAAATAACTCGGAACGATTTTAGCATCTGGAGGCCTCATCGGCATTCCTGTCAAAGCATGGTCACACAAATGTAAATGAAATATTGACACATTAAGGAAACCATTAGACAGTAGGAAGAAGGATTACTACCGAAAAGCCCTTCAGGTTTACCTTATGCCCCTTTTAGACTGTCCTGTCACAGCTGCATTGGTGAGTGGACTATTGGGACATCCTTTTTTTTCATCAACTACACTTAGCAAATATTTCTGAAGGTAATATTCCTGTGAATTATTAAGTCCAGTTATTCATGACCATGACTGAGTCTGAATAACAGATATGACTACAATCTGATTCATCTGATATACGTACCTCAGAGCACAAAAGGAACCATGCCCTGGTTGGGCAGACAGCTATGGTGCAGCTACTGCTGAAAAGTAAATGTGATGAACATCAGAACTAATTTCTATGTCAAGCTTTGGAAGACCTAGACAAATATGCAATTACACAAGTCTACTTGCCTTCTTTAGGCAAGTTATTTTTTTGAGGGGTCTTTATCTACCTAGGTCTTACTCAGAATATGAAGAGTAATTAGGAAGAGACCTTTGCTTGTTCTTGAAGGCAGGTGGTAGGAAAGAACTTTAAATCACACGTAACAAAGAAGTCTAGGTATTTTCTACTTCCTTTCAAAAAGAACTACATAGCATTCCCTATAAAAATGAATGGAAATAAATGGGGTTTGGATTTATTTCTAATAACAAGGCATGCAATAATAAGGCACACCATCAGTGCAAATGAAGAGCTATTCCTTTTATGCAGGATCTTTAGAAGTAGAGATAAATCTATTTACTTTTTATTTCATCAGTTATTTATTTAATATTTTGATTCATACATATTGAAGCATACATATATAGTGAATGCTCCATCTTAAAACATTAGGATCTATTTCTGTGCAAAGAGGGGATGACTTCTGAAAAACTCACAGGTAATAAATTGAAGAATTTTCATAAGAGTTAAGCATTAACCTGAAACTGTATCTGAATTTTGGGTCAAATTCTCAAATGTATCTTGATCTTGATTCAAAGTTCATCAACAAACTAATTTTAAGGAGGCTATGCAGGTGTTTAACCATAAAGTTGTCAGTAATCCAAGAAATTAAGACTACAAAAGGCTGAACAATTCTTTAGACTTGCTATGGCTACACTTAATTTAGAACAGAGCAAAAGAGAGTTTCAAAACGTATTAAAAATTTCCAGGAAGTTTATGCTTATGTTTGTTTTCAGAAGAAATAATACATACAGCATTATTTTGTCCATACAAATAGCTGTAGTGTTGTTCTACACACTACTGGAAATAAAAGTCTATTTTAAGACTGTTTCTAAAACATCTTAGAAACTTTGGGTAGATATTTCTAACTAAAAAAAAAAAAGTTTGGTTTTTTTTTTAAGCATTGTCTGTAAACAGTTCGCAGACATTTTATATATATATATGCCAAGATTTCTGAGGAAGCTGCGTGCCTTTTCAAACAGTTGTTCAGAGACCTCTTTGCAGTTACCAGCAGGATTGGCTCTTACCACTGTCATTCCCTTAACAATGTCTACTGACATTCCACTTTTGTCTTCAAACCAGATGTCATCCATTACAGAGAACATTCTCTCCACAGGTGCATTAGTGTCTCTGCATGCCAAAACAAATTCAGCAAGGAGCAGGAGATTCTAGAGTGTATGGTATTTTTCCTAAATTATTTACAATTTTCACCCATCTTTCAGTGAGCTTTCTGCACCCAAAACCCCATGACTGAGGGAAGAGGAGAAACCTCCATTTGAAGGCAGACTTTCATTTCAGAATGCATAAAGGCTCCGTTATTTAAAAATAAAATAAAAATGAATTTACCCTCCCTGTGGTTTTGGGACTATGTTCTGCATGCTATTAAGAAGATGGAGGAATGTGGTTTCAGAAGAAACTCGGATTTGAATACCAGTGACCTAGTAAACAAATGTTGCAGAGATGCGTTCAGCACTGAAGGGGAAAAATCGTTTTTTGAAGAACAGGCTTGCATAAATCTGTGTAACTAAGTTAGTCCAAGTAACTTGTGATACTCAATTAGCAATATTCTGAAATGTAGAGGATTTAAGCCTCCATTACATTAACTGAGATTGAACTGCAAGTCAGAAGTGAGTCCACTGAAGCACTCTTTTATCAGTGCCTTGACACTGGGCTGCTTCCTTAACAAGCATAGCTACAGTCACAACTGCATGAAAGGCAATGGGACTAGGGCCAGAATTTTCATGTCAAATGAAATTTGCTCCTGCATTATGTTCATGTTTTTCACCTTACATCTTCCACTTACTCTGGTCTTGCCTTCTTGGGAAGGTTAGTGCAGAGTAAGCTGGGATCTATACTTAAACAGCAAATCCTTTTTAGACATTTGTAGTTTATACTAAAAATGCTATAGTGTGGGATAATGTAGGAGCACTTCCAGTGCTGTTAAATCATACATTCAGCAATTCTTCCTGAGTAGAGGCCTATATATTCGGTGCTAATTACTGCTGACACTGCATGGATGCAGTTGCTGATGGCTGTGATATTAGTGTAAACAGAGTCTGTAATTAAAAGACCATGACTCTTCCTATACAAACATTTCTTCCTGAGTATCTCATGCAGCGACGCATATTTCAAAACCTACTCAGTATGTCAGGGAAAAATTGAAGGAACACCTCAGGTGAAAGCACATAGTTTTTAGATGTTCCTAACTTTCAAATGACAATGGTATTTCTAACTTTTGAGTTTATGCAAGTTTAGAAGCAAATAATATATTGTCCCTCCTACAAATACCTGAACTCTGCTTTTGCTATTCTTCCTTGTAATGGATGGCAAAAATTCATAGTGCCATTAGTCTCAGGCAGTTAGAAATTACATGTAATATCCCATACCCATGAGATTTTTTCTTTCCGAAGAAATGTAATTCTTTTTTTTCCTGTTTTTTAGTCTTCAAGTTTACATCATTGAAAGAGCCAAAAAGTAGACCCACCTTATCAAAACCTAATCTTTTCAAAAGACCTTGAAAACTTGATGTAGACTACATGTGGGGCAAAATAAATTATACTTTCTGTGAAGCAGGGAAGTGGGACAGCAAGTACTTCATCTACTTATTCCAGATACTACTGACCCATCACATCACTCTTCCTTACGGTGTGAAAGAATTCTCATTTTTTCATTCTTTCTTGCAGGAGACTGAGGTGGCTTTCAAAGTTTTATTATTGTAGGGAAAAGTGATACTATTTTTATATAATAAAGAAGCACAAATTAATCTCGCCTCATAAGAGGATTTATTATATGCCATTCAGATACATGACTTCTATCACTGGACTAGGAAAAATCATGTAAAAATTTGCAAGAATGTACATGGTTCTCAGTGAGGGGAAAAGGTGACAGTGCTCTGAGAGCCCTTCCTGCTCACAGTCTGTTAGGTTGGAGGGTTATTATTATTCTTAGAGCCAGGGTGTGTGGACATCTGTCAGCTTTTTTCCCCTCACATGTGCAGCAACTGTGTGTGGTCCTCTAAATGAAACTATTAGCTATGCAGTTCTGTATTCATGTACCAATTCTGAGCGTGCTGAATTTGTGCCAATTAGAAAGTATTGTCTTATGGGTGGGTCAAATGGGGATACATAAATACCATAACAAAGTAAACAACTGCTTTAAAATAACTTCTTTTTCTTAACTTTCTCCCCAGATTTTAAATTTCTTAATTTAAAATTAGAGTATACACTAAATTAACAGGTTTGTTTTTTAAAAAGAAATCTTGTTTTACAGCAGCACACTGAACTGGATGATAACCACTGTAAGAACAGCTGCTGTGGGAGGTCAGGGAAGTCAAAGAAAAGAAAAAGTAGCCACTACCATAAGAAGTTGGGCGATCTTTAAATGCAGTTGGTTTAATTCACAAAGTCTATATTACTAAAAAGACTGCATTAATAAAGACTGCTGGGAACCAATGTTTACATTCAGAAGTTGTTAGACACGTAAGGATAGGCTACTATACTCATTAGTAAGTATCCTGTGATTGCACAGGTGTTTACTAAATACTTGGGAAATGTTCAGCTGATGCACAACAAACACCCATATGCTTCATAACACTGAATTAAGAGATTTACTTTGTTTAGTGGGTTAATTAACTTTTCAGATTAGGGCAGCCATCAAGATTACATTGAAAACCGAGCCACTGTAAACACACATACTTTACAGCATAAATTCTAGAGCAGCACCATCATCATGGAAAGCCATCAAAACAACAATATCTAGGCTGTATGCAATGCCTTTTGGGGGGTCTCAACATACAGTATGAACTATTTTCTGTTAAGGGGAAGAAATGCACACTGATCTGACTTCCCTGCCAAAATAACCCAGCTATGCCACTTCACGTGCACTGCCATTTCTTGTTGCTAGATAGGTAACAGTGTCATCTACCATGCTATACAAGTAATACATGTTAGTTAAATGGATTCTTCTTTTTCAATTATCTAGCAACATTTTGTCAATTATCTAGCAGCTCACATTGGCAAGACTTGTCATAAACTTCATAGATCTGTCAGATTCCTATAATGATGGAACATATGTTAAGAAGAGCCCCAAATCCCTTAAAAAAAAAAAAAAAAAGGAAAATCAAACATGTGGCCTAGACCAAAAGATACTTAATGCATGTACAATGAAAGGAATCTAGTGATTTTTGAATTCACTGGTCACAATGTCACTCTCTCTTTCAAGTTCTTGCAAGTAGTTCCTCTACTTTTAAAGCTAAAAGGCCATCTTCTCTCCTATTAGCTTTTGTTTTAACACAGTCCTTTCATTTTCCCAGCAGAACAAATCTTTTTCCATGATCCAACTGCCAAGAGAAATTTTCTTTAACTACCTGTGTCTCAAAGTCACCCAAAGCCTTGATATTACCCTCAAGAAATGTCTGACAATTTGGGGATTTTTTTCAGATTTTGACAAGACATACTATTCAACACATTTTTCAAGCTATTCAAAACAGATTTTATAAAATCTTCTAGTTAGCCTGTAAAGAAATAACTTCCGATTGCTAAGGCACTAAACAGACATTACCAATTTGGTAGAGGTAGTCTTAACACAGTTTTGGAGGAAGTTTTAAAGAGATAATATGCCATTAAGCATACTAGTTTCCTCATTAGTTTTATAAAATAGCTCTTCTTCTATTTGTTCAATAATAAAAAGAGTCATACTCAGAAACGTGATCTACAAAAAGACAAAAAAAAAATCATAAATATAGTAATTTTATACCAGTGATATCCTTTGACTCTGGCTGAATCAATTAAGGTGAAAGTGAACTTTTATATTACCTTTAATCATTCAAATAAACAATTGCCATTTCACCCAGAAAACCTCTGCTATACAAAATGAAATGAAACCATACCTAGATAAATATAGTCAAAGCCCTTCTCTGTCTTTTCTGGTACTGACAACAAATTACCATGAATTTTCTGCCATATGACTACTTCATAATTCAACATAGAATACAAGACACAACATGTTAAAATAATTTAGCAAAGCAGACAATATTTCATGAACTCAGGAGTAAGAAGTGATTAAAAAAATGTAACTGTAGCAATGCAGTTAGGTACATGATGTCAAATATTCATACTCAGACAGAATATGCCTGAGGTAGCAAGAACATGTCTGAAAAGAGACATTGAGTTCATCACACAGAATCCTGGCAACCAGCCTCAGCAGCTCAAAACAGAAGGTCAATAGAAGCTGCTTTAGACTCCCTTCCCAAGGAGATATAGCATGGCCAGAGAGATGCCCAGGTGAGAAAGCCTTGTCAGACATCCATCTGTATGCTCTCTTTTCCATAGGGATAATTTAAAGTATGAGGTAAATAAAATGAAAGAAATTTTTCATATGCTGTACTGCAATCTTTTTTATTAAATTGACTTTTTCACATATACAGAAATCATAACTCTGAGACAATCCTATAGCAACAAAATTATATGCTTTAGTAGGGGTCACTACTCAATAGAAAAATTAGCAGATTATCTTAATTTTGAATACTCTAAATACATATGTTTCAAAATTATTATCACAACAAGCAATGTTAGAATTTATGTTCAGTGTTATTTCCTTCAAGGAGGAGAAATTATTTCATAGAGGTCTGATCAAAGTGACCTCCTCATTCTTTATATTCAAGCAATTCTTTTAGTACAATATAAGCAGGAAATTAATACACTGGAAAATTGAAAAACATACATATTGCAGCCATGTATCATGACTTCTTCCCTCCAGTAGGTATCTGCAATGCAGAAATTTTTCTTTTGCTTTTTATTTTAATACTGGTCTGACATTTACTTTAAAATACAGGTTATTGCAAAGTAATTGAAGAGTATGCTGTCTAACTTTGTTAGCATTTACACCCAGTTAGATGCTCATCAGAATAAGTTTTACAAACCTGGACACATCTATAAATAAACAGAGTGACATCATCACAGTGATATTTGAAGTAAGTCTTTGTGTCTCACTACAGAAAAGGCTCCATAGTCTGAAAATATTAAAAAGCAAACATATATCTCCTCATGAATGGACACCTAAATAACTATCCCTACATATTTTGGAAATTTTTAGCTGAACAGTATTGTCAGTACATATGACACTAACCATAAAGATTTTTACCTGTAGAAAATGATAGTTTAATAAATTGCTTCAGACAGAGCTAGATTAATCAACTCCATCACCCCAATTAATTATACAGCAATTATTTTCTGATGTTTTAAATGTCTTCTGATTACGTCTTGCTCAGTAATTCGCAAAGTGTCTACATCTTAATATTATTTCCGATGTTATAACAAAAATTGCTGATTGTTTCTTACTAGCACAACTTTTTCAAGCTCTAAAGACTTAATCATCCATTTTATCTGTTCTTAGGTAATGGTTCTAAACATCCCCAAACTGGCAAAGAATATTTTTAACTGAATAAATATAAAAACGCAGGTCATGAATAATTTTTTTCCACACAGTCTAGAGAAAATGGCCACCTATGAGAAATGTTTTACTATCTGTAGAAGGTCATAAATACAAAGCCACTTGCACTCTATAAAGCTTTTTGACATTATTTCTATAAGTCTGTAAGCCATTTGGTATCCAAAAGTCCTAAATTTTCAATTAATTTTCATAAGAAAATAGAGTTAAAATCAAATGAAATATGAAATAGGAGGTCAGTAAGGAGAAACTAAATACTTTAGAAGGAAAATTATATCCCCAGCTGTATCTTGAGTCCAGGAAAATGGAGGTGGGGCTTTCTAGAAAATACTAGGAGCTCCCCTAAGTACTATGGACTCTATTTGATCTTCAACACAAACTTACAATTCAACATGTGCCTCCTTGTTGACCATCAATGGGTTAAGCAGGTCTTTAAGGAAGAGATGAACATACTAGGACTCCACCTGAAGCAGCCAAAAAGGATAATTTAAAAACTTAGAAGAAAAGGCAGGGAACACTGATTAAAAAAAGTAATGAGAGGATCAATTCCAGTGTACTCTTTTCCCCTAGAAGTGAGTGCTCCACTGTGTTTTCACTTGACAGTGCTGATTTTGCCCATGGGTGGCTATTCTGAGGCCTTTTCCAAAAAGGAAGTCCCCAGCACAGAACGCCCATTTCTAAGACTGAACTAAGAGCCTCTAGGATAGAACTACAGGGTCAGCTAAGCCTATGACAGAGTGAATAAGACGGATGAAAATAAAACTAATTACATACTTACTGCCACATAGATGCGGTATGAAATTGGACTTCTTAACCTTGCATTCAGCAACCAAGCCCTTAGATTTTAGCAAATGAACTTTAGATCATAAATTCTTAGATTTTTTAGAGTGTAAGGTCTAGACAAGCCCCTGAGCAACCTGATCCAATTAGACCTGCTTTGAGCAGAGAGGGTTGGTCTAGATGACCTTTGGTGGTCTCTTCCAACCTAAATTATCTTTGGGCCTCTGATTCTTCAAGCAGGAAATGTCCATTTGATCTGTGTTTATAAAGCACCTAGTGTCCAAGACCTTTGGGTGTTACCACAGAAAAAATAAATAATAATCACTAACTGCCAATTTGTTCATACAGTTTATATAAAGTAATACAAGAAATGGTTTGGTCAGCCTCAGATTATTTACTGGATTCTGAGATTACTGGGGTTTTTGTAAGGATATCACTTTTTTTCCTGAATATAATAGACACACAAGGAAGAAAAACAAAAAAGATACACAAATATCATCTGTAATCTATTGTAAATCCATCCCTGCTCTTGTCCATATTTTGAAAAAAAAAGTTCCTTAGTGGTTGGCAGTTGAAACCCCAGAAAACCGTAAGCCAGCCTTTCTGGTTAAAGTTATTTAACTAGTATCCAGGATTTTCATTATATAGTAACACACATAGTAAGTAACTACAAGTTCCACTGAGGATGTGCAAACCAGAATAAGAAAATTCAGCTCAAGCCCGTAATTTTACCATTTCTACAGTGCTAACAACTATTGAAAGTTATTGTAAGTGTAAAGATATGGGTCTGAATACTGGTAAGGAGGATGACAGGACAACTCCTGAGCCTTGCACAGTGGACATTTAAAATTGTTCAATTAGCCTCATGCAGATTTCTACAGCATGGAATGCAGTGCCAAGGGGACAACAAAACCAACATGGGGACTTTAAGCTCTGCCTTCTCAATACTAGGGAAAGAAGCACAGCCAGAAAATGTATTACCTGCAGGAACCACCCACTGGGGCTACAGATAGGCAGCACAATTTAGTGCTATCAGAAATCACAACATATACAATAAGTGGTGAAATTTGTACCTACTTGGATTTTGCAATTAAGTCTATACCTCTGCTTCACTGCTATTTTTCTGATGTCAGATTTCAAGGACTTCTGATGGTAATAAAAACCCTCCCACTGACACATATGAAAGATAAGCAGTGTGTTTGTAACCCTGTTGCCTGGAAATAGTAGGTCCAGAAATAGTTGGCGCTAAACTTTAAATAAAATTATAGAACTCTTTCAACCTTTCTACTCTCACTGTGTAAATGCAAAAGTAGTGTAAATCTTCTTGACAGTTATTGCCATATCTATTGGCACACACTCAGCAGCAGTTTCAGAAGTGTTGTGCAGCATGGCTAGTACCCATTACCTGTCTCCCCATATTTTCTTACAATTTATTTTCACCCCAGCAGGCAGCACCTCACAGTGCCATTAATTTGTTGGGCAGCTCATACTTTCCAACACAAACTATTTTACAATGTGTTCTTATAAACAACCTGGTGGTTTACTGGCAATGCTCAACAGTGTCAGGACGGAGGTTATGATTTAAAGGCAGCAGGTAAAAATTGAGCAGGTCACAGAGATGACATTGTTTGACCAAACCTCCCCTCCTCTGATTTTACTATCGTCAGCACAAGTGCACAAAAGCACCAGATTCACACTTGGTCTCCAAAATATGTGACTGAAACAATGCTACTATCAAACAGCTTTTTTTGTTGGTGCTTTTCTTACCCAGTATTCCGCTAATAATATATTTGCTAGCTGACTATGGGTGTAAAAAAACAAATGGAGAAAGAAGGGGAAAGAAGAAATCTTTAAATTGATTTTAACAGCAAGTATGGAAAACCCCACCCAAAGCCCTACCTCCCTGCAGAATAATTAGGCACTAGTAAAATACTTGCATGACTCCATATGTATTTATATCTACTTGTATTTGACTGCTTTGGTTAATACAAGCCTTTGCAGAGTGAAGGAAAAAAACCCCACCACTACGAGAAAAAAAAGTCTTTTTATTGTAACAGACTGAATCTCACATTTTTGTCTTATTACACTCTAAACACTAATTTCCTCTTGTAAATTCTACTTCTACCTCTATTAAGTAATGCAAATGTATATACAGACAACCTGAGGTCTTACCAGATTCTTAATATCATCAATATTTTTAGAATATTTTACATATTTTTTTATCAGTAACACTAATGTGTGCATTAACTGAAGTTGTCTCTCCTGTTGTTACTCAAAATTAAATTGCTGTCAATCTGACACCTTTTGCAGACACTCAAGGAACTTGAAATTTTCTATTACCAAGTAATAGAAAACTAGAATGGATCAGAGGATATGATTATGTGTTACAGCAGCCAAAAATGATCTGCTAGGCTATTCTATTTTTATTTCTGTATCTTTAATCTAAAGATTCCGGCACCTGGGGCAGGGTTAAATGAGCAAACAATCTGAGTAATATGCTATCAGTATTCCTAGGGAATGCTTGTCTGCCATTACACAAATTGAATATTGCAAAATGGTTATTGAAGCTTTTCATACAAAGGTCACAATATAAAAACACATCTTTGGCACAAAAAAATTCTTACTGTAAATCTAAGCCATAAATGCAACTATATGCAAGTTGTATTCACACATAAAGAGAGCCTGAAGAGGTTAAGCCTGTGTCAGGCTTAAATTCCTGCAACCTTTCTACTTAATTTTAAACATTTTCCATGTCCTTGCAATGTTTTCTAATAACAGGCCAATTCCTTAACTCACACAGGAATCTAAATTACAATAATCATATACATTCCTTCTCCCAAGAAAGGAAACACCTGTTGTAGTTGGTTAATTGCTGACTTTTTGTAAGCTTTCAGAAGAAAACTAACATTTACAAATAATTTATAACTGAAAACTTCAGCAGCAGAGAAACACATGAATTTTAAAATTGATACGAAACTCAAAGTGTATGTTGAGATAGTAACAGATGTTTTCACTTTGTTAATTAAAGAAAAACTCTTTATCAAAGTACCATAATAGGATACAGTTATTTTATAACTAAGATGGGGCTACTTTCTGTTCCATTTCACTTCTGCAATAATTGTTATTAATGCCACTATACAGCAGGAGAAAATAAAAATTAAGCCCTAAAATAGAATGAGAATTTAAAAAAGAACATGTGTACCTAAATCAATAAACAATGTAGAAAGAAAATTTATTCAATGAGAAATTTAAGAAATTCATTCACTTGTTTCTATGGAATTCTTGGTGAATTTGAGAAAAAGGCACATATTAACACTTTTACAAAGCTCAAAGTGTCACTTAAACCTATCTTTTTAAAAATACCCACATATGCAATCATATTAGTAGTAGTAGCTTTAATCTGAGAGTTGCTAATTACTTCCAGCTGCATTCTAATATACCAAAAAAAGTGAAACTCTGCCGTAAGCTATAGCACTTTATTTTCATTCATATAAATCTGGTCATTTCAGTGGAATTACACTCAAAAGGAGCAAAAGGAGTTATGCCTTGTGCTAATGCTCTTATACAAATATCTGTATTTGAGGCATGACATGGTACTTGAAACATGAAACATGCCAAAGTATAGTCAGAGCAAGATCAACGCGGAGGAAAGACTAGAAGAAAGAGTTCAGGAAAAGCGAACTTATACTTCTCCTGTCATGCACAAATGAGATAGTTACAGAGCTTCACATCCTGCAAGGTGTATTTTCAAATGACAGTCAAGTCTTTCCAGAGATAAATTGCAGGATAACCATTGCCTTCAGTACTAAAAATGGAAAACCAGTTATTAAAAAAAGGAGGGAAAAAAATAACAAAAGCCCGAGTAAACCAATCAGTTTTTGCTACAACAATGGTATGTATTGCTGAGTCTGCAGCAGTTAGGGGAAAAAAATCCAACAAAATATCTGGATACTGCATTCATACCACTTATCATTTATGTCTTAAGTAATGGCTCTCATACAGGTAAGTGTTCATTTACCTGGGTTAATGAGGTGCAAGGCTTACGAAGGGCTCCCAGCAAAGCCAAGTTAGGCAGTGGGAATACTGTGGAACAGGTGACATGAGCCTTCTGCAGACACCTGTGCTGAAGTCTGTGCCACAGGCCCTGCACAAGGTGCACATTAGGGCATACCCCTTGTTACAGGTCAGCCAGACCTGGGCTAAATTCACCTTGAATGCTGCAGAGGAGCCTGAGCTGCTCTAAGTAGCTGGCCCAATATGAGAATGCATGTCAGCAAGGTGATGTTTCCACTATAGCAGCCAAAGTGAGCCCCAGCAGAATAATGCAGTAATGCTGATAGCAGAGAGCTTGGTGTGATTATTTGGATGCTACATTACAGGTGTATCCTGAAACAATAAGTAACTTCCTATTTTTTGTTAGCACTTAACACGGCATCCCTCCCACCCTCCCCTTTTTCTCTGTAGGAACCAATTTACGGTGAATTTTTTTTATACAATAGCTAATTTCACCTACTGCATTTAATGTCATAGGAGTTATACATGTAAAGCCCTGTACTTAGAGATAAGATAGTCCTTTATGCCATTTTAATCAATCTTTGTCATGGGTATGTTACTTAATAGCTCTATCTTCCTATAGAAAATGAGCAACTTAAGGGAAATGAAACTTTTCAAAGATACATTTTCCTTCTGGCAGACTGTGAAATACACCATAATTATCCTCTTTCGATGAATAACGTTTGAAAGAAAATGAACATTCTGTGCACCAAGAAGTATAATACAATGACAATCTCAACTGCCTTGTAAATAAAAGGAAATTGTTTTTCTACTATGATCTATATTGCACAGAAACATATATACATGCTTGATATATATAAAATCAAATCAGACTATCAAGCCATTTTTTAAGGTCCTGTTAATTTCTAATAACAATAAACTCAATGTTTCACAGCCAAAAGGCACTTTATTTATGTTTCTGAAAGATTAAAACTGTGTTATGAATTATGGGCTCCATCCTGCACACTGATGGAACTACTTGTACGAGTAAGTCTATGAGGACTGAACATGGCCTCTTTTAAAGAAAAAAGAGAGAAAGAAAATGGACCCCCAAAACTTTACTGCTGGGGATGGGGGGATAGGGGGTAGTGGGGATGGAAGAGAAGAAAGGAAAAGGCCTTTTCCACAGCATAATAAAAACATGACATTCCAGCCCACATTCTCGTATTAGGAAGCCTGTACTATCTTTAACAGCTTGGTGAAGTAAATGTTTGAACACGTATCTTACAAACTAATGGTGCTATGCACAATTTAACTGAACAGGACAAAATGCCATTTAATCCTTTTTGATATCTGAATATGTTGTTCCAGTAAATATGAATTTGAAGCAAAAATGAGGAGCCAAGGTCACACAATCTTCATTAGCTAATATGAGACAAAAACATTTGAATACCAACCTTTCTCTCAGACAGTCAGCCAAAATCCAAGTTTTAAGTTAGGAAAATTACATCTCTATCACAAAGAAATTTGTTACTATGGGAAAACGGTGATGTTCATGTCTTACATCCTCTGGTTTTTACTTTTTTTTTTCCTTCTCCCTTTCCCTCCTCCTCCCCCCGCCCCCAAAGCACTACCTCCAGAGATAAGACGCTACTGCTTAGTGGTAACACATCACATTATGGAACACCCTGTTCTACAATTACTAGAAGAACCAACAAAATCCTGGAAACCAACATGTATCAGTAGAAGGAACTTCTCAGTTGCATCCTGCCTCATACAGGTCCTGCATTTGCAAGAACAGGCGCTTCCACTGGGAGAAATCAGTAAGGCTTCCACGCCCAGAGTGAACTTGCAGCAAAGCCAGAGATCAGCACCTCCCCCAGTGATGAGTTCCTGCTTGCAGCTGTCCCAGGGAGACAGCAGCTCCCACTGCCCATTGACAGTGGCTGGTCACTGCTGCTCAGCAGGTGCAAGATGTCAGTGTACAATTAGTGCTGCAACACAAGTGCACCCAAAGAAAAAGGGATACTCAATGTGTCATTCGGATGTTTGAAAGGTGACAGAATAATGCAGTACACACTAAAGATGAGGCAGTATGTAACACCACTGAATACTACCCTATTTCCCAACACTGCTTACGCAGTATTATCCAAAACAGGTGTGCTCCCTTGCCCTCATCCTCAGCACCTGGAAACTGCACTCCAAGCAGGGGTTGCACAAACTGGAACGACAGATCCTCTCCCACAGTCATTTCTGCTCGGTAGCTTGCTAGCTATGGAGCTAATGAAAGACATGGGATACACCAGCACCATACCTATTGAAGCAAGCATGGTTCAGTTCAACAAGTCTTATCTGCAGTGGTGCCCAATTCCCATTCCTGCTCCAAGGACTGTTCAAGTACTTGATGAACTGTCACCAGAAGCAGAACATACAGAAATTCTTATCACCATATAGTTGGCAGGAAGGGAGGTGTCTAACCCAACCTATTCCTTAGCTTCTGCTTAAATGGAAAGAGAGTCACCTCCAGTGAGCAGTTTTTTCTGTCTACTTCAGATACTTATTCGAATGCAGGATAAACACTCTTTTCCTGAGGTGACTGTCTACTGGCTATAGGGTTGATTTTTTAAGACACTGAAATTAATGCCAGAATAACTTTAACAGCCCTCACAATTATTTCATTTACCATAAACAACACACACTCCCAAAATAGTAACAAAAAATTCTACACAGAAATATGTGCCCTTTAGTTTAAAGTTTCAGAATAGATGTGGAACATGCATGGACAAGAAAAAAAATATTGTTTGAATAAATTTTGAATTTTTTTCTAATGTTTAGACTAATGTTAAAAGCTGAATGTCTTAACATAGACTGGCTATGAGATAGCTCTAATTAGCTTTTTTTTTTCTCTCTGGTAAGGTATTAATGTCTATGTTGTAAAAATCTGTCCAAACAAGATACAAAGTAAGGGCTATTACCTTATGTAGCCATGACATCATCAATAACATTTAATAAAAATACTATAGAGAGTTCATTATACATGCCTTACCATGTCAAAAATAACTCAAAGTCTACCAATAAAGAATATACACTGTGTATATTTAGTGTATATATTACACAGACTGTGTATATAGTACACAGTTTCAACTTTTTCAACAAGGAAAGGTCACCTACCAGAGTACAGGTTATGAAAGACCTCGTAAATTAAATTAAACAGCTAGCTCACAAAGTTATAAGCTGTTTAGGGAAAATGTCAGGAATCCCCTATCTATGGGGAAGATTCTCTCTCCCTGTAGAGTGGAATTTGACACCTAATAAGAAAGGTATTTTCTATTGTCTTAATATTTATGGATATTTTGAAGTGTTTTAAGGCCTTCACAGTCTCTGCATGTCTTGAACTGCTTTAAACTGCAGTGAACTGCATGCATACACATTATTCCATCTCCAAAGCTTCTGCATTTCCATTCAGAAAGTCATAATGCAGTTATTAAAAGAGATTTCCACACAGAATTATTGAATCATATCGGTAAGCTTGGTTTATGCCTCGGTGCTGTGATATGATATGCATATTGTCTTGAATTTGTCTAGTAGTCCGTGGAGTGACAGCTCACTGCAGCTCTTAGCAAGCTCTACAGATCAACATGGTAAGGACTTGGTTAAGTATCAGTGTGCCTGGTGATGTACTGAATAAATATGGAAAGTATTTTATAGTCTAAAGGTTTCACCCATTAAGAGTTTATAGATATGGTCTTCAAGCATTGAGTTCATTGAGGTGAGTGGAACCACTTCGTGCAAAAATGAGTTATGTGTATTTTTGCCATCAAATCTGAAGAGACTTTAAAAGAGATCCCATTTCAGAATGGGGTTCTAACTGAACTCCAGCAATGAAAAAAAATCAAAGTATAACAACTTCCACCCCAAGGGAAGCTTCATTTAGCAAAAAGCTTACTGCAGAGATTAAAAAAAAATCCTTTTTGTCACAAAAGGTTTGAAAATTTTATTTAGAATTTCTGTGAGGAAGAAAACTGTTTAAGACTTAACATAAGGGGTATATATTTTTTATGTAAGACATGTTGTCATGATTTAACTTTAGATGCAATTTGCAACCAAGTAACGCATTTATTTGCATTTATGTTTCTTAACTTATAGTTTTGTTTCTATGCAGTATGTTAACCTTTTCAAAGCACGGACTTTTGGCATTTTTCAATATCTGTGAATATTCAAAAAGAAGTCCTAACTGTTTAAAGTTCAAGGGTAGTTCACAGTGACATCTCAAATCTGTAAGTGGCCTGTAGATAGATGCATCATACATATGTACATACTAGAAGATTTTAAGTAAAATAACAAATGGAAACATTGCAAGTATGAGATTCATAATGTCAAAACACTAAGTCATCTACTTTCACAAATCATCCCATATATCTGTAGTTATTTTTTTTCCAAATGCATTGACATTTTACAATAGAAATTGTTCTGATAAATTAGAAATTAAAATGAAATTAAATCCTAAAAGAACCACATGATTTTTACCCTAATAAGATGTGATGGAAGACCCTCTCTACTGCACAGGAGCTGAAAAAAAAACCTGTAGTATTTTTTCCACTAACAAGGATTATGATAATACTTAGTACACTACAGCTAAATATGTTTGGTGGGTTTTTTTTCCCGATTAGTTATAAGCTAATCAGAAAAATACGTTTTCATATATGTTTTATATTAAAATGTTACTAGTTAGACAGAATTGCAATACACAGGCACACACACCTACATGCTGTGGCTGCTGAATGTGTCTCTTCAGCACACATACACAAACATACAGAAACTCCTATTAAGATAAGTAGGGAATGTATTTTAAGTAGTGCACATTTTAAACCACTCAATTTCAATATATTGTTTTTCAGGCTACATGCACGTAATCAGACTGTTTTCTAAGCAGACATCCATTTGATTACTCGAAGTGCAAACTGTGGCCTGGCTACTGAGTGTGCAGAGGAGGATAATGGGAAGGGCAAATAAAGTACAAGACTTTTTACATCAACAGGTGGCAATGCTAAATGGAATGGAATGGAATGGAATGGAATGGAATGGAATGGAATGGAATGGAATGGAAAGGAAAGGAAAGGAAAGGAAAGGAAAGGAAAGGAAAGGAAAGGAAAGGAAAGGAAAGGAAAGGAAAGGAAAGGAAAGGAAAGGAAAGGAAAGGAAAGGAAAGGAAAGGAAAGGAAAGGAAAGGAAAGGAAAGGAAAGGAAAGGAAAGGAAAGGAAAGGAAAGGAAAGGAAAGGAAAGGGGCGAGGGGGCTCAGAGAAATATACCTTCCCTGCATTGTACAGATTCCTAAGAAACAAAAAAGACTTGGCAGAAATTTGACCCTTTTTCCTGCAATGATGAATATGTTACACATACTAGGTTTATTCATGAGAGCAAGGAAGACAGCAGCAGGACCTCACAGAGGATTCTTGGGCACTTTGAGAAGTCCTCCTTCAGACTGTTCAACGTGCTTGGAGGCAACAAACTAGCCAGAGGAAGGAGACAGCTTCCAATAGTCCATGCAAGTACCTCCACCTAAGGGCTCAGAGTACTAACCTTCAATTCATGTATTTTCATGAATTCAAGGTCAAGTTATAAAACCAGAAAAGCAGAGACAAGAATACAGATTGATACACAGCTGAAAAACCCACAGTTGTAATGCAATTGAAAAAGTCTAAAAGTAAATGTGCATGCTACTCAGGAGTCCCATAAAAACCCATTAGATTTATAAAAACCAAACAAAATTCACCATCAAAATCTGATATATATATATATATATATATATATATATATATATATATATATATGTATCCATAGGAAAAGCATGAGGATTGATTGCTGTCTCCTAGGAAGTGCAATGCTTAGCTGTGAAGTGATTGGATGCTTTATTTGAGCATAAAAATAACTACAAGGATGTTTATTCAGAATAAGTTAATAAACAGAAGTTAACAAGCAGGTATGTATTTACCATAGTTCTCAATACAGTAATACCTATCTCTGCACCAGGTATTAATAGTTTATAAAATGTTTTCTTCAAACTAAAAGGTACAATGTGCCAAAAGTACATACTGCCTAAGAAAATAAGCAGCTACTGAAAAAATCATAACGCTTTCAAGTGAGAATCAGTTATTTCCCCAGTGAGTTGATTCAGATTTCTCAAAACTATTTGAGAAGCCTAGACATAAAATTGATTGAATTCCATTCTTCAGCAATAATCTTGAATTCTGACTTGAAGAAGCGCACTCAGCCTAAGAACCTATCTTAGCTAGCAGAATTAAGTGATCTTATAGGAGTGTACCCATAAAGCTAATCAGCTGGTTCAGAAACGTTCACACTACCTTCATTTTTGAGTTTTACTTTGAATTGTTTTAACCTGGTTTCATGGACTAAACACACACTTGCAGTCAGAGTATGTACGTCCCATCCCCACACACCCCACACCTTTAAAAGGAAGCCACTTTTCATGCTCAAGATTGCTCAGTGTTGCAAACTGGAACAAAATAAACATGGACCACTCTGAAATCCAAGAACTGTATTCCTGCTCAGCACTGGAATGCTAGTGAAGATGCAAACAACAATATGTACTATGTACTATGAGCACTATGTACTCAGTGATGTGATATGTGATCTAGTTTTGGATATTGAGAAGTCAATCTCTGCTTTAAATTTGCCTTTTGGATGAAGCTTTTTCCATCCACAGTGCATATAAAGTGATTAGAAACTAAGTAACGAGAACAGGTTTTCTAAAGTAAGGTGCTTAATGTCTGCACTATGAACACTTTGACATGGGAAGTTCTGTTCAGTCTTTAATATTTTTATTGTCATTTTATTTTATCCTGTCCAGGAAAATGGGAATTGAGTGTACCAATGCCCTTTTAATACATCAATTATAGTCATTAGAATAAAATCATTGTTACATATGTATCAAAGACATAATTAAATAATTTTAATAATTAAAGAAGTGATAATGTCGTTTCACTACTATTGAAAGGATATATGTCCTGTCGTCCTCTGTTCAGGAACAAAACAAAAGGAAAAAATTTGGTGAGCCCTTTACCCAGCAGGCTCCATCTCTTGAACATCAGGGCACAATACAGAATTGTAGTGTATGCAGAAGCTTAGTGCCTGGTGAGACTTTAGCTGACAGCGTGTATCAGTAAGTCACACTGAGATACTGAGAACATAGTCAAATTGCTAGAGCTCACAAAAATGGAATGCTGGTACCTATTGCAGCCTCTATGCCATAAAAAAACTGCTCTATTCCTAAACTTTTGTCATCATTCAGCTTAATATTGCTGAATTAAAACTCTAACGCATAATAAGTGACTTAAATTTAAACTAGCGACTTAAACACATATAACTAATGACTTAAAAATTACTGCTGATGAAATGTAAAAATAGGATATTCAAAACTAGTAGAAGGATCCCAACAGCATAAGACAGCTGAAGTCTTGATCTTTATGAAGTCTGAATAAGGAGGAGAAGCAAGAAGATACTCTGAAGCAAAAGATAATCCTACTTGTAGGATAAATAGAGAAAAACAAATAAATAAACAAACCCCAAATGATTCTCAAAGTCCAGTCTGTTCATTCCTTTGGTGTGAAGAGAGTTGATGGCTTATAATCACTTGGACTTGTGATGTGCAGTCAAGTGTTACAATGCACAGTATTCAGATTCTCAGGGAAGAATAGCAGTTATTATTTATTATTGGTTTTGTTAAGAGTTATGTTTAATAAAATTTATTAAGTGCATCTAATCACCAGAAAAGTATATGAGCCCTGAAAAAATTGATCATGCCTGTGCAAGCCAACTACAGCCTATGTATTCAAGGGTTCATACAGCATTACAACATAGTAACATAAAATGTATATATAGATTGCTTTTTACTCTGAACTGATTTCCCTCACCTGTGGCCAAAACTTTTTAGAAACAGGGCACAATTATCCCCAAGTTTTATGCACACTGACACTAAGAAACATTATAAATGCTTGGGAAGCACTTTCCAACTCCAAAATCTCCAACTATTTCTAGACTGAATGTCCCAGTAGCACACAGTGCGACACGACGTGATTAGTCTGCTTAACAGGTAATATCTGAGACAGGTTTGCAAGTACAGAGACTGCAACTGGCAGTATATCTTTGTTTGTGCCCTTGTGGCAGTGCTTCCCATCAGAAAAGCTAAATGCACAAGAAAGGAAATATCTAAGAACTGTCTACTCTTCTTCTTGACAAGACAATTCTTCTTCAATTATACAGCCGAGTTGACATTATGGAGCCAGATAGCCTGTATCAATCTGTAAGCTTACCTTGGCACACAAACTTCAATTCCTTGGCATCCGTAACGGTGGTTCTTTTATCTGACCTCTTCTTTTCTGTCCGGCGGTGGCTACGTCTTTTCTTTGTCTCTCCCCAAAGATTCGATCCACCATGCATGCTTGGGATGTTTAGAATGGCAATTCCTTCCAGAGAGATATTGATTAAGTCTAGCTGAATTCCATCACACTGATTAGAAAGGAAGGAAAAAAAGGAAAAAGAGAGAGAAAGAGGTAAGAGAGAAAGAAAAATCTGAATGCTCTTTTTCTCAGATATTTTTCTTCAGCGATTAGTGTGATCATTCCTAACACTGCTAATAGTTTATTCAATGTTTACACCTAAGAGATATAATTGTTTCTGAAAAGGAAGTATGAGATAAGAACAGAGCATCATTCAGAAGGTAAAATATGATTGCTATTCAGGTTTTGATTGCCTTAGTATGGGATCATTTGCTACTGTCTTATCTGATACCTGCTCACTGACCCAAGAGAAATATATATTTCTAACTTCATTACAGCTATTAGCAGAAAAACGCATTTATACTACCAAAATTTCTTTATCAATAACTGGAGTTTTTGTTGCCTTTTCCAGCTAAATTTTCTGCCTTATGATTTTGCAATGATCCTTGTCACTCTTGCAACTGAGCTCCGTCCACAACAAATGGATTACAAAGTCCCTGCAGGCAAAGAATTCACAGACTTATCTAAGCAAGCCCCAGGAGCACAGAACATCACACAAGTACTCGTTTCAATCCAAAGGCACAACAAGCATATCAGCATAAGGCTATGGCTGACTAGTAGCTCCTAAGAAGAATTAAAATGAGTAGAAGTGGGTACAACAATCCCTAATGCGGCTGCAGCAATTCTTACCCCAGAACCTTCACCAACTAGTTCTCTGAAATATGCATCATTGCTAAGGGAAAACATAGGATGTGGAGCTAAAGAAGGGGCATCAGTGATGTAAAACCTTTCCAAGACTTACTGGACGCACAGAAGTAATCTTAGTCTGCGGGACAGTCACTTCATGTGTGATGGAACGATACCCATCTTGTGTCACTAGTGTGTATTTCTCATGCTTCCTATAGCAAACCTGGACATTAAGACATTTTATACATTTCTTTGCTAAACCTGGTGTCCAATTATATCTTATAAAGGGACCATATTTTCCATATTTTTCACTTCTGGAGCATGGCTCAGGGATTTTAACATACCAGCCTGCCCAGCGACAAACTGCAGCACTTTCTCAGGTGGCTGAACCCCTACATTTGCAAACACAGTTCACCTGAGATACACTGGATGAGACAGCTTGACAGCACACATCTAGCCTTCACTGGCTATAATTTATTCAACCTCCTCTCTACCAACTTTAGAAAGTTCTTAACTCATATAAAATGTAGCAAAAGACTGAAGAACCTCCACAGGAGAAGATAAACCACAACTTCACATTACTACACTGGAACCTGGAGGTGGAAAGCAAAGCATCCAGTTCTACTCATTAGCTCACTAAACCAGCCGGAGTTGCCCAGGATTCATGCACTTGCACCTTGGTTAGAGATGGATTAGCTTCATTCCTCACAACATAGATAGTGTATATCAATATCCTGACAAGTCATATGGACCACCATGTAGAGCAGCATATTTTTAAAACATTTGATCCTACTCCTGCAATGTTCTTCAAGCTTGTAGAGGATCCAGTCATCCATTTCAAATGGATTAAGGGTATTATTTTGGAATTCCAATACAAAATAAGGGAGAAAACTGGAAAAATAACTAAACATGCCTCAGTAATTGTCCACTGACATCTTGCAGCTTGCTGCTTTGTGGGTCACTGGCACTTCTTCCTCTCTTCCTAAACCTTTATCGCAGTTTGAAGAAGAAAATCCAAGTACAACTCAAGAACAACTGTGAATAATTGTTTATTCTGAAACTTTCTGAGATCATAAAACAGAACTGCATTACAATGCACACACATCTTTATTCTTCTAAGAAAAGCATAAATCTGGAGAGAGAACTATTTCAACACTAAGATTTCCATTTCGTATTTTCTCTTCAAGAATCAAATTTTAAGCCAGTGGATTATATTCATACAGGGAAGCCTTTAAAGTCAAAGGCATATCTGGAAGTGAACTGGCAGTTGTAGGCAACTACTGTAATTGAAAGTGTAACTTTTTAATAACACTTTTCTTACAAGAATAAAGGCCTAGGTTTTCAATGTCATTTTTGGAAGCAAATTTGTGGTTTTCCCCAGTATTTTATAAGTACTAAATAAATACTAAGATGATTTATTTTGCTAAAAATTCTGCTCATGTGTATGCTCACTTACTGCTATACATTCTAGATAAACAGATATTAATTTCATAATTAAAAGTAATCTTGTGTAAATACCCTGCAGGCCTCAATGAATCAAACACATACTGTGTGTCAGGCCTCCCACTGTCTTCAAGTGGAATGTACTGGCTGGATAATTAGATAGTACATATTTTTTAACCTTATTTGCATGCATATTATATCTTTTGCACACTGACAAGCAGCAGTAACAACAAAAGTCAGATTACCACAGGGAATTCCCACAAAGAAGTCTTCATTTCTTATAATTTGCAGCCTAAATTAAAATAATTTGATCTTTGACAAGGATGAAATGTCAAGCAGAAGGGGGTCCTCTACAAGCCACGGCCTGTGGCTTCTGAAATCTGCCTAATTTATGTCAGTCACTTCTTAATACATATTTAAGTATTACACGAGAAAGATGATAAATATGCAATCTGACACCTTTGGTATTTCCCTGCTGTTAATTTATAAAGGTCTGGCATCCCCCAAACTGACTGGAATTATTTAAATAAAAGAAGAATTGTGAAATAGGATGGTGCGGGGTCTAGCTTCCATTTTCACTCAATATTGAGCACAGCAGGTAGTACACTAAGACAATTATGTGACGAGGCCTCAGAGTCCCCCAGTGATGAGCAACTTTCTGAATTAGGAAAGGAGCATTTCTTTTGTTCATACACAGACAAAAAGTTTGCCCTACAGGTAGTTCTAACACAGTTATATACTACATAAATAAAACACATGTGTTCTGCTCCTTTTCCTTTTTCTTTTTATTTCAAATAATGTAATGATGCTGGTAAAACCAAAAGCATACTTTTAAGATGTAGACGATGCCTACCTAGACTAAAAAGAAACACTAGCTCTTCTAACTATTTTTTGCCTTCTTTCCTGGCCTCATTTACTTTTTGGGTATTATTATTGTTTATACCTTATTTATCGTATCCATTATTTTCAGATCATCCCTCTGTTGAGAAAATACCTATCTATGCCTGAAAAAAACTGATATTAAAGCTTTGCTGTGAAACCAACGCCAATATCAGGGAAGTGTACAGGAATGTTTTAAACTCCTTTCCCTTACCCATTAACACCTGGTGGTACAGAAGGCTTCCACTGCTCCCACTATGCTTTTACAGCATTGCAGGTATGGTCCACCACATCTATACCTGTTCTCATTAATTATCTTTCACATACCTTTCTTTTTTTTTTTTTTTTTCTGAAGTGGAAATAAACTGCAACTTCTCTAAATTGTAAAATCTTTGGCCTTTTTTACTAACACATTATTATTGAAAATAATTACTTAATTTTGTCCTAGTTTTTACTTGTTTGTTTCATTTTGGTTTCTTTCCCTTTAGAACCTCTCCTCAACTTCTTGCATCCCATTTTGAAAACAAAACAAATCTTATTCTGGATTACATAAGAATTGTGTCCAACTTTGTTCTGCATCTCTCACTCACACAGAAGAAAACATACAGAACATGAGTCAAGAATGTATGTCAGAAAATCCAAGCTTAACTAGGTTAGAAATCAAATACAAGGCTAAACAAATATTTGCCCAGAGAACATTTGATCACTGTCTCATAGCTCAGAGATACAGATCCTTAATCTTCTCAGGCTTTGTTCATTCAAAATTTGGCTGTAGAGCAAACACACTCTTTGTGCATTTTATTTGGAGTGAAATGTGGTCTGATGCATCAACCTCCCATTTACAGTGACATCCCCATGGGGCATCAGGTTAAAAATCAGACTATAATGCTGATAATGTTCAAACAAGAAACACTAGATACAAGCATACTGGCAAGCATTGTAATTGATTAATTGTAAATAAATATGCTAACAACCACCTCCTAACAGTTCTTGTAAACTTTGGAAACTATGCTTTTTGTTCCTAATTGTATGACTAATGGTAATGACCAGGATAGATGAAGTGAGTATTAACAAACGGGGCTCATATACAGGCAATGCAACACTTTCTTGGTAATAATAGTTATTGACATGAATAGATAATAATTTACAACTGAGAGCAGCAGCACCACAAACATGTATGTATACCTGCTTGTTTGCTTTGTGTTGTTAATATTTAATCACCCTTTCAATGGTTAAAATTATATTGTTAAAGTTCACATCTTAGTATTATCAGCATATGTATGACTTTCTCTAGACACCAATATTTTATTGGGAAAGCCTGCTCTTCAATTTGTATTTAATCAAAAGGTACACTTAACTTGCAGTTTATTCAAATCTAATCAAACCAGGTAAGCATTTCTTCCAATAACTAATAAAATATTTTTCATGCTACATTTCCTTAAACTCACGTGTGTGAAGCACTCTCTTGGGAAGCAAGGGTGATCTTTTGTCAGAGTTTTGGTGTTTTTTGGGTTTTTTTTTCTAAGGCTTTTGGTGGAGTTTTATTTTTATTATATTTTAATCTAACACATGAGGAGCAGGTTTTCACTTCAAAGGGAAACTAACAGCATAACAGGCAAGTGTGGCACTGCTGGTCTTACAGTTTCAGTCTCAGTATTCTTTGCTACTGTTCTGCTACCAGGTACATGGTCCCTTCAGATCATTTCAGAGTTCACCCTTTAGGAGGCTTTGACTGGACTCTCATAGCTCCCACCAGACCTCTCTGAGTGCCTCATGCTACTACACAAATACTCCATTGACACATGCAATTTCTCATTACTACTGGAAAGGAAAAGCACCCTAACCTTCTTCAGAAATGATTTCATTATTTAACCTAAATTCTCAGGTTTGTATCTTCATTGATTTCTCAATTTTCATTTCCTTATTTATAAACATCAGATATCCAAACAGTTTATGTATTTTAGCCACTTATTCTAGCGGCTATCAAAGTGGCAGTAGCACATTATTTTAAATTCCTATTTTGTCTGTAAGTATCCTGTGTCTTTTTAGTTAATGTTCAATGTATAATGGAAAGATGACCCCTTGTGCAGAGAGAAAAGCTATTTAATGAAGGGGAATAATTCAAAAAATATATATATTCTTTAACCTTTATTCAGGAAAGTAAGTACAATTTTAGGGAATTGAGTTTTAAAGGTTATAAAACCTTGGGACCCAGAAATAATAAGATTTTTTTTTTATTTTAATCCTGCAGCAGCTCTCACTCCCTCCAACAGTCTTTCATTTTTCCATCTGACCTAGCCACACTCCCTATTGATTTCTAATGTTATACTTCACCTCTTGACCTTGTCTACTGTATTAAGACTTCACTAATCATCAAACTGAACTTTGTTCCAGTGTGCAGGGCTACACTACAAATAGACATGATAAAAATAATATTTTGGAATATAGGGTCGAAAGGATGTGCATTGCTTTGCCTTGTTGGATTCAGGCACTGTGCACTTGCTCCCTGCATTTCAGCCAAACTAGTGACATTTCAAGGACAAAGGCAACAATTAGTTTCTTACTTCTATTTCTACAGATTCATGCAGCTTCTTACAGGTGGCTGAGAAAGTTTCCGAAGTGCCAAATTCAAAATACCAAAATTTGTTCTTCATTCTGAAACAAGAAAAAAAAAAAGAAAAGAAAAAAAGAAAGATCTTATTCACTATCAATATGTGACAAAAGTGATCATCCTGTCTTCCACTATAAGTAATGGCAAAGGCTTGGGAACATGTGACATCCCATTTGAAATAGATGAGCTCATAATTTTCAAAGCTTAAATGTTGGTGTCAAGTTGTATGATATCCCCTAAAGGGATAACAGGAATGTGTTGAACTGACAGGTTCAAATGTACCTTTGACTTTTCTTTTTCAGTGACTATCAGAATATTTTTTGTCACTTAACCAGTGACATGCCTCAGAAAAATGTATCGATTTTATTTCATGTCTTACACCTACTATATGATTTCTGATTCACAGTTAACATCTTTATCCCGCAGAGTAGTAGAATGTGCAAGCAGGGCAATCCCATCATGAACAAGAGCCAAGACAAAAATGTAGCTTGCCTTAAGCTAGTTAAAAGTAAAGGCAAATGCCTATTGTAGATGATGACAGATGAGACACTAGAAGAAAATAAAATTCCAGATCTAACAATCTTTAGATATTTTGCAGTAGGAGAGCTGTATTACCAGGTAATTCACTCATAGACACATTTTAAATGGGCAATGAGACCTGCATCTTGAAGTTCATTAACAGGTTCCACAGCAAAATAAAACTGGATTAAATGCCAGTAAATTGCTTAGTTTATCATGACAGCAGGCAGAATTTACACTTTTTTCTTTTTAAATACATAAAGACTGCACTTCTATTTTACCAGATTTATTGCATACTGTTAAATAGAATCAGGATGCCAACAGCACCATTTCAAATAAGTATGTGAACTCCCATGAATAATTATTATTTTGTAACAAAAAAAAGAAAAAAAAAAGAAAAAAGAAAAAAAAAAAGAAGCTAAACAACCACAACAAAAGACACTGAATTAGAATTCATTATTCCCACTTAGGAATCAGATATGAACACAGTTTCTCCAGTTGTATAAACTGTTCTCTGACACAGGCACAGCACATTCTGCTTCTAATTTGAAAACAACAGTCTGCATGAGCTAGAAGTGGAGAAGAATGAAACATGCCATGACTGTAAAACATGTCAAAAGTACAAATCCTACTTTTAATTATTTCAAATTACACATAAAAGACTACTTGATTGTTGTTAAAATCTACCTAATGACTCTTAAAATCACAAAGAAAGAAGCAGTATTGCAGCACTGGCCATTTCCAGAAACCTGTTTGTAAAAGAGCCAGCAATTCCTGGTGCAGCATCAGAGGGGTGTAAAGATGTCCAACCTGGCAGCCTACACAGAGTTGGGAAGAGAAGAGTAATAAGGAAATGACACACTTCCAATGAAAAAATTAACAGGAATTTCCAAAGTTTTTTTACACAGAAAATCTGAAAATATTTGGAAACTATTTTTGAGAACCTGCTCTCAGATAAATGGCATATTCTCAAAGGAGAGCTAACAATCAGAAGGGTCCAGATTTCTTGAGTCTATGAATGGAAGTGATCTGACATATGCCCCTTCTATACCTGCAGTTTAGCTAGCATACTGCCATACTGACCTGGGATCCCGTGCTCTATTTATACCAATATATATGAAGAAATTTAGAAACCTTTAGTTTCCAAAGAAATGTGAACTAAATCTTGAATTTCCATTGGGTACCTTTGGAAAATCTGGATGCAGCTATTTTCCCACTACTTTCTACACAGGGATGGCCAATAAAATAATTAAAAAAAAACCCCAAAACCAAACCAACCAACAAACCAACCAAAAAACAATAACAAAAAAACCCAAAAAAACCCCAAAACAAAACCCACACCAAACTAAACCCCCCAAACAAACAAACAACGAACCACAAAAACCCCAAACAAACAAACAAAAACAGAAAACCCCACCCCACAAGCAAACAAACAAACAAACAACCCCAAACAAAAAGCCTCAATAAAACAGGAAGACCAACAAAACCTTGATGTAAGTATTCATAAAAATACTTTGATATCTTTTGATCCTATTATTGGGATAAAAAAGCCTTTGTGTCTTCTCTTTTGATAGCCTTTCCTTTTGCTATTCAGTTACTTTTACCTGAAATGAAGAATCTTTTCTTTTTCTTTATTTAAAAGACTGCTTTAAATTGACTCACTTATTAGCACCCTATATAAAAAAGCCTGTTAAACTTACACTAAAGTTAAAATAGACATATATTTTTGAGTCATTCAGAATATAGTGTGTTAAATTCAGGTATTCTGAGCTCAGCCACAAAAAATCCAGCACTGTACATGCACTCAAGGATTACTACAAAATTTAGATCTATAAATCTAAATCTTGTAGAATCCTGTAACAGAAGGTTAAGTAAATACTTCAGGTGAGGTTTTGATTTCTTGTAATTTAAATATAACCTATAATATTCTATCAGGCTGAAAAATGTATTGTGAGCCTGTTTTCCATTCTCTAGTAGACTGTCTCTGTCTTCAAGCATAGAGAGACAACTTACTTGACAGCTTTTCAAATACAAAGATATATGTAGGTACAAATGCTTTGTTTTCAAGTGATTTATCATTTTCCTTTACAAGCCATGAAATAGATTAAATTTCATGGTTTTATTCAAATGCACTACATCTTTTATTGAACAGAGGATTGTATTACAACTTTCATAGAGATACAAAATGGAGTGAAATGAAGAACTCCAGAGAAATTATACTGAAATTTTCATAAGCAAGACAAGTTTTGTTATTCTAGTAAATATTCTAATTTTTCTAACAATAAAAAACCCCAACCTCTAGTTCATATCTTTGACTTGTATTCCTGTTTCAAAGAGGTAAAGCTCATCTGCTTATCAATACAGCAGCAAACAGAAGATTATTGAACTACTCTCATGGCCATTCTAATTTCTTCCACAATGCAAGTAAATTTTAGATTACTAAACAAGCACATATTTAATGACAATTTTGGCACACTAAAACTGTAAGAAACTGAATCACAGGCTGTTGTCATGTTTATTTTCTCTCTCTCCCAAAAAAAATGATTGAGACTTTTCCCAGTTTTTAATAAGAGACGACCAAAAGGATGTTTGAAATCTGCACCTTCTTTACAACACCAGTTTTGCTGGAATAGGGTAAGAAATGGATTATTCTACAGGAAAGGTTTTTGTTTTGTTTTGTTTTCCACATGCTTTGAACTAAACTCTTAAAAACTTTACAATATAAAAGAAATATCAATCGTGATTAAAGGCTGATATATATTGCTATTGTATTACAGTATGTCAAAATATACAGCCTGTAGGTATGACAAAACAAAAATGTACTTCAAGAACCTAAATGCCTTTTACCCTGGAAATGTTCAGCATTTCCAAGAATTGGTCAATTTTCTGGTAAGTGGAATGATCTTTAACAGGGATGAAATAAATCTGCACGACAGTTGTGAGAGACTGAAATGTTAATGGTTAATGACTCATACAATTGGCCATTTGCAAAAGCAGCAGGTGCTTTGCTTAAGCCAGGTTTGCATCCCCCAACTGAAAGGGAGGAGGAGAGGTTTTGGGTGTGTGGTGGCAAAACCTAAGAACAGCCCAGGTGCAGAGGAGGTGAGCAATGGAGGAGGACCACAACAAACCAGTCTGTTTAGCAACAAGCTGGGGTTTGAGCCAAGTAAGGGAAGAGGATGGTAAGAAGCAGATCTTGCTATAAGGGATAATCCTTTTTATCATGCCAATGCCCTCAGTTACATAACTTGCTCAGGCATAAAACTCCAGTTGTGGGGAAGTACCAGGACATGCTGACATAGGCCTGAAGGTATTTGTCTTTTCTGATGGGGAATAACTGGCTAAACCAAACCAATGTGAGAAGGAGCTATAACGTCTTAGAAGATGTCATAAACCATCAAAGATCCCCAAAGTGCCCTCAGATTCATTTCTAGGGCCTTCCACCAGAGGACTGAATGTGACCCACAGTGTTCCAACAGGCAGTGTTAAACTCCCACCCCAAGGGAGGTACCTTGGGTGTTCCTACCTGAAACTGAAAGTACTTTAACCACTGAACTATATGCTTCAGGGGCTTCCTCATCCCTGACAGATCAAGTCTGTGACCATCACTTAAACAAAGCAACAATCAAATCTCATTATTGGATTCACGGATATCTATGTATGCATAAACACTTGTCATTCTGTGTCATTTCACTCTAATCTGCCCCAAGGGATCAGTTACTCTCACCTTCAGGGGCAGGTTGTAACAACATTATAAAAAAGATAATTCTGCCATTTCTTACAGCATTTCTATACTGAGGATAAATATCAGACTTACAAACTTAGATACGTTTCTTGGAAAAGTTCAGAACTAACATTTGGTAATCAAGGCAAAATAATCAAAATAGTCTGTGATATGGGTTTGCTCCATTATCAGTTAATCAGAAACCCCCCTACTGCTAAAACTATTTTATATAACCTTTCTGATTAAGCAATTACAAGGCATCTCATTGAAAAATTGTCCTGTATTTAAAAATGGAAATAGTAAATACTTTATTCAACACCTGAAGAGCATCTATACTTCACTGCAGTATGAACACTCTGTCAGAACATGAGTAACAATGCAGCAGTTATGGACTGCTAATAAAAGGTCACAATAAAAGGAGTACCTTTAACTTAAGTAATTAATTCTTATTCTGCATTTATGGTCTTCACTTGGGGCAAGAGTTTATTGCTACATAGGCAAGTTTGTCACGCTTTCACTTCATCCTATTTACACTTCTTATATTTACTATTTATATTTATTATATTTATTTCCACTTTAATTATGCAGAGTCAAGCTTCACAGGGTTCAGCTAAAATTTCAACAACAAAAAATTTCTGTTATTTTTGTAAAATTTCAGCTGAAATACTTTGACCATTTTTGAAAACAACTGGATTAAAGATGTGTATACTTGCTTATATTAAGGGTGTTTGACAACATACACTTTGAGCTGTTTTAAGACAGCTACACTTTCTGAACATAGATTTAAAATTTAGCATATGAATGGCCTTGCATCAAGAATATGCCTCTAGCCATCTGCATGAAAATAAATACAGATTTTAACCATATTATGGCCACTTGGAAAAAGACTTTGGGAAGCCTTTATTTTCTACATTCCTTGGCAGAGAAACAAGATCTCCAGTTTGTCTCCAGTTCTGTTAACTTTTATCCTTCAATCTATACTAGAGATTTTTTTACCCAGAAAAGTACTAGAATTCTTCATTCTCCTAAGGTAAATTCCTTAAGAAGTCCACTGCCAGGAAGCAACTTCTAATACATATCCGTAGATTTGTAGAATGTCTGCTCATGGAGGAGAACTTTAATTTCTCCAGAAAGCATACTGTTCCCCAAAATATAATCTCTTAGCATGCTTTCTGAAAATAGTCTTTTTTAAGACTATTCCAACTTTGTTGCAAAAGTAGTGTTTCTTTGTCAGTAAGTGTCAAGAGTTGATCTCAATCTGTATCATAAACTCATAGAATTTTCAGCATAAAGCTCCCATTCTAAGAGCAGCATTCATGAACAACAATGTACAGAATGTAATGAATGTAATGAATAAAAAAGAAAATTCTATGGCAGGAAAAAAAAGAAACCAGAAAGAGTAGATGCTTATCATCTCATCCACCACAAGGCTGGAAGGTGCTCAGAGACACAGATTCATGCTATGTATTTAAAAGGAACAGGTCTCTTTACTTCCCTTTTCTCCCTTGTTCACTCTTTTGTTCCAAGCAAATGTAGAATAATGTGTAGAACCACCTCTGCAGGGAACCAAAAATACCAGAAAAGTGTGCTGAAATTGAGGTATATTTCCACAGAGGAGAAACTGTGAGCAGTACAAAGGGAAAAAAAGGGTTGACAAGTATATGTGAAAAAAGAGGAGGTCATCATCAGAAAATAGAAGAATAAGGAAAAGATAGGAACTTAATTTCAAAATGCATTGAAGTTCTGCAGCACTGAAAAAGGTATCATGATAAAATACAGAAGAGAGGAGAGACCTAAAGGAGACCTAAATAAAAACACATATTTCCTAAGTTTTACAATACAGATAATAAGGTCTAAAAATCAAACTAGGAGTATAGGAAACGTCATGATGGGCAAAAAAGCTGAATATCTCTCCCAATATTCTGTCACTGACATTGGTTATTACCAGACACCACGGACAATAGTATAAAACTCCACGTGGTATACAGCTGGGAATAATCTACCTATATGGAAGGTTTATTATTATTTATAATTCTATCAAATTGAAAAATACTACATTCAGATTAGACATGAAGAATTCTTTTATGATGAGGGTGGTGAGACACTAAAACAGGTTGCACAGAGAAGCTGCAGAAGCCCCATTCCTGCAAGTGTTCAAGGCCAGGCTGGATAGGATTTTGAGCAACTGGCCTAGTGGAAGGTACTGCTGGCCCATGGCAGGGGGGGTCAGAATCAGAAGATGTCATAAACTATCAAAGATCCCCAAAGGCATCTTTAAAGGTCCCTTCAAAACCAAAACATTCATGATTTTATTTCAATTTATGGACACTTACACCATAAAGCAAAATGAAAGTGATTCCCAATGCATGTATGTTTGAAGTTGCTGCTTTTGGTTTAATGTTGTCCCAGCCTGCAAGACATACATTCAAGAGCAAGTGACAGAGGCACTCTTCTCTGGGCTGGCTGAATGGCAGGGCCCAGAGACTGATGGCGAATGGTGCCACATTCAGTCAACATCCCATCCTTAGTAATGTTTCCCAGGGATGAGTGTTGGGGCCACTTCTGCCTACTATCTTTATTGATTTGGATGAAAGTACCATTAGCAAATATGCAGATGACGCCAAGTTGGGTTGGTGTTCTCATCTATTGGATGGTAGGTGGGCTCAGCAGAGGGACCTGGACAGATTGGATCGATGGGCCAAGACCAACAGTGCAAGGTTCAACAAGACCAAGAGCTGGGTCCTGCTCTTTGGCCACAACAACCCCATTCAGTGCTACAGCCTGGGGGCACAGTAGCCAGAAAATGACCCAGCAGAAAAGGACGTGGGGCTGCTGGTCAACAGCCACTAAACAAATGAGGCTGAATGCAGCTGCTGAATGCAGTGCACCCAGATGTCCACGAAGGCCAGTGGCACCCTGGCCTGTATCAGGAACAGTGTGGCAACAGGACCAGGGATGAAGCTCTTCCCCTGTACCTGGCACTGGTGAAGCCACACCTCAAATGCTGTGTCCAGCTCTGGGCCCAATTCAGGAAAGACACTGAGGTGCTGGAGCAACTCCAAGGAAAGGCAACAAAGCTGGTGAAGGGTTTGGAGCACAAGTTCTGAGAGGAGCAGCTGAGGAGCTCCCCTGGAGCAAAGGATGCTAAGGGGAGATCTTATGATTCTCTACAATTCCCTGAAAAGAGGGTGTAGCCAGGGGGTGGAAGGGGAGGGAGGTGTCAGTGTCTTTTCCCAGGCAAAAAGTAACAGGACAAGAGGACCTGTGTGAAGCTGTTGGACATTAGGGAGAATTTCTTCACCGTGATTAGATATTGGAATGGGCTGCCCAGGGAAAGGGTGCTCACCATCCCTGGAGGTGTTTAAGGAATGACTGGACATGCATTTAGTACCATGCCCTAGCTGGTGTTTGGTCATAGGTTGGACTTAATAATCTGATGATCCTCAGAGGTATTTTCAAACTAATTAATTCTGTGACTATGGGAAGTAAAATTTTACAGCATGTTATATGTCATAGAGATTGTACTTTGTATTTCTAGTGATAGAAATATGTGCATATATTGGATATTATCTAGTTAAATACTCAATTCTGAATAAAATAAATAAAACTCCAGTTGCTAAAAAATATTTCAGTGTTTTCTACAATTCAAAATAAAGAATATTTTTACCAGGTCTCTCACAGTAGTTTTCAAGAGACAACATATTTTCCATCTTTTCCTACAGTTCATAAATCTATTATCTAGGTAATTTTATACTTAGGTAAAAATGATTTCATTGCAGCACATAATATATATTAATAAGAATGTATGACTTCTTCTAATGTTCTTTTCTTTCTACTTCTGTCTTAACAATCATATAATTCCTGTTCTTCTTTATAATGAATCATACGCAAAGGTAAGGAAATAGCCAGTGGAGATGCACATCCATAAGAGATTTATGTGTGACTTGCATGATTTTAATAGAGACATCTTTGTCAATTTTTTCCTTTTTCCATTACCAACTGTAATTCTGCCAAATCTAAGTGTTAATCTCCTATGGCACAGAGCATAAGCAGAGGCCATACAGGTAACTGCAGAAAGGCTAAAATCCTCATAGACTAGTTCCAGTTTTACACAATAAATAACATTTTCACATATAAAATGATGCCACTTACGGTTGAAAAGCTACCCCATAAGTACTTACATCACTAAGCAGTACTGTGAGATCATTTTCCCTGACATTCTGCAGTTCTACTGCTGCAAACTGAATTTCACTCCATTTTCTGTCATGCTTTGTAATAGTTTTGCACTGTAGCTCACAGTTGTCCATGCGGTTGGGCTGTACCCTCCACTGCCCACCTGCCTGTCCCCCTTTACCCAGTTCTTTGCCCAATTTTCTCAAAACTCCCTGCAGGTCATTCCAGCTGTAATTTTCATCCGCCCCCCTTGTCTATTCAGTTCTAGTCCTGCCTTCAGCTCTGCTCTCACATCTGGCCAAGAAACCACTCCTGGACACCTTGCTCTGACCATTTTTCAGTAGTAAATACAAGTCAAGAAAAGTTGCAAAAGGGCCTTGCAGTACTTAGTGATTGGGGTATAAAAATGAAGACAACATTTAATGTGGATAAATTTAAGCAATGCATAGCGAAAAACAACAAAATAATTCTAATTTTACAAACAGGGATTAGTTCTCAGTGACAAAGTCTTAGGTTTACAAATAGCTGAACTAAACTTTCATCTCCCCAGAGGGATTAACGGAGGGGGAGAGAGGAAACCACTTCTTATCTCAGGCTCCAACTATCCATTTGGATTGAAATATTTGTACAGACAGTTCGCCAATAAATAGCAGTCAATTCACACACTTCAGACAGGTACTGATGCTCCCAAATATCATCTGTTTTCTGCATATTTGCAGACAAAAGGTGCAACAAATTCACTGGAGGTCTGTGCACTGTTTCCTGATTTTGTTGAGCTACAGCTCAGAATGTAATTTGTTCAGGTTTCTGAGAGAACTAGTAGACAGACTGGAAGTGCTCACTCTGCTAGGGTTACCACAAAAAAAGACACAAGAGCAACATCAGGCTTATAATCATATCCACAAGCCACAATCTTAAGTGCTATGAAACCTGTTCTTGTTTTATTATGATGCTTTATTTGCAAACTCTCCTTACACTACAGTCTGCAGCAGAGAGCCTACTACTAATAACTATATGGAAAATTTTATCCTAAAATACAAGTAAAAATTCCTATATGGAAATATAAACAACACACACTAAAAATTTTAAGATCTTTGGAGTGTGTGCAAGGTGCTATCATGCAGGAGGAACTTTTGAGTTTTGCCTCAGGTTGCTTTGTGGCAATATGCAACAAGATGTTAATGTGGAAAAAAAAAAGTATTTTCTCCAGAGTTACAGAAAAGTGGCTTATTCAACCAAGACTAATTACTGGAGGTTAACCTATAGCAACTGCTACAAAACCTAGCTATTATAAAAAATTGTGACACCTGACTGACGTAGTTTATGAGATATTTCTCCATGAAAGAGAGTACTGTTTATGGTCTGTGATAATAATATCTGTTTTAAAAAAGGATTTCTGATACTTGTTTTTGAATATATTGTTTTAACAAATACATTGGTAAGGCCAAAAAAATATTTAAGTTTCTCAAAATATTCACGTAAAAAGAGTCTTCATTATAGCTGTGATTTAATCTGTCATTTTGCTCCCCTAAATAAACATTTCTGTTACTCTTCTTAAATCCTTCATGTCCATAAAGATTTCTGCTCTTAACATTTTACCTATTTTTATGCTTGTATTTCTCCTCAGTTTCTTTCCCAAATTCCCCAGTCTTGGGAGCAGATGCTGAGGCACCAATGACTCACTAATCTCAAGGGGTTTTTTATCAGGAACAAAAATAAAGTCTATGAACAGTTCCACATTTACCAGCCTTGGTCGTACTAGAGAACCAAGAAAGCTCATTAAAAAAAAAAAAAAAAAAAAAAGAGGCAAAAAAGCAAAAAAAAAAAAAAAAAAAAAGGCAAAAAAAGCCCTCTCTGTGTATATTAGAATAGACCTACTATCTCAGAGCAAGGACAGAGATCTCCACACTTTATCTTTTTATTACATCAGGAATAAAACAATATTCCTTTCCCGCACCCACTAATACCAGTATGTAAAAACAGACATAACACTAGTTACACTAAGTTGTACTTGTAAGATATTTCAGAACTTCAGGGACAGGTTCGAAGGAGAACTCCCCACTAGCTGCCACACGTGCAAAACTGTAACTTTGTTTTAGAAAATTAGCAAACAATCATACAAACCAGTTTTGTTTCCCTGTAAAGCAGGGGACGGTATGTAATTAAAGAATCTTTTTCTCTAGCCCATACTTTCACTAAAAAACTGAAGTATCTCAATATTTTCTATTCGATTTTTGCAAAAAAAGTCCATTACCATAAAGTACTTGAAACTTGAAACCATGCTTTATACCATTCCCAAGTAGGACACAATGAGAAGATTAGGTGGGAAAAAAAAAAAAAAGAAAAAAAAAGAAAAAAAGAAAAAAAAAGAAAAAAAAAAAGAAAAAAAAAAGAAAAAAAAAAAAAAAAAAAAAGAAAAAAAAAGAAAAAAAAAAAAAAAAAAAAAAAAAAAAAAAGGTAAGCCATCAAATGCTGTAGGAGAAAATCAGACTGTGTAGAAGATCTTTCTCCTTATTATTCCTCCAGAAATATTTAAACGTTACAGGTTTAAACCTTTGCAGGTCAGACTCTGCCTCTCTGACTGGGATTCAGATGATTTTAAAATTCATTTTTCTACTGAAGAGCTGGTTTATGAGTTTAGGAAGCCTCACCCCTTTAAAGTGTTATTGTCTCCTGATTCCACCTTTATGAGAACCTCACTTCTAAGAAGGAGGTGGCTTGCCTGGGATTTAGCTTAACACCACACTCCAGCACGTCAATCAATGCAGTTGTCTGCCTGTGAAGTAGGAAGACACTGTATTTCCCTCCAAGACAAAAGACATCTACTCAATGAAACTGAAGGTGTGATTTACCAGGCCTAAGTAAGCAGAACTTCTCTCCAGCCTTCACTGAGAGAAGTAACTGGTTCTGCACTGACTATACTGAGAGCACTGACATCTAGCTCATACATGGGTAGACAGTTTTGAGTCCTAGATTAAGCTCTCTAAATTCAAACTGAAAACCTATCTCGTTTCAAAACACTTAACCTAAATAAAAGATTGCCCTCCCAAGCCCTTCAACACAGAAGAAGTCTCATTTTTTCTCACTTCACTTGCTAGAAGAGAATTTACAAAACATAGCCTTGCAAGTACTTAGACAATGCATCTAAGCACTCTTATAGCTATGAATTTTAGTAATTTACCACAGAAGAATCCAATATCTGAACCCAGCCCACCTGTGTTTCCTGTAGCACATTCAATTCAAAAGGCAACATAAGCTGTCCCTTTTCTTTAGTCTCACCTTCAAGGAATTTTAGAACAGGCATATAACTTGCCTTTCTCTTGGGGAAATGTATGGACACTCTGCTACCTGCTTTCCTACAGAAGGGTTACAGCACAGCTGCTGGATCTCAGGTGCAGATCATTCAGGAGACAACAGGCAGGTGAAACGTGGAACAAGCTTCTTCTCTTAGTGAAAAAAGAAGTTCATAGTCATTAAATAACAGTACATTACTTTCTATTTTGTTGCGTAGGATGGGATGAATTTTGCTTTTAAAAGGCCACTGATTTTTTAAAAACCTGAAAATATTATGATTAATGCTATATTTGTGAGTCTATATTTTTAGGCAACTTTTTTTCCCCTGAAGATTGAACGCAGTCATCAGCTGTGGTTAAAAATGCTGTTCTGTAAATGTGCAGAGACTTCAGAATGCATTTTTAGTGTGACAGAAGGTCTTTACTTAGTAGAAATCAGGACTTAGCATTGAAAATGCACATGGTAGCTGTATAAATAATAAATTCTACTACTATAATTACTTGCCATCTTATCCTTCACAAAAAAAATTTAGAAAACTTTCTACATTGAACAGCACCTTAAAGGACAAGGCAGGTTGCCAGGCAGAGAGTAAAGCTAAAAGAGTATAGTGGTTTTAGTCCTCTGTACAAAGCTGTGTGACCAAGGATCGTTCCTCCAAAAACTCTGTTGGATTATCAGCAAGTCACATTTATATACCCAGCATGTAATCATTTCACTTTATTAGATGGCTGTAGTGAGAGCACTTATTCTTTAACCCTGTGATCCATTAAAATTCAAAATACATTCAAACAAGAAGAAATCAATTAATTTTTCTAAAGCATATTTAAAATAAATCTGTAAAATGTTTCCTTATGTGCCTTTTATGGAACGTCCTTGTGATTATATACATTTCACTTTGAAGAAGTCTATACAGACCCTTTTGACAGGAATATACACAAAGATCACTTTAAGAAATCTGCCTTTCTAATTTTTTATAATCATATGCTACAGGAATCATAAATTTAGCACCAATGTCTACTAGGGCTCTTTTCTGCAGCCAGAGAATTGGTGAGGAATCAACCTTTATGGGCGACAACTCTAAGCTCTCAAGCCTAGTAATTGGACCTATGCTTCTGCCTAAATTATATTTAGTCTAGTTCAGTGCCTTTAATTTTACGTTTTACACTACAGCTCCATATTGCATTTCTAATCATTACTTCACCCCAGCTTTTTAAAATCTCTCACAGCTCCATGCTACCAGCTGTTGTTTTCTTTCCTAATGCACTTCACTTGAAAAAAAACCCAAAAAAACCAACAAAAAAACTACACCCAACAAAAACCTCCCAGATTTAGATTTCTTTGAACCTTATCCTTACTCACTGCTTTTCAGCTCCTGAAATAAATGGAAGTAATAATTCTGTGCTTTAAATTCAGTAATACTTTAGGACTTAAACCTGATAAGGAAATTGAACGAAGTGAGTGACAATACTGTGATGTCATTTGGGGGCACTGATCTGATGACATGACTGTCATCTGGGGACATTGATCTAATTTCTTTAAATTTGCATAATTTGGACTCTATTTCAGTATAGAAGTTCATATTTATAGGTGAAATAATACTTTTCCAGCTACCTAGCTCAGCCAGATCAACCAACTCTTAAATGAAAGTTAAAATATATCTCATCTATACTTCGTTCTAGTTCAATCATTCTATAGATTTAATTTAAAAAGTAACAACAAAAACCAACTCCCAATGACAAAATAAATAGAAAAGCTTATATTAAACAGACTTTTTTTTAAATCACTTTATGTTATTTGACATACAGAAAACATCAGCTGCACAGCTTTTGTTAATATACATGCACAGCTTTTTGTGAACCCTGAATACTCAATAACAAATTTCAAATTATCAGCACATAAAATGCTGTATTACAGTTTGCTGTAGTTACAGGAGAACTGTAAAAGTTTGACTGACACTTGTACGAAGTCACAGAAGCTAGCTTGCAGGCTTGTCTTTTTTTCAAAAAAACCCCAAATTTTAAGAGTGCATTAAAGCCTAAAAGCCTAGGATCTAAAACAGGTCTGCAAAATGTATTCTGCCATAAACTTTTTAAGGCTGAAGAAAAGTAAAGGACAAGTGAACTTTTTCAAATCTTAACAAACAAAAAAGCTTAAAGAAACCATATATGAAGCAGTCTGTAAAATTTTCTGCCTGTGACTTCACAAAAACATGTACTAAATTCTTGTATTAAAGCTTAGTGTGCTGATTAAAAAATGCGTACTTAAAATAAAAAACAAGTTCTATCAAACTTTTTTCAGTTTTCCAACAAAGAACACACATTAATCCACCGTTTTCCATTTTCATATATACTGCAGAACTAGTATGCACTGAAATTCTTAGCTTTTCCATAGTTCCTGGGCATCACTTCACAAGCACAAAGAGGCAGTAAAAATTATTGTCTTTGTACAAAGTCCTAATGACTGCTAACTCACAGTAATGCAGTTTTTCTGTTGTTTGGGGTATTTTACCAGAGAATGGGAAGTTACTTTTTATTATTAATTACTTTATTATAATTACTTATTAAAACGAATACTTTTTCTTCCATCAGTTTTCAGCTGTGTAGCATGGTGTAAAGGCTGAATCAAATGTCTCAGCATAGAGCTAAGGACTTAGCTGGTAGGAGAGGTAGCATAAAACATATGCAGGATTTGAAATTACTTCCAGATTTAAAAGATGCATATTTCCACATTGTTATGAGATCCCTAGAGCTGACTGTAATTCTAGTTTTCAAGTAACAGGTACATGTTTCTGTGTTATGATGTAAGCAGCTGAGTCTAACTCTCTTCAGAGAAGGGAATGGGGAGGAGGGAAAAAGGCAAGCCTGTTTAGTTAAAACAGTACTGTTTCCAGTAAACAGAGCCTACTATGTTAAAGCAGAACCAAGAAATGCTCTCTAAGGAAAGATTTTATCTTTGCAAGTGGACTTCCAAAAAATGTTCCTGCACAATTTTCCTAAGTAGTAGCTATAGACTATGTGTTGGGAATTAATATAAAATTGTGGCTTTATCTCTAAACAGGAGTATTATCAAAATACCAGCTCTGATCTTGTAAGTTTCATGAGAACATTCCAAAGAATGATTTTGGCAACATATTTTTTACGTTTACAGCCCTAAAACACCTGACAGATATTTGTATAAACCTACAACTTTTTCCAGATAGGTTATCTCTAGGAAATAAAAATCTTATTATTATTTTCTTTGGATGTGTCTCTGTATGTGGCAGTTTGCTCAGGAGCATTTCTTTAGGCTTGCCTAATTTTGAAAAGACTTAATTCCAGCATTCTAGCTTGCTTTTTCTCTGAGTTGTTTCTTAGTGCTAGAGCTCATTTGCTTTGAGTATGAAGTATCATGGGCAATTGTCACATGATAAACTACTGTTTTCATCCATCAAATATTAAAGCTGCTCACTACTGACCTTGAGCAGCACTTACACTGCCAGAGCCATGGCCCTTTTCTAAGTCAGCAGGGTACAGCTGGCACAAATTCAGCCAAGCAATCAGATTCATACCCCTTCACAAAAGTTAAGTCTTTTAAAAATGCTGTGTCTCACGTAGCACAACCAGAGGCTTGACCACGCTTGAGAAAGGTGTCCAACACCTGACTGCTCCTATCAAGGAGTATTACCTGCTCACATTGATTTGCAGCAAAGTATTTCTCAGTAAGCATTTCCACTTAACATTTACTCTCATGGAACCTGTGTAGTGGGAGATATTTACGAGTTGCTTTCAGCTTAAAAATAAATCACCTCTAATTCCTCTAAGCGAAATCAATCAAAAGTCTTTAAAAAATGGACTGGTTGTTTGGTCGATTCTGGCAGAAAAGTAAACAGCACTTCAGCTTTTCTCCACCATTAAGGTCTAAATGGCCTAGAAAGTAAATCAATATCTCCAGTCAGCCCTCTGGCTATTGTTTAGCCAGTAGATATGGATTTTCTCTAGCTTACTGCACTCCTTTGGGACTAACCTGTAATCTTCAGAGAGTAATAATAAGTTCATTATCTAGTTCAGCTCTCTGTTGTACATTTAAATGGACCACATCCATCAGCAGCACTTGTTAAAGTTAAAGGACAATGACATCCCATTCAACCTATTTCACAATGAAATACTTGCGATACCTGATGGAGAAAATTATTATAAAAACCTTATTTGTTGTCAGGTTATTAAAAATGAAATATCACAAATGAGTTAAACAGTAAATAAGGATTTTTCCTTATGTAACATTGTTTCTTTGTTAATGAGTTAAATTGTGGTAAAGTTTATTTGTGTCATACATCATGCAATCTTTCATTATTCATATCAATCTGTTTCAAATATTTCTGGTTAAATACCACTAACAAAGCAGGCAGCTGTCAGAACCAATCAGTACTTTTTTATTATTCTTGAGCTACCAGATGTTTGCTGGACTAAAAGGATTTCCCCCCCACTCTACCTAGAAATGCACAAGAAATCTCTCTCATTTTAAAACACTGAAGTTTTAAAGGGCTCCACTCTCAGATCACAGGACCCATGCTCTGCTCTCAACCAGAAAGTTACAGCCTCTGATCTGAGCACTCTGTTTTACTGTGTACACACATTTCATCTGACAAACATATACATTCCATCACAGCATGACAAATAAAACATTAATTTTACAGCTTTTACATGGAATATTAAAAAAAATACCAACCAGCAACTATTCTGTAGATGATCTGAGTATTAAAAAAAAATACCGAGCATTACTACTAACTAGTTGCTATGATTAGTTCTATACTGTAAATTACACACACATAGAGTGCTGTCTGCTGGGGAATGTGCTGCATTTTATCTACAGCCTCATACTCAGCTCTCAGAGGGGTTACAGGAATATTCATAAAAATCACAGCCACAACTGCCACAAATTCTTTTCTCTAATTCAAGAATTATCAGGAAGAATGAAACATGAAAAGGATGGGGACTGTGACTATTCAGGAAAGGGGCTTGAAGAGCAATAGCTTCTATAATAAGCTTTTTTTCTTTCTGAAATGCCTATCTGGATTTCAAACACATTTAGGTGAGTGACAGTCTTCAAATCAAAAGGAGAGCTGACAGAGTCCTAAATAAAGATTAAGGAATTGATCCTTAAAATGGATCTTCTAAATTGAGAGGTTAAGTCCAAACAGCAATGTTATACAGAAGGACAAATGGAACTTCATGACATTAGAAATTCCCAAGATGCAGCTTCAGTTTTCAGTGAGCTGCTGCTGGAATTGGGATCACCACTAGGTGACAACTGGAGAGCACCCACAGTTCCCCAGCTCTGGGGACAGCTCTGCTCTGTTCTAAAGGAATTCACTTGGTTTGGTGTTTTTAGATCTCTCCACCCAGCATTATAATGAAAATCAATAGAACGTAAGTTCCTAAGTACACGTTACTTTGAAAATATCTGTTAATATTGTGTGAAATAAGGCTTATACACTCTAAAAATGCAGCTTTAAGGTCTTCTCAATGTCACTAATTTTTGGCAGAGAAAAAGTGGAAAGACAAGTCAAAGAAATCAAAGCCATAGAATGCCTGAAAAAGCATCCCAGAAGGTGTCCTTCCAAAATTCTTCACAAATGTTGGTTCTTGTACTCACTCTTTTAGTATGGAAGTCATAAATCAAAAATAAATATCTCCTCTATTTTTTCACAGGACTTGAGAGTTCACATTATCCCCAAGTGATGCAACCAATATTCTAGGAGAGCTTATTTGTTTGCTTTTGGTATTGTTACTGCGGGATACTGTTCCCCTCATTAGGTTTGTTCTCATGGACCTGTAATGGCATTGACTTGTGAGACAATTCTTTCACCAGCTCATTATAATGACTGATAAGCACTTGTATTCTTCATTCCTAGATCAAATCTACTTACTTGCAGCTTCTGTGCCTTTAGATACCTTCATCTACTAAAACAAACAACCTTTTACAATTTTTACAAATGCGTAAGATTTCATGCAGATACTTGCTATGGTCATCTCATAATTTAATCTTCTCCTTTTTATGATGAATGAAGTATTCAACTGCTTTTTGTCTTCTTCCTTAAAAATTTCTTTCTTTAAAAATTTTTTCAGCTTTTTCAGAAACCTTTGCAATTTTCAATGTTCTTTTTAAATACTGGGAATTAGGATTCCATAGAACAGCACTACTCTCATGAACACCACATGAATTTTAAAGAATCACTCTCCTACATCTCACTCCCCTGTTCATAAAGCCAAAGCCCTTATCTCATCTTCAAGCCAAAGAATCGCACTCAAAATCTCCTGTTCAGCTCATTATCAGGCATGACTGTCTAGTACTTTGCTAAGTCATTGCTCTCTAAAATAAAAGTTCATCATTCTCCCCATGATCCAGCTCTATGTTTTCCAGATATTTGATCCTCCATTTAGCTATTTTTAAAACAATTTACCCATACAACTGTTGACATTTCTCCAATATTACTTAATGTTCTTCTAATTTTTATATGACAGGTTTGCTTTCAACGTTTTCTTACAGCTGTCTGACAGAGACATTATGTTCTACTGTAAGAAATAACTAAAGTCTGTATAAACTGGCCATAAGAATACATAATAGCAATTATTTCTACAAATTAGCTGGTGTAGACATGAATCCCACACCTATAAGCAAGTACTAGAAACAAAATAAAATGAATTCTCTCTTTCATGTAGCATATTACAGACTCCTTCCAGTCAATATAATTTTAATTTCCTGTTACGTTGAAAAGTGCTGAAATCTAAATGCTGTTAAAGAAATTAAAACCTTTAAGATATCTCTTTGATATAGTATCTTCTGTGTTCAGTTCTGTATCCTTACCTCATTCCTATTTAATGCTAGTTTTGTGCAGGAACTAAATCCTCTACACAATCTGCGTTATTTGATAATTATTTTAATCATAACCTAATAGCTAGTAAGGAAACTTACACCCTAACATCTTGTATCTAGAATGAAATCTGACCCTTCTAATTCAAAAATCAAAATCACGCCAATTTCAATTAGGTCAGTGTCTCAGTCTTGATCTTTCATGGGATTAGCAGAATGCACTCTTGAATCTGATTTTAGCATTCTTCTTTCCTTTACATAATGCACATTTGTAAAACTCTTTTTTTCCCTTTGGTTTTAGCCAGACAGCAAATATATATAAAAAAAAAATCCATTTGGTTATTTTTAAGTGTTAAGAAAATGAACTCTGTATAAACATTCTCTTATTTTTTCACTTATCTGCTTCTTCAGTCATTCAGGACTAGAGCAGAATGTTTTACCCAAATTCAAGGACTCCAGAATGCAACATCTTTTCAAAATTTTGCTGATGAGGTGTCACAAGATACCCAAAGTTACGCATAGGTAAAAGTAAAGGATTGAATGTTCAGAGCTGATCACCATTTTCAGTTGATCAACACATGAGTGGAAATTTTATGTTACAGATAAAAGAGAAAAGGAGGACTCTCACCAGTGTACATAAAGCACTACGGCATCAACAGAACAGGAGCACTGTGAGAGTTGAAAGTCATCAAAAGAATTGATTGCCAACAAATCATCCTGATGGAAATTGTTTAAAAGAGAACATAAACAGACTTTTCTTAGTGCAAAGATTCACAAGTAGCCCAACTGCAAGATGCACCTCTTTTTCTTTGCTACACGTAGAGAATTTGAGAGAGTGGCATTTACTCTGAGACCAGCAGTGTGCTCCTAGGGGGCTGCCTAGAGCTGCACAGCACATCCTGACAGCCTTAAAGCACCGAGCGAGATGTCGCCATGAGAGGTGATTTTAACATGGGGCAAGATGGGACAAAAGCACCTAAACTGCAACTCTCCTGTGATGTTCAGCACTTGGAAGCATGCCATTGAACTTGAGAGACTTCCTAATTTGCTAACATTACTCTTTTGAAAGAATTTCTCAATTACATGACATGGCCTTGGAATAAGGTGCTTGTGCAGGTCACGTGGCAGGCTTTTGCTTTCAAGGGACTAAAGAAGTTTTTGTAGCTGAAAATATGACTTTCCTTTGGCATTAAGGTCTCTGTTGAATGCAATGCAGTGTCCTGGCCTGGGACACTGTGTGTCAAAGTTTGATTGGCCATGGGCTTTTGGAACAAGAGGTTCTATTTTATGATAACAGAATGAAAGCTAATCCAAGTAAACATAACGAGCTGGTAAGGAACAATGAGACGAGGGGATCCATGTAACTCATCGGTGAAGAAGAAAGCACAGGCAGTCCCACCATGAAAGGAGAAGTTCAGGGCATCCAGCAGAGGCCAGCAAGGTGGCTGAGGCGGCTGCATTTGTCCTTTGTGAAGAGATGTAGAGGGTTCTGAGCTTGGTTAAGCCTGAAGAAGAGGCAGGGAAAGAAATAACAGCCTGCTGGTGCCCACAGAACTGATCCAGGCTCTTCACAACAATGTATGACGGAAAGGAAAAGGGGGCATAAATTGAAATAAGATCTGATAGGACACACAATTTTTTTTTTTGATGGACAGCTGAAGGCAGAAGAACAATTTGACTACAAAGGTTGTACAGTCTCCACCCTCACAGATTTTCAAGGCCAGACTGCAAAAAACCTGAGCAAACTGGTTGCCTCGTAGTCGACCCTAGGATCTGGGCACAGACATGGGAGAGACCTGAAATCCAGGATATTTAACAGCTCTGTCACTATCAGCAGAACTGGGAATTAAGATAGCAGGGCCCTGTGTAAATCTAAAAATCTACACACATGTCTAAGAGATTCCATCAGTATTAGACAAGAGTAGAATCAAATACTAATTCTGTTTAGGGAAAACAGAATTACCAGGAGGTATCAATGACCTTCAACCTCTACAGGTGGTACAACAGGAAAAAACTAACAAGATGAAAACCATCCAATATTCCAGAAAACAATCTGCTAATCAACGTGTTATTGATTCCTTGTTTTTGTCAAGGTCATTTAACGTTCTAAAAAATGATCTCACACTAAATCTTTATAGAAAAAGTGGGCTAATTTGATTTACAAAGTAAAGTGCTATTAATTATGGAAGACAGTCAATAAAAAAGCTGATTCCTCTAAACACAATGCAGATCTTATGGCCTATGATTTATGATGATGATTATAATGGCAAAATATTTGTAGTTCTCACTATCATCTAACTTGGATTAGCTGCAACAAAAGATTCAGATAAGATATAATCAAGCATCAGTACAAAGAGCAGAAGGAGAAAAACCTTTAGAGCAGGAAAAGTAAACATCTGGATTAAGAGCAGTATGCAAAAACAATAATGTGGCCTATTGTTCCTTTTCCAACATAGGCACACAAACCTCTGCTTTTTAAATATCAGAGCCAGACTTCTGTCTTGCTGCTGCTGTTTCCTTTGAGTTACAGTCCCTAAATGTCTAAGTTACGTAACGAGACATCTCAAGGGTGTGTAGCACTCATCTAAAAGGATGTACTCATTGCAAATTGTCCCATTCCAGATTATTAGTATGTCAATAAAACCTAGCAGCTTCTCTGACAACTAAGGCAAGTCTTGAATTTTACTAAAAATGCCATATGGGACGTAAAAATATTCAAAGGCCTGATTCCTTTTTAACAAAGGCATATTATTTAAACCTTAAGGTTAGAAACAGAGATTTTAATTTATATTATTTAACATTAATTATGCCATAAAGCAGAAATAAAAATATAAAAGATAAGCCAAGAAAGAAGAATGAGAAGAACAAAAAAAATGATTTACAGAAGTCAATCAATTTTAGATTAAAGAGTAGAAAAATAGAGAACTTGGAAATTCATATGCATGTATCACAATGTATGCAGTTTTCCTTTCTCATTCTTTTAAGTTTGCAAAGTGAAAATGGGATAATTCACACTTCTTAAAATAATTGTTTCAGGCTGCCAACACACAGAGAGAAATAGTATTGCTCATGCCAGGCCATGTTTTCAAACATTTTCTCATAGTCACAAGATTTAAAGTATGTTTCACTTACTGACACAATCAAAGAGCTTCAAAAATCAACATCCATAGCTCTTTTAATACATGTGTCTTAATTCAGCCTGGATTTTACATCCATTTCTTTAACACAGCTATTTATCCTGCAGGGTTTATAGAAAAGAGAAGCAAATTTTGAAAGGACTTATCAAACTTCAGCCTACCAAAATAATCTTCCTTTCTGCACAAACAGCTGTTTGAAGAAAGTATCATTAATGTATAGTTGCAAGATGCTGGAGAAATAGTCTATCCTATGCCTAAAACTAAAAGCTTTCATCATGTTTGCTTTGTTTTCATGTGAAGAAAATGGCACTTAATTTTGACAATCTGTCATTTTTCTAGCATGTTCAGAGAGTGGTTGGACAGAGCAGTACTTTTATGTTTTCCATCAAAAACCTTACGATGCAGAACTGCTTGTCTTCTATTAGAGTCCTTGTCAAGCTCAGTGAGCTGTTTAGGCTGAGGGAGGACTATGTCATATTGTTTCAAGCTCACATGTCAGCAAAGAGAGATATAGATCTGGTGGTTTCTACCAGCATTAATGCTTGCTTGTGCATTCATATATAGCAGCTATCTTTGTTTGCAAGCTGCAGTTGGACAGTGCTGTAGTGCCAGTACGAACAATCCATAAAAGCCTCCATTTTCAAGGTAAGGAGGGGCTACCTGGCATATTCTCCACCACCCTGCTCTTCTGGAGCAGCTGTTTGTGCCTGTAAAAGCACAGGGACAAACATGGAGTACAACACTGAGAAGCCCAAACACTGCAAGTTGATAGAGAGTTGTCAAATCACTTACAAAATGTTATTCATCAGCTCTTATTTTTAAGTCTAATAGAAAGTTGTATTTTTATTTTTCCATGGATTCAATTTTCTTTTGGCTCTTCAGTAGTTATGAATGTCAGATAATTTCTGAAAACTCTCCCCAAAAAATTTATCTGCAGTTTGTTTGCAACTTTATAAAGTTGTATAGTTGCAAAATGTCTCCTTTCTAAATCTTTCTCAAGGTCTTAAAATTGTTTTAAAAACCCAAATAAACAAATAAACAATATACACTCTATTGTTTCATAAAAAAAGAAGAAAAGGTTAGAAAATCACTCATTATAGACTGAGCACAAGAGGGACCTAGGACACCCAAAAATATTCCTCTATTATTAGCAAGAAACCTGAAAGTATGTAATAATTTTGCATTATACATCTAAATAAACACAAGAAGTTATTTTCTGGCAAATATGTAACCTCTTTTGGCTTTCTACCAGAAATAACGTTAATTTGAAATTCATGCATCATTCTTTCTGGTGTTAAACCTCTACACAAATGATACTTTAAACAAATTTACAAATAGAAAGATGACATAACTTCTCGATTTAAATCTTTGTGAACTAGAGCTCTGAAGTTACCTACCATTCTTTGATGTCTTCTTGAAGTACAAAATAATCAGTTTAAATTAATTATACAAAATTACAGATGATATAATGTTAAAAATGAATTGATGTAACTTACATCAATCAAACTGCCATATGTTTCTAAGATCTATGTGCCTTCTAACTGCACAGTAGTCTGTGCTTACATCAATAGCATCTCTTACATGTGAGCTCAATCCCAAACTCAAGTCCAGACCCGCCTTCTTTCCAAACTATTGCACAGAGACATCTGTGGGAGACCTCAAGGGAAAGCTGTGGCTGTTTCTTGTTTCTGGACTCACAAATAACTCACCCAGATGCCTTCTCAGAAGCTGAGATTTGACAAAACTTACAGGAGCACAGAGTAGTAGAAGGATGTGTTCAGGACAAAGTAGAGCCTAGCCCATGGCAGGGTCTGTGCTCCACAGAGTATGCAGGGTATGTACAATATGTACACAGTAAAGTCTAAGATGGCAAACTAGCACTGCCAGTGCACATCAGTTCCCTAGGGCTGCATGGTAAAGCTGTGCACACACCAGGGCTGTCTGATATGTCATTTAGTCTGTTGTTACATCCTCAAGTCATACCAGAGGTTTGAAGACCCTCTCAAATTGGAGCACTACTCAGCCATGCTCTGCATCCCACAGGTTAGAAACACTTTCCTAACTGCCTAGGAATACATCTTCCAAACAAATGCAGCGACTTTGAAGACAGTTGTCTTACAGAGATCGGGTACTCCAGGTACTCCAAGCCATCCACTAGGCTTATTTGAAGTTATTTATGAGCATAATTTTGAGAACCCATTTTCCAAAGTGACTAGATGGTCACAACGGCAAAAAAATTCCAATTTTTATGGGAACATTTTTGTTGCCATTCTTATTATTCCTACAGCAATGCAAAACCCCTGTCATGGAATAAGACACCATTGTGCCAAAAACACGAAACAAAAAGATGGTCTATGAATCAGAAATGCCTTACATTTAATGGAAATATAGAGTTTGGGCTTTTTCCACATTATTGATCAGATAAAAGGCTTCCATTCTCTGAACGGAGAAAAGATTTTTGAGAGAATACCTAATATTATTATTTCTTATTTAATGGTGTATTCCAATTTGAAATAGCAGTACTGCCAACTTTAATACAAAAAAAATCATGCACTGGGGCTCAAAAGCATCAGATTGGAAAAAAATACATTTGCGTGTTTTATATTTGTCCTTTGTTACTTTGCCTAAGGGAGCATTCAAACCATAACATTAAAAATTCTCTACCACAAAAAGACAAAACCTTCACATTTGAAACTGCAAGTAAGCTTTTCTGATGAGGGATTTAGGATTGAGACCAGAAATATTCGAACATACCAACATTTTAAATAAAAAAATAAATACTATTTGCCAATATCATAATCAAAAAGCCTGTGTTCAATGAATCACTTTTAACTCAAAGGCAGCCTTGTAAAGTCCTCGGGTAAGACTTCCTATTTGCATAGGGAGCTTTTGCAAGGAGCAGGTCAAGGTTCATATAAAAAAAGAAAAAAAAAAAAAAGGGGAAGAGGGGAAGCACACCAAGGACGAAGGACGACAACAGTAACATTTTGTGGTACTTGAGAGGATAGCACTCTCCTCCAATTTGCATTTACTTCACATTTATTTCTCTCTTTATTTTTAAATGGTTGGAGATGATTATCTAATGGAACATGTTGTTTAGAAAAGAGATTTAGGAAGCTGAGGTGAAGAAGTTAAGATATGGTATCCGGACAGATTCAAACCACACCTGCAAGGATAAAATGCCAGTCAGATAGTACTTTGATAAAAACAAAGCAAAGAGGTGGTATTTCTTTTTATGATCAAAGATTAAGAAGAGACACAGCCAGTCAAGACAAAAGCCAGTATTAGTTTTCTGTGCCTCATGTCTAGGAACACAGTGAAATGTGTTTCATTATTTGCCTAAATTATCCATGACAAACAACCTACAGTTTTTTAACATCAATGCCAAACATCCCAGAGAGGGAACACACCTTGGATATCAGCCAAAGAACCCAGCATTTTAGCCAAAAATTATATATACCCATGACCATCCATGTTGGAAGCTCCATTCACTGCAGTGGAGGAAGGGAAGATGGGTGGGGGGGAAGGAAGGAAGGAAGGAAGGAAGGAAGGAAGGAAGGAAGGAAGGAAGGAAGGAAGGAAGGAAGGAAGGAAGGAAGGAAGGAAGGAAGGAAGTTAGTTCTGAGGCCTGTTGCTACACCTAACCTCAAGATTATTTTTATTTCTTTTTGAGTTTTACCAGTAAAATTATTATTTTGTAGATGAAGTTAATATTCAGTAGCAATGATCTGAAATGCAGACAAAGGAGAGAATTTTGACTTGTTGAAACAGCTTCCAAAAACCAGTCAGCTTTTGAAATTTCATGAGATTCTGCCCCATTAGATATTTCTACATGTTATGATGTACACTTAGAGGGAAAAAAGCATCATCAGATTACAGCAAGGACTTACACCAAGGATCTATGGATGAAAATAAGGAGAGACCCAACTGCTTCACAGCAAATAAAAACAGAAGCATGCTATGATGTTATGCTGCATGCACTGCCTGGCGTTCATTCAGCTCACTGTAGCTGAAAAATAGCTGTGAGCATCTATGTTCCATTAACACTATGTTAATTATTATCATTGCCTCATCAGTAGTTTGTTTACGACAGCTCTGGGTGACAAGGATACTGAGATGCTCTGTTAAAGCCATCACCTGATGAGATTTTTATAGGCATAAGATCTTTCTTTCCCTTAGTCAGCTACATTACAAAAATCACTGTTTCATTAAATGCAAATAATATTGCCTGCCTTTGGCTTTTTATAATAACCCTGATCTGGCACTGCATTAACTGGTTTCTTCACTAAGTGAGGATAAGCTAATCTGTATCTTTTCTGAAGAAATTCATGTTATAATAGTAAACCATCAAATGGACATGTGGAAGCTTACTTAATAGATCTTTTATTTCTGATTCTCTCATGTATGAAAGATATAAAATGAAACACTATGGTCTAACTAAAAGCAAATTACAGAGGAAGGCTAGCACTAAAAGAGAAAGAGAGCATATGCTTAATTATTCTTCAGCTGCATTACTGAATCCTTAGGCATTCAGTTTTGATTATTAGTTTTAAGTCTCCGCTTACGAAAATATTCTGGAGCTTTTCCTACTTTCCCTCCTTAATTGTCCATTCTAACATCCCATCCAAAACAGAGTATGTTCTAGGAAGGTAAATGATCCAGAGCCCAATATTTGCAGGGGACTAATTATTTGTTTTGCTGGATGTTACGGTAAGTGCCATGGATTTTCCTGAGACCTTTTATACTTAACTAAAATCTATTTAAACAGATTTTAGACACGCCAACTTTAGAAGGGTGAAGATCACCTCACATGAGTTACTGGGCACTATATACTTAAGTGTTGAGACAAATGTACTAGAGTGGATAGCATGAATCTATCCTATCTTTGGCTTCAATTTTCCTCTTTGGCAGACACAAACTATGACAGATTTAAAATAATTGATCCTTCTTCTCACATTATTTTTTGAAGTTGGAAACTTGATACCTTTGGAAAAAAAAATTAATTCAATTACTATTTGAGGTTGTGAATAACAACATGAACAGATGCTGCTTTATTAAACTGCATTGTACTAACTACTGGGCTATTTCCATACTTCATCTTATTATCTTTCACATTCATCTACCAGTTTTTCTTCTGGCAATTTTAATTATCTTTGTTATTAAAGAGTTACATTATGTTATGCCAAACTGGGAACTGGCATTACTATGGGAAAAACATCATGTAACTCCACTTAAGACACTATTCTTTTATGAAATATTCCTCCAACCTGATTTTTATTTCTCATTTTGTAATGTCTGTCTTCATAGAACCATTTAGGTTGAAAAATAATTTTAAGCTCATTGAGTTACTTGTTAACTAAACAATGCCAAGCACACCACACCTTTTAAATACTTCCAGGGATGGTGACTCCCCTAGTTCCCTGGGCAGCCTGTTCCAGTATTTTATATCCCTTTCCATGAAGACATTTTTCCTAATCCAAACTAAACCTTCCCTGGTGCATCTTGAAGCCATCTCCTGTTGTCCTTTGCCTTGTAATTTGAGAGAAGAGATCAACCCCAACTATCTTACAACCTCCTTACAGGTAATTTTAGACAGTAATGAGGTTCCTTCTGAGCCTCCTTTTCTCCAGACTAAACAATCCCAGCTCCCTCAGCCACTCCTCACAATTGTGTTCCAGACCCTTCACCTACTTCATTGCCCTTCTATGGACATGCTCCAGCACCCCATTATCTTTTGTGGAGAGGCCCAAAAGTAGAGACAATACTTAAGGTGTGGCCTCACCAGTGCTAAGTACAGGGTGACAATCAGTGCCCTGGTTCTGCTGGCCACACCATTGCTGATACAGGCCAGGCTGCCATAGGCCTTCTTGGCTACCTGGGCACGTTGACAGCTCATGCTCAGCTGGCAGTCATCCAAAATCCCCAGGCCTTTTTCCACTGGGCAGCCTTTCAGCCACTTTTCCCTATTTCTGCAGCATTGCATGGGGTTGTTGTGACCCAAGTACAGGACCCAGCACTTGGCCTTGGTGAACCTTGAACCTCATACAGTCGACCTCAGCCCATTGATCCAGCTTGTCCAGACCCCTCTGCAGAGCCTTCCTGCCCTCCAGCAGATCAGCCAACACTCCCACCCAACTCAGTGTTGTCTGCAAAGTGACTGAGGGTGCATTTGATCCCCCACTCCAGATCATTATCATTCTGCTACATTACTAACTTGAGATGCAGTTATAGAAAGGAAAAGCCACACTGTGATTCTGGTATGAACTTCATCTTATTAGTGTTTAGCTATTAAGTTAAATGATCCTGTGTCATCATTTAGCCAAACATGTATTTTCCTATCTCTTGGACTAGCATTTCAAACGTAAGTTATGTCAACCCAGTCTATCTGTAGCTGATAGTGTTACTTATCATCATCCAAAAGTTGACCTCAACAAGTCTTTCCATAGTGGAACTGCTTGACAAGTTGTGTATGAGACTAAACAATGGTATTTTTACATCATACAGGTGTTTACCTTTCCAGTGTGTACCTTTATAATGATCATACCTGATTCATATTAGAAGAAATTATCATATTAATTACTGAAGGAGCCTTATTTTTTGAAAATATATTGTGAATATTAGATCAGTCCTTACCACATAGTCACAAGCAGATCAGCCAGCATAAACAAAAACATCATAAAAAAGAAGACTGAAAGTACCAGGGTCTGTTTCATGCAACAGATTTTAATATGCCTTATTCACAGAATATCCCAAAATTTTATACTTTAATATGGTGAATAAAGATAAGGAGTAATTACATCTAAAGGGGAAAGGAAAAAAAAAAGATAAAGAGATATCACAATGGAGGTAAATATATAGAATTACTTGCCTTCACTCCCCATACATGTTTCCAGGCACTGGACTTTGAGACTAACAGTACTCAGATCAAACATTTTCAAAGCAGGAGACAGATAAGCAACTAATTCAATACATTACTGGTTTTGCTCACATGAGCGATGCTTCAAATTTTGTCATTTTTTAGTTCTAAGTGATTTGTCTCCATTTATGATCCAAGCAGTTTGTCAACTAATCTAAAAGAAATATTTCACACCATGGCCTCAAGGACTTTTGTCACAATTTGCTTAATTTATGGCTAAAATTAATTTAATTATTTAGTAGTTACTTCAGTGAATGCAAAACCTAAGGAAAATAGTTCAATTGTAAAAATAGCCAGTGATTTCCTAAAAGAATTCACAAGTGCTTGAAATGATTTTTCACTTTTTCATCCAGACTAAAAACAAACAAAGAGAAATAATTTATTTATACTGATAGTCCAGGGAGTGTGCCAATGCCACCATTTGGTACATAAGAAAGCTTATCACCATAAATTTTCTTGACTAGGATACAAGGCTTTGCTGTTAGAATACGTAATTTTATTTAGTTTACTTTTGCAAATAGAAATGCAGATACTAAGACTCTAGATCTTAATGCCATTTGTACAACTATGACTTCTAATGAGCTAGAAGGAAGGAAGGAACTGAGAGAAGCAAGAAAGGTCTGAAGATGCATTGGGGCAACAATTTGGCCTAGAATTGATTAAGTTCTGGCATAGGTCTTAGGAGCACCAGGCTTCCTTTGCTGATGGAGCCAGAACCTCATGGTGCACTCCTCATGAATTTTCTCTCTTTACTTTCAATAAAACTGGAAAAGTATCTACTGAATCCAAAAGCACACTTCTAAAAGGAGAAATTCTGCTTAGCTTTGAACTATGATTAGAGGGTACAAGTCAAATGGACAATAGAGTGAGATTTTTTGTGTGTTTTGGTATGCTTGTACTGAAAACATATTTTTCCATCATCCTTTAATCTATTTCTTACTTACCCAGAGGATTTTCCTAGCCTTTTATGATGTCAAGTTTCAGTAAGGAATGACTTTTTATGACCCTATTATAAAGCCATAAAAATGAAGTTTTACAATGGAAAAAAATAACACATGTTTATTTCTAGCTTTAAAAGAAGGAGTTTTGGACTCCAGAGTGAACATCGTTTTTATTTAGAAATAGTCAGTTTTCCCAGCTATTTGGCATTTTGTCCTGGAACTCTATATTCTGTTTCCTACAGTTTCTGCAGCTAGATCTATCTCTCTTACAGTAATATTATTTGTCCAGGTCCACTACAGTCTGCCTTTCCTTTATCAATAAATTCTTATTCTTAGCTCTTCAAAATATGTTCTACGTTTAAACTTGTCATTAAAAGTTGGGTTAGGAATGAAATTGGTTACAAATGTAATAAGAAAAATATGTATTTATATTTAAATTTTAAATACAAATTCAGGAATGAATGATTTAAAGCTTAAAAATTGATTTTTAAATGGGTTCTGAGAGGCAAAGATTTTTTAAACAGTATCAATTGATTTGTTATTTTTTTAAAAAATAAAGCAAAAAAACCTCCAAACAAACAAACAAACAAAACCAAAACCCAGAATAAACGTATTGTTAAAAAAAGGAGGCAGTTTAAACATTAAAAATGTTTTCAACAACAATTTTATAGAATCATCTGTAGGAATGCTAACCCCTCATTGCATTACTGCATTAGCACCTATAGAAAAAAAGATTGAGAGATCATCTAATTTTGAAATTTAGCAACATCATTAATATCTAGCAAATCAAAAATTAAGCAACTATTTCTACATATTACATATTATTAATTCTTAACTAAATCCTTAATTTGGTTGAGTTTGCAGGACTTTGGAGGACATATTTTCACCACAGTAAACAATGAGCTTAAGCTCTAAACAGCGATGAAGTAAACATACTTCATGGCCCTATAAAGCTGGTATTTTGCCTGTTAAATCAAGTTCAAAACACATCTTGAATTCTGGCTATATAATGCTGAGATGTTTGGTAATAAAGGAGCACCTATAAGACTTAAAAGATACACAAATGCAACGGTGTAGCATATCTGCTGCATGCAATACAAGGAAAATTGATGGTGTATTACAACACAAGCCCAGCATTACTCATTTGCAGATGTATTTTAAACAGTCATTTCCTATAATCTCTCTGTATTTCCTCCCTTGCTTTGCTGACTTTCCCTATAATGACAAGATTAAAAGGAATGTACTTTGTCAACAGCAAAGAAAATGGGCCTAATTCATTCCCTACAAATGCAAAAACTTCTTACAATTTTGAAAAAGCCTTTTTCTATACGGGTTTTTCTTTGATACACTGTAAAATGTCTCTATAGCAGGAATCTGAAATTATTGTGGCTGCTTAAAACTGATTAGGTCTGTTAGTCAATCACTTCTGTGATTTAAGAATCACAACTGCAAAACTTCACACAGAAAACAATTATAATTTTACTGTTATACAACACTGATGTACAGTGCCTGATGTATCTATTCTGTTAAATTACTATTATTCATAAGGTTTCTCAGAATGGAATCTACCCAGTTTTGGTGATGCTCTCTTGAAAATTTTGAAGGTGATTCGAAACATACTATGCTGCAGGAAAGGAGGCGACTAGGGGATATTGCAAAACTACACAGAATTCATAGTTTGATAAACAGATCCTATCCACACACCTATCTACTCAATTGTATTAAAAGAAAATGTTACATAAAGGAGTATGCATATAATGAAGAGAACAAAATGTTACAGAATAGATTACATGAAGTACAACCCAAAGAGACTCTTTTGATAATCACTATCATTGTCATCAGAACTTTCCTGAAATCCGTGAATATTTGAATTTTCAAAGTAAGAAACAGAATTTTAAGTTCTCTCACTGCATGGGTGCAGGTACTAATAATCTTATTTACATATATGTGTGTGTGTATATGTATAATTGATACGCATTTCTATAGATCACTTAAATATCATAAAAATAATATCACTGAAACAAATTTTTCAGAGCAGCCACACAATTTCTTCAGTTTGGTTCTGTCAAAGTAGTTGATGATCTGGGGCATCAAAGGATATCCTTTGATCAAAGGATAAAAGAATACAAATTCCTTACGATGACAAATGTCAAAGGAAACAAGGAATAACTTAGGAAATCACTGAAATCTTTCAGTTAGGACATTAAACATATTTAGGAGGAAAAGAATCATGTCGTAAGATAGTGTCTTATAAAACGGTTAGTAAATTAAATTAGAATTAAACCAAATCAAATTGAGAAAATTCTATTTTATATCATAGGATGTTACGATTATTTCTTCCTTCTCTTTCAGGCAATGTTATTTCCTTTTTAATGTATCCATGGATCTACTTATTTCATAAAAGTTTTAAGTGCCCCTACATTCAGAAAAGTACTTCAGGTTAAATGCACACTATAGAGACAGGCTCACGTGCCCGTGTGAGAGGTTCTGTAGGTATGCTTGGAACCAAAGGAGCACTCCAAGGAACATCCAGTTCACACACTGATGTACATCTATAGAGACATGAAGGACTATAGGCACAGGCACAAGTGAGGGCTCACAAGATAATGAACAAAATTTTAAGGAAGAAATGTTGCTTGATCCTGTCTTTTATCAATTATGACCCACACAAGGTGAATGATGCATTGATGAAGGTTATTCCTTCAAATGACTTATTAAAACCTAACAAAATTTATAGATTAACTTAAATGGCATAACACCAAAAATTTCTTGAAGGGGTTTTGGAAATAACCTGCATTGTGCTCTTTTCCATCCTAAGGTTACCCCGAGGGCATTTTTTAGATGCCAGTTTCTAGAAATGAACACAAACAGCTGCATCCTAGGCTGTGCTGAGAGGAAAGGAGAGGCAGCAGAACTTTAATAGGTGATATAATGGGGAGCATGAGCAACAAAATTAAGAAATACTGAAAATGGCCACTTCTATTTGGGCATGCACTACAATGTAGCTCAGTGAGAGGGATAATGTTAGGAGTCAGAGACAACACAACGTTAGGACAGACGTCATGCATGTTAAGAGAAAGAGATCTGAAACATTAACATCCTGACTTTTTTTCTATACAATTATCAGTTGCAATTACACATCAAAAGAAACAAATCTACCCCCAGTTGCGATGGATGAACATCTGCACTTCCCAGACGTTCTTTTCCACAGGATTTCTTTGCAATAGCATAGAACAACCAATCAGTCATTTAATGACAGCATTATAACCCATTATGTTCAAGAGTCAATTACTCTAAGACCTTACAGTTTTATCACATACAATATGTCTAAATTGGATGCAATACTGTGGATCAATCAAATTCAGAATTTTACTTGAATCTGACTATAAAGCTACAAATGATTTATAGTGGGGACAAGGAAGAGCAGTCAAAATTACCAAACACCAAATAGTTGATGAGCCCTTAAAGAATTAACTACTTCTTTCATTGATACATGGCCTGTACACAAACAAGATAATTGCAGTTTAAAGAAAGTGTCTGGCACTTCTTCCATTTGTAACAAAGCCCAGAAATCAGCAAATACTGATTGGTTAATCGCAAACACAGAGCACAGAGCAGCATGTGGAACTAAGACCATATGTGAAAATGGGATTGTCACAGCAAGGACACTAAGGGTCACAGGACATACATCTGTAGGAAATCAGTCTTCATTAGTCTGGCTGCTCATGGAACATTTTGTTAGTATTTTGTTCATGTATGGATGTGCAATCGTTAATAAAATAGAACTGTAACTTACTTCTCAGAAATGGAATATAATATATGTCTAGTCTGCCCAAGGGATGAAGAAATGCACATCAGATGTATTATTCACAAATGTTATATTTTGCAGCATCTTGACATTTGCCTGTTTGTAAAGGCTGTAGCTGATGTGTCTTGGTGGAAAATAAAAAAAAAATATTCTTGGGCTACTGCAAAAGAGCCGATGCTCCATCTGACAGTCAAAACAGTTACAAATTCATTACTGGAAAATAAGATCTTCACTTAAGAGAGCATTACTCGGTCAAAATCAATAGTGATTGACTGTAACAGGGGAAGTGTCAGAAATATATATCAATTTTATTTTTTTTACTTTTTCTTTAATAATAACCTATATATCAAATCAGTTTCACAAATAGTTCTGTGTGTCTTTAATGGATAAACCTGGATTTCAGTCAAATTACACGTAAGGAGGCATTACTTAAAACATGAGCCAAAAGACAGGCCAAAGTACAAACATTTAGGTTTTCAGTTGTGTGAGGCAGCTGCTGTAAGCAGCACCAGAGAATGGGAAGGATATTTGGATATTGAAACTGCATGAAAGAAGCTGGGCTTATGAACACATGCTCAAACATGAAAAGCCATCTGTTTCAGGTAAGTTAACTGTACAACACAAAATACATTGCAAAAAATTCAGATACCACAGGTGATGTTCTATCGTTTCTATTCTAGAAAATTGAAACTGACAATATTTTAAGAAATTAAATTAAATTCAGTTATGGTTCTGTTTAATAGCATTTAATAAAAACATGTTGCCTTTCTATTATCACGAAAAGTTTTCCACTGCCTTCAGTTTTGAGTGTGTCATCACTTAACAAAATAAACAACTTCAATAAAAGACTCCTTCAAATTTCTTCAAGAAAACTCAACTTCTACTGTAAGAGTGAAACATCTGCATAAATTCAAAGTAACAGGATAGATAGAACCTTGATTTGACTATTTTAAAAATTAAAAAGTTATTTCTTAAATAGAGTAATCTGTGATATATGCATGGTATTTTTAAGGTATGTTTATAACAAAGAGGTATCTTCTTCTATGAAAATTCTTTTGTCTTCTTGATACATTTGTAACCCTTCTCAGATGAAGAGTTCCTTCTTCTCTCTATTAACTATGGATTTGCCATAAATAAATAAACAAATATTTAGATTAGATATTTGCCAGCACTCCAGATACCACTAAGTTACCTGAAGCGCCACTCTTGTTCACATAATCAAGCCAGTTGCTAATGTGGGAAATTTTACTCTACATCAGCTGGGATTTTCTCCCTACCTTAGACCAGGGTCTGCCTTCTGTGTTCACTTGGAAGGGTTTGGATTTTTTATCCTCAGTTTTTTGTTGTGCGTTTTTTGGGGTTTTTTTTAATTCCTCATATTGCAGGTATGCTGGTGTCAGTGACAGTATCCCCATTCTTTCTTCTCCTTACACAATATGATTTTGGGTGTATCATTATTTATCATTAATTTCTGGTAGCAGGTAGACAAGTATGTAAAGGTTCTGGGGATCAGATGATCCATGGACATTTTTAAGTAATTTTTTTGCACCATCATCTTTGACAGCAAAAAATTCCATTTGGTGCTTATTTCATTTCTTATCTTCACAGACAAGAAAAACACAGGACAAAACTTCGCCTCTAGATTTTTACCTTTACATGCTGTACTAGAAGATACAACCAGACTATAATGTTGATTAGGTCCTCATCTACATCTTCCATCCGTTTGCTTAAATGCTATGTCATTCTCTGGATTGGCAATTCTAAGTCTGGAGGGTTTGAACTACTCCCTCAGGTTATTCTTTCTGTCTATTTTATTAAAAATATGTTTTTGTTATTAGAGTAAAAAGAAATTGAAAGCTAATAGATTTGACTCCTCTATCCACAATAAACCTCTGGATGGATACTTAATGAGAATGCATATATCTGGGATAATCAAACAAAGCAGATCCCTAACCAACATAGGTTAGTGAGACAGGAAATCCTTCATTTCTTACTCAGACACCATTTCCATAAAAACAGAAGGTTTTTTTATATTATAATGTAGTCAACTCACATTCTCTGTCAAAGGTTACAAGATGCACATTCCTTCTGACACTCTATGATCAAGTTTCTCCTGTCACTTTCAGTATCAAAGCTCACATTCCAACTTCAGTGGTTTCATCAGGATTCCTACTCTGTATTTACAAGGAATTAGCTTTCTGTAGTCAAATAAGTAATAAATTCTATTAATAACGTTATTAGGAAAGATGGGCAAACCAGATGACAGATTTGTCTGACACAAAAATAGTGCATATTCTAAACTGCCATTTAAAGTAAATGGGATAAGGTGGTCAAAAAGAGTATTTAAAAAACCACACTCAAAACTCAAGTCACAAAGTACCATATTTGAAAAAAAGAAAAATAAAAGCAGAAAAAATACCCCTCAAAGCAGGTCCTACAACAGAATATTCACTGTATTTAAATGGCTCTTCTGGAACAGCTTAAAATTTTTGCTGGGCAATTAATGACAAATTTACTTCATTATATTTTAATTATATTTGAAAATTCCTTTATGACTCTCTGAAAGACATTAAGGAACAGACTGACACCCACATATAAAGCAGAGTCATGGCATCACTACTGCACAGTGTTCAAATCTAAAGGGATGTTCTCCCTGTGACTGCCTGAGAGCCACAAGTTAGTCTTTGCTTGCTTTAGCATCATCTGAAGATGAACTGCTGTGGGATTAATTGCAATAAATATGTACTTTCTCTCCCTCTAAGAAACATTTACTCTGTATTTCACACTGGGGATTGTGAAGGATGAAGCTGAGTCCATGCATCTGCTGTTTGCTGAGTGCTTACTCCATCCCCCCCATCCTGCTGTCCCACATAATTATTCCGTGGAGTGTGAGTAAGGAGAAAGATCTGGTATTACACATTGCTGTTCTTCTCCAGACAGGTAGTTTACACTATTTCTGGAATTGTTGTCTGTTTATCTTCTACATTGCTGTGAAAACCAAAGAAGTATTCACTTTTACAATGACATAAAATTGAAAATATGTACAACCTGAATTAAAAATTGCACTAAGCAAAACTTGTCAAATTTCTTATTAGGAAATATTTTTTTATTTACCGAATGTGATTGCACATGCAAGCTTTATTTAACTAGTTTATTATTTTGATTGCATATCTCCAAAATATGTTTTCAACTAACATAATTGTGTTAATTTGCATCTTGAAAGGGCACCTTTGCAAAATGGAGCATTTTATCAAGGTTACTCCTGCTGAATCAAATGAAATTCACACACAGAGTTGTAATAATTACCTTCAATATTTAGCACTGACTAGGGAAAGAGATAAACCAAAATATTCAAATCTTCTTACCATAATACAATTTAAATAAAAAAAAAGTGGATATAAAATGGATTTTCATTGAAATAAATATAAATTATTTCTGGTTGTCAGAGAATTTTTAAAAACAAGTTGTGAACAAACAGGATGTGATAGAGACAGAACCCTTTCCCTTATTGTAGGGATAGCAACAGATAAATGTCCTAGTTAACAGCTGTTCAATAAATGTTCAGTGGCTGTTCAATAGGAAGTTTAACAATGCATTGCAGAGCCCTTACCTTGATTTTACTCACAGGTGATTTTGCACCCTTTTACTTAAACCAGCAGCCCAGCCTATATTAATTGCATCTTTTTCTAGGAGGATTTTTTTTTTCAAGCAAATACATAAAGGCTTCCTTTGTTTCAATGGAAATGCACTTAATGTAATTTTTTTTCCTTTTTCAAATAAGGACATACTACATCAAGGCAAACTGATTTTTCATCAGCAAAATTCAAATTTTAGATCATATAACTTTAAATTACTACAAAATAAAATAAAAAGTTAAATTCAAGTGGCTTTTAAACCTACACAGCTGTCCTAGGTGACAGCAACTCTAAAAGACTTCTAAATAGTGACTGCAGCCACCTAACCCACTATCCACAATCTTGTTGCCCCTGAGCTTCATTCAGTCATGAAAAGAGCAAACATCACATCGTGAGTATGACCTCTTATGTCTTGTGTAAGACAACTACATCACTTAGTCTCCTTTTTGGGTCTCTAGACTCTATAGGACTGCGGTAGGAGAAGAATATGGTATAGGGGGTAATACTGGTACAGCACCTCATTTGTTAGCCTCCACAAAAAAGAGAGGAGGCATGCTTAAACTAGACACTCATCCAATAATATGTAGATTAAATAATCTGTTATACACAAAAATGGAATGAAATACCCAGATTAACAGCATTGAAAGATCCCTTTGGATATATTCACAGGTGACTAGTTTAGTTATGTGGAATCTCATAAATTAATTACATTATTCCAAACCTGATGAGTTGTGTCACAGTAATGCTAATATAGTCAAGATTAAAAAAATGGGGATGTAACAGCCTGCCTTGTTATCACTGTGCATGTTGTCACAGCTTCGCAGTGAACTGTGACTGAGATGTATTAGCAGGTCAAAAGGGCAAAGCTTTTCAATTTTTAAAAATTCTAGAAAATGGATGACATTCAAAGAAAAGCTTACTCTTAGTGGGGAACCAAACAAAGTGGTATTTTTTATATATATTTTTAAAGAAGGGTAAAAGGAAACAAAAAAAAATGCAGACACTGTTATTAAAAGGCTCTGCTTCATGCCAGGCTTCTTCTATATGTTTATTGTGTACAATTTACTGCTTAAATCTCCTATAAAGCTCACACAATACTTGGATAAAACCAGAAAGAAAACTGCTATGTCTCTTTCTTCCTGGAGTGGCAGAGGTTGGGCCAGAGGTGAGATTTCAATGAATTACATTCGTAAGTGCCTATCAATTATTGATAACAGTATAGTTAGATGCATTATTTTATCTCAAATTATAGTCTTGCAATTGAGTATTCACAGGAGCTCTCCCCAGAAGCTTTATGCAAGTGTTGGCAGCTGAATGAGGTTGGACCTGACTACAACTTCTTTAAAGAAACAGATAATTAAGTATCTCCCAATCATCTGTTCTCTCCTTTTATCCTCCCCTCTCCTTTTCAAAAGGTTAAAAATCTGAGTAATAAGAAAAAGACTGTGATGACCTGCTAAACTTTCTAACCTTTATTACTCTCAAAGACATTTTTAACATTTAATGTCCCACAATAATTTTGCTAATGTTCAATATTTTTCCATGTATGAAAGCCCTGCCCCCTGTGGCAATATGAAGACTTGGGTTTATAATGTAATCAATAAACACTGCAATAATTAGTAAGATTAGTAAGTTTCTTGCAAAATGGGAAAGAGACAAAGCTCACTACATATTTCTACTTCAAAAAAAAAATCTTTCCTCAATTTATATCGCATTTTTTGCTATGGCATATGTTTCCAGCATACATAAAAAGGATGATGTATCCTTTGACAGTCAGTGCCTTGGGCTGAATTCTAGGGGATATCAGTCTGGTCCTAGGCTCCCTGGAAAACCTTTATATATCTTTACCTATCTGTCTGACTATCCTTGAAGGCTTCATCTGAGCTCCCATATATTCATGGACTCCGAGAGAGCAATTATAAACACACATAGAGCTAACGATGTAGATATAATTAAATTTTAAATTAATTTCCTTAATTTTCCATAGATTTCTAGGGTGTTAAAGCACAAATTATTATTTTAAAGACAAAGCCAGGTCTCTTAAGACAACATTAAAACTAGAGATCAGGCAGAACATTATGGATCTGTAAGCATTTCCTCTTTTAATTTTAGATGATTTATAGATACCCAGTTGAAGCTGGGTCTCTGTAAACCATCTATTTTCAACAGGGTAACATTTCCTATGTAAGGAAGGCCAGTAGGCAGAGCTGTAACAGGATTTCTACACTTACTTGCACCTATAGGTCCTTCTTTGAAACTGTGAAAAACTTGCCATACATAGAAAGGCTTTCATCCTGCAAACTGACGAAAGACCATCATGCTTCTTCATCAACATTTCACTTATGGCATTTTACAGGTGGCCTTGTGTTAAGAATCCTTTGGAGAGGATTTGACATGATGATCCTGCCATCTTTAGGCTGTTTGCTTACCTCTAAAAGGCAAAAGTCCTAAGAGAAAAGTTTGCTATTGACCTCACCAGGCTGAAGGATGAAAACATATCCTCAGAACATCCCACCTACGTCACCTTTTCCCACAATGTAGAACAAAGGAATTATACAAATTCCTTTTGAATTATAGAATTATACAATATAAGAATTAAAACAAAACAGTTATACCTAATAATTGCTACCTTGAAGATTTATGTTCTGAGACATTTTTAAAAATTCAAATTTTTTCTGGATGCCTTGTGAACGTGTCTTGTTCAAACAAAAGTATCTAGAATTGTTATGTAAAATGTCATTCAAAGTAGCTATTTACCATGATGGTTGTGAATCACCTATTTAGAAAGGGAGAAGTAGGATAAATTGGTTTTAAATTGTCGGCCTATAGCCTTATAGAGCCATTGCTGATTATTTTCTGGGTAAGAGCACTGGTTAATCTTTGTCATATGATTTACTTTACATGATAAGAAAATTTTGTTAATATCCAACAATGATAAGAAAAGACTTAAAAATATTAAAAATATATTTTATAAATCCCTTCATGACTGCATCTATAATATTAATCTACTGCTGTTAAATCAGCCAGTATTGCATCCATTCTTGTAAATGACTGAGTATTTGTCCTTTTCTGTATGTATATTTAGCACACTACAAAAATATTCTTTCACTTCTTTCATAATGGTAATAAAAAAACCTGATTACTTTTTACTTGTTCATAAAACATGTCCCCACAACAACCTGAAGTTGATTAGGCCAGTATATCAAACATACATATGGAACTGTGCAAACAAAGAAAGGCTTACTGGAATGTATGTACAAATTAGATGACTGCAATATTTAATAACTCAGAAAACTCTTGTTAATGCAACACTTTTTTCTGCATTCAGTCATTTGAAACTGAAGTGATTTTTAGCCAATGCATGCTGGGGTTTTCTGGTGTTTAAGTCAGCCCTCCTTTATCAACACGCTGATCATCACTGCTGTAATAAAACATCTTGGACCCTGAAATTTTCAACACACTGATGAAACACTGAGAAAACAGTTTTTATTCTTTAGTGTGAGATTAATTTCAAAGTTGTTGCAAACAAAAAAAAATACCAAAAAATACACTTCCCTCTCTTCCCTAGAATAAGACTTCATTGAACTATAGGAAAAAAAATAAATCTTAATCTTATTAAAAGTGAAGGAACTGGAACACTTAAAGACATTTTAAATGATCTTAGGCTGTACACTTTCCACCTTGGGCTTAGGCCAGGAAGTTAGTTTTAAGAACTACTGAATACTACACGAGCCCTAAGCAAAGGAAATTGGCTTCAATGTTTTAAAATGTAAGGTCAGTGAATATTACACTGATTCAACGTGATAGACACAAGACCTGATTGTTTAGATGTGAATCACTCATTTCACATTCATTGCTATTTCTCCACTCCTTTTATTGGAGTCTAGAATCACAAAAAAAAAATCTGTGTGCACTCTACCTCAGTAGCAACTGCATTTAGTTTTGCTTAAAATAGAGAATTAATCACTGCCAGTATATTTTTTTTCTCTGACAGTGCTTAAAGTTTGCAGTGAAATTAGAAAATGATTGTTAATTTACACACACAAGATAATTTTATGTGACTTAAGAAAGATTAAATGGAACAATCAGGAGTGACAGTGGAAGAAATTAAATCAGGATATGAATGAGCGCTGTTTTATACTGTAGGTGTTCCTGCAAAACCTAATGCTAATACTTAAACTCACCAGTTAATCACTTCCCATACTCTTTTTCAAATATTAACCTTTTAAAAAGTTGAATTAGCTTAAGAATAACTTGATATATTATTAGGACTCATTTAAAAAGTCCATACTGAAAAAGAATGGTTCTCTTTTTAAACAGTTTTTAATTATTATGAGGCTTATATGAAGAGGAAAATATATTTTAACAAGCATCCACACAAGTGGTCTGATTATGTTATTCTAATCTGCAAACCTAATTATCACCTTCTTATGGAGTACAAGGAACAGCTTTAGAAGAAAATTAATGTATCCTATCAGTGGGACAGTTTGTCACTTTATTAAATAATCATCTTCTTCGCAAATAAAATTGTTAGAAGCTTCATTGTATTAAGGAAAAAATAAACCCCTCACACCATTACATATTAAAATTAACTTCCCACCGTTTCTTTAATGGTCTATTAAGCCTTCACTGTGGTGGATTATGAAGTACAAATGAGGGTATCAACTGTTTCTAAAATGGTAAGAAACAAATATATTCTAGTGCATTTTTTATTAAGGTGAGCTATATCTTAAAAAACATTTTAACTATTTTCACTAGTTTCCAATGCAGAAAGTGTACATTAAACCCAATGTAGATAATGCAATTTATTTTTCCTCTTTTTGTTCTTCATCACAAGCTGTGGGACAAAACTAACATCTATGTCTTACTCTTTTTCTGTAAAAGTAAAAATTAATGTTCTATATTGAAACCTAGAAGAAAAAACCAAGCCATAATTTGAAGTGCTACCAAAGATGCCCCTGGAAGAAATCTTTAGACTGACTTATGGAAAAAAAAAAAAAAAAAAAAAAAAAAAAAAAAAAAAAAAAAAAAAAAAAAAAAACTTGACAGAAAACCTTAGCACATTATTATTTAAAATATCATTCTACCCAAGACTGAAATTTGATCTCCATATCTTCAAAGAATTTCTGTAAAGTAATTGCAGAATGTTACAGTTTGTAAATACATATAGGAATCTATCTTGTAAACCAATACAGGCTCATAATATCTGCCCTGGAGGAAGAAATCCTATTGGGCTCAGCAGTAACTAAGGACTTTCTTTCACTGGTCATTGCAGTAAAAAAATATAGTAATCTAGAGCAGGTTGTTAGCTTTGGGATTTTTCCCATCTCAGGATACATATTATGACTTCCATGTAGAGCTAACCTAGATTATTTTTAGCTATCTTTGATTAGGCTGTACTATGCAGTGAAATCAAAAAAAAAACCAAAAAACCCTATACATAATGAAGCCAATTTTAATGGAATTTTCATCTAGAAAGAGTTTTAGCTAACAGATGGAATATCAGCTTAAAGCTACATACAACAGCATACTTAGCTACCCTTTATTAACTGTCTGTGGTGAGGCAGTGTACATCACCTCGGACTTGGGACACACAGTTTGTGTATACTGTATTTGCATTAAAGGCATAAATTAATAACCAACATCTCAGGCAACTGCTCTTATCTTTGCAATTCTAGCCACAGTTTTCATTATTACCTGCTGGAGTTGTCACCCTGGCAGCAGGACAGCATAATCATCCTCCAAGTCCCTAGGATGAGCCTACACTGTTCAGGTGTTCTTCCTTTAAATAAACACTCACCATTTAACAAACAGAGAAACAAAACCCCAAGCTGCCTGGCACAGGGCAGCTTGTACTTAGGCAGCACAGAGGAAGAAGGTGAGTCTCAATCAGGGGGTTACAGCTGGGACTATCTTTATTTCAAGCAAGCACCACAGCTCTCAGTGTAGCAGCAACTGCAAGAGAGGCAAAATTCCCTTTCTGTCGTGAAGGAAGGTTCTGATTTTTTTCACATCAGGGAAACTACTTCCTGCTCATCCCTGTGGAAGCTTTACTAGTTACATACTTTTTCCTCCTTCCAGAAAGCAGGATACTTTGCTCTCACGGGCAATCTAGATTTCGTAAGATTAAGAACTGTAAAGATACTGATTTTCCTTACGTACTATCTGATACAGCTGAAAGTTCACCTCCTGTGGCTTCTGGGTAAGATATATCCACAAAAACTGTTCAATATTCTGAGATATTATACATGAGACATCACCAGTAGTCTTTAAAATAAGACAATCAATCTGAAATATTGGACGTTGCTTAATTTTAATGTACAAGACAGTATCTCAGTTAATGAAACAAGCTCTGAAGTAATTGTTTTTATAGTAAACTCTATCTCTCTGCGTTTTTTAGCTTACAACTGTGAAGATCAAAAGCATGTCTTGTGACAAAAGGTGAAAAATATAAAAGCTCAGGTAGATCAGGACTTCAGTGATACAGTCTGACATTGCCAGGCAACATGTCTATGCTTATTTCCAAATCTGAATTCTTGGACAACAGAACAATATTCAGAGTCAGGTATGTCAGAATGCTTTAAAAAAAAAAAAACCCCATAGAAGTAATTAATTCTAGAAAAATTGGATAGCACTTCCATGACTAAAATCACTTCTCTATATGCTTTCAAAAGAGATTGCACCTCCAGAAGCTCTCACAAATTTCTCACCTTGCACCAAAATCTTGGCACAGAAATTGAATATATCCTTTTCCAAGCTACAGGTTTTTGTGTGCTACTAGTTCAGAGTAAATTACAGTTAAATTTACATTGTCACAGAGTTTTCTGGTAGAAGTGTACAACGCATGCAGTTTTACACCTTATTTCACAGAGAATGAAAGTCTTATGAAGAAGACAGACAATATACTATACAGGTCTGAGAAAAAACTAATAAATAAACAAGGCAAAGCAACATTTAAGACTTCAAGTAAGACACATGGCTGAAAAGCACTTTCCTCTTGCTCTATCAGCTTCTCTTTTCCCCTTTTTATTAAAATACTAAACCATGAGCATTAAGCAGCTCTTAATTTAGCTTTATAATAAAAACTGAAATCCTTCTTAACCAAGAGCATAGTTTTGTTGAAATCTGTACCCTTGATTATTTTATAAGGTGAAGGAACAAAGTTAAGTCAAGAAAGGCAAGGAAAAAAAGAGTCAAATCAGAAAGAGGAACAAGAGAAGTCCTAAGACACCACAGGAAGGAAAAGATGAGTGTGCCTTATAGCAAGAACAAATTTCTAAGTTAAAACTTAATCTCAAAGACTTCCTTCACTTGAGACAGCTAAGATACAATTTGTAAGGACTAGGAAGCTGGTATAATATAGGAGACTAAGGAACACTAGCTTGTGATCCAACGTACTCAACCTGTGCATACGTTTTATCCAATACATCTGCCACATCTCTATTTTGTAAAGGAGCATGCTTCCAGAATGGCAGAGCTAGTGCCAACTCAGATGGCTCTGGAAGTACAAGCTAAACAGCCATAGTGGTATTGCCTTGTCCTCTAGTAGTTTAAATCTACAGTAAACATCAGAAGAACATGCGGTCTTGCGCTTCATGCAGACCTTGCAGTGCCATCCAGCTTAGGGGTAGTTCATTACACAGGTCAGCTGTGACTGTCCATGAATCATTTTGAGAAACTCAGAATTAGTGAAGGTTCAGACAAGCCCTGACAGGCATCTTCCTTCTGTACCTCTAAGTAGTTCTGTCTTGTCTTTGGCAATGTTTGCTGTGTCTAATATGTCCCTCTGACAGGGACTGTTCTGCACCACACCTATATTCCCTCATTCTACAATTTTAGTGTCATTGGGCATTGTAGGTTGTTAAGCAAACTATTCAGTCTGATCATTCACGAGATTCTCTGGCAGTCACAATCCCAACACCAGATACTGTCACTGCTGGGACCAAAGCCCTTCAGAGAGGGCAGATCCAGTAAGCTGAAAGGTACCTACTTCTCTCCACACCCTACACACACGTGGTCAGACCAGGTTTCCTCACCAGTTCAGCTCTAGGTTTCCCTCAGCAGAAATCAGATGTCTCGTTCTGTAATGAAATTTATTCATAGTGCAGTAACCGAGAGACAACTCAAACTGGTTCCTCAGAGGAGGAACTCCCAACAAAGGACTCCTGAGCTTTTATACCCTCACAGTCCAAGCACACGCCAATCTCTTCCTCCTGAATTTCTGTCTACTGCTGGAGCTCCCAGTGTCCACTCACCTAGCTAGCACCACAGGCCTTCATGCCCTTTGTTATACAAAGGTTGGCAGTTCACAGCTTATTGTCTCCTACTGCTGCTCTCCTATTCTACATTTAATAAAAGCAGTTAGGAATTTCTCATTCTAGTGTGCAGATATTAATATACAACACATAAACCATCACCTTTCCAGCAGAGGTGCCCAGGTTCCATAATACGTATTTTGCTTCTCTAACTAAAGTAGGGGATAAATATTTTTAGTAATTTAAGCAATATACAAAAACCTCAGAATTTCACCAGACTTTAAATAACACAAAACTGCCTCTTCACCTGGCAATCTCATGACAGAGTCAAATTCCCACCCATTTTCTTGTTTTCTTTGTTTCTGCCGTAATTGTGAACTACAGCATTTGCATTTGCCTTGTAGTCCTGCTCCTATTTTGTTGTTCAGCGAGTACAACACTTTCTGAGTGAGTGTATCTGATTATTCCTTGTCAGAAGGGGGACTTGAACCCCAACTCCCTCTGCCTGGTTGACTGCCCACACTATGATGCCAGTGTAGAAACAGCCCCATGGCTGCAGTGTCCTGGCTGCTGTGCAGCTCTCCTGCTGCAAAGTTTTTTTTGATAAGTCGTACTTAGCTAGGTCCATCCACTCAGGTTTCATTCGCAAAACAACAGAACAACTTATCAATTAGATTTATGTTCCCAAATCACTTTCAGTGAAGATTTACACTACAATTCCCTGAGAAATCAAACCAGCTAAACATATTGAAGATTTCATTCAGTGTGAATAGTCAGCTGTCTCATATCAGCAAGAAGAACATATTTCTTTGATTAACACTTTTTTCTTTCTTTGAACATCAACAAAATCTTGATAAAAACCCTAGATTGACAACTTAACACAGCCTTCAAGGCTCTACTATCAAAATCCAAAACACTTAGGAAGCTTCTGCTACTTCTGCTGTTACTATAGTTATTAATATATCACCATAACTAAAAGAAAAAATCCAAGAAGAATTTTAGCTCTTAAAAAAAAAAAAATCAGTTCTGCCCTTGTTTTTTATATACTGTGAGCACAGATATGCTAACCACAGAGAAAGTTCTCCAGTTGGCCATTATACTCCCAAATCACAAGTTACTGTTCCAAAGAGCATTCAATGCCTTTAGACATCTTCATAATTGGCTCAGAAATAGCATGCTGCAAGAAAGGTTAACAGACCTTGCTGTCCCTCATATGGACAAATCTTTATTAAAAACAGTGTAACTGAAAGGTTCTCAAGAATCAGGAAACCATATTACTTGCAGCTGTTCCCTAAGTCTAATTTGAACAAAAAAAAAAAAAAAAAAAAAAAAAAAAAAAGCAAAACTAACAACTTCTTCCTCTTACTCTCTTACTATTAAATGAAAATCCTAGGTAGCTTTTACCACATCTACCTATGTCACATGGATTCAAACGATACTCTGGTCATCAAGGAAATTTTAGCTCATCAAGGAAAAAAATAACTTAAGGTCAATATTATTTTTAAAATTAATAATAATTAATGTTAACCTAAGGAACAGTATTCATTTTTCCCATAATAAGTTGACTTACAGGAATTGAAACCGGATTTAACTGAAAACTTTACAATCCTAATGAATTCCAAGTAACTACTAGATAACAGGTTTTATGTCCAACGATTTTCTCCTTTTCCTATTGTGGTCCGTTTTACGCCATGGCAAGCGAGCATAGCAGAAACATCAAGCTCATTCTCACAATCCCTGATCAATAATGAATTCAGGATTCTGTAACTCCTGATCTCTAAAACTCTGAGAAACAACACAAAAATGACACTGTTTCTTTTCCCATCTCGTATTCTGCCTTGGTAGTTTCCCCATAAAGTACTCCTGGATCATTTGAGCTGGAAGGAGGCAGGGGTATAGTGATCCCTTAGCCAACGATCTGCCACACGTCTTGTTGATCTGAACCCTTTTAACCAAACCAGAGCTGAGCATTAGAGAGCACTCAAGACAGATAATATATATACAATGTGCATTTCCTGAAAGGCAAATAGAGGGCTAATTGAACAAAAATTATTTTTGTTTTAACGATCTGGCAGAATTTTTTAGATTCCCATAATTTCTCTGCATGACAAAGGGAAAAGAAGAGAGCAGGATCCTAGTGCAATGGTGAGAGTGAAAATGTCTATCCATTGATCTTCTGTTTCAGAATTGTTCAGCAATAGAATTGTAAGAGGAGCCAGAGTGGAATTCCTTCAGTGCCATGACAGCACACAGGAATATCCTAAAATGAGTAAGCCTGTCTTAGGAATGGCAAGAACAGAAGAAATTATATGACTTAGTCTCATAGGCAAAAATGACCAAAATAGTACTTCCAAAATACATCAGAACTTGTATTAGGCAGACTATGAAGTATCATGAGGGAAAGACAGACAATAGAACTTAAAACCATATTTATCTCTTAGATGTATTTGGCTTCAATAGCAGTAGTGTCAAAAATCAGAAAAAGCAAGAGCCATTCCCTTTAAATCATCAAGTCAGCCAATACATTTCTCTGATGATGTTTTTTGTTTTGTGCTTTTTTCTAAAAAATGTATTTAAAATTTTGTTTCACAAACACACACACACAAAGATACTAAAAAAATGTAATATTTTGGCTATCATTACATAACACAAATGTTAATAAAATGAAGATATAAACTGGAAGACAATAAGAACTTTAACTGAGAGCGATCTGCTTGATTGATCTTATTTTCCAAGATACACAATTTATACTTCATACTATAAATTTGGAAATACCTCTAGCTTTGCACATTTCTTAGAAAGGGCTATGCAACCTTCTGCAATAAAAATAAGGCACACAGAACCAGATCAGGAAACAGTCAGATTACTGAAATGAAAATACATAGACATGAGCCAGGCAAACTACATTCAAATGAGGTAAAGAAGCAAATGGAAAATGTTATCTAAAATGATGGAGATGTTGACATAGGTTCTTTACTTGAGACATTACGTACTTAAAATCTCTTCAAGTAATACAATTAACAAAGTTATGCAATTAACAAAGATAAGAACTTTGGTTACTTAATCAAGAACTGACATATTTGTTGAAAGCATTACTTTTCAGGTAATCTATTAAAAAATGAATCTTGAACAGTAATACTAAAATAGGGTCAGGACGACTGGCTAAATTCTTCAAAATTTTCTTTCCAATTACTTTAGTTTGTCTAATATGATGTAAACCACTTTGCAGCTGCAGAGTGTAGAGTTAAAACTTGTAGTATATTAGTCACAAGATTCAGGATCTGAAGCAAATCTAGCCCCCAATTTCTTATGATTTAAAGAACAAGAGAAGTAAAAGCACATGTTGTACATTGTGCCAGTCTGTACTGTACTAAAGAGTATTTGGGTTCTCCTCATTACCCGTGGGAACTGTAGTAGGGGCTTAATTACCGGAATTAAAGCGTTAAAAAAAAAGCACCATAAAGCACCCACAGTTCAGAGTAAAGGTTTTCATTGTTCTGGTTAAATTTTAATTTCTTTGTACTAAAGAGTAATGTGTTTATGTTTAATAAATAGGAAGTGTAAAAATTATCCCTTAACTATTAATTTTATTGCTTTTAATGGATTGGATATTGTCAGTCATATTATAGGTAAGTGCATTGTGGCCACTTAACAATCTTGACTGGATTTTGAAAGAAGGTTTTGTTGGGTTTGTGACATATACTAGAAAGGGCTGCTGCTTAACTGTTTATAAAATCCAGCATCTGTTGTAAACATGAATTATAGCCACATCAAACTTATGTAAAGATTTGCCATTTACTTCTGAGATTTGAAAATTAATTCATTCAAAATGATGCTTGAAGCTGCAAATTCATGTTAAAGTTCATTAGTTCTGATCACAAGCCCTCTAAAAAAAATAAGAGCCGTATTTGGTAAAACCCCATCTTATTACAAAGTGCTTTACTTAGCCTGTTCATGAATAAACAAGGAAAATAACCTTATTGATTGGTATAGAAATACTTGATCATACTTCATCAACACAGAACAAATAGCCAGCAGTAGCTTAGCAGTTCTGTTACAGTTTTTTCATCTCTACTATAGACTTCTCTCACACCTGAATTTACAACGATTTTAAGATGTTAGAAATCTTTTTCTATCATTATGTTATTCACTGTTTCAAATTGTGTGACTATACTGTGGAAGAGACCAAGAATAACTCCTATAGAGTTACATTTGCCTTTAACACATTGTAATAAAAGACAGTAGTTTTAATTAATTAAGAAATGTGTAAAACATCCACTAGGCACTTCAATGCATAGAAAAGGTTCAGTGACCCACTCTGAATAAGGAATTATCTGCAATAAATTTCTTAACCAGCCTGAGGCAAGTTGAAGAAAATTAGATTTTATTGACCTTGGGCTGCAGCACATGGATAGACCTTTTGTGAATCAACAGTTTGTTACTTCCACGATGCATGCTGAGCCAATCCCTCTGTATGATTCTGCACCATAAACAGTCCTGTCTCCTAGAAATGCAATGATTTTAACCTTTTAACATTAACTGCAATACACTCAACAATTTCTAAAGAAACTATTTTTTTAAAAGCTGGGTATCACTACATATCTTACAAAAATGTAACTTTAAAGAAAAAAACCCCACAATTCCCATTTCCTGTAAATAGTAAGAGTATAAATGTTAGACATTTGTTTTTAAAGGTGGAGAATGGCAATTCCCTCAAACAGAAGTGCCTGACAAAGCCTGAACCCAGTTTAGTCCTGCAGTAGTGAATTTGACAGCTGCAGACCCCGAGAATACAAATATAAATTCACTGTTCTGCTTATGGTCTGACACAGCACACTGCTTTCAAAGATGAAATCCCAGGGGATGCCCAGGATGCCATAGGGATTCCTGCTTAACATACATTTTATATATCACACTGCCTCTGAGTCTTCATGAATCCAAACCTAAGGTTCCCCAACCACACCAGCCTCCCAGACAGCTGCTACAAAAAAATGTTTAAGAGAAGAAGTCTCTCAAGCAGAGGGCCTTAGCCCAGTAGCACTTTCTAGAGAAATGATAAAGACATGAAATCTTCTATCAGAGAGAGGTGCAGATACTGCAGATGCTGTGATTTTGCTCTGTAGACAGCAGACATAGATAGGCTAAACCAGTTTTATGCTCCAACTATCAAGCACACTTTAAGTGCTTTGGGTATTATTTCTAAAGGCGGGCTACTACATCTTTGAAGTCTGACAAAAGAACATGCTAGGGGTTTTTTTATTTCTTTCTCTCTTATAAACATTATAAACAAGAGCTAGACAGAGTATGTTGTCTAACTGTGAGCCATCTCTTGCCTCTGGGAAAACATTTTGTGCTCTATTGCAAACATTTTCACCTTGCTTTGCTTCTTCTGATGACTACAGTTGCAGAAATGCTGCCTGAGTTCAGAGGTACTGTTCCCTGGAGCCTTATCCTTTTCTGAAAAGGAACCTGTAGGTTCAATGGGACAGGTAACAGATGTCTGCAATCTGGTCTCTCTGTGGGGCCAGTGACTTCTTTTTAAACATTTTCATAATTAGTCACAACCAGGAAGGGAGGAGAGGTTGATGGAGAGGCTGAAATGTCTGCAGTTAATGTTAGGAATTTTGTGTTGATGCTTAGTATATTCATTGAAAAGATGTGGTTTTGATTCAATCCAAGAGACTCCAGCACCAAAACTCAAAAACTGGAAGGATAACGAAAATATCAAAATAGTTTTGTTCTATCCACAATGAAACATTTTGACTGTTTGATTCTAAGCTAAAGTAAGTTAACTTTAAAACAAAGGTTGAGTACATCCGAGAATAGACCACTGAATTCACCCCATCATAACTGATTTTGCTCTTAAACTGATTTTTTTCACTTTCAGTCACAAAACTTGAACTTGCCTTCAACTCCAGTACTCAAGTGGAATAACTCTGTTCTGGATTTTTGCTGCCAGGTAGGACTAGACATCCCTTAGAATAAAGCTTCTGAATACAGCATCAGTGTATGCATGACAGGATTTTTTTTCCTTTTCTTTTTGATGTTACTAAACATATGATGTTATAACTACATGGTATAGTGCAATATCCAAGCCAGGATACCCAGAATAACTCACTAAAAATGCACTGATGTGTCATTTCTCCTACCTTTTCTTAGTGTGGCCTTTCCTTATTTTCCTGGAGAACACCTGTTCAAGGTAAATCATACTTTCTATTACTTAAAAACTTTCTTAGAGATTAAATGTATAGGTATCAGCACAAAATAAAAGCATAATTAAACTAATTGAGAGGGAATCTCAAGAGTATATTGTCAGGAATACGACATAAATGAAGTTACTAGGAACTTTTTCTGCTTTAGGTTTTCTTCATAAAAAGATGGAAATAGATTCATGTTTGGAAACTTCAAAGACAGTGTACTTAAGACTGTATTTGTAATTTATAAATCCTACTTCAGTTTACTGAGATTAGAAAATATCTTTTGTGCTACAGGATGCCAAGGAGTCAAATTAGTAAAACTAATTGAACTGAGTATGATTTTAGAACTCTAACATCAACTTGAATTATTTTTTTGTTGAAAGTATTCTTTGTTTCCCTGTGTATATTCCAGTCACATAACTCATACATCTGTTATTCCCAGCATCGAGCCTATGATGTTTACACAGATCTCCCTGTAGGGCATTTTGGCCTAACTGAATCATTATTTCAACAGAATGTCCTAGTTTAATGAAACTTTTACTTGAAATACTGCCTTTTGCAAGTTTTATCCCCACTGGCACTAACTCAGCCCTTCCACACTTACACTGGAAAATCTGACCCTACTCTTAGGCACAGGATGCTGGGAAGGAAACTGATTTCTCCACCACAAGGCTGTGAGCACTTCAGACCTGTAGAGTGGGTAATGTGACAGCTGAGATTTTAGGGTTTATGAACACATATAAATCTTAATGCAGGGTCAGTCCTGGTTTCTGATGAAGATCATTCTAAGGATCTAAAGATATAATTTAAATGGCATATTAAGATTCATTCTTTTGACGAAACTCAAGATGCTACTACTGTGTTCACACTTCCATTCTTTACTATCTGACCATCACCAGAATTCTTCTCTTCCAGATCTGGGTTTAGGAACAAATAATGTGCATTTTAAAACCACTAGTAGGCATTTAGGCTGAGCCTTATTTGGAAAACCATACGGAGCCATTCCATATGACAGCTTGAAAGCATAACATCTTAAGATATTAATGTATAAGCTATTTTTTCATTGAAAATTAAGTTTCTGAACACAGAAGACCCTTTTCACAAAGGAACTTATTTTAATTTCTTGAGAAACTCATATAACCAGGTGCTTCATTGCAAAGGCAACAATTGATAATGTGGATTTTTAGTGCATGAATATTTATACATACTTAAACTTAGATTTTCCAAAGACTTATGTCTAACCATCCCTAGACAACTTAGAAATCTAAACCTGAATTTACTTCTTTTTCTTTTTAGTAAGTCAGTAATACTAAGTGTTTGTGTCCAAAATCTGTGAACACTGCAGAATTTCAAAACAGGACACAGCTCCCAAGAACTAGTGACCTGATTCCAAAGAATGCCACAACACTGGCTAGCAGTCATTAGAAAATGCCTAAGTCTTGCAATATTCTCTCATCTTCATTTTGAGAAGATAAACAAGTACAAGAAGATTTTGCTTCTACACAAGTAGAATGTGTCAGGAGTCTCCCTATTAGTAGGCTCTATTTACACATGAACCTTGGGATCAGAGTGGCAAGGAATATCCTCAGGAATTTGAGGATCATTACCAGGATTTAATGTAAAAAGATTCTTTAACTTCAAACTTTACCTAACTTATTTCACTGAAACAAATACAACATCTGTGTGTTTCAAAAGACCTCTGCACACAATATAAACTTAAAGTTTCTCTTCAGTAAGGAAAATTTTTGCATGTTCATTTTCCAGAGTAGAACCTCAGTGCAAGGACCTGCTCTGAATGATAGCTGTGAAAGTTAAAATGTTGGAAAATTAGGCAAGAGGAGACTAACATTAAAAAAAAAGTTGTTTTTTTTTTTTTTTAAATCACAGGAGATATGCCCATATGACAGTGTAGCATTTTCAAATGAGTAATGTATGGTTTTCAAAGGAGCAGGTGCTGTTAACTATGGAGCCCACTATGAATCAGATTTGAGTTGGGCTTGCTGAGCCTAAGTAATTTAGATTGCATAGAAAATTCTACCTTGTGGTGAATTAAGATTTAGGGCTTAGGAGACAACTAAAAAAGGGGTTTCTTTTCATACCCTCCAGAAAAACGCTGCTGCAACATGTTATGGACATATTTCGACACACAAATCAGCGGTAATGAAAAAAATGCATTTGTGAACTAACATCATCTGTAAAATCCTATTGAACAAAAATAGAAAACCCCTTTTTTCTTGCTACAAGAAAGAAAACACATTTTAAAATATCAGTTTCTATTATACTTTGCTTAAGTCTTTAAGCTGTTTTTTCGAAAGGCACAACCTTTCTGAATAATCTTTATATACTTACAGAATCGTCGCTTCTTCCAAGTTCTTTCAATATCACAGTCCCAAAGTACGGAGGGACCAGGACTATATATTTTTGTAACTAATTTCCTTAAGACAATGTTAGAAATATCAGGTTCCTTAAAATATAGATGAATTTCAAGGTGAGTCTGCTAGCAGATGTTATTAATGGCATATGATTTATTGTGACATGAAATCTGATCTGAAACTCATGTTATTAGCCCAGCTTTTTATAAATTATAATTGCCAGCTGCTGAAAATATGCAGAAAGACCACTGATAAACTAGCTTCATCTTCAGGGCCTAGAATATTGTCGTTTGCTAAAAGTCCAGTATCTCTAGTCCTGCTGGTAGGGTACAGTAAACTGGGATGCACAGATCAAGCTGGAGTTCAGATCTTGTCACAGTATAATTCTTTCAGAAGGAGAAATATCACAGCTAGGAAAGGAAGGTCAAAGAAAATATGTACTTTGCGACTTAAATATACACTTGGGTTCACAGTATGTCATTGTATAGATGCCAAGCAAATTTGAGTATGTGAGAAAAAAAGTCCCATTCTGACTATTAGCTGTAAAATATATACTTCTAACAAAAAAAGAGTAAGCAAGATAATATTCAAACATATTTAAACATCATTCTGTACAGGTCTTAGATGAGAACACAAACTGCATATTTTATTATCCTGAGGTCTATGAAGATTTGCATCTACAGAAGACTTTCCAGGTCAGCCTCATGAAAAACTAAACAGTCTATGGTTAGGTTCAGAGTGACAAAACATTTGTGTTAATAATTATTTCTAGACATGCTCTGTTTATTCCAAATAAGGTTGTATCTTACTTTTCTCTCCCCATGTGTCTTTAAATGTTAATTAAAGTTTCTGAAATGTTGCTCTTACCCACCACAACTAACTTGCTAAATTACCTAAATAAGAAGAAACAAACATAAACATTGCATTATGAATGTTATCTACTCAACAAACCAGATATTGAATTTACAGTAAATGTAATGCATTTTTAATCTCCAGAAAAGCTCTGCAATAGCACTAAAGATTCAGAAAGCAACACAAGAAACAGATGCAAAGTCTCATTCCTGACTTTTTTTATAGAAACAAAGTTGTTTAATGATAAAAGCAGTTCTGTGTAAAATGGCATTCACTTGCCCTTACTAAAAGCATATATGGAAGAGCCCCCTGTTAATGTACCAGTGTGAGTGTGGGAATGAAACATAAGGATCACCATCTGCAGCTGTCTAAGAAGTGTTCTTCAGTGCCTAGTGGTAAAGTGTCAATTCAGAGATCCTCACAAACACAGTGCATCATCTTGCCCTTACAAGGCAAACATTTCACCTGTGAGAACAGTTTACTTATAATGCTACTCATTTCAGTTGAAATACCAGATATCAAAAAGTTACAATACAAGCAGTCTGGAAGCATATGCTTAATATAAAATGAACCAATTTCCTTTCCTTTATAAGAATCAATATTTAAAAGGATGTGAGAAACTTAACCCCTCAGAGAACATATCTTAATAACATGGAAAAATATTTTTATATGCATGTATTTTTAGATTCTTACCTACTGTTGAACTTCTCTGGATGTTTTTCTCTCATGATATGGAATCTGTGGGCAATTGAAGCATCCTAACAGGACAAAAAAAGAAAAGCACCGTAAATCTATTGGGATAGGAAAATTGTAAAACAGAAGACCCAACCTGGAAATAATGTATATCATTTGTAAGGTGTTTTGTGAACTGCCATTTTCAACAAGAGAAATATTCTTATCACTTAGAAAGCTTACAAGTACCTTGTTCCCAGAATGGGATGTATCTGAACTTAATAACCTATTATTCTTGTTGCAGTCTCCATTACTTCTTTTTTTACAAATCAGACATGATAGTTTCATGTTGTGAAAGTAACTTCCAATTTTTTACAGTGAATAATATCCAGATATAGTTCAGGTTACTGTAAGACTATGGATACAGTTCTGTCTTGTAGAAATACCAAATAACTATTTGAAATCCATTTTTTTAGCAAAAGTGAGTAACAAATTCAGCAAAGTTACTTTATATGCTTATAAGTTGATATTTACATATGGCATTCAATAGCTTTTTCTAAAACTGGGTAGAAAATGGAAATAATTGCTAGAAGACTCCGCATTTGCTGTATGTCAAGATGGGAAATCATGGAAATATTGCTTAATATAAAAAAAAGATATTTTAAAATAAATTTTACCAGTAATTTAAAATGAAGTAAATTATGTTAATAATATAATCAAAAAACAGATATGTGAGATGAAATAGCTGTATGAAATACTTGTAAGTGTATATCATTTAGAAGAGAATTAACCCATTGTGCTGGTGGGAATTATTGAAACTAGAATATTTGGAACTGAGTGCTAGAATCAGTTTTCAAAGCATCTTTTTTGTATTTTCTTTGGAGGTATAAAGAGAATTTTTTCCTCAATGTAGATCATGTAGTTTTTATTTCTCCTACTAATCGTTAAAAACTTTACAAACTGGGAACTAATCTTCCATTTTTCAACGAATGTATTAAATGAATTGTGAGAGTATGAAATCTCTTGAGTCCTGCAGCGGATAGGAAACACAGAGAAATCCATTTGGATCATGTCTTTGTAATTGTATCTTAAAATTCTGGATATATATGAATATAAATATAAGAAGAATTAGTTAATTTAGTAAGAAATTTAAATGAATTACAGTTTCCATACAAATAGCATTTGAGAAAAACTATAAATGAAACTGCCACTATAACCAACTCTCATATATATATATGAACTTCCCCACCTATTACTTACCAACCTAAAAGGTTATGGAACTATGAAGCCTAAAAACTTGAGAGAGCGATTAAATTCAGCATAAACCTATATCTGGCAACATTTTAAATTCTTTTCAAACAATGGGAATTGAATTTGGAGGAAAAGTCCCCAAATTAAATATTTAAATAATTTATTAATGGCTCCAAACATGACTAAAACTTTTGTTCAAAATAATTTTTATTTAAACCAATCACTGTTAACCTAAATCACAAGTAAGCAAGCATTTAATGGAGATATAAAGGTACCCACTAATATAAACCATGGCTTCAACGTTTTGTGTATAAAAATGGTTTTTATTTTATACTCTTATTTTTTTATGATCTTGTTATGTAGTTTCTAAAGATGTACATAGATTGCTGATTTATGCACATCATAAAATTACTCTTATATTTTTCTGTTATATTTAGGAATGGATTTGCCATTCAACATCTTACTGTTCTGCAAGGAAACGACAGAAAAATTCCCAAGTGAATGGTGTTAGTCAAAAAATGCCTTATTGTTCTGTCCTGTCATCCAAACTGTCACCTGAAACTTTCAGTGCTGTATTCTCAAACTACACTCATTTTTAATTTAGATTTATTTTTATGTGCAATTTTATAAGGCAAATATCCACAAGTATCCAGGTGATCCCACAGTTCTTGGAGACGGATGAAATAAAGCTGACAGTAAACCCTGAGACACCACACTTATAAACAATGCCTCCTAGCTGAACTAAAATAATAACTCTGTTAACTTCAGAAAGACCCATCATTCATACTTTATCCTGCATTAGATGCACCAGCATTAGGAAAGTATATTTTTTAGCCAGTTTCATATGAAAAAGAAATGAAAGGACTATTGTAGTTAACTGTTCATTTTCCACACACTGAAGCATAAGACAGACACAAGACAAAATGAATAAAGGAGTAGTAGCATTTTTTGACAGAAACTAGGAAACACTAATCAAGGACTAACTGTCTAATGAATGAAATTAAAAGGCTAATGTGCTTACTCATGCATAACAAATGCAAGGCACAAACAAGCTAGGGATCAATGCCCACTGCAGATGGCAAACAGGCAGTTGTTTCCATGCAAGGTTGATTTGATCAAAACTTTCCCCTCCCTGAACATTTTCTGACTCCAAAATGAGTCAACTGACTTAATGAACAGAGAGGTAAAAAAAGTAATACACCCAGCTAATTTTGACAGGCACAGCACAAGACAGGCACACGTCAGGTCAGTTTCACTAAAAAATTGCTGAAGAGCTGCTTTTATTGATGGAAACTGTAAACCAGAAATGTAACTACACACAGATAAACTCAAAAGTAGGGGAGCTGCTAAGGCTTCCTTCAGCTTATACTTTCCAACCTTCAGCTTATTCTTTCAAACCCTCAATCGAATCCAAACGAGAGTCCTCAGATTCCTCAGCACAGGGACCTCTTCTCAACCAAAACTCCCCACTGTAAAAAAACCTGAAAGCAGCCCATGTTGGCTGTTCATTAGGGCAACAATCCTCTGCTTTATGGGAAAAAAAAGAGAGAAAATACCAAAACCAACCAAACAAAAAAAACCACCCTCACCCAAGAAACTACACTTAATTTTCTGTTTTTCCAATGTCTGTATTCTTGTACTTGTTAAGACAGTAGCATATAGACTGGTATAAGTAAATTAAAAGCAGTGGGAAGAACAGAAAGTAATAGGAACTTGACAGTGAGTAGGAATGTAAGTACTGTCGCCTAAGAGCTGCTGGAGTTCCCAGAGGCCATCCCTGAATCTTGAGGAACAACCATTAGAAGTTTCCTGCCTGAGGAGAGCAAAGAGTCCTTCATTGTCAGATTTTTGCCTACATTTTTACCACTATTGATTTTAGCAGACTTCATTCGGCCATTTCAAGTAGGGGCACCTAGCTCAACTTGTTTAGACATACAACTGTTGTTGGACCAATGGAGGAATAACTTATTTTTTGTGTCAAAAGCTATACTAAAATCACGTAGTTAACTATACAGAAACAGAGTAATGGTATGGTAAACCAAGTATAGTTTGCAAAATTTGCTGAGCTTTCCTAATACCTGATATTATGAATGGCCAGGAAAAGATGAGAAATTATTTTTGTATTTTACTCTAAAACTAATGTAAAGGAGAAAACCCAGGATTCAGTAAAACAAACTCGCATGTTTCATGACATTACGTAGCAAAGAGAACAGGATTTTTAAAGAACCATCATTCAACAGTCAGGTTGAATGTCAGTCTGTAATTAATATAAGCTTTGGGATTCACATACTAATTTTTATTAGTAAACTGATTTGCATTCTGGCCTGAAATACAATTTTCCAGCATCCCTATATTTGAATAAAAATATTTTCCAATTTTATGAGTAACCCACCATAAGTAAATGCAATCATACCTAAAAATGGTGAAAATGTTACTATTAATAATAATAATCTGAGGAGAAACAATGCTGTCAAGCCTGTTCTGAGACGAAAGGGGAAGGTCTTATGGCATCATTTTAATATGAAACTATCACCTTTCCCTTCATCCACATTTCAGTCACAGAGCTCATTTTATACCCCTAATGGTAATACATTTCACCAAACCATCCAAGAATTAAGAATTTTTTTTTCCAGGAGCAGTTTTGCATCAGAATCAATGTTGGGCACAAATTAATGCTGAATACAGAGCATCTACAGCAGAACTAAGCAGCTAATTAGGCCATTTTGTGTTTCTGAGACTATTATATGAATACTTGAGTTGTACAGCACTATTCTAAAATTCTACATTTCTTTTTTAAGATACACAATATTTCTAGTCATTCACATGTCATATAACAATAGCCTACATGATAATTTTTCTTAACTAAATTCATAGTACCAATCTACTCTGAAAGAAACTGCCATACTGTGTGCTCTTTTGTATGCCTTTCTTGTTTAGATGGTTTCCACTCACTACTGTAGCATTTAGGAACACGAGATGAAAGAATGGGTATTTGAAGAACAGAAAATGCAGTTTATCCCAGTTTAAATTCTACAAAATTATACAGACTCTTAAAAAATGTACCTTTACATCACACAAGTATTCAACCAGGACATGTATGTGATGAACACGCATATATGCACCCCTACATTTGAACCTGTTCAGGCTCTGAAGCAGCTGGGCTATCCTTATACCTCACTCAGGTTTGTTTTAAATCCTGACAGTGAAGATAAGATAGAGAACAGACAGAGTATATCTGAATCTACTCCTAGGAAATGGAAAAAATATTTTAATTGAACTAGGACATTTCTCAAAGTGACCTGCCAAGAAGAAAAGAAGCTTAAGTTGCTACACCTCTTTAATACCTTATGATTGACTTACACACATATATATTCATCTTTTTAATGGGTATTAGCATTACCGGAAAGCAATCTGAAGCAGTCTTTTCAGAGGAGTAACCTTATACATTGTGAATAACCTTATAGAAAGATTAATGCATTTAATATATGTCTGTCTATAAGTTTGCTGTGATTAAAATTTCCATTAAACAATAATTTTTATTCTGGTGAACAAACAAATGACCAGTGTGCATCTTCTTTGGATACAAATGGTCTGATTATTTTTTTTTCCTAAGATGCTTCTTTAATTAAGGCTTAATGGATCCACAAGGCTAGGAAGCTTAAGGGATAATTCAGCAACCTGTAATCTTTGGATCAGAATGCAAATCTAACCTGAACAACCAGTTAGCTCACATCAGTTATTAATGTGGTATAGTACCGATGTACAAAAAATATCATTGAAAACAGATGAAGAAAGTTTGCTGTTGTGGCTTAAAATTAATTTCTATATATTTATTTCTAGAAATTATTTTCTAGATAAACAAACATCCTCACAATTCTGTATTCTACTTTCTGTACATATACAAAAAATACAAAAAACAGAGGTACACCCCTCATTTCAGCATTTCCCACACCGTAATAACAATCTCAGACAAACAAATCATATTGAACCATTGAATGACAAAGTCTGTAAAAAGGCAGTCAAGAAGCTTAAGGTTCTGCCTTGTTTGAATCAAACTGTCAGTTCACATTTGACTACCAGGTTCTTGATTAAGTTACATTAATTAACCTGAGAGGGAAAGGGATTTAAAAAAAATATTTATTAATACATTAGGTTTTGGTGAAATATTAGTTACTATAATTGTAGTAGTTTCTGCTGATATTCTGGGCCTGTATAAATGAGAAAGACAGTAGTTTGAAAATGTCAGAGCAAGAAGAGATTACAAGCACTTCTTGAAACGGCTTTACTAAGAGATACTGACAATTCACTTTCTTAAGAAAAAAAATCTGAGAACAAAAATCTGATAAATTTGTGTTCTGGCTTTTCAGGAAGAACACAGGAACTGTGAAGATAATGGTATGTATTTTGTCTGTGATATACTCTGATGGTCAAGTTTAAATACATTTCAGCAGTACATGTATTGTACTAAGTATGTCGAGTGACAGTTTGTACTTTAAATACTCATTTAAACAGGCAATATCTCAAAACCCGGGATAGACCATCAGAACCACAGTATTTTTAAATGACAGACAAAAGACCAGAAGATGGTATATCTGGAAAAAACAACAACAAAAAATTGAAAAAGGTCTTCAAATGTAAGCATATTTCATCTCCCTTTTTATTTGAAGTCAGAATTCTGTTGAGTTTTTGACGATTCTACACAGACACAAAACGGAACCCATTTTGCAGAAAAAAAACCATGTCTGTGCAGAAAAGCTCAGCCACCCCTGTGTTCTGCCTGTGTATAAATTGTGGGCACATACAGCCATTGACTCCTTGGTATTTACTATTGATCAGTTTATACAGGGTGACCACATGTTCCAGCTGCGTTGGGACCAGTCCTATAAGACAATACTTTGTACCTGTATCTCAAGGACTTTCTTTGAGGAGCTATTTTGGGGTTTAGAAACTGATAATACATTCCTATGTACCTATATTTTTAAGTCATTAATCAAGTTCAAGACTGGGAGGTAAGACAAGCTATTATTATCAGACCAGATGTGTCATGTGCCCCATGACTCAATGCAATGCAGAGGACATGTACCCTGTAAGGTGATCTCTGCTGAGGATACACTGTGCTACATCTTTCCTTCTTTATATTTGGTCACCCTAAATTTACTGTAACTAGAGAAGGGTTCTTCTAGGTCCATGCTAAGTGTTTATGTGGTCACTAAAAAGAGAAGGAGGAAAGTGATCACATGGCAATTAGCCAACATAGCCATATAGACAGTGTATTAAATATCTTGTATATTAAAAAGATCTCTGTGGTAAACCTTTAGTAGCATTTCTGATAACTGCTGATCAAGAACTACGTTGAAATACCCCCAAATTATCCTGCAAAATGAGTTGGAGCAGAACACAATCAAGGACACAGCTTAGGCTGAAAGTCAATACAAGCAACACTATGCAGTACAATTGGTCGTTGCTTTAGATGCTCTTCAGAGAAACACAAAAATGGCTCACAGGTGTCTTCAATAAAAAGCACAGAAACAAAGTTTACATTAAAAGCCTGTCTAGCTTGAAATGAACACATAGACTTTCATGCCTAGCACTTCTGCAGTTCTTATGAGAGAAAAGTGAGTGATTTGCTCAATTACTAAGCATTTCTTTGATGAAATACTAATTGGCATCATCATCATATTAAAACTTAGAGAAAAAAGTGAATTTGGGATAAAGAATAACTGCTTGTGTAGTGTCTTGAAAAATTATATTCTAGTATGATTTTTCACTCTTCTAATAAAAACCCCAAAAGCTCCCCCAAACCCCCAAGCAAACATAAATCCCTTTGAGTATTTTTATTCTGAACACTGATTAAGTTTACATTAGAGTAGCATTCTCAGGGGCTGAATGTAGTCCCTTAATTTAGGTGCTTAAACTGTCAGGGTGATTTCCCCATCTTCCCAGTACGCTGAAGATGTAGAAGAAAGCTCTTTGGAAAGAGCTCTCCCCAAAGGCAGGTCTACATGTCTCTGTTCTGAATTGTCATTTCAAGATCTTTTGTTATTAATCATAGAAGAAACTGAGCATACCTAGCTTCTTCTATGAAAGTATACCTGAAATGCAACAGTTAGAGCAGTCCTCTGAAATACTTGATGGGGTTCAAGCCAAATCTTGTATCACCACCCATTTTATACACTCATTTGCTTGATAGGGATCAAATAATAAATGTTCACCTGACTTCTCCCTAGCAACTTCCCATAACTTGTTAGTCAAAGCCTTGGCAACACAGTCTTATAATTTTAATACATATTTATGCTATTCATTTGTTTCCATAGCAGGTATTTATTTTTATAAGAAATATGCAAACCACTAAAACATCTCTCATTGATTTACACTCTGAAAGAATATTTTTCTCTTAATTGAAAAAGGTCACTGTTTTCCCCATTCATTATGTTTTCTATTTGAAATTTAAATTTTTTGCATTACAATATTATTTATTATCTTTCCTATTGGACAAACAAATATTAATTTATAAAAAAACCCCTAACATACTCATAAATTAGGGCTAGATGTTGGGTTATTTATCTACAGACATTCACTCTCTCTGTCTGCTGATTTACGACAAACTTTTTAAGATCCTCTCCCTTACATCTTTCATATAGCCTGTTTGTTCTGTCTCAAAGGTCCAGAAGCAACTTTCTTAACTTTTGTTTAATATCTGCATTTGCTCTTGCTTGTGTTGCATCAATCAAAATATTTTATGAATCCTTCTCCTTTATTTTCTTGCTAAGGTGTATAAGGTTTCTAATTCTCACTTTTGTGGAGGTTCCTTCAAGCTTATTTCCTCCTTTCTCCTCTACCAACACTGGCCACCTCCTTTTTTATCAGTAAGCACCTGAGATCCAGTTCAGACCCTAGGGATCTGTCTAAGTGTGAGGCAGCTGTGGGAAGGCAACAATACCAAAATGACAGAAGAGTTATATATCAGAGACAAACCTATTTAGCAGTAAATCTGAAAATAACTGGCCAACTAAGAAGCATCCAAGAAAGAGCTGGATTCATATGAGCTACTCATGCCAAGTTTATTCCCATCAGAGTGGTTTCTCTGAAAAGGTACTGCAGAAATAAAACTAAATTAAATTGTTCATAATAATATAAGATGGAAGAGATTACACCCTAGGAGATCATCTTAATCACATACTAGTTTTACTGCTACCATTAATCAAATTTTCAACTTCAAAGGTGACTGCATACTTGTTTTCATACACAGTGTTAAGTGGTCAGATTCTTTTTCGAAGTGCAAAACCCAATCACATGCCACATGCCAATGACCAACAGTTTCATGAAAAAAAAGGTGCTAATAGTCTCTGAAATACATCAACCCAGTGACTTACTTAATAGTTCATACCAACAGTTTGATATCAGCTGCTGTCGAGTTAAATAAAGCCCAGACTTTGCAGTAACAGCTATCTAAAACATAAAATTGACTATAAAATGGAACTAGATGCCATTTTACTGAGCATTTAGAGACTAAAAAAAAAATTTCTCTACAAATAATAGGAATCTGCATTAAAAAACAACCTAAACATGCTGCGGCTTAATGAACGAAAAGCCTTTTCTGGACTTAATATTTGGATATATGGAAAAGTGTTAAAATATGTCCAAGTACGAACATGTGTTTGTGGAAGATGAATTCAAATTTTACAAAAATTAATTCACATATATTTTCCTTCCAAAACAAATCAAGCTTTTTCCATAGCTCCTTTGAATAAATAATTTAGATATGCAAAATGTTTTACAGTGATGATCTACCCAGAGCACGACATACAAAGGTTATGCAGTAACTATCTTTGTAGATTCTGGACATTAGAAGGCTTTGAGGTTAAATATATTTATTTACTGCATGTTACTCCATATTGCATGCAATGAAGGGGATAAGTTACAGATTATCAGTATATTGATACTTAGGGGCAACAAAAAAACTTGTTCTTTATTGTAATAAAGACACTAATAATTGAGAATTGCAAACTTGTTTTTAACAAAATCAACATGGAGTTAAAAATGGTTTGCACTGAAAAGGGAAAAATACCCAGCAACTTTAGAAACTACCAGTTATGTATTTCACTTTTGGTTTACGTGAAACTGTTTCACTATTAAGCAATCCCACAGCAAAATAAAAAATAACATCCTTGATGTGGTCAGAAACCCAGGAAACGGCACTAAAGCCCTTTGTTATGATTTACATGAACAGAATTTTGAACCCAAGAAATAAAAATGTTCAAATTGCTTTCAATTAATCCTTCACAGAGGGTCATGTCTTTTTCTGCCTTTTCACATCCCAAGGATCCAAATTTGCAGAAGACTAGTGAAAAAGACAAGAGTAGTGTAGTGAAACTGAAAAATTCCTTAAATTTTCTAGCAAAAAAATCCCCCTCCCAAGAGTGCACTTGCATAATGCTTTTTGCCTAACCATCTGGACAGACTCAGTGCGTCATGGTTGTTTAGCAACTTAGGGCTTTCATGGTAGCTTTGAATATATTATACCAGTTTCCTATTCTCAGCCTCAAATTGTTTGGGAGGCTTCTATATCTGCATAAAAACTCTTTGCATAAGACCCACTTACTCAGGATCTCCAACACATATGAGGTTTTCTAGAAGGCTAAGTTGTTTACACTAAATGCTAGGATACAATTCCCCAAATTAATGATCTGCTGTACAAAGTTACTCCCCAAGTGACCAAACTAAGGGTGCAGACACCTGCCGTGCAGAGGCAGGATGAGCAGACTAAGTTCAGAACACAACTAAAGCCGGTTAAAGTTAGGTCCACAAATTTTCACTGCAAGCAACATGAATGGGGCAGTTTCTCTGAACTCTAGGCCAGACAGTTATGCTATAAATCTATTTTACAGATGGAGAACCACATCTTTTTTTTGACAATAAATCAATCTGCTTCATGAGAAAAGATGTAAAAAAACATCTTTGGACTCAACGAAAGCATAGTCAAATCACCTTTCAATTTTTTACCTTAAAAAACAACAATGCAGTAGGCTGAAAGCTGCTCCTAGATTTTTGTAAATTTGCAAATCAAAGAGCACCTGTTTGTAAAGTGCTGCTTTGCTCAACTACTTAAATAATGTAATCAATACTAAATGACAAGTTAGAATTCCCAAATTTGCTGCACAGTAAGCAGACACTTGTGTTGCTGATGTTTGTAATAAGTAATCCTTATAATGTTAGCCAAGACAAATGTTGTTAATATTAACTTTTACTCAAGCATAAATATCACATCCATATGACATCAGATATTATCTCAGAGTAAGATTATCTTAATGTTTGCAAGTATTTTGTATAATAATAGCATTAATAAGGGCAATGTAAATCAGTTAAATCCTACTTTTACTACTGGGCTTTTTTTTTTTTGCTAATGAACAATCAAAACCTATTAAAAACATATGCAATTTAAAGATCAGTGCAAATAAAATGTTTCCAAACATTTGCAGAAGTCTGGAACCAGAATTAATCTTTCTTTTAGTTTCAATTACGTGCATTGTATTCAAAGACACTTCCCAGCCAGAAGAAATACACTATGGAGACACTCTTATAAGGACAACAAATGTAACACACATTTCAGAATCACAATCACAACTATTCTGAATTGGAAGAGACCCACAAGGATCATCAAGTCCAGCTTTTAAGTGAATGACCCACACAGGAATGGAACCAACAACCTTGGCATTATTAGCACCATGCTCTAAGCAACTGAGCTAATCCCAGTTTCCTTCTGATAAAATGAAAATTGCCATTCAAACTGCCATTCCTTTCCGAATAAATTAATCTATGTCAACGCTCCTCAAAGAGGCATTTCATAATGGCCTTTATGCATACATTATCTGTGACAACAATTCTATTTCCAGAATAAAAAGCATTTTCCCCTTAGATTTCTTTTAGTAAAAATACTTACACTGTTCAAAATTATTAAACTATCATCTAGATCAATTTCAGTGTTATTGCACAAATTGTAAATTATGCCTTCAGAATTATGGATGGAATTTTAAAAGGCTTCAGTTTTTACAGTCTTTTGAAAGGACAAAGAAATCTATAAAAAAACCAAGATTACAATTTCAGCATTTAAAACCTACACAAACTAATTCAAACAAATGTTATGACATTTAAGATAATGAAACCCTTCATTTATGCCAATGTGTCCTACTTCACATGTAAGGAGTCAGAACAGATGTCCAAATATTGTAATGCCAGAGAAAAGTTAGGGCATATCTTGATTAATACTCTCAGAGCAGTCCGTGGTGTCTCTTTAAAATTGGCATGAGTTACTTCAAAATATCTATTCAAAATCCATTCTAGGAAACACAGCTAGACAAAGTGTTCCCAAGACAAAAGGAAAACAATAAAGCTCTGTATAAGCCTTTTAGCAATGTAAGCTGCATATTATCGACAGACCATTCATTGCAATCAACAAATGATTAATTGCAAATTTGTTGCTAAATTGACCACAAAAAAGACAAGCTTCAGGGTACTGTTAAAGAGGAAAAACTTATGTTAAAAATGATTGGAGACTTTTTGTAGTGAATTAATTCTAATCAATACTCTTGTTGACTGCACAGTGGAATAATGACTTCCTTAAATAGCATATGTACCCATTATTGTAGGCATTCAAATTAATATTTAACCTAATAACTTCTCTTTTTTTTTCTCCTTTTGAAACAGCATTTTTCAAATTTCACCTTTAAGAACAAGTCTATGATAAACAATTTTTTTGCCAAGGCTAATATCAATCAACATGGGGGAACATAATATGCAGGAAAAAAATTAGAATGCAAAAGTAACTATGTTTATTTAGAGTATTTACATGAAAATCTTCTTTTTAATTATAATTGGCATGGATGAAGCAATAGGTGCTTTTAAGCATATCTACTTTACAAACTTCTGAACAACTATGCAATCATTCTGGTTGGCAAAAGTATGATTTCAGAGTTTCCTAGATGTCCCCTTTTCCTCCTTTTGTGGATGCAGTCATATACCTAGAACTTAACCCTTTAATAATAAAGATAATTTCATTCCTGTGATGGTCAACGTACTAGCAAAAAATAGATGTGAGTTATGGGGGGAGAGGTGCTTTTGTCATACCAATAGTATTTTGAAAAGTGCTTTCCTTCTTGCTTTGACCAAAAGTCTGGTTCTCAAATTTTTCTTTAAGACAAGAAATTTCCATGAATTTACAAACACTGCTATTGACAAAGCAGTAACTTAATTTTTAATTATTTAAATACATTCACAGCTAATGCTCAAATTACAGTTTTGACAATGAATGGACTGAATCATATGTTTAAATGTATCTCACTGATAAAAACCTTTTGGACATCAAGTTTCCTATAAATGTGGTTTAGGTTGAACTGCACAGCTGAACTATTGTATTCTTTTATATATTTTGGGGGGTTGGGTTGTTGGGGGTTTTTTGTTTGTGGGGTTTTTTTGGTTTTTTGTTTGTTTGTTTTGGGGGGGGGCTTAGTTGGTTGGTCATGTTGTTTCTTGCATGATGGGAGAGGACATCTATTTCAGACAGTAGAAATCTTTCTTCTACTCCTCAACTACTCCTAGTAGTGTAATTAAATAAACAAAACAATCCAAACAAACAAAATGTGTATCTATATACTTTTATCTATCTACCTGAAGGAAACAAATTTGAATATATTGAAATTTCTCAGACTCCGAAGGAAATGACAAGATTACCTAAAAGGCACACACAGACTATCCAAGGATACAGTTCAGAGCTGAAAGTGAAGCTGTTGACAAACTGACCTGATTTTTTAAATGTCTGTGCAAGCCTCATTAAGTTTTCTGCTCTAAAGATCTCTGAAATATTTTTTACTCTGAGGCACTTAAATGACATAAAGAATCCACAATACCTAGCTTTCAGAGTCTTAGACACAGAGTAGAACTCAAATCTATACCCAAACTTATATATAAACAGCTACTTCAAAACTTGACTCAAAATCTCATGTTTTATGATTCAACTACATCTGGCTGTACCACTACATCCTCTTCACTGGAGCATTCAGGAAACTTCCTCCACTGACTTGGCAGCCAGAGCCCTGCAAGGAGGTACCTGCATCTATTCTTTAAGAAACCTTTGCAGAGCTTATACAATAACTCCACTTAGTTCAGCGTCCTGTTTTCTGTTGGGCTTAAATGTGGGTTCTTAACAGAAAATTTCAAAAGGTAAGCGTCAAGTGGTACTTACCCAGTGTACTCTCTCAGGCCCCAAATATCTTTCCGCTAAAAAACTGGGCTGATAGAAAACCCCTGAATTTCAACAAAAGCAATTGCCAAGACTTGCATCTGGGTGGAATAAGGCTACCATACAAGTTGGTGCTGATTGTCAAGCAGTTCTGCAGAAAAGTGCACAGCAGTCCTTGTGGACTATGTGAATATGAGTCACCAGTGTGCCCTTCCTGTACTCCATCAAAAAGGCTGTATCTGCCATCCATTGCATGGCAATGCGACCCTTCCTCTCTGTTCACCACTTGTGATACCACATTTGGAGCACTCTTTGGTCTTGGGCCTCCCAATACTGGAAAGACACGGACATGGACAGGCCATAACTCTAAGTATCTGAAAGGAAGGTGTCAAGATGATGGATCCAGGCTCTTCCTCATGGTGCCAAGCAATAGGACAAGAGGCAATGGGCAGAAACTGATGCACAGTAAGTTCCACCTGAATATGAGGAAGAACTTCTTTACTGTGACCTTGCACTGGAACAGGCCAGGGAGAGTGTGGACTCTCCCTCACTGGAGATATTACTCAAAGCCATCTGTACACAATCTCGTGCCATGTGCTCTGGGTTGGACCAGATAACCCACTACTGCCCCTTCCAATCTGACCAATCCTGGCATTCTGTGATACCATAATATATTCAACAGGGGGACAGCAGGCTGCTCAGGGGCTGCTGAAGCACCACTTGAGCAGAATCTGAAGCAACTTGTTCAGCCTCACAGAAAGCTGGTGACAGGAGACTTTCTGCTGTCTACAGCTACCTGATGCAGAAAAGATAGATGGACTACTGTAAGAGATGCACAGGACAGGATGAAAGGCAATAAGAAAAAAGTCAAACACTGCCCAGACAGGTTGTGGGATCTCCATTTTTGGAGGTGTTCAAGCTTCAGTTAGAGAAGTCTCTAAGGAAAGTGATCTGATCAGACTTGCTACAAGTAGGAAGTTTGTCTAAGGATCTCCAGAGGATCCTTCTAAAGTGAAATATTCTCTGAGAGCCAGAGGTCTCTGCTGAATTTCATGGTCTCTTGATCCAATGAACTGCAAGCATCTTTAGAGTAATGCAGTTTAATTGCATACTAGAGAAATACATATATAGAGAAATACCTTCCTTTGTTTGCCTTGAAACTGGAATCTAGTAGCTTCATTTGGTGCCTGTCAGTTTTTATACCGGAAGAAACAGCAAACATAAATTGATCATCAACCCTCTCCTTCTAACTCATGATTGCAAAGACCCCATCACCTGTTTTCTATACCAATGGAATTTAAACTATGTATACTGTTCTGATGGAAGCATGCAAGGAACAGAGCAGACTGATATGGTGACTAACAATTAAGGAATTAATTCAGAAAGTCTGTCTAGTCCATTTTGCATGGATTACTTTCACATACAGTACAGGAAAAAGTACACACAGTAAAGGAAAAAGAACTTAAAGATGAAGTAGGAATACCATTTCTTGACTAACAAGATGAGTCTTTACCCATTCTGGTTCCACAGGGATATTTCCCTAAGTTTCAAGCATATAATTGTTTCCTCTTCATTTGCTTGAATATAATAGATTAATTATAGAAGTTTTCTTTTGACACTAGCTTAGGAAAATAGTTCCTGGTACCATTTAGAATAATAGAACTAAACAGTTGGATGGCACCTACAATGGTCTCCTAGACCAACTGTCTAAACTCCTCAGGTCTGACCAAAAGTTGAAGTTACTATTTTTAACTTTAACTACTGCTGTTAACTGTGAGTAACTGTTCATTTTTAAAAGCCACTTTGCTGTAATGATGTTACATGTAACTAAAGTTACTACTGTAACTTTAACTACAAACTATTTGTAAAATTACAAATGTTAATACGGGCCTTCTCCAAATTCCTTTTAAATACTGACAAGCATGGGAATTCAACAATCTCTCTCTCTCTCTAGGAAGCCTTTTCCAGGGTTTGACTGCTCTTTCCTTACACAAATGTTTCCTCATTTCAGTTTAACACTCCTGTGACTCAGCTTTTCACCACTTTCATTCCTCCTATCATGGGATACCAGGGAGAAGAGATGAGCACCTCTCTCTCTGCTTCCCCTCCATCAAGAAGCAATAGAGAGGGATGAGGTCACTCCTCGGTCTCTTTTTCACAAACCTAGGCAAAGGCAGTGTCCTCAGCTGATCTTCACAGCACATGTCTTCTAGCCCTTGCACCAGCTTTGCTGTCCTTCTCTGGATGCATGTGAGCACCCAAACAATCTTCTTAAATTGTTTGGCCTAAAACTGCACACAGTACTCAAGTGAGTCTCCACCTATCTAAAAGCAGTTCTGTAGTTTCATGCGTCTTCCTTCATTCCCTTCTTCTAAACTACAATTTGCTTCCCTTGTATTTTTTGGTGGTTTGGAGTTTTTTTGTTTTGTTTTTTGTTTGTTTGGTTTTGGTTTTTTTTGTTGGGTTTTTTTTTTTTTTTTGGTTGTGGTTTTGTGGTGGTTTTTTTTGTTTGTTTGTTTTTTGTTTTTTTTTTAGCAGAAGATTATTGTGTGCTGTATGTACAAGCCAATGGTAAGGCTTTTGTACCATTCTAATGCTTTAAAAAAAACTATCCACAGCCAGCAGCAGACCCATTCCTCAGCGACAGAGACAATTCTCTAGCAGCTAACTACTATTAATTACAACAGGTTTTGGGTGTTTTTCACACATGCAAAACCTGCATTGTCCAAGAGCAGCAGCCTTTATTCGTTGCTAACAGTAAGAAAAACTAATCATGTATTTTCAAAACGTTAGTACAGAAGACAACAAAATGTTGTTTTCTTAACTAAGAAATGAGGAATTATAGGATAGATCTGTGTTTATAGCCAAAAGTGCAAGTGTTCTCTCTAGTTTTCATTAAAGATATATTAACAGCAATTAACATGGCATGAAAAAAAAAACCCAACATCTGTATAACAAAATTATACTACCTCTACTTAGTATAATAATGCTTTGAAACTTTGATTTACACTGTATGTTCATAAGGAATCTTTTTTGTAGATTTTTACTGTTGTTGTTCAGTTGTGGTTTTTTTTGGTCATTTGTAATTCTGATACGTAAACCAAAAAACCTGAAATGCTATGTGAATTGAGTAGCCTCTTTGGATTCCAGCTGGCTTGGCTGTATGCCTTTCTAATGGTAATGAAGTCACACAGCTGCTAGGACAATCAGCTGGAGTTCAGATCAGTAGCTAAATGGATATCCACTGACTGGCTTCTTATCAGGACTCATTAAAGTTCAGTGCTAACAAACTGTAGGGTTACGTAGGTTTACATGGTTACAGCAAAGTGGCTTGTAAAAATGAACTTGTTGGAGTTGAAAAGAAAATCTCTCCTTTTTCTGCCTATAAATGTTACTTTGTGCTAGTCAACTCAAGAAATGTTCAACCCTACTCCCCATGAAGTGAAAGGCAAATTCCCATTCATCTGCCTGGAAGTAAAACAAATCAGTTCCCAATGTTTCAGGGATTTTTGAAGAATACTGCTATTCAAATTACTTCAGAATGCCTCAGCTAAAGGGTAACTCGGTATTCAGCTATGTCCAGTTTTCAACTCAGAATGCAGTGCACACTAGACCTGTGACAATTTATCAGCTTTTACTTTGCCCATCAAATTGCAATCATGTTTATGCCACATGAAAGAGTGAAGTTCCACCATTCCCACAAGAAGACAATTTTCTACTAAAAAAACAAGCAGATGTAAAATCTTGCTTTTTAACCTAATGGTACTGCTGCACTATACAGGTATGTCCTGCCAGTTCTGTAGCTTATTTTGAGCAGCCAGACCAGGGGGGACAGTTGTATCACCAAAAGCTTCATTGTCAACACAACAGATTTCAGTATTAACCATCTTTCCTAGAGCTAAATAGCAAAGTACCGAATGTGTCAACTTACAAAATCATTACTGGTATCTTTTTCAGCTCTACAGTTTTTGTCATCTGTTTTACTGAACAAAAATTGAATTACTAATCCTTATTAGAACATGAAACATGTAATGTTGCTTGCTTGACATACTAAAATGGGATAAAAGGTTGTATCAGTGTAGTGTGAATGCACAGTAACAGACCTTCTAAAGCATCCTCTACATTCTTCAAAACTGCTACAGTCCTTAGACAGCATTTCAGTGCTATTATGAGTAATGGAACCAAATGGTTTGAATCATGGTAACAAATATCAACTGCTCTGTGAGTGAAAATTTCAGGGAGAAATAACAGCAGTCGAACAATAGCCTCTTTTAAATTACTGAGAAAAGAAATTTTTTTGTAGGTATTCAGGTGGTCAGGATTCTGGTCATCAGCTTTATGCATCACCTCACATAGCTGCATAATATAAAATTTGTAATAAACTTAAAAGCACCTTCTAAGTTCTTCTAAATAAGGACTTTATCTTATCTTTATCTTATATTTATAGTGGTTTGTGCAAACAAGAAAATACCCACCCAAATTACAAGCAAACTACATCCTGCACTCCAAACAGTTCTGACTTTTGACCTCTTTGCTTTCCTTTTTGAGGTCTACCCAGCTCTTTCCCATTGGGTTTTCTCTAGGAATCAAAACCTAGTCAGTATTACTTATGTGAAACTAAGATGAAGGGCCTTGGCAACATTTCCAGATTATAATCAGCAAAATATCATATCTCCCACTAACCAATATATGGAAACTCACCCACGTAAATGATATCATCCTGATTCAACTAAGCATGCTCAAACTGAGCAGTGACATTCATGCACAGGGAAAAGTCCACAGAAGGAAAAAAAAAATACTCCTACAGTTAATTATACTCAAAGACAAACAGGCAAGTAATTGCTTTAGACTTGCACACACTCTGAATTCTACATTGTACGTCTTGTTAGAAACAAAAATATTATTTTAGTTTTGATATTAAAATTATTTTAGTGGCTATGAAAACTGGCAGGATGACAGCATTTTTTACATAAAGTCCTATATTTATCCACTGTGCTTAGGTTTCCTTGCCAATATCCTTTGGCTTTTACCTACAGGAGCTGTTTCTGCTGGCAAGCAATAAGTTCACTTCCATGGTTCACAGTTGAGGCTGTCAACAAATGTGCCAATTGTATAACATGGATATCTATTCAATAGAGAGGACTCAGCAAAATTATTCTATAGGTTGTATAAATGTCACTTGGTGATAACTTTTAATTACTGTATATCTCAGCTGAATTCAATCCTGTAACCTGTTACTCCTCGCAGAAACTCACTCTACAAATCAAACAACTGACCAAGAGAAGCCATGGTCAGATAACTTGCCTTGGTTCACTAGCAAGCAAACTTAAATATAATTTACAACTCTATACTTGTACCAGTGCAAATATTCCTATTAACTTCTGTGAGCTTTTGATTAGCTCTAGCCAACTTGTAATGAATGAATATTTTTCAGAGAGAAAACAAAGATAAACATTCAACTCAATTGACATGTACTTTATTTTCTCTTCTGAGGGTTTAGAAAAGATAGCTTCAGCAGTAAAAAGAGTTAGGATGAGCACACAATCTTTTTCCATTTCTAATCACTGCAGTATACAGGTATGTCCACAGGATATAACAAAGTGCTAAAGTGGTGTCCAAAACAGAGAGACTTCGTACAAAATAGGAACTACTTGCAGTGTTTTGCAGTGTAACCATCTAGAGCAATTGCTCTTGGCACAGGTCTAACCAATTTGTGAGCAGGCAAAATGCCATCTGAACAGATGGCATGAGGTACACAGCCAAATAGCCATGTATGTGCATCGGCTGTGGGTAGTAATGGCATGATTCCCAGCCATGAAGGTCTAAACAGTTGTCCATCCTGATCTTAAAAGCTCATGTTTATAGAGAATTGTCATCAATAATCCAGCTTTGTACTAAATTATCCTTGAAGTAAAAAGTGTTCCTGGAGATGAAAATGACAGATCAGTTAAGTTTCAAAACTCTTCTGTTCATCTTTGTTGCTTCATTTAACAACTTTTAAAAATGAAACAAAAAAAAGCACAGTTTTGAAAACAGGCTCCGGTTTCCCAAACCCTTTTTACTTGTTGCTCGCTGCTGTGGTAATAGTGTGCAGTAAAGATCTTGAGCTGAGGAACAGACAATTAGCTTTGAGGAAGGTTATGCTTGTGCTGCAAAACTGCACATGGATTATATCCTCCTCTTTCTTCTTGTTCCCAGATTATATAACTGCCCCAAAAAATAACAGAACAAAATGTTTTTCTACTGTAGAGGTTCACAGGACCTACTCAAAGCATCATGAACAGCCCCATGGCTAGGAACAGACAGCTGTACCTGGAGCTTTACAGACCTTATCTTTCTATAATCATGGAACTACAAAAGAGCTCTAATTCAACTTCGCCTGGAAGTTTTAAAAACAGTGTACCTCAGCTATGTCACAAGATCCAAAGCTATTATTTTGATGAAGCAAATTTCACTTAAATTCTTCAGTCCTTTAGTGCAACTAATAATTATTAACCAGCTATTTTCATCCAACAGAATTCATTAATTTTCTGCTTACAAACTGCTCAAGAAAGATTAAGTTATCTTTGTGATCATTAGTTACTTGAAATGATTTTACATGTCATTTCAGAGATTGGTTCTCATCCCTAAATTTCCACAGATTTTCATTATGTATGTGTAGCATAGAGCTCAGTTTGCTAAAAGCTTGTTAATTGTACACAAAGGTTACAATGACAATGTTTCTGTCCTCAGTCAGGATGAACTGAAATTCTACAATCAAGATTTTGATACAAACACCTGGAATTTCAAGTTACAAATTAAAACCCTGAGAAGTAAATTCTGCTTTTCTTAAAAATGCTCCCCGTTAGTAAATGTACCTCCATGCAACATAAACATTACCTTGCTATTTCATTTATCACTTCCATTTTTCTAAATGTTGGGGGGAAAAAACCCACAAGAGACAGACTCAATTCTGTAAGCAGAACGGACCATCTAAAAAAAAAAATAAACCACGCTCGCTGATTTTTTAAAATATAATACATACTAAACTTTAATCCTATGATACATACTAAATGTCATTTTCAAACAACATTTGATTAACATCAATCCAATTGTTCAAGATTTTGTTGCTTACCTACCATGCAATGGTATCAATATTTAGAGAAAATGTTGCCAGCTGCAATTTAATTAGTTATACTAAATGATCCATCCTTACAAATTCACTGGTAAAGAAAAGTGGATTCTCTGTCGATAACTTGGACTGACTCAATACTTTGCCTACCAATGCTCAATAGAATGCACAAAAGACCATCAACTAAACTCTTTTAAGACATGTCTTAATGGATGCCTTTTCCATATGCCAAATAATCTGGCAGGTAAGAAGACAAATTTGGTGCCTTTGAAACAAAACAAAGAACAACAGGCCTACTACAGATTTCAAAGGGTTCAGGAAATGGACTATAAACATATTACAGATTCCAGATTATCAAGATTTATACATAAGGAATCACATAGAATCGTAGGAATATTTGCGGTGCAAAAGCTGTGTTACCTTTAGCAGTTGCTTACTGTTAGACTGTACAAGGAACTGACCAAAAGAGAGCAGTTTGCTTGAAAGGGAAAACAAAATTCAGGGGGAAAAAAGGAGCATGTAATCTGAAACAAAGCTGTGATTGTCAAGGACTTGCTAAAATAGATCTTTGCTTTAGCTCTTCACTTTTGCAGTATGTCTTGAACATATTGAACATTTCAACCTTACAGAGAGAACCTGTCAAATCTTAGAGGGAACTAGCAGTACAACTGTATGTAAAATAGGCTAGCAGAGATGAAGTTTACATGAGCAAAGCGTATTTTTGCCCCAAGAGCTGAAAGTTTCAAGTACTTTTCAGTAAGTGATAAATATACGGTTTGTTAAACCTCTTCTCCACACTGTATCTTGAAAAAGAAGTTTGGTTCACTAAGTGGCATCAAAACCACAAATATTGCCTGCATTGTTAAACTGATCAGGCACACAAAGGAGAATAAATTACATATACATGCAGATGACAGGGATGTTGCATGTTAAGCAGAGGGATAAATATTTGGTGAGGGCATCCATCCTCCCTCTATAATACCATAGCTGAGCAAGTAAAAGCTTTTCACATTTACTATTTGTCTAGGACAGCTGTAACAACAGCAGATAGTGTAAATGGTTCAGGAATCCAAAAGAAGTTCCATTTCAGCTGTGGGTAGTAATGGCAAGATTCATGAATGACATCCATCTTTTCAGGCTAACCAAGGAAGAGCTGCAAACAACAACACTGATTAAAATGGGAAAGAAAAAAAAAATCAGAATGAGGATCCACAAGAAATCTCCAAATGACAGCTACTTATATCTGAAGAAAAGACCAAAATTTTGGGCAAAATGCTAGGACTATTCAAAAAGACACAGACATTTTGGAGATCAAGTGGTGAAGAACAGGAACTACGAAGATGTCAAGGAAGAACTTAAGACAGCCATTGCTCAAGATGGCAAGAGCTGGAAGGTTGGAAAATAAAAATCAAAAGAACTTCTTATCAGATTATTATGCCAATGAGGTACTCAACAAAACAGATTAAAAATTGTGTGGATGACTGAATATTAAGAAAGTGTTTTTCAAGCAGCAGAACTCACAAAGACTTTTTTTTTTACTGATATGTCTGTCTGTTATGTTTATATACAAGCCTCTTATACTTACATATCTCTAACTTCCAAGACAACTTTGATGGACAAGAAACTGTGCAATCTTCTAGTTTTCAAAACTAAATGCATAATAGTTAATGCATTATTGCGGTGGATTAGACTGACAGCTGAATTCTGTCTGCTTTTCTTTCAAAAGCAACCTCTCTCCTACAGCAGCTACCAATTTTCTTAAATTATAGGGAACTTTACATCTTCCACTTTTCTTAGGAATCAGCCTGATGCTGACATAGATCTGCAATATGCTCATGGTACATTTAATTTTGCTGGGATCATGTCCAAAATTAATGAAGCTGCGAAGAAGGCTGAGGACAAAAGAGAAGGAAGAAGTTCAGGAGTTGTTTCTCAGAGTATCTCTTGAGCTTATCCACAGTAGGGAATGATATACTCTTTTCCTGTGGTGAATCTAAATGTGGATAAAAACATAAGGAATTGGAAATAAAAACCCAAGAAAAAAAAATCCAGTCTTCTTCTAGTAATAAGGAACCTTTCTAACCTTCACATTTCAATATGGCACTGGGCAAAACCACATTCATATCAAGTCTTAAAACTAAAGCAGTATCTTCTACAAGAAGTAAATCATAAACTTCTATGCTGAAATCTAAGACGCGCTCACAGTGAAGGGCAGGGTGTATTAGCACATTCTGGGAGTTAGAAAGTACTAGTGTGTCTTTGTGACCTTGCTCAAGTCACTTACAGAGAAACTGTCAACTAAAAAAAGTAATTCATACACTTCTGCCTCAAAATGACTTAGCTCCTGTTATTACAATTTGTCTGGTATTAGTATGCATAAATCTACTACCATTACGACATAAATGAAAAATAATGATCTCCATTTTCCATTTTGCTAATGTACTGAACTTCTGAAGTCTTTTACTGTATCTTAGTATTTACACATGTAATTTCTGTTCTTAAGCGTGAGTATGTTACGGCAGCCATGGAGGATAGTAAAATGAATAAATACATAAAAAAATGAAAACCATTTATCTTCCACAATCCTTAAAAATTACAGTAGGAGATTTAAGTAGAGGCATAATGATTGAGATCACATTAACATCAGTATTTCAAATTGCCCAGATTTGGATTTAACTGCACACTCTTTTCTGTTCTGAATCTAACTAAATCTAACAAGGGGACAATTACATATCTCAAAGAGGTATAATAGGACAATGTTAAATGATTTAACATCACAGAGGGAAAAGTAAGAAAAAATACTATTCTGTTAGAATCCCTACATACAGACAATAAGGTTTGTGTAGTCTGAAGAGCAGGACATCATCTCATCCCTACTACAAAGTGACTTATTTTATTTATGCCAGCTGGGAAATTTTACAACATATACTGCTCGGTTCACACCAAGAAAGCAGTGTATCAGCTCCAGTTCAGTGACGGAAAATGTGACAGTACACTGCAACCTAAATTTTCAAGTGATTAGAAAATAATAATTCAAAAAAAAAAAAAAAGAGTATCTTCCAGGACTGTAAATCACACCTTTCTAGGGAATTTGGCAAATACTAGGCAAAATGTGCTTGTGAGATGGATCCAAACTGGAATGTAATATTTGAATCAGCCTAAAATATAAATGGAGATGTCCTCCACAGCCAGGCATAATATGGCTTTTATAATATTCTTCAGTGTCGCTGAAGATTCACTCAAGATTCACTTTGAAAACACATGTACAAAGCACGGCAATAAAAGGGTTATTCAAGTACCTTAAGCATCTGCTTTTGTGATTAGTATTTGAAAGGAGATGAGTGCTTCACTTGCAAGGCACAAAATGACATGGATTATAACAGGTACTGTTAATGACAGTATATGAATGTTTAATAATGCAGAGTGATTAAGACTGGGTCTGTACTTTATTATTCTATCTTCTACATATGTCAGAATGGCTTGAATACCTCTTGGCATGATATTTAATTAAAAGTAAAAGTTAATTTTTCTCATTCACTTCAGGTGTAAGAGTTATTACTTATTATTATGCTGGGTTTCCTAAAATGACTTTCTTTCTTTAATTGATTGGTTACAGTGGGGATTAATACAAATTTGAGTTCTTTGTTTTGTCTACAAAAATGTAAAATATCATATTAATTGACTGAACATTGTTTAATATATTTATTTTAAAGGAGGACTTTCTTCCCCCACAGAATTGCTATACAAAGAACTAGATTTGCAAAAGTTCATAAGTGATACATACACTTTCCAGTGAATGTGGCCATCATAAAATGACTAAGACCTTTCATCCTGTAACTCCCTCTTTCAGCTTCTTTGGAAAATCACAGAAGATGCATTTCATCCCTTTAATTAAAAAACAAAAACACCAAAGAACCCAAAAAACCAAAACCACAAACCACTCCAAAAAAAAAAAAAAAAAGTCTGGAACTAAATATTTTGTCCATGAATTTCATTCCCAACAAAACTGATAGTAGCAAAGCTGCAAAAGGAACAATCTTAAGACCTTGTAAATAATTTCTCCTAGTCCCATCTTGTCATCTTCATACAACAGTCTTGCTAAAAACCCAAATAAAGGCAGCAACAAAAAAAAACAATTTGATGTCAAGTCACTCTTCGAACTGAGGAAGACTGACCCATTAGTACATCTGCCTTCTCTATTTCTAGGAGCCTCTAGTAGAACAGTACTTTCTAGAGACAGCACAATTAGATATATAACCTTGAACAGAAAGTACTTCTGCAGGAAGTCAATGCAACAGCTAAAAAAAAGGAAGTTTGTCTAGACCATCACCTAAATTTACCTGTGCTTCTTCAAACAAATTCACTATAGAACATGATTTCCTGGAGATTTAGGTACTTTTAAATTCTTGTTCCCAGGCACTGGGTTCTGTAAAATGGGAATACAATTTTCTTATATTAAACTTCACTGTGAAATTATATTAACTTGCAAACATTTCTACTGCAAAGGGAGTCATATAAAAGTCTATAAATAAACAACACTGTAAATCCCATTTATTCAGTGACTACTTGCCCACACTAGCTTGCAACTCTTCTTCAAAAAATATGTTTGGAGGCTTTAGGAATAAAAGCCCATATGTTTATCTCCTGTATAAGAATGTGAAGAGAGGGATAAATTAATTTAAGAAATTCAAAGTGGTCCAAAGACTGATTTAAACGGTGTATAGTCCCCTGGCCTGGGTAGCTGAAGGTGATGCAGCATGGGTAGATTGAGGTAAGGAAAAAACAAGCTACAAATCCTTGCCAGGTATGTGCATAATTTTATTCTGAAATGCACCTGTAATTTACCACCTGCTATTTTTGAGGCTTAAGCAAGATGTCTTTCCTAGGTATTGTGACATCTTATAGCTGCATTTTCATTTTTGTATTTTTTTTAAAGAAACCTTTTGCTCCTCTGATACTCTCTGATCCCAACTACTTTTTCCTGCTGTCTCCTCAAGCTCTCCCCCTGCACCCAGGTTTCCCAGAGTGATGAGATATGCAAGCCAGTCAATTCAGCCTTTAGGAACACTGTGCAGAAATACAGGAGTGAAAAATTATGGAGAAGGACCAAGAAAGAAAGAAAACTGAGGGAAAGTTAATTTGCTTTCCACCATTCATGACATTTTTGATTTTGGTCTGTTTCTAGCACAGAGTCAAATTTCACATGGCTGAGCAGAGATTATAAACCTTTGCTGAAAGTCACCTTGCCTAGCTGAGAAGTACTACTGAATTTAAAAGAAATTGCTGCTGACTTATATTAATTATTTGGTTCTTCATCTGCTGTTCAAATAAACATGGCATCTTCACAAAGATGCTCATTCTTAGCATCTTTTCTGTAAAAATAAATTTACCGTAATACCAATAGATTTGCACACAGACTTTCAGCAAGACTACATTTTACACTTTTCAAGCAAAAGGAAAAGAAATGAAGACGAGTTGAAGTTCTTACAGTCCTTGGAACATTTAGATATCCTGAGTTATTATTTTACAGATCCACTAGCAATTCATCTTCACTTGAAATTTTAATGCAGCACAACAAAGGACTATAAAGAAATTGAATCCTCCTACATTCCTGTTTTCATGAAGAAATGAGTTGCTAAAGTTATAATTTTCATTACAGTTTAATGTTGATTTTTCATTTGCCCACAAACAGACCAACCAGATTCTGACACCTGACCTCATGCAAACCAATACAACAAAAACATATCCTTATGTTTTAGTTATTATATGCATCACTATCTGTAATGGTATTTCTATAAAATTCACAGGAATGAAGACAGAAATATGGACTTCAAAGAAGAGAAGAAAGTTATGTAGCTATATTTCTTAAAAGCTTGATAATACAAGGAAATTTTTTTTTTACCATAATGTTTCCTTTCTACTTTAAAATCTGAAGCAGATGAAAAAAATCCAGATCAATAAGTTTAAAATAATGACACTTAATAGAAAGCAGTATCCAGATAGCCCCCAGGGACATAGATTACTTCTCTTTCAACCCTATGTCTCTAGACATGGCTAAACTCTTCTAGTAGACTTGTGAAAAATCAAATATTGATATAGACTTTCTATCTGAGCTGGATCACCAATCTTTCCACTATCTACCCAATCCTGCAAACAAAAACATAAATCAAAACCAAAACACCACCCATCCACCAAATCACTGCCTGCCACCAATCTGAGGAGTCTCTACAAGCAAATTTACATAGATTTTCAATAGCATATCTTTTAATTTAGATGTCACTTTATTTTGCCCACTGTAGAAAATGAAGGCATGAGTGAAATAAGGAAGTGGACACAGCTGCGTATTTGCTGTCTTGTATTTTTAATCTGTTAACTTTTTAAGCAGCTGATTTACAAAAGTAAAGGTTTATTTCCTATGTCATCTGCTGAAAAGGAACATGAATTATAAAGAATTTATTAAAAAACCCCCAAAAAACCAATATACCCCTACACACGTTTTGTAAGTGCTAAACACTTCACAAAATATTTAGAACAGATGAGTAAACAGACAAACATAACTTTCAACTGAAAAATCAGGTTTAATGATATTAAGTTTAATTGTCCCAGAAAACTAAAGAACTGCAGGCATATGGGCACTACAGCACTATGAAGTTTATGCTTCTGTAGGCATCCTTCAGACTACAACTACAGAGAATGAAAGTACTTTGTCTGCTTTGCTCTTACTATCTATAACTCACATCTACTCTGGTTCTCAAGGCATCCTTGCCTTGTGGAACCTGATTTAGGCAGCTCTAAGCAGATATTTATGCATTCAACTATTTTACCCAATCAGAACATTCTAATTTCCAAAAGCATTTTATAACCAGATTATACCATGTTGACATTTATTTACAAATTATAGTGTTTCCATGTATCATAACCCTTATAATCATGAACAGCTTTAGAAGAATTCTCTGTGGAAGACAGCTTTGATAGAAAATCGTTTCTGTACTCCCAGTTAATTACTGATTTTTTTCCACCAATTACAAATTTGAACTCAATCCCACAGATTTATAATTTACAATCAGTAGCCAATGCATACAAATTACTCTTGCTTCTCTTTTAAACATGACTAAAAGTTCAATTTATTAAATGCTAAATCATATGAATTATCCACAGTAAAATGCTGTGTAGTTAAACCTTCTCTGGCTACTGGACATCACAGAATAGTTATTTATTTTAACTAATCAATCTAAAAAACTACTAAAGGCTTTTCTACACTCAGCATATGTGTTTGCACTCTAACCTACTAGATTAGTATTGCCAATTTAGACTCTTAATCAATTTAAATATATATATATATTTAAAAGCACTAGGATAAATAATACAAGTAAAACAAAATTTGAAGATTGAAAAAGGATGATTAACCTGCTAAAAAAACCCTCAGCCAGCAAGGCAGAGAAACATTAATTTAGACTTCCTGCTCTTGTAATTCAGTCACTGACTCATAGTAGAATGAGGTTTCAAAATTTACCTCAGTTACAAGGACACTGCACTTCTTTGCAATTTATTTCACTCCTTTACTCCCTTTCCCACCTGACCCTTCAGCTGCATGAGAGAGGGCTCCATTCTGAATTATTTGAAAATAAGTAAATAGGGACAAAGCATCATTTCTTGCAGCTATGCTCACAGAAACAGAGCACACATAGAAGAATGTTCCCCAAGTTCAACAGAGTGAGTCCAGAATTCATGTATCTTCCTGAAAGCCTCTTCAGTAGAGGTTATGAAGGCTTACATCAGCAGATGTTACAAATATTATCAATGGAGTCTCTCTTCTGATGAATACATCAGTCACTGAAGCTATAACAAAAAGAAATAATGACCAGGCAAAACTGAATTCATAACATCCAGCTTAGGACAACTACATATGCAGCATTTTGGTAGTTTGCTTTTTTTGCCAACTAATGCACTCTAAGATATAATGAATTAAGAAATTCTAAGAACTTTTGATTGGGTTTAGTAGAGTGCTTTCAGGCAAAGGGAAGGAACATGAGACAACATATAGAGGAAGCATCTTTACGTGTCACCGAAAAAGTACTGTAAGAGATGACAAGAATAAAAGAACTTCAGCTCTGCATATTACAGATTTTCCCTCTAAGCTATCAATAAATAGATGGCTACTTTACCTAGAAAATAAAAACAAACATCCAGTTCTGCAACTTCAAGCTGCATGACTTAGATTAAAATAGGTATAGGGCTATTGATTAAAAGAGAAGTTGCCACAAACATAAATTCTTGTTTATCTGCATTCTTTTTATAATGAAGACTGTCCTAAAAATAACTGAGTAACAAATTCAGAGCAGCAATCATTTCAATAATTATCTTACTGCAATGCTTTCTTCACCCTTCCTGGAGAAAAGCTGCTCACTTTTCTACTTAGGCTATCATCAGTAGTATGGTAGAAGGTGCTGTTGAGAAGGTGCTGCTGTTACTAAAATATGCATATCCAATTGATAACTTGATCAATTTTTCTGATCCTTACAAAGAAATTTCTTCTACTTAGGTTTCTGTTTTCAGTTACACTAGACTGCGATTACAACAAAAGATACAAACACTTCACAGTTTAGTTTATTGTAGGAACAACTTTAAGGAGACAATTATTTGACTCCTGAAGTAAAACCATAGATTGTAAAAGCTTTCACAGTGATAAAAATACTCTGAGCAAAAGTATCAATACATTTTAGTAAATATAAAGCAGTTGTGAAACTACTGTAGTGAAAAAAAATCTTTATGCATTTTAGGTATGTGTCTGATAGGTATTTCCAGGAGAATTCTTTCACTCCAAAATTCATGCAACTCCTAACAAAAACAACCAAACCAAACCAAACAAAACAAAAAAAACCAAAACCAACCAACCAAAACCCCAAAACAAACAAAAAACCCCAACCAAGCCAAAACAGTAACATCGTAACATTTAAAAAAATCTCTCAGAAGCATTTTCTAATGACTTTGCTGTATCTTTTTGACTACTTAAGTGTTTAAAGGGTACTAAGTTTGAAGCTACCCTGCTTTCAGCATTTGGTTTCTTGAATATACAGCACTTCATACTGGTCGAATTATTGATAAAAATCCCCCTATGCATTAAGTGAATATTACTTTTATCCCTACAATCATAACAAAAATGAATCTCCACTTTAGTGAAATTTTGGTTTTGACATGAATTAGGTACAAATCTCTTATCATACATTCACACTTTTTTTTTTTTTAAACATGCTCGAGATAAATGTTTTTGAACTCATCATTAGAAAACAGAGGTTTAATCCTGAGACTGCACTGAATAAACCAACACATTATGGTCTAGATAGCCTTAAATTACAATGCTTAATGGTAAGAATTCAGGAAAGTGATTTTGTACATACAAACAAATAATCAAGACTGTAAAATATGCATTATTGCTAAAAAGAGATATAGAATCTCCTGAAATACTGATAAAATTTGTCATTGCTGTTTCCCTTAAATCTTTATGCTATTTAGTTTTTCCCCCTGCCTCCTCCATCAGGATTTCACTGCCACAGGAAACCACCAGAAATATAAATGAGTCTGTAAGTAGTCAAAATACTACCTCAGATGTGTTTACTAAATGGTGCTTGTTGTTTCTGTTTTTTATTTTTTTATTTGTGTTTTTTAATAAAACAATAATAATGGTAATGGGAGCACTAATGGATTCCTTGACCAATCCTTTTACCTAAAATCTCAAAGGCTCTATGTGGACTCTTACTGAAGTCCACAGGAACATTCTCTTTTGACTTTAATAGGACTGAAGTGCATTATAGCATTTAGTAAGTATTAGACTCTTTGTCTCACAGGGGGACACGGTACACTGAGCAGTGTCCTAAATTATCCTAGGGGTTTTTTGTTTGTTTGTTTTTTAATTCATAACTCTACATTTTGCTCAGCTTCATCTCTACTCATCCAATCTTACTGTATTTTAGCATCCCCCCATCACCAAATCTCTGAAATACTGGAATAAGACTCTTTAACACCGATGTTTGTGAATTTCAGGAGGCAAACTAGGGGTTGGCTTGAATTTGAAGCCTCCTCCATAACCGTGACACAAAACTGGCTTCACCTGGTTCAGTCCCAGCCTGCTAAAAATACCCCCAGTAACTGGACAGATGCCCCTGCAGTTTTATTCTCTTAAGCCTATGATTATTCTCAAGCTATCTAATGCCATCCCACTGAAAACATGGGATCTGCAAGGTACAAATATGCCAAACAGAGGAAGTTACACACACAGCGAACTGGACGATGGGCACAGGCAGAGCTGAAGTGATCCGTGCCTGAGGCAGGCAGCACGGGACAGCAGGGAGGGGAGCAGGCTCACACTGGCAGCCCCACCAACAGGAATGCACCTCCTGAGAGACAAAGCACACCAACAGCGCCTCAGACTCAACTCACAGCCAAGTGCAGACCCTACAGGACAGTATTTTCTTTTTGTCCTCTGGGAGATGGAAAACACAGTTTCATAAACCAAACCAACCAACAAGATTCCTTAACTAGATAAAATAAAAAAAATCCCACAAAACTAAACCAAACCAAGCCCCAAACCCTTCTATCACACACTGGCAAGTAACCCATCTTTCTTCAGTGAAACAGAGAACCTCTACTTGAGCTGCGGAAAACTGGAACTGGAGAGAGAGCACAGCCAAACCAAGAACAGGTAGAAGAGGTGTTTCTCAGTAATTGACAGTGTAGAAGAAAATTGGAGGGAAAGGCAAGTTTAAAATCAGTTTTGTCTTGTTACTCTGTCACTTTCCTCTTAGCTATGTAGAGGAAGTCAGCACTAACATTCACTGCTGATACTTGTAGGTCAGGTTTAGACTAAAACAACAAATTCTATCTCCTATCATCACACTGACTTTTTAATTTGATCTTCTGAAACATTGATGTAAAGTTCTTATGATTTTCCCTTGAAATGAGCCAGAGCTGTTACCAACCAACACACAATTACACAAGTCAAGTTCAGCATCCCTGATCACAGATCTCAACTTCTAATATTCAGATTTCAACATTAAACAGTTCTCTTTGAAACAACTGTCTTCAGTTTACTAACTATTATTAGAGTCAGCCTCATACACAGACATTTTCTCATTGACATTGTCATATCTTGCTCCCATTGTTTCCAAACAGCAATGGTTCAGCTGCTAAATGACAGAACCATAAAGTTTGAAGGTATATGTTTGTTGTTCCAAATGCAAAACCCTGAGCAAAGCAGTTTGACACGGACACTCTAGAGTCCCCAGGCTCCTGAACCTCACTGCATAGAGATTAATTCTAAAAGATTAGTTCTATTTGGTTAGAAATGTTGTGAACAGAGAAAATTGCCCTACAAAAATTCTGCCTTCAGCAGCCAAAAATACTGTGATTGCCTCCCAAAAGTTCTTCCTGTTGTCCTGTGCCAGGCCACAGTTATTTATTATTTGTATTAACACAGCATTTAAGAATTGTTGTCATGATCCCAAGGGCAAAGAAGGGCTATACAAACACAGAATAAAAGGTCAGTTCTTGTCATAAGTGTCCTGAATTGGAGGCATGAAATGCTTTATCTAAAACATGACTTCCTTTGGATTTATGAGCCCTGATTAAGCCTGGCAACTGATATTTATTTGCATCATAGTTCACACCAAACACTATGTAAGCTTAAATATGAAAGAGTATTCTAGTAAAAAAGGAGCAAGTTTTTGTTTTAAAAATTCAGAAGTCATTTAAGTATGAAATATAACATAATAAATAACAATAAAACACATTTCAAGACTGTTTTTAGTAATAAAGATCTTTCCCAATTGCTACACCATCTTGTCTGGCTAAAGAAACTATTCCACCCCTAATCCCCATGAATGAGTAAGCCTTGAGGGGTTTACTGGTTACATTCACCTTCATTATTCCTTTAAGAGTCTCATACCCATTCTCCTCTCAGTCTGGCTTATTATTACTATTCAATGTAGATATGTCAAGAAAGGTACATTTCATTTGCATCCTTTGACTATTCCTTCTGGTTTAAACAACATTTCAGCTCACTACAATATTTTCAGGAGTGTTACAAGTCACAGAGCACAGGTCTACCACAGATGTGTAAATCATGGACTGTAAAAAGTTATCATTGCTAATACATCATCTTGAATTCACAATATTTAGTTTATCTTCAGAGAGACCAGAGACAGCTTATTAATTACAGAGTTCCAAACTTGGCATTTAGAGTGCTCTCACCCTTCCCTCACAGCACTTGTCAGTTTTGGAATCTTGCCATCACCACTATACTATAGAAAATCAGTAAATCAGAATTCATTATATGATTCAATCAGTTTTCCAAGTACCTAATTTACCCAAGAAGAATTTCATGGCCTCTAAAATTATTTTCATAATCCTTTTTAGCTCATGTTTCCCTTTCTACTTCTTGTGTAATAAAACACAGCCTTCTGAAACAAACCTAGAGATGTAGCTCAGGTACATAAGGTGTTACGCAATCCTGTCAAAGAAATACAAAACTTCTAATTTTACACATGAAACCTTTAGGAAAACACATGGGCAGTAATCAGCTGTGATTACCTGTTATCTCTTTCAGCATGAATTGCTCAAAAAATTACTGAGAATACACTTTCAAATTCGTAAGATGGATGAATATTTCTTTATATTTCATAACCTTAATTTTTATATTCTTCCCTTTACATCAACAAATACACTCCATGATCACAATTAATCACATGCAGATTCACTAAGCTGATGTTCAGTGCACCTAATAAACAAATGCTTATTTAACACAACATGGCTTGTGTTGCATTTGGTGGCTTTTTTACTTTTCCTCCTAATACCAGCAAACACCCACCAGTTCTACACTGATGTGAACCAGTGAGGCACCAGTTGTGCACTTTGATAACTATTCTTTTCTACTTCTCAATTGCTACACGTCCTTGCTACTAAAGTTCAAGTTAGTGTCAAACCATTGTATATGATACAGCCAAATCAGAAAAACATGGAGACTTCTTGATCAGTTGGCCTCTGAGTTGTACTCCAGCATTAGCAGCTACAGAAATCCATTAAGGTTAGCCTGAAATGTTAAACATACATACATATTTATATATATATAAAGTCTAGTCATATGAGCTTTCATGCATGTGGCTGAGCCTTTTTTTCCCCCATTATTTGAACCTCCTGAGGTTATGGGAACTAACCTGACAATGTTTAAAACCAGCTCATGTCAGTCAATCAGTTTATCTCGAGAGACAGCTGTGAAACTTGATTTGGATTCAACGAATATTGTATGCCATGTGGATAGATGCCTAAAAATCAGCTAGAATAGGCTACTTAATTAAAGCCATATGTTCCCATCAGTTACGCACCACACACGGAAGCAGCTGGTCACAAGTTATACAACTTACACGCAAAGTGCTAGTAAACCCTTTATGTGGGAAATTAATGTCTAGATGGCATTCTGACAGTGCTGGCTAGTACCCTTCCATACTTGGATGTACTTCATTCAGGTTCAGTGTTGTACTGTACCTAGATGCTTGCCAAAATATTATTTAAAATTTGATCCAGTGCAAGAATAAAACAGTGTCAGAATTTTGGTGGGTTTATTTTGTAATGCAATATGGAAAACCCACAAATTAATGTTAAAATAGCACCAACAGCTAGAATTACCTGCAGGGGTTTACTCACTAGAGACTGATGATCAGAACAATAGAAATTCAAACATGTAATTCTTCAAGGACTCTACAGGACCGTGTGTTTTTATCAAACCTATGAAATCAGTAAGACCTTAGTCATGGGTGTCAAAATTTCACAATCAAATCCCTGTATCGAGAGAAAAACTACTGACTGAGGACTACAGTAGTGATTTATGCCTTGGTAGTGACTGCTAATTAGTTAACACCATAATTCTTATTGGCAGGCAGTTGCCAATTGTAATGGTAATGAAAAAAAAAAAAAAAAGTATAGTTTTACTTGCAGTGGGGCTCTTTAATCCAGTCAGTATATAAGATGTCTGATGTCACTGCAAATTTAAAAGCACAGTTAAAAGAACTTTGGCCAGGTAAAGAGACAAGCCTTTAGTTCATTAGAAAGTCTGGGTGAAAAAAAGTTCCCCTGGCTTTTCTAAGAAATATTGACTTCATCTGGCTGGCTTTGCAAGAGCTAAATATAGGTACACCATAGAAAGCAGAACTGTGCTAATATGGGTTTTGAGTTTGTTTTCCCTTTTAACAAAATATGTGCAATCTGGTTCAAACAAAGTATTGTGAAAAACCCTTACAAACCAAAGGAAGTTCTGTATGATCCTCAAAGGAACGTGTTTGCAAGCAGTAGCTTATAAAGAGTTCAACAGTGGAAATCCACAGGCAAATTTCATGATGAAATTATAAGCTATTTTAGTCCTTGTGGCATAAAAATGCCAGTTTCCAGAGGGGCTGGGGTTTGACCCATACTTAGAGAACAAACCTTGGTTCTCAATTCTATCACACTTTTGGGCCACTCACTTTAAAGAACAGTAATGACTGCACAAGGCAGAACATAAGGTTTCAACCAACTGGCTAGAAAAGCAATCTGGAGAGGAACGTATTGACTCTCTTTGATGGGGCCAGAAGCTGAAGACATTCCAGTCCTTTAGCCTACATATGGTATAAATAATCCTGCATAATGATGCCATTCTTGGCATATGTGATAATGATGCTATGTATTTATCTAAGAGAAGATAAACTTTCATTCCTGTTCTAAATCACGACAAACTAAGGTACAACTCCATCATCAGCCTTTACACATATGAAGACTGTGCCTTCATAGCCAAATGTTTGTGATATTAAATCTTCTGAATACCAGAAAGGTTAAGATATGTACTGCTTTGGGCACAGCACTGAGAATAAAAGGGCTATTAACCATTAACCCCATTAACCATTTCACTAAATATGCACTACATGAGACATCTTTATATAGTGACTGAATTACAAAGAGCCTCATTGCAAGTAAACTACAGTCTGCTTTTATTTTTTCATTGCAATTATCATGCATTCTGCATCCATTTGAGACACTAGCTGCCTATTTGACCTTGGAGTCTTACAGCTGTTAAGTACTTCAACTAACAATACCAATTTTTTGTTTCTGCTGCTGAGAGCTAAATCAAGAATGGAAAGATAAGACTCCTATATCCACCTGGTGTTTGTAACTTGTTAGCTGTTCAATAGATATGTTTTTATATATCCAAGTTAGCAGAAAGAACAGATTTTTGTAGCCATCTAGAGGGCTTTTATATTCCAACCACCAAGAGTAAATGCCCATATATTTTCAAGAATAATAAGGCCCAGTATGCAATCCTCTCGCCTGATGTGACCAGCAAAGCTATGTAACACATTCTGGAGCGAGAGATTCCTCAGCAGCACTTTCATAACTGTTTGCAGTCTGCATGTGAAATTTTATGCAGATTAATAGCAGGCAGGGGCTTCCAGAAAGTCACCCCTTGGGGAATTATTTATTAATTTCCTACTTTTCTTCTACCACCCAAATACAAGAATTCAGTGTTATTTTACATATTTTAGATTTAGAAACCTTATTTTTTTAGTCTAACTTGAGAAAATATATTTAACTGCAAGGCTTAGTTGTACTTGGCAGCTGACCATAAATTATCAGAACAAGGCAACCAATAAATATACGTTTTAAAACTCCATAACTGTAGCCATCAAAACACTCATTGGAATATTTATACTCTGTAAAACAAGGGAATTATAGAAGCTGTCACTCTCTTTGACAGAAAAAAGACACCATACATGATGTTTAACTTCAAATATAGTTAAAAAGAAATGGTACACAAAACTATACAGATCACACAGTTTAAGCAAAGAGTCGAGGGTGAGGAAGACCTTACAATTATTCTCTGCTGCTTTTCAACTGTATTTCACATATGTATATGCTCTTTTTCTGCACCGTTTTCAATTATTTTTTAATCTGTGAACTACAAAATTATTCTTGCCATTAACCCTACTTCTAAATTGTCATATGAATCAATTGGGTCTTTTAAATTCAGTAGCCTTTAAATAGCTTCAGTGAAGCCTCATATGGCACATATCAACTGCAATTACTTTTTGAGAATTTCAACTGAAGAGGGAGTCAAGGCTGAGGAGATTGACTGAGATGATGTGATGAAGGAAGACATTTAAAGAACAGAATGTTTTTTAAGTGATGTATTTGCGTTGACAATACTTTGGGAACATTATGAACCATTCTATGAAGAAATATGTAATATGGTTCAAATCAAGCAGGCCAGCTTGTTAAACATCAAACTGCTATCTATTTTAGCTTTGCAAGAAATGGGAAATTTGCCCACTACTTTTCCACACATTTTCCTTTACATAAAAAAGTCTTTCTCATGATAACAGGCAGATAAGAAGTCCACAGTATTACATACCAAATAAAAGCTTGCTTAATAAGTACTGTGGTCATTGAGACACTAAAATCATACTATTGTATCAATTTTATACTGTGATACCCTTAAATCTTATTATTATGCTCGTTGCCTTACTTTGCTACTCTTGCTTTCAAAAAATGCTGCTTATTTTCATTTATATATTTACTCTGTCATTCGAAATTTCTTTTGCGCTACATGTGCAGCACTAGAGCTTTATGTACATGAGAGCAGCAAATGACTGTAGACAGGCAGAGGAAGTGAGAAGTCAAGAGGAGATCTGGCAAACTGGAATGGGAAGGACTAACTCCAGCAACCACAGCAACAGACTCCCTGTGTGCTGCTACTTCCCCTCCTTCTTTCCTTTGGAATTTGAATTCCTGCTATAACTGCAGTATGTGGGGAAGGTCCCACTGACCAAGGATTGCCTGCATAAACAGAATTTATTATGATTCCTGTCTAAATAGGAAATAACATTGAACACTGCCTAAATAAACGCTATGTCTTCCTGAGCTATATATTTCTTTTTTTCCCAGAAATGGTACCATCCTGAACTGAAAATTCAAGTGATGAAAGTAAGCAGATTATTACGTCCCTGACTAATTTAATTTGTTTTTAAGTCTCAGTGGCTCATGTCCAACCTTGATTTGTCTAGTTTCAGCTTGTATCTTGAGGAACTTCACTATCTTAACAGACTGCTGACTACCATCTATTTTCTTCCCATTAAGGTACATTTAGACTGATCAAGTCGTCTCTTCACTGTCTTTTGCAATAAAGCTCTTAAACCTTCTGAACCACTCTTGTCACACTTTTCTGAACTTCCTTGAATCTTTCAACAGCCCTTTTGAATATGGATGTCACAGCTGCACAAATTTACCAAGACTGCATCCAAAGCATGTTATGTTTACTCAGTCTTTCCCTCAGAAAAAAACCAAAGATCATATCTGCCCTTCTAGCAAGAACTTACATTTTAAGTGATTACTAAACATGGAAAATTAGTGTGTGTTGCTGCTTCTGTGTTGCTGCCCTGTGGTATGTAATCTTCTACCTGAAAGTCCTGTGCTTCATTCCTAGCTAACAGAAAGGGTTAAAACAGAAATCCCTTAAGACTGGTTAATGAGATTAGCTATTATCACCTAGAAAGAGAGGAAAGACTGAGGTTGATTCAGATAACATGCCTGATAAATAATTTGTCCTGAGATTTACCCTATTTCCAATATTTGGTATCTGAGAAGCCCTACTAACCTTTCTGACAGGCTGAAATGTACACTAATCAGTGATAGTGAATTTGATCTCCAAGAATATATTCTGTACCCTAGTATTAAGTTAATCAGTGTTGTACAATGAAACAGAGTTTGTCTGAAACCATTACTTCTGTTCTAAAATATTGTGTTTTCCAGTCTGACAATCTGAAACAATTTTCAGAGGTATTCCAGAATCAGCCTGGTCTGGAAATTAGAGGACTGGATCAAAAAGGAAATGTGTGGGACTCTATGATCTGGTGAGAAAAAAATTTGAAAAGATACTAAGGGATTAGAGATGTTAAATCTGCTGATTTATCTAAATTAATTTAGACAAAATTGATGCACTCATTTGTGTGGTTGCTTTTAAAGTGGTTAAAGAGTGGTCAAAATTGATTTAGTTTAATTGGGTTAAGCTAAAACTGTTTTAGCCACTTTTAAACTGCTTCAATGTCCACACAAAGCAGTTGAACCTACTTAGCTAAATGGAATTAGAAACTGATTTTGTTAAGCAGGAACAATTCCTATCACACAGATAAGTAACAGAGCTAAAAGGAGAGAGTGGTGAAGATGAGGTTGTAATAAATGGGCATTACAGGATAAATGAATCAACCTTAAAGAGGGATAAAGAGTGAAGGGCTGAATACAGATGAAGATATGTGTAAACAGATACATGGAGGAAGTAGAAAAGAAGACCAGACCCACATTGAGAAAGAAGAGCAGTTTGACTTTTAACTTCCTAGAGAACAAACAACAACAGAAATAGTTAAGACAAAATAAAGATTTAATAAACCATAGTTCTAAGAACAGCCACCTACGTCTTGGTCTGGCAAAGCTGCTACTTATTTTTGCCTGAGAAGAGACTGAGTTTCTTATTTGGCTCTAGCAGTGGAAATTTGTTCATTCTTGCCATGTACCCTCTCAATGAACTATTGTAAGAAAACATGGTTATTATGATCTTTTGCTAAGATGCCAGGTGGTAGCACTTAAAACCTCTTGCTATGGGAGTAGAAAGGGGATTTATTTTCATTATTCATGAGAGCCATTTTTAAGGGATAACTAGTAACATGAATATAGCTGCAAATCAAGTGATAACAAGTGTACTTACTTCTGGCGTTACAAAATGAAATGAGGTGAGGTAGTTACTTAATTTTTTGACAATTTGTTATGAAATGCAGGTATAACGTGGCAACAAAAAGGTACAAGAACACAATTACATTAGCTCCATGATTTTCTAATGTTTTGTTTGCATAAACACATGTTGGTGTCATATAGGCAAGTCTGGTACTAATATTGTGCACACAAAGATTAAGTGCTGCTTTACATTGTAAGCTTCATGTTATATATGATCTGACAGAAATATTAATACTCAGGATTATTTGCTGTTCATGTAAATTTATGGAATGGCCATATTTTTTCCTCTAAAATTCTGGAAAATAAAATAACAAAAAAACCAAAAGAAATCAACAACAAAACCAAAAAACCCCCCAAAAACCCAAACACAAACCCTTAAAAAACCTAACCGGAAAAAACCCACAAACAAAAAAAATGAACACAAACCCTAAGAAAACAAAGCAAAAAAAAAATCCACAACAAGATGAAAATAATTTGACAGCAGTATAATGAAATTAGAATTTTCAGAATTAATTATTAAAATTAGATTGATAAATCTGACTAGACAGAAGTATCCCAGAGCTTTTCAGAATTTCTGAAAATTTCGTCTTGAGAATCCTCTCTCAATCAAACAGATATATCTAGACTGAATAACAAGAAGACTGAAAACAGTATTTTAAAAATACAATTACAACTCATTCACTATCTCTTCATTTCACCTCCAAAAGCTTTAAAATTAGAAAAACCAAACCTAGAAAATTAGAAATACCAAATATAATATTCCTCCTTTACTCATCAAGAAATAATTTAAGGAATTTATTTTCTTCAGGTTCTGAAAATGTGAGAATAGAAGGATTACACAACTGTACAATATGTAATGAAGTATCAAGCTTTAGGTCAAAATTTCTAATTATGAGGCACTTTCAAATATCTGGACTTGGCACAACCTAAGAAAGAACCATATTAAGCATTATGTCAGTTAAGCTATAAACACAGAAATAAGAAAAAACGAAACAGGTGCAACCAAGAAAATATTGCTGCTGCTGTTAAGTGAGCATCCCAAGCTGTCTCTGACCCGATCTGGCACAGGCACACACAACAGTATTACATGAAGAAGGCTGCTCTAATTCTGGGCTCACACCCAGGCAGCACAATGTATTATTATCTTTAATAATTATCTTTACCCAGGTAATGGATAGTCCACAGAAAAGACTACTTGCAGACGAACAGAAGTACAAGAACAGCATCACTATTTTATCTGTGCTTAATGGTGTAAATTCAAAACACACAAAGAAAGTTATGGGATGCCCCATGAACATTCAAGGTCAAGTTGGGCAACTTGATTTTTTTCACAGGCTTTTGACCCCTGAAGCTACAACCAAATCTAAGAGTGAGTGATTTGGGCTAGTAAAACAAAGTATTTTAACAAAAAAACAACAGAAAAAACAAAGGTATGAAACAGGAATTTTAAGGATCTGTCTACTTGTCTGCACATTTCTTTGGTAACTAACATACAGTTTACATAAATGTTATGTTTTTATATGAGAATAGAAATCACCATAATCTCAAACATTAGAGAGATCATACACTGAGATCATGAGAGCACAGGAGAATATTTCAGTCTTTTTCCATGCATTCTCTCTGGGTGATGGATCAAGTCATATTGCAAGATTCAGCTTCAAACATTAACTCATACAATTAGCCAGAAATAATTAGACAGTCAGGTGAGAGAGTATTAGTCGTCATTCACAGAGCTTTTTCATCTTATGACCTGTACAGATTTTCATAAGGTGAAGGCCAAAATGGGCTACAGCACTTTTATTTGACTAGCATTTATGAATTCATGTATCATTATATAAATATTACCTTTGATTGAGATCTCATTAAAGGTCTCTCTGTCTCATATCAAAATGTCAATAACACTCCTAAGAAGGGAAATGTCATTTAACTAAGGCTGTGCTTATTAATAAGTTCAAAAATGATCACAGAAAATTACTTTTTTCTTATTAGACTCCCATTTTAATTTTTTTAATCCCTATCTTTTTTTCAGAGTTATTTTGCTAGGAAAGCAGAAAACAGTCAGTATTTGCACTGATATTTATCTTCCTGAACTATCACAGAACCCCCCTGCCACAGTGATTCTTTCTGGCTTAACACAGCATTTTTTCTAGACACTGGCATAGCCTTTCTTCCTCTCAGTTTCATAACATACTCAGTGCAGAACAAAATAAATGTCACCACTATACTGAAATTCTCACTGAAATCAAGAGAGGCAAGTAGAAACCCAGAGTGTAAAAACATTTTCATTATTACCCAACTTCTGCCCCAGTATCAATGCTTATGACAGGGTATATGCACTGAAGACTCTTCAGCCACTGCTGTTTCAAAAGCAGGGATTCCTTCCTTCCTTGTAATCCTAGCAGAGGGATGGATATTTCAGGTAGGTGATAAATCAGTTTCATGTGTTGGGTTACAGACAGTATTTTCAAACAAGGACACACATCAGTGAACGGTTGACATCAGCCCCTTTGACATGGAGTTTTCCCCAAGGGAGAAGAATGGCAAGAGAAATTCTTTTAGTCACCGACTATGGGATTTTACAAATGCAAGGCAGCAGATCTTTTTCCTGCCATTCTCTATGGGAATCAAAATGCTGCAGTAATTCAGACAAACCCTATATGCATCAGAATTGGATTCCCAGGCTATGTGATTTATGGAGTTTGGGGTTTTTTTTCCCCTCTATCTGGCCAAGGGCAGCAAGGCTGGATCCATAGAATCCATGCATTTTGATATTCCTAAGAACTAGCTGCATAAAAGTCCAGAAAAATCCCAATTTACATCTGCTTCTCCAGATAATACCAAGACTTGCATCATTTATTTCCTTTAACATTCTGGATTACTTGATCTGTTTGAATGCAAAGATACTTCTAAGAAAGAAGTAATGCAATATCATGCAATACAGATTAATTATTTTTTAAAATATGGGATAAACACTGCAAAGAATTTTTAAGATAACAGCTCTGGACAGAAAGTGTGAATGGCTAATAGCATGAACAGCTCTGAAGTGACTGGTGCTGATTCTGATGCTTCTCTGGTATCATGGAATCATCTAAGTTGGAAAAGACCTCTAAGATCATCAAGTCCAATCCACTGCCATATTCACTCCTAAATAATGTTCCTAGAAGCATCACAACCATACATTTTTTAACACTTCCAGGTATGGTGATTCCACCACTTCCCTGGGAAGCCTGTTCCAACGCCAGACTACAGTTGACTTTACACAGCCAAGTTTTTCCTAATATCTGATCTAAACCTAGCCTGGTGCAACATGAGTTATGAAGTACAGCAGCATGATTTACAGATCACAGTGAAAAGGGAAACATGAAAAGCCAGAGCAGAAAAGTGAGCAGAGCATATATGAACACCCAAGACAGTTCAGCAGCTGAGGAGCCCTTCCTTTGTTGGTGTAGGGACTGCAATGGCTGCATGAACAGTCTTTCCACTGCAGCAGTACTAAATGTAATGCCAAGGACAGCCCTCCAGACAGAAACCTCATGACCAGGATGGTACCACAAGCTGCCCTGGAAAGGTGCTCTGTCCATTCTACAGTTATTGAACAGTGTGCATGTGATGTGGTGGTGCTAAAGTAAGGTGCAGCTGCAAGTAGGTGCACCCTGTACCACAGCACACTGTGGGGTCCATGTGCCTCCAGGGATCTGGGTGGGAATCATCACCTGTGGTGAGACTGCTTAGCAGGATGCTCTGGAAAGCTCTTACTCCTGGGTGCCACATCAGTCCATTCAGCCTTGGTGACATCAAGATTGGTGACAACAACATAAGATTTTGACCCATTCTTTGGCATTTTATAAGCTTAAGTAGTCTTGGGATTGCCACAGAAATAAAGAATATGCTGTGCTATACCCTCGGAGCTCCAGTTTAAATGAAGAAACTGTAAAATCACAAATAGTGAATTGAGAGTTCCTTGTGTGCTGTGTCTGTAGAGGCTCTATAGTACAAATTGTTCCAGTAAGGACATGGAATAATTTATGTTCAGTAATTTGCTTCTTGTTCTACCTGGTTCAGATGGTAACACAAGACTGTGTTTCTTGGCTAAATCCACCCACTTTCAGTTTAGTTAAATCATGTTTCTTTTGGGACTTTGCCATCAAAATGTAGAAAACATGCAGATCTGGAGATATAAAGAGTATTTTTGTACCACAGGAATATCAATTAAGCTATCAACTCTCTAGATATGTAAATAATGCTAAATGAAAAACAACTCTAGGTCTTTAAGATTATTATATATTTCCCCCCTGGATAACCATAAATTCAATAGTGCAAGTAATTTAAATGTCTGATATACTATAGCTATTTTAACATATTTTGGGGCATGAGATCTTCTCATATATATATATACACACACACACATATATGTATTTATGCAAGTCTCCCTAAACCATAAACTGCTTCCTAAACAGCATCTGTTTGGTATCTTAAAGAAGAATCTCTATCTGGCCTCAAGACTGCCTGCAGTTATATACCATATGATCGTATGGTGAATGACAAAGTAACAATTCCCTGTGCCTATTTAATATCCAACTCACACATCAAATTCCTCCTTTACATTGCCCACCTTAAATCTAAGATTTCTACGTTTGATTATTTGTCCCCTATATCCCTCTGTCTGCATCTAAAATACCTTTCTTAGTATTTCTGAGTGATCTTTCTACCTCATAGCATCAAGAACACAACAGTTATGACCACAAAAAACACACCAAAATAGCATCATATCCTATTCATTATGCACCCAAAGGAGCAGTATCTCAGACAGATTTCCTAGTCTAACAGCAATTTTGCATGTAGTCAACAGGTGGACTGTTCTTTTAAACTAAGACAATCAGAATTCTAAGACAGAGAAAAAAATTTCCAATGGCCATCATACTCTTAATTTCCTAATCAATAAAAAATTCTAAGCAATTAATTAAGAATTTATTTCTTAAATGTATATAATTAAATATTGATATATTTAACTTGACCTAAAATGCCTATAAAATGGATCTCCCTCTTGGTTACCTGTAATAGATTGGGTTTTATACTGTGTTCTCAGAAATAACTGTACTTCATGTCTTCAGTGGGCACTTGAGTCAGCATGATTAGGATTTCTTTGGTCCCTCTCAGCTGTACACATGCAGTCTGAAAAGAATCAGTAGGGATCTGGCAGACCTGTGAAAGTAAAGTTCTGACAGGATCTTTAATGGCATGCCAAAAAGGTAAATGATGTTGTCAGGGAGAAGTTGGTAAAGTAACTAATTTACATAAACTTGTTTACATATATCAGGATTAACTCTCACATGAAAACATAATGATTACAATTTAAATCTGATCTATTTTTCACATAGTTCTACATGTGTACACAGAGACATATGTCTTGCATCTTAGCCAGGTGAAGGTATCAGTGTACACACAGCCCACCTTCTGTTCTGTACAGCTTGCATATCTCATAAACCTTTCCCAGATTCAACTTACTTCCACAGATACCCTCACACGTCTTAAAAATCTTTGCCTTTTTAATTCAAGCAATTTCTTCAGCTCTTCTTCCTACTTTAAGCTCTGAATTACTCTTATTATCAACTTCAAAGCTTATTTACCTTACTCCTGACTTCAACATAAAGTCTTGCTGGCTTCTACCTTTCCTTGATACATTCCTGTCATCACTTACAAGCAGAATTACAAAATCTAGACAAGGACTAAAATCGCAATTTCCTTTGAATATAGATGCATCTCAGCGTGTGTGTGAAAAAATCCCACATCATATTTCCCTGACATGCTTCTCAGGATTTCTTTCTTCTCATTCATTTATTTTAAGAACAAGTAGGAATAACAGCATTATTACAATAAACATACATCACAATTACATTATAATATGAACAAAATACTATAATGAAGTCTTATCATTACTTAGTATATTACAAATTTCATATGGAGAAAATAATAACTTACATATACAATGAATAATATTGTAGTAGGACTAACATAGTTGTAAGTTAATTACACACTGTGTAGCTGATTTAGTTGCATTTAGCTAAGGAGCTGTTCCAAGCTCACTGCAGATTAATTATGTCTTTAGGTATATGCTCTACTTTATAACTGTCACTTGTAACTGTAGCTGTTGACAAGGCTGCTCTGTAGACATTTCCTTTATGAGAACAAATGCACCACACCCCCAAAACAAAAAAAAGCAACAACAACAACAACAAAAAAGTCCAGAAAAATCCCTGAATGAGACTCAAAGTCTCTGCTAGGTAGGGTATGCAATGACAAAATCAGAGGACTGCAAGCTTCATTTTACTACATTTCTTCCCAAAAAATTACCTTGTGTAGTATCTTCTTAGTAAGGTTATGCCTCATTGCATTTTATTTAATACCTAGCTTTCCCAAATTTGACATAGACAAAATTTAACATCTTCTCAATTCTAGAAATTGTCCTATTTTACAAATTCCTTATAAACTAAAGAGAAGGATACAGGTAACTGCCAAAGACTCTCCCCTATGATTTATCTCAAAGTTTGTAGTGACTAATGGAAACAAGTCACTTTCTAGCCTTTGATTCCACGCCACAAAAATAATTTTATGACAGGAACGGGTAGTAAGTACTAGCAAGTGCATGAGATATTCATAAATCTGGAACAAGGGAGCCTTTCTTAGTTCGAGGTGTTCAGCCTTGTTCTCACCACATCATGAAAAGTTAAATGAGTCTCAAATACCTAAAATGACCGAAGAAAAAAAATCTACATCAGAAACTAGAAGGGGAGGATGGTAAGTCAAAGTTGGAGACATTGTACACCTATTTGACTTTGCCAGATTCATTGCAAAACTGTAGAGAAGCAATTACATTTTTTAGAAAATCATTCCTACTTCCTATGATTCTCTTTGAAGCAAAGACTGGTGAGTGTCATTTAGGTCACTTTAGGACAAGCCTGTTTAGGACAGTTCATAGCAGGGGAACTGACTATATCCAGTTTGAATTAAGACTCCCAAACTACATGTTTTGCAGACAGAAGGGGCTCAGCATCAATTGCTACACTCCTACTGAGCAAAATTACTTTCTACTTTAAATATAGCCCAGAGGACTGCCTGAACCTGACAAAACCCACAGTGAATTCAGCACAAACCTAGGTATTCTTACCACGCTGTAAGGGAAATCACATACACAAGCCTTAATAAACTTATTTGATATATATAAATATTTTTAGAAAGTTAAAGCATATGCTGGCATAAATTTACACTTTAGCATTAAAATAAAAATAAATAAATTACCAACCAAATAGGAAGAACAATGTAAATTCTTTGAATTTCTTTACACTTATAAAAAAATAAAAGAAACAGTACCTCAGGAAATCATCTTGCTTTTGTAGTAGTTCATTCACATTACACAGTAGAGTAAGCTACAAAACTTTAGTTCTCTGCACAAAAGTACTTCCCACATCCCATAGTAGAGCTCTCATGCTAGGGTGCCCCAATATACATTACAAATGGTAGAATAATATGATGGGAAGAGGGATTGAGAAGGTAAACTAAATCCATGCAGGCAGGAAGAAACTACCTAACAGGAAACACCAGCAGCAGTGTAGCAGTACAGACATTACCAACTTCAGGACTAAGCATATCTTAGTTACGGAATTCGCATTCTTGGTGTCCAGAAATATTGCAGCACATTAGTGAGAGGAAACCTGCAAAGAGCCTCCTATTGCTTCTTATTTAGGAATTATTCTAGAGATACAGCTTTCCATGGCATGTAGTATATGTTTTTGGCTTTCTGCCATATGAAAAAAATAACCACCTGCAACAAAACACCCTACATCATCATATTTGCCATATATTATATCCAAAAATTTCTGCAGAAGAATTTCAGTATTTCAGCAATAAAGCTGAAAAGAGTAGAGAAGATGCAAACATGCAAGTAGCAAAACCTGTAAGAGTAACTAATTTGCAAAAAATAGCAATGTAAGGAAATTAAACAAGGTGATACACTGAACTATCAATGATTCTTCAATATAACAGTGTTTCAAATCTGGGATTAAAGTGTTCTGAACATGCTCCTTCTGAAAGAGAGCAGAGTTCTCCCCACAGATATAGCAACCATTTTTACAGATTTGGCTATGTGACTCAGACTATGAGAAGCCCAGTATCAGTATGGATCTTTTAATATTACATTTGCATTCACACATGGATGAATTGTTCATTTTCTCAAACCTTTTTGCAGGAAAAAAAAAAAGTGTTTTGGATTACAAAGCAATAATACTGTTTACTATGAAGTGTTCCTTCCCTCCTTGGCACAGAAATAATGCAATATATCACAGCATTCCATTAGCACATTCAAACTGATGATTAGGATTCACAAAATCACTTAGGCGTGTGTTTATGTTCATATTAGTTCAGCAAACCACTAAACATCATTTTTAGTTATGTATACCTAAAAATCCCACTTGAATAATTAATCAGTTTGCACCAAATGCCCAGAATTCAATATGTGGATTTGTCCAGTCATATGAGTGAAAATGCAAAAAAACTGCTTAAAAAATTACCCAAGTATTTAACTGCTTCATTAGATGAGGAAAGTTTAAACACATACTTAAATGTCACATTGCATCAGTGTTTAGATGTGTATGCACTTAAATTCTGCACTGAATCAGCAAATGTCCTTAGGATACTTTCTTATGCAGAAAAAAAAATTCCTATTTACCACCATGAACAGCAAAACACTACGAGGCTTTAAAATTTCAAAATATGGGGCCAGCACAAAACTTAAATTCATTCATAGCTGTAAACATTATATACAATAACAGATACCTTTTTTTGTAGTAATAAATATACTTGAGAATAACATAAATAATGAAATAACAAACAAACAACAAAAAAAGATTATGGGATCCCACAGTCAGTTAGAGGAACAACTGTACCTAAGCCTCTGGTATCTGAGACTAAAAATTCTGGTATTCAAAGTTTCTGTTGATGCTAATGAAAGTCCTTTCTCAAGAAAACAAAAAATACAGCTTCTATGTAAGGTGTTTCTTGTTTTTTTTTTCCCAGTCTTGCAAAAAAATAATAATAAAAAAAAAACAAACGAGAGAAAGAGAAAAATAAGAAGGTATAATGGAAGCATAGGTTGATGACTTAAAGTACAGTGATGGGGAAGCAGACTCCTAACAAGTTCAAATTTATGATTGTGAGAATTATGAAGTCATATTTTTCCCTACTGGCAGAATAAGAGGCTCTTAGTGACTGGTTAAGGTTGAAGAACATTAAATCATGAGCCCCCAAATACCTATTTGATAGTGCATTTGGATAGTAACATATGAGGAGTCATAAAAGTACACTTGTCTTTGTCGTAGACCTTTAGTACTTTATGATAATAATTCTTCAGAGAACACATCCTGATTGTGGTATTACTTAATAGTATTAATGAAATTTCCCCTCTGTATGATAACTGCTATTTTTTTATTAATCCAGCATATAATACTGACTTGTTTCTCAAAGAACTTGCAGAACATTTCCAGGCACATTCAGCTATCTTTACTGCCTTAACTAAAAACACTTGCAAAAAACATTTTTGTTGAAGACCATCCAAGTGAGAATATCACCATATTGCAGTGAAATCAATTACCACATGTTGTAAGGACTGAATGAAAGACAGAGGTGTTCTACAAGTTCTGTTCTAGCATTAAATTTTTTTACCTATTGATTTCAGAAAAGAAGTCACTCAGAGTAATTTAAGTTTCTGAATTTCCATGCACAAGTTAATCAAATGGACAAAAACAACAGATGGAACAGGAATCTGGATATCCCAGTTTTCTTCCAGGTTACTGTCTTAATTGGTGTCCTAGAGCATTTTTTCCCTCCAATATGTTCTTGTGTATGTATTTGCACATGCATTCAAAATTTGAGCTGAAGGGAGGCTGGAAGATTCTTATTCAAATCCTGTATCAGTAAGTAGAGATATAAGATGTTTTCCATATCCTAAGTACCTTGTGCAAATTAAATAATCTGAATAAGATCAGCTGTCGCTTTAAGCCTCCTAAGGAACTTGATTCTGCTGACAATGACTCTTTAGGGTATGCAGATAAAAGAGCACCAATAGCAAAGACCCCAGGTAGGCTTCTCCTAAAGCATGCATTCACATGATCAGTGGAGACAAAGGAGAAGCAATTCTGGATCTACAAAGAATGTAAGCCTCTAAGGGACTCTGCTGGTTTCCCAAGAGACAGCAACCCTTGCAGTCCTCCTAGCCAGAACACTAGGCAATCACTTTAAGAGTGAACAGAGAAAATATGTATGTTCTTTACATATGTAGCAGCTATATAACTTGGTCAAAAATGAAAGTTCAAAATTTCAATGGAATCTGGCCCAAGAGAAAGAAAATAGATATGAACATCAGAGAGTTACCTAATCAGTCATTCATGCAGAACATTTCTAGTTGAGCACAAGGATATACAATGATTGCTAACATTATGTTTAGAACTGCTTTCTGTAAATACCAATAAGTACCATATCATTTGGTTTATTCTTACACACCTTGAATACTGCCCCAACACCAGTGAGAACTGCTTTCATTTTAGAATGGTATTCACTGTTTTAACATAGGGAAGATTGCACTGTGTCATACTTTATTTAGTACAGCTTTCTTAAAATCTAGCTCAGTAATATTTCTTTCTACACAAACTTGTACTAAAAGACAATGTAGATGTTTATAAGTTCAGTTTATGATGTTCCAACAGGCCAATTACAGAACTGCAAGGGGCTTAGCAGCATATGCTCTGCAATACCTTATGCAGTTACAAAAATTCAAGTGATAGTTAAAACAGCATTGATAACATTTTATCTCCTATTAACATCAGATAAATTTATGATTTATTTAAAGAAAAAAAAAGAAAACAGAAAGAAAATGTTTACGGTTAATGATCTTCAGTACTGATTCATGTTGACCTAATTTTGGCTCCATAAAGTCTAAACTCTAAGCTAATTCAGTGGCAGAACAGTAAATTCAAAATTATGCTTGCTTCTGGAAAACCTACTTTAGGACTCACATCCTAACATCTATTCATAATTTCTTTCAGCATTATTACCCACAAAATGGAAAACAATAAAAAGAGCTATTAGTAAGTAACAGGAAAGTCAATGGGAAATAGATGAGTTGTTTGGTTTAAAAATTTTTACCTTTTTTGAGATAAGCCATTATCCGAGTCCAATAATTGCATTTTATTTAATATTTTCAAGGAGCTTACAAAAAATGTAAAAAATCAGGGTCCAGCAATGTTGGTTCTCAGGTGACTACAACTATGCCCTCGGTTTGGCCTACAGCTATTTGCTCCAATCAAGGAGGAGCCTCTGAAAAAACTCATCTGTCTTTAGGAATAAGAATTACTAATTTTGAGATATCAAATAAAATTGGGAGATTTTAAAAAAACACTTCATTATAGTTTTTGCATAATTTCATCAGTTCTCTTGACTATCCGCCAGGAAGAGAAAGCACAGAAAGCAGAAATATTGTGCTGTCTCACACGTTCCTACCCCTAAGTATCTAAGATGTCTTTTTCCCCCTTCCACACGCACTTTCCAACAAGGCATTCAGTAGAAGCCAAGGTTTCTAAGGTTTAATCAAAATGGAATATTTAATGAGGCATTCCTTCCATTATCAAAATACCCATTTTGTCTCACTTTGAGACAATCATTTGAGAAGCACTAAAAAGAAGCAATATCATTTTCCTACACATTTGACATTCTTTAAAAACTTCCCAATAAAAGATAAACAGCCTTGACAGCCACTCCCTTTTCTGTGATTAGTATCAATAATACAATATTGCTTGACAACTAAGCTACTTATCCCCTAAGCTTAAAATAACTCTTTCTTCACATCTTAGTGCTATGTAAAATTTCTGGCCATGCCATTATGGAGTTTCCTAACAGTGCACATGGAAGTCCTTCTCAAGGTAACAATGTTCTCAAGTTGTTTTCCTGTTTTGGTTTTATGTGAGAGTTTACCTCAATGTCTGTTGGTCGCTCACCTCCCATGGCTGCTGCTCAGGTCTCCATCAACACATGATTATTTCACCATCTTCATGTTTATCTGGTTTTGTGTGTACTTGAATTGAGTACATTTATTGTGAGTAGAATTATAGACCATCCATTTCATAATTAACAATGTGCATTTATGCTTTACTATGACTGCATCACTAAAGAAAATGGCTGAATCCAGGCACAATCTGAGAGTAGACTTGAGAACAATTGTTTCCAAAGATAGGGTTTATATTTTTAAGTATCATTATCCACTTTTTTCCTCTTCTTCTTTAAGTAATGCATAGAGTCATGAGTATATGGTAATTTAGTCTTAGGATTATTTTTTTGCTTGGGTGTTGCTTTGAGGCTTTTTTGTGGGGCTAATTTCAAGCACTGAAAGGAAAAATTATTACTGATTTTGTGAAAATATTTCCCCATTCTAAGATAGCATTGGATTAGAGAAGTGTGGGGGTTTTGGTTTGTTTTGTTGTTTGTGGGGTTTTTTGTTCGTTTGTGGGGGTTTTTTTATGGGGTGTTTTTTTGGGGGTTGGTTTTTGTTTTTTTGTTTTTTTTTTTTACAGGCTTGAGATACAGATATTAAAAAATAGCCAGGATGAAATAAGCCAGGAGTGTTACAAACACAGGCTTATCTGAAGCACCTGTCCACGTATACAGTTGAGCCACCATTTATGGTAATCAGCTGCCTGCTTGAAGAAAGCAGTGAAAGTTAAACTGTTTTATCCACAGGAAAAAGGTTAACCATGACAAATAAACGTCCAGTGAAATACTCTGCCTACACACACACACTCCCTTTGATTATAACAACAGCAAGTTGGCTAAATGAAGTGACAAGACTGAAATTCCAGTACGGCAGCAACTGCAGAAATGCATTGCAAGCCCAAGCATACAGTCTGTGATAACAAAACAATACTGACATTACTGAACTCTCTCTTTCATGATCACTAGGGATCACCCTAGTGCATGAATGTATGACTATTAAAGCTCTTTCAGCAGATTATGGGGAAAATAACTTTTATTTTCTCTAAAGCACATCAGTAATTGAACTTGCCACTGTTGGACAGTTGGCCTGATGTTTCCCGTCTCTGTCACGACTCCTCATTTGTCCTCTAATACTACCAGCTATGTTTGTCCAGCTCCCCAAATCTGTGTCTTTCCAAGGTAAGCTTTCATTTTCAGATGACCCTACTATATTTTTGAAGAGGTTTCTTGGCTTGGTTTTCCTTAGGGTGGTGGTATCTTTGTTTTTTAAAGCAAATATGATTTGACTACTTTAATGCACATTTTTCTTGGATATTTAGCTTGTATCAGTGACTCCAGTATTATTAGGAAGCAGATGGAACTTCTCTCCTGGTATCTTGCCATCCTGACAGAATGATGGATGTGAGCAATTGAAAAACCTTTATCTTATTCTACATTGCTCTTAGATGTTTTCTAGCTCTTACTTTGAAACTGACACATGGTTTGGCGTCCACTTTTTATGGTCCTTCCGTGCTTTGTGTTTCCATCAGGTTGAACATTACCCATATTCATTCACAGTTTGTTACACATACATCTCAGTTTGTTTCCTACCTTTTTCTCTATACTTAGACATAGTACAGTTGTTATGCACATATCAGACCTTTGAGACTGCCATAAAAAAAAAAAGACTTGTCTGGCTTGAACATACTTACCAAACCTTTCACATACATATGCTACTGCCTCCAACATTCCTTTCAACTTAGTGCATCATTTTCCTTCCAAGGGGTAAACTGTTTTCTGATTGGTACCTATGGTAAAACAACTAGATTTGCAGATGAGGAGAGAGCAAGGGATATCATGCTCAACTTCGGCATGGCTTTGAACACTGGCTACCCCAGCATTCTTGTATCTAGCTTGGGATATTATGGTCTTGATTGCTGGAGAGATTTTTAAAAAGAGACTGACTAGATAAGGTGACTCACAGGTAAGAGGGCAGCTCCAGAGAGGTCTAACAGCAGACCGCAAGTACCTATGAGGAGGTATCAAGAGGACAAAGCCAGACTCTTCACAGCAGCACTTATGACAGGAGGATGGGAGACAGATAATTTACATTGAAATGAGAGATTCAGACAGGATGTAGAAAAAAACCACTCTCATCATAAGGACAGTCAGCACCGAAAAAAACCACTCTCATCATAAGGACAGTCAGCACCACAATGGGTTGCCCGAAGAGGTTGTGCATTCCTTGGGGGCTTTTAAATTCTAAATGGATAATGCCCTGAGCAATGTGATCTGCTCTCATAGAACTAATGACTTCCTGCAATCCCTTCCAACCTGAACTATGGTCCTAAAATATCAAGAGCCCCATGTCAAGCACAATTTTATTCGGTTTTACTTTCCCATTCTTTCTAAACATACATTTAGATTGTTTGTTATTAAGTACAACTTCTGCCATACCATTACAAAGTTCATACAGCAAGTTCTACTCATGTTGTATTAGAGACTGTGCTTATTTGGCAAGAATCTATGAGGCAATGTGCAATATGTTATAGGTCACCATTCGTTTTCACAGTGCCTTGAGAAACAGTGAAAATTAAAAGAGAGTGTAATTCATTCAAGTGTAGGTTTCTGCATGTAGGCAGGAAGAATCACCTAGGAAAAAGCCACATGAGGTGTGAAGTAATGGTTCCTCAGAATAGTATCAGAAATTAACAACAAATCATAAATCAAATATGAATAAAGAAATTCTGCTAATATTAAGAAGCATAGATAATATATAGAAAACCACAGAGAAGCACAAACCAGAGATGCAGTTCCTCAGATAAGAAGAGCTGCTTAAACCCCTTTCAATTCATTCAAACTGTGAACTTGAAGTGAACTTCATTTCCCTACAAAGGGACGACCAAGAAGATACATGCAGGGCTTTCTTTTTTGTATTGTTTTATTATTTAAAATTGCCCTGAAGAAATAAAGAATACAACTGTTTCTTTAAACAGTTTTGACTGTGTGAATAACAATGGAAAATGTTACTTAAGAGTTCTTATTAAGCGATTAGTTTTTCCTTTATATTTTTATAGGACCTTCAAAATGACAATATAAATTTAGTATTATAGCTGCTCATAAACCATTAAGAACAACACAAATATCTTCTTTATAAATGGAAAGGTAGAAGGTCCTGAAAAATAATTCAGGTCTGAATGCAAGGAAGTAAATTTATGCAAATTGCTGTCAGTCATCTATGTATTCATTTCACTAGCAAAACAACATTATAAATGATCTCTAGCCAACAGTTCTTCACTCAAATGCAAGTGATGCAAATATTTATTCAAAACAGAAAATCACTTAAGGATAAGCATAAGTCTTACCACGCCAATAGAAAAGTAGTTATTGATGATGTTGTAAGGCACTGGGTCTCCTTTCTCATCTTTATCATTGGGTATTACTTCAAATTTCCACCTGTCCAGTAAAATCTCTGAGCTATTCTCAATGTCTTTTAAGATCTTCATCAAATTCTCACCTTCATAGCCTAACAAAACATAAAACCAGTTATTTAATCAAGAATAATAAAGTTTCATTACATTTTCTTCCTAGATGGTTGGACTAGTTGCTCCAGACTACTAAAGACCCTGCCAACCCAAAATAGTCTATGATTCTATGACTGGAAAAATGAAAGCAATGCATATAAGACATTAAAAGCAGGATTGTGCTTGAAGTATTGACAATTTTCCAGCACTTGTCATTAAAAGAAGTACAAATACAAAGCTAATTAAGCATGTAAATTTAGAATAAGTCTACAGATTTCAGTAGACATCAAATTTGTGATGAAGAAAATAATCAGATATTAAAAATCTTCCAATCTCTTGAATTTTCCAAAGGATCCATAAAGAATCAGGAGAAATTAATCTTAATATTTAAATTCCTTTGATTTCAAAACTTATACAAAAGAGACATATTGCTGTTTTGCCTAACAAGACACTGAAAAGTTGAAAGCTATCTACTAATTTTCATGGATTATTTCAATCTGGTTTAGCCTAACAAATCCAAAATTTCAAATCCACAGCAGATAGCTTTATCAGCAGAAGTAACATTTTTGCTTATTTCAACAACTTCTTCATGAGCCTCATCTTCATGAGCCTCATCTTGCTTTGTAGAGAGAACTTACTCTTAGTTGCACTCATGTAATTCATTAAACTGAGCAGAAAACTTGTTTATGCACTCATGAGTAAATACAACATACATGTGTGCACGAAGAAAAACTGTGGGGGTTTTAGGAAGTGACATTATCAACTCTGAATATTATTCAGAACAAACGACTTTGTAATAGATAGCTAAGATCTGGGGATTCAGTCCTTCTTCAAAGCAGAGAAAACAAGATTTCCCATTCAAGCAATGTGTACTACTGGTGTTATTAACAGCTTTAGCAGGGCAAGCCACTCAAAGCCTCTTTGCTCAAAACCCATTGCTGATGTATTTGCTTATGGTTGCCTAGTACACTTTTGGTAGTTACTGCTAATCATCACATGACAGCAGCATGCACAATTCTATTTCTCTGCACCCTTGAGATCACTCACCAGCAATTTAGCTTGTGGAATCCCTGTCTCCTCTCCCATCTATGTAAGTTCCAGAAAACCTGTATTATGGTATTGTTATTATGCTTACCACAAAGCAACTGGGCAAAGAATGATGAAACCCATCATTCGATGAAACAGTATTTCCCTATTTTTTTTTCTACTTTAGTCCAAATGGAACCTCCTAAGATACAGAACATAAATAAAAATGAAGGTAGGGACAGGTCCCAGCTAATGTAATTAAATGTTCTCATGGCTGACCCAGCTTAGAACAGCAGATTGGACTAGTGACTTCCTCTTTCAGTCATTCTATGGCTCTATGAACAATTTAGAAAGTTAAGCAAGGTTTTGTCTCATTTGTTTTCCTTTTTTCCCCTAAGACATTGAGAATGTAAACAATCAACAACTGTGACAGAGAAAATAAAGAAGGTTCTCAAATGATTTGACAGAACATTATGATTAAAAAAGTGCTACAGCATGAAAACTACTGAGAATTTGCTAAAGACTATCTGGCAACAAGGAAGACATTTGGAAAGGAAACTGATGAGACAGGAAAGTAAGATATCTGCAAAGATATCTTGAGAAGTTCCAAATAAAACAGCCAAGTTTCAAATACAAAACATCTCAACTGAAACAACCAAGACCTGAAATAGATCTGGCTATGAGCCCATAAATTGAGGTGCTTTCACCACAGACAGAATCTTGTCTAAGATTTTCTTCCTTGTGTCTCCTTCAAGTTATCCTGTAATACAGATTCTGAATGCAGTTTTTTGGAAGAGCTGAAAGTAAGTCTCCATACATCCAGGAAAGGATTCAAAGGGTATTAAAGGTTTGATTTTCTAAATATTCTTCTTTCAGCATTCTTTGCCTTCTCATTTTCTGATAAATAGTACCACAGCACTTATTGTCTGGAATCCTCTGTTAGAAAACAGAAAAGGAGTGGATCAAAGGAACTAGTCCAAGGCTGAGACATTTTTTTCACTTAATATTTTCAAAGATCAAAAAAGATTAAACCACTCCTAACCAATTATCAGATGTTTTCAGTAACCCTTTCAGAACAGTCTCAATTAAAACCCATTTAAGACTGCTCCCTTTACAAGCAATAACTGCAATACAGCCAGTAAAAAAGCCAACCTAACAGCTATATGCTATTCTCATTACACCTTGGAACAGTTTTAGTGCCAGCACAAGCTACAAACGAGGTATGAAGTGTGATTGCAACCTTTAATATCTTACATATCCATACAACAACTAAAAACAGATCATTCCAAAAATAGAAAAGATGATAATGGCTCTTTACGAAAACAAATTCAAATATAGATGTTGATGTTAAAGGGTTTTTTTTAATTCCATAATGAATTGCATTTTCATTTGTGTTTACCTCCTCCCCATCTCAGACACCTTGCTAAATCATTGCCAGTCCCAAGAGGCAGGATAGCAACAGGAGGATGCTTAATCAAGTTTGCTTTCTCTGTGAATAAAGATAGAAAAAAACAGAAATAAGAAACAAAAATTATCTAATTGCATGGTATTATATAACTGTGTTAGGTTTTGTTTCAGTGATTGTATATGAAATTATGCTGCCTGCTCCACAATGAGTATTTCACCAAGTCACTCTATTTTGTAGCCCCTTCTCCACTCCATCTTCAATCCTTAGTCCTAATTTACTCATTTATTACCATAAGGATTTTGTAATCCTAATTGACTACTTTGTTATCATAAGAATTTGTAAATCATAGATACGACAAACATTCATAAACAATGATACTCAAGATCTTTCCAAAACTGAAAATGGTGTTCTCACTCTAGTTCTCAGCTCTGCCATTCCCAGCTGTGAATACACAAGAGTAATAGTTAAGGTCATTAATAATGAGGTGAACCTTCTACATTTTTCACTTGTGTGACCAAGTTTGTATTAAATTGTGTATTCACCTGGAGTTGTGTCTACACCTGAGCACCACTACCAAGAAGTCACTGGAACCAACACAAGACCTTAGATGGGTTTGCCCATCAGGAATTAAACCTGCTATTCAAAGGAAGCATTGCCCTGTCTGATCAAGTTTTTAAGTAGCAATTTTGTATTTACTAAACAATGTTTTGAAAGGAATGAATTTATGAATAGCATTTTTTCAGTCTTTACTGGTATTTTTGTAAAATTCTAAGCCCAAGGATCTTTTCAAAATCCGATGAGAAAACCCTTGTCAAGAAATCCAGCCTTTCTGAAAGCCAGAACATATATTTCAAATACGTAATTTGTCAAATTCCCCATTCAATGTGAATGAATAGCATGTCTAGTTTAAAACTTATACTTAATTAATCAAAGTTCTTTTTTTATAAAATTATGCACAATTATCAGCAACAATCAGCAGTTTATCTATACAATGGATGTAGCAAGGAAATCTATATTTATCAGTATTTTAGAAAGATTTAACATTCATATAATCAGTTTAATGGAAATCTTTCAGAGAATGTAATATTTAATAGAATAATTAAAAAAAAGCTTTAAAGCTTCAAACTGATGAGAATTATTTTTTTCCTTTTGTTTATTTTTTCTTTCTTTTCTTTTTTTTTTTTTAATTTTCTTTTTTTCTTGCTGTGCTCTCAGATAAAGCTCTTTGTATATCAAGAGATCAGGGAAATTCAAATTAGAAATCTGTTTAGAAACAGGTGTACCCTTACACTTTATATGTTAAAGTGCTTTTGCTCCCTAAAAGGCAGCACTGAAAATATATTTTCTGCACCTATGAAAAAAGATGGTCCTGCATGCCCCAAGTGATTTCTTAGTTTCATACCACAAAAAATGCTGCAGAACACAGTATATTACCAAAACAGAAAATAACTGCATGACATTTCAGACCTCATGAAAAAGTGATGATACAATTAACAGCTGCAAAACTTTGTTTGTTCCAAGTTTAGGCAATGCACTTGATGTTTATGTACATTAATGTATGACTCTGAAGGCTATTTGAGAGTTACGTGCAGTAGCTTGCATTTGCAAAAAGACTTTTTTCCAACCAAGATTAGAAATATTCCTTTGCTATCATTCCTTCATGACACCAAGTTTACTTTTCAGTGAACTTTTAAAGGTTTTCTGGTCCCCCACAAAGCACACATTTTTAAACACTTTATTAAAATTTGAGTATTTTGACCTCTCTTGATCCCTTTCCTAATTTCCACTGCAACACATGCCCACTATTTTTCTCTGCAGCCTAACACCAAATAAATAATCACGTGATCTGGAAGACATCCTCCTTAATAATCTTTGAAAAATCAAGTCTTTAAAGTTTGTAATAACTTGATTTTTGGTCATTCCTAATGACTTTTACAGGGGACTTTGTAGAAAACTGACTGAAAGAACTCCAACACTGAATTACCTCTTAATACATTACCTTCATTATAGGATAATACAGTATAAACAAAAATTTGATAATTAAAAAAGCAAGTGAGCTAAATTAAATTGTCTCGAAATTAGCAAGATAGATTTGAGTCAGTTGGGGAATAGACTTTGAACTGAAATTAACATAGATTAATTCAAATTTCTTGCTTTCAGGAAATCCAGAAACACTGAACTTGTCTAGAGATTTTAAATAACTTTTGTAATTTGAGTACACTTAAAAATAACCACATCCCAAACTAATGCATTTCAAAAATTTAAATGAACAAGCTGTTGTTGGAAATAGCTGTATCCGTATCCATGCATTGGTATATAAGGAGACCATTAAAATGAAAACCATGAGGCAAGCAAAAATGTGTAAAGGCTATAGATTACCTATGCAATCCAAAATCCAGCCTACTGTTCCATCTCCACCACATGCTAGTACTCTGAACTCAGCAACATCTCGAAAAAAATTTAACCTAAAAAGAGTAAATGGAGATACCTAATTAAGATCAGTATAATTTGCATTATGTAAACATGTTATGGCTTAAGACATTTTATATAATAGTAAATAGCAAATGATCATTAAAAAAAAAATCACTTCTGCTTATGTAGTCATTTTTTAGACAAATGTAATCCAACATTATTACTAATGATTATCAGTATTATCTGAAAAATTTCAAAAAAGGTTAGTAACTCAAGGGTTATTATTAGAAAAAGTTTGGACTTGATGGTTAGTCCAATCTTTGTCTGACTTCAAATGTCATTTGAAACTATTGTCAGAAAACATTCACTGTTCACTTAGTTGTAAAGGGATAGGTAGTATCTCAAGACAGAAAAGTCTTAAACTGTCTACTTGTATTAGCTTTAATATTTACTTGTGAAGTTCTTTCTATAAAGCTGTATGAGAAATTCATATTTCTGGTACATGACTGGTACATATTAAGCTGAACATTCTGCGGTTGTTACAAACAACTTTGCATTATGGTTTAATACAAAACAAGAAAGCATCAGATTGAAAGCCCTCATTCCACCATCCTAAAATCCATATTTTAAAAGTAAAATATCTTTGGCAATATTTGCCTGGCTATTTCTGCTTCCATATCCATCAAGTGTGTATCACCACCCGCTCATCCACCTCATTCTACAACAACGTTGCATAATGCTGGAAAGTGAGGATGTATTAAAACAAGGCTAAGGTGCAATATTTTAATTTAAAGGCATCAGTTCAGGATAGCTTTTGACACATGCTGAAATCAGTCCTTACACATAAACTGTCACTGAACAAAAAACATTCCAGTAATTTTGTTGTATTACTATGCATTTAAGTATATGTTCATTACCATATATTGTATTCATTAGCGTTACAGATATCTTATTGGATATTCTATCTTCTAGTAAGCAGATCTGATACCCAATTTGCAGTCCCCTAATAAATGCACAATTAATATATTTTACACAAATTCTTGAATACCAATAAATATAAACAATAGCTTGCAGGTGTTTAATCCCAACTGTTTCCCATATGAAATCCTACTGCTGGAGGGAGAATGTAGTTTCTGTCCCTAGAAAGTTCTAAAATTCTTTTGGACCTCTTGATAAAATCAAGAACACATGAAAAATTACAGAGTAAAAAAGCAAGAATGGGAGAAGGAAATTAAAAACACAATGACCAAAAAAGTTATGTAATACATAGAACATGACAGGACAACTTCTTGTTCTATTAGTTTTTGACCAGAATTTCAACTTTAGCCCAACTGCATAGAATTAAGCCCATCACATGTCCCACCCCCATCATTTCCTTTGCTCAGAAGAGCTCTTAAGCAATTTCAAGTGCAAATATAGCGCCTGAAGGACGCTTACTTGCCCAGTATTAAAGGCTGCCTTGCCCTTCTCAACCCCTTTTATGTTCTACTTCACACATCTGCAGGAAAAGTGCTGTAGGATCTCCTGTGACCCAAAATGTTGTGTGCCAAATCTGACTGGGTACATGCAGGCAACTCATCTAATCAGTGTCTGTGCTGGAAGATCCTCTGATGGAAGTCACCTCACAGCACTGCAAGGGCAGGCACGGAGATGTGCCCTGGCCCACAGGTGTGCATGTCCAGCCCTTCTCAAGGCCTGGCACAGAGACAAACACCTCTTGCCACACCACCAGTACTCCCATTTCAAGCCAATATGTTGGGCTGGCAAAGAGTTACCAGGTGTAATTACACTGCCTTCTATACTGAGAGTACTTCAGCTTAGTTTGAAGTCAAATTATAGCCCAAAGGTGATGGCAGGGTACTGACTTCTAAGTATTTAAGCATTTCTATCTCATGTAGCAGATATAGAAAAGAAAATCTGTAAAGAACCAACCAAAACAACACCAAAAGCACAGGGTTCATTTTAGCATTACTCCAGACTGGCAGAATATAGACCTAAACCTCTGTCTCTTTTTATGAGCAAGCTTCTTCACCATATGGATATCAAACATTCTTTTTGTTTTGACTGTATCTTCATCAAAAAAGTGTAACTTTAAAAAAAGTGGGGGACTGAAAAATCTGGCAAAACCATATTGTCAAAAACAATTTCAATTAGCTGCATTTGTATTTCCCTTGAAGCTTTTTCTATTCACAGACAGCAAATTTTCCAAGCAAAGTACATCACGAAATTCACATAACTTTTTAGTTTTATAAATTGATATATAAAAATTATACATACATTATATAAAAATCTAACAAACAAAATTCATAAAAATGATGCATGTTACAGTGTATATTTGCATATATAAATGCAGTGTATATAAATATACTATAGCAGATATAAATATTTATAAAATCAAATTAATTTATAAAATTAAATATAGTTATATAATTATATATGTAAATAAATCTTATTCATTGAATTAGAATGTGCAGCCTACATTAGGAGTTGGGAAGAGAACATAGTTTTATATTTTATAAGATTTTGCTCAGACTCAGTAAGTGTTACAATTGTAAAGAAAGAACTTGATGCATTTCTTTATAGACCTTTAGGGAGACAGTCAGTATTGCTTACCAAGAAAACTGTACTCAATTAGTGTTTTAATAGCACCTGTTACTTCTTATCCACCATTTTTCACATGGTTTGAAAAGAACTAAAAAAAAAACTGCTGGAGAAGAACTTAATAAAAGTGGTTTCAAGTGAAACTAAAAAAAAAAAAAATGGAAGCCATTGTAAAGATTTTGTGCAATGTCAGACTATTTTAAAAGACCAGAATAGAATATTTCATCCTATTTTCTTGGAAAATTTTGAAACACTGAAAGTGACACCAGCCTAATTTTATTTTGCCAGAAACAAGGATTCAAAGGCAGTTACTGAGTTTCTGCTGAAATCAGAAATAAATCAGTAATTTCCACCTGAAAAAGGGCAACTGTTTCAGCTCTAATTCAGTTTTTCATAATCACCTCATCAAATCCATAGGAATGAAGGGGATCTGTTTATGAATAAAACACCAATGCTAGAGGATGTAAATATTTGATCTTGAATCATGCAGTTAGTTGATTTATGCACAGGTAGCAAACACATACACACTCTTATAGAATTGTTTAGAGAAATACCTAAAGTATTTAATTTATTTAATTAATTAATTTGAGTAAAACCAAAGTTTTATTCACAGCAATGGAAACATAAATTGCAGTATTTTCCATTTAGTTACCTGCACATGACTTTTGCTCTTATACCCCAAAGCAGTGCACTATGCAGAACTTCAGGTACTCAGCCACACAAGGTGGCACAAAGCAACACATGAAATTATTCTGCATTCTTCACTCACAGTGGAAGCAGAACTTCAGACTGTCTACAGCCCAAAGGAATAATCCGCTAGTGGATCTCAGGATAGGTTTCAGGTGCCAACACCACAGATGTCATAAAGGCAAAAATACTGTTAAACAACTGCTTAAAAGATATCTCTAAATTCAGGATTTATGTCTCGAATGTCAAGACTTTGTGAATTCTAAGTACTACTGATTTGTGGTGTACAAAAATTATTTTGATCATTAGAGTACAACCAACCCACTATTGCTGGCTTTGCCATTCTTCGGCAAAAACGCCGTTCTTCCAAGAAAATGTGGACCAGATTCAATATTTTGTTCAGAAGAAAATAACTATGCAGTTACTATCTTTAAAAAATATTCCTGGTGTATATACCTTCCTAGAATACTCTAGGTATTATTCCAAATGTTCAACAGCAAAGAAATGCTCCAGCAATCAATTTCAAATAATTAAGGAAAATAGCGTAATTTTCAAAACAGGCCTATTGCTTTGTGAAGGTAAAAAAGCCCAGGTGCTGTAGATTCCCAACTAAATTACAGTGTAAGTTGCAGGGATTCATCTTTGCTGTCTTGGGCATCTTTTAGTGGGCAGAATTTAAGATCTAGAAAGGTCTGGTGAGGCAAACTTGCAGCTAGAATTTAAAAAGCAGACGCTCTCCAAATTAAATGCTTATGGAAGTTACAAAGAAATACAACTTTTGTGGACATAATTTCTATAATAGAGTATAAAACCACCATAAATTAGACATTTTAAATAATAGAACTTTAGGGAACAGAGGCCTTTTCAGAGGGACAAAGACTTTGTGAAACGCTGACCTCTCTACAGAGTCCTGTGGCTCTGTGGCTCAACTGCTATTCATCCTGCTATTATTTACCTCTCTGTGAGTTGAACAATAACTGAATTTCAGATTCTTCAAGATCATTAAATCCACAATAACAGTTGTTGTCAGAAGTAGAAGACTCCTATAGAGATATAACAACCAAACAGGGAAACTCTTTTCATGGCAAAAAAACACAGGTGCTAGGCACAAATTACACAATGCATCAGCCCAGCAATTTTCGCGTCACTGTGTTAACTGTGGCAGCCTGTAACTGTGGAGTACCTTTTATGCCCGTGTTCAGCTGCACAGCTTACAAGGTTTTTCCAGCTTACTCGTATCCCTCTGCTGCCAATTAAAGAATGTCTAAAGCGTTAATTATTATACCCGTTTAAAGTGTGCTGTTGCCCTTTGGCTTAGAGCTTCTTGATTTTCAGGCCTCGCAGCAGGTCTCCATTGCTGGAAAGGAATCAGTGCAGGAGTTGCTACCATGAGGTTTATTTGCATCATGTAGATATTTTTACACAGACTATGTACACCACGTGTCTTGACAAAAACTGCTCCTAAAACCCTAGCTTAGGCAGGCAAAGAAGCTGCAAGAAATGTCATTGCTGCTGTTCCTGCTCTTCTCCATGTACCATCCCATCAATTATGAAAGTAGGCAACAAATCCACTTCAGTAATTGTACATTGGGGTTGTAATACTAAAATTCATTGTCAGCTTGCTCAAAATATTTTCCTGTTGTCCTGCTATATGCCTGCTAACTTTCATACTTATAGAAAAATACAGAATAAATGGTACGGAGAAAGGTGGGGCTTTTGGGGGGTTTTGGAAGGTTGTGTTTTGGTTTGGGGTTTTTTTGTTGCTAATTTGGAGTCCCTTATTCCAACACTTTTCTCTGCAAGAACACAGTTACCCCGCTAAAGAGGTAGAACAACAGACATAGCAATTGAGCTGCTGACCATTTTAAAAAAACCCAAACCAGCAGTTTCAGCCCCCCTAAGATTTATGATTTTCTCAGCCTCCTAGTTCTCTTTTCCTTCTCTCTGCCAGTTGAAAAGGGGATACCTAGATTTTTGACAAAAATGAGCTATCGATTCATGGAAATATCAATTCGTGTCAGTTTAGATATTTGGATTTAGATTTTGGAATGCAAGTTACAAAACTTGTGAATGTGTCTTCTTTCTTGATGACAGCAGCCCATGAGAAAAATACCATCAAAAATCAAAACCGTTAACTTATGGGTTAAAGCAGACAGGTTAGCTCTAACAAAAAAAATGAAATTCTTAGCTAAAACTATAAACATTCTCTAGATTGAGTAAACATGGCTGAAAATAGTACTTGAAAGAAAAAAAAAATCAAAATAGGCTCAACTAAAATGCACTACAGTAATCATAAATGCTTTAAAATAAATATATATTATGTTTATCCGTTTCTACTACATAACTTACTGAGATGAAGAAATACACTTCTGCTTTTCTCTGTGCTGTACAGTACCTGAATCTGTTCCATTTTGATCTAAATTTCATATATAATACAAGAACATTAAACAAACAAAAAATTTGGATTGAAAATCCAGTATAACTGGCATTATGGAGATGCAGAAGAAGTGGACAGATGGATGAATGAGCAGGTTTTATTAGGCAACTCATAAAACAAGTACTGGGAAGTGAAATACAGAGTTTATTCAATTTCTGACTTAACGGCCAAATTATATGCAGCCTAAACAGTATTGCCCAGGGCAAGAAGTGATGGCAGGAGACAAACTGGAAATTTAGGATTATTCATTTCTGTGAAATAAATAAAAAATATACCAAAACAAGCAGTGCCTGCTTGAAAATTAATTAGAATTTTCTTCAAAGTGACTCTGAACTAAAACTACTTCAATTTCTAACAGAAAGCGAAATTAAAAACATTTTCTAAAAAATACTGCCCTTGTTCAAAAGACTAATGTTTAAATTGCTTCAGTGCAGGGTTTCAGCTTGAACTTAATACTGCCCTCCTGTGCCTCTGCCTTAAAATGCATTTTCCTTCACATAGCAAGATTCATGAAAACTAAGTCACTTATGGACAGATATGCAGCCAGATATTTTTTTTTTACACTTTGAAGAAATAAGATAACTATGAACAAAAATATTTCAGTTTTTTAAAAATCATCCTCTCAATTTCTAGTCTACTTGTTCTTTGAAAGTTACATTTTCCATATGTCAAGAATAGCATAAAATCAACAAACTTCAACTGAGTAATAAAAACAGCACTAGCATTCAGATACAAGATGATTACAGGCATGAAAAAAACCATGCATGATTATTATCTTCTTTTTTTGGGCTGGTTTTGCACCATTCACCAGGTTAACGTTAGCCACACTGCAGTGCATGATGTCTGAACTTCTAAAAGGATTGAGCCCAATATGCTTTTCACTTTCATAATGTTACACACACCTAAAGGTCTAAAGAAATAAGAAATGCAAAGATGAAAAAAGAAAAGTATTCAAACAACAGTGTAAACTTAATGTCAGTGAACATATACCCCCTAATGTTCTTCTGCAACTCTTTTCACTGATGTAAAATTTCATGTATCAGTGATGTAAGCAGACAGCACCCAGTACATGCAAAATACCTGACAGAGCAGTACTCAGCGCTGCTCTAATTTTCTTCTACCAAAGCACCCACTACTTAAAAAGGAGACAATATCATGTGGCGAGGGTTGTTGTTTGCTACACTGTAATTCTCCTGTCTTCACAGGAATGCAAACTGAAGAAGAATCAAGGAGGAAGCACACTAAGCAAGGGACTGCAACGCCAGCTGGTTCAGCGAATACTTTGGTCCACAATAGAAGTCACTGCCAGCACAATCTATAGCCTGGCCAGTCATTTTCCAACCACTACACTTCCAATATTATGTAACTGAAGAGAAGTGTGCAGTTACCAATACACGACAGTCACCTATGAACATGCACATACATAGGTGTTTAGGCAAAAGAAACTGATGTCTTGCTGGTCAGTCTTTGAGGCCGCTGACATCTGCAACACAAGTAACCCCCAAGAACTCAGGTTGTTGAAATGTCACTTAAAGCTGCAAACAGAATTAAGTTTATCCCACAGTTCTTCTAGAATAATGCATGGTTTTCAGCAAAACATGAGACATAGCTTTACTCGTACAGGTAAACAAGTAATACCTATACATTTCTGCAGCCATTCAGAGAACTGCAGTGTTGATACATTCCAAACATGCTATATGTACTTCAGTCTGTTCATTTGATTACACAGTATTTTATTAAATGAGTTCCTGGTAATAGTATTAACTGTAGACTTACCCTGGCATTGGTCCATTTCCAGAAAGACTATAAACTTGACGAGGATTTAAAAGGTACTGAAATTTCCTATAAATTCTGAAGAGGTAAAAGAGACAAGGAGAAAATATTTACTTACATGTTTGGAATTCTTTAAAAACCTTTCAAATGAAGGAATTAAAAAGTTAGAACATACTGTAATTATTTGAACTGCAGGGTCTCATTTATTAAAAAAATATCAAATACTTGAACACAGCAATTATAATTCATACACAGAGTGTATTGTGGGCTATAAAGTTGAGACAGAAGTACTACAAGGTATTTACAATTCAAATGCTGTGTACAGACAGAAACAAAATGCAATAAAGAGCTATAATTATGCAAGAAAAGGTGAGTCAAGAAAGTATTTCAGAAAGTATATTGATTTGTATTAAAAAATCTCTCAGTGGCAAAGGAGAGATTTCTTCCCGAAATTTATTGCAAACACAGAATTAGAAGTATAATTAATTGCAAGAGCTAATTGGCTTTGCCACCCACCAAAAATGTCCGCATATGCTGAAAAACATTCTGATAAAGAAAACCTGTGGTTGATTACATTTCCTCAGGATTACATTTGAATGAGAAGAAAATATAAAAGATTTGAAGCATTGTTCTATAAAATTACACTTATTTTAAAATTATCTGAATAATAGGAAGCAATTTATTGAATACAGCAGGACAAGCACTGCCCTATCCCACATGGAACCCCATTTGCTGTCCTACCCTCAGCAATTGTTTCTTCAAAAGTGTAAACTCAGAAATTTGAGTTCACTTATCCTAAAAATATGACAGAGATTTTGTTTCTTCATTACAAATACTACAAATGCAGTTTCCCACATTGACTGGAATGCAGTAGTTATTTTTTTCACACACAGAATCAAGAAAGCACACAGAAGAGTTGGAGCTCAGAATAAATAAATATACACCTGGTAACTATGGCAATAGTTAAAATTATAAACCTATGTTTCTTTGTTTTAATTTTAATGCTTTTGTCCTTAAGGTAATTAATATTTTAATGTTTTTAAGAAAGCATTTATTTTTGCACTGATATATTGCTTCGTTTCTTCATAATCTCTTAAATAAAACAGAAGCATAATAAGAGCTGAATTCTAGGTAAAATGTCCACGTTTTCAAATACAGCACAATAAAAATGTCTTGATACAACCTATGTGCACATTCGGGGGGGGGGTTCATGCTTTTTCCTTAATAGAAATGCATAATTTATCAGGTTAGCTGGAGAGCAAGTGTGTAAAAATACTGAATACAAACAAATTCATAATTATCTGTAAAATTGCCAAATCAGAATATTTTTCTTAACTTCTCAATTATTTAGTGATATCAGCTTCATAAAGCATTTTATTCAAGCACACACAATATATTCCTGATGCCATTCCTCACAGAAGAAGTCAGTATGAAATGAACTAGTTTCAATTCACATGTATGCACACATCAGTGTTGATGGCTGGGATGATTATTAAATCAGACTTTTGACAATGGATTTACAACACAATATACATATTCCCATTTAACAAATGTAAAATGAGTTTTCTAGTTAGTATGTGTGATTTGCTTGTCAGAGATGTGCAGAATTTAATCTGGTCAAAGGTGATGCTAATTTAATTTGTGTAGCTGACCATAAGAACTTAATGAACAGTATTTACAAAGTCCAAAAATCTAAGAGTTCTTTTCCTTAGGTTTAGTGCTAAAAAACATACTAACCATTACCTACACTCACACTGCCATTGTCAGGTAACAGCAAAATGCTATAAAAGCCCTCGTAATAAAGAGGAGGCTAGGTTTTTCTGCTCAGAACCCAGAAGCCCAACTGCAATAATGAAGAGATTACACTGAACAGTACTTGACTCAGTGCATACCATTCATGGCCATCAGTACCTGCTAATCATTCCATAATGACTCACTGCAAATGACACATCAAGCTTTAAGTTATTAAACACATTCGTGTTAATAAACATAATAACAAAAGTTAATAAACACATTTATTCTAGTCTGTGTAAAATTCATAAATTGATGGCTCATTTCTATTCACACATTCTCAAAGAAAAAAAAAAGGTAACTGTTTATAAATGTTTCCTTCACACTAAGCTCTACCCAGACCTAACAGGGTGACAGGGGGTAGCCAAGGAAATGGACAGCAATTCAGCCTTCCAGTTTTACATCTACAGTACCGAACAGCAACACTGACATGGCTCTGAATGTCTTGCTTCCACATGTGAGGAAGGAATTGGATGTGTTTTCCTTGCAACTGAAGATTTGTGCTGACCAGGTCATGCAGTGGTGTGGTGGGAAATGCCCCGAATGACATTTTTGTGATGAAATGCAATTTCATGAATGAAGCCAGTTTATGAAATTAACACTCGTCAACAAACAACTGTGCTTCTCTAACTACTTTTGGGGTTATTCTGTGATCTGGAAAACTAAAGATTCGATTTTAAACACAAATCCACAGAGAAGTTTCTTCACTGTCATTTTTATTTTTGTTTAAATCATGCCCATGATCTCATATAAACCTCAAAATACTCTGCTAGCATAAATGAAGAGGCAGAAAATTATCTCAGGAATGGCCAAAGGAGCTGGCATCATCGTTAAAAAGCTTGGCTGCTGAAGAAAATACTTTTGCGTGCACCTTGGGCTGAGTTAAATTAAGCTGTCTTCTGACAAAGAGAGAAAATAAATGGTCAGAAACTAGCTGGCAATTCAAAACTGGCATGAAAGTTGACTACACAGTGGAAAAAGCTGGCCATGGCAATGCCTTCTGCTACAACTGGGGGATGCATCTTCAGTCCTCTAGAGACCATTAAAGGTGTGGTTAATATGAGCTTAATTTAACCCTAATGTCAGACAAGTAAGAAGCCAAGGACTCCCCTCCAAAATAAAAAATGCTAGTTATCTTCTCTCCCAGACATACAGTACTTTGTAAAAAGATCATTTGAAACTGCTTTTACATTTTGTGTCAATGCTAAATGAAAGCTCAGAAAGGCAGATTAGTCAGAGGAGAGGAGGGAAGAGCTACTATGAACCCAAGTTATTTGAAAACAGCAAAGGTTAAAAATATCATCAACCTGTATTGCACAGACACTGAATGTGGAGTCAGCAGGAAACATCGGTGTACGGAAGCTGATCTCCAGTGCATCCAGCAGCACATTTGTCAAGGAAACAATTGTGTAAACTCACCCTCTGGTCAGGCAAATAAACTGGAAAATGGGGAAGTGGAAATCAAAGTAATGAGTATGGCAAAACAACAGCATGATTTAGAAGGACTCTTATGTGAGAAACATTACCCTTAACAAGAGCCTTTAGAAGCACTACATGCTTGTTGTATATTCTTTCTGTTGAAAAAACTATTTTGTGAATGGTATACTATATATATACATTCTATTCATAGATCATTGAAAACTGTTGATTTGATTAGTCAGATCATAAATGCAGACATCCCAAACCTATAGCCCTAGAATGAAGTGAATGTTCTGCTTTTTTTTTTTTTGATGAAATTAACTGCATCTGCCCATTTCATACACAAGCACTGAAAAATGTTATGGAGTGCTACCTCCTGAGGAATTCACTTGCCTAGGTTTGATGAACTCCTATTCAGCCTCACGCTCAGTTAAAATCCATTTCTAGTATGTGAAAGCCTTAAATTCATCAACTTCAATTGTATTTTTCTACTTTCTTCTAAATAGAGATTGACTTATATTTTTATTCTACTACAAACATTTGTATTGTCTATTAAACAAAATCATTCAAGTCCAAATGTAAATACACTTCAGTTTCACATGAGGGGCAATTATTAGCCTCCTAATTGAGAAGAAAATATAAGGGGCTATTACAATAATTCTTTATTTTGCAATTATATTTCAAAGTCATAGCATTGGTATTTAAAGCAGAAAGTGGATTTCTAACATAATGAAAATTGTACTAAGTATTGATAAGATCCAGTTGCAGAGAACAACCCATTTTTGTGTTCTGAATGCACTTTTTCTACATATCCATTTGTTTCCCACTGCCCCTCTGTTTGAACATTTAAAAAGTAAAACTGAAGAACCAAGTTTCTTTTACCTTTAAGTGATTCTCAGTTCTTTTATTTTGCATTTGAGAGATTAAAAAAAAAATTACAAAGTGCAAAAGGAAATGGCCATGTATTACTGGGGATGTGCATTTATTCAACTAGTTTTCAGTTGAATGTATAAATTCTCTCCAAGAATAAAGACAATGAAATGGGCGAGGTTACCATATGGTAAGGCATAAAAACTCATATGGGGAACTGTGGGAACACTGGAGTCTTGACAATCTGCAATAACCTTTCTGTGTTTAATGAAAGTCAATTAGAAATCTTAGTTTCATTAATAGTGACCAGTCAAATACAGAGAATTCCAAGTAAAGACTGAGGAATAGTTTTCAGTAGAAGATTTTCTTAATCCAAATGAAACAAGATAATGAAATTCTGATCTACATAAATTAGAAGGTTGTGGGTTTGTTTTGCCTTTTTTTTTCCCCTCACTGCTAGTGAAATCTTACTTTTGTTACAGTGTATCATCTAATCCCACCCTCTCAGCACCTGACCAGATTACAAAATTGCTACAATCAAAAAGCCTGACTTTAATGCCATATACTTAAATGTTGGACTCAATGATTCTTGTGGGTCCCTTTGAAGTGAGAGGAAATCTGTGAATCACCATAACTATGCATTTTGCAAAGTAATTTATGTCTTGAAATGTCCTGTGATTTTACTTTCCACAACATAAAACTGCCACAAAACTGGAGGGTAGGGAATATATGGGAATCTCTTTCTGGTTACTGACTGTAAAGCCGACAGATAAAACGGAGGAAAACTAACGAAAGTTCAATAATATTTCTCCTGAGAATGTTTTCATCGCTTAGATTGAATATTCAAACTAAGATGCACTCTTTTTACAGTTTTGCTACTGGCACTGATATGAAACATTAATACTTAAAAAATGGTGTCACTCCCTTCTCAACAAACAGTCCATATGTGGGCTTTTCTTAACCTTTTTGAATCTGGCTTTAGATCTGTGAGATATTATCTCCTAATAGTGAATGACCTGAGATATGTTTACATGACTATGCAGTTGACCTTTTGATGTGCTTCTCTTAAAACAGAAATATTGAGTGTGACCTTGACACATTAGTATGCAATTTAACGTTCTGTGTGTGTGTGGCATCAAAGCCAATTTAAGAGGTTCTTACAAGTCACTATACTCAGCTGCTGGTGCCTGCCCTCATGCTATACACTTAATGACACTTGTGGATAATGGTGCTAGTGAATGAAGTGTGTATGGGGGCATCCATTTTTAAAATTCAAATAATTCCTGTGATCAGTTTGGCCTCAGTAACAGTTTCATTGACATAAACTGAGAAGTGTTAGACTGTAATACACGAAGGGGAATAGGAGCTTGAGATGGGGATCAGATTTTAAACTTGCTTTTACCCTGGAGAATACCTAACATTAAGTGACACCCCTAATGCATTAAGCCCATTCAGTTAGTAACACTTGAGACCAATTATGAGCTGGGAACTGAAAGCTGTGAAACAGCATTTCATTAAATTGTTTCTAGGCTATAACTAACTGTGCAAGTACAGCTCTCTAACCTGCCTCTCACCTACATAATTGCAGACTGGATCTCTGATCTACTCCCTTCGTGTGGGTACTATAAAAAGTCAAGCTGAGTGCTAGTGCAGATCACCTTCCACAAGACCCCTGACTGCACAGCAGACCAGGGCTGCCTCACACTGCTACTGCAGCTGAAACCTGAAAAATCATGTGAGGATGGCTCACACTGTTCTGTGCCTATTCCAAAGGCATGGCTCTTGAAATTGTTTAGAAATAATCTTTTAGATCACTATCTGCCTTTGACACACCTAGCTGATAACTAGGTATACCAGTCCAGGAATTACATAATCAGCTCTCAAGTGATAACCAGTTCTCTCAGGGGCCTTCAAATACAGTTCTGGTTAATCCTCCGTAGCTCTAAGAATTACCCTAACAACTGTTCTACAGGATTTTGTCCCCTTTGACAGTTTACTTTTAGGGGTACAGGAAGATTTGAGCTAAGGGAGGCAGGGTAGAGGAGGTAGGAAAAGCTGACCCAGTGTAGTTTACTTGCTTGGTTCCAGGCTTTAGAATCACACTGCATCCCTCTGTTTTTTTCTTCTAATTATCCACATCACCAGTACCCACAGCTGTCAACCTCAGCTGCATCCTGGCCGAAAGACCATAATCTTTTTCAAGACTTGAAGTTAGGGCACTGACATGGTGAAGTAGGCTATAAAAATTTAAGGATTTATTGCATGATCAAAAAATGGCCATACTTTTAGCATTTAGAATCCTGAAACATGCTCTGAAAAGTCTGTTTAGGGAGCAACTAATTCAGCATTCCTGCCTGAGCAGGAGGACAATGCTCCTTACCTCTACTTCATCAGGCTTCTGATACATTAACACTTAAACTAATAAACTCAGACATTTTTAATTTTAATCAGTGTAATTACTGACATGAGTAAAATTAATATGTCTTTAAGTTTCTGTGATTTGACTCTAATAATTCAACTGGATTTTTAGAATGCTTCCTATCTACAGAAATCAAATGTTTCTTTGAAGGAAATCTTAAAAAGAGGCTTGAGAGCCTCTATTACTAAGTCCTCAAAAAGCAAATCATACATTAGAAAATGGCATACTGCTTCTAATTTAAGCTACTGGCCACTGGTTTGACTGTATCATCATTCATAGATTAAAAAGAAAATCATTACCATTACTTTAAAGTTTTTATACAAGATACATCACATCTCCATGCAAATCACACAAGCCCATGCACTGATTATAGCTACTTTTTTTTTTTTTTTTCTGAAATTAAACTATTCTATAGAATTAACTCTTGTTTTTAACTGGAGAATTTATAGGTACAGGGATACAGGATGTTCAATTGTGAGGAATAACAATATAAAATTTTGGATTTTTTCCTCATGTATGAACTTTTAAAATTAATTTTTAAACATTTCACAGACCAGAATCAAGAAAGAGAGGGAAAAAAGGAAAAGAAAAAGAAAAAAAACCTTACCTTTCTCCTTGTTTCCCACCACTTTTAGGATTGACAAAAACTAAAAGTGGATGAGTGCCTGGAACTGGAGTGATCTAAAAGAAGGGAATAACACAGCCACTCATTAATGCTGTGTGTTGCATTCATTTTTTCCTATAGTAGACAGAAAACAAAAAGCTTAATGCAAACTCTATGTTATGCTATATAATCCAGCTGGAAGCATAATTTGCAATAATCCTCACTTCATTAATTTGCCAGAAATTGCAAAGTGACTTCTCTTTTAATGCTGTCTGTTTTACAGCTATGTTGCCATCTTAACCAACAATGCCACTGAAATATTGAGATATATACATATATAATCTCTCTATATATATTTGTGTGTGTGTATATATATTTATATATACATTTATATCTCCATCAGTAGAGAAGAAAACTTTAAATACAAATAATGCATTAATTACTTTGACAGTAATTTCCTTTAAAAAGGAAAAGAAAAAAGCTTAAAAGAAACTGTAATTTGGAGTAAGAAATGACACTATATTGTATAATATGAAGGTCAGCTTTACCTATATGGAACACCGAACTTAACAGATTATTTTTTTTTTAATTATGGCAATTAATACCTGCAATATTTGATATAATATGAAATCACACACAATTAAAATGTGGCAACCATAACATTAAGGAATTCCTTTAAACACCTGTGAAAGCTGAAAAACTTGAGAAGGTAGAGGAGAAACCGTAAGGAATAAAAGCAAGTCTGAGGAAAAGAATGTTGAGGAGAAGGAAGGAAACAATACCTTCTACTATTTTTTCCAAATTCTTTTGTGTACGGAAAGTTTTAAACATTCACAATAACGTTTAGTTTTACAAAGTAACACCTTCATTCTAAGTAATAGGATTATACATACTCTGAGATGTATGTGTTTGTTGCCTTTACTCCAAAGACCTGAACATTAAAAAATTACATCAGATGATCTCTAACACAGCTCTTCAAACCATGAAGCTAGACTATTCATATTTAGAAGTATCACTTTAAGACATATATCAATTCCAAAATGTTTGAAAGTGTATTAAGAATTCAAAGTCAGCATCTCCAAAATCATACACTAACAGCTTCAGAGATGAAGCCTGGACCATCTGTGTTTCAAAATGATACATTGAAAGGCCTTGCTTGAAATCCTTATTCATAATTCCTGAAATAACAAAATTTGTAGATTTCATAAAGTATTATTTAAGGCAGAACCTGAGAAATATCATAGCTAAAGAGTTTTACAGGCATACTACAGATATATGCATATAATTCTACAGGCATCTAAAAGCATTTTTCTTCTAGTAGGAAATGTTAAGCACTAGTATGTGAACTCTGTTCATGATTTCACAAAAAAATAAAATCAAATCTGTTCCAATACATACAAATAATAATGGAAAAGTCCACAAATTCAGTGGTATTAAGCTTAGCATAAAACCAACTCAGTATCTCTTGGTGCAGTAAAGTGCTGTATGTTGAAACATACATCAAATTGCAGAATACAGTGAAGTTTGTCATATATTTAATTTTTACCTACTGTTCTAATCAATTTTAGTTATTTAGCTAATTCCCATGGTGTTTATTCCTGTGAACTAAGTGTAAACCAATGGTGCCCATTGTGACAGAGATGGAATACCTACTGAAATCCCTTAGGACGCAGGTTAATTAATGGGACTCATCCTAAGGTTATACATGATCTATTACTTCCTCTAATTAGAAATAATAATCCTGATCATTATGCTGGTTAGCTAGAAAGAAGCAAGATGAATGTGCTTAACTATGATTAATTGTCTTTAAGTCGTGCAGACCTCCACTGCCACTAAGTTATCTGCTCACTCTGTCTGATGGAAGGAAGGTTTGGGCTTGATCTTTTTCTCAACAAAAGCTAAGTGATGGACTTTTCCATTTCAAATCTTTTATTTCAAGATTCAATGAGATTATTTCAAGTAGAAGGGTTTGGATCATCCAAAAAAAAAAAAATCTAATAACTAGTCTGTATCCCACTCGATTCCAAAATAAATTTTAATTAAATTTTTACAGCTTTTCCAAATTACTTTTCCAGATAACATACGGTATTTTTATATAATGAAATGCAACTAAAGATTTAGACTAAATTAGTGAACGTTTTCAAGCCCTAATCTAACACGATTTAAAGGCAATCTTTGTGATGTTATAGGACAAGTGACTTACAGTAAAAAAGAAAAAAAAAAAAAAAAAAAAAGAAAAATGTGGAAGAGAAACTATATATAGTTTCTCCCATGTTGAAAACAGAGGTCTAACAGCAGTAGTATAAAGATCTCTGCTTTTTTACCTTGGAACTTAAATCATAAACAAATGCAATTAACATACTGATTAAAACTTAATACTGAGATAAAACCCTTGCTTACTGAAGATCTTGTTAAAATGAGACCATGCCAGCAGAATCAGAGTATTAGAAACAGAGCAGCATGCCAGATATGAGAGAATTAGAGTAGTGTACTTTGATCAGATACAGAATGTTTTCTCCAGATCATCTCTGGGCAAAATACTAACATTAATTACCAGTTATATTTATAGCATCTTACATCTTTGTGAGAAGAGTTGAAAAATTACACAATCTGTGAGGAAAAAAAGCCCTAACATTCTCATTGATCCCATCCTTTCAGTGGGATAGCCTTCAAGGTCCACTCAGCCTTCACAGTAATTACATTCACAACAGGTTATCATTTTTAATGCCAATCAAAAATTAAATATTTGATGCTAAGATGGATTCCTGCTACTCAAAACCAATTTAATCCATCCATGAAAAACAAAGACCACAGTATAGTCAGCAAATTAGGGCCATAACTGCAGAATTATTTCTAACGTCACCACCATGATCACCAGTACTGTGTCATGCACACTACATTATAAATGTGTCATTACAGAACATCAAGCATTTCAAAAAACACCTCAAATCTATTCAATAATAATTCTACCATCTTTGTCCCCACTCTTTTTCTCCATCTCTAGCAGTACTAAAGAAAAGCAATGATGAAAGCAGGCCTTTGACTCATCTTGGAAAGAGAAGACAGAACACAGGTTTTGGATCATACTAAAAAACTTAGGGGAAATCTTATGACCTGACAGCAGAATGTATAATAACTTAAAGTTTTGTATTGAAGAGTCAATGTTGCTAAAAGCTGCTGTTTTGTGTAGACCAAGTATTACATCCTAGGCATGGTATCACATGACTGGGAAATAGAGACAAAAAATGGCTGAAAATAAACTATGAGCATAAGTAATCTAATGTTTGGAGTAAACACAAAATTCATCATGATACATGGTGCTGCAACCAAAAGGAGATGCCAAAAATGCTCCTCTATCTAGAATACTTTGTCTCACTGGAATTGCATGAATATCACCCAAAAGTTAGAAAACATTTTGTGTTTCCTTTAGCACAAACTTATTAATCACACTGTGACTGATAAGCCAGAACTTGAGCTTTCTTTCAACTAAGACTCTAGTATTTTTTGCTTCATGTGTTGCCACAGATGATCTGGATAGCAATGAAGCCTGTGAAAATGGTAAGTACAGGAAGAGATTCTTGAAAGCAATGGAAAATGATTGCTCTAATATCCAAATATACCATTAATAGAGTGCCAAGTGACTGGATAGGTTTTAGGGTTTGTTTTTCAGGTTTTGTTTGGATTTTTTTCCCCTTCTCTGGGTTGTCATAACAAGAATGTTTGACTAACCTAAAAGACAAAACAATACAATAAGCCTTCCTATCCTGACTCAACAAGATGAAATAATTATGAGGCATAAGGTAGTTGATATATGGTAATGGAATCTTTTTACTGAAGCCCAATTGCAACATATCAGAGAGAACAGACAACTACACATATTAAATTATTATCACATTGTTATCATGATGATAATTTAACTCCTGAGGAAATTAAGCAGCAGCATCCTTCATACGGACATTGATTTCACTGAAAACTACCCATATCTCAAGGGAAAGAAGTCAGCAGTTCAGGCATGCCTCTAAGTCACTGCCCTTGAATAACATTAGCTCGTCACACACGAGCTTTTCTTTCAAGTAGAAAAACTTTCATTTTCATTATAGATATTGCCAGTAATGAAAACATGTTGCTTCTCACGACTGTTAATGTTGATATGCCAAACACTCTATTTAGAAATAAGAAATACCTGGACACATAACACCCTTGAAGTTTACTCCATCCATTAATTAACAGATCCAAATGAGATTAGGTAACAGTTATGAGGACAGATTTAGATTAATAATGTAAATTTACACAACATTGCGTGACAGATACCAAAATAAACTAGTTCAGCTTCACTCCATGACAACAGTTTTAGAGCTATTCCTCCCTCCCCTTAATATCTTAGGAAATCCTAACAATCACATGAGAAGTAGATGTGTAAAACAGGATTCCAGAACCAATGGAACAATTTACCTATTGCCTTTTAAATACGTAAAAGTGAAATATTAGAAGAGTGAATGCATATTTCACTTTTAATGTATCTCACACTTCATGTTTAAAATTATCTGCTTAATATTAAAATAACAACAATCACACCTGAAGGCCTTGTCCATCTACGGTGACAGAATTTGCTCTTTGCATTTTGTTCCGTTCTCCCAGTTTGTTCATTTGCTGGGGGCAGCTCTTTTCTTTTTTCACTGTTGCTTGTCTTTCCTTGAAAAGAGAAAAGGAGAAAAGGGAACATTTTACCACATTATATAACACTATACAACTGTAACTGAGACTGTACCTCCACAAAGTTGTTTTTTTGACTAGCAAGTAATGTCAGACTGCTTTAATGAAAATGAGATCTCAGTAAAGTTAATACACAATGTCTGGCCACTTCACATAGCATCTATCAATGTGCCTGGACATTCCATAATGACTAGGCAATAGATGGATGAAAAGTGTGCAGTCACAACACAAATTAATGCAATGATGTGAAAAGATAATCTGACATTACCAGGATGCCATTCTGAAACTTGAAAGCCAATCATACAATATACCATTGTTTAATAAGCATATTGAAAAGAGATCAATACTTTTTCAAAATTTTATCCTGACTGCTAATAAACGTTAGATGCTTCAGAGTACTTTACCACTTTGGCAAAATATACCTGGTCTAAATGTACCATTACCAATTAGCTGAGCAGCTTTTTATAAAACATGTATTTTGTATCAGAAGGAAACTAGAATCTACATCAGATTCTAAGTGTACCTATATCTGATACATATTACAATGAGATGGTTATTTGAATGAGAAAAACTCAGAATTACATTGTTGCAATCATATTTTCAACTGTTATGAGGCCATTTCAGAGACCTCTACATGGAAAAAAGTATTCTCATTCTTTGTATTTCATTTATTCTGTTTATAAACTGCAGCCAGCGCGTCCTTTTAGGTTTTCCAAAGAATGCACCATAAATTAAGATGGCAGATGTTTATCAAACAGAATCAGTGTCTCCAATCCCAACGGCACCCCAGCCTCTTTCCTCACTTCACAAGTGCAAGGAGGCTTTAAACTAGTCAAGGGAATGGGCTGGCACAAAGCTGCCGCACTAGAAAAGGAGCACGAGGGACATTGTTGCAACCCCTGCACCTGCATTCAGTAACAAGTTCATTAAATGTTACCATTTACATTCCATACCAGGCCAAACCCACCTCTGTGCTACCTCCGATAAAGCCTTAGCGATTGTAGTAGCAATTAATCCATGGAAACTTTCAGGAGCAGTTTTTACTGGTAAGAAGCACTGACACAAATTCTGTCAGGAAGGGAATAACTCCCAGCTTAATAGAGTGCCTTCTAACACAAATGTGGACCCTGACTGTTTTTATACCATCTCCAGTTTCTTTAACTGTGACTGACAAGAGTCTCAGTCTAGTTCCAATGCAAAGAGGGGTCCAGGTCATCCTAGGCTGCTTTGGGTGCAATCGGGGGAACTGTGACAATCTGACCACATTTTCTATAAAAGGATGGAAAGAAAAAACTTAACCACTGGGGGAAAAAAACCCAAAAACAACAAAACAACATCACAACCAAAAAGACCCACAACAGTGGAGTTTACACAACTGTCTGCATGTAGTGAGATTCCTAAGAGGTCAGTTAACAGAGCTCCTGAATGCTTTGAGGAACTCGGTTGCTGCAAGACAAGGTCCGAGACTCTAGACTGCAATATCATTACTTCCAAGAGAAAACAGTAGAAGCAATTAGAGCTATTCACCTCATCCTTAACCTCAGAAACAAAAACACTGTATGTATCACTGCCTAAGAAATCACCAGCTCCACACTTACTTATTTGATGATTTTTTCAGAAAGCAGACCCAGGATGAGGTACCCAAAGGGAATAAAATTTTTGAACTAACACAAAACATTTTGTGCAATGGATTAGTTAGTCCCAAGGACAGCAAGTGAGATACTTCCATATGAAGGAAGCTTCACATTCATACAAATTTAAGAAGTTGCTTTGAGGTTTTAAACAATCTTGTGAATAATTACACTTAAAAGTTTTACCTTTTATAAAAAGAAAGCATACCCTGTTAAATAGGATTTTACATCATGGCCTAATCTGGCTCGTGAATACTGCAACATCTTCAAAAATCAAATCAGATGTCAGTAAAGCAGAGAAAAAGCTAGTAAAAAACGTGATTTCTAGCAAAAATCAGAGATAAAGAGCAAATTTTAAAAGGTCTAGGAAAATCTCAAGCTAAATGACACATTTGTGATAATTCAAAGAAAGAATTAGCAGAAAGTAATGGACTCAGCACAATGAGTTTGAGCATTTAGAGATGTTAAAAAAAAAAGTTCAGAAGAGGCCTACTTATAAAGTGTGGCACTAAAAATCTTCTTGCATGTATCATGCTACTATTTAAAGGAAAAGTATTTATACACTGCTGAGACCCATGCCTAAATCTGCTGTTATTAATGAAACAAGTAAAATACAGTAACAATTGCCCAGAGCAAAGTTTTGGATATTGGGGTGATACAAACAGCAGTAAATACCCTCAGTTGTCCTTAGTCTATGACTGCTGCATTACCATTCCTTCTCCAGTTTGTATTTCTTGTCCCATTAGCAAAACCATTGCTTGATTCACAAAGACAATACAAGATCAGGTCTTATATCTCAGGTAACATAAAGGAAAAAGAATACTCATGATACAAAATTGTCAATAGTGTTAATAATATGATCAAAGATGGATACCTGACCTCATTAACATTGAAACTCTGCTTTCTTCACTGATGATTTTTGAAGAAAGTAAAAAAAAAAGTATTTCATATCACCCTTCTTATATGAGTATGATACTACAATACATGTCACCATGTCTATCAATAGTGCTCTCTAAAACATTTCTGAAGAAGCTGACAAGTGATTCTAGATTTCCTAGAGTTTTATATCCTATCATTTTTAGGTATATATCACACTTGTGAGGATTTGACTTAGTTTGTATGACATGATGTGATGAACTGTACCATAATTCTCATGAATAAATCTGTTAATGGAACACAAAAAGATTTCCCACATCATTAAAAAACATATTTTTTAATATTCTTGTGCAGACCCTCTGTTTTATATATGAAAAACCAGTTGTTCCTGACCTAGAGCATCTTTGTTGTGGGAACTAAAACATTACTAAGATACCAAAGAGTGTCAAGAAATAAAAAATTTAATTTTTAAAGTAGGTAAAAACAGATGAAGATAAGAATGGATAACAGCCTAAAAATTCTAATAACGTTAAGAAAGATTACACATGCATTGAAAAAATGGTTTTGTAAAATGCAAAGAAAAAATCTTTCAATTTAAGAAATATTTCTCTAACAGTTGGGCTATTTTTAATATCTTGCAAAATAAAGCACAAAAAATGATCAATGTATCTGTGAACCATTTTGTTTAGTGAACATGCATGAGGTTGACAGAGATACTGAATACAGCAATTCAGATGCTATTGTACATTTTGATGGCTCAAAGAATGAGGCTTTTTGTTCTTTTGGTATGTGCCAGCACACATACCTTCCAAAATAGTACTTATCCCAATAAAATTTTTTTCCACCCTTTTTGCACTTCTCATATCTTATTTTCCCCCTTGAATTCCCACTTTGAAGTCAATATTCATTTAGCTGGAGCTTCTACCATTCAGTTCTGCTCCAGAGAGACCACTACCAGGTGAGAACTACTCAACTGCATCTATTCCATGTTCCAAACCCAGAATATCATCTCTAGATTTTCGGTTCAGCCCCAAAATGCACTTCATAGCAGAAAGAATGTACAATATCATGAACTGTTAGTACTTGAGCGTTCATGGATGCCTCCCGCTACGCACCTCAGGGAGCAAACCTCCTAAAGTGGGAAGTGTCTGTTGGAAAAAGAGAATGTTAGGCTGCAGCACCAAACAGCTGGGATGGCAAAGGACATGGACAGAGCGTTCACAAGGAATGTTTGCCTGGCAGCAGTCATACTTAACAACAACATACACGGTACTTTGTTGTACTTCTGCACAAGCCTGATGTTTTGGCTGTCATATCACACAATTTCCACTCTGGAAAGCATGTGTGCCATCATTTTAACACCAGCTAATAATATAGAAAACCTGAGGACTTCATTCTTTTGAATAGCAAAAAGAGATACTTGATACCTGGAGACCTATTTTGATTTTATCATTCAAGTCTTTGAATTCCCATCCAAATCAAGGAATCTTGTTTAAATTACAATTAACAAGCTATTCATCATTAATCCTCAAAAACTGCTTATATTCTTTCTTTATATAGAGGTAGAATCCTTTTCTTTACACAAAACACTAACATTTAGAAATACCATACTCTTATCATAGCTTTTTGGGTAAAAACAGACGAATAGTTACTAAAGGCTTACTAAAGAGCTGCTACTTTAAAATTTAACTGCTGACACAGAATCCAGGGCAAATACAGCAACAAGTGCTTTTTCTCACCTTGCCTTTTAATCAATAACTGCAAATATATTTTTTCTGGATTATTTACTACACAAGACTATTTAAATCAATGTATTTCATAACATGAAACAACAACTTACTTATACATTATATAGGATTGTAAAGTCATTAATAAATGCTTAATATTTTTACACAGCCTAAAACTTGAAATTACTTCTGTATGATAATTACTTATTTTATTATGTATTTTCGGATGAAACATATATCCTATTTGGGCATGGGGTTGGCTAACAAGAGAAATATATTTTTATGTTATTATGCATAAACTAAAACATTTATTTAAAAAGATCTTATTCTAGAACTCCAAAATGTCATAGAAGATCAGATGGAATGCGTGGAATACATTTAAAGATATCCTCAAATGTTTGCAAGATGAAAGCCATGGAAATTTAAATAAGTGACTTGAATACCAAACTGATGCTTTGGGACTCTTTTTAAGGCACTTGAAGGAAGCTTGCTCCATGATTCCTTAGAGCTATTTTGTTTAATGACATGGGACTCTTTAAAAACATAATAATAATAGATTATTAATAGTATTAAGTACTCATAGACCGTAATTTTGTAAACCCATATAGCATTCAATCCCTGCTTACAAAACTCCCATTCCATGAAATAACCATAATTATACAGCAACCAAAGAGAATTAAAGATTCAAAAATCCTGAAAACTAAAAAAATCCCACATCACCACTACACCAAAACCATGGCAGGCAATCTATCTGTAGTATCTATCAAATATCATATCCAAGTAACTGTGATTCAGATGACCTAAAATATTTTGAAAATTTATTTTATAAATTCTCCACACCTCCAGCTCTGCGTACATGCTAATCAAAAGAGTCTATATTAGAACACCACATCATGCTGTGTTGAAAGCTCCTAGAGCTGTAGCACAACACCCAGCTGTAAATCCCTAGGCAGAAGCTAAAAGTCATCCTGTGGACAAGATTATTAACCAATTCTCAGCAAAAATACCGTCCAGTGAGCTGCACATGCCCATACTCTAAAGGAAAGTTAAGGCTTCTAATTAATTTGAGAGCTGTCTTGAGAAAAGCATTTGCAGCTAAGGTAAAAAAAAAAAAAAAAAAGAAAAAAGGAAGACTCACATTACACCACTGGGAGGAAGCATTAGCCAAAATACATGCAACTAGACAAGGCTAGAATGGAGAATATGCATCTAAGAATAACTTCTAAAACTGCTCATTGTTCTTTCTTCTGAACAAGGAATCACTATGTGATAACTATAAATATATTTTGTGCTCTTTTTTTAGTTTTTTAGTTTGTCTAAATAAAAAGGTAAAGAATCACACGCCAAATCACAATGAATTCTTTCTCATTTGGCATGTTGGGTTTGGTTCATTCAGTTTTCTGTAGACAACTTGCCTTACATCTTGTACCCATTCAATATATTCATCAATAGATGGTCCAAGACTTCCAACTGGATTTGCAACTCCAACTTGGGCTATAGCAACTGATTATATACACTGTCCAAGAAAGATAAAAGTGTTGGAAAATAATATTGGAAATAAAATCATATTGAACTCCACTGGGAGAGGATGTAAGGAATAAACTCAGAAACAGACAGTAGAGATGAGCTGTGGGCAGGCTACTAGATATAACTAAAAATGATTGAATGGCTGCCATTTCAGTTTATCAGCATCTTATTATTTTAACATTGAACTGTGTTTGTCGAACAGCTAATTAGTTAGGAAGATACATTTTCCTCCAGGGCAATTATTAATTTCCTTCTGACTTCAAAGAAATGAAAAAGCTCTTAGTGTAGATAAGGACACCATTATATTTCAAGTCTTTAGATTTAGATTCTCAGAGAACTGAAGCTGCAATATGAAACAAAACTGAAAAGGAAAAAAAGTGGTTTGTTTTGTTTTTAAAATCTCTTTCAGTTGCTATATCACTATTTAATTTTCAACCAGATCTAAATTCAGCTCCCCCCCGCCAAGCATATATATTCAAATAACTTTTTTTCTAATAGTATCTTTGTTCAGAAACTCATGGTAAGGCTAGTACTCAACTTCAAAGGATTGAGTTGCTCATAAAATGCTTACTTTCTGTGTTGAGCTTGGATTCAACTGATCTAAAACTGATCTCTACTATTATAAAAACAGAAGAATCATTTTAGGATTAATAACTAGAAAGGGGATTAAGAAAGCTCATTCTTCAACCAGGCACTGCTAATTCCCTTTCTCTCTCTCTCTAAAATTCTGCTTTCCTATGTGAATAATGTCTACATACCTCACAGGAAAATAGTATTAGTAAAACATATTACCAGACATGCAAGAATATCTATTGAACTATGTTGCAATTATAACATAGCAAATAGCTACTCTATCTAGTCTAAATACTGAGAGTGAAAGAAAATTCTTAAACAGTATTTTCAACTTTAACTCTGTATTACTGTTTGCCAGAATGTCAATACACTTGCTGTATTTTCCCAAAAGTCTGAAGCTGTAGATCATAATGCATACTGTTCAGTTGAATAAGGCACATTTCCTATCTCAAATTTGTAATCTGCTGCGTATTATCATTCTACATGCCTAAACAGAACTAGTCTTAGAAAAAAGATTCTTGAACATTTATGGTTTTGCACAATAAAGTGCCAAAGGAATGAAATATATCTGTTTCCTACTCCATATTTTAAAATAACAGGTCAAGTGAATTCAACTTATGATGCTATTTTATATTAGTGTATATAAACAAATGTACACTACAACGTATAAAAATTCTACATATTTTATACATATCAATTTATCTCTATATATATATTCCATATTTACATAAATTATATTTATGCTTAGATGTCTTTGTCCTAAAACATCTTCACTATCCAAAAGCAAAAGTCAAATTCATTCACAAGAGAAAAGAAACAAAATGTAAATAGTTTTAAACTTTTTATCGTGATGATCTATTTTATCACAGAATGCAAAACAACAAAGTTGGATATCACAACAAAAAGAAATGTACCCAGTTTTAATTTTTTCTTTTTTATTTTCTTACCTTCAACATTGTACCAGAGCCTCCATCTTTGAAATAAAATCGTTACTATGGGGACAGTGATAATTTCTATATAATAATGCTCACAATGTAAGCAGGGTACCTTCTGTTTTACAATTTATTCCTTAATTTTATTTTTATTCCACAACTAACAGTTTTAATTATGATTCTAAAAAACAGTGCTAGAAGTTAAGTGAAAAAAATCATTGTAAAACTCACATATACAATAAGAGAATCAAAATCATCATGCACTACAAAATAAATACACATTATTGTTTATTAAATAGTAAACTTTTATTGGTTGGTTTGTCACTACCCAGGGCTGTATCTATTTTGGTGGGAAATTGAAAATCTAATTACTTTTCTACAGACATAAATAAAAATTAAACATCCTATATGTTTATCAGTAAATGGGGCAAAGTAAAGGAAGGCATGAAATGAAGACAAAATGTATGCCAGCGTTTTTCCCTTTCTGCCTTATAAAGGGACAGGGTGAGGGAAACTGTCTTGTAAGCAGAGACCAATCTTGTTTTCTTCACTACTCACTCATCTCATTCCAATACCCAGTTTTAAACCTGGTTATGATCTAATTCTGTACTCCTGGTAGGCTAGGATTCAATTGAGTTAAAGATTTTTAAACTCACTGCCAGTCAACCTTATCATGAACTTTCATTATGTGCATGTAATTAATTGGGTCCAATGAACAATATCAGTACTGAGTTATAGACTTTTTCCCCCCCACCATATAATTAGAATATAATTACCCACAGGATATCAGAATGATGCAAAACCTTTCCTCTAAATGTGCCCTCATTAGGAAACAAGTCTCAATGTACATTTATTCAATCAGTATGAATTAATTAAAATGTTACTGAAATAAAAGAGAGTAACATTAAAGTGTATCTGACATCTATTAAAAGACTATCACTTGAGATCTGCACACAGTTTATAACAAAACTCATTTAACTTGAACAAAAAACTTCACCATACAACAAGCCTTATAGAGGGTAAACAGAAAAGTAAAAAGGACTAAAGTTGACAGACTACTTTTTATGAAAACATTTTAAAACATTTTAAAATTGATGCAGTGAGATATGAAAAATCTTTATAAGACATTGAATCTAGACAGATATGCAATGTTTTTATGATGTACATAGTATCAACTACATGAGTTTCCCCATTGTTTTTTCTCAACTGACAATGTAGCTTATCATATTTAGGATTTGACAAAACTCTATTTTGTGCAGTTTTGGAGATGGGAGGATCCTTATTTAACTTAAACCGGGCATCTAACTTTCACATGATGAGGCATTTTGGTTCTCCCTCCAGCCACCAAGAGTCACACAAGCAGAGAGATCATTTTGGTAGCACTGGTATAATACACGGTGTTGCAAAACGCAATGCACGAAAATGTCCTGTAACTGTGTAACAATTGCTGAGGCTGGACTTGACAAGAACTGAAGAAACAAGGCATGAGAAATGCTGGATGAAAAAGGCAAAAATGTGAATGTCCCTAGTTCTGCAAAAGAGAATAGATGAGAAGGGATTTACCCTGCATTTTTGAAGGAAAACTTAGGAGAAGGCAACTTGTTCTGAGATGACTACTGCAGTTTTCTGGAAGAAATCTCAGCTGACAAAGTTACAGGTGGAAGGGAGGGCCAACATTTTTAGGAGATCAAAGATACAAGATTTTTCATCTTGCTATTTTCCCTATATTCTATGGGAGAAGAAAACACATTTTTCTCTGACACCTCAAAATACTCAAGGATATGCCTGGTACAGCAAGCATTATGGTTATCTGCTTTTATTTATCCTCCAGATATACACAGCATTGCAAGAATATTAATGCTCAGCTGATCACGGACGCTAAATGTGTGACCTGGGTGAAGGACCCTTCCACTGTCAGATTTGTATGTCTGAACACATCATTTTTATTAACAGACACACTTCCTATTGCATGGTTAGATAGTTTTCACAAGAGTATATTCACTGGTTTTTCTGTCATTATTGAGAATGCTGGTCTCGCATACATTGAAGTATGTTTCTCAAAAGGAATTCTCATAACAGGAAATGGGAGACACTAATTAAAAATTAGTAACACAAATTATACGTTTGCTATAACCAATCACTTTCAAAAGAAGTTCTATTAGGTATGTCAGTGAGGTAGTATTTGTAACATTATTAAACTCAGGATTTTAATGCATTTTTGGAAGAAACTACTAGATGAACAAATACACTACAAAATTATAAAGTCCCCCCTTAAACCATGGTAAAATATACTTTCCATTCCTAACAAATGCATGCCTTGTGTTGCACTGTTAGTAACATGATTCCTAAACAGGAAAACATATTTACTTCTGCTTATGCCTTGAGAATTTGGAGAAAAACCAAACCTATTCAAGGGTGATTTGACTATAGTGTGGTTCTACATATCCTCTAAACAACTAAACTCCATTAAAAATCCTAATTCTTCTATTTCTCTTCCTCTCCTGAAAAGAAAATGTAGTTATGCCAATATAACTGAAAATAAAATTTCATGCTGAGGATTCATTCTGTTCATATTAATGGCAAATGATAAATAACATTAAAATGAAAACAATAGCCCAATAACAGAATCATGATTTCCAGATGCAAACTTTTAAAGTATGACCTCGAATCCCGAAAATTATATAAGGTAATACAGAATATAATCATCCAACAAGCTTAAAATAACATAACTATTAATCAGAACTTGGCCAGATAATACCAAAATACCATAGAGACAAACTACAAAGCCACTCTTGTGACTTAAAAAATATTTAAAATATTTCATAAATATAAAAGGCTGGCTTCCATTGGATTGTTTCATTGAGAGCAATGAAATAATCCTACTTTACACACATAGAGGGCCAAAGTCTAACATCTGTCGCTTAACAGATTTATAAACAAACAACTAAAAGGATAAGTTACAAAACAAGTAATTTACAACAGACATGAATATTATTCCTAATGATCAGCAACCGGTTTAAGATTAGGATGCATATTTTCTTTTTTTTGCCTCCTCTCAATAAATTACACTTTCTTAAGTTCAAGCATTTCTTACACTTATTATGAAATATACTTAAAGCAGACCACTCATCTGTTCTCTTACGAATATGATGATGCTATGACTTTCATCAGCATAAAATATCCAATTTAATATGTGAACACATAAGTTAATTCTCAAGCTCTTTTTTAATGATAAAATGGTCAGCTCTTTTCTATACAACCTACACGTAGCATGCATTTTTATTTTCATTGAATTGAGTTATTGTTTTTGTGGACAGAGAAATTTACTGTCCACGACTGCAGAATAAAATATACCATAATGTTGATGCATAGCTTACTGCAAGACCAGTGTCATCATTCTAGGTAACCTCCGGCTTAGATCAGAGACCTCAGCATTGCAGATATACAATATGCATCCCAAGCAAAAACTGCCCATAAGAATAACTTCATTATTCTGGGAAGTTGGATCTATAAAAGATGTAAAACGTAGAAGTGTTCTGCCTATACAGTTTCTGGTAAGTACAGTCTGAATAAGTGATAAAACCTGAGTCAGCTTCAGTTATAATATACCCTACAGAAAGTTCATTCTCACACGAAGGAAAATGCAATGTGCTGAGGGTAAAACACACTTATGCCTATAAACCCATCAGCTAGGATTTCACATTGTGTTTAAGGTTCACACAGTCCTGCGAATTTAGCAAATACCTGACGGTCAGTCCCAGCAGCATTTTGATGCTGCACACGAGAGAGGATTACATCTGAAATTAACATACAGACAACTCACCAATACTACTGGGCAGATTGATGTAGGTGGTAAAATATGGTCCTTCAAAGGTCCACAGTCACATTCAGGTTTCAGATGTGAAGCACACTTGTTATGCAACTACATGAAGATAAAAAATGAAGACTTAGACAATTTGCCATTACAGTGTAAGAAAATGGGCATCCTAGAATGGGGTGAGTTTCATTAACCTAATTATTATTAAAGTGCTGGAAGGAAAACAAAACACACTGCAGTGGAAAGCTCCCTAGGATGGACAAAAGTAACATATTTATATTGAAGAATGATGGATTAAAGTATTTTTCAGTTTGGAAATTGTATGTGTGGATCAGCACACAAAGTAAGAACATTGCACGGCAGTACAGTAAAATCAGCATATTGTTACCAGCGACCAAAAGATTCATTTCAGAAGAGAGCTTCTTGAGCCAAGAACTTCTGTTCTACTACTAGTGAGTAATATAAGGCAGCTTCTGGTACTGTTGGTGTAACTCTGCTTTCTTCCTGAAGCTGCTAGCCACTACAGATTCAAATATAAGAGAAGAATACAGTCATATCCTATGTTAAGCTTGGGTAAATTTTGGTCTTCATTGAAATCAGTTTTCAGGCTTCCACTGACTGCTGAGGAACTGGAATTACTCTCCTCTTTCTAATATACGCTTAGAATTCATCCAGTTTTCTTGAAAGCAATAACAATAGCTCTACTCTGAAAACATGAAAAGAATATCCTCAGGTCTGCTGACAGGAAGAGCATTGGCTGACTTCCATTTTGTTACGGAGGCTGAATAGATAAATGCGCATATAACAGGAACATAAAATGGTAACAAGTAATGATAAATGATTAAATATTTTGCATTAGCAATCAAGAGTTCTTGTTCATAATTTAGAATTTAACTCAATTCAAATTACTCTAAATATTCAGCCATGCAGTACAAAGGCACAGTTGTGTTCTTGGATCATGCAAAGCATTCATATTTAATTAGTATACTTCGCAATATCATTATAGACAGAATAAAATAATATCATAAAATTTTGTCAAAGTTTCTTTTTCTGGTCTCGATGATCATAAAGGTCTTTTCCAAACTAAATTATTCTGCATTTTTATCTCTGTATAGATCCACTAAAATGCATTAAGCTGTTCAGATAGCACCCATTTCCCACAGAGATGGACATTTTTGAAAAGATATGTATATTTATAGTAAAGAAAAAATAATCAGGTTAATAAATATCAGGGGTTGTGATGCAAAAATCTTATTAACAAGTGATTTATCTAGTATAACAGGTAGCATACAGCATTAGTTCAACAGGTTCAAAAGCTATTACAAAACCTGTAGTTCAATGCCTGCATCTGTAAATCACATTTTTTGAATGACTGACTTATTTTCCCTTAAATGGTTCAACTCACATGAACTCTTATCAAAATTACAATAAAATTGTACCAATTGCTGATGTATATAAACTTTACTGGTAATATGGTCTTCATAAAATTACCTGGCACGGTTAATTTTGACATGACATTTCTGAATTTTGAACTGAATGGCACCTAATATTAGCCTTGTCCATATTCATTTATACTGCAAAGTTACCTTTTAAGGCAGTTACTTAGCAACAGAAAATAAAAGTCTAAAGAGTTTCGATTTCCTCTGAGTATTAAAGCCTTATTGTGAGGGTATTTTGGTAGCCCTGTAATCTAAATCATTTGTCATGCTAATTCTCTGCCTCAGTGGTAAGGCTACTTGTACCATAATTAATGCACACCAGGCCATGCTACATCAAATAAAAGTATCTTCACACATTCAGTGGTAATTAGCAGCTTTGCTACTCAGTGGCATACAAACTTATCTACGAAAATATAGCTTAATCTTCTTATTAGTCTCTGCTGATCTCTGACAACAGAATTGGCACACAGAAAATAACAGAAAAGGTAGAAGAAATGTAGCCTTAATGAAAATAACACTTTGACCCAAAGAAATAAAATAAAATTAATGCCTCTCAAGGAATCCTGTATTTTAGCAGGTTTTAAATACATTTTCCCAAAACCTCCTTATCCTAAACCTATCTCTTGTAGAATAGGACCTCTCACAAACCTGCAACGGAAAAAGTGTATTTGCTGGAGAGAAGATGAGGGGAAAAAATTTACATGATCGTGGTGGAGAACTACAAATTATATGGAAGAGAGATCATGGATTTGGCTGAGAAGTCAGTATAACAAGCCTCCTTAGTGAGAAATGCCTCTAAGTTTTGGGACATGAGTAAGTTATTTGACATCAGAAGTGACCTTATTAAGTTGTAAGGACAGATACATTTAAAATGCATGAAAGAGGCTCAGAATTATTTTTGTAATAAAGAGCATCCCCTTCGATTATAAGTTGTAAATGTGTGGTACAAGGAGTTGAAAAACACATGAAAGATGTGATGATAATTATATCATCAAATGGATATTCAAAAAAATATATATATTTGAATATCCATTCAAAAATCATGCATCTGTTAGAAATTTAAAATACGTTTTTTCTGTAATGAAGGTGTTACTATTAGAAAATGAAGTTATTGCAATAGAATATATCAAATGCAGAGAATTGCAAGTGAATAGGAGATTTGCAACATTTAAAAATACTCATTCCTCACTTTTGTCAAATTTACACTGGATTCTATAAAAAGAAATTAAATATTATTAAATTTATTTGAAAATACAAAATTACTTTTAAAAAAACCTTTAAATTACTGATGGAAATAAATTGAAAAATTGTAAACCTTAGTGTCAACATTTTGAATTTCAGCTGTCAAAAAACACACACCCATTTTTAACTGGAAACTTGACAGCTTATTTAGGCATTCAAAGAAGCACACAAGCACCCGAGATATTTTCACAAGAACTTATCATTTTTCTTTAGAGTGACTGAAATTATAAATAATTCCTCACTACTTCTTCAGTGAATAACAGTTCTTAATGAAAATCCTCTGAATCTTGACGTACAACTTCAAATATGGTCCAGACCCACATGAACTAATGGGGAAATAATTTCTGCTGAGGGAAGACAGAATTTGCAACTTCCTTTGACTTTAGAAGTCAATATATGTTACAAAATACACATTTCTTCAATGATATACACATATTACACAAGTGCAAACACTTCTATATCTACAGTAGAACACCCTTACTTTTCTTGCTAAACACATATAGCCATTGCCTAAGTTTAATTATCTACATGCAAAACATTTTGGATTGGGTGTTCTACTCTTTACATAAATTATCCAAATTTTGACAGCAATCTGGACTACATATTTGCTTTCTTCTAAAATATTGTTTTTTAAGCAATCATAACAGCTTATCACTGAAAGCATCCTGGATCTATTTTCTTTGATGATGTTTCATATTTTGTATTCTTGTGTTAAGAAAATATGTCATAAAACATCCAAACTTGTATGTTTAAACCAAACATTCACTACTGCCTCAGTCTCATACTATTATTTAAAGCACTGAACAAACAACTGCTGTTCCGTAACAATAATAATGATATCAGCAAAACCATCAAATACACGTGAAGAAGGCTGAAATCTCTCCCCATTTAGATTTAAATCCTGCCCTGGCTAGAAACAGAAATACTGGCATTGCTCCTTCTAGCATGAAGATCTCACTTATAAGGGCAGTGTTCCCTGAATGTCATTAGTTCCAGTTACTGGTTCCTGCTGAATAAGGAGCACACAGAAGTTGTATATATTTGACTTGGTGCACAGATTAGTATATTATCAACTTGTCTCTGCTATTATTCCCAGACACTTGGAATCACTGTATCCTACCAGATGTCCTCAAATTCATTTGCCTGTCAGTACATCACCAATTAGACCTAGTGTCAGAGTGACCTTGATTTTTTCCTGGTACTGAAAACTCTTTTATAATCTTTCTGTAGTGCAGATTGGGAATTCTGCTCTTTAGTGGCACACGTTATTTTCATATGGATATTGTCATGAAGCAATTTGCTTCCTGACATATTGAAATAAGCATTTTATGACATGAAACAAGCATATTTGCTTGCCACTATTAAGAAGTCCTAAGAATACTCTGCATATACTATTCCTTAAACACACTAGTCATTGCTGATGACTAAACTGAATGAGACATTCCAGATTATGAGGCTGTAGAAAGACATTCAATGATTTTTATCTCTCAAACCTGTGTGAAAGGTTTTACTATAGTATACTCACTGTAATCTGACACCAAACACAGTGAAGTCCAGTCAGGCCTTGGTAACACTTTATAGTTTTGTGGCACTTATCACATTTTGTTGGACAGTTTCCTTCTACCCAAAAATGGTGCATTACCTGCAAAAGAAAAATGTGGATATACATAGAGTTACTAAATTAACAGGTACACGGCAGAGTTAATGCTACCCCCAACTTACATCAGTATTCTTTTTAGACTTCACGTATGTTTTGATGCAAGATGCGGGAGCTCTGGAGACACAGCGCTCATGGACTGTATACTTGCAAACTGAAAAAAAGACACACGTTATCAGATGCTGAGGCAATGGTGTTTCTCACTACATTTCTATGAAACGAATAACATTACCAGCATGTCATCTCTAAATAATCAATCCAATCAGTCAATGAAAACTCAAACTAGACTGCTTTTTCCATGGAATACAAAAGGCCAATTAGAACAGGAAATATTATGCAAGTGAGAAATCCAAGAATGCACTATCATTGCATAACAGGAAATGCTTAATTAAATTAGAACTTACTAAATTTTTTCACAATAATTCCCACATGACAAAAACATTAAAGACAAATTGGTGACTACCAAATGGTTTGTGTCATTTGCTAGTAGGAAGAAACATATATTTTACAAACTATAGGCATGAGAGCAGTCGGCAAGTGCAAAAAATAGAGGCCACTGAATTTATGTTGTTCCTACCATTGATTTAGAAATCAGAAATGGCTGATTAGTCCATTGTTGAATAGCAATTGTTTTCATGTACTCCATATAATCACCATAACTATGACTATTGTTTTACAAAATACTAACTCCTGAGAAGCCTTTTTTTCCCTAGCCCTCCAACACATTTTAGGTAACTGCTATTGCTGACCAAGTCTGTAAAGATCATTTAGCTGCATTTAGAAAACACACAATGCAGGGTACAACGCAAAGCTCTCCTGACTTCAATGATACAACTGTGCCAAGATGAGGAAATAATGCTACAGCTTATGCCTGCCTTGAATAGAGTCAACTATTAAAAACTGAGAATGAATTTCTCCCTGCATGGTATATGTCTCAGGCTTTTGACCTCGAGAGCAATTAAGCACAAAGTACTTCTAAACACCTTGCTTGCACCTATTACACAAACCCAGTGGGAGGCGCAGCCATTAATCAGACGAACTGCAGGGAGTAACATTGTTGATTGGACCATGGAGGGATGGTGAGGACCCCTGTGGTTCCCCCCCTTTTTTTTTTTTTCCTCCCACACAATCTAAAATGCAAATAATGAAATCTATAGCAATGCTTCGAAAATATACTGGAGAGAAAGCTTAGCTAAATAAGGAAATAGCGGAATAGTTTTGCAAGTAGACTCATGCCTCTTGCTGCATGAAGTAATTGAAAGGAGCATGTTCTTGAGGTAGTCTGAGACCATTGTTCTCACAAAATAAATGCCAAGCACACTAATAAATGCATTCTCAAAAGACACACTGCAGCAGAAAAAAATTACAGGTCTTGCAAGGCTGGTCTTTTCGGGTCAGTTTATGGAACTGGTCTACCCATTTCTGATAACTACTGAAGGTGATCTACATTGCAAGAGATTTGCTCAACAGAACTCTCTTTCCAACACATATGAATCTTATTTCAGAATAAGACAATATCAGTCAAAATATCAGTCTGACAAAAAACAATATTAAAGAATGTAACATTTCAAGATCTAATAGTCAAATCAGTATTTGATGTATATATTCCAGTTACTCTCATCAACATTTCTTAATCTCAAGTTATGTCATTTCTATTTGTTTGAATTTTAATAAAGGTATCTTTCCTGTTTCATAGTATGGGGAACGAAATTATATGACGTGAAAACGCATACAAGGATTTACATCTGAATTATATTTTAGAGAGGTCTGTGGCCCCCAGAGGAGAGAAATGGTCAATTGAAAACCCTCACTCATTCAGACTAATCTCAAATTAAATCAATAGAACTGTACAGGCAGAAAGATCCTCATCAGCTGTAAGGGGGATATCTTTCATACCAAAACCAGTGAAAGTTGGTTACACTAAGAAACCAATTATTTTACCAAAAAGAAAAATGAAAGGTGACTTGGTATCATCATGAGAAGAATACAGTTGTGCAGTAAAGATCTCATTAATCTAATTGAGTAGAGTATAACATGAATCAATCATTGGAACCATCTACAAGACATATTCAAATCAGAAAATAGGTCTTAAAAAATTATCACAGGAACACACCACAAAAGAAAGACATGTATCACCCATTTCTGGAAACTTTCAAATGGAGACAAAGTATCCTTCAGCAAGCCTTGGTTTCTCAAGAGATACGTTAAGTGGGCAAACACAGATTAACAGATTATCAGGAAATACATAGATAACAGCTCAAGGAATTGACAGGTAGTAACTGCATCTAACAGCCTAATAAATATCAAACTAGATGCAGTAGCTTTTCTGCATTCCTTTTCTTAAAATCTATAATCACTTAACATGTGGACTGAGATGACTACTAAACAAGTAACTATACAAAACTTTAGAACTGTTACAGAAACTTGATTTCTGGGAAACTGGGATTTTCACCTTCACAATTAACAAAACAGCAATTCTGTGCAAAATTTGAATCAAAAAACATGGGACTTAGATGTTTGTCAAGTTGATACCTATTGTACAAGTATTAATAAAAACAGAAGAGGAGTAACAAAAGAATAGAGTTAAAACTTAAGCCTGATACTCTCTAATAAAAAATTAAAAAAGTAATAGCAGTAAAGAAAAAAAGGAGCAATAAATTCCAAAGGGAAGTAACAGTGATAACCCTTTGAAAGATGAAAACTCCCTCAAACAACACATTTTAAAGCCAAATATCCTGAAAAGTTAAAAAAAACCCCATGGACACTGAAGCAGAGAAGAGGAGGAGGAGACACTACTGTGGTAGCAATGGTTTTGTAAGGGGAAGCTACTAGTTCTTATACAGCAAGAACAACATTTCTAGGAACAGACACACTGAAATGCTAATACTCACACGAACAGCAGAGACCTTGCTTGCCTACTCCGATCAGCATGTTCAAACAAAGATTACAGTAGGCAGGCTTGTTGAAGTGTTTCAATCTCCATACATGCTGCCCATCATCCTTCACATTCTGCAAAGGACATAAGAGAAACAGATTTCACTTAATAAAATAAATAGTGAAATACGTAAGTGCCAATAAAAATTGGTGATTGACTCAAGAACATAAAAGACAAGCTGTTACTTCATTTAAGACTCTGCACCAGATCACAGCATAATCATTCTAAATACACAGGCAATGATATAATAAAAAAATTCTTCATAAGCTCATGGACATTCATGTGTTTTGAAAACAACTCAGAAAAAACCACCAGGCTGCTGTTACCACTGCAACACAATGATATCAATGTATCTTGGCTGATACTGAATTACAACTAGTATTAAAAATAATTTTTTCAAGAATAATCCTAAAACAATGGTGCTGCAGGTCACAAGGTAGAACTCCCCAAAACAAACAATAGAAAGTGTTTTCTAAAACCACACAGATATTCTTAACGGCTGTCAGAATTAGTTACATATATCAGCATATGTGAAACAGGAAAACTAACCACACCACAGTAATTATTCCCAGCCTTAAATGAAGTTCATCTATACAGCCAATTATCTATCAAAACCAATGTATTTAAGGGTGAGATTTACATCTTAGACTTCTTCTCCAAAAATGGAATTCCTCACATTTAAGGCCAAATTTTTCAGTCAGCTGTTGCAGTATACTCAAATCTTTCATGAATAAACTGACCAACTCACTGGCACTTACTACTTATGGGCCCACTGTAATTTACATGAAACTCTAAAATATTATCAAATCATTTATTTCTATGAAACTACGCTTTCTGTTGGATGATTCTCCTCTTCCCTCTTAATGAATCATTCTGAGGCTTCTCTGTTTTTTTGAAGGTTTACAAAATGATGTGCAGTTGGTAAAGATGTTAAATTAATTATCTAAATTCCTGGCTTCTTGGCAATACTGGCCATCAGGCTTTTTTCTTTCTAAAATCATCAGAGGTTATGTTCCTAAAAAAACTAGATGAACCTAATGTAGCATCACTAGACTTCAAAAAAAAAAATTTCTCTTTTACCAAACATAACATCCAATGGAACACAGGTAATTAATGTCCATCAGCTGCTTCCTTGTGTATTGCTGAAACTCTATAGTCTTCTTGGTCATGTCATTGCCAAAAAAGAAATTGCCATATAGCTAAAGGAAGTCACACCAATCTCTGTTTCTCAGAAACCACATCGACAGCCGGTTCTTATCCAGTTTCTGATTTCTCACATCAAACTAATATTAATTGTCATCACATACACACAATATTCCTGATTAGATTTTCAATAATATGATGGTTTTCACTGACGAGAATAGTCAGTGTATGTTGGTGAGCATAAATTTCAATAAAAATTTAGTTTTGTCCTATATTAGCATATACTGTATGAGCTATGTCCTTAAAAATCAGTATTGCTCTGTTCCAGCAGTTAGAAGTTAATACAAGTCAAATACAATGAAGACTTCATCACCCTTGTGGGCAAAAAGAAAAATCCTGAAGCAAAATCAGTTCTCCCAGAAATTAAGAATGTTTGGCTCAAAGCTGGGTCTAAGCCAGGACAAAACTCTGAATATTTCCTAAAAGTTACCTAGAAACAAAAAACCTTAAGTCCATTATTTTCTTTTTTTTCCTCTAGTAAGATATCAGGATCAGAGCATAAGTAATAGCTCTCCCAATATTACCAGCAGGAGTTCAAATGCCATCTCTGACAGCTGGGCAATGTCAGGGTCCCCTTTCTGCAGCAAAAGCACAGCAGATGCCTAATGTGGGATTCTCAGGCTGGCAAAGAGTGTGGAAGTTTTCCAATTTCCCCTGAAGAAGCAGAAATAGATTCTGCAGCTGTGAAGCACTAGAAGCCTGTCAAGCTCCTTCATGACTGGCAGCTGAAGAGGATGTATTCCATTAAACAGAGCTCTCTAACTTCTATTTTTCTTCCCAACTTACTACCATATTTCATGCATTTTTGATGTATTGTTAAACTACAATATAGTGTGTGAACTTCAAGCTTTCTGAAAGTAGGCAATTATTCATTAAACCAAAAAGATTATGTAAATCCTTCCGAGAAAAAAAAAACAGCAAACAATGTACACTTCAATTTTAATGTCACTCAGGTCACCAACACATAGAGTCATAAACCACAAGCACTTAAAACATGAGCTGACCAGCCCTCCTTAGCAAAATACTTGTTGCTCATGAAAATTGACAGAAATTCAAACTTATGCATAAACTTACCCCTTTTCCACATTAATTTTGTATTATTTTTTCATTTTAATTTTATTTTTAAAGAATGACCATTATATGTGAATATGTCGCTTCTTATTTGAACAGAACATATGGTCTAACTTAGCTGGCATTTTCCTTATCAGAAAAACAAACAAGTCTTGATGTGGGTGTTCTGCCAATTAAAACACTTAGCTGTGTTACAGACTGCAACTGATGCAAATCCATTACATAAACACAATGCACTTTTGGAAAGGAGCAAATTAAATTTTTGCTCTTGTGTACTGCCAAAAATAAGCAATAAAGTGCTGCATATGATTATGCATGTACATAACTTTTTAAAACACTGCCAAAAGAAAAAAAAGACATAATATGAAACAAAGCCACCTCAATGCAAGTCTTTAAGTATGAATAAAATCCACAATTCTGACACATCAGTGCATTTACTGACATTAACTCATTTTGCTTCCATATCCTGAGAATGAGTTTAAAAACAAATAGACATTAAGAAGATTTCAAAGCAGGGCAGGTACAGTAAAAATCTCTTCCTCACTTCATTATACACATCACTGAAAATCGAGCCTCCATATGTCATACCAGGACTTTAAAACATAATGGCAATAGTAACATTTATTTTGTTAACAACAGTTTTCCTAACTCATGGTCCTGACCCTGCTACCATGGATTTGATTGCCAAAATCACCTGACCTTAAAAAGCAGGTGAACCATAAAAGAGCCAGTCTTAGAACTACTAGAAAATTTTATACTATCACAGAATTTAGTTTTAGTGCATCCCTAACCTGGTTTAATATTAACTTATGTCAGCTTTTTAGATATTTGTATATAAGGTAGACAAAGAGATCTTCAAGATTTTGAGACTTAAAAAAGGTAATGAAATCACTGATAAATTTTGATCCCAGCAAATATGCCCTCTTGAAATAGCTACAGCATGTCGAAAATACCACAGTATTCAGGTTTTTTTCTATGAGAAGAGTTAGTAACAAGCATCCAAGTGAGAAGGATGTTATGAAGTAGCTGTAATTCCCTGATTATTTTGATTCCATTTGTTTAAAAAAATATTTACTTGACTTGTTCAAGACAATCTTATTACTGATTTTTAGATATCGTTCAGTCAACTGGGAAGGTGAGAAGAGTTTCCATTAAACTATGCAGCAAACATAGTTTAAAACAAATATAGTTACATTCTATTCTCCTTTGGTTGGCTCAGCAAAGAATTCATAATATGTTTTGTTTTGTTCAATTTGCTTTGGGAAGAAAGGGTTTTAAGTCTGTTCTTGGTCAACTGGAGAGGGAGTAACCTGGCTCAAGGGACATACGATTTGGGAGGGGTCCTCACTCCTAACTTCTGAGATACTCTGTGTGTGTCTGTGTTCGAGAAATCAAAACAGAACAAAAATCTTAAACAGCCTTCATTCACATGCTCATCCAGAAACAGAGAAGGGAGCACAAGAGGGAAAATTAAATGGTTTAAAAAGCTTCATAAACAGCCACAGTATGGAGTTTCCCTGTCCAAAATCTGTAACCATCTGTCATCTGCAGAGACTTCGATGCTGCAGGAATTAAACTGTAAATAACGGTAAATCTCTATACTTTCATGAAACACCATTTATTTTACACCTTATACACAGGGGTTAGTTACTCCTGACTTTTCCTGGGCTTTTTTTAGCCTGGAGACAAAAGGACAAGCGGGACTGCGGCAGGGAAAGGCATTGGCGGGGCTCCCGCAGGGCAGTGGGAGCAGCGCGGCGCGGCCAGGCCACGGAGCAGCAGCGCCCCGGCCCCGCCACCGCAGCCTCCCTCGGCAGGGCCACCGCGCCCTCTGCGGGCCCTGCCGCCAAAGCAGGCCGGCCACACAGCTCCCTTTATCCCTTCCGGGGATCTGCTGCCAGCTGGGAACCAGCTGGCACAAAGGCAGCGAGCTACAGTTCAATGGCCTCGAGTCTGCCCTCTGCGCGTATGGAAACAGTGTACGGTGCACCGCGACTTCGGCCTTCCAGAAAACTCCCACCTCAGAAAGGACTTACAGAAACGTCACTCAGCACAATAAAAGGCCTGACTGGCCCTCTTCCTCGCTGAACAAAAGAAATAGGAGTCTACGAAACTGCCCCGGTGTTGAGCAGTCATGTCAAGCTTCGGCATGAAGGGATTACTCAGGGTATAACAGATCCCACTGCGGACTCGCACAGGTTGGCAAGGCCTTGTTTGGTTCCCATTTTAACATACAAAAAAGTATGGCAACAATAATGCAATATACACAAAAAAAGAAGCACTATTCCTAAGCATGGACTCCCACTGAAACATTCCATCCCACACTTAATCAAAAGAGTTTGAAAGTTGCTTTTTTAATTATTTGAGTGCAATCACATAACATTTGCTGATTGAGGATCCAAAGTAAAATTTTAAGAGTGTATCCCTACAATTAAACTGAAATGTAGTCTCAATTCAACACAAATATTTGTCCCATCAAAACTTACCTTGATTTAAAAAGGGGAGCTGTGTTGAAAGTTACAATGACTGATTTAAAAGAAAGGCATATTTGCCCTATTTCAAATTACTGATGACTTTATGAACCATCTACTGGTTTTAAACTTCTCTCTCATCTTAGGGCAGCTATTCAGCAATTGTACAGTACCAGGTGCAGTGCAACCGTGACATCTAGTGGCCAGTGGAGATAGAATAAAATACTTCCCTAAAATACAGGATTTCTTTAAACACGAGCACTTACGAACTTGCAGTTTACACTTCCTTTTTGTACAATCACTGACAGAGGTGACAGTAATCATTTGTTACAGGAAAAGTGAGACCAAATATCTGGCGTGCAATTACTTCAAAAGAGAAATCAAGTGCTTCTATCAAATCACGGTGGAATAATATTGTACAACACCTACCAAAGAGCAGAGTACAATGCTTATGGCTGACAAAAGCCATCATTAAGAAGCCTTTTGTGCACAGATTACAAAAGAAATTTTAAGTGACGCTAGGAGAGTCAATGAGTTAACTCCCCACCTTCTTTTACAACGTTAATCTATTTAAATTAATGCAGAAGCAAATAAAAAGGTCAGAAACTACAAAAGTTTCTACTGTGGAGAAGTAGAATAAATAGCCTAGTGGTCACTAATGTGCAATAGACCACTTCCCAAAAGAATCAAGACTACTGCAGGGATGTCTCAGTCCAATTTGTGTTTGGGTGGGAAACTAACTATTGCCTTAAGATAAATCTGGAAAGTTGGTGAAGACTGTGAAAACTCCACACTGAAGTGTGACACTCAGCAAAAACTACCTCATACATTTAAAACTAAAAATTAAACCACATAAATAACCATTTCCTACATAGTTTTTTTTCTTCATGAACTTCTTCTTTTTCTTCATGAACTTCTCATTTTACATGAGAGAATTTGAATGAAAAAAATCCATGAAATTGGAACCACTAAACTTCAGAGTAAGAATTACTCTGTCTTAACAATGAAGGTTTCAGTAGATGCCATATAGAATGCATTTAGACACTGCTAATTGGAAAAAGGGTAGTCACCCAATTACAAATAGGTTATGCATGTATACAATTTCAAGATCTTTTCCTCTAAAACAAAATTGCCAAATAGTACATGTGTCTATCTCAGAATCCCTACAGAAAAAGAACTAATTAGGTTCCTATTTGAATTCCTTACTTTGTATGCAAATTGTTTAGAATATCAACTGTCTTCAAAAGCACCAAAAAATCAAGTATGTCATTTCTATCCTGGAATATTCTCACAGATAGAACTCTATATTTCTAAAGCCTACCCCACAACAACTCCAAAATCAAATCTTAGGAGGAAACAGAACATAAAGCCCAGCAAAATAAAACAAACTGGATATTAAGGTTGATTTCCTTGGGAAATTAGACTTTTTAATGCTCTTTGTCCTATAATCTTCATGACTCTAAACTGTGACAGCAACTTTTAAATTAGTTTAGTAATCTGAAATAAATTTGTAGGGCACTAGAAATTTCATAAAAGTCTAGGAAAAAGCAGGGGTGGGGAGAACAGAGAGAAAGAGACAGAGTGCTAAAGGGAAATCCTTGTTACTTCTCTGACTTGGTAACAGGCATCTGGCAAAAGCTTGTAGCTTACAGCCTAAAACTCTTGTGTCTCTCAGAAGAGGATTACTGATGAGGTCAGAGGGCAAAGGCCACAAACCTGTCAGAGGTTAGGCTATCTCAACCCCACTGCTCATAAACACTGACTTGTTTATTCTTCCATTTTTAGAAAATATAGTTGCATACTTCACTTAAATGCACCTTCTTTTTAAATTATTCTGACTAAATCATCTAATACAGTAAAAATGTATGTATGCAATAAAATGACTGAAATTTTATGCAATAAAATTAAATGCAATAAAATACTGATTGAAAGGCTTTAAATATAATATAGAACTTTTATGTATCTGACCTTTCTATATAGCTATTACAGGAAACAAAGGATTAAGTACAAACAATGTAGCTGAATTCTGAAAGTCCTATGACAAATCTGCAGCTGAAATAAATTATCATAGCTTCACTGATATTAGCATATCAAATTAGACCAGCTGAAAATCTTCTATCCTCCATACAAGCTCTATACAACAGTTAAGTACATTACAATGTTAATGGTCCCCAACCCAAAACAAATATTTCACTTGTATCATGATTTTTTTAAATAAACTATAGTGACAATTCCTTGTCACTATCATACTAGACAAGCTCTGAACTTTATCTCTTGGATTTCAAATTTTGTCACTGCCAAGTTCAGTATAGAACCAACACTTAAAAGAAGGTAACAGAGTAATTTGGTTAGTGGGTTCTTTGTTTGTGGGTTTTGTTTGGGTTTTTTTGTGGTTTTGCTTTGGGGTTTTGGGGGGGGCAGGGGCAGGGGGTGGTTTCATTGTTGTTTTTTTCCCCTCTGATTTACAACATATGAAGATTACTTGGATATGTCTAAGCAGCATAACCCAGTAGGTTATATCCCTTATTTTCACATACAAATCAGCTTGAGAAAAACCTCAAGATATTAGCATTTTTTTATTTTATTGATTAGTCCAAAATATTTTTATCTTACTTTTCATTACCATAACTAAAAGGAGAGAGAGAGACATCCAGAAAGCAGAGTCCTGGGAAGCTAGGTTTGCAAAATCTAACAATGGCATGTAAAAAGAATAAGAGCATCCCAATAATGGGACTGATGCACTGGAATGAAGAGCTTGGATAATACATTAGATGCTACAAAACCAACAAAATCATTCTATAAGTTTTCACTAAATAACAGACAGGCATTAGAGTTTTATCTTTATTGATTTCACTTTGCAATGTCCTAAAATAGGATTTTATTTGGACTATGTACAAATGGAAGTAGTATATTTTTGCTGGTTTAATGAAAAATTTAAAATTTTTGCTTTTCCTTACATATAATATGCTAGTTTAAAAAATTAAGCAGTTTTAAACATAAAAAGAAAAGTAGGAGCCCTTTTAAAGGGCAGCATCTTGTCCTAGTGAATCATTAGCAAATTACTAGCAAATCAGCTCATATGTAGGTAATGGACTTTACATAAACTATGCTTATTGATAATACAGATATTTTGCATGCTATTATTTTTTTTTTTTCACAACTGTATATTTATAATTGTTAAATGCATCAAATACTAGGAATACTCTTGATGACAGAAGCACTGATCCAAGCTGGTAACACGCTGTCAAATTTTGATCATTATTTATGTATTTTAAGTACTCTTAGTAAAGCTATGAGCAGCAAGATAAATATCTAATAACTAGTAAAAATACTCAAAAGGATAAAATATTTGATAACACAGCTTCTTTCTAACAGCTTTTGCTTTAATATGAAAATGAACTCTACAGAATTACCTGCATTAATTTACGCTGTGATTTAGGAGTTTCAAATTTAGAAAGAATGAAATGTAGATATTAAGGAATAGTCCCAGAATACCTATACTACCTATCATAAAAAAAAAATCTGTACTGAAAATCACTATCAGTTATCTGCTATATTGCTTGCTTGAGAGCATTTGCTGGCCTTTGGTTAGAGTGATTCTGTGGAAAAAATGGAACTCAGCCTGACAAAGATCTGTTGTTTGGTGGCAGTAATTTAACATTTTTCTTACTCCGTCTCACATATAGAATTAGGGAGTTAGTACTACAGTGATCCAGACACACTAAAAGTTATCTTCAATTCAGGTATTTTACTTTTAATTCAATGAATTAGATTTTTCAAGATTTACTTATCTTCCGTTCACTAAACTTGTTTGTTACATATTTCCCTGCACAAAGTATCAATCTGAGCATTCTTTATGCAAATAAAACAGCATAGAGCAACTACAGCAGTCTAGATTGCACTAAATGGGGAAAATAAATATTATTAATTATTTTCAATATATGAAAATTACTTAAGAAAAGAGATTAAAAAAATATTAAAAGGCTTTCTTTCAAACAGCAGAAAAGCATTTGAAACCTATGCCTCAATAGATGAGTTCAAAATTAGCTCAAATATAGGACAGCAGGTGGCACTGACAACATGCCAATCTTAGAACAGCTGTGTTGAACTGCTACAAAATTGATCATATTACATCTGTATTACCTTCAATGTGAGATCTGTATTATTTAATTGTTAATTTAATTGTTAATGTAGAGAACATAAGCTCATCTTTCACAATAGATAGATGAGCTATTGGCGTAAGCGTTCCCCTTGAGATTGGTTCTTACTGTACTTTACTAATGTAGTTACAGAGACAGAGGATCATCACAGGGATGTACCACAACAGGACAAGAGCCAGCAATAACTGCTGCAGAATAAATTCCATCTGCACATACGAACAAAACTCTTTCCCTTGAGAACAATTAACACAGGAAAAGTTTGCCCACAGAACTGGTAGAATCCACCTCACTCGAATTCTCCAGGCATAACAGAGCCCTGGATAACTCAATCTGTGGTGCTGCCTTTAATTAGGGACTGGAAGAGAAGAGCCCCAGAAGTTCTTTCCAGCCGAGATTGTTCTGTGACAGTACAGTTAGGCCACACAACCCAGCACCATGCTGAGAAGTTTAGACACTACTGCAAGCCAGCTCTAACAAACAAACACACGGGCAGTAAAACACACTTAACAGATAATATTGCATTGTTAATTAGAATTAACATGTTGTTAGTAGGGAAAATTATTCAGCTTTTTGCAGCTTCCAGCTCTGGAGCCAGCTTATTAGGTGATGCTTCAAGCTTGCCTGTGTACCTGTGACAATGAAGACACAAAGACTTCATTCTTTGCGTGTCACTCAGCCACAGTAAAGAGGGGTAAAGCAAAGTTATTCTTTATACAGGTCACAGACAAACTAACCTGAAGGCCATAGTCAGCATCCAAACATAAATTTGATGCTACTCTTTAATACTTACATTTTCTAACCCAAGAAGGACCAAGAGCGGGATTGTTGTCATTCCTCCTTGGATCCACTCTTCTAAGGAAACAGTGCCATCATGATCATAGTCAATTTCTTCCATCATTTCATGAAGAATCTACAGTTTAATGAAAAATCTCGTAAGTTCTAATTTATTATTACTATATTCTAATAGAGCAACTTGTTAGGACATGTGCAGATCTCCAATTCTCTCACACAAAAATAAGAAAAATATTATTTGCATGATAGCTGTAGTCAAATGAGTATGGACAGTTCAAAAACGAAGTGTCATATTCTTACATTTTATTAACACCTAAAGATCCCAAACCAACTTGCATCCTTTGTACACTGACTTAAGAAATTTTCAGAGAGAAACCAGTTATGTCATAGAAGTTAATATTACATTTACTGAACATTTAATAGATCAGATTTAAACATCAAAATACTTATAAAAGTGCTAATTCACAGTGACCTAGTTAACACAGGTTATCCTTATTTCTACCTTACTCACCTATAGAATGCCACGTGGATATGAAATATCACAAAATTATGACAGCTGTCTCTAGCCACATTAAAAAATTGTGAGAAATGGATACTTACTGGACTTAATTCAGTAATATCCCATTCAAGGTATTCTGCAACATGCATCATTTGAGCAATGATATTTTCCAGCTCCTAGAGATGAATGAAAAAGTCTGATATTTAATGCAAGGTTATAAAGAAAAATTCTACTGCAAGCAACTAATAATTCAACCATATTGCATTCAGTGACACTATTTCATCAACATCTCTGATGAAATATACTTTACAATGGAAGCTGTATTCTCAAGTGAATCTGCTTACTAGCAAAACATCCTGCATGTATTACAAAGCGTTGAGGGAGGTGAGATACAGACCCACAATCACAGTAATTGAAAGTAGTCACACATTCCTCCTTCCTAGTTATCTTTCAAGCACCCATGTTTTCATGATCTGATTTCCACCCTATGTGTGATAAGATCATGTAATGATCTTTAAATTCCATCACTCTAACAAATTACTTTTTTGATGGTAACTGTATAAATCACATCTTTCTGACAGAAGTAAGGCATTAAGTGTATTCTGTAAACTACTACAGATTTGTGTTCTTACCACTACAGTATAGCAATTTCCCTTGATCACATAATCACTAGGGCCTTTCTATATTAATACATACACTTTTGCTTTGTAAACATGCTCAGATGCTTATCTAGGACCATTCTAAATTCTCATTTGTATCCAGGCATCTAAGTCAACTTGGTATTGCCCAAAATTTTGGTGCCATTTTTACTTCATACCTGCATATAATTTTGTTTCCCTATTTCCCTGCAACTTATGGCAATCACCTCCTCTTCCTTAAAAATCCATTCTATGCTGTCTTGCATGGTAGATACAAAAAGAGGTAGAAAAAAAACCCAAAAGAAAAAAAAGAGAACACTGCTAATAAAAGACTTGTTTCTGTTAGCTATCAGAAAAAATAGTAACATCTTTTAAAATTATTTCCGTATCTCCAACTTTCTTCACACGTTTGGTTGGGCTACTCCTCTAAACTTTGCCCTTATTATTGTTCCTTCATTCTCAATAATAACATGGAAGTTATGACATCTCTCCACATAAATCCACTGTGTGACTCTCACACTTACCCTTTTTAATGAAATCTTTACAAATGGTGCTTTGATACACATCTCCCAGCAGCATACTAGAACTGTTGAAATCATATTAATGTGTCCCCTACAGTAATATCATTAAAAATCAGAAGACTACAGAACAGGACTCCATGACAGCAGTGTCAGCAACTGAAAATTTATACAGTTGTAGATGCAGCATTCCTCATTGGAAAAGAAAACTCAAACATTACTTTCAAAGGAATGAAATTTTATCGAGTATATTTTATATTGCTTCCAATAATTCAGGGTAAACATAAGCTTGATTTGAATTAATGTAGTTCTGTATAGTTTTGCCATGTTGACATACTCTTACAGTGCAGTACATTAACATGAGTACATTACCGAACTATCCAGGTATCCATTCCCATCTGTATCATACAAGCGAAACATAACTGAAAAGAAAACAAAGAGAGAGAGAAACTCAATTAGAAACACAACAAATAATCTCTTCTTCATGAAAAAACCACCTCCAAACCAAAAAACAAAACAACAAAGCCTGAGTTCCAAAGAAAGGACAAATATTAACATTTTTCTTTAATGATCAGACTAGCTGTAGATACACCAAACAAATTGTATTATGTGAGAGGTTCACTCAGCATCTACCCTGCCACAGTGCCTCCAATGAGACATATTAGCCAGAGAGTGCACCTTTTCCACACCATCACCCTAACAGCTAATTTGGTCTGTGAACTTGATTTTGCTTCCCTCTAGACATGATCTGTCTTCATGGTGAGTACTACCAAAAGGCCCTTCTCTGTGATCTCACCAAACACAGGATAACACACAACTGGTCACAAACATTGATAAGCCTGCTTAAATTACAATGCTACTCCCTTGGCTGCAGCTATCACTATTCGATAGTGATACTGCTTTAGAAACTATTTTCTGACCAACTAAATGAAACATAGGATTAATATTTTAAACATCTAATCATCCAAATCTAACAATAAACATTCATCACAAACTGCCAGCAGGATTTCTTTTAGGACTGTACTTGCTCCACCAATTTCAAAATGTATTCCCAACATTCTGGGGAAGTACACAGACAAAAAGATATATTTTGACAATATCCAGGAAAAATATGTAATTTCAAGATTGTATCATGACTTGATCCTAGCCAAAAGAAGGGGTATATGCACCATTGCCAAGATATTTGGAAGCAGCAAAGCATAAAGCTTTCAAAGCTTTCTGCTAGAAGACTAAAAAGGGAATCCAGAAGCCTACAAATACCCCACTCTTCATCGCTACTTTCAGGGACAGATTCTGAGAACTCTGAAATCCAAATACCCACCATGCTCTTCAAAAGCACCATTTCTTTTTATCCCTACAACTGTTTTTTAGGGATGAAGAAGTCAGCCCATGTAGAGGTGGTCTCAGGACAATGTAATGCCTTCACAAACAGCAAAACACAAGCTGTCTAATCAGGTGTCTCTGGAAATATAACATATGACCTATTTAACACTGCGAAATCCTATCATACTGGATCCACAGCAGATGCTCTTACAGTCCAATAAATGTCACACATAAAGCTTACCATAATTTCCAGAAAACAATATAATGAGAAGTGAGAGGAAATTCTTAGCAGTTAGAGAGTGAAGTTCAGAAAGAATTTGATCATTTTTGGACTTCCAGCAAAACATATTAACTGTTATATGTATTGGCTTGTTTCACTTATATCCTCCATCTTGGGAATGAGTTGATCATCTAACTGTGTGGAAAAAAATGTAAGCAATATACCTCTCTACCACTTGAGCAATTTTTGCAATATACCTTGCACTGCTCTTAAGAGCTGTAATGAAAGATTGATGATATTTACAGTAGAACACTATTTCACGCCACAAAGGCCAATGATTCAGTAGTTACAGGTTAGGAAAACCTATAAAAATATCCTTCTTTCCCTGGAGTTACCATAGCAAAAATGCTTCAGTGTGAAACAACAGTTAATGCCAAAAGCCACCAGAGACTGGTATTGCCAGCTAGTACGCCTTCCATCAAAGCTTCTCAGAGCTTGACAGCTAATATTGTCTGGCAAAGGTACCATTAGGCATTCACAGTTTCCATAGGGATGAATCACTGAATCACTCAATGATAAAGTTAAAATCATTTGGCTCTCCTTCCTCCTCCTCTGTGATTCTTAGACACTAGTTGAGAAAATGTTTTACAGCAAGTTTTGGCATCTCCGTGACCTTTACCCACTCCAGAGCAGTAGTGCTTAAGATTTTTTTCTTCCTTTAACATGAATCAGTAGTTCTAATCAGTTGCTTAAAACCAGAAATTACCGTAATTATAACTGTTTCACCTTTGTAGAAACGAAGTCTTTCCTATTACATATGTATAGGGCAGTAAAAAATCTGTGCTCTTGGCTAGATTCTGAAAACTATGCTACTGGTGTGGCATGCAATCTCTTTTCTATTCATGCACTCCTAAATATTCATGCTCTTGATTTACACACTCCAGGGGAAAAAAAATCAAACCAAGGACAAAATGATAAAAACAACCAAACAGAAGTCCTGATGCAACTAAGAGCTCAAGTCAAATTTTTATATTTCTTTTCCCATCCCCTTACCCGATTACACTGACTCGGCACTCAACTCCTATTTCTAGATGGCAATTTAACCTTAAAAAGATGACTTACAATCTCTCAATGTATCTCTGTGAGGGATGCTTGAGATTTTCTATATATTAAGGTCATAGAGAGATTACAAATAATAGATATGCTGTGCATACCAAACAGGTGAGGTTCACATTGTGCAAGACCTCTACACTCTTAATAGGTTAGAAAATCCATTTATCTTCTGGAATATTTATAAATCTATAAAAATCTGTAGATCATATAGATCCAAAGATGAAACATTATTTTCTCTTAGTGTAGTTTATCCTCCAGCCTACATCAAATTTTAAATGAAAGCACCACTTCCACGTTCCGCTTGTCCTGAATTAAGTTTCCACTCAGCTATGACTCATTTTTCTAATTTTTGTCATCTGAAAAAAAATTAAAATCACTATTTGAAATCGGTATTAATATTACTGTTGGTAACTCCAAAACAAACCATTTTCCCCCTTCATTTCTACAAACTTATAATTTACATTACAGCCACAGGACCTACTGCTTTCAAATTCAGAAAAGGAGTTAAATTATCCCATTAATTTATAATGAGAATTCAACTGAAAGCAATAGAAAAGTCTGCATACAATGGTGCAGTATAAGCTTAAATTTAGATACTAAAAAGCAAAAGTACGTGGTATATTTCAACTCTGTATGACAAAGAAGAAAATAAACCATAAAACAACCATAACCAGAATTATATGTAGTAAATGCAACTGACCTTGAATATACAAAATATTTAAGTATCATACACACATTAGATCTTGCTCTCTCACTCCTAAATCATATAGAAGGCAGTCTTTTGCCCATGCAGCTCCTATTGCAGGAAGTTCATGGAAAATCCCCATACTGTAATTATCATCTGCTCCTCTGTTTCTCCTCTTTTCCATTGTACTAACTCCTGACACCAGGGGAGGCAACTGATCTCCAGTTCATGCCAAGGTTTGTGCATTGAGCTTCTCAGAGCTCTGGTAAGGCTTGCATAGCTTGCTACCATGCAGCAGTTTATTACCCTGTAAGTTAAATCCAGTCCTTGGATCTCTGTTTTTCTGTGCTTGTGTTCTGAATGCGCACTCACACACGCATTCTCATACTTTAATCGTGTGATACCAAAACACTGTCACCAAACTGGGGGGATTTGCTGTGACCTTGCAGTACAAATTTGACAGGTAACATCAAGATTCTTCAGCAACATGTAACCTTGTAATGAATTTCTTATTCTGGCAGAAACAGCCTCCCGCTTGCACATCTTATTATATTGAATATTTACGTTCCATATGTGAGCCTGATCCAGTTATGTATATTGAAGTACATTCCATCTCAATGAGGACTATAAGATTGGTCTGTTTAGCCACATGAAAAACTGGCTTCTGAAATCCCACAATAAGGAAACAGGTTGGGGTTTTTTTCTCCAATTTATAGAACAAACTCAAAGGGTTATTTTTTTTAAATAGGGAGTGGTGTTGCACTTTAATGAACCAGGCACCTAATTAAAAACAAACAAACAAAATAACCAGAAGTAATTTCTAACTTCCTGTAACAAACACTCCTTCCCAACAGTGATGCACACTTGGATCATTCTTGGCTTTTCAGTATTCAGTAATAGTATAGAGCCCACAGCCTATATTAGCAACTATTCTTTGTTTGAATTAGGATGTTTATACTTTAATGCAGGTTATTCATTCCATCTATAGATGTCTAAGTATACTCAGTATACTTTGCTTTTCTCAGATTTGATACTAATCAAGAGATGACAATGTAGAGAGCATTACTGTAACTACAGAATGTACATTCCTTACTCCCCATTATAGCAAATGCTAGATAGACCACATTTAGTTTAAAATCCCATCATTAGCAAGAATAAAAAAAATTATTTCTGCAATAAGGGTCACCTAGAACCATATTTTTATAATCTATCTGCTCAAAACTGGTTCTTAAACTCAGAAACAGAATATTTGATGACTTATGGAAATATATATTTAAAATTAAAAAAGAACATACATTCTAGCTTGTCTTCAGGTCTTCCTCTTTCTAGCAGTGACAAATAGCAAACAATATCCTTCAGCTGTATCATATCTGGTAAATGTGAGTTGGCAGGAGTAGGAGGTCTGGATGTAGAGGTACCCTTGTTAAGTCTCAGACCTGGAAATAAGCCACAGCCTTTGTTAGTCTGAACATGCAATACAAGTAGAGAATGAAAACATAACTCTTGCATGCATTCATCCTTTTTTATGTGACTCTCTGATTAATTCTTAATTTAAATATAAAGTTTTAAACAGTTCATGTTCATAGTTTGTCCAGCAAAGGTAGAATGAAAATAAACTATCCCAAAAAAAAAACCAAAAAAACCCACCAAATTACGGGAATAGCATAACTTTTTTTAATTTGTGCTGAACTGATTTCATTTGACTACAAAATAATTTGGTGAATACTTTTGCTCTACCATACTAGATGCTAAGTATTAAAAACAATCCCTGCCCAAGTCTGCATCCACTTCCCTGTGCTTGTAGAAGCTTCATCTGATTTCTAGACTGACAACAACTACACTAATTGAAGGTGTTTTAGTGTCAACAAAAACTCGTCTAATAATACCCAAGTGTATTGTTACTCCAAAAACATAGCCAGATGTGTGTCAGTGCAGCACATACTTAAAACACAGAAGTCCAGTTACAGACTACTGAAAAATAAATTTAGCATTTCAGTAACAGTCATAATAATTCCAGACATTGTGATTAATAGCAGTTCCAGTGTACCACTTGGAATATAAATTTCAGAATTGCCAAACTTTTTGTATCAGTATAACATTAGTATGACCAGTCCTGATGATATCACTGGAATCCGCAGGACTAAAACGGGGCAAAATGGGAAGGACAGCAGAATAAAGAGAAAGGAGTAATAAAACTTTCTTTACAAGTTTGTTACATTTCCCACTGACTGAGAGTTATCCCCTCTCCCCTCGATTTAGCTTGAAAAACTTCACTGCAATCCAGATTCTCCTTCACAAGCCTACATTTTGAAAGGAATGCCTACATGTTATGAGATACACACATTAAAACAATGAAATAAAGTAAAAAAGAGCAAGTTGGCATGCAAAAATGTATCTTGGAATGAATTTCATTTTCATGATTTCAGGCAAATAATAAACACTAGAAGTAAATATTAAATGAACAAAAATATTTAATAAGTCAATGGTCTATTTAATGAGCTTGCATGTCAGTTAAGTGTCATTAAAATTAAGATATTTTAATATTTTACTCAGTTAAGTGCTAGCTTTAATCACACAACTTACACAAATAATTCATATTCCACTCGTATATAAATCATATGCACAGAATAAAAAGGATTATCAAACCTGGGATAGCTCTTCCCAAAAATAAATTTTGCTAAAATCCGAATGAAAAGAAATACAAATTTTGAGGTATCTTTTAACCTATCATCAGCTGCAAGGTACAGGTTAAATTATTACTTCTTAATCAGAGGTGGGAAGAGTTGGCTGCAATGTACTCACTTACAGATGACTTCCAGTCCTGCTGCTTACCTGGCATCTGCTTCCATCTCTCTTCAGACACCTTAACTGAAAAGACAGTTTATAAACAGACATGAGTGGACCAAAAGAGATCAAGTGTAAAACAAGCACATGCCTGACAGACTGATGAACCCTGCTACTTTCCATGTCATTTTCTCTAGCTCTCACTTACCCTTCCATTTTCCAGAGGAATGTCAAATATTTCTGACAAAGTTATTTTCCAGTACAGTCAGCTTTTTTCACTACTGGTAACATTTAAAAACTACTAGATACCCAAAAACAAGTGTTTCCATAGTTTCGATTTGCACATTAAAATGTACCAATGCACAGTTTTTCCCTTTAAAAGTTACAAATTATCAGGATGTAACATTTAGTATAAACCATGAAACTGAATTACAGTTTAAACCCAGTATATTTTCAAGCCTAAACAATTCTTTCATGAGGTGAACTGAACTGCCTCTCTGAACATGTTTTTGGATATAACTATTTATCAACCAGTCTTTCTGGTATTACACTAAAAACATATAGAAGCTTCCTAAATCAGTATTAAATTATTTTATTTCTGAAGTCCTTAGTAACAGAAAAAGACAAAAATCCATGACAAACTTGGAGAAGTTAGTGTACAAGAAAAAAAAATTAGGAGGCAAAATTAGAGTAAGAAATTTAACAGATAGTTTAAACAGTAATAACAGCACCATCCTTACTAATGATGCTATAATAATTACCATTATTACAATTTTACCACACATAGGAATAAAATATATCAAATAGAACTATAGTGAAAGTGAAAAAGGCTGAGTACAGCCTATAAAGGGCAGAATTTAGCTGTGTCCTCTGAAATCAAAATCACTTTTTGATTAACTAACACCCAACATTTAAAACATCAGTAGCTGCTAAGCATGTAGGATTAATAACAACAGAAGCACACCTAGACAGGTAAGAGAAACAGCAGCAACTGGCACAGAAATGGTTGAGCACCAGCAGGAGCCTCCTGCATAAAGCCTGAAAGTGCTTTATGGAGAGCAGGCAACAAGATCATGTAACCATAGCAATCTGATTAGCATTAACATGACAAAGAATGTCCACTTGGGGTCTCAGCTGCATCATTATTGTGAACTAAAAACACAAACCCATTTAATTTCCATTTCTTTTCACAGTATTTCCTATTATGGCGGAGTTAGTTTCTCTTAACTTCACAAATATCAGAACAAAAATCCCTCAACATATAGTTAAGAATTCCATATATTTACAACTATTAGAAGAACAGGATGAGGGAGACTTTAGCTCTTATTACTGATTTTATTACTTACCTCCAGAAAGGTGCTGTGGTTTGTTTTTTATTAATGGGCTGCAGTGAGAGATTTTGTTCTTAAATGAAGTAAAAAGGTGTTCAACAAAATCATCTGGTAACTCTGCCTCCAGAAAAGTCTTCATGAAAAGCTTGAACCCCTCTAAATCAATTGTCTGCAGTGAAGGGGAAGAAAAAAAGAAAAATTTTTGAGTGTTTTGTAAAAAACAAAAAATCACACTAATCCATCCAATAATAGTCTGTTGACAAAAGCTTTGGACTGTATTTGAATAAACTGATTTCTGAAGATACAGACTAGCACACCTATTGTTGAAAGTGATTACTGAATTAAGTATTACTTTGAAAATTCACAGTATTGCTATAATACCTCAGAGCACTGTGTAAGAAAGCCCAGAGTAAATTCAGAGCACTTATATCAGGACCCTGAAATCAAGTTCCATGCTCTCAATTTTTTGATTAGCATCCAAAGGCGCCCACAGAGCTCCTAGGGATGTACTTAGCATGTCTTAGCTTTTCCTGTAATTAGGCAGACAAAAAGCAGGTGATTTTTGGATGCCATGTTTGTCAAAGACTTACTGATCACCCTGTGTCAGATAGGCTCAGAGTCAAATGAGAGTGCTCAGACATGCAGCATTACTTAGAGGGAAAAAAGCAAAAGTTGTTGATCCAATAATTTGTCATTAGCATCATTTGGTTTTGCTTTTGCCAGCAAGGTAAGAGCTGATTAATAAAACTCCAATAATGTTTTTTTTTTCTGTTAAAACAGCATTGTCTGTTTTAAGGAACAAAATGAATCACAGATTATTTCAAGTCGGAAGGAATACATAAGGATCATTGAGTTCAACTCTCTGCTCCTCACAGGACTACCTGAAACTAAACCATATGACTGGAGCATCATCCAGATACTCCCTGACCACTGACCAGCTTGGTGCCATGACCAAGACATGCTCTGGGAAGCCTTTTCCACTGATCAACCAGCTTCCCAGTGAAGAGACCTCTCCTGATGTCTGATCTGAACTTCCCCTGATGCAACTTCATTCTATTTCCTCATGTCCTGTTGCTGGTCACCAGGGAGATACTAGCACCTCGCCCTCAAGAAGGTGTAGGCTGCAACGGAATCACAGCAATCCAAAGCATTATGATCCCACTTTATCCTGCTAATTGAAAATTAAGATAAAGGTGTCCAGAAGCATACGGATACAATTGCATATTTATCATTACATTTGTGATTTTAAAACAGCTTATCAATTAATAATCTGGTAACACACAGTGTTATTTTCTTTACAGATCAAACAGAACAGCAACCTGTCGTTGTTAAATAATTAAGGGATAAATCCACAATACCACAAAACTGACTTTGAGAAATTTCCCTATGCTTTAGGAATACTCTATTTCTCCATAGGAAAGTCCATAGTGTAAATCCTTTACTTCATCGCACTGAACATGGAAGGAGGGAAAAGACTACCAAGAATCAGCTTGAAATCATGCCAGGAAAAAGAAAATAGCAACTGAATTTTCAAAGGCCTCAGTGAATTTGAAATCTGAGTCACGGTGTAAATAATTTTTGCTATTATTTTAATATAATTTTAAGACCTAGGAGAGGAGACTTCTCTTCCCCTGACTTCTTTGACTTTTACTTTATTAATGTATTTATGAGATATTCAAATTTTATATGCAGACTAAATAAGGTGTTTTCCATTAAGATCAAGATCTAACTACAGAAGAGTAATGTTTTAAATGTGTATCATCGTCCTTATGAGGGACCAACAACACAAAAAGCAAAATCTGACTACTCTTGTGCAAGTCATCATGAGGAATGCAAGACTGGCGAGAGGGTATCTCTGCTGAGCTTCTAATACAGAACAGTTCATTTGAGAAAGAAGTGCAGTGAAACCAATAAAACTCTCACCTCTTGAAGACAAAAATAGCAGAGACTGAAAAAAAAATTGCTCACAATGCTCAAGATGGGTGTAAAATGGAAATAATCACCTTGGACATGGACTCACTATCTTTATATCATCAGACAGTTTCAGCCACACTCTTTTACTTTGGCAAATCATACACTGTTTCATTTGTGCTACAAACTTTAAATTTTTTCTCTCTGATAAAGCGACTGACATTTAATTCACTGTTTATAAACTATGAATCACAACAGCAAAAGGATTTGTATCAGCATCCAAGTAAATCAGTAATTAGTTACACTAATATACACTATATAAACGAATTTTTTATCTGCAAGCATAACAAATACATTAATCACTAAATCAACTGACTTTAACAATGTGAAATTGCTTTGTTAAATTGTGCATTAATGGAATGTGTCTTAGCTATCTCACTAAATCATATACACAAAAAAAAACAGCGAAGTGAAAACAGAAACTAAACCAAAATAATAATCCCATTTAAATAATAATCCCATTAAATAGATGGCCATGTAAATATCTTCACATTACATTAATCTTTTCTTTACTTACCTAGTCCGTGGATTTTATGTATATATTGCAAAAAATATTCGCTGAGTTTAGAGCCACCTTAGATTTTTAAACTGCTTCCTGAGTGGCATTGATTCTGCAAGCAGCCAGCAGTAACTAAATTCCTAATGCTACTTTTTTTTCCCCCCCTCACTTAATGGGTTCAGAATTATACCTCTGTAGAGATATGGATAAATAAATAAGTTTGAAATTATGTACTTCTTTCTTCCTCTTTCTCAAAGATGTTCAAATTTTTCAATATTCTGTAAAGATGGTCAGACTATCATTTAAGCCAATATCCTCCAACACACATTCCAAACTGCTGGAAATGACAAGAGATACAAAAGTAACACACGACTTGGCTGCCATGTCCATTTATTGTATTTGACATACTGACTTCCAGCAATCAGGGTGGCTCAGCAAAGGACAAAAGAAAGTGTCTGGTAGTTCTAAAGGTTGTTCTACAGCCAGATTTCTTCAGCTGAAAGTGCTTTATCCTCTGTTCTAGCATGCTCTGCGACCTGTACTCCCCCAGGGAAGCAGCAATATTCATACAATCAGAGTTCAGATGTTGCATATCCAAAAGCTTTCAAATTATAATGAAATTTGTTAGGCAGGAGATGGCAAATTACTTGAATACACATCAGAAATGTTTAGAATGGTCAAAAATGCAGGTGCAAAATCACATGCTGTATACAAAGTATGTATAAAACCAATCCTGCCTAGGGGAGATCTCTGTGTAGAGCCCTGTGATTAGGTTCCTGCCTAAAACCCCAAAATCTGGGCTTTTAATACTGCATAGCTGAAAAACTTTCTAGAGGACCTAACATACTTGGTATAGATTATCCTCTTATATAGCTCCATAATGGCATAGTCATTTCTGGATATTTGTTTTTGTAAATGTATATACAGTAAATAAAAGAACAAAGCTAGTCTACGGCAGACCTAGGAGTAGTTCAGATCATCCATCAAGCTTCCCAATGAAAAAGGGTGATCTTTCAAAAACAGGCTCACTTTTAACTTGCTTTCAGTGCTATCTCTCTCTCATTGTAATGCACATAACTTATTTCACAACTATAGAAAAACAGAAGAATTTCTTAAAATAAATCCTGAGAGGAGCACAGTAGAAGCCACAGTGTTAGAGCATTCTCAGTAAGCAGAGGTTTAAGTATTGGGTATGGTTTATTAAGAATAGAGCACATAGAGATGCAAAGCATTTGCTCAGCTTAATTTCAAACTACTTTCACAATAGAGAAGACAACACACAACATTATTGCCATTTCTCTATTCTGAAATTATACACTATTTTTCTTTTTCCTCATGGAACTTTACCCTTCTGAAATAGGGAAATGCCGCAGCAATTAAGTACCCTTCCTTTAATTACCAGCATTTCCCTCCAACCCTAGGCACCTTTCAAATGTATTGCACAATGTTTTGGTAAGCAAGAAGACAAAAAAAGAAGGAAAGCAGAGAACAATCATTTTCCACCTTAACATGTACCATGCTTGATGTTCCTCTTAAATCTCACTGTCATTATCAGAATTTCTCAGATGAAAATTGCAGAGAATTTTTGTATGATTTGAAAATAATTTATTTATGCTAATTAATTCTCAAATATTAATTAAACAGTTCAGATCAATAACATCAGAGTAATATATAAACCATAATGGTGGATGTGGTTTTCTTAAGCATGCAGGGTAATTGCTTAATTCTCAACAGTTGCTTGCCTTCCAGAAGCTCCAGCTGAATTTAAATGAACCTGAGAACGAAGGATTTAGCATTTCAGAAAGCATTTTCCATGACGTTTCACAAGTGAGGGGATGAGAGCGTGAGAGGATGTACCAAACTGTCAACAATTAGCCTGGCACATTAATTAATTCATTCCATTTTCACACTATCAGGGCATAGGGAGATTATGATCACAAGTTTAGGGATTTCAGGAAAATTTTCAACATAACAGAGATAAAATAGGATATAGTTGAATCAGAAAAACATGAAAGAACTTTCAAATAACTTGGCCTAAATCTTCTGAGGGAGTCTAAAAGAAGAAAAAAAATCTGTGCAGTTTTAGCTTTGACTCTAATAAAAAGGCTACCAAAATCCTTGCCTGTAGGTAACAGAAAAATAAAGGGTTTTATACTAATATAAAACTGAATTTCTCTTTTTGTATTCACCAAGTCTGTTAGACCTCCTTTTCTTATGTTTTACAAAAAGAAACTTCACAAAATAAGAGTTCTGTATCACTGGGTAATAAAACTTCATTTGGTAACGAAAAATTTTGGTTTCAGTCCAGATCAGTACACATTCGAAACACAGCACAGAATTCACCTAATTTAAACCATAAAATTGATATAAAATTATTTTTATCTATATTTTTAGAAGTAGTTATTTCCTACTTATAGGTTTTATAAATGTTTCCAAACATCTGAAATTAAGAAAAAAAAAACCCTAAAAATTATGTATTAACCTTGGAGAAAAGAAAAGGAGAAGGAATGTAAGACATGGATATATTTAACTATAAAATTATTTTTAGCAAATAAAATATGTAAACCATCAAACAATTTTCATCTTTTCTAAAAGCAAACATGAAACTAGACTCACTATGACTCAATGCATAGAGAAATTAAAAATGTTCATCTTTTCCTACACAATAAATTGTTAGGGAAAATCAGTAATATTTAATTAACATCCACAAAATTTCAAAATTAATCCTAGCCCTAAACTTCCAACAAGCATTTAATCCATAAGTATTGGGTTGTTGGTTTTGGTTTTTTTTTTTTCTCTAAGCTCCTTCCAAACAGATAAAGAAGACACAGACTGAAGTTTATAATGATGTCTAACTCACTGAGTGACTACAGAAAAAGAAGGTTCTCACTATACATATTCACAGAAAAACAAAATCATCCACAAAAAAACCAAAAAATGTGCTATACACCAAGTACAACTGAGACCATCAGTTCCTTCAGAAAGCAGAGAAAAGTGATAGATTCCTCCTCTAAAAAAATCTCCTGGTAAAGACAACTCGCCAGTGGGAATCACCTTGGCTGATTTCCCATTTGCCTAAGGAAATTCAAACCTGTGTCTCTAAAGAGCATCTAAGTATCAGGAAAGAGCTGAAGAATCACCGAAGGCAAAAATGAGGTTTTCATATGTCTGTGCAAAAAAATATTATTAAATATTTACTTGCAAAAATGTGACTGAACAAATTACTGATAAACTCCTATGAATGAGATGATCCAAACACGTACTCACAGAGATGTATCAAAAAAGAGGCCAAAATGTTTCAGCTGCTAAGGCAGTACTTCTGGACACAAGGAAAAAATTAAGATGCTTAGATAAATTTTATAGAAAATAGATGAGAAAATATTTTATTTCTTTTCTTTTTTAAACTGCCATACCAGAGTTGGATGCTATCTTTACTCAGAGACGAAATAATCCATTCAAGATCTACACCTATTCTAGATGAAACAGAACAAATATATATATTGCATATATATAAATAAACATTCATCCATACACACAATCATATACTAATGCTACATGAAGCAGCAAACAGCAATTATGGATTTCTCAGTGACGTACCTCAGTGCCTCTGGGACTATCATCTCACATCCTGCATGTATTTTACAATTAGATTTTTGGGTGTATGCATTAGTCCAAAAGATCTAACAGTTGTGGGATTTTTAATGTAAATGCCATGAAGAGATTACGTGCAAAACATTCCAACAGTGCAAAAAATGGTAAGTTTCTTATGATTAAAAAGAGAAGTAGTTTTCATTACAATGAAACAAAGCAAACTAACCTGTCTTTATTCCACATACTGTGAATTCCTGCCATGACATCTGACTAAGCAAATATAGAGAGATTTGCCCAGATCTGTAGTATCAATCAACTGAACTGTTATTGGTAAAGAACCCATACTCAACCAATGTGTTGTGGTGGAAATTTTTCTGGAAATTATGGCTTATGGCATCCTTCACTTTACAAGGAAGTTACGAACGCTGCCAACTCCCATTATTTTGGAGAAAATTCCTTCACTCAAATAGCCCTTCAAGAACCAGGATGAAACAGAAACTATTAGGTGAAGGATGATCCTCACAATACTATTCTTAGAATAATATACAATAAAATACAAATAATACACAACAAAAGTTTATCACAGAACTCTGTTATGCCTTATATGTTTTTTTGAAATATGAATATATAAAACTAAAGCAACACTAGCTATATGGATAAAAAGTGGCAACTGCAAAAGATAATACCATATAGCACCTATTTTTCTTAAAAAAGAAGTCTGGAAAGAGAGAGAGACAATACCATTTGTGTACAGACTGAGTATGTGAGAAGATGACATCTGGGTCAGGCAGAAATTATCAGTTTTCTTCCAAACTTGTTTGCAACCCTATCTCCATTGCATCTTGGCTATCAAGGAGGCACCAGTGGGTAACTGTGTATGAGGTGGGGAAGAAGGCTGGAACTGAGTTGCAGACCCGAGATTTGGAATCAGAGATTTCAACCACATCTGTAGGCAATCTACACGGAGCAGCTGCCTGACACTCTTAAGGAAAATGGTAAAGGAGCAGACAAAAAGCGGGGTTTTTTGAGTTATGAAGAACAATCTGCACTCAGTGGAAGAACTGAGATAAGATCTAAAAGTACATCCTCAGAACAATGTAGTTCCTTCTACTCCAGCAACTAAAAGCTCCTGGCAAACTCTTCAACAGCTCACAAGCATTATGATACATTTACCTATTTTTCTATAATAATACTTTGTAGAAAATTCTTTAGCCTGGCCTTTTGTTGTCCTTCTGTATCTCAGAAAACCTCTCCTAAGAAGACAGGCTGAGAGAGTTGGGGTTGTTCAAGAGAAGAGAAGGCTTTGGGGAGACCTTATAGCACCTTTCAGTCCCTAAAGGGGGCTGATGAGAAAGCTAGTGAGGGACTTTTTACAAGGGCAGGTAGAGATAGGACAAGGTGTAACAGCCTTAAACTGAACAAGAGTATGTTTAGGATAGGTATTAGGAAGTTCATAGTGAGGACGGTGAGGCTGGAACAGGTTGGCTGTTCTGTGGGCTGTGGAACAGGTTGCCCACAGACATTGCCAATGCCCCATCCCTGGCAGTTTTCAAGAGCTCTGAGCAACCTGATCCAGCAGAAGGCAGGGGTCCTGGAACTAGATGATCATCCTGCCCAAACTATTAGATGATACTATTTTTCCCTGAATCTGAACACTAGTTTATCCTTCTTAAGATACTACACCAAAATTTATGAAAGAACATCAAGCGCACATAAAAAGACACATTTGAACAAATGGCAAGTATTGAACTAGAAAAAAAAATACTCAAGATCCTTAACTTTAAAGAAGTGGAAGTCACAAAGAAATTAAAGACATGGCAACTGATCAAATAATGTTTTCAGGATAAACTACATATTTCAAGAGAGTTTCCAGGATGACACTGATCACTTTGACTACAGAATTCACAATTATGAAGAAACAAAACCATTAAAAATAGTTTGGGGTTTTTAGATGCACTAAAAATCTCACTTCATTCCTAGTTAAAAAAGCAGTCTGGAATTTTATGCTTCTATTACTGCATAAAATACTACAAACCTGACTTTAAAGCAACCACTGTTTTCCACAGCATCATGACCATATGTGGATTTCTTTGCAATGTATCCAATGTATCTCATAGATATGTGATAAGATGCTTTCTACCTTACTAACATCACTAAAGAATGCATGGATCTTATTTGTCTTTCTACTCCACACCAATGCCATAAAGCAAAACTCTTGCTTCCCCACACTTCAGTTTCTCTTGAATCCCAGATAAGCAGAATATGAGGGACTCCAAGGAAAAAGGAACGCGCATAAGCCTATGCTTAATATGATTTTAAAAAATCTCCAGGTACTGTGATAAGAGTTCTGTTTCATCTCAAGCACTCACTTATAAGTACATTACACTAATTTAGTGCTAATTCACAGAGGGTGAGTCTCAGTCTCAGGAAGAACAGGAACTGAAGGACTGGTTTCCGAGTAGCAGTTATGATTTTCCTTGGCACAACAGCAGACAATTTCAGGTTTCTTCTAGTTTTGTATCAGACATAGGCCAACACTCACCTAAAGCCACAGGTCTTTATCTCCTGATTATGGCTACAACAGGCTATGGAGGTGCCTTAAAATGCCTGATTCTGTCCCAAGCAGCAGAATGGCTCCTAACAGCTTGAGCAACAGAGAGGAAGAGGCTGAACTCCATCTACAAACACTCTCTGTACTTTGTCCTTTCTCCTAGAGCAGTTAAGCTGTTCAATTTTATAACTCGCTTTTCTGCTTTACTGATAGTAAACACAGATATGCAAGAGCAAGAAAAATCCAACTATGCATATTTTGAAGATTTATGCATTTATATGTACGTTGTGCCAACACACAGACTCCACAACATAGATGTCAAAAGTCATTATATTCCAATACTGAGAATACAGAAAACATGGTTCCTCAGAGAAAAACAGGATATATACAAGGACATTTTTGCATCTTTTTATATAGAGGGTTTTTAACTTTGCTACACAGTATTTTACTCCTACCATACCAACACACTTGAAGAGAACCAATAATTTATTAAGAAAATGGAAGCTTTTGACTCAAAATCTATCCTAACAACTGCAATTCTCTATTGTCTAACTGTCTCCTGTATTTTCCTAGCTGGTGTAAATACAACAACCAGTTCTTCTGGATATGTTGAAAGAAGGAAGAAAAGCTGTAGCCCTCTACAAGACACCAAAAAATTAACAGTCTCTTGACAAAAGAGTTGCCATTGTGTATGGAGCAGTGCAGGGAGGGGTAGAATAATACTCCTTTTATTCCGCCCCACCACGCTGGCCACATAAATGGGAACAAGACATGATCTAGTGTTTGAAATTAATCTCCACCCATAAAGTCTCTTAAAACACCACATTTGGTCTTTTCTTCTTTAGATTTGTACAAAATATTTCAACATAAGCCACTATTTTCAGCATCCTAAAAAAGAGAATGTAAGAGAGAAAAGGAAAAAAAAAGAGGAATCATTCCTTTCAAGAGACTTCCATGACATATGGTTTCCATTTATTAAAAAGAACATTTCACAAATAATGGAAATAGAATTATGTTGAAATGTAATTTTCAATTAATTACTTTTTAAATTATGTTGTCTGATCTCCAGTTGGTGCCAAAAATATAATCAGCTTTCATCTACTGACAGTAATTGCTCTGGGTTATTTTTGGGGGGTTGGGTAAGTTCCTTTAACTGATAAATTCTTTTAAAACTATTTATATTGACCCAAGATGTGAAAAATGAACTGTTGAATAAGAGTAGACATTACAGGGCCTTGATTCACACATAGTGCTATGACAACAATGGCAAACACTAAAGTGGGTGCATTAGTGACAATGACGTGATTAGCTGTGAATACCAGTGCTAAAGCATTCCCACAAAAGTCAAAGTCTTGAAGATTCATTGACTATCACATTTCAAAACCTGACATGGCCAAAAGATGTGATAAAAAATAGTGGAGAAACTATATACAGAGGATTAACAAGCTAAAACCCATGAATCGCATGAGAATGCCTAAGTTCTTGGTATTTAAAATGTATTTTGAATGTTCATAGGGGAGAAATTCAAATCAAATTTGGAGTTCCTCATGAGGACTAGCTTTGGGCATCGGGGTAAAATTTGGTTTAAATTCAAAGTCCTTAGCATTTTCTGATCTAAGCATCCCATTTAATACAAGTTTTACATAATTAATTTAGAAAATTCTGATTACCAAATAAAATTATTTCTTAGCTATATCAGCATTCAAATTCATATTTATTGATATGAATGTTTAAAAAACATTTAAAAACCCACATGCTCTCACAGGCTTCTCCTACCAAATACTCCATATGGACAAATAACATTTGGATAATACCAAACACAGACTTAAACTGCCAAAATTTTCCCCCAGCTCTTCAAGGAAGTAAGCTCAACAAAACATCTAAAATGGAAATGGGAAAACTCAGTTTTTATACAATAATTAGATTTTTAAGCATAACATTCTCATGTTATTAGAATAAATTGATACTAATTACCAAAATAAGTCTGTAATGTACTCACCAGCTACTGCAGTCTCATTCTAATCTCACATGCAGGTCAGAAAAAACCCCCAACATTTCTTTTATCAGCAGGTTTTCCTTAATACATAATTCTATATGTGCAGAAGTTTATACATCCTTAAGTACTACACACGTAAGTATTTGTATTTAATACTTTTACTAAATATTTACTATACAGAGGTGGAGTTTTTAAGAAGAGTGATAAATCACGTACTTTTAGAAGGCCCTTGTAGAAGATTATCATTCAGAGTCTACTTGAAATTATTACATATCAAACAAAGTAGGTAGTTTGCATTCTGTCCCAGAAGAATTGGTCAGGAAAAATGGGGTAAGTGGCATAGCTTCAGACAAAAGCCAAATAAAAAAGCAGAATTAATGAATCTCTGAAAATCTCTCTCAGTTATGGCAAAAAGTTCTGGTTGAAACAATTTATCTGCATATGAAAATTGCACAAAAACCTAGTCATGGACAAATGTGTCTGAATTGGCATTTCCATAATGTGCCTAAAATTAAGAAAAATAATTTTTGTATGCATGTTCTAAGGCAATGGTATTCTCACGTATTTTACCTGTAATGACTCTGTCTGTGGATTGCAAATTTGTGGAGGTTATTTCAGCTACATTTTTTAAAAATACTTGCTGCAACACTTCTAGTAAGAAAAGTAATATGTGAAATGTCATGTTACTTGTTATTGTTCATCCCTCTCTCTTTAAAGTTTTAAAGAATATAAAATTAATAAACTTTCACTTCACAAATAAACGGTTTGCTGAGATTTAACACAATCTAACCCTAACTGGAACCTTCACTTGGAATAATAACACACGCCAATAGAAAAAAATGTTTAAAATGTCCTGTTCCATTTGTCAACAAGTTACATCCACTTTATATTAAGTGAATGTACAGATTTGAGTAAAAGTGGAGCTATAATAATTGACCTACGTTTGACTTTTTCCTCACCAGTATTTAAAAGCATAACTTAGAAAGAATTAAAAGGATATGAGCAGTGGCATCTGCTCAATTACACATGGATACATTCATGATACATATATATCAATATCTCTATTGCACAAGAAGACTTCAAGAGATTTCCATTTGTTGATTAATACCTGCAATAAATTATGACTGAAAGTATTTTTCCTATATTTTGTTTTCCTGTGCATTTTCATAAACATTATCTAGATGCTACCATGCAGGTGAATCAAGCATAGGTGAATGCAACACAATAAAAAACACAAAACATAATATATACTGCTCTTCATAATGAAAACAAACCAGTAACACCCTGCCCATCATATTAGTCTGCCTCAAGCTCTTTAAGTTGTCTTTTTTAACACGTGACACGTAAATTGAAGTCATAATGGACTCATAAAGTTTAAACATAAGGTACTGTGCAATACAATAATGTAAAGGAAAAAAAGGATAAAAATAAGTTCATAAGACAGAGAAGCATATCAAAAGGAGAGGAGGAATCAAAGAGGGAGATTAGCACTGGTAGCGCAGACTGACAAAAGGACATAGAGAGAGACAAGTAAAGATAATAAGAAATGTTCAAAATGGAATGGTTTTGCAGCAGAAATTGACTATCTGAAATATTTTACACCTCAATGCCCTCAACACACTCCACAGAAATCAGGCTCACAGCCAGACTGCCAACATCTCTGTCTGGCAGGCTTCCCAACTCTCAAGGTATCCAGAAAGCTTTCCCCAGAAATTTTGCCCATGAAGCCAGAAAAACGGAGTACCCAGTGTCTGAAACCTAGAGTTTATTGCTGGTGCAATACCTCTTGTACACAAGATACTGCATTCTTTTCTTTTGTAGCTAGAAAGATACAGTTTAATTCTTACATGTGATGGACAGGCTTCTCCTCCATTATACATGCTACAGTTCTGCACATCCTACTAATGTTCTGTAAATTAGTTCCAATTTGAGTTCACTTCATACCACCATTTGGACAAAAGTAGAAAGACGTGACTTCTCCAGTAACTTCTTTTATAGAAAATTAAATCTTCCTATCTGTAGTAGCAATATTTCACTTAATATATTATAATAAAGCAAGATTTTTACAGTAATTTAATATATTGTCACATCAAAGAACATAGCTGAGGCAGAGAACACAACATATCCTTTCCAACCATATTCCTGTGTGCTTGAAATTTTAACTACTTTTCTGCTTACATCAATGGGCCTAAGATACTACCTCTTTTTACAAGTTTTGTCTTCTTTCCAGACTGCCATGGCCACAAGAACACTATTACAACATCCCAGTAACATCCTTTTCCTCTTTATAACTAAACCACAATGATACTTTGCATTCATCTTGTGACCAACTACATACACATCAATTTATCTGACAATGCCAGCTGGACTAGGGTACACTACACTCTACTCTGCACATGTGCATCTCATTCCATTTACTACAGTCCATTACATCACCAAGCTTTTTCAGTGTGATATTAATTCCCAAATTTCATTTAGTTTGTTGATTTTATTATTATTCACCTACTCATTTGACAGAGTAATTAGCTAAATACCGATGAGATTACACTCAAGATTGGTCACAGACACACTGTTTTAATGTTGAAACCTCTTTCAGGACCCTCTGAAGTCACTCTGTTAACTTATTAAAAAAATAAGTAACAATGGTCATCTGAAGCAAGTTCTGTTGTGAATGGGGAGTTCTGCTCTTACTAACACACCTCCAAAAGCTTAACTAGCCTCTGACCAGTTAAGTGAGGGGTTCCTACAAAACTAATTCTTTCAATCTCTTAACTTTCTTATTGTTCTCATGTTCTGGCTGCCTCTTCCCAGAACAGCAGAGCTGGAGCTTTTTAACACCGTTGTGTTATGAAGAAAGAATAACTAGGTCACTTAAAAATGAGTCCATTTGATTAATTTGATTAGTCCTTCTTCCCTTTATTTTTTTTTCCCATTTTACTTTTGTAACTGGTTTTAGGCTACTGAAGTCTCTTAGATGTAGCTTCTTGGGTTGATGATCAGCATTTTAACCATTTCTCTTGCAATTGCTGTAAAGTCACAGTCACTTAAAGCACAGTATAAGCCTTATTCAAATTATTAAATCTGCAATTTTAAGCCTGCTACATAAAGATGCTATTATATGGTTACAGAAATCAGTATTTAATATTTTTCCTGAGATATGTTCTTATCATTTCAGAATAATACAGACCATTATGAGTTCTCACAGTAAAACGAAATTTCTGTGACAAGTATGGAACAAGTCAATTACTTGCTCTTAACTTATTTCTCATATTCAACCCAATTAATGTTAGTAAAATTATGTACTGTGAATGACAAAACTGAAATTCGCATAGTGAAAAAATCTGCCAGCAGAAAAGGAATGCATTCTGGTTTCAGATTTAAGTATTGCTCTATTATATGAAAGAACAGCCACATGCAGTATTTATTAATAAGTACATCTCAGTGGAAGTCTACCAAATAAAATATACTGCACCTATGCATAAAGAAAGAAAAAAAAATTACATTACTTACTTGATTAAGTATATCTTGTTTCTGTAACACATGCAAGGAAAGAAAGAACATACATACATTAGTGCAGTGTTGTAACACTTAAGCTCTGTTTTTATCATAGAAATATTTTTAGTGAAAGGTTAGTGATTTAGACAAGCAGGTTTAAGACTAGATTAGATGGACTATCCCATTTTCTTGCATTAGCATATAAGTAAAGAAAACGGTTCTAAGTCAGCTTTCTAGTTTTTATTAGACAGTGCAAGCAATTTATTTCTAAACATGCAATGACAGATAACCAAGAAACATAAATAGATATGATGTTAGTCTTTCTTCCAGATGTACTTTAACAAAAGCATAAAAAATTGTTACCAGGAAGAGCTGTAAATAAAACTGAATTCAGTTATCAGAACTGAATATTCTAAATTCCAAGTGGGAAGGTGATGGAAATGATCCTCAGTGCCACCACATGGCACATACAAGAGCACCAGGGGATCAGGCCAGGCCTGCAGGACTTTGATAAAGGCAGATCCTGCTTGACTCCTTGGTCCTTGACACCTAAACTCCTTCTACGACAAGGTGACCCACTTAGTAGATGAGGATATCATCTACCTGGACTTCTGTAGAATCCTTATCATTAAGGTTGGAAAAGACCTCTAAGGTCTTTAGTGTAGCATTAACACGGCATCCTCCTGCAGAAACTGTCTGCTCATGGCTTGGACAGGTGCATCTTTTGCTGACTAATAGACTGGCCAGGTGGCTGGGCCTATGGAGTGATGGTCAGTGGAGCTATACCCAGTTAGCAGCCACTCAGAAGTGGTGTTTCCCAGGACTCACCAAGCCCTGTATAATACCTTTATCAATGATCTGGACAAAGGCATAACTTGCACCTTGGTCAGTCTGAAGATGATGCCTTGTTGGGCAAGAGCTTTGATTTCCTACTTGAGGGTAGGAAGGCTCTGCATAGGTATCTGGCCAGGCTGGATCACTGGGCTAGGGTCAGTGATAGGAGGTTCAACAAGGCCAAGTGCTGGGTGGTGCACTTGCAGTGAGCCCAGGCAGCTCCACAGACAGAGGGAAAATTGTGTGGAAAGCTGCCCAGCAGAAAAGGAGCTGGGGGTGCTGGCTGACAGCCAGCTGAACGTAGTCCAGCATATGCCCAGGTGGCTAAGAAATCCAATGGACTCCTCCATAAACAAAAACTCACTCAAAAAGGATGACAACACTAGGATTACTGCACACAATGTGTACTGTGTACTTGCTGCCCATTTAGACACTTCTGTCCTTAGCTCTATCTGCTTTCCTAATTTTTGCCAACCTATTCAACCTCCCCTCAAAGTGAAATGGATGAAATTAATTAACATAAATAGATCTCAAATGATGAAAAAATATTCATCAACTGCAGCTTTCCAAGAGGCTGGTCTTAGACTATCTGTGTCTTTTACCATGTATAAAATCCATTCTTAATTATCATTTTGATATTGACTTAGAGAGGAACATGAAAGGGCAGGTGTTCAGTAGCATTCGTGGAAATTTTAGGCACCTCCCTTACACTGAAAGCAGAGGGTAAAGTTCCATAAATGAACTCCTTATAACAGATAGCCTTCTGATAATTATATACACCTCTTCCCCAATCCCAAAATCCACTCACTTAACAAGATATAAAATAATGTAAAAACAAACCAGATTATTCAGGTAGCAAATTTTGAATATCAGTGACTTTTCTTTTGCTATTTCCATTCCATTAGATTAGCTTGTGATAAAAAAAACTGCACTGTAGAGCCAATGGAGTGGAAGAAGCTCCTGAACCCTTTAAATATATAAGTAAATAGTTAAGTAAATATATCACTCTGCTGAATTTGTCATAGGTCTATGACCCATGTTTATTCATAAAAAACTGGCATCATCTTCTGGCAGAATAAGACTTAAACCATTTGGAGTGTTTATAAGATAATGATCTAGGAAAGAGAAGTTAAATGAAAATATGATGGTATCCTCTACAAAACAAAAAAGCAAAACAGAAGTGCTGCCCAGAATATATGGAAACAAATAGCTGCACTAAGATTGATGCCAGCTGGATCAGCTAATTTTTGTTATCTCATTTACTTAAACCCAATTCACAGAGACCTCATCCAACCACACAGAATCAACTTACAAATCATTCTGTAAAGAGTTTATCCGCACAGCAGGCTGAATGTATGCCAAAAATACAGACACACCTGTGCAAAGGCAGTTCTTGTCAGAATAGAATATTCACTCAGTGCCAGAGGAAATTTCAGCCACTTTGCTTCCAGTGCAGCAGCCTGTAGCATGAACCTTGAGCTAACAAATCTCACTACATCCAAAGCAGCTTTGTTGCTAGCTATGTTTTCTTTATGTTGCACTGCCTGAAGTCTAAGTGCTGAGCAGCAAAGTACAAAAGCTGTCAGGATTAGCCTAGGTCCAGTATTGACCCAGGAGTAGTGAATAGCTTGATTCCTGCTGAAGACATTGAAGTCATCACAGGGTGTCTGTACTGAATTCCTTCTTTCCCTACCCTCCTCCTGTCCTGCTCCCTGCCCTGAGCACTCCACTGCTCTGGATGTTACAATACACTGGTAGAATTTTGCAAAAAAACAGCTGTGAAATGAAGCACAGGGAGACACCATGCAGAGTCACAGACTTGTCTCAAGACCAACTGTGCTTATTAATTCCAGCTTTGCACAGGTTTTGCCAATTCACCCGGCTTCAGTCAGAGCAGTTTTCCTGAGTACCCATCTTGCCGTAACTCAACTTGTATGTAGCCCCAAATTAGAAGGATGACTGCTAAAAGAGACTAATCACATCAGGTAATCATGTTTATATACAATTGATAATTTGAAAATATGTTACCTGTATGGCAACATATTATTCAAATACACATAAAATGCAGTTATTTTTTACTTTAACAGGGTACACTTCAGTTAACTGAACATGCTGCATGGTGACTGAAAATAAGTGAAGAATTAGAAGAAAAGACTACATAATAGTTATATAATATAATCTCTATAATAGATTAAGACCATTTTATCAATTCACATTTTTCCTAAAAAAAAGAACAAAACCAAAAGTACGTCTATAGGCTAACAAAAAGCAGGTAAGAGAGGTCCTACAGCCTGTGGATGATCACAGCATTCCCATCCATTTATATTCTCTGAATGTACTTAACTAGAAACCTGGAAATTTAAGATGATAATTTACAGGATCAAGTCATACTATTTTACTGAATTATTAATCTTTTTTCCTCAGAAACTGACTAAAATGACAAGCGTTATGCCTGGCCAAGTTTAAAGCATCAAATGATTTTTCAATACTTAATAAGCTGTAACTCATTGTATGTTGTCAATACCTTTTGCATTTTACATCCTGAAATGTTAGATCAAGTAATTTTCATAATGGTTAGCACATGTTTCTGTCCTTAATTTCACATAATATGAACACAGTCAGAAATACTACTATTAGAAACATTACTGAAACAGGTTTTTATTTAGCTACGTTCAGAATCACACTATTAGGATGTGCTAAGCAAATGCAAATTTCAATTGAGGATAAGAAAAGAAAACAATCTGGCTTTTTCTTCCAGCCAAATCAGAATACTTTGTCTAGTGGTGAATCTGTAGTGACAATGTGCATACACAGCTTTTTTTCAGCTGAATTCTTTGTTTCATAACATCACAAAATCCCACTACCAGAAACAATACAAGGGAAACAGAATTTAAAAAGAAATCGTAATGGACAATTAAATGGACGATTTCAAAACTTCTGTAAGTTTTGAAATTATGCTTAACATTTCCAATCTTCAGAAACTTGAAAACCATATTAATCTTATCATAAGGGTTGTGGAGGTGTTTTGAGTGCTTGGTTTTTATTTGGAGAGGGTAGGGGGAGGATCTGTGTGCTGATTTTGTCTGGGATAGAATTAATTTTGTTCACAGTAGCTTGCATGGAGCTATGTTTTGGATTTGTGCTGAAAACAGTGTTCATAACAGAGGGATATTTTAGTCATTTACACAGAGTCATTACCTTTTCTCACCAGCCCACCTGCAAGGCAGCTGAAGGTGCATAAGAATTTTGGGAGGGGCACAGCTGGGATAACTGACCCAACTGACTGTAGAGATATTCCAGATCATATGGCATCCTGGTTTTTTGCTTTCCAAACACTTTCAAATATCCCAAACACCTGATTTATAAATAAACTTTTATTTCAAATGCTTAGAATGGCTGCAGAATTTGCAAATTGTCCCCATCATTTCTGGTCATTAAGAAACAAGAAGAATTACCCCTTCAGGATTATATTTTGCTAACACACCACTGCCATGGAATTCTTCTAAGACATCCTTAATTTTCTTGGTGGAATCTGGATAAAAAAAAATAAAGAGAGAGAAATTGAAAATACAGAACACTGATTTACATAATACAAACTGTAATTAAAAAAACAACAATCAAAACTGCTAATAGCTTGTCACAATACACATTAGTAATTTTCTGTAGCTGTATGAGAGCTGTGGGCACAAAGAAAATGAGAACATACTTTACCTTCTTAACAAGTTCTGTAAAAACCAGCAAGTAAACACAAAATGCTCAGAAACAAACACTCTTTGATCTAATTCTTAACTATAAAATACCATATTTTTGAAGAATTTTTTTTTCAGGACTATTTCAAGTCACTTTTCTTGTCCTTGAGTCAACCACAAAACACAATAATTTCCACCAGCACTACAAAATCTCCTTTGGCAGAGCTGCCAGTGAGCAGAGGAGCTGGACACTCAAGATATCAAGATAAATGGGAACCTTCCAGTAAAAAACTCTTCAGTGGTCTTGTCACAGATAACAAATGTTGTTCTCAAAACCTCAATTTTTGCAGAATGCTCAGGTATTCTAAAAACTATCAGCTTCAGTAACTTTCGTCTAACAGAATTGTGCAAATCCCTGCAGTTCAGAATCAGGTAGGTATAATTTTTCCAATTTAACTATGTGCAGAATAACAAAGCAATTATTTCAGTAAGTTGCCATTACATAAAACCCTTGAACTCAGATTCACTTAGAACTCATCATGCACATAAACCATCTTTTCCACACTAAATATCTCAGCAATAGAAGAAAAATAACTCTAACTCTTTAAAATGCAGTAGTTGAGTGCACAATGGTCAAACATGCATCATGGGCACAACACCATGAACTAGTAATGAGTACCAATGCAGTGAATAAGAAATTAGGTGAACTTTGCATCTGTAATTTTATTTCTACCTGGAAGGAAAATAGAGAAGCAAAGAGTGAACCAAGAACAGGACTCTCTAGTGCAATTATTTTGGAACTGAATATTACAAGCATTAGGACCTAATATGGCTTTTATTAATTAAATCAACAAAATACAGCATTCTAATAGTTCTTAGACTTGAAAGAAATTCAGCATCTTAAACCTGACTCCAAAACATACATTTAGCAAATTATGTGACCTGAAAGGAGAAAATGTAGTAGCCAAGGATTTGAACAATAGTTATGTAACAGTTCTGTAACAGTTCATAGCAGCTATAAACAGGTTGCAATACTAAAATTCAGTTTTAAGAGGCATTGGAGGAGGTGTTTCCCTCCCACTCTCATACACAGTTTACACAGTAATAAGAATGGCTTTTCCCAAGGTTTTTTGCTCACTGAATTTTCTTAAATAAAGAACCTGAGACTACGTGTGGCCTCAATAAAATTGTTTGTTTTCACTAATTGGATGTATTTCAATGTTACTGTCAACTATAAGCAATGGAGTTTAGCAGATCTCTCAGGAAGTCAATGAAAATATTTACTTGATAAAATAATCTATAATCTTATTGCTGCATCATTTGAATTACAACAAAAAAAATCACAATTTTATGTTAGAAAAAAACAATAAAAAGAATAAATAAATAAACATGTTAAGCAACAAATTTTATTATCAGCTCTAATTAGAAGCTGATAGGTTAGACACTTACTGACTGGGACAAGCACACAAATTCATGACTGACAATATTTTATTTGGTTTCTATTATTTTAATATGTTTTCAGTACTCATATGCATAGTTGTATATAAAAATCATTGCATCTTACGATAATGATGTCAGTAACTACAAAAGCAGCAGTGTGAGATGAGGAGATACATGACAGAGGTTATTGAGCCTCATCCAAAAAAAGGATGCTTCTGGACTTTGGAGGAAAGTTTAAACACACATCAAATAGAAGGACAGCAAGGTCTCCTCACACATATTTTATTGTCTGAATTAAAAAACACATAAATAAAATAGAAATGGATGGCCTTCTAGAGGTTTTAAAACAATGTCTTGAGGTTTTCTTTCAGCAATGACTGTGTTTTCATCTCACATTTTGCCAGATAGTCTATTCATATTTAAATTGGTATTAAACCTATGCAACTGTAATTAAAAGCAAAACCTATGTTATGTTACTTATTGAAATTAAATTCTTGCTTTCCATTTTTTTTCACACTTTTCTTTGTCAAGTATCAAGATAGAAAATATGTTCTATTGCAACAATGTCGTAGGGTTTCCTCCCAAATTTGCCCTAAACCAGCACAAACAACATAACTCTTCACATTTTCCATGCATGAGCTTAAAACAGTCACATCCAAAAGCATTGCCTTCGTGTTCGAAATTACAGTCAAGAAAATAAAGGTCTGCAGATGTATATTCTGTTTTAGTCGTCCAGCAAAACTTCTGGAAAGATTTCCACACTCAGGTCAGGAGCTGTAATTATTTTGAGTACTACAGCCAAGACAGCATCATGTCTTCAATCTTTTGCTCACAGTCATTCAATCATTTTTTTCAGTTCATGTGACAGTATCCAAGCTAGAATAGAGATCTTTCAAGATGAACAAAATGACATATCGATATTTTAAGAATGCCAACACACATCTTCTGCCTGCATACTCCTTAACAGCACTGACAACCCTCAGAAAAAATTAATTCTTCTTCCTCACCCTCGAGTAGGCAAACTAATATTGGGAAAATGTTCCAGCTTTAATAAGTTGTCCTAAAGGAATATGAAGAATAAAATCAATTTCTACTCTTTTTCAGAAATCACATTCTTTAAAAAAACAAAACCAAAATAAAACAAAAACAACAAAACAAACAAACAAACAAAAACACCACAAAACACTGTCCTAGAAAGCTGGATGGAATAGAAACTCCAATAAAATCCCATTATCAATCCCATTTAAAAAATAGTCACACATGTTTTTTGTCAAAAAATAAGTCAAAAAAATTCCAGAAAATATACACAGAAGTAACTAGAAATTTTTCCAAAGGTTGTTTTTTCTAAAATAGGAAATAAATAGGAAGTAAAAATAATGGCATGGATTTCTTTACAGTTTTGTCTGATCCAAATCACATAAATAATCACTGTAAAATGCTGTGTAACACATTTGTTTGTGTAAACACAAACATCAGAACAAAACCTGCATTCTCTCTGTTTCCTAAAAGCACAGATGTTCTGCATACCTTAGCATCTTAGCACTTCAGTGCAATTTCAGTAGATTTGTAAGTACCACTCATGTTAAAACACAAATATGGTTTTAAACTCTGTTGGAACACTCTTAGCTGCTTTTAAAATCAAGGACAAATTCCTTCTTTGTCTAAGTCTCTGCATTCCAAGCTCTCCTCAAGAGAGACCGTTTCTAAATACATGTATATATAGTATATAGCCTGTCATGGCAGTGCTTAAATCCCATGCTATCTGCAAAGTTATAGCTGGCACAGTACAAATTTAATCTAGCTTGAAATACAATGTTTGTGCCATGAAAAATCTCTCTTTCCTTTGCTTTTACAATTTTGTTATTTTTATTATCTGCTAGGGGAGTGCTTTGGATATTCAGTCAAAATATAGAAGACCTTCAATTCTGTCCCCTGCCTGAATTGATTTCAACTCCTACTGTTCAACCCATCTTCTGCTGCAGTTTGCATTTAGTCAAGAGGGTGGAAGAAGAAAAAGGGAAACTGCGGCCCAAGATTCAGAGCTTGTCTTGGATGAGGTGAGATGTCATTTCCTACCTCATGCCCCAGTGAATTTGGGACAGAATAAATAGGCAAGGCATGGCGTGGAAGACTGCTAACTGAAAAGCTATCCCATATATTACAAGTATACGGGAGAAAAGTAGCTGGATTCTACACCATGCTGTAGAAATTCTGTTTTAAATTAAGGCTCCAAGATGATAAAGATACAACTTGGAATAAGGTTATATTGTTTTAGAATAAAGGCAAAGGAAAAAAACCCAATTAAAATAATGACACTAGAAATATGAAACCTGCATATATAAAAGCAAAAGTATCAAAGTGTCTGATTTTTTCTTAACTATCTTTCAGTCCTGACAAAGATACTTTTTATAACTGAAGACAAATTTACATACTAAGTTCAAAATCATTTGAGGTTTAGCCCACATTAAAAATTATTATTCATTTTTTGAAGTGACTCAACTTCAGATGAAGAAAATTGAGCACTCAGTTGAGACTGGAATTTTGTGTACTGTTTCTCCCATAATCAGAAAAAACAGAACAGAAGTGTGTGCCCAGATCACACACTTCTCCTATATTTTCTCCTCATCCTCACAGAATAATTCTTCAAAAGAATTTTTTCCTTGAAAAAGAGACTCATAAGACAACTTATGTGAAACTTACATGCTATATACACAGAAATGTTTTTCAATTTAAAAGGAAATAAACATTAGAAAAAATTATTCCACTATGAGTTATAATTCTCAACAGAAAGTCATAACAACCTGCATGTTTATTGGGCCATAACTAATTTTAACATCTACAATAATGTGTAGAGTAATAACCACTTTCTACCTCCATATGCCTTTTGCAAACTTACTACAATATGAAACACATCACAGCATACAAAAAATATATAAAAGCTTCACAGAGGTTTTTTATACATCTTATTATGAGTTAAAAAAGCAAAGGACCCAACCGTATACATACAATTTTCTGCATGCCAGCAAAGCCCAGCTCAAACTCAAAAGCTCTTTTGACAGATAAACTAAAGAAAATCACTGAGATCCAGCAATCAGTTGCTATTTTAATATTTATACAGGTTCTTATTCTATGGACTTTCTTTTGTGGATGCAACACTACACTAAATTTACATGCACAACTTCTTTTTTTTTTTTTTTTTTTTTTTTTTTTTTTTTTTTTTGCCTAGTTCCTTCTATTCAGATAATTGGACAATGCTTTTTACTCCAGCTATAGCTGTGCTTAATCTAAAGCTTTACTGGTCTAGAAATTCCAGTATATTTAAAAGGCCAAGGCTGCCAACAAGCCTGTTGCAGCACCATCGAGTAAAAACTGTTCATCTTTCCACAAAAAGGTTGCTTCAGTGAGGGCATCAAGCATTACTCAGGGTTGCAGCATGTCGGTGTTGGTAAGAGATGCCCACTGGTTGTTACTGAACTTGCAGAGGGCAGCGCCTTACACGTCCTCTGCTGCCCAGGGGCTGCAGGCTCACTGCCAGAGCCTTCAATATAGGTCACGTCTCAGTTTCGGTTCATAACTCGTAAGTGGTCTTTTGATGCAAATTTCACAAAGGAAACAAACATTTAAAATATTGAATAGGATAAACACTTGATTTTGGCTTTCTTGTAATGAGAATTTAAAACCTATTGTGGCCTTGCAGAGTGGCCAAGAAGAGAAGGCAATCACTGTCTACTGGTCTAAAGGAGAACTCTCCAAACCTGCTGCTACCAATGGTTTGGGTAACACTCTGTAATCAGAAGAATTGAACTCCACCCTCCAAATTACATTCTCATTGAATTCTATGACAATAAGTGTTGCTTTCTCCTGCTTTTCTTCCTGCCCGGCTAGCAGCTGTAGGAGAACTGGCAACAAGGCTTTCTGGGTCTAGGAAGGGAGGTGAGGTACAGGAGCCTTACCAGAGCTTTCTGGGCAGATTCTCTTGGCAGCATGTAGCAGCTAAAGGCAGAACACAGGCAGGCAAGGCACGACAAGGCTTCTCAGGGTGTTGATTTGACAGGGTTTATTTGGAGGTCCCACACAGGCGGGGAGTGGCATGGCCCCCAGAGGAGAGAGGGGGAAGGAGAGGGAGCAGGCGGGAGCAGGCGGGAGCGGCAAGAGGCCTTCTGCCTCCTGACCTCAGCTTAAAAGGGCTTTTCCAGCGAGGGGGCAGATCCAAGGCTCGGACCAATGGGATACTGAGGGGACGAGGGGTTGGGTAACAATTGGGTTACAATGAATGGCAAGTTAGGGGATTGGTTTACAACAACTTGGTAATGAACCATACATTTTGGAGGAGAACAGAACCATTTAGGAAAAATGAGCTACCACAAATAAGGAAAAATGCCTCTTAGAAATTCAGTCAGAATTGGATGATGCTGTCTAAATAAATACAGTGGGAAGTGACTTCTGCAACAAGGAATGGAGGAGGTACAGTAAGAGAGAGCTAGGAGCAGCAGCTCCTGCTGCAGAGGAAAACCTCCTCCTGATACCCAAAGCATGATCTGCCTCTTCCACCCATCCTTTCTGCTGGGATGGGTCTTCTCCTCAACACAAGGAGCAAGACAGATTCATTTTACCAATTGCAATGAACTAAATGATACTTAGACAAGGACTTCTTTGTGAACAAAAGCAATATTGACCGCATCAGCCAACACATCTTTAGTCCACATTAATAAAAAATGCCCACCAAATCCCTCTTCCTAAGCAGATGTTCAAGTGAAAAGTATATGGCAAACAACAGCTGGTCTGGGAGGATTAATTTTAGTCTGCTAGTGGGATGAGGTTTCAAAGGAAGAAATAAGTAAAGGACAAAAAGAGACTATAAAACTTGAGCAGAACCGCATCTAAGTACTGAGTGTACTTAAAAACTGTTAAATAAAAAAAAAAAAGAACGCATCAGATTTTTTGCATTTTAAAATTACTCCAGCTAACTTTCTCAACGTCTTTTGGACTCCTTTATTTCCTGACATTCTGAAAATTATGACTTCAACAGTCTGAAAGCTCCTCAGAGTGCATCTCTGAGAGGAAGACTCAGGATATCAGGCTGCTGTGAGTATTTGGGTTCTGTAGGACCAGGACCCCATGGATCCTGGACCAGGACTCCAGGGATCCTCTGGGTCACCCTGACCACCAGGGTCTGTCCCATCACCACAGCTGGCTTTGGGTAGCCCCAGAGACAGGCACTGGGCACCTCCTGGGGTCAAGGCAAATAAAAAGACTGTCAGTCTGATAAGAAACACCTCGCACAGAGACCAAGAAGGAGAAGGTGCCTTGGGAGCTTCCCCAGTCCTCAGATCTCATCATCACCATTGAGTTTGAAAATCCATACAAACCTTTCCTCATTTCCCTTCTCTCATTTCCTTTTTATTTTTTGATGGTCATATCACCTGACAGAGGCTCCCAGCTCAAAAGTTTTTCAGTTAGACTGATGATGAAACAAATGTCTGTTAAATTAAGGAAGGAATGCTGCTGACAACATATTTCACTCCAAACACTAAATCTAAGCACTAACTAGTAGTGAAGAGTCAAATCAGTTTGGTTATAAATTTAGCAGATATTATTATATATATTATTTATATGATTTTAAGTGGAAACAGGGAAATAGCATTTTAAGTTTGAGAATATTTCTACAGGTTTTGAAATATACATTTTAAAAAACACACTAATTCACTTGTTTCTGTTTTCCCCAAAATGCCACACCTCAAATCCTCTGTGCACAACAAGAAGGATATAGAGGTGCTAGAGTGCGTCCAGAGAAGGGCAGTGCAGCTGGGGAAGGGTCTGTCACAAGCCCTCCAGGAGCATCTGAGAGTACTAGGGTTGTTCAGCCTGGAGGAAAAAAGGCTCAGGGGAGACCAAATCCCCCTTTACAACTCCCTGACAGGAGGCTGTAGACAGGTGAGGGTTGGCCTCTTCTCCCAGGCAACCAGCGACAGAAGAAGGGGAAACAGCCTAAAGTTGCAGGGGAGGTTGAAGCTGTCTAGAGGGAAAAGTTTCCTCACTGAAATTGCAGTTAAGCATTGCAACAGGCTTCTCAGGGAGCGGAGGAATGACCATCCCTGCAAGTGTCCAAAAAAGTGACATGGTACTTCATGGTAGTTTTAATGGGCATTGTGTCAGTAACAGTCGTAACAGTCAAAGGTTGGATTTGATGATCTTGGAGGTCTTTTCCAACCTTATTGACTCTGGGATTTTCTGAATCTTTGTGTTTGTATACTTTGAACTCATAACCTATTTAACCTAAACTACATTTATGGCTTAAAAAATTACTGAATAGGATATATTGCCAGAGAAAATTTCAAAGCTACATCTGGTTCTTCTATTCCTCCTTACAGCACAGACAGATCTTGAAATTACTTTTTTCCTCTCTTGAGCAAATTTTTTCCCATTTTGGTTTATCATGTTTCTTGCTTCCAAAGTTCATTTTACCCTTTCTCTTACAAAGTGTTAAATGTTTATACAGTGACAATTCTTGACATCACAAAATCTGTGTTTCTTGCAATCACAATTCTCTATTATAGTTTCTCTTGGGACCAAAGTCTTTAAAGTCAAATACACACCTATGCCATAAAACTGAGGGAATTAGCAACACAAATACACATGAATCTGGGTCTTGAACTACAAATGATGACAGCTCCTGCACTTGCTGAATATGTACCTGTATAGACTGGATTGCCCTTTTCCTGTCCTAAATACTATTCCTAAGCTTTTGTTCTTAGTGATCTCATGCTTGGTGCAGTGAGGAAGAACAGCTAAAAAAGAGATCACTAGAGCCTGTTCTTCCCAGGACTCAGAGAAATAACCCTTGACAATGCTACCAAAAGCTTTTCAATATTTAGTGGCAATCAAAGCCATCAGAACATCTATCAGGCAGAGTAGCACTGCCATTGGTATTTTGGAGACTTCACATGATGCAGATATGTAGACCCTGTACACACACAATTTTGTCAAGCCCTTACATTTTAGTTTATATATAAATAAACACACAGACATAATATGTATGATTTGGTGAATTCAGATGTGTTTTTGCAATCAGCAAGATATTACCTGATGTAATCTATCAAATCTCTATAAAATATTAGTGTAAGGTGGCCATATACAATCTGAGGAAGGGAAACAGAACATGCCTCCTTTACATTCCACACATCTTTGCATAGCATAAGCAGATTTGACCTCTTGGGGCAAGTATTTCATTTTTTTTTAAAACTGTGCTCCAGTTTACATAATAAGAAGTTGTCTGAAGGGCCATGACTCAATACTCCTGACCAAAAAAAAAATTACAAAAAACATTATTGCTTATATAAAGTTTCTCCAATTTCTACTTCCTTTGTAGAATATTTTTAAGTTTGTGTGTGTTGAAAGTCTTGACACTGAAGTAACAGTTCTCATTTATCACCATTTTGGCTAAGAACATTGCCATACATATTTTGGAATCAATCTTTGAGTACTTATAGTATTACATGTGTTGAGCCTGTGGAAATATTAGTATTATGTAATTTTTACAGTTAGTCACTGAAAAAGTAACAGCTCTGTTGTCCATAGGAATGGGCTGGTACCAGACATCTGCCTATGAGTCACAGCCTCCCAACCACTGCTTAATTACAAAGATTAATTTACAATTGCAGAGATTGTTTCCACTCTGGTATTTAAGCATTTAGCTACCTTATAAGGCTACTGAAAAAGTTTACTGCTAAACAGAGAGAAATAAAATATAAAAGTCAAAGAAAAATTGCTATAGACTGATCAGTAAGAAAATAAAAAGTCAAAGTTTCAGTTTAAGACCTACTTTCTGGGATAATACTGTTCTCCTAATTGCTTGAAATTTAATGAAATAAACAACTGGTAAGAGACTAAAATTGTGCTTTAACTGTATGCTAGGAAGTTTTTGAGTTTTCCTATTTTCATTACTACAGCAAAGCAACTCAGTATTTATATTATACTTTCACACATTAAATATTAATATATGCTCATTTATCTTAACAATTGTCATTTTAAATCTATCCTGGGAAATCTGCTTTATGTTCACTGTTCTGAAAAACAAATGTTTTAAGTACTACTTCCATAAATCTTCTAAAAGTAGATTTTCAAATTTTAGAAAATTCTGTTTCCATCTAAGCCAGCTGTTTTCAACTGGCTATAGTATAGTTAAACAGCATTTTTAGCGCACTGCTATTTGATTTTACTTTTTTTTCATCATTAAATATATTCTTCAGATAATTAACTGCTTTATCTCACTAATTGCTTATGTGCCTTTATGGACAACAGGGACCATAACAAGTATTATCATACTTCAGACACAGAGGATACAGAAGAGAGGTATCCTGCAAGAATATCAAGGAAAGGAAAGCCCTTAAGATCAGTTCATACTCCCAGAGATCTGTTTTCTACTGATCCTTGCTTGACGCATCTCAAATATTTTCCCTTTCTCTGCAAAAACATCAGACCTGAATTTTGTTTCTGCTTTAGTACAATGAGATTTCATCTTCTGACTTTCCAATTTAATATCTAAGCTGGAACTGGATCACTCTTTGTCATTCCAGGACTCTAAAGAGACAGCAAGCAGTAATAAACTTCATAATATTGTACATTGACAAAGGCAGCATTAAACCCTACTAGCAGGATTATCTGTGACTTTATCAAATGACATTTTGTGTCAGAGTATCAGGGAGAGACACTCTGAGGAAGACCGCAATTTCACAGAAACTTACTTGGCAAGGTAATAACATTATTCAGATAAATAGCTCCCATAAGCAAGCTTGTAGAGATCTCTAATCATCCTAAACAATATCTGCTTGACTATTTATTTAAGCAGTTTAATACACTTGGGTTACTTGTCCTCTACAGGCTTAGAAGCCAAAGCCCATTTGCTCTCTTAAGTTTTATTTCTTACTGTCTTATCACTTCCTGCAATTCCCTATTCACCTAATAAAACAAGTGAACAAGAACACATAAATCCTCAACCATCTCTGTTCAAGTATTCAGAAATAGCTTCAATCCTACAATTATCCTGTAATCTGTTTTCTATGGTTTTATCCCATCAATCTGTTCTTTCTTTATATTTTCTCACACTTCATTTTTCTCTGAACTTATTCCCCAGGATAGATGGTTGCTCTTTTGTGTGCTACCACCAATTCCCAGTTTTGTGTGACATAGATATAGTAATACTCAACTTTCTATGTTTTAAAACTAGTCTGCCCCATTCTATAGCTTACCCCTTGGCTTTTGAAAGAATCACTTTTCTAGACCTCAGGGAAATACAAAATGGATCGTTATCAGAGAATTTGAGTCCTAGGGAGTCTGAAGACAAGGAAAGGGATAGAAATGAGAAGTACTACGCATCTAGACTGATTTTTGCCTTCAAACAACAATGATGAACTGTTGGATAAATATCCTTGAGTATTATATCCTTAATGTAACAAACTCTGCCTTGGTAGGGGAGTTGGACTAGATAATATTCAGAATTTCCTTCCAACCTTAACTATGCCACGACTGTTTGAATGAACTAAGACATAATTATGAAGGCATTGTGTGGAAAGAATGGAAGTCAAGTGACTCCTACTTACTACGGAAGTCTAGTCACTGAGTGTACATGACAGACATATATGATGACATTATGAAATAAATCTATCACCCAACAAACCAAAGACCCCATCAAATATACTGTGAAAAATGCAGCTTATACTACAAAGGCATATAATTTAACAGAATGACGGGTAAAACAGAGTTCTATGAAACCTGAATCCATATACAGTAACAGTGCTTCTTGCCCACAAGAATGCCAAGAACTATGACAAATAAGATAAAGGACAGCTTAAAGAACAACAAATCTTTCAGAATTAAGTTGCATTAGCTTGGGGTTCACTTCTAATATTTCTGAGACAGAATGACATATTAAATGCATTTCTAACATTCACAAGTGCTTTTTAAATCCATCAAATAGTGATCTATGATTTATTTGGATATTTAACTAAGTTAAACAGGAGAGGAACTAGCCCGAGTGTCTAAAATTGACTTCTGAGGTATAAAAAGTAGCTAAACTAAGCCAGTTCTTTTAAAGTTGTGTAAGACACACCCACAATTTGACAGCAATGTCAGCATACCCTGAGTTAGTTTTACATATACTTACTTATATCACCCAACTTAGTATCTTCCTGCTCTAAAGAAACTTGTAGCCCTATGAAAGGTCTCTTATAAAATGACAAGATACATATAGAAATATTTAAAGAGCACACAGATTTCACCAATTTATTCCACTTATTCCATGGCCTCCTTAGAGGCCAGCACCCCCTACGGACAGTTGCCATAAGAACCATACTGATCATATCACTAAATTTTATTAAGTAATTTTGCCATTTACCTATCATTATAACATCTTTTAGCGATTTCTGGCAAGTTTACAACAGATTTCCTCAACAAACTCTGTTTCCAAAAAACAAAAGTGTTCCCCATCTTTGAGTGGGTCCTTCCTTACATCACTCCTGCCACAACTCCTGACAACAAGCAATAACTTTTGCAGCAAGCAACATCTACCTTATCAATCTATAATTTTATCCCACATTTTAGGGGGGAAAAATAGAAATAAGATAAACCAATCAATTTAGTAAAGTATCTCTTTTGTTACCTATGCTTCAAACCACAAAGATATGCCCCTAAACTAAGCTCAATGTATATTTAAAAGAAAAAGACAAATGTCTCTTTATTGTAAGCTTAAATAAACTTAACATATACGTATTCAAATGTTTATGAATGTGTAGCCCTAAAACACAGGTATTATAACAACATAAAATTGTCTAACCTAGTAGCAAAACACCAGTAACACGACACTGGTATTCATCAACTTAATGTTGCCACAGACAAAAGACAACAAAACAGTAATGAGCTATCAACATTCTCAGGTTCCAGAATTCAAATTTATTTCCTAATCAATCCACTTCTACCTCAGTAGGATCACACTGGACATATTTTTTGTTTTATTTTATATTGTTCAGTTAGGCAGATTAACAATGATACTCTCCAGAGCACGTAAGATACAGATAATTAGAGTAAAGTAGGCAGAAAAGATAAAAGAAGGATGAGGAGTTAATAATGAAACAGGATAAAAGGAACAAGAGAAAACAATAAAAAATAGGGAGAAGAAATGACAGGAAGAGGCAGATAAACCTTCAAAAATAGCATGACAAGAGAAGAAGAAAGTTCAATTTTCTTCCCTTATTTTGCATCTCTCTTCTTCTGCTCCTTCACAACCTTTTTAAAAATAGTTGTAACTAATGTATCTTAAACAGAAAAATCTAAAAGTATGATCTCATAATCTTCTGAGTTTTCAGAGACCTTAAATTTTCCATGATCTAAAAGGATAACTGCTATTTCAGAATAAATATATTCCATCTAATGCTCATTACATGAGGAGAAAAACCCTAAAACACCGGAAGTTAATATTAGTACATCTAGAAACAGGGAATTACAGCCACAAACTGACCTTAACTTTTCCCAAACTTCTGTATTTATCATTAACTTGCAGCTGAACATTCTGAATGTTCCATACTCCTGTTAATTAAAAGTATTTAAAAGTAGTAATACATTAATAAAATAGTTTGTTTTGAGGAAAAGAAAAAGAGGCAAGAGTATGATTGGAAATAAATTCACCTAAAAACTGGGGAACAGACTAGCTGTGAGGGAACATTCCAATTCCATCCGAGTTACATTTCAAGTAAATGGAAGAGTAAACCATCTGTGGACTTTTTGACTCGCCTGCTTGTGGAGATCAGTCTTAATAGACATAGTTTGTTTTGGTTGAGGAAAAATGAGAGAAAGGAAAATTGGATGATACCATGAAAGACCTCTGTGAGTGCAAAGGAAAACAAAACTTGACTTCAGAGCTTTGTCAAAGGATGGTACAGGAAACAATTTTCCTTTGCTTTTGAAGATGGGCTTTCCCTTCCCTCTTTTATATGCTGCTCTAGAATCAGACGAAGGAAAGCATTTGAATAACTAAGTTGTAAAAACTTTGTTCTAGAACAGTTTAACCCAAGGAATCTGTTCTTGTTAAAAAGACATTGGAAGCCCTGGAGCTTGTCAGTCATGCAGCAAGTGCACTACACAGTAGACAAGAACTTATCATAAGTTTTATGGCATTTCAGCTCAAGGAAAGATAAACTCTGATGTCCATATGGAGTATGGCTTTTCTTAATCAATGGTACCACACTTTATTGGAGCATATTATGTATTTTAAATACCATATATAGGCAGACATCAAACAACTGTAAAACCAGAATTCACTGAATGCTCTTTAGCAGGTAACAGGCTTCCCAAGATAAACTCTGATGTCCATATGGAGTATGGCTTTTCTTAATCAATGGTACCACACTTTATTGGAGCATATTATGTATTTTAAATACCATATATAGGCAGACATCAAACAACTGTAAAACCAGAATTCACTGAATGCTCTTTAGCAGGTAACAGGCTTCCCAAACAAATACAATTAACAACGAATACAGGAGATGTAATTTTTTTCCTGGTGTCTAGTGATGATGGCCTCTTCATTTCTTCTGCAGCCCCATATATTCTTTACTCTGTTACAAAGAAAACTTTCTTATAAGGTAATTTTTTTACTCTTGGATGTGTAATGGAATTTGACATATAAGAAAACTGTCACTATATTTATGCTCAAGTTTCTCACAGAGAAAAGACCTGGTTTTGTTCTAATGCTTTACAAACAGTGTGTACCATCAGTGAAATAAAGCTCATCTCAGACTGTGCACTAAAAAAAAAAACCTCAGAAAATAAATGGCTTACTAAGTTTCAATATGTATGAGATCATGGCTTCAAGATAAGTCATGAAATAAAGACCCAGTCTCCTGAAAGCAGTGACGTAAAGTCCTCTGCACCATTAAGAAATAAACCAGACCCTTGTCAGAATATCTCAATCTGACTCTCACTCACAAATAGCAAAGAAGAGGTTATACCAAGAGAAGTCATCTAAAATAATCTACAATTTATCCCCCCTCTCTGCGTCTCTTAATAAAATTGTAAATCTGAAAAAAAAACAACACCCAAGACACAGCTATGAATAGAAATAAAATGCTATCATAAGAATAACTTTTTTTAGACAACAGAGTAAATATTGTTGAGGTTGCCTTCAGAAATCTGATTCCCCAAACCAAAACTCCAAGACAATACAGAAATATCTTCATATTTATTTTACTTTCAGTAAATGTTGCATTTAATATAAAGCTGTGCAAACTATTTGCTTTCTTCCCATCAATATGATAAATTTTAGTTGAAATTTCCTTTGTTGAAAAGAAGAACAAATGCTTCAGTAGATAACATATTCCAATAAACCTGATATTAATAGTCATTTAATCTGAGAATGGCCTGTTAAAGATCCTCTAGTTACCCCTGTGCTGTGGGTAAGGGACACCTTTAACTAGATCAGGTTGCTCAGAGCTCCATCCAACCTGGTCTTGAACACTTTCTGGGATGGGGCCTCCACAACTTCTCCAGGCAACTTGTTCCAGTGCCTCATCACCCCCACAGTAAAGAATTTCATTCTAATATCTAACCTAAACCTACTTACTCTCTTTCAGTTTGATGCCACTCCCCCTCATTCTGTCATTACACACTCCTGCAAAAAGCCTCTCTTCATCTTTCCTGTAGGCTTCCTTCAGGTACTGGAACACTGTGATTAGGTCACTCCAAAATCTTTTCCAGTTCCTTTTCCAGGAACAAACCAAATTCCCTCAGTCTTTCCTCAGAGAAGAGGTGCCCCATCCCTCTAAACAACGAGGTTGCCCTGCTTTAGACTCTTCCCAGCCAGTCACTGCCCTTCCTGTGCTGGGGACCCCAGAGCTGGATGCAGCATTGCAGATGGGGTCTCATGACAACAAAGCAGAGGAGCAGAATCACCTCCCTTGACCTGCTGGCCACAATTTTGATGCAGCCCAGGACATGTTCAATAACTACATTTAATTTTCCTTTTTGTTCCTCTAAATAAAATACTGAAATATTAAATTCCTTAGGCATCCAAATGTTTCAAAAGCAACACCGCAGTGTTTTGTTTCCAAAAAAAAAAAAAAAGCGTTCTGTGTGGCACAAATGGCACTATTATGTAAAGAGATTCTGATTAGCTTGAATCAGGCAGTGGAGGAATTCTAGAGCTCCTGAAATAAACTGAAAATAGACTCCAGCTGTGCTGCTGCACCACTTTACTGCTCATTTCTAGCTTAGGAATCTTTACACTACGCTGCAAACCACAGCACAAAGCACACTGCTTCTCTGGGAAACTCCCGAACATAACAGGCTTTCATTCCTGTCAGACAGTCCAGGTCAGTGTCCCCAACACAGGTACACACACAGAGCCCCTTCCAGTTCTACACAGCTTCTCAGTTCCAGCCATGAGCATTCATTCCCTTGCCAAACAGCATTATAAGGACGGCCTTGAGCAGAAGCTGAGAGCTGCTTCAAGAGGATGAAGAAGGAAGGACATGAACCCCATGAGGGATGGGGGTGGGAATGGGGACACCCATCCGAAAACGGCAGGAGGCAAGCTGCTGACTGCTTCTGAGAGGGTGTGGAAGGAGGAAGACAGCCTGCAAGCCACCAGAGCTCCCCAAAAGCTTAGCAAAGCCATGTGGCTGCCTGTGCTGCACTCACACTGCACACAAAAAATACACCATGTTCCTGCTATCAGAATTAAAGGTATTCCTTGGAAAATTCAGTCACTGAGACAACAATGTGTATCATATGGAGTTAATTGTAGCCATATAAAAGCTGGAAAATCAGAATGCAGGCTTCTCATTCAGCCTGCTGTGTGTCCTGTGAAGGCATTGAACACTTTACAAAGATCAGGAACTGACTTCTGTCCAATTTTAAAGGGAACAGCTAGAATTCAAGATTTTTAAAAGCATGCATACAATTCAGTAGATAAACTGAATACAGAAAAACAACAACAACAAAAACATTTAAATTTAACATCCCAACCTTTCCAAAAAACCAATGGAATTCTTCCACTGGAAAATACTGTATACTTCTTTATTCTCACCTTGCTTTCTTCCTAGTTCTGAAGCTTCTGTCTTTATCTCAACCTTCATATAAACCCTTAATAATTTCATGTACACTACCTTGCTTGCCATTAAGATTTCCTTCCTCTTTATTTGATTTTATCCAAAATTTCTCTGATGTTAATTGCCACATTTTTCACTAGTGCTTCCTAACTACTTATCCTTTATTTTTGATGGCTATGTACTCGCGATAAAAATAATGTACAATATTTATTATTTATTTAAACTAACTTTAAAAGAAGACCTTACCTGCCTCCTTGTTCATTCTCTTCAAGTTTTTAATTGATCTGCATCATCCTTTACAGCAAAGGTTTAATGTAATTTTAAAAATCTACTATGTTCTCACTATGGTTAAAAGTAGACAAAGTAGACAAAAGTAGACAAAGCCTGATGAAATGAAAACTTCTTTTCTTAAGAAATGCTGTTAATGGATTAATTTCATAGAAAACAGTGATGCATAAACTGCACAGATTAACATTGTTAAAACAAAATGTAGTTTTTTGTGGTCAGGAAGACTTGAAATTGTTTTTCTCAGTTTTTTCAAAACTCAAAAAGCAGGCTCCTAAAAATTGCTTACAAGTTTTAAGACCCCATTTGAATTTCTAGACCTGCAAGATGAAAACACAGCAGAACATTCTACACTCCCCTCAAATTACTATTAGAGTTACTAGTGCAACAGCTTTTAATGCATAAAATTTCAAAATGCAACTTAATGCCAACCAAAAAAAGCAGCTTGGAAAATCTCAGTTCTGATAGCAAGCTCCAAAGCTATCCTAATGACTCGTGGTCATTTGGCAAGGGCTGGCCAAATTCTGGCAACTTTTACAAAGCTCATCAGTCACTAAAGTTGTGCAACATAGGCTACTAGACTTTTATCTAAGACTAAATATGTAAAATGGTGGGGAAAAAAACCCCACAGCTCTAAAATATGCATACCACGAAAATTTTTTTCTGAATTTTTTTTGAAGTCTAATATTTACATTAGACTAAAAGTCTATCAAATAAAAGTGGGAATCTCTCCTGTCAAGTGTTCGCGAAAGATTAGGACAAGATTGATATCCTGTGTAATTATTAACACTAAGAAATTATTACAAAAATAAACCCATAGTGGAAATAAACATCTGTTATGATAATGGACTTTATTCTCCTTTTGTGAAAGGGATGAAACTGTTTTCTATTCCTTCCACCTGTTTAGTCAATATAAACCATTAATTATTGTGAAAAAATGAAACAGAAGAAATGGGAAACAATTTCATCCTTTTCACAAAAGGAGAAAGAAAATTAGGTAGACTCCAGTCTCAAAAGAGAAAAGGGCATTGAGAGAGTGCTTCTAGAAAGACTGCACAGTTGAACATAGACACGTAGTAAAACCATGCAGAAATCAAATCCCCAGAGATGCTTCACGATCTTTAAAACAAAGCAGATGATAAATTCTTTCAAACTAACAACTATTTAACAACTGTGGTATATGGAGTTTTTTATTATTATCATTCTTTATTTTTGAAAGATAGTTGTATGAGGTTTGTAGGAGGTTTGGTATAAAAATACAGGAACACTATCAGAGACAACTTCATAGGTATGTAATGGTGGTTTGAATAAGAACTTACAAAACCTCACCTGCTGCTATATACAGGATTAATCACAATAAAAAACCCTAACAGTCTGTCTCAACCACCGCCTCTGAACACTAAACATACTACTCTCTGGCACTATATGTGTAGCAGACAGCAGCAAGAGAACACAACTTTTCTATCACTGGCAGCATGATGAGCAAACCCATATGAAAAGAGCTCTTGCATATGCCTGGGTATCATAACTCCTGAGGGGAAAAAATAGGACATGACAAACTCTTACTGCATGGGACAAAACAACTTGCTGAACATATAGGTGGACATTCCTATCTAAGAAAATGATGTCATTCCTTACCTTAAATAACAATTTCCAGGATAAAACATGAAGTAAAACAGGCAAATTTAACATAACAAAAAAGCAGTGACATGATATACTCCTTATTCATTAATTCAAGTTATTCAGAACACTTTACACAGCTTTTTTATTCACTAGATACAGCACAACACTTAATGAGGTCTGACTCAGATTCAAGTCGAAGACTTTCTGTAGTGCAGAGACCATATTTATTGCTATTTTCCACTAATAACTAAATGGAGATTTTATTATAACCCACTCTGTCTAATTGTACAAGATTTAGATTTGCTTTTTATGTCCAGATAGACCCTGAATAGAGATTGACATATTTGTGTCTGAAACAAAAAACTTTAGAGATGCATGTCTCCAAGAAACAGGATGCTAAGCTATAGAGATGACTGGATTTGTTTGGGTATTTTTCCTTTTTTTTTTTTGTTTAGGGAGCTGAGAAGGTGTTGCTAGCCAAACATGCTACATGGGCTGTGTGGATTGATAACAAAGCAGAGATTAAAAAAAAAAAATCAAGTTCTTCTGAAATGTGTTACTTGTAGAAAAACCCTGAGATTCAACATAAACTTACTCAGTTTATTTTCAAAAATATAGGACTGGATAACTTTAAGCTGCAACATCTACACAGAGCTGCTAAGTATTTACCTTGGAGTCTGCCTTGAAGAATTTGTAGTTCAAAGAGCAGTTTAGCAGTCCTCATACACAGCCAATCATTGCATCTCAAGATGTAATGACTGAGTTCCTTCTTAGAAGGAACACCTACTCTGACACTTGCTTCTTCCAACTAATCCAGAAAAACTGCAGTGCATGCTGTGATTTAAGCACACACACTGGGAAACGCTTCAGAATGTGCTTTTGCACCATTTGGGATAACTTACTTGGCGTTCTTTCTGTGAATCCCTTATCCCAGAGCTCAAAGGACAGATCATTTAAATTTATATCATAATGCCATACATCTTTAACAGTGTGGTCTTCTTTGAAGGTATCACTTCACAGACCATAGATAAAACAGAAAGCCTGGACTTGACAAGCAATGTGACAATGTTCATTGTCTAAAACAAAATACAAAAACATGGTTCTATACTTAAAAGGCATATGAAATGGGTCATTACTCCTTTAAGTCTTAGATAGTTCCTAATTAACTAACTTCTTATCTACTAAAACAAATCTGAATGAACAGCCATTTCTGATTTATTCCAGAATAAGAGCACCTCCAAAGGTGGTGGCTTTTTCAAATTCCAGTTTGAGTACTTGCTTGGATTCACCCTCACCCAAAATTAGCTAAATAAGTACTCAAGCTTTCCAATCAAAAAATAACAGTAATTGTATACACCTTCACAGATGTAATAATAAAGAATTTATATTCAAAAACTTCTAGAAGGCCCTCTACAGGAGACAAAATAGTCAACATAAAGTAATTTAAATAATTTTTACAAGATAAGCTTTGGCTAGCCAACAAGGTTCAATGTGAATTAATTTCCTTCTTCTGCAGCTAATTTCTCTCAACTTCATGATTATGTTTTTTCAGTAGTATTATTACTTTTCATAATCAAACAGCAAATGTAAATCAAAATTTCCAACCATAAAATTTTAGGTACCAAGTTATACTTTGGCTCCTGTCTGCTGTTGTGTTTCTCTAAAAGCCAACTTTGATTTTGTCCTAATAGACTATTTCTAACATCTGTTCTTTGTTTTCTTACATCACTCGTGGCACTATCTATGGGTTGTAAAACTCGCACAGATACATGAATTTTGGTCTACCAAAACTTGGTAGACTCCAGCTTTATTTAAAGCTATCTGGTTTTGCTTTGTTCTCCCAAGTCTTCTTTTTTTATATTTTTAAATAATTTTTCCCTTTCAGGAAACTCCTTGTCACTCACTCATTTTATTCACATCTCTTCAACGTGCCTTCACCATCTCTAGCATAATTTCAGCAATTGAAGTCTTAATGCCTATCCAGTACTGAAGTGCCTGTATTCAACAAAGAATTCAGACACATACTTAGTACATAAACTATCCTCCCATCCTCCTCTCATAAACACCTATAAAATGTTTCACTGTTTCCTTCCATTCATTTCAAATGTAGGCTCTTAAAAAGTATGCAGCCTGTGCTTTCTTTCAAAGCAGTTACAAGGATTGGTGAAGTGTTTATGTTGATACAGGTAAGGATACTGGACTCTATCTCATCTCTGTAGTTAATTTCAAACATAAAGAACATACTAAAAGTAGAAATCACACTCTACTTAAAAAAAAAAAAAAAAAAAAGCAAACCACAAACCACAAACAAAACCAGAACCAACAACAAAGAAACAACAGTTAACAAAGCATTTTAAAGTTCTTCAGTATGCCTTCATGAACGAAAATATCTATTACTAGGCCACTTAATTCTAGGAAATACATTCTTCAAAACAAACTCTTTGTCTCTATTATTCCTGCTACAATTATTCAAGTGTCTCAATACCAGAATCACAGAGTTGTTAGGGTTGGAAGGGATGTCTCTAGACTATCTAGTATAGCCCTTGTTCCAAGGTAGGGTCATCTGCAATAACAAAAACTATTTGTAACTTTTATTTCTAAAATAAAATCAAGCATTTCTATTTTCAGAATTATTACAAAAGCATATTATATTGGAATTTAATCACAAATTCTTTTGTCTGTATTCTGTACTGGTTCTAATAACATTATGACCCACACAAAATCTGGACAGTTCTAAAACAAATTTAGCAACCTGTAATGTGCTCAAAAAGCCATTCAATTTTGCAGTGCAGCCAACAAAATTATGCAGTGACACTGCATAGCATCCACTAAAAATCTTCCAGAGCCACACAAAAAACAATATATTTTTAGTGCCTAAAAACACAATGAAAACATGTGTAATTTTGAGCACATTTTAAATTTTTGCTTCTTTTAACTGGTAGAAAACAACAGAGAGGAAGGCAATCCAGGGCCCTTCATCCCAGTTAATGGCAGATGGAAGAAAGTCACCTGACACTATCACACAGCCCTAATTCCCCTCTTTTTCAAACAGACACCTCTGACTCTCTATTTGAGCCATCAAGACCAACACATTTTCTGTTCTCAAGAGAAGAAGGAAGGCGGCTTTGGCTCTCCTTTCTTCAGAAACCCAGGAGAGGAGGAACAGCATAAGCAGTAAAGCTAATGGCAAAGCATATTTTTTCAGTGGGTAACTTGGACAAGCAGCTTTCCCCTTCTCTCTTCAAGTAGATGAAGCTTTGCTGGACTTAAGGGACCTACCATGGGCTACTGGTTTATTGAGTGTGAATCTGACGAAGGCAAAGCGGGATCATCCTTTCTCTCAGAGCTATGTTTTTCTCAGTTTGTCTGATGAGTCATGGATTGTCACCATTTGAATTACACTTTCCAGCTCTTCTGTAGAAACACAGTGACTAAAAATACATGCTTTTAATAAGAGCTGAGATTCTGCTATAGTCACATGGCTCTCCAATTAGCCCATTCTCCCTTCATTTTGTTTCTTAAAGGCTTGGTGAACTGTAACTCTCTGTTTGTGACATCAGGCTCATTTCCACAGCAACCAATTGAATTATCCCCCAAATCTTTATAATAAGAATAAGCAACAGGAACAGATGAACTCGTAAGAAACAAAAGCTTCTTACTGTTTACATGCAAATGTCCATAGAAACAACCAAACAATAAAGGAAAAGAAATATGGAAGATACATAGAAACACAGGAAATATAACAAAGGCATAATTAATGTTTACATATTTTACAGTGTATAAATAGGCATTCAGTAATTTGATGACCATATGTCAGATCTGTAAGAGACACAATATATGTTCAATGCCAGTAACAGCTGATGCTGCAACACCAGGTGTTACTGACTGACACCATGTACCTATGCAGCTTCAATTCTAGAAAATGTCATTGTTTTTGACCAAGGAAATAAAAAGCAAGGTGAGATGCCTTCCATTTGCCTTCCAGAACTCAAAAACCAGATACTAGCTACCATATATCATGAAACCCTCAACCACAGAAACCTGAAAACAACTCTTACAAGAAAAGACCAAGGGAGCTGGTCCTGTTCAGCCTCATTCACCCATTCTGTGATTCTGTTAACAAGTTTCTGTTTTGGACTTTGTAAGAACCCTTTATACTTGCTTCTTGCAACAATATCCTTGAAAAAGGAAATGCAAAGTCATTAACTTTCATGCTAAAGACTTCCTCATAATTCCCTTCTATTAAAACTATATTATTTAAGAACCATTAAATAGTAATCTGTATGTCTAAGAGTTAACACAGGCCCTGATCCTACTGGCAGTGCTAGAATTCTGATTAACTTAATCTTCCCCAGGTACTGAAACAGCCACCACTGTGTCCTCAGCAGAAACACTGGAAATTTAGTGGCACAATCTAGAATATAATATGATTTTCCTGAAAGTAAGGGCCTAACAGTGTCCAGTCTCAGCACAACAAATTCAACATCTGTACTGAACTGGGTACGTACTGAACTCCTGTGTTTCACTGCTCAGCAAGACTGACCAAACCTTACAGTCTTCTCCAGGTGTTGTGATTGCTGTCTCTCCCCCCTCTCCCAGATGAAGCCAATGTGCAAGAAGGTTGCAGGTAAATTATCATCTTGTAGTGAGACCACCAAATGCTTTCAATAATGGACAGTGTCCTACTCATCACACAGAAAGCACTTCCAGTGCCTCTCCATGCCAATTGTAATAATGACAGCCCTTTCTAATAGTATTTTCTCTCTGGATTCTGGCATCAATGCAACTTGATACTATCAAATAGCCTGAATCAATTTTTTTCCTTCAATTCCTTTAACATTTCTTCCATATGAGATCTAAACAGGTACATAAATTAGACACTTTCACTAGCTTTCCTAAAATAGACAAATCAACTGTGTTAGCACTAGCACAACTGGGACCATTTGCTTCCTAATACTTTAGCTACCCCTAAATGAAAATTACAGTTTTTGGAGCCATCAAAATTTTGACCCTACCAATCAATTTGTCAGGAACCAGAGGCAGCTCTTTAGAAAGGAAATTGATGCTAAAAACAGGTGGTGCTTCATTGAACTGATCAAACCCTGGACAAACTTGTCATCATTTTCAAAATCTTTGAATTGCATGTTTTAGATTTTGATCTAAGTCTCTTATGTTATGATATATGATCTCTTGTTAGGAGTCTCCAGTCAACAGCACACAGAAGTGACAGTTATTTTGAGTTTTGCTGACTGTAATCCCTTTAATTGGAACTCTTGAACAAATCATATACTGCAAGAGCATATTCTGTTCTGCAGAAGAAGAGAGTCTTTTCCAGCCTTTACAATTCTATGATTCTGGGGGATTTATAAACAGGAGATTTGTCCCAATTTTGCCAGCTGATAGTAACAATTATAAATTCACTATTTTCTGCTCTTAAAACATGTCTCCCTGCTGCTGACATATGAAATTTCTTGCAGTTAAAAGACAGGAGAGGATCCCTGTAATTAGCTACGACATGAACATAATACTGTAATAAGATACTCCAAGTCACTCAATGTGACTACTTTGTGCTGCCACTATAGTTTTGTAGAACTCAAAGTTCTACAAAAGCCAATATATTCCTAAAGGAATGCTTCAAATTACGACATATAGCAGCCTGAGAGGGACAAAAATGTACTTAAGTGCATCTGCTTTTGTCACAAAATAAAGAAACCCCTGAATAATTTCATAGTCCTTTCAACCAAAGCAGAGTTCAGAACTCTTCTACATTGTTCCTTTCCCTAAACAGTTTATACCTGAAAAAAGTTGGAGGCCCTTCTTCAGTATGGGCGTGGAAGCAGGAAACAAGCTCTGTATACATGGGTCTCCCACCTGACAGATATAAAAAGGTTCCTCCTTACTCACAATTGTGGACAGTCAATATGATACTGTTTACCACTGGCAAGCTAACTGGAGAAGTGATCAGCTTCTGTTTGGTTAAAAAAACAACTGCCAGTCACCACTAAGCATCTATCATGGCAGAAACACTAAGCATTTTATCTCATTAAAACGCCCACCTCAAAGATCCAGAGCATATTGTATTATTGCATGTTTATCAGGTTTTTTTCTTCAGAAATGCTCAACTCATCATTCCTATCTTACATTCTCTTTAAGACCTAACACAGAAACCTTCATTAGAGAAAGGAAAGAAATCCACTAATATTTCTGCAGATGATATTGGTACCCAGCTTTCAATCTCCCACAACGACTATCTACGTTATGATCTTCAGAGGTCAAGTCTCAACTATGACTGGTAAGATGAAAAATAAATTCACAACTTTGTATCTTCTCTCTTCCGGATTTCAGTCTAACTCAAGTCAAAGTCGGATCTAATATTCTCATTAGTGAAGACTGTATGTAACAGCCTTCCTTTGGACAGAGTTCAGGGCTTTTTAAGAGTAAATCTGACTAGAGCCTAAATAAATAATATGTAACATTCCTAACCCATTTTCTCTAAATTGTTGCAACACAGGATTTAAATTCACAGATCTGAAGAAAAAAATTACAGTGTTATATCAATATGCATAGTCCATAGTTCACCTCTCAGGAGAACTAAACTAAGTGCCCCAGCAAACCTCTGAGCAGTCTTCTCCACTCAATTTTCTCCTACTCAGATTTTTAGTTCCTAATCACAGATTTAGGACAAGGATTCAGACTCTACAAATTATCAACTGGTCCCTTTTTATGGCCACTCTACCCCCAACAGGCCTCGCATGCAAAGACTGGATCTCTCACTAGACCCATTATCCTCCATGAAGTTCTCCCAAGTGCCTGGCATATCATACAGGCAGAGCTGGCAGACTTCACATTTTAGCCAGGCTAACAGATTTTGCCAAAACTTTTTGAGAATCTAGTCACCTCCATCTTTACTAACAGCAGCAGAAACACTATAATCCTAAAATCCAATACTTGGGGTAAAACTATTTTCAGTAATCACCAGTGATACTCTCTCTCCACTTTCCACACAGTCAAAAATAGCTGGTTTTGTCAAATTGTATTTGATAAGATTCATTCCTTCATTAGAATTAGCACAATTCCATGTAGCAGTAGAAGCCTGGGACCTCTGAGGGATTGTGTAATGGCCCATAGCTGCTGATTACCAGCTGCCACATATATGAAGTTCCTTGCAGGTTATCATTTATACCCATTGTAAAAGACAGTATTTCCCTCTGGGAGGGCCAAACCCACTCAAGAGTCTCTGACAACTTAATTTTGAACCAAAACTTTTGCTGACCTTCTTGTTTTTCTTCAGTGATCCTTTTCACAAATTCCTCCTTCCTGTTCCCCTATAAAATTGTTTCACTGTCTAGTTCTTGCAGTAGCTATTGATGCTACATCAAAAGATGCTGCAGCTGCTGATGCTGTTTCTGCTCTCATAGTCATTTCAGCAGCACTCCAACATCTATTTCTATCTTCAGTCTGCGACAGTCTGCCCAAGTTTTCCTCCACCAGCCTGGGAAAAAATCACTGCCAAAAGTTTTGCAAAAAAGTTTTTTTTCAGGCTCTTTCCTCGGGGCACGTTTTGTTGACAAACTCTAAAGGACAACACAAAACCAAGCTATTTCCCCAGAGTGCACATGCTGCCAGAGCTTAGAGGTCTTTTTCTCCGCCTACTGAGAAAAGAGCTTCCTTTTTTTTTTCCTTCCTTTTTTAATGCTTAGCTGATTCATGAAATAGTCTTGTTTTAACTGTTTCAAATCCCTTCAATACTTTTCCACTTGCTTTTTTCCTCTACGCCCCTTTTAACATATAATTTGGACTACAGCAGCCATAAAACTTTGTTTAATAAAAAGGAGATACAAAATTCATTTAATAAAAAGGATTTAAAAAAAAACAACCCTGTCCAAACTAATCCAATTTACCAGACAGATAATAATCACAATGAAGCTATTTATATTGCTTCTCTCTAATACCCTTACAATTCAGGCTCCTGTTTGGAATAGTAGAGAATGGCACTATTGGTGAATCACACAATCATTTAGGTTGAAAAAGACATCAAGATCATCAAGTCCCACCTTTGATTCATCACCACCCTGGCACTAAGTGCTACATCCATTCACTTCCAGGTTTGGCATTCCACTACTGCCTTGGGCAGTCTGTTCTATTGTTTAACAACCCTTCCCAGGAGGAAAATTTGATGTCCAACCTGAACCTCCTGGATGCAGCTTGAGACTTTTAAGCTTTTGTCCTATTGCCTCACAGCTTTTGTCCTATTGCTGGTTGCCTGGGAGAAAAGGACAACCCCCACCTGACTACCTACAATCTCCTTTCAAGAAGCTGAAGAGAGTGATAAGGTCACCCCTGGGCCTCCTTTCCTCCAGGCTAAACAATGCCGGCTCCCTAAGCTGCTCCCCATACAACTTACAAACACATATCTGATACCATATAGTTTAGAAGAAGCTCTTTCTGCCTGAAATGTCCTGTATGTACCTTACTCTATGCAATGACAGTTTTATGCAGAAAAATCCCTACATCTTTTCACCTTCCTTTCCCACAGCCAGCAATGATTATGAAATCTAAAGGAGAAAGTACATTTATTTCCCTAGAATCTTCAAGATTTAGTGTGGGCTACATTATTTTTGTTGTCATTATTATCACTATTATATAATAACCACACCAGCTATCCCAGTTGTTTTTTTCTTTTTTTCACCCATTCTTCTGAGACAATTTAAAACCAGGAAAAGATGTAATACAAAATATGTTCTACTGTTTTATCCTCAGAACAAGAGGAGAGAGGAGATTTTTAATTTGACTGGGAAGAAGGACATAGAGGAACTGTCTTTGGAAACAATTACTCTTCCAAAACCACACATACGCATATCAACTGCAAAGTGCCAAGTATTAGGTAACATACTCTTTGGACTTTAGAAGTATTTCTTTTGTTAAGTAATATTTAAACTGTTCCAAAAAATTCATTGAAGCCCCAAACTATTTAATATGGCAGGCAGACAAAAAAGGGTCCTATGCTGAAAGCATAAAATTGCCTTGACTTGAGCTCAAAAATAATTCATTAAGAAAAAATTACAGATACTCCTTGGATTAATTTACAGGAAGATATTCACTTATTATGAAATTCTGAGTGTTGCTTAGAAGGAAATACTTTATGATTAGGAACAAGTGGTGGAGAACTTATTCTCCTTTGCTATTCAGCTATATTTATGGAAATTGAGAAAAGCTATTATATATTCAAGAAAGAGATTTTGGATTCAGGATTTGGGTTCACCAACCAGTACAGCTGGATAAAGCACTGAATCATACTGTAACTATGTGAAGAAGAAAACAGGCAGACAAAATGTGGTAGGAACATCTCAAAGTGATTACAAGGACACTACCTGCACACAGAACTAGGAGCAGACCTTGTTTAACAGTACTTGCCAGAGTAGACAGACTATCATCAAGCTCACAGAAGATTAATAAAAAGAAGAACTACACTGAACTAGAGCAAAGTGTCTTTCAGTCAGAAAGTGAAAAGCACATGTCCTTCTCAGAGCACTAGAATGCACAGGAGTAGTTTAAAGAGATTTATACACTGAAAGATCCACACACCTACTTTGGTGACTAAAAAGGGAATTTATGCTGTAAGTCCAACACAGTTGGATCTATAATGTCCACACTTACGTGAGTTATATATGCACATATGACTCAACTCTCGATGTACTTATTATCTGTGCAGTCTATATCTAAATATAGTTTGAAATTTTCTCTGCATGACTTAAGTCAAGTGATGCCAAGAGAAGCAGCTCATCTAGGTGCCACCTGAGTTCTATTTCTGTATAAAGATAAGAAGAGGCACTTAATCTGTCCCTCACAACCTGTGTGGACCCATTTCTCCGTTCTTCTTGGAAACCGCAACACTTGCAGGTGTGACTGATTTCAGCAAAGTTTGGCAGCAAATCTTCTTCATAAAACAGGGAGAGGTGAGACAGGCTTGTTTTCCAGATAGGGGAAAGATCAAGGATATGGTTTCAGACTGAGTGTCAACCTCAGAAGACTCAAACCCAAATCCCTCACTCCTCCAAATGTGCCCTGTCTGCTATGCAGCAGAACAGCGTCACCCCTTCCTGTACTGGATCCAAACTAAGGTTTTCAGACTTGCCAGGTGGTGTGTGCTTGTGCACTGTGCAGAGGCTGTCACCTGTATTTAAGTATTTAAGACAAAGTAAAACATTGTCTCACTCTGCTGTAGCCAGCTTAGGTTGAGGAGATTCAACATCAGAAGGGAACAGTGCAAGGAGTTTTTTCCTGATCAAAAAGTCAATATGCAAAAAAAACCCAGCAAATGCACTTTAAAGAGAATACTCTTCTGTATGAATAGACACATGAAGTGCCTAAAATGGATGAGCAAACTTTCTTAACCAAATTTATTTAGGCTCCAAAGAAAAGCAGAACTTGAAATCCCCCTGTATTTAAGAACTTCCTACTGGTTCTAGCACAAGGCAGCTCAGCACATGCCCTCCTCCCATTCACCAGCTAAAGGTATCTGCTCCGTATCAAGGAAAAACTGCACCAGGGGAAAGACCCACTGGAAAAGTCTGTGGAGGACTGTATCCCATGGAACACACCCCACCCCAGAACATGGAAAGAGAGTGAGGAGTGATAGAACACTTCAGTGAGCAACTGGCATCCTGCCACAAACAACCCAACACAGCTGTATAAAAGTAATATTGATTTCTAGTGATCTTATTAGGCAGAAGTGACTATCAGCCACTAAGAGTATGATCCAAGGCAGATGGGTAGACTATACTCTTTCTTCTAGTACTCTAGTAACTACAGCTTGATGCAAACTAAAATAGAATTTAAAAATACTGTATTTTTTTTTTAATTCAAGAAAGTTTAAAACTTGCATAGCTAAAATAATGTTGCAGTTTAGGTAAGATAAAGCAAAATCTCTACACCAACCTGAAAGGCAGAGCAAATGAAGAACCTGCACATCAGAGGGTGAATGCAAAGCACATCACTACGGATTCCCTACTTATTCCAAAGTCCTTCAGTGAAACCCACTCTTCAGCACAAGGCACAGCTGGGTGCTCATCACCATCACTTGTTGGCAGACACCTGCCACAAAGTCAAACTTCCCCACAGTGTCACCTTCTGACACCTGGATCAACCTTCCATCCTGCAGGGGAACCACTGATACCTCAAGTTCCATGTTGGAGAAAAATGAGAAATGCATTTTTTAACTGAGGACTTCTGTTGTTTAGGGTTTTTTATTAATATTATTTTTAATTTTTTAAGTGAATCAAACTCTACCAAGTCACCAACTGAAATTTGGTGATTTGCAGTTCATCACCTTTCCAAGTTGAACAAAGACAATGAAATAGCAAAGCAATTCTATATTCAAGCTTTACGTAATTTCATAGAACTTTATTATTATTATTTAGTAATGAGTAAAGATCTCTGTTGTCACAGCCTTTTGAACCTTGCCATGTTACAAAAAAACCATCAAATTCAAAAATATTGGTTCCATTTTTTTACTGCATTTTAAAATCTTAGATCACACAGTTAAAGATACTGTTATTCAGTCATTTAATTAAATTAAATCAGAAAGCCCAGAAATTCAAATTAAGGTCCATACCAGGGTTTATTCCTTTGGCATTATACATGAAAACTTACATATTATTAACTTTTTTTTTCTAATTGCCTCAGAAACTTGACTTTTTCCACAAAAATATGTCACATTTCACATTTCCAACAAAACTAATATCCTTTCATTACAGAGGAGCAGAGAAAGCTTGAAAGACAAAACATCTTTCTTTAATGTACGCACATAAACCTGAACACAAACATATTCAAGCAATTTCCCCAACACCAAAAGTCCTGCTAAAACAATGGCTCTGAACTATTTTGTGTGCAAGAAGTGCTGGAGGAGCAAAGGGAAGCCAAAAGCAGAGAAATATCTTAAATGCCTTTTTTTTTTTTTTTTCACAACAAGGAAGGCAAATGTTTTGGCAAACACTGTGCTCAGGCTTAAGTTATAAGAATGCATAGAAAAAAAAAAACCAAACACATAACTTTCCATCTCTATTAGAATTCTTAAAACTCAGATAATGAAAAAAATTTAAGAAAAATAACTTGAAAGTATTTTCCCAGGAAACAGTAAATATTCTCAAAAGTGATTTTTTAAACTGCTCTACTATGTTTACTATTTATTTGGTGATGTAATTTAAAACAAACAAGATTATTCATGTAAAAAATGTGAAATACAGAGTTTTCTTCACAGTGGTCTCTGAAAGTAACAAATCATCAATATAAAACCTGGATGTGTTTTTTCTAAGCTGTGAGTAGTATCAATAATACAATTTTATATTCTACATTCAAAATACTCTTAATTTTTGTTTAGCCATAAAATTAAATATTTTTAAAATTACTTACATTCTGCATATTTCTGAAGCTGAGAGAACTCTCCAGGGCTAAGGTTAACCCACTTCTCCTGGCTCGTCATACTGGTAAATAAGAGTCCTCCTTGTATATCAGAAGAATATTCCTTTTGACCCAGTTATTATAAACTCCATAAAGATTTTTAACTTCAGTTCACAGTGTCTGGAAAGTGCCAAGACGGCATCAGTCTATGTGGATGAAGTTTCTGATGCTAGGAACTGTTCCAAATGTGTTGGTTCACTGGCGAGTTACAGCACTGTTAAAAGAACAAATATTAAATACCAGAATAAATACCAATACCAAATATACCGGAATAAAATACAAAATATTAAATACCACAATATACCAGTTTTCCTATGGGAATACTTGTAACTAATAAATATTTTCTCATATACACTTTTGCTCAAAATATTTCCATACCGTATTTGCCTGTAAAAGTTTTATATGTATTTCTGATTTTTTTTTTTTAATTCCAATTGCTTAGATGCAGCATTCACTAAAAATTATCAAGTGTTTATGATCAAGTGTATCTGGAAACACTTTATGGAGATGTTCCTGATTTGGTAACTACCACTGAAATAGTAGATACTATCTTATCAGCAAACTTAGTTCCTTATGATTTTAAAATTGAATTTCTGTAACTGGATTTGTACCCAATTAACTGTGCCCAGTTATGCAACACTGCATGGCCATGTCAGAAACGCTACAAAGCTTCTAACTCCCCATGCCAAAACTGAAACTGATTCTGCAGTTCACTGAGAAGTTCACGTAAGAGCTATACAAATATTAACTATTCTAACAAAATAGTAGGGGATTGATTTCTAGAACATCACAACATTGCTGGTCACTAGTGAAAATCAAATATAACTGTTACTGCCATCACAAATCGGCTCAGAAAAAATAAATTCAAACTGTGGGTGCCTTCCCATCCCAATTTTATGCAGTTTCTACCTCTGTAGGACAGACCCTCTGAAAGCAATGCATTACCAACACCACTCCTGGAACAACAGGTAGGCCAATTTTCATCTAATTTTAGCCATCTGAGAGGCAGGTACCTCATCTGAGATTGTCATCTCAGGCACTCCCTTTAATCACCACAAAGAGACAGGTGGCCCAGGCAGCAATTAATCCTTCCAGTTTCAACATAGGCTTAAAATGTGATGAATTGCCTCCTGTGGTATTTATCTTCTATTGATTACAGAGGTTGCCTAGAAGACCAGTTTAGACTAGAAAGCTAATTTTAGACTCTAAGTGGAATCTCTTCCAATGTCTAGCAATGTATCATTTCTAAGGGTTAAATTACAAAAACAGCAAACAAAAAATTCAGACCAAAAGAGACTAACACAGGAATGGAATGAGTGCTAAGGAGGAAGATATTGGTAGCTAAGAAGGAATAGCAAAAGGAGTCATGAAGAGAAACAAAAGTAAAACAAAAAAAAAATTACTAGGAACAGAAGTATATTAAAAAAATCCACATTACCCCAATCAGACAATATCTTTTTTTTTCTTTTCCTGTTTTACATTATACAAGTATCATCACTGGACAAAGAAATTCATGCAGACACTAAAGAAGACACCTTAGTCCCAGAGCTTTCATTGCTTTCAGACCCTTCCTTGTGAATGATTTGAATGCATGGACTACACTATGAGCCAGTAAGTCTGTTTAAGTACAGTAACAGCTGTCTTGCCTTTTAAAAATTTGTACCAGAAGTGATGCCTCTGTTCTTCATCTCCTCTGTTATTAAAAAAAGTGATGAATTGGAAGATCTAGAATCTGATTGAATATATAATTGCGAAATACAATTGAAAAAATAACAAAAACTAACAGGAGCATGGAGATTGGGATGAAAAATGTAACATTAATGTGAGTAATATTAGCCAAGCACAAGGCACATCAGCCCTGAAATCCCTGTAAATCAAGTCAGTGCCTGAAAAAGGTCAGCAGCTACAAAAGCTAAATGTGCTATTTAGTAAGAAATGTTATCATTCTGTCTTGTGAACTTCAATACTTTTATTCATCTCAAGAAAAAATAACTATGGTCAACTAGGTCATTTTAATCAAATTAGAGATGTTTCATTTCTGGTAGTTGATTAGATTGCATTGAAGACCCTTCTATATCTTCTAGTAGGTGTACATTTTTTATAATCTTGGCAACTGATTAGATTTTATTGATTTTTAAACTGTATTTGCATAACTCATTTAAAATAACCAAAATTTTCTACCACAATTTGATCCAGTTTTACTATTTACATCATCCTTAACTACATTAGCTTCATTACCTCCACAAGCTAACATTGCTGAATACTGTAAAGTTAGAGAGTATCTTGATTATTTAATATGCATGTTTGTGATAAACAGCTTACAATTAGAATTAGTACAGCTAGCAAGGTAATGATGCTGTGCACTCTGGCCTGATCAATCTATTCATATGCAATACCTTTAGTTGACCACTGTCTACAAAGTTTGTTGCATACACAGTTCATCAGCAGGGAAAACAGATCTAAATGAGCAACTCTGATATCCTTTCCCCTTTACCAGACACCTAGGCTCCACAGCCTAGAATCAGAGTTGTAACTAAACATATATGTCCTGAATGAGATGGCAGCAATGGAAAAAATATAGTACAGGCATAGCAGCTCAGAGAAAGATGATTTAGTTTGTGCCTAACAACAAAATTTAAGGTTACATTTGTATTCTGGACAACTCTCAAATGCAAGTTCTGTCCTTTGAAAGGGAAGTCTGTGGGGGATACAGCGGATCAGATTTGCCAAGTGTAATCTGGGAACAGGAAAGGAGAAGTAGGCAGTCCTCTGAGGGTGGCTCACTGGTCTTTGGACTGCAGCCAGGTCCCGATTCCACCTCAGTATATGTGATGCAGAAATACGTAGACACATAATAGAGAATATTTCACCAAAAGAAACCTTCTAGGTACTTCCTGTTTTCAGTTCCCTGTTAGATTCTGCTGCAACAGAATCCTGAACAAGGAAAGATCCCTGCATCACTTACTTTTTCACAGTTAAACCTTTTACAGTGACATTTCCCCATTTTATTTAGAAAATATTGTGGCTATAACAAAATAAACACAGTATACAGATGCTGATGACAAAAGTCATCAATGCACATTTGTGTTATTTGTTAAGGTATACACTGGAAGATCACCTATATACTATGCAAATATCCTAATATCTGTAAAAGAAAATATTAGCTGACATCTATTATCTTTCTCAGAGGTGTTTAATATAAATTCACTTTTTTACACTTTATTTTAGTGCTCATTAAGTACTCCAGGAAGGCTATGCAGTGAGAAACCTATAGATAAGTGTATGAAGAGGAAAGTAGTATCAGTAATAATACTATCACATAGAAAAAAAAGAATCTTGAACTACAACAATAATCAAATGTCCTGGCTGGTAAGCAAAATAAAAATCAGCAGCTCTAAACAGATCACACACAGTGATTTGACCTGTTCATGCAGAGATAAATTACTGTGAAGAATACAATACAGCATACAGTTAAAATATACACAATGTCAGGTAAGGAACTTTCCAGCAATCCTCAAAGAGTTTGACCTATTCTGGGCAACTCAGATCTGTGCATATATTTTGTTAATACATACTTAGGCAAGATTCACAGCCATCTCAGCCAGACACAAAGCAAACCTTACAAATAAGAGAAATTAGAAACATGACATTAATAAACCATTCATTTAATCACAAAAAGAATTAGAAAAAAAAAAAACTTTCCTGCTTTTTCCACTGTATCCACTATAATAAGTCTTAGAATTCCACTCTCCTTTTTATAACATGTTGTCCTTTCTGGATTTGAAAGTTTATTAAGTGTTCTGTCAGGATTCCTACCAGGCCACATACCCAAACTAGGAAGCAAAGCTTTGTTAAAAATTATACAAATCAAATTACTTAGCATTCAGCCAACACTGCTAACAAACTTAGATTTCCAGGAATTCTCCATGAAACCAATTCTGTTCTACAGAAGCCTGGCTGAGAAAAGAAAAATGAATACACGATGGAGAAAAAAAACCACAGAGGCAAATTCCCTATATGCCAACTTCACAACTCAATCTCATTCCACCTCATACAGTCCTCCCCGCAAGGAAAGATGAATTTTCAGAGAGTAATCAGGGCGAAATAAATTACATCAGTCCCACAAAACTGATCAACAACACAGATTTCAGCTTCAAACTTCAGCCCATGGAGACATTTCCAGTTCATCAACCAACCCAACACAACTTCCTGATGAAAGGCAGGAGAGCTTCTTTTGAGGTCCAACCTCACTGCCCTGGCAGAAAGCATGACACTCAGTGCATACCTTAAGGGACTTAATTCTGTTTACCATAACAGGAAAACTTAGAACAGCCTAGAAACTGGCTCTTGGAGTTGCTCAGCCATCTTCTGCTTTCCACCAGTATTGGAAAACACACTTGTAGTCTGCGAGAGAGATGACCTGAAGATCAGGATACTCTTTGGAACACGTGCTTTATTGGTCGTGGGAAGGCAGCCTAACTGGGGAAGGGTCCAGGGATCTAGTGCAAAGTCTAAGAGGGTCTAAGGGAAGGCACACAAAGAGGGCCAACTCTCTGTTACATTCCATTTTAACCCTTTCTATCGTGAATATGCTAATGAACATTAACCAATCACCTTAAGATACAAAACCTACAGAATCTACATACAGCCTATGGGAACTACAACATTACAATACTACTCTACATACCAAAACCTGTGAAACCCACCTTATCCCTGATACCTGAGAAGGTGCAGCCTTTCATTCATCCTTTTGTCTTGGCAGGGGTGTCACTGACCCACCCAGCCAAGGCCTTTCAGCTGCTTAATCACCTTCTTCCTGTCCATGCTTACAGTTCAAACTTTGCTTTTAATTCTATTCCTCTTGTGGGTTTCATAGTTTTAGAATCTTTTACTATTAAATTATCTCTGCAGGGCCTAGCTTCATCCTCCCCAACACACCAGCCCTTCCATACTGTCCATCTCACATCAATTTCAGCAACTGCCAGTTACTCCATGATCAGGGCACAGGGTAAAGCTATAGCAAGTTTCCTTCCGCAGAAACTAGTTTTCCACAACAGATCATGATGAATGATTTTTGCCTAAAAAATAGGAATAAATAACACAGAATCTTTTATACCTTAATTGCTATGGAGGCTGCAGCAATTATGCCTATCAAGAACTTTTCTGTACAGAATGTTCTTGGTATTTCCTTCAGTGGGGTCCTACACTTTCACCATGTTTGGGTAGATCCTGTGATTTTCAAGTGTGGGTGACATCACAGATTTTCCAAAGGAGAATTTTTACACGTCAGATAGCACATGCTTATGTGTGTGCCTGAAACTTTGCTCTGTTGTTCAAAAAAACCCCAAACATGCTAATAATCATTAATTTCTTGCCTGGAAATGCAGGCATTATTTACAGGCATACAAGACATGTGTAGGTGTTCCTGCAATTAATTTTACACTTTATAGAGAACAATGTCTCTAATGTCAGAAACACTCCAAATCTGCATGGCTTAAAGTTGAGTATGAAGAGTTGGATGGGCAAGAAATCCAATCAAAATATCTGCTAAATACCATTCTGGTTTCTTTACTTTCAAATACAGAAGTAATGTAATTACTTATAATTGCTGCCAGATTAATGGCATAAATGATAAAAATTAAGCCCCATAAAAAAACACAACAGCTTTTTCCTATATAAATTGCATATTTTACATAACAACATTTTACACTGTATTTAGTGTAGAGTCTTTTTAGAAGCACACTTCTTTCCTTCAATTTAATAAAGGATGTTTACTGATGTAAATTAATACAATTCTGAAATATAAACTATAAATATTGACACACTGAAATCAGTGACAAATTCCATAACAAGCTGAAAATCTCTCCCTTTAAAGAAATGACCAGCACAACTCAAAAGCACACTTGTTTTACTGACTGCTTTATTCCCAGGTGTACTAGTCTGGGACATGTAAAAACATCAATTTAAATATTAATACAAAAGATATGGACTGTATTCCTCGGAGAAGCAATTACTCAAATTCACTTTCTTGAATTATTTATATGGAATATATCAGTAAACACTAAGACGACATACAACATAAATCCTATTGTGGCATGCTAAGCAGAGTACTTATGAAATCTGAATCTTCATGAAAACATTTCACCAATACTACAGTTTGTGGCAAAAAATATTAGGGAAAAAACATATAGGGAAAAATATTAACAACAAAAAATGAGGACTAATAGCCAATCAGAATGCAAAATGGCAACATCACTAAGTTAGAATTGATTTAAGAGCAGGTTAATAACTGAAGCAAAGTTGTTAAGAATAATAATGTTAAAAAAAAAAAAAAAGAGAGAGAGAGAGAGAGATTCCAAAAGGAGAGTGTGGAATAAAATCCAAGAGAAACAAGTACAGTTGACAATTGCTCACCTCAGAAGCAATCAGCCTCTCCTGAGCAAGAATCAGCCAATTCCTCCCAGTTTATACCCACAGAATGATATTCCATGATATGGAATATCCCTTTGGCCAGCTGCCCTGGCTATGCTCCTTCCCTACTCCTTGTACAGCTCCTCACTGGCAGAGCATGGGAAACTGAAAAGTCCTTGACTTAGGGTAAGCACTACTTAGCAACAACTAAACACTGTTATCAGCATAATTCTCATGGTAAATCCAAAACACAGCTCTGTACCAGCTGCTAAGTTTAAAACTAACCCTATCCAGGACACCCTCCCTGTATCTTAACGTCATCATATGAATTAATTAAAAGCAACTTTTAATTAAACTTAAATTTTACAACTGCTGGGCTTGCTATTTCCAGCTTGTTATATTAATTACCTACCAAGTCAGAATAACTATATTCAAATTTCTCTGTATTTTCTTCACTAAAAGAAATATTGAAATAAATGAAACCTGAGGAGAATCTGGGACAAGCAAATACCACAACATATTTTTGCCAATTCATCAAATGTATATAAAGGCTTTCTTCTTTCCATAAATAATACAGCTGAAAATAATAATAATAAAAAACACTACTGGAATTTATTTTATGCTTATGAGACATGTAGTCCATAATTCAAAAATCTCCTCCAAGTGAGAGTTATGGAACTGTTCCCAATGTTAGAAATGTCACAGTAACAATGTTACCAAAACAGATTTTAAAAGTGAAATTAGAAAAGTTGAGGAGTTACTCACCCTTCTTACTATTTTACATCAATGACTAAACGAGAAAATTTTTCGATAGGGCCATGAAATTTGAAATCCTTTTTTATGACTAAATGATCACATTGAGTAATATTTTGATTTTATAAGTGACTAATTATAAACATAATAAAACTAGGAGGGATAAAAAAATTGACTCCAACAAAAGTAGAAAAAATCCCTTCAGTTAAAAAATTTCTAGACAGCTGGTAGTATTTTGAAATTGGATTGGATTTTATAGGTATATCTATGTAATCTATAATAAATTCTCTGGAACACAGCACATTAGGCTGTCCACTAATAAATCACTCTGATGAGAGGATGCATCAATCTCTCAAATAATTCTTTCCATACCACCCACCACTACTTCTATATATCCACCAAAACTCCTCCAAAATCTAGAGCATCATGTAATAAACATCCTGAGGACAGCCTCTGCCTTCCAAATTATGCATCAGCCATCTTCCCCAGGAAAGCCAGCTCCAGAAGTGCCTCTCTGGATAGGAGCTCTACACAGACCTCCCCACAACCAGTATCACAAGTATTTGAGCCTGTATCAACAGAGTTTAAGGTCTTTGACTATTATCTGCCACATCTTTTCTTTCATTTCCCTCTCATGGGGCAACCTCTAAATTCTGCCAAACAATTAACTTTTGTTGGCAGTAAACTACAGGGACTTTTTTGGTTAATTGTTGGATTTAATTAATCTCCCCATATTTAGGTGCTCTAGGGGTGATTACATTACAGGAGAGCAAAGCTGAAAAGTGTAATTTACAACTGAGGAAGAAGTCTGATGTCCAAAATTTCCTGAGGCAGAAATTCCTACTTCATGCTCGGAAATAAGTCTTTGAAGAGATATTCTTTAGTCTTGCGACAAAAATGTTCCACAGCACTGAAAGAAAGGATTTGTTAACTGCTGTCCTCATTCAAAGTCTTTGCATAATTTTAAAATAAACTGGGAACAGGGCAAAGTAATTCCTGACAAAAAAAAACTTGTGAAAATCTGATTTAATCAATAGGAAAACTATGTAGACAATAAACATCAGGTTAGCAGGCAGGTAGGTTGGTTAAAGGATTTCATAGGAGAAGGTCATGCTAGATTGTTTTCTCTTATGTGGAATTTTTATTTTCTCTCCCTAGGGAGAGGGCTGTATGGAGAAGTTGATTAAATTATTGCAGTCCTGGGATATGAATAACTGGCACAGTCACTCTCCACTGGGACAGAATGGAGCCTTCTAGACAACCACAAATAGTTTTGTATTTCTTCATTAGCTTTACTATAAAAGAGTTCAGTGATAGTGAGATACCAAATGGGTTATCAAAGTAAGGTGGCCCCTTCCCTACAAGAATGCATATCTGTATCTGAAGTAAACTATGTGGTGGCAGCAGCATCTCAAAGTACAATTCCCTATTCACCCAGAAAATTCCTGACCCGTTCAAATTCAGCTCTAAGAAGATGACTTCTAGGTTTGTGAAGGATCAGTGAGCATTGCCTTTTGTACGTTCCTAGAATTTGCTCTGATGTCCATACTGACACTAGAGGTGCAAATGCACAAGTAGAGCATGAGTGAGGCAGTTTTACTGAAACAAAGCCAGAAGGGAAAATCCAAGTTGGCTTAGCACCACAAGCATCAGAGCAGGCTCTGCCTCTACCTGACCTCCTGCACATGTCCAAGGGATGCAGAAGCCCAGGCTGTCACAGCTCCACAGTTCTCAATATTAGAAACCATTACTTAAAGGCAGCTTGACCTCACATCCTTCTGCAGCATAAGCACGCCTTGAGTCTCTTATGTCTTTTTATATCCTTAAGGATTTTCCTACGGTACATATACTGCCATTGAGTAAACTGAGACAGAGAACTGGCATTTGCAGAACTACACTCTAGAGATCTGGTCAGAGATGAAAGTGCATTTTCTGACTGAGGGTCCTTCATTTGTTTGTCTGTCTGTCCATCCCACCCAGACAGTTTTACAAACTTAAAGACTTTGACACATTGCTCCATCTTTCAGATAGGAAAACCCAACAACTTCATGCTTAACAGTGCTAATTTTTTTTTCAGAGGGCTATGGGAAGACAACAGTGAAATTCATGCTCTCCACCTACTGACTTCAGTATATTAATTACTTCAAAATCCTTTGTAGCTAAGAAGTAACAATATTCCCAAGGAACTTTTAACAAAAAATTGGTATTTGATTTCACTTTTAATTGAAAAAGATACATAATTACAGTTTTGTACAATTTAAGTTTGTGTTCTTTTTCCATGGTGTTCAGTTTTCAATATGAAAGTTTACTTTTGTTAATTTGAGTTTCTCAGTGTTTTTCCCATCTTAAAGGGAAAAATAAAAAAGTTGATCCTGTCTCCTTTTTCCCTTGGGAATCCTTTGTGTGAACTAGTTTATTCTATGCTTGCATTTTAAATATATTTTTTCTCTTGAGAGAGGTTCTGCATTTCTGTTATCTTTTTCTAGCATGTCTTTCTCTGGAATTCTACCTAATTATTCTCTCCCTTTAGATGTTGCAATTAATTCTCCTTAGATTTAGCTTATGTTTTTACACAGTAGCTCTTGACACTGAAATTATTGCTACTGCATGTATCATTCTCTATAGATAAGAGAAGAGTGGGACTGGCAGAAAGAACCATTTTCTAATACATGAAGCTTCTGGAAAAAAACCTTTGCTCAAGTCTGAGAACAGATGCAGGAAACATCAAGCCAAGTGAAGGTTAAGATCAATCTTAACTTACACTACAAGATCATACGGTTTTGGAGAAAAGGGTAGCTGGTATCCCACTGCAGGCCTAGAATCACACACGTGTCCCTTCAGGATTTGGTTTGGGTTTTGCTTGCTTTGTCTATGAACTGCTAAATATATCCTGGGGGAACACTGGTGGGACTTTGCCCCTCCTGATGTCTTGAGAGCAACACCATAGCCTGTCTTCAGCAGCCTGTGAAGACAAACGTCCAGTTTTGCCACGTTCCACTTCCTTTTACCTTTAGTACTGATAAAATTGGGAACAACCTGCTTAGATACAGTAATAAACCACACCCAAATAGACCTGAAAAGAGACACAGGATAAACCCATGGGAAATATCCAGTACTCCAGTGAGCTACTTGGCTTGAAAGTGCAGTTGTTGGATAAAAAATCTGAACCTACTTAGTAAGACCAGCTTGAAATTTGAAAAATTTCCTCTGACTTTGCAGAATGTTGATGCTTGTGTTTCCTCATTCTCTGCATGTGGGTCTCTGGAGACCCACATGACTTTGCCCTAGGGAGTTTTAATCCTATCCACAAATTGTAATCAAGAGCCAAACGATTAGTAAATAATCTTCATATTGGAACACTTTTACAGTGCAGATCAGCCTTTTTTTGCTATTACTAAATTTGTCATAAACTAAAAACCTTCTATATATTTACTTCTGAATCATAAATATCATCACTTAAACCATTAATCATTTTTGTGCAACTCATTTTTACCATTATTTTAAAAAGCAAAACATAATGTTTTATACATTTCCTTTCAGCTTCTTTCAAAATAAATAAATAAATAAATACATCTACTGAGGAATTAAACTTTTAGTCTATTTTGAATATGTTTTTAAGCCTTACATCAAAAAGGCTTATATACTAGAATATAGTAACTAATGAAAAGCCAAAAATCAAAGAGGGAAAGAAAGTGAGGAAAGTAGAATAAATACACAAACACAAAAAGAAACTCAATGATTCATTGTTGTTACTGTGCCTAAATTGTTGAATAATTCAATGACAAAGAAAAAAGTATAATAAAATGGATGGCAACTGGATAACACTACATTTGTGCCTCTATATGAGGAATAATTACATGATTAAATCTCCTGGACTCCACTCCCACACAGAACAGAAGTATCAGGTAAGAGCACTACCACTCCTGGTAATACTAAGTAGAGATGTACTACTATCTCCATGAATTTTTATTCTTAACTTGAAGAGAAGCAGGACTAATTGTAAACAATTACAAACCTGTACCTATTGCACTATTTCACATCTATAGAAGCCTTTCTGCCTTCAACCTGCAATGCCTGCTGTTGGTTTTGTTGGTTTCTCAGCTGAAACACTGGGATGAACACAACGTGCTTGATGCATTGCAAGTCAGATGTTCACGTCCTTCTCAATTGCTTCATTTGCTTCGAAATTCATGATCCCAAAACTTAACTTTTAGAACATACCTGTATAACTACCTTCAGCCAACTGAAGGTCTACTGACCGAAACAAAGGTGTCTCAAACAGAAACTAATGAAAAGCCCTGAATGCTTAAAATCTGTTTTGCATTGATAACTAGAAGAGTTTAAAAAGTGATCCTGCAGAACTTCAACATGATCCTGAATATGGCAGAATTACGTACAATATTTATGCTCAGCTTTTTTTACTGAAGAGAAACTATGAAGAAAAAAATTCTAAGTTATGAATAGGCACAAGGTTGTTATCACATTTCATCCTTCCTTGGTTTTCAACCTTTTTACCCTGTATTTGCTTTATATAGCTGAGTTTGTACTTAGCAACTAGTGTAATAGTTCTTCCATCTACTTATACAAAGTCATCACTAAAAGTCTAGATGCTTTATGAAAAGGATGCATATGAAATATTGATTATTACAAAGTTTGAATTCCACTGAAATCTCACAAGATAGGAATATAAAACCTATTTTTTTCAAAGCAGATTTTTTTAGAGGTTAAGAATTATTCTCTTTTCTACCTTTCTGATTCAATCCGTGAAAGTTTTCAAATTAAGAGATTTTCCAAAGTCCCTTGTGTTGTCTACTCTTAACAACAGGCAGAGGATGTACTTATATAACACTCCTCCCAGGAGCCACCCATGTAAAACTCACTTTCATCAACTGGAGAGTGTGTGAATTTTAAAAACAGTTATGTTCATAGAAATCACACTCACAGAATGGTTTGGGTTGGAAGGGACCTTAAAGATCATCTAGTTCCAACACCCCTGCCAAGGGCAGGGACACCTTTTACTAGACCAGGTTTCATAGAGCCCCATCCAACGTGCCTTTGAACACTTCCAGGGATGGGGAATCTCCCAACTTTTCTGGGCAGCCCCCAGACCCTCACCAGTTCAGTGCCTCACCACCCTCACAGTAAAGAATATCTGTTTAACTTTACTAAGGGATTTGTTATTTATGAGTCATTCCTTTCACATGCCCTGTATTAAAATATGCACAATTGAATCCTTCTACATATGAAATAAGCCTAAAAGAGTTTGCTGTACATTACAGCTATGTAATCTGTAAGCCATTCAGTTTACTAATGTCATCCCATTTTGGTATAGCTCATGCTATTAAAAAAAAAAGAGAGAAATATTATTCTGTTTAAATTTGTTATTTAAAACCATTCTATAAAAAGTTCTTTTTTCAAAGGTTGCATTTTAAATGATTATATTTCATGAAGAAGTTATACTTCCTCATAAAACCCAAGTTTTATCTTCTGAGAACCTTCACCAAAGATGCTCTAAAGCCTCATAAACTCCCTATCCTCAAAAATATGAGATTAACTTAAAATAAACTTGCTAGTATGTTCCAATGGATATTCACAGAATTTATTTTGCTGTACCCCAGTAACTTTCATAATTAAGAAGTTTTGCTTACATCAAGACAACCTCTCTGTTTTCTCATTTGAGGCATGCCATGTAACATGGGGTGTTTTACCCAAGAAAAAATTACTATCAGACACAAAAAGAAAAAGCAAACAAAAATCACCACTGAAAAAGATGATTCACTCTCAGGTGATGTTTACACTGTTTACACTTGGCTGCTTAGACAGAAATACCAGAGTTAAAATGAACTGGGCAAGTGAAATTATGCAGCCTGGGGAATCTATTGCTTTTCTGACCCAAACTACAATGTCAGCACTGTGACATCCCCTGCCTAAATGCAGGGGATTCATTTTTCTGCTCGTTCTTTACAACCTGGCTAGACCAATGGAATAGATGAGAAACGTCAAGTAATAACAACAACATAATAAGTAGTTAATGTGCTTGTATTATAAAAGCAGAAACTGAGATAAGACTTATTCACTGGAGGGGAGGAATGACATCCAGAGGGACTTTGAAAGGCCTATGAGGTGGAGTCCATCCAAACCTCAAGTTCAACAGGAGTAAGTACCAGGTCCCCAGCCTAGGTCAGGGTAGTTACAAGCACAAATACATGCTGGGTGGAGAATGGACTGAGAGCAGCCATCAGGAGAAAGACTTGAGGTTTTCAAGGACAAGCAGCACAACATCACCCAACAAAGTGCACCTGCAGCCCAGAAAGCCAACTGTATCCTGGGCTGCATCCAAAGCAGTGTGGCCAGCAGGGCCACACTTCTGAAGCCCCAAATGTGGATACAGATCTACTGGAGTGAGGCCAGAGAAGGGACACAAAGATGGTCAGAGGGTTGGAGTCCCTCTTCTATGAAGGCAGAAAAAGCTGGGGTTGTTGGGTGAAGAAGGCTCCAGGGAAACCACGCAGCAGCACTCCAGCAACTAAAGGGGTCCTACAAGAAAGACAACTTTTTCTAAGTGCAGGTAGTGATGAGACAAGGGGAACTTCAAACTGACAGAGGGTGGGTTTAGGTTAGATCCTAGAAAGAAATTTCTTACAATGTGAGTTGTGAAGCACTGAAACATGTTGCCCAGAGAGGTGATGAATACCTCATTCTCAGAAGCATTCAGGGTCAGGCTGGACGGGGCTTTAAGCAACCTGGTCTGGTGGGCGGTGTCCTTAACAATGTTTGGGGGGCTGGCGGTTTGAAACTACATGGCCTTTCCAACCCATTCTGTGACTACATAACAGAGAGGACAATGGTACAGACCAGCTTTAAGTAAAATGACTAGAAAATAAAAAAAAATGAGAAATATTCCAATATACAGAAAGGAAATGAAGAACTGAAATTCCTAGAAATTAATACAGACCTGGTGGTGAATTTTAACAAGTAACTAGATCTCAGCTGGCATTACTTATTGCATTTCAAAGTCATTAGACACACTGAAGCATTTGTTCTTAAATAATTTGCTTGTTATCACACAGGAAGCATGTGTGGAAAAGTCAGGAACTGAACTGAGATTTGTAACTGAATATATTTAAACACATAAACCATGCTGCTTTATGCAGGTCAAAAAAACAGTTGTAGTTCTTAACAGCTTTATTTTTGTCTATCATATCAAGTTGGAATTGGTAAATTTAAGTCTAAATGCCTACAAAATGTATTTAATAACTTAAAATAGAGCTGTAGATTATAAAAATTATCATGGATATCTCATTAACCAACCCTCAGAATTTTAATTAAAATTCCCCATCTCTCATGTACAGCGAGCTTTAGTTAATACACCATTAATTAACACATGAAGTAGTTCCAAGAACGTAGATACTTTTGATGAAACCTTGTCATTTACAGATTTAACCACATATACACAACAATAACACCATTCCAGAAATCTGGGGCTTTTTTGGGATTACTTGAGGTTTACACTGTGGTTTACTTCAGAGTCCTGGTTTTGCAGTCACCCATGCTGGGAACCTGGTTAGAAAATGCCATGGTTCCCATCCAGTTCCAGCAGCTCCATCCCTTTTCCTCAGCACAAACCAAGCTCTATCCAGAACTGGGCTGGGGGAGGTGCCCACAGCTGTGCCTACACAACAAGGACCAGAAACGCTCCTAATGTATCCACTTGTTTGCCCCAGTAAAAGCACCCAAAAAAAAAGGAAGATGGAGATTCTCAACAATGTGCCAAAACCAAATACAGATCACTTTGTTTTGAATCTCAACTGCTGTGCTGCCCTTTCCCGGGAGGGAAGAATAGGTATGTACCTGAAGAAGAGTAAACAGAAATTATGAAAAACCTGATGCTTCTTGGAATACAAAACTGCAAAATGCCAAATCCTCCACTTTTGGAAGCAAAGGAGTACTCAGTGCATTTAGCCTTTTTCAGATTTTGGCCTTCTTAGATACACAAAACAAAAGATTATTCAAGAGATTATTATAGATGCCAAATGTTTGCTAGCAGTTTCCAGTTCTCAAGGTTCCCAGGCACAAACTGCATCACTAGATTTAGCTTACAATTCTTAAATTGGCACAACTAAAATAAGAAAGTTATTTTGTTTGGCATCTTAGAAGAATTAAAAACATTGATTTAGTATATCTAAATAATTCACTGTAAAATACACTGTTGTAAATATATGTACACCATATGTTTACACTTCCTATTTTCATTTTTATTCAACTTAAGTTTATTGAACATAACTCTTATCCTGTCATTGTTAGTATTTTAGAAACCTACCTATGATTCAGGTGAAATTATGAACATAAATATTTCTATATAGATACATCAGAATATTCTGATGAAAATAAGTAATATTTCATGTTCTTTTGCATATTTTGTCCCTACTTTAATTATTCTAGCCTTTTTATAAATAAAATTTATCTAGCCTTTTTAATAACAAGCATTAAAAATAAAAGCAGCAGATCTTCTATAACAGTGTTGCTTAATTAATTACCAAGTCCAAGTTAGCACAGATAGTGGACAAGATAAATACTTCCACTTATTATTTTTGAACCAGAAAGATTACTCTATAGTATTTCTATTTTGTTATCTGTGCAGTATTCCTTTGCTTTATGGCCTTAAAATCTATACATATGAAATAAAATATTCCAGTAAACAGTATTAACAAAAAATGTATGTTCTTTTTCTGCCAAAAATTCAAGGGGAGAAAGATCAAACATGTCTTCTTGACAGTCATAATTTCAGATAATACTGTATTTATTAATGTTTAAAATTTTGGTTGTACTAAGTATTCTGGAATAGTCAGAGCAGTTACCGTACTAGCATTTTCAAAATACTCCAAAAGCCCCAAAATACTTTACTGAAAATAGCAGACTTGCTTGCTTGGCAGAGTTGGCAGAGTTATGCATACTTTTCAGATCTACCAAATGTTGCAAAAACACATGTCTTCTCTTTTATGGGACATCACGATTGCTCCATTTGTGGTAAATTTGCCCTGAGACACAGAATTTTCCAAAGAAAATTGCATTACAATGGCCCACATCATGCCATCTGTTTTAAAAACTCTCCAGTGATTTCTACAGAGGATAGTCTTAAAAAATAAATGGAACAACATGTCCCAAAGTACTTTTTTTTACCTAGCTTAAATACTTTTCATGGAAAATATTCTGAAAAATTTAGAAAGCTGTAACATTACCACTAAGTTACACCCTTAATATTCATCTACTCCCAAATGGGTGAGAAGGGTTCACGGACTGACGGTAGCATATGGGAAAGAGCTCCATGGCTGCAGAGCAGGTAATGACCACCACGATGCAGGGGCTGCATGGGGAGTCACAGCTTCCCCAGGAGACAATTCCTGCTGGCTCCCTTCCCTTCCACTCACACCCCCATCAGTAACACCCTGTGCCACTGTGGCAGCAGCAGAACAGCCAACAGCACCATTCATGTCACAAAAAGTAAGCAGCCATGGAGTCACAGTCTGGGAGTGTCCAGAAGGCCATAAGCAAAATGTTTGTGATCTGACAGTCTAATATTACCCTCTCATTTGACTGTGCCACCTTAGTCCTTACAAAAGATAGACTGCAAACAGTGCTGAAGACACAGCCACACAAAGGCCCATGGTCTGGGGGAAGGAGTGGGACAACTCTTTCAGCCTGTTTCAATACTGTGAACAAATCTCATCATGCCAAATACCTTAAATGCACTTCACCTGCTCTATACATCAAGAAAGGAAAAAAATATTGTCAGGTCTTGTTATTGTCTACTCTCTTTTAAGACTATTTCTCTGACACAGAATGCAACTATAAATTTTAATGCTGTAAGAACACCATGACCTTCCTTCTTCGGTTACTTTTGTAAAGGAGATCTCCATAAAACACCAAAGTATGCATAAAATTCAGAATTCTGATTACATAAACAAGTACTTTATATACAGAAGCATAGTATCCTTATTCACACTGCACCAGAGCTGTTACTGTATAACAGATACACAGAGGAACATGCCCAGAAATTCCCTGGTGAAGTCATCTGAAACCCCTTTCAAAAGAACAATAACCTTCCGCATCAGTACATCTTCGTATTATCTCAAGTCTCATTTCCAACTAGAACAGAAAGTCCTATGAACTTCATTAAATGGCTGTTACCTAATAATTCCAATCTTTTCATAGCATGTTCTTAGCTTATTAGTATTTGTTAGTCAAATTTTATAGATATAAATAGTAATTCCATACCCAAGATGTATATTGAATCTAACTCCCACCCTCCACACAGCACACATACAACATCACTGGCTTTGCAGTATCACTTCACATGGGTGATCTGGGTTTGGGACTGGTCTGGTTTGGGTTTGTTTGAATATGAATCATGTAAGGCAGCATTTCTTTTTCATATTTAGAATGGCTTTAATCATGCAGATGATATGCTGTCAAAATAGGTCCAAACTGGAATACTAGCAATAGAAAAAAAAACCAACAAAAAAAAGACATGCAAAGCATATTAAAAAATTTCTAACAGCCTGATATGAAATCATAGTAATTGCAACATCAACCTGAGGACACATTCTTCTTTCCCTTGACAAAGAACCTTTTATGCCCATGACACCTTCCAGACATGAGAGCAATGTACTCCTTTCTTCTGAGCAACACTTCACATCTCCCTAACTGGATGTTGCTCACTCACCAAAAGAGTTTGTTTGTTCCTCTTGGGCTCTGGTACTCACTAGGGGCATAGTTGATGCCCTCAAAGATTCCTTGCTCTACCCATTGCAAAGCCACAGCACATTGCCTCATGCACAGACTGTGAGCAGTCTGGGCTCCTCTCACCCCTTGAAAGGAATGTGAACACCTTGAATCTTCCACCTCCCATTCTCACATTCTTGTGATTCAAGAGGACCCATCAGCAGATGTAGTTTTCCTTCTCTGCCTGAGCAAGGTGTGATCACTAGGTTTCCACTCAGGTCAACAGGTTTCTGAAAAACCCAATGGCATTTCCAGAGTATCTTTCAACACACAGAACCATTTATCACTATCAAGGAAATGGTTGTCAACATCTCTCTCACATATACACATACAAAAAGCATAGGGGGCAAATGACAGATTATATTTGATTGTGCATAGTTGTTTCTACCTCTGCTTTGCTCTGGCAATTTTCTCTCACAACCATTCATAGCAGTAGCACTTTGGGTGTCTAAAGAAGCAATCCTCAGAGTGCAATGTATACAAATAATACAGTCCATTCCTCCATTGGAAAAGCAAAGTCTCATTCAACTCCAAGCATCTTTGCCTAGGAGCCGCTCACGTTTACATACTGCTGAATTTTAGCCACAGCACTCAGTAAATAGGAAAGCAGAATGACTCTTCCCATATCACTAACTGCTGTAATCATCCCAAGTAGAAAAGCAAATATTTTGATATGGAAATACAGCCAATCCATACTGAAAGAAAATGTAAATCAAGTGTGACTGTGCATAAAACAATCTGGGCAGTAACTGCCCACTGGTAAAAGGATACTAGCAAACTATCCCCTATATGAGGTCTGTACTAACCAAAGCAGATGTAGAAATTGAAATAAGACAGACGTCAAACACATAAAAGCATCCTCAAGTTCTACTGGAATTCCATTTCAGAAGAGTGGGGCAGGAGGGAAGCTCTTACCTACAGGCAATAATAATAATAATTATTTAGGAAAACATACTGTAATGTTTTCTCTTTTCCCCTTTCATTTCCTAGACATGCCAGTTTCCCCCAATCTTGGGACACACACGCTTACAGTCAAATAAACCAACCTCATCAAAACCAAACAACAATCACAAAAACAAACCAACCAACCAACCAACCATACACACATTAAAAAAACCAAAACACACCAAAAAACCTTGCAAAAAAGCTGACTTGTAGAGTAGAAATTCAGTTTCTCTCTGCTGTGGTTACCTCCACCACATAGTCCTTTAGCACCGTTTGAGGTGAGCCCAAGCAGGTTCCACTTTCACAGTTCCTAATTCTCCGAGTGCATTATCAACATCCAGTGGAAAAGAAAAGCAGGAACAGCTCAAGGACATGGAAATGGAGGAGGCAGCAGCAGAGACGTAAAAACTAGGGCTGCAGGGGCAGTCAGAGGGTGTACAACAGAGTATTAGACAGACATAGTTACAACTTTCTTCAGCTGCTCTTTTGGTGGTCTGTTTGAGGAAATGCAAAAAATATTTCTTACAAAATATTATAAAAAAAATGGACAATAAGGGAAATAACTCTGAGCTGAGCTCATCTGATGCACATTTCACTGACTCTGATTCTGTATGTAGGAAAAGGCTTACATGCAGAGATTAACATTTTTATTTTACAGATCTAGTTCTATGTATGACTGAATATGTATTTTCATGTAGCGTAAGAAATATATATTGTTACTAAAGAATTCTCTAGACTATACTGGTATATTTTCATACTTCTAAGACTCTTACCACCATAGCATCTATACAACAGAAAAAAGACCTATCATATAATGCACAGCTAATTAGCAATGTAGAACAGTATACAGAAACACCAGTGGTCTAGGACAGGGGGCTGCGTCTGAGACTGATGACTGAAATTTTAATTCTCTAAAAATTAATGTATATATTTCACATATTTCTAGAAAACAGTTTCAATATAGCAAGGTCAAGAGAAACAGAAAAATAACTTAAAAGTTCAAGCTCCAAAGGCAGGAATTCATCATGGTCTAATCTAACTCCCTCAAAGTATGAGCAGGCTAGAAGCTATCTGCATATGCTTTCCATGCATTTGCTACAATGGCAATGACACAGCTTGGAGAAAATACACAGAAAATAAACTCACAACAGCAGAGGTCACACCTTAACAGTAAGCATTATGATACATTGATTTTACATTGTTATTTGATCTATACATAATTTTTTTACAAAAACTTCAAAGTTTAAGAAACAATGCTCAAATCGCAATATATTCAGAATAAGTAAACTTTAAAAGGAGTAGGAACAGGAGTCTGTCAGCATCAGCCTTCCTCATTTACCATTGCCTTGCTTTATCATACTCACCCTCAAGTTCAGATCCACAGACTAATACAGTCATTTAAGAACATTCAGTATTCATTAATTTTACTAGTCCAGAAATTTTCAATAGTTTTTACTATAGACCTATCTTCCTGAGCTAAAACTGCTTAGATTTCTTTGTAATGTAAATTTTTTTACTGTACACCTAACAAGGGGCACAGGTCTATCTCATTAGTTCAGACTATGTAATACCAGACAATATTTCTCTTAGATTCATATAACATGTCATAAGAACTGCAACTTTTACAAAAAAGGATTAAAAAATGATGTCATTCCAAGCTACATACTTTATAAGCACCCTTATTAACAAGCATTATAAATAATGATGAGTAGCTCATACAGAACAATTTATGGGAAATGTATTGTTTTCAATTAAGTGTGATCATCAAATTCTCAGAAGTACAATCCTTGGAAACAGTCTCCCAGTGTGAACAATCACACTTAAAAATTAGTATGTAATGTTGTTTACACCTTCTCAATATTTGAAATACAAGACCTTAAAAAATTATGACAGTAACAGCTTTGCTTAAATATCTTCACAGATGAGCACAGAAGGCAGACAGACGCAGGATTAGATTTTATTCTAAACTAAAATTATCTGAGTATTTAGTCCTCTCTTCTTGTAACATTATTGTTTTAATGACTTAGTCTTTTATTATAAATCTTAGGTTATGTTTTCAACTCCATAGGGACATTCTGTGGCTTCTGGTAAGGGTGTGCAAAACTGAGGCTCAGTGAACCCCAACCCGCATGAGACATCTACGAACGTGTTTCCTGAGGCTGTAAACGACTAGGCACAATGGTCCATGTGATCGACTCCATGTTCCCACAGCTACATGAAAAGAGGATGACCATGGTGATGTTGATTTTTTTTTTTAAATAATAAAATTTAAAATATTTAAGAAATACTGCAATATAATGCCAAATATTTAGTAGTAATGCATACACACATAGCCCCAGTAATAGAACTGGCTTCTGTTGGGCATATGATCGAAATAAAAACATTTGTCATGTACTGAACTTCATTCAGATCTAATGTGACCCCAGCCAGGATTAGTCACTTGGGCAGGAACTGTTTCTCTAACTACCACTTCAAAGTGCAATTCATGTAAGTAACTAAACTGTCAGATGGATTCTGACAGCTAAAAATTTAATCATGTTCACAACTGCAATGAATATTTGTTGGCATACTCAGCATGTAGTCAATAGAAATTTATATAGAAGGTATGCAGACTTATATAAACACGCCCATGTTCTAAATTAACAAAGTCCAAGTATTTATGGACTAGGCAGCAGAATATTTTCTATTAAGTTAACATTAGAAGATTGGAAAACACAGAAAAGCAAAAAAAAGTAAACATTTCAAAAATATTTCTAAAATATTTGTTTTTAATAATTCTTTAAATGAATAAATTTATGGACGAGGTGTGACACACAGTATTGTTGCATAGGGCATCTTTTAAAAAAATTTAAGTTCACTATGTATTATTCACAAAGAAAAAGAACCTTTTTCTGATGGATTAATAAGTCATTATTCTAGTTGTTATTATAGCCATACAAATGAAATATTTAACACAGATACCAAAATGTTTTTAAGACTTACAGAATTGAAACTGAATTTAGGTATGCTATAGGTACCAAATCCTCTAATAGTCTGATTGTCCTTTCTCTTGCTTGCTAATGCTATCCTCCACTTCCCACTGGAATAGATTTATATACCTCAGCATTGATAAATCTAAAGTAATGTACATTAAAGAAAAATCATAGTAATACATTTAAAGTGATGACCAGTGAGCTCATCACTGATGAGTTCCCACTCAGAAATATAATAAAAAATTGTAATTACAATCAGGAAAGATCAGCTCAGTGCTTGACAGCATTCAAAAATAAAAGTATTCAGAAAAAAAATCAGAATAAAACAATTTATTTAATTGTATAGATCCCTGGTACACTTGCATTCTGAATATGCAGAGCTTTTTCAGACTTGCAAACTGATTACAGTGGAACTGGAAAAAGAGGACAAAAATATGGAGCATAAAAAAATAAGAGTACACTAGAATTCTTCCATCTTCAAAATGAAACAGGCCTATCTCAGATATCTGTAAAATAATAAATGTGTACAGAGTGTTGGAACCTGAAGGAACACTCTGGACATCCTCAGCCTATTCTTCTGTTCTTTTCTTGATAATCACTGTTAGGAGACAGCATACTAGTCCAGACAGACTTTCATCCAGTAAAGCTATCCTTATGCTTTTAAGAAGGATGAAGAATGATCCCATTCACTGCCCCACTAATAGCGCCTTGATAAGGATATAAACAAGCCACAGTGAATTTTCAGTACAATGTGCAGAATTTGATTCCCCCAGAAAAAAAACACCAACAAAAAACCTAAACAAATAGCCCAAAACAAACAAACACAGACTAACTGATTAATAGTAATAATTTTTCTTTGGAAAAAAGAAGTAAATGCTACAATGTTTACCACACTATGTAGTGTGGGTGCTCACTTGCCATATATATAACACATACTTCCCAACAACACAGAGAAGCATACATAAAATTATTCTACTGGCAATATATAATTTTCAAAAATACCTAGATAATAAGCAATGAAAATATCCCTTTTAGTTGTAATCGTGCTTGCTATCATTTACAGAATCCATCTCCAATAAACAAGATTCTTCTCCATAATAAATTTAATAACCATATGTAAGGTCTTTATCATGCTATTTACAACCATTTTAAGGTATTTAATAGTAATATGAGTTTTTTAAAGTATCAAGTCTAAAAGATTATGGTGTCATGAACTTTCCTTCCCTCCTCTTCTTCCATTCTATTAGGCTATCTTAAAACAAGAACTATTCAGTGGAGTATGCATTAAATCTGAAGAATCAATGACAACATTGTTGAAGACAAGGTAAGACTCAGTATTATCTTTTCTTCAAACACCCACAGGTTGAAAATCATTACCACAGCTGTTCTGCATTCAGGTGCTTGATTTTTTTAACAGTTTAAAATCTCTGCAAACTTTGTGCTTTGCACAAGGAACTTTCCTTTAAACATCCACACCATTTCTTGCATACCCCTAAAACATTTAAATGGATGTAGAAGATACTGGTTTCAAGTGTTTGAGACATTCAGGTTATATAAAGAAAGTAGACATACAGGATCAGTGCACCTCTGTACACTGTCTACATGCCCCTCAAACACAGAATTGGATGAAAATAAATTTTGATATTAATGTGCAATAATAATTTACACAAGTGATTCATATTCATTTGTTATTAAGAAGCAAAGTTACCAACATATGTATTGATATGAAAACAAGTCAAGGCTTAGAAACAAGATCTCATATTGGGATACATGCATCAGTTCCCTGGAGAAGAACTGGAGAAAGCATTTTATTCTTTCATGGGTTAATAATTTGCTCTCAGCTTAAAAGAGATGGCACCTGCTCTGTCAAATACATATTTGCATTTCCAAAGAATGAGAGCAGCAAACAAGACAAGGGGAGGAGTAATGAAACTTTTCCCGAATAAATTAAAGAACTCTACATGGGGAAGGGACGAAGCATTTGAATCTGAATGAAAACTGCAGAACGTGACTAGAAATATGTACAAGAATTGGAAAACCTTTCCTGCTTATGATGCTCTCCAGTGAAAACCAGCCAAGAATGTAAATAATGCAAGACAAACTGGAGCTTGACTGAACAGCAAATCCAAGGACTTGTAACTTGTCAGGATACATAGATTTTGATCTGATTTTAGTACAAATAAACAAAGCAAGGATGTCTCAGTTCTACAACTGCTTTCATTAAAAGTCCATGTTCCACAGTAGTTTATTTTAGATTTTGAAAATAATGTTTTTATTTAATTTTACTTTAAGATGGTAGATGAATTACAGATGAATTACAGAAGCTTTCAAGGTTTCTAGATGACAAAAACATTACTCCACCACCCCCACAGTAGTTGTTATCCTTTTAGTTAGGGTCCTGAGCTAATCATGCAGAACTCATTGTCTCAATATATCATCATATTAGGATACTGAAAGGGTCATGTCCTCCTTGAGACAGACAGCATTCTGAGTCACTAATGTAAGATCCAAAATGAAAAAGCTTCATGGAGTAACTAAAGTTATCAGGCTTGTATCGTGAACTGAGATAAGGTCAGAGGGAATATGGCCTAAACCCTGAAGAAGTGTTCTTAAAAGTATAAGATCTTTTCTATGGCCCATATATTCTTATTAGTTTCCTTTACAGCTTGTTAAACTACACTGAATATGTTCCTGTTAGCTGGAAAACTATATTTGAAAGATTCTACGAATTATTCTATCACTGACAGACGACATACCCTGACTTCATTAGCTCATCAGACCTAAAGAGGGACACACAAAAATTCTTAAAAGACTTGAACAGCTTCTCGTTCACTAAATAGGCAACTAGATATAAGCACTGGATCTTCATCACAACTGTTTTGCTCAACACCAACAGAGATATGTAAAAAAATCACCACCCTGGTGTACTGGGCAAAACAGGGTAGAAAAATACATTGAACACTCATATGAGCTGTTTTTTTTTTAGTTTCTGGGTGATTATTTATAGGAAACAGTCTGAGACAGAACATAAAGCTTTTCTACAAGGAACTATTTTGAATTTACAAAGCAAAACATTTCATAAGTGAATATGATATTTTACAATGTGAGGAAAACAAAACAACCACTTGGCATTTTAAATTGAAAGAGGAAGTAAAAGATCACTCTTATCAGAGTACTATACTATTTTTAACATCTAATATTCAAAGCTGTAAGTTTTCCCAGGATTCCTCCAGCCATTCTACTTTTATGAAATAAGTTGTGTCAACAGCACTAAACCTAACAAAGGCAAATTTTTATATCGCTGTAATATGAGATGATACTGTTTAGAAGGTTTGAATTCTTTTACACAGAAGTTGTCAGGCTGTTTAAACATAAACATCTTCATTGGTGCTTTTGAAGTAAAAAGAGACAAAATGACCCACTGTACTTCCTGAGCAGAAGTGGCTGCAGTACTACACAATTTTGAATTCACAACCACATATGAAGATAAACCTTATCACAGATGCAGTATTTTTTCATTGTGTATGACATGTAGAACAAAATAAACCTAAATGCCCAAGGCTTCAGAATTTCAAAGTAAATCCAGAATTTTTTGAAAAGCCTGTAATTTTATTTTTCATTAAAAAGCATTGCTGGAATATTTTATATCAATAACAAATTAAGACAGACTTTTTGGTAAAAACACACCACAGTCATGTTTTTGGGACACGAAGAGAATTTGAAATGCTCCAGACTACTTGTTTATTTAGATATGTTTAAAAATAGGTCCTTTGATATTTAACTTCTGGTATGTGGCCCATTCTAATGAACTACTGTTTTATGGCTATTTTACTTGTGTTTATATTCAGTAATGCATGGAAAAGACTTGATACTTTCTTAGGAGTTCAATTCTTCCTTACCTTCCTAGCTGAGAAAAATATCGAAGGGTATAATTTATCTCACACAAAGATGGATGTCTTAAAATTAGATTTTAAACTGTGAACAAGTCACACCAGCCAGGCACCCTTTATAATGAATTGAGAGACCTGGATACATCCAGAATGTGCTTCAACTGACCTATAAAGGATGCTCATCTTAAAATCAAAATTTCCCCCAGATGGTGCTTTTGACTTCCCATTAGTAATAACAGGAGAGACAGAAGGTAACCAGATGGTATTTAGATATCGAACAGAAGACAGAATAGTCCCATTAATGTACACTTTTAACATTTTTAAAACTTAATTTCTAAATGATGGCGAAGTTATCAAAAGCTAAAGAAACAGACAAAGATATTGAGTAAAGTATTCTGCGGGTGTACAAAATCAGCATTCTGGTTACAGGAAGGAGATGAAATCAAGTTTTACATATCTAAACCTAAAGCTTTTCACAGAATTCTTTTAAATTTTAGAAAAAGGTTTTCATTGAAGACTAAAAAGAAAAAAAAAATGGAAAAGAAAAAAAAAAGGTAAGCATTGTATTTTCTCTTGCTTGCTTAATTAATTCCTGCTTGTAATCACACATCTTTCAGTTTTCATCTACTTCAGTATCAATTTTTTTGCTATTAACGTTATCTCTTTTTCTTCTTTATTCTCTTTTTTTCCTTATTCCCTTCTTAAAACCTATTTCTGGCATAATATTGCCTCCCATTCACTTGATTAATGCATAAACTCATGCAGGAAACAGGAGAAAATCCACAATTAAAGAGGCAAGAACAGCAGTAGACCCTTGAATCTTGGAATAGAGTGGTACATATTCTCATGTCTAGGCCATAATCTTCAGATCTAGAAGAAAACATTACTTCTCCTTTCAGAAGACAAGACAGCAAAATTTGCTGATTTCACACCACCTGAGATTTTCTCCTAGACTGATACAGCTGCCTTAGTATTTGTCATTCCTCTATTTCACTGAGCTGATCAGTTCTCTAAGACCACAAACATACAAATACGTCACTGCATGGAAAAGCCACGTATACTTTAAGAGCATTCAGGACTGTTTTCAGGTAATTTCCAAACACAAACCAGTGTATAAATCAGAAGCGTCCACCTGGGGAAAAATTTAGACCAAAGAGAATAAATTTGACTCATTGCTTTTACTTTACACAATATGCTTTACAAGATAAAGGAGAAAAGAAACACATTTCTATTAACTGTGTGAGTTTTCCCCATTCCGTGACTAAACCAACAATACATGGGAATACTTCGTAATATCCACAAGGCAACCCCAAAGGCAAGTAAAGCACCATGGCACAGCAGAAGGCTCACAGATCTGGATGCACCAACATAAACTTCCGTGAAAACTTTCATCACATCTCTGTTGAGACTGTTACTACCGCAAGGACTAGAGACTGAGCTTCTTATTACAACTACTGAGCACTAGACATCTCATTGAACATCTAATGAAAAAAAAAAAAATCAGAACAATTTCAAACCAAGTAATCAAAATGTGGCTGAAAATCAACCTAAAGATAATTAAATAATTCCTGATATTTCTGCCAACATGAAAAAGTCATTCCTAAAATCCTTAACAGAGAAGAAAAGTATCTAGAGGTCATTTCAGTCATGATTTACTATAACGAACAATATGTAACAATTGGTCCCCAGAATTAGAAGTCTAATTAGTAACACTGAACTCACAAACATGTCTACAATTCTGCTTGCCTTTGTTTTATTTACTTTTTAAAAAAAATCATTTAACGCAAAACAATAGTGTCAGAGTTGTACACTTACATTCCAAACTTGTATTAAGGGGTAGGACAAGAAATAATTAAACAGCCTCCACATACTTACATTTGTTAAGCTTTTAAAATTGTGGCAAATGAACTAGATCCCTTCAGGGCTGAACTGCTGCAAACATTATTCAGAGAAGACTTTTATTTTTTTCAGAAACAATTAAAAAAAAATGTGTTCTACATTGCATAAAGCAGTTTTACAGGGTGTGTGGGGACAATTACTCATCTCAATTCCAACTAAATAAATAAATATTTACTTCTCAACTTCCCAAATTAGCCTAAATACTTTACCTGCATCAGAGCATTTCTATCCATAGCAAGAGCATTGTTAGTGTACTGAAAACTAGGTCAGGTTGACAAAATCAAAATATCCGTTTCAAAGCCGAAATTTTTAACTTTTTTCACTCTTTTAGGCAAGGTATTAAAAATAACTACAAGCATCAAACTCTTCTCAGCGAGACTCAGCATGTCACTTCTTCAGCTTTTCAGTACCGTCACTTTGGTGGTTTAGCTATAAAAGCAGTCCCCAAAGAGAAAATTATTAATAAAATACTGTTATGAAAAACTAAAATTATGGACAAGTAATTGCCTTAAGTCTTCTATTACTGTTACTAACTATTTTGTAAGTGCCACAGGAAACAATAGACTGACTGAAGAAACTCACAACTGTAAGTCAAGAAACCCTTTACAGGGAATTCTTGTCACAAAATGATTGTTTTTAACCTTTTATACCAGCTTCTATTGATTCAAATGGCTGTGAAATGCTATAATTCCTTCAGAATAGCACTTGGAACCTAATCTACACAAGTGTAAAAAAAAATTGGGAATTACATCCAGAACAAGGTGTAGTCCATATTCTTGATATCTTTTTCACTTTAGACAGTAATGCAAAGCTCAGCTGGGAATTCCTGAAGCAGGTTGCAGACTTTATTTGATAGCAACAAGCTGTAGGGAGCTTTCAAGAGGCCAGCCAGCATCTTCTTCCACAGCACTGCACAGGACTGATGTCTCTCAGATTTGACTGGGAGAACTTCATGATAACTTTAAACTAAACGTGTCTTTCACAAGTACCTTCTCCTTTCCACAGACAGAAGTCTGGCTGAAATTCTCTTGATCCAGCATACCAAACCACAAAACAAGACCAATTGTTTCTGTAACCCACCCCCTTCTAATTGTCACCACTCTTTCATAATTGCTGATACAGATGAAAATGTTTCATCATCCACTTTTCATCAAGGCCTTAAAAAGACTTGTTAAAATTGTATGCAGAAGGCTTCACTTATCAATGATATAATAAAGGTCATAACAATTCAAAGAGAATGAAGCATTGTATATTGTCTGGACAATGCTTTTAGTCAGTTTAGTTTTAGGTGGTCCTGTGAGAAGCAGGGAGTTGGACTTCATGATCTTTATGGATCCCTTTAAAACTTGAGCTATTCCATGAATCTATGCTATATGCTGTTAGTTTTTATTACATTAAATATAAAGCATTACTTCAGGCTATTATCTTTCATTCTGTATGTGCCACTCTCAAGAACTCAGTGCTGCTGACATACACACATAAAACAAAAGCAGCCCAGTCCAGCTACCCAGCCAGCTGGCTGAAGTTTTCCAGTATTAACCTATTACTATCTTTACTCCCAAATATACTATTTACACTCCGCTTTATCAAAATGCTGCTCTAACAAGTTTTCTACAACTCTCTTACCGTTCTCTTCATGCCTGTTTTAGTGATCTCACTCCACAGGCAACTGGTACCTAGACCCATCCTATAGTCACACCTGAATGACAGTTCCAGAGCAGAAGCAGTGCAGAAGCTCCTTATAAGTAAAAACCTAAAATCTAGTGCTCTTCAAAACAATTAATTTTATTACTTTCCTACTCTTCATGCATGAACTCTTCAAAAATATTTGTTCATTCATGCATTGCTACTGAATACTGTTCAAGACACCTATAGGTGTTTAGAAAAGATGATTTCAGCTACTACGTAACAATTTATATACACTTCTCCCTTAAAAAATATAAGGGTTGCATAAGAACAGCAACTTCTGATGTTTGCATGCCCCTAAATTAGATTAATACAATTGGACACAAATATTTCAAATCCACAACATAAAACATATCACTACACAAACATTTTAGACGGTTGAATAATTGCTCCAGACCTTCCCTGCCATGATAAACAACAAAGTCCTTCTACCTTGACAAATGAACAAGAGACAAGAGAAGCCCCTCGAGGAAAGTACTGCTTTGTGATGCCCCATGTTTCTTGATGCTTGTTTTCCTTCTGTACCAGATAGACATTTCAGGCTCTGAGCAACACTGGATTACCACCTTGGGGAGAAACAAGGGACTTATTTCCTGTCATGTTATCCATAAAGCACAGCACAAGCCCAGTCATTTGGGAATGCATATTAGGTTCCTGGTATGGATTTTTTTCTGGACGCATAATGACTTTCTAAATATGTGCATCATGCCATTCAAGTGCAAAGAAAAACTATTACCTTGCTACATTAGGTCATTTAATCTAAATGGGAGTGGGAAATGCCGAATAGTTTTTACAAAAACTTAAAAGACTACATCTCCTGCTACAATTACTGGTTTTCCCCATCCTGTTGCATTGCCTTTTTTACGACAGGGTTTTATAAGTTTTCCATTTTTTTTCTATGCTTACATCAACCAGATAAAACTGCTGTTGAAAATTAATGAAGTTCTACCTAAATTTGTAGAAAAACAGTCAAACAATGAAGAACCGAAGACCCTATGCTCTGTTTGTTTAGCTATGAAAAAATAATACCAATGATATAGTAATCTGATGATAAAACCTTTAATCCATCTCCAAAACAGGACACTCACAATGAAAAATGTAATTACATTCACTTCTGTTCTTAAGAAAGAAATCAGAACAACACTGGGCCACAAAACAAACAACAATAAACAAACAAACCCCCAAAACAAAACAAACGTGAAACACAAGAATGAGCTTGTAACATCAACACGCAAACTTTAAGGGGACCAGCCTTTAAAGCCTAAGTTTGCAGCTGCATCTTTTGTTTCCTGCCCTCGCTGTGTTCACATCTACACTGGATGCCTCAGCACTTCACCGTTCTGAACCCGGCTATCAGGGGCAGCATCAGGACACTGACTGAGGTTGAGCAAAGTGATATATAGGTCGACGAGGCAAATTGGCAGTAACTAGAAATCAAAGCGAAGCGTCGTGAAAAATTCAAGACAGCACGGCTAGCTACAACTTTCAGCTTAGCCCCTCCACTACGCCCAGACACACAGCCGCGCATCACGCCCCCCCCCCACCCCAGTTCCGCGGCTCCCACCGCTCCGGCCGCCCAGCGACTCGCGAACTTACTGCAGTGCGATGCGGGCGGAGGGAACGCTCGGCCCTGGGATGCGAGAGAGCCCGGCGCCCTGGGCAGCCGCGGGACCGGCCATCCAGCCGGGTCACCGCCAGCGACGGCGGCGACACCGCCGCCAGCCCCCCGCCCCGCCCCGCCGCCGGCTGCCGCAGCCCAGCGCGCCCGGCCCGGCCCCGCGGGGTCACCGCCGCCCTCGGCCCCGCTCCTCGCCGCCCTCCGCGGCACAGCGCGGAGCCGGCAGCCGCCCTCCCCGCGGGAACGGGCAGGCGCCTCCGGGCGGCGCGGTTTTAAGCGGCGGTGCGCCAGCACATCTCCCACCCCCTTCCCGGCCGGGCGGCAGGGGGGAGGGGAGAAGCGAGACGCACACACACAACACGCTCTCATTCACACACACACAGACACCCCCTGCGCGGCCCCTCCCGCCCCCGCCAGCTGCGGTACCTGTTGTCCAGCGCCCGCATCCCCCGGGCGCCGCCCGCCGACTCCGCGCCCGCTCCGCGCTGTGGCGGCGGTGCGGCAAGACCCGCGCACCGCTCCGCCAAGCTCCGCTAGCCCTTCTCCACCCGCCGCCCCGCGCCGAGAGGCGCTAAGCCCGCGCAACACTTACCCAAAGTTTACAGGGTCTCACCGCCGGTAGCGACCGCCCAGGGCTGCCGGTCGCCCTCCCTGCCGCCCGCTGCGAGGTAGCGGGTCTGTGGCGGCGGGCGCACCCGCGCAGCCGCGGGGGCACGGAGGGGCCGAGCGCCGCCCGCCCCGCGCCTACCTGCCCGGCCGGGCGCTGCCGCGGGGCGCCGGGAAAAGGCGGCGGCCGCGGAGCGGCTCCCACGCAGGTGCGCGGGCACTGCGCCGCCGGAGCCCGCGGCTCAGGGAGCTGGGAGAGGCTGCGCGCTCCCTGCCACGGCACCGTCCGGTCCTCGGCAGCCGCTCTCCCCCGGCCAGGCCGGCCCGGTGCCCGGCTCGGCGCCCAGCAGCCGCTTCAGCAGCAGCCCGCCGTGCCCGGCTCGCCAGCCTCCATCCGGCCGAGGGACCTTGGCGAAGCCCGCTCCCCGGAACGGTGCCCTGGGTCCCCGCTGTCCTCCAGCGCCTGTTTCGGAACCTCTCTGAGGGTAGCAACAACCCAGCTAGGGCCTGTAAGAATTTCTAGATTTGCTCAAAAAGAAAAAAAAACGAGGGACCGGAGTAGCAATGGAAATTAATGTCTTTGTGCCAGTGCCTACCGTTTAGCAAGGCACAACTAGGGAGCTGATCAAACTTTCACCGACAGGTTCCCAGCGTGTTTAATGAGAGATTTCTAAGCACTACCAACTTCCATCTTCACCAAGTCTTGAGTGGTCAGATACGCCTCAGAACTTCAGCTGGGAACCTGATTTTATGTTTAATCATAATGACGTTTATTTCTATTTATATTCACTTTGTTGATGTATGGCACTAAAAGACTTTGAAGGGTGTTTTAGGCAATGTAGATGAGATTTAGCATATTGCTAATAATTTTATATAATAAATCCATTGAAGTTTGGAAATTGAACACATTTACCAGCATTTTTTGGTTCTTTTGTACATGTATCCATTCTTCCTTTCTAAAATGTGCATTTAAAGGGTTTAGTTTTTATAAGACCCAAGTGCTAGAAATTCTTGGAATCCTCTTTATTTTAGGAACTATGAAAACCATGCCAGCCTGATTTTGTTTATAGAGAGGTTTCTTAAAGGAGAATTCTGTAATTCACCTACTGAACGTGGTTTCCTCAGCATAAATGGTACGTGCTCTCTATGAATTAGCTTCTCCACAACACCATAAAAGGCATTTAAGTGTTTTGAATTAGCACCTTTCCAAAACTCATTGACACTCCAACTTTTTGTTTAACGAAAGAGTTTGAAAATTTAGATGAGCATCCAGTGTACAAGTGAAATGCAATTTTATGTTATATAATGGAATAAGTACATATTTGTACCCTATGTTCAGTGATACAAAGGCATTCGTAACTAAAATTTCATTTTGATACAGTTCTGATTGTCTTAAATGAACTCACATTGGAGTCTAAATAATCCGTTCAATGCTCTTCATATTCTCACAAAACCAAAAAAAACCCCACCAACTTTTCTGTAAGTTTGGAAAAATAGGTTCTTCAGAGGCATAGCATCATACATATTAGCCTTCAAATTCACATCCAGTAGTCAACTTTATAAATATCTTTCCAAATGCCAGCTTCACAGTAGCACATGCCAAGCACTGTCTTTAGTTTCTCGTGTCTAATGTTTTGCTTTCCCTTTAAAACATTGATTTCAAGAGATTCTTTTTCTCCCAGGGAAGGAGTTCAGTCCCAGTATATTTGAACCTCAAGTTACTAAATATGGATCAAAACACAGTAATACAGTGAGTAGTTACTTAATTGTGATAAATCATTCCAGTACAACACAAAATTTTTATAGGCCTTGCAATAAAATGTTACATCTTGTGGTATGGGGCAGAGCTGGTTTTGAATCATCATATTGCCTTAAAAATTGCTTTGAAGCACTCTGTTACACATGGTCATATAAAAAATAAAAATTGCTGCAAAAACATGATCACAATTGAAAATACATTTTTTATTTTGTGCAGAACTTCCATATATTCACTTACTTAGGCCTTTACTGTTCCCTTCTACTGTGTATTAGAATAGGGTCCAACTTCAGTTCCTATTGAAATGGAAAAAGTCGCACAAGTTCATTTACAGTTTGGAATGACAACTCCTTTGGCACTTGCAGCTTTTAAACTCCCAAGAAAAATTTTGAGGTCTTATGACACAGAAAAATTAACCCCTTCATTAAACATTTCATTCGCCTTAGGAAAGCAACAACCTTCCCACAGGTGAAAGCCAACTCAGTACAGCTCAGCTGTGAAAGATCAATGTAAAAGATGTCAAGCTGAAAGATTCTAACATTAAGATTCTTTTTTCCACTGGAAAATACTTAGGAGATTGCTATCCACATGCCTAGTTTTAGAAACATTGCTGTATTATGTGCCGTTTTGAGAATAGGTAGAGAATGGGGATAGATGGATTGTGGATTATGGCTAAGAGCTTCCTCAGCACAGAGCTCAGTGGCAGCATTTGTGCATAGCACATTCATGTAAGCATCTTTGTTCTGGTTTCAATACAAAGCTCCATCATCCTGTTCCAGAAGCAGGATGCTGCCCAGACTGCAGGGGTTCCTTTTCTCCCCTCCTTTAATCAAGCTCATATCATAAGCAGATTAAAATATGCAAAGAGTTTGTCTGTTAACAGCTCACTCCCTCACAGCAAAGAAAATAACAGATGTCTAGAAGCCACAGCCAGAATTTCAAATATTAAATTTATTGTATTATATACTTAGATCTGTGTTTGGATATTTAAATTAATTTAATTGCTAAGCATGACTTTAAGTTGCTTATTTAATAAAATTTATTATGAACTTGGAATCATATAAAATTCACATTTTTATATGATTCATGAAAGAACAAAGCACCTAACTCAAGAATCCCAACAGAAAAGTAATTCTCAGTTTCCAATATATTTTATTTTCTTTTAATATATTGCAACACAGTTATCCACATTTACAGTATATTAGTAGTTTTGAAAGGAGCAGCGTTCAGGTTTACAAATCTGACTTCAGTGGTGGCATTACAGTACAACGTCACAGGTACAAACTATTGAAAAGTAGTCTGACTCCATGTGAAATCAGCTGAGGTAATAGCAAGCTATATATAAAGAAAATCTTTTTCAGAATATATGGTTTTAAGAAACAAATGTAGTTCACCAAATTTGTTAAAAAGAAAGTTAATCTTCTCAAAATCTGTTTCATCTACCTTAGAACATTTTTACACTATATGAAGAGTTTTGTGGAGAAAATGGAATTAAGTGGGCAAAACCCCTTTCTTCACAGTAATTTTGTGAAGAATGTTTTCATCAGAAAATGTCAATATAGAGTAGACTACACTGCTCCCTCCCAGAAAAACCAAGTTCACAATCAGTCAGTAATAGGGATCCAAAGGAATCAAACCATTTCGTCAGAAGCAAGACCTTTCATAGATTATGCTGATATCACTTTACATTAATTATTGTAGTGATAACAATATACCATAGAATAGTACGTATAGTCCACTTGATCCATATACTTATTTACACAGTAATATACCTATTTACACAGTTGGGATGGGAAAAATTCTTGTGAAATACCCAAGATACCCAGAGGCATTTGTAGGTCTACTATTACGTTACTAATATTCTAAATATATATATACTCACATATGTGTGTGTGTGTGTGTGTGTGTGTGTGTATAAAATCTAGGGTACTAAAAGAAAATATACCACAGAGCATACATTTTTACTGGAGAAAAAGGACTGTTGACAAACTAGAGGAAATTATATTAACCTGCTGAACTATTTTTCTGGGCTTGGTATCCAGTACATCAGATACTCTAACAGAATCTTTAGCTATTCTGTCATTAACACAATTAAGATTTAAAACTGAAAGCATCTAAATTCAGACCTGTTGAATTAACACCAGCACACAAGATTATTTGCTTGATCCAGGTGCTACATATCAGTCAGTCTTGCTTCTGCCCTGAGAGAATCCTAGGCTGACTCCTCTTGGAGTACATTCTGAGTCATATGAAGGACAGCAGGATGCGTGGGAACAATCTATGTGAATTTACTAAGGGTAAATCTAGCCTGATCAATTTGACTGTCCTCTGTGATAAACTGACTGAATATATGGATGAGAGAAAAATAGAAATAGCGGTGAATGGTACTTGTCTTGCCTTTTGCAAGGCTTTCTATGCTTATTCTCACAGCATTCTAAGCTGGGACATAACAGACTGGATTGGTGGAAACTAGTTATGTGTGCAACTGGTTAGATGGTTGGGCTAATGGGCTGTACTCTATCTAAATGCCAATAGGAAGTGTCATCTCCCAGGAATACATTTTTACATCTTTAAGGATAAAGAATACATCCTTACATCTATATCAGTGATGTGAAGGACACACAGGAATACTCGTTCTTAAAGTCTGCAGGTAAGATGACTAATTAACCCCTGCCAAGGTAGGACCACCGTCCAGGAGGACATGCTGGAGGAAAGGTCTGATAGGAACCATATAAAATGCAAAAGCCTGCCACAGGGAAATTAAAACCCTCAGTGATGGGGCCTGGTGGGGATCAACTCTGTTGAAAAAGCCCTGGGAATTTTGTCAGACAGCAATGCTCAATAAGCATTGAATCCTGGCAGAAAAGAAAGTCAATGCCATCCTGGGCAGTAAACAAGGGGTGTTATTACCTCTCTTCGACCAGTATTTTATAGATCACACCTTGATTAACGGATCATAGGATAATTCTGGCTGAAAAGCCTCTCAGGGCATCTCTAGTTAGGATTAATCTGAGATCAGACTAAGGGGCTTTATTCCAAAGAGAGAGACACAGCATAACTTCTGTGGACAACCTGATTAGTGCTGGAGCATCCTCATGATGAAGTTGTTTTTCCATATATCAAGTTTGAACTTCTCATTTCCACTTATGCCCATAACCCCATGTCTTCCCACCATGCATATAGAGTATAGCGCTGCCTTCTTGTGAGACTCTTCATGCATTTAACTCCTTGGGCTACTACTAGGTATCCCCAAATCCTTCCTTTCCAAGGCTGTACAACCCTAGATGGAGCCAGTGGTTATACAGATTGTCATATAGGTGTAAAAATGCTCAGATTACTAGTGGATTTGTTTGTATTCTGGTTTCATAATATTACCTCTAGTGCTTGAAAGGAAGAAATGACAAGTACAAAAGAAGTAAAGATAGGAAGTAGAGTACCTTTCAGTGAATTTAGAGCTTTTTTCCTTACAACTTACTCTCATCTTTACCTTCCATGTACATATGCAGGTTTTTCCCCCTCTGTTGTTCCTACTTCAAAGAGGGGCCTTGGACAAACCTTAGGTCAGTGGGAGAATTTTCAGCAATATGATGGGGCAATGGGCTGACAAGCTCCTAAAATCTTCATGAAAGATACTACTTATTTCAACTGGATGCAGGAATGAGTCCTTAGCCATGCTAAATGAGAGATGTTTGCTCAGTCTGAAAAGATACTGTTAAAGATATTTAGTTAAAGATTACTTGAGAAGAAGACATCCAACAGCTCACTCATTCTGAAACTCTAAAATATAAAGACTACTAACTCTATACAAATATTATAGTACCTAACTGGGGCAGGAGGTAAGAGGCAAAATGTGCTTACTCTCTGTTTCTGGATGTAGCATTATAAGAGTAATATGAACAATTTTTCCACTACATTTCATTCTATATATGTGCAGGATATAAAAAGGAAGCATATGGCTAGCAGACATCAAAAAATGAGATATATTTATTTATGTATCTCAAACATACATTTAATTTTAAATTATGGTTTTAAGATTAATTACCATATGTATGTTTACTGAACTGTCTTAACTGTGTGAAAAGATAGACCATGTCCTTAAACATTTGTTTAATTTTAACACATATTGCAGAATCACTATTTAACATTAGTGACCAATGTAATTGTTACAGGAATGCTTTTTGTTATAGTTTAAACTTAGTTCAAGAACATAATTGAAACATAATATATTCTCTGTAATTGTTAAAAGAACTGATGGACAAAATCTTTAAACTTAGATGATTTTAGTTCATTCATGGTAATCTGGTCATCTCAAGGCAATCATGGTCATCTGGTGCAGAGACAATTCCTGTCACTAAAATACAAAATGAAATATATTGAGGGACTCCTGAGTGTAGTGTCTTTCTTCCTCTTTTTTCTAAATTTTTTCTAAATTTTGCTTTGCTCATGTTGGTTATGTTCAATATCATGCCTGCACGTGTGCTTCATGCAGGTAGATTATGATAGGCCAACAGTGGGATTTCATGTCTTAAAAATTATGAGAAAAACTGAAGTTAACATAGCTAACTCTCTTCCCTAGATTCATGAACTGACAGAGGCAACACAGAACAAAATGTTTGTCTGCCACAGGGGCAGTATAGAACTTTTGCGGATTATAATTAAACAAGTATCAATACAGACATAGCTGACTGAAGAACTAATGAATCAATAATGAGGAGAAAAATGGGTTTAATTTAATCTAGAAATTTCCATGAATATGGAAAGCATTTAGTGTAAACCATAAAAGAAAATGGCAACATTTTCCTGGTTGATGCAGCGTAACTAAAGAACAGAAAGGAAAAGGAATACATATCAAAGTAATGATATTACAATTTTCCTTAGCTTGAAAAAGCAGACTATAAAAATTCAGCATCAGAAAAAGAGCAAGAATTATAAGAAATTATTTTAAAGTAGGTTTAAATTAAAAAATACACATATGCCTGTCATTCACAATATTTTAATATAACCTGTCATAAAACCATCAAGTGAACTAAAAGAATTCAAAACTTGCATTTCTAATGAGTTAGACCTAATTAGCCCTATTTTGCTTGCATTTTCATTAAACGTGTTCAGGAGAATTTTTTTTTGGAAAAACAACAGATAGAAAGAGATATACTATGTTAGTAAGCTAGAGTTATATATCAAACTATATTAGCATGAGTGTACCTGACTGGTGAGAATAATTAACAACACAATCAGTATCAAGACTTATTGTCTACATATCATGACTTCATCTACATAGTCAAGAGGTATGTGTATTATTATGGCTGAAAGTGAACGGAACTTAAAAGCTGAAAGAAATAGTTAAGAAGAATTATCTCTAAAAGGAAATCAAAAAAAAATAGTGAGAAGAGAGAACTAATTACATTTAATTACTTTAAAAGAAAGATTTTCCAGAGGGCTGATGGAATGAATTTAGAAGAACATCTCCAAAAATGGCTTGTATCAGTGAAATTTGAAGAAATATGAAGAAAGCAGAAAAGGTGGGCTGAACAATGAAAAAAGAAATTAAGAGCATTTTTTCTTCAAGTTAGTAACAAGGAAGTCACCAGGAGTCTTCTAGTGTATCAAGGCAATCAGATAAAGAGAACAATAGTGGCAAGTAGGGGGTAGTTAGCACCTACTCTATATATAGCCATTAAATCTCAGATTCCTATATAGTGTTTGGTGGAATTTAGGATTTTCCTTTTTCTTCATCTGAGTTTTGTTTTGCTAAAATGTGAGGGATCTCTTTAGACCAGTTGAGCAACAAATTTTATAACAATATAATAAAGGATATTTTGCTGTATCTAAATTAAGTAGATCCCTAAAGAAGCATAATTTTAATTTTATGTACTTGATGCTGCTGTCTTTGCTCACTGATATATTTTAAAATATTTAAATGTAATATACAAGTCAGTGTTACACGGCAGATACTTCAAGTAACTTGGTTTTATATACATTTTGTTAAAAGTTAATAAAATTTCTAATCTTAATACTTTCTACTATCATTAAAGTGCTCATGATTTTAGTGTTTTGAACATGTATGTAGAGAAAAACTCATTCCACTCCCTTTTCTGAGAACAGATTCACATACAGCTTCCAGGGAAAGTTTTAGAAATTTATCAATGTGGTTTTGCCTCTGTATTTTGTTTTACAAGATGTTAAATCTAAGGTCTCTTCTAGTTGTACTGTCACAGATATCAACATAGTTTATTCTAAACTTACATCATATAAGTAGGATGAAAACAAGGGAACTTGTTTTTTAGAGCAGCAGCATCCTGTGAGTAAAGCACTCACGGGCGAGCTTAGATATTGGTTCATTATTTGACATTGACATCCAAGATCTACACATGTAAAATCAGCACTGTGACTTGAGACTGCAATTTTTCAAATCTTCCTTTAACACAACAAACCTCAAGTATTCAGTCAGAAAGAAAAAAAAATCCCCACATAACTAAAGTTCTACTTTCAAAGATGTTCACAAATTTCTTATTTTTGTTGATACTCAATAGATCACCACCAGTAGGCCGTTTTCTTTCACATCTCCTTCAGGAGACTAAATATAAAACACATTTCAATCATTCTCACTGTAAATGCTCAAGGTCTGTACAAACCACAAGGAAATTGATTTTTCACTCAGAAATAATGCCAGAAGTCAAAGAGGCAATGTTCCAAAAACTTAGAAGAATCTCGGAATGGCTGAGGTTGGAAGGGAGCTCTGGAGGTCATCCGATCCAACCCTCCTGGCTCAATCAACATCGCCAAGAGCAGATTGCCCAGGGTTGCCAGTGGTTAAGTACATGACCTGAGTGGCCAGGTTCAGGTTTCTCTTCCTGAAGGCTCACAAATCTGCAGATCTTCTTTCACAGGGAGATAAATCATCATCCTCACTACCTGTGAATGCCAACCGATACAGAGAAGATGAATTGGACAAAACACAGGAATGGTACTGTACAGATACTCCTACTAAGGGCTGAGAACTTCCACCTTTTGTTTCTTCTGGATTCCTGGATGCTTTTCCACCTAGGGGGTCTATAAATCCATGTTTTGAAACTGAATTTTGATACAATAAAATTTCTTTAAATCAAAATAAGTGACAGAGACAGATTCCACCAAGACCAGATTGAATGTTAAAATTCTGGCATAGTGGAGGAGAGGACTTTGAAACCTTCTGAAAATGTTTGAAACAACTTCTAATTTTGATGTTGTCACTTACTCATTTTCCTGAAAAAAAAAATGGTGACACTTTTAAGATTATGTGAATACCTGTTGGAGACGCCCTGGAATGTCTATTAGATAAAGTTGTTTAAATTACTATGCCTTGAATTTGCTTTTGGCTCTAGTTCAACTTGTCCATAAGCTACCATGAAGACTAGAGCCATTTTGGATATGTGAATATGTGCAACACTAGGTTTCTAAATTATAAAGAACAAGAAACATACTGAATTTAGCATTAAACAGCAAGATGCAAGAACCACATACTTGGAACTTCATTTTAAGTGTTTTCGTAGATAATCTAATCAATCATTTATACTATTTTACAGCAAGCCTTTTAACTACTTATATATGTTTTACTTCTCTCGACTGAAATTATCTGGAACAAGGAGTTTCTCTGATGTGCATACTTATGCTGTGCCAGCAGAATGGAGTAGCAAATTTGTTTTGATCTCTGACATAGAATAAGTCCATGGAACTGTGTATATTCATCTGTCTTACATGAACTACAGCCTTATACATGTGTGGCATGGGAAATGTTTGCTTCTAAAAGCTAAAGGAAACCAAAATCAGGAAACCAAACAATAAATACAATGCATGCATTTGCTACTTCCTTAGTTTAACTTTTTAGGCTAATTTTTTTGCACTCAGATTTTGAGTATACTAACTAATTTAATGCTTCTTCTGTTTTCTTTAATTGCTTTAACAGTTTTTATAATATTTTAGTTTTAATAGCTTTTCAATGCTGAGTCTGTTTCAATGTATAACAAACACTTTGATTAGCTCTTATTTTCAAAACTGTCTTGAACAGAATTACTTCTGTCTGCTAATATGAATAAACATGCACAGCCCCTTTCAGAACAAAAACCAATCCTGATGCTGAAAATGTTGCTAATTTCTATCACTTATATATTCAGGCTTATTATCTGGAAACTATCTCCTTGATATTGTGAATTTGCATATGCATGAATAGTCATCCACCTGCATATGGTTATTCTTGGTGCAGTGTTTTAGCACTTGTGAGTTGGAATTTCAGACATTATGCACCACTTCTACTCTTTATTGATTGATCCCTGATTCTTCTGTAGGAAGCTTCACCTGACATAGATACTGAGGGAAGTAGGACTGTTGGAGGGGAAAGGGAGATATCTTCTTGTTCAACAATTCCAACTGGTGCTGCAACCATTAGAATTGCTATGGTGTATGGGGTTCTGGAGTAATATATACATAGGGATTTCTCTGGCTCCTCACCACCTTCACAAAACAGACATACAGCTTGCAATTGTCAAAGTTCAACAATCTCCTGTTTTATTGTATTTGGTTTGTTGGTTTTGGTTTGGTTTTAATTCTGTGATGGTCATCATAAAGCTACAACTGAATTTATTTTTAGAGATGACTGTGAATTCAAGTCTTATCCAAATGGCACTCTGCTTTTAAAAACAACTTTCAGCTTTTAACAAAGGTTACGAAATACTTAATGCAAAGCTGATTTTACTGCTAGAAAACTAAGACTGAGAAAGTTGGGACTGTTCAGCCTGGAGAAGAGAAGATTGCATGGAGACCTCATATCAACTTTCCAGAATCTTAATGGGGCCTACATAGAAGAACTTCTAGTTAGGAACTGCAGTGATGGGACAAGGAGTGGGGGGTAAAAATTGAAGGAGGGGAATTTTAGGTTGGATATTAGAAAGTTTTTAATGTGAGGATGGTGAGGCACTGGAACGAGTTGCCCAGAGAGGTTGTGGATGTCCCAACCCTGGCCATGTTCAGGGTCAGGCTGGATGGTGCTTTGAGCAACCTGGCCTAGTGACAGGTGTTCCTGCTTAAAGCAGAGGGGCTTACAGCTAGAAAATCTTTAAGGTCTCTTCTAACCCCTCACCTTTCTGTAATTTTATGATATAACAGCATTTTAACAAATCCCCATTTGATTTTAGTAGAAAAGCTTAAAATAGCTTTTCTACTAAAATGGCTGCATTTTACAAATGCATCCATGCTCTTTCATAATATTTTCCTGGGATGGAAAGAAACCTCTGGGGATGATAAATTCTCATAAACCTCGTGAAAGCCAGTGGCTAAGCAGATAAGAGACACTTAGCTTGGCAACTTGGCTGGGAAAAAGGTTTCAGCATAAGTGAAGCAGTTACCTATTCTGTTTGGTCTGTCAGCTGACTCACATGCACACAGTGGGAAGCAGGGACAATTTGGGTCACTTCCACAAAGGAATAAGGATTGCAATTTACAAAGAGCCAGTGCAAGGTCTCTTTGAGACTGAAAGCACTAAGAGAGGTAATACTTGGCATGAAGCACTTGAAAAGAGACAGGAGAGAAGAATTTGTGAGACTTATGATGTACAAACGTTCTGTCCCTGTAAGGATCCAGTATGATATTGTACAGTTACAATACAACCCCTTCCAGAGACTCAGACCTTTGCAGGTTTTTCAAGATACCACTAAGGACTTGTGGCAAAGTTGGCCATGAAATGACGCATTTCCATTTTAAATAGAAATGCTTTCAGCAAAACAATTTTAGTATGCAGATACAGCTACTAATTGCTCAAAGCTACTTCTTAAATAACTGAGCTACTTCCTCAGCATGAGGGATCAGTCTATTCCCAAAATGGCCAAATTTGCAAATTTTATCAGAAGCAAAAGTACACAAGAGCTGCTTCTCTCGTTTCTAAGGGAAAAGTGCCCTGCATTTAGGACAAAATGCTGAGCTTTGACTAGACTGAAAACCATAGCAAATCAAAAGATCTCAATTACAGTTTTTAAATCCTTCACCTTATTCTAAATTTTTAATTAGATGTCACAACTGTAGTCAATTAGAAGTTATTAAATTACACCATTCAGGATACACTGGGAGGAATTAGTCCATATTAGTGAATATTCATGAAAAAGGTGGTGGGATTTTCTTTTTTCAACATTAGAGGCTATAGATGGGTTCCTAGATATATGAAAATGAAGAGATCTTTGTTAGTTACTATTATATAAATGTACTCTATTCTTGCTTTAAGAAAAAAGGAATGAAACCAATGAACTATATGCAAAAATAAAAAGACAACCTTAAATAAAGAGGTCAGAGAAAAACTGATGGATACATTCAGGCAAAATAATATCACAGAATGGCTTGGGTTGGAAGGGAGCTTAAAAATCAACTGTTTCCAACCCCCTGCCATGGGCAGGGACATCTTCCACCAGATCAGGTTGCTAAAGCCCCATTCAGCCTGACCTTGGAGACTTCCAAATATTAACTCCTATTAACTTTCAATATTTTTAGGAAATTAAATAATGACAAAGAGAAAAATGTCCTGGAAACACAAGAGAAATAGAAAATTTGTTTAATGAGTTATAAATTAAGTAGAAAATATAATATATATATATGGAAGACAAGAACAAAGAGAAGTTCCCCACAGTATAGTGCTCTCAGTCTGTAATCCTTCTTCCTACTAATAATATCTCAGCTAGAAAAAAATATAACAATGGCTTAGATATTTGCTTTAAATATCTGTAAGGCCCGTAAAGAAGTTATGCTATTTTTGTGATATTTGGCATTAAATGCTGTAAAACAACTAAAAAAGTGATGATACACAGTTTTCAGGAAGCAGACAGCAAGATTTTATTGATCCTGAGATAAACAGTGCTGAAAAGTAAACTATAGTAACTTGTCAAAATCAGATACTACATCTGCATTAAAATGATGCACCTGAACGGAAGTGTTTAGTATTAATTCCTAAGAAAAACGTAGTTGAAAAACACCTTCTTACCAAAAGGCATTCAGAACAATTGTCAAGCTTAGGAAATAGTAAGTGATGCTACAGTAAGAAACTATCCAGTTTTCCTAGCTGAACCACTTGAATCAATCAAAAATTGAAGAAAGTTGCATAATTCACAAGAAAAGAACAAAAATCATTAACACCTACTGTAAAATCTCTTGCAAAGAAGCCACACTTTGGGTTGCTGATGCCCTTGTACCACATTACTTTTTAATGGCACAATGAGCTGTCAATTGAGATTAAGTTCCTTGAAAAGGTCTTTTCATTGAATTAAGCTTCTTAATAAAAGTAATTGCTTTTCTAATTCCCCACTGGGATATTGGAGCATAATCCAGTACCTACTATATAAAAAGTAGAGTCTCAATCACTTCAATTGATACTTGGAATGGAACCATAGCATCAAAACCAAAACTATGGCCTTGGCAAAATAATATATAAGCAAGAATGGGACTGAATATGTTGCAGAAAATCAGTAGATGTACTTAATAATTTTAAAGCAGAAAAAAAAATTCAATGCCTAGTTATATTTAGGCTTCCTTTAATTGATGTCTTTTCAAAAGCAAAGAAAACATAGGAATAGAAAGAGCAGCAGCTTTCCTTTGCAATAGATAGATCAGATAGGTAAGGGAAATTGTATTCTACCCACCCAGCTAAGAGAAAAGCATATGAAAGGAAGTTTAATGAATAGTCTTACTGAAATGTTGGATTTTTTATTCATGTAATAGCCAGCCTTTTCTGAAATTTACACTTTGTAAAAGAGATTATGTCTGGGCAAAGATTATCCTGAATTTATAGCAGATTTTATAGATCTATCTCCACTTGCAAATTTGGTACTATGTAATAAAAGAAGGTTTTCTGTTGGGTTTTTTTCTTTACTTTATGAAGCTAGCATATGGGACTAGTTGGTTTGCACATCAGATAACCAAATGATTTCTGTTGTAGAAAACTTATCCTTGGAAAAGCACAATAGACACTGATTCATGCTGCACAGCCATGGAATATTTGTTTCTTTTCCCAGATACTCCAAGTTGAGCAAAGGTATGTGGATACTCAGGCCCCATGGAACAATCACCCTCTGCATTAAAATGAAAAATAGGTATGCTGCAAAACAAATGGAACCTTTCACGGTGCTTCTTTAACCAAACTATTAGTTTTATTAAGAATCATAAAGATTTTGTTATCTAAACCCCACAATATTACAGTGAGAGTCAAGACATCCTTTTTCTTCCTGGTCCTGATGCTGACTAGCAGGATAACTCCGAGATTCCTCTTTCTTTTACCTTGAGGTCTGCTTTTTCACTCATTTCTCTTGTCTAAATATCAATCAGGTAGAACTGCTTCTTTTTGTATAGCATCTGGTATAGATGCAGTACAATTCCCAATAGTGAGACAACAAAGAGATATTTTGGAAATAGCACTTAAAAAACCCAAAAATCAGTCTTTTGGATGTGTATACCTCCACAGAAGCCAGAGAGGCTGGTCTCTAAGTTTTTTCTGGCTTTCTCTTTACAAATGCAGAAACACTGAAAACAGTGCATACGAAATTAAATACTTAGTTAGCTTTCCATCTATACTTATTAACTAAATCTCCATAAGATTATAGTGGAATTTCCTTCCACAGAATAATTACAAAGAGTTAATTGAACAAACTGGTCAAATACACTGAAAGATTTTTGTCTATTTACAGTTTTTTTGGTTTCTTTTAAGTTTTGTTTTGTACCAGGCTGCCTTAAATATTTATATTTTGCCCTAATTTTTATAATTAGAAACCATATCTGTTTCAGTATAGCTCATAAGTAATGAGTAGATTTTCTGCATTAAGCCAATCATCTCTCAGAACTGAGGCCAAAGAAAAAGTGAAGCATACTTAAACAGAGTAACAGACCCCTTCTTCCTTGGATCATGTAAAGAATCCTCTCTTTAGTTGTCCTAGCTGTTACTAAGTTTTTAGCTGTAAGCAACACAGAAGAATATTAAGCACAATGCAGAGGTTTAACTAGAGACTTCTAATGAAAGATTTGCAGTGGACTGACAGTAAGGATGCTCAGAATTCAAACAATGAAATTGCCTTGGGGAAGTGAACATAAAGTATCCTGTATTGTATATTAGATGATTACATCACAGGACATTCCATAACCAGCTTCACTGCTACCTTTTTATCTATCCTATGATAGCTGTGTCAAAATAATATTAATCTTGCAAAGTCAGTCCTCAGCCTTGAAAAAACAAATGAAAGTCCAGCTTTATTATTCACAAATTAAAAATAAAAAATAGTTTGTAGCTATGGAAAACAACATCTACCTTATTTAAAAAGAAATGTCAGACATTGATTTTAAGTCTATAGATTTGCTTGTCTCTATATAAATTGTCTGTTATGCCAAATGATTCATACATGAGTAGTGTTATACGTGGTATGAGCAGAAACAGGCAAGCACCTGTGATATACAAAGTTCTCCTACTTTACTGTATGTACAGCCTGATCTTAAAGAAACACTTCCTGCATTGCTAGTGGTTAACATTCTTCTGAATACCAGTCATTACAGCATTTTTTTTTTTAAATTTTTAACCTGTTTCTAAAGAGGAAGATACTTATTGAAGGATTCTTTTAATATCTTTTATAGACTTTATTCCATTTCTGGATATTTTCAGTGGAGCTTGACTGACAATAAATATTTTGCATTTTACATATAGACATAGATATCCAATTAATCTGCTGCAGTCTGTGAAGTTACGTTACTTAGAGGTATTAAGATAATTGCACACTGTTCAAGAACTCCCTCCTTTTCAAAACATACCTGTTTACTCCTGAAAGTCTGAGCAGATGCTTTTCTATTTTAAAAGTGTACTGTTCATTCCCAAAAAATTTAATAAAATACAGAACATCACCATGGCACACCAAATTAAGGGAAAGCTCATGAACACACAATAATATTAAAGTTATTCTGTCAAAATAATTTATAGACATATAGAATTATCGCAAAAAGACCCCTTTTTAAATCAGTAACAAAAGCAGAACAAAAAAAAAATGAATTTGATATGTTTCTCCAGATAGATATGGTCTTTAAAGATAATTTAAAAGTTAAAGTGTATCATCAGCCCACTGGACAGAAATTAGTGGAAAAAATTTCCTTCTTTCTAACATTAATTTATCTCAAATTCTTGGATATCTATAGTGATTTCTGGATCCAGCACTGAAGCTGGAAAACAGGTTTGCTCATGCCCCACAATGTCATAAAAAGTGAGTTTAGAAACCTACAAGCTTATAACATAACAAGCTTATAACATAAACCCTAAGGGTTCTTTAAGCAAGTATTAGCTCACAGTTTAGGATGGCAGGTTGTCCATTACTGGCAGTGAAAATACAATCAATGCAGTTTATAGAATCTAGAGATGCTCAGCAGCCCCAGTGCAAGTGTCCTTGTGGAACTGAGCTGTCAGGGCTGTATCTTCTAGGCTGCACCAAACAGATCCTTATCCTTATCCACACACACAGAGTGTGTATTTTTTTTCCACATAGACACACATACAGGGGCATTTCCATTCCAGTGTCACAATCTGCTAGCTGAATTTTGCTGCTGTCACTGAGCACGTCTTTAAAATTGTGCTTAAGGTAGAGGAAAGTAAGATTTCTTATCTTTTTATTTTAAAGGACTATTTGACTTGCATTTTTAAAATAATATTCAGAGTTCACTTAATTAAAATGGAGTATGCAGCCTTGACCTTCCTCTAATTAACTCCTCTTTTTTGCGAATGGGTAGCAATTCTTTTTAAATCAATGGGGTTGTTCTGTCTCCGTGGAAACATGGCTAAACTTCCAGTTTAAAAACCTGTACCAGGACAACAATGATACTTTTGCCAGAACAGCTCTGACAAACAAGATGTGTTTTTTAGATGTCATGGCTACTTTGGTGTCTCATGGAGTTGGCATTTCATATTCACATTTTTCTTACATCCAAGTGGTCCGGTCTGACTTCAGAACAGGTACTGAGGCCAATACCTTAGGGACAGGCAACAGGGCCCTTGTAGGATCATTTCTGATCTCCTCTGCTCTTAGGTGAACCCCAAGAGCAGCAGGCATGATGTGTCACAGTCAGATGGGGCTTGAAGTGCCTATGGCATGGGCTGAACCATGAGACTCTCACAAGGCCATGAGAAATAGTCACTGCATTGTTTCACAGATGCTACAAAGAATTTTCCAGAAAAATGTTTTGAGTTGGCAGAAAATGTCCCCTTTTATAGCCTTGTCAGGAGCTGGCTCCTACACAGCAGTATAGAGACAACAGCTTGCCTCCTCCTGGAGGTGCATCAGTTAGGGAATGAGTTGGTATAAATTTATTATATTTAAAAAGAAAATAAAAAGAAAGCATATTCCCATAAAATGTAAAATAAAAATAAACAGTCTTATGCAGAGAATTATCAATTTTGTTGTTTCATGAAGTACTTGATTTACCATGAGTTCTGATTTAACATGGCTATTTGAACAAAAGCACTGAGAAGCAAGAATAATACCAGGGGCTACTGTTTATTCCAAATATGCTTACCACGTATGGCTCTGCATATCTTCTATTCATTTACAAATGTGGATCAGGAGAAGAACAGAACTCGATTTGAGCTGATTTGAGCTGGGCAGTGAGAAATTTCAACACCTGTGCTTGTTTTTGGGATCATTTTCCATTAACTGGAAAGCTGAAACATTTGAAATGCATTTACACATGAAGTATAACACTGAATAACTGTAAAGCAACTGTAACCTTGTTAAAAGATCCCACTTTTAATAATATTGTGATTCAATTGAAATCAAGGTGTCTGCATCACTGAATGACTGTGTTCTCATCAACCAAGTCATTTTGCTTTTCAAGTCTGCATTTTTGAGAGCAGTTTTAAGAAAAAAAATAAATCAGCCTTGCATTGTCATAACCAAGATTGATGGAGTTAGTACTCTAGGCTGACTAAAAAAGACAGAAAATTTTTTAAAGTACAGCAAACTGAATTTCTGTGAATTTACAGTAAACTAAACCAGCTGGTATATCGTGGAAGAGTGTAGAAGTGAAAACATGCAGTGGAAAAGTCAGAGATGACAGTTTCTCTAATGCTATCCCACATATCGTTTGATATTCCTGCTAAACTCAGTCTTTGCAAATCAGGCATACTTGCAAATAAATTTGGTAGAACATTATTCACGTATGCTTGGTATCTAAACCACATATTGTACCCCAAGGAATGGCACACAATTTCTGTTATTCTACCACTGACACTTTTGTAGTGTACACAGCTGAAAATGGCTTTGTCTTCATCTTTGATAATGTGTACTACCTCAGATCAGCAGTTTTCCATTCAAGCTTTAATCAAAACAACACAGAGATGTCACATGGGGCAGTAGATAAGCTTTTTGCTAGAAGCTGGCTCAGAATCTCTCCATTCATTCAAATGTTTCTGGAAAGTTCATTTTAACTAACTGTACACATTTTTGCTGCCCAGTGAGAAAGTTTATTCTCTGAAGGTGAACTTGCTGCAACAGTACAAAGCTTTGTTTAAATAGCTAACTGAAGCAGAAAAAAGCATGGCAATATCAGAAAGAAGTTATATTTCTATCATGGTAAGTCTTTTGCTGATATTATTAAAACAAATTTCCTAATGATTAACATGCAATTTATTCCTTTCCACTTTTTACTTCTTTGGTCAAGAGACTTTTCAAATGCACACAGCTGAACTAAAGACCAGGTTTTGTCTGGTTTTCATACAGGTTACTCTTATAAGAATAATATGTAATCTGCATTGTTTTGTATGCTAGTAATAAGCATTTAACAGATTTGTTTTACAAAATGTTTCAGGTTGTCAGTGGAATACAAAATTATTTGACTTCCATGCCCAACAGGAATAAAATTGACATAAAAATATCAGCATTGCCATTATAAAACTATAATCTAGAGCAGTTTCAGGATTGTATTATTGATAATATGTAAGGACTATAGCTTGACAATAAAAAAATAAAAAGGCAAGAGCAAAAATCTTACATTTTTACTAAAAATAGTCATATTCTTTGCAATTGAGAAAATTCAGGCCTGTGCATGGAAAAACTTCTTATTAGCAAACTCTTTTATGATTTTCCCAGGAAAAAAAAAAAAAAAAAAAGGCAAATGATACCCTGTGTGCCAGGCTAGAACTGTGGTTTTGCAGTTACAATTTTAACAATGGCTATTGAAATGGTAAATAATAAATACTATTTTTTGCAGGAAATAGATCTAACCATATTAAAGAGAGTGTGAACTGATGTTTTATGTGGCATGGAATAGCATTATTTCTCTTTGTCTTGTTCTCCTAGTACTTTGAATAAAGAGGAATATTTGCTTACAGGGCAAAAGAGAAGGTTGTCAACCATTAGAAATTTGATACATGAATTATTCCTATTATAAATTATTGGTATTTTGTGTTTACAGGTTTGGGGTTCTTTAATAGTTAAAAACCAAGAGACAAACAGGTATAATTTTAAAGTCATGAAATAATATCCCTTTCTACCATTACAGTTGTGTTTATCCCCAGCTGTAAATTTGCAAGATTAATGAGATGAAAGATAACAGCATCTCAAAAAAGGGCATGAAATATTTTCTTCCAAGGTATTTAGAAAAGTTAATTAATATATTTTTCAGCCACAAAGAAAATAAAACCTTGGGTTGCAGAAAGAGCAGTCACAGTTTCAGAACAATAATTATATTAGGACATGGTGTTGGAGAACATATAAAGTGTCTAAAGCCCTGTTGCAATATGATGCGAATGAATGACACTCACACACTGAGATGTCCAAGGCAAAAAAGGGGCAGTTTATTTACAGACCTCGACTGTATATTTATAGAATTCCAACAGTGACCATGGATTGGAGGATGAAAATTGTCCTCTCCAACCACACTGGTCAACCCAACAGTCCATCAATTCTCTCCTCTAGAAAGGAATGCAAAACAATCATTATTTATATGAAAAGTGCGTGAGAAACTCCATCTCAAAAAGTAAACATCAGAAGGCTTAGAAGAACTTTAGAAAAACTTTAGAAAAACAGAGCGACAAATCCCTACTACAGCAAATAAATTCCAAAAGAAAGTAGTGCTCAAATTATCTCTGCTATGTGTGTACAGGTTCTGCATCTTCACTGATTTAGGCATGTGTTCAGCACTGTCACAAATGCTTACAGATACATCTACTGTGACTTAGCACTCTTAAAGCTCCATATGGCAAAGTAGGTGGCAGGATAAATTTCTTGAGCAGAAGTCTATGATGAGAAAGTTATTCTTAAGTGAATCATTGCATAATGGAGTAAAACACTTTCTGCTATGCTGTTATTTCAGAAGATATTTTTTTCTATTTATACACAGGTACACAGAAGCTATTTCTTAATATATTTGTAAAATGAAACTAATATGCGTAATAAAGTGATGACAGATTAGAAATTAAAATAGTAAAAGCATTGAAAATAGTAAGGGGGCCATGGACCCACACAACAAAAAAGTTAGGATTCTACTTTTGTTCCTTAAAACAAGTTCCTATGAAAATTCACTTTCAACAAGATTTGTAGGATCTGATCTTTGGAGAAAAAATAAGCCTCAGGGTAATGAAAGTAGTATCACTTCAAGGTTTACCTTCCACCTCTTCATTTACTCCTTATCTTCCTCCCACATTCCCTCTCAACCTTGCCTCAACTCCCCAGAATTTCAGTTGGAAGAAGAGTGCTGGCAAAGTTGAGCTGAGGCTGCACAGAATCTGTTTGCATGTCTGTACACACAAAATGCAGTAAACCCACAACTGGAAAAACCTGCACATGCATAACTGCCAACCACCTAATTTCTGGATGAAGTGTTAATAATGTATTCAAAGTCCAATTACTAATATTTCACATGCTAAAAGAAGCTGGCCTATGTTTAGCTCCTCAGTCTTTTAAATCGTGATTCACAGTTGTTGTAGAAATCTCTCCTTAGTGTAACCCACTTAAGCCCAGCATAACCCATTTAAGGACGGACCTTCTAGATGCTAAAAGCCTTCTGGGTCTGCAGTTTGCAGCTTAAAAAGGAATACAAAATTGACAGTATAAAATAAGAACACTTAGAATATACACTTGTCTGTGAATAAATTTTTTGATGGTGCTATTTGATTTCTATTTGGAGGACGAAACCACAATACTGGCTACAATACCAATGCTCCATACATAAATATTGGCTTTGGAAGCTAGGTTTTATTTTTTTTATGGCCCAGAACTAAATACAACAGCTGCTATTTAGCAAACATAAAATCATTGCTTGTCTGATAAAAATAACATACTTATTAATGTTTCATTGCAATAGATTTGTTGATATTGTTGTTTATTTCAAATGACTATGCAGTACTAGAAAATGGAAAAATGATGAAAGGCTAAAATAGAAGCTTTCCCCAAAAGAAAAACCCAGGGGTTTTCAGTTTCCCACTGTAGACAGGCAAAGCCTCTTGCTCCAAGGCTGCACACTCCAAGTTATAAAACCAGAGCTCTTGGGAATCAGAGCAAGCAGTTCCAGAGGCATCAGAGGATGGCCTCTGCATGGCTCACTTTTGGGGTGCAAACAGCAGTGTCAAGAGCTGAGCAAGAGATTTGGTGCATTCCCAAGTGAAGGGATAGAAACGTTTCTTGCACTAGCCAAGTCCATCTTGTGAATAGTTAGGATGTACAAATTATCATAAATAAATTCAGAGATGTGCTGAGAATTTTAATTTTATTCAAACATGGAGCCTGTGTTCTTGCATATTTTCCATGAATATTATCAAGTAGCTAAAAATGAGAATTGGAAACTAGTTTGCATGAACTCGTTAAGCTAGGTTGCACTAACTGTAATCAAATTTTACATGAGGGTCTTGCCACTAAAGATTTGCTCTCCCTTGCTTTTCCAGCTGATGCTACCATACCCAAGAAAGCTTTTAAAATGTAAACATGGAATATATAGCCAAAGAAATGTATAAACAGCCCCTTAAGATCAATCTTCAAAGATTCAGAGAAAGATAGATAAAGAAAAGTAATGAAAAACAAATGGTTTGTGAAGAATTTTGCTACAAGAATCAGAGTGAGACTGACATATTTGCATTTCCCTAATGGTAGCCTACGACATTGTTCTGCATAGCAATTTTTTTTTTTGAGACCTAAAGTTATTTTTAAAATTTGAATATGTGGACATTAATAAGAAAATATTATCTTCAGTGAAGGAAGATTCATCAACAGAACTACAATTTTTTGTAACCTTTTTTATTGAAAAACAATTAGATTGTATGCACTACTACTCAGAGTGTATGTTCTGCTTAAGAGGATTCTGATGGATATCATTTCACATCATTTCCATAACTCAAGTTGATCTTGAGAGCAGTGGAACAGATTTTGGCATTACTATAAGGCATTTGTAAATGAGGATTCTGCCAAAGTAATTGGCGTTTTATTTTCACCGGTGACTCATTACTTAGATGAAAGCAGCTTGGGTAGCAAACTTGTTTTCCAAAATTTCATCTGAGAATATCAGAGATGATTTTTTCATGCATCTTTTAAATTGCATTTTTGAAATTATTTGTTCTGACAACTACTTTTTTGATTGATTTTAATTTGTTGAATCAGATGTTAAAATCTACTCGTTTTAAAAATTCCTGAACTACTTTAGACTTCCTAAAAGGCTTAGGATGACAGTTTTTGTCTGATGCCAAACATCATAAAAACTATGTGTCAGAGCTAGAAAATTTAAGAGACTTCTTTTTTTTTTTACAAATGTTTTAGATGTATTTCTGAATACTTTTATAAATTAAAAAAGCTAAGACGAAAGTAGAAGATTTCATCTATAATCATTTATTTCATAGTTATCTTGTGCTAGATTTTTTAAATTTTAATCAAAAGAAAAATAAAGCAAAAGAAAGTAGCAGCTGACCATCTGTGAAGAAACCATTGCCTCCAGCAATACCCAAGTAGAATAATTTACTCCTCCTGAGGCTAAAGTTAGGATAAAATGGCTTCTAACTAAAGAGCAATTTAACCTTTCTAATCATGTAAGTTCAAAAACCCATCTTTTTATTTAACCAAAATTCTTGTTTCATAGATTTTGCCTAAAAAATTCTGGTTCTATTTTATCCCAACTTTCAAAATGAAAGGTTGCCTTTGGATAACTAAGGCATCATATACAGTTTCAGGTCCTTCCCTCATTTGATTAAACTTGATTTGATAAACTCATTTGATAAACTACTAAATTATTGAAATAATTTCCTTCCAATAATTAATTATATCATATACTCTTTCAACATGAATTTTTGTTCCATCAGAAATTACTGTATCATATGCCAGTGAAATAAAACTTTTTTGAGAATGCTTATCAAGACTTGCTTATCTTGGACTATTTTGCTCTTAAGTCTGAAGAACAGCATCTGATGTTTAAGAAAATGCCATTCCAATGTACTTTCAGAAGCTCTAAACTTAGCCTCAAGGAGGTGTTTTTGTTTGGTTTTTTCCCCCACTCCTTGATGTGTTTTGTTGCAACAGTAAAGTTTTCAAATTTATTGCAAGCTGTATTAATCAAGACCTGTCATTTAGTGGTTGAAGATAAGAGCTCTTAAATTAAATTGTATTTCCTGTTCTCTGAATGATGAAAACAAAATATAATTTGTAAATGTATTTGTTAGTACATACTTTGGCACTCAAAAATTATTTAATTTTTTCCCCACTAAATTTCATGCAGGTTTTGCCATCTCGTAGACCAGGAACATATTTAGGTAAATTCTTATTGCATATTCTTCCCTGGTGTTTTACAGGGTACCATGAAGCCATGCCCCACGACCCTACTGAGGCTGTGCCAGGAATGCCTCAAACACTTCACAGTCAGGTAATTCTGAATCTGAAGTCTTTTGTTAGTAACACAACCACTGGTCTACTCAGAATTTGTGGGCACATCACTAGAATAGAATACTAATTTTCATTATAATAAAAAGGACAGAAGTCTTAGAAGCTTCTTAAAAATATCAGGGAATCATGGAATCATAGCATGGTTTTAGTTGGACTGGACCTTAAAGATCATTTAGTTCCAAATCCTTTGCCATGGGCAGAGACACCTTTCACTAGACCACGTTGCTTAAAGCCCCACCCATGCCAGGGATGAGGCATCCACAACTCTGGGCAACACCCCTCCTGTTCCAGTGCTTCACCACCCTCACAGTAAAGAATTTCATTCTAGTATCTAATCATTATCTAATCTAAACCTACCTTCCTTCATCTCAAGGCCATTCCCCCTTTGAAATCCCTCTCCATCAGGAGAGTACTCTTTCAGGACATGTGAGGCTGCTCCAAGGCCTTCCTGGAACCTTCTCTTCTCCAGGCTGAAAATCCCAAACTCTCTCAGGCTGTAATAATAGGAGAGGTGCTCCAGCATTAAAGATCATCACATGAAAGAACGACGTGAACAATATGAACAATTGAAAAACACCCTAAAATTAAGAGATGTGGTAGGGTTGGGTAAATAAAATGTGGTCAAAAACTCAATGAGTTTTACAAAGAGTGAGAACTAATTCACACAAGTAAAACTGAGAACTGAGGAATATCCCAAATGTGTGGAGACAGTATTGAAGTGACACTATTCTAAAAAGTCATGGAGAAGTTGCCAGCAGAAGTCCACAGAGATACAGTTGAGCATTTTCATAAAAGGTTCAGTAGTAAAATGATAATGTGGTTGTTGACAATAAATTAGTCAAGATTGTAAAGTGAAAAACTTATTACAAGGAATTGCAAAAGTACCTGAAAAATAATGAATGAATTAACAAAACAAACAAACAAGCAGAGAGATTTTATAGTTAAACATTAGGATGCATACTGAGAACTTCTTTGTAGAAAGTATACAGTATAATAAGAATTTGTCAAAACAGGATTATGAAAAAAGGGAAGCTACTAACTTATTACTGGAGATTTTTATTTCAGTTTTCATTCAAAAGGGACGGCTCAACTGGGTAATTAGCAAGTTACAGGCTATTGGAACAAATACAGGAATGAACTGAAATAAGGTTAACATTTATCTTTCCTCTGAGAATAGGGAGGATAGGAGAATCAAAAGATGTAAACAGCTGTGCTTAAATTTGAAAAAAATAGAATAGAAGGATCCAGAAAATAATCAAATTTCAATTCTCACAGAAATGATGGAATAGTTGTCTTTGGGTGAAGACTACAAACAATGTAGAGCAGATATCCACTTGGCAAGAGAAAACCTCTACCATCTACTTCCTCACAGTGGCCAGGTCTTACTGATAGATGATAGATATTATACATGTTAATTGCCTTAAAGCATTTGCCAGTTTTATGTACCATATTCACAAATAAACTAATATTTAAATAATCTGGATTACACTATCATAACTGCAGTGCACCATGAACGTGAAGCTATAATTGGAGCAGTTACTGCCTGTTAAGCTGGAAGGAAACACTGAGTGGGATTTCACAGGGCCTGTCCTGGATCCAGTATTATTCAATATTTTCATTAAGGATCTGAATGATGGAATAGAGAGTACGTTTATTAAATTTGCAGACAATACTAAGCTGAAAGCATCTGCAAGCACTTTACTGAATAGGATTTGAATTGAAAGTAACCTTGACAAATTGAAAAAGTAATCTCAAAAAAAAAAAAATTCAGTTCAATAAATACAAAGTATCACACACAGGAATAATGGCCAGCTGGGAAAAATACAAGAGGAGGAACAACTGACTATGCATCAGATTTAAAGAGGGTAATGTACCATAGAGACACTAAGAGTCAAGAACATTGTACTACATATGCAGAGCCATTTGATATAGGAAATGTAGACTAATCTTATTTGACACGAGTGCATCTCAGTCTCCACAATTGCCATGGTCAAAGCAGCCTGTTTAGATAAAGTGCTCCATGAATTTTAGCTACATCAGAAATTTTTAATGGGAAAAATAAAGGACATCATCTTGCCTTTGGAATGCTTGAAAAATTAGAACTAGTGTTTGCCTCACATTGTGTAGAATTTGAAAGCGTGGCATTTTTTGCAATGTGTTGTTCCAATTGATTTAAAAGTTACAGCACTGCTATATCTTCAGGTAGGAGAAGTATACAAACTAAATTGAAGGTGTTGAACAATACCTACAAAAACTGTTGACCACAAAGATTATAGTTTTTGATTAAGTATGAAGCACCCCAGGGAATTCTGTACCAAATAAAGCTATAAACAAAAGACATATTTGAATAATGGAAGTTCCCCTCCAATTCTGTTAGGAAGGTGGGGGTTTTTCTCTATTTTCCCAAGTGAGAATCTGCATCCAAAATATGCATTTTTAATGCTATGTGCATTATACAGCTAATTCACACAAACACCATATATTATTAATATTTATGGATTCATAGACACAATAGAAGTTTTCCTTTTCTATTATCTTTTGTATAATATAGCTTCAGCAGATTACTTCCTCTACAGGATGGGGAATAAATAGCTGCATTTGTAGATTTGGAGAGGGTAATGAATTTCGAAGAGGAATCAAAAATGGCATACTGTTGTAAAATATGTAAGAACAATCTATGTAGGACACATGCAGTAATTATTCTATGCAATGTTCACCAACATTTTTTACAGTTGTCACTGTGCCTATTTTCACAAGTCTAATAAATACATTCATGAAAGATAGGATAGTCATGTTTCTGTGTTTGGGATCTGACTGATCAGAAATTATATTCACTGGCAAAAATAATTAGACACAAAAGTTTTCAGAAAATTTGTGGAAGATTGGATATTTTTATGCATCGTCTAAAGATCTGTTGGAATAATTAGAACAAATAAAAGTCCCCTGCATCCCTATCACTAGGATTATAAAAATATAATTTTCTCCTCACTATCTAAGCTATTTATTTATTTCCACTTCATCCTGCTTAGGCAATGAAATTAGAAAAAATAAATACACACTTAAAAATTAGTGTTTTTTGATTTACAGCCTCTGCTGTGGAATGTGAGGAAGCCTACAGCTCAGTCCATCCATCATGTGTATTATCATGTGTGGTGAGTAACGGAAGACATGTTCCAGTAAGTGTTTATAAGCATTGGCACTGGATGAAGCTGCTATTTTACTCCAGTTGATTTAGGATCCATTATAGTAATAATTTGAAATTAATTACACCATCCATGTTTATACAACTATGAAGTCTTTTCCTTGCTTCTTATGGAGTTATAAATTCAGTCAGAAGGCAATAAAAAAGTGGACCAAATACTCTGATCTTAAAACCAGAAAACAGGAAAGCATGTATAGTACTTTATAAATATTGCCAGTTACCTTTAAACAGTGGAATGAGATTAGGAGCAAAGCCCAACTCAGTATGGAAATACCTGAATTAAATTTTAATGATCATCATATTAATTGGAAAGAAAGTTGAGGAAGTGACTTAAATTCTAAAAAGCTCCTGTTGATTTTAATGGTAATAGTAAATCAGAAAATTCATGACTGATACTACCCAAAAAAGGAAAGAGAACATAATTCAGAAACAAGAGCTTCTTGTCTAGTAGAAAATGCAGTGAGAGATAGAAATCTTTCCAAAGTACTTAACTGTTGTAATTTCTTAATTAGGGAAATATAATTTCATTATTTAAATTACTTTGTTCAACCATGCTGGTTAAAATATTATATCTTCAGTATATTTGCTGAATATATAAGATTATAGATTATATGATATATATTATATATATAAAAGTAAACACATATCACCTGCTACAGTGAGGCATTGCTGCAAATTCTATCATTCATGCTCATTTAATGAAATAAATTAAAGAAAATTAGTGGTACATTCTCTGAAGTATTGCTTTAATCTTCCAAACTTTTTGTCAGGAAGGGAAGGTTAAATTAATTTTAACATAGTGATGTTAAAATGAATTTATATATATTCTAAAAATGACAGAAAAGGTCACCAGACTCTGCTCATGGTGAAGAAACAGTTTTGTTTCTGCTCTTTTCTTGAGATCCAGACTGAAATTAAAAGACAAGATATGAGACAAGCAGGTCTTTTTGACAGTTATTCATACAGGTATGGGAAATTTCTCTTCAGCTTTCATACCAGACTTTAGACAAACGTAATTTTTAATTGTTATTAATAAATGAGATACAAATAAGAGATAAGACAAATAGGCTCAGAAGTAGATAAATATAGGGAAGGCATCATAAGCCATACCAGACATTTAATGTATCATCAGAGTGGTAGAAGTTGCTTCCTAAAGCAGAAGAAATTACATTGATGATTTTTGAAAGGGAGTGCCATTTTCCACTAGCATTTGATATTCTTCTGGAATATTTTATTTGAAGTATGCAGAACAAAGGACACTGGTTAAAAAATAGAACCTCAGTGTGCAAGTCTTGTAAAAGAATTTAGATGGAGGATAAAAGATATCACTGTTTCAGTTACTTTCTGAATGACACTGATTATAGAGATCTTCCACATAAAAGAGAAGGTGAAATCAAGAGCAATAAAATGTTGACATTTTCTTGGGGTTAGATCTAAAAACCCACTCTTTTTGAAATAACCTAACTTTGGCCTTGTTGTTCTTCCATGATGTTTTTCCTTCAAGCCACTCCAGGACAGAGGATTACCTGGAATATGAGATATTTCTAATGTGAGAGATTAGCATACTCTAACAGCTGACCTTTACTTATGAATTCATTAAATTTCTCTTAATCATTGCAGTGCCTACAATGAAAATTATTCTTCTGTATGTTAATCAACTGAAGAAACAGCACCTCCTGACTTTCTGCCCAGATGTTAACATGGTAAAATCTTTCATTTATTCATGGCAACAGTTATTTTTAGAATAGGCAAATAAGATTGCAGTGATTCCAAGTCACGATCAAATTCTCGTATTTCTTCTTTTTAACTTTTAAAAAGTTACAATTGATACAACCCACTCACTGTCATTTACCATCATTAATTATTCCAGCAACAGTGAATAACTAAAAATTATCTCCAAGCCAAAAGCAGCTGCCAAGGTTCAAAATCACTAAAAGTTATTTCACTAGAACTTTTATGCCTAAACATGGATTTAGAAGTTTACCAAGTGTGAGCATCTTTCTGTCTGCCAAACTGTCTGTATCAGTCAAAAAGGATGGGTATTTGATATGCTAGTACACAAGGGAACTAGGAACACAGTTCAGAGAATTTATTAGCATCTTTGCTGCCTATGCCTTGCTATAAGTATGGGCTTCACAATGGAACAGGCAATTGTCTACATTGTAGATTATGCTGTGGTCATATTTAATGTTTTCCCTCAACCCCGGCAACAATATAATCTCTGGAAACTGCCTCTTGAAAATGATGATATAAAAAAATTTACAAGTATTAACAGGAAAAGAAGAATGGAGCTGAAGTAAGTCTGGGTACCATTTCCTTCCAGCACAATTGTTCTTCTCTAAAGCCATTGAATTTGGTATCATCAAAAGAAAATGTCACAGACTCTCAAAAGCAAAGGACAGACAATTCTACAGATTATTGAATCATGTCCTATTTATAGAAATCTAACCTTTTCAGCCCCAAAGAAAAGCAAACAGAAAAGTGGAGTTGTGTCATAGATCCAAGTCCCAAATTACAGTAATTTTGTACTGTTATTGTATTTTGCTAATCACAGAGGCTCAGCAAAACGCTAAGTGAGTCACCATTAGTATGAACAACCTTTCATAGTTGGTAAATATAACCACCATACTTAAATATTCCTAAACTGTGAAAAAAATTTTCCAAAATGTTTTTTGCATTGTATGTACTTTTATATCTTTGTACATCAACAACCTAATTTTTCAAATTAATTGTTTAAATAACAAGCTAGACTTTAAGTAATAACTGGGGGCGGGGGGGGGGGAGGGCAGGGGAAGGGAGGGGGAAAATAAGTAAATTCTGCAATTTGAAAATCAACTAATTATAATAGCAAATTCATGTCCTAATATAACTAATCTAGAAAAAAAAATCACAGACAAGACATAAAATGCAAGATAAATAAAATAGCTGTGGGCCCAGGTACACAGTCAATCTGAATTCCATATGAATGAAAATGAAGCCAGGTTATGCAGTAGAACAAAGAAATCCAGAAAGCATAAACTTTTGCAAAACCTGATTGCAACTGGCAGCAAAAACTCTGAAAACCTTTCCATACTTGGACATAGCATCAGCTGAAACAGAAGTAAACTGGTTTTGGTTCTGGATTCTTTCTTAGGCATCAAAAGATAAATTATACTACAGGATCTGTTTTTAATTGCCCAGACAAAGTATGGAATGAGGTATTCTGTACCTCAGAACAAGAATCTCCTCAAAAAGAAAAAAAATACCTTTAATCATTCTCCTCCATTATATTCCTCATCTTCAGCATAGTTCTTTAAATTAGCATTATATCTTTCTTAAAATAAAAAAGTGGGAAGATTTGATATCTCCCTCCCATCTCAAAACTGAGTGCAGATTGCCACGTGTCTGCAATTGCAAATAAATCACTATTTCAAACACTGAGAATTGGTTTTGAAATTCAGTCACTCCTACAATTCATCACATTATTGAAATTATCACCATATTCAAATAAGCTCACAGCTATAGCCCTTTTATAGCAAAAAAGGTGTCTATAAATGAGAGCCTAAGACTCACCTCATATATTGAATTAAATCACTATAAGGAGAGTGCCAGTTATCTCTAAATTTTAGGTGGAAAAGGGTTAGCTGAATGAAAATACCAAGTCATGGCATAAGCTTCTGTACAATAGTCTCACTAAACTATAACTGTAAGGGAAACATGCTTCTGTTCTCAGCTCCAAACTAAATGTATATATTATATACATATAAATGTATATATAAATGTATATAATTACTTTCTATTTAGCAATTTAGTCTTCATCACTCATAATTCAGTGGTGTCATCTCCAAATAAAGAATACATTTGTTTGCTGAACCAAGATCTTCCCATCTGATACAGGGCAGCATTATGATTTCCAACACTCCCTGCTTGGCAGGAATGATAGAATATGTGAAGTATATTAGCAGGTGCTGTAGGTGTTATGACACCAGGATTCTAGCCCTGGTCTCTTAAGAAAAGCAACAACATTACAAATGTAAAATATTTTTCCAGAAACTTGTGATATTTAAACATTAAGAGTGGAACTGTTCTGTCCTGCTGTGGTCTGATTTCAAAACTATCTTGGAAATTTCTTGTGTTGGATTACTTACATGAGTCATGACTCTATGCAAAAGGAAAAATATATGGATTTTGATCTCTACACTATTCTACACTAAGAAGAAAGCTAATCACAGTCAAAAGGAATTTATATTACCATCATCAAATTGCCAAGAATTTATGCATACACTTCACTAAATCAACCTGGTTTCTCACTCAAAGACTGGAAAACAACATTTTTGATATGGTGGAACACATTCGTGTGAGCAATTCCTGTGGCATGAGTGAAACAGTTCACGTGAGAAAGTTCTTACCTTTGTAAATAAGTTTTGCACCAAGTAGCCTTTGGCAAATTTGTAACCCTTGAATTTATTACAAACCAATGAAAAAGGCTTTGATACCAGCATGAGAAAACCTCACAACAACAGGGTCATCACATTTTAAGCATTGTTTAAACAGCCAATTTATATTAAAAAAGTACTACACCAACCTAACTAGTAGAAATTGTTTTCATCACGTCTGCATGATCTGAAGCTGATTCACTTGTAATTTTCCTCACAGTCCAAACTGCTTATTTAGCCTATTTTTTCAGCAATTTAGATTCATATGCACAGGAATAGCACTTAATGTACTTGAAATAAACAACATTACCTGTGTAAGTTTACATTGTTTATAAACATCTTCAAAATCTGTCTGCAAACCTCCTTCCTCAGTTAGTGGCGATATATAAACAATGGCAGAGGCTCCGTCACCTGGCCTTTTCCAGGACAGTATGAGTTGTCCTCTTGGTTGTATTTTTGTCTTGGTTGAGTAAAGGGTAGCATGTTATAAACACCTAAATTTTTAACATTTTATATAAATCATGGGAATTTGGCTACAGCCTCAGAAGGGAAGGGAAGGGAAGGGAAGGGAAGGGAAGGGAAGGGAAGGGAAGGGAAGGGAAGGGAAGGGAAGGGAAGGGAAGGGAAGGGAAGGGAAGGGAAGGGAAGGGAAGGGAAGGGAAGGGAAGGGAAGGGAAGGGAAGGGAAGGGAAGGGAAGGGAAGGGAAGGGAAGGGAAGGGAAGGGAAGGGAAGGGAAGGGAAGGGAAGGGAAGGGAAGGGAAGGGAAGGGAAGGGAACTCAAACACTCCTGCAACTACTCATTTCAAGAATTCATCAATATGATTGACCTCAACTTACAACAATACTATATCCCTCAAATGCTTACAGAAGTCAGGAACTTAAGAGTTTAAGCCTGATGCTGAACTTAATATTATAAGAAAAGTATTAGCAACTACATGTAAAAAATAGTTCCAGTTTTAAAAAAAGAAGTTATATGAAATGATTTTACTCTCGTTTTAAGCAATAAATAAACTTTTTATTGCATTTTACAGCAGTTCAGGTTTGAAAACACATAATATATCACAGAAGTTTATGTAGTATTTACATCTGTCTGTGCCCTGAAATCTTCAGTAATTATTAATATAAGATGAGAAACAAGTATATCAGGTTATTTTTTCTGAATTCCAGCTGATTACCTGCAATCAAAAAATTTCCTCGCAATAGTGGAAAGTACCCATATGGCAGGATTAATTTGATAAGTCATATACTATGCAATTATTTATAGACAATTGTTTCTGTAATTATAAGGGATGTGATAGTAAATATGCTGAAATCAATTTCAATAACCCATTACCATTTAAGATATAAATAAATTAGAATACAAAAATGTCCTTTAGTTTAATTTATAAATATACTCAATGTGAGTACATTTGCTTATATGCTTATATATAAATATATATTCCAGCAACTATCAAACTCTCAGTAAATTTTTTTGCAATCACTGCTGTAATGTTGGTTAAGAATAACTGTCAAAATAAAGATCATAGAAGCAATTAATCCAAAATATTTAATGAGAGACAACTCACTGGAGTCTTCTCCATTGTTCTTTCTTGAATCTCATTTACAAATTATATCTATACCATGAGATGACATCCATACTTCACATAATACTCTCAGTCAAACTCCTGTTAAAAGCCTCTATAATTTTGACAGAAAGAAAGAAATCATGTAGAAAGAATGCTTCTATAATTGCACTCAACAACCAATCTGACTATACTGTTTGTCAGACAGAACAAAACTGGCATTCATTTTTCACCTTGTAAAGTTTCTAGCCTTCACTAGTACTTAACAAATAATAGGCATAGCTGTATAAGTATATTTAATAAAATGGATGTGCAGAAGTTTCCAAAATAAGTGGAGCCAAAGTTAGTGTAGTATTGACACATAATTTATTTTCCTTCCTCCTATAATTTTGTGTTTCTCTACACACACTGTAGTTACAGTGCTGATGGAAAATAGTCTACACAATACTGTAAAAAACACTGAGAAAAATAGCTTGTGCAGTAACTAAAAAAAAAGCTTTCTCAAAAGTGAGGATAAATAAAGAAATGCATCAAGACTGTATAATTCTCAAAATATCAGCTTTTGAAAGGTGAAGCAATTAAATACCACAATTGAATACCTCAATTAAGGTTCTTCAGGACTGAAATAATCTTGTTTCTTATGTCTGCCAATCCTGGGTGAAGTTTATAAACAGCTAACATTCAACCCATTTTTTCTACAAGAGCATCAAAACATTTTTTAACTAAGAGACGCTACCAAATGAATTCTTGTTGCCTCTTTGGAATAACATTTTGACACAAAAGCAGAAGCAGCTTTGGAAGATTTCAAAAGCATCTGTGAAGATATTTTTGATGCTATCAATCACAGTCAAGCTATTTGAAAAAAAGGTCTAACATCCTTCAGTTGGATAAGAAAAGAGAAATAATGCTACTGGACACTGAATAGCAAACTGCCACACAATTTCACAATTATTAAAGAAACGTGAACTTCATTTAGGCAAAGAAAACATTAGTATTCCTTTGATAGTGTTTTCCTCCATTTCAGTGGTTTTGTCTGACAATGTTGCAGACAGAATACTATGTCTCTCAGACCTGTCAACTCTGAAAAGCAACTCCAGTGACAGGAATCATCAAAAATTGACTTTTCTATTATACAAGGGCCTTATTTTCTCACTTTGACTGAAGTGGTTTTATACCTCTAAAATTTTAAACAGAATTCATTATATAAGTTGCTGTTTATGCTATTCAGAACATACAATTCAGCCTTTTCTTTTACCAGGTATACATCTTGAATAAAAAAGATACATTTCTTACTGGGAGAGCATATTCTAAGACAGAGAATCTGACAACAATAAAACCAAGGTTCTGTGATCCTTTTTTTTTTTTTGGATTTTGAGCTCCAGTGCTTTGTTTCTCTTTTTGCTGTCCCTCCAGTTTTCTAATCTCTTTTGCCCCACAATTTAGCCATTAGTGTTTCTCACACTGAAGTTAACAGTGATGATAAAATATACAGTATCACCAGGAAGATTAAAGCTCTTAAAGCATAAAGCAATATGTTATAGAGATCAACTGTTTCTGTATTCTGAGGCCCAGAGGCAAGAGCCAGCTGAAGAAAACAGGCTGATTGAAGAAAACATAATGCTACACTTGTTTTGAACATTTCCTCCTTTCCACAAAACCAGTAAAATTTACAACTTTTCTCTCTGTTTCTCCTTGTAGTAGGGTCTAGGAGTGTAATTTTCCAATGCCAGCAGCATCAATACTGAAAAGAGTGTGTTCACTGTGTCCATCAGCCCAGTTGGTGCCAAGATCTAGAAAAGAGAAGTTTATCCTCCTGCCTGCTGTTTGAACTACCAAGTACTGGCTGATATAATCCTCCTTCTGAAATGACCCTTGGTATGCAGAGGTAATCTTTTGTGGAGAAACATGATAAACTTACCTGAAAAGCAGCCCTGTTTGGTGAGTAGCAATCCTCTACTCTACATCTGAAACATCTGTGTAGTACAAAAAGTGGGTTGAACAGTACATCTTCATTTTTTTTTTTTTTTGACACAAAACTTTTGAGGATGTCTCTTTGCTGGACTTTGCTAATACTTATATGGACACATAGCTGTTATAAACAGGTAAATTATTTTGAGAACTCAGTTTCTAAAATAAAAAAATTAAATGTGAAGATTTTCTTTACTGCAAGACTGATTTAGATTTTTTTTCACTTTTAAGGAATACTTCTTTGGAATGTCTAACATTTTTCAGGGAGCTCTTCCTTTGATTCAGGGAATTATGCACTATACCAAAGTGCAGAACTAGAAAAATACCATAATGCAATCAGCAACAGATGTCTTAAATTCCACAGACTTTAGATTCTAAGTCTTAGTTTTTTCCTGTTAAATAATATATTTTAATCTAAAAGAACAGAAACGTTTTTACTTTACAATATCTATTTAGTGCTGACTACATCCAGGATCCTCTCTGTGTCAGAAACACTGATATCATCTTTGTTTATTTGTGGTATCCACATAAATGTATAACTTTAAAAAGTCACAGACATGTTCAGGGCAAACTATTAATTGCTGCCTGGGAATAGCAGGGCAGAAAATCCTGTTCAGTTATTATACCATTTTATCCCTCAGATGGACACGGAGTACAGGACTATAGGGCTGCATATTACTGTGGTTAACACAAAGTATTTAGATTTAGAGCCCTTTAATTTTCTCTCATCACTATTTGGAGAAAAGTGGATTGCAGTTCTATGCAATGACAAATAGAGAATCTAATTTCAGTTTGTTTTTTCAGAGCTCTTTGTGCTTAATGAAATAATTCAATTGTTAAAGCTACTGATGCACAAACACTATTGAAAATCTCTCTCTTTTGTTTGCTCTGTTTTTTAAAAAAACCCTAAAACATAAAGGAATATTCAAGATTCTCATATACTTACCTGGCCTAAGTATGAACATTCTATAAAAAATACTGAACTTATTCCTGTTCTTCAACAACGTCCATTCTGGAAATAAACAGAATATATCTTCTAAAATAACATTACTGCATCCTGTAGTTTTTGAGGATAAATTTTCAGTATGTTTCTAGATGTTAGTTACATTGAAATCCTGTACAAAACTTCTACAGATAATGTTTTGGATTAAATGTTGTAAGGTAACATTACCTCTACACCTTGAAAAAGAATAAAACATTTAAAGTTACTTCTAAATATTAGTATGGTTCTATGGTCTTTCTTCTTGTACCTATTTTTCTCTTCTCTAATTTACACAATTTCTCTCTGAAGAAATATCTTGATTAAAATGTCTCAAGTATGTGATTGATTCACCTTTAATGCCACCTTTCATTGCATTGTGTGAGATCTGAAATTCTCAAAAATTGTTTCTTACTCTTTCCTCCATATATGGTTAAATTTTGTCTATTCTATGAGCATAACACAAAACCCAGAAGTGCGGGGTGGCTGAGACAAGAAGGCACCCCTAGAGATCATCTGGCCCAACCTCCTGCTCAAACAGGATTGCTGAAGATATGACAGGTTACTGAAGGCTGTGTCCAGCGGGGCTTTGGTGATCTCTGAAGATGGAGATTCCACAAACTCCCTGGTCAAGCTATAGCAATATTTGACAACACTCAGAAGAAAGAATCTTAAACAGAATTTCTGCTATTTCAGTTGTGTCCATTGCACCTTGATGTAGGAGAGTCATGTTCCTAAGCACTTCAAGTCACATCATTGCTTTTTTTGAGCTTTTTATCTCCATTGGAATCAGCCTAAAACTGTTTAGGATCTAAACACTACTCAGTTTGATGATCTTGAACGTCTCTCCCAACCTAGAAATCCTGTGATTCTGTGAGTTTAGCCCCTTACAGATGTACCCAGCATGGTCTGGCCTTGGTGAAGTTGCTTTACAACACTCAGCTAAGAAAATACAAATGGAGGGTTTACCTTCTATCTTTCATGGCAGCTTAGCATTAAGAGAACTAACTTTCCTATGACCACCTAGGCTCAAGGCAGTCTTCCCACAATGCCACCCTATTCTGTGCAAAAGTCCACTTTTTCCTTGCTTGGAACCAGATCACAGTGCCACCAAAGTAAGTATTCAATTATTTTCAATTCCTTTGCAACCACCAGATGCAGGGAGCATCACCACATATATTCACACTTATCCTTACTTAAAACCTGGGGGGAGTGGGTGTGTGGTGTGTATTGTGTGTATGTTTCTTTTTTTTTTACATTTGGTATTGCTGGACATGTACTATTATATCCAGGTTGCATACTGGTTGAGCTTCTAACTATCAGGCCTAGAGCATCAGCAAAGTTTACAAACTGAACACAGTGCAAAATCTAGGCTGTTCACATCAATCCACATATTTTGTCTTAATGAAATGAATATCAATGCAAAACATATGAGGGAAAGCAACTGACTGGATCTGACAACAGCACCTATGGTAAACACTGTTTTCTCAAGTTCACTCAAGTTTTGCTTACTTTAATTTTTCTGTGCTTCATGGTTTAAGCTGTCAAGATGTTAACTATTCATGTTGGCAGACAGCAATGCCTGAAGATATTCCAAAACCAACTGTGAAGGAGGATGTTGTATGTTTTTCTTTCTCTGTGAATTGACAGGGATTTTTTAGGTTTGTTTTTACTACTATTTTTCATCTCAATGGCTACTTTACCAATAGAAACCCCAAAGTAAAATAAAGCAAATCTGCTTTTCCTTTCATAAATTTTATGAACCAAAAAACCCCTCAAAACTTTAACCATTGTTACAATATTATCTAATGAATATCAATGAGATTTATTTTACTTTTCTTTGTAGATGGCTGGCATTTTGACAATGTTGTGGTTTTATCATTGTCTTTAAGATCCTATGTTTATTTAAGAGTCCATATATTATGTCAAGCTATTGTAATTTTGTGCATATACTTTACAACCAGAATTCATCAAATTAAAGGCTCTATGTATTTCACAGATTTTATAGTCCATATTTAAATTATATTTATACTTAAATTTCAAACATTCTCCCAACATTCCTTTATCACCATAATTTCTGTAGAAAAATAAATATTTAAGTCTAATTAAACCCCACAAAATTCTTTTTTTTTTTTTTTAATATCAGGGTCAATGCAACCTCATTATTCTCATTCTCAAATATCTGAATAAGTGTATTTCTGAGTGCTATTTTTTTTACCTTTTTTCTTTTATGTTCTTCCATACTTTTACCCTTTTATTTTCCTCTTACTAACACGTTTTGAAGTTTATCTATTTCTTGTGAGCAAGAAATTGCTGAAAGAAACAGCACAACTGAAAATTGTATACAATTGCCTCAATCTCCTTTAGCCTTCATTTATGAGCCTTCAAAAAGAAACACCATTAAGTTCTTGCATCTCAGAACATCAGGCAAGCCTTAAGTCTTACTTTTATGAAGGAAAAATGAAAGCAACATCAAAGTGATCATGTGCATCATATCTTATTCTGTCGGTTCTATCTTTGTCGGTTCTTATAATCTGCAACAACAAAGTGGTTTCTTTCTGTGTGAGTTGGGGTTCAAATCTTCCACTTGTATTTTCACTTTGTTGCTGGGACTTTTGTCTAATATAGCAGAACTCTCATAATGGTTTTAGGGAAGATATATTGACCATGTCTGGTAGTGCAAATCTTCATGAGATTTAGTTTTCCGTTTTCTAACTGAAAGGATATTTAGTCATGCATATACAAGAATAATTTCTACTTTAAAACTCCCATCAAGTTTTTATTGACTACATGATATTTTTGAGATACTTTAAAGCCTTTCAATTTGAAGTCAAAATTATGTATTTGGTGCTTCTGCAGTGTATTTTTCTTTTTCAAAGGAGAAAAGTATTTTATTTACTGACCAGAGGTTTTTCCCTAATTAGTTTACCTAATCCAGCTGCATCCCTTCACCCAGTTTTTAGTATTTTATTTAATCTCTAAACATTGACATCCTTCTGTCACAAGGAATGCATTACATGCCACATTAATACACATTCAACCCATTATTATTCTCTCTGCTTTTGTAGCAGAAGAGGGAAGCTCAAAACCCACTGAAAGACATCTGTCAGTTCAGATAAGTCATACTCCAATCAAAACTCCCATCTCAAAACAGGTTTTCCTACAAATTTATTTTTGGATTTCACTGAAATTTCATGAAATAATGTTGTCAAAAGACAGCAAGATAAAGAGAGCACTGTAATCCCATAATCTTGCAATTTCCAAGATCCTTACTTTTGCAAAGGTAGGTCTGCGTGGAAGAAGCTCTACATGTGCACCCATTAAATGCCACAAACCCACTCCAATGGAGCAATCACTGGAGCTGCTACAGCCCTTACTTCAGGTAGCATATGAGGGCAGCACAGCCAACATCTGCAATGACTGGGTGCTTCCTTAACAAATTACAGTTCTCCAAGGAGATTAGTCTGTGACACCAGCTCACAGGATTGGGAAACCTTCCAGCAATAATCTCCATGGGAAGCAGGAGGGATGCAGTACCCTGAATCAGAAGTTAGTAGTATTTACCTGTTTCAAATAAAGATTTTAATGTGCTTCACTAGATTTTATAACTTCTTCGTCCACAGATTATATACAGGATAAAACTGCACCATTTTGTCACAGGAATTGCTGTGAAGGATGACTGTTAAAATGAAGAGTCTGGCCCATGACATAATGCAAGTCTTAAGGGAAAATGGCAAAGTTTAACTTAAATTTTATTCACCAACTGTAACTAAACACAGGAAAAACTGGAAACATTGAGCATGTAATTCCTAGACATCTGCACTAAGAATTTAAGGTGTTTATTTAATATCAAACTTTAAATATACTAACATTAAATTAATCTACTTAAATGTGTAAGATAACTGAATGTATTATACCATTTTTTTTTCACATGTATATATAAACAGTATAAATTATAGAAAATATTTTTATAGCTAGGTAGTTAAGGGACTTACAACAGCTCCCACCATGTAGCTGTGATATGGGTGGGAAAGACTGTAGTAAAGTTCTGTGAGAGGGCAAGGACGGAGCACAGGCAGGGCATGTTGCAACTTGATGGATCACAAACTGGGCTGACCACAGTGTGGATATCCCTAGTTACTGCTACTGGGTGGTTTTTTTTTAATGCAGAAAGCAAATAAAGTACGTTCACAATGAATCCGCTATCAGCAGTGAGATAATTCAATAATTTTCTTGTACACCAGATATACACCAGTAATTTCCAGATTCTTGGTTTTAGACAACCAAGCTGAAATATAGTGCAATATAGAAATGTATCTTATGTAGTAAAATTTCAGAGAAAAAACAAACAAGCAAAAAAACCCCCAAACCCCAAAACCAAACCAACAAAAACAAACAAACAAACAAACAAACCCCAAAAAACCACCCACCAAAAAAAAAAAAGAAATTGTAGCTGAAAGAGGCTTTACTTAATCAGTTAAATTATGGCTTATTTCTGCAACAACACTGTGAAAATATTTTCACAGATTAAAAAATTGCATATAGGTAAAGTTATGAAAAAGTTTCCTTAACAATTCACAGAAACTGATAAACTTGACTGAACATGGAAAAAAATCTAGCAGCCTGCCTGGCTAACAAGTTCATATTTAAACAGAAATTCCTAAAAGTTTATTCATTAAATCAATCAGAAATTTAACTCACATATACAGCAATTAGACCATGCAAAGGCCTTTGTATCTACTTGTAAAGAAACCCTGAAAGATAATACACCAAACACAGTCATTATTTATTATCAAATTATGTCATTGATTAAACTGATAAAATAATATTCTTGCAAAAATCAGAAAAAAAAATCCTCAAAAAACCCAAACCACACAAATAAACAACCCTCATTGCTTACAACACAGAATACTTTTAAGTGTTCCCTTACAACTAACAGTTTCTATTAGGAATGCTAAATATTTTATACCATTTCTTTATAGTTTAGTTCCTTTATAACAAGACTATAATCAAAATTTTAATCTAAGAATCAGTGCATCCTGTATGGCTGGTGATAGCTTTGGGAACACATTTCCTAAAATCTTATCTGGAATGGTTCACTACATTGTTAATTTTTGCTCTACCACTTATCCGTATCATAAAATTGGTGTATTGTTTAGCTAGAAGTGAAAAACTAATTAGTACTTACACAGAGCTTTAAACATGTAAGGCACAATATAAATTTTAAGTTATCAGAGATTTTCAAAACACAATTACTTCAAAATACATTTTCCATTGCTATTATTTAAAAATTATATTCATCTTAACGTTTTTTAAAGTGGGATATATACTGGATTTAAGTAACATTAATAAGTACATATCTCTAAAAAGGCAACAATAACAAGAGGACAGGGTTGGCAGGACTGAGTTATGGGAAGGCTCTTTATGACCTCTGTCATGTGAGTACATGTGGCAGGTTTTGCACTGATTCATCAGCAGCAATATCACTTTCATCAATCATTAGCTTTCAGATTTGGAGGAGACATAATTATTTTGGAAAAACTGCTGTTTATATGCACTGAGACAAGAGGAATCAGGAAATTATTCAAGAAGTAAAAGGACTTACTTGTTTTCTTTGGTATTTTATGAATGCCTTTATATGTACTGTCAGTATTACTGATGTTACCTGGATATTTTCTCTGGTGAAAGGGGGAGTCTGTGATGTGATTTATACCACAAAATAACTGTGCTGCAGAAATAATTATTCGAATCTGACTGAGAAACCTTTTCACACTCTTCACAAGCAGTGCTGGCAAGAGAAACCATCAAGGGACCCACATTCTGGATGAGGGCTGTATACAGGTACACGCTACCACACTAAAGGGCTGAGGAACAGATGCAGAGTGAGAGTGTTCAGCATTATCTCAAACCTTAACTACTTGCAATGACATTTCAAGACAACACAAGCTTCATAGGCTTTGAGACAGGAGCAATAAAAGAAGGGACTGTTCAAAGCAGAGAAGCAGCAGTTTACCAGTGTAGCTACTGCCCATTTGCTCTGACTTTCCCATAATTACTTACCCATCAATGCCTAGAATAACTGTTCTTCCCGTCTAAGGAAAAACTTAGTCTTACAATACTGCGTATCCACGTTCTGGTTAAGTACAAAGTTCACTGGGATCTTTGATCTGATCTCATCTGCACATACTTCCCAGCATGCAGCAACAACCTTAGTACTCCTACAGCACACAAAGCATACAACATTTGTGTCACAAAGGCCTTTGTTGGTGACCAGATAAACAGATAATTTAGCCATTATTGCTTATTTTTCAGATTTTCCATTACACATTGCACATGTTTTATAAATGCTCAGTTTTGCTTGCCTCTATCTCATCACAGAGGAGATGTCAGATCAAAAAAGAATATAATAACACAAGGATAAATACTTTCTCTTTTAGCCACTCAGTTATTTCGGAAGATAAGAACACCAGAAGCAAATCTGCCATCTGTAAAAGAAATGTGGAGACATGTCTTTCTCAACTACTTCTCTGAAAAAGTGCAGATTTGTGTGAAGTATCCACCATGTTAAAAGAATCTACTCCAGGGCTGAGTGGGAAATTGAAACAGAGGATCATCTTCCCATTTATTTTTGAAGAGGCAATCATGGAAGAGTATTAAAAGCAATCTGAAAGAGAACTTGCAATTTCCCCTTTCTGGATGATTGTTATGTGAGGATTGATCTGAGCAAATGCCAAGATGCGATTAATTTAAAATTGAAGTTGCCACTGTAAAAAAATTAAACTCCAAATAAAACCATTATTCAAAAAATTACTCAGCAGCAAAAAGTATAAAAATAACAAAATACATAAATAAATCATTCAAAATCAGCAAGACATATGACATGAAAGTTTAAATCTTCTAAACTCTTTGACAAAAAACAGCAAAAAAGAATCAAAGCCAACCAGCATCTAAAAAGAAAAAACAAAACCAAAAACCCACAAACACCAAAAAAACACAATACTAAAACACCCACCACTTATTAACTATTCATAAAAAGAGAAGGCCCACAGAATAAGTTCTCATTCACGTGAATCATCTGGCTGGCTGTATAGAAGCACAATTCTAAATGCAGAAAAATGTCTGTTCTTATTCCATCTTTATAACTATCAAACCAAGGTTTTTATTTGTGTAATTCATGTATTACGGTTCCCTCTCTTTGCTTGTTTTGGGATTTTATTGGTATTTTTGTTTGCTTTTTATTGGGTATTTTTATTTTTTTATTATTATTATGCACAATGTTTACCTATAGGTAACTGAGTCTCAGACTGATTTCTTCATAACTGCATATCACAGCTTGCAACAGTATCTACAGAATTTGTATGATGTCCTTGCTTAAAACTTTTCTATTTAGGGGTTTTGCATATATTTAGGGATTCGCTAATTCCCCTGAAGAGGTAAAGAAATAACAGAATCAGCTTCATTCCCTCATGTGTGTTCACTTACATGTTTAAAAGCAGTATATCATCTTTTCTGAGAGGAACACAAACTACCATTGAGAATATATTCAGCAGGTGAAAATGCTTGCTAAAAAGGCACCAGTCTTACAGTGGTGCTGTTCATAATTATGCTGTTTTAGAGATTTACACCTATTAATATGATCTTGAAAATATGCAATTGAGGAACTGGAGAATAACTTTATTCAAAATAATGCAAAATCAGCTTATTTTGAAACACTAAGGAAGGAATTAGCTTCACATTTGTGTTATATTCTAAAAGCACATAGTTAATATTAATTAATCTGAATATTAATCCTTTCTGCATTGTTTACAAAATATTTTTCATTAACAGAATATACAATATAACCCAATCATAAAAACATCAGAGTCAGTGCTGACTACAACTTGTTCTTTATATTTTTTTTCCAAAACAGGTTACTACTTCCACTACTATAAATTGATAGGTATAGTTACTTAAATCTGGGTCTGAAAATGCTGGGCTTTTCTATATTTTTTACAAATATTTATTCTTTTCTAAAGCATTGAAGGTTCCAATATCAAAGTCATGAAAGTGCTAACAGAATTCAAAACATGAACAGAATCTGAGATCGCACAGTTTTATAACACAGTCACTCCACTAATGTAACTATTTCTCAAAAATCAAAATTTATACTTGCACACGAAGTACATTATTTTCTCATTTATACTGCTCATGACAAAGCTAATAAATGATCTTTTTAGTGGTCAGATAACAAAGCAAGTTTTAAAAAGGATTTAAATTTTAATAAGGCCCCAATCCCATTGCCTGTCAGTAGCACCAGATATGATTTGTCAAATTTTATATCACAAAGCATCATCAGAGTTAAACTAACCTCTCTCAGAAGTAAAATCATGGAGTGATAGAACCAGTTCTGGGTTTTTCAATGATGTGGTCAAAACTAAATTTTCTTGTCCAAAGGACACAAGGCTTGAAATCAGCTGAAAAGGAACCCTCTTCAGCTAGGATGGAGCCTAAGGAAATTGGACTTGGAAAGTTTTGAAGCTAGCAATAGAAAATGGCAACTTGTCCTTTCAGAGGCAACAGTCTCTCTGCCCCTGCCAATGTACCCCCCAGACTCTGCTGGCTGCAGAATGGTTCTTTACAGAAGCATAGAAACATTTATGTTGGAAAAGGCTTCTGAGATCATCGAGTCCAACCTGTGACCAATCACCATCTTGTCAGCTAGACTGTGGCACAAAGTGCCACATCCAGTTGTTTCTTGAACGCTTCTACAGATGGTGACTCCACCACCTCCCTGGGAAGCCCATTCCAATGCTTAAAAACCCTTTGAATGAAGAAATTCTTCCTGATACTTAACTTGAACCTCCCCTGTGCAGCTTGAGGCTGTGTCCTCATATCCTGTCCCTGCTTGCCTGGGAGAAGAAAACAACCCCCACCTGGCTACATCCTCCTTTTAGGCACTGTAGAGAGTGATAAGGTCTCCTGAGCCTCCTTTTCTCCAGGCTAAGCACCCCCATCTCCCTCAGCCACTCCTCACAGGGCTTGTGCTCCAAACCTTTCACCAGCTCCACTGCCTTCTTTGGACACTCTCCAGCACCTCAATATTTTTCTTGAAGTGAAGGGCCCAGAACAGGTATGGCCTCACCAATGCTCATTGCAGTGTGTCCTGTTCCTGCTGGCCACACTACTTTTGATACAAGCTAGGCTGCCATTGGCCTTCTTGGCCACCTGGGAACAATGAGAGCTCAGGTTCAGCTGGCTGTCCACCAGTAACCCCATGTCATTTTCTACTAGTATCTGGAATACTTTCACTCTTCCCTGAGTGTAGTCATTGTTTCTCATGTTTGCATTTTTCTTAAACTCTTTCCCAGGGATCAGAGTCAGTAAACAAGGTCACTCTATGTAAACTATCTTGGTTTTCACTTTTCCCTCTTCTGAGGAGGGACTTTGCTTGTTGATCCTTGGTGTGGCCAATGGGTCCAGGGATCCCACCTCTTAGGTGGGCACATTGTAAAAAGGTATAAAAATAGGTTCTGAGAATAAACCAGCCCCTTTTCGGAGCTTCAGCCTTCTGAACCGTGAGTCCGTGTCTCATTGATCGTGTCCCACAGCGACATCTGATAACCCCGACGTGATTTGCAGCCGCGGGGACAGGTAAACTGTACCTTGGCCTTTTAAGAAAAAAGGGTTTTCGGTGAGAAACAGTGACTACACCTGAGCTGGACTGCCTGGGGTTGTTGTGACCCAAGGGCAGGACGTGGCATTTGGCCTTCCTGAACCTCATACAATCAGCCTCAGCCCATCAATCCAGCCAGTCCACACCCCTCTGCAGAGCCTTCCTGCTCTCCAGCAGACCAACACTCCCACCTATCAGTGTCATTCACAAACTTACTAAGGATGCACTCAGTCCCCTTCTCCAGATCATCACTAGAGCTATTAATCGGGACTAGGCCCAACACTGAGCCCTAGGGAAGTGCACTGGAGACCATCTGCCAACTGCATGTTGGAACCATTCCCCACCACTCTCTGGGCCCTGCCATCCAGGCTGCTTTTAACTCAAGGTCTTAATGGGGAAAGCCATCTCCTGCAATCTAGTGCCCTGGTGCCTTCCCACCTCCACTTGTGCCTAGAATCCATCCATGGAGTAAATAGTCATCTTCTGCTCTTATTGTAGGATACTCTTATTGTAGTAGGATAAGATCTTCCAGCTAAAGCCAAGGCTTAAGTGCATTTGGGAAGAGAAGTTTTCTTATAATTTACTTCTAGATAGACACAAGGCATTTCAGAGTGATCTGTCATGGTACAGAGTGAAAGAGAGCCAAAGGACCACACCATCCCCCTTGTGGGTTGCTACTCGATCCCTTTATGCAAAGGGTGTATATTCATATGACTTCAGTGCACTGCACTGTTCACTGAAAATTCACCGCTCTTCATCATGCATTTTTCAAGAGAAATTTCACCCAAGCTTAAAGTACTTTTAGAGTAAGTAATCTAACACATTACAATTAAGAAAACCTAAATGAATTTATATGACTTGGAAGAGAGCAGCTAACTTGTTAAAGATCTCAGGATAATTATTTTAAAACCTATTCCCTTTTTCATGGCTGCAGAGGAGGGAAGTTTTTGGTTGGTTGATTTTGTTTGTTTTTTGAAGATAATGTGCATTGGGCTCCACAACATTACAGAAAAATTTCAAGCCTGTATTTAAAGGAGATAGAACTCATTCTGATTTTTGATCTCAGTATAATAAGCAGTGAGAGTGTAATGACTACTGCTGTTAATCTGATAGCTTTTCCCCTCACATGGGATTGCTTTTTAATGCCTGAATACATATGCCTGTCCTCAGAATTTATATACAAAATCTTGCCTTAACATTGTATTTTTAGTTATGTCCCAGGAATATATATTAGCTAAATAATAACTTTTTGTTTATCCAGTTTTCCAATTAAATCAGTCTCACTTGGTGAAAAATTGAAGAACAGAATAATTATTAATGCAAGAAGGAAACTTACAAAGTCATCATTGTTCTTATTAATATCTGAATGCTGTATTTGATAAATGACTAAAATTTTATTTTGAAGTAATGACTATTTTAAGATATGTTTGTCTTAAATGGTATCTTATCAATGTTGTTTAGAAATCAACACTAGCTAATTGTTTCAACTGAAATTAAGATCAAGAGAGCCAGACCTTAATAAATCTTCTCACTTAGGCTTGCATAGTTAAATTACAGCAAAGCAAATCTGAAAACTCCCCATAGGAGTTTATGATCTGCTTAGGAATTACTAGAAATTCAAATACTTCTGGGAAAAAATTATCTAGATTTTTTCCATGTTGATATCATGTTGGTTTAAGCTGCTAATATAAAATAAATATATAAAAAAGCACTATAGTTGATGAACATATTTGCAAAAATAGTAACATGTAGATTAAGACAGGAAATATTGCTAATATTGTAGTATTTCCAGAGAGTGCAATTTTCTCAAGCTGTTATGCTGACACCAAGTAGTACTTCTGGTGTGAGAAAACACAAACATTAAAATCAATGAGACAGTAGAGATCACACAGATACACAATGAGAAAATAAACTAGATCTGTGCATGATAAAATAGAGTTTAAAAAAAAGGAAAGAAAAGTGCAGTACATCACAGATTCTGTGGCTTCATTAAAATAACACAGAACCAGAATTAAATAAAGTTGGAAAGATTGTTTTAAATTAAAAGAGCAAAAAGAATCACATATGGGAAAACAAACAAACAAACAAAAAACCCCAAACCATCCACTTTATAAGTTACATTACACACATACGACTTCCAAATGTATCTTACATCCTTGGATATAAAATCATGCCATACTTTTGAGAGATATATCAAAGCATTATTTTTCTGCATACAAATGTTTCTATTTGAGAGAATAATTTTTTTTTTCTTTTTACTAATTGAAAAGTAAAAGCATATTATATTTGAATATGTTGTTCTTACCTGTCTTGAAAAGCTGGCTTGTCACTTGTTCAGGAATACCTTGATCCCATGCCTGTAACAATTCATCTAACCTTAAATGAAACCCTGTGCTGGGGGAGAGGTTCTCATTTCTATTACTTTTTATACAAAAAAAATATAAATGACAGATTCTTTTTACAAGGTAGCCTAGAGTGTCTAGTTCTTGTCACAATGTTGTCATAGTGACAGTGACATCAATGTATTTCATGACAATCAGTACAGCAATTTTTCTGGAGACAACACCAGCGTTGATTCCTGAGTGTATTTTGTATTGACTTCCTTTTCAAGTCTCATTAGATAATTAATTTTTGCACTATTCTTTAATCCAAATGAGACTGCACTAATTATTTTGGTTGTAACTGGCCTGTTAAAAAAGGCAAACAAACAAACAAATACTGAAACTATGATATTAAGAAACTAAAAGAACACAAACCAAAAAAGTTTGACCACAAAATTTCTTTGTACATATTAAAGTCTTTGTTATTTGTTGTTATAGCAGAGAGATCTCCTAGCTCTAATTCTGTGACTCTATACTAATTTTTTTTTTCAAATAAAGGTTATTTACAGTATAAGGTACTACACATACAGCAAAAGAAGAAAATGGTCACCTCAAAAAAGGTGATATATTCTCAGTCTCAAGTATATTTTTCTGGGAAAATACTGTATGTCCACTAAAATCTTGCTGTTTCATGATCATTCTTCACATCATTATAGCATCCATTTTCAAATGACAACTCATCACCTTCCTGAAACTTTTCTCATTTTCTGTCAGTAATTGCTACATGACATACAATCATATAAGTTCCTAAGTCATGAAGTGTATATTCCACATTTTTTTCACTAAAAGTAAGAAAAAGCTGCAGTTCACCTCTTATCAATCTAATCTGCCAAAGCAAATAATTCTCAGACAACAAACTATAACCTTTGCTGTTAATTTCAAATTTTTTCTTGAAGTGGCATGACTGTAAAAAGAAATTTTTTCTGATGTTAACACTCACAAACAGTAGCTTGAATCCTGAACCACCTGTTTTTTTCCCTTTTTGTTCAACACATTAAGTGGGAATTAATTCCATACATCTCTCCAGTTTCTAAACAAAAAGGAAATAACATTTTACTAATAAATAAATCCAGTATGTTCCCATATCTTAAACATTTATTTGTATGCGTAAACATTTGAAATAAAAGCCACAATTGAAAAAAGAGAAATACAGGAAACTGGGATAATTTTTAGAAACAAGCTACGTATTCTATCCCTTAATATTAGCCACACAAGGTCTGTAGTTCAGGTTAGTCAACTGTACTGCACACAGCCTAAAAAGGCAATTCACTGTGCCATACAAACATCTTTGTTAACTCATCCTCCAAAGGTGCCTACCCATTAACTACCATCTACATTAGTTATTTCTACCATAACCTATAGTTATCTCAGACAAATTGTTTAGCCTAGGTCTCTTAAAAAGCTCATCCTGTCATAAATAAATATGGATTCATATATACCACACCCAGTCAAACGTTCAGGTAGTAGATTTAGAGGAGAAAAGTCATTACTATCTATAATTAGCCAAATACCTGTAATCAAAGAATTCATAAGCAATAACAAATGCTTTTAAAACTCAAAACATAGATGTTCACAAAGGAACAATAGCTACTCTCAATACTTTCTTCAATAGCTACTCTCAGTCTTTTTCTCAGGATGTTCCTAAACAAAGACACATAGAACAATTTGAGTTTCAGTGCTTAGGCTGCCACATTTAATTTTAAGGTTATACTCAGCAGAAAGGCTACCTTTTATTCTGAAATACAATTACTGCACTGCCTGATAAACAAGACTTAGGCTCTTTGCTATCAGTAGCAGCAGTTAATGGGAGGCCTGACTGCCTCAGGCATTTTATGACTGTCCCTAAATGAGTATATTATAGGCTTTGAAAAATTTGACCAGAACTATATAGTAAAGGATGAGCAATAGATTGGAGTCTTGTCCTGTGAGTTGGTACTTGGCACAAAGTCAGGTGTATTTATATCATAGTATTCATACATTTATGTAGAAAACCAGCTGCACTGATTTAACCATGCAAATTGTGAACACAGGAGAAAAAAATACTATTTAATTTTTTTTTTTTAAATTACTAAAATGCAAAATGTTGTAGATAGCATTATAAATGTTGGAATATTTTAGTAGTTATTTTTAAAGTTGTTCTTCAAAGCTGATACCTTTCTTTGTCGATTACTCATCCAGAAGGCCAACAGAGAGACAACGTCTACCAGCTGCTCCTCTTAATCATCTGACACTGAGCATTTCATTGTTATCATTATATAACATGCCATTCCTTTACAAAACAATACAAGACAGAGGCTCAGTACTGACCTGAAATTATTCTCTGACTGACTGCTTTAAAAGTCAAAGATCTTGTTTAAATACCATGGTGATATTAGAAACACTTTTTCTTCAAAGTAATTAGAACAACTGGGAAAATAAGAGGAAACCTAAATATACAGGACAACCAAAGCCATAAGTTCCCTGAGTTTTCCCTGATACTTTCAACTTAAATTTTGAGCATGTCTTCCTTACTGAAGCCACTTACTTTATATGTAACAAACACATCTAAATGGACTTGCTCAGCATAAATCACATTAGTGAAAACACGAGTCAATTTTATTTCAAGAGTACATAGAAGTATCAGACAGCAAGCCTCCTAGCTGACCGACGTAGAAAAAAACCCAAGAGTTTATAAACTATTATTACAACTTAGTCTAGCATTCAGGGTAGTTAAGTAAGGAGCTAAAGCAACAAAATGCAGCAGCTCAGAAATAGTTGTGGCATCTTTTATTGTAATTAAACCAGAAGTCCCTAAGTTTTCTTCACAGGGCGTGTTTCATTTCTTCCTGTCCATATGGTTAGTTTGGGAATCAGTACTGTAAATGAAGATCATTACCTAGTCTTAATACAAAACTAAGTGTGATGGAACAGACATTCTGTTCTCAATTTAATAATAGAGCAGTCCTTCTACCAGTCCTGTTCTGGAATAATCTTTTGGGAAAAGGTATTTATTGTAGGTTCAAGAACTCTATAAACCATTAGTAATATCTGGAAAAAAACCCCACAAACAAAACAACAACAACAAACCACTAACAAAACCCTTGAGGATCATTACTGTACTGCAATTTTGCAAGAAACAAATGTGGGATGATCATATGTATTTTTCTATAACACAAAAGAAACTTTAATGCACTTTTTAATGTGAAGATCTATTTTCTTTTTCCTTTCTTAACTCAAGTAAGATTTACACCCACAGTTTTGCAAGCAGACATTTGTGAATGGGTATATATTTTGGTTACACAAAATGTCTATTTTCAAATAATAAAGTTAGAATACTTCTTAAGCTATATACATATATATATATAAAGAACTTAAGTAATAGGTTTTGCAATATGGAATAATGAATCAGAGCAGAGAAGGTACCTGCTCTCCTAGATATTCATAATCTCTATACTTAAAGAACTGACACAGAATATGAAGCTTTTTCCTCGTGGCCTTTTATTGAGTCATAACCCTTTCATGACCTTGTAATTTTTATGAAATCATAGTAATAAAAGATCATATAAGAACCTCTTACAAAAAAGCTGATTAATATTATTAAAGACTGTAAGTCTAAAATAATCAAACAAGTCCAGTTAAGAAATCTCATTGGGAGAAGGTAATGGCATAGGAAAACAAATGAAGAAATTACAGTAAAAGTCTGTTCTCTTTCAATAAAAATTCCCCATTGATCTCACGTCATTGTATATCACTGAGAAAGTCAGTGAATTTCTTGACATCCAGTATTGGTAACTGGTACTGCACATCAATATGAATCCCTAGTCCTTAAATACAACTTTTTTTATTTGTATGATCTTAGTTAGAACAATAAACTCACTGTGCTACACTGTGGTCAGTGTATGAAGAAGAGAATCTATCTGCTCGGGGTTTATAATAGCTATCAGAGGCCACATTGCTAGTTTTCAAAAGGTGAAATTGCTCTTGCCATCTTGCTCACTGCAAAACATCTCAATAAAGAAATAAAACACTTATCGTACCATGGTTTATTTCAAAAATCAGGGCGCATAGACATGACAGCCAGAATTAATTTATTTTAGAGAAATTCCTTACTAGTCCATGGCAAAATAGTTCACATATGACAGTGTGCACAAGTATTGTTGATAAGGGTGCTGAACAGCATCTCCTTGAAATTGTTCAAGATACTACACCGTAGCAAATGGACAGGGTCCACGCAGCTTCTTTAAAATTCACAGCAGATGAACTACCATTTTTATTTGTTACATATATAAAGTAATGTATTTAAATTTAGACTGACTTAGACTGTTGCTTGCAGAAAATTTCTATTTACAACATTGATTTGTAGGTATGAACGACTTACATTTAGGTTTTAAAATACATTATTTCCTCTTCAAGCTCAGCGAAGATACACAGGTGTCTTCAAATCCCTGCCTTATGCTCCAGAGGCCTCTGACACCAGCCAGCTAACTTGTACTTGCATGCAACCTCTGTCCTGTACATCTGAGTTTGTACACGATAAGAAGGAGTTCTCTAATCAGATGTTGGACTAGAGATAACTACAGAGAAAACAGACAGTAGATGAAGAACTTGTAGGGCAAAGGTGAATCTATAGGAATATTACATCAAGGTAGATCCAGCTGCTTCTGGTAACTATAGGTTTAAAACAGACTCTTCCAGGTCTCTCAAAATGACTAAATATTCTTGTGTATCCACTAGACTATTTCCATTACTGATGCTGCTTAGAAACAGGACTACTAGACTTTTTCCACTGTATATGTTTAATTTAGTCCAAATAGAGGAATTTATTCTAAACTAACATATTTTCAGTTGTGATTCAATTTAAATGATAATCCAGACATAACAAGATGAAGCTTGTCAGGTTTTTGTTGCTGGGATGCAAGAAAACAACACTGAAAACACTTGTTCCTTGCAGTCCTACACATTTAGGCTGGTTTTATTTGTGCTACACTGACTGTCTTTAGTGCTCACTATCTTTACCATTTCTGGATCAAATGTAAGATCTGAGTAACTAAGTACACGAAGACAGACTGCTTTCGAGTCTGGGACCAGTTCTTTAACCATGATGATGGTTCCATACCTCATGGATCAATGGATACACTGCCAAGAATGCCTGCAAGGCAACACAAGAGTTCAGGACAGGTATCTCAGACTACAAAGATCAGCCTAACAGCAGCTCATGCTCACAAAACACAGTGTGGGGGAAGCTTGAGAAACTGGAAAGACAGAACTGACAAGCCGCGTATGACAAGATAGTAACCTAAAGAATCATCTTCAAAATGGAGGACTGAAAGCCAGATCCTTTTGTTCAGTCTTCTCTGCTAGCATTCAGAGTGACAATCAAGCATATATTTCTATTGAAAATTTGTATGCAGCATACTTGAGAACACCTATGGTGTTTCCCTACTGTTTTATTAAAGCTATGTATGAACACAAGCACACATCAGACAGCTGACTGCTTCTCCTGCTGTAACTACCAATTCTAACCCATCACTCAATCCTTTCAATTATCCTCTAGTGCATCACACATGACAGCTTCACTTCCAACTCCAGATTTAACCACTCTCATTGTGATGCACACACTACCAAAAAAGTTGAACTAAATTTCAAGTCTGGTCCTTTTTTATTTTCTGATGACCTTTTATGATTTTGGGTATCTCATGAGATGTTTTCTTTGCTATGTTATTATGTAGAAGTTCATTTATTTATTTTAATAAACTCAAACCTGACATTTGGATTTAAATAGTTTTTCTCCTTTCAAGGCTTCCATTCAGTGCTTGTTTTATTTATGTTCATATGAAAAGACATTTAAGCTATGATTTCTCTCTTTCTTTCAATGCATTTCACAAGACAACTTTGATCCTCTTTAGGCCTACTAGTGGCAGGGACAAAAGTGATATTTCTGACAAAATGGAAGTTGGGGAAGTAGAATATATATGAACTGGTGAAAGTGGCTCATCTTAAAAGTAATCCTACCCACTGCTGCAACCAGAGACAGAAGTTTTGGCTGTGTAAAATAACAGTGAGTCATCATATAATAATATTCTATATTAATATAATTAGAAGAGCTAAGGTGTCCTATTTGTCTCAAGGACACAGGGGTTTTTTTCCTTCTAATTAATTATAAGTTTCAGAATGCAGAAATATATGAGCATTAGGAAATTCATCTAATCACTATACAGCTACATTATAAGCCAACATAAAAACAAATAGCCAATTAAAAACTCAAATAAAATCAAGGAGCTGTAGACACCCTTAGCCTAACTAGATAATCAGACAGAATGATAGTAAAATAGCTTTTGGGGCAGTATATTCACACAATCATATGAGCTGGAAGGGACCTTCAAGGATCACTGAGCCCACCTCCTGGCCTAGCAACAGGACCATTCCCAAGAGTCACACCATGAGCCTGAGAGTGTTGTGCAAATGCATCTCCAACTCTGTCAGGCTGGTGCTGTGACCATTTCCCTGGGGAGCCTGTGCCAGTGCCCAACCACTCCCTGGGTGAGAAGCCTCTTCCTTATATCCAGCCCAAAACTCTCCTGACACAGTATCAGGCTATTCCCCCAGTTTTTGTCACTGGTCATCACAGAGAAGAGATCAGTGTCTGTCCCTCTGCTTCCTCTCATGACGAAGTTGTAACTGCAATGAGGTCTCCCCTCAGTCTCCTCTCCTCCAGGCTGAACAGAACAAGTGACCTCAGGCACTCCTCATGCAGCTTCCCCTCAAGGCCCTTCACCATCTTAATTGCTTTCCTTTAGACACTCTCTAACAGCTTAATGTATTTTTTATATTGTGGCACCCAAAACTGCCCCTAGCACTAGAAGGGAGGCCCCCCAGTGCAGAGCAGAGTGGGACAATCCCCTCCCTTGCCCAGCTGTCAGTGCTGTGCCTGATGCCCCCCAGGACAGGGTTGGCCCTCCTGGCTGCCAGGGCACTGCTGGCTCATGTTCAACCTGACACCAACCAGGAGCCCCAGGTTCCTTTCCATGGCACTGCTCTCCTGCCTCTCATTCCCCAGTCTGTCTGTACATCCAGGGTTGCCCCATGCTAGGTGCAGAATCTGGCATTTTTCCCTATTGAACTTAATACATTTGGTGATTGCCCAGTCCTCTTTGAAGTCAAGGTCAAGCATGTAAGACCAGGACTAAGTGTCTTAAACAACTCTATAACTGTGAGTGCTGTAGCCATTTAGACTGAAAACTCAATAATTAACTGAGAATGTGACAACAAGCTAGACATTAAGATGTAGAATGAGGAATAGTAAATAAAACTGAGATTAATATTATGTTAATCAATGGTATAATATTCACCTGTTTAACATGTTTATATGGCTAACTTCAAACTACTATGCAAAAAACATATTCCATCTAGAATAAAATTATTTCATAAAAGTAGGAAAATATTTTCACATCAGGAGAGTGCTAAGTATATCTGGACTTTACTGTAGAAAGACAAGGCAAAACAGAATAGAAGATACATAAAAATGTAGAAATATTGAAAGCTGTATTTTACTGTTGTATAAAACAGAAATATGTGCTTAAAAGAACAAAAAGGAGAAATTCTCATTCCCCTTCACCTAAATTTGTAAGGGAATGCATTGCTTCAATATATGACCTCAGGGAAGAACTTATGATAGAAAAAAAGAAAGAAAACAGGTTGATAAATACAATAAGAATATTACCATTTAAAAATTTAGAAGGAAACTGAAGTGCCATGTTTCAATTGTTAGTTACTTAAGGCAATTTTCTATTTTGGAGTATCATGTGGCTGCTTTTTAAGTAGCCAGTACAGCCAATAATGAAATGCATTTGTCTTTGGGCTTCTCAAGTATGACAAGGCTTCAACTACTTTAGCTGCTCAGTTAACAAGCAGAGTTACAAATTGTATTAGGTTGCACTAACTCAATGAGAGCACAATCCAGATATAGGTATTTAACTAAGGACTCTCTCAGAACACAGTTTATAAACTCAGGTTATCAGTTTGCTTTCAAGAGGTTACATGTTTGTTGGAAGACTGCCTCATTTTGTGTTCTTCCCCATACTGATAAAACCACATTATTAGAGCATAAAGAGCTATAATTAGCTATTTTTCCCCCAAACAATGAATATGCAAAGAGAATACTCCTGCTGGGAAGCCAGCATACTCTATTCCGTTTGATGGAGGATATTTGAGGTTGGTTGAGGAAGCATTGTAAAACTCAGTACAGAGAGATAAATGGGGTTTTATAGGTGAAGAATCTAGTTTAACTCAAGGGTCACTTTAGCCATAATTAAAGAAAGATGACCTAGATGGGAAAGTAAACAAGCCACATACTGGAACGCACACCACTCCTGCAAACCATCAAATGGTGAGTGGATTACTTCTTCTCCTAGAAACTTCAGAAGGAAGCATTCATAAGGATACACAGCCATCTAGTGAGTGCTGAAGGATGCTGGTGGAATGGAGCAGATGGCCAGAACAGTCTAACTCGGTTCTGCTGGGAGTAGCTACCCCAAGATCCTGTAAAGTTTATTAAAAGTCAACAACTGTAAGCACCTTTGTGTGCTTTCTTGTGTATGGAACAACTTAATAGTTTAGGACATTTTTAGATGCAAAACTACTATATGTAAGAACAAGCATTTTGAGGAAGAAAAAATTGTAATCAAGTGTCATCCCTGAAGGCTGTTCTTGATATCAAAGTAACATTTCTGATGACAGCATGCATGTTCATGCAGAGATTATGACCCTGGCAAATTTGAGAAGAAAAAATAGAGTTTTCACTATATTAATGGAAGTCAGACATGTAGTTTATGAGCAGCTGCAACACCAACACAAACATTTTTGTCATGTAAGTGCCCTTTAAAATGAGTGAACTTGCAAATATTTTTCAACTGTGCTTGCTAACTAGGAGATAAGAGTAAAATTAAATAGGGCTGAACATAACACTATTCAAAAAAATTCATAGTAGAACTGAAGGCTCAGAAAACACAATTTCTGACTGCCTACATGTGCTACACTGCCTTTATCAAACTGAAAATAAAGCAACTCATTTACAGCAGGAGAAGACAGGCTCATAGCCTATATACATAACAAATTACTACAGCTCAATTAGTGGTCTATTTAATAAGCTGTGCTTAATCATTGAGGTTCCTGGGAAATTTCCTCTCAATTGCTCATTGTATATTTAAATTGGTTATAATCTCTGTTTTGAAGATGTATCTATGTGTTTGGGAATATATCATGTAGTCTGGACGAATTTAATTTACAACAATTGGTTGGGAAACTAATCCTGGTAGCTATCAGATTCATTTTTCATCTGAAAAGCTTTGTTGAATCAAATTTCTCGCAGATATATCCTGACTTTAATTCTGCTCAATATTTTTACAGACGATATTCACTAGTGACAAGAATGTTGGCAACACTCAATGTTTTGGTCACCAGAGTAGAAAAGTCCCTTTTCTCTGCAGAAAACACCATGCTAGGAGAAGTGTAAGACTTGCTGTAGAATGATTTTAAGACAGAAAAAGAGTCACAAAGAAACCTGAACAAGCTTTCTAAAAGAACATAATCAGCTTAAGATTCTGCAGGCATATATTTCTGCCCAGGCCAAAGAAACAACTGATAAGGTAATTCTGTGTATTTTTAACAGCTGTGGTACCAACAAGTTAAAGCAGGGGCAGTGAACTAACAAAAAGTAATTTACAGAGCATTAATGTGAAATACTCTAGCAGTAGACCTACAAGCTACAGTTCCAGGTAAGTATGCTTACCTTTGTTCACATTTAATTTTGATTTATATAAAGTTTATCTTCTTTAATCTACACTCAGAAACATTCACTACAATGAATTTACTCACTTTTTCTTTTTTAAATTAATCTCTAGCCAGACAATGGAAGATATGTTGAAACTATCTCTAGCAGTATAAAATTGTCTCATCAAAGCCTTTCGCTCCTCTAAAAAGCAGATGCTTAACTGGAATGTTCCTGTGAAGGCATACTTGCCTCAACTAAGCAGCCATCCCTTCAGAAAAAGTTAATCTAGAGAACAGCTAATTTCATTCAGCAAAAGCCACTGTGACCTTTAATTGCATATTAACACCTCTGATTTGAGCTGATGACCATTTCCCGGATATGCTTCTGAGATGCAGTGCTAGCAGTGAGTAATTCCTGACCTTTAGCCATGGAATTAACACCTCTAATTGTAAATGAGAGAGCATTTAAATCAAAACGCTTTCTAATCAAGTAGCTTATAAGACTATTATTTGGCTGGTCTGCTACAGAATAGCAAATCCCTTAGACATTGTGAAGGTAATTTTTTTTTCCCTGAGGCTTTCCTAATTTATATCCCACAGCAGTTGCTCTGACTGTTTGTGCTTTACAAAGCTGTAGTGGGGAAGGTTGTGTCTATGATATTTCTGACCTGCTGAAAAAGTGGTTATATGTCTACTTGAATTTTTAGCTACTTTTCAGATTTCTTTGTGTATCTCTGCATGCAAAGTCTCAGCCTTGCAAACAAACCACAGTGGGCTGTGGTTTTATCCAATCTCATAGAGGAAGCAAGTCCAGGCTGGAAAATTTGCACATGGCAGAGGTGGAGATGTCAGTAATGCACAGATATAATTTTTTACTTTCTTGCAAGATTTCTGATTTTCATTCATGTAGATCTGCAAGTTTAAACTTGAAGCTACACAGGAAAGATGTAAAACACGGTCTCTATAACCTAAGACTACTGTTGACTTATTCAAAGTACAAATGGCATGTCTATGGGTATTGTCCATGAGAGACTTGTGTCTCTATGGTATCATAAGATTGCAGTAGAATTGCCCAAGAATGCACTGTTAGTGGAACTGGAAATGTCAAAATCTTTAGTCTCAAGACCAACTAGAAAACGGTGCTGAAACGTTTTTCATTTTCAATTTAACAGAAATTTCTCTCATCTTTCCTAGAAATGCCAAATATTCTTTTGATAGTGTCTCTCTTCCTATCTGCCATAGATCTCTACAGGATGTTCAGTACAGGCTAAATCTTATTAGTTTCCTCTTTCAGAAACTCCTTCTAGGCCTGCTCAGCAACTGTTAGTTTTTTTCCCCCTTCCTCCTGACAAAAACTTTGAGACAAATCCATTTTCCCTGCAGGAATTATAAATGCTACCAGATTCATTAAAAGGAGTTCACATCTTACAGGTTGAAGTTAGGGTAATAAACTCATAAATGCATTAAAGGAAACTACAAATTCATAAATGTTAGGGGATTTCTGATAATAAAAGTAGAACTCACTTTTGGAGTTTGAGTAATAGTTGTGTTCTGGTGCAGTCTCTGAGAGGATCTGAACTGAAAAAAATAATTGCTTCTAAGACAGTTATATATTGAAATATTAATTAATATAATTGAAATTATCAAAACACATTTTTTTTGAAAAAGAAATATATGTGAACTGGTAAACTCCCAAAAGGAAGTATTTGCCCCTGCCTTCTCCTCACAGCCCTTAGCTCCAGCCTATCCACACCTCCCAACTACTGAACCAGTAGGTTGAGCATACTAGCATAGGAAAAGAAATAGCTGCCATCTAATCTGCCTAACATAATTGTGGGTTTGCAACCTTAAGACCACTACAACAGTTTGCTGCCTTTTTTTTTTTTTTTTTTTTTTTTCTTTCCCATGCTGTAAGGACAGGTAAGGTTTTCAGATCTGTTTATTTTAAAATTATCATTTTAGGTAATCAGTTTTGCTAACTATTTTTAGCCCAGATATGGCTAAATGAATTGAGGCACTTGGTCCAGGTGAAATGCTACTATACTATTTTATGCTGGAATCTCCAAGTAAGAAAACAAATGAGCAATGCCAAAATGCATCTTTTCTTTAGGGGAAGTGAATCACCTAGAGGCTGAAAGAAAGTATTAGTTATTTTTGGTCATATACTGGAATATAAAGATAAAGTTAACAGAAACTAGCACGATTCTGACATTCTTCAAAAATATACACCAGATTTTTTTTCATAAACAGTACCTTCTGTATCTTTTGTTGAACAAATATTCCATTCAAAGCAGTGTAATTGTGCTAACAATAGAAGGCATCTATTAGAAGTGTAGAAAGCCGAAATATAGAGGAGATGAATGGAAAACAAAGGCTCACAAGACTTGATGTAAGTCATAATATTTTATACATCACTCAAAAATCACAGCAAGAAACAGTGTGTGAAACCTAGACATACCAAAGCTTTTCTCAGCTAAGAACTGAAATGCTAGGGTCTAGTTGCATACCAAAGTAGCGAAAATTCTATATTATAGAATCTGAACACCCTCAAAGAAATTCACGGGAAGACCAAAAATTACCCCCATGAATAAGGCTTCCAAGTCAGAGAGCATGAACTTAAATGGCTTCTATTTTGAGTACAAAAAAATCTGCAGCTGTTAGCGACTAGTGATTTTTGTTTGCTTTATTTGTGATGCTCATATAGAAATGCATGTGTGTCAGAAATTGTAATTGAAATGCTCAATTCAGTGGTATCTAAGCCTAGATAAAGACCCTTGGAGTCAAACTAGTTGTTATGGGTGTAGGCTTTAAACACCTAAGTTGCTTTAAGGACTTGTTAATGACTTACCCACAGAGAATAAGACACAGTCTTTGCTTCTCAAAGACCAGGCTCCAGACTGGGTGCTACAACTAGATCCCACCCCCCATCCCCCCTCCCAGATTTTTCATTAGCAAGTGAAGCACAGAGGTATTCAAACTCACACTATGAAAAATCATTCTTTTCACATCAAAATATACTGACAATCTACATAGACAAAAGAGGTAACAGCATTATTCATGGCAGTTATAGCAATTCTGAAAACTATCATGTAACAAGCCTCATTTTCAACCCTTTTATTCAAAAGAGCTAGGATTTTAGAGCTTATTAAAATGACACAGAATAAAACAGGCCTATGCTCCCTTCCCATCCTATTTTCCTCAATGTCAGCACAACTTACAAATGTTTTCTGTCAGCTTTTTCTCTTCATGCCTGTTTTCCACTGTCATCATGCACTTTGTTTTCATCAGTCTCTCTGCCCTTCTCTGACTGCAGTAACTAGATTTCTCCAGCTCCAACATTCTATTAACTACGTGTCCAAAATACTTATGATGTTTATTTGCCTGCACTCCTGAAGCACTGGCAATGAACTGGTTTGAAGCCTAGATCACCTGCTGAAGATTTTCCAGGCACTTAGCTTCCTAGCTAAAATCTTCAATACCCTGTTTCTGGCCATAAAAAGTGGAAGATAAAGAATGTATTTTTTGAAAAGGATGAGAAGCCATTCCTTAACTGCAGTTGCTCAGACTCCAAAGCCTTAAGAGAAATTAGGGCAAAGAGTTTATTTCATGTGTCTGCCTTTTATAAGCTTAGTCCAGGAGCTGCTTGTATGTATATACTCAGCAAGGCTGCATGGCGTTAATCTGGTTGAAGTGTTAAAATCTCATGAGCAGCTACAGAAAGAGAGCTGGGGGGTTTGAAACCTTCCTTTGTGCTCTATCCAAGGTTCTATCCTAGAATCTTGCCTGCATGCTGAACCCTTTTCTTTTCCTCCTCATCCCCGCAATGCTGTCAATAGTAGTGAAATATCTTTGCTTTCAGTCAGTTAATTCCAATAAAGCACTGATAAAATAGGGGGGTATTACTGGAAATACTGGAAACTGAACTGGAAAAAAACCCTCAGCTGTATTCCTTACTAGGCCAGAGGAGTATATGACAGTAACCTCAAAGCAGAACCAGTTTATATCTGGAAAGTGTCAGACAATCTGTCAATAGGGGAAGAATGGCGATAGCTGCCTGCAAGCAGAATAATGTAGCTGAGGATCTTATATTAAAACTGTGGCCTCTATTCAGTTCATTCATTTTGTCTACAGCTCAGTCCACAGCTTGCTGTTGACAGCATGTTGTTGCCTGACCTCTGTAGTGCACAAATTTTAACATCAAAATACCCTGACAAAAGAATTTTAGGCCAGGTTCCCAAGAAATTAGGTTGGTACAGTTGTTGCCTTAAGACTGAGGCAGACTTAAGGCATCACAGTAAGACATAAATACACATAGGTTTTTCTTTTCCTAGCAGCTGAATATATGGGTTAATTTATAAAAAAACAACCCCCCCCCAAAAAAAACAAAAACAAAAAACAAAAACAAAAACAAAAACAAACAAACAAAAAAACCACAAAAAAAAAACCAAAAACAAACCAAAAAACCCCCCAACCCTACAACCTCTAGTAATATTGTGTCCATAAAAGGTTTGTTTAATTCATGGTTAATTAGAGGAAACACTCACTAATGTCTCCCACTGAGCTCAACTCCCGTTAGAAAACAGAAAGAAAGAATATGAAAAGTCCAACCATGGGGCAGGGGGAGGAACAGAGACAGTCACCCTTTAATGACAGTTTTCAGTATATTAAGTGTGAGATAATTCAACCAAGAAACTGGTTTTTATGAAACCATGCTTAATTCATTTTGCTGCCAACAGAACTCCTGTTGACGTCTCTGTGCTGTGTCACCCAGCGCTGAAAAATGCTTCTGTCACACTGAAGGGCACTTTAGCATATCTCAGGCTTTCTGACAAACATTGTTCTCACAAAGCAAATGCTTCATACTTTCTTATGCAGCTCTTTGAAATCAAATTTCAGGGCAAGAATCACTCAAGAGGAAAGAGAAAGTTAAATGAAAGAACTTTGGTGAATGGAAATAGGAAGACAAAAGCAAGCAAAGAAAACTTAGCCAACTGCAATTCAAAATTACTTGTTTCACTTTAGAAAACAATATGATGAAAAACATTTGGTACCCTTTTGAGGCTATTAAAATGAAAGTAAAATTAATAAAACCTTCTTTGTTTTACTAAATTAGCTATAAAAGCCTCAGTGTTACTATTTCTTGCTGACATATTCTTCTTTCTTGCATACTTGTTGGATCTGACCTTATAGTCTAACCAAAAATATGTAAAACAAATGATCTTCCAGAAAAGTTCAGAAATTCAGTTAGGTGGAGGGGATTTAATAAATAAAGTAGTATTCTACTTTTTTAACAGTTTGCACTTGAAGATTTGCATGTACTTCAAATGACTTCTGTAGTCCAAAAAAATGTGTCTGAACTGGTAAACAAAATATTGCTGCTACCTAATGCATTCCAACGTTTTCAATAAATCTTGCTACAATTTGGTCAGATTCTAAAGTCTTTTAAATGTTGTTTCAAAAGGAATTTAAAAGTGAACTAGAAAATATCTCAATGCTATTTTATTTAGGCTAATTCTTAATTGTCCAAAACCAGTATTTGTTTGGTGCTCTATTCAAGACAGCTTTTTCAACTGACTTTGTCATCATGTATATCAATGTATTCCACTTCCAAAAAGAATAGGGATTAAATTTTAATCTCATTAAATTCACCATGTAAGTGATTCCAATGCATACTGTAAGTTTCACTCTGAAATTCTATTTCTGTGTACATCTTGTTTTCCTCATGTTTTTGTGGTTGGCTCTTTATTTATCTGATTGGTGTGAGTCACTTTAATATATATATATTAGTATTTTAGAGTTTATGAAGCATTTGTGTGTGCAGATGTCTGAACATATTGCTGTACAAGTGCAAATATCAATATGGTACAGGGTTCTTCAGATTTTTAAATTAATTGATAGAAATTACTTACACTCAGTACTGAAATACAAAAAAGTCTCTGACTATATTATGACTCCAATATTAGTATTACTTACACTGAATAGATCTGTAAATTCATACTGGTTCAGGTAGCAGGAGGAAAAGCAATATAAAGAAGGAAGAAAAAGGAAAAGAAAGCTAAATAAGCTATAGCAATGAAGGAAAAAGAAAAAAATGGCAAAAGGGGATAGAAAAGGAAAAAAAGTCAGGGAAATAGAACATTTAATATACCTGTCTATACAAACACACAAAAATCTATTAGCAAATGCCTAAAGTATCTGGCATTTGAAATAAGAACTATAGAAATTCCCAAATTCATTTGAGTATATTTTTGTCTAAAAGGTTCTCAATGTGTGCAGATGCTGACTCTCTCAATACATCATAAATTGATAAATTTTGAAAATCTCTAAACACAAACAGTCACTTTTAGAAATGAGACATTTTTTATTCAGCACAGGGTTAAAGGTGGAAATTGTCCACAAATCAGTCATGCCAAGGAATAAAAAGCAAATGATTTATACACTGAAATCTACATAAACCTGCCTATCTAATACATCTACCACTTACCTATTGCACAATTGTTAAGCTTCTGCGGTCCTATATAATACTTGTCACTGCACCTTTGGGGGTCTCTGGTGTTCATTTGGGGAGGTGGCCCCTTTTCAGTTTCAAGCAAAGTTCAGCTCAGGATGAGCACAACCCAAAGCTGAGTGCCAAAGCAAATATCTGCAGCTCAGAGGCACATATTCTCAAACAGCTGCCAGGCAGGACATAAAATACAAAAGATTTCCATAAGCATTAATCAACACCTGCTTAACACACCTGATAACCTCTGTTTGCATTCAGAAGAGGGGTTAAAGATGAGAATGATACCATTAGTTTCCATTCACAACAGAGATTAAAGGAGTGGACAGAGAATTCTGCATACAGGCTCAGAGACTTCTGCTTAAAGATATCACATATACACTGGCTGAGTGGTCACATTAGGCTAATGCTTGGCATGAGAAGATCCACTTTAGTCTTCCACTTGTATGTGCCTTCAATTGCTGTTATTTTTACCCAAATGTGTGTAATACACAGACACTCCAAAAAGAAAATAAGTAATTCTGATGTCATGTTAGGAAGAGAAAATCATAAAGGAAGTTTGGACATGGAATTTCCTTTTTCATCATCACTGGCCAATGGAGAACCAGCCTTATTCACCTAAACTTTCAGATGAATCAAAGGCGACTCACTCATCCATCTCAGACATAGAATATATTACTGGTAAGTATTTGACAATGGCAAGTTATGATAATGGAAACTTACATCCTGTTTCTTCTGGTATTTGTAAGAGAAAAAATCCAAGCCTGCATCGAAACACCACCAAACACAATCTCGATACATATTTTGAATGCACAGGCCTAGAGACTTTCACAAGAAGTAGTCTTGAATTCTAATCTGTAGTTGGAGATTTAAACCCATATTTTTCTCAGCCTAGAGTTTTTTGTTATTCAGGCTTTGACATGTTATGAATAAAAACAACCTTTTTTTTTCTTTTTTTCAGTCCAAGCTGAGCCTCTATTCTCTAAGAATACAAAGGGCAAAGCAAGTTTGTTTCTAATACACTTTTGACTTCTGATCATGCTGAAGTGCAGAATGCTTTTGCCTTCTGATCATGCTGAATTGCAAAATGTTTTTGCCTTTTACTTTAGAATCAGGAAAGGGGAGGAGAAAAAAACAGTCAATAAGCTACCCACAAATATCACAAACCACAAGGACTATCGGGCTGAAATAACAGTTCAGTGAGGAACACTGGATTAGGCAGGAAATTGCCTGCTTTATCACTAAGCCAAATAAATTTGTACCCATTACTGGACTGCCTCTTAGTTGAAACAGAAGCAAAGGAAAGAACTTCACCTAACCTTGCCTCGTGATTAGGGTAGGTCTTTTGCTACAGGATCTCTAGGTTCATGGCCCTTGAGGTGAAGGACAGGTAGAAGGGCAGTCCTTGTTTCTTGAATGTCACAATCCGAGGTTACTGCATAAAAAGCAGCAAATATTTCCTTCTTGGTTTCATTTTCAGATGATAGCTCCCTCTTTGAATTCAGGCAAGGAGGTTTTAAAAGGGAAGCTTCAAGAGATACCCACTCTTTTGCAACGTTCTCTACTAGATGGCTATGCATACTTCTCCTCCTGGAGGCCCAAAGTAATTTCCCAGCAGTTGTTTTGTTGGTGGTTTTTTTGGTGTGTGTGTGTGTGTGTGTGTCTTTGGGATTTTTCTTGTGGGGGGGAGTGGGAATGGAGATTTTTTTGTTGTTCCTTTTCGGTAACAGGACCATGGAAACCTATTTTTGTCATTTGAACACCTTTCTCCATTCCTCCACGATGAATCTATTTCCTTAATTTCAGTTCACAGTCTACCAGGCTATTCAATCTGCTTAATCCTTGCTCAGCTGTAAGAATGACTGCTGTTAAATCTGCAACATTTCCTTTGCCCAAATGATCAGGGAAGCCCATTAGGTGAATTGGACACACCTCTGGCCAAAAGGTACTATCCGTTTCTAGATTATATTTATTTGATCTGTTTTTCTTTCTTTCCAAGTTTGTTCCCTGAATATTCTTAGTGTTAAGTCAGATTGGTAAACATACGTGGATAGCATTTTTGGAGTTCTGAAATTAATGGATTACAGATCACAGAACGGGTTAAGTTGGAAGGGATCACAGTTGGTCATCTGGTCCAACCTCCCTGCTCAAGCAGGGTTATCCTAGAGCACATGTCACAGGATTACATCCAGACTGTTCTTGAATATCTCCAGTTAGAGAGATTCTACAATCTCTCTGGAAAAATCTGTTTATTTATACGTTTCAGTTCTCAAATTACTCCTTATACTACTTTCTTCTACATTCTGGGGAGATTTTCAAGTGAGGGAGCCAGATGAACAAATCAGGTCCTGGGTCTTCTAGGTTCTATGACCCCAACCTCACACAAAATCACCAGCCCACCTGCACCTCTGGGCTCAGAATTACCCTCCTTAACTGAATCCTGACTGAAGTAAGGCAATTGACTACACTAAGGTGGTTTGGTATGCATGTTTGCTCACTTTGGTTAAAAATACAGCAGAGGTGTTTGTCAGTCATGGCTATTTTAACATACTAATTGCATCAGTAGTCACTCAAGATTAAAAATTTAATAGCTAAAACAATTATTGAAGATAGAGTAACAAAAAAACCCCACAGAATTTGCCAAAGAATAGTTGTCTCTTCTTTCATGCATTTTAATTTGAGGCTTCAGTGCCAAAACATATTAGAAGCACTGAGCCACCTGCTTTATTTTCTCCTTATCATTAGGCTCACTCTGAATATTCATAGTTCTCAACAGACAGATTAATCCTCCCCATGTTATCTTGCATTATTGATCTCTCTCTGAAATAAATGAAAACAGAACATCTAGCACTTCCCAGATTGTGGTCTTCTGGCTTGTAAATTTAATATTAAACCTAAAGCTAATGTTGAAGACTATATATTAACCTTTTTTTTTTAATTTAATAATGAAATTTCTGTGGTTGTTATAGAATAAATCTTGAATAAATTTTAAGTTTCTTTTAAACAGTAAATCAGCTATAGTTAGGTCAAGTAGTTTTTGGGATAGGCTTAGCCCCAAATCAAAACCATAATACTGAAGTGCAGAGATCCAAATAAAAGATTCAAACCAAAAATTTGCAATACTTATATTTCATTACTGCCCTGAGAAACAGCCCCACATGGGACTATAACACAATTAGCCACCCACGAATAAAAAGAATAATTCATAGAGCAACAACACAAAAAGCCTGATTCAATGAGAAAGATTTACACTGTCCTGTCTTGAATGAAGTAATATTATATTATTATGTATATATTTCAAAAAGCGGTCAGCACGCAGTTGCCTGAACAGTTTCTTAATATTCAGTATTTGCAGAGGAAATTCTGTACACCTTTTCTCAGCTATCTAAAAAGTTATGGGAAGTTGAGAACCTGCTGGTCAACTTGACTAATATCTTTCTCTGTACTGAATTCTCCAGAAACATCTAGTACTGCAGTTCACAGGTGTCCCAGTAGCTGAAGGAAACCAGGAAACCACAAAAAGTCACATAGGCAGTCTGAGAGTATTGAAGATCACCATAAAAATTGTAAATGTACAGACTTTTATTTCTGATATAAATTCACATTTTCTGACATGTTACCACCTTCCTAAAACCCTAGATAAAGGCTGCCATACACTCTTTATGGTGATATTCATGGAGGGAAAAGCTATTTTTTTCATGGGAATGGACATGAGAAGTAATAAATTTATTAAAAATATGTTATTACAGCATTTTAGCATTTAAAAGCTTCTACTTTGGGTTTGTTTTTTTTTTTTTTTTTTTACACTGGTTGCTAAACTGGAACCCTAAACCTTCAGCTTGGGCACCTAGCTTGTAAATAAATGATTTCCAAGAGGTATTTAAAGATAGCCAGTAAGAAATACTGAGGAAAATTGCACACAAAAATCTACAACCTCTTTGGATCATATATGATCTATTAACTGCAAAGACATATTGTCTTCCAGGAGTAACATAAATAAAGAAGCCAGAGGAAGAGAGAACTTTATGTTTGGGAACTGCAAAGAAATGATTATTTAGTCAGGAGATACATCCATGATGACAAATAAGTAGATAGATCCTGAAATTGGCAGACAATTTCAATGAAGAATAAAATACATAGCCAAAACCAACAAAAAATATTTAAAAAACCAGTTAATTACGTGTTAACGTATTAACCAATTAACATTAGGGAACAGATAAGCCAAACTGTTGTTCAACTGGAAAGATAAATCAAGATGTGGTAGTGTTTTTTAATGCATGGATTCCTACTCTTCACTTTAAAAAACAAATACTGACTAATTTGAATTCAAGTTTTCAGGATAGAGAAAGTTCCCTTTCTCTGAAAAGAGCATTACCTGTATACTAACAAGACTCATAAATGGTTCCCTGCAGCATTAGAGTGAGTCTCCCCTTTTGGGAACAGAATTAGAGAAATATTTAGACAGTACTACCACTGAAACATTGATAATCAAATGACAGTGAAGGTGGACTGGCTGCAGCAGGAGCAACAATTCGTTTTGGTTGTTGGTTAGAGCCTATTGAGAAAATTTGGAAACTGAATTAAGAGTTGGAAGACTTTGGAAGAGCAGTTTTGTAACCACTCTTATAGAAAAGTGAGCTTTATTGCCAAAGAAGCAAGTAATTTTAAACGGAAAAGAACCCCACAGAATTTAATTCTCCCATGACTAAAGTCTAAAAATATAACCCTTGTCTCCGTTCTTGTAAGTAAAAAACCCCATTTATCAGTTGTTTACTAACTTTAATACATTTAATACATTAAAATTATTCTATTTTGGCTGCATCAGAAACAAAAGGCATCAAAGACAAAAAAAAAAAAAAAAAAAAAAAGGAATTTGTCTGGCTGCACTTTGGTTTGTGCTAGATATATAGATTTCCAGTCAAGTGAAAAAATTTTTATGATGGAGAATTTTTAGTAAGGAGTTACCCTGAGTCTTTGGCAGGTCATGAAACAGTAGAAAGAAAAAAATCTTAGTCTGCTCTCATTTTTATGGGAGCCAAGACTCCCTTACAGATATATCATAGGAAAACATCCTTGCCATTTTATTATTTATTGCTTTACTGTATGAATCACCATTATTTTTAAATTATAGGGAATTTTAAAGAACACATGGCTATGTGCACATATGAATAAATGATGCCTTTGAAAGTTATACTTCACAAGAAGTTGTGACCTAATATAACAGTTAAGATATGTAATAGTATCCATCACTTTTGGCTAAGACAAATATGCCAGCAATCAAAAAGTAGAATTCCTACAACAGTCAGTGGAAGTTGCTTATCAAATTATGTATCCCACATGGCCCAAATAGTAGGATTCTCCACACTGTATAAGTGGAAGTGTTAGTAAATCCAAAGACCAAGCAATAAATTACTAAATTTAAGTAGTATTTTTTTCCAAGTAAATACTATTCCTTCTTCTACTATTCCAAAAAAGAATGCTAGTTGCTTACATTTTTTTTTAACAATAGTTACGCCACTGATGAAAGAAGACATATTTAGCCTGTGTTAACACTGAAAAAATTAAAAAAATACCACAAATACCTTACTTTTTATGTGTTCTTTTTCCGTTTTCAGATCAGAACTTTCTACAGTCATGCTGCATAATAAGCTGGATAACATCACAAGGAGAAATATTTTTTAATGGTCATTTCCCTCCATCAAAGGATATGGACACAATCAAACCTGAATTAAACAAAAGAACAGGCAGTTAAGGAGAGCAAACATTGTCAGCAATGTTTCTCTTCATTGGGATTCCATAGCAACTACAGTTAGCTTATACAAAAAATTACTGTGAATTTTAAAGTTGTGTACGTCTACATGAAATACAGATTTCAGCACACAAGAAGTGTGCAGTGGATCTATTAGTAGCAATGCAAGATGAAAGATGGTCATGCTTACAGTGCTGGGAAGGCATCTCAAATGGCACACCCCCCTGAAATTCAACCATGTTTGCTTTGGACTGTGCCTTCACACACTTGGCAAGCAGCGTCAGTAAACCTCAGATAAACCATCCAAGTAAGAGAGCCTGTGTAGCTTTGCAGGGCCAATTGCATTGTTGGGGTTTTTTTCCCTGTCAGATTCTGCCATATAAATTCTCACTGAAGGTAAGAGCTCTTTTCATAAAGGCTTATCCCCATATTTAGACATTAGAAAGCAGCTGTGGTTAGCCACGGTGTGTGCACATGTGGGAAAATCACAGGCCTTTCTTTTGGTTTGAGCAAAGGCCAAGGTAGTTGCTGCCACATACTGCAATCCAGAATTCCTCATGCCTTTATTGCCCATTATAAGAAAACACAAAAAAGCTAATTTCCCACATCACAACCAGAATTTTATTCTGGTCCTCTGTGATACCGTAGGGTTTTCAAAGTAACATTAAAGATGACACACCAAATTTTCTGTAAAAAGGTACTTCCAATTAACTCTCCAGACTCGCCATCAAGGAATGGAGCTCTTTTCTGGTGAGCCTAATGGCAATATTTTGTGAAAATAATCTAGGAAGTAATTGAAGTTAATTTGTTATCTTCACCTGATGCCACAAAGTTTTACAGTGAAGGAAATTTTTATATATTGTTTATATATTTGTATATATTGAATTTAACCCAATTACAGTTTGTCTGATTGATTTCAACTCTGTAACAACTGTACAATGAACTACCTGGAACCTATGAGAGATTGTATTTATAAAGGAGAATTGAGTCTTTTCACTTGTTGAATCATAATTCTTTCACATCCTCTCTTCTTTCTAGGAGGAAGTAGCCTGTTCACAGCATTAATTATTTCAACATCCTGCTTCAGCACAGTAAGATAATTGCCCTGTATTACAATAGCTTAGATGAGCATACTGCTTATATAGCAAAACTTTCTCAATAACTCTGTCAGTCTGCAGTTATTTGGTATTCAGAAAAAACCTGAGGAAAATATGTTTGTATTTAGCAACATTTTCTTATTGAAAGAATTAAAACTTCTTTTTTACGGATTTTTTTTTGTTGTTTTCTAATGTAATCTTGGAAAGAATTTCCAGCATCCACAGTAGCCGAGAGACAAGCTGTATCATGCAGTCCACTGGCCAAGGCATTAATAGAAGTTCAGGTGTAACTCCTGCTGTTACTTCAGGAAGAGGGAGAAGAAAAAATAAAGCATATTAGGATAGCCTCTTCTTCTCCTTTTAGGTAATTTAGTGCATATTTAGACATACAGAGTCTCTTTAAAATCTCTAGAATACAAAAACAATGCCTGCTTCATCTCTTATTAACTGTAATTATGACCTATTTAACAGCATAAAACCATTTCCAGTTTAAACTGATAAAATCAGTTTAGGCAGGTTCTGCTCGCCTACAGTCTATTTTAAAATTCATCTTTATGGACCCCCTGGCACTCAAAGTGCTTTGAATGTTTCACAGTTTTGCAAACAAAGTATTTAAGTAAACCAAATTTAACATAAGTAGTATTTAATTTTAATTCTTCCTTGCACTAGTTATGTCTGCCACATAGAATTCTCCCTTCCCACTACGTTTCCTCTCAGAAGAGTCATTGGTCATGTATATTAAGGATAACAAATTCTTAATTTTCCTATTTTGTACAATCAGCTGAGTGCACCCAGCAGAAATCAAGCCTCAAGCTAAAGTTGTACTATTGGATCAGTATAAACTAAGCATTATTTGAACTGCAGATGCTGGAAAATACCAGTGCTAATTCTTCTGAGAGATTTGTAATCTAACAAATTAAAGTAATTTTATCATTCTGCAGCCACATGTGCAATTTACATTCTGCAGAATGATAGCCTCTATCAGCAACCCCAGTAAAGACAAATTAATAAAAAAACTCTGCTTTATGCTTTCCAGAAAGCAGACACTACATTGACATCAAAACAGCAAGTTTAAAACCAGAGGGCAAAGGGTTTATTGTGTAATCTTCCATCAAGCTAAACACTGTCTGGGCACACCATATGATTTTGCTTCATCAAGACTGTTGTCATTTTGCTGTGTTTTCCACTACTTTCCTCTTTAAAGTGGTTAATTTCATTACACTCCAGAAGTGAGGGTTAGGGAGTAGGAGTTTGAGGAGGTGGCATGAAGATAATTTTAGAAAACAAACTGGAACTTTTCTAGTGAAAGATTTTGGCAGGAAAAGTTAAGAAACGAGATTTGCTTGTGACAAGTTGACCTCATTTTCCAACTCAAATACTACTTTACGTTAACCTCAAAATAGAGCCATAAGGAAAAAAAAAAAAAAAAAGTAATTGCTTTTCCATGGCAAAAACCAGAAACATCAAACCCCTTGTAAATCTACTCCTTTAGAAATAAGCATTTCTCAGTAAGGGCTGGGAAAGGGCACAAAAATTGTTAGAACTTCTGCTACAAGTATTTTGCTGTAGGGTGATAACAGAGGTTTGCACTTTAAGAAATTATGTTTATAGCAGTTTCACCAGACAAGGGATCATAAATTCTTATTAGCAGCCTATCTGCACTCACTTGAAGCTTTTTACAGGGACAAAATGATCTGTAAAAGAAGATTCCTAGGGTCAAGATAATGTACCTGAACATCAATCACCTTAGTAATGAACTTTTTCCCGAGGTGCTACTCCTATTTAAAAATACTAAAATAATGTTCATGTTTCTTTCAAGGTTTTATTGCCATATCTATCACACTTTCTCATCAAGTCCAACACTGACTCTGCTTTTCTTGTTATCACCTGTTTCCTGATAGAGGAGAACTTGGGCGGGGGGGGGGGAGGTGGAATCCAAAAACACACTGAAGAACCCAAAAAACCCAAACTCCCTATAAAACTCTAACATTCCATTTGTTTAAATAGTCATTGAAATGAACAAAACCTAAAAATTATCTTTTTTATTATGCAAGTATGACCCATGCAACTTATTTTATAGCTTCAGTGAAGCCTCTCTGGTGTAGCTTCATGTTTATTAATTGTCTGTAGACTGCATAGTTGGTGAGAGATTAATAATTAGAGCCTACAACAAAACTAGTAGGCAAGTCACTGTCTTTGTAAAATATCACCTTTATGTTTCTTTAACAATTTCTGCTCCCTGCTAAACTTTATTTATACACTTTTATTTTTTGCATTTCTCTATCATATATACCCAGCAAAACAAGAGAATCTTTTCTGTGATCAGCATTTTAACTGATGCACTTAAAAAAATGTCAGTGTTTCTAGTATTTGGTGCATAACCCCCCCCCCACAACCATTTAATAATTTACAGTCCTTAAACAGGGAAAAATACTCCGTGCTTTACCCTATAGCTCATAATCTCTTCCTTTGTCATCATACTCTGCTTATTTTCTGTTTAGCCGATTTCCTTGGGTACTTAAAAGAAAAGGCATTGCCAATAATGGAAAAACAATCATAAACCCCTATCAAAGAAGAGCCAAACCTGAACCACATTTAAAATCAAGCATTTCTCTAGGCCTTTACGAAATTTCAGTTACCAGTAGGAAGTTTCAATTACCAGTAGGAGATCCTGTAAAACAAGGACTGAAAAAGATTCAATCTTTAATCTCCTTTGAGCAATCCCTGGAGAAAATACTCATCTCTATCTTTAAGACTTTACTTTTAAAGCATTTTATATAATTCCAGTAGAATTTAAATTCAAAAACTTAGAATTCTAGTGCATTGTTAAGATGATCCCTAACAGAGTCTCAATCTGTTAGATTATAAAATTAACCAACTTCTAGTGTACTTCAATAGGATTCATTTGATTTCATTAGTTTTGCATCAAAATCTGCCTTCCACCCTAACAGTCACAACTTAGAATGCTATGCACTACAAAAGACACTTCCTCAGGAGAGGAGACTTATAGAAAAAAGTCAACAATCAACATTATGTATTCCTAACTACATATGTGCACAATGTTGAAGATCACTGTAGGTCTCACCCTGAGGAACTACCCTTAAATTTCACAGGAAGTATTGCTAAGTTGAAGTTATACAGATATATAAAGAAGCCACACAATAGAAAATATTAGCTGTCCTAACAGTACTTAACTGTACATTAACAGAGTACATTATCTCTGCTGTCTAATATTTTGGAGTGCCAAAGTATTGGAAATTTTAAGTAAGTTAAATTTAACATCTTCACCCTGCCCAGGAAGTTATTGAATTATACGAGCATTTTCACCACGCATTCTCAGCGTGAAATTCCTTTTAAAAAGCAGGCAGACATATGTACCAGTTTAAACTAACAGAAGGATACACTTCCCTGTTTCACAAGAAAGTCCAGCTGCTGACAAACAAGGTGACAGAGATAAGGTCTTAATTCGAGTAAGGTAGTTGTCTTTGCCATGTCCTTCCCCTCAGGCTGGAAACGTGAGAAACCTGTAACAATCAGCAGCACCCTCACAGTAAGTTTGTGTTGAATTCCAATTGGACTCTGCAGTAACAGAAAGAAATACGAGACAAGCTATTAATTTATCTAAAGGAGATAAAGACAAGTCTGAGCCTCAGACAGAAGTAATATTCCCTCTCTGCTGGACACTGTTATTGACTCTTGGGGGCATGAGAGTGGTGGTGTCAAGTCAGAAGAAAATTACTAGAAGGCTGGTTTTTGCACTAGAGACACAGACTTGTGCCTTTTGACAGCCCTAAATAGTTTAAATAGGCAAAATACCCAGAGAGAATATTGTTCTTTTTGTGATAACTATATTTGTGACACACAAGCTATACTCCTCACATACGTTCCCTGTATGTATACTCCTTCATTTTTCATGCTTATCTCATTAAAACCACTTCTATTGAAGCCATATCTGGAAGTTTCTTCAATTCAAAGCTACATCATTTTTTTCCCCGTTTTTTTCTCCTAATTTTTTTCCTGTTTGCCATCTGGAGATCACAGACACCTGGGCTAAAATACTTATTATACATATTGAGCCAAATGTACAAACAACGTTTGTACAGGCTGTTGTAACTACCTCAGTAAAGACTTTGCTTAGCACATGACAGTACATTTTCCCTCTGTAGCCTCTCACCAGTGGGTGAGCTATGGCCTTACACTACAGACAAAAAATAACATGGAAGCCCTGACCAGTAAGTGACTGTGGAGGGATACTTGCAGCACTTCAGTGTTACTGTAATTGCGATCATGAATATTTATTTGAACCTTGTGCCAAGGCCTTGACTTCAACAAGACTTCAACTACATACACCCACTTGTCTCAATTCACATCAATTCCCTGATCAGAAAAAATAAAACAAAACACAAAAACAAAAACCCCAAAACAAACACCAAAATGAAACCAACCAAATAAAAATAGCTAATGAAGAAATCCCAAACAACAGTGGAAAGTCATGACAGGTGACTGATCAGTTATACATGCACCACTTACCAGGAGGCACTAATTAAAAAAACCCTACAAATTCTTAAGTAACAAATGTACTCAAGAATAATGCATTGAAATCAATCTTCCAGAAAGTTGAGTTTCAGGAAGGGGGCAAAACAACTTTTGACAGCTTTTATCTAAAATGTGTTTGAACTGACCTCTAGAGTATGATTCAAATCATATTAAATTTGCAGCACAGAACTATAAAGAGACCATTCTGTGACAGAGTTTGCAACCTCAGGATAAGAGAAAGAAACATTTGACAAAGAAAAGGTATAAGAAAGGTGCCAAGGGTAGGAAAAAAGACAGGTACAAACAGGGCAATAAGCAATTTTCACAGCATATGCCTACTTTTCTGCTAGTACATAACTTAATTACTTCAAAAGTACTATTACAGTGGAAAAGAAAAGCTCCCTTGAAGCTCTCCTGCTAAGCCCGCTTTTAGTCCTCCTGTAGCCATCCTCCCTTCAAAGGGGTTTTCCTCAGGGGTTTGGCTAAACAATGCAAACACTTTGGTGCAGTTTGTTCTACTTGATGGAGTTTTTACAGATACCTGCAAATAGAGTCCAGTAGGATTCTGAAGCACTGATAAGCCTCTAACTACAACCTGAAGTGTTTTAGTCCTTTAAATTCTGGCCCAGGAACAGAATTTAACTTGAATTAAACCTGAGTTGGACTAAATTACCTAAAGTGATATTTAGTCATCAAATGACTGGATGATCCTTCATGCACTGATTCTATTGCCCTCATTGTCTAAGCTCAAAATTTGTCTCAATTTTTCTTTATCTCTATGACTTTTAGCTGTAAAATGAGAACTAATTCTACTTATGAGAAACCTAACACTAAAGCAATGCTCTATGGGTTATACAATATATCTATATGCAAGTCTTTAAACTTCAACTGTCTTCAAAACAGCTTTCAAACTAACTTAAGACATCAGTAAAAGATAAGTTAATACGTACTCAAGATATACTAAGTATACTGAAGTATTTATTAGAGCAATATAACTAGGAATTTAGTTTCAACTATTTTTAGTGCAACATTATGGATTTTTACATACTGAAGTTTAAGTTGGATGGGTTATATATTTTTTCTTTTTCTCTATATTTTAAAAGATAAAATAACCACTTGACCGCCCCCCAAAAAGACAGTCAGTGCTCACAGCACTCCTAAACTGCTCAGTTCATAGTTCATGTCAGCTGATCTTATTTATCATGGTTAAAATACAGCAACAGCACCTGATCTATGCAAATGGATGCACCATAACATCTTCCTGAGATCTGCAGCTCTTGGTCACATCCAAAAGCATCAGATAGGTACAAGTCCATAATTCCATCATTAGGAGACTGTACCCTGGTTTGAGGAACATCTGGGAATATCAGTATCTGAAGGAGACAGAGCAGGCCCTAGGCCACCACTGGCATTCTGCTTTGAATAACTCTTTTGTCCCAGAGAGGCAGGAAATTACTGATAACTATGTGTTATACAGAAACCTAGGATGCCTTGAGTCCTGGCATCCCTGCTACTGCTTGCCTTTAGAAGCAATCTGAATTAGTCCAAACACATTTGCTCTCTGAAAAGAAGACCAAAATCTGGATTAGACATTAGCAAATGTCTGCCCTGCAAAAATACCTTCCATGACTCCTCCACAAATGCTCCTCAGCTGGCACCAGAACATCTCCTTTTACACCAGTTACTTCCTGGACTCTTCATCACAGCAGGAGATCATTAAGCTCTTCACCAATCCTGCTATCCTGTCCTTCTGTAAGAAAGAGTCCAATGGCTTAGGAACACAATATAAAGCTTTTTGCAGATGCTGAGGTATCAAACTTAATTTCTCCTGGGTTCATGTGAAAAATACTTTTTTAGAGTTAATTTAAGCTTTCATAAGAATGATTTAATGTTTCATCTCCTGAATAAACATTTTGTGACACCACAGAATAATTCTTCCAATTGTTGGGGGATTAGACTTTGTTTCCATTTTCTTACAGCATGTGCAGCCAGATAACCTATGAAATGTAAACAGATTTTGTGCCCTTAACTGCTGTTAAAGGGATTTACATATTTCTATGTAATTAAAGAAAACATTTATGCAATGGAAAAAATTGCGGAATTTTTTAAAAACACGTTTAAAATTATTTACAAGTACATGACATGAAAAGATGTGAATTGTTTAGTGTAACTTCAAACAAATAGTATTTCCATGATATGAATGACAATGCTTTAAGCAATGAAATGACACATAGATATATCTTGCATCAAAAGTAGTTCGTCTTCTAGAAATTCAGTTTCTCATCCTTGAAACCTTTACCTTTAATTTTACGGTTGCTGCCATACACACAATAAAGTTTTGATGATAGATTATCCAATTAAAATTTGTAAAGGTACAAATACATTAACATTCAGAGCACTGAGCTGGGTTTTTCTGTAGCTGTAAATTGCTTTACTATGGCCTATTTTTTACGTTTCTTTTCACATAATCACCTCAGAGAAATGAACTGATAGACTGCTAATCTTTTGTCACTTCTGAAATAACATTCTGGAAGTAATCACAAATCTTTGTGATCCATCTTTCTTCAGCATTCCTCTTCACATGTTCATGTCTTTTTTCTTTCTCTGAAGTCGTCTAAACAAATATGAAACCATGAAACATACAAAGGCAATAGATATTAATAAACATTTATTAGCTAATTAATTCCAGATAGTTCAAGATTATTCATCAAGAAATCATGAACTGAAGTAAAATTAATTATTCAGAATTAGTTTATTTCTTCAGCATCTTGCATTAATTATTACAGGTTAGATTCCTTTTGAGTCACTCTGGTTAGCCTTCATTATGATTAACAAGGATAGCATGCATTGTTACACAAATCACAGAGTTCCATAGAGCAAGATGCAGAAAGAATAATTTTAAGTTGCTTATTTTATCTTTAATCACTTATATATCATTATTTAGAAGCTGAAAATTCACCTCTATGAGAATGGTAGGAACAATTTCCCATTCTAAAATTAAAACAAGTAAAAACCATAAAATTATTGTAGGAAATTATAGTTTTTAATTCTGCCTCTCTTTCTTAAAGAAGAATTAAAACTATGTTTGAGGGTTTTCTTTACAAGCATCTAAGTAAAAAATTCACATGCCTAAATATAGCGGCATTTTTCTTTCTGAAAAGTACAGCTCACCAGTTGATGTCTTGCATTTACAGGGAATATAAAGGAGAAAACCGAATAAAATATAAATAGAATAAAGTATAATTTTTTTTCTAATTATGTTAAAACTCAGCTATCCTACTGTTTCGTTTGGGGGTTGGGGTGGGTTTTTTGTTTGCTTTTGTTTTTTTCTCCACAAAATACGTCCATTATAATTTACTTCCTACATACTTATAGAAAAGCAGGTGGATTATACAAGAAAATAGAATCCCAGATGTGCTATAAAGACCCGCCTGAAACAGCGTGACCAGAGTTAAAAGAAAAAGAAACACCTCAGGTTATTAGGTAATTTTTTTTGTTGTTTTAAATATATAATAAATATATTTTCTGATATGAATTTGGGGACAGTGAAATTTATGTATCAAAAAATGGGAATCTATTTGCCCTGTTTTATAATACTAACAAGGTTCTCTTCAATACAATGATCTGTTCCTTCCACACATACAGCAAAAATGGCCTTTTGTTGTATCCTTATTTTCACTTATTTACCTTCTTCATGTATACCAAACTGGGAATGGCTAAAATCCCCTTTTATGACCCTAAATAGTCTCAGATGAAAATTTCCTAGAAATTATTTAATATTTTTTTTCTGACTATAATATGTTATTGCTCCTTATAATTTTAAGGGATGTTAAAATATTTTTTTGTCTCCTTTAGGAGCTACAACTGTCTTTTTTGGGCACTGCCTGGAAATATTTTATGTTGCATGTTTAAAGCAATGTCTGGCTAGAGTCGTTCCTTGGTTAGAGTAGTTTTTAAATTTTATATAACTTAAAGCACTTAAAGGCTTCCAAGGCAGAAGTGGGAACAGCAGAACATCTCACTATGTACTAAGTGTTAAGGAATCCCTCTGAGTTGAATCCCTGCTGTCTGAATTGTTGCCTTGTCTTCACTGCTTATTGAAGCAACGGTGGGTGTGAAGCACTGCTGAGTGCATGCTGCCTTTCACTGTGAGGAAAACCAGAGTGGAAAGGAAAATACAAGAGGGCATGTTCTGTATATTGCAGTGCCAGGGGATCAGGACTCTAATGTACACCACTCCACTTGAGAAAGCACTTGAGAGAAACCTCTCCTGTGCTTCTTATAGAAAAAAAACCTCATCCAGTTAAGATTAGAAATATATATTGGATCTTTCCAGAGATTCAACAAAGCACATTTTGACCTAGAGTTTTCAAGGAATTGCTATGTAATAAAGAAATTATATTGTTGTTCTCAGATAAATGACAAAGTTATAAAAATACTTGCAATTGCTACAACCAGAGAATTACCATTTGTAGTCACTAAATGTCAATAGCATTAGAGAGCAGGGGCTTAGGCATTCAAAGTATTTTGATTATTGAAAAAGACATGGAAAGAGTTCCTATAGACATGCCCAACTTTAAGCAAAAGAGAGGTAATTTGGCTTGTTATATATACCTTGCACCAAAGGGTAAACTAAGCAAAAGTACTTAGCTGTGAACCTAGGTTTCTTGTTTACTGTTCCACAATCTGCTTTTTTATTAGTCAGGCTTTAAAGATATCTTCTAGACGTTTGCCTTTGTTATAAACTCACAACTCCAATTGTTCTTGCTTCTGTTATGAGCCCTTAAACTTTTCCTCTGGCACCTTTTATATATTGCTGAAATTTTAAAGAAAATATATGTGAAATTCAGATAAGGGGAAATGTGAGTTTTTAACCAGGCAAATAAGGAGTGTTGCTATAGTACTTAAAAAAAGTATACATACAGAGGCAGGTGGCACAGATGATGCAAATCCTAAAATCAAATTCTATGTGTCACCTAGATACTTTTTTTTATCTTATGAAATCATATGCACACAAAAAATCAACAAAAGATGAGCTAGAAGAGAGCATAGCTTAATCCTAAATATCCAGTTTACACCTATTACATCAATAATTATGAAAAATAGATATATGTGTAAAAAATAGCCTTGCATTCTGTTGTCTTCATCAACACAGTTGCAACTTGATATTTTTACCATTTTTCACAATTCTATTCCATAGGTATTTTATTTATAATATCTGTGCTGCTCTAAGAATTCCACATCACTATTTCTTTAAATAAGAATATTCTAGGGGAAAATAGGAGCTTGTTGCTTGGACTGTTCTAACACCTTTGTGTCACGGTGAAACCTCAATAATCTCAAATTACGAGAGAGAAACTCTTCCAGATTTAAGGCAGAATCCTGACCTGCTGAGACAGGGAGTAAAACCTACATGTCTTCACGAAAAAAAAACAAAAAACAAACAACAAACCCACCAAAACAGGCTGTGTGTCACTAGAAATATACCCTGTCCAGAATGCTGAAAACAGGCAAGGCCAGGAAACTACGTAGAAATCCCAAAAGAGCATTCCATGCTTTCTGTTCATTCCATGTTTTCTGAATTATCAATGCTTGATGACAACAATCCTACACTTCTGTGACAATCTTGACTCTGACAGGCTTGCAGATAGAACATTTATGTGCTGAATTGTGCACTTCTGACATAAGGAAAATACATAGGTTATTAAGACAGGTTAAACAGAGTCAGAAGTTATCTATATGCTAAAGAGGATCCCTTGACTTGCTTGAAATCTAACATTTTCAGGTCTTCAAGTTTACTGATAGCTCAGTTTCTTACATATGCAAGTTTGGTTATGAAATATTTATTGTATCACTTTTCTTGTCATTCCTAGTTGTAAAGCAGGATCCCCTTAGATATTGTACACATATAAAAACAACCCCTGCTGCAAAGACCTTACAGGCCAACCATAAGAGAAAACAGATGGGCAGAGACAGATGGGGGAAGAGAAGGAAGTAATGAGACTTCTATGATGGATATAAGAAATGTAATTAGCTTGATCATTTACCCATGCATTGTAAAGTTTGCCATGAATATGATGCCACAGACAGATTTTTCAGAGTTCTGCATTACAGACCTTTTCTGTCTCCTGCTGTAACAAGGGTACTTCTCCCACTCAAAGCAGCACAGTTCAGGAAAAGTTACTTGCTCAGTAATTGCTTACTAATGTACACTTTGCTTAAGTGTCTGTTGGAAATTAGCCAAGATAAGGCAAAGAGAGTGTTTGAAGCTTCTCCTACAATTCCATTTTGTTAATGAAGCATCATCAGTTTGATAACATTCTGATGACCGTGCTTTCTAACAAGGGAATGGGAGACAATAAAAGCGTATTATTTATATGTAAATATATTATTATTTCATAATTACTTTTTCCCTCCCCACATTGTTACTTTGGTAGCAGAAGGCTGAAATTAGTCCTGACTGAAATAAATTTACAGGTCTTCAGTTGTTCACTTTTATCTAGTTATGTTTGCAAAATTTTGCTTTACTAGAAACTGAAGATCTAACTATTTTGTGGTGTGTTCAAGAAAATACATGAAGTATGGTTAGGTCACCTTTGGTTTTGAGCATGAATCAAACTTAATCTCCATAGAAGAAACAATTATTAAGTTAAACAAGACAAAATACATTTGTCTTGTTTGTTTCATACTACATGCACAGGACATCTGCTCAGCTAGAAAAAAAGACTGTGTTTTTTTTAAGCTTAAGAAAAATGCCATGAAGTATCCAAATTAATCTAATGTGTTTCATTGCCAAGCAGGAATACATTTTTCTTGTCAAATACAGACATCTGGGCCTGTAGTATGAATATGGTAAATTGAATAAATGATTAAGCATACTTTCTGTCTAGAATTCAGATGTCTCTTGCACCTTAAAACATATATGAAGCTCTCATTGCTTCCCAGAAATCCTAAAACCAAGACACACATGCAAATAGAAATCAATAAGTAATAAAGCTTATTGATCATTCAATTAGAGGCACTTTGCAGGAAGCATCTTCATAATCCTGCACTAACACTTGATATTTGAGAAATAATAAAATTTTCTGATCCTTTAATTCTGAACATGGAGCAATTCACATTTAAAGCAGAACTTAATTATGTTAAATTATGATTGAAATGCAAGGTAGGACTGACAGAAATTGTGTATCTGCCCATGTGCTGCTATAGGAGGCAACGTTAAAGCATTGCAGAGCACAACTTCACTCTGGATAAAACAGGATAATACACTGGAAAGAAGACAAAGAGTCTTCAGTTGTACAATCAGATCATGTAAAATCACAACAATTTTTAATGGTCAGCAACTATCAATTTCCATGGAAAGGAATATAGGAATGGGATAATGAAACTATCAAACTTTACATTAAACTTCTTTTATGTTCAATCTACTAGTATTCACAAAAGTACCTGGAATTCTTCATGTAAGTTACATGAACCAGTGATTTTCTTCTTTATATGCACAAACTCCTAGTTTTGCTTCCCTTTGCACCAACTAGGAAAAAGGATCAATTGACATCTGGCTGCACTGAATTAAATGTAAAACTGCGGGTGCCTTTAGTGTGAAGAGGTTTCACTTGAAAATGGTTTTTTTTTTCCCCTCACAGAAGAGCTGTCAAGTACCTGAGAATAAAAAAAAACATGCATTTCATGTGAAGGAGCTGGAGCTAAGGTGGGTCAAATTGGGTAGCATCTTAACTGCAGTAGCAGCTGGAGAAAATATTCCTCTTGAAACATGCACTCAAGCCACATTCAGTTTTTCCTCAGCTTCAGTTATAATTTCAGATTTGAACTACATAGGTACACAAAAGGCTTCTGACAACTATTATTAAAACTAATGTTCTTTTAGAATAGCCATGAATTACAACCCAGTCAGATTTCTAGTATTTTTTTTTTTCAGCAATTTCCCTTCTCCCTTTTCTTCCCATATTTTTCTTCTTATCTTATCTGATGGTACCCAGATGTGGGCTGGTCAAATTCACTTTTTCCATGATATTCCTCTCTATACTGAAATCCCTGGATAGTCTGCAAGCACCTTTATATGTGTTGGCAAGGACAGCTTCATCAGGCAAGATGACTAGGAATCTGATGATTTCAATCTCATTGCAGGCTACTTTGTCCAGATTCAAACAGCATTTATGTTTATTCTTTTATCATTTTTGAGGTTCTTCACAGTTTTGCTCATCACCTCTTAACCCATCCTTCTCATTGTCAGAGACAGAATCAAAACAGTACTACAGTTATGTCCTCTGGAAACATTTGGTAAGTGAGTGACAGCTAACCTCTGTGTGGCTTGAATTCTGGATAGTGAAAAAAATGTAGTTATTTCCACTAAATTAACAAATAACCTTGGGAAAGAAAAAGGTGTGAGAACTTGGTCCTTAATAATAAAGCCATTTTGCTGAATTGAAGCTTACTTTGTGTCCTTGTAGGTAAAGAAATGTTCTGAGAAGAAAATAGTAAGGCAAAATCTGGCATTTCTTTAGCATTTATACAAAATGCTCGCAAAATTATGTTTTCTTGTGAAGAATGGAGGTGAAGTCCACGATGTCTCTTTGCTTTCCCAGACACCTTTTTTCATCACATTTTCCACTTCCCCTGATGCTGTCAAATGTGTTAGGTGTGTCTGTCTTTTGAATGTCTCAAAAGACTGTAAAATGCTTAACAGCTTTCTTTTTGTGCTTCAAGCCTTAACTTTGGAAATGCCTTAACTAGGGAAATGTCCATAACTCAGACGTAGCTACCATCTGAGCTACCTAACCTCAAAAAAAAAACAACCAAAAAACCAGAACTAAACAAAACAAACAAAAAAACCCAAACAACCCCCCCCCAAAAAAAACCCCCAAACCCACCAGAAAACCTTTTTTTTTTAAGAACTTTGGAAGGCTAAAAGGGCAGGCAAAATGGAGCTTTTGTTTCTATAATGAGAACCTCTGAGACTGAACACTGCAATACAAAATGGACAATAGAATAACAAATTTTTATGACTGCCACACTTCATGGCTTGATCCACGTCACCATTACACAGCATATAATGCAATACAGTCCAATGGAGCATAAAGTGTCCACAAATTCTGAAATATTCTGTTCTCACAAAATAAAAACTATAAATTTCCTTGCAGTTTACAAGTATTCAAATCAGTAATATACAGAAACATTCAAAAAGGACCCTAAATTTATTACTGGTGTGATTTTCCAGGCTGACTTTAACTCTGGTTTTCAGTAAGGAATGGTGGAAATATATTTTTTTAATAATGCCTGGTTTTCAAACAGGCTATTGTTCTACATGTCCTTGTAGACATTTGAAAGGTTACAAGATTTTAATAATTTAATTTTAGAGAGATCAATTTTATATCAGGATGTATTTTGAAATATTTGGAACTCATTCCATTTATCTTCTGATTTTATAGGTACTATCCAGCTGTGTTATGTAGGGCTCAAATGGCTTCAAGTGCTTCATGAAATCTAATAAAAATTGAGCTGTTTCAAAGGAAAAGCAGATCTTAAAAATATGTCATGTACCTAACCTTATGCCTCTAAATGTTTCACATGCTGAATTGCTTGCTTCTAAAAGCCTAAAAGAGAACATAATGCCATCAAGATTTGCATCTAAAAGACATAAACCATAAAATCAGGCAAGTGGGAAAAAGAAATAAGCTGTTATTGATAGTGCTCATTAATATAAGACAGTGAGGATCACTAAGGGTATAAAACTGGTTTTCAGCCATCAAATCAGTAAGATATATTTAAAGATTTCAAAGTGAAATAATGATATATTTTAGAAAGAGAAATGTACACATGAGTAATCTCCAACAGTCATGAACAACTGAACTTGTCTGTAGGCTGGAAAAACCAGCACAAGCTGATACTGAAATCTCATTATCTGATTGAATTTGGGAAAGTCCTTGAGCTAAAAGGTTTGGTCTCTTTCACAGAGTTAGAAGAAATTCAGACATTCAAAAGAAACTTACCCTAATTGCCATGTGGAAACAAAACAGACGGGCAGCAAGAAGTCATTCCCAAGAGCACAATATACCACGTTCTCTGGTCAGCACATCCATTTCACTCTGGGGTTTTCTGAACATGACCTCTCATCTGTTTAATCAATGTGAACTTGGTGGCTGGTGTATATAACTAACTTGCCCAAACTCAGTGAAAGACTACTGTTTGCATACGTCTCCACCTTTGTCACATAGCAAGATGTTCTGACAAAGAGTTAACCTGTCTTAGGGAAATAGATGGTAGAAACGACTAGGAAGAAAACTAAAAAGGACAGAAGTATCAAGTAAAACATGGCACAGAGAGGTAGTGCTGACAGGTGATAGGTGTGAAGAGATATTGAGATTGGTGCTACTAAAAAAATAAAATAGAAAAAATAAAACTAGCAGAATCTGGTACTTAGGCAGAGGAGTTCACTCTTCTTGTTTTCTTTATTTTCTAGCATTTCATTACTCTGTTGCCATCTCTTGATTATAGCTTCTGTCTCCTTTTCTCCCGTGTGTACCTCCCTCTTTTCAGTCTCTATTTACTTAACTCCCTTCCAAACACCCATGGTTCCACCTCATTTCACCTTCTCCTTGCTCAGGAAAGATGAAATATGTTTTCTAAAGGAAATTACAGACATTAAATGTCTAAAAAGACATTTAATTAGATTCTTAAATTTGTGTTTAATAGTTACCCTTAAAAACATTTGAGTTGAAAATTTAGACATTTTCATAAAGAATCGGTGTTTTGAATGTACATAAATCAAAGCTGTGTTTGGCAGTATGTTTGACACAAAAAGATTTAAAAGGAAGGGAATGACATATTGTGATGGGAATATATTATTTATTTGAAGATTGTAGTCATAATATATTAATGAAAATAAGAATGACTGTTCTTAACAGTGATGATTACCATCCTCCTGGTTGACGTGTTCAGGCGCTGTCCAACAGCACCATGGACAGTGACAAACACGTCCCTGTGGCAAAGTTCAGCTGTGGCCACATTTCATCACTTCAAGCTCTTGACAGGAGCCTGGATGACTCAAGAATACTGAGCCTTTCACTCCCATCATGGTCTATCCTCCAGCATGTAATATATGAAACATCTGATTTGCACCAGAAGAGTATTTTAAATTTATTCTTGGATCAGGTTTACCTTCTGCTTGTAAAAATGCAGTATTTTTTTTCCTTCTTACACTAACTCTTGAAGTCCTCTCTAAAATCTTTCCAGTTGTCTTCAGCTCACATTAATCTCCTATACCTTGGTGAACCTCAGATTTCACTAGGAAAATGTTTCTATATGAGAATCACTTTGTTTTACAGAAACCTTGGCTTTCCTAACAGCTTTCAATCAGGTAAAAGAGGTTTCTTAAAACATCATCCTTTCAGACCTTGACCAATAATTCGATTGTGAAACAAGACTTCAGAATATGTTTTAAAAGAAAACTTACAAGATGGAAGAATTTTGTTTAAATTTGTTTAAAAACCACAGAGGGATCTTGTGTGGAATGCTCAAAATGACATCAAAATGGCATTCCAATCACATATCCAAAATGCCATTCTATCTGTGCTATTGTTTTTGGAGGCAAATGCAAAAGACCCTCTCCAGTGCATTGACTTTGATAACTCAGTCAGACTATTAGACAGTTCTAAAGCTGCCAGTTCAGAATCTCACATTATGAAATGAAGCCATCTGAGTTTTATTCCATCAGTTCAACCTACACCGTAAAACAAATGTTCAAGGTTCTTCTATCTTACACTTGAAGAATTTTTAGCAAAGACATACATTACTGTTTATAAATTGAGTTCATATAAAGACAAAAACTCATTGCAGTGAAAATAATATTCTTATATTTAGCTATTTGGGAATAAAAGCATCACTGACATATAAAATATTGCTATCTTCTCCAAAAGACTTGTGATTTTAAAATCACTGTGTCATCCCACAAAACAGACAAATGTTTTCTGTAACTCTTTTTTAATCTCACATTTCAGAACACAGGATAAATCACTGAAGTGCTTTCCGCACATTACTTTGCATGTATACTGCTGTTCATTGAAAGATTAAGTACAAGTGGAACATCAAGAGGAGCAATCAAGAGTTGATTTTGTATGCCAGCAGCTAGCTTGAAAACAAAAAGCCTTTAAACAATCAGCAGTGATTTTCCTGTAGTTTGACTTACACAGCCTGCGAATGCAAATCAATATAGTGTATCTTCAACACTGCATATTTTACTCTAAAATTTGAGGCTTGTCATATTTGATTGTCTATAGATTTTCAGACCATTACCCCACAGCTACGGAATCTATAATTGCCATATCTGTGCTTTGAATTTTTAGTGTTTACTTGTCAAATTAAAGCTTTAGATTTACCTCTATTTGTTAAAGATATGACCATAATCTTGGATATAACCACCTAAATCAGGATTAAAAAACCAGAAGCCAATACACTTGTGCTGGTTAGAAACAGAGTGAATTCACCATGAATTCAAGTTTATCTTCTCCCAATGGAAAAGGACACCTTTAATGCCTATGAGTTTTCAGTAACATTAAGCCATCATTTAAAAAGCACTTTTCCATTGCAATTTGAAAAGACTAAGTTTCAAAGCTTAGTTTTAGAGCTTAGTGTTCTCACATAGCTTGAGAACAAGTGGGAAAAACCCAACCAAAACAGATATATAGTCTTCTGATTTAATTGACACAAACAAATTCCTGCCCTGTAAGCTGTTATTCTTATTTTTAGTTGTTTTCTGAGGGGTATTTGTTTGTTTGTTTGACAAATGGATCAACATCCTTATGAAAAGAAGCATTACTGTAACAGATTTGATTTTTGCTTTTTTTATTGCACCAGATCAGACCCTTACAATTTCTTACTCACAGAATGAAAACACACTGACACATATTTCTGAAAACTAAATTCTTCTGAGGATCTACTCTAAATCCACAGATGCTTAAGTGTTCCTGGACCATGGCTGAAAACCATGAATCTGCACTTATACTGTTCCCATTAGCAACTAGACACATGAAATACTATTGTCGAGGTATTTCATGGAAACAAAGGTTCATATCCATAACCCTTTTCTACTTTATCCAAGGCATCCCTCTCTGGGACACTGTATCCCTGTTTCAAATGTACTGATGCCTTTTTCTCAGGGAAATTCTGAAGAAAAAGAGGAGTTTGCAATTCTGAGACAAGAGTATGTGGGAGACAAACTGGTCACGTTCAACAGCTACAGCAGTTATTTGTAGTCTAAAATTGGCCAGACAGGCTTAGATATGCAAAGAGAAAAGTGTTTGCTGAGGTGTTATCGCAGCAGTAAAGTCGCTATATATAGCTTGCACAGCCTGTGAATGAACAATCTTGCAAAAACCCCACTCCCTAAAATGGAAAAAAAAAAATATATATATTCACAGAAAATATCTGAGGAGTTCTTTTACCTTTTCTCGGGGGAACTGTGTGTCCTTATTTGCTATTATTGATCTTTTAATGAAACCTTACATTTTTGGTTTACCGTACTCGAGAAAGTGAGTGAATCATGCTCTGAAACCGTAAAGTTTCATATACTGTGAGTGGAGAATAATTAACTTTAATTAAAAATGGTTCATATAGTACCTCATGAGTCACAGCTTGTGCGTAATATGATGCCAAGTCATCATGTGCACTGTTCAGCTCTTGAACTCTATTTGTCTCCATTTGTAAAAAAAGTGAGCCTTATGCCAGATTCCCAAATCATGCAGAAATTTGAGAGCCCAGCCTTCTTTTTCTCCCCCAAATCCATTGTGCAATATTGCCCATTTTTGGTGCTATCATCCCCAATTTGCTAAATTGTATTAAATAACATTCCTGTGAATGAAACAATGCTTGGAGTTTTTTTTTAAATCATTCTTTAATAGCCAGAGCATAGCAAGTTTTTTAACTACGATAAGTGTCATGTTTTACTCACTAACTCCAAAAGACTGCAATTCCAAAGTGGAAAGAAATGTGACAAACCCCATACTTATTGGAAGATACAATTTTAGTACAATTGTCTTTCAAAGCTATCATAATGTCAGACAAAAATGTCTCACCTAAAACTTTTTCATCCCAAGATGCTTCATTTCCAAATGAATATCTGTTCTGTCTTTACTGAAAGCCAGATATGTACAATATACAAGTGTATTCATAGAGTGAGCTGAAAAGGTTACATTTTTGTAAGCTTCATGGTAAAACATTAACAAGCTATCATTATATATATTATCTGAGGTGTAATTATCTTTTATGACCTTTTCAGTGTATTCCTGTTACATCTTTTAATACAGAACAATTACTGTTAATTAATGGTTGCTGATGCAACAGGCAAGCTATGTTAGATTGCAAGTATCAATGCAATGTTACTTTAAGCACAGATCCAGATGAGTAATTAAAAAGTTCCAATGAATAAAAAAGGCAATAAGCAGAAATTTCTATGTGGAACAGTATAGTACTCAGGAAGCTACACTACTAATAATCAATGTTATCCTTAAATTCTCTGACTGCATGAATCATTTTACTCAGAAACAGCGAGGGAAAAATTGTACTTCATTTTTGTGAAATGGCTCTATGGCAACTGAGCAGAGAAGTATTTGTGTTAATTCTTCTACTGAATTTACTATTGAGAAGCACAAGAGTTATTTCATCACCCTTTCAATGTTCTTAATCTCATTAGAATTGCTTCAGAAGCTGCATCATGGAACGGTTTTAAAGTGATTTTGTTCTCCCTGTACAGCATATACGTGACTGAGATAGGTTATTTTATTTTACAGAAAAAAGCCAGTGATTTGGAGGTAAAAACAGCAGTATTTTCTCTGCTTAAGCATTTCAGAACAACAGCAATACAATGCTTACTGTGAATTCTGTATACACTCTGCTATTTTGAGATTCGAAGAGTTGCAGTACGTTTTTATTTTTTTTGTGACAGCTTAGTTCACAGCATTATATTTTGCCACAGAAATTTAGGACCTGAGCCAAAATGGAGGCAGTGGAAACGTTCCCATTGACGTCAGTGAGCCTTGGATAAGGCCCCAGACGGCTAAGGACTAGGATTTTCAACTTACAATTAATGCAATTAATTCATCTACACTGGCCCTAGAGCAGTCCAGGCATAAAATTCCTCCTTTGCTGTTAGAATTTAGCATCTTTTACTAGTTACTTTGAGAAGATACAAATTTAAAAAGGGAAGAAAAGAAAAGAAAAGAAAAGAAAAGAAAAGAAAAGAAAAGAAAAGAAAAGAAAAGAAAAGAAAAGAAAAGAAAAGAAAAGAAAAGAAAAGAAAAGAAAAGAAAAGAAAAGGAGGGGAGGAAGACATCTACAGGTTTTTGAGGGTAAACCAGAAGCTTATACTCAAGCCTCTGTATAAGCTATTAATTGATGATCTCTAATATAACAGAATCATAATGTTCAGCAGTGCAATGCCAGTAGATACAAACATAGTTTTCATTCACAGTTCAAGGTTGTTGGCTTTATGGGTCTGAAACTTTTCTCAATTAAACTAAAGTGTCTAAAAAGCAAGGAAGAGTCTGAATCTAGTGACTGAATGAGTGATGGTAGTAAAAATATATCAGTTTGTAAGAGAGTTGTTTCTGCTATTTTAATGTGTTTACTACAAGTATATTTGAGGGATTGAAAAAGGTAACTAATGCAGTGTCTAAGAGAGGATCACTAGCTAATATTGCAGGCAACAGTTTCAGTAAAACTACCGCAGTGAACAGTGACAAAACTTAGTATACTATTTCCTTATTGCTTTTATATTCTCTTTACATAATAATGTGTTTTGGCTCTTTACTTCATCATTTGAGCTTCTGTTTACTTCTTTTTTGTAATGTTCTATGTCACTTATGTTTAATTCTGTAAAAAATGCATTTATTTTTCAGTTAATTAAATATTATATCATTGTGGGAAAGACACATTGTTTCAATGGGTTGCAACTCATAAGTACCTAGTACCCATATTGAGATCAATCACAGTTACATGTCACAAGAATGTGATTGTGATTAATGCTGAATAATCAGTTAATAAGTTTCATTTCAATGAAATTCTCTAAATATTACTGCTATGATCTCATATTCTTGTACTTCCTCAGACATTTATGAAATTAAAAAACCCCAGATCATTAGTAAATATCAAAGCCATAGTAGGAAGGTTGATGTGATGGAAGCAATTAATCAGATGTTCACGTAAACAAGCTAATGAACATCAGAGCCATTTTTATGACTGTAACAATACATTTAGTTTAAAGGAATAAAAGTCTTCTGTACTAATTACTCATTTTATATAAAACAGTAATTTTATTTTACTGTGTTGAACAGAAAATAAAACTGGTAGTAATATCCATTTCAAAGAAATAGTTGATTTTGTAAAGTCTTTACTTACCCTGTGGGGAGTAGCAACACTTTCATGAAATGTTTTAGGGTCCTGAACAATCTGAGAAGCATCTGCTTCAATGAAAATATTTTCCTTCTGAAATGCTGAACATTTAGCACTTACTCATAGGCATTTCATAGCTGTAAGAGAGAGTGGATGATAAAAACCACAGTCTGAACTTAGGAAAAATAGTTTGACTTATCATTCTTGACTACAGAAAATGAGAGTGAAAATGTAGGGAAAAAAGTGCATATTGCAAAATGGGATGTTAGAATTAGGATATTTAGGAGTACATCACTGTATATCCATTTCAGTAGTACAGGATATTACGTATGTCACTAAATTAATCTACAATGTCTTTGACAACATAATGGAGGAAATAGAGTCACTTTCATCATTTAGTCTGTGAGTGATTCAACCAACTATCTTCCAAAACTACAAGCAAAATCAGTTGGAATTTATAACTTTTCTAAGAAAAGTGATTTCCTGAATTTGGGTATAGTTTCAGCAAATTCAAAGTTAAAAAAAGAGGAAGGGAAAGGAAAAAACAACCAACAAGCCAAGTAGGTAGGTGAGTTTAAAATAATATTTTTTATGTGACATTTTCAAAAAGAAGTATTTCAACTTCAGCAAGTTTTTATTTCTCAATTGTTTTTAACTTCTGAAATACATTAGAAACTATCCAAATAAAAGCAAATATTTCCACTCTATCTGAAAAAGGTGCCCAGATACAACTATAACCTTTTCCTTCTTCACCATGCAACATTCTGGACCAGCCACTGAACCAAAACAGCTATTATTTGAATAGATCTTCCTTTCAGTTTCTCTAAGGACTATTATTTGGCAGTGGTATGGTCTGTCTATCTGAACTAGGCTGAAATACCAAGGTAGGGACTAGTGGGACACAGCCACATATAAAACAAGGAATCATCTATCTGTTAAGAAAAACATCTGGATGTTTCTCTGAAATGTTTATAATAGCACCAGTGAAGATAGAGAGAGTGTGTTCACTTTGTTGTATTCATCATTCTCATTTTCTCTGTTTTGTCACCCTACAGAGCTGGAATCTGATTTTGCTATGTAAAAGGCACAATACCTTTCAAATATGATGGAAGAATTAAAAAAAATACTACCACCAAAACAACAACCAAAAAACCCCCCACCCCCAAAGAATTTGTAGAGGTATGATTATTAAGAACCAAGTGTGCCCTATTACTGTCTGCTATCCAGCTGAAAAACCAAAAGCTGCTAAAAACCTCTATGTGTGGGTTTATAAAAGCTTGAATATAGGGACAGATTTAGGGTAACTTAGAACAGCTGGAATCCATGTAGAAAAGAGCAAAGCAGTTTTAAATATCTATTTCTAAAGGGACACAATAAATTTTCCATGATGAGGACTGTGCTAATACCTTAGAGCAATTTAGAAAATTACTGCCTATTTAATTTTTTGGAAAGAAATTTGTTATTGTTTTTGTTGTTGTTGGTTTTTTTTTTTTTTTTTTTGTAATGTTGAATTCATCCTATGAAATATTATTTATGTATAGAACAAATGACTCACTAAAGAAAACAAGTGGTTCACCACTTCCAGGGGAAAATATAACAGAGTGAAGATTATGTTAAAGAAAATGCATTAATACATAAACAATCTGATCTTAAGCTCCTTACAAAAAGGACAAGAGAGAAAACTTCTGCAGCTGAAAAATGGGAATACCAACAGCCCTCTTCCAACTAATATTACTGCATCAGCCAGGAAAGATAAGGGATCTCCTCTCACATGCTGGAGTTAGGAAACCTGAAAAAACCACATCCCCAAGCAGACACTGAAGCACAGTATTTCTCAGCAATAATATGTATTCAATAATCTGGGACAGGATTTGTAATGGTCCCATTAATTTTCCATCTGAAGAATAAATCTGGTGAAGAGAAAATTATTAAATCAAATGTCTTGTTTTGGGCTAGTAGCCATTGACTCAGCCCCATTCACATGAATGCAATGGTTAGATGTCTCAGAAATACTGTATGTTCCATAGCCAGAGTGAAAATTCAGTAAAGGAAGAGCAATTAACTAGCTTTTACAAACATGGGTCATGTCAATTTATTTAGAATCTTTGTTTTGCTTTCATTCCTTTTTTTTGTCAAATAGAATTTTAACTTCCATCATTAGAAACCAAAAAATAAAATGGCTCCTAAACATCCTAACATCTCAATACCAGAATACCAGGTATTTACAGGTATTTTAATATATGGAATAGGCATTTTGCTGATTACTTTAAGATGTCTTGAGCATATTTTTTGACGGAGACATGACTGACTTCAACATTTCTTGTCTTATTGTACTGGTTTCCAGAGTGAAACTGCTATTTAGCAGCTTTAAATTCCCTTAGGAAAGGGTTACAGAAAAGATTTCCATAAAGCTACTTTAATTCCATTCACTTTCTTTTCTAGACATTTCCTGTACATGTATTCAACACTGTTCTTGCATTCTGTTACAATTTTTAACAGGTGAAATCATTATAAATCCTCGATATTTAATGAACATTCTGAAGCCTATTGTTAAGGTCAGCTGACAACAGAGGAAATCAATGAAAAACAAATGTAGAAGACATGGCTTTTGCCTAATTGGCTCATGTTTCCACAGTATGTGATAGCATGTGCTTGAAAATGCAACATTCAAACACTGTTATGAGTCTACTGTTGCAAATGGTTTCTTTTTCCTGGTGTAAAAAAATAATATATATATATATATAATTCAAAATAAATGGCTCTATAGTAATATATAAAAAAAGGACAGAGCTTAAGGAGACTAGGCAGCAGAAAAAATATATTTTCTTGAAAAAAAAGGTTATTATATCATATTTGATATTTTCATGCTCAGTGAAGGAGTGATTGTAGTCACTTCTTCAGAATTAAATTAACTGAGCTCTATGAACTGACTGCTACAGATAAGAGAATCTGACACTTACAAATATATGAAATGGGAGACATTAAGAGACATAAGGATGTAAATCCAGTACTCCAGAAGAAACAACAGGAGTACACCACACTTCAGTCAATGACTTAGGACTTGTTTTGTGATGTGTTTGTGCTTCAGTTTCTTTAGCAAAGGGCACTGAAGCCCTGAGAGACAATAAATTCTTATACACTTAATAATTACATGGGGTTTTGCAGATTTTTTTTTAATTATTATTTTTCATGTATAAAGGGACACTTACATTGTCAAACCTTCAACACCTTTAAAGACTTCACGTTGTTCTCTACTAAACCTTGAATACTTGAACTGGGTTTGTTGCCTTATCTCCTTTGCTCTCCTTATCTCCTCTTTGTACTCCTCACATTATGATATCACTGACCAAAAATTTGGACCCATCTGCAAAAGGACATTTAGTAAAGTTAAAATTAACTAATTGAAGGTGTGAACTGAGCTGCATCATCCAATTCTTGCACTGCTGTTTATTTCACACAAAGGTTTACTTGACTAAAATAACTCAAGGCCATGCCTCTGAAAAGGAATGTCCATTCAGATGTAATACACTGCAGTCTAACTCCACACCTTCAGCTAATTCTTCCTAATTTCCCCAGTGTCTCTGTTTGGAAAAATATCCTGGAGGCACACTAATCCTTGAATCAGCTACACAATCTTTGTAATACAAAATTGGCTACATGCCTGGAACTTCTGGTCTCTGATTTTCTCTTTCATCCAGCATTTTTCTTCTAATATTCCAGACAAGTAAAGTCCAGATGTTTTCTGCTGTTCAAGAAAGCGAACACAGGGCACCCTTAGGCATTCAGTCCTTTACTTACAAAAGTCCGATTAAATTTGGACTATTTCATCTGACAATCACAGATACTGTTTGTCTTTGAATTGCTTTTCAAATAGTAATTATTGCTTAGTACCTTAGGACTTCATAGTTCTTGCATACCATTAAATGGAATAGGGCACTGAATTACCACGTTCTCCATCACTGATTTGCATTTCTAGAGCATGAAGGGCTTGAAACAGTTAAACTGCTTACCTAGCTAATAAAACTGACTATTTGTTCTACAAACATAGGTACAGATCTCTATTACAATAAATACTGGGTCCAAGTAATTATTTTTTCTAAAAGTTATTATTACTCCTTATAGTCATTTATCAATTATGTATTTCAAAACAAGAAACTTTCAGAAAAAAACCCCCAAAATTGATAAATACTGACTTTAATACTTGTACAGCATTATATTCACTTCTTAACTCTCCTCTCCAGGCATCTTCATATATCTCTAGCTGCATCTAAATTTCCTGAGACATTTCTTGAATACTTTTATCTATCACTCCTAACTGTTTATAACCCAGCCCTATATTTCTCAGTGAAAAACAGTATCCTTTTTTGATCCTAAGGGCATATTTATTAAACAGGAAGAAAGAAATTCCACTGCCAATTATGCCAATGCCACCATTTCATGCATTCTTTCTCTGCACAGTTTTTCTCCTTGTCCATCTATGTATCAGCAAACAACCCTTAGAGAAACTAGTTTACTACCAAGATTTTTTAATTTGCCTCTAATGTAATTTTGTTTCACACTTAATTACATTTGAATGACATCTTAATAATTTTCATACATTGTATCACAGTGCAGTAAAGGAGTAATTTGGTGGCTTTCTAGGTTAGGACAATAATCAGGAAGATGTATACACTGGTGATATCGACTGTGGTCCAGAGAGCTGGGCAAGACACGGTTCCCAAGACAGTGGGGAGCTCGCTCCTTCCTTCGCTCGCTCGCTCCTTCCTTCCTTCCTTCCTTCCTTCCTTCCTTCCTTCCTTCCCTCCCTCAGTCCAGGGTTCCCAGTGTTACAATTACAGGGGGGGGACGTGCCACACTGCCACCAACTCCACTCCTGTTGCCACAGAGCCCTGAGCAGCAGCCTTACCCTGCCCTAAGCCTGCTGCCCTCAGCAGGGTTCCCTCCCAGCTCCTTCATGCACAGTTCTGACACAGAGAGCACAGTCATCATAACTTTGGTATTGCACTTCTTGGTACCATTTTACAGCTCTGGAATTTCTGTCTCTACTTTTGTGCCACCACTCTGCCTCGATATAAGTATAAATGCCTGCACAGGAGAAAAGAAAGGGTCCCTTGTTTCCAGGAAGTAAGAGACACATACATTACTACCTTGGTGACATTATTTGTTATGTACTTATTTCACATATTCTGGTACTTTCTCTCTGATCAGAATACCAGAATACTATCATAGTGTTTTTCATTGTTTAATGTCCCTTAATTTTTTGAGTCATTTTCTTAGTGCCTTGTTGCCACACACTTTTAAAACCACTGGTCATGTTGCAATTAGTTGAAAATTGAGGCAGAAATCAGCAGATTAAAAAAAATTAGAAATATTTTCTTTATAAATTTTTAGACAACATTCAACCATCCTCTATTTGAAAATATTACTTCACAGCACAATTTTTAATTTTTACAATTAACTATGTGTCAGATCATTTGTGATAAAGCGTACAAGTTCCACCAATGTGATCTCTGAAAATCCTCATGTTCCACAGAGTCCAGCCATCAAAAAATCATTTGCATTAGCTTTAGATATTTGAATAATATTCCAGAAGCCTGAGAACAGGCTGGTAAATATTTTCTCAAGAATATGCAAGGGAACTCCCCCTCCCCAATATATCTATTACTGTTATATTGACAATACATTGAAATTAAGCAGATAAAAATGGTTCAAGAGAAATGTTTAAGTTTCTCCTAGATTGAGAAAGAAACTGAATTATTGACAGTAAAAGGGGTACAAATACCAGAAAAAAATACAAAACCCAAAGGCTGAAACCTATACTTTTCAACAGTTTTACCAAGAGGATAATTAATTTTTTTAAATTATAGGTTGAGCTTTTAAAATATTACTTTACCACTTATGGATCAGGTGAGAATAATAGATTCTTTAAACTATTTCTGTGTTTTCTTTCATTTGATTTCTTACCAACTTTTAGCAATAAGTGTAATAAATGCATTTCTAATAAAAACTAAATTTTACAGTTTAAACCACAAGATAGGCAGTTTCTTCTTTTGAATTAACAAGAAGAACAGAAAAGAAATCCTTATCTAGCATATTAGAATCCCCTTTTTCTTTCATTCTATTCTAGTGTTCCTAGTACAGGAGAGTACTGTTGCCTCTCCTGTAAATATCACCATAGCAAATTATATCTTGCAATTCCATTGGTGATGCATGTGAAAATGTAATGTTCAGGACAGACGTTCCTTTGGTGACCTTACTGCTGAAAGGGAGCAGATTCAGCTGAAGCCACATGGGCCTGATCTCCTGAACAAGAGATAGGGTTAGTATCAGGTCATTTGAGGGAGAAGAAATACTTGAGAGGACTCTTTCACCTTCTAGGATTGTCTATGTTGTCCTGAGAGCAAATCGACCATCCAAGGAAATCTGAAGCTAGGCAGGCTCTAAAGGAAAAGAAGTAAATAACTCTTTCCCTTTTAACATTTTCCCCTCCCTTGTATATTGCCTTCATAAAATCTACTTGATGCTTCAAGACTGAAAACACATCCCATTTTCTTAGAACACAGATATGTCTTCTTTGAATGCAATTATTTCCATTTGAGTAAAATTTCCTGACTCACTGATCTTACCACAGAAACTTTTCCCCTTCAGGGTAACCACTGGAACTGCAAGCTTCTATCTGCAACTCCCTAGGAAATAAAGAGTAGCATGAAATAAATGCTAATTAAATCCACAATATAAAAACAAAATTCTAATATTTCTAATTTGATATATTCAAACATCAGCAAATGAGTGTCAAGTGATTTTATCTGTTCCTCCAGCAAAGGAACTGAAAGGGCATAAAAAAACTCAGTAAGACCCAATACAGAAACAAAATTGGATAGCAGCTCACTATTCCTCAAGAGTTTATTTTTTTCCCCCTTCTTACTACCCCCTTTTTAAAGCCACCATCTGGGGTAGATGCTTGTGTGAAACTTCTGTAGAAGATGCAAACTTCTGTTTTTGTTGGAAAGCCACTGGGGAGTTCTACTGTCAATTAACAAACTGGAAAAGATGCTCTCTTTCTTTGGCCCTCCAGAGGAACCGAAGGATCATTTGTACAAATTGGTTTAAAGCTAGTGTGTTTTCCCCTTTTTCCTCACTGAGTATTGCTGAAGTGATGTATGGTTTCCTCCTGAACATTCACAAAGCTCAGCTGGGGATTTACAAGGATGGATTCTGCCCATGTGTGTGCCGGGTTGCCTACGTCCACTTAGGCTTCAGAGGATAATTGCTCATTTTTACAAATGTTTTAAAGTCCAGTCAAAATTATAACTGAAAATAATTTTTGATTCTGTAATCATTTTAAGGTTAGTGTAGTCTTTGCAGCTGAATTTGTTTTATTTATATATCCCATTAAAAGAGAAAACCTTCTGCTTCTTCTAAGAAAACATTAGCTCACTGACACACCCATATATCAGCAGCTAGGGAAGAAAGGATGAAATATGGCACTGCATGAGCAAGTCAAGGGTTAGAAAACAGATTTCACTTCTGGTTGGTAAGCATGTACAGGCTATTTTTTCAATGCCTTAGTATCATATGTTTCTAGGACAAAGACACTGCAATATAATTTTTTTCACTGAATTTTCTGTGAATTTTCATTGACATATTTGACTTAATTCTATGGGTTTTTCTTCTTCTGCTAGTTAGTTCCCAATTTTAAGCACTTTTTTTTCTTAACTTTATCCCTGAAGAATTGTGCAGCAACATGGACCAAACCTTACTTTATAAGTATATATACTTATACAGTATGATGACACTCTGAACACATTTTTGCAGATGGAGAAAGCTAGCTAACCTACTTTTAGCATGAAACAACTATTTTGTACTGACTGCCTACATTGCTAGTGTAAATTCCCCATCCTTCAATTTTTTGTAGGGAAACCATGTCATTTTACTCCATTTCTTAAAAACTGAAGCTGTACCATATATTCATATTACTTTAGGAGTTTGAACTGAAAAAGACTGCAATCAAACTGTTAAAAACTGTTACAGCATATATAAGACTTTGGCAGGTGGTTTTATTTGTTGGATTTAGTTGCAATTATAATGTTCTTAGAAATATCAAACTGCAAAAAACCACTTTGTGTTTTTGTCAAAGCAAAAAATTAGAATTAGCCTTCACACACCAAGCAAACAAATGTTATCTGCACTACAACAGTTGTGTACATACATTTTCTCTTCCATTACAGTGAAAACTCTCAATTATATCACATTTCATAATTACTTTCTGATAAAGATTTTCCTCAAACTATACTTGCAGTTTAAAATAACAATAAAAAAAGTTACCTTCTCCTAACTTCACCTTTTTCTCTCCTTCTTATCCTAAATGGTCACATTAATTAAAAAAAAAAAAGAAAACAAACAAACAAAAAAACCCCAGTGAAAAGCACCCTAGAAGTTTATGCAGTCCAACCTCCTGCTACATGACAGAATTATTATTTGTAAACACTTCACAGTATGTTTGACCAATTAGTTTAAACTACCAGTTAAACTTTTGGGTCCTTCCCATTCTTCACTGTCCTTATATTTATATTTGATGGTTATCTAAACAGTTTCAATCTCCTTTATTTTAGCATTGGGCTGCCTATTGTTTATTCTTCCTCAGAACTAGAATTGAGAGAAAATGTTGTGGCCCTTTCCTATTTGTAGAGAACACTATGACATTGGAAGACTTCTGTCACTCCATAGTTTTTTACTCTCCAAACTGACTAAACATTTCTTTCAACTTTTCATATAAGGTCATGTTTACAAAGTTTCCAACACATTTCGCTGTTTTCTTCCATAAAATTTCCAAAAGCATTTCTTCAGTGTGATAACCAAAAGGGGACAAAACACTCCAGTACTAATGCTGTAGTACCAGGAAGAATAAACAAGTTACACTGAATGTGCTACTTATCCAGTTCCTAAAATGTTTGGTTTATCAGCAGTCTCAATTTTTTGGTTCACATTCAGTTAGAACTCACAGTAAGCAGGATCCTTTTCTCAGGAACTGGTACTATTTAGGGGTAATTCCCCAACCTGTGTTTGCACATTTGATGATTTCTGCCAAGGACAGAACTTTTGCATATATTTAAAAGACAAAAAAACCCCCAGGAATTTCAACAACAGTATTAATAATACGGGTACTACTACTACTAATAATACCAACCATTATTGTTTCTCCAACTTACTAAGATACTTCAAATTTACAAATCTATCTTCTGAAAAAGTTGTAGCTACTATTCTCTTGCTACTGCTGAAAAGTTCAGTGAACATATAATTTATTCAAATTGTCCTTGTTGAAATACAGAACAGTACCAGAATCAAAGATCAATAAAAACCTCCAATTAACAGATCCTTTCAGTGGGACAGATAGAATTGATTCTTACTCTTGATACAGTTACCCCACCAGCTTTGCACACACCTTAAAGCATGTTTCCCTAACTTACTTGGAAGCTGCTTAAACAAGAAGAGGCTGTCTGAAATAATGTATTCACTAATGTCATCTTGTTTAAATTCAACCTAAGCACTAACTCTCTCACTGGAACATAAAATTAAGTTGAATTTGAAACAGCATAGTGCATCTGACTAGTTGGCAAATAAGTTGAAAAGCGATAAAACCTTTTTCTAAATTGATACTTACTTGAAAGGGACAGAAGACTATGCTACCTAGCACCCAGATGTTATCATCATTATAACAGAGTCCAGAATAGCATAAAGAAAATGCACTAGTGGAAGAACATGGTGCAGAAAAAGTATTCCAAGTTAGAGCTATGGCACCAGGTTTTATAATAGATTTTCTTGTACTGTGGCTTAGAATATAACTTGAAAGAAATAGTAAAGACTATTAGGTACCTTTCTAAAAAGTGTAAAGATCAAGTCTAGTTTTCAATGGCTATTTCTTCTCACAGAAATAGCACAACTGACACTAAGGTTTTAAGTAAAGATAGAAGCAGTCAGCTGAAATAAAGGTCAAGAAATAGCTCTGGAAAAAGCACAGATTATTTTTATCCTCTGTTTTGATATTGAAGACAAGTTCACTGCCTTCCCTAGTGCACCACTGCTGGATAATTGAGATTACTCAGACTAAAGCAAAGATTCATGACATAGTATGGACAGGGACACCCTGTGGACTCTCTGAAAGCACAGTAGCAATATCAAAACAATCTTTCTCATCCTCCTCAGTCCGTTTGCCTTTAAAACCCCACAAGAAGTATTGTGATCCTGTTACATATTCAAATAACTTTAATTTTGTCAGAGGGGCTCTTTTACTAATTTATAAACTTAATTATCTTTTAAGAGGTTCACCTGTAATTGAGAAATTGCATGGAAGAATAATTATGTACAGAATAGTATTCACAAGACCTCAAAGTACGTAGAGACATACAAGGAAGCAGAATTTAATCCTGGCAATTAGTTTTGACTGAGTTTGAAAAGCACTGCTTGTGTCTTTAGGCACCATCTTGTGTGTAACAGAACTGGCATACCCTGTTTGTGTTATGATACTAAGCTGTTCAAGGACAGTTCAAAAATGTAATAAATTAACTTTTTAAACATAAAGTAAATTTTAAATTGAGAGATTTCTTTCTTCAAGTCCTGCAATGCAGGAAATACATTACAAATAACTCTGCTTTTTAAGCAGCCTTTGCTAAGGAAACCAAACATCAAAGCAGCATGGCTGAGGATTTTGGAACAGCTAGAAGTGCTTTGCTCTGCTGAAGAGCTGCAAGTGTAATCACGGCCTTGGCACATACAGGCACTGGAGAAGAACTCCCCACAAAGGTTTGAAATGTCCCTTCTCTCTTCTTCTGCAAGCCAGCCTGCAAAACTTAACCTCTGATGTAAAAAACCTGAACATGTGCACCAAGAGAGCTCTGACTGTCATGTCTAGTATCACTTCTCTTTTCATTCTGTTCCTGCATCAGTCTCTATCCATCTCATGTCTTTCTTTTTACTACTCTGTACATCAGTGCAGTCAGGCAGAGACCCTTTTTATTCTGTAATTGTATGCTCTGTAGCATCAAGGAATCTCAGGCTTGATTATGGCTCCAAGGTGCTGCTGTAGCAGAAATAATTATGTAGTAGAAAAGGAGAATGGGATGATTTTAGAGCTTTATCTTTGCCTAGGGCCATGGACCCAAATTGGAAAAAGCAATTCATTACGTTTGCTGAGTTATCAATTGCCAAGTCTTCTGCAGAAGGTTGGTAATCACAACAATTCTCATTTTATGTAGGGAGCCATAAGGACTGAGAATAAGACCAGAAATGTATGTTGTTTTTTGCTTTGCTTAGTTTTTTGTGAGCATGTTTTATAATCGGGTTATAATTGCTATAATTGGGGCATGTATTTATAATTAACTACATGTCAATAAAACAGAATACAGAATAAAGCAGAATACACACAGCAATTCCTTTGAGTGTATTTTTAAACACAGCAGTCTAACAATTTCATTGCTATCTTAAGTTTTTGACACACAGAAAAAATGGTAACCAAGCCTCATTAGTTATCTACTGAAATCTTAGTGAAGGGCTTTGAGGAACTTTCCTTGGCAAAACATTGTTGCTAGCTAAATTAAAAGCCTTTCTGATAAATTTAAATAAATCCTACTGTTAAGTATTTTCTACAGTAAACTCCATTCATTATGAGTGAGATTACAGTTGGCATGTTGTAAACTCATTATGCAGAATCAAAAAATGCATAGATGCATAAAAAATGGGACTTGCAGAGACATCTCTTGCAAAACTGTGTCCTGAACTGCCTCAGATGACATTTTTAGAATGAGTAACGTTACTTCTCTGCAATCATTTCAATCCTAATAGAGCTTTAAAACCTTATGGGCTTTGTAAGAATCCTAGAGATAGCAGAAAAGAAAAATCTCTATAAAACTTGCAGGTAAAATGTTACCTGTAAAGAACTTTTTAATAATACTTGCTAGCTCATTAGCATAGGAAGAAAATGCTCAAAATTTGGAGTGAATCTTCAAGTTTAAAAAACAGCTAGTGTAGTTTTCAAATGAAGTATAGCCGAGTCTATAGAAATATCTTTCAATTCACATTAAGTACAGTATACGTTTTTATACAACTACTAATACAGAGCAAAATTTCTATTCAGTACTTCAAATTATTTATGTAGTGTAGATACAAAAGTTTGTAGAAACAATAGTTTGCAAAAGCAATCAATCCAATTCATGACATAAAACCTCAGTTGGTAACCTAATGAAAACACAAAGTTAAGAAAGATTAAGCCAAATGATAAAAATTCACACATGGGGAAATGAGACTTCCAGGAAATGAGACAAGCTGGAGGAAAGGTCAGTTGTGCTGTCTTCAGGGAATTAACAACAAAATTTAAAAAATATACCTACAATTTTACAGGAGATATTTGACAAATAATATTTTCCAGTTGCTCAAGACTGACACTGCATAACTCAAACAGAAATGAACAAGGTTTCCCACACACACACGTTTTCTGAATAGAAGAGAAATATATATGAACCTAGAAGAGATATTCAAGTTAAAATTATAAGGAAATTTTGAATTTTTGTATTTAGCAAATACTAATAAAAAAGATGTTTCAGAGTAACATGGGATACATGTAGGCTGTACTATTAATATTGTACTACTTTGGTTGCCCATTGCTAATAGAGTGGTGAAATGGTTGAAGAACGTAAGATGGACCAGAATTCTCATATAAATCTCACACTGAATGACTCCAGTTCTTTTGTAAGACTTTCCTATATTATCCTCTTTATGTAACTATTATTAGGTTATGTTTAATGTAATAAAATGTTATCCAAAGGTTTATGCAAGGACTGGAATACAGATGCTCATGTTTCTCATTTGTTGACTCAGAGTTGTAATTTTTACAATACTGAACTTATGAAATTCATTTATTTATTAATAAAAAGCCCACAGCCTGAGCCATACTAAAACCAAAATGACCAATTCCCATATTTGGCACAAAATCTGGAATTCCAGCCAAATGTAAGGAAGAGCTTTTCTGGAAATGGAGCTTGATTTCAATCATATGTGAGTGAATGATGTGGTAAGGTGCTTGTTTCAGGGCTGTCCCCAGGTCATAAGAAAAGCATTTGGAGTTTTATGGAGATATCTCATCATTATCTCTTTCAAAGCCTCATCAGCTCTGCAGGACAAATCTGTCTCAGCCAAACTGGCACTAAAAAGAAGATGTTCATCTAGTCTAACTTAATCCTTTTTTCTTCTCAACATAGGGCAGAAGGGCTTTTGTTTCCATAGTTACTAGGGTATTTCCTTTGAACTTCTTCCAGAATACTTTTATCTTTTCCACATGCACTGACAGACAATCCTATGAAGTATGTATGTATTTGTGAAACATTCTGTGCTTCATTACCAATTCTTTGCTGGATATAACACAGGAAATTGAGCCCATTGTTAAAGCCAAAATTCTGACTTGCTGATTTAGGTATTTTAATATTCAGTAATGTATAAATAGACTTCAGAATATTACAAGTGAAAGATAAAATCAAGAACACTAATTCTGAGAGTTTTTCAAAGTTATTATTGTGCAAAGCTGATCTGTTATTATTAGGTATTCTGAATCAATATAGCTGCATGCTTTCTAAATTGAAGAGAGCATTTTTTAAAAATTAAAGTATGTGCTTCTTAAAAAAAGTTGTATCAATATATGTTTAAGGGCAATAAGAACCTCATGAAAGAGGTTGTTTGTTGGTTGAGGGTTTCTGAGGTTGCTTTTTGATGGTTTTGTTTTAAAGACAGAAAAACTCAATTTTTAATTGCACATATCTAGTTTTTACGCTTGAAAACATTTACATCACTTAAAAAAAAAAATTTCCATTGTGGTTTCCAGGATGGAACCGTTTTAGCATTTCCTCCAAAATCCTTCCCCTGCAATTCAAAGACCAAATCTTCAGCAAAATAAAAACCTCTATTCTCGATACCTTATACTCAATCCCTTCTAAACTGATATCAAATGCTCATTTAAAAAACAAGGCAACCCAAATTTTAAAGAGTTTCTTTTTAAAAAATATTATTTAGAAAAGCTTTTACATAGAAATACATACAAACAGTTCCATAGAAAGATATGAAAACAGTTCCCCGTTTTCTATGGCTATAGTTTCATGACTATATCAGTGATTCTCGAAGTAGAATTCTCTGAACTAGAAGATTTCTAAAGCAGTAAGAAGTGAGCTGTCTTTGTAGTACTAACCACTGTGCAAACCTGGCCCTTTTACTCTGAGGGCTTGTGCTCCACATGCAGCTTGTAGTGCAAGTCCTTTCATTTCTCCCTGGGTATCTCACTAAAAAGCCTGGAAACACTGGCCACATTTGGGCTCTCCAAGACTGGACACCAGCAGTGGGATGAAAGCTGTGTCGAAGTGGTTCTATTTGGGCTGCCATCTTCTCTCTAAGGGAAGGAGACAATGAGTGGACCACTTGTTAAGCAATCAAAGAATTGACACCCCACATTAAAAAGGACATCATGATGGATTGTGCCTCCTTCCTTGCATGAATGTGGTAGATGAAAAGAGAAAGTTCTTGTATGATCCAATTATACTATTTTACAAATACCTTTCTATGAGGAACAGAAAACTCAACAAAACCAAGCCAAAAAACCAAACTAGGTTCTCACCAAGACACACGAAAGTTATTTCATATGTTGTCTGTTTATTTTTTGGGGAAAACTCATAAACATAAACACTAGCTTATTCTGACAAATTATTAAGGCTACACAGTGTCTACAAAATGCCACAGAAGACTGTAGGGAAGCACAGACTACATTACAGACCTCTCCTAACTTTAAGACACAAAACTCCAACCAACTTAAACATAAATAGCAGCGTCATTTAAGTTCTTTTTTATTTATAGTCAGAAAATTCATAATTCAAAAAAAGTTGAATTCAAGACTCCCTATCCTAATATGTTCTGTTACCATTAAAGATTGTTAGCAATCAATAAACTACTTGAAATGGCAGGTATTCTTCTAATGAAACATTTAATGAAAATAAATAGGTTGAAGCTTTCTATTACCAATTGTCTAAAGACAGTTAACTAAATATTAGCTTAATATCCCAAAGGGCTGATCTTTTGATCAGGGAACGTAAATCTTGTAAACAAAAGTTTCACTGACAGCTCAAGAAATTAATACATATTACTAGGGCTCTTTCTGATAGGAAAGATTATTTAAGGGAAGCATTTTACTTCTCTTAGAAAGTAAAGTGGTTTCAATAAAGATTTGTCTAAAATTATACTTGAATGCATTATGTGCCTTATATCTCTAATTATCTGATATCTGTTGCTAAACATTGTGGGAGTGGACATTACAGGGACAGAGGTCTAGATTATTAGGTTATTCTTGATTCTACAACTCAAGAATAGTAGTGTCCATTGAGCCTAGTTTCTTCCTGATTCATCTGTTACAGCAGCTATATGAATTCGGATGAAGTCCACATAATTCATCTTGACATAAAAAAAAAAGATTTTTTTTACAGTGAGAACAATCCATAACTAGAAGAAGCTGCTCAGGGTTGTGATTGAGTCCCTGTCACTGGAGGTTTTCAAGGTGCAATTGGACAGGGTGCTACATCATCTCATTTACAGTCTCTTTCCTATGACAAGTTGGACCAAGTGGTCTTTCAAGGTCCCTTCCAGTCTGGGCTGTTCAATGATTCTGTTTGTGTTAGCAAGGGATCTGGTACAAAATTTGATAGAAGTTTCTTTGCTGCATGTTATTTAACTTGGTAACTATCTATACCCATGAGATGGAGAAGGCATAAAATAAGTACAGTGACAGTGGTGTCTTCTGCAGATGCTTCATTGCTCTGAAGTGCCATTTCACTCACATGTGCAATGTGTCTGCATTGGCCCCAGCAGACTTCAAAACAGGATCAAAAATAATCTTTGCAGCCAAATTATAAGTCCATTAGGCTATTAAAACAGATCCTAGTATATCTCATTTAATAAAAGAATGACAATGTTTGTGAAAAATAGCTCCTTATTCCCAGATGGAATAAGAGCTGCTCTCTGCAGTCACAGAGACATTTGGTAGTTAGAACATGATGTTGACACAGCTGCAGGCCCTGGTTGCTGCATCAGTTTCACATGGCTCTGCTCTTTCCTTCCTCCCTCTTCCCTCTTAAAATCTACAAAAAGTATCAGAGTTTCTCACCTAGTTGGTTTTGTGCTTGAGTTGTTACAAGACTCCACCACTGTCTCTCTTGATGTAAGCACACTTGGCTTTTGTATTTTCAGTAGAGTTATGAAGTCAGCTCAATGCCTATCTTTGAATACAAAGTTGGTTTTTGGTACATAACTGGGTCAAGAGTTAAATAGGGACAGAGCAACAAAGACAAAACACAAATGAATTAACTCACATGGGTGGGAGTGAACCACAAAAAATAAATTCATATTGTCTGTGTTTATTCAGGTGTCTTACTGGATCCCTTGGTTTTCCTAAATGTGAAAGACTTTTGTGTCTAAGTTATCATACAACTCAAAAACAAAACCAAAAAAAATGAAAAGAGAAGGCAGAAAGGAAGAAGACATTAATATTTCAACATTATGACCCACTGGGATTGTGAAATATTTCTGCTTTAAATCACTGAATAGTGATCCACTGCTACAATTTTTTGCCTGAAAAATACTAGATGAAATATAGATAACACAGCACAGATTTCTAAGACAAAAGTCTTTATCAACCTTTCCCTTTTTTTGATTGATGAGTAACTTTTTTATGACAAGCTCATGCTGTTAAGTTATATAAAGAGACTGATACAGTCAGATTTTTGCCTAAAAAGGAGTTTAGTGTTCACACACCCCTCTCTTTTAAACTCCTACAAACATTTAATATGCTTTTGGCAATTGCTTCTCTTAGAAGTGTTTCTAGAAGCTCCTTCAGAAAACATTTTCATTGTCATTATATGGGGAAAAGGGGAGAGAAAAGGGAGTTTTATTGCACCTTTTCAAGTTTTAAGCTCGTCCTAAATGGGAGCTATTGTGAGAGAGACAGATAAAATATAATTAAAAGTAAGAAAATACTGCTCCTTATTTTAGGAATTGGCTGATCGATTATTCATCTATGAACTACTAGGGAAAAAAAACCAAAACAACATGCTTTCTATGAATTATTTTAGTGTAATTTCTCTGTAGAGAGCTAGGTGTTAGGAATTAATAAAATGTATTTTACTACTACTCCATGTGTAGCTATTAGTAACTTTTTGCCTCAGAAGTATATTGACTGCCATTTTTAAATAAGATTATTTGTAATATTTTTTCTTCCATCACACTAGATTCAACTAATTTTGGCATTCTGTATTGGTACTAAATTATTTGATTCATATTCTTTGACAAATCTTAGGCCAATTCAATTAAATTTAGCAAGAGTGACTACAGATCCTAAAGTTTAACTGGTGACACATCAAGTATTTTTTATAACCCACTTATATAATAATAATTTTATATATTTTAGACAGTTACATAAGCTTCTTATTGTATCATACTCCTTCATACAGCAACTTTTTTGCCACCAAAAAAAAAAAAAATCAACGGTTCTCCATTGTCTTTTAAACTATCATACACAAAAATATTCCACATATGCTGCATTACCAAAAGCAAATGGCTTACATTTTCTCAGTGCTCAGCAACACTGGAAATCCTGGAAGTTAAATATTAAGGGAGGAGAAATGCAAAATTGCCTTCTGGGATCAAGGTAACAGGCCTGTCTGGTACACCTAATGTTTTATATGCAGTCACTGAGAGTTAAATGTCATTGAAAACCTTTGAAGCAAAGTCCTGTATATATTAGGTGTGCCCTTTCTCCACTGATGGGCACAGAATTGAACCTTGCCAGGCAGTTTGCTGTAAATCACTGGGGCTCAGGTACATCTGTGGCTCACTGAATGTAACATAGCTACTCCCTCAGGCTCCTCCAACAGGCAAGCAACGTTGTGGTTGGTCTAAGATGAGGGTAAAACAGATGTAACTGCTTGTTTCAAACATTGACATTAGTTAGATGAAAGACAAGTACCCCCTGTTTCCAACAGTGCCCTCTAATCCAGTTTTTGCAATCCCATCAGAAGAAATTAGATTAGCAGGAGGAAGATCACCATCTTCTTTTCAATGACCAACTAAAGCCCTAAAATGTTGATGTTCTAAGAAATTTAAATGTATTAACAATATCTTTCTGCTCAACTTTGGACCAGAACAGGCTGTACACGTCTCTCTCTCTCTAAACAGGCATTAAAAAACCTCACCCCAAAACCCAAACAAAAGAAAAACGTCCCACAGTTGAAGTTGAATACCTGAGGAATTTATACACTTTCCCTAATGACTTTATATACAAAAGATTAACTATCTGGATTTTTGCTTGGTATTTATGTTTTATACTTGCAATTACTCGTAGTGCCCAACTGGGATTTGGGTAGATGGGATCACAAAATACTTGTTTTAAGCTATATATCAACTTTCTGAAGTTAATGGGAAGTCATTGTACTTAAAACAGACTTCAAACACAAAACAAAATTTAAATAGTCAGTTAGAGAGACTATGCATTCCATGAAAATTTTTTTAGCTTTTGGAAGATGGAGAACATACCAGATTTTAATTTAATAGATGGGCTCAAAAAGTCCGAAATAACAATAATTTTAAAGAGTTTCTTCTTGTAACTGGGTTTATTTCTGGAAGAATTGCTGTGTTTTGTCCCATGGGAACTATAACTCTGATGCTTCCTGAATAGATCTTGACCTTCTCAAGTGCTCTTTGCTAAAGAAGTTACAATACAGATTACACACCCTAAAAATAGTAATTCAAAGGATACTTATGAATTTTAATCCCTTTTTGATTCCTTCTCAAGGCAGTTAGCAGGCAAGAGGCCTCTCCTCTCCCAGGAGTGATGTAAAGCTACCCCAAAAAAAGCTTGTAGATGGATAGAATGATAATCTTGAAAGTATTTGCTGTATCTAATTAACTGGATATAGCTTTTATCATGCTTTAAGTCAGAACTGATGCTTCAGTTAAGACCTGTGTAAACCTTCAATTCCATCCTTCAAAATATCTTGCCACTTCTTTGGTAGGGGCTGGAATACTGTATGAGCTGTAATATGGATCAAATATGGTCCCTAAAATTACAAAAAATTCTGATATTAGAAATTTCATGCATAAGTTTCCGTATTTTTTAATTTAAAGGATGAATCACTCAGAACAGTAGTTATTACTAAGGTTAGCTAAAAGGACAGAATCCTTCATTTAAAAGTCTGAAGAACAAACAATACTCAAATAGATCTAAACTATTCCATTCTGTTTTGTCTGTACCTGCTGTTTATACAATGAAGAATTTATTTCTCTCTCTGTAGCTTCAGACAGGAGCTCAGATGATTAGATGGTTTGGTTTGGTTTGATTTTGAGAGTTTCTGGTTTGTCTTATCTTAAACCCATACTTTCTGGATTTCTAGCATATATAGCAGCCTTCTAGCTGCCCTTTGGTAGCTGTAAGCCTAAGATGACAGGTTCAAGACATTTGAAGACAACTACATGTTGAGGAACTGTTGTGTCTGGAGATAGAACCATCACCACAGTGAGACAGATAAGTCTGCGGATCAGAAACACCAGAGCCCAAAAAGGTATTAATTCATGGAGATCATCTGAAATTTTGTCTGGTGGCTTCCAAATGTTTCCTGAAGCAGAGTTTGACACCTAAATATGGAGTAATTAATCTGTCAAAGCTGTTGATGAAGCCACACCTGGAACATGCAGTTCTTGGAAAGGATGCTCCATTTTAATTAATTTTTGCCTCTTGGGTCTGGTTTTTCCAATGCCCTCAGCAAACATGTCAACAATTCAACCACTATCAATTCACTACAAGTGATTGAATCAAGGAAAACCTGTTCCTGGACCAACCAGAGACCATGTTTGTTCAGCTGTCCTCAAGGTTCTGCCTTCAGCCAGTGGGTTTCTTCTTCAGACAACATCACAAAGAATACGAATAGCCTTATCCACTGGGTCCAAACACCACAAGGAACTACCTCTCATGCAGCTTGAATAAAAGGATATCAAAACCACGACTCTATTTCATAAACAGGGAATCATGCTGACTGTTTTTTTACTGAATGTAATCAGGCAACTATTAAGACTTTAGAAATGACTTCTCTGCTTTACCTATGTGCTAAATACAGTGTCATTCTAGTCTTTTATCAGAACCACATGGTCTGTTTATGACATATCTTCAAATGTTATTTTTGGACCTTTTCCAGTCTAACTGTCTTGATTTTACAATTACACTGTTGCTTTATATAGATCTCATTTAGTCCTTGATGGACTACAGACATCCTGTTTGCTGGCCTACTATCCAAGTTCTTATCAGTTCCACTCTGAACCATTTTTTCAGAGAGTATCTGCTGTAGTTGTGCAACTTTCTCAAACTACAGTGTTTTAATCTACCCTTTCTAAAAAACTTGCTCCAAGAACTTGAAAAATTTTTTCTAACTAAAGAAAATAAAGCACATTTTTAAGATAACCACACAAGAAAATGCAAATAGACTAAAATATAACAATATTATTATTTTTATCATATGAAATAGAAATATCTCATGCATAAGTCCAGTGCCTGCACAAACTATCACAGTTCAAGCAAAGACCTTCAACAAATTAAGTTCTCCTTTTGGACATTTCTGAGACACTGGAATTTATTTTCAACTTTGTCACCAGGGTTTCAAGAAGGATCTGACCAATAACTTTAGACTAGAAAAAAACCTCCTTGTAAATGTCCTCCTTCAAGCAAAAGACAGGTTACAATTTTAAGTTTTTTTTTCCTGAAGAGAAATGTTTTCTCAGGTTGAAGCAAATGATTTGTTTGCAGGCATTGTGCTCTCTATGCTGCATGACAGAAGAAAGCAGATATAGCATATATAGCCTATATAAATGTAAAAGGCATTCACATTTAATGTTAAATGGATAAACTAAGCTAACTATGTTGTTGGTTTTGTTTTTTGTGGGTTTTTTTGTTTTTTTTTTTAACATCGTGTTTTTTCCAAAATGCCAAGGTTTAACACCAGCTATTTGGGGAGCTGATCACAAGAATGATTGTTATTACATTACATTACATGGAACCTCAGGCCAGACACAATTGGTTGATGTCAACTGCTGACTGAGAATTACCACCACTTGGAAAAGGAACATTTGTAAATATGCTGCTCCCACCAACTAAAACAAAGTTACCCCTTCATCCTCATCAGAACACTTTGCATTACCTTAATGACATGTATTTTGCTGATGGAATTACACCAAGGGGTGCAATTCCCATTAAGTAAGGAGGATGTGAGGAATGAGGGTTAAAGATAACCCCATTTAATGACCACTCATTATAGAACAATAGCTACTTCCAAACTAGTTCATAGCAGAATATTCTTTCCTGACAAAATTGTTATTGTGAGAGGCATGGAGAAAATTGGGAGTCCAGGATGGTTGGCACTTTCAGCTTCTAGGTACAATTAGATAAAAAGATTCCATTTTTGAATATTTATTTAAAGTACCTAAAGAATTTTTATAATAATGAGAATAATAAGAATAAAAATAAGAATACCACCTCAATCACTGCATTTCTAAAAGCAGTCAGCAAAAAGATTGCTTTGCAATTTTACCAGAGAAAGTAGAGAAGGAACCGAAGAATTATTCTTTGATGGTGAGAAGTGGTTTTAATGGAAATCTTCAAGAATGTCTCTTGAATAATGACCTATTCCTCACAGAACCATCACAAGACAACTAACCTTCTGTTTATGTTAACACCCCAAAAATATAAAGAAGGCACCTCATAGGTGTGATTGCTTATTTTGCAAATCTGTACCAGTTTTCTAAGGAATGAATCAAATAAGCAAAACAGTTTCCAAATTTTTGTAACTTTTTTCACCAAAAAAGAATTTGGATTTCAGTAGCAGAGAATTACAATCAGCTTCTGCCTCAGAGTTCCCAAGAGCTAAGTAGACCAGAAGCCCAAAATAATCAGTTTTCTGACTAAGCATTTTGTTTTCTAGTTGCTTGAAGAGGTTTGGCAATACCTTTCAGTGTTTGCCAGAATTTTTCTGAATGGCTCAAAGGCTTAGCTACACGGCTGTTTTTTCGGTGCTGTGGCTGATACTGTAGTGCTTCAAAGGTCCACAAACAATGTAATGGATCACTGTATTTCTTCCATGAAAAACAAACAGTATCAAGCTTACAATTTTTCTCCTCTTCATTTTAAAGCTCCTTCTAGAAATTTCTGTATTTCTATCCTTTTTCCAGCACAAAACAAATTGCACATTAACTAACATAACTGAAATGAGACAAATTGGTAGCATTGCATTATTGTTTTTCAAAGTAAAAATTTAAGATATCAGCATCGTGTATGGACTGGTCTTTGAGTGCTACAGTAGATGGTTCATTGGTCTGTGTTACTATTATTCTTCTCAAATATCAGTTCCTACTTTCTGCTATTATGAACCCAGATTTTGATTGCACCAATGCTTTTTTAAAATATTGCACTTGGATGTGCCCTGCTGTTCCTGCTGTTTTTGTTGGCTACAGATAGTCTATGAGTCTACTAAGTAAGTCTACATTAAATTAAGTGCAAGAAGTGTATTACACAGTCCTTTTATCCAGAGTGCATGATTTTTATCAATGGTCCATTCCAAGACTGGAAAGGAGCATTATGAAAAAAATATAAGCATTTTCTAACCAGGAGATGTTAATATCAAGTATGAATATACAAGAAGTGAAACCTTAGAACTTATTTTTCTCCTCTTCTTTAGGATTTTTTTCCTCCATAGTGACTTAAAAATATTGTTGTGTTGATAAAAATATAAGATTAATCATCTGTATATCATCTAACTTAATAGAATTCTTTCTCTACCTAATAATTGGGGAACCGTGAAAGTAGAGTTGAATTTTTCCACCTCATTCTTTGATTTGAGACTGAACCTAAAAAAGATACACTTTCACACCCTTGGGGGAAAGAAATAGAAAATTAATCTTCCATTGCTGTTCTGCCTCTGTTAGCAGCAGGGTATGAGGTCACACTGCTGCCTCAATAAAGATTGCTCAACCTCCTACGCCAAGTAATGTGGTCCTGCAGAGTATGAACAGCTTGTCTATGAAAGAATCTCTGGATGCAGTGGCTCTATAAATACCTAGCCTTTGCTGATAATAAGGTATATCAGCTGGCAAAAGGTCCTGCAGATGACTAAAGGCTATTGAACAGTAGTTTTCCAGCCTTGTAAAATTGCTCCCCCACACCCTCTCCTCAGGAGAAGTTCACTCAGGAAAAGTCATAAATCTGGACAAAACTTGTAAGTTCCCAAGATGCAAGGTGCAAGATATAAAAACAGGGATTTAATGCCCACTTTCTCCGCATGCCATCATCCTCCAAGAGGGAAGATACAAAAGAAAGGGTGGGTGGTGTGGTGGTGGTTCCTGAAAAGCAGCAAATTCTGCAGCTACTAACTACCTAAAAAGGCTGGGAAATGCCTGGATCACATTTTTAGCATCACCCTCAACATTACCTGTGTTTTTCCTTTTCTGTGTCTTTTCTATCAAGTTGCATTTGTGAAAGAATCATGGAATATCCTGAGCTGGAAGGGACCCAAAAGGATCATAAAGTCCAACTCCTGGCCTGGCATAGGGCAATCTCAAGAATTATATCATGTGTCCAAGAGTGTTGTCCGAATGCTTTTTTGAACTCTTGTGCTGTGACCACTTCTCTGAGGTGCCAGTGCCCAACCACCCTCCCCATGAAGAACCTTTCTTAATATCCATCCTCACTGCCCCCATACTTCATGCCATTCTCTTGAATCTCATCACTTATCACCAGAGACATCAGTGCCTGCCCCTCTTCTTCCACCCACGAGGAAATTGTAACTACAATGAGATCTCAGTTGCCTCCAGGCTGAAACAGACCAAGTGACCCCAGCCACTTCTAATACAACTTGCCCTCCAGACCCTTTGCCATCTGCGTTGCCCTCCTATGGATGCTCTCTAGTCTTTATAACTTTCATATATTGTGGTGCCTAGAACTGCACACCAGTACTTGAGGTAAAAGACTAGTACAGAGAAAGACTAGGAAAGACCTACAGGGAAACCTAGGATAGCTGCAACTATTTGAAATGTATGCAGTTCTAGTTCCTTCTCCCTTTAAAGGGTTTCTATTTACCAACCTCACTAAAGAAGAATTTAGAAGATTACAACTATGAACCTCATCTAATATTGGCAATTTCCAACTCCAGCACTATAAAATATTCACTTGCACAGCCTTAATGTATATCTTATAGGTCATGTTAAACAAGAAGGTAACAGATCAATATATGAAGTCACCAGATCTCTGTCCTCTCCACAGTCAAGAAAACAGGTATGCTGTGGCTTTTTGCAGCAGAACACAACACAACACAAAAGTAACTTCGGCTAAGAGGGGTAAAAGGTCAGTGATAAAGGAGGAAATATAAGAACAGGGAACTTAGCTTCCCACCAGCCTCCAACCTCTTTCTTTTAAGCCTCTCCCAAGCCACACTTCCTTCCTTTCTTTTAGACACCAACAAGCTCATGGAGGAGATATTCATCATTAGTGCCTAATACAAGTTTTTAGCACACAGCACATTCTTTGATTAGAGGTTCTACTGATCAGCTACATATGTGAAGGAATATCTCTGTTGTATTGTTTTGAACCTGGCTCTGACTATGTAATGGCTACTTGTTAATTTTTGCCGTTGATTTTTTGCTCCTCCTCTCTCCACAATGAAGTAATATGGCAGCAATTTTCTGCTCACAGCCTGCGTGCTACAAATGCATCACTGTTAAGTCTCCCCTCCAAGTTGTCTTCTTTCCCTCAATCACTTGATTGAACACTTCAGTTCCCTAGATTTTTACTATTTGTAACAGAAAATGTCAGACACTTGTAATTCAAACATGGAAGTATAGTACTAAGAAATCCCAAAATAGACAATGAAGCATCCTCAAAAGCCCCACCACATCCAGACCAGAATGCATGACATTTTAGAAATTATGCATGCCTTTGTGCACCACTGTTCTAGATATTAGGAACAATATGATTTATCACATCCAGTAGTCAGATTTACAATTGAACTTACAGTGGTCATATTTTACAATATTTTATTATGAAGGCAAACTTTAAGCCCTGACTTTAAGGCTTATACATTTCAGGGAACATTTCAGGGGAAAAATGAAAACCCCCACATTTTTATATTAATTTACTCACATTCAACCTTTCAACTTCCCTCCTTCTTGTCATGATAATACAGTTTATTTACATGAACACCTAGGCTTCCCTAGCTCTTGCTCACAAAACTGGTGGCCAGTACAGCTCCCCCAGCCTCAAGCTCCAAGGCCTGTTGTCTTTTTATTTGCCCATGATTACACATCTCTAACCTTCACATAAAAACACTTCACACAGTTCCTTCTCACAGTTAGTACATTCACAAACCAAGCTGACTCTCAGCTCTTTTGCTCTTGAATCTTGAATCTTGAATCAAGTGTTGTATCCCCTACTACTCAAATAATAATGGAAGTCCCTTCCAGTACCAAGTTTCAAACCTTTTTTCCAGAACTGTCAGTCTCCTGCCTAATCCTGCCGCGAACACCTTTAGCATTTTATCTCCAGAGATAAATCAAGGGAGTTCTATTCCTCAGAGTCTGATCTTTAAGAAAGAGATGTTACATTTATAGATCATTTTAGAGGATATAATTATATAAGCACAATTTAATAATTATGAGTCATTGTGGATATGGAAAGAGTAAATCATGTTAAAGAAATCTGGTTACTTTTAAAAATGAAAAATGTTATTAGTCTAGATAAACCAAGAGTTCTGACTTAGCTAGGGTCTTAAAAAGGTTCAGAGGAAAGTCAAAATGATGGATCATTGTTATCATTAAGAAAGCTTTGTTGTGGATGGAGTAAATCTTTCTTAAAACTTTTCTCCCAATATCAAGCCCTTGTGATACAGGATTCATCTGAAAGTCTGTATCCTGAAGTCTGACTCTTTCCCATCCTTGATGGGTTTGGGTTTTTTTAGGGCATCTGCTCTTCCTCTAAGACTGTAATAAGTTCAGTTGACTCCAGATCTGATGCAGTTGCCTGCCTTCAGGTTTGAGCAGTACCAAGATATCATTTACTACCCAGGAAAACAGGGGATTGGATGGAAAATGGAAAGACAGCTGCTGAGAAGTCTCACAGGATTGTAGATTAATACCAGCAGATTTTCATATTTTATTCAATGGTCTACCTAAAGCTGTACTAAGTCAGATCATTAAATTTGCAGATGATGCTAAAATAAGCAGAATATTCAAGACTCAGAGGGATGCAAGAATAATCCTGGCATTAACAAAATGGGCTTAGAGGTGAGATAAGAAATTAAATAAGTATTAATTTAATGTAATGAAAATTGACACACTTCAGTAAAAATAATGTTCAGGACACATGCTGAGACACAACTTAAATTATACTAAGGTAATTAACATGTAAAGAGAGAGAAAGTTATGAGCTACTCTTGCATTGCAATTCATAGTTTTAAATTCTAAGAAGACATGACCCCTGTCCTAAAGAGATAACAGATTGGCACAGACAAAATAACATGCTATCATTTAATACAGTAAGAAAGAGTGTCTGCCAGCACAGCCTAGAAAAGAGGAGAGGCCTCTGAACCTGCTAGTCACTAAGATGGCTCAGAAGAGAGACTGTGATGACCATCACCACATTTGACTTTTGCTATTTTCTTCTCTACAAATTTGCATCTGACTAGAGGCTATGTCAAAGCTACACAAAACATTTTAAGAAAGGAGTCCTCAGGTATGAAAACAGAAATGTTGTATTACATTTTATCTGAATAATAGTCAAGAAAATTAAATGCCTGTTTCTAAGAGGAGGCAAAAACACCCCAGCTGGCAAATAAAAAAAAAAAAACCAAAATCCCAGCTGCTAAAAGTAGGCCTTTAACTCTCCTGCTAAAGGAAAAAGGTCTGAGAATAAATCAAGCAGAAAGTGAGCAAGATGCAGAGGAAAGAGCAAAAAATGAAAAAAAAACCCAACCAAACAAACACCAAAATAAAGAATATAATAAAACAAACCTGCAGGCAAGCTGAAGACAAAGATCCTTTGCCTTAGTCCCAGCAGAAGAAAAGCAGCCCCAAAAATATCACAAGAAGCAGCAAAATACTTCTTAAGTATATAGCAAAAAGACTGTAAAAGCCAAAGTTGTTCTTTATTAATACTACTATAAGAGCTTGTCATAACACATACCTCCAGAGTGGAATACCCCTTTTCATTATACTAGTGAAAAGTCTGATGAAGATTGAAAAAACTCCTCATCACAATTTCCCCACTGGACTATCTATACTAAGGGCAGCACAGCCCCCTGCTGTACTTGGTTTAGCCAAATTTCCCCGCCTAGTCTATTAACAGCCCCAATTAACTAAAAGCATCTAAAAACATGTAGAGACTTAGTTAGACCTATTGTTTGTTACAATTTGAAGAGCAAAATTTCAAGGAAAAATAACAGCAGTGTTAACAGAAGGAAACTGCCAAGGTCATTTGATTCATTTATGTAGGAGCTTAGCAACAAAAGAGAGCTGTGAAATACTGTAATAGCAATAAACCAATGGATTAACACAGCATCAAGCAACATCTTGAAGGAGATCAAAGTAGTAAACAAAATGAAATGCAGTGACAAGAATGAAATAGGGGTGTTCAGTTTTTACCAGTATGAAAGACCGAATGAATTGCAAAGGACCCACATCTTACAATATTAACAACAGGAGGGGGAAAGATGCTATCTTCACCTCAGTTAAAAAGAACTGAAATAAATTTCTATTCCTTCTTTAATGAAATATTTTGGTGTCTTTCCTAAATAAAGGATGAGAACTCTGATTTTTATAAACAATGTTATCCTAAAATATTTAAACAAAAAGTAGAACAGTTACAGGACATAATGAAGTAGTATTTAAGATTCCCAGAAAACAAAATAATTCATCTAGGATACACTGCAGGGTAAAAAAACCAAAACCAACAAAAACCAGTGACTCATACTGGTAAGCAAGCACTCTATTTTTCTGATTTAAGTTTAGAACATATAGTTTGATAAGTTTGTGAAAGAATTACAGTAAGTGTATCTATATCAATCAAGTCAGAGGATATATAAAATATACTGTATGAGGAAACATTGCTCCACACAAATAAAGGGCACAGTCTGTGATATAAACAGAATAAAATCTGTTAAAATACAATGAATTCTGATTAGTAAAGATAAAACCTCATTTAAATATAAACTTACTGGATACCAAATTCGTTGTGAATGAAGAGCATGCTAGGTGTCAGGATGATGGAATCACACTCTGCAAATACGAGTGCATCTTCTGTTAGTCACATCACCTTGCTGCAAGCACCAAATTACATCTGCAAAATATTTTATCTTGAACACATCTTCTGTTAAATATCAAAGATATTCACCATAAATAAGAATATATGCAAATGATGATATTAAAATTCTAATTTAGCAATAGTATTTCCTATGCAAATCTCTGTAATGCCTCAAATACAATAACAAATATATGGAAGTACTTCTTAATAGCAAATGCCAACATTGTGGGTTCAATCCCTGTACGGGCCATTCATATTCAAGAACTGGACTCCACGATCCTTGTGGGTCACTTCTAACTCAGAATATTCTGCAACTCATCTGTGATTCAGTTACTACAGAAGGTGGAAGACACCCAAAAGCTGAAATCTTTATTTCCCTCTACGTTTGGATTTTTGGCTCCTCTAGCAGTCTCCCTCACCCCATCAAGTCACTCCCCGACAAGGTCGAGCCTTCAAGGTGTCTGCACTTAATGACACCCAATCTCGGTGAGTTTTTACTTAGTTGAATAATTCTGCTCTTCTGCTTGCAAGAGATGACAAGAAAGGAACTGTCTACTTCACTTCTTTCTCTCACTTTATACCATAAGAATGCACGTATTACTCTGTTTAGGACAGGAAGGGAAAGGAACTTTGATACGACAATCTGCTACTGATAACTCCTACCGGCCACGTTAGGATGCCATCCCAATATATCTACTTTCAAATTTTTATTCTAAATTTATTGAAAATTATTTTTCCCATTGTATCTTAAGGCTTCCTTGCCAATTAGTTTACCAGCTTCTGTTGGTAGCCCCTGAGGATTCACAGGTTATATGAAAATTGACTTTTTATTCTCTCAGGTTCTGCTTTTGTGTTTTGACTATCTGCTGGCAAGAACTTTCCACTCCTTCCCTCACTATGACAGGTGATTATGCCAGTCTGAAAGCAGTATTTTGTTCTCCATCTGAACAAGGGGAATTCCCTGTTAATTCCAGCTACCATGCAATCTACAGACAGCCGGGAAAAGCATTAGCTCTTGGTTTATTTCTTATAAAGATGACTCCTTTTCCAGTCATCTTTAATAGCCTTTTTCACCTGATTTGACACATAAGTGACTGAAACTGTATCTAATATTGTGGTAATATGGAAATGGTCTCATCTGCATCTTGCAAAAATAGCATTAAGCCTTTCCCCTCTTAAAAAGGAATTTCTCATTGCACACCACCTCCTTTCTCAATCCTTTAGAGACCCCAGGAACTGACTGGCAAACCCAGCTATTCCTTCTCAATTACACTTAGTCACTTGTGCTTTGAGTTAGCAGCAGATTTTTGCTATTAGCCTTTCAGTGAATGACATTGCTGTTCACATTACTAGAGTTCATTAAATTTCTGTTATTCTATTTATTTAAGATTATACTATATCCAGATCTGTCTGTCCCGATGTCTTTCAGCTTTATCAGCTAGTTTTCATTTCTGCACTCAAACATTCTGTGCCAAGGTAATTAGAGAAAAGTTAAATAATAATAACCCCAAGACTGCATCTCTAAGAGTCTAATATTAACTCCCACGGTGTTTTTTATCAGCTTTGTCCAGGAAAATTAGAACAGGTGAACTGCATGAGTCCAGAATTTCCCTTTTACCTAATTACTTAGGGAAAGTATATGATTTTTGAGTTGAATAGCCCATGAAAGATTTTTTTAAAATTATCCCATAAATTCAAGTCTTTTTGAACTCCAAAACCATTTTTTGCAGTAATAATATTCTACAGTTGTAAAGTTCACAGTTTAATTATATGGTAGGTGAACTCCATTTTCTTTTGAACCTAACATCCTATAACTTCATTTGATGTTAGTAAATTTTTCAATATTAAAGGAAGTTAATAAGCATCCCTTTCTACGTTTGATTTTATAAAACACAATCATATTCCTTTTATTGAGGGCAAAAAGACCAACTGTATTTAGTCATCCATTTTTTCTGGTTTTTTACGTACTTTAATATTACTGCATTTATCACAAATTCTCTCAAACTTTGCAATAATTGTTAAATTAATGATAAATAATATAATATACTGTTCTTGTCTAAAAAGAATCACTCACCCATGAAGAAATGGCAGCAATTTAAGCTGAAATTACCTCGCTTTTGTTAACCACGCTGCATTTTACTGTTTTTCCTATTTACCTGAGCACTTAGAAGTTCTCTTCTTAAACACTTATGAATTCTGCTAAGGTCAGATTAATGAGCATCAAATTACTTTAATTTTTTTTCTCCTTTTATCTAATAGAATTGCAGTATCTGTTGTTCTCCAGGGATGAAAGCATCCTTATTATTTCATTATTCTGGAACACTAAATAATGGGTGCCCAAAGCTGAACTCATTAAGCTTACCTAGTTTTGTTTCCAAGAGTTATTTTCTTTTTATATATTCAAACTCATGAATTGTCCTCATTTTGCATTCATGTTCTATGACTTCCTCCTAATTTAAAAACTGAAACAGGGCATTCATTTGGATATGTAGACATACTTCTTAAATTTATTTGTCCATTCCTTTTACAGCTTCTAAGCTCAATGTTTTGTAGCTCTCAATTGATCTTTACTAGTCTAAAGCTTCCTTTGGAACTAGGTAAAGTTTTCTTTGCTGATGAGTTCTTTTTTTTCAGTTCTTTCAGATTTACTCCTGGTATATTTATAACACAATTATTCATTTAGTTACATCGAGAGTTTTCCCAGCGTATTTATGTTCTTTATTCGTTTTATATTAATAATAATTAGTTTTATCTTTGTAGAAGCTGTTTAGGTGTCATTGGGAGGATCACTCCTTCAAAGCAGTGTGTTTCTACTAGCTTGCATCACCATGGATCTACCTGAACTAGCATGCTACCCCCATAGGCTGAACAGTGGTGAAAGTGATGTAGCAGGCACTCAAGTGGCTCTGCACAGAGCTGTGCTCTGTCACAGCTGAGATGAAGGTGGATTTTAATAAGACAGGACAGGCTTAGCCAGGATGTCTCTGTTCTGTGTTCTCAGTACACAGTGTTCCAAGGAGCTTATCAGCATAGCACTGTGCAAATCAGGCTGGAGCCTTTCTGAGCTTAATGGACCCAATTGCATGATAGAAGAGCAGAGGTCTAAATACTTTTTAGAGTCTGGTTGAGAACAGTCAGGTATATTAGAAGCTCCTGGCCATACCAGAAAATAGATACAAATACATATATAAAATTCCCTTGTGATATCCCTATCCTTCCGTTTCTTGTGATCTTATCTACTAACTACCCAGCAGAGATGTTAGTGAGTTTTACTCATTTAAACTAAATCAATTTCTCCCAGAATATCTATCTTGAAGCTTAGAAAATGGAACTTTATGCTTCTAGTATTCACTCATATTCATTTCTGCAACTAATCATCTTGAAAGCAGTGTTCAGCAGAGAGAAGTGACTCTGCAGTGCTTGCTCACCTGAACTATGCCATGAAAATTGTCCATAAAAGTGAAACAGACACAGTACCAAACCAGGATTATTTTTATGTAGTGATATTTGCACAGGAAAGTCACAATATGCTAACTAAACTACTTAATTACTTCCCATTTTATTCTTTTACAGACAATCTGGAACTACCAGAGTGCATGATAGAATTCCTCTTGAATAAATAAAAGGTTGATTAATTTGGATATATTTTCATTATAAAAAGTGTCTTTACAACACCATTAATGTTTCATTTCTCCCGCAGGCTCTGTAAAGACTGAGTAAGAATCAAGAACATACCACTGGCTGTAAAAATTGAACATTTCTCACTCAATAGCAGGAGAAATGGATAAGTAATTTACATGGAAAGAATAACTGCATTATAATTTATTTTATGTGGTATACTCTGGGGTTTATGCACAGAAATCTGCAAATCAAGCAGTCCAGAAAACAGTAAAGTAATTTGAGGCTTTGTCAAGTAGTTTTGCACTAAGATTGTTGAAATCAATTACATTTGCTATTCTATGATCATACTTCACCTTTTCATTTCATAGTAAGTCCCCTGTCTGACTAGTTCCCTGACTGATGTGTGGCTTTTTTACCATAACAGAGTTAATAGGATATAGCCATGTTGCTACTGGAGAAGACATACCAAAATAAATAAAAGCAAAACCAAAATTTAATATACATGAAACAATATCAAGAAGCACAGTCCCATTTAAACATTTTGGTTTCCTGAGAAAATAAGTTTTCTTTAAAAATCAGAATTAACTGAAATCCTACAAAATTTATAATCTGAGGCAAGGAGGAAACCTCCTGATTCTTTTACAGGGAATTCATTATCATATTTTTGTAGAAAAGAAGAAGGCAGGAAAAAGCCCCAAAGTCACAACTTCTAGCAAATGAAAATGAAACTTTCATATAAAGATATTCATCATGACCCAGATGTGGTCATGATGAAGAGAGGTGGCTTGAGGAAAATCTGCATTTCTTCAGTGTGCATTAAGGGATTCTGAGAGTTCTCAGGAGAATAAGGAATAAACAGAAAGGAAAGGTCCTGAAAATGTCCTGAGGACTTCCCACAGCACAATCTCTTTGCACATTTCATATCTCCTAATTTCTCTTAGAGATTTTGTGAGGTAAAATTACTCAATACTGCTTACTCTTGACACAAGGGACTGATTGCTAGAGCTATTTCACAGTTCATATATATTTGAAAAAATGTAAATACATTGGGTAATTTAGTGCAACATAAATCCACTGGCCACACTTACTAATTGTTTATCAGCCTTACAATTCTGGAAAAGTCTAGGACCCTTGTTGTAAGCTCTAAACAGACACAAGCCATATTCTCAGTATAATCCATGAAGATGGCTTTCTTACTCAAAGCAAATTTAATTTCATTCCAAATACTCTGGATGGCTGTGCCCCTTTGACAGCAGAGACATCAGACATCATTGCTCATGAGGAAGGTTTGCCAGGTCTCTGTTACTGTACCTACTCTGTTAGATTTGGTTCTGTTAATACTTGTCAAAGCCTTGTCTGTATCTACAGAGAATTCTATCAAATATTGCATTTGTTTCACTTTGAGGTTACAACTTTAGTTGATGGGTTCATTCTAAACAAACTTCAGACAGCTGGGGAAGTATCTAAGTTCACCCATCAAAAAAGAGAAAGGCACATTTTTCTTCCTGAATCTGATTTGAACTGCTGCTACTCTTTTTTTTTTTTTTTTTTTTTAATCAGTATTTTCATTCTTGTGTATGTTTTGGTACAGCTATATATCTGCTTTTGTTTGAACTGAAAATTTTGTTGTCCAACAGTTTTGCTTTTACTAATATACATTTGGATTTTTTTCCCCAAATATTATTCTTCAAAGCTCCAATAGATGTCACTATCAAAATATAAAAGAGAGCTGGTTGAGTAATGCAGTCAAAGAGAAACAGCAGGGAAGCCTCACTTGCTGGACTGCTTCAAATCCCGGCATGAGAGCACAACTCATTAAGCTAGACATCCAAGAGAGCAGCTGCCAGCCACAGAGTGCATGTCTTTTCATTCTTTAAACCCTCACCGTTAGATCAAAAATATCTAATAGTTTCACTGAACATGAAAGTAACACTGAACCTACTGGGTGTTTGGGCTAATAAGCAGTTTCCTGTTAGGTTTTTGCTCTCTGCCCATTCAACTTCAAAAAAATGACCTATCCTTTCTTTAGTCCACTTCGCACATTACTGTGCTGTGTTTTACAAATGCTCATTTTTCCTGTTGGTTTGGATCACATCTGGAGTAAGTCTGCTGTGAAGCTTTACTACTGCTTTTGGAAGGACATGTCAAAACATGACAGCACTGCTTGAAATGGATAAGTAAAGCTTGTAAGTAAAATGATTTCAGAGCTATTTGCCCATACTACAAAAATCTAAGCTTTTGTACTGACCAAGAAGATACTTATGCTCTTTTATCTAACCATTAAGTTTTTGGGAAAAAAACCCCACATGCTTTCTGTATGAATATTGAATCATTTGTTGTCCTGAACAATCTCTTTATTTTACTGCTTGAAAGAGGAGAAACTCTATACCTCTACTATATGATGTTGAGATGAGTCTACTAGCTCTTCTGCCTTGGAAAACTATCTCCTTTAAAAATTAAAACAGATTATTTATTTATTTTTAAATAAATAAAAAATGTGTAGCCCCTAATTCTTGGGAACACACCTGGGAATGGGAAGCCTTCATCTTTAAAAAACCTTGTGGCTTTTTCTATAAATCTCTGTAAGCTTGTGTGGCGAATGCCATTTTGAACAAATAGTAAAGTGTTTTCACTGGTGCAAGTTTGTCAAGTTTGTCCTTGCATCAGGACCCATCCCCAAACTAAAACGTACCACAAGATGTCAGTGCAAACAATTCCAGTATTGGTGACTCCACATGATTTCCTTGTGAACCTTATTCCAGCTTGAAGTTATTCTGAGCAACAAATATGCCCAAAAAGTTTCTAGTCTATTTACAGGCAAATAGCTAAAAGATGACAGAGAAGAATTGAATAATTTGGTGCAGGATGACCTGTCCAGCCTAGATCCCCACTGTTTGTATAGGAAGTCTTCTTGCTTTGTCTAGAACCCCAGCCCTGTGTATTAATTTGAAGATGCAGACACCTGAACAGTTCTGCTAAAGAGAAGTCTGTGGCTACAGTCTAGAGAACCTTTGTGTTAGAATGCAACTGTCTTTGTAAAAAAATTACGCCTGAAGCTACAGAATTTGCAATATGCTACTGCACTTACCTTTTGAACCATGTTTTAAAACAATTTGGCTGAGCCACAGTTTAATGAGCTTAGGATGTGAGGGAATTCAGTGAGACAAAAAGAAAAAACAACCAAACACAAAGGTCAGCACCACTACCCAATTTATCTCAGCCAAAGATCAGGCTCTTTTTAGTGAAACACTGTAGGGATAAGACCAAGCTATTGCTTCTCTCTCATCTGCCTATTTTCATATTTTTTTACTCCAAGACCAGCTTTGATTTGGGATGATGGGAACCTCCAAAAGGTATAAGCATTGGGGTATGCTGGAGACCACCAAGTATGAGTGCATACTCTATGGGTTGCAGGTTTCCTCCCACTAGAAATGACATGACCTGAGTACATATAATCTAAAATTAGCTCTCAGGGAACACAGCAAGTGCCTTTTCCATTTGCTTTTTACCTGCTGTTTCTCGTGAGAAGGAATTATTCTTTCACCTCTTATTAATCTTCTCTGATGTGCTACTGACAGCAGGAAATTTATCTATGAGACTCTCTTCACGTTATACTCAGTTCATTAGAGAAAAGTAGATTCCAGGTACTCACACATGGTGTCTAAACTTGAGTGACCACCTCCAGAGATTCTGTAAAACTGGAAGAGAGAAAGCAGGTTTAAACTGTACAGCATCCCTCTTGACTCTTAAAACAATCTTCCATAGGCAACACATTCATAGGGATGGTACTAAGGTCCTCAGCCTAGCTGGTTTTCCCCATTAGTGTGCCTTCCCTGTAGGAGGTGTAAAAAAGGTACTGAGACCTTTCATAGAATCCAGGTGAAGCAAAGCTAAAAGCAGCATTCTCCAACAGCAATTGTCATAGGACAGAAAATCATTAACAGGATTATAATAATCAGAATTTCTCAAACATCTGGAGTACAGAATTTTACCTGGCCTATAGTGGTGAAGGGCCTTGAGGGGAAGCTGTGTGAGGAGCAGCTGAGGTCACTTGGTCTGTTCAGCCTGGAGGAGACTGAGAGGAGACCTCACTGCAGTTACAATTTCCTTGTGAGGGGAAGACCAGGGACAGGCACTGATCTCTTCTGTTTGGTGACCAGGGACAGGCCCCAAGGGAATGGCCTGAAGCTTTGCCAGGGAAGGTTTGGTTTGTATATAAGAAAAAGTTTCTTTGCCCAGAAGGTGGCTGGGCACTGGAACAGCCTCCCCAGGGAAGTGGTCACATCACCAGCCTAACAAAGCTTCCAGAAGCGTTTGGACAATACCCTTGGGCAAATTTTGTGACCTTGCAGGGCCAGGAGCTGTCTCTGATGATCCTTGTGAATCCCTTCCAATTGAGCATATTCTGTGGGTCTGTTATTCCATACTTGCTATAGAAATAGAGAAAATAAAATGTCAAGTTCACAATAATCACAGCCATGAAAGGCTGAAAATTTTAGCAGGATTTTTAATGCACAGTTAAAAAAAATAACATATCTTCTCCAGACAAGCAAGTAAGTAACAGATACCTTGAAAAAACAATATTTTTCAACATAATTTTAGCTCACTTCTCCTAAGAAGCTGTTTCCTAAGTGAACCAAATGTAAAAACAAAGTGATGTAGTGTTATTATTTTGCACCTTTTTAACCTTACTGTCTGCTGAATAGCTAGTAAAAACATGGAGGTTATGACTGCAGGTACCCAGAAATTACTGCAGAAGTTACCTTCTGGAAAACACAAATCTTCATCTACATATCCCATTCTGTCAGAATTCAGACATAAATCTCTACATCTTATAAACCAAATGCATATCTGCTAACCAGACAAGCTCAAGGACTCAGGCACTATTAATTCTGTTTCCCTGAGATCTCCTCAACAGGAAAATGGACCTTATAGTTGAATATTTTCCACAGAGTATATTTAGACTACATAACTACATTTTCTGTAAGTTCCAGAAATTCTTCCAGAAAAAACAAAAACATCCCAGTGCACATTTTTAGGCAAATTTGACTGAGCTCAGACTGCAACAGAACTTAAAAAGGTGAATTGCCTTTACATATATTAATAGCATATTGATTAATATTTTATAACCCTTTTTACCACTTATCAGTCATCACTACTGTTTCCCTCTAAAATCTGACTAGAAGACATCTCTGATAAGTAAGTTCTTCAACGTACTTACAAAAATTAACTTCATAGTTACTACTCTGTGTTACACTGCCTACACTTTATTGTTTGTGAAATACTATCTAGAGGAAATATTACCTGAACTTTTTTCATTCTAAAAATTCAAAAGAAAGAATTTTTCTTTTAAAATACTGGACTTCAGCATCCACTAAGCAAAAGTGGTTTCTGATGGCGATTCACAATCCTTGTATACAACGCTCTACATTCATGCTACTAGAAGAGTAGCACAATTACAGTGGAAATGTACTAAATTACCCTCTTTAGTGGATGTATTTATCACAGCTACAAAGTCTAGTGGCCTATCTTGCTTAATTTCATTATCTTGCATATAAATGCAAGAGAATCTGACAGGACCATGAAGACTTGTATTGTGAATATATGTCAAGTCCTCCAATGCACCAGCATACCATTTCATCCTCTTTGTTCAAATATTATTAGAAAAATCCCTGATATGCAGGAGAAGACCCATTTGCTTTACACTTATCCAAGGCACAGTGTAACAGAGAAATTCCTAAACAGGAAAAGCCCGAAGAATAATAACAATAACCATCACCACAAACAGGCCACAGGAACTCTTTGTGGACCATCTCCTCTGTCATATCTGTTCTTACTAAAATTCCATTTTGAATGACAGTGACTTTGAGCTGTTCACTGTTTCACAGTGACTCCTGTGCCAAGCTGTTACAAGCTTGTAATTGTGATAGGCTTGTAACTGCCCCTGTGCCAGGGCACAGCCCCCTGGCCACCCCAGCAGAGGCTGCTATAACCTGTACTCCTTTCTTGCTCTGCAACTTTTGCTGCCCAAGTCCATCTATGCTTCTCTGCCTGGAAATGCTGAGGAAAGGAGACTGCTCACCTCACCTTGATTAGGCTGCTTGACACGGTACAATGCCCTCTGCAAATGCTCAGATGTCTCTCAGCCATACTCAGAGGTGAATTATTGCAGGTAGCATCTTAAGAGCTGGTTGAGTCCTCGGGAAAAATACCACAGGTTTCCATGAAGAGGTGCAAGGAGGAAGACATTAGTAGAACACAGCAAGTTTCCATGATCCTATAACACCTAGAACTATGCTAGCTAAATTCCAACTCTACCACCAGGCTTTCTTGAAAGGAGAAAAGCTGGGGAAAACAATACTGAAGAATAGTTCTCCTGTAGAACTAATCATTGATAATTGTTCTTCATTAATAAGGCCATTTACACACATACTACAGTCCAATTATCAGGCATAACTAACCATAATAAACTATAGGCATGAGACACTCACAGATTTTCTCATGAATAACAGGAATATTGTTAGCAAAGAAAAAAATGTATTCAAGTATATATCTTACTATTGGCCATGAAGTCATGAAGACATTACTTACAGCTATATTTCAGATACAGTAATTAATATATAAAATAAATCCAAAGGTGATCTGACCTTCAATGACAGACTTTGTTCTCAGAATCTCGGAAACTTGCCTTTAATTACCTTTAATTTCTTTCACCAATCCCTTGTCTGTTTCCTCTGTTAGATATCACTGTGAAATCTAGTTTATGGTCATGGAGAGAAAACTGGGAATACTTGAGGTTTTACAAAAATAAGTACATTGGTACATACCTTCACTGCTGCAGTATATAACACTTTACCTTCCCTCAAAGTTGGCTTTTCTTGTTTTTTTTTTTTTTTTCACTGTGATTAAAAGAAGAGCAAAAATAAAATCTTTGCTTTCAGAATGATTAAAGGTAGTGAGTCAGCCATGAGTCATGAGCGGAGAGAAGGTAAAGGGCTGTTGGATCTGAAATCACAAATGCTGCTACGTGAGGCAAAAGAGTAATGCCATTATCTTCAAATAATAGGCTCATGACCTCAATGCAGACAGACAGCAGCAAAAAACATGATCACACTCAGTAAGTTAATAAGCTATTTTTTGATCTAAAAATTGTAGTTCAACTGTCTTACCGTATTCTTTTCTGGCAAGCATCTATAATTGTAATTTATGTGCTGGTAAGTACTTACATTCAAGGTTTGTGGAAAAACGTAAGTAGCAGAAAATACCATAAATTCCACAGTGTTTAAAATGTTCCATGATTTTCCTTATTAATTTAATCTCTTTTTAATCAAACATTGCTATTACTGGGCTGTCTGTCTGCCACATTAAAATCAGCAGGTTAGAAAATGATCCACAAAAACTGTAGTGGTACATCCTGGAGCAAAGAGTGACAGCTAAAGCATGGTGCTAAAGGAACAAAAACTAACTACAAGGAATTAATAACAAGGAACCAGGAGAGGGAGTAGAAACTGGGAAAAGGACAGTGCCATGTTACTGGAATGCAAATAGAAAATGAATCATTAGAGGAAACCAGGCAAATACATGGGGAATAAATGTAACAGTAACATGTATGAGCAGTGTATTGTGTTTTTGGAATATTAGAAGATATCAGTCTGTTGACTGATAGGAAGAGTAAAGAGAGTAGGCACCTTTACATAAGTATTGGCTCTCATCAAATAAAAAAAAAAATTAAAAAATATAAAGTAAAACAAAATAATAAAGTTAAATATTTGTGGATATGGAATATACCACTATGTACCTCCACACATAACAAACCTAAGGCAAGAACGGAGAGGATATTTTACAAAGATGAATAAGCACTAGAGAGAGAAAGAGAAAAATAGGGAGAAAGAATAAAGGAGGAAGCAGTAAAAATATAGCAAGGGGTGGGGTGGAGAGAATTCATTTTGTATCACTTTTCTGTGCCAAACCATAAACACAAGGACACTCAGCAGTTCATTCTTACTCAATGTTTCCACATCTTTCTGCTGTTTTCCATAGGTGGGGCAAAAAAGACAAAGAACGGAGCCAAGCTTTCCATTGGCCTTGATATTAATATGGAAGTGCTTCTCCAGCATGTGAGACATCTCATTTTTACTTTATGTCATGGTTTGTACCTGAGTTTCAAATGTGGCATTTTAATACTTGCTTTCTCTGTAGGAAGAGAAAATCCTGAAGTCCGCAACATCTCTTGTTTGCTTTGCCCTATCTGCTGGGGCTGGAAGGCAACAGGGCAGCAGGGTGAGACCTGTGTGTGCTGAGAGTTACTGAGGGTCAGGGCCCCTCAGAGAGCCGGCCTGTGGCCTGCTTTGTTTGAATTCCAAACTGAATTGCTGGTCACGCACCAGCAGGGAACCAGGAAACCCAGCAAAATTCTGCCTCATAGGCACTGTGCGTGCCTGTGTCAGAAACAGAGGTTTTATGGAAAAAGGGTAGACCAAGAATAGTTTTTTTCCCATTTAGCATTAGCAATCCCAAGTGCTTACAATCCATGAGTCAAGCCTCATGTAATTGCTAGGGTGTTTTAAAAGGGAAAATGCTTTATAATATTACCGATTAAAATCTTGTTTGCCTTTTAGATTTTGAACTTTCTATAGGTCTTGTTTTCAGCAGGCAAAAACACTTCCTTATTCACACAATTTCAGGAGCCTAAGTTTTAAGAAAAACTTCAACTAAGGGCGACATAGTTTACATAATAGGCAATGCTTTGAGTATTCTCTGAGAGTTGCTATTGTTCTTGATGAACTACATTGCTAAGACTTGGCTTTGTTTTTTTTTTTTTTTCACAAATCAAAGAGCAAATAAGAAAAAATCCAAACAATTCTTACCTTTAGTGCCATGAGTTTAGTAGTATCTTATCATAATGCATAAATTCCTGAAAACTCACAGACATTTGCCTGTAAAAAGTCTTAAAATGTCTGATCAACTACCTCCCTTAGGTAACAGTTTAAGTAATGATGTCCTTAATCCCACAAATCTGAGAGAAAACTGAAGACAACAAAGACAAGAGAAAGTGCCCTGGGTCCTTTATATCTGGCAAGTATAGGTTACAGCTTTAACTGTCAGCATTTATCCAACAAAGTGCTTTGATTTTATTATATCAGAAAGGATACAATGTTAGCCACACGCAGGAATAAGCAACTGTGCAACTCGGTTACTTTTAATCAATGCACCTCACCAAAGCTTGAGTGGCAGTAAATATTGCATCATTTTTGTTTTCATACAGGGAATGCTCTGCCCTGATCCTGAGGTCAGGAAGTTTTTTGGTGACTTGAATGGTGCAGGGTCAGGTCTCAAGGGACACAGGATTCAGCTGCTTACTTCTGGGCTTTCAGTAACTTGATATTGCTGTGTACACAGTCCAGGAAAGGACATGTGCAGGGATGTGACATTACAACAGCTGGTAGGAGCAGGGGAGTCGCTTTTTAATAGTCTTGATGAAAAAAAGTTCTGTTTATCCACATTTTTCTCCTAAGGTGTATCACTGGGGAGTTTAATAACAAAAATACCAAAAGGAAGTCTTACGCAATAGTGCAAATTACAAATGTTATTTACAATGTTTCACACTTGGACATGTGATGCTAGGCTGTTAGTCTCTAGAACATTTTTCTTTCTAGAGACTTAAAAGAGTGGCTTACCAAAACAAAGATAGTTACATAATATCTATTAGTTCTGCATCAAAATTTGGTTCACTACCGTCCTCACACAATTCACGTTATTTCACTTGATCCCATACGATTGTTCAAACCACACAACATGGTCAAATTCTAAAGAAATAAGTAATGGAATAATAAAAAAACTGAGGGGAGAAGGCTGGCTTTTCAAAATATCATGCTAGCAATGACCGTTGTTTGCAGTTTGCATTAAATTAACTGCATGATACATATTAAGTGCACATAATTCAATTCAGTGGCCAATTAGTCTCCAAAGTTTCCCACTTACTCCCACCCAGACAGCTTTTGTATGATTATTTCGCTCTTTACAGTGGATATAAAGACAGCATAAACTAGATCCAGTAGTGGCGTTGGGTGCCCAAAATATGATTTAATTTATATTTCAAAAAATTTGTGACAAGCAAGTTGAAAGGGATATAGTTACTTACCACATAGCCACTGAAAGAATGGTGCAAAGGTGTTTCTAAGAGCTTGTCCCCGAAATTCTCTCCAGGAATGGCAAATCCTAGCTTTCAATTTTGTAGCCAAATGATTGCTTATACATACCCCGGTGATGCTATTGTAAAGCACATGAGTCTGGGACACCACCATGAGTCAAGCCTTCAGGCAAAGCAGCTGTTCTCAGACCCTACTGATCAGTATGCAACAGCAGAATGTTGTTCCCCTCCTGCACCTTGCTTTCAAACCATGTACACATAATGGCAAGTCCCTGGAAGCAGAAAATCTGGAAAAGCAGAAGTTTGTTTGGCCTCTGCTTTAAAGACTAGGTTGTCCTCATCAGACATATTTTATACTTGCCCTTGAAATCACATTCATTTCCTCTTGACATTCATGTCAAGACATAACACGTGACATTCATTAGGACACTTTCAAAATTCCTTTAATTTTACTTAATTCTTCATTGTTGCCCCTCCAAAACTGCCAATTTTCAAATGCAGAAAATGTTAAATTTTTGTCCTGTTCCTGTCCCTTTGAAGGATGTATCTTGATAAGGAAACTGACTTTCAACATGATTCTTCATTATGTCATATTAAACTGACCATGTCACCATCACCAGTTTGGAAAATATAGGTGCACTAACTCACAGGGCCACATAAAAAGTTTGTACTTCTGGAATCAGATTCTGTTACTTATTAAATGATGTATTAAATAACCTATCATTAAGGTTCCTTGCAATCCAAGAATTTAGATAATTCTATTTTACAATTAAGATGATACTATCACTAGACATTGCAACAATTTTATATAAATAACATTACTGTGTTTCTGAAAATTTATTGGAAACATCCCATTCCATAGACAGTGGCATCTGTTACAGCTAGAGACTGAAAATATGGCTTAATTAAAAGTAGGCTATCTAAATCTGAGATGTCTACTAGACTCTCATTAACATCTTAAAGGAAAATGAAATGGGTAGAAAAACAGAACACAAACTCATTTTTAAATCCAGGTATTATTACTAGTTTGAAGCATCTAAGACAGACTCCGTTTTTTAGCTACTTGACTTTAATCACTTCTAAAAGGCTTGGAGCCAAAAAAAAAGTTGGATGAGTGTGAGGAAAGAAAAACAACCCAGATCCAGTATTTTTGCCAGTCCTGCTGTTTGGAGACTCCCTCTACCATTTGTATTTAATTTTTCTATCTTAGTACACACCATCTTTCCAACAGCTTCTGAAAGACAAGACGTGCATCTCCCCTGACATCACTCAGCAGGAAATTACCAGAAATAAAGGGCTCGGCCTTGCAAATATTTTGTCACGTGAGTGTCAGTGGGATACCCACATGTAAATCCTGGTTTGATCACTATCTAAAGCTGGCAATGCAGGTGTATTCCTTAAATAACAGCCTAAACTGCATGCCTGCATTATGCAACACATACATCAGCCAATTTTACTGAAGATGTTTCAACTCATACTAGGCTGAGTTATTTTATCACGTTGTTTTTAATCATTTTCTTGCCTCAACTACTCATCCTCATGTAGCTGTATGTTATGAACACTGAATTGGGCATGACATGGAGATTCTGGTGTAATTCAATCATTACAGAAAAAATGACATTCACATATGTTTATGCTTAGCCTCAATAAGAAGACAGTCAATCACTTTATACCAGGTTACATCAGATATAATTTTAATTATTCCTCTTGTGGAAAATACTTTTCACATATTATTACTAACAAAATCATTGCAAAAATGAAATCAGTTTTACCCAGTTTCTAAGAATTTGTAATGCTATGAAAGTAAAAATCTATGCTGATGATCAAATGAATGAACATTTGATTTAAATTGGGAAGAAATTAATTATTTCTTTAAAAAATCAAATAAAATAGATATACAAATCTCTTGTATCATAAGTGAACTGATTGCAATTCAGCATGATTCGTGGTTGATTAATTCCAAGGAACTTAGAAGGTTATTCTAAAGTGCTGTTTCCGTATTTAAGGTGATGTTAGATCTGCTCTTTCAGTGGTGTTTATCTTTGAATGCAGTGATCCGCTTCATAATTTGGATTCCCCAGAATGCAGCACAGAGGGAAAACAAGACCTACAACACAGAATTTACAATGAGAATGAGAAACATTAGATGAGGTTGGTTTGGTTTTGTTTTTTTTTTTAGTTCTTTTGATCTGTAAACATAATGAATGGGTGAAAACAGAGATCTTGAGAAAAAAAACCCCAAGAATTCTAGGAATACTGGTAAAATAACTTTAGAAAAATATGCTTTCTTTTTTTTAGTACTCTTTATCATGGACATTCCTGTTGAATTTTGGCAACTGATCTGAAGAATGCAACTGTAAGTTGCATGACAGGGCAAGAATAACCTTAAACAGGATCTATAGCAAAATAAGTGTTCTAACTGCAATACAACGCATAAGTACTTACTCCCCAACCCGCTGTTAAGGGTGAGATATAAGGTAGGTTGAAAAAAACCTTCAAAGTGCAATACTGTTTATCTTGTCCTTAGTTCTTTGCAACTTTTTTTTTTTTTTTAATTTGGTGAACTTATTGAGAGATCTAATAATTTTTTTTTCAAAAGTTTATTTGCTTAAAACTGCATTATGATGAGTAGGAAAGATTTCAGAGTAAAGTCTAAATTAGGTAATGGTTCTTTCTAGAACTCACAATGGAGCAAGATAAAATGTGTATGCACATGTGCACATGTGATATTTTTAATTTAAAATTTTCTGAAATAAACCTTTGTGTTTCACATATGGAAAACAGCAAAATTAAGGCAGTTGTTCCTGGTTACTGAAGTAAGTGAATTTTTTTCTGTGAGTAAAACAAAACAATTTCTTTATCCTGAAAGATATTTTAATAATGTCATTTTTTGCTTGTTAGAAGAAATAGAAAATTTTGACATGAAACTTTTGAGTCAGGTTATAATAATTCTTGTTTCAGGTCAATCTGCAATCTGAAGGTGCTGAATAGGAGAGCTCTAATTTTAACATTAACGTAATTTAACATTTAGCATTTAATAATGCATGGCCCAAAGGTCTACTTCTGTCTTTATCTACACAGTCACTCACTGAAGCACATGGGATCAGAATGTCCAACATAAATAATAAATTACAATAATACCCAAAAGGTACTAATTTTTCACTCAGTGAAGGCAGTGTCTGCTCTGATCCCTCTCAGAATTTTTTTGGGACAGGTACAGGCTTCATGCAATGTACATGTTAGGTATACACTATGCATGTACACTATGCATCTTGTGCTTAGCACAAGATGAAAATAACACAACATAGGAGTAAGTAAAATTCAAATAAAATGAAATTAAAATCTCTCAATTCTCATTCAATTTTTATGAATTTCAATTATTTTCACTGAAGGCTTTAAATCTACTTGAACAGGGATAGGCTGTCTACTGTCTACTCTGATGATGCTGCTGGTGCTGTACTTGTGCTCCTATTTGTAGGAAAGACTCAAAATGCTCACCAAAAGATTTTTTTAAGAGTTTCAGACTTCAGGTATGAAAGATTTAACTTCTTTTTATTTTCTTGCATTATCAAAAACACCTTGTAAAGCTGTATAGCTCTATTTTTACAGCTATGGAAAGTCTTTTTAAGCAGTACTGCATTCACACACTACGTGTTTTGCGAGATTTTTCTGTGCTGAGATGCTCTGCAGAAAAAAATCTAAATACAAACAATTATCTGATTTGGCTGTTATGCAACTGAGGTGAGTGTAAATCGTGATGTACATAAAACAGTGACTTATACACAACATGCTCTCACTGTGGAAAAATTCTTTGTCGTGCTATCTCTAGAAACAGAACTTATCCACTTGTCATAATTAGTACTTCTTTGACACATTAATAAACTTCTTTCATTCCTCACCTCAGAAAGATCACTCCTATTCCTGGAAGATGCATTAAATATAGAACTATTTCATTTTCAGAGAGGCACATTTAAGCACATTTAATGACTGAGGTGCAGGGCATTCGTAGGGGATTAATGACTGTTGGGAGATGATGATGATCACCTGAAGAAGCACAGCCATGGGCCATTAAGCCCCAGGAAATGTCCTCAGCTAAAGATGGTTATTGCTATTATAGCCTGAAAATGAACAAAATATCTTGGGTGAATTTCCCTTTTTTAAATGAAGTGATGCAGTTTCTTCTTTCTTAATTAAATTTTTTACTGTGAATTTCCTAAAGCATGCAATCAATCCTTGCGGGGGAGTATTTAAAATTGCAGTTATTATATCTAGAATGGAAAATCACCTACTGCATACTGTGGATCTGCAAAACTAGTTTGGCTTCACAATTCTATAAAAGTATTGATTCACTGCCTATCAATGTCAGGACTGCCAGTACTTGATGGAAATAAGGCATTCAGGAAACAATAATGCCGCGAGGTTCTGGGAGGTGGAGGGGCTAAGAAAAACCCAAACATCAGGATAAAAAATTAAGGGGCCACATCCTCGCTTGCATGAAAGCAATTCTGGCTGTCTGTACTGCTGTAATGCTGACCTGCCCTGAACAGAGCCAGCTGTATGGGGCTACCAAGCAGAAACTTGCTGTGTAGGTTGGAGTTCAGTTTCTTTTGATTGCTGCTACATATTTTGGAGTTACAAGGCTTGACCCACTTGAATGAATGCTGCAATCAGGTGATGTCAGGAATGGAAAGCTGAGACGATACGTGCCAGAACTCTGAGCAGACAATAGTGTGGGCAGCAGGAAGCAGCAAAAGAACATTCCACCAGGCAAGCTGAACTATAGTTGACCAGTATTTTTCTAATGCCCTTGGGAAAACATAATTCCTGAATCTTATGTGTAGATATTTTGTATTTTTTACTCAACACTCTCTCATGCTAAAGGGTTGGGGTTTTTCTTGGTTGTTTGGTTTTGGGTTATTTCACTTTCTAAATTATTTTCACAGAAATTCTCATTCCTTCTTGTATTGTCCAAACCCACTAATATTCATCCTTTGATAAAAATATTCACATATTGGTTTCATAATTCAGCTGGTTTTGAAATGAAAAGAGAGAGTTTAGTATTATGCTATTTTCTTTTTTTACTCTGAACAAAGTTCCCCCCCCAAAAACATGACATAAGAACAATAGTTTAACTTCTGTCTTAAAATGAAAAATTCCCGTGGACAGCAGTCATCTATGGAAGCCTAAAAGCAGGATTTCTCACAACCCTATATTTAGCCAAGTTAAATGCAAACTTTTTGCCACCTTAATATAAACACTTGTTACATTTACCTGTTCAAGTAACTACAGATTAATTATAGGCTGTCCTTTAAACTGCTGGAAGAGTACAAATATTTACATTACCTCCTCTATTTCCATACAGCCCATATTGTCTCGCTGAATTGCAGAAATGCAAATAACATTGTTCACAAGAACAAAGATGGCTTAACTAATGGATTGACTGCAGGACTGAGTCTGCTCTTCACAGGAAATTCCCACTGGAGCAATCGAAGTTTATTAGGCTGTAAAGTACTTTAAAATCATTAGCTAAATTCAGGCACCCACTTCTGCATGATTAGCTTTGTTGCTAAACACTAATGTTGTTTTCTGCCATTTTCTCTTTTGTAATGTCTTTGTATATCTGAGATGCCCAGACATGATGTCTTTCTTTCCTCCTGCAGATTTCATCTGGATAGAATTAGAAGGCTTTAGACATTGGTCTAAAAATGTAGACAAATGTCCAAAGATAGTTCTGCTTTAAGGAGGGGGACGAATCTTGAACCACACCATCTCAGATCCTTTCCTAAACCTAAATCATTCAATGATTCTCTGACATTTCTCAGATTCTAGCCAGACATGTTCGCTCCAAATTTTGCTGCAGAGACAAACTGCAACTGTTATTCACAACTTCTGGGGTACAACATCATATGAATGGGCATGCTTATTATATTGAATTCTCTGGACACCTCTATGCTGGATAATGTATTCTTACAGGGACCAGGAAGATCAGCACACCCATATACTTCACTGAGTTTGCTGTTCACATCATAAAGGGAACCTGGTGCTGGCAAATATGATAAACAATTGGTCCTCTCAGTGTGATGCTGAGCATTGTCAATGTGACGTTAAAGCAGTTTAACTGATACTACAAACCAAACATGATTAATCTCTTTTTATGCTCTTTATATATAAATTTGGACATGGCTTCTTCACAGGTATGAGACATAACTTCATACCATCAATAGTAATAATAGTGTAATTTTTAGACTTTGTCTGAGAAGGCTGTGTCTGGATAATGTCACTGTCCTTTCCAACTAAAGATGAAGATCATAAACTGATACAAAGGCTGAAAATGTGCTAATATCAATAACAAAATGATTGAACAAACTACTCCAGATTTCACAAGTACCCAAATGATCCATTTTTTACCAATACCATTTTCCCCCCCATTTCTCTACAGATGACTGTTACAGGTGCTGAAATAGACAGAGGAGATAGAAAATTTATGTCTCATAAGTGGGGGAAGAGGTTTACTACTTCTGCAAGTCAGGATTTGGATAACAAATGAATGGATCTTCATTCTCAGCACAATGTTTGGAGACGAGCAGTCTGAGGCTAAGAGAGAAATGCCATAACATTAGCAGCAAATCCAGAAATCACTAATCTTGTACAGTGCACAGACCAAGAAGATTGCACTTTAAAAAAGGTTGCAATAATAATAGATGGAAAGAGAAGCTATGAAACAGGAAGGTTCCTCCTCTGTATGATGACTCCCTTATACTTGGAAATATACACAGAAGAAAGTGGGAAGCCAATTTTTCCTTTTTTTGGTGAAGGAACTGTGGATACAAGGGAACAGGGACAGCTACAATAATAGTGGCTTCACAGCTTTTGTTCAAGATTTCTGAAAAAGTAGCAGATGTTTGGAAATTCTCCATAAGGGTTCATGACAGACCTTCAGACTACTGGTGCAGCAGATCTCACAGATCCCGCCATGCCCCTAGAACAAGGTGCTTATCTGATGTCCCTGCTCGCTGCAGGGAAGGGGGAACCACACCATCTCTGGAGGTCCCTTCCAAGCCTAACTACTCTATGACTCTATGATTAAGACTCCGTTAGCACACAGGGGATTTAGCCAAGTATCTTCAACACCCACAAAGCATATTGATAGTTCACTCACAGTGGTTACTTCTTTTATGACATATCTCTTTGGTTTTATACTTCACTATTAACAAATAATGAGAAAACAATAGGGAAGAGATATATACACCTCCTTTTTTTTTTTTCTATTAAATGTTTTAAACATTCCTTCTTTTATTAAAATATGGTCTGAGACTCTAAAGCTAGATAATGCATGAAAACATAGGCCGCAAAAGCCCAAATACCTTAAAAGGCTTATATTACCTACCCAGGAAAGACAAAGAAAGATCTGGAGAAAGAATATCTATTTCTCAGTTGCTTTCACAGCTGGACACATCCCCAGTATGAAATCAAGTGCACTGCAGAGATGCCTGAGCTAGCAAGCACATAAGCTGCTAAATCTCAGCACAGCACCAGCTTGACTCTGTCTTTCCTGGCACTGCACACAAGCCAGTAAGTCACATTCCTCAGTTAAATACGTGGAGATTTTTACACAGACAGTACTATTGCAGTTATATTTAGACCTGAAATGGCTTATGTGCAAGCAGCATGTTACCTGGCATCATGTCCTTCACTTGGGAGTCCACTGTCTCTCAAATCACTAGTGTAGATAAATGTATCCTATTGAACTGTTACCTATGAAATACCTTCTCCCTTGAGTCAAAGAATAATTCACAACTTAATCACCAGGATTAGGAAGATTTTACCTCATTCCCCAAAAGACAAAAATAGTTACCTAAGTGGGAAGCTTTCCTGTCAGTCATATGAATAGGAATTCCTAAATATGTTAATAATTATTCAATCTTCACCTTGTTATGAGCTAATGCAAGCTGGAGACAGTATCAACATCATATTCATTAACATGTATATAAACCCTGTATCTCTTTAGTATAAAATTTGTCTTATACTGTTTTATTGAAGCATCTGAGAATACTTTCTAGTGTTACCTAATTCCATTTATAAATTTCTAGATCATCCTAAAATGTTTATTTATTTCAAGTTGACCTCAAAGTAAAAACATGTTAAAGAGAAAAATCCTTTTTATAATTTAAAAACATTTAAAAATAACTTCTGAACCAAGCCTGTTTCATAGTTTTGCAATTAATCTAAAAAAAAAATCGTGTTTAGACTATATCATCATCTGAGCTTAACAATTTCATAAAACCTGTGAACAAAATATAGAATTTACAATATGAATTTCTAGAGCACAATAGTATTTTAGAGTTTCTTTCATACTGCTTTAGTTTTATTTCTGACAAAACAGTTCTGAAAAACAAGTTCAAAGATCAGCAGTTTAAGAAGACATTTTGTACATTAAATGTTAACAATTATTTCGGACTCAATTTAACCCCAAATTTGAGAAACAAGAGCCATGGAAATTTTCTCAATTCTGATATGATAAATCAACAATTAAAAATAAGGCTTTCAGAAAAGTAAACAAAACTGATGGTAAAACAAAATGAAAAACTTAGCCAGCCAGTAAACACTCCAGTTTAATCTGTTGCAGGCTAACAGGCCAAATAAGATTGAGAGAGCTATTAAGAATTGTTCATTGTAGAAATGAAATATTTGAGATAGTTGTGTCTCAGTTTGACTAAAGTTGTTGAGTTTATTATCTTAAAAATTTAAACAGGAATTTTATCCCTTGAGATGAAATGTCTCATTTACTTTTACACCTGTCAGCAGCTGTAGCCTAATTGCATACACCCCACTGCATCAATTCTAGCTCAAACACAACTTGGAGGGTTAAACAAACATCTACAAAGAAGCATTTTCACTTCACAAGATATTATTTAATTTATATGTAAAGAACAGTTTAATCTTCCTTATTAAAAAAATGAAGCTCATTTTAATTTTACTTATAGATTGCACAGATGTTATATTTTATCAAATTTATATTGTTCTCTTAGGCTTATAGAATTGAATGTTTCAAAATTCAGTATTCTAAGTGAGAAAGGCTGTACACATATATGAGTATGGCTATAAGAAATCTTTAGGTACAATACTGCTTAATCCTGCTTTGAAGAAAGTTCTACTTAAAAGATGGGACAAATTAATTTAAAGGAGTAATGCAGAAGGGAGCTCTCCTTTATGCCTTCATCCTTGCTTGAAAATACAGGAAAATTACAGCTACGGGAAAAAAAACACAGTTTGAACATGGAAGAAAAAATGCTGAACATAACATTTCACAATTTGGACATAATAGTACCTGGCTGTGCAATATTTTCTAAAGAGGCATCCACAAACATATTTCAACCTCTTCAATCCTTTCATTTTTATTTCAGTTTAATTCAGTACTATACTGAACCAACTCAGTGTCCAATCTCTCCATCATTAGCAGGCATAAAATACTCTTTGTTTCAATATGGATGGCTTCATTTCAGAGTGTAGCTGTAGTTCATAACCACCCTGGCAGGTGGGGAAGAGAATCAAGTTTGCTCTGTCAGCCTGAAGAGCTCTGACAAAGGTGCTGCAAAGTGATCTCCACTCACTGGTATACTAAATATCCTCTTGAGAGAAGGCTGACTAGCTATGAGCTCCAAAATGGAAATTTTTCCATTGTATGTGGGGAAAAATATTAAAAAAGTAATCCCAGTCTTTAAGTATAACCCACAGACATTAGATCACTGATGGGAAAAACTTTGCTGCAGATGTTGAAAAGATGTGATGGGGAAAAGCTGGCTGCTGTGACTAATGGCAAACGTGAATGAACAGATTAAGAATGTGCAGAGAGGGATAAAACAATTGAATGACAAGCAGAAGGGATTTCCAATACAGTGAACAAACACCAAAAAAGTATTCAAGACAGACAGGGGAAGATCAAGGCTAAAAGTCACTATAGATGAAGATTGCTCTTAAAGCCAACATGTCATAAGGAGAAATTAATCCTTTAATTGAAAAATGGAGAACACAGAAGGCTGTTCTCAGCATTAAAAAAAATCAAACAAAATCAACGAACTTTTAAATGAAGGAAATGGGTCAATATTCATTGATACCATAAAGGAAAAAACTTGCCATGAAGGAAGAGGCATATCCATGTTAAAAATGGAACATAGCCATCCTGCTGGCCAGGCCTCTTTTGAGGCCAAAGGCAGTAAACTGTGGCTGGTTTTAAGTTTTTAAATTCAAGAAGAAAAATATGCTGAGGTCAATCCAGCCCTCTGCCCATTCCTTTACATGGAAAAGTAGATGTCCTGGCTGTTGGTGTCTCTCTTCCCATGGTGTGGTTTGTTGCTTCTAGTCTTGCCTGGAGAAACTCCCATTTATTCCAAAAATTCATCATTTTTCAATTATATAAAAGAAGTTGTTATTGACATTAACCACAGATGTATTCAAAGGAACAAAATCATTCATATTCCCACTTATTATGTCAAGCCAATATAGTTGTATTGTTTAATTAGGTTAGAGAAAAAAACTTGACGGAAGTAATCTGTGTGACTTTTAATTGGAAAACTAGGGGACTATGGTCCAAATGAAGCTTCTGTATGGAAGGTGCAGAACTGAGTTGGAGAAGAAACACCCAGAAAGGAAGAATCAAAGATTATATCACAAAATAAAAGAGAAACCAGAGTTTTGATGAAAAAGCAGGCACTTACAACATTTCTAAAATATAAATACAAACAAACAAAAACCTAAATATCTCTCTCTTTTCCTAGAATATGTGAGATTTGTAATAGTTTTTTAAAACTCCAGAGAAAACATGTAATTGAGTAGAGAGGAAAGATACTAGAGAGAAACCAAATACACAAATACCCTGTGAGGAAAAGTCATTAAGGATGAAATTGGAAAATCAGAAAAAAATTGGAGTTAAAGTAGTTCACAAACAAAACATGTCTCAAACTAACATACAACAATACGTCAGTATCAATGTGAAAGATATTAACTGAAGCATTTAGCTATAGCTATTACATAACATATATATATTATTATGTTATATTGTGCTTTATATATGAATTATATAAAAGAATCATTTAATGTATTGATCCAGCCTACTGAAAGGTGGCAAAGTCTTTAAGGAAAACAGATAAGCTGGATATAATCACGAACTGGACTACAGTAATTATAGAAAGTTTTAGAAAAATGGATGTAGAAAAGGTTGAAGCAATTCTGCTGTGTATTCTTGAGAAAACAAACAAAAATACTCAGCAGGGGAGTAAGATCAATCTTTTGACTTGTACAAAAAGAAAAGATGATAAGCTAGTGCTCAGGGTAAGGGAAACAAAACCCAAGCCTTTTCTAACTAAAATTTTCATTAGTTAACGGACAGTTTAAGGATGGTATAGCATTGGAATCCGCTATGTATGGAAGTTGGTCTGTAAATGGTTTGACAGACATGTGTTTATTGTGTCACTATACTTGCTCTTTCTCCAGTGCAGGATCTCTGCCAGTCTGGTATTTCTGTTTATTCACAATGAATACAAAAGCACTCTCCAGGTCTAAATAATTTTTTCTCAGATCTACTTTGCCAACAGTGGCTAATAAAGATGTCTGCTTAGCACAGGAAGCAACCATGACTTAGCAACTATTTTTTTGCAATAACCAACCTTGTGCAAGACTTCACTAATTTCAGTCTCAGATGTGGTTGTCACCATAGTAAAAGCATGAAAAGTATGATGCTTCTTTCTTCCCCTAGTTTCTGGCATTGAATGCAGCTGAACCTGCTTCCCCATCAGAGAAGTCATAAGACTGTTACATTCAGAGATCAGTTTGCATTGCTTCCTCAGACAATAGCTGCAAAGGCTGATGGCAGAAGCGTGAGCTAATTCGTTCCTGTTTTACACTCAGCTTACTCTACAGTAAAGTCACAGGACTGCACAGTAAAAATCATTTGCCTTTAAGACTGAAAGAGTAATCAAATAGTTATGGTAAAACCCTGGAATGCTGGGCTATTCAGTCTGCCTACTTTGCAGCATAAAGACATTTAGTCTTTGTAGTTTCTTAGCTGCAAAGAAACCCCAGTGACTCTCTTTCCCCCAAAAAGAGTTACTTTCCAATCTCTGCATTACTAAAATCCATGACAGTTTCATTTACTAGAGTTAACTTCTGAGAAGACTAAGACGTTTCAAAAAGACAGGGATTTGGCCTTCTGTGTTTTTTTTCTGACAACCCTTGTATCAATAATTATTAATCCTTTTTTTGTTTTTGTTAATCTAACAACAATGTACTTGGATACATACAACAGACATCCTTAAAAATCAGATAATTGCATGCATTTCTTATGGTGTTCTGGCTATTGAGCAATCTTAGTTCCATAAATCATGGCACTGACCACATGAAGAGCTAAAAATGGTGTGAGAATTTTTTTCTGCCTCATGATTATATTGGTTTTAAAAAGTCACAAATCACAGTAATACGAACAACAGCAGAACATTGGAAAAAATACTAATCCAGGCTTCAGCTTTATAGCAACATATACTATTCTAATTTTAAGTTTTTGGACTGGATTTTTGTTTTGGGGTTTCTCCCCCCCTACACTGAACCCTGCATTAAAAAACACGTTGTGTGTTTTTTGAATATGCTCGTCTTGGAAAGGCTTTCTGGTATTGTTGTATTTGTATGTCAAAGGGAGGACTGAAGTCTCAACAATTGTTAACCTCTCCCATGGTGAGCTAATAGAAGGTCAGAGACCCACATGTGGCTTGCAGCCTGGGGAATTTCTCTCAGTGTTCTGCCAGGGATGGGACTGCCTGAATGATTTCTCTCATAAGTTTTAAACCATAAACTGCATCCTACTTGGCTTGCTGTGCCAAAACTGGACCCAAGGGTATCCAGAGTCTTTGCTGATGGGAAAAAATGAGTGCTTCCTATGGAAGCCACAGATGTTTTCCTGACAGAGAGAGAGCACAGATGCCCTACTTTCCATTTCTGACTACCTGTTCTGGCAGCGGTTCCAAGAAAGGGGGAGGACAGAGGCAGGCATCCAGCTGCTCTCAATAAACCTTGGCAGCACAGGTAGTGAATACCTAAACACTAAAAGTGCTCAAAACCTTTTTTTTTTTTTCTGGATTTCAAACTACAAAAAGGTGAAAGCATGTACTAGTGCTCATCTTCCCATTTTGAGCAGGTATTTAGTTATCAGAATAATTACCCTAAATATGAAAGCAGAGAATTTTTAACTGTGGAAAAGATATCACTCACAGAAGTGGACATAAATATATACATACATAGACATTCAAGAGGCTATACAAAATACATATATCCTATGCACTTTCTAGAAAGATTTGTTTCTTCCATCAGACAGTAGGCTGACTGTCACAATATGGATTTGATTTTGCATTGTGGGGCCGTAGTTATCCCCAGCGTAACTCTGAAATCAAAGAAAACACTTATGCAAAGTTAAATTATAAATTTATTTGACCCAGAATTGTATTTACATCAGCTACCTCAGAAATTTCTTTGAAGTTAAATTACATTAGGATAAGGCTTATGATACTGTTTAGTAATTATTCATACCTGCCATTTTTTTGCCTACACATACTGATGTCCAAAGATCCTTTCATAGATACACTTGATCAAAAGTTTATGTTTCTGTTCTGGACAGATTACATAGCTGGTTTGAAACCTCTAAACTTCCACTGTTCAACATTTTCTCCAGTTCTACTTTTTCAAGTATTATGTAAGTATTTCTTAAATGGGATTAATTAGTCCAGTTAAAACACAGTAAATGAATGTAAGTGGGAACTGAATAGCAGATAGCTATAGCTGATAAGTAAAGAGCAGATCAGCACATATATAAGACTGCAAACCCCCTGGATTTAATGGTTATTCATTGCTCAGTTAATCAGCAGACGCACTCTGAGTTAAGCTTACAACTCAGCAGTTTATTTGCTCATTTTAAGGACAGCTGTGTCTGTCTCGTTCATAGTTGCACATGTTTGCTACCTGCAGTCACTGCCTGCACCTCCTGTTACAGCCTTTTTTGTTATGAAATGGAAAAACATCTGTCTATCAACAAGGGAAGTAGGCAGATGAACACTGATGTCTGCAAAATCTTTGGGAAAGTGCTTTGGGAAAGAGTAGTTCTATAGAAGTGCTAATTTTCCCAACAGACAATCAAAAGGGCATTCTCTCTACAAGACATCTGAATGATGTTCACTTCAAGACACATCAGGCTGCTTGAACAGCCCCCAGACCACTCTTCCTCAGAGTAATCCCTCTCCAACCCATTGCTCATCAAGACCTTTCACTTACATTCAATCCCCCCAGTTTTTGGGGTTTTATGTCTTGATTGCTACCTAGACACCAGACAACTTTTTCTATATCAGCTCAGGGATCAAAATAAATTGCAATGTTCTTGCTCTGAAAGAAAAGCTGCTCTCCTAGCCAGTACAGAGCAATAGCTTTGGCTTGAAAGTTTCCACAAGGGTATTGTTGTTGGGTGTCTGAGCGCTCCTTCAAATCAGAGAAGCTTTAAAGCTGGTAAAGTCAAGTCCAGCATGGAAGATAAAATATTTCTATAGCATAAGAATAAGAAGTTAGATCTTCTCCAGGTGGTGATCTCATGGCTTAGCCATGTAGGCTTCTGCTCCCCTCTTAGAGATAGAAACCACCAGCAAGATGGACCACATATGAATCCTTCTAGGAAAGAATAAGAGGAAGAAAGTAGTTTCATTTGACCAAGCTATGAGAAGTCAGCAAGCCTGAGCTTTTAAGAAAGTTACAAATTCAGAAAAATAACTACTGTATCTAAGCCACACCTGGCCTAAAACTCCTCAAACAGGGAAAGGTGTAGTGGGAATTTTGCTGCCTGTATCATACACTAGAGTTTGATTCTACCATGTCCCATTCCTTTGCAACTCGTACTGCACTTCCAAAAGCATCAGTGCCTGACCCTTCTGCTTTCTTGTCCCATTATTTTTAAAATAAAAACGAATACTCTAGCAGCTAAAAAGTGAGCAATCCTCCCTTTTTTCTCCAAACTAATTGACAGAGGTTTTAAAAATGGCAGGTGTCTGCCCAAGATAAAGAGTTTCTTTGTGACAATAAGAATCAATTCCTAACTACCTATTTAAATGTAAGAATGAAACCAATTTCAATTGTTCATTAAGAATCAAATTTTTCTGAGGACTAATTAATCTAGGTAATAGGATGTTTATCTCTAGTTTTAGTTTAATTATTTGAAATATTTTGCTGTGCGAGCTCTTTTAATTTTTTCTACTCTTAAACTCGTTCATAATGGATCCTTTCATATTTACTGAAATTATCTCCCTTTTTACATTCTTCAGGCTGTCTCAGAACAGAAGCTTTTTGCAGCTACATATCATTCTTTCAGCAGTACTATAAAAACACACTGCTTTTTTCTATTTTGTGTAAGTCTGCACACTTAAATACTGAATCACACAGAAATATGGAAAACAAGCATGTTATCATTATAATCATTAGTGCAACAGAATGGAAGGAAACAGGATTACAGAAGTGTAGACACAGTTCTGACAAATTCATAAATATATAATATATATATGTGATATAAGAACTAATCTTACAACCCTTACTCACAAAATAATCTTACAGAAGTCTATAGGAGGACACACATTAAAAATACAGCATTAAGTATGAAAATCTGAAAGAAATCCACTTTTTTTTCAGCAATGAGAACAAATATTGCATCGTAAAAAATATGATGCCCAAAGGAGTAAAATGTCTCAGTAACAAGATAATCTTATAGAATAATCATAGTCACATCTGTAGTGATGACAGATAATAGAATCTAACGAGAGGCTTGGAATATGGCATTGAGTCTTATGATTGTTAAAGAAAATACTCTCAGATACCACAAGATTAGGCTATCTAAGGAATTTACTACTGATATAATAATGACACCATCAGAGAACAGCTCCTTCATTTTTGAATAAAGGAGAAGATAACTGGTTAAAAAAAAAATACATAAAAGCACCTCCACCTGATGCTAACTGGAGAAAAAGAAATGAACGAGCTACCTATAGATTAAAAAAAACTTATTGCAGTCTACAGTGCTATGTAAATGCATTTAGGAACAGAGACAAAAGTGAAGAACCAAACAAGTCTGAACACAGACATTGTATTTTTGAATAGACAACCACAAGTTTTTCATTAAGTAAACCCACACAACTATCTAATTTAGATGCATAGGTTTGTTCTATCTGTAACTAGCAGCTTTCTGTGAGACTCTTTCACAGGAATGATTCTAATCCACACATGGGGAACTGGATCAATTTGCTTTACTATCGTCATCAGGCTATGAGCTGTGCTAAAATACTGAGCAACTGGAGCATGAGGATGACTCCTAAACGTTCTCTTCATCTATACAGGGTGAGCTGGACCTAGTATCTTCCAAAAGGCCACAACAATGGTAAAGGCCACTCTCTGATGGTATTTGGTTTCCACAACAGGCCTTGAATGGGATTCTTGTTAAGTTGTTCTCCCACACACATTCATAACAAGAACATGTAATAATTGAAAGGCAAAAAATGTATTCTTTGTAGTATTGTAATTTTGGCCAGTGGTTTGTCAGTTTTATTAATTCCAAGTCTGTTGATTCCTATGTGGATTTATACTCAGTACTGAAATATAATTGTCTGGAAAATGCGAGATAGAAAGAAGTAACATTTATTTATATATCTTTAATATAGCTGACCAATTTTAGAGTAAAAAGACATATGCAAAACCAATTAGACCTATATTAATGATTTTATCTGTATAACGCCATACTCTCTTTATGAAGCACTGTACTGGAACATAATTTAAAAACCAAATCAAGTAAGAGTTCCATTCTGATGGTGTAAATCCTTAACCAGGGAATTGTGCAAAATGTGTGGTTAATTAAAACTGAAATAAAATTTGTAGTATGACACATATATCTGGAATTAGGAAATAATGGTAAAGACATATATCAATCATTATTCTGTCAAAATGCACTGAGACTCATGTGGCATTGATACAACTGAAGCCTGTTACTGAAATGAGGAGAGGAAGAACTTAGCAACATAAAAGATCTGACTCTGGATTTGAGCATGCTTTCTTGGGTCTTTTAGCATAAAAAAAAAAGTTGAAAATAACTTATCTCCATAAAAAGCTTTGCTATATTCATGTAAGGTATGTTTAGATTTACAAAAATCCATTCAATACATTTCATCCTTTCTGCTATATAAAAATCTCAGGTAATAGATTTATTAATCAAAATGATTTGGGTATTTCTGTATGGATTCTGCTTTTCCTGCAGATCACGTCTTATTACAAATCCTTGATGCGCCTGCATTATACTATTAACTTGACTTTACCTTTGTTAAACACACATCTAACCTTGTATGAAGACATCCTATCGTATTCCAGACATCTACCCTGTAAAAACCTGTCAACTTTTGGGAAGGCAGTGCCAGAGAAGTGTCCAAAAACAGCCTCTCCTCTTCTGAGTCCAGTTGAATTCATGTGATTCATCAAGTCTAATACAACACTTTTTATATACTGGCCACTAGGCAAAACCACAGACAGGTTTAACCCAACCATGCTGATTCTCCACCTGATATAATCAGATGGAAATTTACAGCTTTGTTGACTGGGAACATTCTTTGGCATAAATATTGAATTCTCTTGGAAAAACTGTCTGCTCATGACTTAGAGAGACACACTCTTTTTTTGGTAAAAACACGTGTCTAAATGACTGGCAAAAAAAAAAATAAATGGTGGAGTATGGAGTTATATCCAGCTGGTAGACAGTCACAAGTGGTGTTCCTCAGGGCTCATTCCTAGGCTAAATTTCATTCCATATCTTTATCTGAGTGAGGGGATCAAGTGTACCCTCTGTCACTTTGCAGATGATACCAAGATCAAAGGCAATGTTTGATCTGTTTGAAGGAAGGAAGGCTCTGCAGAAGGATCTGGACATGCTTGATTGATGGGATGAGACCAACTGTATGAGGTGAATCTTCAAAAAAGCCAAGTGCCAGATCCTGCACCTGAGTCACAACAACTCCAGGAAGCGCTAAGGGCTGAGGGCAGAGTGCCTGGAAAGCTGCCCAGAGGAAAAGGACCTGGGAATGTTGCTCAACAGCTGGCTGAACATGAGATATCAGTGTGTCCAGGTAACCAAGAAGGCCAATGGCATCCTGGTATGTATCAGCAACAGTGTGGCCAGCAGGACCAGGGCAGTGACTGTCCCTCTGTACTCAGCACTGGTGAGGCCTCACCTTGAATCCTGTGTCAGTTTTGGGCTCCTCTCTACACAAAAGACATTAAGGTGTTGGAGTGAGTCCAGAGAAGGGCAAGAGAGCTGGTGAAGGGTCTGTAGCCCAAGTCTTAAGAGAAGCAGCTGAGGGAGTTGGTGTTGTTTTAGTCTGGAGGAAGAAGAGGCTCAGGGGGTCCTTATCGCTCTCTACAGCTGAAAGGAGGATGTAGTAAGACATGGGATCAGTCTCTTCTCCCAAGAAATATGCAGTAAGACAAGAGGAAATAGCCTCAAGTTGTGCCAGAGGACGTTTAGATTGGTTATTTGGAAAAATGTCTTCACCAAAAGGGTTGTCAGGCACTGGAAGAGCCTGCCCAAGAAAGTGGCGGAATCATCCATGGAGGTATTTAAAAGATATGCAGATGTGATGCTTACAGATGGGGTTTAGTTTTGCACTTAGCAGTGCTGTATTAACAGTTGGCCTCCATGATCCTGGACATTTTTTCCAACCTAACTGATTCTATGATTTTATGGACTGAGACTAAATTCCTATTTCTCAAGAAACAGCAATCTGGAAAACCACTCTACTAGTGCTCTGTCAAATATAGCTCTGAATTCAAGAAAGATTAGGTTGCCATGCAGAGGAAAGAGAAGACCTGCAATCTGCCATTGCCAGGGCCAAAATATGGTGGAAGAAGCACCATTCAGAAAGAACCAACTCTTGTCTCACAGATGAAGAGCAGCACAAGGAAGCTTACTTATATTGAGCCAGTAATATCTTCTTAAAGAGGTAACAAAAAGCTAGCAGGTCAGATATATCTGTATGTTGGTATAAAACCCCTGTTAAGCTTACCAAAGTTAAAAAGATAGGCTCTTGGGACACATGACAAATAAACATATGAAGCCCACTTGCCTCTTCCCCAGAACAGCAGTAGAACTCTCGTAACATCATTTTTACTTCTCTCTCAAGGAAAATGTTCCTCAAACACTGATGATTATGACTCCCTTCATAGTTCTCTCTCTTTATTTTTTTCTTTTCATTGCTACACTTGACATCTTGCTCTTTCATCAAAAATTGCACCATTAACCATTAACCATTGCCTTAAAATAAGCAATAACCTCCTGCTGGTTTTACTTCTTCCCTCTTCAATCACTTTACCTTATCACTCAGTCTCTGCTGGTACTTGTGTACTAATGCCTGGCCTGGTATTCCATCTGTTGTAGGAACTACATGCATGTACTTATCCTGCATGAGACTCTTACCCCTCAAATACCCAGTTACTGTCTTGCACAGCTCACATTGTACCAAACCTATGAATATGTGGATAATGATACCACACCAGAATGAATTACGGGGCAAAAAGGTCAGAAAGAATTTTAGCCATTGAAAACAGTATTAAGGATTTATATACTCATATCATTAAACTACTTTGTAAGTGATATGTTGTCCTTAAATAGGGGAAAAAAAGATACCTTTACTTCATATTGGTATGCCATCGAAAGCCTGGCAGAAAACTATGACTGAAAACTCAGATTGTGTCAAAAGACCAAGAACCAAACCAAACCAAAATAAAAGCCTGGACAGAGAATGAATTGCAAATGAGGAGCTTGCAGGTAGGGTGAAATTTTCTCTAACTAGGGCATTAAAGGAGAAATACAAGTTTTACAAGTCCCCTGTATATGAAGGGAACATAATGGATGAGTTTGGAACTTGGATTGTTGTCCTTCTCAGTTATTGTAGTGATAAGAACCTTATACAGACACACACACACACACTCTAGCAATCCATTACCTATATCAATTCCACAATAAGAAACAAAAATGTACAGGAGTTTTATGAGATAAGGGTATTAGAAACATGACTGGAAGAACTTTTTGAAACAAATTTGGTTCCTACAGTGATAAGAAAACACACAAATATTTTGTCCAGAAAACCCTACAGAACACAACAGAAGCTAAAATATTTCCTCAAGTGTTGTGCTAAGCTATAGTCTATAATAAAATCACAAAATCTACAACACCTATATACAACAGAAAGATCAGGGAAGCCATGGTGACACTCAAAGAAGTACATATACAGTGGGATTACAGTGCCTAAAATTCATGGGTGTATAGACCAGCTTTTCTCTTTATGTTCTTGCTGTAGTCTAATAACATACTGCTAAACAGAAATATATTATCCATATCAGAGTTTCTGAAGTGACTAATGTAGTGCCTTGGAATTTTCTAGAAGGAATATATTCTAAATGACACAGCATTATAGTTGACTTTTTTTTTTTTTTTTTTTTTTTAATTTGTGTGAATTAACTACTCCTTAGAGCCTTTGTGTGCTTTCTGTAAATAAATGTGTGGCCTGGTAATATGTCTCAAAATATTTATTGTGCATATTCATTCATGGAATGCTTAGCTGAAGCAGCCTCATATAAATGAATGCTGAAAAAAACCCACCAAAACATATATATCAATAACATTTCCTAAAAAGGTTTTCTGCATAGATAGAAAGACAGTGGGGCAAGGAATTACAAATAAAAGTGAAATACAAACAAATGAACTGACATAAACAAGTACAATATATCAAGAAAAACGAAATGCATGTAGTAAACTTCAGCTATAAATCCTAGATTTTGTAACTTAGCAGGAAAAAAAACCCCAACATACCTCCAAATCAGAAAAGTGGTGTGGAGGTTTATCAATATTAACCATCTGTGTGGCCAATTTAAACTGGCCACTCAGGTATTTGTTCCTTTCATGCAAGAACTCAGTAGTGCAGTTCAAGCAGATAGTAGATCGGGTTGAAAAAAATACTCTTTCAGAAATCAGATTCATAAATTCATAAAACTCCTGAAGATGCATTATTTCTGAGAAAAATCAGTGCACCTGGCAAATAAGTCTCATTGCGATGATTAAACCCCTTTAAAGTTCTTTTCCCTGACAAAGCAATCTTACCAGGTTGGTATGCTAAGGAATGGACATAGAGACATGTTGCAAAAGCTAATCACTTCTGCACATAATCACAAAAATAACAGTAAGTTAAGTAATCAATCCCTGTAGGTTGGCACCAGGAGCTTGTTTTCATTTTTGTTTGTTGTTGCAGCATCTCTGTAACAAGTATAGAGAAAAACCTTATTCAAAGCTTTTGTGAAATATAGGGTTGATATTTTTTTGTTTTCTTACTAAGACTTTGTTTTTGGCTTTCTTGCAAGTTAAAGATTATAAATTTGGACATGAAACATCACCAGTTAGGCCTTTTTGATAAATAAATAATTTGCATTATATATACATACTGAAATTTATTGTCTGAAAATCTCAAGTTTTAAACATATTAGCTGCCTTTTGTTTCCTGATGTTTAATATTTTTAAATCACCCAGAAGTTCTATCTCCGTCTGTTGTAACTATAAACATATTTTAAACTTTACAAAATTGGTATAAATAACAAGAAATCACAAAAAGTAAAATTTGATATTCATTCCTCAAGGAAAAAGTGGCTACCAATATGCATGACTCCAGAGAATGAAACACCAATAGTAAAAATCAAAGTGATTAATTTTAGTGTCTTTAAATGTTGTGTGTTAATTTTTTAAACATTTATATCTGAATCTTCTAATCTTAATAACTAACAATGTTAATGGAATTATATAGACCAAATTTACCCTATTTGTTTTGTGTCCACTTGTTATTTAAGTGATATTATCAGTCCTGTCCAAATGATGAATAATTTACCTTAAGCACAAATAAAATTACCACTTTGGTAACGTAAACTTTAGATCTTCTCAGTTCAGTATTTCCAAGCTGTCCCTCTGACCTGTTAGTTTGTCTGCATTGCCACCTGGAGGGCCTCTCAGCAAAGTCAGGTTGAATTCCTCGGGTGAAATTCGGTGTTAAGATTCCAGGAGTTAAAAAAGCCTCTCCTGCTGCAGGAGAAGACCCCACTGTAACTTCCCACTGCCCCCCGCGAAAGGCAGCCCTGGACAGTGCTGAGTTAGCCTGGAAAATGTCTAGAAGCCTCACCAGCTGTTTGATAATTAAGGTAAATAGGAGACAGACTCTCCTAACTTCCCCCTCCCTCCACACTGTCTTTCACATGAGCGCACATACTGGATGATTAAATTAGTTGTCTTAATCATGATGGTCTGACACTGGCTCAATTAGAAACCACATATGAAAAGCTGGAAATGAGACTACAACTCCTTAAAAGACAAAAATAAAATGAAAAATTTAAATTCTCCAGTTCAGTTGTACTATCTAAAATAGTGGCAAATAATTAGAGAAAAAAATAAGTCAGTCAAGAAAAGGCAAACCAAAAAAAGGGCAAACCAAAAAAACCCCTATTGATTAAACATAGAGCAAATGGTATCATATTTGGGAAGAAAAATAAGATTATGCTACTATGAATGACTGTAAAGACAAGTCCCAAACAAAGATAGAAAACTAGTTTTAAAATAATAGAAAGCAATAGAAAGTAGAAAGTAACTTTGTAGAAAATAAGAATAATACATATTATCACACGATAGCAAGAAAAAACCTGTTTTCACCAAAACGACATATTTGCAAAACTATGTTAGAGCAAAACTTTTCATAAAAAAAAAAAAATAAACCTTTTCCATATGTCCCCTGAAGAAATATAATATTCCAGGCTAATTATGATTGCAAGTCTAGCTGGTCAAGCAGATACATGCTAGTCAGAGCAGATCAGAGTCTTTCCACAGATCCAAGTCATGGTGCATTCATGAAAGAAGCAGATGCTACCTCACACACAGAGATGACACTGCTGCACCAGCAAAGAAAGGCTGCTTCTGCAGATGTGGGATCAGCATGAGTTCAGAAGATAACTTCAGCTAGTGGTTGGATTACTACTTCAAATGCAAGGAATTGTAATGAAATAGATCCAAACCTTACCCTATACACAATGGGTGAGTGTGAACTAGATAAAACAAAAAGGAAAATCTTGGAAAGTCAAAACAGTAGGTTTTGGCAGAAAACACTATCTGTTATGGGTATGAAAATAATATCCTAGGTACAGCTGTCTGTCTCACAAGAATAGCCTAAGGAGATAGAAATGGAAGCGGAAACAGAAGAAGAGAGAAACAAAAAAAGTTATTTTAATAAAAATAAAGCTGAATTTTCAGGAACTAGAGAAATTGCATGGAATTACTGACAGAGCATTGTTACAGATGTTACTTCTGCAAGAGGGCGGTGTTTTGGCTGCCCTTCACAGCACCTGGGCATGAAGAACCTTCCTGTGGCCAGGTACAGCACCTTCCACTGCTCTTATTCAGAGTGGAAGACCTCAGGTCCTGATCTAACCTCTTTTTTAAAGCTATATAGGGATGGATGGTATTACTGAGTTGCATCTTAGTGCCTGGACTGGAGATCTCTTGCAGTAACTGAGTGAAAGCCCTGGTTAGAAGAAATTGCTGCTAAGCTCCTTGTGTTTCTACTGTGTTTACAGAAAAGAGAATTAATCCGGATGTAAATATTTGTATCAAATAGAAATGCTAACGTAAGCATACCATTTCATTATCCCAAAGCCTCACAATGACGGATGTGAATGAAATCCTTTTAAAGTATTCTGTAGACTTAAAGGCCTATGACTAGAATATAAAACACAAAGGATGAAAAAATAAGAAAACCTCCATGCTCTGACAGAAAAACAGAGGACTCTGACATGGAGGTGGGCAGGGTAGACACAGCACACAATAAAGCATATAGTCTCCAAAAAGTAAGAGCTTACTTTAGCATGCTTTAGCACGCCAAAACTACTAATCTGGTTTAGTATTATGCTGGATACTACTTATATTTATTTCTTCTACAGATTTCTACACAGGAAATTAAAGTCTGTACTTACTGTATGGCTGTTACTTAACTGTAACTGTTAGGCTTCAGTTAAAGTCTCTTTCTTCAGCAAAAGCGTGCTAAAATATAACAAATCAATAAGCTGCTTGAAACACGTCATGAAGGATTGATTTGGAAGCCAAAGATTGCTTCCTACTGATGGGAAAAAGCCTTTCTGTAAATTAAGTGTTTCTTTTAAATAAATGCCAAATCTATGGAAAAAGGAAATTCTTTAAAAAAAACACAGTGAAGAATATGCAGTGTATATAATGGGACAGAGAAGTAGTGAAGGGACAATCCCTCAGATGTATGTGCTAGTGATAAAAGGAAAACAATATGGGGAAGATCAGAAAAGAAAAAGAGCAAAGCCAGGAAAAGGAAAAGCAGAGATTTAAGAAGAGAGGCTACAGGAGACAGCATTTGATGATCATATATAAACAAAAAAGAAAAATAGGAGGAAAATTAAGGGAAGCAAAAAATCAATAATAACAGAAAAGTCAAAAAAGGAAGGGAACAAGTATGAAAAAAAAAATTGCAATTACTCATTCTAAAGGTGTGCAACAAAACCGGGGGGAAATCTCCAGGTACTCCCTCTACATACTGCATATGCCTTTCCTTTGCAACCTTTGCAGGCAAAAAGGCTTGCTGGTACTTCATGAAGTCCAGGTGTATGGAGTGGCTATACTGTCACCCAGTGGCAGACTCTGCCATCATTAGTGCTGTTCTGCTGGAGAGGACAAGGGTCATCACAACACCCTCTAATCTGGGTATTTCTGCAAGAGCACCAAACTGTTTGGCTGCCATTTCATAAAGCAAAATTCATTTGACAGAGAAAGGGTTAAATTTAATACAGCTGGACAGCTGAGCAGCTGCTTTCATGATTTAAATAAAAATAAGCTGAAATTCTTGCTGTCAGCTCAATGATATATGACTTGTAATGGGATGTTTCCAACCTTTTCTTCCATATGGTCGCCTACGTTAGGTAATACACACAGCCTGCAGTGCAACCAGCTTCTCAGAAAACATCTGGGTCCCATTCCTGCTCTGTTAGATTTGGTGTTGCCTCCCACAAACACAGATGATTCATAGGACAACATCCCTTTGGTTAAGGATCAAATTAGGACATTTCATTGATAATTTTATCATGCATCCCAACTGGAGTTATGGGAAAATGGAACTAATTCAAACAAGAATTTCTCCACACATATTTCCACCCTCCTATCTGCAGTTGATAAAGTTAAGATTTTAGAAACAGATTTTAATGACTGCTAGGAAAAAAGAAAAGAAGAAAAAACTAGCCTATGTCCTGGGAGGAATGCATTTCCGCTTGATTTCATCTTCTCTCTCGCCTAGTTTTAGAGTATTTCCCCCTTAAAAATGTGTTTGCTGACAGGAAAATCATAACATTATACTTATTTCTAGAAGCTGAAATCAAAGCCAATTATTTCTTCTATCGATAAGAGATTAGGATCTATCTGCTTCAAGTAATTTTTTTTCATGTTTAAAAAATAAAATGGAATAAAGAGGAAATGGACAATCTGCCCTGGAACTCATGTGGTGAGTGACAAAGGCTGGCTGCTTGAGGCTCTGCTAAGGAAAGATAGAGTTAGCAAATATTGGCCAGCCATTTCTTTGCCATAGGTCCCCCAAATATTAATTCAGTAGATCTTTGCTGTTTCATTACTTCAGTTTTTGTGGTCACGCTTTTGAACAAGAAGGAATGACAATGCCAGAATTTATGCAGCAATTCATTGATTTGCACAGTTGGATGCCCATAGCAATTGGTGGTTTTGTGCGAATGTCTTTCAATCATCTTTTCCAGTACACTTCAAAATCACCAAGAGTTGCTTTGGTGTGATGCACTACCCCACTAGTACTAAAACAACAACTGATCTTTAGCACTTTCTATCTACTCAGGTTTTCAAAATTCTATTTTTTCCTCCCTCACAATTTTAGTGAATGACACAAAGTGGATTAGGGACAGAATTTAATCAGTTAACCATTACTAAATAATAAGACAGTAGCTTGCAAATGCATCTCTAGTATAATTTGATATTAAAGCTTAACTCCATTAATTCAAATAAGTCAAAACAATATAAGGATACCAAATGAATACCATAAGAACTCATCAGAATTACTCTGTGCTTTTCTCTTTAGCACATGTATACTTTGCTATGTGCAATCATAAAATTTAACATGCTGAAAAAAGGATCAGGTTCTTCTCCACTCTATATCCTGAGTATAAAATAAGATAAAGCATAAACCACCAATAGTCTCACAGGGACAGATGCATACAAACACACTCCTAAACTATTTTTCTGAGAATCATGCAGGGTAGTGCTGGGCCACCACCATGTACATGACGACAATCTGCTGACACCACAGATACATCGGGTCATGATCCTGCCCATAAGGAGACATAATGATAAGCTACTCTAGGGCAGAATGAATCTGCCTTTCAAGACTTTCTAAATCATGCCAGGCTTGTCAGTGCGGGTCCCAGAGCAGACCATAGTCAGTGCTATCAAAGACTTACAGCTGCCCTACTTCCAGCTGCCAGTTCTGTGACGTGCTCACATCACATACAGCACACACTCTCACCCAGTGTGTTACCAGGATTAACTGAAAGAAAAAAATTCAAGGGTCACCTTTGGTTCAGAAATCCTGTCTATATTTTTGTGCCGAGATCTGCTGGTGCTTTTGTTTTACTGACACTTAGAAATTGCTGAAAAGCTAAAATTGTGATTAGCTCTGCTATAAAATCTGTCTAACACAATAGCATGTTCTGGAATGATTGAAAAAACACATAAAAGGACAGACACAAGGCTAGCTAGACATGCACTGGGTTTACTACTAACTTACTTAAGTCATTCTTCTCCCATTGAGTCATGTCTTTTCTGTCAATTGAAACAGTATTCTGTTGACTTGCTGGGAAACAAACTCAAATTTAACAACTTATACTCAGCAGCTCAACAAACTGATATCAAAAGTAATTGACAGTTGAGCTGGGGATTGTTCTGCCTGGAGAAGAAAAGGCTCTGGGAAGACTTCCAGTACCTAAAAGGGGGCGTACAAGAAAGCTGGAGAGGCCGCAAAGCTTTTACAAGGCCATATAGAGATTAAACAAGGGGTAATGGCTTTAAACTGAAAGAGGTTTAGATTAGGTATAAAGAAGAAATTCTTTATTATGAGAGCGGTGAGGCACTGGAACAGGTTTTCAGTTAAGGGTTTCACCAAGAAGGGGTAGATGCCCCACCCCTAGCAGTGTCCAAGACCAGGTTGGATTAGGCTCTGAGTAATCCAACCTAGTGGAAGGTATCTCTGCCCATGCCAGGGGGGTTGGAACAAGAGGATCTCTAGAGTCATTTCCAACCTAAACATTTCTACAATTCCCTCATACATATTAGACCATTTAAGTCAAACAGGAATGATAGGAATGCTTTTCAGAATTAAGTTGAAGTGCAGCAGAATTTTCCAGGTCATACAGACTGCTGTGAATAGCAGATTTTATGGAAATCTTTAATTTTTCAGTTTTGCAGAAAGGCATTTCATGTTTTCTCTAACAGGTCATTCACTACTGCAGACAAAATGCAATTTAGATGACTTTCCCTCTATGCGATATTAATTTTTACTAATTTTGGATGTATTTCTCTTCTTAATAAAATGCAACACAGTAGAAAAATTAAATAATACAATGCTTAATTTGAGTGTTCATTATCAAATTTTAACATTGATATAACATCAGAATATGCATCATCTACACCAGAAGTGATTTATGTGGAATGCAATAATGCACAGAGGAATTCTGCTCAATGAATGTTTCCTTCTATGCACTAAATGACGAAACTTCCATGCATTTTATCTGCAGATTGAAAGTGGTGGAAATAGAGAGCAGAGTGATCATACCACTAGTAGTGGAAACACCAAAAAAAAAAAGGCAATCAGCTACCAGTGCATGTGAGAATATCCTTGGATAAGGCACACATGCTCATTTCTTTGCTGCTGATGCTTAGAACTGCAAATACTATAAAATTCCATGGAAAGAAGATTGCTGAACTGATGCAAAGAGGTTTTGGTTGAGAAGAAAACAAGATCACAGAAATATTAAATCTTCCTTGTTTTTGTTTTTCTTTTCTTTCTTACTCATAATTAGATTTGAGAGACCTTGAAAAGATGTAGAGGACAAAGACAACATGTAAAGACAAAGTATACTAAATACCAGCTACCTGCTGAATACTGGAGAAGCTACACCAAACCACAATATATTTGTTGCCAAATTTTCAGCTTCCTTAAACCTGCCTCAATGGCTGAAGAGCTTAATGGTTAGCCTCTTTCAATTTCATCTCACTTGTACTTTATGAATCTGAGTAAAATAATACAAACCTAATGTTTCAATAAGTTCTGAATTCAGACCTTGATACCAACAGATATTGGTACTGCATTTTTGCTGCCAAAGATAAAACCATAAAATGATTAGAAAGTGCATTCAGCTCTACATAGGAAAAAAATAATGCTATCATCAAATTTCACATAAGTCTCTACAAAATGTTAAAATGGGATTAATTCTAAGCAGGTGATATACTTAGGTTTTAATTTTCCTTTCTCATGACTGTTTCATTCCCTCATGTCATTTTGTCCTCCCCCACACATCTTTTTGATGGTGTTATTCTTAAGAATCAGCCATGACAGAAAGGCAGAAAACAAATCAAAGCACAAAATGAGACAAACATAAACAACGAAAGCAGAATTTTGAATTTATTGAAGAATGCCTTCCAGTAGAAAGTCAAGCCAATATAATGTGTGTGTAGACCACAACAGCATGTATTCAGGGAACTGAATGTATATGAAACAAAAAGTATATTTGATCAAGGTGATCTATTTTCTTTCCACATAGTGGGGTATCCAACACATCACATATACAGAACTTATCTCAAACTTTCTAAGACTATTTAGCTAAGAATTATCAATACTATAACTATGACCTAGCTTGAATGAAGAAATATTCTCATGCAGCAGAAAGCCTTTCAATGAAGAAAAATATGTATTTGAAGGATCTTTGAAAGACCATTTAACTTGAAGAGGAATGATAGGCATGCCTCTCTCAAAAATACACATACATCTGCAATTCCTTAAGATTCAGCTAGATGTGCATAAGCACTCACAAAACTGTAAGCAGATGACAGATTTAGAGTGTAGGAGAGTAACCAGAAGGACCAGCAAACTAGAGAAAATTCCATTTCTCTCTCGTGAAAAATAGCATGTTCCGATGGGTGAAATCCCGAGGTGACTCATGTCTGTACTCCTATCCTCTCCTTAATGAGACAGCTCAATGAGGTAACACAGGAAGCTGCAGCTTCTGAACAATATTCTCAATATCGTGTTATTGTGTACTGAGGTAACCAATTAAAGTGAAAAAATGTAAAGAAATTCTTCTAGTAAAATGAGTTCCAGCAATTTTTCTTCATCTGCTTAACAGACACTGCTGTAAGATATTTCAGCAGGAAGAGTTACCTAATCTAAAACATTAAATTCCTGCCTGAATTGATTATCAGGATATTCCCAGGTCATATCCCCTCATTTCTATTTCTTGAGATAAAAATTTTTTTTTAGTATTTTTTTAGGACAAAGAGGTACTTAGTGTGAATTTTCTTGCTCCTAACAAAGTTCTGAGACTGAATATATGAATATATTTTCACCACTTAAGAATTCAGAAAGAACCATAACTCATTATTAGCCTTTGGACTTCCCACCCAGCCCTGAAAAGTATCTCCTGAAACTCCTGAAATATCCAGGGCCACAGCAATATCATTCTGCTATACACTGGTCTCATAGTTGTATGTGCAGCCAGTTAAAAAACATTATAGTTCAAGACATGCTGGTCATATTCTTTTCTCTAAAGGGAAAAGCTTCATTAACAGTTTGGAGGTTTTGAAGATGGCCTTGAGTCATTTATTGTTAGCCTGTGATTTGAGGAAATGTTCACTTATGTTTGCTCTTGTTGGTGAAACACAAAAGGTTTGAAAGTCCTCTGAAAATCAGACTGAAGTTCAGTAATCTGTTCCATTAATTCCATCATGAAAGCCTAATTATAGAATAGGATATTGAATTTCATCATCTTCCTTTTTTCTCTCATAGATATTTTCTTCCAGAACTCATTCAGCACCTATTATCATAAGCAAGGCCCAGAATATTTGAATAATTTTTTTCCTTACCAGGCTTAGTAATAATCACATTTCTTACTTGAAAGAAAATAATAAAAACAAAAAGTGTCATAGAATAACATTGAATAATAAGAGTAAACCAGAATTCAAGTTAATGAGACATGGAAAGAGAATGTGCCCTGAAGTCCAGGAGTTCATAACATTGCTGGATGGTTACAGGAGGGAACAAAGCCTGGAACATGGGAGGTAGTGCATGTCCAGGGACCTGCAAGCTTTCTCGAGGGTGGATAAAGGCTTCAACAGGAAGGTCAGAAAGAAAAAGTTGGCAGCTAGGTGTGGAATAGCATTCTTGAAGAAGACTTATGTAAGAGATATGAGTTTGAACTAAGGCTAGCTTGGGGAATTTTGTTAATCAAGTTAGAAGTACAGTACTGCCAGGAATATGATGCTTCAGTGATAAAAAGTGAACTTTAGGAATACAAAAAGTCATACGACTAAACACTTCTCTGATGTCTGAGAGAACTTAAAAAATCTTAAGGTCTGGGCATAAACAAACAAGCAAAAAAACTTATGAAGCTTATTTTGACTTTTCAGGTAGTCAAGGTAACCTTTGCAGGAAAACACCTGAAGACAAATGCACCCTCAGACACTCTGCCAGAGATGTGCAGGCTCCATGAAGTACACAGAGAGTTTTAAAATTACCAAAAACCCCAGTTCGTAAATACAGGCAAATAGAGGAACCATCCACCCAAGATACTTAATAGGAGGCTTAGGCCTGTCTCTCAAAGATGTAAGAGTGAAGGAAATTCTTTCCTATCCTTCAATATTTTCACCTCTTCTTTAATGTTATTCATTTTAAAGTAAAACCTGGAGGAGAGTCTTCTACCTTCTGTATGTTCAGTACTGAACCAGAAAGACAAGACGTACAGCTTTGTGGCTTGATCACTCACTTTAGCCCTCACAACTGAGTTCAATTTCTTCACAGAATGTTGAAAATGTTGGTACAAAACTGAGAGCATCAACCAAAAGTGCTAGAATGCAAGCATCCCCAAAAGGTACCCTGGCCCTCTTCTTACCTATGGAGGCCCTAATTTTAACAGCATAGGCAAAATCAAACAGCAGAAAAGCATGGTGAACTTGAATCTGCCTTTCAAGTCCCAGACAGATTTAAGAAGGGCAAAGCTGCTACCCTTTTGCTATGTTTCATGGGTTAAATCAGTGACACCAGTAGTAGCTAGGCTCACTTCACTGATACAGCTAAGAAATGGGCAGAGTTAATGCTGACCAGATTAGGAGAGCTGTAAATCAATTCACTGAGGATGATCCTCGATGCAGTGTTTAGGTAACTGCTCTGAACCTTGCCAAATTAGTATATCCCAGTAAAATTAATGAGAAATAACACATGTGAGACACTGTGTGCAGCCTGATCAGCCAAGCTGTATCTGAACTTGTCTGGTCTGTACTTTGACGCTGAAATGCTGGTTGCTTAGGCCATCTCACCAGCTGGCTACCTCAGAGCTTTAGGGACAAATTTTTCTGCGGCATCAAGTGTAGTGAAGGGCAGAAGGAAAAAAGGGAGAACTTAGGTATGATGAAGAAATTGGATGTAGTTGCATGAAGGGTAGTCAAGTAGGTATCTATCCCTATTGAACTTTGAAATTATTACTAGTCATAGTTTGCATGTGAATGATTTTGAATACCCTTAGACATCTGATAAAAGTATCTTGTGGAAAGACAGTACACTAAGTGATCTTCTTTTAAGTGAAAAACAGTCATCTAGAAAGCAGTACTGCTAATAAGGATTACTCCACAAACCAAAACTTACCATATGTGCATGCTCCTCTGGATACAAGCTAAACTAATTTATTTCAAACACACTTAAGTGAAAATTGTCCAGGAAACAAACTCAGCAAAATGCATGATTAAGCATAAGAACATACTGAAAATAAATTTCAAGAAAAGAATGAATGAACTTGTAATGGAAAGGAAATATTTAAATCAACTTTGATTTTGCTGATATGAATCAAAAGCTGTATGTTTTAACAAGCCTAACTGGATGAAGAGTAACTATTAAATTTTAAATGCTATTAATTGCCCATGGGTAATTATGAGGTAGGTAGCATATCTTATTTTAAAATGCAAAATGTATTGTAGAATGGTATAATTTGCATTCAATATAGTAATATTAAAAATAATATAAACTGTATGACTGCAGCATGGTGGAATTTGGCTCAGAATTTAAAAGAGAAACTCTTTCCATAAGACACAGTAAAGAATATCATATTTAAATAAGTTTAAGATGTTTTCAGTCTATTCTGTTTTACTCAATACGACATTTTCTTCTCTAAAACAGCATAAAAAGAATTATATTTAAATAAGTTTAAGATGTTATCCAGTCCATTCTTTTTTTCCTTAAAAAAATATAATTCATCTGTCAATGAAGACAATTAAATTGTTTCTCAAAGTTCCCTTCCACAAGTATAATGAAAATACCATTCCTATATAATCTATCAAAAGAAAGGAAAAAACCTCACATTCTAACATGACAGACAGACAAAATTGCCTTTAAAAATAAAATTAAAAGGAGGAAGCAATATGATAGCTTCACAGGTTTTGCTGACCATCAATAAATGTCAAATGAAACAGTTTTCAAATCAGTCATTTTGAGATATATAGCAGAATGACTCAGCAGAGTAACACCTTTACTATTTAAAAAAATACAATGAACACCTGCTGTTAGCACCCTCCTCCACTCTCTCGCCCACACAATATTTTTCTACAGCTTCTTTTTTATATCTACAAAATCATGATTTTAGACAGCAGTATATTTTGCTACTCTGCCTAGAGTGAAAACGTAATTATTATTCCCTGTTTCTTACCTCCCTGCCAAATTAAAAAAGGCACACATACACACACAACAACCCAAAAAAACCCAAAAAACCCAACCAAACAAAAAGCCCAAACAAAATCCTAAACAAACACAAAACTGATTACGCTAAATAAGATCAAAATGAAAATTTCTGACATACAAGACATTATTTCTGTTTTGTCAGTCATCTTAAGGGTGATCACTACAGTTCACATACTTTAAGATAATATCATGATACATTTAGACTAAAGCAATAAAACAGTCTTTTAGATCACAGGGGTGCTTCTAAGGAGAGAAAAAAAAATAAAGGAAAGAAGATTTCTAAAGTTCCCTGGTTATGTCTGGTTCCACTGAAAGCAGAATATTTGAACCTGCAGAGAGCTCAGTCATCCATCATAGCTGCTAGCCTCAGCCACATGGACTCAACAGGACACCGACATCATCTCCACCTCATTCACCACCATCCATTTTTTTAAACACTTTGTATATCCACAAAGCACCCCTAACCATCTAACGTGCACAATGATTTTGGCCTTTATTCTCCATTTGCTTGCAAAGTGCATTTGCCATGCAGCCCCTGCACCTTCTGATGCAATTTGAGATAACCCAAATCCGCAAAAGTTCCCAAGATTTTTTTACATTTAGCATAAAGAGAATTTGTAATATTTATTTCTCCTCAAACCTCTGAAGTGGAAGAAAAGTTGTTCCCATAGGAAAAGACACCTTGGCATACCTTCTCTTAAAGTTCAGAAAAGGAAAACAAAAAAATTTCTCAAGAAGCAGAAAAACTAGGAAATCTTGAAGGAAATGCTCTTTTTAGCCCATTAAATCTAAATCCTACAAAACTGTTTGACAATATGCAAGCCTTGTGTGTACACACCTTTTACTTATCAACTTGGGGGAGTGGGTTGGGGGAACACAAACCAGCTGATTACTTCTATTTTTCACTGGGGAAATGGAGTCCAGCTAGAGGGAAATTTGAAGTCTATGATAGTTGCGTGCTGGCCTAAACAGTGTTGGCAAGAGTTGGGCTTTTTTTTTAATGCCATGCTAGTAAAGTGATTTAGGTGTTCTATCAATGCTGTTTGACTTGACAGCACCGTAATTCAGTGACTAGGGACAATCCCGTTGATTCTGAATAACTGTTGATGCAGAATGAGCATGTACAGATGCTCTTGAGACTTACACAGGAGACTAGGTTTGAGTGCATTAAAATGCAGAAATTCTCCCTGCAGAAGAAATGAAAGGGGTTTCTGAGGGAAGTTAGAGTGTCTCTAGCTTGTAATTCGAGAAAGAGTATGCTTGCCTCACCTTCAGATTAAGGGACGATTTATAGACATCTTTGTAAACCTGAATGAACAAGGAAATTCAGAGGATTATATTAAAAAACTCACTGTCCCAGCAGAGGTATGGAACCTTCTGCTGCACTGCTAGAACTTGGGTCATTTGGAAATAGTTTGATAGACTGAATGATATATTAGAAAGAAACATGGATTTATTTCATGCTCCTGCAGTGCTGAAACAGCGAATGGTTTTGTTAAGTAGGTGATTTTTCTACTTTAAAAGCCCAGTTTCATACCAAAAAAGGACCCATTTATGAACTCAGTTATACAGTCACAGACTCATTTCCTGTCTTTATATTTCCAGTTTGCTTTCAAAGTTATTCCCTTCTTCAGTTTGCCTTTTAAAGGAATAAACTGCTATTGAAATTGTGGGGGCAGAAAAAAAATCACATTTCCTCCAATGCACTTGTGAATTTCATTATATGTAAAAAGCAGTGTTTAGTTGCAGAAGCCAATATTGCTCAGAGGAAGTTGAGTGGAGGGGCAGCTGGAGGTGAATGGCTGGTCTATACTTTCTGTGACCTGTCAAGCTGAAGCACACGCATGTGTAGGTCACTGACAACAGAATGAACCTAAAAAGGTGGAAAATTCTTCTGGTGTCAAGGGAAAAGCCTTGGAGGATTAGTTGAAAGCATTTGCAACAAATTGCAGGTCATTTGAGTTCAATTTATGTCTTGTTGTGTTGCAAAGTGTGACAAAAATTTCCTACACTCCACATCTTTAATTTCCTTTTTCTTCCCCTGAAAATGAGCATCGATAGCAACGTGAGGCAAAAGCAACAAAGTAAAAGGGACTGTGGTTTTTTCCAAAGGTAGAAAAGTGTATTTAGACACTAAGGGGAAAACTTCCCCCACTCCAAACAAAAAACACCTTATTAGCAGAATGCTAAACTCAAAAATATCAAATTTTCCAAACATTCCACTGGCAAAAAATTTACTTCTAAAGTATCTGATGTTAAATTAGCTTACATCAGATAGCAAAGTGATAGCATTCTCCTTTTACAGTAATTCTGTCATGTTTTTTGACTTAATGAACAATGTGATACTTTATAGTTAGCAACATTGCTTTTTATGCCATTTAATTTGAAAGAGAACTAGAGTAGCATAAATCTATGATTTTTAATTCAGTGTGTTTTTTAATGAAAATAATTTTTTTCTGTATATTTTTTAAATTACTGCCACAAGACCATTTGTTAACTTTTCCATTCTCTTCCCCCGTTCTGCTTTTTCTTCTGTGCAACAAAAAAGCCCTAAAATACCTCCAGTTTGCAAAGGCTACATATTATCTTGCACATGAAATTTCACCATGTGACATTTTTTGCGGCACTCAATTGTAAACAAAAACTAAACCCCACATAGCTAAAAGATTTAAGATCAATCCATTTCCTCATCTGTATAATTATATCTCTGTGGATAGCTCTACCTGAAATGATCATACAGAGTCTTCTGTGGTTAAGCTATCTGCATTAACAGACTGCCTTTCTATGGCCTTCAAAGCCATTTCTGAAATGCTTCATAACATATAACATGAAGAAGATATTCTCAAAAATATATAAGAGCTCTGCAAATTTTGGATTTGAAATGTGTATTTTCATAAATTAATTTAAATAGTGCTTGCACAGAATAATTAATTTAATTATTGCAAGTACAGAAACAAGCAGACAAGAAGCTTCCCTTAACAACATATCTATTTTCACAATGCATTTATATTTTCAGCAGAGTTAGCTACACTGTGACAAACTTGACCCACACACACTGATTCAGTAAATAATATCTGTGGAATAATTGGACCATTCCTTCCTTGATTGATTATAACTGGGTTATTAATGCTCAACTGTACATCTGCATATTTTATGAAATGTTTTTCCACTCAGAATAAATGCTCAGGTGCTGAGGAAACTGATGGGGAGGAACAAAGGCTTCTGGTAAGCATCAGCATTCTGGAAAAATTTAGGCTTGCTTTATTATATAAGATGAAATAGTAGTAAGAGATGGAGATGTCCATGGTTATGCCAACTTAACTCCTTATTGTGTATACACAGAGTAATAGAGCTCGGCTTAGGGAACTGCCTCGTAATGCCTTTAGTGATGGGCAAAAGATGCTAAAAATGGGACCTGATTCCAGCCTCAGAGAGAAAGAAAATATGAGCCCTATACACACAAGAAAATAAAAAGAGTGTATAAAAACCTTGAAAATAGGCCCAGAAATGTCAGGTAATGGAGCAGCAATATGCTTTTGCAGATCTCCGAGTACCAGAGTTTTGGCTTAGCTCCCAGCTTCAGAAGTTGGATCAAGCTAATCTTCATTTTGCCAAAGCTGATGGAAGCTCTAAAAATGTAAATCTGAGCTACAGCATAAAAAGTGAAAGAATATTTCTTGCCTTATACAATTTTTCAAAGCACATAAATTTTAAACTTAAATACCGGAACCCTGCAAGGATTGGACTATACAACAGCCAAAATAAGTTACCAAAATTAATGGAAATAAGGCAGTAAGCTTTTTCAGTATTATAATGTGATGCAAGTGTTGGGCAGAGTGATGACAAGTCTTCTGCTCCTATAGATATGTGTATTTCATAATTTGTGCTCAATGGAACACTAAGTTAATCCATTTAAAGAAATCAACAAATTCTTAGATTTTCACTAAACAAAATGATTTGTTAATCTACTCCAGCATTAATCATTTAACAAATTTCCACAATAAATTCTGATTTATATGAAAAAAAAGTATTAAAAATATTATGAACCATTATCTCTTCAAAACTAGAGAAAAATGATATTCATATACACCCTCAACCTTGTGATTAAAAAAAAAAAAAAAAGTATTAGAGAATTCGGAGTTGAAATACAAATCGATGGCTTACACTTGGATGTGGCATTCAAGTGCAACACCTGGGCTGAAGCAAAATGGCATTATTGGGCAAGTTTGACCCCTTTTTAACTTTCTGTGTCAAGTTAGAAAAATGCTAAGCAATAAAGGAAGTCACACAGGTATTTGTTCAGGAAGCATGTATGTGAAGTAAGTATGCTATATAGCAGTGGTGTGAACATCATAGCTACATCATACAGGGTAAATCTGCACTGTCTTATGAAGTGACAGGTTATATATGAAGAGTTGATACTTCACTTAAATAGTAATAGCTATTAACTATGTCTAAGTTGATAACACCAATTCCAGCAAGACAGCTGTTCTGCTATAGAACACCTTTGAAACACATTAAATGACTTGGTTTGAACAAAAAGAGTAACTTCCAGAATGTATCCATGTAAATACTGCAAAAACTCTTGCCTGGTACTATTCATTTCAACTGCCCTAATGTCTAACCTGTTCCAACACCTTGGCAATGAGTTGTAACATAAATACTGTGTAGTTTCTAAAATTAATTGGGATTTTTTTTGGGTTGACCTTTTTTTTCCTTCTGCCTTACCTACTCAGGAAATTCTGTCCTTACCCTGGACTGTGGAAAACAGACTCTCTAGCAGGATGAAATGGTGGTGCTTGACAGAAACCTAGGTATTACTGCAAGACAAACAATAACAACATAAGGTGGTGCTGTTAAGTCAGTGAACTGACTTTAAATAACTATTACATGAGTCAGTAATGTTTAGATGTGGGCTCGGCTGTAGTGTTATTCTGGGGTTTTTTTTTCCCATAAGGAACATCAGCCTCACATAACCCTTTATCTTTCTCCTTTTTCACTTGCTTTCTCTGGGAATACTCAGCTAAGGATAAAATCCTGGCTCACTAAAAATGTAAGCCAAATACCTCAACTTGTTTGACATAGCCTTTAAAAGTGCATAAGAAACTGAGTTCCTCATCACCTGATGGCAAGAAGGAACAAATCAACCTGGAGACCTAACCTATGAGAATATGAGGTGAATGTTGACAAGGGAAAAACATAAATGAACTCTGCTCTCAGCATATATTCCAAATTTTGACTAGGAAGATTCTAAGTTGCAAGGATGCTTATCGCAATGTTTTATTTGAGATCATAATTCAAAATATTTCCAGTGAAATACAACTGGAAGATGCCTTCTGGCAGCTCACCTGATGCTCTCCAGCTGCTGCTGGGCATTCAGTCTGAAGAACAGCCCAAGTAAAACATGCTCAGTTGTAGGCTAAGGTCCTTGGCACTGACCATTTCTCTCCAGAGATCAGCTTCCATGGTGCTGTGCAACTTTTTGGTGGAGCCAGAGCTGTATCACATGGGCATTCAAGGGAGAACTAGAAAGGCCCAGTAGTTGCACTGATGCCTCAAAACAGGTAAGAAATATTGCTTTCTAAAGCAAGGGTACACAAGAGCTAGGAACACCAACTGTTTCTGAAATGCAACAAAATCAAACACTTTTAAAAAGTGGAAGAAAGCATCTGAAATGATGAAACTTCTCAGAAAAGATTTGTTGTGGATTTGGTTGGTAGGCTGGGATTTTTTTTTTAGTTTCTTATTCCAACTTTTTTTAAAAAAAAAGAAAAGAAACCTGCAAGCATGGAGTGAAGAGAATAAAGGATGACATATGTTCTAGGAAATGCTTATGACGTAAAACTACCTAGAAGTGGGATATTGCTGACATGCACTGGCAAAAAATTCAGTCATGAAATAGGAAGATTACCAAGAGAATTTCTTCTGTGTTACCTCATTCTTCCATGAATACTTGGTAGTGAAAGCATAATTAATACCCTATTTTCTTTTAGGTTCAATAAAACACAAGTATAATAAGAAATACTAACAACACTGCATTTCTACAGCTGAAAAAATGGCAAAACAGCTTTACCTAGAGAAAAAATCATCACAAAAAACTGCAAACATTTTTAACCAGAATAATTTAATTTAAATGTTATGATCTTGCTCAAGACTTGAAAAAGAAAGAAATAAAAAGATCATTTATAATATTAAATCAACTTACATTAAGAAAAATGAAATAATAGGCAACAACAAAAAAAAATGTTCATGTCTCTATGAAAATCCAGATATGACCACTTTGAGCATTTTATAAATATTTCCTGTAAGTACTGGAGGTATCTTAAAATGCAGCTTCAAAGATATTGAATCAACTTTTACATACAAGTGTATTTAAATACAGTGTGCAGTTGCATTGCTGTTTGAATAACGAATATAACAAGTAGGATAAGTTATGGGTGATTCATTCCTTGTTGTTTTGGAAGTTTACATGAAAAATTATGGCAAACCATGCAGCAGAAATCCTGAACAAGGAGTGGTGAACATCTGTGGTGTTTCCTCTCTGAGAAAAAGAAAAGTTCATATCCCACCCAGGGAGAAGAAATGATCCTGATAAAGAATGTAAGTGATCTTGTTTGACCTGTGACACAACACTGGTGCTGACCTCTGTGCCTAACCACAATGCATGTTTTTTGTTACAAGAGTGAGCAAGTGTGCATTGCTAAAAAGGAATGCAAGGAGTATGAATGATGCTGAAAGTCAGAATGAATTATTGATTGTGGAAGTGAAAGTGTGTTTGTTCAGGTAGGTATGAAAGGCTAAATGGAGGAGGAAGCGGAAGAAATGCAAGAAGAAAATTAAATAAACTTACTCATAACCAAGCCATTTCTATTCTAGAAACAAATCAAAGAATATGCCATTTCCTTGATTTTCCACAGACCAATATTTGCTTAAAAACATATTAGAACTTCTAATTATAAATTTTAAAGCAATAAATAACTCGAGTCCCATATGATTAAGAAAGTAGAAAAATGTTAATCCAACTCTATTTGGGACTACTGTTTATCAGCATTTTATATCATTTACATTAATCTTCAAACTAGAAATTTAGGACCCTTAACTCATCACATGGAGAACATGATTAATCGTTCTCATCCAGAAACCATCCACCCCATCATCTCTTTCTTTAAAAAAGCAAACATACTTATTTTCCAAGAGCTGAATGTGTAAATATTTCTAATATTGGTAGAAATACAACACACTGTTCCTGAAAAATGAGCACATGAGAGATTTCAACTGTCAGAATTCCCATGTGGCAACACTAAAGTAAAATAAAATACAATACAATTGGCTGTTTACTGACAATGTCTGCTATCTACAGTTCAGGAAACAGCCCACTTAACGTCCAGTCCTTATAAACATATTGTCTCTGGAGGTCTTTTGTTACATATGATCAGTGCAACAGATGAAAAGCTGAAGTCAAAGTTAATTCATGCAATTCAAAGCACAAATCAATGCATTTCTTTTCACATTCAAGAAAAAGGACAATTTATTAAGGGAACTCTGGAAGGAAAGGAATTTATTAAAGGAATTCATTCCACCTGAAAATTTGGCCTTCAACTATAAAAGTGAATAATAGAAAAATTAGAAAATGCAACAATAAATCTAATTCTATTGCAGCTATTTCTTTTGGAACACTCTAATTTAATCCTGGAATATAAGCACAAAGGAGTAACAATGCCAGATCTGATGTACAAGTCTTGGTAACATGTGAAGGAATTGGACAAAGCGAGCCTAACCTGTCATTGTGCAGAACATTTCTGGCAAGAGCAAGAATATGTTTGATGAAGATAGATGTCAAAGGATAGATGTCAAAACACAGGAAATATAACATGGAATTTTTCATACCAGATTCCTCTCACTCTACACAGACACTTAGACACCTTAAAAATGTACATGGAAAATAAACATTTTTAAAATGATGCCCAAGAGGATTAGGACAACAAACAGAGAACCCCAATGAGCACTCACAGAAAAAACCCTATTCTCCACAGAGAATAAGCACTCCAATTTATTGTGCTATTGAAGACTACTGGATCTAACTGATAATTTCTAGTACAAGTCCATCTTTAGGGTCATGTTTCTAAGCCTAAATTGAGACATCCAAAACAATGGGTGTTTCAAAGACCTTCAAAGAAGATTCCCTTTTTTTAAAAATGTAGGCAGAGACAGATGCTTATATTTGCACCAGCCTTTCACAACATTGCCACCCCTTCCAAAATTAATTCATTATAAAGTAACTTGAGAAGTTGTTCAGGATGATTACAAGAATTTTCTCCTTAGTCCAAGGGAGTTTACACCAACATCCATTGTTTTGTATGCTCCAACTGCCATACTAAAAATCTATACTGAAAAAGGAAAAACATTTCTGTTTCCACTTCTGTTGAAATTACACCCAAGAATATAATAAAAGACTTAAAAACTGAGAGAAATGTCAACAAAAAAAAGGCAAGCATGATTCTACAGATCACTGACTTGAGAACTCTAAATTCTACTCCACGCTTTTATTGTTTTTTATGCAACTTCAACATGAAACTTGACATAAAATGGACAGTCAGCAGATAAAATAATAGAATCTCAAATGGTTTAGTTTGGAAGGGACCTCAGAGATCATCTAGTTCTAATTCCACTGCCAGGGGCCAGGGACATCTTCCACTAGATCAGGTTGCTTTAAGTGCCATCCAACCTGACCTTGAACACTTCTAAGGGGTGGGAAAGTCTGCTGATTTAGTTACTGCTCAGGAAGGTATAAAATGTCATGGCACTTCAAGGTTGAAGCTCCCTTCAAGATGCAGCAGCTGTTTAGTTCTAGCTGTGAGAGCAAAGTAGCTGAAGTCTGGGTAATTTTAGTGTAAGGAAGAACTTTTAATGACAATCTTGAGTTTAAGTGCTTCAAATAGTCTCTCCTGAGGCTGCAAATCCTTCAGCTACCAGATTAGTCTAGTTATAAATCAGCATGTCTGGAGCTGCTGCCAGTTGATGAAACATTGGCAATGAACACACTTGTATTTGCAAAAGATATTCATCAGCTTGCATCTCCTCTTCCCAAACAGGGTCGAAGCAGTGAACAGTGGAATAAAGGAATACTTTTATCTGGCCAAAAAATGAGGCAGGCACACTGGCCAACTTAATAGTGTTTTTTAAACCCCATTTATTTCAGTATCATCATCCAGTAGGTAGTCCTACCATAAATATGCACACACTAAAGGGAAGGTATGTAAATACTTCTATTGTATTTGATGAATTTCCTTACAGCTTTGCTGATTAAATGAACCCTTTTACTATCGGTTTATCCTGTATTAAAACCCAGAATTATATTAATGCCACCTGTTAGACATCAGAAATTCTAGTCAGTAGACTGGTTTCAGAAAAAAATCAGTTTAAGGAATATACTTTAAGTCTTTAGATTTTATAGGCACCCATAATTGAGGGTATATTTCATCAGCAATCACAAATGAGTATTATTAAATTTAAATGGATGGCTGATTTGTGAGCACATTTGAACTTTCAGATGTCCAAGTGACATCAGTTCTCCCCTCATAACACATATCCCACTTTCTTTTTCTATCCACAAATCACTAAGCAAGCACAGGAATACAGGAGTAAATTTTCAGAAGTCAGCATGTGGCAATATTTCCCCCTTTTTGATGTCACAGACATCAGACGTAGACTACAGACTACATTGTTTTTCATAATCCCAAAGCAGGTCCTAATAAAGCATTGTATCATTTTAATTGAATCTAAAACAAAGAAAAGGCTTTATAAGACCTTGGTATGCTACTTTTTCCAACAAATAGATACTTCCTATCTCATTCTTATAGTAATAACAGTGGCACATTTCTTACAATTAATCAGTATTTTTACTCTGCTAGGAGTGTATTACTAGTATTACTAGTAACAGTGCCAGAGACTTGAAGGATTTCTCCTGATTTTATGAAATTCATCATCATTCAAACTTCAGTATAAAGCAACATGTCTTATTACATCATATTTTATAGAACATTTATTTTTCTACCCTGGAGACTCGCACAGACACCTCAGCCTCATCTCCAACAACTGCAATCAAAACTCTTGACATGTCCTGAGGTTGAATCCATTAAAGTGTAAAGGCTCTGACATTTTTGAGCATTCTCTTTATGTTACATTGACAAATGGAGGGGTTTTGTGTTTCATTGGTTAAGAAGGAGTCGGGTTTTAGTTATTTGAACTTAGGGTAGCTTCATTCATGGATCAAAAAAGACCTCTTGGGGCTTCCAAAGTCTTAATTATTTTAGAGCTACAAGGCATGATTTGGTAGAGATTTGGGTAATGGGAAACATATTCTTCTGGGATCACTGCACTTTGGGGAGCTTTCCAGCTGTGAAACAGGCTCTCGAACTTAAAAGCTCTCCAAAGCTCTACCTGGCCCCAGGCCCAAATTTCCCTGTAACAAAAGTTGACTCACAGAACTAGTGTAATATATGCAACGAAAAAACCTGCAACATTAAAGAACTGGTAAGATTTATGATAACACTAAAAGTTGTTAAAGTGTTTTTAAAAGGTCAGCTTTTCACATTTAGAAGCAGAATATTCGTTTTTATATAATCACCACATATCTAATTCCACAAGCAAAAGTGACAGCTATTTTATTATCCAAGGTATCTAAGGAGGTTTGCACATGACAGTATTAAGTTATTAAAATAAAGTGAATGTTCCATTTGACATCATTCAGAATGATAAATATCTTTTTACTTTAGAACTGGTTTTCTGGAAAACTACTTATATGGTGATGTTGTCTCATTTATTAGTTAATGTAGGCATAAATAAATAGTAAATCCACTGAAATATCTGTGTCTGACATTACCCTCCACCATTTAAACAAAATGTATCACTTTCAAGGCATATTTATCAACAAAATACATATAAGGCAAGCTACTATTAAGCCCATTAACAGTAATTTTATGTTGTATGTACAAGCAATGGTCGATAAGAGATGTCCTATAGGGTTTACGAGCTGAATGAAGTTTGGTTTTCATTCACAATTACATATATCACAAAGTTTTCTACTGCCATCAGTATGAAAAATAGTAACTTGAATACTACAACAAGAACTTGAAAACTAGTAACTTTCACCAGTAAACTGAAAAATCTAAAATATGGAATTTTATACACTCAAATCTATACAAAAATGTACCAAAAACCTTAGGTTTCAGAACAGACCTTCAGCATAAAGTTCAGTTTGTACTCCAGTATGATGGTTTCTCACATAGGTCAAACTGAAAATGTCTTCTTAACGTAAGGACACTTATAAAAAAGTGAAGGAATTATGTATGCCATTAAAGAAAGCCATTAAGTTTGAGGAAATGACACATGTACAGAAATCACACAGAGCATCACCAAAATTCCCTACCATATCAAAACATCAGAAAAGCATTCTATGAGAAAAACCCTTCCTCCACTCAAGTGTAGAGGAAAACTCTTTCATGTTTATGGGCTTTATTTGAAGTCTCAAACCTACAAATCTCCTGCATTTGAGAAAAAAGACTGTAGATCAAGTGTCTTTCGCTGTCTCTATGGTTTCTCCTCTAGTCCTGACCCAGAGAATCTTGTATCTTCTGTGTTCTACTCTGCAATAATGACACTTTTTAAAAAAGTTCTGAAGGGCAATTATTATTACTGCTTCAATTCTATACCATAAGTGACTTTGAATAATATGCCTATAGCACGTATTATTGCTTCATTCTGTCCTGATCCCTCTGTTTATGTATTTACTTCTCTTCCTTTTATTAAAATTTCTTTACATTTCTGAGAGAGCACTCCAATTGTCTAACGGAAGAGGAACACAAACACTGTCACCCTTCTGGTATATATGATAATGCTGACCATCTGGAATACCATCTGGAACAGAGAAATGCAGAGGAGTAGAAGACAGGCAAGCTCAGTCCAGGTGAAACCTCGTCTGCCCTTAGCCAGAAAAATTAAAAAAAAAAAAAAAGAAAAACTCTTTTGATCAGCTCTCTGCAGAGAGCATGGTACTTTGAGACTGTGATTCACCAAAAACAGAATTTAGGGAAGAGACAAGTTTGTCAACATAGGCACTAACTGAGATGTGAGCCATCTCTTGGTGAAACAATAGGGTAACAGTCCAAATAACAAGTGATCCTGGAATTAGTAGCATTATGGAGTGTTACAGGAAGCCATAGGATCCCCAGCTCCAGTGACTGGGGACACGAGCAGGGAGATCTCAGATGGTCATGTGTGTGATTCACTGTGCAATCCATGTCTCACTGGGTTCACTGGCTTATGCTCTTTTCTGAGCAAAAACTGGTAGCTTGCTCTTGGACAAAAACTCTGTAGAAAAAATATAATCATGTTTCTCAAATGCCAAGGCTTGTCTAATAATACAGGTTGCAGTCATCAATCTCAGCATCTCTGTATTTATCTAGGATGTGCATCTACAGCTTAGACAAGTTGCCATGGATAACTCAAAGCAGATGGTCATAATAATTAATTGGCAATAAAACCAAAATCTCAAAACAGTAATGTGTGGCTGTCTAATGAAGTTTTAAGTGAATGACTCTATTTATTAATTTTTGGTTTATTCAAGCATACCTTTAGACACTAGGAAAGAAGGAATTTGGAATTTCTTTTCAGAAGAGAGGTAAGTTCCAAATAAATCTGAGAGTCTTTGACAAGCATAATAGAGAGCTTGGAAGAAAAAGCACTTCAAAGTGATTTTCTTTGGGGCATTATCCTTATGTAGTAGCACTGCCTGATGCAGTAGCACTGCCTCATGCATTTGTGTAGACTGAAAGACAGACCACATTGAAGCATGCAATATATGTAAAATTATATAGAAATATTTGCATGTTTGGAATGAATTTACCTGAAAAGAAACCATCCAGCTTTCTTATTGTTCTGTTCATTTCTTAAGATTATTATGAAGGAAATACTTAGTAAAATCAAAAAGGTTGTTTATCTCAGTATCCACAACAGTGGCCAAAAGCGAATACCTAAGAAAAAATGCTAGTACTGGGCAGGCACGCAGGGGTATCTTTCCAGAACACCCTCCCAGTCTCCAGTGATTTCCAATTCACAAAATTAAGGGAAAGATTTATCTGAAAAAAAGATTATGCACAATTCCTATTGGTAGAGGTAACAGCTCTTACTCAATACATCAGCTAAATTATATCCATTCAGTAAAAATGAATACGTGAATAAAACTGTTATTTCAGTGGTTGCACTGCTTGAAGCCCAAAATGTCTGTGGTGCATACCCCAAGCCACAGGGCATGTATTATATCTTCACTTACAGCCTCCTGAAAGGCTCACTGCCTGCAGGGTGGGTGGGTCTGACAAGGAGCCTCAGAGCTGCCCACAGACAACACAGATGCTGTTCTTGCCAGGACTCACAGTGACAATCAAGAGTTACTCTTAAGCTGCTTTTCACACAGGATGGACTTGCCTGTAACATGGACCAAGGGCCTGTTAAAATGCACTCAAGTCTCACCAAAACATCTATAGCTAAGTCTAGGAGTGAGACTGTGTACACACAGAGGTTTGCTGCAACCTGCCACCAAGCCAGCAGCAGAATTGAAAGCTCTAGCAGAGCATCTTTCCCTCTTGCTCTTCACAGCCACACACACTTCTGAGCCCTCAAATCTGTGGAGTTACCCTAAACATTATGAAACTGTTGGTAATAAGACTAACAAGCTCTTCAGACAATTTCCCAATACCTTTAAAAGATGTGTGTTAAATATTTTCAAGGAATTAACCTAGAAATATAATTCCACAAACTAACAGTTTTTGCCCTGAATGGCAGAGCTACTGGAAAGGCACTGTTCACATAGAAGAGTACAGCCTGTGCTGCTGGGCAATGCTTCTGACCCTCCAGCAATTAACAGAGGATCACCAGAAGAAGATCTCCAGAAAAGAGAAAATGAACAAACTGCCTTTTTTGGTGAAAGTAGTTAAACCCTAAACTTGTTTAGGCAATGAGTGGTTGTAGTTAGGCAATGTGTGTATTGACTCAATTACTCTTTTCTAGTAAAGGAGGGCCTGTGACTTACCCCTATAATGTTCACAAGTTGAAGAGTGTTATGTAGATTGTGTCAGTGTGCCCATGAATTTATTCATTAACAATTCACTACAACGTAATAGAGTAATTAAGAGAACAAAAATAAAAAACCCAAAAACGAACAAAACAACCAGCCTCCTCTTACAATTCAGAAAAAAAAAGTCAGAGAGAGCAAGAGACTACTGTCTCATCCAAAGCTGTATTTGCAAAAGCAGCTTGATATCATGCTGTAAAATACATATTTCAAACTGTATAAAAACCATACCATGATTTGAACCAGGTTTAGATCAGTGACTGCAGCTTCTTCATGCAGAAAAACCCTTGGTCTAATACTCAGAGTTACCCCTAGGACCCAAATGAGATTTAACCTTTGGCCATGCACATCAGCATCAAACCAGAACAGGACTGCTGGATTTAAGTTTGCAATCTGGCAGATGTTATCAGACAACAGTACTCCCTCACCTTGAAAGACAGTTGCTTTAAAACTTCTCTTGAGTTTTGTTTCAGCAGTTATAGGTAGGAGACACAAGATCAGGTTCAACCTTCTGAAGGATTTCCTCCCAGGAATCTTAAACACCTCCTGCTTCCTGAATGCTCTGCTGTGCTCTATGACTGTCCCTACTTGAAAGAGCAGCAATTAAGTTATTTTACCTTATCCACAACACCCATCGAAATGTAATTCTGGGTGAGAAGTCTCCATAATTTAGGTATTTGAAATCAGTTTTTTATCTAGAACATGTGGACAGCAAATTACACTATTCTGAAAAAAATATTTTTCTGTGCTATTCATCATTTGGTACAGCTCAAGCTCTCAAAAGAACACATATACAGACTCATACACCCACCTTCTCTCAGGCATAAGAAAATTATCATTTAAATCATGCTTATTGGTGGTTATCTTGGGCATATGAAGACTTCCCTTTTTATAAAAAGTGCACCATTTATTATAGTCAAAACTGCAAATCATCTTCTATACTTAAGTAAGTCATCACTCACCAGTTACATGTCACAGTAAAATTCTATCTCTGTTCTTTCTCAGGGTAATTATTTCAGAAGTATCTGCAACAGGGAACAGCTATGTATCTGAACAACCTGGCTCATGTTTGGTGGATCAGATTTGGTTTTCATTTAAAGAATTTCTTTTTAGTCTGTAATGTTACATAAATAAACATTAAAAGCTTAAAAAAAGCCAGAACAGTTGCAGTAAGTGATCAAAGCTGTGGTGATTTAGGTTCCCATTTCCTCCAGGACAGTTACAACCACATTAGCAATGGTTTTCATTCTTTTGTTTTCCCCATTACAGTTGGATAGCACTCTCCAAGTCATTAGGGTATGAATGACCTCTGCTCCAGCAGTCATGGCAGAACAGGTTAGTCTTTGCCCATTTATCATCTCAACACCTTTCAGCCATCATGATCTACTTACTAAGGTGATGCTGCACATAGGCTTTCCATTTTCTTTTTTTCTCTTTCTGCTCCTGCATGATTTCCCATTCATCACCAAGACACCTAGGAACTGTAATTACCTTATTTTGATGATTTTATGAGACAACTTTAGGTCTGCTAACTGAAAGAATGATTTTGGGTTAGGAACTATGCTGGATTTTCAGCGTAATGGTTAAAGCATACCAGTGACAAGCAAGTCTTAACCATGGACTCAAATGTATAAGTGTGCGGAGATGAGACTGTCAAATTAAGGGAAACCTTGTGGCATTATGTAAACAAATGACCATAAGAACATTATAATAAACAAACAGCAATGTGGTTGTTACAGATTTTTGAAACTGATTGTGCTTTCATTCCTTCTGATAAGCAAGCTGAGAGTTGCAGTCATAAACATGTTCAAATAACAGTGACTTGAGTGAGACTTGCAGAATCTAATCCTCTGGGAATTACTCACGTACATAATGTTAATAACGTATGTAAACTTTTGCAGCACCAGAACCTCAATTTGTACATTATGCACATCACTTCATAAATTTTGTTAGGCAAGCACTATTTCCAGTATTTACACATCTTATTTTCTGTCAGCCAGCTAACATACATTTTTGTCAGTATCTAATACAGACACTATTAAAAGAAAAAAGACAGACATTCACTTGCAATGAAGTGCAAGCAAAGGCTCCTAGGACTCTGCTGGGCTGCAATTTCCTTGGTTCAGTATGGAAAATCTGGCTGGGTTAAAAAAATTTCATTTGGACTTCAGCCTGAGAAAATTTGGCAAAATTCCTGGTTTATAGAATTTCTGCTGCCTGCTGCTTGTCTTCCAGGTGCTTCAGAATCTTAGACTTCTGCTTTAGTAATTATTTTTACAGACTTCTTGATAATGCCAATTAATTGATTCTCATGTGATATAGTTCTTACTGCTTAGAGTATGTCATTCATAATTAAGTTCAAAATCACAGGTTAATAGAGCTTCTTTGAATAATATTTGATTTAGTGTACTCTATATATTTAACTTATAGATAATGCTAAAAATAATAATAAAAAAAAATACCTGCCAGTGTTTGAAACATATGAAAATCTACTACCTCCTTTCAAGGAGAGTAGAAAAATATTCACTGTGATACCAAATCTTCATAAAAGTCTGCATTTCAATTTTGAGTCAGTTTTACTTGACAAGATGTGACAAGTCCAAGCTAATATTATTGAAGATCATATCCAACATCTCAGCTGCTTTAATAATTTATTTTATTGAGTATGAGGTTTTCTGTGAGCAACTGGCAAAATCCATAATATGAATTGTGGTAATAATGCAAAAATGTAACTATGATGACATTTTGTTCAGGAAAAAAAAATTAAGCTCGATCTAGCCTATCCTTTAAGCGTTTTTTAACTAAAATATGATTTTTTGAGACAAAGTATAAAAACAGAAGGAATGACCCCTTGTATTTGGTTCTTACTTTCAGGAGTAACGCAACAAGAATTTCAAACCATAATTTGACAACTGAGGTCCAGTGAACATGAAATATTACCTTCAGATATTGGAAGGGTTAGGATAGGAAGAAGGACTCAGAAAGAAATTAAACCAATGAATTTCACTTCAGCAATGAAATTTTCAATGAACTTACATAATTGGTTGTATGTTTTTAAGGAAAACTTATTTAAGGTGAAAAGGAATTAAGGAGTGATCATAATACCTTACAAAAGCAATATAAAAGAGGTAAATTCTAAAAAGAACCTCATCACACAAACACAGCAAAGCAAAACCATCGTTATGGAGAATGAGTAATGAGTTGCCCCAAATTTTGCATTTTTCCTGATTCCAAAGACAAGACAGAATGCACAGTAAATACTTGAAACATGCTGTAACAAAAGGTCAAAAAAACTATTACTAAACAGAGATATATGTATAAAAATATCCTCACAAATACACAGTTAAAGCACAAAAAACCAACATAATTGTATGGAAAACAAACTGAATAAAAACATATCCACATCGGACAGGACAAGAGATAGCAAGCATGACTCAGGCTTAGCAATTTTTTTTAATTGCAAGAACAATTAACTACTGAAATATATTGCCTGGGGAATGACCACTGTTCAAAGTGTCTGTAATAGATTAGAAATCCATCTGCCAGAAGGGCTGTTAGGAAATGTTACTGACCCTGACTGGGGAAGGGAGAAGGATAAGAGGATTTTTACGTGTGATTCATTCAGCCATGCAATTCAGTGTCCATTGTCACTAACTCTATCAGTTTTCTGTGGTATTCTGTGCCCTTCAGCGCACAACTCATCATGTCACTTATCCTGATTCTATGAACCTGTGGCTCTCCATCATATTTGCCTCAGTATTATTTATATCAAGGGTGAAACTGGACCATCTCCTCAGTATCTGGTAGCATTGTTGGTATGTTAGGGAAAGAACTAGGCAGAGGACAAGAGAAGGTTTACTACAGTCAGGGTCTGGAGAGAATTTCAAGTGGGAGGAGAAACAAGGAGGCAGTTGAGTTTCTATGTTTTGTATAAGAGTAAAGAAGACACAAATGCTTGGGAAACATATTCATTAGTGTAATGTCACCGCTCACAAAAGGACAGTGCACCTTGTTCAGTGAGCAGTGACCTCCTTTTCAAACACCTGATCAAAGGCTTTTTTAAGAGTTGGATTTTGGCTGGAATAACTATGAAATATGTCAAGGGTTTTAAAACTACTATTTTCCTGAGGTAAATGCTTCTTGATAGAGAGCTTGCCACAAGGGCAAAGGCCATGAGCTGCCTGAGAAAACTCAAGTGTATTAGCTTAGGCACCAAACCAATGTAGTACTGACTATGCCACATTATCATAACATTCCACCAAGACAACAAGCCTTGCAACTTGCTGTGCTTCATGTACCTGAAGATTTTTTCTTAGTTGCTAATACTTTTCAGGAAAAAAAAAAAAAAGCTGATTGCCAGGCAAAAGAATTCTAAACCATAGCAATATTTAGCTGATGGTTTTTGATCTGTGGGGGCTCTTACTAAAAGGCAAGTAAGTAACGAAGAGACAAAATATCCCATTTTTTTAATAATGTTTCTTACTTTGCTTACCATTTGCAATGAAGTTCAGATGTCCTTGAATCCTTAAGAGTGCAGCTGGCTAATACAGCACCCCTGTTCTTCATTAATGCAGGTAACAGAGCAAGACTAGAGGGTAATCTCAAAGTTCCTTCCATTTCCCTTATCTTACCTTTCATCTGCTGTGCACAGTGGTGGCTCTAGTGCATTTTAGCCAAGGAAGAGAGCCAAGGCAGAAACTGCCAAGTACCCCTGTGATAAAACTACCAAGCCTAAACTGTCTAGGGCCCTGGAAACCAGCAGAATTTCTTGTCTTGCCTCACCTTCCCTTACTCTGATCTCTCTGAGGGTTATGGAAAATATCTCAAGACAATCAGCCACACCGAGATTTTGGAACACAGTCACGGAAACATTACTGTCACTACTTCCGAAACCATTTGCAGCTTGACAACACTCTTACAGTATCTATAAGTACACTTAAGAATGTACAAACTCATAAAAGTTTCTTTTACCTGGCTGTCACTGTTGACCTCAGGAAAAAACCTTAATAATCTAAAAGACCCTTCCAATTACAATGTCACAGCTTCTTACTCCATTATGAAAGCTTCTTATATGTTACATATGCATTTGAAAGCTGACCTACTTTATATATCTATATTCACCTGCATACCTACCATAAAATTTACTGTAAACACGCTAGTATGTGAAAATTCACATTTCTGCCTAAAAAGTAGGTTCTTTAGATACAAAAGGAAATGACAGTAGCACATCTTTATGTCTCTCTCAGTTACTTAGTATTTCTCTCTATGCTTTGAAGTCTTTCAGGTAGAAATCTCATACAGTCCTTACCCAAAATCAGTGATGCATTTTGTGCTAATATACAATGGTTAAATCTGTCCATGCTTGCAATTTGAGCTCTATTACTATGACAATTAGACAATAACTCCCTAAAGAAATCAGGCTACTTTTTTTTATTCTGAATCAGTGAGTAATTTCCATTTTCTTTTTAAGCGTGATCCCTGATCACTGAATGAAAACCAGCACTTTTCACAGAATACAAATTAGTGTACTACCAGCAGATATTACTAGGAATTAACTAGGAATTAACCATGACCACAAGCCTATAAAATCAAAACAGCCAAGTTTCAGGGAAAGCTGATATTTAGAGTTCAAATAAAAAGAACACTGCAGTCCTCTAAATCCAGGCTTACAGAGCCATCTTACTTGTGTGCTGGTATAAAAATAATTATTAGAGATTACTCCCTTTATACTATATAACGATTATATTCATTATCAAATGAAATTTAACATCACATCTTAAACTGTCAAAGTCATGATTTCTACACAAAATCCAGCTTAAAAATTTGTGAACTTTTTGTTTTTACAACATGATTCTCATGAGAAGTTCAAGGCCAAAGCCAAATTTTGTCATCAACTACATTTTTATTGGGTTTTTTTGCATGCCTTATTAGCTTCAGTTGATGGTAAGCAGTTTAGCACTTTTTCCTTTGTGTTCCCATGAAACTGTGCTACAAGCTGCATCAATGAAGCAGAGGTCCATTGTGAAACCTGGTAATGAAAACATGCACAAGCTGCATAACTAGATATTTCTCACTGCTACATCAAGCTAACACATGTTCCTCAGCTGTGGATTCCCTACAACTCAGTATGTTTGTAAAGGAACTTTTGAAAATAAAGTTTGAGAATTTGACTGGGGAGTAGGGGGGAGTAATTTTTTAATTATTTTTAAAATACTATCAATTACAATGCATAAAATAATCAATTACAAGCATAACTTCAGGGCTTCCTCTTTTTTTTATTATTTATTTATTTGAATATTATTCAGATGTTGCATCTGTGAAGTGTAAAGGGCATTCTCCAGTAGAAAAGTATGATATTATGCATTACCATTCCTGGCTGAACCATTCTCAGTTCTGTCAGTTTTTATGTCCCATCACTAAACCCAAGCACATGGTTCAGTCTGTACTTCTGTGCACCTGTCACCAGATTGGTTAAAGATGACTGAGGGTCTATTCAGAGACTCTCAGTACTTCAACACTCTTTACTAGGGTGCTTTAAGAAGCCAGTCTAATATATAAAGGTTCAACTTAATTCTTGGCTAAATTTATTAATTCTCTTGTGTTTGCTGAACATACTGCTGCTGATGGCTACAGCCCACAGCAGTGTTGCAGGACTAACAGGTGAGTTTAGAATCTAGAAGTATGGATCAAAACGGCCAAATCAAAAATGCAATGAAATCTTGCTATATAAGAATATTACCTCTTGAACAGCTTAATACAAGAACAATATATCCATAACAATAAAATAATGGTGTTGGATGGTGGAGTAAGCACTTTGTGGGTATTCATTAAGAAAGGAGTGATGTCTAGCAAATTATGGATTAGACAGGAGCAGTAACAAGAAAAACCCTGAACATGAGACAAAATAGACCAGCCAAATCTGCACATAAATTATTCAATATTAGTTTACCTGGAGGAAAAAATAGGATGGAACAGCTGGTGATTTCAGGCTTACTTCGAGCAACCTTTTTTCTTTTTTTTTGCATTCTTTAACAAAAGGGATCAGGACGTTTCTTTTGCAAAATCCTGAACAAATATTTAAAGCTAAGTGACTATTTTTCAAGGATCTTGCTTTCTCAACCATAATATTGGTGAAAAAAACCGCTTTAGTGCCAAACAATATATCAAAAAGCATCACTGCATCTCTACGTGCTAGCAAGTTGAGACCCCACCTCTGTTACTGTATTTTTGATAAGCAAAACCAAACTCAAAACATTTCATAAGAAAGTCTAGAGGCAAGAAAAAGGATGAATGATGATGCTTGTGCATGTGTATTACTTCATGTGTTCAATAAATATATGTGCATTTCATTTTTGTTTATATATACATGAACACATAGATATTAATCCCATTTCTAAATTAATGTCTGATACCTCGTTTTCTCCATTTATCTCTTTTAAAAAAATGGACAAAAGTGGTATTTCATGACAAATAACATTCTTTCCTATTCATTTCAGTAGGGAGTAAATAGCCATGAATGACCTTCTTGTCTTTACCTTTGATTTTTTAGATTTTTCTTAGCACTTTAACAAATGGTTCGCCACACTTCAACTGAAAGGGAAGAAGATGTCAGTGACTTGATGGATGCTTTTTACTATAATAGTGAGTAGGAATAATACATTTAGCACCATGTAGTCTCCTTATTTTTTTAATAATTCTCCTGAATAGGTAGAATATATTGCTAAGAATACAGATTTCAAACAGAAATAATTAACAGTAAAGTTAAAAAGGTTTTGAAAAGACATATAGCATTTTCCTTGAAAAGTTTATAATGAAGCAAGTCTGACAAGATTTTGTTCCTAAATCTGGATTGGAATTTGTTAGGCTTGGATACAAAAATGTGTCAGAGTTTCCTGATAATGTTAGGGAATACATGTTATGCTGCAACATTCAAATAACTTCATAGTGATGACAATATGAAGCAGTTATTGACAGAAATGGCTATCTATAAAAAAGTTTCATTAAGCTTTTACACACTAAATCATATTTTTAAAAATTAAGTTTATAATAATGGCATAAGCTAATGGTTAAAAGACATATTTTGGGAGTGGGGAAAAGGGGGGCTTGGATTTTTTGTGGAAGGGCCCTTTGGTAGTTGGAAGCATTTCCTTTATTTTAGATCCAAACTTCATTTAATATTTAATCCATTGTTTTTTCCCACATCCTTTTGCAACTGGCACATGCTAATGGAGATGACAGACAGACTTATATAAGTCACTTGGGGCCAGCTCCAAAATAAACTTTGATGTCTAAAATTAAATGCCACTACAACAAACCATACTCAACAATCCCTCAGAGACGTCTGTGTCATTTTTTTCCTTTTTGACCTGAAACCACATCCGCCATTATGTCTTTTGGCATTGATGCATTTGAAATTTCTCATCTTTCTATAAGGTAGCTAACTAAAATAAAATAAATACAGGACTTCTCTGAAAGTGATATTTTACTAGAATAAACGATTAAGCCTTCCAGTATTGTTAAACCAGTATTAGTATGCAAAGAACACAAAGAGGCCTGATAGAACAGGCAAATTCACAAGTGCAAGTTGGTCTGATACCTTTGATACAGAAGAAGTGTTACACTCTCTGCTCCCTTCCCTGCTTTTCTTACCCAAAAAAGTCTTTACACAAGTTCATTCTCCCATTTTGTCTCTTGTTAAGTCAGTTCTATCTGTGCAAGTCAAGCACAGGCAGATAAGAGTGCTGGCAAACCACCATGGTGACCATCAGTGACACGCAGTTGACAGAGAGTATGAGGTACTAGTACATGTAAGCTCTATGAAAGTTAAGTCCTATGATGTTCTATCAGGTTTGCATTCTGTTCCCAGTTTGTAGGACCTAATACAAGGCTGCAACACATTCCAAATGCACTAGTAAGCCATTCTTATATAGAGGATGGCATCTTCACAGACAACCCCATTTCTAGAGGTAAAATCCCCCAACTTACCCATTTTTCCTGAAGTATTACCAAAGTAAGAGGCACACAGCTACACACATCACAGGTTTACGTTCAGAAACACAACTTTACCACCCTCTGCATTCTGCTGCCTGTGGAAAGTGAAAGGATTACCTTAGCTTGCCCTGCAGTGCTGTCCACTTCTTCCTTTCAACTCTACTCACAAGCACTGTGACTTTATTGCTAATTTCCTATTGAACTATAAATATTATATTTTGGAACATCTTGACACTTTTTTCTTTTCTTGTTTCCTTTGCTGGGCTGTTCCACAGCTCCCCACCCTTTCATATTTGTCTCCTAATTGTGGTTAGCCTTCAAAATATTTTTGAAAGTAGCTCCTTTTATCCAAACATGTGTGGGGTTGGTGTTTTTTTTTTTTTGTTTTTTTCTTCCCTGAATATACACTCTCCACCAACCTTCCCTTCTTTTCTGTCTTTACAGCTAGGTTTAAAAAAGTTTGGCCAACCCTTCTGTTGCATTCAGTGGATTAATTCTTTTCAAATAAGCACACTTCAGGAGTACTATCATGTCAATTCTCAGATGAGAATGTGCAAATTCTTTAATTCTCTTATTCTACCTTTTTCAGATTGACAGTCTGTTTTGATTTTTCCAACATAGACACAGTGTACTTTCATATTACATTTAATATTTTACAAATTCTGCCTTCCCACCACAGAGATTTTTACTTTCAATATGTAGGATGTCCTAATCCTAACATGGTAAAAACCCTTACAATTATTTTTTATTTGGTAAATTAATTTACTAACCTGAAGTTTTGAATTTCCAATCTATAAAACAAATGCTGGCATAGAGATTGAGAGATAAAATAAGTGGGGAAAAATATATTTTCCACTTTGATCAGGAGAGAAAAAGACACCAGACCTTTGTCTCCATGGTCTCACTGTAACTTTAGTTCAATGGGATTCCAAGGAATATGGGAAGATTTATTAATCCCCCAAGGCCTGTAAACTGGCTATTTTTCCCCTTTTCAGCCCCTCTTGTAGGCAGGATTCTTAATTTTCTACAATTCTCTCAAGAGCTGAGGCAGTGGAATTTTAGGCTTCAGTCTTAATAAAGGAATTCTTTCCCCTTGGGTATGCAGCAGTGGGAAGAGGTATAAGAAAGTTCAAATACAAAATTAATAGAACCATTTCACATCTTTTTTGATTGTTATCTAGTTCAGGTGACTGGAGAACAATGACAGTTAATTCAATAACATGCCATCAATACAGGGATAAGTGCATTTCTGATATTGAGGTGTATACTATCTCGCTAATGAGATTTTAATTTAAAATGACAATTTACTTCCATACTGCCAAAGTATATTGAAAAGATTTATTTATACACCTAATGAACCATAACATAGAGGAATATAAAGCAGTATATTACTCTGTGGAGCTTCTATGAGTTCCACATCCCTGTCTAATTTTTACTCTACTGAATGGTAATTAATTCTGGTCATTTACTTTGACAGCTTTCTGTCAAACTGCCAGGTGTAATCTGCAAAATACACAGAAAAGCTACAACATTGAGATTCAAGCCACTTTACATGTAAAACATTAAAGTAAATAACAGAAAATCTATTTGATTTATGACTGAAAATGCAAAAAGAGAGGGTGCTTTTTTTCCCATGGACTTATGCCTAGATTAAACTGATTTGGACACATAAATGGCAGTGGGTTTATTAGGCAGATCCAAGAAAATGCAATGATTCAAGAGGCTCAAGTTCAGTGGCTATCATTCTGTGCTAGAAGTTAGCTGTACCCATAAAATTGCAAGCATCTTTCTTTACCAAAAGTCGCAAAATTCTTATTTGGCTAACTGGTTAATGCTTAGTCATTGGCTATCAGTTACACAACTTTCAGTATAAAAGTTGCCTTTCTTAGTGTGTCAGTAGCTATAAATTATACCTCAAAGGAACTTGCAGAATTTGTCTATGTACTTCATCATGACATTTCACTTAAAAAAAAACACCTCAGTCTATATGGCTGCATTATTTCCTCTTCAGAAAATCTGGTCTAATTTATATGATCATAATCCAGCTCCCTGCTCAAATCTTCCATCAGATGGCTCCATCAGGAAGCTTGAATTTGTCTCAGTGGTGACGTAAAATTCTTTTGTCTGGAAACACTGATTTAACACCTCTCCTTAAGGCCATGATTCTGAGCATGAAAGGTCTGTGCCCCTGGGCTGTTATCTACAACTCTTTTCTGTTCTCCCAACATAAATTCAGCCATATGCTTCTCTCCGAGCTGCTAGCTTCCATTTCTAGTTTTGTACAGAGATTCACAGGTTTCACTATAACAATGCTCTCTAATACTATTTGAAAGATTTTCTGATGATTTCCAGGACAAACTATATTCACTAATTGCTTTCAGGGTTTCTCTGTCAGCCACTACAAACACATCTGCTGCATGGCCCAGGACAGGGCCCTCAGAGAGGTCACATTAATAATGTATCTTTGGCTGAAAATCGCCTACTAACAGCACTAGCAGTGCCTATGAACCTGCAATTCAGCAATTCATTTAGGGTAGCATTGTGATTTTACTATTTCAACCAAGTCAGCTTCTGCAGCTGAAATCAGGATCACAGTTTCAGTAAGTGGAAGGTTACAAGCAAGCCTTAATCTGTCTTTTTTCTTATCAGCTTATAAGCCATAATGACTAACAAGAGCTCACAGACAAGAGAGACAATTGTGAGGGATGCTTGTATCATGCTGCCTTAAGCCATCTAAAGCGCTTGTTTTGGCCAACACTAACACACTGGCTCCTGTCTTCCAGAGCCCTCAAATAAGTAGATCCTGAGAGAGGATTTCAAGGAGACATTAATAAATAAGAACTTAAATCAGCTACACAAATGAGAGGAGTAACAAGACAGACATTTAAACCATCAGGCATAGGCTCAAGATTGATCCTCCCAATGAAATGGAGGTGATGGGAGATAACTCTATGCAGTCAGGAGCATGGAGGAGAGTGGGAATTTGCATGGAAGTGCTGAAGATTAAGGCACGAAGTTTGAACTCACTAGGACTGGAGTTGGCGAAAGTTCAAGAAAAATGTGGGATGATCATAAGTTACCTGTCAGGCATTATTATTTAGCATTGTCTTCCCTTTGAGGAAAAAAAAATTGGAATTTTTTTTATCTGGATTGGGGATTTGGGTTTGTAGGATGACAAGTATGAAGGGCTCATCAAGCTAATGACAAGAGCATTTTTCCCTATCACATTCTCCCTTTTATCTTCTGAAAAATAAGCCTATCAACACAGCAAAAAATTACTAGTAAATTTTATACACTTTCCAGCTGAAAATATCTGCTTAATAAGTGTGATTACAATTGTCTTTGTCTTAATACATTATTTTTGTAGGGGTTATTTGATTATGACAATTCTCAGTCCAGATCCACCAAAGTTGGTTATACACAGTATACATAAACATGATAAATATACTTCATGAGGCAGGGAGGTTTCCTTATAGTAAAGCATAAAGGAGAAATGACCATACATATTAATGAAATTTCGCATATAAAAAATTATTTCCCTGGATATTACACTCCATTCATCTGAAACAAATGAGAGTTATCCCGAACTAGTTAGGATAAGAACCTAGGTTCTATGGTGTTTAAGCACCATGCAGCCTTTAAGTTCATTTAAATTTAGTTTTTGTCTCAGCTTGGAAATCACGGAGGATCGGGGAACTTCACTTTCAGAGTTCTTGTCTGACTTGGCCCACTTAATCCCTTTAATTGGATATTGAATTTCCTAAGTATAAAACCAGAAACTGTACATGCTTCTGAAAGAAACACATGGAAAAAACCCTGTGTGTGTGTGTGTAGAATTGATAAAAATCAATTAACTCAAGAAAAAAAAAATTAAGCACAGAAAAGCATTCACAAAGAGTTTTGCTCATTTTTTTAGTAGAAAACAGAATCCAGAAATACTTATTTTATGTTAACACAGATGACACAGCTGACAACATTTAATGAGTTTCCCAATATTTATTTCAAAGTAGTGTTTTACAGCTTGAAATGAATACCAGTGCTGGCAGGTGTCAAGACTCAATAGCAATTTACTTTCAAACTAGTGATGCAAATTACACACTTGAATTTTATAAAGAAAAGAACAGCAGGAAAATATGTAGTGACAGTAGTATGAAGTTTGTAGGAAGCGTAACAGCTCAGCCTCCTGATATATGTGGCTTACCCAGCAAAACAAAATTTTTGTGACTAGCACTGACTGAAGAGTGTATTTAAATTTAGCTCCAGGATTCAACAACGTATTTACTTTAAAGTTCACTGTGCTCCAGAGCCTAAATATTTTGCTTTGGTTCAGCATTTCTCTCCATTCTTTTTACTAAATTGAGCACTTAACAGAAAATCTTCCAGTCACAGCACAGGTTCATTCACTCCCAAAATGATAAAACAGAAATCATTAAAACAGATAAATCCCTTAGTTATTTTTATATCAATGTTGAGAGAAAGTTAAAGCCTCATTTAAGAGTAGAAACTAGTAGAAAAGTTAGAAGCCTGTATCATTATAGATAGTATTTTTAATAAAAACCCCAATTATTTAGAGTTTTTATTTGAAATGCAATTATATATATACTTGCTATGAAAAAGTAGCAAGTCTATACAAGTTACTTGAAATTTGTAAAAATGTACTATTATCCCTAAACAAAAAATATAAACCACAGACAGAGCAAGATTAAAATCCTATGGCAACTAGGGATGATCTAAACCCAAATTCAGACATATAAAATCTTCTTCATAGGCTGAGAGAATTTTTGGCATTTCAGACCAGTAAGGTAACTACATAAAGGCTCAGGTTAGTAGAAAGGGAAATACAGACTACAATCCAGCAAAGATTTAAAACACATGCTTAACTTTATGCACCTAAATAGTCCCATTAACGTGAAGTTAAGCATGTGTGCATGTTTTTGTAGGATCATTCTCAAGTGATATCCCTTTGATGAATGTTTCTTCCTGTGTTAGCAGGGAATGGTGTTTGATCAGACCAGCATGGGGTTAAGCGCCCTTTATCTTTCTGTTCTCCACTTAGAGGACCCTACACTGTTAGTGAGTGTGAGGATGAGGATGAGAGGCAACATCCAGCCCTGAAGGTATACAAATTCTGGTTATGTTAAGAGGAACCTCTAACACAGCTGAAACTGGAGGTCTGCTTGTAGGATTTGTACCCTGTGAATTCCTGAGCTGCCCTCCAAGTTGCAAAAAAATTCCTGACAAAATGTTCTAGATTTTTTTTCATAAATTACATCTAGTGATTAATATGGAAGTAGCTCTGCTGATCTCCTGATTAATCTTGTTGTGCTAAGAATACACCAATCATTTTCGTTTCTTAGCCACTCTTACTGCAATAGGAGGGCCATTTGTTTATATACTCATACAATTTTTTTGCAGTTTGGATTTTAATTTCAGCAACAGTGATTGCAAAATAGCTGCATAATATATCACACTGAACAACTGCGAGCCTAAGCTGAGGTCTAATTACACAGGGCTGACTTGAAGTTTCCTTAGGCTTCACCACAGTAAGACCAGTACAGCCATCTCCATGACAATAGGCAACAGAGTTTTGTGCAGAAAAAAAAACCAAACCAAGGACACAAGGAACTAGTTTCCTTCAACAGTGTAACTTCCAGTTGTTCAAGGCCCTTTGATAGGGTAATTCTAGAGTCTCTCTGCTACCAGAGTAATAATAAATAATACATGCATTAGAACGTGGGCATTCTTGGATTAGTTTTCCACTCGGTTAAACCAACACAAAGAAAGATTCTGTAATTTGCCCAAGAAGTCACTAATTTAGCAAAAGGCAGGAATGGATCCTCCAAGTTTCAATTCTCATTTTAGAAGCAACAAGGAGGTTGTATTTTTTTCCCATCATTTATTGAAAATATACTTTGTTACACTTCTTCCAAGCCGAAGTTTATAAGCACATATAACTACTGCATTAAGACCCATAGCTTGACTGTATATGCCACAAGGAGGTAACCACTAATGCTTCCTAAAATGACGAAGAATTCAAAATATATGAAGTATATCAGGATAGAAAATAAAAGAAAACATAACAAAAAGAAAAAAGGAATTCACCCTAGATCTTTTGGTCAAGAAAACAAACTGAGCATTATTAACGGCTGTAAACAGTCAGTGGATCAGTGAAAATCTTGTCAAAAGCTAAACTCATCTAGAATGCAAAGCTGAGAACTTGTCTGAAAATGGTAAAAAAATCTTTTCCATAAATGCTGTTTTAATATTCCATATAGTGTTTCAACAAAAAGTATATTTTGATATATTTAAGTAAGTAATTGCATTAAAACTAACAACTGAATCATTATGCATCACTTAAGATGTAGCATCCCGGAATTATGGTGTGCGATTGCTTTGCATATTCCTAATTTTAGAGCTAACAATCCTTCCAGTTTTTATTATCACCTTGTTATTTCCATTTTTCCTTCATGATGTTATAGTGACTAAAAATATGTGACTAGAAAATAGTAGCCTTTCATATTTCAATCCCCTGACTTCCCCTGGGGGAGTGGATTACTGCATCATAATACTGGTATCTTTTAGTAAACGCTGTGGGCTTCATTCAACTTCAAAGCAAAGATATTAAAGGCTCGTTTTCCACTACAAGGCAGGTGTATTTTTATTAGCCCTTTCTCAAAATTGCTATGACTTCACTTGTGGATACCCCGCCAACAGCCATTATTGAAAGCTGGACTATAATTGCTACGGAACATGCAACGTCTGAAGCACTAAACCAGTGTTACTGCAATCCTCCAACGATTGACTGAAACCAAGTGTTACATCATTAAAGCTGAATTACAACACACCCATGGCGTGTTTTCCATGTGTGCTATTTTAAACAATAGTAGAGAAAAACCTGGCTATAAATTCACAGATCTCCAATTTGTTCAAAATCCATGAACAATGAGGGTTGTCTGACAGGATTTGCTGGCTCTATTTTAGTCAGAAATGTCATGCACCATAATTAAATGTCTGTTTGGTTTTTATTGGAGATGGAAATGCTAGCTTTAGTTATAAATTTAAACAACCTGTCACAAGGAGAGCCTCCACATTTATATAGTTTAGGAAAGTTTAGCAATTGTAATTGCTCCAGGAAAGACAAATAAACTAATGGAAACTATTCTTTTTTTTTAATTGGCTTTGCATCAGAAAAAAAAAAATAAGCTAATGGGATTTATGGTATAGCTTTCATCTGGTTTGAACAGCATTCTTTGCTTTGGTAGACACTTGGTGGATTAGTACTTTCCAATGCTTAATTTTCATGCAGAAATTAACTGAAGAGCACAGTGATCACAGCTTCTGGGTTAGGAAAAGATGCCACTGAAAAGTGGCAACAAAATACAATCAGTATTCCAGAAAAATGTTTAGTTCAATTCTGCACTGTTCACCCTGATGTTGTCCAAGTGGAAATATTTTGCCGTCACTGTGGTATGCAGAGACTATTATAGTTTAAGCAAATCCTTCAATTTTTCTACTCAGCTTCAGAAATTTTACAGTGCCCAGATTCCAGTGGAAAATATTTGATCACTCATATGCTTGGATAGAAATTTGTCACCTGGAATAGAAATCAGGATAAAGCTGCCAGCATCCTTATGCAGACAGGCTCTGCAAATATATACTAGGCAAGATCTCTGCCAAATAACTTGTGTCTGGCCAATACCGCCTTTCAAATAGTCTGTGAATGCCAGTTGCCAATAAAGATTCATTATACCATGTATAGTTAAATATTATTTTAGCTTTTGCATCTACAGTTTTAAACTTACACAGTAGCAATTCATTTGCTCTCCACATACTACCTGTCTGAAAGTTTCTGTGCAGTAGCCAATCACAATATTCACACTTCTCACTAGCACCTAAACAATATATGTCTTTTACTTAAAATAGATCAGTCAGATGTAAACATTTCCAAGTTATGTTTTTCACTCACACACAAAGTATATACTATAGATATTTTAAATAGCAATATCAAATACAAAACTTCACAGTAGATGTTATAATTATCTAAGACCTTCCCCATTGCACTAGTTTTCAAGAAGATAATAATTTCTTGTTGGTTCTATAATCTATTTAAATATACATCAATGTGAAATTTCTTCTACTCCTGAAAATGCATGCATACATTAAATTTAAAAAATTAAAGCAAAAAAAAAATAGTAGCAATCATAGTGAAAAAAATCATAGTGAAACTTTAAAGCCATTCTCTCAGGCGTGGTAGATCATCCAGGATAGTCCCAAATCATGCAGAGTGTTAAAGTTGTTGAAAAAAAAAATTTTGAAAGTGAGTGTTTACTACTTTCATCATAAATACTTGACTATACATCTTCATTCTCTCTTAGAAGATGCCCAACAACTCAGATTATTTCACTTCAGGATGCTATTTACTTTTTCAAAAAGTTACAAAACTTTCTGTTATGAGACTTCTCAAGATTTAATGTTCATTTCAGCCGTTTTCACCTTTTAGAACTATTATGAGAACATTATTGTGAATAGATATTAACTTTTGATTCCTAGAAGCAAGTGATAACAATACCATTTATTATAATCATCATCATCATTTTTTTCTACAACATTTTTATTTACCTGAAAAACCATTTTGCTTTCTCTTTTCCTTCCTTTCATTGTATTACATCCTTTTACATAACACCATCACTCTTCCCCTCCTAGAGTCTTTCAGTGTCCTCATGTCTCACTAGCACTTCAGTTATTTGAAGTACTCCTCTGAAATCTTTCTTTATTGTTGTTCATATATTACTTCAGATTTTCTGTGGAATTAATTACTTCCTTCTTTCTGGAAATGTTTTTGTATACTAAGGTTTATTTCAGAGGGCCCTCTTCCATATGAAGAGAGCTAATAAAGTTTTGGAGAAATTAAAGGGAAGAATGTTTTTGCATACACCAGACAGGATAGTTAATGGCAAATATTTAAATCCTATTTAGCACTCTCATCTTTAGTTCTCCTTGCTATTGATAGGTCATAAACATTGTTTACTGATTTCTCAACACTACAATCCATTTCTGCTCTTGCAGAAGACATTGGTGGCTGAACAATCACTGTGTCACAGATGAATCCTCTCTGACAACAGTAAAGTCTGTGGTGCTAGAGCACTCTACTGCTGCATACCAGGGAACATGTTTCGTCTCAATCTCCAGAAAATTTAACTTTGAAGTATGCAAAAAAAACCAAAAAAAACCCCCCAAAAAAACCAACAAAAAAACCAAACAAAAAATAGTTTCATCACCATGAATAAAAGGATAAATCTATTCTTCTCTTGTGTATCTGAACAGTTTTAATTAAATAGATTTCTATAGTTTTTGCTTTTATTCAAAAATATCTATTTGCAGATCTTTATAAAGTTTATTTTAAGTCATTATGAAGGGCTCAGTATCATCAAGTTTTTATGCCAACTTGTATAGCTCTGATACACCATTCTTGTGCAAACTTTTTCCTTGTTCTGTGCTTCTCTAGATATTATTAATCCCAGCACAAATTCTATCATCTCTATGCAGATCCCACTCTTTTATTCAAGTTTCATCCTCCTCACCACACCACAGAAATTCCATCCATCCCAGTACTGTTGTGTGTTTGAATGTTAGATTGGTTACTTTAAATTATTTATCTCATCTATTTTCAAATAAATCTTCTCTCCTTTTCCCATGATTCTAGAGATCATCACTGTTTATATGTCATCAAATTCTGTCTGTCTTGAGACTCCCCATACTCACATCCACAATTTCTTTTCTAACACACCAGAGATAATCAGTCTTATTCATTCATGGATCTAGAATTCTCACCTGGGCCCTTGTCTCCTCGTATCTCCCATGTAGCACCCCTCTCTGCCAAAACCTTTACACCTCACTGATGTCCACCCACATTGCTACTGAAATAAATGGCTCTAAGACTCCCTTTGGATAAGTGATTACTTTCTATGTATATTTCCATTAGTTCCCTTTTTAAAAGATTGTTTTCAACATTTGAAGGATCTTTTCAGCTCATCTCTCTCCCTGAGCTACTTCTGGTATCTTTCATTATGCTCATGGTCAGTTTTAGACAAATGCTTTCTGACAGGTCGTAATATTTGTCTATTGGTCTAAAATCTAAAATGCATTTCATTTCATGTTTACATTGTACTTACCTGGAAACAGGACTATTGCTTTGTTGTGGGACTTGACAGAAACTTGTACAACTGTTAGAATGCCTGGATGCCAACTAGTTTGACTTCAGAGTTAATAAAGAAAATATTTATTCTTAAGTAGCACATTGCAAGCAGAGAATGTAGTGATGACGTGCTTTGTTACTTGCAGACCAGCCTCTCATTAGTACACTAAAATCCTGATTTACTACTGTAGAGTCAATGGACAGCATGATGCTTCAGGACCTCCTTAGTACAGTAAAAATCAAAACCACACAAATGTTTTAAATGAGATTCCTAAAGCACTAAACAAACAATTGGAAAGTATTTTCCTTGCTAAATATCATGAATCAGAAGTCATAAAAAAATCATATATGGAAAGCATTTTTAAACCACATTGGCCAGAAGAACATCTTGGAGGTATTTCTCTTTGCATATAATAACACATGTAAAGTAAATATAATTGTTTTCCCTGCTGGAAAGATTTGTTTACACTGACAGATCCACAGGTTTTTTTTTTCTCAATTATCTTATCAGGGAGAGTAAATAAAACAATGAAAGCAATTCACTAAACTACCAAATTTCATCTACTAACAAGGCAATCTATTCTTCTGGTCAGCAACATACTTCAAAGTGCATATTCAACCAGAATTTTTCAATTTTTAGCTCCCATTAAAATAAAACAATGAGGTGTTTCATGTGCTTCATGTAATGCTAAGTGCTATTTTTAAATTAAGCAGTAAGAAAATGCTGGAACTCCAGAGAGCTGGCATTAGTTAAAGATTACTGTACATGAATAGCTACACGTGCATAATTATATAATTGCACTTGATGGCAGCAATAGCACATAGAGAAGATTATTATTAGTACGTAAATTCTGCAGCAACCTCAGGAGGACAGATATCCTCCAGAAGTATGAAAAGGTGGCTCTTGGTACAGAATATATTTTACTTTTACCTTTCAGTATGACAATTACCATGAAAGAAAGGATCAAAGGCAAATGGCACAGCTGGCAGCTTGAGAATAATTTAAGAGGTGTACTGGCAATAGCTTTTTGGTTTCAGTGAGATGGACTGCATTAGCTGTAATAGGGAAATGATGCTGGAGAACACTCATACAGCATTCTTGCCTGGCATTAATACAACATTAGCTGAACCTGCAATTTCGACATCTTCATAAAAATTTCAAAGAAGAAAACTTATGCTAATGAGTATTAGCAATAGCAACGTCTCATCTGTAATTCAGGACAGAAAATCCAACACCACATTTAGGCTTAAATCACTGATTCAGCAACAAATAACATGTGCCTGTGTATCTGACCATGATTCCACAACCTTGTCACCAAACTACAAAGAGATAATCTGCCTGTAAGGACTTGTCTGAAGACTTTAGAAATCAGGGCTTCTGGGCTAAAAAGACATAAAAGAAGATAATTAATAATTGCAGATAATGCCATACAAACCCAAGGTTCTTCTCTCATTTCCCATTCTCCTTGCAAAATGTTAGTTCTACAGTATTGTTGGTGGCTTCATATAAGCAACTTCTAATAATCCAGATCCTTAATAAATGAAGTAATAACAGAATTTGGGAGAATGTTCCCTCCTTTCCATCTTTACCCTCTCTCCAAGACCATTACAGGTACCCTTTGGACCATGTATGCCCTTCATGGACTGGGGAGGGTGAGTGCCTGCCATCCCTCATGCCATTTGCTTTCCACTATACTTGCAATCGGTCCATTTGATTATATACTTGATAGGCATACATTTTCACGTCCTTCTCCCAAAGGACCACACTTTGGACTAAAGGCACAACAGCTGTTTTTTGAGTTTACCTTCAAACAGGTAGAATTCAGCAGAATTTTGAAGGGTATCAACCCTAGCTTGTTTCTTAGCAATTAAGCTAACAACAGTGTTCCCTCTTAACAACAGTTTTGCAAAGATGATTTACATTCCAAAGACTGTGTAAGCCAAGAGGCAAACATTTGTCCAGACATGCACAGTTCTGCAAAGCAGAATCTCCGCTGCCAAATCTATTATGGATTCTCTGAAATTACTGGCATAAATGCCCAAATATGCTTCTGTGTAGAGTTTATTAGTATGGATTATTGCACAAAGCAAAATAAAATCATGAAGATCATGCAATTTAGTCTCCAAAAAGATCAAAATAAAACAGTAGAGGATTCAAAGTAGTTAGTTGGGCAGATTTTATTTGGACTGCCGAGAAAAAATGGACCAATTTTGCCTGCACACTGCTTTCACAGCTATTATTTTTGTTACTATTGCAATCTGATGTTTTTGATTTTTATTTGATGCTAATAAGTTGTGAAAGTCAGAGAGATTGCAAAGCCAAAAAACTAAACCTGGATCCACTAAAGAACCTGTTTCCTCCTTCTTAACTCTCCACTAGTCAGGAGTTCACTGGAATGAGCAGATTTGATTCATTTAGTGGATTGAGACTTTCTATAAGAACTTGGTAGAAATTAGCGATAATTTAGACAGATTATTTAGATAAATAGTCCAATAAGAGACCTGAAAACATCATATTATGATTGCACCAATTTATACAAAAATTAAGGCTATATAACAATATTGGTTCTATCGCTATTGTTAATCAGTATTGTTCAGAGTACTCTAGAATTCATTAGGCTTCAAGTGAGCTACCCTTGAGTAATGTAAAATGACCAAAAAAAAAAAAAATCAGACTGTGAAAAAGCTGACCTGAATCCACAGTGCTAATGTTTTACCAATACTCAGAAGTGTGTTAAAACTAGACAGTGCTTGCTTTTTCAAATATCCAGTTTCTCTCTGTTAATGAAAAGCTTCTTACTCGCAACAGCAAGATCCTCAGCCACCTAGACAAAATGCTCACTTATCTCTGCTCTTAGAAGTAGAGATGGGACAACTAAAACAATGAATTTGGTTTTCTTGAAATGCATTATTTCAAGATTAATGAAATCACAGCAAGTTGAAGATTTTTGATTATTTTAAACCAAGAAGTTTGACCGAGATGTTTTTGTTTCAGGGAATAATTTGTTCTGCTATTTGACTGTTATTTTATAATACTGGGGTGAAAAAAACCCCAACAAAACAAAGTGAAATAAAAGTGTATCAATCCAAGCAGGATGAAATGCTCTAACTACCCATCTTTAACCTCCCACTTGTTTGTGTTTGTCTTAACATTTCATAAAATAAGTGATTTCCAATTATCATGGACCTCAAAATATTTTACAGGTTTTATCTTATTTTGATTTGGTTAGAGTATTAGAAAAGACTTTCCCTAATACTCTCCATTTTCCTTTACTATCTTTTAATTTCTCATACATAGGGAAGAAAAAAAAAAGCAGAAGTAATAAAAGGGAAGAGGAGTAAGGAGTTCTGTATCCTTTTATGTAGAAAAGTCTCAACTTTTTTTCAGTGCTTGCTAAAACATATCAACGCATATGCCATGGTTTTTTATCGAACTGTACATTTTAGACTGCTATCCAGCAGGCAAGGCAAATTCTAGCAAGTTGCTTCTAGCAAGAAGCTCTTCTCAGTTGTTGGTATCTTGGTAACACATTTTTAAGTCCAATTCACAAGTCTCACAGAAGAATTCCTGCTTTTTACACATTTTATGGTCTGAGGATGCAGTTCAGTAAGCCTCAGATAATCCCAAGAACTAATTACCATCCATGCACATAGTATGGAAAGCTACATTTGTAATGGATTCACTTTAGGGCTACACTTTCATTTGAAGCAAAGATAGCCCAAAAAAGTTACTGGAATTATACTCCTGAACACTTTTCATCCTGTGCTAAAATGTTCTCAGCTGAAAATTACAAAGGAGTTTTAAAAAAGCATATACATAAACCCCTCTGACTTTTCTAAATAAGGAGACTGTTTCACTAATAGGTTTCACTTCTAAGTCTGGAAAAAAAATTGACCAGAAATTCAGCCATGATGATGGCAACTCTATTCATTGCTTACACAGCAGGCAGAAATGGGACAGGACCTTTTATGCATGCACATTGACAGGTATCTTCCCTAAAATGTTATTAAGTAACTAGGTTGGTCTCAAAAGAAAGTGGAATGAGCTATGAAGTAGGTATAAAACAATGCAGTTAATGGCCAGACTCTGCCTCTAAGCATCCTGCTTCACTACTACTTTCAGCTGTTTTCTAATATCTGACCATTCTGAGTAGGCAAACTACATGAAGTCAAAAAGAGGAGAAATTAATAGATTTAGAGAGTTATAGTCATATGTAGATGTGCAATGAATACAGGTAACAGCTAGGACAAAATACAGCATCCCTTTCTCCATAAAACAAAATCTAGAATGTTCAAACTGAAACAAGGCATCTTCAACTGTATTAGCTTCCAATCAGCAAAATAAACAACCCATTCAAACATTTCATGGTTTCCACATGAAGATAAACCAAACAAATTCTGTCAGGACAGATGTGATCACTCCCAGACTCTACAGGGGGCTGCTGTATTATTTTGCCTTGGTTTCAAGTGATAAGTAGAGCTTTACATTTACTCTTTTCTCATAACACCTATTTCCAACTTTTAAACATACAAAGTGTTTTGTGTGTTCTGCATTTGGTAATCAGTTGTTAAACACAGCATTTGCTAATCTTCTTTCATCAGGCAATTTTTTTTTGGCATTGGCAGGAGAAGGAAATTTTAAAACATTCTCTTTGTGCTGTGTTATACCCAAACATAAAATCAAATATAGCATTGTTGCTTTCTTTATATTCCCTTGTTCCCTGACTCTAAACATCATAGAAAACAGAACTTGTACAGGGGAATGATATAACAAGGCAGTAATAAAGGAAATAAATCACAGCACAGATAATGGCTTGATTTTATCTTACTGATCTATTGCCCACTTTAGACAAAAGGCACTGGCTGGTTAGAATTTAGCATGCAATTGCCCAGATGTCATGAACTAGTTTTTAGTCTCTGTAGTTATTTCAGGTGCTGCTAGTAGGAAAACAGAGGCTCAACTTTTACTGTGCTTTTCTTTCTTTGTTGCTCACAAGAAGCTTCTGAAAAAAAACTGACTGAGGAAAAGATAGCCTTTATGATTTTAAACAAGTAATAAAACATATTATAGAACATTTTGAATTATTTTCTGCTTTCCTACACAAATGTATTGAGTTAGATTCCCAGTGGGCTAAATTACAGTCCAAATCTGTGTGTCCTACACAGACATTCTGTTGCAGAAACGTTAAATTTTTGTAGCTGCCATGTTCTGCTCACTGTTACAGAAGTGGGAAGGGACATTTATGGGAAGAAGAGTCTTACACCATTTCCCTTGCAAGATGGAAATATTGAGTAACCCTGGACTGCATGCATTTTTAATATTTGGGGTTTTTCTATTCAAACTGTATGACACAGAAATATCCAAAAATATTTGAAGTACTAGGTTGGTTCTTTATGGTCACCTTGTATGTGCCAGACGCAGATGTTTTCCACATAAGAAACAGCCTGTTTCATTAAAGCTTTTATCTCTTAGAAGTTAATTCAATCACTTGGGCCATCATGTTTGAAGATAAAATTCAAACTAATTAATTTGTATTTCTGGTCCTGGGAACACAGATACCACATTTCTGTGGTATCTCCACAGAAACACCATTATCTCTTTAGGATAATTCCCACCTGCCCATTACAATAGCTCTGGAGGTAAGCTATCTAGTTTTGGAAAGTGGTTTAATAATTTTGCATATCAGGCTGTGCTGACAAGCATATACACATGGGTGAGCATGATGGGCTAAAGACAGCCCAGAGAACACAAACATACTGGCCATGCACAGTGATGCTGGAAGGCTCCCCACTCAGGGGTGATCTTCATGACTGGGAGATACCTTCTGCATTCCTCAGACTGCATCTTCTGCTCCTCCCCACATGACCTGTGTGGAAGGGGAATCTCTGCAAGTAAGCCAATGTCTTTCATTCAGGACTCATGAACCGCCCATCTTACCCTGCCTCTGACTCTCTGACATGTGCTTTACATGACATCTTTAAATCAACTTAAACTTTAAATCAAGTGTAAAGTGATCAATAAGCAGGAGCTCTGTCAAGAGTAGGAAACATGAATCCTCCCTGTCTATGGAAAAAATGGGTATGAAAAAAATTTATGCATTTGTGCATTAACAAAAAAAACCCCAACAAACAGACAAACAACCCCAAAACAAAACAATGTAACCTAAATCCCCTCCCTCCCCCCCAAAAAAAACAAGCCCAATCCTCTGGTACTGCAACTACAGTTACACAGACAAACATTTACCCATGTGGAGTATATCAGTTGTCACTAGGGACTAATATTGGTGAAGCAACTCACTAGAATGGAGATCACAATCATTATCCATGTGTTATTATGATGTAGAAAAGAATGCAGTTTGACAGAGTTCATAACATTATTGGCTTATAGAAAAACTGTGCTTTGACTTACAAACCAAATCAGATAAGTAACAAGATGCGTGAAATAGCAGAGCTTCATTTTTGCAGACACCCTCAGATATACAACAGAATATTAATAATCTCAGTGGCATGGCTGTTACCTTTAAAATGCAAACACTGCATACAGCTACGTGTCAATCACTAACTGCTATGGCATAAGGGTTAGAAAATAAACTTTATATCTATGAGTGCAAGTGTTGATAGAAGAAAACACAAAATTTCAGTCAGTATATGTGAACATATATTTTCTATGTTCAGAGTACTACCTTTGCTTTATCTTTGACTTCATGCTTCTGATTTCTATTAAGTATGACTACCTCCTTGTCTTGTCAAACAATTAAAGTGACAAAAGTAATAGCAGATGCTTCTTTCATAGGTAGAACTACAGCAAGCAGACCATAGCTTGCAGTTTATTACAGCTGCTCTATACAGCCTCGTAATTGCAAGCTAATTGAAAAGATCCTGATAATAAACTGCCAGGTTACTTTTTTTTTTCAGACAAAACAAATATATAACCCAATTCAGGCTTCATTTTAACAATACATTAGATGGTTTCCAACTTGTCTTGATTTTTGTTTTATTTTATGATTGTAAATAAACCCTGGAAAATTCCTTCCCCGATTTTACCACCTGAAACTGCAGCTGTTGGCTGACACTATCAAAGCCTCGCAATTCCGAACTCACGTGCAAATCTCATCAAGTGCAGACACTTCTAATTGATTCCAGAAGTTTTTCTTTTGCTAAGATCAGCGGGCAGAAGAAGAATAATGAGCAGCTTTTAAGCAGAGGGGGAAGGGTGTTGAGCTCAGGGAGTGGAGATTTTAAAAGCTCCAGCTCAACTGCTCTGCCAGAAATGCAGAGCAATTTTACGGTCAATTGGCCAGAGCATCTGGAACTATACATCATAGTCCTTAGTTGATGGTGGTGAAGCCAACTCTCAAACTGGCTAAGTCTAAAATCAGTAATGACTCTGCTGTCACACCTAAGTGGAAACTAACTTAATCTACTGCCAGATTTTACTGTGACTTTTTCTAAGGGACATTATTCCCCTTAGGGAAGTTGTCAAGAATATTAAAAGTCCAGTCCCTGGGATACACTGCATGGCACAGCAAACTTTTCTGAATGAAGCTAACATAGAAAAAACTGATTACAACGCGTGTTTGTTTAATTCCATGTGTGTTGACAAGGTCTTTTATCATAGACAGCAGAGTTTCCCTCCATCCCCAGTTTCATTTCTAAAATATATTTGGAATACACCAGCCAATCTAGTTAGGGCACAGAGACTGCATAAATGCTGAGGTCATAAATCACAGCACAGGGCATGGAGCTTTCACCTTAATGGAAACCAAATATGGGATATGCAGCTCTTTGAAATGTGGCACAGATGATCTTAATGAGGGACCAAGAAAAAATGTTTGAAAGAAAGAGCAGAAAACTATCGTTGATGTGGAAATAAGTTCTTATGAGTAAATGTTTGTTTTATGTCTGTACTCATAAGTCAGTATTCCAACACTGGTAAATTATACTAAGAAACAAGTGAGGTAACAGCAACTCTTTGTATGATGAAAGGAGAAATAAGTAGTGTGATAATACATCACATTAAGAGGGACTTCTGTGGAACACAGGATACAGTGTAAATCAGTTCTTGAATAAAGAGATATTTTATATTTTATCCAGACCAATTAGATCCTATGCCATAAGAAATACCAGAGTTGTATCAAAGATCAGACGAGCAGTCCATTTGGTACAGAACACTGTCCCCAAAAGTTTTTGGAACAGCTGCAGCTACCAAGTTTAGATACTCTGGAGGAGTAAATAAGCAACTTGACCACAATAAAGCTCCTTTCTACCTTCATTAGTTAAGGGCTGAATTACACCCTGCAGCACAAGATTCTGTATATCTTCCAAAGCCTGTTATACTTCTAACGTACCACGTGTCCACATAAAACAGAAAAGAAAACAACTTATTAATTTAAAACATCACACATGTATAAAACCTTCCTTTTCTCTCCTTTCTACCATGAAAGTCGCCCTGGATTTTTTGTCCTTCCTACCTGTAAATTAATACATGCCAGCCAACGTGGCATAGCCAGGCAGCTCCTTAAGTTGCAATGCAGACGTCAGGATGAAAAGATTTACTCTCAGATACAATGCCTTAGCTACAACAAAGGTAGAAGATAAACACATCAAACAGACATCTATTTCCTCCTCTCTCTTCCTCACTCCTAGCCTGTTAGTTTAAGAGTCTGAGTTGCAGCTACTACGAGAGTTGGCAAAAATATTTAAGAAAAAAAAAGCTCCAACAACATGTCAATGGCTCTCATTTCTACTTGCTCCTCATTAGTACTACTGTCAAGTAACAGCCAGTGCTTGACCAAATTCAGCTCATGGAATATGCTGGCTGATGCCAAACCAGAGCAGTTGGATGGAAACACTTTAAAGAGGTGGACCATCATCACAGATTTATTTTTACATATCGTGCCTGCTGAACCATCACATAACTGAACACACAAGCAATGTTTTCTGCTACCTCCAGGTGGTTAGGAGACTCCAGGCCCAGTCTGACAGAAAATGATTTGGCTTTAGAAATACACACAATCATCACATTATGCAGGCATGAAGTAATCAGCCTAAAGAAAGCTAACTAGTATAGGATGTGGCAGCACAGATTCTCAAAAGAAACACACCAGCTCTTCAAATCAGTCAAATATATTCCCTGTCACCAAGGTTTTCATTGACCTCCACCCAAGAAATAATTTTCTTAAGACATAAGAATTTCCTCATATCTCACCATTTTTTTTCTTAAATAAACAAACATAAAACCTCAAACAAAGAAACAACAACAAAAAAGTTCACTCCCTCCACATTCACCTTATCATCCATATGAAATACATACAGGAAAAGGAACAGAAAACGCATGCTGAGGAATGTACCCCGTTCCACCTCCTGTGGTTGCTTTTGAAGTGATGATAACTTCAAATTATTTTCTTGGAGAAGAAAATGACACTGGGAGAGATCCCCATGAGTATAACATAGAATGAATTCAAATACAATAGCAGGGAGAACAATATATTTAAATGATCAGAAAAATAATACCATTTTCTTCAGGAACCAAATCTGGTAACACACAACTTCTAAGTATTGATTTAGCCAAAGCTGTTTTTACTTCACTGCCGAAAAAAAACATATTAAGATTGCAGCTTTAGCAAAAGCAGAAGTCTGTCTTTCTTTCTTTCTTTCTTATATACCTATAACATCATTTTGCTTTCTCCTTCCCTAAGCCTTAGCATTAAGAAACCTTCTTGATCCACAGCAAGTTGCATTACTTACCTGAAAAAAAATCTTTGGCTAAGCCAGCCCAGCTACCAAAGCCAATTAGCAGGACAGCAAGGAGGGAAAGAGGACGAAGCCCAAGGGCAGAACCTCTCCTTCTGCTCAGATTACTATCTTCAGCTGCTTTTTTCATAACCACCTGAGCTAATCTAATGGCAAAATGGGAAAGGCTTGTTCCTTGTTTCCTCTGCTCTTCTCCCTTCTCACTGACCCCCTAGTTTTCTCTCATTTCTTCTTCCCATTTAGTTTTCCCCCAAAAGACATTCTTCCAGTGCAGTAATTCTGATAATTGTCAAATTTTCTTATGAGCCAAACACAATAATTTTCAGTTTAAAGCACCTATTTTTGGTAGTTAGAATACCCTTCAAATAGTATTTGATATGTTTTTTAGAAATCTTATCTACTGGTTCTGAAGTAGTCTTGAGAATTAGGAACATATGAAACATAGTAGCAGAAAATCACCCCCACATATCAAAAATAGTAACATACTTTCTCACTAACGATTGAACATGCTGTTGGTAATATCAGTCTGGCACTTATCTGTGGCAATGTGCTTAATTAACTAAAGAATTCTGAGAAAAAATTGTTTGTTAAATTCTTGAAACACTCCTTCATCCTTAAGTAATTATGACCTTGAAGGCATAATTTATAGAAAAAGTCAACAAAACTCTTCTACATGATGTTGTGCTTTCATCCTTGAACACCAGATTACTAAAGAATTGTTAATTTGTTAACACATAAGGATGAAGACATAAAGAGAATGTTTTTGAGCATATTACAGGTTATGATTATTAGAAATAATAGATTAAAAAGATCAAAGTCAGCTAAATCTAGTTGCATGTATCTGGAGATATTTAGATGAGGAAAACAAAATAATTAAATAAATGTTTTGATTTACACCTCTTAATTTTTTTAAGAATGTGAAAGTAAAACAGCAATGGAACTTTAAAATCAAGCAGATTACCTATGTTAATATATTATGAAGGATAAACAGCTTGCAATGATGAACAGAAACATTTTTTAGGATAAATTTTAGACCTAACTTCTTGGGAAACCATCTGTTTATGTATTTCTTATGTTTTCAGGTACTGCTGTTTCAGAATGATCACGTCAGTATTGAGGTAAAACATTAATGTTTGAAGACTTTTCAAAATGAATTGACAAATATTCAGCAAACTCTCAGTTTTTTGGGTTTTTTTTACATAATTTCCATTAGACCCACAAGAACATGCCCACCAGTATAATGCACTGGGAGCAAAAGTGGATCATTTATTTTAAAAGTGGGTCATTTTTTTTTAAATGGAGAACGCTTTGAAGTGCATTACAAATTTTCAGACTACAAAAAAGAAAAACATTTTTTTATTGTGAAGATGGTGAAGCACTGAAACAAATTGTCCAGTGAGGTGGTAGTTGCCTCATCCCTGGCGATTTTCAAGATCAGGTTGATCGGGACTCAGAGCAACCTGATGTAGTTGAAGATGTCTTTGCTAATTGCAGGAGATTGGACTAGAGAATCTTTATACTTCATACCCAAACTATTCTATTATTCTATGATTTTATGATTACAAAAGCTATTCATATAACGAAATTGTTGTTTTGTGATAAAATGTCAAATGTGGAAATATTTGCATCACTCAGAAACATTATCTATTCTGGTCTGCCCAAGAGCAAATAATGTGAAAGACACCTATTTTTTCAGTATTTTCGAAGAAAAATTGTGAGTAAGGCACTCCTGTCTCTTGTTAAAAATAGACTACGTAGTCAGTGTCAAACCAAGGACTAAAAAAAAACACAACAAAGAACTGTAATATAAAGGATAAAACAATAAAGAAAGGAAAGTAAAGTAGCGAAGAACTCAAGAGGACAATAAAGAACTTCTTTTAATGACAAACAGGTAAAGAACAGAGCAAGAACCACTTCATTCCTTCATGAAAGAAAAGGAAGCTATAGAATTCCTTATAAACAATAGGAATAATAATCTTATTCTTCTACTAATTTCTTAGTAAAAGACACTTTTATATAAGAATAAAGAACTCAGCAGGGCAAGTACTGAGGTGTATATTATGACGTAATTCTCCCAGAGTTCACTTAGAATACCCAAATAATTCAAGTCTGAAAGCTATGTCTCAAGATAAGTAGTTCCAAAATTTTAGAATTTGTTACTTCAAGCCCTTCTACTACGTTAGGCCACTCAGGAAGTTTTACAAACATTTTCAAAAATATATTTAAGTAAACCTCCTAAGCTACCTGCTGCATTCTTGCCGACTTCTATCAAAGGAATTCAAGAACCATTGGGTTGATACACCAAAGCTTTGACAATATTACAAGGGGGCAGGGGGGAAATTAAAAAAGTCTCAATTAGTGGTATTTATCTAGCTTTAAATATTGTCTAATAGCTATTGTTTTCCAACCCAGGCAGAATAAAAAAAAAAAACAAACCAAACCCAGAAAAACCTCCCAGACCCACAGTAGCAGTACATTTTTTTTTCCATTTTTCTAATTCCTTTTCCCTTAAAAAAGCAGAAGAATTGAGGACACTACCAGAAAATTCCAACTGGGAAAGGTGCTACGAACTTTGCATATGTTTGAATTCAAAAGAACCATTTTGAACTTGTTTGAGTCTCATTTCCTACTGTTTTATTTGATTTTTTTTCTGATTTTAAGCCAAAGAGTAACTTTCTTATGAGGTTCTACTAATCCAGCCACCCATTCATAACCCTTTTGGTTATGAATAACCCTTATTTTCTGACAACCAACAGTAGGTATCTTGGTAATGTTGTTCAGATAGGAATACTAATAGTGACTATTGTTATTTTATTGTGATAATATTAAAAGAGATATGAAATACCAATGGTACTGAAAAGGAAAATAATAAAAAGCAAAAGATATGACAGGATAAAAGAATACAAAAGTAACCACACATAATCAGACCATAGGTCTATTTAGTCCTGTATCCACTCCTTGTCAATGGCTAAAAGTCTGTTTCTGAGGCACAGGATTAATACAGAACAAAATATTTTATATTTAAGTCTTCCAGTCTCCAAGAATTTTCAGATTTCTCCCTTAAAAGGAGAATTAAACAATTCAAATTCACAATGCATTACTATTATTCACTTCAAATCATGTGACCACAAGTAAATTATTTTTGGAAGAAGTGGTAAATGCACTCTTTCGTGACCTTTTTTTCAAGGAAAAGAGGCATCTCAGTAGCAAACCTGAATAACCATCTTACAAAATAATCATAAAAAGTGAAAAATGATGAGATAAGAAAAAATTATACTCTATTCAAATAGTGTAATAAAAAATAAGAAAAAAAAAGTAAATGTTTGGTGGGTTTTTTTGTAAGAAGATAAAAAATCTAGAATAACCAGCCTAGACAGTTTAAAATAAATGTCTTACCTCATATGCATAGCCCAAGAAGGAAAACTGACTCCTGAAGAGGCCAAGTTTGTAAGCACCTACGAAGACTAAACAGCGGATCATTTCCAGAATTCCTGCTTTGGACCTAGAAAAGGGAATCAATTCAGATTAATCTCCAATCCTTTCTTCTTTGCTAAGTTCAGTGAAAAGGAGAAAATAGAATTAGTTTGTGATGTCCTGCACTTACATCAAGCCATCTTTCTTAAACTTACAGTTAAGTATTCATGGTATATACCTTACATGGCCTTACAACCATGAATTTGCTGGTGGAGAGAATACCCATACTTGAAAAACATATTTGAACTAACACAAACAGAACTGTATATTTAGTTACTGTCATTTGATCTCAAAAATTTCCGCAACAAATTTCTGAAAGCTGCTACATAAGTAGTTCAGAATCTTTTCAGTGGTCTACTTATGTAAATTTTTACTAATTACTCTTTATTAACTCCCTAGGTTATTAACATGTCTGGCACGTTGACAGGTTTTTACCTATCCTGAATCAAACTGCTCAGTCCTTAAAAGTGAAAGGCATTCCTTTCTGAAAACACAATGAACAGCAGGTGCAAAGCAGTACTGGCACCTCAATCTCAAAGGAAACTTCAAATCCACATTTTTTCTCTGTCAGGGCAAATAACTTCTTTGTAAGAAACTGTGGATGCTACTTACTCTTCTTTAGGGTCATAGTGCCTATATGGACTACCACAATGTACTACACCACTGAATACACCACCGGCCTGGTGTATTCAAGATCCAAATTCATTTGAAGCCATACTAATTAAGTTTAGTCTCAAGTCTACACAATCTTTCAGATGATTTTGAGTGTACTCTGAGCTACACTGTGTGCTCTTCATACACCATCACTGTATCTGGCCCTGACAGTGTGCTGCACAGGGCTTGCACAATCTGATCTTGAACAGCCTCGGACAGCTGGCAGCTCCCACTCACCTGCCATTATCCCAGACCCAGAGGAGAGGACCCAATAAATGCAAGCACAGAGGAAGTCATGACAAACCCATCCCAAAACTTTTCTGCAAGGGACAATATGGATGCAGTCCCTACTTGCTATGGGAACAATCCTGGATTTAGGTGCTGGCTAGTCATGTGTTATTTCCGAGTCAACAGACAGCCACATATGGGTCTTGGTAATTGTATTTCTTCATTGATATAATCTCTGAGATTTACATATAGTTATGTAATATACATAACACATATAAATAATCCATAATGAAAGAATAAATAACCCCACACATTTTGTATCTTACTTGTTCTCCATAAGTAGTCCGAAAGATGCCAGGGACAAAATGATAAAGCCAGTTCTCAGAAGAACTGTTCCCTGCGATAGCATCTGTTAAAAGGCAGACAAAAAATTCATTTAGAGTCATTTTCTGGAGAGAAATGGAGTTTTTACAGAACAGTACCTTCAACTTACTCACTGAGTGAAGCTAGTGTCCCCTTTTAAAGTAATTTGCTACTTAAAATTTTAGAATACAAATATCTGCTACAGATAGCACTCATACCTGGAGTAACCACCCCCACAGTTGTCTCCTGCATTCTGTATTTCCAAACTAATGTTTAATGTTATCATTATGTGCTTTTTTCCCCAAGTTATTTCATTTCCTTTTGACTCTACTCAAGAGGGAAGAAACCCATTTCTAGATAATAAGCCCAGCACCCTTGTTCCTTAAATTTCATATTATGTTACCAGGTCTTGACAGTAGCCATCTTTGAATCCCAATGGATACAAAAGCCAATGTACTCATGAGAATAACAATTCACATGACATATCATATGAAAGAAGAAACAAAACTTATGTTTTTCCTTCACAACAACTCGACACTTGGTTCCCAAGTCAGCAAAACTTTTTAGCTCATATCATTAACTTCAATCATACTTAAAACACTTCTAAACATTACCATTTGCATGAGTACTTGGATGAATCACAGCATGAGGACTTCTGTCCTTAAAATTTACATCAAAATACCATAAACATATTCAGAAAAACAGAAATTATTTTGATTGTAAAGTTTGAAGTTTTAAAATTTATTAAATATTTATTTTTTATTCTACACAACTGCCTATGAAAATCAAATATTTAATCAGTTTTCTTTTTCTCTCCCTGATTTTGTTTCAAATATTAGTTTTGAAAGGCTTTTGGCTTTTTTATTAAAACAAAACAAAACCAAAAGTAGTGGATCTGACTGAGTTACAGAAATCCTTTCTTGCTTCAGCAGCAAAAGAGTTTATGAACAGCATCTTGCGCTTCATTTGCAGGCATTGGAAAAATAAAACTCCACAAAAGTCTGCCCTGATTTCAATAAATCCCATTCAGTGACATGTCCAACTTCCTTCGGTCATGGCCCCAACCCCTCAAAGAGATCCAAGGTAAGTATCTGTGAGCATGGGAGGCCACAGGAGGATATTCTCAAGTTTTACAGCTGTGTGAACTTAGAGTGCCCATGTATGCAAAAGACATCAAAACACACACTCAGTCTGGGCAAGTTTGTGTTGTTTTACTGAAGCATCACAAACACCTACTTAGATATCCTCAACAGTTACTGAACAAAGAAAACTCAATCCCAGCAATGAGCAAGCTACACAGCAGCCTCACCAGTTTACAAGCCAGAACACAATTCTCACAAATGACACCTGTCAAGCCACTCTGTTGCACAGATTTGTACCAGGTGAGAATCAAACTTACTACTGCATTTCCACGTTACCAATCTGTTCCATTCCTCCTTGTGATCAACTTTTCATCATTAGCAATAGGAGAAATTTGTTTTGAAGTGACAGAATGTTTGGACAGAGCTTTTTTGTAAAAATCAGGCATGGACTCAATTTGAATTTAATTAAATGAGGGGTACTTTAACTGCTCATCTAGCCATACTGAGTTCAACTTCCACTTCAGCTTCCTGTACAAACTGGGTCATACAAAAATTCAAGAAGTGAGCAAAGAAAAATATGATTTGGCACAGGCATAAGGGAATTCACCCATAAAATTGTTAGAAATGCTTTGATAGGTTTTTCAATGATTATTACTTGCCTAAGAAAGGTGTTTTCCAGGGAACAAAGACTGAAATTCAAGACTTTTCTCCTTAAAGTATGTCCCCACTTTTAAGTTGAAAAATTACACTTTTTTAAAATCTACTCATTCTTGCCAGGTGGGTCTGATTTTTCTTTGTTTCCACTGTGATGCACCAGGGTCTGCAGACTGCCTTAAAAATGCTCCCACAGTGGCAGAGAGAAGCAAGGTTTTGTATCTTCTTATGCAGGAAAGAGAACTAAACATCAAATCCAGATTTCCATCAAGTCATGGAATTGCTACATTGCAATACATGGCTAAAATCACACTTCATGGAAAATGAATGAAACAGCAATGGTTTTCTTACAAGTGCTAATACTTGTCTTCAGGAAGGATTCAAAAGCACATGCTATGAACAAACAAGGGTGTCTCTAGTTTCCAGTTTTAAAGAGCAGCATGATTTCAATTTTTTCTGCCTTTCAGTGTTCCCAAGCTGGCTACTTGTCCCAGGCATCTGGGTTTCCTTGTGACTCCAGCTGATTAACTGATACCAGCAGATAAAATAATGCTGACTCATTCTACCTGCTGTTAAGTTCACTGAAGTGCCTTAAAACCTGTTATTAACCTAAGCTTTTGCTGAAACTCATGGAAAGAGAACACTGGGAATGTGGGAATAACCTAAGCACTTTGGGAAATCCATTTATTGCCATTAGCTAGACGGCAAGCCTAAAGACTAAATTTGGTACTACATTAACAGTTGAATTTGAGTGGATGATGGAAAATCTTCCCAAAAGCAGACAATTTTGGGTCCTATTTTAGTGGTGGTTTTATCCATAACTTCTATCAAGGACTTTTTTCTTATCTTAAAGATATATTTCATTTACATTACTAGAATAGGAAAAATACTTGAAATTATCCCCCACATTTATCTACCACAGAAGATTAAGGCACAGCCTAAGATCATGAAAAGAAATTAATAAATTACAGATCAGTTTTAAACATGGAGTTCCAGAAAAAAAAAAAAAAAGAAAGAGAATAGGAATACATTTTAAAATCTGTTGGTGAATCAGAAGGACTGAAGCAACCTTACGATTTTTTAAAAAATCAAACTCAAATGTAAACAAGCCTTTATCTTTAAATGGCTAAAATGCTCTATGAGGTTCTTTGGCATAATAACTACCTGAAACAGGTGTGATCATATTTTACAGACTTGTTTGTTCAGGCCAATTTCCATTTCTCTTCAGACACACTCCTACTTGAACTATACTATTTTGAACACTAGCTATTTGTAAAACTCCTTACAGTCAATACGTGCTGTGGTCCAGAATGTGAAGGACTGGAGGGCTCTAAAGCACAACCTACACATTCTGGTTAATTTCAAATTGGCACTATCACCAGATTCATGCAAAAGCATGACACTATAATGCCTGAGCACAGTGTGGCAGCTTTGCACTTCCCAAAACATCAGCTTTTGGAGTGCTGCAGAGTGAGGCAGAAAGCCTTACTGGGAATCATGAACGTAGAAGGTGCAAGTTACCCTTCACTGTAGGTGCTTGTACCACATACTGCTAGTCAAGGGTTACCAAAAAATTTTCAGTGAAATACACCATGATGCCATTGGGAATAACAGCTTTTAGAAAGCCAGCCATATAGCATAATTTTTACCACTGTTAGTTTGCTTCCCTAACTTTCTCTTACAGTTCCAGTGGTAGAGTAATATGCTGCCTTGATTCTTTTATTTGCTTTCAAACATGTATCACCCTATGAAGTGGATGCTGGCAGTTGGGGCATCCATTTTCTAGGCATTACTGTACCAAAATCAACAAAATAGTCAGTGGGTTATATCACTAAACTAACACCATATATTAAATTGATGCACTGCAAGCAGCAGTGCAAAAAGAATGTGCCTTTTACACCTTCCTTAGTGTTAGCATCCTTGTTCCACTTAAACATAGTCTGCATGGATTTATATATAAAATAAATGAGTATTTATATCCTGGAGTATTTGTATAAACAAAGAAGCACGTGGGACCACAGCAGGTTCCCCAATTACAAGTCAGCAACAACTTTGCAATGTGGTTATTGGCTGCAATCAAACAGAAAAAAAAACATTTCTGTTGGATTTTCATTTCATTTGAAGCTTTAAAAGTATCTTTGAGCTTCAAAAAAATGGAGGGGGAGAGAACTATAGACTTTAGTAAGAACAGAATGCCATACCATTATTATTTTATGTTTTTTTCAGTAATGAAAAGAAGAATTCATTTAAAAAAATGAAATGTTATTCCAAATCTGTATTTAGATGAGCATTGAAATATTCAAAATTGACTTTTATGTTGCAAAGAACCAGGTTTTTTATTCCTTTGGAAGAACAACATGGATGCATTTTCTCATTCTGATTCGTGCAGTGGTTCAAAAGAACTTCTAGGAATTATGTCAGCAGATTTCGTAAGTTAACAGTTGCCCTGCTCTCTCTCATACATCAGATGATCACATACATTCAAATTAGGAATGCTATTATGATGCTATGAATTTTCTATTGTTAGGTGTCTTTGGCTGCATGATTTTAACTTAAAATATCTAAAAAAAAAAGTTAATTCTTAGCAATATTAGATACACTGTACTTTGTGATGCTCTACTTAATGGATACATTCACTGTGTTCTTAACTTTCAAGAGATCTATTTTACTAATTTTCATCTAATTGAAATTGCTCACATATTCATATAATTATAAGCACAGTAAATGCTATAGTATATCTTAACAATAAAAAAAGACACTGCAAAATATATTTAAGGTGCACTTCACTTTGATTTATATGATATCTGAAGTTCTGGAGCTATGAGACTTTTGCTTTGAATGTACTGCAGTTTTACACTCCTAGCACTCTCTCTGGGACTGATCCAAATCCCATTTCTTCAAGGAGCTTTGGATCAGATCTAGATGTGCAGAGCTCAGAAAGCAATTTTTATTCGCTGGATGTAGTGCAGATCACTATATAGAAAACAAACACTGTATGCTCTCTCCTGTGGAAAATATATATTTGTTCTTTCCTGTTTTGCTCTTTTCATAAGTTAAATGTAGGTCATTCAGACAGAAGGTATATGGTTGCTCTTTATGGATAGAGAAATTTAACACTTCTACAGGGCGTGAGACCAAACACCGTAATCACTTGAGAAATGTAATAGCTGTGTGCTGTGTCTTATGGCTGTTATGAAATGGAACTTATACCTAAAGATGAGGAAAACAGTTAGTTTTCTCCATTTATGGAGCTATGCCACAGTTATGACATAATTCATAGCCAGACAGAACGTTCCAGTTGTATCCATAGACATTTCATAACTCAGTGTAGTGGAAAACTGATATTGAAGAAAGGTTTTTGCCAAGTAAAGTTATTCATACACAAGCTTCCTTCTCATGACAGCTTCCCCACTGTACTGCAGAGCGATGCTGGAACTCTGCCTTGGGACCAGCACTTTCTACACCCACGCTGAAGGTTTATGTCCTGAGATGAGGTGCTTCCAGGCCCCTGTGCTCTCCTTGTCCTTACTACCTTATTACCCTGCAGTTGTGTGCAGAGAATTTTCTAGTTGCTTTTCCACAATAAGTTCATAAATGGTGCATCTTCAGAATGTTTCCTCCATGACAGAAATAATTTAGTGATTATCTGGGGCTTGGGTGCATTTTTCAACTTTATTTATTACTTAAACAGCTGCAGTTGCCAGCAGATGAAATAATGTGGACCATCCATTTTTCCTTCCAGGACCAGAAAAAGGCCAAAAGAAAAAAGAATAAAATAGAAAAAAAATCAGATTCCTTAATTCTGGCTGCTGAAATCAACAGCAACAGAGTAAATAAAAAGAAACCCAACAGCAGAATGAAACAAATGAAAGAAACTCAACACAGAGTTTGATTCCTATGCAAGTGTAGGAATCTAGAAGTATATCTGGAAAATCTTGCAGAAGTTCTTAACATAGGAACATTGCCAATCATGTGTAGTGTTTGACTTGTATATTTTGGAGGTATTTATTCATACCTTTGGCTTAATTTCCTGTCCTTTTAATAGACTAAGCCTCAGATGATTTAGTAATCTCCTAATCCCCTGCAATTGCAGTGTGACCCTTTGCAGAGGTAAACACACCAGAATAACTCCATACTAACCCAAAGAGTATGCCTGAGGTAGCTTTTATATTATAGCAGGAATGCTGCATACTGCAGTGTCCAATGAGGTGGGCAGGGGACAGTGACCACTGTTGGCCAAGGCTTGGACATTGCCAGGTGAACATGCCAGAACAAGGCTGAAGAACTCAAGGGGCCCTTTGCATGTTTGCAGCCTGCCTATGGCAACGTGGGTGACACAAACACAGTAAGAACACAGCTGTTTAACTAGGGGGAACTTAGAAACAGTTCAAGAAGAAGACCAAAAGGCATTTTATCAAATGAATAGAGTTTTGTGGTGTTTTTGTAGGTTTTGAGAGGTCTTTGACTTATTTGTGGGAATATTATATGCATTAAATCCTGCTTCACAACTACAAAATTTTAGATTTAGTACACAAAGGAGAGTTATAAAGACAGGAAGAAAAAAAAATAGCTTGGAAGGATGTGAAAACTTGGAAGCAGTTAATATCTTGTTTCTTTTAGGTGGACACTACCTTTTAGTTCACCTTCACAGGCTGCTGGGTATCCATAGAGGACCCAGTCACCACGGAGATCCCACCAGGCAAATCTGTGGTGATAGATATGTGCCTCTCGTTGCTGTGCTTCTATCAGTGCTGTTGTATGTTGGAGATTGGAAGAAAGGTTTGCCCTGACTTAGTGCTCCTCCAACTCTGAACTCATGCTGACACCAACCTACCCATCTGCAAGCATTGCAAGACCATTGTAGTCTTCCTTCTAAAGCCTGGGCATCTAATGGTATGACTAACCTTAGCATCTTAAAACTCCATAGTTTCAAGCCTCATGAGGTTCTAAAAGCTGAAGCAGACACATACGTCTTCTAGGCAAATTATTTATATTAAGTAAATAATTGATATGGTTATTAAAAACTGTTTATTAAACAATATCAAATGTATATTGTATAATTTCATGGAACGGAATTATATATTATATGGAATTATATATTTAACCATTTATGCTAATTCGTTTTACAGAATCTAGTTATTACTTCAACAGTTCAAATAAGATACGAGTTGGCTGTAGAGCCGCTGCCCAATCCTTTCATATTTAAACATGTTGTGTATCACTGCTGTTAGCAGGAGATATTATTTCATAAAGGAAGAAATTACTTACAGTCATAGAAGCATGAAGTTCAGTGTACAAGTCCACTATTATAGCAAAATGCACAACTGCATAGCAATTAAGATAAGCTGGTATATGTGGATTGAAGGGAACTTCTTTTCCAGTGATCTGTATAAAGCAAAACAGTTACTTGCCTTCAAAAGTGACCTGCTCCAGCCTGTTGCTCCTTAATATTCTTTACACTTAAAAACACAAAAGGGGAGACAGATAATTGAAGAACAATAATCTACTGTCAAACTTATGTACTACCTAGTTTGAGACAGAGTTAACTTTTGTGTTTTTGTGCATGTCCACAGCTGAAAAAAGGAGCGAAATTACTGTACTCCATAAAAAAATTTTGAAAATCTCTTCAGGAAATGAATAATGGAAAAATAACTTAAGAAACACTTTTTCCTTCAAATAAAAAGAAAAAAATCCCCACAGCTAAAACATTCATTTCCTTCAGTTTCTTTTCCCAATTCATCTTTCCCCATGCTTTATGACTGCTAATTTGCTAATTTAAAATAGCATGTGTAGAGTTTTTAACATTGATCCAGTAGCATTAAGAGGTCCAAGTAAATTACACACAACTGAAAGCCTGTGCAGGTTCTATTTACCACTGGGATTTCCTCAGGAAGGCCAAGTCTAGGTTTGCCTGGTCCCCAGCCTGGCCCTTTGAATATGACAGAGAGCTTATTGCAGAATCCAGGTGTGGCCCAAAATGTGTTCCAAATATGAGCCAAGGGACGTAACTGGAAAAAAAAAAAAAAGAGTAAGTAATTCTTCCTTGTTCACAAAATAAAGACTAATGAAACATTGTATTTTATTAATTTTAAATTTTCAAATAAATGATTTTTTAAAACTCTGTAAAGAGAATAAATTAGATATAGATGAAGACAGTTCAGAAAACCTGGCTGAAATAGGCAAAAGCAATATGAAGCCCTTGGTTAATTTGGTGAGGATTACAATGACTTCTGTTCAGAGGAAAATCTGGTTTTCCATCTGTGTCTCCTGTAATCACTCCTGAGTATTTAGTGGTACATTGTATAGCTATATTTATACTGTATGATTTGGTTGAAATGCCATACTGTCAATAACTAAATTACTTAGTATCCAACTGAAATGGATGTAATTGCACATCCTCCCACTTTCCAGCCCTGACAGTAAAATTTCTCATTCTTTGAGATTCCTCCTTGGACGAATAGCCGTGAAAAGCAAATATGGATTCCACTGCCTCTCATGTTTTTGCAGAGATTTTTTACCTAGCTGAACTGAAACCTGGATCAATAAATCACACTAAGTTTTCTTTTTTTATATATATACTTTTGTCTGTGCTTCATTATGTATTGCACTGCAAAGCACATCTCATTCAGTCCAACACCTTATGTATCACTGTTCTAATTAGTTGTTAATTTTACTGTTATATATTTTCCTGATACTACAAGCTCTGCATATACTCAATGGAGTGAGTAGAAATGGCTGTCTCATAACGAAATACTGAAGAAATTGTAGATAATGTAATTGACTGGTCAGAAATGCAAGGATGGTCTCAACTATGCCTAAGAAAGGAGTTTCTTTTGAATACGACTGTATGTTGAAGACATCAGAATCAGTGATACAAGCTATTGCACCTGGAGCATGATGGGATCGAATGAATTTACTGGATGTGTTAAGCCATATACAACTTTTTCATCTTCAGCCTCAAATGTTCCTGATGGAAGAAGAAAACAAAAGAATGACAAACAATCAAATTCCAAAGTACACATATTTTTGCCATACTGACTAAACATGACAGAGAACACCTTCTCTTACTTACCAAATATCCTGTCCCAGATAATGAGTGTGCCACCATAATTTTTGTCAATGCAGTAAGGATTTCTGCCTATAATAAAAATCAATTATGAGACAAGTAATAAGATAAAGAAGAATTCTAGGAACTGAATTACGAAGGAAAATCATTGTTTGCATCACTTTAAAATCTAAAAATAGATTCAAAAGATAGCTACCCCACCACTCCTCACACTTCTATATATATTTATTTTTTCCTTAATAGCCTTATTGCTCTCTTTCTATTCAAACATACAAACCCCATGTGTCAGGTCCAATATTTCTGTGCAAAACCAGGTCAAAACACATTTATACAAGACAAATTAAAAAGCAAACAAAGTTTATACCTAAGAAAATATATGCTAGATATATATATATGTGTACTCATCTCATTAACGACTGTCAGATATCTCTATCCTCTATGTCATATGTCTGATCCTGCACTATTAATTTCAGTGTGAGGAAAACTGATCCTTCTATGTTTTCTGGGGAATATATTTGTATATAAGCAGTCCTCTCAAAGTTATGAGTGAAGAAACATTGGTTACATGTCCCTAAGTTCATGGAGATAGTCTGGAGCAACTGTACAGCCCCTGATCAGCTCCATAATGATTCAGCTTAACTCCAATCAGGATGAGAGAATTAACTCATATTTACAGCTGAGCAAATAAGACCAGAGTGTCTCCCTGAAGATTACCAGTAGTTGTGCAAATTTTAAGGACTAGATACTTACAGCATCACCATTGTGAATACAGTAATTGTGAGGATAAACGTTAGTAACACTGTCTTTACATGTAACTCCATTTGAGTCTGTTTCAAATTGTTCTTCCATTCCATAATTTTTTTAAAACTTACTATCTCTGCACACTGAATGAGCTAAGGACATCTGTGAAATCCAGTTCTGTTTCTCAGATATGTCCATGACATTTTTCAGTATGCAGTGGAGTTAATACAATTTACATACACAGTACAGTCTTGAAGGCCTCTAAATACAGATAAAAAAATCAATCATCATGCACTTCTGTGAAGTAAAATTTACCAATAAGTCAAACAGTTGAAATCAAATCCCAGTAAAATATTTCAAAGTTCTCTTAAAAGTTCTCTAAAACCTAGCCCTGTTTTTCACACATATGCAGTGCTTGAATTTGAGTGCAAAAGTGTGTTTGTTGATGATTCAGTAGTCAGGGAAGGATGAGATATTTTTCTATCACTCTTCATACTTAAAAACATTGAATTTTTTTTCTCAACATCTTCAAATTCTTTCATGCTATCCAGACTTAAATTCTGCTCAATAGTTAATCTTAAACATAAAAATGTTTAAATTAAACATAAGTTCTGAACATATATTTAAAAAAACTTCTAAAATTTCTAATTGAACAGAGACCACTTCTGAAATTGAGGTCAAAATTAAAATCTTTCTGTAAAATCGATTTTACAGTACAATTTTACTATATTACTATAGCAACACCGGAAAAAAAAAAAAAAAAAAAAAAAAAAAAAAAAAAAAAAAGGTTCCATTTTCATCTTACCATGATGAACTCTGTGATGACTGGGAGTATTAAGTATCCATTCCAGAGGCCCAAGTTTGGTGATAACCTTAAAAATGTAATGTTTTCAATGAACTTGAAAATATTGTATAAGACCAAGAAGAAGTAGGGAAATGAAAAGGAGGAAAAGCTAAAGAGAGGATGTTTATATTCTGGAGAACTACATAAAAAGACAGAAGTGCAATATTTTTCTTCTGAACCATTTCTCTGTACAACAGAAAAAAATCAATAAAAAATATTAAAATACAAGTTATAAATTAAATTTCTTTTTGATCCGGAAGCTAATTTCTTCCGATGTAGAGTGAATTCTTTTTCTTATTGTTTTTATCATTATTTCATGAGAACCTTTGAAGGAATTGGCAATCATGAACTGATAAGATGAGTAACAGAGAAGTGATTGTCCCAGTGGACTAAGCACTGGTGAGGCCACACCTTGAACCCTGTGTTCAGTTCTGGGCCTCTCACTTCAAGAATGCATCTTGAGGGGCTGGAGCATGTACAGAGAAGGGCAATGAAGCTGGTGAAGGATCCAGAAAATGTGTCATGTGAGGAACAACTGAGGGAGTTGGGATTGTTTAGCTCAGAGAAAAAGGAGGCTTGGAGGGACTTCTCTGCTCTCTGTCTCCCTGAAAGGAGGTTGTAGTGAGGTGTGGGTCAGTTTCTTCTGCCATGTCCCAAATGAAAGAAGAAACGGCTTTAAGTTGTGCCAGAGGAGGTTCACATTGGATATTAGAAAAAAAAATCACTGAAAAAATTTTAGGCATTTGAATAAGGGAGATGGTGGAGTCACTGTCTCTGGAAAACTTCCAAAGGGATCTGGATGTGGCACTTGGGGGATATGGCTTAGGGGTGATTATGGTGGTGCTGGGTTCACAGTTGGACTCGCTTGGCTTGAAGGTCACTTACAACCTTGATGATTCTGTGATTCCATACCAATTATTTCACTCATTTTTCTTATCCATATCCAGTGATACTGCTTGGGATTTCTGCAACACTATGATCCCAGTCATGCAAACACTTTATGTCAGTAAATAGCTGGCTTTGGCCCAGAAACAAGTACTCCTTCCCCCTTCAGTACATCTGACTGCTTGTTTCTTCTATCAGTAACCTTCTTTTACCCTGGCACAAATGCATTAACACAACAAATCTGATTGGGGAACTGATGCAAATCAAAACTGCTTTTGTTTTGGTTTTCTAAGTTAGTTTAACTGGATCAGTTCCTGATTTTGGTCCAGCATATGGTCACAAACACACTGTCATGAGTTGGAGGCATGAAAAGACAGCAGATCACCAAAGATGCATAATGAAGCTACAATGTAAGGCAATGACTCAACAGTACAGAAAGGCAGCCTTGATCATTTTAGTACCAAAACAAAAATGACTGGAAGTATCTACTGCCAAAAGCCACAGCCCAAAAGCTGATGAATAAAGTTTGTATCAGCAGGGTTTCTCCTAAATTAGGTACTCTCAGCTACTAGGAAATGAGAAGAAAGCCAGCACTGACTTCAAATTTGGTGTTTTAGTTAGCTCAGAAGTGTGTGGACACCTGAACAGAGCAACTGTTCTTTAATCCCAAACACAATTTCATCAGTCACAAATTGATGCAATCACTGGATTACCAAAAAGGACATCTATTCACATCATATTCTGAAATGGTATCTATTCACCATGCCTGATTATGGCCATAATGTCTTGCTATTAGAAAGGAGCAGGGGACATTAAAAGCAGCGAGATAAAAATGCTTAGACCTTAAAAAACAAATCCAAGAAACTACAATTCTTTTCCTTTTAGAGAATTTAATTAGTAAATTTAATGCTCATACTGCCAAAAGGCGTGATCTGTAATATAATAATAAAGATAATAATGGCAAAAAAAAAAATTAGAGGGGCAGTCATTACTCATGAGAGCAGGTCCATTAATCTAAAAAGGATTTTCATTCCTTTAAGGTTTACAGAACGAAGTCCTAAAATATGGCAGTTCCATGTTGCTTTAATTTACAGCTCTTCAAGTGCAAGTAGATTTAGATTCAAAAAGCAGACTTAGGATATTCCTCAGATGTATTTAAATTGCTTTGAAACAGGAAAATATAATAAAAGGAAAAAAACCTCCCTTTTTTTCATTTTTTGTCTTCAATAACAGCAAAAAGAACATCTACTTAATTGGTTAAGTAGAGAATTCCTGTAATTAAAGGAGTATAGAAATATGAAAAATTCTTCATATACAGAGAACTGTAAAATTTGAATCATCTTTATCAAAATCCTGCTCACACTTGACAGGGGAAACAGAATCTTGAGACGAGTTTGTTTTGTTTCATTTAACTCTGAAGCCAAGGACAACATAAGCAGGATCAGCTCTTCCTTACAATAAGTTCAAGTCTTAAAAGACCACCTAAAGGTAAGAAACAATCCACCATTCATGCTAGTTCCATTTTCTGCCTTTCTCAAGCAGAACATCCCACTGTTTAAAGATATGTGAGATGTGACCATTAAATTAATTTAATCTGAGACAAACGTTTTGAATTGAACTGCAGCCCAGCACCTGAGAGAGCACTGATTTATCTAATAGACCACAACTAACTTTAATCCGTTGGTTTTAATATATTTTTAGCTCAGTATTTTAACAGTTTTTGTAAAAATAAAGCACTAGGAGAGCAGGGAATCAGTAAGGATTAGTAGTCTTCACCTTTATCCTGCAGGTGGATTATAACAAAATGTCCTCAGAATGAATGCTTTCAGGTCCCAATATCCAACTGGTTGAATTAAAATTTTAAAACTAAAATTCATCTTTTTGAAAGTCTACATAGTACATCCTTATACTAAAGTAGAACTTTTTGTCTTGGGACGCTCTAAGGACCTCAGGGTAAAACTTTATATAAATTTATATGTAAAATTTCAAATAAAATTTTCTGACTAATAGTAGTGAAAGTACTTTCTTTGGATAATGAAACTGCTCTCATCCTTTAAAACAGTCTGTCTTTGAATGATGACATTTAAAAATCTACTGAAATATCTTCTCTATGGCATAATTTGTGATTGATGCCCAAGTCTACTTTGATTCATCACTCACTCAAGGTCACCTCCACTGCAAAGACATTTTAGCCCCACTCTGAAAAAAATACCATCTGAGACAACAATTATAACCACATGACTTTAAAGCTCAGAGGGGGTGCAGAGCTCTGTACCTGATGAAGCAAAAATCTAGAATGTTGACATTATAGCAATTCGTAAATCAATGCTTTGTCTAAAACACAACAAAAATATTTTTCCACCAGATAGTCAAAATAGTACAGGGTGCTAGTTCTAGAAACTTCCTTTGCCATCAGTAAGTTTACATGTAGATATTTAGCTCATTCCTAAAAATAAATATAAAAAAACTGTTGTCAGAGGAAAAAATTCAGTGCCAAAAAAATTATAAATGCATAAGTGCTATAAATATAACCATATGTATTTCCAAGAAACAGAAATATATCATCACTGAAAAGCTGAATTTTGGAGGCTCTTGCAGCACTTACATGGCAAACAACATAGCTTTCTTGTTTAAATTTGTAGGATTTTTCTATATTCTGCCATCTTACCCAGGGCAAAACTCCTACAAGCAGATTCTTCACCAAAGTAAATTGGATAGGATAGTAAGACAATTTTTGCCAGACAAGATTCTAACATGGTCATGTCAACCTGACAGGGACTTACTGTATTCATATTGAAAGAAATTAATTTCATAAGAACTGACTCATAACAAAATTTAATGCAGTGTAGCAACAGCCCTAGTTCAAAAGAATATCCAAAGAGAAGAAAGGCAGTGGCAGGCATTCCACCTACCCATCTACCTTTCATCTGCCAGTCTATCCTCTTTTCTGTGTCTTTATTATGTCCAGATATTTTCCTTGGAGAATGGCAATTTCAAAGGAGCTCATAAGCATTCTTTGTAGCAGTAACCTAGCTTACACTGCAGTTGCAACCAGTCACCAAAGCACACAGACCACTATGCTTCAGCCACTCAGACAGGAAAACATTTTCAGCTTACAATGTCATTGTATTCAAATTGGTTTCTTAGAGTAAGAGCTTTCATGATTTTTCCACAATATATCAGGAAAAAAATTAAACTTTTTAAAAACACCAATTAGATGCGATAAGAAAATCAGTTTAGTTTTTGATACTTGTAACTGGGACTTTCATTTAAAAAAAATCTGCTGCTCTAATTTTTGTATCTGACCTTTTTATTGGAAAGTTTTTTAAAAAGTAAAAAAATCAATAGTTGAAATGTCATTGTTCAATAACCCTACCATCAGTATTTCAAACCTTATTTCATACTACTCAAAAGAAAAAAAGTCTGCTTGTGAACATAAAATATTCTTATTCTATATATCATCACCTTAAAGTGATTTGGGGGATACAGAAAAATACCTACTGATCCCCTAAAAGTTGAAATACCCCAACTGTTGTCCAACAATATCCTTATCTGTATTTTGACCAATATGACTGGGGTTTACATTTGTGTTTCTTTCCCTGATACAGACATCTACTGTTCTAAATCAACTCCTGTCTCCAGTTTTTCCTTTCTTAACACATCATGTGCACCTAAACTCCCATGCCAGTGACCCATAGACGAACTGCAACATTCCAACAAAACTATTTTCCTGTTTCCTTTATTTTTTAACATCCCATTGCCACAAAATTAATTTTTCACTTGTCAAAATCCTTACAAATGGACTCAATAAACTACCTGCAAATCAAATATGTAGGCATCTCATCTATATAGGCAATAAAAGTTTTGTCCACAAAACATGTTTTCTTCTTTCTTTATTCTTAAAAAGTCAGTGTATTTATTTCCTCTGTTATAGTTGGGTATCACTAAAGAATAAAGCAGAATTACTGACAATAATTGCAGCAGCTCCAAAAGCAGTGTAATAAATAAGGTATGCTTAGAAATACTTTTCATACATTACTGGAATTGAAATCTTCAAATATAATGAGAACTAAATGGTTTTTTTTCTACAATAGTCATTCTTATATAAAGATGTTTCCTTTGTGACAGCAACCCTTTGCCTAAAGGGAAAGAACATTATGCAATATCTCTTGTGGCATGTAAGCACCTCCGTTTGCGGTCTCAGAGTTTGTCAGCACCAAGGGAAATCTTTATTGCCTGGTACCTGCACCACTTCAATGTAGTTCTTGTTTAAGTAATGAGAAAAAATCGTGACATGAAATCCAAGGGAAACTTTACATCTTGTGTAACAACTCCTCCTGTCACCACTACCACATGAATCTTTACTTAGCTCTGTTTCAGCGTCAATGTTAGGAAGGAATGTCAACTGAGTAAAGCAGGCAACCTTACACTAAAACCATTCGCATATAAAAAAATATTTTGCGTTGAGGTTTTTTTTTCCTTTGAGCATAAGGAAAGCTGTTTGTAGCACAGCATTACTTTCAATATCATAGTGTTACTGATCTGCAGGACAGGAGAGGGTAAATTCATCCCTGGAGCATCACTAAGGAGCACTCCGAACTTAACTTCGGGCTTTCTGTTAGACTAGTTGGTAGTAAAGCACATATTACAAGTCATTTCCTCATCAAAATCAAGGTAAGATTCTTATTCCTGGTGTATAAATCTGTATTTCAGACAGTCTGGTGGGGAAATTTTAAAATATGACCTTAATTACATTCCCCAGTAGAGCTGCTGTGTTAATTCAGGACAACACACCCATGTATTTATACAGATGGCTCTGGTGATCAGATTTGCCATGTAAAATCTCTACAGGGAAGCTGAGGAAAGGCAGAGCTCCTAGGATATGTGCTCGTCTGCCAGTTTCACACTTTGAAATCCTTGGCAAACTCGGATTTATACACCGCCAACTGTTTTCCTATCTGATTAGGCAGTTTTCTACTCCAGTAAGCACGTTAAATGGATATAGCTGAATTTCCACACTGAGGAGTGAAAAAACAATATTTATAGTTTAGAAATAAAACAAGTGAGAGGAATCAGGCCTGTTGGGATCATAAATAGTTTCACAGAGGGTGAATTTCTGATAAATCTGGATTGTAGGAATGGGAGGTGAAAGTCTAGTTTTAATGGACAGTCTGCTTTAGGGCATATTTATATATAAACACACAGACTTAAGAAATGTGTCTATAATAAATTATCTTGAAGGCAGGCTGTTGCCACTTTTCATTGTTTTACATCTCAACCAGGAGGTAAGGTTTGAATCAAATTGGCATCTTACATGAATATTTTAGTTAACTGTTTCAACAAGTGGATGCAACCTATTTGTTTTCTTTATAGGTCTAATTAAGCCTTGTGGGAAAGGTGAGCACATATAGGAAATTTCAATCAATTTTTCCTCCAAAAATGAAAAAACTTACAGTAACTGGTTTAATTGCAGCATTACAAATAGCAGAGCGTGGAGCAAGTCACACTTCCAGTCATATATCAAGCATTTTAAACAAACTCCAGGAGAAAAATTGCTATACTATTTCAGTATTTTTCAGCAGCCTGACAAATACATTCTGGCAATTGCAGGAAAAAACCCCCAAAAGTCATAAATCAGTATGCCAGTCCTGAAATAAACTAAAATACAGCCAAATGAGGCTCTTCATCTTCCTTTTTAAACAGATCAAAAAATAGTCAGCAGCCTATAGTTTGTGATTTTAACAAAGAAGGATCTTTCAAATTTTCTGTTGGCTTTGAAGTTATAGCCAGTTTAAATAGATTTGCAATGAGTACAAGTGATGAGAAAAACTCAAAAACATTACGTGTAATATGTTAAGATGGAAAAAGAGATTGGTTTTTGTTTTTTGTTGTTGTTTTTTTTAAACGAAGAACAGTATCTCTAACATTATTAATGTGGTATCCTTCCATTATTACATTAAATTTATTTGGTTTTATGAGTTGTTTAGATTCTTTTTCTAGGATGCAGAATATATGAACAGGATGAACTGTGTTACATCTTTAAGCAGCTAACTTCACTTTTATCTTGATAATTCTCCAGGGACATAATAGACAGAAGTGACCTAAACAAAATTCTTTAAGTACAATCCTTAGTTTTAGGGTTTCTGCAGGCAGATTAGAGATAGTCAGGTCTACTGTTGCTGAACTAAACATTTCACAGCTGTTGCTTGCAAGGAGTCTTTGGTGCAAGGAACAGAAGCCAACACTCACACTCAAGGACAAAACTATTAGGATTCAAATTGAAGTCATAAGTTGATTATGTTCTTGCCCTATAACTTTTTCTTTCTGGCCCTCACTAATGACCCAGCTTCAACAGTGATAGGGGAGGATTCTTCTGTCTGGATTGCTGCCCATCAAATGTAAACCATCAGCACAACCCTATTACCATGGAGCAGCCACTCCTGAATGAAAAAGATCATGGCTCCTGTGCTGCATGTTGAATTCAGAGCTATTGGGTGCACAGCATAGTTAAAAAAGGAGCTCACACACAGTTAAAAAAAGGAGGCTCACCCTGACACTACTAAAGTGCAGCACTGGCATTCTGAATCATCACTGAGCTTTTAGGTGCCAAGGAAGGAACTCCAAACTTCATCCCGCTATGTTTTTCCTGATTATACTGTGTTCCAGTGCAGCCTACAGTTAGCAGGACAGGAACAGTGTGCCCTCTTATGAATGTTTTATTTTCTCTCTCTTTTGTTATTCTTTTTATTTAAAACAAAAAGCAGAGTTATATGCCTTATATATCTAGAAAGATAATACTTTTCTCCCCTCATGGGGCAAGTGAAACATGGAAAACTGGAACATATTTTACAGTTATTGCAAGTATTTGTGTTTAATGATAGCATTGTCAGCTTTGCTCTTTTCTGCGTTTTGGCAAGTGCAGTGATGACAAGACTTTGATCCTACAGGTTGGTCAGAAAATCTAATAAGCCCTTTTGGCAGACAGGCTGGATTGAAGCAGTGAGATCTCTTTGTTCCTTGGAATCGTGCTTAAGTTTTAATGTCTGTATTGCATATATAGCCTATCTGGACCTACAAAGTCACTGTGCATTAAAGAAAGTATGTTTATCTTCCTGGTGTTTTTTGAATTTGTTCTCTATCCCTCCAGAGTAAGTAAGTGATTTGAGAGCTTGCAGCAGACAAATAATGAATTTATGAATGATAAAATCATCAGCTATCAGGAATGGGGCAAGAACTTGTTTTTGTAAACCAAAGTTTGGGACTTTATGCAAATCAGCAAATAATTCTTGCCTTACTGTTTTTAAAATAATTTTTTGGATCTTGTTACAGTGAGAAAGTATGCAATAGGCTGTTGGATGATGCCACCTGTTTCTAGAAATTCCAGTTAAATCATCATGTCATTGAATGTTCACTGACACAATCTCAAACATCAGACTAGGAGAATGGCTGTCAAGTAATCACCTCTAATCACTTTCATCCTTTGATGACATCTAATCACCATCACTTTGATGACTTTTAGCAAAAGTCTTCTGAACGGTAAGTTTCTGATTCCTTGTAACCTGACAGGGACAGACGTGTGTGTTTCTAATTTGAAAGAGAACATCAGACAGAGCTGTGTCTATTTTTGACTAACGTGGCCAAATCAAAGGAAATAAATTCATTATTTCATTAAATGAAGCAATGTACTAGAATGAAGAAAAATAGTGGTTTTCTTGGCATATAGTATTTGAATTCAAAGTGATCTTCCAGAATCAAATTTACGACATACTGCAGTTTCAAAATTCTACTCAAGACATTGGATTATTACTGATTTTACCTTTTACTGATTATGTTTTTTAGATTAAGAAAAAAAAAAAAAAGAAAACAAAACCCAACAAACACAAACTAAAATACTAGAAGTGAAATAAAAGCCAAACAACATTTCTTATCCTGGCCAAAAAACCAGATCAGTCCATATTCTGTTTCCATTGTGATCCATGCAATACCATTTGTATGTCATGATTTTGCAAACACTTTCATGTGTTAAACTTGACTCATATCTTACTGACCTTATAGGAAATATTCACAGTCCAGTAAACTAAGAACAAATATATGACTTTGTAAATCAGGCCCAGAGATATTTTACCTCCCAACAAAGCATCTCCTTTATTCACCTGCAAACTATTCAATACTGCCGCTCTGTATCAAAACCCTCCTTCAAATCCACAAACCAACCACAAAAATAAAACTATCTTCTCTCCAATACAAACACTATAACATGTAACAGTCAAGTAAGTTTTGTAATAGTCAAATAAGTTTTGTTAAAATGCTTTTTAAATTCAAGTCTTATTTCTTGATCAAATTTATTTTTCAGTTTTGAGAAATAGATTAAAAAACTGCTGCAAGTACTTGAAATAGATGAAATAGACTTTGTAACATTTTTTTTAATCCTGAAATCCCCTTTTTGCTTATTTAAATGAGACTACAGCATACAATGCAGAAAAAATAGGTCCAGGAAAACTGAAAAATAAAATTTGCAAAGAAATAGACCAATCTCAATTGTTAGGACCTGGAAATTAATAGCTGAATATTTTATCTATTGTTTCATGCTGTCACTTGTTTTTCACAGCATCCTAATTATGATTCTTTCACCATCCAATAGACTTATGTCTCAAACAGCTTCTGCTTAAAAAGACAAACATGTCCTCTAGAGTTTCAAGAATGGCTTTTGCTATTGATATGATGGTAATCACAGGTGTACTCCTACTTAGAGGAACTTATGTATACTTTTATGTATTCTCCACAATTTTACCTGGTTCCTCAATCTGCTTGTTTAATTTCCTTATTGAAAAATAAAGTCAAAACGAAAGGTTTTTTTCCCTGAATCTGGCCAACTTCCTAGGTAGTATCTCATTGATGCAAGAATTTAAGGACTGGGACACAAGAGCTCACCTACACTCAGGGAGCCCAGATGGGCTGTGCAGGGCATGAAAACATGAAGAATTCCCAATTTCTCTCTTTCAAAGCGTTTCATTAAAGAAAACTGAGCAGAAGCCAAAGGTAAAAAAAGACTTAGACAAAACTTAGACCAGTACACACTGTGCATGCATAAGTGAAAAAAATCCTTTTGACAAATACCATACACTTCCTCAGCAAGTTTCAGTTTTACTAATGGGTGTTTTCTGATAAAAACAATTGCATTTTCTCCTATACCTGCAGCAATTTTATGCCTCTCTTTCCAGTCTGCATGAGGTGTTGCTAAAATTATTCCCATTTGTCACCTGTTTTCACCCATGTTACTCCTGGTTAAAGTTGAGGCTCACCTTTTTCTGCTCCCAGATCTGGATGAGGTAGAAAGATTTACACACGGTAAAAAGAGATGCCTTAAAAAAACCTGACTTCTGCGAGTATGGTAAAGGGCAGATCATATTCTTTCCTTAAATTAGAAAACTAAACAGAAACCAATACATGTCAAAGATCAAACAGGCAAGGAATAATCTGCTGCTGCAATTACAACCATCAGGGATTGGATCAGTTGATACTTTCTAAATACAGTTTGACATCTCATAAAAATTACAGCTAAACCAACAGAAACTAATTTCTGTTTTTCACAGGTGTCTATCAGGTTATAAACACACCTAACTTATTGGTTGTAATAAATGCATAATGGAAGGATATAGTTTAATATAAGCTGTAGACCTTCTGAATCACCTGCGAAAATAAACTGAAGTGGAGCATTTCTGTCTGTCAGTAACAGTCCCGAAACATTTTGTGGCTTTTGAAAAATTAGTTTTTTAGTGCCCTTTGACTGAAGTATTTTTTTTACTTCCCTTATGATCCAGACGAGAATGGTCTGTCTGATCATAGAAGCATTTCTCCCAGACTATTTAGGAGCAGATCTGAGTCATTCAATTGACCTGAACAGTATTGGATAGAACAAAAAATTATTTTTGTCTTGATTTATTGAGTTCACAGAACCACAAAATCATTTAGATTGGAAAAGAACTTTAAGATTATCAAGTCAAATAGTTAACCCATGACTTTCAAATGTTTTCCTCAGGGGTTTTCTTGGGTTGATCTTTTTTTTTAAAATTTTACATTTAAATAAATTATTAGGAGCTTATATCAATGCTTTGGTGCTACTTAGAGATTTATTTTAAATCCTTGAAAAAATCCTGTTATAATTTCAGATTGTTGTGTACATGGTACAATATTCATAGAATCGTTAAGGTTGGAAAAGACCTACAAGGCCACCTACTCCTACCTTTGACTAAACACCACCATATCACTAAACAGTAGCACTAAGTGTCATGTCTAGTCATTTCTTGACCACTTCCAGGGAGGGTGACCCCACCACTTCCCTGGGAAGCCCATTCCAAAGCTTAAGCACACTCTCAATTAATGAGTTTTTCATTATGTTCAGTCTGAACCTCCTCTAGCACAGTTTGAGGCCACTTCCTCTGGTTCTACCACTGGTTACCCTGGAGAAGAAAACGGCCCCCACGTGGCTGCAGCTTCCTTTCAGGCAGTTGTAGAGAGTGATAAGGCCCCCTCAAGCCTCTTCTTCACCAGGTTTAACACCCCCAGCTTCTTCAGTCACTCTCGTAAGACGTGCTCCAGACCCTTCACCAGTCCCATTGCCCTTTTCTGGACACACCCCATCACCCCAATGTCTTGTGGTGAGGGGCCCGAAACTGGACAAATGCTTCAAGGTGTGGCCTCACTACTGCCAAGTACAGGGGGACAGTCACTTCCCTGGTCTCACTGGCCACACTATTGCTGGAACAGGCCAGGATGTCCTTGGTCTTCTTGGCCACCCGGGCACACACCCGCTCATGCTCAGCTGCTGTCAACCAGCTGCCCCAGGTTCTTCTCTGCTTGGCTGCTTTCCAGCCATTCTTCCCATAGCCTGTAGCCCTCCATGGGGTTGTTGTGATCAAAATGCAAGTCCTGGCACTCGGCTTTGAATCTCCTATCTCTGGTCTTGGCCCATTGATTCAGGATGCAGTGAAAAAAATATTAGTTGAACACAAATGCATGATATAAGTCACAAAGTTGTATTTTCCCTCTACCATGCACAATTTTATTAATTTCAGGCATGCCTTTCCTGTATCAATAGTCCATTCTAAAAATAAATTATAGTAAAAGAATCCAGCACCAACCAAAATAATAGTATATTTTTATATAAGATTTATAGGGCTTAAAATGCTGTACTATTCTATATAAAATGACAAAAACTAATGCATACCAAGCATGTAGGAAATACAGAAGTCTAAATGAGGTAGAACAAATGTGTACTTTTGATCTTTATGATACTGTAGTCGCAAGAATATACGAGTCACTTGAGTTAAAATAAAATAGACCATGTCTGATCTGCTGGTAGTAAAGCTGGACAAAAACAGGACAGGTCAAAATTTTAACACAGGAAACATCTCTTAATATTGTTTAAAACAACACTGGACACATGTAAAATTTAAGTATAGGAAAATATTAGGGACTGTATTTGACTATAAACTTTTGTTCTAGGCTGACACATTGCATAGAAAGTTTCAGCACAGCATGATCATTCTCTTGTAATTACTGAACTCAATTTAAATTACTCTCAAAACAAAACATCTTTCCTCAGAAACTTTAATGTACCTAAATTCTTTCCTACTACTTAAATAGACCTTTTTTTCCTTCTGCATGTACTTTCCTTTTCACTCCTCTCATATGTAAAAAAACCAAAAACAACAAAAACCCAACAAAAACACACAATCCATTAAAGAGCTTTCCCCCCCTGTATCTTACTATATTTTATTTTTCTTAAACAGAAAGATGTGCAATCAAAAGTTGCCAAGTGACAATTTCCAAACACCTTTGACTAGTCAATATGGGGCCAAACTGTATCTCAGGAAATTGATGCTGATGAAAAGCAAGAGAAATCTGGGGGGTGGGGGGGTGGGAAATATCAATTGCTCCTTCATTTTAGAAGCAAACTATTACATTACTATAACATTACACTGGCAGAATGGAAATAATGAAGTGTATCTCCCCTGGACGCCTAATGACATGTAACAGCAGTCTCCATGGGCTCCCAGAGGATACCAGAGGTGCTGGGGAATGATAAATATCTGCTCTCAGAGCAAGGGCCAGCAGCACTTACTGAGACTGGATGCTATTTGCTATAAAACCTCAGGCTACAGCCCTGAACAAACTTTGTATGTTAGTAAACTGACAGAAACAGAGACTTGAAGAAAGAATTTTCATATTAATATAATCTGTGTAAGACAATTAGAATCATTAAAATTCAGAAAAGGATAGTTCGGGGGAAAAAAGAGCAGCAATACCTTTAAACAGTTAAATTTTAATGGTTATTGCAAAGAAATCCCAATGTAACGGTGAAGCATCATATTAATTTCACCAAATACAGGGTAACATAAACCTGAATGGCTGATACCATTTCCCTTCCTTTCCTTACTTTTTCTGTCAATGCCTTGCCCATGAGAGCAGGAAATCCACTAATACATGGTGTAACCCTATTTCTATTTTGACATAATTTTTGACCTTAGAGCATGACTTCAACATATTTCAACCGATTTCAGCTGTGCTATAAAATCAACAATATCAACATTAAGAATAACTTCCCTTGTAAGCAAAGTTCTATGAGTGGATCAACCGGATTAATACAAAAGGTCCATTGTTTTTCTACAGGCACAATAATTTAATAGTAAGGAGCACTTATCTTTTCATTGAGACTGAAATTCATTTTTGTTTAGACTAGTGAATAAACTTGGCACATTGCACATATGCTATGGAAATTCCTTTTAAGCCCTATGAAGGATTCAGCACTTTAGAGGGATGTAGGCAATTCATAAGTCTCTGAAATTCACTTTAGAAACTTCACATGCACACTGTGGCACCAGTAGTGAGATTCATTGAGTTACTGCTACATAGCAGAATGTTAGAAACCTCTCAGCCAAGGAAGAGATCACTTCAAACACCAGAGAAGATATAGATGAGGCATATCATAATATTTTAGTGGCAAAGCACACTAACACTAATTTGGAGAACCTAAAGCATGGTCAAAGAAACTTTGCTACCATATGAAGCCTAGTGTTCATTTGGTATAGTTTCAAAAAGTGCTTGAATGTTTTCAAAATATTTCAAAAAGCTTAAATGTGTATTGCTTCAGTTTATGCCACTTATGGTGATGTGTGTGACATTTTATCTAAGCCTTCCCTATTTACGTGGTGTTTTAGATCATCAGACATTTGTTAATGATTTTAGAAATGTGTCCAACTGAAAGAAAATGTCAACAATCAAAATTTGCTATCCACTATAACGATCTTCTTTTATTTATTTTTTTTTAAATTCTTTAATGAAATGTGCAGAAAAGGTAAATGAAAAAATATGCAATTTAAAGAACATAATCACCTTAAATAGCAGATGAAGAAAATAAAATTCCTTTCCCAAAGAACTGTCCTATATATTGCATCATGAAGTTAGAGAGGAAACAGAATCTGTCTGAGCAGAATAAACTAAGGAGTAAGTGTCACAGAAATAATTAGTCCACAGCCCATCTGGGGCTACTGAGAAATATACTACTGACTTATAACATAGAGTACCTTTAAATACGTCTATTGTAATGCAAGGAAGAAGGCAAAGGCCATTGAACTACCTGAGATGTGTGGGAAACACCTTGCTAATTACAGTGTGTTATTAACTATAGATGTATTAAAACTAGATATGGTCTATGCACTCACAAAACAGAAATGAAGCGGTGTAGTCACAAACAAATAGCCATCAGATAATCATAGAGCATTTTTCATCTGAGAAGTACTTGCATTTAGAAAGAAATAATATCTGAATTTAGTTGCAACTCTAAATGATCTTTAAGAAGCACTGGCTTTTGAGTATTTTTCCCTAAAATATTTATCTTAGAAATGAAATCAGTTTCAGTATCTGCCAAAAATGTTTAATAAGCTGCAAGATAGGAAAATACAGTATTAAAATAGCAAAAAGTTTTGATTCCTTACAGTTACTTTTTTTCTCTAAATCTAATTGGGACCAACTGGCCTCATTGCTTCTTATAAACTTAGCAATATATATTCAGAAGAAGGAATAAAAATGAACAGATGTTTCTCCTTAAAGAAGTCAGACAAAGATTTTTCTTACACAATAAATCAGCTGCTAGTGGATTTCCAAGACACTGCTCCAGGCTAACTGTTTAGGTATGGCTTAAAAACCTGGTTTACCTCTGTGTGTATCCAAAACTGGTAAAGTAGATTAAACTGTAAATGAACAGCAAACACCGAAGGGGGAATGAAAAGAGCCATGGGCAAGTTGAACATCTGAAAAATGAGAAAGAAAACATACATTAGATATATAATTCTAAACTCATGATGATATAATGAAATACTCTCAGGAGCTCAAAGCACTGCATAATATACTTGCTTCTTGTAATACACCCATAATGCAGACATTACATAGCATAAATAGATAGTGATTATTATGTTACTACTTGATGTGCTACAGCAAATGAGGCATAAATTGATCCAAAAGTGATTTCCCACAGGCCAAACTGAGCAAGCAGAAATTTCAATGTAAGAATTCATAAATTCTGGTATTAGACGCTTATGCTGTGTACTACATAGAGCAGACAGCAACAGAGCCTTGACATTAAGGCTTCCCATATAGGGAAGAATTATCACATATTAGGCAAGGTGTGAATTTATAACACTATAGCTTTTCCATCCCAACTCCCTACACAAGCTCCATGAGGGTAAGCTACTTGGCTTTACAAGTTAATTATACTTCTCACCTAAACTTTCTCATGGCATCTCCCATAAAGTCCTAATATATTGCTGAGTCCTAAAAACAAGCTAGCATGAAAAAAATATCAGGAAACTGCTTACTTGGGAAATCCTGGTATCTTAGATACAGATGAAATCCTATGAATTTCACAATTAATTGCTTAACTGGCTGAGCAATAGAATAAAACCTCTAAGACCTCCATATATTAAAAGTCAGTCTGCTTTCTTCAGAAAAAGGCTTATCTTTCTCTTTTCCCGTTTCCCTGACATTGTTCTATATCACCTTCATTGAAGTTAATAGTTCTCTAAAATACATAGATTTTTCCTAAACCAAATAGTAGCAGAGATATCTTTAAAATGTTAAATTCTTTAGCACTCACGGAATATCTGTTTGGCCAACAAGAGCTCCCTGTTAAGCACAGGAAAATTAGAAAAAAACCCATCCCCAAATTCCTACTGTCCTTTCAACAAAAATCAAATCTTTTATCATCCAAGAAGGCAGTCCAATAGCCATGACAAGCATCCTGGACCAGGAATTCCTTGAGCGTAGGTCTGCAGATAGCATGCAAAATCAGTATTCTCTCAGTTTTAGTCAAAAGGGCTGCCCAATAGATTAGAAGTCACACAGAGGCTGTGAAACAACTGCACTTCCACCCAGCATCACCTGCCCAGTGATGTGACTGATGCTCTCAAGAAAGTCACCACAGACATACCTCACTGTGACAAACTAATGGAGGACCAGGAACTTGCAATATCGGCTTAATCTGCTGGCTTCAACTCCAGACAATGTCTGAAACACTAGGACAAAACCCTGAAGCCATTGCAGTATCACCTGGTAGGGCTGGAACAGCTGGGATTTCAAAATCTACATTTAAAGGCTTCATGGATCACAGCTGCCCTACAAATTACCTATGGGGTGTTTCTGTTTCTGTCTTGGAAGCTACTTTCAAAAAAGTAAAGGAATTAAAAGGTAGTAGAGGTGGACTAAGTTTCTGTCTAATGGCATGATAACAGCAGGATTTTTTTAAAAAAAGAATGGAGAGGAAATTGATTAAAAAAAAAAACCCAAAAAACCAAACCAGATGGTTTTCAGATTATTCATGGAAGTAGTTACAGGATTGAAAGCAGGGTTAAAAAATTATATGCTTTTCCCCTAAAAGTATCAGAAGCAATTTGGTGGTATTTACAGATGACTCAAAGAGGAAAGAAGGATCATCTTCATATTTATTTCCTAACTCACTTTTCACAAGAGTACTAGGATTTCCCTGCTAAGTGGTGGGATGAAGGAAATTTAATATAAATCTATAGGTAAATTTGAAACTGTCAAAGAGAATGCTTTACTAACTGCCTCACGTTTTCTTGCAATGTAAGCTTTATTTTGCACAGGAAGGATTTTAAAGATCATTTACAGAAGTGGAACTCATAGGGAGAAATGAAAACTTCTCCCATACCAAGATTTGACTTTTCCTATTTGTGGTTCTACTGAAACAAGAAGAGCAATCTCAAGAAAAAAAAAAAATCATTAAATAGTTCTTTACTGGAAATGCCAATTCACCAAATCAAAAGATTTCATGGCAATGTACCAGCTTTAACAAATTTGTAGAGGAAAACTTTCCTGGCTCCAGAATGGAATTTCTGGTCAAAACCGCAGGGAAAACTTTTATCACACTGACAGATTTTTTATCACTTGTGGATTCAGCAGCAGAGATTGGGAAAGTGCTACAGTAGCTGATGGGAAAAGCACCTAGAGAGGGGGTGCAGAGATATTTGCATCTGGGCTGCTGCACTGCAGCTATTTTCCCTCATCCCAAAGGCACTGCCCCTTTGGAAGGTCCATTGTCCAACTCTCCCATGTGGGCATCTCTACCTTTCTCCCCCCCATTTGCAGGTAAAAGCTTATAACCACTTCCACTACAGAAAGGGAGTTCATTGAAACTCCTGAGGTTTAGCAGGAGCTCTGAGTGTCTGTGCTGTGTCTCTGGGGCCACCTGCTGAGGTGGCTGCAGAGGGTCTGCAGGGCATGGGGAGCTGCAGGACAGCTGCTGACAGCAAGTTCTTGTGGGCAGGAACTTGTGTGAGGACTCTGCAGGAGTTAAAGGCAAGGATAAAATTAAAAAAAAAAAAATCAAAAAAGCCAACCCACTTTTTGCAGATCCCAGACCTGGCAGACTCTTCAGTAGACAAGTGACTGTGCTGAAAACTGTTATCTATTCCCTTTCCAGACTTCTATGTAGATGTTTCTACTGCTTTTATACCAAGGCATAGTTCAACACCTTATCTAAATGTACAGTCTAGAGCTATCAAATTATTAAGGATTTAATGTTTGCAATTAAATCTTACCCTTAGAGGAAAGTTGACAATGGTACTCAAAGCTTTGCAAAGTGTATGTGCAAGTCATTCACAACTGCACGTTGATTGATTCATCATTGATATATTAATTTATATAGCATTATCTTGCTTTATCTTGCTTTTTTTCTTCTTAAAAATGAATATACTTTTTGTTTTGACATCTTTTTCCTCACTAAATGGGCCTCAACAGTATCTCTCAGTCTTCAGTAGATTTGCCTCTTTATGGCCTTTCCAGTGGAGAAACAGAAACACTGTGTATGCGAACAACATGAAACACTATACATTTGGTTCCAAAATCAGGAGTACATCTCACACCACTGATTGTCAACCATGTTTTTCTATTCTCTTTCATTTCATATCTTTTCAATCATAGATTAGCATGCTGATTTATTTATCTTACAATGTTTAACTTAAAACACAACAAGAGCTGGCAGCAGAACAGTCACATAAGCCCACGCCATCCACCATAAGTTTCTCACAGTCTCCACAGAATTGGATGTCAAACTCATTGAACAGAACAGTACACACTCAACAAGATCAGATCACTCTCAGAGATTAACTAAGGATTTCACTGAGTTTCAGCTTCAAGGCAGATCCATCCATGGTTCTGGACAAGACTGTCAATCCAAAAAAATAGCAGTTCTGTAAGAAGTAGCAAGAATTGTGATCATGCATAGTAAGGCGTTGCAGAAAGAAAACTGGCGTATGTCTGAAAAGTTCAGGGAGGAGGCAAAGCAGTATTTACATTAACCATATGTTTTGGCTAATATCAAATATTTGGTGAAAAAAAACCTGGCACACAAAAGTACCATGTACTCATAGATTCATTTCCCTTTGCACAAAGCATATGAATTTTAAACACACATATATTATTTGCCAAGTGATACCAGTGTGGTCCTGAGGATGGTCTTTGGAATCCGAGGTGGCCAGACATCTTGGTCTTCTAAGTATTTTATTTCTCTGAGGTATCATCCTCAAAATCATGCCAGCAGACAAAGTTCTCATATGCACACCCATATGTACACATAGGCTTTTTGTCTTTTTTGAATTATTGTTTTTGTTAAGCATTTGCACATATGGTCCCAATGGGTAAATGGGCAAAGGTTAAATATTTAACACAGCAGTATTTACAGAGGAAGCAGAGTTGTCACAGACAGACATCCCTTCCACTATTCTTCAGTACAGTAATTTAAATTCTAGGTAATCTTGCTAACATCAGATGATTATTTTCTTAATAAATAAACAACAAGAATTTATATACAAGACATCAAGAAAAAGTTCTAAGAAACAGTACTGCTTCATGATTTTCAGAAGAAAATTTCCCTGGAATGTACTAATTTAACTACTTTAACTAATTTAACGTCATGCACTAAACCCAGTTACATACTAGAGACTAAGTTCATGATCAGTTACATAAGCATAAATCCACTTTACCGAAGTTAATGGAGTTCTACTGGATTTGCATGGGTGTGCACACTCTCTTGATTTTGAGTCATTAGCTCACAGGCCTGATACAGCGATTGCTAAAGGACACTGGGTTTCCTTCTCCACTCATATTAATGCCTCATTGGAGAATATATATAATTATATGTATGTATTTATATATGTAAATACATTTAATATCCCTTTTGAACTCTAATTCTGAAAATTAAATTTTGAAGTTATTCATTTTGAACCATAACCAGACAAGCTACAATCCAATTTAAAAAAGCAAGTCAAAAGATAACATGAGGGCTCACCTTAGGAAATCAGCAGTTACCCTGGGTGCAGAACTAAAACCTAAATATTATTGAATGTTATTACATTTATGAATGCTTTTATAAACATTTATATACTTTTTAAAATCTGTATATAAATACTGAATATGTACACAGCTCACCATTTGAAATGAATTTTATCTGAAATAACACTAGGTAACATATTGGTCTTTCCTACACGTGTACCGATACGACATGAATGAGCAGAGACATATAAATCCATTTGCATGTCCAAAGCAAATTTTAATGATGATTTCTCTCCCTCCTCCTTTTAGCTAGACAGATATATTCTGAAATAGTTGAATTATACTCTGCTCTTTTGCCATACTCGTGTGAATAACTGAATGAAAATTTTCCATTCTACTCAAAAAGTTATGAAAATATAAATGCAGGGTTATAGAGTTAACCTTAACATTTGTAGCTATTTTCATGTTTGCTGTACTACATTAGTGAATATATTTTAAAACTTATGATTACCAAATTCTTCAGTTTCATCTTCTGCACCTTCAATGTCAAATATCTTTTAAAAAATTATGTTTTTCTTTGAAGTGAAATAAACACTATGTTTTCACTTTTGCTGAACCTTGTTGACATTAACTTGTTTATCAAATCTTGTGCAACTTACCCAGGAGGTGTATTTCTGCAGTACAGATTGTCTCAAGGCTGTGAATAAGTTATAATCTTCTGAACTATGGTGTATTTGGTGTGCAGCCCACAGTACATTAACCTCTGCAAAACAAAAAATTTCTAATGAGGTTTGTGCTAGAGAAGCAATATTTGTTTCCCAAGGCCTTTTTTTCTGAACCTAAAAGCAACTAATCCTCCAATTTACACTTTGCTATTTTACATTAACATAAAATAATAAAACCTAATGCTCAAAGCTGAGTTTGTGTGAGGCAGGGTCACATGTCTGTCAGTGCACACAAGTTAGTGTAAATTTCATGCTGAAGTAAGGCGAGGCTGTAGCATGAACTGAAATCATTGCTGGAAGAGCAGAAGGATGTGTGAGATGAGAATTAAACAGCCCGAAACCTCATCTGAGTTCTGGTAACATGAGTCAGTAGGAGCTCTGTACGGCATTCAGAGGGACAAAAACTGAAGATGTTCTCATGCTTGCATTTGATATACTTAAAGACTAGAAGGGGACACAAAATGTTCCAAAAATCTTATGCATCAAATTTAAACAAACAACTTATCTGGTGTCAGCTTTTCTGCTTACATTTTTCTGAAATGTGTGAATCTTCAACCCACTTGTTCCACAGACCACAAAACACAGCCACTGTCCACCCACTAGTGACAAATGGAAAAACAAACCAATGCTTGCTGGGAAGCCTTGACACAGCCAAAGAAGAGCAGTGGCTCTATTGTTACAGTTAAAAAAAAAATCGCTGGAATAAGGGCAAAACCAGTGTCAGCCACATCCTCTGAAGGCATGGCACCTCTAATGCACTGAAATGAAGAATACTTCAAAATCCTGATTATCTTTCAAGGCATTTTCTCACTCAAGTGCAGATCTGGGTAGCCTGTCTGTACTGCATCTGGCCAGTGTGAAGTGGGATGTTAAAACAGAAATATTCAGGCCCATCAGATATATAGCTATAAGGATCCCCTTAATTAAAGGAAAAAAGGAAAAAACACATGGTCAATGCAGCCCAAATAATGCCTATTTATCATAATCCTTAATTTAAGGTCTCATGTTTTTCAAGGGATAAAGTATACACAAAGCCTCAGCTGATTACAGAAATTAAAAGCTGACTGGCTGTCTGCCAGCTGCACACTCCCATTGCCACTGACCTTGTTTCACCGGAGCCATTAGAAAAGTGCTTTTGGCAGATATTAGAATCACATTTAGAAAATGATTTTATAATGGCTGCCTAAAGTCCTGTAATTATTTGCACCCAAGTTTACATCAAACAGTTTAGATCTTGTGATTGACACGTACTTCCAATGAAAAGTAAGGCAAAAAAAAATCCTCTTAATGAATCTGAAGGTACCTTTACCACTTAGGGGACTATACAGTCTTGTACCAGGAGGTAACAGTCTTGTATGATAGCAACTGGAACCTTTAAACCTAATTAATTTTGACCATTTGGTAATTAACATCACAAAATCATTTTTTAATTATCCCCAAGGCCTTCAAAATACTTAAAATTGCTGAAATAAATCTGTAATTTCAACTATCAAGAAACACTTAACATTGAGTCTAATAATTCTTTCTTCTTTAAATGCATTTGCTCCTGAAGGAACAAGTGTTCACTATATCAATAATTAGAGATATCTCTCAAAAAAAAACAAAACCAAAAAAAAAATAACCCCCCCCGAAAAAAAACACCAAAAAACAACCAAACAACCTCATCTCAATATCCCTACCTAATAGACACATTAGGAAATGAATTATTCAGGTGAGCTTCAGTATTCAATAATAATTTGTGTTTGAAATGCTTCTCAAGACCTCGACAGAAGCTAAATGAGTGAAAAAAGCATCTGAAAAGGTGGAGGTTAAAGACCTGTCTCTTTAGTTGTTTTAAAAGCATTTACTTCCTATCACAAACTGTGTGTAACACAAGCCTCCACTCAATGAAGTACAGCTGTGCAAACAGGGTACAGTAACTGGATCTTTCTTCTTTCCCTCAGTCATTTTTCAGCATTATGAAAAGTTCAAGGAAGGGAATCTATGATGATTTTTACAGTCTACTTTCATTGTAGTTAAGGTCAAATGGTTTTCAAAACGAATTACTAAAAAGGCATTTTATTAGGATTCATTTTGCAGTTAAACTGCCTCTTACACTAACAAGTATATGGAATAAGATAACCAAATATTGGTAAAATGTTAGTTATTCAGACGTGCAAGCCAGCTTAAATGATCTATCATTCAAAAATGGACCACAAAAATATTGGGGAGATAAACAAACAATTCTTTCACAAGTAATTTAACTGCTACAGCTATTTCTGTTATAGGTAAGTAAATTAAATCCTGCTCCTTAATCCTATTATTGATGACACCAGTGGCACAGACTACATTAAATTCCTATGAGAAACCAGCAGACTGAATCGGAAAAAAAAAAATTGTACTGAAAATTAATCTGAAGAAACTGATAATCAAGAACTTTTTTTTTTTAAAGCAGAAGAATAACATGAATGGGTGAAATAGATCACCACAAAACTCAGTCTGTAAGCATTAGTACATTAAAAATATTACAAACATAATTCCAAAAAAGAAATCTCTCAAATCTAAGAAACAGACCAAGCATTCTTCATGGAATAAAGCTGACTGCTCACCAACTGCCCAAAAAAGAAATAAAATTGCAGGTGTCTACAGAAGACTTGTGGTTTCACTTTTTCATTTCTAATGATGATAACTTGAAAGAAAATGAGAAAAATTATTTGAATGAGGATAAAATGATAAAAGACTCTCTCACACGGACTTTCTCATATGTATTATTACATAATGATCAATAAAGCAAGCAAGCCTGAGACAATTCCAACACAGATTAAAAAAAAGGCAGAAAACAGGAAATATTACTGCATTTTATAAAATTATCAAATCCTACTGTGAAGCCACAGGAAAAAAGTAGGCGATGGAATTGGATAAGCCACTGACACAATGCTCTAATGGAATTTCTAACGTTTCATAATTTAAACGTGACTGTTAAATACAATTTAAAAAATAGATAACTTCAATACGCTTATACCCCCTATTTTTGATTGAAGAAAGTGAAACTCAAGGAATCATAGGGTAATTCAGGTGGGACAGAACCGCCAAAGGTCTCTAGTACAACCTCCTGCTCACAGCAGGACCAGCTTTCACTTCCTGAGACTCAGCTGGGTCTCGGAAAAGCTCTGCATCTGCTGCTATTATGAAGAACTACCTCTAAGTGAAGATAAAGATAGCATTTCCTTTTCTTGTAGTTGTGAGGAAAGTTTTACAAGTTATAACCCAGCACAGCAAGGGCCTCCTTTCCTGTCATGGCTTTCCCCTACTTCCTTCTAATGGATGGAGACCTGACGAGCTATTATCTTCTGGGGAACAACAGGGGAACTGCATCTTGGTACTGGAGTCAATCATTGTTGAATGTATTACTGTTGCTGTTGTTGTTATTGTTGTTGTTATTATTACTATTATTACCACCATCTGCTGAATTAATTAGTATTTCCATCCATCACCCAATTAAAAAAATATGCATGTAATCCCAACAGAGAATAAATGAGGCCATGTAGCTAGGTGATGACAAAAAATTGGCACTACACAGAAATTGCTGAATGAAGGACAGGTTATGATTTGGCCCTCAGTTTTCATTCTAGCTCTTTAAGTCTCTGTGACATCATCTCAGAATCAGACCTGCACTTGCTAAAATCAGTGGGCTCCAAGAAGCTGAGAGATTTGTATCCTACAACTTATTCCAAAAGAAAATGAAGATTTGTCATTTCAGCATCAGTTCAATGTATAAATTCTGTTATTAGGAGAAAGAAAATGAGAAGCTGAGGGAACTGGCCTGGAGAAGCATAGGCTTTACTAGTAGCATTGTAACAGCTATGAAGCACTGGCTAACAAGAAGCAGGAGCCAGGCTTTTTTCAGCAATCCCACTTATCTTCTTTTCTGAATTTTCCAAAATGAAGGAAGACTATTGATGTTACTCTTCTTTTGTACTTCTTCCTTCCTTCTTCCTCCAAATTAATTAATAAAATATAATGTTTCACACACTTTCAAAATCATATTGGTAAGACAACCAATGATTTTACTTATGCTTAATTTTTTTTATTTAAAAGTAATTTTTTGTTACTAATCAAGTTCATTTCTATGAATCCCTAAGACAGATCCAATGCCTGGGCCACATTTCACTAATTCTGAAGTATTCCTTTTTTAGTAGTAGGAAGCATTCATTGTGCACGTAAGACTCCTCTTGAGAAGGTGTCAAAATGAGATTTTTTTGTTGTGTATTTCCATAATTTTAAGTGATTTCCATAGCCAAACACATTTTGATTAACAGGAGAAAACATGCTTGCAAAAAAACCCCTATAGTCATTTTAAGTAGTGATTTCAATGAAAACAGATATTTTATGAAATCCTCAGAATCAGTGAAATGGTAAAGATTCGATGAATCTTGAGTAAATAAAAAATATCAGAGATGAACTTTTAATTAAAATATGCGTACAAGTTTTATAAGACCTGGATCTTAAGTAATATGGAAAAAAATACAGATGATGAGTCATGTAAAGTTTCCATTCTCTCACAGTCATCACTGACTGTAATTAGGAGAACAGGTGAAAGTTTCCCTTCAACACCCACTTACATTTAAACAGAGCCTTCAGTTTTGCTATGCTAGCCATTTTTTTAGAAGATGGCTTGGTCCCAACTGACTCCAGTGTGCAATCTATTGGTTCCTAAAGCAGCTGTAAATAAATACAGGGCTTCAGAGGCAGGTACTCTGTACTGCATTCACCTACAAGCAATCAGGGATCATCTCCTGGGTCTACCCCTCTCTAGTCAGAATTAGTAGAAACCCCAGGATGACTGATAAAAGAAAAATGGCCTGGAAGGTAGAAATGTCAGTCACTCTTTTTCTATGCATTTCAACCCCACCTACAAGGATAAAAGAGAGGAAAATACATAGCATTTAAATAATTTATCTGCTAAACTATTACTTTTTCTAATTCACAAAAAAATTCCAACTGCTTGATTACTCACTACCTTTCTACCTTCTCACCCATCTGTTCATAGAATCATAGAACCATAGAATATGCTGAGTTGGAAGGGACCCACAGGGATTATCAAGTCCAACCCTTGGCCCGGCACAGGACAGCGCCAACAATCCCTCCATGTGTCTGAGAGCACTGCTGAAACACTTCTTGAACTCTGTCAGGCTGGTGCTGTGCCCACTGTCATGGGGAGTCTGTTCCAGTGCCTGGCCACCCTCTGGGGTGAAGAACCTTTTCCTAATATACAGCCTAAGCCTTCCCTGACGCAGCTTCATGTCTGGTCACCAAAGAGACGGGATCAGTGTCTGCTTCTCCCCTTTCCCTCATGAGGAAGTTGTAACTGCAATGAGGTCTCCCCTCAGTCTCCTCCAGGCTGAACAGACCAAGTGGCTTCAGCTGCTCCTAATATGGCTTCCCCTCAAGACCCTTCACCATCCTTTGGACACTCTCTAACAGTTTATAATGTCTTTTTTTATGTTGTGGTACCCAAAACTGCCCCCAGCACTCGAGGTGAGGCTGCCCCAGTGCAGAGCAGAGTGGGACAATCCCCTCCCTTGCCTGGCTGTCAGTGCTGTGCCTGATGCCCCCCAGGACAGGGTTGGCCCTCCTGGCTGCCAGGGCACTGCTGGCTCATGTTCAACCTGACACCAACCAGGAGCCCCAGGTCCCTTTCCCTGGCACTGCTCTCCTGCCTCTCATTCCTCAGTCTGTCCATACACCCAGGGTTGTTCTGGTCCAGGTACAGAATCCAGCACTTGTCTTTGTTAAACTTCCTGTACCTGGTGATCACCCAGACTTTTAATTTGATGAGGTCTCTCTGCAGAGCCTCTGCCTTCAAGGGAGTCAACAGCTCTTCCTAATTAAGTGTACTATTGATGATTTTTAAGAATTTAAATAAATCCCTTCTCATGCAGAGCTTTTTCACAGAATCTCATTCCCTGTTTGATTCTACACTTGCACTGGATGAGAAACTCCTGAGATATAGTAGCACTTAAATTTTGTTACTGGAAAGGACAATTGCCAGATTTTTAAAAATAAAAGTTGGCTAAAAACCTGTATTTTGGGACCCTTTTGGGATCCACCTTGCATAAAGCCAGAAATCTAATAGATTAGCTATCATCTCCACAACAAAAAGTAGACATTAACTGTGTGCAACTCTCCTGCTCCGTCTGTTATGGTGTAGCCCCTCTTTTGTGACTTTTCTGAGCCAATTTTGCTTTATGGTTTTTGTTTTAGTGTTGTTCAGGCAGAGTTGCAGGATAGGTGATCTGCCAAAAGGCTCTGCTTCCTGCTTATTAGAAATATAATTCTTATAGGAAAAATTCTTTCCTCAGTTACGTTAGTGTTAGCACAGGGCTGTGCGGCTTAAATGAGAACAGGACTAGATCCAAGGAATTTATCTGGAAGGCTCTGTTATATACCACACACTAAGAAGCATGTATACAAGGAAATGTATACTTTTTTTGTTTGTTGGGTTTTTTCCTAATAAGACACATTTTTCTTAAATTGTGGCCTAGGCAACAGTGAGTTTCAGCAGTTTGTAATCTCAAGATAATCACCTTTGTAAATCAAAAGACTGGCCGTAAGGAGATCTGAGTTCAAGTGGTGAACTAGACTTGATTTACTACAGACCTTCAAACAGTTTTCTTAACCTTTCTCTTCTTCCCATTATTCTTGAGAAACATCTATCTGTGGTGACCCAGATCAGTTCTCAGCCTTTAGGAAGTAGGAGTTCTACCACTATTTAAAATATTAGCCATTGTTCATTAAATTGGTGTGTCAGGACAAGGGGAACAACTCAGAACCATCTTTTCAGCCTCAGTATTATCTAGTCCTCCTTGATCATTTTGCAATGAAATACATACTGTGCTAGCCAGGTAATGCCAGGATAGGCAATCATACAGCATGTCCCAAAGCCAATGTCAAAAGAAAATGATGCTACCATGAGACACCCTGTATAATCACAATCCTGCAGTTTAATTAGTACATTTTATTTTGTGTTCAGCATCTGATCCTGTGGTGTGAGATGTGCTCTTTCAGAGCTTTAGTCAGGATTATCTGTTTTTCAGCCTTCTTCTTATGTTACTCTATGTGGTCAGCAAACTATTTAGTGAGTGGGCTAACTTGTAATCAAGTAATACATGGTATACACTCCCATGGTTTGTAAGCCAAAAACTGGAGCAACCTTCTACAAAACCTGCCTCCAGAATGTGTGCATAAGCCAAAACCTCCTGCTTGATCTGCTGCCATACCAGTTGAAAACACAAATCTGCTCCCACACAAAAAAATCCACAATAAGATCTGCAAAACTTAAGATGCAGAATGGTCTGGGGAAACGTGGGAAGAATCAAGATAAGCCAAAGCATTACACATACTACCCAGAATAAACAACACGCCAGATCCTATCCCCTTCTAGCAATAATCCAGGGTACTATGAATTATACTCAGATACACTTCTGAATCTGTAAAATATTTAAGAGACCATGTGGTTAGGAAAGCAGAGGCTGGCCAGGTCAAAAATAATGGTCCTCTCAACTCATATGTACCTTATGTTATTTCCTGGCATCCTCATAAGCACTGGACATCAATGGCAAGGCTAGAAATAGCCATAGCATGCCCAAAGATTCAGTCTCTTCTAGCAGGAGCAGTTATCCTGGAAACTAAACTGCATGAGTCAAACTTCATGCAGCATTGTTATATCCATGTAAACCAGAGTAATCTCAGTTATTACATTAGGACAACCCATGTCCTGTGAGCTTTTCATACAGTTTCCAGGAACTGAAGAGTCTATTTCCACATCCACCATGGAAAGCCACAAAGGAATAAAGGTTATCAGGAAAGATTCAGGAATAAGTAACAGTGACTCAATCTCTGACTTCACTCAGTTCTAAGAGCAAATGAACATGCATTCCCTTGTGCAAAAAGATACTGAGAAGATAAATTATCCAAAGCAATTTTAGCATGCAATAGTTGGAATTGGACACTTCCATAAAGACAAATACGAAAAATTCAAAAAATGAAGAAAAATACTGAAGAGATGAAGTATTAGTACTGTGTATATAAGTTAACTCTGAAAATAGTGGAACATTTGCCAAGTCTTTCAGTCCACAGTAGGTCTCTCACAAAAATTCTGCTACAACAACTTGCCTGACCAGCCTGTTTCTCACACCCTGCTGAAGCCAATTTTCAACTGCTCTAGTTGTCTGGAGTAGCTCTGCAGCTGGTCAAAGCTTTGTTTTCCTGATTCTGGACAATCTCTGTAACAAAGATGGGAGTCTCCAGACCATCAGGAACCATGATGGCAGCAACCTTGCACTTTCATTTGTCTCTTTCACATGTGTATAAGGCTTGATTCAGCTATTCTGTTTTCCAGTTGTTAAGGATTTCATAACAGATTCTTTATGTGTAAAAGTGTTAAAACAGCTCTGATTTGTTAAAATAAAATAAAATAAAATAAAATAAAATAAAATAAAATGGTGCCATGGCAGCTTCAAGGATAACCAGACCATAGCATAAAATCCTGCTTGTGAACCCAGTCCCAAGCCGTGACAAGCATTTCCCACAAATATCGGCCTCAAGTTTCTTCAAATACCCTTTCTTCAGTAAGAGCTCCTCCTGGTTACAGCAAGGTTTATCCACCTTACATCTCACAGTCTCCTGAGTGACACACCATATTTTAACTTCTGAAATTTGTTGGTGTAGAAACTTTTTGCAGCACTTTGCTCTTTCCACACCTTTTTTACTACAAAGAGGAGAATATGGTTCATTAATTTCACAACTCTAAGACATCATGTTGGTGAAGTTACATTTATATATTAGAATAAAAACTGTAAAAAATTTCTGTGTAACAAAGATCCCCAGCAGCTGGTTCAAAATAACTTCTATAGGTCTGTAGCACTTTATACAAGCTGCAGACTTGACTCAGGCTTCTCCCAGTATGGCCAATTACAGCACCAGCAGTCTTTAGTTCTGAGCATTTGCCAACCTGTATATTATAACTTAGTGTTACTGAATACTGAGGTCAAGTTGTGGTATAAAAGTGTGAAACGCAGTAACTGTGACAAAATTAGTCCTGTATGCATTAGCCTGATGATAAAAAGAGAACTGAGGCTAAATTAAATAAAATCTTAAAAGGAAAAAAAAAAAAGATACTTAAAAAACGAAAAACGTAAACATCAGTTTTTAATTCTTTCCATTTATTTTTTTTTCTTTCCCCAAAAGAGTCTCAGCCACTGAAATGTCAGCTTATGCAATTTGAGAACATATTCATCTTGGAGGATCTTAGAAGGAAATTGCTGAAATGAAATGGGAAAAAAAAAGAGAAGATAATTCTCCTTTTGTTTTTTTTTTTTTTTTTTTTTTTTTTTTTTTTTTGTGTGTGTGTGTGAGGGAGTGGGGTGAGAGCTCTCCTTCTCCTGTATTTTGGGCTGTCTTTACAAAAGATTGATGTCTGGTGTCACTGTTAGGAAGTGCAAACTGTTCAGCTTCATTGCAATCTATGTCCTCATCCTCTTGCTCTGCAGGATACCACATACTTTGGCAGGCAATATTCAGAAGGGAAGCACTTTAATGGCAAGAATGGATACCAGTGAAACCTTTTCCCACAATGTTCAAAACTCTGAATGTGCATATGCTAAAGCAACATAAAGCTGGAGGATATCAGGAACAAAACAATAACTGGTAGTAACTCAAACACATTAATCTTACTTTCTTGCCCCTCAACAATACATTCAAAAATGATAGGGAAATACATACACAAGGGTGAAAAAAAGAAAAAAAATAAAAGAAAAACATGAACTGAAATGATTTCAAGTCTTCCAACCTAAAAGCATAAACATAAACACACTTTTTCAAAGGAAGTATCCATGGCCCCTTCATGTATCTTTTACCTTTTAGGTTGAATTCCTGCATTCATTTATTTAGTTAGTAATTCTTTTCAAACTAGATACAGTAAGAACAAATGATAAGTTATTAGCTGACTGATAAGTCAATTTATTCTGGTATAAAAGAGGAATTGGCTCTCCACTTTTCTCTTTCGAAGTGTTTTAAATGACTTATTAAGCCAGGTTCCTGAATGATAGATGTGTGGAAATGCAGACTTGATTTGCAAAAAAATCTATACAAATTTATGGAAATTTCGGGAAAGCCTTGTGCTTATTAAACACTGGTAGTTCCATTGAATTTGGTAGCCATTCAGTTCATTTATAGTATATGTGTGCTAAAAGGGACCTGCACTTCCACAAACTACATTTGGACCAGTGTTGTCGGTATTTATTTTATGCTCCCATTCCTAAGAGCATATAGTCGATCACAGATCCTCTGTATCCATCAAGTAATTACTTATGGTTGCATGTGTTATGCATACTCTGGACACTATTTAGCATGCTAGAACTTTCATAGCCTTTTTAATTTATCATTCTAACAAGAAGGACATGGAAACCATTTAGACAGATTAGATAAAGAGAACAGAATACAGTCAATTGCTAAAGCAGGCAGTCTCAACTTAAATGTGAAGAAGAAATATACAAGTTTGCCTCCATACTCCACTGAGCTGGGATCTATCTGGTAGAATGCACCCCTAAGTGTGTCAGCTGGGATTATTTGAAAGATGCCTCTAGCACCAGAATGTTATCTTCAAGGTTTTGTCTCCCATCGCTCCCTGTCCTGTCTCTTCAGCAGGGAACAGACATGAGCCTAAATTAGGACTACACAAATAGGTCTTAACATTGGAGCCATCCACAGGGATACTGGGAGTATGCTTGCATTTAGCCAAAAGGCATGAAACAGCCTTTAAGAAAGGGTGTCCCTTGCTTCAGTGCTAACTCTTGAACTCCAAATAATCAGAGGAGGAGTATCAGTATCAGTATCTGAATACAAGTCAAGAGGAGTAACTTTATATTACATTTCTCTCTTTCTCCAAAATATTGATAAATGATTACTAGTTGAAAACAGGTGAAACCACATGCAGTAGAGTTTCAGGTACGGAGTTCATTTCAACGTGTGCCTTAAGTTCTGGTACTAAGTTTGGAGAGCTGGAGGTGCTCCTGCACTACCAGCAAGCACTGAAACAGATTGCAGGTCTGGGAGTGCAAAACAATGGCTGGCAACACCAGCAGCTAATAGATGAAGCCGGAGGTGCGGGGGAGCAGGAATACCAACAGACTCCTATGATGCTAATTCAGACTGATTTGTCAAAGAGCAGCTATAGTACTTGACCTGTAAAGGCACTCCTACATGCTCACTGGGTTTGGCAGCCACATGTCTCCTGAATGATGTTGCATTTTTGACTATAAAGGCCAATAGCTAGTGGCTGGATAATTAGTACCAGAGCTAACAGAAAGGAAAGGATTTCAGAGACAGAAAATATCAAGTACGGAAAGAAATTATTTTCAGCTGATTACTTGTGACATTTTTACACATCCCACTGTAAATTAATTCATTTTTTTTATCCTTTATCGGTTTGCTCTAAGCTACAGAACAAGCTAAGACTGAAAGCTCAATGCAGGATGCAACTATTGTACTTTGTACTTTCCAATCACACAAAAGTCAGCATTAAAGCTATGAAGTGCAGGATACTAGACTGCAGGCTTACCTCAACCACTAAAGTTGTATATAGAAAACAGATCTGCCTAAGAAAAATAGGTCCTCTACTCTATATAGTGTGATTATTATCTGGCAAGGGCAGTGTATTTCATTTTCATTATAAAAATAGAAGGGGTTTTGCTGCTTTGAGATCTCTGGTTAAAATCCATTGCTAGACAAAAGAACTGACCCAAAACGAGCATGCTGTTGACTTTTTCATGCAGGTTGAGCCAAACTTAACTACAGTCTACCAAAAAAGTCCTATTACTCCACAGCCAATCTCCACCTACTATTAGCAGGGGAGGAGAGGGAAACAGAGAATCTTTCTCTTTATCTGAAAAGTGTTGATTTTTTTATGGAAAACATACTTGTAAGTACAAAGTTTTACAGTGTGTCAAGACATATTGAACAGTATGCATTTATGTATAATTTCATAGGATATTTTATATGCACACCATCACCCATTATCTCTATACCCAGCATGGGAGCTTTCAAATCTCATAAGTTAAAGGACTACCCTGTATTCATCTCAACACTAAATTAGTCTTTGATAGAAGACCTCAGTAATGGATAATTTTATTTTTTTTTTAACTTCTCAGCCAAGAGACACTCAGTGGCAGCAAAACAGTGGCCAGAGGGAAGCAGAGTACAGCTGTGCCAGTCCAGAATAAGAGTATTCTTTAGCCGAAACTCCAGAGGAATTGCTAGGAGCTTACACTAGGGAATCAGGACCTAGATAATCAAATCTGTGTAACTGGAAGGTTCCAATATCACAACATCTGAGACAGTGGCTATAGCACAGGAACTCTCATTTCACCTCCAGGCAGAGAAAATCAGGGGAAAAGTAGGTTTTTTTTTTAAAAAAAGGTGGTGAGGGAGGGGAAAGCACATTGTAGAAACACAGACAACATTTTAAGTGATTGTTTATCACTTATTAGTGACTTATAATCCCACTTCAATAACATTCCCAATTATTAAACCACTGCCACAGAGAAGCATGTCTGATAAAGCAAGCAGGAATTGAAAGACATGGTCAGAATAGTAAATTTCATTGTTCATTTTATAGAAATAGAATTTTACTTCACTGGCCTGTTGTTTACTTCTTCTGCTACTAGCTGAAAAAAGAACTGTTTAGTTTAAGAGTACTAAATACTCTTCTTATTCCCCCACCAACATTACAAGAAGTGCAGTATTGTCTTGATAAAATTTGGATATTATGATAATAAATGTTTTGGCAGAATGTCAGTACAGTTTATAAATAATAAAGGTGTCTGTTTCCAAATCTAAAAGCAAAACAAACATCTGCATCTTGCAGCTGGCTAGGGCAATCATATCATCACAGAGATGTTCATCTAATTCTATTACAATAGGCTTCTAATCATCCACATATTTCCTCTGAAATTAGATTGCAAACTCTTAGATCAGGAGCACTTCTTTCTGTGCATTTACTGAGCATACAGAACCTACCAGCTCTGTTCTCTTCTGAGACTTTGTGGATCTTCTGTGCCATAAGACCACATAAGGTCTGAATATTCAAAGTTATAAGGAAAGATTTATAAAGGTGTACAAGAGACAGATACATTTGTTTCTGGAATTAGATAAGGCTGGTGAAGTAGAGCTCAGTGGAAAAGCAGGTGGTTGAGATTATGATCAACCAGGCAAACAAACTCAGGCAAGCTGGACCAGATGGCCTTTTTTCTGTTACTAATATCGCTTATGTTCCTATTCAGCTGTAAGAAGTTACAAACAGTTTACCTGTTCAGATTTTTCTGACTCAAATTACATAAGATCAATGCTCTCACTTCATTGTCACATTAAAGCTTATCATGACACTGTCTGTAATTCTATTTAATAATTTACAATGCTGCCAACCCAGAGGAGAAACTGGTAGGTGTAATAGAAGAAATTTTGCCTTTAACAACACCAATTACATAGCAAACCATAAAAAAAAAACCAAACAAAAAAAACCCCAAGCAAATCCCCAAAAACTTAATCTAGAGGATTAAGTGCTATTAGATACAAACAAAAATCTAAAGTCAAAGCATGTTTCCTGCATTAAAAGATGAAATTTTTAAGGAAAATTAATCGGCATGACTAACCTGTAGTCACACAGATTGCATGACACATCAATTTACAACTGCACCAACCATGTCTAAATCTCTCCATCTAACATGTGACACAGTTCAGAGGTAATAAATTTAAAATCAGAATGGTATTTCACAGGTGCAAGAAAAAAATTAACATCTCTAAGATCCCAGTTTGCATTAATTTATTTCAAAACTATATAAGTTATTTTTACATGTGGGCTACAGCTTATTTTGAACTTTGGACTAATATGAGTGTGGCTTTTCTGTGACAGCAGATCTAGATTACTATTAGCAAAGAAAACATTACCAGCTGTGGGGTATACTCTGATGCTGTAAAGATCCTAATAATTTTGTGAAAAAGTTAACTGAGTGAAAAGACTTACAGTATTATGACCAGACTTCAGAGGAATCCATTCAACACCCATCTATACCTATTTTCCAAAATAGCACTCTCCACTGTAATCTCCACTGTTTAGTATCACACATAATAATATTGAGACAAAGCAAACTGTGCCTATCATACACTTTATGAAGCTTTAGAAATCATTCTGCATTTATATCTATCTATATTTTAAATAACATTTTGGTCAATTAAAATCTAAGTTCTTCAAGTACTCCAGGTGCAGGCACATTGAGGCCACACAAAGAACTGCTGAATTCCAGTTCACATTGATCTGGAGTCTTAGAAGAAACCACAAAAATGTATAAATTATCCATACTTAATCTTCATATGTTTATATTAAAGCATGCACAGAACATGGTACATCCCACAGATACTGATATTCATAGTTATTGATTGCTGCTTCATTTCTTTGTAATTAGTTCAGAGGAATGCTGAAGGAAGAATTGGAACTCAAAATATACTGTGGTTCCCAGTATATATCATATTTCAGGAACAGCTTTAACAACATACTTCACAAATTTTCTTGATCCTGGTTCTGCAGACATGCAAATATTTTCATTTACACATGGTATGGGGTTATGGCTGGTTTGTTTACCATTTATAGTGACAGGACACAGCACATTTTCTTCTAGGTAATACTAGGATGGCCTGTCAGTGGAATGACAGATGAATTGAGCACAGCTAAAATCAGTGGAAGAGAGACTCTCCCAGTAGCACAGGAAAAAACCCCATGAGTGGTATCATTCAAATCAGGATGTGACTGTAAGTTTCCCAGAGTTGCACCTCTCCCTGGAATGACACAACAGGTAGGCAATACATGGTTTTTTACACATTTCAAAGGTTTTGGGTATCTGAATCCAAAGAAATTTCTTTTTGTAGTTTATATGTGTATCCACTGTTGTGGTAAGGCAGAACTTCAGAGATTGGAAGCCTCCACCATATTCCAGTATTCTCTCATTTCAAGGAAAGTCAGATGAGCAGTTGTATCTTAAGGGTGTCATTACCTTAGGACTTTTCTCACATAGAAATATGATTATTTGTGTGTTCAACTGTTTTGTTCAATCAGAATCAGAGAGATTTAAAATTTCTGTCTTTGTTTTGCACCACGTACAGTATTGATAGCCTTTGTATATGTATCTGAACAACTGAAACAACTCAGTATATATGCTATACACTTCCAGTACTTTATGCCAGCCTCATCCATTCAGAACAACAAAATAAGCATTAATGCAAAAAATGGAGCTGAAAGAACTTACTATGCAGCAAAATAGAGAGACAGATAGTTGTGGGTTTCTCCTGAGGGCCACAGCCATAATCCCTGTGTGATCATGTGGCAATACATCATGTTAGTGCACTGTATATACAGATGTTTAGTTATACATATCCTATTCTGCCTTTGCATAATTTAATGAAAATGTTTATTGTAGACTACTTATTTTCCTGTTTCAATGCAGTGGAGAAAAGCAGAATATTTGTACATCATCAGTCTGAGTATCAGCAGGACACTTAAAATTTGAATCATAAAAACAAAGATAAAACCATCACACTCTATGCCAGCCACCACAGCCTCTTCTATGACTCTTCTATCATATTTTTAAGTGTATTAATACTCTGACTCTCAGAGAGATGAATATGAACAGAATTGGAAGCACAGAAAGCACATTTCTCAAGAATTCTCAAAACCACTAAATAAATAGCATGGTTACAACCTCCTGTTCACATTTAATTCAACTCTCTTCGCCTCAAGGAGAGAAATCAAGTGAAAAGATGAAAACATTTTCAGAAGCCTCACCAAGGAGAAAGATAAGTTTAGAAAAATATTCTGTGACTGATTTTGCTGTGAGCATTGCCATTTTTTAAAAGTTTAAATATTTTTGAGCATTCCCATTCATTAAAATTACTTAGAAACTCTCATTTTATTACAGCTTAATAATAAAAATTAATTATTGTTTCTTTAATTATTTTTATTAAAAAATACAAAATCAGGAAGTGATGTAATTTACTAATATATTTAATATCCCTATATTTTGCCTTATATTATTTCAGTAGTTTGGAGACAGTTTACATACTCTTACCATATTTTGTTCTATCAAACTAGAGCATACAAACAGCTTTTGAGACTGGGCTTAATCCTGCAAGGTGCTGAGGCCTCAACAGCATGTACCTAGTGTATACAGGCTGTCTTCTCCTGAGCTGCAGTCCTAGACTTGAGCAACAAGAGATAATAAAGCCTATGAAACATAGAAAACTTGCTTGGACTAAAACTCTAGAAAAAATTCACACCATTGGTGTCCTATGGATATTAGGAGCTTATGTATAAATTTCCAGCCTCATAACCCAAGGAGTATGACTTCATACACCACTAAATCCACAGGCGCAGGGATTTTCTTGCATCTTGAAGAGTGAACCAAAAATGACAAACAATTGCACTACATTCTCAGATAAATCAATATTATCACCAACCACAAATACCCAGAAAATTGTTCATTGCCTTTTCAGAAACATACTACAATAATTTTGTATTTCTGGACAGAAAAATTTTGCTGATGGCAGAGTACTAAAAAAAGTGGTTTTCCTTAGTACTTTTCGTAATATGTCAAAATGTTGGAGGAAGTCTTGACAAGAAAAAATAACCTACAGACTAATCTTCGTTTGTACTTGAAAAGATTAATAAAAGTATTACTGAGAAATATATCTGCTCTGTTCTGAAATTTCTGTCTTTTATTTCCTCTAAAGCCTTTATCAAAAATCTGTAGAGGTTAATCTTTTCAGTATGATGTCTAATGTTTTGATCTCTGGGTGTCCACCACATTTTTGGACTGGCCAAATTACAGCTCCGGGGCCTGTGGTAGCAACTCATCAACTCCAGCTTATACATTGCTGCTGATTTTCCTAGATGTGGCCCCACCTCAACAAAATCCTCATGGGAAACTCTGATTTAGACTTGACTCCAAGTGATACTTATGGCAGTCAAGCCATGGTCAAAAAGCACCACATGTTCATGACCATCTTTTAGTGACTAATATAGCCCTTGATAAAGGACAAGAAACCTCCTCTGTGACATAAGTATTCATTTTATCACTTTGCATGTCAAGATGGATTTGATGCTTCTTCAGCCCGGAAGATCAGTACACAATCACTTAAAATACGAAAGAGACAGTTTTCAGTTTTCTATGTACATCACACAAGGACACTGCCATTTTGAGCTCTTAACACAACAGCTTATTTGAAGGTAAAGTTATACAAACGTTAAAATCAAGAAATCTGAGCAACATGCACTTAGGATTTTGAAATTCATAATCATCCCATACTCTGTATACTTATGTACAACTATGTAGCTCTGTATTACCTAATGACATCCCCCTGCAGTACACACACCGCTTACAGGCACAGGTGTGAAGACAGATCCTACTCATAGCCAATTTTACTAGGCCAGTTTTCATCACAACTGAACTCTAAAACTTGAAGGGTGCATGTAGGGATTTGCCTGTGGCCACTATTTTGGATTAATGAATAAGCCCCAGAATACACTGCACACATGATGAGATCTCCAGCTGCAATCCAGAATAACAATTTATCATAGACAAGATCTGCTGGGCTCTATTAGGAAATGGGTTTAGAAGTAAGGGAGTGAAGATGTCATAGGTCACAGCCAAGGGACAGCTGAGGAAGCCTGTTGTGATTAAGGCAGCCTTACATAACTGCCATGAAAAATTTTCTGCTCAAAATGCAACATCTGTGCAACCAGATCTACCACAGCAATTGTGAAGACAATGGCCAAAACCCAAGGAAAATGATACTATATTCTCTCATAAAAAGTATCTTCCACAAAGAGAATTTTATAGGACTTGACTGAGTGAAATGTTGAGGTCATAAGACAGAAGTTTCAAGGGGCAAGCAGAAAGGATAGGGCAAATTCTTTATAAATAAGCATCAGCTATGTATTTGCTATATCTGTCCTCAGTACTGCTGAAGGAGCCATGAAGGAAAGATGTCAGAGGATGTAACTTAAGAACAAAGAAATTATTAATAGTGGACAGCACTTACAAACTGATTAGCCACATACATATATTAGCAAGCTATACGGGTGACAAACTGATCAACCATGTTTGCCCATGGACAGCAGGATTAAGTAAAAAAGTATGTATTATCTCACTAAAATGAATCACTCCAATGAACAGTATTCTGCAGGATTACCCAATTTACTATAAATACTAAAGCATACATAAGGGCACCAGATTTTTAATATTATATGTATAAATGGACAAATTAAATGGTCATTCATCACTTTCAAAAAGTATTAATGCTTCTTCAATAAAAATGAAATTTCACCATAGATATAAAGTGACTTCGCTCTAGTTAGTAAGTTTTAATTGAAATATTGCTGTTAATTTCATGTAAAAGATAATACAATGCAATGTATATCAAAGTTAAAGTAAAAAATCATTCCTTTATTCCCTACAAAACTCTTAAAGGTTAGCTAGATGAGATGATTCAGAGATATTCATAAAGGTAGCTGTAACATTACCTGCAGATCAAGACTTTCTATATCTCTGGATCTTACCCATAGGAAAAATTTAAAACATCTCTTTCCTTGATTGGATCAACTCAAGGAAAGGGCTGATGCACACCTGAGAAACAAAGCAGTCAGAGTGAGATGGCAGCTGGACTTTAAAGGGAAGAAAATGCCAGGGGAGAGGGTGTGAATGGAGGAGAACAATGGTGTAGCTGAGAGTTTTGAGTGGGGCTTGCAATGGTTAGAAAAGTGAGGCAAGAACAAGAGACAGTCCCTCTATTCCAGAAACTGTAATCACCTGATTTCACACCAGGTCAATACTGATGGCATAGAATCATAGAAACATTCAGGTTGTAAAAGACCTTTATAACTGAAAGGTAAATGTGTATTTAAGCCAAGGCAGCACCAAAGATACTTTTCTTGCAAAGGCAAGAAAAGGACCATAGTGGGTTCAAGAGGATCTTTTAATTAGGCTAATGACAAAGACCACAGCACACAGAGCACTCTAATGGAAATTTGATTCACTTTGCAGGTGTTCCTTACACAGAACAAGTGTTTCAATATTTCTCCGTATATGATTGAACCTCCTCTAACCTGAATACAACTTTCTGTTAAGTAACATTCTGGTCTGTTCCTCAATCAGACTTAACATGATTAGAGACATCACTTTGCTACGCTTACACAGGAGATTCAACAACTGCTTTTATTGCTGCATTGAAAGTGCCACTTCATGGCACTCTACTGAACCCAGTTTAGATTTCAGAGATCAAACACATGTCCAGGTTCTACTGATGTATTTAAAGATGGATGGAAAAAAGAAACGGGACTTTGTTTTCTGCCTTCCCCTTAGATTTCTTTCTCAGAGACTGTGACAACAAATTAATCCTTACATAGGTGCAATCTTTCTCCTAGAAACTGACACCCAACTTGAACAATTTTCAAAAAACTGTCTGATTGCATCAGTTTCATTTTCACAATTAATTCTTATATTTAAATTTGAAAAAAAAACAAACAAAACCCTGAACCTTCACTTAAAACATTGGGGGTTTTGTGTAAAAAATTCTTTAGACTGGAATGCATATGTGGAAAAACTGTAAGGCTTAAAGGTCTTAAATTAGTCACTATGAAATTCTTTTGTTCCTTCGACTAGAATTTATTTTTTATGATAAGAAAAATTGGAAGGAAACATATTCTTCTTAAATCAACATCAAAATATTCTTATTGTTTAAAATTCTGAATAGTTTTCCACAAGGCACAGGCATTGACTGAATCTACAGACAAAGGAAATAATAAGCGTGTACCTCCCTATTTCAAATTTTGCCTACATCCAAGAAATCTGATTCTTTGTAAACCACAGAAACAATTGTTATGAGTCAATAACAGATTTGCATTTTTAAAAAAGCACAATCTTACTTTTGAGTTTCATACTACTCTCACAAATCAGAAAATAAAGCATAGTATCTTTATTTTTAATAACTTTTGAACAATCCAAAAATTTAAACAAGTCATGGCATCAAAGTCCCACTAACTCAATTAAGTTCAGTATTCACTAGAGGTTTGTAGAAGCAAAATTTGCTGGAAAAAAAAAAAAAAAAAAAAAAAAAAAAAAAACAACAAAAAAAAACAACCAAACAAAAAAACCCAAAAAACACCCAAAACCAAAACAACCAACCAACCAACCAACCAACCAACCAAACTCAGAACAAAAAAAAACCACTCACACACACAAAAACCAACTTACGTTAAACATTTCCAGTGTCTTCATCATCACAGAAATTACACCCATAAGACTGAAATGCCATAGTGTATGCCAAAATCAAAATCAAGATCAACCAAAAGTGAGGAAACATGGTTGTTGTTACAATAATAATTTTTTAATAATAGCAAAGGATGGTGAACATATGGCTATATTTCCAAATAAAATCTAGTAGCAGGTGTTGCCTGTGGTTTATGGATGTTTTTGTAATTTTAAAATACATCAAAGCTGCTGCTGCTGCACAAAAGATAAGCCATCTTTTTCTATGCAGAGGACTTTTTCCAAAAACTCCTTCAAAGGAATTATTCCTAAGTGAGGCAAAATTTTCCTTTCAAAATTTTACACATCTTTAATCATGAAAATTAGCTGGCATTACCTTATCAGTAGAAAGTTTCAAACTTGCACCACAGCAGATAATAAAACCCTAAAAATCCCACCAAAACTAAATTTACAAAACATAATTAAAAATAAATAGATCAAATTTTTCAAGCTTTGACTTTTTTATCCAGCATCACACGGTAGTTCTTTAGACATCTTAATCCATCCTTGGAGACCTAATTTCCCAGCTGATTTCTACCAGCCAGGAAAGGGCTGTCAAATGCATAGACAGTACCAAATATTTTAGGATTTACATTCCTTTGGGTTTTTTACTTCCTGTTTCTTGGGGCATTCTGCAAAAGCATAATGAAGTAATGAAGCTGATGTTTCAGTCCGCACACCACATGCCCATACCAACCTGAGAAAGCCAAGCCTCTGTAGGATTCAGAAGTTTGACTCCTTTTCTTCACCACAGTGGGAAGGTAAGCATAGCCCATCATATTAATGGCTTTCAAACTTTTTCAGCACAAACCAGTTTCAGATTTCTAAAAGATAACAACCTGACTGAAAGTAGTGAAGAGGGAAGCTGATGAAAAGGGAAATGCCTTTATTTTACCATCTTGTTCATAGCTATCACATATACATTTAGTGTCAGACTCAGTACCTGTAACACAAATTACTTGAAATTGTTATCATTCACAGATTCCTGTTCACATCCAATCATTTTTGACAGCCATATGTGCAATGGCATATATTTTGGCCAAGTTTATTGCATGGCAAATATTGTCCTAGTAAATTGTTTAGTTGCCTCTGTGCAGTTTAACTGGAAAAAAAAACCTACCACAAAAACCACATCAAGTACAACAATCAGTGAATTTGTATGAAATGAAAAAAATATGGAAACTGAGCTATTGAAAGGAAGTGGCAGACAGGTTAATATAATACACTGGCTTTTTTTAGGAGGCTGCTAGGCAATTCAACTTATTTGGAAAAAGATACTGTGTCTTCCCCAAATGGAGTCATTTGCTGTGAACATCTTTACACTGAACTACCAATGGTTTGAACTTTAGATGATGAGCAAACTTCAGTGTGCATTTGGTATATTAATCATATGCACACCCATATTTTACAGTGTTCTCTTACAGATTGGCAATGCAAACACATAGGCAGAATGGTGCAGTCAGTCTCCATACTGATCTGATCACTTTGGGAGAGGGAGGATTTAAGCTCTCAGGGTAGCATACTCCTGCTTGAGGATTATTCCATGAATGATGCTATCATTCCCCATATCTGAAGGACTTGTACTGAAGACATGTTAGACATCAAGCCGCAGTAGTCAGGAATTTTTCAATTTTTTAACAAAATAACTAATATAAATTCATCAGTAGCTAATAGAAAGATTATTTTGTGGCTGTGAAGACCTCATCTGTAAAAATTTACTTATCTGTAAAAATTTATTAATCTTCAGAATTACTAAGGTCATAAAGCTTTGCCTCTGTATCCCTCAATGTTCAAGGTGGCTTGATTATTGATCCATGTCTTCTTTTTCTTGATTATATTTCTTTCTTATAATCAATCTTAATCAACCTATAATATAATCTTATAATCTTATATTTATAAAGCAAACCTTTCAATTAATGCCTCCTCAGTTCCTATTATTTCAAAATGGAGTCAGTCTTTGTGGGTCTATTGACTCACCATTTCCTGAGAAATTTTTCTTAGAGGTCCACAGTGAACATTTCCTACTGTTCTATAGTAATTCTTCAGCAAGTATTTTACTTGATCTGTCAGCCTGCAGCTCTTCCATTTCTTTGCTCCTGCAGCATGGAGTTTACCTTTGGCAAGAATCAAGTATCTACTTGGCAGTATCGGCCTTGAAAAAGTGCGACATGGTAGTTATTAACTCATGGTATTTTTATGTAATTTTTCTATCCATAATTTTGACCATGGTAAATCGAAATTGGATCAATTTGATGTGGGTTTTTTTTTTGGGGGGGGGGGTGTTGTTTGGTTTTTTTTGTTGTTTTTTTTTTTCAAACACTGTAAGATTGTTGAATCAGGTTCAGGTCATCCTGTGTTTTTATTAGGTGTTTATAAACTCAGACAGTTATCTATTAAAATAAGTTAGAGAATACAAAAAGTGAATGTTAACTCTAGATACACCCTATGATACTCTTGCATAGCTGATGCAAACATGAACTCATATATAGACATTTGTAATGAACTATGTTTTGTCTATTCACACAAAATCTATGAACAGGATTTCAGATATATCAGGTGTGCCAATGTTTCCATAAGTATAATAACTCTCTACTATCCTACTAGAAATTATGAAAGGAAAAAATAATCTATGAAATATATTTACTGAATTCAGTTAAGTCAACGATAGATTAAACTTCTTACTTTTTATGCTGCATACTTTGAAACATATAATAATTTTAGGTGAGTTATATTGTTTTGATTTTGCTCTTATTTTACTCCCTCCAAGTATTAGGACAGAAATTCATAATTATGTTTAATGGAAGATAAAATCAAAATCTCCAATCTAATCCCCTTTACTACAGTGTTCACTACATATGAGCTATGAACTATAAACTGAAAAAATAATCACATCCCAGCTGCAAAATACAGAATATTTTTTAAAGGAAGAAAAACTTGATATATGTGAAAGACATTGTGGAGTACAGTCAGTCCTGATTACAAGCCAGCTGTGTGAGCTTGAGCTCTCCTTAACAGGGTTTAACTTCCTGGGTTAGGTTTAAACCTAGTATGTCTTTTCTTTTTCCTCTCCTTTAAGAAAAATGATGTGGCTTCATGTAAAGAAAAAAAAAAAGTCCTTATCAGGGTCAACTTAACGCCTCTCTTCATCAAATACTAACTGTTTAACTTGCTCAACTATAATTCTTTTTATGGGTGAGTTTGCTAGTTACACATTCCAGATGTGAGGCAATAGGAAAATTGCAGTGCGGGGGTTGGCTTTGGGATCTGTGTCTGAAGCATTCTTTTCCCACTAGGAACTTTTCCCACATTTATAATAATGAAATTGTGAATAATGAAAAGAAAGTTTAAAAAAAAGACATTCCTAAACACAAGGGCCAACATTTTCAAATTATAAACAAGAATAAAGTGTGTCTTCTTATGATTCATCCATTAATTTTGGAAACTGGTCACTGCAGGTCACACCATCTATTTCAAAATTCAGAGGGAAATGCTGGCTGATGACTTCTTTTATTAGAAATAATTTGAATCTTTGGCAATGCAGCCAGTAGGAATTTAGGATGCAATGGAGTTCAAAGTTTGTGTGGGTGTATGTTGTTGGGAAGTAAAGAATAGCAATCCAGGCTACTTTAACTTGCCAGATACAATTTCCTCTCTCAGCATTCTATGGGCTTGCCTAAAAAACTGGAAAAAATTACTTTTTATTTGCAAAATTGGCTATAGCTGGAATCAATCAAGCAGTATTATCACAATTTTATGTTTTGTGTAGGAAAAAAATAGTGATATTGTCCTGGTGTTGTCTTTCTTATCCTGAATCAGATGCTTCAGCTCACAAGAACTGTATATGTTATATGTACACAGGTAACATGAATGTGTGTGTATAAATATATAGAGACAGTGTGGATACATACACAAATTACATCTATGTTACCTAAGGTTAAGACCAAGATTTTCCAATGCGATCAGTCTCAAAATCCACACATTGGCAAATAAATACATCCTGTTCCTGCAAAATACTGTGCTCCTGGGACTTCTCTAGAAAGTACTTGGTGTGGCTGGAAACACCCTGGAAACAAGGGCTGGGCAGGCACTGTCCTCCCCAAAGTCACAGATAATCCTCTGCATATGGAACAAAGCCTGAATCTCTGTTTTTTCATCTCCTGCTGCAGCCTTTCCCCTAATCAGGAAACAGATAAACAGTTCATACCCCAGTTCAGTGGGAAGACACTTATGAAGATAGGCTTTGCCATACAACTACCTTAGGCAGTGGGAAAAGCACTCTGAGCCCAACGCTGACATTCCCAGGAGACCTTTGTTGTCCTCATAGACTGTTCTTCCAGAATCTTTCCACAGTGGGGGGATTTTTGGCCAAGTTCTCCAGCCCTGCTGTGAGGACACATGCAATCCCATGCAATCGCAGAGCCCTCCAGGAAAATGAAGGGAGCTGTACGTTTTTAGCTTCCTTGCTCAGCAGATTGTGCAGTACAAACTTCCTCTGCCAAAACACTAAAGGTGTTTAGAGGACTAGAAAAAAATATTCAGGATCTCAGTTGTGGAAGATTAAAACCAGTCTGGATTAACAATTAAACACTTGGTCATTTTGCTGGAAGTACAAACAGGAGAAACTGAAATTTCGTGTTGCTTTGAGGAGAGGACACTTCCTTTGTGTATCATCTGAATGGGCACCTGTAGCATCTGAGATGGCACAGGCCAGCTCTGCTGATTGATGAAGATTTTCTCTAAACTGACCTTCATTATGTCTTCTAGGGTATCACAACATTCTGTCTGTCTCCAAAACAGCACCAAACAACCTTCATTATTTTTAGACTTTATCAGAGGAGATATAAAAGCAAGCAGAGGCTTGAAACAGAAGACCTTCCCATTCTTACAAATGGCTATACCAGAGATCCTATCTTCCTAACATCTCTGCTTTTGGACTACTCAGAAATAACAAATACCTGGTTGTAAAAGAAAGGTTTTTATTATGTTTCATGTAAATAATATTTTATGATGTATTGTGGTTTGGAAGAGTTATTGAGTACAAAATTGAAAGATAAGTGCAAAAGAATCCGTGTGTCTTTCTAGGAAATCTGAATTTATTACAGACAGAAAAAGCTTCACTTTCCTTTTCAACTTTAAATTAGAAACAAAGAGATAAAATAAAATATTTATTTCCCTTCTGAGTGTCTTTATATTATGAATTTTTTCAAGCAGCTAGCAGATACACTGCTAACAAAAAACAGACATGTTTTTTCTATCCTGCTGGGCCACTAGAAGTACATTTTGTAAGTTTATGACTAGGCTTTCCTCTTATGTTGCGGAAATGAACATAGCAACAGAATTTTCTAGAAATCTAAAGTTAAATGCTTCTTGTGCTGAAATGATTGTTTTTTCAACTCAAATGATTATTTGAGAGTTCTTTAATATTTCACAAATACATTTTAAATGTGAGATAATTCTGGCTACTTACACATCTTCTGAGCCTTATTCGAGTTTATTTTCTGCATTCCACTAAGTTTAACCTTGCATCAAGCATTTTAAATAAACACATCCAGAAAACAAACTAAGTACTTCTGGTCCATTGAGAGGTGAAGAAGGAAATAGTTTTAGAAAATGAAATGGCAACAGTGCTGATGTTTTCTGGAGCAGGCCAGAGGCCATTCCTCGCACTCTTAAAAACTTCAGAACAAGTCAACATTCTGCCTCCTACAGAATTAAAGTTATTTGTTTGTAGGTTGTGTTGACCCTGGCTGAATCCCAGGTGCCCCCCAAAGCCACTGTCACTCCCATCCTTAGGTGGATATGGAAAACAAAACAAAAGGCTTGTGGGTTGAGACAAGGACAGGGAGGGATCACTCACTGGTTAGTGTCATGGGCAAACCAGACTCAGCTTGGGTCAAATAGTTTAATGTCATTACTAATCGAAAGGAGAGTAGGATAACATGAAATGAAAGTTAAATCTTAAAACAACTTCTCCCACACCTATTTTTCCCCCTTCTTAGATCTGTTAGCTCAGAGGCACTACTGCTGTCACTGACTGGCTTGGCCTTGGCCAGCAGTGGGTTCATCTTGGAGCCAGCTGGCATTGGCTTTGTCAGACATGGGAGAAGCTTCTGGCAGCTTTCCACAGAAAACACCCCTGTAGTCACACCCCACATCCCTCCCTTGTTATCTAGCTCAAGCTGTCCTCCCGTGGTATGATGCTCTGTTACTTTATTTCGGATTCACATAGACTCCTAAAAAGTGTTGAACCCGTCTAGTACAGAGTGGTTTTAAGCTAAAAGTGACTTTAAACCAGCACAGAAAACCAACTTTAGCTCATTTTATGTAGCTGATGTATTAGAAATCAGCTTGTCCAACAGCTATAATGAATGTGGGAAGTCAAACATCGCTAAAACTGCTGACTCTGCAGCGGCATACTAAGTATAAGAGAAAATGAAAATATACAGACAGAGTTGTCGCTTATCAGTGGATCTTTTACTCTGAATTCTCTCTCTTCCCCTCTGTTAGAACACCAGAATTAAAGCACCAGTGGCACATTTTTAATGCAGTAACAGAACAGACAGTGAAACATTTTTTTGACAGAAACCAAACAGGGAAAAAACAAACAAAACATCCAACTCACCCCTTACTTTCTCATGCAAAAAGGTCAAATAAGACTAAAAAAATCCAGATGAAATTCTGGAAAATGCTTAGCAACCACTGAAACTGTATCTTAGAAGAAATGGGAAATGGTAGAAAAACAGAAAGACATTTGGGTATCTGGAAAACTCCCACCTCTCCCACAGCTCCTGACAGTCCCTATTTTCATTCTCTTTTCCTACCAGCCCTATTGGCAGCTGCTTCTCTTTAACAGCAGCTTCAGTTCAGATACAAACTTGTTCCTCTCAAAAGCCTGACAGCTTTCCTCCCCAGTTTGCCTCCTCCAAAGCCCTGCAAGGAGGTGGTGATGCCTCATCTCTGCTAGTGGTACCTGGGGTTAATACTTGTCTGTTGCAGCAATGGAAAGCTAGGAGCTCTTTCTGCATATCTGGTGATTTCCCTGGCAGTGCTCAATAGCGTGTATCCATCAAAAATAATGGAAATATATGAGGATCTACAGAGGGACAATGCAAATCTACAAATTCCAGCTCCATAAGGATTCCCCTTGTGCCACCCTTGCTGCACTGGATTCTCCCCAAGTGGGAAGTCCTGCTTCAGTTTGCATTTGGAGGCACAGAAAGGAAATTTTCTGTGGGATGGGGAGCAGAGCTCCAGGGAAAAGTCAGACCACACGGAAAAGCCCATCTGGTCATTTGCTCTAACCAAATTGTTGATCACAAGTCCCTCTTCTACTGCTCTTCCCTTCTGTCCTCCTGTACACCCACACACGTGCTTGCTCACTCTGGCACTCAGGACATCTCTCAGCAGGGTTAGTTTCTGGCTGGGATTGTAAAACAAGAAAAGTGGACTGTCATCCTTGGCTCTATCATCTGTTTAAGTTTTCCTTTTAACCCCTGCTTTTCCCAGCATGGATAGCATTTGGATCCAGTTATAAAAATACAGTCCCAAAAGCAGTGAGCACAGTAACACCTAAAAGTCAGGCATGAAGTTCAGAGGGGCTTTTAATTCCTCAGCACATACATAGGGAAAGGTGTGGGTGCCCTAGAAGGCAGGCAGTGTTTCAAACTTGAGGTAACTGAAAGTCAACATCAAACAAGCCGTTTTGAAACCCTATTGTATGTTTTATCATTTCCCTGCAGTCCCAAGACCTCTACCTTAGATGGGAAAGCAGGATCCCTCACATGAAAGGCTGACACTTAAAGGACTTAAGCCATCCTGTTGGATACAGGTGACTGACCTGCTGTTCCCTGGTGTGATGGCAAGAGGTGCTGGTCACAGTGCGAACAGTAACAGCTGAGTAGGTGCAGAGATGTCTGGATTGTAAATCTTAGAGAGTTCTAGATAAGACTGTGAATCCAGGCTGCCTCCAAAATGCAACTCAAGATTTCAATTGTCATTGTAGGAGAGCTAATAATTTCAACCATTTTGCACACTTGAAGGCCAACCAAAAAAATAATAGAACCTTCTCTTGAAACTCATCACAGAACTGCAGCCAAAGATCTTGTACAAAGAAAGACAGATTCTTTGAGAATCACAAAAAACAGTTTCAGAGATGTGTATATACATATTCACATTAAAGGCATCCTGCTCACTGGCATGTTTTGAATTATTTTTTTTTTTAATTTATTGAACATGTACAGTCTTCTTTGAGTGACCATTTTCAGCTCATTTATTATCTGTACAAAGTTTCTGACTGTTAAAAATCAACCTAGGCACCTATACTTCCTCCTTTGAATATTGGTATGGGCTTACAAAAAAATCAAGCATCAGTAATAGTAATACAGGTGTTCCTGCGAAATATGCACGTTGAGTCAGTGGAAGAGGGGATTAAAAAATTAGTATAATCATAAAATTATTTGCCTCAGAAAGGACCTTAAAGATCATCTAAGTTCCAATCCCTCTGGACTCCTTCCACTAGACCAGGGCAGGGACACCTTCCACTAGACCACGTTACTCACAGCCCCACCCAGCCTGGCCTTGGACACTTTCAGGGCTGAGGCATCCATAGCTTCCCTGGACAACTTGTTCCAATCCCTCACAACCCTCACAGTAAAGAATTTCCTATTAATATCTAATCTAAACTCTCAGTTTGAAGCCATTCCGCATGCTGTTCTATCAACTACATGTCCTTGGAAACAGCTCCTCTCCAGATTTCTTGTAGGTTCCTTTCAGGTACCAAAAGGCTGCAACAAGTCACCACAGAGCTTTTTCCTCTCCAGGCTGGCAACCCCAATTCTTGCAGCTTTTCCTTGTAGGAGAGGTACAACAGCCCTCTGATGAACTTCATGTCCCTCCTCCGGACTCACTCCAACAGGTCCATGTCTTTCTTGTACTGAGGGCCACAGAGATGGGCGCACTACTCCAGGTGGGGTCTCACCACAGGGAAGAGAATCACCTCCCTCAACCTGCTGGACAATGGATGGCTTCACATGGATGTGGGGTTTTGTTATCGGGGAAGAGATGAGTGGGAAGAGCAGAATAACTCCTTGCACTCATTTGCTGATTACCACCATAGACAGTAAAGACATTAAGAGAAAAGGCATCTTCCTTTCACTACGGATACACCAATGTGGCACCAAAACATGCAACACAAAAACAGTGTCTGGGCCTTTCACAGTAAGAAACCACTTAACATTCTTTGTCATTGCAGACTTATAGCCCTCATTTTAACTGGCACTCAAAAATTACTGCTTACTAAAAAAGCCACTTTGATCTAACCAGTATATATGTGCCCTCTCTTGACAGTAGCTTTTCACACATAAAATAAGAATCAGGATAACAGCAAAAAAGTCATCCATTAAATTATATTTCAAAATGCTTTTCAGTTTGCTAGGAGCACATTATTTGCTAATAAAGACAGGATATATAATGAAATTGGTTTTGTCTGTTAGAAGTGTGTTGTCTTTCAACAAATACTGAAATGAAAGATGTATTTAAATATACGTAATTTTATTTTTACACTGACGCTTGCAAAAGGTACTGTGAAAAGAAAATGTCCCCTTGGGAGGAAATATTTTATATAATTTGTGAAGTAATGAGATACTGTAGTTGTAAGGGCCATACAAAAACATTACATATGAATCACTGTACAGATCAAAATGAAATTTTGGTCACTAATGGCTGAGAATTCAACTCCAGTTCTTTGTCTCTTTTTCACAGGTGCAGACATAGAAGACCCAGTACATGCAACTGGAAATTATTTTAAACAAACATGGGTATTTCAGCATTTTTTTCCAATACTGGGAAACAAAGAGAAGACCAACTTTTGCAAGTAAAGAAGAAAAAGGAGATCTCTCATTTTACAGTGTAACATGAACAACTCACTGAGATGCTTTAGGGAAGAGATTTCACACTGGAATTGCAATTTAAAAAAAAATACCCAAGATGAGCTGTTGAAAACTCATTAAAATCAATGCAGGTCAATAAAGAGTCATGTGCTTCTACTTTTAAACACAGTTAAAACCACACAAAGCAGCACAAAATCACCTTTTATAGCTGTCTAAACTTGTTCTGGATCAGAAAATGCAATTCTTACTACACAAAATAATGAAAGCAGCTAATAAACCTTACAGAAAACAGTAGAGTCAAGCACATGCAAGCAATATGCTGAATAGCTGTTGATTTTCTGTCTGCTGAGTGACTTCAGATCTTGTCACCAGCACAGTCAATGGGGTACAAAATCCTATGGAATTTGCTGTGTGACACTGGCCAAGCAAAACAACCACTAGATCCTAGAACACTGGACATGTCACGTGCTGTCATCATAGATCACGCTGCTGTTCTCACTCCCATGCCAGCAGAAAAGCCTGCTTTTTATATTAAATGCAGACTCTCACAAATCAGTTTTAATAAAAAATTACTTGTGTGCAACAGTATTTAAATCTCTAGCAATTACATTGATTAGCTCAAGATGGTCTCTTTCTTCATTCAACTCTTAAGACTGGCTACCTAAAAGTTGGATAGAAAGCATATCAAAAGCCATTTTATTCTGCATCTGTTTTGGTTCCTCCTTCTAACCTCACCACTTTAGTCACAGCAACAGCTCCAAGGAGCTTGTTGCCAAAGCAAGACCTGGCATACCTGCTATTTTCTGAATACTTAGTAAATGAACATATACTCAAAAGCTGCTAATGGCTCATGCCCATTTTTCACAGGATTTAAAAAGTCAATTTATTTTGCAGAACCACGCACAGTATATGCACTCCTATGTTGTATCCACAGCCTACAACATAAACTGGGAGCAACTGTATATAAAAATGGCATCCTCCTAAATAAGTCTTTCAGACTCTAAATAAGTATTTCAGACACCAATGTCAAAGCATCTAGACTGTTATTTTCAAAAGCACCTTTGACTTTTTTAAGGGATGGTGACTATCATTTGAGTGGTTTAGTTCGGAAGATTTCTTTAAAAGATTGTAGTTTATTTTTGCACAATTTGCAATTCCATAGAAAGGTCACAGACACCGAGGAAGTAAGAACACTGGGTAAATGGATTTTTCTGTTCAATGCCTTGCTTTGTTCCCCTTTGGCAGAAGGAAATGATTTTTTTTCTTCTTCTTCTTTTTTTTTTTCTTTTGGTCATTGCAATTACCGTGAATTGGAACACAACTCCTCTTAACCTAGCTTTGGGAACTGAACAGGTTCAGCTCAGTATAATAAAACATGAGGAACTTCTACCCTTGTTGGGAACTGAAATACAGAAATATGATGTGAAACATGGAACAGCTGTTACTAGTACACAATTTATTGATTATTCTCCCCATAATAGAAGAGGTCTGTAGCTGGATAAAATAAAGATCTTCCAGTATGGCAGCAACATACATGCTGATGTGTAGGACCTTGATTTTCTCCTAATTAATACAAACTATTGTCTGTGCAGAGTTCATTAAGATCATAACATTTGGTGTATTTCAAATTTAATTACAATTTTGAAATACCTGTCAAAAATACAAAATTGCTTCAAATATAGTAAAAGATTAAACTCTTAAAAGGTAAATTATTAGCTATCCCAGTATTAACATTACCCTAGTGAAATTATGGGGGTTATTTCCCATCTAAATTTCCCATTATTAAGTTCAAACTCTAGAAAAAGGATTTTTTTTTCATTTGATACAGATTTGAAAGCACAAGGGTGTCAAGGAATCTACACTGAGACTTATAGGGCTTTATTATTTGCAGATCTCTGTGAATTTTGCTGTAACATAGGAGGTTCAGGCCCCAATAATAAAAATATCAACAATGAATAGCATTAAAAAATCCACGTTTACTTGTGAAACAACAAATTTATTTTCCTGAAATACTCTCTTTCACTTTAGAAATCACACTTCTCCTGTGGGCTAGGCTGTAAAAAATAGCATAAAAGAATGTGACTGGCTTCTTCTAAATGCAGAGAATCTTCCTGCCAAATTTTTCCTATTTTTTCCCAGTTTTTTTCCCTCCAATCTGAACCTTTTTGACTATTTTAAAATTTGTTGTCTGGTATATAATCACAATACACAGAAATGTAGAATTTCCATTAATGATAAGGACAACTCAGTCCTAAGGAGAAAAATATAGTCTGATTTTGGTTGGGTCTGATATGTTGCTAAAAATTTTCAATGTGTACAGTAAAGTTTTTCTGAGCTAATGAACAAGAGAGTAAGTTGTAACATAAGGAGATAAAGATTGGGCAGCTTTGCAGTGGAGGAAGATTAAGTTCACCCACCATCAGTTTCTAGGGTTGTCCCCATTCATTCCCAGCTCACCTGCCAGGGTGATACATCTTTCTGTCAAGCAGATCAGGTTGGGTCTTCCACCGGCTAGTGCTGCCTTAAGCTCACGAATCTATAACATGTAGTAACTTTTCTGGTTTCTGTGAGTACATTATGGATATGTATTAATTATACTTCAACATCCCATTATGCTCTATTTTTCACTCCTTTCTCCTGGTCTTGATATGAACACAAAAAATTAGCTCTTGCTGACAATTCTGGTTTCTGTAAGGGAATCCTGAGAAGCCTCTTTACGGGATTTTAATTTCTTTTTGATTAAGCCTGTGTGAATTTAGACTCTTAATCAAAGCTCTTGCCAACATTTTAAGTAAATTGCAAAGCCAATCAAGACTTCCTCATTTGCTTTCATTATGTTTCACCTCATGTAAAGATTCCACCCGGGGGAATGCTGAAATGTTAAAATAGCAAACAAAGAAGGGAGAACTTGCCATAGAAATACTACAGCACATAACCTCATACCAACATACATTTTGTTCCAGTCCCAGCTCCAAGTAAAAAAATGCAAGAATCTCCCTCTTCAATTCAAATGGTTTTCAAGCTGGCCCTGCATACTTGCCTGACTATTATACTTTGACTCCTCTGTCCTCCCTTTCTTCTTGCACAGGAAATATTAATGTCAGGGTAACACAACTGATTTGTTTATATACAACTGCACTGAGGGATAAAAGAAAAGCTTCAGGTGCAGCCTAGAATTAAGGATTATGCCACCTCTAATACCTGCTGCAATGCAAACCTACCTAAATGGTACTGTAAGTTCAGTTAGCTCAAATGGCTGAAGTCTTGTAATTTTTGGACCTAGAAGTGTCTATTCCATTTTCAGGGTCACCAGTACACAGCTGGCAAACACCAAGGTCTATGGCTTAAGTACTGATTGACTACGAGAGGATATGTATATTCCATAGACATATATATTGTTTGAACAGGTGCAAGTATAAACCACAAAGAAAGTTTCTCAATTTCATTCAAGACTGTGAGATTGGCATGTCATCAGTATGCTCCAAGGAGGCTTCTTCAGTCAGCTTTGAGAAGGTCCTGTGCTGCAAAACACCTAACTCAAATGATTAACAGATGATAACAAGACTAAAAAGGTCTCCTGTAGGTTGACAGGTAATATATTATATAAAGATCTTTTCATCACAGCACAGCAAATGTGTGGAAAGTCAAAGTGAATCAAATATATTTATATGTAGCTACTCCATCTTTTTGCGTTTTCTATTCTAATCACCACATTGAATTATTAATATAGTACTAAGAGAGAAAGAGAATTTTCTAAGCTGATATTTCAATGATATTTCACTCTTTTTCTTGCTGAAGAATCATTACGGATTTAAGATTTTATGCAGAAGGCCATGAGGAATCTAAAATTAAAACTGTTATTAGAAGCAGTTGAAAGCAGGCAGTGAACTGAAGCTGTGCCTTGCAATCTTGGCTATTGTTGTATTATTGCAGAGTCCCATAGGCAGTGCTCACATGTACAGTACAGAGACTTCACATCCTGGCTCTTTTGATTCTTTTGTCTGCCCTCCAACCTGCGCAGCCAGGAACTTTCACTTGAGAAAGATTTATGAAGCCTCCGCTAACAGGGTCAGCCCTGTTATATCACCAGAGGGCTTCTTCTTAAAAATAATAACATCTATCCACAGCTCGGCAGGGCGGTCTCTCTTGGCACTCGCTTTCCCTGTTTGTCTTAACAACCGGCGCACACAAAGCCCTCGGCTCTAGCGAGGATGGCCAGTGATTCCCTCAGGCACAGTAGCCCCATTTCCTCCTGCCTGCCAGGCCTGTGTCAGCTGAGATAACCCACGCCTCCAAAACCCACCTCAGGTTTATGAAGTCTTGACTCCTGTAGCTGGCGGTGTTATACCTTTACATATTAGGAAAAGTTTGCAAATCTGCAAAATCCGTAAAAAGTTTGCAAGGTGGACTAATAAAAGGATTTTAGAGGCTCTGATCCTACTCAATTACAGTGCAAGACCATTTATTCTTATGTGCCAGTCCCTAATATTTCATTATATAGAGTAGTCACCCTGACTGAAAAACTCCTGTCATTTCTAATAATTATGAGTTTTTTGCTACCATGTTAAAAGCTACTTCCAAGGCTCTTATGCACTTTACAGTGCAAGTGGTTTGGCTGTTCATTGCATATATCATTTGAAAGAGAAAAATGGCATGTTTTTTCCACTGCAGCTATCAAATATTAAAAATAGGTAGGGAAAAATTATTTTTACAGTCATTTTCTCCAAAGGAGTTCATGCTTAGAAGCTTGGACAAATCCTCAGATAATTTGTCCTTCTCTGAGTATTTCTTAATAAAATAAAAAGTTGAACTTTTTCCCAATTCTCCCCTCTTCCTTAAGAAAATGCTCTTAAATTTATTTCATTTATTAAGATTACATAAAGTGTTTCTTTCACAGTAAGCATTCCTAACAAGTTTAATCCCCTGTGCTGGGAGGAGAAAGACTCTCTTCATGAATACTTAGCCAAGGGTTCCTGAGAGTTAATACTCCCACTCTTCTTCTTTGAGTGTCAAGGGATTTTTAACATCCGCAAAACAGACAGGAACTTGGGTTTCTGCCTTAGGAAAATAATGGATTTTTTTTTCACCACATAATAATCTGCTGTGCAATTACCAATAAGAAAGGAATATTCTCTACTATAAACTGAACAATATGCAAGAAGCATTTATTGGTCGTTTACTGCAAAGGGCACAAGGAATTTAAATTAAGTTTCGAAGTGAATACTGAAAGCAACAACATAAAAAAACCCTGAGCACTATACAGTGAAAATTCTTTAAATGATAAATAGAAGTCTGTAATATGACAGAGTATTGAGACTACACAGACTAAACTGTTCACTTTTATAAAATACTGATGACTAGTAGATTGTATTCACTGTATCAAGTGCCGTAAGATCTAAGTATAACATGTTCACATAAAAGAAGCATTAATTTCAAATCAGCTCTGTGTGGGAGCATTTCCTTTCACAAATCCAGCTGGAGGACAGGGCCTTTATTAAACTAAAGACTACTCTTTCAAAAGTTTAATAAGACAAAAGAATGAAGATTCTGTCCCTGCCACGTCCACTTACTCTGTACAGAAACAGGGGTTAACCTGTCTTACATTGGAATCTGTTGCTTTTTTTTGACTAGTGGGAGAGTAGATCAGTGAAGCAAATCCTTCACATGATGGACAACTTTAATAGTAAGGAAAGAAGTCAAATTAATATTGACCCCACGCAAAAGCAGTTATTTTGCTCCAAGCACATTAATGGTACTTTAATATTTCATAATAAACTCATCCTGAACACTGAGCAGTTGGAAAAGTCATTCACAAATATAAGCACATGTTGCTATCAAGCAAGAACCTGGCAGTAGTAAAAAGAACCTTCAAGCTGTACAAAACCGTATTTTTCTTTCTTTCAACCCATTTCACACATACAAAAATACTTTCAGAAAACTATAAACTTCTGAATCAGCTTACCTTTACAAAGAGATTATTAGCAATTATGTATCTGTCTTCATTAATTAAAACTATTCCCCAAAATGTACTCATTATTCTGTGCAATATAAATTTTGGAGGTTGTTTCAAAGTATGTTCTCCTAATCCAAACTTTTCCACAGGCAGTGAAACAGCAGCCAGCACAGGATGCTTTCAGAGATGGCATACTTTCCTGCTTAATGCAATGTAAGTCACCAAGTGTGAAGACTTTCCTAGGTGACCACGGCTTCTATACAATTACCCAAGCTAATTCACAATTAGCTCTTTTGCATACTGCAAACCAAGACAGCAAAATTTAACATAAACTAATCCTATTTTATCAGAGGCTTAGAGCCTGCAATAAGGTGTTTTTCCATGGCTATCAGAAACAAACCAGCTAAGTAAAGGATGTTTCCATGAGCAGCAGTTAGTTCCACAAGAGCAATTACAACAGAACACAGTCATTCTGTAAGAGAGAATGACGTTCTTCAGGCCCTCATGGGAAAGAAGTACTTTTTAGGTTCTTCCCTGAGAACATGAGAAAGTATGCCATTCTCCCCTAAAAGCAAACTTTTTTAATAAACAGCAGATATTGATGCTCAGGTCAAATATGGACCTATAAATACTCTTTTAATCCTCATGCTGACTCAGGATCACAGCCTGGGGTCAATCCAGTGAATTAGAAAACTTCATCATATCTCAGTGTACTGATTTATCTCAGCTTACAAGTTATGCCACCAAAAAGTAGAGCCAAGTGATTCACAAGTCCATGACAAGATAGGACCTGAAATATGTGACTGGCAATTCACTTTGGGTTGGCAAATGGAAAGTTCTGCTTATGGTTTAAGATATATTGAGGATATATGACCAACATAATTTAAAAAAACAAGGTATTTGTTTAAAAACCAAACACAATTAAAAATATATATTGAAAGTGGCATTAAAAAACTATAGCATGGATATTACCTACAAAAATCTTTAGGCATTTTCTATGGCTATATTTTCATGTGTGCAACTCAATAGTTTTAACATTTGGTAACAGTTGAAGATAATATATACACAGAAAATCACAGAGATGCTCTCAACGTCTCAGGACATTGACTGTCAGAAGTTATTTGCCATTCAAAAGTTGTATGACTCAACTGTAAAGGTAAATTTTTAAGGAACAATACATTTTGTTACTCTAGTAGCCTCACCTTTCAGAGTGTCAAAGTTGTCTCAAATAAACATTTTATAATAGAAATTATTCCATATATTTATAATGGCACAAACATACAAAAATAGCCATCTATTAAATGTGCACAGGTTCAAAAACATTTTTTCCTGCAAAGATGACTTTTCCATATTTCCTCCACTATGGTTGGATGTAAAGTACATTCCAAGTCACAGGGCAGTGAGGGAAAGGCCCTCCCTCCCAAGCCAGCAGGGAAGTGCTACAGCCTCAGCACATCCCCAATAACATTTCCGTTGACCTTTTACACATGTAAAGGCTCCAACTCAAATGACACCCTAATCTCCCAAGCAACAGTCGCAACCTTCCTCAGTCCTGACTTTGCAACAGTTGACAGTCCCTTGTCCAAAGTTGCTAGGCAAACTAGAAACACCTTTCTGAGAAATTCAGCCTTTCTTTGCCATCCTTTTATTTTCTCCAGCACATTATCAGCTGCTTGTACTATTTCCTCAGGTCACCTAATTTTCAAATTTCCAAAGTGCTTGGAACTCTGAAGGGTTTTTCACTTGATCCATAAAACTAGTGGAGAGTTATTCCACTGTGGCACTAATGCAACCAGCTCTCAGTCATTAATTGCAATCTTTGCCAACACACTCACACACGTACACACTCAGCTAAAATGATATGGTTAAATATTAGCTTTGTGTAGCACCTCCTCTCAAAATGATGCCACTTTCATAGACATATACTTTGACAATTAATTTTGATATCTTAAATCTTAAAATCTAGGATTGGGTACTTGTAACAGAATGGCTACTTACTATTTTAAAATTAATATTATGATTGAACATTAAATACATTCTGGTAAACCAATTTTGATTTCTACACATGTTGTTTTAAAATGTCAGTGCCATCATCACATCCAAAACACTGAAAAAGGCGATTCACTGCAGTAATTACTCCCTGTGACGTGCTAAGGAATTATACTTCCAGCAACTAAATGATGAGTTACTTGTGAGATAATGTTTTTATTTATGCTCCTTATGTTACCTATATTCAATAAGGAAGTGTAAAGTGAATTTCCCAGTCCTTCATTTCTTCAGCTTCCTAAAGATGAAAAAGTAATCTCTTATTTTGTGGACCCTGTATGGAATTTATACCACTGCAAATCATGCTCCTACAAAAATTATCACTTCAGTCAATTATAAAATTAAAGATTCACTTTTAAAATTAAAACAATGAAAAACCTCTCATCCAAAACCCCTATACTCCTAAAAACAATTAATCTTATTTCATAAAAAATATGTTTTCTATTGCCAGGACTGTCTCATCTAATTGGAAATCTGAAATTGTAAAAAAACCTTGGTTCTTTAATCCATCATATTTCCATAATGTAAATGAGGAACAGACTTCCTTTAGAAGTCAGCTTTGCATTTTTACCAGATGCTCTGGAAAAAAAAATCTTTTCTCAGAACTTTAAAGCAAATATATTAACATGTAATAAAATAATAGCATTAAATTTTGTTGCAGGTTTGTATTCAAAACTTCTCAGCAGCAGAAATGCTTTTTATATTATCTAAAAGCATAAAAGCATAATATTTATTTCTCTTTAATATCTAGTAAAAATATAAGCATTTCAACACAGACACCTCCGAAAACAACAGATTTCACCTTTTAAGATGTAAAAAATCTTTAGGGGAAAAAAATACAAGAACATGGAGGGTATTTTGAATGCAAAAATTTCCCCATTTCCCTGCTAACTCCAGTTCTAATCACAGCAGCAGTCTTGCAACTTACAGTAGCAGTGAAGTTGTAACTCTTCTCCTACACATTACATCTGGAGACTTCCTGTAGCAATTCGGTTTTTAAATTAATTATATATGATAATATTCCTATTTTGAAAAGTGTTCTTCTCATTGATCCCTCACCTTCAATTTTTAAATATTAATTCTTCTTATAGGGCATTTCAGAAGTGTTTTGCTTTATTTTGATGCCCATGCATTTGGGTTGCAACACTGCAGGTAAGGGTACCAATCTGAGCAAAGACAGGTTTCTGAAAGAAACATGAGACTTTTCTTATTTTTTGTACAATCCTACAGCCATGGCATATTTTTTTTTTCTTTTAAGTTCTCAATCCAGATATAATTTCATGAGTCTTCTCTTAATATACAGTAAGTTCCTGTTCAATCCTCAATGATTTACTAATATTATGCCTCACATACACACAAAATCAAACATGGCTAGGTCAGCTGTAGTACTATCAATATAATCTACTTCGAAAACATAGCCCTCATGTTACTATTGTTATGAAATTTTACTATCCATGTCACACCACTAGATTTATTTGGCACTTGTAGTCATGACTTGTTCTTCCGGAGGAATTCCTTTATAATTGAGCATTAGTTATTGTACCATTAAAATGCAGCGTTTCCGTAAATTTTAAACAGATAACAGCACTTTCTAGCAAGTGTTTTTTTAGATACAAGTTTATTACCTAGTTACAGGGAGGAAAAAAAAAATTGGCTAAAAAAGTTCTTCCTTTTCTAGTTAAAATAAAATAAATGAGGTTAACAGAAAACATCCTGCCATTGCTCCCAAAGGAATATTCCCCAACTACGAAATGAGTGAGGGCCATTTCTGTAAATGTAAATATTTTAAAACCTAATGTAATAATAAACAGTCATACAACATACATTTTCTAATGTGATCTTTTGTATATTTATACTAAAACCATTGATACTTCATAAGTATTTTTATCTATTTCTTTCATTTGTGGGTTTGGGTTAAACCTTATTAACAATGGCAATGGTCCAATGACCTGGTAGAAATATGCAGTGGGCACAGATTGCTTCAACTCTGGGGTTTACTCATATTTCAGATGAGGAGTGGGCCTGTGCAGTTGAACTATTATTTTTCCACAAAAATGCCAAGAGACTGGGATGAATAGGCTCCTTTCATTATGGTCTGAAGGAAGAGGAAGACTAAAAGGTTCATGGCGAATTGTGTCCTTGCATAAATGTCAGAACAAAGTAAGGTTCCATGTAAAAACATTTTCTTTACAGTCTTGGCAAGTATTTCCCTAAGAAATTCTGAAGAATTAAGCTCGTGATGTCAGACATACTTTAGTGAATATGAAGGATTAACATTTTGTATCTCCCTGCTGATCTGCTCACCACTACGGGAACACATAAAGGCAGAAGTAACCTTTCAGTTACTTTAACCTTTCCTTAAAGCAAGGTACAGAATTGTCATAACTCAGATCCTGATTTCAGGATGCTGACTGATCAGAAAGACTAGCCCTTCGGCTTCTAATGTAAATAATACTGCTGGCTGAAATCCTATTTCCATCCCAATATACATGCCAAAAGCAGAACAAATCACTCAAGATCATTAACAGGGCAGAGATTTACTGGGACCTTACTCTGTAGACTAACTTAGTCAATATGGTAAAATTAGGTGTAGAATTAACAATTTTAATTTGCATTGCAAAAAATACCCTTATTTTTGTGAATATATATGTATATATCAAGTATCAGATTGCAATATTATAAGTATTTTATAGCAGATTGTAATCAGCATTACATCATGCTCTGTTTAACAAAATAACATTTTAATGGGCATCATGTTGTAAATGTAGTGCATCACCCTCTTGGATAATAAAGAATTAATGGAGTTACCCTCAGTTATGGATAGAACAATAATACCAGTCTCAAAATAGCTTACAACTGTAAATTCTTTCAAAGTTTAACATAGTAATCTATGATTTAAATTTCAAATCCTTAAAAGTATTGCAAACAAAATCGTATAAATAAGTAAACAAAATAAACAAAGGTGAATTGCCTTGAGAATAACATCAGGCCTACAACTAAAGTTGCTGTGGTTCATGTATGGGAATGAATAGCTGCACTCTGGCCTACACGCTTGCTCATTTGACCGTGCTAATATTTAGCATTCAAAGCCGCTGCCAATACAGCATTTACCTGAGTCAAACTTAGGGCCCACAACACTTTGGTTTCAATTAGCATTCCAAAGCCCTCTTTGGAACAAATCATACATACAGTGAATTTCTTCCTGAACTAGGTATCATTCCCTGCATTTGTATTTTAGTTGTCATTACTCAGCAACTAATCCTGTTTTCTATTTCTTCTGGCACAGTTTATTTCTGACTTTACCTCTGTTGCGCTAGTTCTGAACCACATGGCAAACACTTTCAGCAATGATATAGGTTATATAAACAATTTCTACCAAAGTCAGCAGGGGTCTAGTAACCCTTTGAAAGTTGGAAATAACTGTGCATTTCACTATTAAACCAGTACCTGCCACACTGAACTTCCTTTTGTCAGTGTCTGACATAACATAGACACAACATACACTTTTGGGGTTTTTTTTCTAAAATGAAACAGTTTTACTAAGTCATTTTCAGTTTGACTTTACTTTGTATATACTGCAATCAAATTAATCCTGACAAAGTAATAGAGATTGGGCTGATGTTTGGATGTGACACTGTTAAGGAAATCTGTGTTGCAAGAAGGAAATTTAACAGCTGCTTCTGGAGGAAGCGTCTTTATCACTGAGTCAGAGAGGAACCAACTGCTTAGTGTAATTTAAAGGCAGCTCCTCTGTCACACGCATCATCACTCAGTTGATGTGTAAAAACCATTTATAAATATTAGCAATCATCTGGCATTTTTCAAAAGAACAGGAAAGTTAATCCAGTTTCCTGACTGAATTCTGTATTGCATAATTACATTCTGACTACCTAAGTTCCCCTGCAATTTCAGTTAATTACAGTATTATTCTTACTTCCTGTCCTAAAATTATTTGTGTAGTAACCATATCCTACTAGAGTGGAAGATGAAGTAAGCTCTGTGCATTATTTTGATTAATATGTAAAACGTTGTGCCTCACACAAAATCCCACTACATACTGGATATTATTCCCAACTTAAAAAAAAAAAAGTGTGAAACTTTTCAGCAATTACATTAATGCTCAGTAGCCCACCTCTCAAGAGATGCCTGTGCTACTTGACTAATATAAATCTATATGTAACTAAAAAATATTAATTCAGCCTTTTATTGAACATAAGCAAATGAAAAAATCTTGGATCTCTCCAAAGTGGTAAAAAGTATACAAGAATAATATACATAGTATACATAAAAGTATAGTCTTCTATTCCTTGCCATTGCCTTTTCCTTTATAAAAGTGTAGAGAACAATTTTACCCAACTTATCCACTAAAAACTACTATTGCTAGTTCTGAACATAGGAAAATCATTATATTTTCTTGGCAATCATACACTTTAGAAGTGTAACTATTTGGGAAGCAACTAGAGTATTTTCAGCAGACCAAACAGGGCTGCCCAACTTTATGGCAAAAGTATATCTTAGCTATTACAGGATTTCTTAGTGTCTAATATAAAAAAAGTACTTTCATTCATTTTTGGTGCAAACTCTAATTTTGTAATTAACAGCAAGCCTTCTAACAGCTTCTATAGCACAGGGCTTTATCCCTGATTTTTGCCATGCAGCAGCCATAAATCAGTCCATCATAAGTTTCCTCACTCCTCCTAAACTCATCCTGACTCTGCATATATTCCTCTGTATTGCCTCAATGTCTGCTTCTCTGTCACATCCTTCTGTTCCATCCAGCAATGCTTTCATATTCCACTTGCACATACAATATTTTCCTATCTGAAAGTACCCCACTTTGCCTGTCCCAGATTTCTCCTTCTAAGTGCTGTGACAGCCAAAATTTCTTAGTCCTTCCATTATTGTTACAACTTATAAAAACAACATTTTTCTAAGTTTTGTGACTTGTAAAAAAAAGCCAAAAAAACCAAACTTCCAACTACTGCAAAAATTATTTCATTTCAAGAAGCAGAAAAAGAACCCAAAGAAAGTGAGTCCTATAGGCACAAAAATAAAAGCCATGGAAAAATATTCTGAGAATTATTTCAAAGCCAACACGACAAAAAAAGTTTTTGAGAGAGGAGACGATATTGCAAGACCTGGTAACTCATGAAGACAAACCACCATGACACATTTGAGAAGCTACTAGTTTGAGTAGCAAATCTGGACAGATTGTCAGTCTGTTCTCCTATTCCTAAACCTGCAAGAGGAAACCACAGCAGCAAGTGGTGGCATAGTCCAGAGTCCCTGCCTCCCCCAGGAGTTGTGTTGCCATAGCTGCAGAGATGGGCTGGGGTAGCTTCCAAGTGCCACCTAGTTATTCAACCTTTAGCTGAAGGGTTTTTTTTCCCAGAGGCTAGCAATCTGGTCTCTCTTAATAGGGAGCAGCAGCTATCCTAGGAGCAGGGTTAAACTCCCAGGAACAGAAGTAAGCAACTCCTACAGTCACTTTTTCATCATGGTCATTCTCCATCTCTCTTTCTTGTTCCCTCTTTTGAGCAGCTCCCTTTCCCTCCTTGTATGCAAAGACTCAGCAAGAACTGTATCTTGGTGGTACTTCCACACTCTCTCTGCATTTTTTTAACATCTTTCCTTGTCCTGAGCACATAACACTTTCCAGCAGTGTTTAGTGCATTACACAGAAATTGAGACAAGTTATTTCTACATCCTTGCAATTGCCAATCTTCAGGTCCTCAGAGCCTATTTGTTCTCATTCATGACTGAGAAGAAATTAGTAAATCATTGAAGAAATTTGGTGGTGTAAATCCTGTGTCTTCGAAACAAGTATTTGTGAAATCTCTGTGTTTTCTAAGGCGGAAAAGGCTGAGCTCCAGTAATTATATGGCTGTTATATTTTCTAATGTTTATACACTGGCAGAAAGGGAACACAAAAATAAATCCACATAAGCACATAAATAAAAACCCTGTCAGGTGCTTGCACTTAAAAATGTAGGCAATGCCAGTTAAGGGAGTTTGCAGTACTAGAACATGGTGAAAGATGTTGCAACACTGCCTGCCCAGAAGAATAAACCTGTTGAAAACTTCGGGGGGGGGGGGTGGTTGGGGGGAGGGTTTGTTTGCTTATTTTGGTGGGAGTTTGGAGTTTTGTTTTGGGTTTTGTTTTTTTGTTTGTTTGTTTTTTGTTGTTTGTTTGGTTTTGTTTTTGTTGTTTTTGTTTGTTTTTTGGTTTGGTTTGGTTTTGTTTGTTTGGTTTGGTTTTTTGTTGTTGTTGGTTTTGGTTTTGTTTTTTGAAGTTCTACTCTTGATATGCTTGTTTTGGAGCTCCTAAGGAGTGGGGGAGTTCACATAAATGAGTTAATCCCCTCCCATGCACTGGAGCAGTCTCCAGACCTCAGGAGATCTTCAGCCCAAGGAAGAGGAGAAATATCTGGCCAGCAAATTTTACGTGCTGGAAGGGGCCTCCTCTGCCTCACTGCTAGTATGGTGGCAAGACCCTCTTATCCCTCATCAGCAGAGGAAAATCCCTTCCACATTAAGTACAATTATAGGCGAAAATTGGCTGCCAATTTCTGAAAATCTGTCACTTTAAGTTTTAAGGGAGGTGGTTTCCTTTTCAATTTTAAATATATCTCACCCATATGGGAATAATGCAAAATCAAATCCAATATTTTTCCTACTGCCTAGCAGCTAAGTTATTTACTTGACTTTAACAAGACATTTCTTTCCTTTTCCCAAGTCTGAGAGCAAGCACAGGCTGAGATGAGCTGTGCTGCTGTACGACCAAGCAGACACTTGCAACAATTTATTTGAAAAGAAGGAGATCAGTATGTTAGGTGGGATGGGAGAGACAGTGTAGACAGGAGAAAGAGGGGAAAAAGTCAACCTTTGAATTTTTTATTGTCATAAATAATAAGTTTGAAACTTGGGAATAAAAAATAGGAAACTTTCAGCAACCTGACACACCTCTATCCTACTGCTGGAAAATCAAGACAGTTTCAAAAGCTGCATCTCCCCTGAACTAAAAACAATGCACAAAGGGGGCTAAGTTAGCCATGCAGCCATAATGGCTATTAAAAAATCCCACTTGCATGCTGTGCAAATCTGCATCTTCAACCTACATCAGTTCTTACAGAACCAGACACTACATTGAAGGCAAACCAAAGTTTTACTTTGAACCCTGTTTTTCCCCCCAAACTGTAGAAATAAAAATATAGCATGTTTATTATTTACAACTTCCTCCTCAGGAGACACAGGTAGAGAATTCATGCTTTCCAAAATGTAACCTTACACATCTGGCCAGCAAACATCTGGATATTTATCTTCACTCATCATTTCCTTCAGTAAGTCCAAAAACTGTCAGTTGTTTCAGCTGAGATTCAGCCCAAGGGAGTACAAAAAAAAAGTTACATCCCTCTTTTGTCCAAGTTTTATAAACTGCTTTTTACCTTTTTCCCTGGGATATCAGTAAGTACAAAAATAAGCAGTCTGGATTCCTCTGACTGTGGTTTTTATTCAGTGACTATGTACTTCTGCAGTCACAGGGAGCATACACATGCAATTGAAGTAATAATACAGTCATATCTGCAATGCATGCAAAACATCCTACACCTTTAAATGGGAGATATATATATACATATACATAAAAATACATATGTCCAATATATACTCAAATTACAATTAACAATACAGACTGATTTGTGAACAAATTATATAGCAAAATTCATGCCAATTAAACTTCAGATAGACAAAAACCAGGAAATGTATGATTTCCTAAAAAAAACCCCAAACTTCACTTGCAGAATTACTGTAATGGAAGCACTTCCATTGGACTGAAGGTACCAGCCTGAAGAACTCATCCCTGAGTTTGTCCCTTGCTCTGCCACAGTGCTAGGAAAGTCTGACAATCTGCCTGTCTTACCCTTCTCCTGTCTTACAGAAGGGAACAATGAGACTCATCTCCATTGCAAAATATTTGCAGTTTAAAAACGAAAAAAAAGCACCCTAAAGGACTCAATTATTATCACCAAAGACAGATATTGAACAAGGAAAATGAATAATTTCTGAATCCAAGTTTGTTTATTCTAACTGTTCAGTAATTTAAAGACACTGCTGCATTTAAGGTTTCCATATCTCTGTCCTGATATCCAATCTGAAATTGCTTTGCAAAAAAATTCAGACAAGAAATTAAAAATTCAAACTATGTAGAGTTTTTTTGAAGTTTTTTGTTTAGCTGAGTTTGCATGCACTTCTTTCCAATAATTTCTTTGAACCAGCTTCATGCATTTCAACTTAGCTCTGCTTTGGTGAAGCTGAAGTGCTTTTTCAAGAGGGGTAAATGTAATAGTCATACCCATATTTAAAGACAAAAGAGCAAAAATTAATATTATGGCTTCTTAAAATTCTATTATTTAGTGTAAATTTATTTTATATGTGTACTGTGAGCACTTTTCATATTGTCATTTGTCCCATAGGAATGCTGCAAAATGTTCATGACTAAGATTCATTTTAACCATATGGTCCAAGGGAATCTGCTAATGATATAACAAGCTTACACACTTAAATCTGCACTTCTCCATAATATTCTTAGATATATTTTTCAACTTGAAATCAACCAAAAAAACCCCACAAAACCATGTTTAAGTAGCAAAACAACATTTATAATAAAAAAGCCGTATTATCATGAGTGGGTGAAAGACATCAGAAGTAGTAGGAAAGACTTAAGTTTTGGCTTTGATGGGGTCACTCATTCCTGCTTCACATCCATTCTAGCCAACGAAAAAGTCAGGAAGAGTTCCTTTTATATTTTGTTCAGGGATTTTTTTTTTTAATATCTTAATCTTCAGTCAGAAGTACATTAAATTAAAAGACAGTTTGGTGTAAAAAACTCCTTTTATTTTTAGTTCTCTAACACAGTACAGGTTACTATATTAAAAAAATACAAGATTTTATTTTTATAACTACAAAGTTTTAGGATCTCAGCATCTGTATGTGTTAATAGAGACTAAAATTTAAAATAAAATAAAATAAAGCATAAAGGCATGTAAAATATATGATGCACATATAAAGCATAGATTTTCCTTACACTACTGTGCTGTAAAATCAATAAATCCTACCCTTTTGTATCAATTTAACAGGCCAGTTTCCAGGTGATGGAAGCCATGAGCATGACATCATCGATGTCTGAAATGATTCCTTGTGCAAACACGTCACATGCCATAGTGTTATTACAGGCTGAGTGTCTGCACTTCCCTTTCCATGCTTAGCAATAGCTTTGCCCCTCCTGAACTTACAAAAATAAAATGGCAAGGTATGCTTAGAATGACAGTGATATTTACAATATTTGCTATTAAATTGAAAGGAATTCTTCTAATTTTATAGAAGTTAAAAGTAGCATGGGAAAATCTCTCTTGTGTTTTACAAGGTCATATGTCCAGGTTGCACTGCACTGTCTGAAGCAACAGCCACACCATTTTACTATCAGTGTGTGCAATGTCCTCATCAGAAATGCTGAAAACAGCCACGTTTCTTTTTCAGAAGGAACGTTTTTAGGGTTTCTGGAAAATTATTAACTAGACAGAATCAAGAATTCTCCTCCCACCCCACAAAATCGGGCACTTTGTCATGCATACATACCAACATGATTTGATTAGTCACAATTTTTGTTTCCCAGCACAAAAAGAAATTTCCTGTTCCCATGTAGCCCTCAAAGTAAGTAGCCCAGAGGCCATCATCTAGTGCTTAAATGCAAGTACTTTACAAAATCCAACTACAAAGACCATTAAATAACTGAGCGACTCCTACTTAGGATACCTGTCTTTCATACACCTTTATACATGTGAACATTGTAGGTATCTTCTTGCAACAGGGTGCTTACATTCTATTTAGCATCTCTTCATTTAGAATAATAAAGTATTTTTACTTTTAAAATAGTTAGCATCGATGAAATTTATTCAGGTTCGATACTTACTGATCCTTGAGAAAAATTATATTCTTTTTATAGTTATAAAAAAAGTTATACCAGGACAAGATTTACTGATAATTTTAGCTACTAAAAAAAAAGAAAAAAAGGGAAAAAATCTGGTTGATAATTTTTATTATGTTACATCTTCCACCAGCATGCTATCAATTTAGATAGAGTGTGATGCAGAAAAGATTGGTCTTCCTGGCCTTCCTACACTCAAAAAGCAGTTTTGGCAGTTGAAATACTTTCTTAAGGCAATAAAGATGCAATGAAGGAAACATACATGCAAAGAGCATCGCCCAGATACAATAATGTTTTGTCTGCTCCAGACACACTTTAAATGCTAATTGCCAATCTTGAAATGTAAAATGAAGTATCTTAAATGGTAATGGCCTCACTAGATTTTTAGCAAGCAAGAAAAACTATTACAGACGTTGAGCTTCTGGAAACCTGAGTAATATCCTGAAAGGAACAGCTTACCTTTCGGGGCTTTTATTCTACGTTAAAAAGGCATTCTAAATTTCTTATTTTCCTTAGTCCTAATCCTGTAGAAATGGGATATTTTAGCCAGGTCCTGTTGGGGAACAGAAATGTGATTCCAAGCCCTTCAGAGCAGCACACTGGCCCCAGAGGAGAGATGGGTCTGTGTCCCCAGTTCACATGTCCCAGCCACACAATCACACACGTGCCACGGGAACCACCTTACCTTTCCCTGCAGGTAGACTGTCAAGAGGCTCCAAAGTTAAATTCTGAAGTTTGAAATTTCAAAAGAGCTGTTTGAAGTTGTATCTTCACAGTGCGTATTAGCTAAAGTGCTGTTTCAGAGTGGAAGTGCAGAGATAGAGCTCTGTTCACTTCTTTCTCCATGCTAACACTATACAGACTGATAGACAGAGCAATAATGACCAGGCAACTTTTACTAGCACAGGAGGAGAAAAACACTTCTTTTTTAACAGGGAAAGCACAAGCACCTCAATAGGCTATCTGTTTTAACAATGCATTTCATTCCTCTAGGCCTCTGCTTCTACTTTAAAACTGACAAAAAATCGTTACCACTGCTGGCTGTTGGATGAATTATATGGAGTGTGCTTTTACTCAAAATCTAATTCCTTAAAATCACAGTTTCACATCACAGATTAAAAACAGTTGTCGTATTTGGTACCTTTTACTGCTGATCTGCTGATTTCAACAGATTGGTAAAACATGGAGGTGACACAGTCCTCTAGCAAGACAATGTACGGAGCTGCTGTATCATAAACTGAGATGGCATTTCCAAAATCACAGCAGTTGGTTTTGATTTAAAACAAGACTAGATTAAGTGATTTTTTGCAATTTCTTCAGGAAATAGATATTAACCTTTAGCTGAAGTAAGTAGCATGACTTCAAATTAAGTCAAGGGAAACAGAAATATATATTCTCGGGTGGATTTTCACTTACACGTGAAATACAAGTTTACAGCGTAAGATACATAGTCAAAGTTTATGACAAAACAAAAAGGAAGAGAAGATAGACATAGCAGGACTTCTTTCCTTGCATGAGTAGTTGAACTACCAAACATAGAGTTCTCTCTCTTCAACTTATGAAGTCACCTGATTGAAGGTGATTTATAACATTTAAGAAGCCAAACAATGTACAAGAGAACTATTTCAAACTGTTTTTCAGGTAAAACTTTAATAAGATCTTCAAACAATTGCAGAACAACTAGCTTCTCCTCTTCTACACTAACAAAAGGATTCTTTTTCACTTTAAAACTTGGATAATTCATGTTGTACTTTATGTTCTATAACACCTAAAAAAATACACGTGTTATGCACCATTTCATTGGTTTTCAGCAGCACACTTGAAGAAGTATGTCAAATGAACTGTTTCCTTGTACAGCGAATTGGATGCTTTCATGCTCATATCTCCACTCAGATGAAATGGATTATTTTTTCTGTGTTTAAAATTTGAACACAGCCTAGAGGGCAGCAATAGCCAAGGACACAAAAGTGTGAAAACAGCTGACTGAATAGTCAACCCATGCTAATTTATAACAAATTTCTTCTCCCATTTCACCACGTTTCACCATGTTTTACTGAAAAAACATGTTGCAACCTTGTTTTTTTTACAAGCAGATCCAGAACTTTTTTCATAATCTGTGCACTCAGGAAAAACCCAGGCACCGCAGGTAGAAAAAAAGATGAACCTCTACACTCCGGACACCCATACATCTAACTAATGCATATCTATATAGAGAGCCTCTAGAATGCCAATGTATTATGTAAATCCTCAAAGTAGGAAAATATGTAATACTTAAAAAGGTTATTAACCTTGTGCTGGCCACTTTCCCAACCATAAAATGACAAACAAGGAAAATGGAGGAATTGTTTCTTTTTCATTTTGTACCGGGGAGCTTGCCAGGTCTTTTCACGGTGGGAGCTTGAGAGAAGATGAATAGTGCTGAGAGGAGATGGAATTACCACCTAAATTTTGGCATAAAAATAGTGTCATAATATTGTCATCTCATGCTTTCATTACCATGTATTTCATGATATTTAAAAGAGACACTGTCTCTGGAATCAGAAAAATAATAATAAAAAAAGATTGCTTTTGTACTCATATCAAGGTCTAATTTGTAACAGTCAGTCTTGTCTCTCCCAGCATCCTGTGGAAATAAAAACAATTACCAGATATTTACAGAAAACCTACAAGAATTATGGCAAGCGTAGTGTTGCACCCAGACCATGGAGCTGAACTCCTCACCTGTAGCAACAAGCCATGTTCTACCCTTCACTACATTGTATTACCACTCCAGACCACATCCTATAGCAGCTATAAAGAGCCAAAATTCACAGCCAACCACTTTGGATGTCTGACATCCAACCTACTGGCAGATTTGCCACTACCATTATTCTTAATTATCTCTAACATTTAAAATACTTAGAAAATCAATTTACCCCTAACTGTCTTTAGGATGTCCAGAAGTTAAAATTAAGCAAAAACCCTCTAGTGGATTCTCACTTATTTCCATCTTCTGAACTCTTCAGTTTACAGAGAATTTTCAGAAAGCCAATTATTATCTCGCCATGTGCAAAGTAAAATAGGAAGAGACTTTAGCTATCTGCATATGCCACAATAAAATTAACAGACTAAATGAGTCAACCTCACCTCATATCAGGACATTATTCTTGCCAGTATACAAGAAGTCAGTCTTTCAAACAACAGGAACTTGTTATGAACAATAACAACCTGAAAACAATACAAGCAGGCTCCTATAATTTTATGGGACCCTAGACATTCCATATCAGGAAGCCTCATTGCAGCTGATGTAGTTTTCAGGTAAACTTTCTCAACAAAATGTATGTTTTAATATGAAAAGGAATGGCAACATCTTGATTTGCTAAGATTGACTTTGGTCTTCTAAAAACTGAGTGTCCACTCAAAAAATATTAAAAAATGCATAGTAAATGAGCACTGCTTCTTGTGAAAATATAAGAGAATGGTAAAGGACAAGTTACAAAAACAAGCATATAGAAACAACAAATGATGTAGTTTATTTACAGTCAACTTGAATGGCAACAAATGAGTCATAATCACCTGAACTATGTTTTTATTTTCAATTCATCTTGTATTGTCTGCAGGTACTAGACCAGAATCAATCAGAAGATGGAACAGAAAATATGACAACCAGCTATTACTTTTGCTATTTTTGTGAGGTTAGTAAGGACAGCATTTTAATATCCTGCTCTAACAAGCCTGTTTAAAAAATAAGAAAAAACAACTACAGAACAGCAAAAAATGTTTTCTTTACAATTCACAAGAAGAGAATATTTTTCTCTTAATGATTGTGTATCAATTCCCCTTGCAATCAACAGAAGCTGTGACAAGAAAAAGAGCAGAGCCTCATCCAGTCACTTGACAGCTCCCAACATTTTCTATCTTTCACTGGGGTGAAATTAAATTTTTTTCATTTTGGATAATCAATATAGTACTGAATTTCTAGTCAGGTAAACAATGACATTTTCCCAGATGCAAGATTAAGCCTAAAAATACCACCACCACCCAACCCTCTCCCCCTCTGGCATGTAAAAGAGCATTGCAGTTTGCTGTATGTCTACGGCAATACAGATGTTCCCGAAAAGCAAACCTTGTAAGAAAATTCAGACATCATGTTATTATAATGAATTTCCCATAAATCTAAAACCTTTTAAATAAAAAATTACTTCAATATAGTATCAATCGTTAATACAAATCTACATAACAAGACAATGCTGATATACTGAATTCAGATAAGTACACTATAAAATGCAAACGAAAGGGGCCCTTCAAAGGCAGGAATGGGTCAGATAAATAAAGACAGTACAATCATACAGTTTAATACACCCGCCAAAAATTATCAGCAAATATAGATGGTGAATATAGACTGAGCCTTTGAGCTGTGTTTTCCTCTAACAAGGTTAAACTCATCTCCTCATGGAACAAACACGGTATTGCACTCGTGTCCAGTAACACATTAAGATTATTATTACTACACAATACATATATAATTATCAGAAAGAACAGGACTGAGCTTTATTGTTTCACATTCCAATTACTTTAATGGCCTCAATCTTGAGACACTACCTGTGCCAATTTGTCCACTCTGGTTCCTTATAAAACAATGAGTTACCTGCCTGTGCACTACTGACTCAAAAAATTATCTGCTCTCTCTCAAGTCTCCACTTAATCCCATAGATTCTCAGCTAGCACATCTGGCTTATGTCCTGCTCCATGGCTAAACTGACCCCTACGACTACTGAGCTGAATTGTTAAAAAAGAAATGCAGTACAACCTTGTTTTGTAACATGGTTTATTTCAGTGATCTTATGCACACAGTCTCCATGCATGATACTTTTTTCAGGATTGAGTGGGTTGTGAACTCCAGCATGGTGTAGGAAGGAGCAGCCAGAAACTTCTGAGGTCAGTTCTGCTGCTGAAGGAACTGTAACAAAAGATGCTCACTGGGAGAAGAGGTAGAAGTCATGGCTAAGAGAAACACCCTTTTATAAGAAGTTCTTTAAAACAGGAGTTGAAAAGTTCACAAAACTTCCAATTATTTGAAGTCTTAGAAAGAATAATTTTGCAACATCCTCAACTGAGACATTGTGCCACAGTCTGGAGTACGGTCTTTTGAAGGACAATGCTGATGTTAGTTTTAAGGGTTTCTTTCTTTGTCCTCTGACCCTTCAGAAGCTGGCCTTGGCCAAAAGGTCAGTTTTGTGGGGTGAAAGAATCTGAGAAGCTTGCAGTCTACTGCTCTACAATATAGCTGGTGTAGAAGGCTCATTTCTCATCCACTATAAATAAATTCAGAATTATTAAGAGACACACCATTAGCTCAAAATTTTATGTAGCAGCTGCGGAATCTGCTGAGGATATACTCATCAACTGAGGTCAATTTTATGACCTCAGATGTAACTCAAAACATCAGCTCATATTGGCTCGGCGTTTCGCTGACAGGGACCATGTCACGTATCCCACAGGGCGGCTGGAAGCCACCAGCGGACAATGGGGCCAGCGGCTGACACCGGCCACCGGGGCCCAGGCAGAACAATGCAGCTGCTGCGGAGGTTGGCCCTGCTGAAGGAAACTCGCTTCTCCCAGGTTGTCTGAGGGGAGGGACACTGAAGCAATGGAAATTCCCCAGCAGTAAAGGAGAACAAAAGAAGAGGTGTTGGAAGCTGCTGTTAAGAAGAGACAGCTTCTTCCAGGGCCTGACAAGAGGAGAAGACATTTCCCCAGCTGACAGAAACACACTCTATTCTGCAGGATGTGATCCCCTGGGAAGTGTAGATTAAAAACTAGTCTCTTGCAGAGCACCAGAGGCTTACAACTCCCCAGATTCCCCTCTGGAGCACAGGGCTGAGCACACAGCTGCTGCCGAGGGACCTGCTCAGGCCAGGGGTGGCCCTGGGCCTGGCACAGCCCTCCATGCCAGAGCTGGGCACAGACACCTGCAGCCAGGACCTGAGCTCTGCACCTGCACCCGTGTTTTTGCATGGATCTGGAATTTTCTAGATTTCCCCCACCTCGCTGTGATTAAAAGGTGTGGCTGCTGAAGAAATCAGTTTACAGAGCCTCCAAATTCTTTACTGCCATTGTTATTTGTCTGCAACAGGAGTATCCCTGAGGCCAAGGTGTGGGGAGGGTGTGCTGGGGCTCAGCGCTGCTCTGGGACCACCAAATCCCCCTTACTAGCAGGACTAACTCTACAAGGTCTCTGCACCTGGAGAGGAAACTTGAGGAGGAATCCATATATGCTAGATTAAAATACCTGGTAAAAATCCTTCAAACCCCACATATCCTTCCCTAAAAAATATATATTTAAAACAAAATCTGTGATTTTACAGCATACCTTAGTAATACAGACATAAGGGGGTGTTTTTACCGAAACAAAGGGAAAAGTTACATTGATTTATAAATTCATTAAAATGCCACGAGAAAGAGCAGTGTCTAAGTAGACTCTTTGACTGCCATGGCTTTTGGATCAGACCCAGAAGAATGTTGGAATAAGTGGTGAAGCATTTTATTTTCTAACCTTTCAGTGACTACCGCAAACAATGGAAAATACAAGTACATACTTAGAATAACTCTATCCTTTGCGAAATGAGATCACACCTAAAAATACTTCCTTTTGTTGCTCTATAACTTCTTTTTAGGATAATAGCTATTACATGCATATAGTGAAGAGGAAAAAATATCTCCTCAACTGCTGAGTAAAAAATTACTTATTGCAAAGTAAAGTTTTTCCTACAGAAGAAACTTTAAAATCTGTAGTGATTCAAGACAATTTATAAAATACTAGAATAAAAAAATCTAGTTATTCATGGACAACACAAAATAAGGTAGTGAAAAATGCCAGGGGATTGAGATACCAGATTATTGCTTGCAGCTGGGAAAAGCTACATGATGATGACAATTCTTAGTATCAAAATTGTATCAAGTTCTAAGAAAAAAATGAAAAATGTATCTGAATTTTAGTTTTCCAGTTTGAAACAATTAAGGCTAGCCCACACAGCTTGAACTTCCTGGGATATACATGTGCTCTTAATTTTTAACTTTGCTGTAGGATCCAAGCTTGAATCACCAGGCCCTGTCGCTTTCTAGTGCAAAGGTGCGTTTTGTCTGCTTGTACCAGCAACTTTTCCAGTGCCCTTTCTTCTCAATTTGCAAAGATATTTTTTCATGACTTTTTAGAACCATCTCCTTGAATTTCCTCAGCAACTTCCAATGCAGCTGACTTTCACAGCTGTGTTGCCGTGCTACAGATTTCATCATTGTTTGACCAGAGAAGAGTGTCGGTTAAACTAAAATCTCCAGTTAGAGTGATTTTCATCAGATACAATGTTTCATCAGTTCCCTGCAAAGTAGCACAGATCTAACAGCACACAATATTTCTGTAACCTGAAGAAGAGTAAATTAACCTTTACTGAATAGCTCAGTACTGACCTTCTTAAGAGAAGAGCAGCATTTTCTTATAGTTTCTTCAACTCCATTACATATAGAATTGGTTTGTATTTCAGTTCTAAAACATTTACTGAAATTAATTCCAAAGTATTCCATCGAAAACAGAGAAGAGTAAATGCAAAGTTGCTGCAGCAACAGAAATATATCCATTGCTTTAGAGTGCAGAAATGGCCCTGTTCCCTTCTCTGCCAGTGGGAATTTTACTGACTCCAGAGAAAGCACAGCCAAGCTAGTGATTTTCTAACACTTGAAGGCAATTATTTTTATTTTAAAACACAGGAATAGCCTCCTGCTCTGGTGCAGTTCTCAGCCTAAGGCTGTAGCCCTGCCAGCACTGTTAATGTCATTGTTTGTGAAGCGTATTCCCAGTCTCCGTACACCCACGCAGGGCTCCCAGCTCCCGGCCGTGATGTCCCCCTCGACACATTGTTCCAGCTCCCCCTGCTTCCTCGCCTCCCGCCCCGTCCCCCCACCATTGTTATCCCTTTACACCCACCCTGCATTGTTCTCACACCCGCCTGCCATCCCCACCTGGGAGGGACCCTTCCTCTCTCCCACTCCTCGCAGCAGCTCAGGCTCCTTTCTTACCTACTTCCATATATTCCACTGATCTACTGGCAGCAGAGCATTTTCCCTTTCTGAAAGCACATTACATAAAGCATCATTACTACATTCCACAGCTTCTGCCAGTTGTGGGCACTCAGCTTTGAGAAGCCCAGTCCAAAGCCTCTTAGAGAACAAAAAGATTTTTATTCCATTACTACAGACCCAGAACTAGGATTGATAAAAAGTGTTATTGCATTTTCAGATATGGTATAAAAGGCTAGAGCTGATATTTGTTTTCACTAGAGAACTGAAATATGTAATGAGACAGACATACATGTACAGAAATGGCTGACATGATTTACATAGGCTCCATTATTTTAGCCAGCTTGCTTTTTACTGCTCTCTAGTTTGTACATCCACCAGATTCTTTTGAAATAATTATCTGTACTTTGCTGTATTTTTCATACAGGTATATAGGGATATTGAGCCCAAACTTTTATGTACTTAGTATTTATTCCCTTACTTTTTTCTCATGATACTTCACTTTCTCTGTTGAACTGCTTTCAAAGTGATACTCCTCCCTTTCACAAAATCATATTTTACTGTATAGAGTATCATGCATTAGCTGTTTTCCATGCTTAAAGTTTATCTGCTAACCCATGGGAAGAAGAGTAGCTATATATGCTTAGAGTAGATTAAGTATACAAACAAAAATTAATATCTTGCTTTATTTATAGACAATAACGTATTTTGTATGTTTAAACACAAAAACCTTGTTAAGTCTTACCATGGCTCATGCGATGAAAGCAGTAGTATGCAAAGTCCACTCCCAGAAGTGTCAAATACCATGTCCATGGTGAGTCCCAGGGCAGTTCAAAGAGTCTGCAGTTATTCCATACGTATATGTAACTAATTAACTCAATACTTCTGAAGAAAACACTGAAATAGAGATCCAGAAATTTTTTATCAGTAATTCTGTCAGTTTTAATTTCAGAACCTTTTATATATTTACAACTTACCAGCTGGAAGTCTTTTTACAACACATAAAATCAGTCTACAAGTTCCTCAACCTCTGTCAAGTAGTACTACTATTAACTTCAGCGGAACCTTTGCTTAGTGTCTACAAGTTTTCTAAAACCAACTCCCACCCACCCACTCACCACCCATGCTGTGGCATTAGGTACGCTCAGAGGCTGAGGCACTCCAGTGCTCTGCAGGCGTTATGATGTTCCTGTTTTCCCAAAACTGGAAGAAACCCATTCTTGCTAACTAGTAAGTCAGAAGTGATTGATGTGTGGCAGCAATTATGCTGAAAACACTAATGTATTACATTAAAATACCTTGACTGCTTCCGTTACAAGAAAGAACATGGAAGGGAACAGGACTTCTGGGAGCAGTGAAATGTTTGATCTGCTCAGCATATCACTTCACTTTAAAGGAGGATAAATGCAGCAGAAGGAGACAAAGATCTGTGCCTTTGACAAGAAGGGGAAGGGCAACTGGTATAGAGAAATGGCAGGAGTCCAAGAAAGGGAAAGAAAAAATCATGAACTTGCAAAGGCAAGGAAAGCCACTACATAGCAGCTCTTACTGCTGCTGAGTTCCTGGACTGCATAGACAGAGTAGCCATCCCTGGCCTAACACAAGCTCAGCACTGAGACCAGGAGAAGGAGAAAGAAAGCAGCCCTGGAATGGGCAGGCCAAACCTAGTAGTAACTCTCCACAGCTGCTCCCATTAATACGAATTTGGGTTGCCATGGTCACCCTCCTCTCAACACTCTACCACCTCATTTCACCAACTGGGGCCCTGAGCTACCGCCAAACAAATTATTTTGATTTTGCTGGGCAAGTTTTTGGACAAATCAGGAAGCATTAAACCCAAGTATGAATGGTGAGAGGCTGTAGGCACTGTGATGGCCCAGGTGACAATTGGCTTAACTAGCTGCAAAATGGTGCCACAGATGCAGAGGGATGTATATTTAAACTGGCAATTTTGTAGAAGAAATTAGTCCACAGCAGGATTTGTAGCAGATTACTCACACCTTCTCCTGCTACTCTCTTTTGTTGTGTTGCCAAAAAGGTAGTGAAACAGTGGTGAACTGAAAAGCAGCAAACAGAAAAAAGAGAAGCAGGAGAAAGATACTAATTATAAAAAAGTCAAAAATATCCCTTTTTGTTTATCAGTGGGTGAAATTCACCTCCGTTTAGGGCCTAAGAATAAGAAATAAGATAATCACACACACAAAATACAGTTCTCACATGTTATGCTGCTGCTATTTTGTGGGGGGGGAGGTGGAAAAATTATCAGCACACCTTTGTACTAAGTCCTGCAAGACTTAAAAAACCTATAAAACATATACATAGCTGAGGAAAGACTCTTCAGAGATACAAATTCAGGGAGCTTCCAAAGAACACTGTAGATAGCACACCTGTAGACACTACTTGAATAGAAGTGGCAACAAACTGCACATACATGTTATAGCCATGCAAAATCTCAGCCAAAGGACAGACCAACATCGCCCTTTCATTTTAGTCTCATCTAGAACTTCACCTTACACTGAAATCAGCTGAAAGATTCTCTGTGCAGCCCTGTCCACATCTGCTCATTCTTGCCCCAGTACCACTTCTCAGGGGTATTTCTTTCAATACCCTCCCTTTTTTGCCCAATTTTTTCAGCTATACTATTTTTATATAGTTGACAGCATGGCCAGAAAAATACTAGAATCTGCAAAACTAAAAAGGGATACATACTCCCCTTTAAAACTTCCCCTTTAAAGACTTTTTTCACACATCTGGAAAACATCCCTGAAAAGAGTCTGGCCATGCCCTGTCCTTTTGGGCAGCTGCACTGAAACAGAAGGAAGCTCAGCAGACAGTTTTTTCAGCTTGCAAGCCATCCCCTATTCTAAAGCTGAACTCCATCTTTTTGCAAAGACATTCATTCAGAGCTTTTATACTCCTGTCATTATCACCTCTTCCCATAAGTGTTTTGAATAAAGCTAGAAGAAAACACTGAGTTTCTTCAGTGCTAGTTTCACTATTAACGAAGAAAAAACATAACCTGAAAATCGCAACCTCCCAGTAAGAGCCTGCAAGTATAATAGTACCACGTCCACCATTTTATCCTGAGAGCTGAAGCACTAAAAGTAGTAGTTGCTCAGGAAGAAAACAACTAATATTTTTTGCACAGCCAGGTGCACATCTTACCTATGACTCATTCCCAGCTTTATTATAATCATACAAGTTTTTCTCTCAAATAAAACCAAGACACAACAAAACTCATGAAATTTCATTTCATTTTAGCAGCTTTACCATGAAGAATTTCTCTTGACTAGCAAGGACAGGTGTATCTACCACTTCAAAAACAATTTGGCTATGCCAGAAGACGGACCATACACACCTGGAACATGTTTAATTTTCATAAGAGCTGTGTTCTATAAATATTTTTAAAGAAGATTATATGTGTCCAAGCAGATTTTTGCAATTCACCTCATGAGGAATCTGTAGAGTTCAGTATAAATTCTCAATCCATTTCACAACAGGTCAGAAGGGAGCTGATATTATTCAAACACAAAGAAATGGACATTTCTTAACATCTTTTCAATGACCAGGAAATTTAAAACACCTCTTGCAACACAGAGTATCAGTTATTATTAGGTACTGTTTTCTTACTTTATTCTTCTGCTTTTATTAACATATAATGCTTTTGCAGTACATCCAAAGATATGTGACCTGGAACATTTCCTCCATTTTTGATCAGCTTTCAGTATTTCACCCTTGAGTCCTTTTTTTTTTCCACAGGCTAAGGCCAAGGTGTAAACCTTGAGCTAACCCTGCAACACATTTTTTATATATGCAATTTGCTGTACATTCTTTCCTTCATGCTTGAATCACAACTCTACAGCACATAACGTCAGCTGATTACTGTAATTAATTTAGAGTAATCCATCATATTACTAGACAGTGCTGGAGAAAGAAGAGTTGCTTAACTAAGTTTTTGGGTTTTTTTTTTTTTAATTTACAGTGTGATAGGAAAGACCAGAGCTTCCATTCAATTACAATTCCTAAAGTTCACTTGGAGTTTTAAAGGTTTGTATTCCCTCTTTCTTTCCCCTCAAGTTCCTTTTTCACTTTTTGAAAATGCTAGGAGAACTTAAAAAAACTTTTCCCTCATTTAAATGTTGTAACCATAAATGTGACAGAAGTGGATAGGTAAGTTTTTGTCATCTAGTCTAATCCTCTGCATAAAGAGTAACAAATCCTAAAACAGACTGACTGCATAGAAAACTTCATTATATACATTACATATATACATTACATAGATTTATCTTCTTGGATTTTGAATATTGCTGCTGAAAATTTTCTTATTATGTGCAAAATGCACTTAGACAACTGTTATGACCTTAAGAGTTCTTGTTTCCTTGTTTCTAAAGACTGTACATACTTTAATAAATGGCAATAATATTTGTTTTTAATAAACCATTTCCCCCTATACCTTCCATTGGGTCAGATTATCACTTCCTCTAATTAAAAAAGTCCAAAAAGGAAATTCTGGGAGATGAACTCTCCATGTGGAAATGAAGATCTACTTTTTCTAGATCCCTATGGGATAACGAAGGAGGGAAAAGGTGGAAGAAATTCAATTGGAAGAAAAGGCAGCTGCCCATTTCAAAGAACACAAGGTCTTGCTTTTCTTCCTTTAGCCATAGAGCCCAAAACCACATCTTTAGGAAACTTCTTCCATAGTGCCCAGGACAGTCACCAAAAATTAAAAGGGTCAGAGACAGGAGTTGATGCCTCTTTTCCAAGCATGGAGGAAGATCTGTGTACCAAAAGTGAATAGTCCAAAGGAAACTGCCTCAGCTCTCACCACTACTGCAGTCACCACCTCACATCACACTGGGAACTGACCTGGTGCCCCTGAGCTAAAAACACAACCCTACAGCTGGACCTACAAAAGCTCTGCTCTCAAGGGCTGTAACAGACTTGCATCCTTGGAGGTCAGGCACAGAGGGAAGCATGTTAAGACACCCTGGTCACAAGGTTATATTATCATTAAAAATAGTGAGATATTACTAATACAGTTTCCCTGGGTTAAATAAATTCTGTTTTCCTAGCCTGATTCAAACAATATAAATGTAAAGCTTCAAGATACTAAACAAAGGCAGTTTCTCAATAATTTGAAATTATTCAGACCATCCATGTAACAGCAGGATACATGAATAATTAAATGCTCTTTAAGGTTTTATTTCAGAATGGAAATCATAAGGATTTCCATTTCCAAGGATACACAGAGCTTTCTTTTCCAAATGAAAAACTGGCTCCAGCCACAATTGAAATAAACATTTTGATAACATGATTTCAGTAAAGAGAAGGGGAAAGGAGGTAGAGGAGCCTTGAGAAAATATGCATTTGTAAAACAAAGCAAATCTGCTGCAACTGAAATCCCCTTTTATTTCCTGTACAGGTGCCAGGTCTTGAACAGACACCCAATTTATTACCTTGTCAGCTGACTTATTAGGGTTGACACAAATCGAGCTGAAATATGCCTGACACACTGCAGTCAAGGCTTTTTTCACGCTTTAGCACAAAGCCAAACTTTCCACAAGGTGGAGGGAAAGGGAGAGGGAGCTGTGGGAGTTCTATTCCCTGTTTTCTATCATCAAGATGAATATGATCTCCTCTCCCATTCTTAATATGCAAAACCAGTCATGAAATAACCCAAGGCTAAAAAATAATTCACCAAAATGATACAGCTGGGAAATTATTATCAGGCTCTGGAAAACCCTTGATTACAGGAAATAGCACCTACATTTTGAGAAAATGTTCCCACCAGACACAAAAGTTGAATCAAAGCCTGTCCTCTTCTTCAGTATGGCTTTCTTCTCCAGCATTTTAGCCTAAACAATAAAACCTCCAGTCTTCCTCAAGGACAAAAGAAAATACCAAATTCAAAATTAAGTAAAAGGCAGGTGACTCAGGTATTCCTACTAGCTGTATTGTACACAGTGTTGCACAATATTTTGCCTGACAGAGCTGCCCTTTTATTTACCAAACCTTCTGCTGTTGCACTTCACTTGTTATCCTCTAATTTACGACACTAATATTAATTTACAGTAGTGGGTGGAATGAAATGTGAAACAACAGGTGTTGGAAGAAAAATAGCAACAGTGTTGCACTTTTTTATTATTAAGTTCTAGTCTTGCTACATAATTCAAGTCACTTGTTTATCTTTACTCATAAATAAATTTTTAATTGTATCAGTTAAAAATACAACAGAGATATTTCATGAGAAGTTCCACTGCCTTCAGTGATCCACAGCAGTAAATCATAATGCCCTAAGCTTATGCAAGGTCTTCAGATACTTTTAATTACATGGTATCTCTAAAAGACTAAAGAGCCTAGTTTAAAACCTTCAGTAAGACTGAAGGCATTGTAGCTTATTCCTCGTCTTTTATCAGAATGGAAGTTGCCTTTTTTTATACCTATTTATACCTGCCCAAAACTGGGGAGGTATAAATAGGTATAAAAAATATAGTAAATTCTATTCCAGTATTTTCCAGATACACCAGACTGAAATATTCTACAGTGTTATCCTTACAATGCTTCTGATTTTTCAGTATTTGTACAAACATCACAAGTTTAATACAAATGCTTGACAAAGACCTTTTACCAATTGAGGGTTTGATTTTAATCTGTCCTACTTGGTTGTTTTCCACTGAAATGAGCAAATTTGCATTATAATTTAAGTTAGGATGGGTACAAGCCTGTAATATTCTCAAAGGTCACATATAAACAAGTAATGAGAAAAGGATATTCTATTCAACTCAGATTGTTCGAGATAGATTCAGAAAAACCAAAGAACTAGTAAGAGTTCCTACGGTCTATAAAAATATAGTGAAATAGCTTCAGTGAAACATCATAGCACATCAAATGATGAAATAAGGAAAAATATTTACATGAGATTTTATGTTGAACTCCTTTGGTCATACTTCTGAATGTTTTAAAAGATGGTTTGTTTTTGTCCATGGTAAACAGCGGTGAAAGTCTATTCTTTTCAGATCTGTAACACTGGTTTACAGAATCATTAAGAGACATTTTTTTCCCAATTTTCCTGGCTTCTTAAGTGTTGACCCAAGAAACTAGATTGGCCAGCTCTAAAAATGCTACCCCTGTGCTCCATCTAGTGGAGTTCTGATTTAAGATTAATTCATTGTTTAGCAGAGATGTCCTTCAGTCAGAAGGGTACTCTATAAAGAAGCAATTTCCTAGAGTTTTTTTCAAAATGTGTGAAAAACGACACAATTTAGCTTAAAGAAAATACAAGAACATGGAATAAAAAATCTGCACAACATTTAATGAATTTGAGAAATCAAAATATTTTGTGAGCTACAGAGACTACTGAACTTAATACTATATTTTCAATAAGGGTAAATTCAGCTCAGAGTATGTACTTTCACAGAGGAGCACAAGTATATTTGAAAACGTACCCTGACAGCTTCTCTTTGCTTCTAAAGCCCAGGTGTAAAACTGGGCTCTGACATTAAGAACGGGCAATCCCAAGCCACTTACTGGCCCTACCATACAGAAAAAGACCATGATACAATACTAAGGATGTAGAAAAAATATGCATTCTCTGTAAGATGTTACAACCTAAAAGAGTAACTGGATCCCTAACAAGTTTGTGTGAAATACAGCAATCTGTAGAACATTATGGTAGATAGGGACTACCAGTTGTTTCAGTCAATTACTTTGAGAATATCCAAGCTCTCCAAATCCTTCCTTGTAATGCAAGGTAGCCTATGTGTCATTTCATTAGAAACTCCAGAGATTTAAATTCTGGCTCAGATCTTTCCTTAGTCGTCACTAAGAAGTAGCACTGTCTCAATGTTATTCCTGCTGTTCTGCCAGCAGCTATGCCCATGTGCTCCCCAGCCTAATTCAAACAAATGGAACCAGAGTGCCAAAACTCTGCAGTTGAAAGCTCTGAAGATAAGGCTGCTGATATGCCTGGGAAGGGTTCAGATGGTAAAAGAGGATTAGGGAGGTAGTAATGTGCATTGGAGAGCAGGCAGGATCTAGCATCTTTACTGGGCACAGCTGAATTTGGATTTACTGGAGGACATGACAAGATTTACACCAAAATTATAAAATTTTGTTAAAGTGATACAGTAAGAACATAATCCACACAGGAGTAACTAATTTAGTAACTAACTTAGTCCCAATTGGTTCACCAATGCAAACAGATAAAAAACAAACAAACAAACAAAAAAACCCCCACCCAAACCCACTAATTAGATTAAACAACAACCATTCAGGTAAGACAGTTACTGTCATGCGTTTAATTGAACTGATTTTGAAAATGCCCCTTCCAGAGTCAGGCTTGCCTGCTGAAAATCCCATCAGATCTTGCTGCACACCACTACCCCCTTACTGAAATTGCTTATCTTACTCTCTGACTACCCTACCTACAGAAGATTAGTGAGTTAATTCAAAATCTGTTCCTTTGACAGAGCTATGAGGGCTGTGACCTTTGGCAAAATGTGGGAACAATCAACAGTGTGAAGATTGGAGAGTGAAGCCAGGAGGGTGCTCTCGTGAAATACGTTGGGAGAGCCAGAGGAATATGTAGGTGAGTAGATTCTGTCTCTTCAGGCCTGTTGCTTATTAAAAATTCCGGATTTTTTGGACACATCTATCGACAGTGCCTTAAACTGACATAACTAGCTACTGCAGGTATGATCATGACTGCAGGTTCGGTAGAGACTGAACTTAAAGCCTGACAGCTCTTGGCTGCCCCTTTTCCGCTGCCAGACAATTTGCTTGTCTCTCTGCCTAAAGCAAATACCTTTTTGCTCACAGAGTGAACTAAAATAACTCCACTTGGGATCAGATGAGCACCTGAACCAACAAAAGAGAGGACTACGTAAGTGAGTACAAGAAAGACAGAAGTTCAGTTGGTTTAAGGGCATGGCATGGCACGGCAGCTCCCCTTCCCATTTAACCAGGTCAAGTGACTACCTTTCCAGTTTGGCCCCATCTGCTCATCACTGCTCTAAGTGTGGTGGTTACCAGCCCTCAGACCTGCCACCATAATTGCATGCATAGCTGCTCCCTGACCTGGCTCTGTCAAAATGAATGCAGCTGAGCTTAAACACCTCTTTTATAGTTCTTGGGGGGCTTTTGTTTCTGCTTTTAGCAAGATCACTTTGTCAGGATCAGGTTAGGGGAGCAATTAAATGTGCAGCTATGTTGGCAGATCTGAGGGGCAGCTGGACCAGAAGCAACACATCTGACCATGCTCTAAACAAACATCTGTCCAAAGTCTTAGTCAAACAGATGTGGAGCAAAAATGTACCTAATAAGTCTTGAAGTGAAAATACAATTTACGAGAAACTGCATGTATCAACTTTTCTTCTAAGAAATACAACCAGTAATTTATGAGATTATAATTTTCTATAGTCACATACGACATATCTAATAGATACTTCAGGAAACCAGCACATACTTCAAATGGTTAAATCCACGCAGGCAATTTTTTTTCTGTTCTGTCAAGACACTCGTAGCTCTACAAGGTTGTGAATAACTTGCAACAACTTGAAGCCAGTGTATTCTAATCAGCTCTGCATTTTGTTGCTCTTAAAAACTGAAAACCTTTGGTTTCAGATTGCAATTTTATATATGTTATAGAGCAGATAACTCACTAATGCTACAAAAGCATTGAGTGTTTCTTGTCCTGTGACCCTGGCTGCTCCTTTCCAATCCCACTTCTTGTTCTAGCACAAGATTGTGCACAGGCATAGTTAGAATTGATGCAGATTAATGTGATGAGGAGGTGCCGGACCTGCTTCCCAAACCACTTCATCACAGGACAACACAAATGCTAATGCTGGCCAAAGAGGGGTGAAGATACAGAGGGAGGAACAAGCAACCAGAAGTATCAGTCAATCAAAAGTGCTTCATTTGGGAGCATTACTGGTCTAAAATGTACATGAAACTGCCTCTTCAATCCAGCTTGTGAAAAAGATTATTTAAAATCCAGATGATATATAAAACTGAATACACTGGTCTACAGCAGAAACAGAATTTGTACTTCTTTGAATTTATTATTGCTGATGTGTAGGTATCTTAAGATAATAGTGTGTACTAAACAAAAAGTATTTACTCATTCCATTCGCATGTTCAACAATTCAGAGAACTCCAACTTCCTCTGATTCAAAAATCTGTATACATAAATAATGTATACAGACTGTAATATTCTCTTTAGAAATGAAGTTCATTGCGGACTTGACTGATCAAACTGTGTCAGACATTATATACATATACACTCATACACTGTACGACTGTGTTGCAGACTAAAAATTGGCAATTGAGCATGATCATAAAGAACAAATACTTTCCCAGCTAGTTTGAAAACATACCTACCTCAGTTATCCCCCAAACACTTTTTGATTTGATATATGTTCTGCTGCTTTAAAAGAAGAAATGGGTCAATATGAAATAATGCACATACTTGTAAAATGGATATTCATACCCAAAATAAAATATTCTCTTGGGAGAATATTTTTAAAGCAGCATCTAAAGTCTCTTGGCAATGGTTAGCTAGAAAAGTTATTTATTTATTTATTTAGAATAAAAGTTCTCAGATTTTTTTTTTACTAATATTTAGGATGCTGGGAGTAAATTTAGTAATACAAGTTTCTCCCTTTCTCCCAAATTAATTTTCATTCCATACAACATTTAGTATTTACACATGCAGAGGAATGTATAGTATGCATTAATGCAGAGAAAATTATATTTAAGAAATGTATGGGCTACTTTACAAGAGATAATATATATGCACAAACCATTCAACTTACTGCATGCTGTTGAGTCTAATAAGCCTGAAAACAAAAACATTGCCATGTCTGATTAGACTTTTTCTCTTGCACCTACATTTTTAACATTTGGCATACAAGTATCAACAATTTATGATTTGCAGTTTCTCAACAGAAAGTTGAAGTACAAAACACTAAATACATACCATAAGCACTCAAGACACACAATAGCTCTGTTATACAGACTGTGAAATGGAAAAAATACTTAGAGGCTGAATATGGTTAGTGACTCCTAATTTCTTCATTAAATGTAAAGACCTCTTTGCAATGACACATTTGAAGCTTCATTTTTACTAATAGACTGAAGCCACCATTTTAGACCCAACCACAGATTTTTTTAAGGAAGTGGCAAACCATTGCTGCTAGTTGAGAAAATGAAAATTAGTCCCTGGGAGAGGATACAATCAATGGTGTGTTAATCTAACCTTCAGCTGTTAATGATTTGCACTACTATTTCCCCTGATGCTGTGGGTTCTGCTGAAATATTGTTTTAGCAGTTTCTGTTTCCCCACCTTTTTTCCTTCTGAAAGGAAAAGACTGAAGTGAAAGTCTTAGTAACAGATTTTTGCCTGTGCTATTTCCCCCCCCTTTTTTTTTTTTTTTGTCTGACCCAGTTCTTTCACACCATGGAAGCACAAGACAGAAGGGTAAAGTGTTCTATTTTTTTTCAGTTAGAGCCTTTTTAGCCAGTCTGTTATTCACAACTCCTCTTACTTATAAAAGAGGTTTTACACTAAACAGTCACCATTAGAACTGCAATATTAACACGAGATTCAATAATTTAGGAAGTCTGTATTTTGCCTGCTTCTTTCACATTCAGCCAAAAAGCTAAAAGTGTTACAGGAATCTTCTTTGGAAGCAACTGCTGAGGAGGGTCTGGTATTTCCAGTCATGAGAGCTGCGCAAGCAACCTGGAAGGGACTCCTTGTGCTGGGGTAACAATAAATAGGTGTACTGATCTTGGAGATTTGCCTGACTCTGCAAACTTTTGAGTCCTTAAGGATCATTTGGTTCACTCAGTTGAAACAATCTTGCAAAAGAAAACTGTATAGCCCTCAAGCCAAATTCTGCAGCAAAGGACCAAGTGCCAAAATAATAAAAGTACTCAGCACCTTGCAAAGCTGCATTCCACACACACAACACTAGTTTTCTTAGCAAGCATTTCTTCCAGGAATGAGTGTATCTAAAGTGTTTCGGTATTCTGAAAACAAAGCCAAAAGGACTTGCAAAACCATTCAAACTTATTTTACATGTAACTCAGGCCCTTTGTTTAACTTAATCAGTTCTGAATACTTAAGACGAATAAAGGTAAATATTCAGCATGGTAAGCCTGTCAAGTTTAAAAGATTTGGGTTAAGGTGAAGAAGAGACATTTGATCTATTTCAATATTAGCTTTGTGAAGACTACAGTAATCCATTACCAAAGTTGTGTGTTGCTGCACACAAATCTAACCTGTTGATAAATATTTAATTAATTTATAAAACATATTGAAAAGTTGAACGTTGCTCCTCCAAGATCATGCTTACAAGTCATCAGAAATGATTTGAATACAGGTAGAACACTAGCTGTAAAAATAACTTCACAAAATAATAATTCTCAAATAACTTAGACATAACTTTGTTTGAAGACATAACTTTATGGTTGAGTATTTCTCATTGCATGCTCATGCCTCTCATTTTCAGATATTTGAAGAATTTTGGAGTGTGTCTTTAAAAGGTTTCATCAGGGATATTTACTACTGATAACTAACATAATCTATCAGAAATTGCCTTTGTACCTAATGGACCTTGTCAAAGACTCTATTGATTAGAAAGCTTAAACAAATCAACCAAATGGCAAATGATCAATAGATTACAAAGAGGGCGATTTACACATTTCACAAAATGAGTTCTACTAGCCAGAAGGGATAATTTTTTGTTGTTGTTGCTATGTTCTTTTAATGTATTTGATGAAAAATCTGGATTGAAAGAAAAGATTCCTAGTAAAATTTGCAGTGACATAAACCAGAGATCTCTAGGTAACAAAGACAACTTTTCATGGATTCAGGCTACTTCAGGGACCAAATGTACAATCCATGTATTTCTATGTGGCCAAATATAAGAACATATTGCCTATGTATGAGGAATGTAAGCCACAGAATCCAAAAAAGTATTCAGGGATGAAAGACAGCTCAAAGGATCTGGTATATATAAAGGGAGGAACAACAAGTAGAAATAGAGAACAAATGACTTCATTACTTGGCACTGATGTAGTAATTTCTGAAATGTGGAGTGCACTTGAGACATCAACACTAAGAAGGCTGAAAAACTGCAGAGGATTTCGAAAAAGAACTGGGGGAATAACTGAAAGACTTGCAAATACGCCATATAATCAAACTCAAATAATAAAAACTTTTCTTCATATAATGAAGAGATTATATACAATTTGATGGTCATCTGAAAATTCATACATGGGGAATAGAAAAGTAAGCCTATTTATAAAGAAACGATGCAATAAAATCTATCATCTGGAAGCTCATATCATGCAAAGGCATATCTAAAACATATAATTTGCAAATAACTAAAACTTCTGGAAAACACTTAGAGCAATTTATATAAAAAATTGGCTGGATTTTTTCACTGGGATTCACAGTTAATTCACAGTGTCTAGTTCTTTAAAATACAACTCTGTTCACCAAACTAATTTAAGTAAATCTTATGGCCTTTACATTGGAGAGTGAATTATTGATCATGTTTGCAACAATTCTTTCAGGATTAAAATCCATTGAAGTCAAACATAAGATTATGACTGTGTTCAAAGCACTTTGGATCTCATGCATATTCACAATTCTATTGATCTGGTTATATGCACACGGTTTTATTTTTAAAGGCTAACAAAATAATAGATTCTGTTTGTCGGTTTTATTTTGTTATCTTCTTTCTGTATTAATGAAAGAAAACCCAAAATCTAGTCTAACATAAGATATAGTCAGGTGAAAAGTCCCAGAAACAGCAAAAGGTGACAGCAAGGTCGAATACAGATGAATATAATTGATGATAAATTGGTAATGTGGAGCTGGACAATACCATGTAAGAATCATATTAAGCCTTACAGGTCAAAAAGATTTTACACACATCACTAAAATTTAATTGCATAAAGAAAGGTCCAGACACCTTGTTTAATCATTTTGGATTAGCAGCAACAATTTCAATACATAATTCTATTTTCTTCACTCTTAGTGATTAAAACCCAAACAATCTTAAGATTGTATTCATATACTCACTCTGGTACTCGGGACAGGATACCTAAGGAAAGAGAACTTATGCCATCATTGATCCGACCCGGCAGCTTGCGCTTCTGAATCCAGCTGACAGCAAACTCCAGCGCAATAAAAGTAATGAAGAAAGGAACACTCTAAAAACAGATAGGAAAAAAAAAAAGTCACAACAAAATAAAATTAGATATTTTCCTAACAGCATTTTACGCAGTGACATGCTTCTTAGATTGGCTGGCACTTTAGTAGCTACTCCTATAATAAAGCTCCACATGGACCTTACAAATAAGAACAACCAAGGCTACCATTTAATCCACCAGCATAAATCTATTGCAGTAAACTCCTCCCACAGTGCTTTCTTTTTTATATTCTGCATATAAACATTATCAGAACAAAACACAGAAGTCTTTCCAAAATTATATTTCTCATATTTAAGTAAATCAGTGAGAGCACCAATATTTGTGGACTCCTCCAACCACAAAGTAGAACAGAATCTGGTTTGGATTTGATATTTTACGAAGTTTTTTGAGTGTTCTTAGTCACTGAATTTGGCATCCAACATTATTATCTGAAAGATATAGTAAAGTGAGTTTCTTTCCACTTGGCATTTCTATTGGCATGCTTTTCACTGCAGACAACAGCTCTGCTGTATGTGCACTCATCAGTCAACCCAGTAACTATGCAGCCCCTTCCGGTTTGGGCCATACACCATGTTATTCCACTCTTCCCAGACCGAGTGACAATGACACAATGTTCCTTTCCCATTTTCTTTGGAATTGTACTGACTGCAAAATAGTTTTCTGCCTTTCTGCAGTAAAGTATAATGATAAGCAAGACTGAAACATTTCTCACAACAATACTTTAGTTTGGATTCAATTCTCACTGTCCATCTTCTACCCCAGATCAACTGGCAAGCTGAAAATGCCCAGGAACAACACCCATTAGTGAAAGGTGTGGCTGTAACTGGTGGTAGAACAGGTAGAGCCATGTCTGTTAGATTTGCTAGGAGTCATCAGGTGGCTATGAGTGGTAAGAAGGGTTGAATGCCTTGTGTGAGTAGAAGAAATTGGGTGTGGGTACGTTCATAGTTGGTGTTGGCTAGGCAGAATAGTATTGAGGAAGTTAGGCCATGTGAGATGACTAAAATTACTGCCCCTGAGAACACTCACTGGGTTTGAATTATGGTTGTGGCAATGACTAGGGCCTATGTAGCTGACAGATGAGTAGGTGATTAGTGATTTTAGGTCAGTTTGTCATAAGCAGATGGTGCTGGTTATTAGTGCCCCTCATAGGAACTAGTGCTAGGGTGATAAAGGGGTAGTGGAGGTTGTTTAGTGAGGGTTTTACTACGATGGTGATTCCTATAATACCGTAGTCTCCGGGTTTTAATAGCAGGGCAGCAAGGAGCATGGAGCCGGTGACTGGGGCTTCTACATGGGCTTGGGGAGTCACAGGTGTAAGCTGTACAGAGGGGCTTTAACTATAAAAGCCATGAGGAGGGCCAGGCTGGATATGAGGCTTGTTCAGGAGGTGGTTATTGTTGGGTGTGAGAGTTTAAGGAATGGGAAGTATAAGGTGCTGATTTGGTTGTGAAGATGGAGGATGGTGATTAATAGGGGGAGTGAGCTGGTGAGTGTGTAGAATAGGAGTCACATTAAAGTGACAACATCCTTTTTTATCATCAAAGACAGTCAGACATGTTTACCACTTTTTATCACCTCAGGCAACAATAAAAAGGCTTGAGTAACAGTAAGTGATAGAGTATATTTTTTATTTTTTACTGACAATGGAGTCCTAACAGCCCTTGCACTTCACGTGCGGAAGGAATCAGGCAGTGGCAGTGTTTTAGCCATCACCGCAAAAATCCAGAAGTCCTGTAGCAAGGGAAATGGGAAAGAGTTACCAGACCTCTGTGCATGCGAATGTTCCTTCAACAGCCTCCCTTGCTCTGTAGAAAACTTTCAGGTGATCTTTGAGACATTTAGACAACTGCTTTTGGTTATCTTAAGACACAGAATTCCCACCATGTTCTGCAGGGCAAGAGAAATGCAAGAGCAGTTCTGCACCACACTGCCATACTTCCCCTGTAAGTTTCCTGCTGCTTCTGCTCCCTTCAAATGACCTGCAAATACCTACAGCTTCACTGCCTGGAACCCTCCAAACTGCACTGCTATAGAAGAGAGGCTGCTCCTGCCCATACAACATTTTAATAGAAGCATGTTGTCTCTGCAAATGCCATTGCCTTTTGGAGGGTGCTCATTTTTGTTGCCAAGTGACATATGATCTGGGAATTCCTACTAGGCTGGGACACTAAAGAGACTAAGATGGATATAGACCAGATTGCTCAGTCAAAGAAGAATTGGATGATTCAAACCATGCAAACAGAAAGAGATTTATAGCGTCTAGAAAATGTGAAAGTTCATAAACTTCAGCAGCACAGGGTTAGGTTACAATAACAGATGAACAGAGATTAATATCAACATGGCTCTTTTTAATTTAGGTGCCTAGCTTACTCTGTAACAGCATTTTAGGCATCTAAAAGCCTGTTTGTGATAGACATCAACTGATGATATAAAAAAACTAGAAAACAAGGGAAGACCTGTGCATAAAACCTAAACAGCACCCAAGAAAACCAATGTGGTAAATCTTTCAATATTTGGGAAAAATATGAAACAATATAATAATGAAATATATTTGAAAAGACAATAATAGAATAATAAGGAAACCCTAAAACCTTCCATTTGAAATCAATGAAACATTCTAGGAAAATATAAATACTCCTTGCTTTGCTCTCTTTGGCTGCTTCATTTCTAAGTAGACAAGACTTTTTATGTACTTTTCCTAATTGATATAATCAAATAACAGATTCCTAACTCAGCAAACAAGGGTTGATGATCACAGCTGTACACTACAGCAGAGAAAAGAGAGGCTTAATAAGAAAAACTACTAAACACTTAATGACAATATTAAGAGGCAGTTCTAGCACAGACTACAAGCAGTTTTAAGGTCTGGAATAGCGGAAGATGCAGAGCAAATTGAATGGGCTCAGAACAGAGAAAATGAGGTGCTTTATTCATGAAATAAATTTAGTTAGTAGGAAATGTACAATGTGTGCATTCCATGTGATGATTCGTTTTACCTAGCAACCTCTGAAATAGCTGAAATGCTGGACTTCATATTAATGAACACTATCATAACTTCTGTCTTATTGACTTCATTAAATAGTTTCCTCCCACTGTGAAGCTGTGAAACAGCCAAGCACTTGGCACCACTTTTTGACTCACAAATGGGGAGTGTTATACGTAACAAGGAAGATAAAGAAACATTCAGACATCCTCAACCTCCTGCTCATTAAAGAGATTATAAAAGGAAAGATTTATGGGATACCCCTTACTATCTAAGACATTACTACATCTCTCTCACACACCTATATTAAGCTTAGTCCAAGGCAGATCAATGGGATCAACTACATCAAGGCTAGTATATATTATTTATGTTACTATGACAGCTACTGTCATGGAGAATGAAAAGGCATTCCCTTACCAAAACAGCCCACAGTATAAAGATGGGATGTAATGCAACAGAAGAAGAGTGCAAATAATTCAGGAAAAAAGGAGACAGTAAGAGAGAAAATAGTCTCACTAGCCTAACCAGTACTTTTTTTCCCCGTTTTCTTTTTTTAATTTAAGTTAAAAGGACAATGAAGACATTTAAGGAACCCATTGAGGATGGCCATCTCTAAAACTGTTTTCAAGGGTTGGGCCTATAAATAAAATGGCACAAAGTTAAGAAATAGCTACTGTTGGCATCACAGGTCAGAGACATAAGACACATCCTTTTGGTATCTTCTGGTCCATAAATGTTTCACTCTTTCTCTGTTTCCAGGTTTTTTCTCTTCACCCAACAGGAGAAATACTCAAGGGAGACTTACATTAGCTTGTGGTTTACCTGAATAACTGATCCATAACTTGAAAGCCTTACTCTGAGTACTGTGTAAGACGGTTCCATTTTAAGTAACCAACTCTACAGAATGCAAAGGACCATTTAAAATCAGTTTCCACTTTATACTGTTGCAAAGAATAATATTCTAGGCTGAAATTCAGCATATATTTATAGTTTTATTGCAATTCTTGAAACAGTTTTTGTTTTCTTAAAGTCCCAGACCCTTCTAACATAAGAATCCCAACTTTCAAGTAAAACTAAACATGAAGGTTCTGTGCCTCATTATTTAGAAGCAAACCCTAAAATGTGAATTGAGTTTAAATGTGAACTTATTCTTTAGGCTCTCAAGAGAGTAAATTGAAAAGGAAAACAGTGATTATTAAAGCTTTCATTTCATAAAGCTTCTCAGCAGAAGGACTCTCTCTTCTGAAGTCTGACTCAGGAAGTCTTTACTGGACAGAAGTGATAATTTCAGACCATAGCAAGGTACAGAGTGAATTTATGGTTCATGAAAACTACGTTTGGCAAACAAAAAGAAACATTCCACCTGCCCATCTGCAGACTTGTGAGATTGCAAGAGATCTGCAGATTGTGAGAGAATCAAAAAGAAAATAAAAAAACCAAAACACAACCAACAGAGCATGCAGTGCCTCCTCTTCTTATACCCGTAGGAAAGAGGATGCTCTTAAAAGGAATGGGCAAGCATCAGTATAGACTTTAAAAATCAGGATGTTCTGTCGTGGAGAAAGAAAATTGACATACTTCCCAGAAATAAAGAAAAATCAAAGGATTTGAATTCTACATGACAAAAAGTCTTATAAAAATAAATACTACTATGTTTATACAAGATTCACACCTCTTTTCCCGTTTGTTGAAAGGGTGACTTTTCCCTGGGCACGGCTGCAGAAGTTTACTACTTGTCACTGGTAGCAGCTGATCAGCTCATGCTTTAAACAGGACTTGAGGCCTTTATTACAGCTCTGCCAACATACAGAGCAACAGTGCAGGGACCATTGCTTCTGGAATGGAAGCAATATAACCAGAGACAGAGAGTACACTGCACAAGCTAAGCTAACTATTTTGCTCTCAGAACCCGAGCTGCTTCACCCACTGCCATCATTTTCTACCCAGCACAGGTGACTCTAGCTCAAAGGTGCCACTCCTGTGAAGCGCTTGTATTTTGTAAGCCAACCCGCTCCATTCTGCAGATTGCTAAGCCCACGAATATTTGGATGAATTCAGAGGTTCTGCCACCTATCTAATGTTGGTGGCCATGTTATCTAATGTCCTAGAAATACTTTCATCCATCTGATATCCAAGAGATCACAGATCTTAGATGCAAATTCCACTAGCGTCTCAGAAAAAAAAGAAGAAAAAAATCCCACACTATTTAGGAGACTCTAATGTAATCAGTATTTTTTTTCACATACACATAATTATTGCAGTCTTTTAGAGTGAATTGTTTGAGCTGAGGCCTTCATTTGTTACCACCTCTACACAAGAATTTTTTTTGTTCTATGTTGAGTTGAGCTCAGATATCCACTTCTCTATTTGTACCAACTAAAGAAGTCAGCACTCCGTGACCTCATTGAACGGCTTATCAAGTCACTATTAAATCTACTGATGATGAATCCAATGGATATACTGCTCATGTAATTGTTCCCTAAACAGTCAAGAATAGCAGCTGAAGAGGGACTGTAGATAGTTGCCATCTGCTCATAAACATGGCCAGAAGAGGAGGGATGAACTCTGCCTAAGCTCAGACCAAAGCCGAAGAGTTAAAAATTATGCCACTAAAATACTTTTATATGCCCAACTAGACAAGCATCAAAAGATCTAAATCTAGCACAGCTAACTTAAAATAGGAATTTAAGCCAAGTATAACTGTAATTGGAAACCTTTTTTAGTGTTGGCTTTTTTGTGACAAATATTCCTTTACAAGTGTATCACAACACTGCTCTACAGCAGCAGAAGTCTGCTGGCAGTTTCATAATTCCAAGTATTAAGAATCTCCTCACAGACTTACAATTGTGTGCCCAGTAAAAGAATTCCAGGTTTGGCTAATGTCTGACATGAATATTGCACATGGGAGAAAAGAGGTATGCTGCAGACAAGAAAGTGAATGATATTCCGTTGGAAATGTGGGAATAGTAAAAGGAACTGAGATAGTAGAGAGAGCTGCAGGGAGAGATCAGCTGACTAGGCAAAACCTTCGACCTTCCTTGATCATGATGCTATAGATTAGTTGCAAAACACCTCTGAGGAGAGCAGTTCATTGACCAGACACTGCACACACAGGCTGGGCTTGCAGCAGCTTTCTGCTTACCTTAGGCAAAAGGGCAACCTTTGCTGATTAACATCCCTCAGCAAGGTACTGCTGCATACAATTCCCAGAAAGCTGCTGACGGTGCTGCACTGCTCTGCACAGCCCAGGACACCCCCACTGCAGTCTGCCAGCAGCTGCTGCACAGCAGTCCAAGGCATACCTGGCAGGGAAGCTAGTCAGAACTGTCAAGACCCACGTAAAAAGTGCAGCTCTTTACTGAAGCTGGGCTGAATTTACTTTGACAAGGGCAAAATAGAGTTTATGTGCTATCTCTGTGAACAGCTTGCATCGATCTGGGTTCAGAAGGAGGTGACAATCAAGATACGTGCAATAGGTAGGACAGAAGGGTCAAAGGTATTCTCTTGGAAGTGAATAAACTGGCAGGGCGAGAGGGGAGGGAAGGATGTGCTGCTGCCTGCTGACAAGGGAGTTCTCACCCTTGACCTCTGTACTCTTGCCTTGGATATTTAGGATACAGCACTGTCCCAACACAAATATTTGTTCTAAATTCTCTTAAACAATCTTTATTTTTTATTTTAATTAGAAACCTTTTATTTTTCTGTCTTTGACTGAGCTTGACTTAAGGGCACAGAGAGACCTGACTTTTTGCTTGCCTTAAGAACCATAAGAGCCAAACACAGTATCGTATTTTCTTGTCTCCTCAGTTCAGTTTGCTGTCACTGCTCATTTTACCCGTGCTGCTGGATATAACACTAGCACCAGCCCTCAGATATTTGGGGTGCTTCTCTGAAAACTCCAGCTCTTTGTACCAGGAGAAATCATCATTTAAATACATGAAAATAGAGGGCACAGTTACCCTGGCAGCTTACAGGCAGAAAGCCCAGGAGAGAAAGACGGCTTTATCTTGATGTAGGTGCCCTGCCGCGGACACGGTTTCTGTGAGGCGCCTGTGGCTTTTGAAAACAGGCGCAGGTGGGTGAAGGGGAGGGATGCAGCCAGGGTGAGAAAGGACGGGACTCTCACCTTCTCGATGTAGTCGGGCACCTCCTCCACCGTGCGGAAGGAGCTCTCTCCAGGCGGCAGCGCGTAGAAGAGGGCGCGGAGCTGCTGGCCCGGCGCGGTGTCCCGCGGGCCGCCCGCCTCAGCGCCCATGGCCCGGCCGCGCCGCCACCGCCACCGCCACCGCCGCGCTGCGCCCCCCGGGACGGCGCGCCCCGCCCGCCCCCACAGCGCCCCGCCTCGGTAGCCCATGGGCCCCAGGGCTTAAGGCTTCCTTGAAGAAAGCTTCCAGCTTCCCCTGCATGCTGCTGGTTTGGAGGTTTGCTTGGGTTTGGGCTCTCTTTCCTTGCATGTGTCATCAGTGCCTGGCCCACTGCTGGGAGAAAGCTCTCGCGTACCCCAGCTCCCTTCTCTCCCTCAAAAATCTCAGAAACTCAAAAATCTGCCAAGCTCAAGTCACCCTTTCTCAATTTTGGACAGATTTCCACACAAAAATAGAAATTATTGCTCAGGTTTGGACTTCCATAAAAATAAAATGTTAAGGGTTTTGAGAAACAAGCCGAGGTGTGCTAGTTGACTCCTGTTCAGCTGTATGGGTTAGTCAGCATTCTTCCCGTTAAAAGTTTTTAATTTTTAATAGGGCTTATCATGGCTCCACTTTATATAGCTTCAGTTAACATTACTGCATTGAAGGTTGCCTCTGGAAGCTATCTATTATGCTTTCAGTTATGAAGGAATGAAAACTAGGGAAATGGAAATGGTGAAAAGAGATATATACTAGATCCTTGTAGAAGATAACTTTTAGAAATGCAAGGACAGGCTTTTTGCATTCAAGACCTTCAGTCTGAAACTCAGGAGGATGTCAAATATTTGTCAATCACACTCGATATTTGATGTTGGTACAAATAATAAGATTTCTGATGAAATAGATTAGCCAAAAATAAAATAACACAATGTCTCAAAAATCCCTTCATCTCAAATGTGCGGCTCCACTAACAGTCTTTGCAGAAGAAATGGACTTAAATCCTGCCGTAAAAGATTTTACCACAATTGAATTCTGACAGTCATTAAAAAAAAAAAAAAAAAAATTACTTTGCATCAGCCTTTAGTTTTGGAAAGAAACTATGCCCAGTAATTTCAACTGAAGTTTCTGTTTAGGAAAAGTGCCATGCAAAGAAATTGACATTAAAAAAGCTGAAGCATTACACATTTGTGATGTTTGTATTAAATTAGTTGCCATTTAAGCAACAGCATGGAAGGTCGACTTAAACAATATTTTGCAGTTTGAATAATGTTACAGTACTGTAGAGAATGGCTGTCAGGAAAGGACTGGAAATACCAATAAAATATTCTACTTTTAGCTGATCAAAGCAGAAGTACTGTAAAAGGGCATTGAAGATGAAACTCTCCTAATATGTATAGTTTATACTAATACTATAAGTAAGAAAATTATTGATTTTTTAAGTGCTTTAAAATTGCATCCTAGTTCCCAACTTCATTGATCATTTATGATAATCTGAAATTCTTATTAAACTCTAGTTGTTAACTTCTAAAATCTGAGTTAATCTAAATGAAAATTCTGAATTTACTCAAAATCCCACAAATCAACAGCATTCTGACTAGATCTTCATGTCAGGCAATGACAGAAAACATTAGCTTGTTCGTTTAGATTAGCCTCAGTATTTTGATGGCATTACTCTCACGTTCAAGCTCCCTTAACTCACCCTCACCTCAGCCATACCATCTCACCTGGGCCCTTCCTTAGTCTTGTGCTGGTGTTTGTCTTGCTCTATCATCAGCTTTCAGAGTTAAAATACCCTACGCTTAATCCCACAAAAATTGTTATCAGTGAACTGGGGACCATCCTGGGCTAAAAATGATTAGCAGGGCAAGGGAGCCCATGGCCACACAAGGTGAGATACATTTTAAGTAGCATGGAACTGCTACATCATATCACACCATTCTGCGAAAGAACAGATCAAGTTTCTAGGACTTTCTACTTTCTTAAAGATTACTTTGGACCTCCATGTCATTGTAAATTGTCACCCAATATGACTGTACTGAAGCTCTTGCTTTCAAACAAGAAGGATGGAAATTGGACTTGATCATGCTTCACAGGGGAAAATAATGGGTTGTGTTTTCCAGCTTCTGTGTCTAATAAGAAGTAGGAGATAGCACTACAATATCTGACTTTCTGGTGAGGGGAATAGTTTGAAATCTTATCCAGAGAGTTTATGAGACCAAGCTGCAGTGGTCTGGTGATGTAGCTGTGGTTGTCTACCTGAGCCTTGAAACTTGGTATGCAATTTTTAGTGCTCCTTTTTTCTGTTATTAACAAAGTAATGGAAAATAAAGGAATGTTGTTTCATTGAAAGTACTAACCCTCTCCCACAAAATGCTCCCTCCACTCAGTCACCTTCCATCTTTTTTTTTTTTTTGTGAGAGTTGATTTTATTATTTATTTTCTGCAGAGACTTAAATAATCAGCTTTTTTTACTCTTTACAATAAAATCAACAGAAAAGTTAATATTTCCCATCCTATGCTGCCATCAAAAATGCAAGAGGATGTTCTGTATGGAGACTGGGATCCTGCTGTTGATTTTAGCTAGTTCCAGTAACTAAGGCAACAAAGGCCTCTGTTTTACTTAGAGGAAATTGGGGAACTGGCCTAACATGATCTGTAGGTGGATCATATTTTGTTTTCTCCAAAGAACTTCATCCCACCCACTTCTTGAACAGAGAACGCCTAGGGTTTTCCTGTTTAGGTCTCTCTAAGCAGTAAAACAGCACTAAATAATAAAGTCATAAAGGGAATTAGGGCAGGTTGAAATTGGGATGGGCCATATAGTCTGCCTTGGCAGTCATTCATAGTAAACTAAATCATATCCAGAGCCTAGCTGGGTTTAGTATGCTCTGTTTATGTAGTAGTCTCTTTGAATAGAAGAACTTTAAAGGAGTAAACTTTAAATGAGTACACAAGTAGATGTCAGAATTTTTTGTATCACCACTCCAAGTGTACAGCACCTACATTCATGCTTGGCAGTGGATGTCATCACAGGAGCACTAAATGTATCCATGGTGTTATAAAACTGGTATCATAAACTATTTTCAATGTTGTCTTTGCCATTGATAAACCCTACATCACACTGAAGAAACCCTACCATTAAAAAAAATTGTGTTTACTTTTTTATAAGCTACACTATATATATATATATATATGTATATATATATATATTAATACATAAGTCTTGATAAGAGCTAATGACTCCAGAGACCTGAAGACTGGGATGTTCTTGCATATTAATCAATGTCATGCCATGCACTTGGCAACTTGTTGCTAACTTTCCATTTCTTCTACACAGAACTGGTAGCCGTAGAACAGGGAGCAGTCAGCAGGATACTCAAGCAGGCTGAAGAATAAGGCAGACACTGTTTTGAGGTATTTTTGTAATATTTTCCATCATTGTATGCACTTGAAATAATTTAACCTTTTGTTCTAACTGAGGAAAAATGTGTTTTGTTTTTTTGTGTGAGAGGGGATGGGATGGGAGTTACTGGAAAAATAAATTCCATCTTCAAGGCAGACTTATCAAGTAACTTTAGAAGAAAAGCCTGCCTACCTGTTGTGAATGTTTCGAAATTTTATCTGGCATGCTCTGCTGTGCAATTTCTTGCACTTTTATTTCTGAAAGCCTTATTTTGGTTTAATTTCTTAGGAACACCAGGGTTCAGGCTGATGTTTGCTGCAACTACATGTAAATTATGTAGCTTACAACCTTAAAGCTTCAGGACAGATATCTTATACATCGAGATCATTTTATTAGATGTGATATAAATTATTTAATAGGTCTTTGTGTCATGTGGCCAGTGATTGTTACTATTTGTTATCACTAGAATAGTCTCATGTTTTTGAATTAGGAATAGATGAATATCAACACTAGGTAGATCCAAATTTATAAAAAAATCTCATGAGAGGCAGACATGAGATTATAGCGCATGCTACCACCTTACTCCATGTGCACAAGTAGGAATAATTTGAACAATTTCTGAGAGGAAGCATAGAAAGTACAGCTCTTCAAGCAAGGCTTGTTGTTGTTTATTGTAAAGAATAGTCATAGAGAATTATAAAGAATATGCCCATATACATGAACTTTAACAGAAGGACTGTTGTCTGTTAACACTGAACATTTTTTAAAGATCTACTCTAGTATCAGCAGCAGATGTACTTTATAAAAGTCATTGGGTAATATTTTAAAGCTTGAGATCTTCAAGAATCATTTGTCCTTAAATCAGCTGTTTTTCTTTATTATAAGGAACAGAGAATAATTTTTCTTTCTTAGCAAAACCACATAGCTTCTACTTCTTTCTAGCCTGCAAATCCCTAGTCCTTGAGAAAGAGATTGTTTTCTGTGGATGACTCCTTTAAATAAATTACAGTGATTTATAAACACTGAGTGCAACTAATGTGTTTGAATAAAATAAAAAGACTACAAAGCTTAGCTACCAAAGGCAGTAGAACACTTTTGGAAAGGTGGAAATCCCCTTTACTTCCAAGGAATAATTTACCAGGGCCTCTGGCAGGCAACAAGCCTCCTGTGCCAGTAGGCCTGTACAGAGATGGACACTGCCAGCTCCCCACCCCCTCAGAGAGCCTGCAGCCACTGTCCCCTAGCACTCCAGAGTGAATGCTCACTGCTGGCCCAGCTGTCTCTGTGCTCCTGTTTAGCAGGGTCTGTTCTCCTTCCTTACCTTTAAGTCAGTGCATCAATACCACAAATTCAGGTCTGAGGGCAAAGGAAGTGCCTTTCTCCTGCTGCCCAGAGACATAAGCTGCCAGCCTTCTCCACCCAGAGGGTCTCCATCCACCACTCAGCTACAAGTAGCCTCTTGCTCCCCTTTATTTGTTTCATGATGCTCCAGGGGCACTGTGAAAACATGGCCCATCTCCTGCCTGCCATCCTTGGAGCCACACAGTTACACATCCTCCTACTACTCCTTTGACCCAGTGCCAAAGTCCACCTCCCACTGTGAGACCACCCCAGGAAGAATTACCAAGTGCTCCCTGCACCCTAAACCTGAATAAGGGCATGCTTCACTGCTCCAGTCCTCTTGATACTCCAGCTAATTTATGTCACATGCTAAGAACTAAACCTTGCAATATTGTACAACTGCATCCTACCTGGAGGCATTCCCAGCACGTTCTCCACAGCTTAGCTGGCTCTTTGATAGCCAAAATATCTGCTAACTAAATATCTGTTCTCTGCTAAGTCCTGCTGGCCTAAATACAGTCTTTCTTAATCAGCCATTAGATACAGACTAAAATGCTGGAGGCATTTTTTAATCAACAGGATTCCTTTCAGAAAGTAACTGGCTGAAGCTGTAGCTCCAGAAGGTCCTGGAAGCTTACAGAAAGAACTAAATGCTGAAATGTGGACTGAAAAAGAATTAAAACAAGAGCAAAAACTAATTAATAAATACACCAAAATCTGCAAATAACTGTTAGCAGAAAAAGAAAGAAGGAAAAAAAAAACTTAAAGGAGAGCAAGCAAGTGAAAATTCATTAATACCCCAAAGCTTTTTGGCTGTTTGAAATTCTAGACCAATAATCTAGTTAGAGGTCCGAGTACAAGGTAGCATATAGTGAATTAATTAAAGACTACTGTAATATATAAGTGCTGGAAATGGCTGTTAAAGATAAATGTATTCAATTTTTGAGTGAATTTCATTTCGCAAGCCTGAAGTTCATTCCATGGTGCACATATGAAAAGCAAGAATAACCATAAAAGTTATTTATAAAAGCAAATTATTGAAATTAGTATGATCTATCAAGTTACAGGTAATATATTATGTCACATTTTACCGTAGCAAAAGCTTTCTTGCTTGCTTTTTTTGTCCTCTCTTTTATAAGATGACTGTAAGTGAAAAGCAATATGAAATTTCATTTATGGATGCACATCATTTTGACAGGAAAAAAGACTATCCACTACAAAATTCACCTAGGGAATGCCTACTTTTTCCTCCTTCATTCTAGGTTCCCATATATGCATGAATGTTTCTAATCTCTTTTTATGTTCGGGGAATGAAATAGGCTTCAAATTCATGTGTCATAAGTATGGAATGTATTCCCTGATATTCAGTTGTGGGGAATCCTTCCTGTGTTGCAGAGTAACTTGTACAGCAGCTGTGATCAAGATGTTTCTATGGTTTTCCTTGCTGTGTTGTTTACCTGCTCTGACACACTTACTGTTTTAACATCTGAGCCAAAGCCCAGTCAGAATGGTAAGATTTGTTATGCACAGTGTTTTGGGGAATGCTTAGGGGTTTGTGGTTTTTCTTGTGGCAGTTTTTCAAGATAGTGGAAGACAAAATAGTGGAAAAATAGAAAAAATATCTTCAAGAGTCCAGATGCAACTATTAAGGTCAGTTCTGTCTACTTAGAGTAGGTTTGCAATGAATCAACTCCAGAATTTTGACATGAATCATCTCTTTAGCTTTTTAAGGGACTCATGAGGTACCTGGGGAATGTGTTCATAGTTAAAAGACTACAAAATCTACCATAATCTGAATAGTTGAACCGAATAAATCAATAAAATGTTTTAAATACATTATATTTAAAATAAATTGTTAAACTTAAAAAAAATGTACATTGACCTCTCAACTTGCTATGGTTAAATGTAAATGTGTGAAGATTTTAGACCATGGTTCTCAGCCAGTAAAACTGCTGTTGACATATTTTAGCCACTTTCGTAGCCTCCTTAATCCTTTACTTTGGGCCATGGCTAGGGATGTCATTGAATTTGGCAGTGAGCGGAAGAAATAGGAAGCAGGAAACTGAGAATAAACAACAGGTTTACCTCTATCGACTCTTCAGAATTCAGAGGAGAAAGTTAATATTAACGTCAGGTGCATTTTGAAAGTTCCACTGAACATGGGTGTGCCATCTGAGCCCAGGTGTTACCACAAAGCTAAAGGAAATTGAAACATGTAAATCTACATCTCCAATTTAGTTCACAACACTTTTTTGCTTTTTATAATTTTTCCGCTCTTTTAACTGAATAAACCTCGGATTTTGCTCCAGTGTAAGGAACAAATAACACTGCCAATGTAAAGACTTCTTAAAGGAATCTTTCCCTTTCTTCCATGTTTTGTTTTTTTTTCCACAGGGATCTCATTTTACTGACAGTATCATATTAATAATGTCTTTGATTATGCCAACTGGTGTTTCAGAAGCTGAGTTTCATTTTATTTTTTTAAAAATATAAGGACAATAATCTCTACAATATTTTTCTTGGTTGTTTTGGGCAACTGAAATTCTCTGAATTGCTCCATTTCTCATGTAAGTACTGAATCTGATTTTGTTTTCCTGAATCACACCTATGCAGGATGCTTAAACCACTGCAATACTGTGGAGACAGCGCAAAATTTTATCAATTACCTAATTGGAACAAAAAATGAAATATGCAACTAGCATTCTAACAAAGTGCAGTTGCAGGTAGATAAATCATCAGTCATGTTCAATTCTTCCATTGCCATTCTCTGACTTGTTATACAGCTGTGAAGCTTTTCCTCAGAAGGGGCTGCACAGCAGTGATAGGCAAAAGCACAGATAAGAGGTGCTTATGGTTTGCTTAAAGCTGCATATACCTTTCAAGATGATTCCTTAGATGCCAATTCAATTATCATGATGAAAATATAATCTTTTGCTGGCAAAATTTCTAAGAAACTTGTATCTGCCTTTGTCCTGACAATTTTATCTGACTCATCAAAGTTGACTCCTTAAAGAATGTTCAGTGAAGAAGCCCTTTTTTAAAACATTGTGATTTTATGCTATTGTGAGGCAGTGGAATGTGTTTGCAAATGTGTTAGGAGACTATAGTCTCCTTCTAGAATGAAAATAAATCTTTGTATTGAACTGTCAAATGCTCTATTCTCAAAATAATTTAAAATCCTGTTGTAGGATGGGTTTGATCACAAATTTATGGCTTCATCCTCATTTAATCTGTGTTATGAACAGGTTTGAGATGGGATTTAACCATTAATGCAATACAGCAGAGAAACAATTTCAGCACAAATTTCAGCTTTGTTTTCCTTTTTTTTCTAATTGGAATATGTTTATCCAAACCTCTGTTCTGCAATGAAGAATGCTAATGAAGAACCCGCTCTACAAAGCAATACTGAGATTTTGATAGGTATTCAACCTGGGCCAAAAAAAGGCTTTAGGGCTTTGTGGCTTTGTTGTGTAATGAAATTGCAATGGTATATTTCATAAATGTATTCATACAAAGTCTGCTTTTAATTTCATGAGAGCCTAACTCTAGCTTCATCAGGCTTATCTTCGTGCCATTGCTGGATCTTTAATTCTTCTTTTGTTAGTCTCTTAAGAGTCCGTATAACTTTTAACAGGAATCTGGCTGAGCCAAAAAGGAAATCATCTCAATAATGCTGCATGCCAGTGCTTTGTGTACATCTCATTATCGCAATATGCTAAGGCTGTTAGAGGCTAAGCCTGATATTGAAAACACGAGAGGAAGTCCTTATGGAAGTAAAACTGTTCTTCGTAGTAGAAGACTAGTAGTTCAAAATCATCCAGATGTCTCAGGATTGATCAAAATTGTAGCAGCACTACGTTCTCAGTTACTTACAGTGCTGCTCTTTATCTCAGCATCACATCAATCTATTGTAAATATTTTGTCAAGGGTCTGCTTAAGGCGGGAGAGAAAGTTGGATTACTTTCATCACTGATAAAGCAAACAATGCAAAGCCTTACTGTCAAAAGGAGTAAATGTGCCTGTGCTTTCCTCATCCTCATTTTTTAAACCACTAACAATGTCAGTCATTCTGAACACCAAGATTACAAATAGTAAAAGGACTGTTTATTCAAAAAATCTTCTGAAAACGGCATAGAAAATAGGAAGTCCTGCATTTATACTGGTAATCCCTCACCTCCTAACAACACTCATCTGTTGGGGAGAGAGAAGTGTTGTAACATCTGGCTCAGTGTGGTGAGTTTTCATCTTCAGTTGGGAGGGCTGATGTCATGTAAGGAACAGAGCAGCACACTAAGTGCTGCAAATGAGAGGCAGCAGCAGTGCTTATCCTGGGAGCTGGAGCTCATGGATCAGCTGAATGGCTGCCTGCAGCCCTCATGTGTTGATTCTGGCCCATTAACCAACCTATTAATCTTCAAAAAGCTTTAAGGCATGAGTGATTTGGAGAGTGAACCTAGGTGAGAATTTGCAGGTGTCATTCACACAAAACAGCCATCTTCCACACTCTTTTCATCAAACAGCTTTCCCAGTCTTTCAGAGCACAGAAGGAAATTCTTTCCACCACCCTGTTCGAAACTTCTGAGAGCATCAGGATTTTTAACATTTTGCAACATAGCAATGCAAGTGTAAAGGACCAGCAAGTCAGTTTGTAAGAATCAGAAGGACATTTGTTTTGATAAATTTATACACTTCATTCAACCTACATCCTTTAATTTTTAAAGTGTCAACACAATATATACTGCTGCATGAGTCATCTCAATGCATATCAACCAACATTTCAATTCTCTCTTTTCTCTCAATTCTATTCTTTTGGGAAAGAACAGCATAGAAGAGCAGAGCAATTTTAGTCAATTTAAAGTTTATGCTATGCTTGACACCTGACTTCACTTTAGTAACACCTGCCTGAAGAATAATTAGCAGGCCACTTTTAAAGAAAGAACTTCCATACACCACAGATGGCATTTTTCATACCAGACAGGCAATGATGTATGTTGGAAGTGAGCCAAACTGTCTGCAAAAACTGTGAGAAATTCAAGACAGACATCTGAATGGAAGGAAAGTTTTACCTTCCTCCCACCTCTACCCCCCACACCATTTGGGAACATCTGTTCAAATCTACCTTTCTATATAACACACTTTATTTTTCTTATCTACTAATACCACAAATTGCAGAATGAAAGCAGCATAGCAAGATTGTTTCATATTGCTTATGAAACCTACAATTTAATAACATAATGTGATGATTTGCCAGCTATGCAAATCCTGCATTATGACTTCTGTTAGAACCAAGAACAGAATTTTCATAACCCCATAATATGGGGTTCTCAACTCACATTTCAATAAAGTGGTCCTAATTTTCACTGTGTACTCAAAACTTTGTTGAAATCGGGATACTGTGTGTCATAATGGAGGCACAAAGTCAACAGTCACTTTGGAAATTATTGGCTAATGTCTTAATCCTGGACTGTTCACTGATTTGTATGAACTTTTGTGTGTACTTTGGGCTAAGTCCAAATCCTTGCGAAATCAATCGTAATCTTTCCATTGCCATCTATAGGCTTCAGATGAGGTCCTTTGCTGCCTTAGAAGAACTTTTGCTTCTTGCATAAATATTCCAGGTAAAAGGAATCCTGAGATCTCACCATAATATTGTCATCAGAACCAAATGTCTTACACAAATATGCTAAAATTAGAATAGTGACAGCTCTACATTGTACTTAATATCGCTTATGAAAGAAAGTTGTGTATTTTATTTCCATAGTTCCAGTGAATAGGTATCTACATAAGAATTATAGAAATATGTAAACAGAATTATTTACTCTGTGTTGTAATTCCAAATTTTGGGGCTTTTTTCTCCCCGGTAGGTTTTACTCCCTTAAATGCATTTCTGTGGTGATTTCATAAAATTTTTCCAAGCGCACTTTTCAAGATACATTTTTAATTTGGGCAAATGCCCATTTTAGTATTTTCTCAGCTGTGCATGTGACTTTCTTGGCAAATAATGTGGTAAGCATTTGGAATAGACATATTTCTAAAAACTTGAAGTCCATAAGCAAACCTAAGTTACATATACAGTGTCTACATGTTTATGGTGACACTAGGGATGAGAATCTGTCCCTAAATACTAACTATTCCTGCAGATATCGGCCACGTTAATTGCTTCATATTGTTTTGGAGCATGCTTTTTTGTAATACAAATTTCATTGTATTATCATGTGGTTATGAGACAATGAAGTTCCTACGGAAATCAATTATTGCGATGTTTACTTAAACGATGAGTAAATCTCATTAATTTGTTGGTCACCAATGTAAATAACATTTTACAAAATTTCTCTTAACAGCTGCTAGATCTTCAAAACTTGCCAAAAAATAATCCAAAATTAGGAGAAACGTACTTGTGTCCAAATTTTTTTTCTTGAGAGATTTCAAAATGTGAGTTAGTAATCTTATTCTATTAGACAACAGAATTAAATATTTGAATTTGAATATATAGTCTTAATAAACATAACACACAACTATTTCTAACATTTTTAGTTCACAAATTACAAACAGGAATAAAAAAATCATTTATGGAAAGAACAGGAATGTGGCAACATTATTCCTGTTAATTAATCCTGTGAACGGAACTAGTAAACTTTTTAGTAATTATTTAATATCCTTTAATTAATCAATCACATTCTTATACCTTATCTTAACTATATTGTTCAATTCTTCTTTGAAGATCCACATATTTGCTCTTTTTTTGTGAATCCCTTTAAGGGAAGGAGTGAGGGCTATAAGAGTTGGAATAGGTTGTCATGGAAGGCATTTAAGGGACCAATAATATTTAAAAATAAAGAACCATGGCAGGACAGTTACTAGAACCCTGAATCTAATCCCACAAGGCTTTCATGACCTGTCATACAAGGTGGCCAGTACAAATTCCTTGAGTGCCCTTTCTTTTAAAATCTTTGGAGTTTTTCTAAAGGGAAAATTAGGGGGAAAATAAAGCTGGGGAAAAAAAAAAAAAAGGAACTATGGTTATTTTCTATGACAACTACTATTTAACAAACTCTTCATTTACATTGCTTTGTGGGGTCTTCTCTGTTTATTGATCTCAACCAAGTCTACTGGTCAGGTGATAGTCCTGCATGCATGACTTGGACAGAGGTAATAAAGGACTGAGAAACTGCTAAGACATTTGCAGTTTTTACAGATGAATGTGATAACCTCTTATTATGCCATATGGAGGCCCTGACTAACAGCCAGGGGCCCTCAATTACACTGAAACTGATTCTTACACCACAGCTTTCAGCTGTAAATGATGCCAAAAGACCATGGGCTTAAAATTAAAATGGAAAGAAATATATAGAAGCAAATGAGCTCCAGTGAGTCATTATTAATCTGAGGTTATAATGTCCATCACTACTGAAGCCTATGCCAGTTACTGCCGGTTATCTGCTATGTTGCCTTTTTAAAATTAATATAGACATCAGGTTGTATAGTGAATTCTCCTTTTCAATCCACACACATTACATAGTATTAAATTACAGTTCATAATTAGTTAAATGTTATTCTTTAAAATTTCTTGAATCTTGTAGTTGATCTTAAATACTGCATGTACTCTCTTAAATACAAGCTCACCCAAGAGACACCAACTGACTGAAGCCAGGAAATTCTAAGTGAAGGCTCAAGCTGACATTTCGTCCCTAATTTATATATCTCCTCATAGCTACTAAGAGTCCATGTCCTAATGGTGTTTCTTTCTTTATTTGTACAAATAATATTATTGCAGCAGTCAGAACTTTCACTTAAGAAAGCAGGAAACATAAACTACCTTGAAACTTGGCCTATGGTGGAAAGATACAGGTGTAGAGTCCTTGTGCTCCCTTTTTTCTGGCTACTTTTGGATCCAATGAAAAGTCAAGAAAAGCATGTGGTTAAATAAATTCAGCCACCTTGCAACGGTATTATTTTAACAATATCTCTTGAACTGCTATTGTCAAAATAAATCTAAAATAATGAAGCTAAAGTAAACAAAATCATGGAATAAAAATACCAACAGTCATAAAGAAAGAGAAAGAAACGCTGTAATTAATATATAGCTTTGTACCTGAGAAAAAAGAATTCTTATCATCCATCATGTTGAAAATTAAACTGTCAAATATCACTATCTTTTTACAGTCAATTGTATTTTCTGTGTATGTTTCCTAGTACATTTTTATATCTGGCTGAGAGACACACCAACAGAACATCTCAGAGAGGTTGACTCAGGAATAATACAATATCAAAATTATGGTAACTCAAAAACCTCATTATTCATCAGAAGCTGGATTCATTGACAATAAGTCATGGAAAGTAATTATCCACTATTTAGTAACAGGAAATAATAAAGATAAACCAACCTGACTAGGCTTCATCACAGTTACATTTCACTCTATAACCAAGTCCTTGCACAACTTCAGGCAAGTCACAATCTTAGGGCTGGATTTTGTCCATGTGTTAAATGGTGAAGCCTTAGCTATACCACATGGCTAGACTGGTAGAAGACTTAACAGTCTGCAGACAGATATAAAACAACAAAGATAAAGCGAACCCTTAAATTATGGTTCAAACACCTTTATCCATGTCTGTTTTCAGCAACAAAATTGTGTTACAACTTTGATACAAAGTCATAGCATTTTACTGCACATGATTAATCCCAGGAGCTTCCCTGAGAGAGTTTTTGGTTAACTGGAGCATTCGGAAGAAGATGAGATACCTGCAAGAAGATGAGATCTGCATTGATGAGTCCTGAGCAGAGCCCCTAACCTGCAAAGAGGTGCTAAAGCGTGGGGCATTTGTTGCTGCTCTACATGGCTTGAATTCGAGCTAGCTGAAATCTGGAAGAAGAATGTCTGTATTTCTGTGGGGCCGTCTGTAATTTTTCATTTTGAAATGCAGTTATATTTCAGAGGGAGGAAAAAATAGCCAAGAGTAAAAAGCTTTAGTGTGAATAATTGCAAGTTTTTTTTCTGTTCTGATAATCCCTGTAAAACCCAAAAAGCCTTTCCCATCCAGATATAAAATCAAAAATATCAAGTGTTCATAATAGTTAGCTTACTTCTCGTATCCCATTCCTGTTCTCAACACTTTTGTATGACAAAGGCATTTGAAAAAGAACTGAGACAAAAATGCAAAGCCCCTTAACTGCTGTAATCAATAAAATGCTCTGAAGTCTTTTAAGAAATTAATTACCCATTGCTGGGATATTTTAAACTAAAATGGTCATGACAACAGTTAATGTACTAGAAAGATCAAAGTTACAGTGGAAAGGATTTGGAAAATAGACACAGATTTCTTGATTGCATTTAACTTTCATGATGCCCTACTGCTCCACATAGCAGAGTTTCAGTGGATGCTCAAAAGTATTTGCTAGGATATGCACATTTCTGGCTCCCTCTTTTTTTTTAACTCATCTCCTTCTATTTTGCACTACCCAGTCCAATTAATCTGAGTTTTGGGGGTGATGCTTTGAGGTTTTTCTACTAAACTTTATTGAATAAAGGTATGATTAATATAAGTATGCATCCCTTCCTTATATTTATTCCCTTTCATCCAATTCCACAAGCTTCAACAAAATAACCTTTTACATTTGCTCTAAATCTGGAAAAATGGTTGAACAGACTCTTGTTGGTTTTGGCTGAAGACATCATTAGCTGCTAGTTAAATTTTTGCTGCTAAAGGAAAGAGTTTCCCAAACGGATCAAGGTAGAAGGTTTATCCAAGATTAAAAGCCTAAATTTGAAAACAGCTTTGTGTTGTCCCCAGATGAAGTTCCAAAAGACACAAAAAGAAACAGAGCTGCTTAGGCAAAAATCACTTTTAGAGTGCTATGAAATCACTGTAGAGAGACCAGAGTTATTTAAAAAGGATTATTTATTAAACATATTTCTTTACAAAGTACAATCAATAGTTTGCATTAAATTTTGGGGTTTGGTATTTGCCTGTATGTACACAAAAGCTTATAACAGAAAATGTGTCTTGATTTTACACTGGGACACAATATAGAATTACCTTCATATTTTGATTCCTACCCACATTAGCAGTTGATACTAACTTTCAGTTCATCTGCTGTTTTTTCAAACTGAAGCAACAACATTTCTGCAGTGTCAGCATTTATCAATGTACTCAATTATGACAAAGTAGAAATGAATAATCCTTTGGAAAGTTTCCACTGAGCATAAGTGGAACATGACATTTTTGGCAGGTTACTGGACTATCCTTATGATCGTAAAAATCACTTTTTGCAGTTATAAGATAGGAAGAATTGAGGAGCTAGGTAAATTTAATAATACCCTATTAGCAGCAGTTGATAGTAAATGCAACATAAGGTTTGTTTTGTCTGTCATACAAGGATGTGTCCTAGCAGACACTATTGTATTGTTCTCTACTTGAACAAAAGTATCTGCATGTATTGTATGTCTTTGGAAAAACAAAACAAAGATATAGAGACAAAAAGCCATTTATTGTCATGAGTGACTATTGCCATCAGCTAATATGAATGCATTGCTAAAAATTAGTGAAGACAGGAAAATGCTGTAAGGTAAATATATACAGAGTTAAAATACATTTCTTATCCACTAGATAGTGATTTTGTGGCACTGTGGTTTTCAGAATATAACGTCTTTTGAGAGCAATGTAATTTTCAGTGCAAGCTTAAGCAAAAATACCTGCCCGCTGTCATAAAAACGACAAACCAATCTGGAATGTTCAAAGTTTGTCTTCCACTTCTCCACTCTTGAGGCACCTTTAAGACATGGCACTTACTGTAAACCATCTAAGAATCGAGAAAAGCAGACACAATAAGCCTGAATTTTCCATAACAACTTCAAAGATCACTGCCAGAGTCACTTGCATAAGTAAACGATGCCTGTGTAAGGCTTGCCAGCAAAGCATCTTTCCTGAGAACGGAGCTGGGACACTCTCTGTGTATCATAAGTGTGCGTGCTCGGAGCTGTGGTCGCTGTCGTGGCTGTCGTCGTTGGCTAGTGAGTCCCCCGTGTGCTGGAGCCCCGCGGCGCCGATGCCAGAGAGCTCCGAGGGGAGCAGCGTGCCCTTTTTCACATTCACCAGTTCCTTCTCCCGGGCTGCTGCCCCTTGCTGGCCCCCTTTTACACGCTTCCACTTCATCCGTCTGTTCTGGAACCAGACTTTTACCTTCACAGAAGAAAGACAGAACGGGAAAATAAAGATGGGATCACTGAAGGTAAAAATGAACTTTCTACCTGCAGCACAGCACTTGGGGATTGTATTTTTCTAATGTGCCTTTCTGTCTGGATGGTAAAGAGCTTAGCAAGCTTTCCCTGAAGATCAGGCAATTCAGTTTTGGATAGGATGTGAACACTGGGGATAATGACTGCAAGGGAGGAAAAGGGGTTACTCTAAGAAGACAGCTGGGCTATCTGCTACAAATAGTTCTGTAGGAACATCTCCAAGCCCTTTAGAAAACATTAAAAAGATCACATACTCTTGAAAAACGTATTAATGCCGTTTGTCAGGGAGACAAACAAAGGCAAAATGTTTCCCATCAAGGGACTGTGCAAAAGAACAAACATAACTGAGTAACAGAGAACTCTTCATCAGAGGGTAGTTACTCTGCAAAACAACGTGCCTGAAAAGTTGGCGTTGCTTTCTGCTTTGTTTCTGTAAGCTGGTGATGATTTTCAGGTGCATCACTTTAAAGGTGCTTTTTTTTTTAAACTTGCTGAAGTATCTGAAAGACTGTTTCTTACTATAAGAACTTAAGACTTCCCTGTCTATTTCACAAATATATTCAAGTTTTTGTGATTTTCAAATGTGATCAAATTTTTTTAGACAAATAAATACCCCCAAAGTAAGGAGGCGTGGAATTTATAAATTTGAGTCAAAATTATCAAATAATTTCAGATAAGAATGAAAGAGAAATTAATAACATTGAAGATTAAAAATGTATCTGTGTTTAAGTCACATTAAACCCCAAGATTTTACTCCAGCTGAAACTCATTTCCCCTCTTCCCCATCTCTGTATGGAAATATATGAGGGAAAAGTAAACCTAAATTATTTGCACTGCAAACCACAATATTTTTCAATAACCAAAAGAAAAGAAAAAAAAATACGTGCATAGCGGCTGTCAAATATATTAGACCAGATTAAAGGCTGATTTCAGATCAGCTTCAAGTACTGTCACTGAAAACAGTATGAATAGAATATTGTTCAGTTTTATTCATTTAGAGTTAATGTTGCTGAAAAATCTTGTGTGTGTGTGTGTGTGTGCAGCTCTTCAGATGAAGGTTCCACAGAAAAATAAACAATGCCTGCAACATTTAACTTGGGAAAAAAGCAAGAAAGCTTGCAATGCTGGTATATCCTCTGCTGTGTCTAGCAGAATGTGTTTCAGAGTTTTGAAAGAATCAGCAAACAACAGGCACAGCAGGACATATTGTACAACACGAGTAATAGAGCCACAAAAATGCTGTTTTGCTGAATCTGTCTTACACATCCAGGAAACCTCACAGTTTTTAACATTTACTATCACTTTGAATTTTACATTAAAGTTTTATTACAATTAAACTGATAGATAGCATCACTATCTTTGCAAATGGACATAGGAAGGAAGAGAGGTTATTTATTTTTTTAATACCCTATATTCCTGCTAAAGCCAAAGTGAGCTGTTAAAGCAAATCACTTGGGAACAAAGCAAAATGATTCCAGGTTAGTTAAGAGCCTTAAAGCACAGCACATCTTTTCCTCTAGTCAACTCATCAGAGCCAAAAAATCTAACTTGCAAAGTGAAATAAGTGTAAGAGGGAAGGTATTTATTACTGGCTGCTGTGATGTTGGAAATTACCATACTCAGGACTGGTATCAGAAGTGTCCATGGAAACATCATCTTCAAAAGTGTACAGCATTGGCAGCTTTCTGGGAGAAGTGATAACGTTGTTTTGTTTTTTGGTGGTTTTTCTTAAACAGTGAAATTTCCCTTGCAAATGGCACTGCTCTACTTGTGCCAGATAGTGCAGTAGATGGAGCCACAATCATAATCTAAACATCAAAAATAATACACTTTGGATTGGACCCATTATCACAGGATATTATCACACTTCTTATGAAGTAAGGGCCAAGAGAATTTTCTTCGATAAGAAGAAATTACATGATTGGAGTAATTGTTAAAAGGTCCAAGCAATTCTCTGGATTTTTTTACGTCCTTGAACATTTACAGAATAATTCACACCACCCCAAGCCTAGAACAGCGTAATAATGTATAGAAAACATGCTTTCAAGAAAAATGACAATGATATATTTGAAGTAAATTTTCAGTGCACAGCCTGGATGCAGGCTACTTTAACTTACTGGAACAGGAGGCATCGAGGCCACCTGGAGGAGGTCAGTTCATTTGTGGATACTTGAGAAACTGAAGCTAATGACTAGTCAGACACTGTCCTGGATGGGACAGGAGTGAGCAGGATGATTACTGCTTGGCTTGTGTTACAGGTACTAATTTCTGTTGTCTCACAGACAAAACTAATTCTCACATCTTCTGGGCTGACATTACTGTTTGCTATTGTAATTTAATACATTATGTTTTTCATTTTTTATGACAATACATTTTGGTTCTGCTTGTTATGATTCAGGCCACTTCACACAGAGTTGAGAGCAGACTGTCCCCTTGAGCATTAAACCCAAAAGACTGACACCAACTTCCAGGTAATGAGTAGCTGAATCCAGGCCAGGGAGTACTTCTTCAGTCAGATCACCAACCTTCAGATCAGCTCGTAAAATCACGCCTTAAAGTGCCTCCACCAGGGATTAGTAGAGGTCAGTATCTGCATGTTAGTTGATATAAATCGGTTAAGGGATGATGACTTCCCTTTTCAAGAATAAGCACAAGATACATTTGCATATTCCTCCAAGGATCCAGCATGCAACACTATGTCTTGCATTTGATCCATTGTATGGGAAACATGGCATTTGGGGAAAGTTGGGCTGAAATGACCCCAGCTAGCTTTGCATGCACTCTTTTGAGTGTAGAAGGGAGACAGTAACCCTGACAAACTTGTAGCAGGAGATAAACTTCTGAGGGACATATAGCCCTCCTATGAAGAGAAAATGGTAACAATGTTAAAAAGGAAAAAAATAGGCTTTTTTGGTTTTTTAGTTTATTAATTTAAATAAACTGCATCAGATTTACTTATAGAATGTAAAATAAACAACAGCCTTTTCAATATGCCAAAGATTATTCTTAAAAGCTAGAAATTTATAGTGAACTTTATCACTGAAAATATTGAGTTTATTTTGATGGCATTTGCTGTGTTATTGTACTGCAGGGCTCTTATATAAGGGAATACATCATACACATACAAAATATTTTTAATATATATTTCTTTATGTCCTCCTTTATAAAGTATTGAAGTCCACTTTTAATCTGATTCAAAGTATACTAATGTCAATGTGAGTTTTTTCATACAGCTCAATAGACTCTAAATGAAGACTTTAATGCTCATGTGCTAATAATATGAGACAGGTACTTCACTTGGCATTTCCTCTAGAGATCAAATTTAGATGTTGGAATTCTGAACTTCCTTTGGAGCTGAAGAGTCAGTTATAGAGGGTATAATTGTTACTGATATGTGATCCATCGATATTTTAGTAATGGAAAGGAAGTGAAGCAAGCCTTGTATGAAGTAATTCAGAGCATCAATTTATCTTGGTTCATGAAAAAACACGCTTTTTAAACACACAACTCCTTTAAATCTTTGGTCTTGCATAAAACATGAATGAAAACAAAACACCCTGAGAAACATAAAGGAGAGAGGACAAAGAAATAAGACAGAAAATGAAAGAAGCAGAATAGAATTAGAATGGAATGGAATGGAATGGAATGGAATGGAATGGAATGGAATAGAATAGAATAGAATAGAATAGAATAGAATAGAATAGAATAGAATAGATAGAGTGACAGAAAGTGACTGACTGAATGAAAGAAAATAAAGAAAAATTAAAATAAAAAAGAAAGAGAGAGAAAAAAATCCTTACTCAAGAGAACTTGGAATTTTTTTGAAATTTCCCCCAGTGGAAGAACCAGTAGTGGCATTGACAACTTTTGCAAAAAATTATATCCTTTAAAGAAGCTTAAAGATCTATTGTGACAAACTTAATAAGATTTACAAAGCTTTAATGTTATTTTTCAAGGCCAAGTTAGCTCTAACAGGGTCTTAGTGTGCTCACCACCTCCCAGAATCAGGTCCTGATTGCCTACTGTTCATTGAAATGCGCTCCCTCTTGTCCACCCTTTGACTAGCACAACTTGACTGTATGGAGCAAGCAGATGTATACACAGAAAACAAAGGAAGTGGCGGGAAATGAGCTGTATTAAAGATGATGGTAGCATTAACAGCTGTTTCTAAATGAGCCAGTCTATTGAGCACATCTGCTTACTGGCACGAAAGCCCTGTTTCTTTTCCCTTAGTCAACAAGTTGTTTAGCATCTGCATCTCCACATCTGATGATTAGACTGTTACTCAAGATACAAGTAAATTATTTCTCATCGCGCATCTCCTGATATGCGAGATAAATGTTTTTGCTGTGACCAATTTATTTTAAGGTCTGCTCTGTAGGAATCATAAGAGAGGAGTCTAAACAAGGAGGTTGACATTGTTAGTGTCTACATTGCCAAGATTATTACATACTTATGATATATAGGTCCTTAGTAGCCTTAAGGGCCACATGGTGTGCTGTGTTGCATGTGTATCTTTAATATAACTTCCTGATGTGGACATCAACAAATCCTTTTGATTAAAAATGTAAATACTTCCTAAACTTCTGATTTAATGCTCCTTCTTCAGCAGACCCTTTCAGTCATGTTAACTTTAAGAATAGTTGACTGAAAAATTAATGACTGAATTCAAACTACCTTAATTGCACTATCTGCTCCCTTTATTAAGAAAACATACTTTCTCTTTATAAAATCTATTTTCTGGAAATGAAGGATTCTTTTCTAAAATGAGGTTTTGTATTCCAGGTTTTAGTGGAATGGGTCCCAAACAAGATTAAAATTTGAGGCCTGATATCTAGAGAGCCTTAAAAATTAGGAACAAGAGCGCTGTGCCAGTTTTAACTATTCTTTTGCTTTAAGGGATCCATATTTCTAAGCAAGAGTCTTTGCAGTCAGTGGCCTAAACTCCATGTTTTAATATGCCTAAATGATATGTCATGAAGACCAAAGCATCAAGCCTTTAAAGCATTTTCTTGGTCAGCCGTTGTCCTTTTTCTTTTGCTTTTATTACTTTTAAATCTTTCCATTTACTTTCCTCTAATACAGACAAACATATGAATAACAAAAAATAACCCTGAGTTTTTGAAATTAGAAAAAAAATGAGGTCTACTTCTAAACTTTCTTTGGCCTTGAAAACAGTCCTGTTATTTTTAGATAGTGTATTTATGCTGCCAAGTTTTAAGGAAAGTCAAACTCCTGAACTTTACAGAAAAATCCCTGGTGTTATACAACTGAAGCTTACCTGTTTTGCATGTGTAGAGATAGTATTTTGATGATAGTTTATTCAGAAACTTATAGAAGTAAATAGAAATGTACAACCTACAAAAAATATGTGTTCATAGAATATGACTTGAAGGAATTCCATTTTTCTATTCCAAAGAAATTCTCATAAAAACCTCAAATATATTTTAGAGATTAAAACTAGTTTAAATAAATCTTAGGATTAAATGTCTTTTTAGTTATTATAAAATATTTCCAAAATCCTCCACTTGAATAAAATTGACTTATCTTTGGAAATTAATGAGTGGTACCAGAACCTTGTGATTAAAATTACTTGAGTCACCCGCTCACTTATTTAAAATGATCTGCTCCGTGTTACATTACAGAACTTTGCACTGAATGTGTACAAGTACTTTGCAGCAGCTGTTGAGAAAAAGAGGAGGTTTTGGCAGGTGCACAAAGGACAGCTGGAGCTTTTGGCACCCAGGAAGGTGTAGGAGTGAGTTCTGGTTTATCATTACATAAAAGTCAGTTGAGATTTTGGTACTGCTTAGGTGATACATTCTCCTTTCTACCTCCCACATTTGAACAAGGATGGAATAGACATTATATTTCAGAGGGCAGCAGTGATAGCAGTACTTCATTCCAGTTTCAGAAATCTTTGGGAGCACTCAGTTTACCTCCCTCTACTCCATCCAAAGAACAGTCACCTTCTCCACCAATGGTCTTCAAAACTGATTTAATGATCAAACGGCTAAACCTCCTGAATAAAAACCTCTCTAAAGCAGATTTTGCAGTTAACATACCTTAAACAGAAAGATGTACACTATTTCAGGTACCTTCCTCCTACTGACTTGTTTTACTTAATCTCAGGATGTATTTTTTGTAAAACTAGTCTTTTTTTTTTTTTTTTTTTTTTTGCTTAAAGTCAAAGAGAGGCCATCTGTGGGGCTGCTGCTAAAACTCCCTCTACCTTATACTCCTGTAGTACATCTTTTTAGAGCCTACTTTCATCCATTTCTTTACATATGTATAGTACCTAAAAGGGGCTTACAAAGATGGAGAGGGACTTTTGATAAGGGCATATAGTGGTAGGACAACAGGGAATGGCTTTAAGATGAAGGAAGGTAGGTTTAGATTACATATTAGGAAGAAATTGTCTACTGTGGGGGTGAGGTTGCCCAGACAGGTTGTAAACTCTCCATCCCTGCAAGTCTTCAAGACTGGAATGGATGAAGATCTGAGCAACTTGTTCAGTGAAATCTTCCCTGCCCATGGCAGGGCAGTTGGAACTAGATGATCTTTAAGTACTCTAACCCAAACAATTCTATGATTCTATGTTTGTGTGATTACAAATCTACAAATTAAACAAATGGTAGAAAACTAATTTGTGGGGAAAATGATCTTTAGCTAAATTTTCCTCTTCTTTGTGTAGCCATTTAGCTCCCTGAATTACTCACATGTATTTTACTTCATGATAAAAAAACTGTAGTGTGCATCACTTTGCACAGATCAGCATTCTCAATGGCCTGCATTAAAAAAAATCTCCTTTATTCTACATATTCATTTTTAGCTCTCCAAAATCTTTGGTTCTCCACTGATTTCTTCTATTTCTTTAAGTGACTAGAAATGACAAATGTAAATGTCAAGTTTAGCACTCTCTTGCTAAACAGCTGGCAGAAGAAGCCGCAGCTTTCTCCAGTCTAAGAAAGCAGGGGTAGGTAATGGCAGTGCCTCACACACTTTGTAAAAGCAGCTGTATGAGCTGCTAATATTCCTGTCTATATCACATATGCTTCTTGGCACAGGCAGAGGTTTCTCCCCACCCAGTACCTCATGGGGTTTCTCTGCAGGTGTAGGGTCGATTCACAACTAACAGCTTGAAATTCTTGGATCTTTGCATATGAATTGCCTGTTTGAATTCAATCAATACTGCAAATTAAATATGCTGATTGAATTTTTGCTATGTGATTTTTTAAAACTAATTGTACAAATCTAAATTATGCACAAATTATAACTAAGTTTTCTATCTGCATTCTTTCCTGAGAAAGAGAGGTAGTGCAGTAAGTCTTACTGCAGACGTTTATATTGCTCAAGACAAATATCAAAGTTTTATTTTATTAAGAGTGTTACTTTAAATAAACAAAAAATCTAAAGGATTTTAAGCCACACAAACTCATTATTATAGTGTGGATAGAGTCTGCTTAACAAATGGAAGTGTGGAATGAGCAGCTGCCTTTCAAAAAAGATGTGACAGCATTACAGCCAGATATGGTCAAGCCTGTCCTATCAAAACTGTTTGATTTTGTTTGATTTTTGTTTGAAACTATTCAGCACCTAACTTCAGAAAACTAGCTTCCTAAAGTAGAAAAAGAGTTGTGCCATGTAAGGCATGAAGAGACATTTATACTTCCAGAGTCTGTGCAGAACAAACGATGATGGAGGAATATTGAACTCCCTGTTTTCTTGCCTGGGTGACCAAGTGAAGTTACTCTTACCTTACCAGTGAAGTCTAAAAAATGCAGTGATTAGCCTCCCTGGACCTTTGTAATGCTGAGAAGTATTTTAATCAAGTCATGTGTGATGAAGCTTTGAGATAACCAGGTCTGGAAAAAAATTTTCTAATGGTAAACTTCATGTAGTATTTGTATAGTCTTAACAATGCAGTGCTACAATGTGAGTTATGGTACTATACCAAAGTACAATTTACATAATAGTGCTGCTTGCTTCCATTTCTGGCAGAAAAAGGCATCACAAAGCTTCTTTCTTTGTGACTCATTCCATGTTGGTACCATATGCATGGAAGTCAAACACTTGATACAAAAGCATTCTTCCCTTGGACAAAATTTTGTCCTTTGCCTATGCAAAATCAATGGCTTTAGGCCTTTTAAAAATGATTGTTAGCTTCTAGGCAGATATTGGAAATTAAAGTTGAGAAGAAATAAACCTCTCGTTGCCATCAGCAGAATTTAATCTGACTAGGTGGGATTTTCCGTTTATGTTGGCAAACTGAAGCATCACATATTTGGAGTGTTTATTCCGGTAACCTTAGCTAGCCTGAAGAACTGCCACATTACTCTTTTGATTAGCTCCATGCAAAAAGATCTTGCGAGAGGAAAGATCTCCTACTCTTTCTATATTTGGCAAGATCTACTCCATAAAAATGTCCATTTTGCCACTCCTCCGATACCCCACTGCAGCTGCTTCCTCCCCTCATCCCACAGTGAGATATTAAAAAGTCTGCACGGAACCTTCTCCAAGTTTATCTGGAGGTACAAAAAAGCCAAGAATGCGCTTGTCAAGGTTACAAATATCTAGGGAGCTCAGATAGTTTTTAGTCTAACTAGATCTTCAAAATATAATAGAGGCTTGCCAGCTGAAAATTATTAAGTGCTGCCTGATCTGGGATTGTGAGTGCACTCTATAGGAGAGGGAGCAAGAATTATATGTACCTATATTTCTGGATACTTACAATACCATAATAGAGCCATCCTACCACCAGATGTGCTTATAATGCTCTCAAAGTGCACTCTTAATATCTAGGCAATTGAGGCACTTATTTCATTTCATCCTCCTGTCTTGTAACTCAGGTTTCCTTTTTAAGGAATGAGAGGATTACTTCCTTCTCCTGAGCCATATGTTGTTAGGGACTTTTTTTCATTATTCTTTTTTGTGAAATGGCCTTCCATGAGTAGCTTATGTTTGAACTGATCTTGTAAATTATTTCAAAAGTCAAATGAAGCCTTACTTTGATGACTGCAGAAAGCTTTAATACCCTTATATAGCTTTCTAAATATGGTTAGACATATGTTTTTTCTACAGCTTGTTTAAATGCCAGAAAGGTAATTACGAAGTGTTAGTTGGTCAGTACCTCTTTTAATCTGTGACGTATGGTAGAAATTATCACTATAGTCAAGAGGAAGATAGAGATTTTTTAAGATAATGGGCTCCATGATTTACCTCACATCTTGGGAAATAACTGAAAGTTGTAGCTTTAGGATGACCCAATAATACTTTCCTCAGATTATTTTGTTGCTCTTCTGTCTCTGAATAGTACGTTTGTCATTTTTTTTTTAAATCTTTATGAAAAAATAATGCTTAAGAAATAATTCCATGATGGGTTAGATCTGCTCTCAAACCTATTTTCCAAGCAGATACCTTAGCTGTTCACCCAATAGCCACCACTATTTTTTTGCTGTGGTACTATCTCAAGCAAGTTTCAATTCTCTGTATGCAAATTCAGTGTTTCATGAGAGATCAAGAAATCTCCCAACACCAAGAGGCCTACAGCAACTGATGAGATCAAGGCTATCACTTGTGTGTTCACTTATTTCAAACAAAGGAATTACTACTACTTTCAAACAAAGGAATTATCAGCTATTGCATTTTCTGCAATGCAGCTTTGGGGGAAAATACTAAAGAGAAAGAGAAATGGTTCCGCAAACAGCAATTTTCTAAAAATGCTACCTCACAGGAAGGGGGTGGAGGGTGTGGTAGATAATTTCATCAATATATTTTAGATAATTTTTGTACTGTTTAAGCTAGATATCAAATATGACCTCTTTTGTAGGGACAGAAGTAGTTTAAAAAGAAGTAATAACACTAGTAAGAATGAAAATAAGTGCTGTTATCTCATTCAAGGGTAATGATTCATTTTGGTAATGATGGAAAGACAGGTCCTGAAGGAGAGTTCCCTCTCTTTACAGGAGAGAAAAGAAATATTAATGTCACACCACGCTCACCCTGAAGTACATTTTTAAGTCGCTGGAGGAATACTGATGTAAAACAAGTATGCAAGAAGAGCCAAGTCTTTTGAGTTATGGCATTCAGCTTCTGAAGTCTGCCATATACCATGGAAACCCGTACCAAGATCCATGTCCTTTACACCATTTTTCGATCAAAGCAATATATTTGGGTTAAAAGAGACATTTTTACTTTACAACATTACTTGGCTTAGTATGATTCAGAAACTGCTGAAAAATATCTCCAGAATTTCCCCTCAGGTGTTTTTTTTGGTTTTGTTTTTGTTTTTGTGTTTTGTTTTTTTTTTTTTTAAATTTTTTATTAACAATACAGGTTTTATGCTTTTTTTGTTTCTTCTTCTCCTTTTCTCAGACTATTTTACTATGGGAAGATACAGAACTGGATTCTATCAAACTAAAAATATTAATGCTTTCCTTTTCTAAGGTGGTGTTAAACAGGAAGGAAGGAAGGAAGGAAGGAAGGAAGGAAGGAAGGAAGGAAGGAAGGAAGGGAGGAAGGAAGGAAGGAGGGGAGTTATCTCTAGGAGCTCAGTTGTCACTCTGTGATAATCTGGGGAAGCAGAGAAGGATTAGATTGCATAACTAATGAAAATTCTATAGAAATTATCACAATAATCAGCAGAATTCTTAAAACTGGTGCTTTGTGACAGCTGGAGAACAGCAAGTAATGCCATGACTTAAATAAATTCTCTGTGCTTATGTAGCTGGGCTGCCTTTTCCTCTCCAGAAACAGTATTTCATATTTATCTGTCCCTTTTCAGTATCCTAAATGCTTTTAGATAAACTATTTTCTTCAGGATAGTGACATCTCTCTTCATTTATTTGTACTACTCAACATGATCTTTGAAAAAAAGAATATAGAATTTATTAGGGAGAACACTTAAATTTTAGGCCAAATTCACCATTATTAAATATAGGGGTATATCCAGCTGACTAATTCATGTCAAATTGTCCAGCAGATATTTTTTAAAATTTATTTATCATTGTTCAGTTTCATGCTGACTCTACCTTTGTCACCTAGACAAGAATTCATTCCTTCTCCCCTTAGCTGTCAAAATCAGGTGTGATTCTAAATAGAATATGCAGTGGAAATGAAAAAGGCAAAATTTTATCCATCGTTTGATACAAAACAATGTGCTTCATAAATGTAACTACTGTACTTAAGTAACTGAAAATGAAACCTGGCAATGTGGTCAAGTCAAACAAGAAATTGCTCTGTTTTTCTTGAAAAGCTCGAAGGCACAGCTATTTTCTAGAAACTTTCCAGGCAAAAAGCTGTTGCATTTGCTTCTGTGAGTAGAAGTTCATTTTTTTAAGAAAAGGCTGGATTTTTGCTTGATTTGATATATGTACCTATGGCAGGTGTTCATGAAATTCAAGTAAATTGCAAATCTTCTTATATGTAGACTTCACAAATCAATTTGTTACCTATTTACTCTTACTGATTGCGTCTAAAGCAATCCCTCAATCTCATACTGATTCCTGAAATAAGAATGACTATCAGTGGGCAAAAATCTTTCCATTTTAATATTAAAACTGTAAGAAATATTTCATAGAATTTTGTGTACTTGAGGCCAGTATTCTAAACTTCACTAAAACATATTTTTAAAATGCGTACATTGATGTAATTATTATTTGAAATGTGATTTCACTACCTATTTAGTGTGTAGAGATGAGATCCTGAAATATTTTAATACATATGTAACATGGATATTTCCATTAGAAATCAATGTGACAACATGCATGATGAAACTTAAGCACATGCAGAAGTGTTTCCTGGACCAGGGTTTGGCGGGCAGGAAACCAATAACAGTGATAAGGAATTCCATCATCTTTGCTTTCACAAAGCAGGGTAAGATAAAGGGGTTTAAAATGCCTGTATCCCAGTTTTGCTGGCGTTCCTATTTTTGCTGCCATCTGGAAACAGGATGTTCAGAAACTCTGCATTAATGGCCATTGCATATACTTAATAGACTGAACCAAGATGCTTGTATTTGTTGCATGTAGGCAAACCAACTACTTGTGCATACAGTGTTCGGGACCTACCCCCTCTTCAATGACATCAGTGTGGACAGATTAGAAAAGACATGCACCCATCTAACAGATCTATTACTCGTGCTTTTATCTTCCATCTCTGCCTAATAGATGAAATTAATCTGTAAGTGGTACATATAAAAGTATAAATTACTTTCACAGCAGAGAGATAATAAATGTATATAATTTTGCTAAAAACATTCAACCTGCTATATCAACATAAATATTAGCATTATAAACAGGAGCTTTACTGTGAGGAACTACTAAGCACTGGTATGTATTGGGCAGGCATTTAAAGTCCATTATTTTTCATCAGTACCTGTCTTTCGGTGAGGTCAAGGTTTACTGCTATCTCATATCGTCTCAGCCTGGTCAAATAGTTATGATGAGCAAATTCTGCTTCTAGCTCTCTGATTTGCTCCTTGGTGAATGCTGTCCTTTCCTTCCTGGGTTTACTGTTGACCTCTGTCTTGTAGTTTCCTTCTTGGGAATCTGAAAAAAAAAAAAAAAAAAAAAAGGTATAAAAATGGATGTAATACCAAGCGTACAGCAAAATAGAAAACAAGCCCAAAGAAAACAGTAAGCTAAAGTTACATTTTTCAAACTTTCTTCTTTCTGAAACACACCCTTGCTTTCATTCCTGTGGATCATTTGCTGAAAATCAGGAAAGCAGAAGTAATTCTGGCAGACTTGAGCTGCTGCTTCCATTCACACACATCAAACTTTAGCTTAAAACCTTGCAGTGTTTCATTTTCCAACAATTCTCTGAAGAATTCCTTCCCACTGTTGGAAACTCTCAGTGCATCCAACCAGTACAGGATATGTATCATTTGATTACTGTACAATGAGTAATACTTCAAGAATCTCTCCTATCATTTCACTAATACCTTAAGCCAAAGCTGTTTTACAACAGACACTTTAAGGTTTAGTCCAGTTACACTTTCAGGGAAAGCTAACAGACAAAGCATAGGAAATTGAACACATGTCGAGAAGAAGTTGGTGAGCATGTCCCATGGGATCTTCTCCTATGATGCAGGTAGGGACTTTTTGACACAGCTAGTATCAGTACAGAAAATTTGCTACCACTGAAGCTCATTACCTAAGGAATACTTTGGCCACAATCAGAGGAGCTTTGCGGAAAGTTTCATTATCATCCTCATAATTCCTTTTACTATCCTTTTACTAATACAGGTATATTTGGTCCTGACCCAAATTACGAAACTCTGTAGCTCAGTGACAGTCATTCTATTGCTGTCAGTGAAGTCAGTTTAAATAAATGAATGTTCAAACTAAAAGAAAACAAATAAAGAGGCAGTGGAAAGAAAAAAGAAGGAAAGAAGAATAAAAAAAAGACCAGACATTTGTAAGTTTGGGTATGGTACAACACCTATAAATCCAAAATTAGCAGTACTGTACAATCACTATGAGTATCATTAGTCAAATTCTGGCCCCACAAACCATCTTAAAAATGTCACAGATTAATTCACACTTCAGCTGCTTATTTAAAATAGAAACATGCATCAACATCCAAAAATCACTCCCTGGGACTCTGTGTCAGATGAATCATCAGCATGTCTGAGCCTGTCCAACTGGCCAGTGAGTCTGGTTTCAAATCTACATTTTATAAAGGTATAAGCATGTTTTCACTTTTTGTCACTCTGTTACTTGGAAGGGAACTTTGGGGTTTTTTGAGTTTGGTTTTTTTTGGAGTTTTTTTTTTTTTGTTTTTTGTTTTTTTTTTTTTTTTTTTTGTTTTTTTGGTTTTTTTTTTTTTATGAGAACTGTTGATGCTTGACTCAATGCTATAGTCATTAATTTGAAGTATTTTTAAGCTAATGGCTGCATATCACCAAACCTCTACTTTTGCTGACATGACACACAGAACTTTGCTTCAAATGTGTGTAGTGCTGGCTATGTGACTGAGGGTATCCACCAAAGTTGTTGAGTGGATTCGGGAGTTGTTCAGCCACAAGTGGAGTAGGAATTTCCTAGGGTAGGACCACATTAGATGGCAGGCCCACTGACAATAGTGTGGGGCCAAGGACCTTTTCCAAACTCAACATAGAAAACTTGGTATTTCAAAACCACCTTACACCTAGAAATTCACATTTCTTCCTTCATACTAGTATGCAAACTAAAATCACTGTAACTTCTCTCCAAGTTTTTCTGTTTCAGGAAAATGTGCATTTTTTTTTACTTTAAATTTCCTTGTCTGCCATCCCATTATAATGTCCAAATACTAGTAGGTCACCTGAATTTAAATACTTAAACCCCTATATCCCCATTCCATTGAATCACTGAAGAGAGATACCTAAATCATTATTCCTGCCATTTTGGCTTACCATTCTTATATTGCCAGGTATGTTTCATACAGCTTTGAAAGCAGATCAGTGTGCACTGCAGTATGACACAGAAAAGACTTTAATGCCAGTAATTTCTAAAGCCTTCTTGTAACCATCCTGGTCATCCTGTGCCTGCGTGAGGCCGTGAGCCAAGAAGTCTTCCCATGTCAGTGCTTGCTGTAAGAAAGATCCATGTCTTACTGCTTTCCAGACTAGAGGCTGTGTCCTTAAATAAAAGCAATGTATACAGGGCACTGATAATGTATAGGACACTGATACCATATTGAAAATTAAATACTAGAAATGAAGACATAAGTCTGGATACACAACAGAAAGAGGGGTCGTGGCTATAAAACCTTGGTTGCTACTTCTATTGTAAATATTTGAAGGGAAAAACTTCAGGAGTACCCATCCAAGCATCTCTCAGGAAGATACTGATCTCTGTAAGTGACTGAAACTTATAACATGACCAATTTTTGCAAGCATACGGTTCCATGAGGAAAACAGTTTTGCTGTACAGCAGCAAATGGTTTTTCATAACATGCAGAGCCAATGGTTCTTAGGATACTGAGGGAAGGGGAGGAATACTGGGATAGGTAAAGGGAAATATAGCTGCATGAGTAGCATATGTCCATCATCTTTGCCAACAGATAGAATTCAGCACTGATATCAATGTTAGCCCACACAGATCCTGTGCAAATATAAACATTCTTGGACTGTTGGTTATTTAGACATTCCTTCCATTGCTGGATACTACCTTTAATTCAGTGCTCGTTTCTAAATGCCTGACAGCCATAGATTCAGCAGCAAGATTCCATCAGCAGACTGATACAGTGGAAAAATGGCAGAGTTTTATTTGTTTTTGACAATAACCATTGGATTTGTAATAGTTGAATACACTAAAAACCACAGTGGTATATCCAAATACTGCTGAAAGCAGAAGTTGGAGAGGTACACAGAAACCTGGGACAGGTACAGAAAGCTAACTCCCTCTCAATGCTGAGGTTGATGCAACAGAGCAACTGGAATCCCAGGAAATCTGTTCCAACAAAAATAGGGACAGCAAGTCAATGGAATTTTGCTTAATGCATTCAAGATATGGAAAGAATATCTAAAAAGAGGCTTAAATGAATACTAGTTAGGTGACCGTGAGTCTCTTGCTGTCATCTGACCTGCTCTCTGCAGTGTTGCTGTTGTTCATGTACAGGTTGCCTTTTCTGTCCTATTCATGCCATACTGCTTCGAATTTTACTTTTCAATTTTGGGGTTGTTCTAACTTCCAAGGAGAAAGAATGTAGGTTTACTAATCAGTTGGGGTTTTTTTAACAGTCTCTATAAAGCCAAGATTGGGAACTCCCATCTCTTTCTGACCTTCAGGACTCTGTTCATATCACCTGACTAGCTTCTCTTTGGTGGAAAATGGGTGGGAGACTTGGAAGAGATTCTTGGCAGAACTCACATCAGCCTACATCTGTTTTGCAGCTGTTGCAACTAAGGCAAGAAAAAGGTCCCAAGAACCTTAGTTTTCTTCTACCGGCTACATCTTATGCCAAGTGGTAGGTGTAGAGGCAGAGAACAAAGCCTAGGGGGAACTCAGTTAGACTACTTGCCTCTCAAAAGGCACACATAAAATACATACAGATGGTACAAACCACTTGATGAAAAATACAGTAATCTATATTGTCTGTCTTCTGCCTCCTGGTAGACAAATTCTGGCACACTTTCAGAAGATGTAGCCTACATGCAGGTATTTGTACCTTATCAGTCTCTCTTTTGGAAAGCTTTGTTCTTTGGATGTCAAGCAATGTAGGCAGTTAAACACTGCTTTGAGGGATGCAGGTCATGCCTTTTCTTAGAACTAGTGTTTTTATCACTTTTCAAAAACTCCAGGCAGCATCTTTAATATCTCCTGTTAGACAAAGATGCTTGCTGGTAACTGATGTAAGAAGGTTCCATTTGGAGAGACATGCAGAGTTATAAATGGTTGTTCCACAAATCTTTGAGGACTTAGATTTTTGCCAAGTTTAAAAACAACCCAAGATTTATTAAAAAAAAAAAAAAATTCCTAATCACACTATCCCCCCCCTCAAAAGTTACTTCTGCTTTATTTTAAGGAAAGGTTTGTTCTTAATCCCAACATTTCTATTATCCCACCAGAGTTCCTATTTTCTTCTCTCTATATCAAGAGCTGAAGCATGCCAAGCAAACACAGGATCAAACTTCTATGTGTAGAATATGAACAGTGATAATTTTGATGTTTGACTTCTGATAAATGCCTAGGGGGAAAAAATGGAAAAAAAGAAAAGAAAAAAGAAAAAAGAAAAAAGAAAAAAGAAAAAAGAAAAAAGAAAAAAGAAAAAAGAAAAAAGAAAAAAGAAAAAAGAAAAAAAAAGAAAGACTAATCACATACCATTGAAAGAGACTGGTGGGGATGTCTATGGTACAAAGTTTTGCTAGTAACCAGGTAGGGACAGAATCAAAGGTAAAATGTGCAAGAAGCACCTATTTTTTTTCTTGGATTAGTTCAACAGATGACATACTTTAGTTTTTTAGAAATGAACGTACAGTTAATACCAGTAATGTAAATCCCCAGACAAAAATTTTCATAGACCAATCAAATTGCTAATGTTCTATCAGTAGTTACAGGAGGATTTCAGATCACGACATCCACACTGAGAATGAGTAGTGGCAATAACCACTAAGGATTTATGACAAAAAGGGCATAAGAATTTCACCTTTATTGTTCAATATTCAGGTTTTCAACTTTCACTAGCAGTTTCCAACGCTTACCCTTCAAAAGCCCCTAGCATCAGCAAACTATTTCAAAATCTATTTCGCTGTTAATTTATAGTGAAGCTGGATAAATTAAATGTTTTAATTGCGTATCTTCCTATAAATGGTGAACAAGTGTTTTCAGAAAACAATTACTACACAGGTATCTACTTAAAAATAAAGCAATCTATGCAAAATAATGAGCAAAAATCTTGCTACTTCTGAGTAATGTTGCATGCAAGAATATTTCTTTCAAACACAAATATTTGACATTTGTTTAAATAACTAATAACTAATAACAACTAAAGCTTCTAGGAATCAATAGAACACAATAATGATATGTGATTCAATTCAAAATGCATGCTTACTTGTCTTTTTTCTTTTGAGATATAAGCAATATGAACTAAGGGAAAAGTAGCAAGGAGATGGTGCAAAGGTCTCCATATGGTTCCTATATTTTTGCCAGAAACTACATGTGAGAGCAAGATTTACCCAGAAATAGTTGCTTTCAGACATTTTTGACATTTAATACAGAATATTGTGAAGTTTTTATATTACTTTTTTTTTCTAAATTTTCAATTCAAAGTTGCTCAGAATTAATAGGAAAACTTATCCTTTATCCAAAATACTATTCTTTGCTTTGCAGGATCATAAGTTAAATACTTACTCCTTACTTTTGTGTATAATCTTTGTACAAAAAGAAAAAAAAAAAAGTCTACATATCTATGTTTACTTCGATGCACCTTCTCCTATTTGCACCAAATATTGCAGACTTTATTAATCTATTTTTGTTTCATGATTTTACTTCTCTTCACAGTCATTTAAATAATGTTCTTAAAAGACTTTGCCTAGTGAAAAAGTATAATTCCAAAACACTGAACACCTTCAGCCTGAATGCCTCTTTTGAGAATGTCATTAAAAGTCCTTCTGGAGCTGCAATTCACCAGAACATCATCATTTCCATAATTCACAACTCTGCCTGTGCAAGTGGGCAAAACTGCACAGTAGCACAAGTACGATGTCAAAACTATATGAGTCTTCTTTTCAGTCTAATGAAAGCAAACTTTTGTTTGCTTATTGAGTTAATGCTTCCTAGCAGTCTGTGACAATTACCAATTTAAAACAGCCTTGTATCCGCACCCAAAAATAACACTGACCTGGCACAACAAAACCTGTGGGTATTCTGAAACACACTGTATACTGTCCTAAACCATTACCTAGCTGTTGCTGACATCATTTTGTTATCATTGCCTGCTGAAAGTAAAAGCCTAGGAATTATGCTGCAACATTAGAAACATTGATCCATAACACTGTAGCAGCTAATGCTGCAGGTTCTTGAAGGTACCTCTGCTTAAAAGGACATTCCTCTACCTTCTATGTACAGGTTACTGCTTCTTCAAACCATGCAGATATGGAAGACAACGTATGTATTCTCTCATATGAGTAATTCATTACCCTAGTTAGTTACTCATTACCCTAGTGAGTAGATCTTCATGTGGAAGACACTACTCTCTGTCCAAAGTGTGTGTATAATCACAGCTTATTATAGGAAAGGAGACACAGGATTTCTCTGAAAATAACTTTGCAGGCTGCATTTTGATGCAACATTTTATCCACTGGGATTGACAATTCCTGTTTTCAGATACATTCTGCAGATACATAATACATATGCTAGATTTTTGCCTTTTTACCAAGTGAGTTTTATAGCTTGCTTTCATGTAGAGGAGATTCATTAAATGATGAGACATGCCGGGACCATCTCCCCAATGACTAGGAGTGAATCTTCCAGAGTAAAAGCTAACCTATAAAATTAAACCAAAAGATTTTCCATACGGAAGTCTCACAGAACAAAGATTGACAGGTGAAGAAAACTTCACAAGTTGAGAGAAATCATACAAATACAAGTTTTTATGATTTCTCTTTTTTTTTAGTCTCATCTCCTAGACATCTCCCACAGAGGCTCTTTCCAACCAAGAGGAAGAGAATTAAAGTGAAAAGCAACCAAACCCACCCCAAACACTGTGCATACCTCGATCGTCGTTCTCATCATTCTGATGAAAGTTCTTCCCTGGAGAGGAGCTGTATCAGAACTCCAAGGAGGCATTAAAATATTTCTTTTGGCACTACATTATTGTATAAAAATACTTGGGAAAATAGATCTTCTCTGCTCAGATGGTATTTGAAAGATCTAAAACACTAGAAACTGTAGGGAATGGTTGCTTGAGAAAAGAATGAAAGACACAGAACTTACTTAGATAATCTCCTCTCTACAAGTCTTATCTCTCTAAAATGGTAGGCTGTAGTTTTTCACTTTAGCTTTTCAAATCAGAGGCTTTTGTCCTGCCGAAAATACTAAGCAGTGTCCTGGGACTCAGGTTTAACAAAAAGCCGTATATAACTCACATCTTAAAAAAAAAAAGAAAAAAAAAAAAAGAAAAAAAAATCTGAAATACTTAAGTGATAAAAAATTCACTATGGATCATTTAATCCTTTGGCCAGTAAGCTTTTTGAGAAAATGCTTTCTCTCAAGTATGTATAGATTTGCCTCTTCATGAAAAATATAGTTGTGGTTGCTCCACTATATATGACATAAATGCTATACATTGTTAAGCTATTATCAGCAAAAATTGAGATGTGTGTAAGGAATGGAAAAAAATGCTGCAGTGACTTGCTTCTAAGAAAGTTACCAGTAATATACCAAAATATACCAGTATGCTTCCTGCATGTGCTACCTTGAAATTAAACACCATGAAAATAGATACATTATTTTTTTTTCTGTAAAGCCAGACTGCCACTGTTAATGTATTAGAACCCAAATCACAGCAGGATGGGAACATGTTAAGTGATGCATTTTACAAACCCTTTTTTATATATTAACTTTTTTATATAAATGGACATTAGTTTTATGTACTTTCACACTGGCATTAAAAGTCCTTTATACTTAAGGAGCAGTACATTACAATGCAAAACTAGCCTTGTTTGCTTCCCAAATGGGAGTCAGAACTTGATAATAATTCTATTGCTTGGAAAGTGCAGACCTTGTGGATACTATTCTTTTAATCAGTGAGAAAAACTTTTTTAATGTGGTTATTTAGTTACTCCATGGAAAGATGTCAATTATTTAATTTTCCGCTACCACTATAATAAATCTGCATTGCGAAATTCCAAATATATTTCTAATAAACAATTGTGTTTTACCTATAACCAAATAGACTTCAATTTTTTTTACACATTATACACATTATCCATAGTTTGCAGAAATCAAGGTGTAATTTGATTACAGACTTCACCAGGTGTTAAGCCTAGAGCTCTTTGTCCCATAGTTCATGTGCTAGAGACAGGCAGTGCTAATGCCTCCACTCCTTCCTCACACACAAGACCTTACATTAGAAAAAAGTAAAAGCCAGAATCTATAGTACTTCTCGTAGATCTTGCAACAGACCACATGGCTGTACCTTCACTAGAGGAAATGGCCTAGAAAAGAGTTTGCCATCTGGGCTAGTTTCTTAGGATAGACCAAGTTCTTCCCCAACTTACAGTGAGCAAAGTGGAGAAGCTTAAGAATTTCAGTGGAATCTCCTCTCAGCCACAAGGGTATCACACCTGATTTTGCTCCCATTATAAGTACCCATTTACTTTGTGTAGGATCATGAGAAATCTTGAGTTGAATAAAGAAGAGTATTTTCTTAGGTTCCTTCCCATATATTTTTTCAAAATATGCAGGCAGATCTTACAGTCAAAATTATGCTGACTTCTACATTTGCTTTAAAAAAAAATGTTTATTGCAATTGCATAACCTCTCATCTTAACAAAAAAATAAATACCTTTCTCATAAGCCGAAGAATCAAGGATTTTAGTTTTCCATACTTAGCAATAAAAGTTGAAACACTTTACAGCAGTTTAATACAGTTTCTTGAGGGCTCCATATTGCCTAACTCACTCATCATTTCAAAGCTTCAGGATACAGTTACACAAAGGAAAATATAAATGGGTACCAACAATTCCACTTTAACTCTTTCTAAGAATTATTTTGCTGCTACAGGAAACAGGAAGCCATTTCACAGTGGTATTTTTAATGTAATTCTTCCACATGTGTTACACTACCTATTTTTTTTTCCCCATTCATCACGAAACAGATTTATTTGGGACCCCTTAGTGATGTAGTGAAAATTTTATATATGTTGAACATATGACAGAAAAAAAGCAGTGTCTGGAGCAAATCTAACATTGAATACTTCTGTTTAATCCTATGTTAGTGTGCCCTTTCTTCATTTTTTTTTAAAATTCAGTCTGCTTGAAATGTTTTTACTCCTTCTTAAACCTGTCCTTTTTAAACACCCATGACTGGCCTCTGAAGTGTATGTAGCACCTTGCAGAGCTGCAGGATCACAAATCACCTTCCATTTCACAGTCTTGATGAGTGTCACAACCCCCCCAAGCAATTCCATGTGGTCATTCTCTGCCTTAGTGGCTGTCCCTATTGGACATGGCTCAGCTAGTGTGGCATTACAGCTTTCAGCATGAGGCAAAAATGTAATCTCTGTCTGGGTCTTTAAGAAATATAGATTTCTGTGCAAATGTATTTGCCTGCATATGTTTTAGTGACATATTTTGTAAATCTTATTATCCCTCAGAAAGCATTAAAATGAAGCAAACAGGCCCAGCTGTGCTCAGGCCTACCTGAGCAGATATCCAGACTTTTTTTCAGAACAGAAAAAAACACACATATGCAGCCTCATACCCAACAGGGTTGCTTTTTCTGGGTGTCTTCTATCATTTCATTCACAGTTTACTTTAAAACATTTGCTGAAGTGTAACAGTAACTATAAAACTGGAAAACCAGTGAAAAGTACTTTCCCACATAAAATTAAATTGAATTACCTGTCATTCAGGGAAAACCAGAATAAAAAAGGGTTGTAAAATAAAATTTTTCAGATGTTTTAACTATTTATATCATTGGCTTTTCAACTATGAAAGTTTCATTTTTCACTTAAAACTATTACTGTCTGTTAATATGAGATAGAAACCCCTCCTAATGACTGCTTTGGAATATCAGCTGGTTCTGAACATCAGTTGACTTACCCTAATAGTTCCCCTATTTCACCCATGCCACATTTTCCTTCCCTTTTTTTCTTGAATAATTATTGTGAACGGCAGCATCCTTTAAAAACACCCAAAGAATTTGTCATGTTCAATGCCAACACAATTTAATTTTCAACCTGTAGTACAATTGTTAAGGATGGAAAAATGCTCATATAATTAAACTGAAAACCCAAAATACTTCTCTAAATAGTATATTGGGTGAAGGAAATAAATCTGTAAAAGAAATAAAGTCTAGCAAAAAATGCAAGTTTGAATTTTCTTCTAGATATATTTTACTATATATTTTACTATATATTTTAAAGTCTGGGAGGGCTTTGATGACTAATTTTTCTTGATTGCTAACAATCAACATACATAGTTAAAGCCTGTCATTCATAAATGAAAGCTTTGGCAGAGTGCAATTAAAAAACCCTTTAACTTTCACGTGAGCATAAAGATGTAGCATAATTTTTGGAGGCCTTCCTATATTTTAAGGTTAATGTGCAAGAAAATACTGTGTATACAAAAAGGCAAGTCACTTCAAGTATGGGTTCAAGTACAGCTTTTGAGATGGCAAACTTTTATGTGATACTTGTACTTTTCCCTTTTACATGATATAGTGAGACTACAGTTACAGTAACTGAAAATTATAAACCTTCTTTTAATTTCAAAAATGGACTGCTACTTCCAAAAGAGTTGATATTCCCTACAAAGTCTTAATTTTTTATTTAGAATAGTAAAATATAGTAACAAGGGACTGATTGTGTAAACATGTCAGTGTGTACATAAAGTTCTGGTCTCAAGTGAGCCCATTGAGAAGAAATCAACTAAAAAAAAAACAAAAAACAAACCCACAACCCAAATGCATCCAATAATTAAACCCTGTGTCCACAGTATTTTAGTCAAATTAAAAAGTCATTTTTTCTCCAGCTTTATTTCTAACTCCTTGTCACAGTAATGCAAAGTCTTTCTGTGATCATTAAACTAATACAAAAGTAGAAACTTTTAAAACTTTTGTTTTCTCCAATCAGGGAGACCATTTGGCAAACAAATGTTAAATAATAGTGCCTGACTCTTCCATCACTCGCCTCCCACAGCTTGCTGCCTACAAGCTGGAGAATAAAGGCCTTCCTGGTAAAGTACTCTGCTAATGAAATATTCTGACAGTGCATGTCAAAGCCTAGTAAATCCTATATATTTTTTACACTCCTAGACAGTATTTGTTTTATTCTTTTTAGAAAAAGCTCATTTTAAATATCTACCTCTATAGGGACAAGAAAATTAAAAAACATTCATAAATACTGAAGATAAAAGTTAGATAGGTATAACTTTTTTTCTTCATCCTTGAAGTTGTAACACCAAATACAAATTAAGAGGTTATTTAATAGTACAATTAAAACATTTCATATCAGTACCCACATTCTCTAATGTGATCTCTAATGTGATACCTCCAGTAACAATTGGCAGCTGGAGGTAACACATTGTCCTCCCTTTTGACTTTGGCAAGTGCTGAACTACATCTTCCTAGGAAATTAAAATTAGTGTTACATTTCTTTGCTCTTCTTCCATCCATATAATATAAGTCTGTATATCTGCAGTAAGAGTAGACACAATACTTGAGATTATCAGATCCTAGAAAGGGGAAAAATGTCAATAAAAATATTAGCATACCTCCTTGAAGGATATAGGAGTACACTCTAAAAAGCAGAGGCTCGAAGCAACAATGAAATCCCAGTATGCATATTGGTAACCAGCAATTCCATGGCTGGACTCCATGCAACAGTAATGCACGCTGCACTTGCCCATGCTAATGGGGTGAGAACGGCAGGTAGATAAATCTGCCTCTAAACCTCAAAAAATGCCTCCTGAACTCTTGTTTGGCAGCTTTGAAAAAGAGATGTAGCAGCTTTCAAATTCAAGAAGAATCTACAGAAGTGGAATAAAGACCTGAAGCTTCCAAAAAAATTAAGTTATAGCAGTTGCGCACAAGCCCTGGGGCATTAACTCCTTTCAATATTAAACTTTATTTCATCTACTTTTAAATTTCTCAGTCACTGAAATTCCACCCAATTGAATAAAATTATTAGATATGATACCATTTTTATCAATGGTGTCATATTTTAAAATTGCACATCTTTGAAGGACCATTTCCAATCTTTTTTTACACATTGATAACCACCCTGCGCATGGTCTCTTGCTTTTCCTGCTCAGGTTCCGGAGGCGAAGGGGACATCTACGAACAAGGGACTGTTTGCTTCTCATAACCACCCCTTCAATATACTGGCTGATAGTTTCTGTTGCAAAACAAAACCTGAACCATCTGATCTCAACTGTCTGTTGCATGACAAAGTGTCAAGAGGCAGCTGTAAAGTACTGAACAACTTAATTCCCTCCCTTACCCACTGTTCTGCTTAGGGCTCCTTAGCAGCACAGCACATTTAGGATTCATGTGCTTGCTGCCTGGCTAATTAAAGTGTTCAACTCATGACTTGCATCTCCCTTCCTTTCTGCATTCCCTAGTGACTCCAGTCAGTAGAACAAATGTCACGAAGGCTTGGAGTTATCACAGAGGCTGGACTGAGCATGCTCTGGTACAGCACAGCCCTACAGAAATGGTTCTTGTTGAACAACTGCAATGGATTGTTTCACATTGTTGTGATGTTTTCCAGGGGATTTATGGTCCTCTAGGGCACTGAAAACATGGAGCAATATCTATTTTTGCAGATACAAACATTGGTTTGAGGAAATAGTTAATTTTTGCTGATGTAAGAGCGTTTGGCAAATGTTCCTAGTCATTAACAAGAATTCTCCATCTTTCAAAACAGAAAGAATGACTGAATATTGACTTTCTCTATCATCCAAAAATCCAGCCTTCTCCTTAAGCAAAGTTGGATCCAGTTCAGTTCACAAATCTGAGTCAAAACTCAAAAGGAAAGGAAGTTAAAATGTTGGTCTGTCGTGCTTATAGCTATGTGGAACTCATATGAAAAATCAAAGACCATAACATGCTGATACATCTGATGTTTTTATGCAAAACTGCCTTGTTTCCATTAAGCAGCAAAAAGACAACTACTGTTTAACTGATGAAAACTGTTGGAAAATCCTCATTCCTGTATAAACAGTGGTATAAGCATAAAAAGTGTTTAGTTTATGCATCTGTGCATTTAGCTGAACATTAAGCTTTTTCAAAACACAATTTGGTGCCTTCCTACTCTCATATATTTTCACTTTCTTTTTGAAAGCAGGAAATCTGTGTCTTCTCATGCCTTGAAATATAAACAAACAAAAAAAATCAATTATTTTTGTATTATGTATCATTTTGTATCAACTAACCCACCAGAAAAACCACATACATTGCTTCCAGAATTGTAGTCAGACTTTTATCATTTTTGTGTGTGTGTGTCTGCTTATTTTTTGTTTGTTTGTTTGTGGGTTTTTGTGCCATTATTTTGGTTTGGGTTTGCTGGTTGTTTTGTTTGTTTGTTTGCTTGTTTGTTTGTGCTTTTTGGTTTGGGTTTTTTTGTTGGTTTTTTTTGGTTTTTTTGTTTGGTTTTTTTTTTTTGGTTGGTTGGTTTTGTGTTTGTTTGTTTTGGTTTAGTTTGGGTTTTTTGTTTGTTTTTGTTTGTTTGTTTCCTTTATTTTCCAAGGGAGAGTTGAGTCTATTGTTACCCTAAAAGACCTCATTGGCTACATCATGTAGTTACTCTGCTTTGGGGCTTGGACTGCTTACTTCTTTGGTGTTATTCAAAAATTCACAAATGAACCTGTTTTCCAATGATGCCTTCCATTCCTGTTTCACCTCTTTAAAACTGATGTAGCCCTTATTAAAAATATCAGTATCAACTCCTTTCTTTCTTCCCACATTTTCATGACGTCAGCCCAGTAAGCCCTTGTCTTGGATAACTGCCATGCAAGCTGATCTTCAGTTTCATGGACAAAATGAGAAGACATCTATATCAACAAGGTTGAGAACATCCAAAAACCACCAGCCATTCCTTCCCGGATTGCATCAATAACAACCAGATAAAAAGTTCAAATTAAATATCCTTCAACAGAACATTCACCCATAACTTAACATGCAGGGCAAAATAGGATTATTTGTGTAGATGGTGTCCTGTTTGTAAATAGAGTCTGCCTCACAAACTAACGTATAGATCCACACCTTCTTTTGAATATCTTAATATGTCAAAAACACCTTTTATTCAGTTAAGAACTGATTCTGATTGGGTTTGATTTAACTTACGTTAATTTGCACTGACATGTAATAAGAGCTCATTTCAGAGAGTTTGTTACTACTTGAAAATATTCTTGACTAATTCTCAGAAAAGGGGCATTATCAGGAAACTCATGCATGACCCTACTAAGACTTAAAGGGAAGTAAAATAATATTTTTATACTATGACTTGAAAAAGACAGCAATTCAATCAAAGACTGAAGCTAGAAAAGCTAGTTCCCTAGGAGGAACATTTTTTTTGTTTCAAAAACTGTAAAAAGAGCCCAGAAGCTCTTTTTTTTTAATAAAAAATATGTATGGCCAAAAAGAATGAGACAAAGAATGTTCCACATATATTATTATTTTGCATTAGTGCAGCAGTGGTGCTTAAAGGGCTTCCTCATTGTACTGGACACTGCATGCTATCAAAGGAAAGCCCATGCTCCCAAGACCTGACAATACATTTAACATATGCTGCACCCCACTTCTTCATGGTGGTAACAAACAAGTGAAAATGTTGCCTCACTGCATCCTAGCTGTTGTCCTCCTGGGCATTATACTGGAGCAGGTTTTAAGGAAAGACAAGGAAACTCTCACAACCTCCTTCAACCTAGTCTCACAACTCATAATAACAGTTCCCATCTTGAAAAAGACTTTGATCCTTGTTCAAGTAAGGTGTGGCAAGAACTGACCAATTTTTTATAATTATAGTCTGTTTTCAATATAAGTAGTATTGTAGAAAATTCACATTTTAAATAACAGTTCAGGGGAAAAGAAGAGCAAAGAAGATTCAGGTTGTGCATGATGTAGTCAAAGATGTACGGATAGGGCATAGGATGGTGTTCATGTCCCATCCCACCAAGGCACAACTACACAGGCAACAGCAGCACAGTCTGTTTCTCCAAGTCAAAATGGCTTTCTTAAGAGGTCTGATTCTGAAATTTCTTACAGTATGCTTATGACCAAAAAAAGCATGTACTTCTTTTTTCTCAGAAGTTGAGGGAAATTAAAGAATCATAGGTAAAAGTCAAAATATGCAATATCCTCAGAGTTAGGTTCAGCAAAAGCCTAAGGAAAGGAAAAATTTTAGGGTCTAAACCAGGAATAAAAGAGGGCAAAAGCAACATGAATATGATATATAATCCTTAACAAACCTTTGTAGACATCTTTAAGAAGGTGTGCAAGCCTTTTGTGAGAGCTATGTCAATAGATACCCAGATCTGCTGAGCTACATAGTAATTTAACATCTGAAAGCACCACTTTTTGTAGGTATAATCAGAGTATCTTCTACATGACAAATTGCTAATACACAGTGTATTCCTTTCATGAACTCTAAGAAGTTAAACAGATGAAGAGATCATTACAGATTTAAATCTGTCTTAAAATACCAGAAATATATTTAGGAAGCAGAAATAACAATTATCTAAAAATGGTTCCGGGATGACAATTTCTGAAATTATACAAGTGTCATTGCAAATGCAAGATAACCATTTGTCAATAAGACAACTAAGAAAATCAGGCATTTATTTTTAGGCAATTCATATGTCAAGTTCCCAAGGAATAAGGTCACTGATCAATTTTTAGATTTTCATCCTCCTAAGTATATTGAGAAGACAGATATTTTGAAATTCCCTTTGCACACAGGAGATGTTTAAAGGAATCAAAATAATTTTTAAACTTGGCAAAAGAACACACTTAGTGTATGATACTTATTAGCTCAAATCCAGTTCTGAAAATCTGTTTACAAGTCACAATTGCACAGAGCACACATACAGGATATGAACAGTAAGTCACTCCACAACTCCCAGTGTGTAAGAAAAGAAAGGAGTAGAAAGTGCTCAGAAAAGTACATTGACTTTTGTACCCATTTTTCTAAGGAAAATTGCTTTTGATGAAACAAAATGTTCCATTTTAGTAATTTCTCTACATCTTCTGTTGCTATTGATCATAAAATGTACCTATTCCATTTTTACCAGTTATTACAGACTTTTCTCTCATATACAGGACCTTCTGAATCATTATGAATACAATGTCCTGGACTATCTGTACCCTTCCTTTCTCAAAGCATTCAATAGTTCTTAAAAAGTAGTTAAGAAGCAGTAAGGCAAAAATGTTGAAGTGCCAAAAATTATGTTGACCTCCTTGTTTGCTCTAAATCAATATTAAGAAACATGTAGGAAACGGCAAGTTTCTATCTGGTGCAAGCCACCACTTGGACAAAGCAAAGCTGACTCTAGACAGGACCAAAGTACTTGACTGAAATGCATCCTTCTCTTGGAATGCCTTCTGCCTCCCTCCCCCTCCTCCTGATGTTAGGATGTGCAGGCAGATGCCCTTGTCACTGCCTAGCCCCTGTGTATTTGCTTGGATTGATGCTCACCGTGCTTAACTCTCCCTCCAGATGATGAAGATTATGCCTTGTCCTACCCGAAACAAAGCAGGCACCAATGAGCAGAATTTGCTCACTGATGTAATGCATATGCAGGTATTAAGTCACGCATCCTCAAAAAAGATTTGAGTTGCTACATAAACACTCAAGTAGTCTGCTTAGCGTGAAGATTCACATGACCACTTTCCTTTCCTGCTCTGCACACCAGCTCCCCTTTGAAGTAAGAAGTCTGCCTCAAGGTCTCTTTCCAGCTGTTTAAAGACCCCAGCAGAAATAGAATAAGCAACCTGGCAGCTTTTTCTCTCCACAATAAGACTTTTCCAAGACAACTGTTCTCTACTGAAACAATCCTAAAACTTAGGAGTGTGAGAGGCTCATAAATGCAGAGCCAGGTCTTTTTTCCCACCAACAATGAATCTCCATTCCCATGAAAGTGAGGCTTCAGAATTCATAGTTTATAGTGGCAGACCAAAAGCTCTCTTAACCCTGATTTAGTAAGTTATGCACATATACACAGCACAAACAAAAGTCTGTGTATTACATACAGGAAGCAGCTAATTTTTCTTTTTTTGCCATATTAGTATACAGAATTCATGAACATGACATCTTTCAGTTCTCATAAAGCATCTTAAAAACTGTTTATTATTTCAGTTCATCTCATTCTAAAAGTACTCAATCAGCACAAATATAAAAAGTGAACCAGCCTTAAAAAACCAACTATAGTTTTTGTTCTGAACACCTGAACATTTTTGATGTTTACAGGGAGCTTGTCCAATCATTCCAAACTTATGTTCTCTGACTGGAATAATTCTTAGAAAACAATTACAGAATCAGAGAATAATCTGAGATGGAAGGGACCTACAAGGATCATTGAGTCCAACTTTTAAATGAATGTGTCTTTCTGACTGGATTTGTGCTGTCTGCACAATAGTTTTTTCAGGTAATTTTTTTTTTTTGGAGAACTAAGTAAACAGTAAATTCACAGCCATTTAACTGTTACAAAAGTAGCTATCAAAGTAAAAGCAGAAGTTTCAAAGTTTGGAGCTCAGTATTAGTTAAAATGACTTGAAGATCCAGTTTTAGCACTACTTCATCCAACTATTTTTGATCTGGAAAAAAATCTGCTTCTTCACTGCTTTCATTACAACTTCAGAGACATTAAATGAATCAATAGGAAAAGTGATCCCTTATTTGCTCAGTAAAATGCAGAAACATCCTTTACAGTTGCTGTATAACTACTATTCCTTTAGGTGCCTTTAATATAGAGCTAAGTGTTAGTGGTACTCAAACTTGCTTCCTGTAACAAGGTGCTTTAGCAGTAACACAAATAAATAATTTAAGGGCATAATCAAAGAATCCTTATGCAATTTTATTCACACCTCCGTTGGCTATAGCTGAATTTATTTAATCTCATGGGGGTTTCCTCTTTTATAGTTCAGCTTAAAGTGGCAAATCCAGGATTCCCAATCATGCAGAAGGCTACATGCAACCTGACTGATAAAAAGATACAGAAGTGCAGATACTTCCTTGTGTGAACAACCATCAGCCTTTATTGGTAATGAAACCTCTGGGAAACAAACAAACAAAAAATAGATTTTAAATATAGTATTTTTGCAAGTTCAACTTCTATAATGTCTCTTTTTTTCTTTGATTATTCCCACTGTTTCATTTTTTTGTTCATGCTGATCACACATTTTGTCTGTGATACATCAAGACCTGAACGGTTGTGTAGTTTCAACAAAAGGGCCTTTCCAGGACTTAAATGAAAGTCAAAATCACTTCAGAAAAATCATCTGTAAGCACATTTTCAGTTTGCAAATGGATTCATTTCAGAATATTTTGGCAATTGCAATTTGGACAGCAATTCTATTTTTTTAAACAAGTAGTATATTTTGTAGGAATTGAACTGTCATGCAAATGGCAGACATATGCATGCCTTTCTTTTCCTTGCTTTTGTTTTGTTACTGACAAAAAGACCCACATAGGATTAAACATGAGCTGGAAAATATATATGGTCAACTGGAGCCCCAATATTTTTTTTCCAAAATCAGATTTTGTATCTGCCAATACAGCAAGTGCCATACTCCTTTTGGTGTAGGTTTACACCATTTTACTCTGGGTCTGGTTTATATCTCCCCATCATTAATGCAATCCATTATTAATAAAAACCAAAATAAAGAAAAGAGGAAGGGAAGCCCCATCCCACTATCGCATGAGGTTTTGTGATGGGGTAAGATCCTGGGTAAAGACAAGGTGTGATGCCACACATCTCACTGGTTCCATACATCATTTTCTCTTCAATTCCTTTCAATACTTCAGTATATTACACTAAGGAAGATAAGAGACACTTTAGCACTGTGCTGGGAGCATGCAAACACTTTGGTTCGTGGCAGGAAAGGGACAGATACCAGAATGTCTCCTTAAGTCACCATATTTGTAACTTTTTTAAAAGTCCATATTAACTTAACAAAAATCACTATATATTAAGAGCATCAGAAGTATTCCACAATCTGAATACAGGGATTAGAATAAGCTTTAGACAGGATACAACTGAAGCCTGTGGTTACACTTGCAGTAATTACAAGAATATTTTCTACTGTACTGTGAGTTCGAAATGAGAAGTATTAAGTTTGCTGGCAATGAAAAAATAGAGTGGAATGTTGGTACATGTTTCAGAGTCTGAAAATAAGTAGTTTAAGAGGATTTGTTCATATAAGAACAAATTTAATATTCTATTTATGGGACTAACAGAAAAAAAAATTACTGGCTGTGAATCCAAATCCAAGATAGAACTTTTACTGAGCATAGAGTAACACTGCTTTCCAACAATAACAGTATTCAAACAAAGAAAAAAATCATTGAAAATACTGATGTCAAAACTTTTAACAAGATTTAAATTATTTAGAAACAAGTATAAAAATGGAATAGATAAAGAAATGTGAAAGTTTTTTCAATGCTATTTATAAACTATTGTAAAACTGTCCCATTTAAAAAATCTCAGCTTCTGCTATGCCAGGGGTCCACTCCTAACAAAGATTCATTAGGTTTTCCTAAAAGTGTTGGCTTTATTCTATTAGTGATTTTTCCTTCCATGATTTCACCTTCAATTAGAAGCTTCTTGTAGCTTTTATAGTCACAGACATTTGTACAAGAGTCAGGGTTTTTATTGGGAAGAGAGCTTACAGCTACTTTGCTGAAAGTAATTGCAAACTTTTAGCAACAGCTTTTCCCTTCAATTTTATAAAGAAGTAAACTTTTCTAGTTAAGTTAACCTAAAAATGAGTTACAGAAGCAAAAATCAATACATTTTTTCCCTTCACAACCACCATACTTACCTTTCAGAAGCTTAACTTCCACAGCCTTTTTCAGCAGAAATAGACCATCAGTGAGCAACTAGAATGAATTAAAGACTTTACTAGCTTTCTGAGACTAATTTTTCACATTGAAAAGAGGTAGAAGATAACAGTTAAGGTTGTTGGGAACAGACACTGCAATGAAATTAATTCCAGCTCATGAGTAAAGAAAAAGCAGAAGCAAACTTACACATAAGAATACTTGGCACTAAAGGTAGTCAAGGCCCAGAGGGGTGACCTGTGGAATGAAACACAAAGTGCAGCAAGCAGAGGACCATCTAGTTGAAAAATGGAGCCTGAGAGGTGTGGAAGTCAGAAATATGGACCAGGAAAACAACAGCTAATGCAATGGATATCACAGACCTAGAAGAGTTTCCTGGACTTTTTCAAATTTCCTCTGTCCTTGTGAAACTGGCTTGCTTTTAGTAGTTTCCAAGGGCCTGCAATTCATTTCTTGGCTAGGCAAGCTTACTTTCACTGAACACAGTGATCTGAGGTTTGTTTGAATTCCTGCTCTGTGGAAATCTACTGTACTTTCTAGCAGGTGTGAGAACACTGAGGCTCCTTCAGTTGCAGCTCATTTCCACTTTCTAACTACTTTATCTCCGTGGATGAAGCAAAAGTGACTTTTGTGTTTCCTGGCAGTCTGCTGCTTCAAAGAACCTTATAGTGATTTGTTTATTTCAGAGGAAATGGAGACCAGTCAGTGATGACAGATTTATTGGTTAAATGGACATCACAAAAAAAAATTTCATGAAGCACAGGCTGGCTCTAACCACACTGTAAGAACTCATAGTAAGAGGTGATGTGCATTCCAGGAGTCCACTCCTATTTAATCCACTCCACTCTAATCTGTAAATTTATATAACACCTTTCACACAATTTCCGAGAGCTCTGTACAGAAATGTAATAACCACTGAACTGAAACATATCCAGGTATGTTGATGGCCTACATTTAGGCTTGAAAATACAGCAGAAGGAACCAGACTGTTGAATATCTCTTGGCAATGGGTCAGACAGTGACAGACAAGAAAAAAATGGGTGCCCAATCTCTTCTAATTAAATCTCATGATAGAAGAGAATTTCTTATTTCTTGAGAGATAGTTTACAATATGACAATTCATAATAGCTCCTAGTGGGAGCAATTGGAGCAATTAAATATGAAACTTGATATGAAAATTATTGAGATTCAATATAAATTGTACAATATAGTTGATCAAACACAGTACAAGAGGAAAAGGCATTTCAGCAGTTGGTAGGTTTGCAATGTGTGAAGGATTATTCTGAGGATTGCATAAATTCAATGTAGAAAAAAATTAAATGAAAATACTGTAGAGAAAGACACTACCAGACTTATGTTGCTATACTCTTCCAGTGGTGACTGGTAGTGATAATTGCATCTGTCAAAGAAGGTAAAACAGATTTATGAATAACACAAAGGAGTCTGTTTTAGAAAATCCCAGATAACCACACAACTCATTCTCTGTTAGAGTGAAAAACACTGGTCAAAGCAACCACTGAGATATAACTAGCAGGGCATTCCACTTGATCTGGATTCAATTTTGGAAAAATAGCTGGCTGAGGTCGTGCATCAGCCAAACAAACATACCATTTGGAAAGAAGCTGGAATATTTGTTGAGGCAGAGAAATATATCTGTACATCACCTCGAGACATATGGTTGGCTAAAGCACATCTGCCAATAATTGGCTCAAAAAAATCATCAAAATGTTTAAATGCCTCTATTTAAGATTGTAAAATAAAGAGTGCTATTTATTCTTTGGAGAGGCACACCTGCTCAAAAATACCTTAGTAGGCAAATTACCCAGATTTTAGTAAATGACATTGTCATTGCATTTTGAGTCCTTCTATTCCCCAGTCTAGTTTGACATCCTGAATGTTTTATCTCTGTTTATACATGAGGAACTGTATGCTGGTTCTGTCCTCTATATAGACTGAAGATATGAAGTTTGGAGTAACTGCAGAACTGTGTCAAGATTATTGAAGGAAATGAAGCTAGAAGATCTGCACAGGGATTCCTGTAGGGAGCACAGTCGAGGAGATTTGCCCAAAGTAATGTACTTGCTTCTCTGCAGGGGCAGTTTGCCTGGCAAAATTATAATGCAAAGTTTTTGAAAAAGAAACTTTTTCTCCTTGATTTATTGACACTCTCTTAGTTGAAAGCAACCCATCTTCTCTATTTTTGGGTTGCAGGGTATCACGAGGGCTTTCTCAAATTTAGTTTTTATCTTTTAAGCCTATTGATAACCTTGCCCTTTTAGTAATTATATTTATTTTTTAAAAAATTTATAAACCAAAAATGAAGCCCAAAGGTGCTTTTGAATCATATACAACATCTTGAACACCCTTCAGCACTGAAAAATTTCAAATGGTACTTGATTGTGTTTGTATATGTGTGTGTGTGTGCATACAGAACTTAGGTGAAAATACAAGCTGAACTTTACTATAGTTTTCTTAACTATAAGGAGGCATTGTAGATGCTTCGTTTGATCTTGATTTAACCCAGTCATTCTAATATGTATTTCATGATCATCTGTATATTATCAACCCTAAAATATAAGCACACTGATATGCCACCATCTAGACACTAGGCTCAGCTGAGAAGTTTTCTAGGACTGGAAGCTTACTTCATGGAAGAAAGTGCACAGCCTTGCTTCCTCTGAAATATTTTGTATTTTACAGGATAGCCAGCCTAAAGCAAACAAAAGCATTTGAATGTACAGCATTTTAGGAGTCCACACTGCTTGAACTCTTTACAAATGTGTTACCAAAGCATTAGATGAAGAGGATGGATGTCTCCAGGATGAAAGCAATGTGAGGAACATATATTTTTAAAATTCAGGACACGCTGAAGCGGTTGCAGGCTTGCAATATTAACAATAGACCTCCTAACAATTAGCAAATTCTTGAAGGGTATAGATGAGGGACAATTCTGGAATAAAATGTTTACAGTTAAGTTCTATAGCCAGGGAGAGGTAGGCTAAAACCTAGAAGCTGCCCCAACACAAAAGGATCAGCTTTCAAGAAATCTGCACACCCAACTGTTACCATTTAGGCACCTAAATGAGGAACAATGGGGGCTTCTGGGTTCTGAGCTCTTTCAAGCATCTGGTCCAAATTCTTTCCCTCCATTTGAATCAAAACAAATGTTTAGGCTACCAACTTTCCATTGCTGTTTAAGTTTAATGCCAGCTTTTTCAGCTTTTAAATTCCTTAGATGAATAAAACACTAACTTTACAAAATACCCAGTTAGGGATATTGCCGTATTTTATTTTTATTTGTAGCCAGCATGAATTTTGTATAGAGTCATTGTAAAACTGTACCTTTCAAAACAATATATTTTGGAACAAATTTTTTTTTGCTTAATACATTTAAAAAAATATGATTCCATCTTACTTGGCTATCCAAAGGTGGTCAAAGATTAACTCACAGATTTGAAGATGCAACAGACTGAAAATCAACATAAAGCAAAACACAGCAGCAGAAACAGTCAAAAAAATACCAAGTAAGTTATACAAGAAAACCAAGAGGAGATCACACCACGGTGTGGAAATACAATATAACTCGATGTGTGCATTAGCACACGCTGCTAAGGGAAGTTTTAAATGTACAGAATTCCTGCTGCTCAAGACAACTACATCCAACCTACAGCGGCATGGATCCTAGTACAGGAGATGCAATGCTCCGCAAGAGTCCAGGGTACATCATTGTGCCTGGACCCTGATATATCATAGGATGTTTAAAATAGTCATAAGAAATGTATTTAAATGTTAGAGGGTGACTATTGAGACAGACAGGAATTATGGTAGTACCACACCTCTGCAACTCAAACAGACCACACAAGGAAATGCACAGCATTACCTGATACTAAGTCTGGGGGAGTAATTTCCAGTCTTCTTCCCCCTATGGAAAACCTGGTCTGCAGAAAAGTAGGAATTCAAGTATATTAAGAAAATCTGTGATTAAAAAATCAGAAATTTTTCAGGCTTGTTACAGAAAATATTGAAATATTCAACACTTTCAAGCCAGTTCATGACTGGACAAAAGGAAATAATACCTGAGTATCTCAACTTTATTCTTACAGCACATACAGCAGCAAAGGACAGAGTAACTAGTGAACACACAAAAGTATGAATGGAAATCTGGGTTTTCTTCTGAAGCAAGAAGAACTTTCCTTCAAGAAGGATATAAACAGAGTTAGTAGAAAACATCTTTGCTAATTTACACAAGCTAATTTAATAAAATATGAGGGGTGGAAAAAAACATACAGTCCATTTTCAGCTTTTCCTTTACTGAATAAGAAACCTTCCCATCACTTTTTCTTTTCCAAACTATATGCAGGTTTAGAGTTTCTACTGCTCTATAATTCTTACAAAAATTAGATCCTTTAAATGACACTATGCTAAGTGGCCATCATGCCAAAGTTAGCTCTGAGCTTCAGTTGTAGAAAGAGTTTCTATTAAGAAAAATAAACAAAAAATTTGGAACGAGTGACTTGGAGAAAAAATACCTTGCCCAAACTGGCTACTCCTGTCTGTAAGGATGTATGAGTACTGCCTTTTAAATCTGGACAACAAAGAGAAGGCATAAGTTACTGAGGGCTGTGGTAGACTATGAGACAAGGCTCAGAAAAAGAAAATTCAGAGTTTTTTAAGATGAGTAGCAGGCCAAAATTCCTGCAACTGAGATTTATTATACCATGGAGTCTGATTCCTGAGATGGCTAATGAAGGCAAGCTATTTTTTAAAATCCAAATGAGCATTTAATAAATGAGTACCACACTGAAAAACTGTATATATAACCCATTTTGTCATACTGAATTGGAAAGAGTCAACCCACACTCAAGCTTTTTAGTCATCACTATTTCACTCCATCTGTCATTCGTCTAATAAAAGAACATTAATATGGATTGCTGTTTGGCAGGGGGTACCTTTTTCCCTGTACATAGGATTCCTCTAGATAAATCAGCTCTACAGAAATGTAATTAATTATCTTATAATAATTCTCTCAGGGGGATTGTTCAACCACTGTCCACTGTATTATCTGACCATCATCCACATTCTGACTGGAAATAATGTTATCCTTAATGGACACTGTAGAGTCTGTAATTCTTCTTTGGAACCAGAGTAAGCTTAACCTGGCATAGAGCAGCAAGGAGAAAAGAGGAAAAGAGAGGGGAAGAGATAGAGAGAAGGGTTTTTTCTCTTCTGTGTAGATTGGAAGTGAGGTAAGGTGAGAGGTGATGAGACTCAGTATGATTATGACCAAAATACTTTTCAGCTATGACAGTTTTGCCACATTTCCTGAAGATGAGCAGCCTCCTGATCCTTTTTAATATCTCTATTAGTCTCTGGTTCAAGAAGCGTGTGTGAGGACGTATTTGACTCTCATTGAAGTCAATATGCTCAATTTTTTTCACAAATCAGGACTTTAATCTGTTCCTTATGCACATTTAGGATTACAGAAAAGTCTTCTGTTTTTGAAGTTGCTGGAAACATCAGCTTGCTGATGAGAGGTGGGGGAAGGGAGAAGGACTCCATCACTGTCAGAAGTCTACAACTTTTCTATTTTTTTTCCTAAATTTTGATCAGAGGATCATCTACTTTCTTTAAAAAAAAAAAAAAAAAAAAAAGAAAGAAAAAAAAAAGCCTTCTCAAATAGATTCTTTTATGTGCTCCAGAAATGTGAGTTACTGGCATAACACACTTATAGGTTTTTGTTAGCATCTCCTCCCTTCTTTCTCTATGGAATTGATAGAGCTCTTACCAAAAACCCAAAGAGCTTTACCCTTAGCAAGGGGAGAGAAGAATTGAGACAAAAGCTGTGAAACTGTCTCCATCCTACTCTGCAAATGCACCTCAATTCTGGCATCTACTGCTTTTGTCTGTTTCGGTCCTGGAATAAAACCCTCTTCACTGAGCCTGAAGATTGTGCCAAACTATATGGTGATTTTTTTGATATAGAAAGAAGCCCACTGGCGACTTGCTGTAAAGCAGCCAACCTTGTGAGCTGATTCTCATGTGAATTTATGTCTCCAGAGTTTAGATTTGATATTCTGTAATTTTACCATGCATTCTATTTGCTGATACTATGCTGAAAATCTCTAGACATCAAAAATAACTGAAAAATTGCCAAACCCAAGCATTCAAAAAGTATCGTCAGAACTTTGCTTTTCTCTTCCTTCCTAAAGCTTCCTCCTCCTTCCCAAACTGGTTATAAAACATGTTTAGAAATAAAATAACACAGCATAACCAAGTGCTGCTCCAGTCAAATCACATGGATTATCCAGGTCCCTATCTGCTGTTATTTTAGATTTTATATATATATACATACACATACACCCCCCAAATATATGTTCATGTCTATTATATCAGTGAAATGGAATCACATAACAATATTTAACTGTTTTCAAATTTCTTCTTACAGAAAACTGGAATAAAATAATAATTTGCCAATGCTATTTAAAGAGTTTACAGGCCCCTTCAAAATGAGAGTTTACTGTCTTTGAACTACATTCCTTCTGCCACAAGTAATTACCTAAATTCTTGGAATTAAAAGAGTGCATTTTAAAAAAGGAGTTTTTTCCACACATTTGGCTTAGTTTCAAGTACTTCATTTTTACACACAGCTCTGCTCAACACTGGGTATATCACTGCTATTAGATACTAAATATCAGTATTGTCACATCTGGGTCATGCTTGATTTTTGCTATAGCTGTTTACAGAATCTGCTCTGTGGTACACACCCTTCTGGAGTTAAAAACTTGAGAGAAGAAAGGACATATGAAGGACCTTTTTTCTTTATTTATTTCTTTAATTTTTGTCTGTTCACTTCCTGTCTTGCACACTTTTCCTACAGACCATAAGTCCACAGAAGAGCCACGATGGATCTACAGTTACCCAAAAAAAGTTCACAGTAGAAGAGATGATAGCTTGGTGACAATGGGTAATGGCAGAATGTTGGTTTTAGATGCTTCTTGCATGCATGTGATCCATACTGAAGACAGAAAAAAGTGTGAATGGAAAAAGGAAGAATATGCTTAAGCCAGCTCAGAGAAAATGATGAGGTAGATAAGAAACAGGATCCACAACATTGATCCACAATGACTGAGGCACTGGGCAATGCCTTGCAGTGAAATTAGTTTAACTATGAGAATATAAGGTGGAACCAGAAGAATGATTCTAGGAAGGAAATTTCAAAAGGATGTGATTGAAAGGTTTGATCATTTTATCAGCTTTGGTTTTGGCAGACCTAAAGTAAGAGCCAAGAGAGGGCCAGGACAAAAACGTAGGATTCAATTTCTGCTAAGTGGTGAAAAAGTAATTTGCAAAACAGTGTGAAAACATGTTGGAGAGAGAGAAGACAAAAAAGCAACTTGCAAAATCTCCCAGCAAAATAAGTTCCTCTAAATCATAGCCCTCAACCTGGTCAGAAAAAGCAGTAGCCCATGGCCTTGCACTGGGGAAACCAAGGACAAAATTGTTTTATGCTTGTAAAAGATGCTTTGTGCTCACCCTAGGTCTCTTTTGTGAGCATTTTTTCCTACATTTGTGCATTCTTGCCCTGGAAGGAAAGGAATTGCTGTCTGCTTTTATAAAAACACCAACCTTTAAAACATAAAGTTTGGCTTTATGGAGAGCAGAGATATATGAGCCATTAAATGACATGGCAGGGAAAGTGCAAAGGCTGTCTAGTGAGACCTTCTTTTTTGTGTTTGTCGTGCAACAGGATACCCATATTCCCTGAACTTGTTTCTGTTCCAAAACTCACAGAAATACTCTTCCAGAGGTATTTAGGGAATATGTACTCCCCTCCAAGTATCTTCTGAACTAGAAAGGCTCCATGCAGGTTTGTATTAATACCTCAGATAGGAGCAGTACTTCTTGTATTTCCACCTCATTGTCGATTTCAGATCTGCTTTTTGTAATAAGACTCTGCTGTTAGGTTTACAAAGTCCTTTTAATTAACAGGCCAGCAATAAGATATAGCCAGACTCCACTATATGGGTAACACCAAGCTTTCCAGCTATCTACATAAGAAACCCAAACAAATGTTTCCTGGTTAACATGAACGCACCTTTCAGTTTGTGTGTGAATTAAGATTATCGACTAGCTTGGAAACATGCTTGAAATACACAAGATAAGTCAGAGCCTCCATAAATAATAGTTTTGTGGTATCTACCCCTATGTGGTAGAACTACTAACTAACATTTCTTAGCCAGGCAGCATGGAGCTGAAGGAGTCAACAACAGGGTAGTAACTGACGTGCTTGTGCTTAACTTTGTCAACATTATACTGTTAATTCCAGAAGAATTATGCACAGTAACCTAAAATGTGACAGAATTAGAGCAACATGTTGGCAAAGCTGTGACTGTTGCAGGAGGAAAGGAAATGGCTTTCCCAAGAACTTTGAAGGGCTGGGTCATTCTCTAAATTATATTTCACCAAACATACTTCAAAATGGCTGGACACTTTTAGCCACTGTACATGAAACACATAACCTCTATCCAAAAAAAATTGTTTGTTTGGGTGTCACGTCTGGCAAAGCATTCTCAATATGTTTGCAAATACAAAAATATGCAATCTCTTATATTTCTCATGCCAGGAGACTGCAAACTCAATTGGCCTTCTGTCTTTGTCTACATTTCAGTTTGGAACCAGTGAAATAAAGATAGATTTGTAGGATTTGAATATTATTAGATTTCTGTACATACCCTCATATTAAAGTAATAAAGATGTTTGCCTTGTAAAGTTGTAGCAATGCATTGAAGTGTAAAAACAAAGGAGTCAAAACGAGTGGAGCAAAAATTAAAATGCAAAACTTATCCAAACTACAAGAAGGCTCGGCAGAATATTTCTTCACAATATGGAGCAATCAAAATTGTTTGCACTCTTGTCTTCAGCTTTTTCTCCTGTGCATGTTCACATCCCTTATTTTTTAAGTTTAAAATTTAAGATGTTATATTTACCACTTTTAATACCAATATATTATTTCATAAAAACGAATACAGACAGAATTGTCACAGTCTCTATTTAGCCAATAATCTATTAAAAATCATATAAATTAAAGTGCTAATAATATCAAAAAAGAGATAATTCGGCAGATTCAAGATGCCCCATGGACAACTGCTAATGAAGCCTTCTATTTTTATCTGAATCATAACTGTTTCATTTTGTATTGCCTAATAGAACTAACATTACCTTACCTTATTTACCAGATCATTGCAGTTCTTAAGTTATTGTAGGTTACATCTAATGGAAATCTGATTAAGGTAAAAGGTCATATTTTTTGTTTCGAAATTAAGAGAGCACTCATTTTGCATGGATGAGTGGAAATTGAAGGGATATATAGTCACACATTCCTTCAGAAATAGACTTGTGTAAAAAAAGAAATAGGGAGAGAGAGAGGAAGGGAAGGAGAGAAGGGGCCAGGAGTGAGACCATTAGTATGTATTGTTCTAATGTCCTCAGGAACGCAAAGACTTAAGAAACAGCTGCAGCTTGAGGTCATTGTGGTACTCCCAAAACAAGAATATAGAAGCAAGAGAAAAAAAAAAAACAGAAAAAAAAAAAAAAAAACTTAATATTAGCATGTCAGTTCTAAGTCAATCAAACCAAACTGCAAAGAACTTGTAACCTTCCCAGCTCTTCCTAAACCCTATGTAAGGTATGTAAGGTGGGTATGAATTGCAGACTTTTACTGGGTTTTAATGTCTGGTTCTGAAAATATAACTTCGAAAGGCATGAATGTGCTTCCCTATTATAGTGCTTTCTGCCGCTTTCTTCTGGCAGAAAATACTATTTGGCATTCTAAGCACAATTTTACGAGAAATCTTTGAGTGGTCAGCATCACCGTAGCTGCCCAGGCTTCCCTTCACACCATTTTTAGCAATTCAGTACCAAATCATCACAAAATATGTTGTCATTTAGTTTATCAACACATCTGACTTAAATTCTTTTTCCTTCACTGAACCAAACCAATATCTTCACAAATTTAGGAGACATCTAGTCACTGTTCCTACCATTCTTTTTACAGTCATAAGCACACTTTAGTAAGTAGTTTATACTTGTCTGCATATTCCATGAAGCCTACAGCGTTCTGCTATTCTCCACCAGATGAGAGAAAATGAAAGGCTTGAAAAGCTATCGAGACCAATGCACCTGAGGAGCCTCACTCACCCTGTCAAAACATCCCTTTCCAAAGAAGCCCCCATGCACACTCAGGATATATTGCATACATCTAGAATATGCCATTTTTTGCTTGGCAGGTAGAAAACCCCACAGTTTGTTCAACCCTCTTCAGAGCTCTACTGTCAGTCCACATATGTCCAACAGATTTTTTTAGTATCTATTTTTGGAAGGACCAAAGTGGGAAACAGTTTTTTCCGCTTGGTAAATTTAAGTGACTAATGCCCTCAATTCACCAAAATGTGTAAACATACACTTAACTTCAGCAATGTTCATATCAAAGTACTATGACTACTTCAGCTGTGAAGTCCTGGCTTCACTCAATAGCTGGTTTTGACTTCAGCTTCCTGAGATTTCATTCCTCTCCCAACATACAAAATAAATGCATACTACAATCATCATAAAATCACAGTCTAAGAATTAAAACTCACAATAGTGGCAGAGGATACTGAAGTGCATCTAACACAGTTTATGTAAGGCAGCATTTGTCCAGACTTACTTGCTAAAAATAAGAAATATCTATTAGAGATCCGAGAGAATGCAGAAGGAAGAAGGACTTTAAAAAGCTTTCAGTAATCTGTTTCAGTTTTGGTTTTTCATATCCTATTTGCTATAAAATAATGTTCAATCAACTAGGTTTTCTTTAGTCCAAGAAGCAGCAAAGGAGAGGAAAACAGAAGAAGAGAAAGAAGGAGAGGAGAGGAGAGGAGAGGAGAGGAGAGGAGAGGAGAGGAGAGGAGAGGAGAGGAGAGGAGAGGAGAGGAGAGGAGAGGAGAGGAGAGGAGAGGAGAGGAGAGGAGAGGAGAGGAGAGGAGAGGAGAGGAAGAATGAAAGAGGAAGAGTGAAAGAGCAAGAGAAAGAGAGAAAAAGAGGAAAAAAGGAAGAGGAAGAGAGGAAAAGAAGAAGAAAGAAAAGAAGAGAGAAAGAGAGAGAAAGGGAAAGAACAAAATAATGAAAGAAAGAATTAAAGAGAAAGAAAGAAAGGAAGAAAGAAAGAAAGAGAGAAAGAACTAAAGAGAAAGAAAGAAAAGAAAAAAAAAAGAAAAGAAACATCACTTGGCTTCCAGTTAGAATTTCATAATCCACTGAATTTTGTTGGTTTAGTAAAACTATTCTCTTCTATCATAAATTAAAGATTTGACTCATTCCTTTGAGACTTGCATCTTTGGTTCTGTCAATTATTTTGTTTCACTTATTAAAGAAAAACAAAAGAAAACATAGAATCAAGTACAATATGACTTTCTTTCACATGACCATTAACTTCTAATGGATGTTTTTTGTGAAGTTTGTTCAGCACAGGTAATTTTCAATACAAAGTTCAGACTGCTTTTTTCCATTGCATTGAGTAAGAAGCTCCAGGGCTTTCCGAATGCACAGCATTCAGTGACTACATCCATCATTAATCAATAAAATATTCAGTAGTAAATTTCCAAATATTATTCCAGATTTCTCTTTTGGCATATAATCATATGCCTATTTATTAATATGTAAAAATTCCAGTAAAGTGACCTATCCGCAAAACTATTTGTAAAAATTTACAATTCCAGATAGAAAGTGGAATTCTTTCTGAACAGGAGGTGCCATAGGGTCTTCTGTAGGTACAAAAAAAAAAAAAGATATCCTTCCTCATCTACAGCGAACATTACATCTTTAATATCACTGATGTTAACAATTTTGACAACTTAAGTGGCCTATTTATAGTGTTTAATACAAGACTTCAGAAGAAAATATTCATGTATTATAGTGCACTGTCTACTACTATATCCCTTTCTTTTAATGTGAGGGTTTTTTTCACTTTGCATCATTCATTGAATGTTTGAATGCAGTTATGCAACTCCGCACTAGTAAAGTTACAGATACATGTATAAAATCTGCAGAGTAAAATGGATAACATCACTGTGATTTATACTATTGTCTATTAAATTTCATTTTAAATGGATATGGTTTAGGCAAACGTATCAACGGACACAGATTTTGTAATATGCGTTAATAAATAACAAGGACAACACATGCTAGAAAGTCAAGACCAATGGCAGCAGTGGTTTTTTAAACTAGCATTCCTTTGCCGTATTTGCTGCTGGAAGAATTCAAGACAGCGTATAACGAAAGACTTCAGCACTACCATGGCTAACTGGTCTATCTCCTTCTCTCAAGCTAAGCTACATTTATAGTAAGAACTCACCACTTAAAATCTGGCCCTAACAAAAATCAGTAGGAGTTTTGTCATCAGTATCTTCCTGGTGAAATTTCCCCTAGCATGTCTGTTTATAAACCACTTATTTCAATAACTTTCTTTTTACTGATTCAAGTACTTAAAATACAAGACTAGACTCCGTGTATCCAGCACAATCACATCAGGCTATTTTGAATTCAGGTTTTCAATAAACACAATGGAAAAGCATCTACATGCTCATGGAAGACCCTGGACACTCACCCCGGAACTCAAATGACTTCTGGCTATGTATGCAGTCACACAGCTCATGCGGGTAAAGGTGATGCAATTGCCCTGCTGAGTAGCAGGAGGAAGGCTTTTTCTGTAGGGTCTTTTTCTGCTGTGCACCATCTTGCTCGTACTCTGCAACTAGCAGTATTAGAGGAACTGTGATGCAGATCTGTTACTCTTTAAAGCTTACTAAAAATAAAAGGCATGTATGCACACACACGCACACAAAGCTTTTAGTTTCATAAAAGTTTACAGTACTTCCCAAATGGAAGGAAAGCACTGGTATGGCCATTATATAAGTTGGGCAAACAGTCATAAAAGGACAGGGCACAGGCTCGAGACAGATCATAGGATTGGGTTCAGTGCCCAGCTGTGCACTGATGTAACGAAGTAGCCTCAAGCACTGTTTATCAAAATTCTCCAACACCACACTATTTCAGTTAGAAACCTTATTAGCGACATATGCAAGTATTTATATTTAAAAAATATGACTTTCCTTTTGCATCCTTTCAAGTTGCATTCTTATGTATATTAGAACAAGGACACAGGGTAGCATAGTAAAAATAAGGATTGAATCCTACCCCACCATAACGACGTTTTACTGATGGTTTTAAGCTTTGCCCAGTCTAGAAGACGAAACCAGATTTATTTTGCTTGCGTTCCGGAGACTTACAAAACTGGTTGGTAGAGTACATTTTGCTACTGAGAGAAACATGCTGCGGCGACTATTCATACTGCCAAGTAACAGTGTCTTTGAAAGCAATAATCCAGTGAGCAATATTAGGGCATCAGCAGACAGAAGCAAAGGTAGTGTTACCTGCCCTCGAATTTCAAGACGCAGAGCTCAATCTTACTCTTTAGGAATGCACATAGAGCATATCAAGTCATTGCATCACTAAAGAATGAGTATTTCCAGACGGCAAACGATATGCAGATTAACAGGCCCAGTTAAAAACATTTATTAAACAATTGGCATGTTGAAAAATGGCAAAAAGACAAAAAAAAACTATCTCATAATCTGATTACTTACATTACAAAATACTACACAAGTCACACTACATATGTTAGGACAAATTTTATCCTAGGATGTTAAAACCAATGTAGTTAAAATTCAATATGTATATAAAATGCTTAATTGGCAATTTTCAAACAATCAGGCAATCTGAACATTTTATCACTAAATATCTACAAGAATTATAAAGCCTTTTTTTTTTTTACTACCTTGTAACAGAAGTTTAAATCCTAAATCCTAAAAGATATCTACAACTATGATTTTTAAATTTTTTTAGTGAATTTTTATCCAGATATTGCCAGAATGTTTGAATCTTTAATGCCTGTGTAAAAGAATTAAGCTCTGATTACTTAAAAAAACCTTGAACACTTCAGTGGTTTCACTGGAGTCAATGGACCTTCTCACAAAAACAAAAATCTGTGATCCCGTGAAGGTTTGGATCGGCCCTCCAATGTTCCTAAAAGGGTGGGTTTACAATGAGGAGGAGAGGGAGAAGTGTAAATCCTACTGAATCACTTTTACAAAGAGACAGAAATGCATAAGTAGAAACCATACATAGTTCTTTTTTGTTTGTTTGTTCGTCAGCACAAAGTTCTTCTTTGTCTAGGGGCAAAGAATTTTGAAAATGTGTCAGCAAAATAGTCTTTCAAAATTTTAGTCTTAGAAACATTCCTGATTATATTTCCTGAGAACAAAACTGAATTTCTTGCAAGTTTTCCTCTATTAAAACAATTCAGCAAGTAGCTCACTAGTAAGCCTATCATTTGATAAGCAATTAGTCTTTAAAGTTTTCTCCTAAAAGTGTGTGTGTTATTCATTGGATTTTGTAATGGTTTCGTTTATACAATCTACAGAGGTTTTACTGTTGTTGTTTTTCTTATGGGTAAGAGATGCTTTTCTACGAGATACCAAACAAATTAACTCTTTCCAGAAAAATTATGCTTTATTATGTATTTTTTCTTGTTTCCGTTTACAACCACACTGAAAAGCACAGACATATTGATGAATCAGTTACACAGTGCTTTTTGACTACAAGCGTGCAGCTCATTTTTCTTACTGACATGTTTCAGAAACCAATCAGAAGTCCTCAAAACTTATGATTTCACAGTATTTATAATCATTTATCAAAATGATCTGCTTTTTAGAGACCATTTCAAACAAGTACATATGATTTATGATATTTAGATGTGTTTAAAATAAATTCCCTGGAGATATAACTTTTTACTGCTTGCATGTTGAGAATAGGTAGGTTATAACATATTAAATCTCGGGGCGGAGGGGCGGGGAAGGTATTGGTTTTTTTCATGTGATTTGTCAATGAGCAAAACCCATCAGAACAGGTATTGAAACACTTGGCTGAACTATTGAAAGAATGGATTCCTGAAATGCTTTTTCAGAAGCATTTTTAAATGCTACTATTGAAAATACAGTCAAAAATATTAATAATTTTTATTATCTGCTAGCCCTTTCCTGGAAACCTGTGCCACACAGAAAGCATTTTCCCATGGCAAAATTTGGGTTCTTTTTTTTTTTAAAAAGGCTTTTCATGCCTGAGGGAAAGTGTTTAATTACCTAGATTTTAACGGGAATACAATTTCCTTATATATCTATCTCTTGCAATTTAATGTTTGAATAGCTGTTCTGCTTAGAAGAACTCCTTCAACTGTACTCAGCCTCCCCCTGGTCTTTTCAGCATAGTACAGATGTTTTTTTCACCATAACATTTTAGACTTCCTTAAGGCAACCAGATTCACTCTTTTTTCATATTTCTTAGTAGATCTAGATAGCACCTCCTATACAGGCATTAATATGCTTTTTTCCTGACTGAAGTCTTAAGAAAACTTGGACCTGAGTAACATAACTTAGGAAATCACAGAAGTAACTTTGCATCTGATGTATTCTGCACCATCTGAGAATCAAAGCCTACTCTATAATAAACAGAAATAAAATGGTCCTGAAACTCAGAGGCAAATAATGAGAAGGGGAGGCATTAGAAAAATCCAAAATATTCTATATAGAACAACTCGTACCACAAAGCAACAGAGCACTCCAAGAGTATGTTTTCTATACACTCAGCATGGTTTTCATCCGCACCTCATTAGCACACAGATAATTCTGACCATTAGGGCACTTTAAAATAAGCAATTTTATTTGTAACCAACCCTCAAATTTAGCATCGTCTCTCTACTTGACATACCAAGAGCTGAGTTACAAAGGTGAGGATTCAGATGCCATTATTCACTGCAAAATATTAACATGTAAAGATTTGTGTGCATCACTCCTCAATTCACAGGCAACTTTACTGACCCACTTCTGGGCCTACGCAGGTTGAAAGGAATGTTCTGCAGATAATGAGAGAGCAACTGGAAAACCTGGAGACACTGACAGCTGTAGCAAGTACGGTTGATGACTACGTAAGCAGTATTCCCCTGTCCTTCACAACAAGAACAGCTGAAAATTTCACCCTGTTCACCAAGCAGTCTTTTCATTATCTTCAAAGGGAACTTGCCAAACTGCTTAAAACCGGGGCTAGGGCTAAAGAAAACTTTAAGTCAGTTTATATAACTATCATGAAGAGCACATTTCACCTTGTTTTCTCAATCCCAAATGAAACTGCAACAGATTAGAGGAGAATATTTCTGTATCTTCCCACTCCCTTGCAATATGTGAATTCCAGGGAAAAACACACAGTCCATTGTACTAAATTCTGCTTCGCCTCTGGATTTTTGTTTATAATTTTAAAATGCCACACTCCTGTCGTCATAACAAACACGTAAAATGGGGTGTCCCTTCTGGTAAATTTTCAGAGTAGCTATGCGGCTGAGAAACAATTACTTGTTTGGAAGAGAAATGATACAAGGAATGATCATGTTTTACATTCTTTAAACTATCTCAAACTCAGCTTTATGATCTTAAACATACAGAAACAAAAGCTAAGTAGTGCAAGAAAGGGGTAGCCTAAGGTTAATTCAGCTCTGAAATGCGGAACAGATTCAGTGCTCAAGAAATGCTGAGCATTCTGTGGCTTTAAGTGATATGCTTAAGAAGAGGAAATATATGTGTAAATAAGCAAGAGCATTAATAATTGTCTCAGAATGCTGGCACTGAAACTTAAAGCAGTCTCTCTCTCTTCACCTCTTAGTTATTTACTATTAGGATTTTTTACAAATGTCTATTGAAGTAGTTCCAAGTATGATGAAGGCATGGAAGAAATTCTTTCAAGCACAGTCATTTGTTTAAAAAAAAAAAGATTAATGAGAAATAAAGGAGATGATGTTTAATCAAATGAGGGGCAATTATAGATGACAAATATAGAAACACAGCAAATTAAAATAATTCTTGCTGCCATATATGAGAATGGCATTAAATATCTAACACCAGAGTTCAGGATTAATAAAGGGGTGGGGTTAAATATTCAGTCCAAAACTCGGGCTTTTCCTGAAGAAAAACCATACATACAGCAGCTATGCAGTTGTCAAAAGACATCTATTTTCAGTTTGAGGGATTCACAATTGTGTGAATGGTCATACTTTTTTCTTAGCGGAAGGGAGGAGGAAATAGTTACCTGCCTTGATCTCCAGAATGACTTAGAAAGTGAGGATCGAAATACATTGCAAGACAAACGTAATCATGGCTAAAGGCTCGAACTCTCATCCACTAACCCAGTGGAAGACTCCAGTCACTTCAGGGTAAGGTTTAGGACATTCCCCACTGGTGTTTTTTTGGTTTGCATTGCAGAGTGAAATAAACAGAAAGTGATTCAGATACTTCCCGAACAGTGAAAGGGACCGATTTCCTTTTCTCCTTTAGCTTTAAATAGACCGACAAATACAATAAATCCTTGCATCAGCAGGCATCCAGTTATTTTCTCAGTTGTAACAGGCACTGTTCATATGCCTCACAAAATCAGATAATTCATTTTTTCATTGAAAGTAAAGAAGACAAAAAAAAAAAAAATTACCAGCAGTGTTTGAACTAAATACAGCTTTTAAACTCAAGAAGGGTTTTTAGCAGCTATACCAGCTATGTAAGATGAAGTTCAGATAAATACGTTCTGAATTACTGTAACTGTAAACGTTTGCTAATGTAATGGACAATGAAGGAAGTGATGGTATTCTTGAGGGTTATTTTTTAAAATTTTTTGTGTTGCTTACATTCTACCAAGTTCACAATATTTTGAGTGGAAGAGGTTATGGTTTCAGTTGTGAACTTCATACATATCTGGAAAAGCCTTTCACTTTCTCTTCCGTGATAACAAATAATTTGCTACGCCAGCACTTGGGTTTTCTATCTGTTGAGCCCTCTCTCTTTCAAGTGCCTCCTGCCTGTCCCACTGTATTTTTGGTGACCCCCCCGGTTCATGTGTGCCCTAACGGAAGTCCCATCAGTTGGGTCGCCTTCGCCGAGTGGCTTTTGTCAGAGTAGGACTTTGACAGGCTTTGCTGTTTTAGAAAGTAAGAGATAATGTCAAGGGTTTTTTTGCACATTCACTGATGCTAAATCATCACTCTGGAGTGACTGCGGGTCTACACGTTTTTATGCTTGCCTTCAAGTAAGAATTACTGTTATTTTAAAAGTCAGACTGCTCCTTCCTTTCCTCTGTCCCCGCCACCAGCAACTGAAGTGAATCAGCTTTCTCAAACTCCCATTCACCCGTTTGCTTCACAGAGTCTAAATTTTGCCCCTTCACGTTGAGGATTTGATGCAGGCTCACTCAGATCCTACAGGATAGCAAGGCATCAGCTCCTCTCCCGAATCCCCGCTTCCAAGGCAGCGCTTCCAAGCGTTGTGCAATCGCCTCGGAGCCGCAGTCAGCTCCACGGCGAAGGGGCGGAGGGGAAGGAGCGCGCTGGATTCTGAATTTTGAAGCAGAGGTGTCGTATCGGGCAGGGGGGAGGGGGCCGCGGGACCAGATGCTGAAAACCGCATCGAAACTACAAACGTTTCTCTCCTTGGCTGTAGGAAACTCTCCCCCACCACCACCTTGATTTCATACTCTATCACGTGCTGAATTTTTTCATTTTATTTCTCCCCCCGTAGCCTTAATAAAGCTCGCGTTAGTGATGGAGATCCCGAGAGCGCGTTGGAGGGAAGGAGCAACCCGGCAGCCCGGTGTCAGCCGGCGGCGAGAGCACGGCGGCGGCCGTGGCCGGGCCAGCCGAAGCGGGCCAGCCGAGCCGAGCCGAGCCGAGCCCGGCCAAAGGTGCCGAGCTAAAGGAGCCCAGCCGAGCGGCGGCAGGTCCGCGGGGCCCGACCGCGCCGCTTGCCCCGACACCCGCTGCCCGGGGATCCCGCCCCGCTGGGGAACGCGCGAGCCTTTACCTGAGCTGTCGCTTTTCCTTTTGCCGGACCTCTTCTCTGTTTCCACCGGCGACAGAGCCTGCCTGCCATAGTCCCCTGGCGCACACGCTGCCCCCGTGGGGGTGTTGGTGCCCAGGCTGGAAGAGTTCGAACACAGGACAGGGGGGCTGCTGCCCAGCTCCGGGGGTCCTCCTGAGTCAGGCTGAAGGCAGAGGCTGTGCCTGGCCGCGGCGGGAGGAGACGACATCTGAGGAATGTGCCAGTTCGTCTGCAAAGCCTGGTGCTGCTGTTGCTGGTGATGGTGGTGGTGGTGATGGTGATGGTGATGGTGCCCCCTATGATGTTGGCTGGCAAACATGCCCTCCTCATTGGGGTATCCCGCTATTATGCAAGAGGAAGAAGAAGAAGACAGATCAGGGTAGGACATGTGGTCAGATCTTCCATGCAGGGCAAGAGAAGACTGGGAGAAAGGGTGCAAGCTCTGCGCAGTGGCATGGGGGCTGCGCAGGCAGCCAAAGAGTGTGTGATCCATGGCATGCAAGTCTCAGGTTCCAGGCAGGAGAGTTTAGGAAAGATCCAACTTCACCACCCTTTGTCAACTTTCACTGTAAACAGATCGGGGCTGGGATTTTTTTTTCCAAAACGGCACCGACAGACTCTGCAGCAGGCAGCTGAGCTCAAATAATCCAGGTCTTTAGCCCTAGTGGCCAGTCTCCGCTGCATAAACACTCGGACCTAGATGAGCCGTTCTCAGAGCTGCTCAGATGTCAAGAAGTGGGAGAGGTTGAAGCCAATAGAAGGTGGTCCCAGAGAACTGCTTGAAGGGGGAAACAGCTTCGAGAGGTTATAAATACAGTAGTGTGTAATGTGAGCTGGGGGCTGGCTCAGCAGCACAGCACTGACCACATGCGAACTCCCTCCAAAACGCCAGCGCCGTCCCCGCGCCGAGCCGCTCCGTCAGCGGGCGGCAGCGCTGCGCGCCCGCGCCCCGGGCGCCCGCGGCCCGGCGGGGGGGCGGCTCCGCGGGGGCGCAGCCCGCTCCTCCCTGCCCCGGGCGGGCCGCGCCTCCCGCCGCCGCTGCCCCGGAGCCCCCCCGCCCCGGGCGGCTCCGCGGCGGTGCCCCCCGGCCGCACGGCCCCCGCAGGGCCACCACCTCCCCGTCGGGGCTGACGGGCCGCTCGGGGTCCTGCCGCCGCTCCGAGGCGGCGGGCGGGGGAGCGCAATAAAGACGTGAGGCGACGTGCGGGGGGTGACTCTGGGGCGGGGGGCGACTCTGGGGCGGGGGGCGCGGGGGCCACCACCGCTCCGTTTCCCCGGGGGCTGAAGCGCTCTCGCCGGTGCCTCACCTGCGCGCCCAGGTGCGAGGGCGGCGGCGTGCGGGGCTGTGCGGACCCAGGCCGGGCCGCCCGCCGCTCTCCCCGCGCCGAGGGTCCCGGTGCGGGTCATCCATCGGCTTCGCCCGCGCCCACCGCCTCGGCACTGGCGATGAGCCACGGCGCTGCCCCGGCCGCCCCCGGAGCCTCCGCTGTGCCCCAGCATCGGCGGCTGGTTCTGCCATGAGCCCACTGCGCCCACCGTGCCAGCAACTCTGGCTGCAGAGAGAGAAGTTTCCCCTCTTGCCCTCTGCCCCCTCAAAGCAAGAAGTCGCATAATGTTTATTTCCTGTATCTTCATTTGCTTCATTGCAAATGTATTTGGTAGATTGGGGGGACAACCTGGAGAGTCTGGGCCTGTCTTTTTATTATTATTATTATTATTTTAACGTGTGTGTAGTGGAATTGCAGTAGCCACGAAGGCGGTTCTTAAGTGGTTTAAATCAGGATAACGCGTTTAGTGATCAATGACCAAAAAGCTGCCCACTGTGCAAAGGTTTTATTCTTCAGCTCTTCCTGCTCCGTGTACCTTGCTCCTCCTCCCCACATACCCAAATTCAAAAAAAAAAAAATTTAAAAAAAATGGGAAAGGAAAACCATTTCTCTCAAGTCTAAATTCTTGGGTCCATGTGCTAAAGATAAAATGAATTTCAATTGCTAGTGGAAAAAATCAGCAATTGTATGACTTTTGCAAGAGCTAGTTTCTTAAACGGAAATTGAGTCCTATTTTGTGGGAAATTAGTTTTGCAGACTTTCTTTAAAAAAAAAAATCTAAAACTTTTGTTCAGCAGCTGCTCCGCTTTTCACTGCAGTTTCAGACTGAGCTGGAACCTGCAGCAGTCTTTCGACGGTAAGATTTCCCCCCTTTTCTGACATCTAACTCTTTTTAATAACTGTCTTTAGATTTAACTGTAACAACGCGGTCTTTACAAAGAGAGCCGCGTCCAAAGCAGAAGTTGCTGCCTCTGTGCACCGTTCAAAACTTGATATTTCTTCAGAATAAAGGAAATATACAGTTACAACACTGATGAAATATTTTGTGCTTTTCATTGTGTTTATCGTTTCAATATGTGTTCTAATATTAGAAGGGCAGAATACAAAGAAATCTCGATGGCTGAACCCCTCTTGAGTCTGGGAACTCGCCGGGCTGCCAGCGCAGGGGTGCTGCTGTCCCTGACAAGCAGGCGCTGCCATGGAGCAATAACAGCGACAGGCGCGGAGCATCGCGCCCGCGGCGGCCCCGGCGGCGGCGGCGGCCCGAGGGCTGCGGGGCGGGCGGGCGGCCCCAGGTGGGAGCGGCGGGGCGGCCCCCGCGCTCCGCTCCGCTCCGCTCCGCACCGCTCCGCACCGCACCGCACCGCACCGCTGCCCTCCGCCGCTCTCCAACCTGCTGCTGTCCGCCCGCCCGCCCCGGCCACGGGGGCGACTGACAGTGGCGGGGGCCGGGGCCGGAGGGGCAGGAATGCCAGCCCCACTCCTTCCAGGGCCGCCGCCGCTGGAGCCCTCACACCGCCCGCCACAGCTGGGAAGGGGTCGGGGAAGTCCCGAAGCCAAGGCGGTGTAAAAATGGCTTTTCTTAATTCTAGAGGATGGCCATGCAGAATTTCTCGCACATGACCAGAAAATAAAAAATAAAAATAATAATAATAAAAAAAAACAACACCACAATAAAAAAAATAATAATAAAAAAGAAATCAGTGAAGCTCAATGGAGAAAGTGAGAGGGTGCGAGGGAGAGGGAGAAAGATAAGGTTTCCAAGAGAAATAAGGGACGAGCCAAATAGGGCTTTTTAGGGAGAGGTAAGAGAGGTTCCTAAAGGTGAAGAGTAAGAAGAAAAAAAAAAAAAAAAAAAAAGAATGCAGTAGCAAAGCTATAGCGGCACAGCTCCGTGTCTGTCAATAGCTTCATATCCAAATCTGATTATTCAGGATTGTGCTTCCCTGGGCTTCTGAGTTCCCAAATAAGTTCACAAGTCCTAGGTCAAGTGCTGTTATTACTTCTTTAAAAATCAGTTTTAATCACGCGTGAACTGGAAATGTGATTCACTACAGACCTTTATGCTTTCATTTTAAACTATATAAGGAGAATGCAAATATAGGCAACTAATGTTAAGGCAAATAAACAGCTTCAAACACTTTCTGAAATGATTCAGAAAGTTTCTGTGCAGTTACCAAATACCTATGGCTATATGATAGCATCCTTTGTAAAAAAAATATTTAGCTTTTTAGTTATAGCTTTAGTACAAATCTTCTCAGTAACAACAGAATAATTACTGGAAAAAATTGTAAGCAGTTGCTACCTCTCAATATTAATGACTGAGTTCTTGTTCGCATTGTACCTTTTCAGAATGTGTATTTAACCTACATGTGGTACAAAAGCATAACTTAAATCAATGCCAGCAAGTTTGCCCAAAGCTTATAAACATCAAGTGAAAAAAATAGAATGTTTTAAATATGTGAAAACAGTAAACTGTTTAACTCATAAAAACATCTGGAGCCAACACAGTTTGGAACATCCTTTATATTTTCATGTATGGGCTACTATTTGCATTCACTTTGTGTTTCTTGGTTTTGCTGGTGGGTCGCTTTTGGTTTTTTAACTCACAATTTATGGGGAAGGAGATCATGTAAAATTGACCTGAATGAACCAGTGTACAATTCCTGCTCTTCAGGACTTCTCTATTCTTTCTGGTTTTTTATGTTGGAGACTGAAAGAGCCACCTTCCTGAATATTTATCAGAATGTAAGTAGGATTCTTGTCAGTTCTTTCTAGTGCGTGGTTTGTATATTTGCAATATGCATATTACAGTAAAATCAGATAGATAAGTCATACTTGGGGACCACCATTTGAGTGATATAAATTGTCATAACTTTGCTGAAGTCAGCAAAAAGATGGCAATTTACACAATTTAAGAATATTTTCCTTACTGTCAAAGGGAAAGCTTACAAATATGAATTCAGTTTCTTCTAGCCAAAGTTTTTATTGTACTCAAGAGCCTACCAAAGCAAGAGGAAAAAGTTTTATTCTACTGTAATTATGATTAGTTCGTATTTTTCCATGGCAATTTGGTCAATGCAGGCATCATTTAACCTTAGAGTCAATCCAGATTCACAACAGATGTATATTTATTTTCAGCCTTTTCTTTTTTCCCTAATTTTTGCCATTTTTACTCCCACTGAAGCAATATAATTCGTTTCTCTTGGTACCTGTGCTGCAATATAAACCCACAGATATAAGCAATAACAAAGCCTGGGGATTATGCATCATTTCAGAGATGCGTGAATGCCTTAACTGAAAATCCTAGCACAGAAAATGAATAATTGTTCACTGAGTAATCAAAAATACTGAATACCTGAGTAGTTAAAATTGCCAATAATCACATTTACCATTCGAAACACATGGTATACCAGTATCTTTACAATACTTAGTCATAAAAACATTTTTTTTCTGAGAAATTGCACTACCACAGTGTGTACCACATAATTTTAACATTGCATTTCTGTGGTGTACTTCTATTTCACTCTCTATAGCACTTACATGTGCCATGGTTTAACACTTATCAGACACAACTTTTGCTTTAAAGACAACCACTCGATCTGTAAAAACTTTTAAGCCTGAATTCCTATTTTCAGCTACTTCTCCCACATACATATGGCTTCTGTTCTTATTTTCATGATCTCCAAGCATTACAAATTTTAAAGTTATGCCAGCAATTTAGTATATTACAGAAAAGTTGTGCTGAGCCATGAGGCCCTCACTGAAAATGATTTACAAGTTTGCATTACATCATTAAAAGTTATTTGAATTGCCAGCCCATTGCAACTGGTAAAATATCTTATGCTTCCTATTTAATTTAAATAAACCAATGAAATATTAAAATTCTGAATGCACTTGAGGCTTCACACCTGAGCTATGATGTTTCAGGAATGCTTCTAGAATTTGTGAAACAATGCATTTCACATGCTGTGGGAAACTTGCATTTCACATTAGATACTCAAAAGTCCCAGAAGTCAGATTCAAAACTTTGGGGAATGTTTGTTTTAAATAAATAATTTATTTGCAAATTGAACCCTCTTGCACAATGCTATTTGTCCCCCAATCTGCATGTTGCATTGCAATTTACCATTTTTTTAATTCTTTCTAGTATTATCTCCACTTAAGAATACTTGAACTAGAACACAGCTATGACTAGCTTTGTGGGGCTTTAAGGATACATATCTTTCATTTGTATTTAGAAACGTACTCAAAATGCATATGCAGGCAAGTCAATAATGCCTGAAAAATATGTTTTCCATTTTGTTGTCTCCAGATCTTGACAATTACACGCTACACTCAGTCCATTTTCCTCATAAAATTACTAATCACAGAGGGGGAAAAAGGCTTCTATTTTACACTTTAATCATTTTGTTGTTTGATACAATTCACATTGTGGATTTTGATCTGTACATATATTTAAAAGACATTTCACTGGAGTCCCCATTGAAAAGGCAGATACTGTTGTGCAAGGTGAAGGGCATTTTCATCATTCTGTATTTTAACAATGCTTGCTTCTAACTGTGCTGCGAAATTAAAATTGTGCTGATTATACTTCAAGCCTGAGTCACCCAGAATAAAAACACAGATGATTGAAAATTTTGTGCATCAAAAGATTTACACTCTGACTTACGTCCATTAATGGGGTAAATACACAGTATGCTTACAGTAAAGAGACAGAAATAGAGACAAAAACATACCACTATGTGAAATATTTATTGTCTCCTGGCTGACGTTTCCAAGCCCTTGCAGGACCAGCACCAGGGGGCATATTTCTTAATTCTGCCTCCATCACTGGGAGAGTGATAAGTCACTACTTTTTGTCATCTCTTATACACTATAATACTACTACAGCGTGTGTTTGTAGTAGTTCCTAATTTTCTTTGCTCTGGAGGGAGAAAAAGACACATAGGCATGTATCTATGCAGCAAGAATAAATAATTACAAAATCTCTAGGTTTCAATAGGTGCTAGGATTATGTTATTTACTTTGCAGGTGTGTTTGCTATGATTTATAGTGTGATGGGCTCTAGATTTGGAGCAGAACCCCCCACTAGCTAGTATTCAGAACAGAAAAATATTCCCTGCTCCGCAGAGCTCAGGGTCTATTCATTTTGCCAGTTTCACATGGGAGTAATCCCGTGTTTTTAAAGAGTCCTGTTTGTCTTCATGGTGATTTGCTTGACTAGAAAAATTTTCAGAATTGTAATATTAATTAATAATAAATGTAGGAAACAAAGACCTAAAAATTGCTAATGCACAGCAGCATCATGCACCCCAAAGTCTAGTATCAGATAATGCTAAAAAGAGATACTTGATAAGAGAAATTAGATACAAAATAATATTTGTTTGGAATTATTATTTTAGACTAAAATGAGGGCATTTTTAGATGCAGATATTCTGTCTTGTGAAAGAATGAGAAAAAAAAATTAAAAAAAAAATAAAGCAAGCTCGACTCCTCTGAAAAATATATGCCAAGAAGTGCTTAACTTGCAGATAAAGTCTCAAAGATTCAGGAAACTATTGTGAGGCATCAGTGACACTGCAAAAACATTGGTAAGTTCTTATGTGACAAGAAGAATCATGTGGGTGACATAACTTGAGAATGATACCTTCCAAAGCCATGTTTGCATAAACTAATTTTTTATTTTATTTCCCCAAAACAGAATGCAGCTCTACTGATGAGCTGTGAATATATGATACTACTTGTTGAAATAAACCTTTCCAAGATATTTGCACTTGTCATGCTTTATTAAGCATCCTGCTTGCATGTCCTCTGATACATTGTGATAGATCTCAGGTTGGGTTCAATAAAGTATTCCAGTAAGGGACTCTATCTAAGGCATTTTCACATCAACTAAGTTTACGTATTGGACTCTGGTGCTCTGAATCACTTTAGCCACCTTCCTCTCTTCTTTGATGCATTTTCATATACATCATTTAAATTAGATGCCCATAATAAAAGTGTGAAGTCCATTTATTAGTATGCTTTTTTTTATTTTTTAAATGAAAAATGTCTAGCACTGTGGGCTTAGTGAAGGTCAGCTGTAAAAAGAGGTGTATTATTTGGCATACTTTTCAGCTGACTGAGACACATGCAATGTACAGCACGTGGGGACAGTCTGGATTTGTGTAATTCCCTCATAGGTAATTTGTCCATGAACTTCAAGCATTTGTACATTTGAGCTGTAGAACGTATCACTTAGGGATTTAGATTTTATTTAATAATCCAAGTATATTTCAATACAAGATGGTAAACTAAAAATATTTTCCGTTTAACTGTTTCAAAAACGCCATGTGCAAAAGAACACAACAAAACGAAATTAACTCATAACATATGCAACTCTTACTTGTGCAAGAGCGGTATATGCCCCTAAATCCAGACTGCAGCATCTGGAGGCATAGCATGTCTCTAATGGAAGAGAAAGGCACGAGACATGTCAGCTTCTTGGCTGTGTTACGCTAAAAATTTTGCCTTTTCCTTCTTGATACCCAATGCAACTCCAATTAAAACTAATAAAACATACACTCTCCAGGTAAACTGCCTTTGAAGAATTTTGCTTTTTTTGTCTCACGAATGGTAGGCAATAGATTTAAGCTGTGATAGATATTTATTCTATGAAAGAAAAAGCCTCTTACATAAACCTCTTTTGCTTGAAACACTGAAGTTGAATCAAAATTAATATCCCGTGGTATGAATCATGTGTTCTTAGTGCATCCAAATCTACACATTCCCATTTGTAGAAACAAGTTTTGCTGTTACTAAGATGAAGTGCATTATTACAGCATTTTACCCCTAGTAGTATTAATGTATTCCTCATATACTTTTACTATTGTAATCAGCTTGGTAGAGACTCAGAAAACATTTTAAAGAAACAATTCACTCTTTAACTCTTTTACAAGAACTGTCTTCATACTTGACTTTGAGGAAGTGCTGAGTCTTTTCTTTTCCCCAACGACCTCACAGGATCAACTTCATTGTTAGACTGTAACAGCAATTTTAAAAAGTGCAGGGAAACTTCGATACTATTCCTTGTGATTACAAAAAAAAATTGTATAAGCAACCAGCACTACTGAAAATTGTGTTTTGAAACAAGCCCGGTAGAGAAAATATTTTACTAACATATTTTCAATTTTTTATTGCACTAAAATTTTATATTGCACCAAAAACTGTCACAGAAGTTGAGATTTCTAATTTTAAGAGTTCTTTCCTTCTTATTTTTATCAGCTCATCTCTGTTATATTCATAGCAAGAAAGGGGGAAGCTATGTCTGTCTATTGTAGCTACTCTTGTTTGCAGAAAATACAAGTAGAAACTGCAAAATTATGTTGTTACAAAGGTTCTAAACTTGAAAATCCCATCATGAACAGCATGCTGGTTGTTTAAATGCACGTATGTGTATACTGAAAGAGGGCGTTCAGCTGTGCAAAAGTACAAGCTTACCTCCAGGCTCAAACTCCTACCATACGATTAAAACAAATTAGGTTAGAGCGCACTGTCTTTTAATGACAGGGAGAGTTCTTAGATGCATTATACTGAAATAGAAGCCTCACAATAAATCAAATGAAGGAGCAGAAAAAACTCTTTGCACAGATTACCAGAGAAAGTTCTGACTTCCGAGCAGAGAAAAATGTTTGGGAATGTATCTAATCTAACACACTCTATAAAACTGTACAGTAGTCCCTAGTACAACAGTGAGCTACATGGAAGACAGAGTCACATCCCAGAGCAAAATTCCAAGATTCCTGTGGTCCAAAACTGCCTGTTTAATTTCTAGATTATGAAGTTATGAATCTGTTTTGCTAAGTTCGTAGGTAGACTTCTCTTACAAATGTACACTAATTTCATTACTTATGACCCCCTGCAGCTGTGGTAATGAAGCTTTTTTAAAAACATACCTTTACTTGATGATGAGAATATTTGGATCTAAAAATAAGTCGTATATTTGATTTCTAATATAGAAGGCATGGCATGCATCCAGAGGTCCTGGCAATAAGTTGATACTGTACAATTTGTAGTCAATCAGACTTTCCCAAATGAAGTTCCATAAATATGAACATACATTGGTTGTTTGTTTTCTTTTCTGCCTTTTTTTTTTTAAGTTTCCTTTATTGGTATCATAATAGTCTGACCCAAATATAAGGAAAAAAAACCATATCGTGTTAAACACAGGAATACGCTTTCACAGTCGTTTATTGTGCATAGCTAGTAAACATTTCCTGGCAAACAATTTAGAGAGTCCATAAATTCCACCCTAACGCTACTTCCGTAGCTAGATGCAGTGCACCATACACGAGGGTATTAGCTCAGTCTCTCTCATCCGGAATGGGTGGATTGGAATTGAAAAATCCCCACCCCCCCATTATAGCACCATATGTCTCGAAAGTCTATCCTCTCTCAGGGCAAACGGCTCCTCTCAGATCCGCCTGATGGATCACGACTGAAACGCTGCTGTCCCTCGCTATTTAATCTAACAGCATTTCTGAAGTAGCTATCGGGAGAGCACAACGAGCCAAGCATCCCTTTGGCATTAGTGGCAGTTCCCCACGCAGAGAATATCAAGGATATGGAATAGCAGAGGGAAAATCTACCACACCATGCCAATTTGTATGGAAAATTTGATCCTCAGGCTAGAGGCAGGGAAAAGAAGAAAGCCTCTCATTTCAGCAAATTGAGCAGTGCTTATGACTCCCAGGTTCTTTATGTAACTAGTTAACCAGTGTTAGTAGACCAGCTTTGCAGCATCTTCAGAGGAACAGGAACTGAGTCTATAAGAATTTCAAACAATTTTCTCTAGATGTCTTATTGAGGTGTTTATAGATTGAGGGATTACTAGGGGAACAGTTTATCCATAAAGATTTTAGGTGGATTAGATTTCTGCTCAATATTTTTTGAATCTTTTTCTGTGTACATGTCAATTTATAACAGGAAAAAAACCCCATTTAAATAACACTCAAACGTTTTGAAAGGATTTGAGTGAGGTGATCATGTTAAGACAAAGTTCATATCATTATTTGAGAAGATGAAGCAGACATATTTCCACCAGTTTATGTACTTTTTACAGGTATACATTAATATCATTCATGTTACAGGTATTATTTCCAGATTATTTTGGATTGAAAACAAAGACTTAGCAAAAATCTGGACTCCTTCCAAGTTTCCAAAATCATCTCAAAAGCTCAAAGGAATTCAGTCACTCTGTCGAAGTCCTGCTTTATGATTTTTGATGTTACAGGATATACTGTTAAAATCACTCCCCCGTACACATTGAATGAGAATCTGGGGAAGGATGGTATGATAACAAACGGCAGAAAGGTTTTATTTCACTGGGCATGCAAGTCTCTTTGGTTTTTAGCTCCTTGGTTTTAAAATCCTCTTTCATTTATTCCAATTGAATGGAACTACTATTAAACAAATAGTCCTCTTCTTGGTCAACTGTTTCATGATATATCTTTGATAATTCATGCAAACTCCTTTAGGGTGTTATTATGTGAACAAACAAAAAATTTTGGAATAAAAAATATGATGGTTTTTTGCAGCTTTTGAAGCTAATTAAAATTACCAGGACTTCAAGGCTCTAGAATTTAAGACTTTTTCATGTATTCTTTGCCCAGTGCTCAACAGTAGACATTGCACAATCATTCTTCATTGTCTGGCTACTCATCTTTACAACTTCCCTGTACTTCCTCATTTTAGCTCTGAGGCACCGAGTTCAGCAATGAGTCCTTCAGGGGTACTCTGAAGCGAAGCAGTTTGTGGTCTGCAATTTGCTCAACTTATTGTCTGATGATAAAGCCCCTAATTCTTTTCCTGGATCAGGACCTCTGCCAGTTTCCTTTCATTGTGCATATGGGCAAACAGAGCAAGAAGAAAGATAACACCGAGCTTGTTCAGCAGAACTCCAGCAATCATTTTCTCTTTTATGTTTTCAGTGAATCTTATTGCTGGCAAAAGCTGCCAGAAAAAGACAAGTCTGATCAGAAAGAGCATGAGCAGAGAAAGTCCAGTTTCCCTCAAAGATTATTCTGTACTGGTGGTAGGGTGTATTAGTCCCCAGGCCAGTCAGCCTTGGCCCCCCAAATCAGCATGAATGTACCCTAATAACTCTTTTGGTGTGAATTCTTGTCTGATTGGTACAATACGCTGTTTTCTCATATTTAACATTACACTCATGGTTGTATGGATTTTTTTCTTGACTCTCCTCATGGTAAATGTAGAGAATACCAATAACAAATTAAATTCATGTGTTTTCTGTACATTAAATAGTAGGAAATAAATCTGTGTAGAAAATGTAGCTAGTTCCTGTGTTTGCAGAGACTCTCCGGATTTATGGCATTGAAGCCAAATCTATTGTTAATCCATTTAATACTGATTTTATTCTCCAAATATGTTTGGTGTTTCCTTTCCGAACTGACATATTGTGACTGAAAAATTCAGTATTGTACATTCATAAGGTACTGGCAAAAAAATTGCTGAAAATAGTTAATATATTGTTTTCTTGCTGGCAAAATATGTAAAACTTCACCAAATAACTATAGATGGTGACTGGTTGAATTATCAGCAATATTTTAATAGGATTTCTGTAGAGATTTTTGCCCTTTTGTGTCAGGTGCTGTGCACTGAACAGGGAAGCTTTCCATCTAAATAGGCAAGATAAAAGTCCAAAGAAATTAAATCAGGTATTTATAAGGCAGCTATACATAAAATTAGAAATGTCTACTGTAGACATTCCCTTCAGGTCGGCCGTTAAGAATAGTGTGCTTGTGATAGAAATAGAAATGCAATATTTCTGTTTAAAAAAATTTCTGCGGAATCACATAGAATTAGGAGATGCATCCCCTGAAAGCATTCTTATTTAATAACACTTTTAATAGGTTTCACCCTCTTTAAGAATGGGATTAAATCGGGCTGAGGTAATTAGGTGTTACGGTCCAGTTAACGAACTTTAGCATGAGGCTAGTGGCAAGTTAAATCATTATAATATGGAACAGCGTTTTATGAAGAAAACTACTGGAAGTCTAACAGTTTGAGCACTGCTGACTTCAAAGGGCCTGGAACCTCAGACCTGATTTCCAGAATTTTATAATTTGTTATAATTGTGGCTGCATTTTCAGTATGTTTTGTGTTTCTGCTTAAAGCATTGAAGTGAGCAATCTGCATATGTTACTGTAAATAAAGCGAGGCTATGAGAGAACACGGTGACTCCAAGTTAACACTTTACTCCTAACGAAAAAACCCAAATGGCTTCTGTGTGTTAAATATTTCACACCTTTCAGTAGCTGTGTCAAAAATTTTAAAACCACATTTTATTTTGAAGCAATGATCCAAATTGTAGTTGAATCAGGCTGACATTTTATATCTCACTTTATATGCCTCATTTTAAAGATTCCTGTTGCTGTCAAAATTAACTGAAAATTCTGAAATCTGGGTTTCTTTCATACTGGTCATAAAACATCTTAAGAAGGAAAAATGCTTATGAGCTATGGAATAGTATTAACAAAAACTGGAAACGTCGGAGTGTCCATAACAAAATACTAGCTACATTAAGCAAATCAAAAATGACAATTTCTCTAACTGCAAGCAGAGGAATTCTCTACTAGACCTCAGTCTAGTGGCACAGGAAATGGAGAATAAAAATTAATTGCTTATGTGCACATAGCTAAAACTTGATTGTTATGAAAAAAATATTTTAAATCCAATATTTATAATTGTTGATATGAGGCTTTTACAAATTTGAGAGCGAGTATTAAACAGTTACTTGAAGAAAATATTAAAGGAAATACTCGACTGAAAACTTCAGTCTGCTAAACCCATCATAAAGGATATGTCATAAAGAGTCACAATGAAGGAAAAACCTTCCACTCTTTTGTTGAAAATGATAAAATGACATTGTATTTGAATGCAGCTACTAAAAAAGCCCTCAAAAACAAAAGGGAGGTGTAGAGGAAAGGTAGAAATTAAAGTAAGTTAGAAGCTGGGAATTATAAGGCATTTTTAAGTCAAATATTACAGAGAGAAAACAGAGATAAGGACAATATGAAGACAGTTCGAAATTTTATTCTGAACAAAAAACCTTAATAAATGTTTTGCTCCACTACTAAGTGGAAATTAGTAGGACTTTTTGTGAGAACAACAACAACAAAATTCTCAAATACTTTTCTGCTGTATTGTGAGGAAAAGTCAAATGATGTATTCATATCAGATGAGTATGATGAAGCTCTGTTTCAGTAGTTGTGCAGGAGAAGGTTAAATAGCAGCTAATAAAACTAGACATTTTTAAAATCAGTAGCTCTGAACAATTTTCGTGGAGGTATTTTAATACATTTGGCTGAGAAGTCTGCATGTTAGTGAGGATTTTTAGTATGTCTTGGAGAACTAGGAAGGTTCAAGAGAACTAAGCAAAAATTTTTGTGAATAGTTAAAAAGAATAAATGTGATGACCTAAATGTCTGTGAGCATTTCAACCACACATTGATGTCAACCAAAATAAGGAACGGTTTCTAGGAATATTAGTTCATTTTAATCAAAGCAGCAAGAACACAATTTTCTGGAAAATCGTCTTGCCAAAGCTAACTCGATATCATTTATTAGGAGTATAAACTTGATAAGATAAAGGTAATTTTAGTACTATTAAATGTGTGGAGGAATACTGGAAATTCTTTTTGTTTTTAATCATATTATTTTGATAAAAATAATAAAATCAAAATTGCACTTACTAAATAGAATCAAATCTCAAGCAGGTAGCAAGCGGGGAAAAGTAATCAGTGGTGGTTATTTAACGATGATCTACAGATGCATGATCCTACCTTTTTTATTTTTTCTGTGATGACTCCTTACCGGTTATAAAAAATATATATATTTAGAAAGTTTGTTCTTGAAATTATTGGAAGATTAGCAAATAAAGAGTAAGACAAGTCACTGTGAACTAAGATTGCTCAGGAAACTGGCGACATTTAAATAAATGGAAAATTTTGATCCAGAAAAACATAAGACACTGCACTAGTAACAAAGACTGTGCCACTGCTACAACGTAAAGACCCTGCCCACAGACTGAAGGCAGCCTGAAAAAGCCTGGAGAGCAAATAATCAGTGCCAAGAGCTGTGAATACAAGAGGGTAGACACGAATCTGAATCAACTGAAGAGCACATCACCAGAGAAATGTACAATATGGTTGTGTTACCTCTGTCCTTGGCACAGATGCAACCTGTTCTGGAAACACTGTGTCCACAATTCAAGAGAGGTTGTTGAAAAATTGGAAAAGGTTCAGAGGAAAGCAACAAGAACGATGAAAGGAGTGGAAAACATTCCTTGTAGTGAAAGATGCAAGGAGCTCAATCTATTTAGGTTATCAGAGAGACGTTTAAAAGACTACTTGATCGCAGCTTATAAATAACCCTGTGAGAAACAGAAATTTGATAACGTTAGAGTTTTCAGTCTGGTGACAAAGGTGTAACAGAAGCCAGTGGTAAGAAGATGTAGTTAGAGACACACACTGGGAGGCTTAAATGAAGATATATGGGTTTTTTTTCTGTTAAGATCACACAAACGCACACACAAAAAAAAGAGTAATTCAGAAAAGTTCTGGTGCCCCTTTCACAGGGGGGCAGACTGAGTAGATGACCGTAATAGCCTTTTAGTTTTATAGGCCATGAATCTACAGCTTCAATTGCAGGCTTCTCTGCTTCGTATTTTCTTACGCCATCACTGGGCAGATCCAACCAGTGCAAACTTAATCGGAACCAGGTGGAGCCTGCTTTTTGCAGCACAAGGAAGCTTTTCCCTGAAGCTACATTGGATAAGACCAGGACTTGACTGGACCGAAGGAATCAATACAGAATGAAGAGCGTGTGTCTATCATATTGGCACTTATCCTTTCTAGTCATTGCAAAAGATATTGATATTCGAGTGAGTATAAAACACTGTTTGGGGAGGTGAAATATGGTAAATTTTATGACAAGTGATTTTAACACATACGCACACCTTATCAGCTCCAAAGAAATAAACAGAAACAGAAGATTACACACGGTGCATTGTTTAAGCAAGGCAGAGTATGGGAAAGAGAGCTAACTCATTTTGCCTGGTATTTGCTCTTTTGAGAGCAGCGCAGGTCCCAAAACTTTCCTTCGACCGCAGAAGTTTTTGAATTAACTTTGTTGTTGGGAGAGACTGCAGGAGGAGGTGGAGCAACAAAGGAAAGAGAAATGCTAACGGAAAAAACACATATAAACAACATACCATATGTAGGACACTCACCATATGCCAGCCTCACTTTTTTCCTCTCTCTCTAATGTGGTCTAATAATTCCAGTCATCTAGAGGGTTATTCACACTGTCTACTTCAGGCATCTGATTTAGGTCCTTTGAATTGCAGCAGTTCCCCCCTCGCCTACAGCCCCCCGGCACCTCTGTCTCCCTGCCAGCTACACAGGGCAGTACAAACACCTAGGTTTAGTTCTTACTACTCTGCCTAAGTTGGATATCTAAGTTAGCCTAAAGCTGTTGTATAAATATCACTCTTTCCTATTAAATCTAAAAAGAAAAAAAAGAAAAGGAAAAAATTATTGCTATGGAAAAAATTACTTGTTTAAAGTACAGGGATATAAAAGTGCAGGAAAGTTTACAAATTCAAGGCCAGCTCCTTAGCTGGTACGACTCATATACCAGCATTCAAATAAACAGGCTGACTCCCATTTGCCCTGGCAAAAGTGCAACCTTCAAGCTGGTTTTGCAAACCTAGTCAGCCACCTGATTCTGTTGGGCAAAGAACATACGTTTTCATAAAATACAGAAAAGAAAGTTTTACAATGTAAGTCTGTTAAAAAAAAAAAAAAAACAAAAACCCTCAAAGGGAAAAAAACTAAAAAGAAAACGTTGTGTAGGAAATGGCAGCTACTGCAGTCTGCAGAAAGCACTTCTCTTACAAAAGCAGAGAAAAAGTGGTGAGAGACCAGCATCAGACTCAACAATTGTAAATAATACACTTTCCTGAAAAAAATATTTTACTATCCTTCCTAGAGAAAATGTTGTTTTATTTACAAAACCCCCAAGCATTCTAAATGCTTTGCTGCCCCATATTAGCTTTAATATTACTTCATTTTTATCGTGTGGTACTGCAGCAAGCCGAAGCATGTGGATCTCAGCTCGGAACAAAGCTAGACAATTCACAACAGCAGAAAGGCAACTTTGCATAAATGTTGTTGAAAGACAGTGAAGAGAGAAGAGGAAATTCTGCATCCTTAATGCAAGGTTTTTAATGCTTATATATATCAAACTGCTCTGTATACTCCTGGAACCTTTCTGTTAAACTGTCTTTAACTCTAGGGACACATTCTACAAGGCAGTTATGCACCATTTAAATGTGAAAAATGCACACTTTGCTTGGAAAAAGATGTGTGATGTGAAGTGTTTTTAAGAATAATTGAATGATTTTGTGATTCATTAAATGCTTTTTCCTCAGCAAGCAAGTAATGGCTTTTCCACTAAGCACCCAAAAGGTGAAAAGTCAAACTGTTAGGAGTAAAAGCGTCCTTAGGAAGATGATCATATACAGTGTTTTTTGTTTTATTTCTTATCTCTTTTTTATTCCAAGAGGAACAGAACAAAGAATGAGGAGGGAAAAGTGAATAACTACATGTAGGAAATTTAAAAAGTTGAATAATGGGGGCAAAACTATAGGTGGCAGTTGTCTATTCTTCAGTTTAAAAGAAAACAGAAAATTGTGACACCTAAGGTTTACTGAATATCGCTTCATGTGCATATTCCTGCTGAGACCATGGGATCAGTTCTTTTATGGGAGTGAAAAAAAGAGCTGTTTTCATATACCCAGTATATCTTTAAGCCAAAGTGTAAATCTTCAGTTTCTTCCCCTTCCTATTTTTTTTTTCCTTTAAAAAATAATAAAAATCTAGGGAAACAATACACACCTTGACTCCTGCAAAACAGATCTCTGGCACAATCACAAGACGCCTGCTTAAGTAATACCCAAAAGGTAACTCCATGCATTCCACTGGCCAGAAATAATTCACAGCACGATGAAGCCACAAGAAAGTCAATAGCATATTATAACATTCTTAGGGGAGCTATAGCTGTAAGAGCAATGTGAGGCAATGCCTTAGCATGAACTATCACTTTATATATGTGCTGTATACATGAGTATGAATTATATTACAACATTTGACACGCTATGGCTTTTGATCTACTGTGACTCGTGACCTCTGTCCTATTGTGATCTTTATGCTTAAACCTGTAGGGAATAGTTCAAACAATAGAACATACATGATAGATAACCCTTAGATAGGATAAAAGTGTATAATGATTATGAGAGCTATAGCTATGAGAGCTATTGCTCTGCCCACTCATGGGCAGGGCAATAGCTAGTCAAATACTGACAAAGGTTAAGAAGATACTTCCCCTGGGAAACGATATTATGAATTTTCCTGCACCTTCCTCTGGGGCATCTGGAGCCAAGGATACTAGCTTAGATGGACCATTGGTTTGATTAGGTATGGCAGTTCTAGTATTTCTGTGAACATATGATAGTGGGGAAAAATACAGCTTTTATGGTTAATAGAAAATTCTGCATAAGACAGGAAGGAGGCTTTGACCAGTGATAAAATCCTTGTGAGCTTTCAGCTGAAAAGACAGTTGAACTTTGTATAGATTCTGTTTCCACCCTAATCAACTGTGATTTCCTGCTGATTTCAGTAGGAGCAAAAGAAAAATGGCAAAGAAGCCCCACATACTGTCTTGTATGGGGGAGCAGTCAGATGCCACAGGCAACTATATTTTATTTTTAATAAAGAAAAATCCCTGTAGATCTGGGGTCTCATGAGATTTTCCAGAAAGCAAGGGTTGCACTTACTGCTTTCTACAGGAGGGAATATTTGAAGACCATCTTTTACAGCTCATGTGTATCAGCCTCTGCTCTATTTTTTAACAGCTCCTATTCGTTTAGTCTGTTCCAGCAGCTTCCAGCTGCAATCTTGGACTCCAAAGACTGACTTCCTGATCTCCAGCTACCTGGCTCCGCAGAGCAGTCCAGGGACCAGGCATTCAAATGCAATTAAATTGCTCTCCAAAAGAAAGCTGGAGAGCAAAAAATAGTGTTGGCATGCAGCAGAAAAGCAGGAAGACAAAGAACTGACAGCCTATATATATATAGCATGAGACTGGAGTCTTTCACTAAAATGTGGAATTATACTGCATCTTGGAAAAAAAGTATGGTCAAGAAGAGCAGACATAGAATTAAGGTGTTCTTAAGGCTTTGGAGTACAAAGTTTTCAGCATTTCTCAAAGTCTGGATAAAAATATTTAAATATATATAATATATCTAATATATATATATAGATATATAAATAGATATATTTAGATATATTTAACCATAAATTTTTAATATTATTGTCATAACCTTAAGATATGAATTTACTTAATTTTTATAAAACACAGAAATTATAGCTTGCTTTTATCGAGTATAAATGTGAATTTATATAATTGAAGTGATTTTACACTAAACAAACAGAAAACATTTTTCAGATACATTTTGAGTTTTGCTAAAGCCCCATTTATTTCAGCACAGACCTCATTAATTAGTTTAAGCAAAACAACTCACTGAAACTGTATCCAGGCTCCACAGACCAGGATTTGTATTTGTTTGATAGAAATCTATTTAAAAATCAAGGACATGCAGACTGGTAGAGCAAGGTCCTGTCACCCCAGCAGGACTGAAACTCAGCCCTGAGGGAACTCTGCTCCTGTATCACTCTGTCCAAAGGGCTGAAACAGTCATCACTGCTCAACAGGTGATTTCTGCAGCTGCCACCTGCCTCTCTACCTGCTTGTCTGGCTGTACATGGGGAGGCACTCCAGGAGCAGTACAAAGAATTTACAGTGGGGAAAAAACATTGTGGGACAGAAAGATAATGTCTTAAACAAGGCCTAGAGATTGGCAAACTGCCCTTTATGGCAGAAAATGCACACATGCACCAGCTGTTAGTAGATCTCCTTCATGCAGCGAAATATATGACCCAGAGCAACCAAGCCTCAGATGGCACCTGTTACCCACACCTGCCCTCATATGTGGATATTCATGATGTGCCATTCTTGATATGCTGGGGGAGTGGTGTACAATGGTGTTTGAAAGTGAGACATTGCACGTGACAAGTTGGATGGACCAGTTTTGCTCTTGTCCTCTCCTGATAACCACAGTTACAGGGGCTAGATATAAAGCTTGCCAACTTTCTCTGTCTTAAAACTAATTAAAACAATATAACAGAAGCCGGACAAACTGCAAATAAAATTTTATTAATTTTACCCTGAAATATTTCGGTTTCCAGAAGCAGAACTGGATATTGTTGTGCTGGCTAAGTAACACAGCAGCATTAGTGGTAAAAAGATTCAGCATCCTGAACTGAGATTCACCTGTGTAACTTAAACCATTTGTAGCCTAAAGGCAAAATGAAAACTTATAGTTGGAAGAAGCAGGTACTTCCAAGCACAGCTCATCTGCTTTATTGCAGATGCCTGCTTTGCATAAGATTGAGCCATTCTCTAAGCTCCTGTGACTCAATCTCCAAACAGCTCTTGGTTGCTGAAGGAGAGGACAACTAAGACACCAGCTCTCTCTGCTCCATTAGAGGAGTCATCAGAGCCCCCAGAAAAGAAAACATTTCTCTCACTGTTACATTACAATAAACCAAATCTATAAATATGTGGATTGCCACGGTGCCCTATTGCTAATCTAGCACAGGGGTTAAAGTGTACTATTATCTATACATATATATTTAAAAAACACATGGCTTGTAAAATAATAGGCTGTCAGCAGTACATGCCAATCTATTTAGCATGAATTGAGACAGAGATGCATTATAGAGAGAAAGCTGACACCGGCAGAGTTTCTATTTCCCCTATGACACTGAGCACGAACCTTGCCTCCAGACCCTTTGTCTTCACACTTCTCTGACACTGTTCCTTTCCCTGTGTTCCTTTTGTCTCTCTGCTTGTCAAACTGTTGCTCAGACACCTGCATTTTTTTACACATTTCCTACCCAGTGCTTTGGAACAGTGCATTTTTGATCTCACAGATGTATGAACTGAGACATTGTATTGAGTTTACAGGGAAAAAAAGTCAAATACATATTCAGAGAAAATAAAATATCATAAGCTGTTTCTTGAAAAGTATCTACTCTGTGCAAATAGAGATTTTATTTTTTTCAAGACAAAGCAGAAAATTCCCCCACACCTGAAAAATACAATTTATTCTATTTTAATCAAAATATTTTTTAAAAATGCAAAACAATGTACACAGCATTAAAGCAAAATAGCATGTTTTCATGGATATGTAAAGGAAAGCTAAGGAAACAAGGGGTACAATTCACAAAACTGAAGGTGGACCCACACTCCTACAGAATCAGGGCTGCAATTCATTCCGGGTGAGAAGTGTGTTCAGTTACCTTTTCTTCATGTTAATAGGACATAAACCTGTATTAGCCCACCTACCCTTAAAAATTCTTTTGTACTGATGGACCACAAGGTAGATAAACTGATATCAAATACCTAAGAAATAAGAGACCTATGGATCTATAAAGCTCAATATATTGGTTCTGCAGAAAATGAGTAAAAGCTAAAATAAAAAGTAAAGTTACTGGATAAATAAACTGAAATGACAGAGGGGATTCCTTAAATATAAGGAAAAAGATTGAGCTTCTTTCTTTACAAGGTCTTTCACTAAACCTCTTTAAAAAACCCCAAACAACTTGTGATAAGAAACAAGGTCTTCAGATCTTAATAACTGAACAGACAGGGCAGTTAAGTGGCTAATTCTAAAACTAAAAGGAGGCCCCAAAAACAAAGCAGTACAATAAATACCTATGGAATGATGAGTGGCATGATAAGGGTAAATAAGGAATGACATTTTGCCCTCCAGTTCAGAAACTAGTGAGAATCCAATAAAGGTACCAGCTTCCAAATGACCTGAGAGTGTTAGTTGTTCATACAAATAGAACAACAGAACCTGATGGATGCTTGCCAAGGTCACCAGCTAAACTCATGTTTATAGCCAGTGACTACTAAACATGAGACAACATTGCAAATTGAAAGAGTCATTAAGCCACACTGTTGGAGCCTGAGCAATTTTTTTTTTTAATATCAAATGTGTTCATTTGGTCTTTTTTCTTCCCTTCTTCTTGAACTTGTCTCTTGCTGTCCATTTACAGTGGTGTCTTATCAACCTGTAGGATCTCTGCTAGGATCCAGTACTGTTTCTCTCAGGGCAGAAATGGTACTGGATATCTCTCAGGCAGAGTTAATTAATTAGTCCAGGCACAGGTGAACAATGATACGGTAGAGTAGGGATTAGCTCAATTTTTAGACATGGTGCTTATAAATCCAAGGTTGTAAATTCAATCCCCGTATGGGCTGTTCACTGAAGAGTTGGACTTGAGTTTTGCTAAAGCCCCATTTATTTCAGCACAGGCCTCATTAATTAGTTTAAGCAAAACAATTCACTGAACCCTTGTGGGTCCCTTCTAACTCAGAATATTCTGTTATCTGTATCACTTGTATGGCTGCTTTAAATCCAGAAGGAGTGTGAGCTCATTTCCATAATGCTGCTGCTCCAGACCTACTCTGACCCAGCTCAGATGGCTCAAAGGCATATTTCTTACTCTGGATGATACTCATAAACTATTAAAAAGAAGTGTATGTATACTGAATAGACCACATTGAGTCTTGCTGCCTTTGCAGAGGAGAGAGCAGAGCTGTAAGACTGAAGGCCTTGAAAGGCTCAACTTCCAAGTACTGACATTGCACATAGCAGGAATATCCCAGGACTGGTGCTCTAACCCAAAGTAGGGACTGCGCCCACCAGTACAGGACACTGGGAAAAGCTTCCCAGGAGGAATCTATATCTCAGGCTTTATTTCTATGGCTCAGAGCTGGTCAAGATGGGTTTGAGCTGTTTTCACCACTATCCTGTCAATCTTGGGCATCACATGATTCCCAATATTCATTTATGTGTTTGTGAATAATCTTGAATATTTCAGACCTTTTGATGTGAGATTATAAGAAGTTGATGACTTAGACTTCTCATTTTTCCTAGTCCCATTTTCCTTTGAATACTGATAATCCAAAAAAGTAATTTTTTATGTAGCAATTTTTAAAATTAGAAGTAATCTTTTATGTAGGCGAAAGGGACAAACTCTTCTCACATAGGTATTTCTAAGAGCAGTTTCTAAGACAGGACTTTATGTTATTTTTTATATTTTTTTAAACAGCTTCCTTGTCTGACCAGCATAGCTGATTCTAAGCTCATATGCAGGGAAATAGCTGAGTGCCACAAGCACCACATTTTGTGCTATGTAAATGCTCCCAAAATGGAGGAAATGGAAGTGATGAATTAAGTGAGAAGCTTTTGTTATGATTCTTTTAGGTTTTAAGGGTAAAAAATTGAGAATGGATCTCCTTAGAGAGGAAGGAGAGAGAATGGCACATCTAAAGGATGCAATCTATCATCCTAAACATTGGTAAGTGACATTTCCTTAGGCAGCTGACGGCTAAATACGTCTAGGTTTTTCAGCTTCTGCTGGTAGAAGAAAGAAGGAGTCATATGCCTTCATTTTTTAAAAGAATATCCACAATTCAATGAGTATAATCTGGTCCACAAGTTTCTGGTAGAGTTGTACTAGCGTGCTTAGCTACATAGAATTTTCCTGTGTGGATATTTTGAGAGGAAAGTATTTTTTGTTTGTTTGTTTCATATATTTTTAATAACTTTTTTTAGAAGTCTGTGATGTATTAGAAAGCATCATGTGCACAGAAGAACTGCAGCCCTTCCTGTAAATTCAACAAACTGGTATATGCTGAAAGCAACTCCTGAATGATTTACCTTTTTCACAAAGAGAGGTGAAGAGAAGGAGAGGGGTGGGAAAACAACAGATTTTTTAAATTATATTAACACTCACTACCTGCAAAAGCATTTGTAGAGAGTTACCCAAATCTCCTGTGGGCATTTCAGCACAAGTCCAATACAGAAATATACCAGAAAGGAATGACTAGTTGATTGGGCTACAGGCCAATCTGAGCTACAACTGTACGGTATCATAAAACACCTTGGCCCCTTCCACAAGAAGAAATAATCAAGTCTCCATGATACTATATTCCTGAGGAATGTGGTTTTTTCCAGATAAATTTCATTTTCTGAGTCACTGTTAATTTTCTGCAGGCCTACATACAGTTCACATTCCTGTTAAGGCAACACCTTAAGAAAGTATTGAGATGGTCAGAAAGCAATAGGAAAAGAATGCTAACAGCAATTACTTCCTCTAAAAGACACCCACAGTTGCTTGGGTGTTTTAAAAATATGACAGGTTAGATTCAGCCAGGAGGCTCAGCGAGCCAACCAACACTCTCCTTGGTTTCCTTTCCAGAGCAGAGCCAGGAGATCCCCAGACATGTCCCGCCAGCAGCTCACACCACTGCCTCACTGTCCTCTTCAAGACTCTGTCCAACTGGGAATGAATATAGCGTCTTGTTACTGAAGTTATTGCTTTAAGACTCACTACTATTGACAGCTCAGTAAAAATCCCTTCCCATGACTTATTCTAAAAACACAACTTTATAAAAAACCACCCCAAACAACTATATATTGCTATATAAAGTTGTTGCAGAAATGATTTTAATTAAGTGATTAAGAATGGGCACAATATTATCTTCCACATGTTATTAGAATGCACAGCAGTAGTTCAATGCTTACAAAGATTTACATTTGTGTTGGAATATTATTCATGAATTGAGAATTTAAAACACCACTCAAACGTGCCTTCACACAGTGGGCCAAATAAAGCAAAGTTGTTCAACAAGGGACTTCTGTGTTAGAGACCTTGAAAATAATGGCTTAACAGTATGCTAACTTGTTGAAAAGAATCTCATCAGAGGTCTGTCCAGCTATGACATGTTATGGATTTACTTTGGACTGAACCAGTGGGCTGAGGTGTGCCACCGAGATGAAGGAATACAACTTGAAAGATATATATGTCTGTTTTAAGTAGGAATGTTCATTCATTAGCTCACTGCTTCATTCACTAAGCTGTGTGCAAACTGCTGCAGCAATGAATGATTCAATACAGATGCCTTTAAAGCACCCCACAGCAGCAACAAGCAAGATACTTGCCATCGTGACTCTCCTGGTGAGACAAGGAAGAAATTTCTTTGTGGTTGCACTGGGAGCCTTGAAATGGAACAATAAAGGCTATAATGCAAAAAATTATCTTTAACCAAATGTAATCTATACATTAATATGCTCACAATCCTCCCTCACATCTTCAATGCTTCAAATTTATTTTGGGGGAGCAAAGGATAGAAGAGGTGAGTCGTTTTGAGGTGCAGGCTGAGAAAAACTGTCCAGAACAGCAGCTCCAGGGGCCATTGAAATAATATACAGGCTTTCACAGTGCAAAGTATGCTAAAGTGGGTCATACAGTTTATTTCCAGATGTTCTCACCCCCAGTATTTTCTAATGATATAGATGAAATCCATAAAGACTTCCTGTATGAGGCTAAAACTGTGTAAAAATGAACAAAACCTGTGTAGAATAATTTATAAGGATGTAAAAACAGAGCGAGTAAACAAATAAACAAAATCACGTAGTCCCTGTATTTAGAACTGAAATGAGTAAACTTTCAGTATTAATAAAATCATTTATCAAAGCTCACAGAAAACCTTTTTTCCACCTGGAAAGTTTCCAAGCTCAGAAAAATATTCTAACTAAAAGAGGAAGTTTAACAAATACCAAACACTGGCAGAAGAAGCATAAGAGGAAACAGAGAAAAGACCAAGCAATATAAATGGTAAAACTTCTCAGGTAAAGTATTGTGAAATAACTGTCTACTTGAAAAAGCCTTCAATTTGTTATTGTTGAAGTCATAAAGTGTCTGTAAAGAAGATTGTCAAGCAGACATTTTTGTAATCAGTCCAAGAAGCACATATGTGTTTTAATAAGTGGGCTTGAAATATAAACAGGGGCGTTTTCTCAAAATGAAGCAGAGCATAAAGCCATATATGGTTTTGGTCACTGGAGAGAAGCTGCCTGTTTCAGTAGAGATGAAGACAATGCATCAGATAACATTACACATTTGAGCCAAGAGTTGCATTTTGGCCCATATGTATGGAGCACAAAATATAATGCACATTTGAATCTATGGGCCTTCCCAAAGATTGCTAGATGACACTAGAGGATTTATGTTTCTTAAATGAATACATGTGCCATTTCTGCTATAAGGCACTTTCTCATCACAGACCTAAATGATTTCTGTTTGGGAAAAACCAAACCAACAAAACAAAACTAACCAAACAAACAAACAATCCAAACCCTAAACCTAAAACTCACCAAGCAACCAAAATAAGAAATCAAACCTCAAAGTCTTAATGCCTGTAGTCTCTCCTTGCTCTGTTGTAGCTGTTAATGTACCCATTTAGCAGTGGAGTAGACTGAAGTGCCTGTGGAGAACCTGTGTTAAGAAGGACAGAAGACCATAAACACATATGTGATACATTTGTGTAAGTTTTCTTCTGTCTGACTCATCTGCTCTCCAGCTCTTTTTAGAACAGCTGAAGAAAAACTCTCTGTGCCTCCTTGGTGCATACACACATATATAAAATTCCATAATTTTTTGCAGTGTTGACTGTGTTTGATTTACTTACTTTAAACTTAATTCAAACTCACTCATCAGGACAAATTGCAAAGCAAATTAGACAGTACTGTACTTAGCAAAAATGACTTAAATTGTACAGAGTAAAGAAGTTAAGGGCAGGCTAAGTACCAGAAACACGGTCTTTTAGTTGTTAGCAAAGCATTAAAATCAGTGATACTTTCTTCTGTTATTTAGCAAAATTTTCCCATCCCATTCTGTTTTTATTGTGATACTGGTATTTATAGTTCATGAATGTTTTCTTTTTCACCCCCATGTATGCCCTAGTTACTTTTCCCTGGATGGGTTTATACCCATGAGATAGCTTTTGGTCTTCTAAATTGACCTGCTATACAAACTCTAGACCAAGAGACAGCAGTTTCTGCATCAGCTGTACTATGCTGGGTGTCTTTCTGGGAGATATGTTGCAGCTCATTTAATGAACTGCAACAGATGGAAAATTCAGCGCATTGCTATGTAAGAATTTGTTCCAAACATCAGCTACTATCACTTGATATTTGAATTCTGTTTCCAGCTCAGATTTGTCAAAATTAAATTTCCAGTAGTTCCATCTGTAACATTAATTGGATCATGATCAAGTTACAACAATAACTAAAAAAAATAAAAATTAATTTAAAATACCTTGTTGTTAGACTTCATTTGAAACAAAATGGTCAAGAACATAACTTCCATGAATGGCCTTACAGATTATGATGAAGTCTCCTGCTTGCCTATGGTAAACTGGGCTTCTTGTGTCTCAGGATGAAGCACATTTCCCAGACCTCATAATTTTCTTGCAGTTTTCTTCTGAGCCCCTTCTAGTTTTTGAAAGTTCTTGACAAAGCATAAATGCTAGAACTGGACAGAGTATTCCAGGAATGTTCTCACTAATGACATACACAGATGGAGTATCATCATCTCCATCTGTATGCCATTGGTCAGACATAAAAGGATTGCATCTTACATTTTAATCAGAGCTTTATTCTTCTAACTTACCTTCAAATAACTATTTAAGTCTTTTTCTAGAGGACTCAATTGCCCAATAATAATTGCTATGTGAATTCTTCTTCCTTTGGCTTGTTTTGACCACACAAAAATACTGTGTTTTAATGAATTTATTGCAATGAGCACTCCAGATGAGGTCATTATTCTTTCATCCTCATTAATTGTTCATCAAATGCTTTTGTCACTTGAAAGTTTTTCTATCAATAATCTCACATTTTCCAGACTTTGCTAAAGATGCTGCATGGCATTGGAGAAAGAACAGATCTTCACAGGACCATGCTAGAAATGGTTTCCCCTCTGTAACTATAACTCATCTATACTTATTTCTTTACTACCTCAATTTTAGTCAGCCTTTTCTATGATTTTTAACAGTTTTTCATTTAAAATACTGACATTAATTAAGTTTTCTCCCATTTCCCCAGCATTCTGTAATTAAAAAAAATATTAATACACTGAAATAAACTACCTAAGCTTGCATCAAACCTATTGTCTGATCCTTCCCATTTGAAAAAAAATAAATTGCTCAGCATTATTTCTAGTTACTGATGGCATATAAAATACTTCTTATTAGCTTTAAGGTAGAAATAGATCTTCCTGCCTTTTCTGACAAAAGAGATATGAATGAGCAAATCTGCCTTTTGCACATTGTGATCCATGTTTTTACTATCCTTGCTGAGAGCAGGATATAAACAATTACTGAGATCTCACTTTTTCTTTATATACTTCATGTATTGTTTCTTATTTCCCTCCACCCTCTACAGAGTTTTTCAAAGGTATTTTCATCTTCCTGTATCAATTGTCCATATTTCCCCAGAGCCAGTTTTAAATTCATTGCTATTACTCTTGTTTTTAATTGTGTGAATTTTTATTTCTGCTTTCATTTTCCTCTCAACCAGTACAATATTTTTAGGTTAAAGATGTCTGTTAAGAATTGCTAAGTAGTGTGTCTTTTCACACTGAATTTATCAAATATGAATTATATTTCATATTTTCATGTTTAAATGTTTCCTGACACATAATTTTGCTCACAGTTTTTCTCAGCCTTGGGAAAACAGTTTTCTAAAAGGCAAAATATATACATTACTCGTGAAGTACTGCCAAGGCAGATATTGGCAAAGTACACAGATGTTTTTGATGGGAAAAAAATAACAATCTTGCTCTTCCTTTCCACAAAATACACATCAAAATAAAGTTAATTCCAGAAATACTCTGGGTCGCTGGGGTTTCTTCTACCCACCAAATTAAATTAATAATGTTTGGCTTCATTTTCGAATGAACATTTAAGCAGTTTAATTCATTGCTGGCACTGATTTGTCTGAAGGAAAGTTATAGCATGCTTTAGAAGTTAACCATATATTCTAGACCTCTTATCCTGCTCTAACTCATGTCCTCTAAGATCTGGGAAATGTCCCTTAGTCTCTCTGTGCCTCAATTTCCCATCATGAAGACTGAAATAACAGTTTTCTAATATGGACAGATATTATGTACATATGCACAAAATTATGTGATATCCAGGAAAGTATGTTGACAAAAGCGTTTAAGTATCTCTGATTAAAAACCAAAACCACCTAATGGATCCATCATAGGACTAAGTGAGAACCATCCTAGAACTGTCTAGTGTTCCTATGCCATTCACATTTTGGAAAGTACAATTTGGAAAGGGCGATTGTGTCTCTGTTCCACTTCAGAAGTTCTGAACTTCTTAATTTTGAAATTAAATATTGCATACACATACATAAAGCCAATAGTACTAAGTATTTTCTTTTTAATTTTCTTTCCTTCTCTATGAAAAATCTCAAATTAGAAAAAAATTGATTAGTACTTTCTATGGTTTTTTAAAGGTTGTATTAGTAGCATGCTAATTCATTTTGGCATCTTTAGATTTTTTGACTTTTCAGTGAATGGCACAAAACACAAGATTAGTGTCTGTTGTCTGAATCTTTAGCTGAAGCATGTGTCAAAGACTTCATATAGGTAGCAGATGACCACCTTGCTAAATGGGCTGAAGAACAGAACCTAGTTCTTTCAAAACCTTGTGAACTGGGATTAGAGTCACTTAGAATTAACAGCCCTGTAATAATTTATGTGCTTTGACAAAACAAAGCAAAACAAAACAACCTAATCAATGGGGTCTGTACTGATGCTGTGCCTTGGAGATTTACCAGTGGAACTGGAGAGAAAATAGTGATCTTTACAGAATCACAGAAAAATCGTTACTGCAAATGTGAAACATGAAGGCTGCTACAAGCCTTCAGCTTCTCAGTTTTGTAGCTGATCTGACAAGCAATTCGGTCTTGAGACATTTAATTAAAGAGCACATAGGACAATGATTAATTGTTTTGCTCAGGACAGCAAAGACGTTTCCCTCACTGCTGCTTCGGAAGTGACTTGCTCACATTTAGGTCTTACATCACAATCTCTACATATTTTTCCCTTTTCAAAGAGAGAATATTTATGGATACATCTGGTATACAAACATTTCAACATTTCAGTTTTGAAAGAAAATATTTTTGTCTTATTTCCTACCAATTATCACTAATTTCAATTCAGATCAGCATATGTATAATCTACTTCTAAAGTACACAAGTTCAAATCCAAACATCTTGGACCTTCGCAGCTGATCCAGATTTTGAATGCTGAAGTTCTGGAGCTTCTATTCCAGCTCGAGGTTATGGGCAACAAACTACTGAGAACTTCAGTTCACAGGTGGGTTTTGTGTACGTATGTGTGTGCACACCTAATTTTCACAGGTTAAATAAAAATTAACTTATAGAATCAGGAACTTGATTACAAATATCTACACTTACAGATTTTTCTGCCTGGCTAAAAACATCTTATTAATTTTAGTTCACTAAAACACAACCCAGCTGTAACTTGACCCATTTTGAGTAGCTGTACTTAAAACCGGTGTTATGCTTTCTGTACTGAAGACTGATAACTTGATAGCTCCCCAGGGTTTGTTGGTTACTGTTTAAGTACAGAGTTGACATTACATGCTATTTTTCTGAAAATCCCAGCAGTGGTATTACAACTGAGATACTGGTAATTGAAGATATAGTAAAAGATTGTTAGAGTGTGAATGTCTTCAGACATACAGTATCATTCACTAACCTGCAATTTCATTCATTTTCAGGTCCCTTCAATCTTATGAAAATGGAACTGTAAAACCAAATGAAAACAACAGTTCAGAAGTATTCTCTGGGCCAAGAAAAAACCAGCCTGGATTCTCTCACCCTTACTCACAGTGAACAGTAGGCTACTCTGTAAATAGTTCTCATTGTTTAAATATGAATAAAGGTCACCCAATCTGGTGCTTAGGGATTACATAATGATTTTTCATCTGTATTTCCTCAACATTTTAGAAAATATTAATAACTCAGTCATTCTTGTTTCACAGTTGAGAAGTTGGTGCAGAGCTAGATCAAATGAGTTATCCTATACTCTTCAACAAGGCAAAGGAAGCCAAAAATAGTACGTCATTTATTTTTCTGAACAGATTTCAGTGGAACAGGGTGGCATTCTAGTAGACTTTCTTTCTCTTTCTGCACCATTTCCAGAAAACTCCATTTCTAAGAAAAATGTCTACTGTATCTGTTTTTATTGGTTATTTCTTAGACCATCAGTGGATGCAGTCAATGGTGCTGTGTGATCCCAACAAACTCTTATTCCAAATGCAGAAGAAAAAGTTTACCACAGGTAGCAAATCTATGAATCTGAATGATTTAAGGCTTTCATGCAGATTAATGGAGTGTTTTATTCTATTTCCCAGAATTTATGTGTTTGTTTTCTCATAATAAAGGAAGTTTCTAGCTTCTGGTTGTGAAGATAGCCTTGACAATGTAAACCAACATACTTTCATCTTCTTGAGTCCTCATCCTCACTAGCTAAAACAATAGCATCAAGCAAGTTAACTTCCCCCATTCATCTTGCCAGGGTGTCAGCCTTGAAGCAAAACATGCACACTTAAGTACCAACATTGTTAACCAATTCACTGCTTATTATCAGATTAGAAATTACTGGTCAGCACAATTAGACAGCGGGAGGACACTTGTGATGTTCTTGACTTGCAATCACTTGAAAATGTTGAATACACCATTGATAGGAAAACAGAGAACAGTCTACTAATTTTAAAATGTGTTTTTCTAAAATAAGTATCTGCATAAAGCTGCACCCTAAAGCTTTGGAAAGCTTTCTAAACATCTTCTTCTGCATATCTAAGCCTCTCCCAAACAGTGACTCTTAAGATTTCTTTTCTACTCCCTACCTCTAATTTTACTGCTCTATGATCAGTTGCTGCCTGACTTCCAGATTCCTCTGCCATGACAGAAACTTCACTTCGTATATATCTTCCAGTTCTTTGAGAATATTAAGAAAGAAGCGTTCTAAACTGGCCCAAAATGACATAGATGCACATTTATTCTGAAATGATTGAAGCAACCAAGCGGAAATTACAAAAAGCCTATACGAACACCATCCTTATAGTATTGCAAGGGTGAGAAGGACCACACAAAACCTACCCTCTCTTGTAGAACATCCCAGATAAAAGTAATTTCCAGTTATTATACACATTTTCTGTCTAGAAAGAAACATACATTACTGATTGCTTCTGCAATGCTTACTGTGTCCATTTCACAGAATAAGAAACAGACATTAGGCTAAGAATGTGATTCCGCAGGAAAGCAGTGGCAGAGATGGGAAAGGATGCAAAGTCCCAAGACAGCTCTCAGTTTATTAAATCACTCTGCTCAGGTAGCATCCTAAGCAGACATTGCAAACTCCGCTAACAGCTGCTTGGAAAAAATCTTATCTGCCCCCTGGACTCCTCACCTTGAATGACTGAATTAAAGCAAGAACACAGAGCCACAGCATCAATCATAGAGGCTGCATCCCAAGAACATAGCTTATGCTCTTTGCCACAGAACAGGACCAGGAGTAAATTGATGTAATTAGTACACACAGCAAATACCTGATTCTGGAACCTTCCCATTTGCCTTTTTCTTCTTACCTGCATTCTTTTGCTGGACATGACTTTACTGGCAGCTTTTCTCAAAACTTTTTCCTGCCAACATCTCCCTGTCTCCAACTCTGTCTTGAGGTCTCTTTCAGCTCAATATTTTTTATACTGGTAATGCAGATAAACACCTAATAACTTTGTAAAAACTCCATAGTATGAAGACAGGGGGTGTATTCTTTGCATAATGAAAACAAAAACTTGGAGTAGATTGTTTTTCAGAATAAAAATGTATTTTCTGACACAGTTCTGAGAGAAGAGTTATGATGTTGTGTTTATTGACATTCCTTTACTAGCCATCATGACAGTATTTTAATTAAAGTCTATGTGGCTTTAAATTATGGGAAGCCTATAAAAAAACCTCTAAATTTTGAAAACTGTATTTAGTTTGCTTAGCAAATGTCTAGCTATTGCACAGATATTCTTTTTAACTGTTCTATTTAGAAGGCATTTTTCTCTTTCAAAGCAGATTCAAAGCATTCTGCTAGTTGCCTAGTTATTTTGTGAATGCATTTACATTTCCATACCTAGGGGAGCGTGCAGAAGCTGCAATTGGAATGAAGACCTTTAACAAAGGCAGAAGAAGAAGATACCAGAGTGGCAGTGATCCCAAGCCGCTCCCACACTGATGTTCAGGACAGCACATGTGGGTGCCACATGAGCAGGTGAAGCTGTGATTCTAGCAGTGTGGAAAGGCAGATAATAATTAAACAATCAGATGTGCTAAGTGCATCATGCTGGGACATCGCTCCGTTTCAGATGGGTTGAGAAGTTTGAAACTGAATGCAGTAAGTGAGGAAGTGGCCAAGTTACAGCTGTAATCCTAAGGTTTTCCTCGTGGTCCCTGGAGCACCATGGTGCCAGTCTTGTCCTGACACGCTCCGGGAGCGTGCCAAACGCTTTTCAGCCTAAGGAGAGCATTTGACGTCTTTCAGCTGCTAAGACTCAAGGATTTGGGCTCTGGATGTATTCCAATGCTCCTCTCCTATATGCACGTATTCACTGCAGCCCTGCCGAACCAGCACCCCGTGCGGGATTCCCAGCTGCCGCCTGCTCCCGGGGATGTTGCCGGGTGCCGATGGGCTGGGACCGAGACAGGGACCGGGATCGGGACAGGGACAGGGACAGGGACAGGGACAGGGGCCGAGCTCTGCCGCCTCCCGCCGGCCTGGAGCAGCGGCCGCGTCGGCACAGCCCCTGGGCAGCGGCGGCAAGGGGAGCCCGGGCACGGAGCCGCTTCACTCCTTTTGGTGGTAGCTTCGTACGGTGATAAGAACGCTCGTGGTGAAGCCCAAGGGGCTAAAACCTGCCCTGGCAGGGCTCTGTGAGCCACGAATTGCGCATCAGTACACGCCTCTGCATCCTGGCTTGTCCTTCCCTCACCATTTCTGCTGGCAATCTTTTCCTAGATGTTGTTTTTTTAATAATGTAAAAGTTAAACACATCATCATTATTACTATCACTATTATTATTGTTGTTTTTATTGCTGTCACTATTATCATTATTATTGTTATTGTTATCATTGCTGCTATTTCCTTTGAGGTAGAGCCTATATGATCTGGAGAGCACAGACTTAATCTTTGCGCTCACTGTAAGTCAACTATTAACCTGACCTGCACGGAAATGTTACACCAAACAGCCATGCATTTGTTCAGCTGGTTCTGGCCCTTTTAAAAGCCAAACCGAGGTAGTTTCTCAAGAAGAGACAGAGCAGGGGGTCACAGAGGGCACCCGCCCCTCCGCTCCCGGGTCCTGACCTGAGGAGCAGCGAGGGGCCCTCTGGTTTCTGCCGCCGGAGCGCCCGGAGCTGCCGGGGGGACCCGAGGGGCTGCAAGGACACAGCGCCCTGGGGCTCTGCGCCTCCACAGCGGCATCCCACGCGCGAAGGTCTGAAGGGAAAGTAAACAAACGGGTAGTACCCTCCTGTGGACTGAAAGACACAGCTTGCACCATGGGGCTCAGCCTCTGGGATCACTCCTCCTTTCACTGCTGCCACTGGCAGTTTGTGGCTTGCATAAATTGCTTCTCTTAAAAGTCTGTTTCCTTTTCCATCAGGTCTGAGACATCTGTATTTTAAACTATAAGCTCTTCTGGGTGAGGATGATGTCTGTCTGCACCCTTGCAGAGTGTTTAGCACAGCAACCCTGATGTCTTGCATCACTTCTAAGACCTACAGTGATACACCACTAGCAGTAAATGCACGTCAGTGAATACATTTACACCACTGCCTCCAGTCGAATACAAAGTCAGAGTTTTGCCCCTCCTGATAGAAATCTTGCATAGTGTGAGTTCATGCTATTTCACAAACCACCTGCCTTTCCTAAGCCGTGTGTAGAACTGACTCCTAGGAATCCCAATGTGTTTTATGTGTTATTAATAAAGTTAATATTTTTATGAAATACTACTCCAGTCTGGGATTCTCACCACAATCTTCAGAACAATAATCAAGGAAAACACTTTCTGTCACATTATTAAAAGTTCAGTTGCAACAGTATAGAGGAATCGGGTAGCAAAATGCCATGTTGACATCTTTCCAGTACGGGAAATTTTTTCCAGAGGTTTTTTTTTTTTTTTTCAATTCAACTTATTGCAAAACAGTTGCTTTCTGTAATATCACAGATTTATGCAGAGTTTACAATGCAATCGTTGCTCCTTGCTATTGAAAAAGATTTATTTAACCAGTTTTGGCCTTCATTCCAAAAGGCTGAATGCCAAATCATTACAGTGTATCTGGTGTTTTGCTGTCAGAAAATATGATCTAGCATTAAGATACTATTCAGAGACTCTAAAAGCCAGAGAAAATGATTGTGGTAAATCAAAACCTCATAAATACTTTATAAAGTTGTTTTTAATCTCTGTCCTCATGTGTGACAAAAAAGTACCAGTTTACATGCAGCCAGAATACATGAATTTTGAGGCTTCATTTCCTATACAGTCTAGGTTTTAAAACAACATTAAAATCTATTCCGTATAGATGCAAAAGTCAGGCAGCAGTTGTCACATTATATTTTCTAGTACTACTGCAGTTTAATAAGCCAAAAGACAGCAAACCACTTCTCTAGACTTAACTCCAAATGATGTCTTTTTTTTTTTTTTTTTAAGACACTGAGAGGCTAAGACACATATATATGGCTCTGAAGCCACAGCCACAACTGTGCAGGCAGATAGAGACAGGCAACACTCTATGTGGTTAAAGAAAAGCACATGCCAGAGACTCGGGAGCAGCTGGCCCCAAATTTTGGCCTCAGCACACCATGTAAAATTGAACATATGCGTGGACTAGGTTTGACTCCCTTCAGATGCTTCTGAAACACAATAATATCTCACTGGGTAAGAAAGCTGCTCTGGCTTCCAAACTACCTATGCCAATAACTTTTTATTTCTCCACCAAAAAAATGCAGAACAATTTTCCTGTGCAGCATGTCAGTGTGACAGATAACAGCCACTGCCAGAAACTTGGAGATGGCAGTATATCTGGGATGGATATTAAACTGAGTCTGTCTAGAGGCATGGGAAACTTGGGGGAGCAAATAATAAACTCAAGCAAAGATCATGTCCAGATCTTGCTTTGTAAAAATTCTCCTTATTTTTGCAGCACCAGAAATTTATCAATCATTTGCTTTTTAAGGTTGTAAATTGCATAACTTGTGGACCAGAGAATCTGCTACCTTACATCATATTGCATACAAATTCAGAAGCAGTTAACCAATGCAATATGGAAGGGTGCTTTTTGCAAAGAGGAAACCACAGAGACCACAAGGGAGCACTGGTTCGAGAAAAGGAGATTAGCTTGGAGGTAGCACTCAGCCTGATCTGACTCACCTCTGAGCAGTTTAAACTGTGGCCATACTCCAAAGGAGGACAGAACTTATTAAATCACTGTTATGAATTGCTGGTAGAGGAAACTGAAGGTAGTGAAATCCTGCCAAGCTCTGATATTCATGGTAAGCTGTAGAAGCAATATTAGTTTTGCCCAAATGAGGATTTTTTTGCTAGTGGGGAAGGAGACTGATCAATATGTTCTGAGGTGACCAGAATTTTATAGGCCTAGCTCAAGGAAAACAGCTTTTCCAAGAAAGAAGTGGTGTGGATCACTATCTGAATATTAGAGGATTTAAACAATGTTTCATGTTAAGCACTCAGAACTTGATAATACTCTGTCTTCAATCACCTTGGAATAGTCTTGCCATCATATGGACCTGTCTCTAGTAAGAACAGAGAGGGCATCTCACCAAGAAGGCGGCACCAAACAGAGCACCATGTAAAGTCTGTTTACTTATACCCTCCCTTCAGAGTGTTCAATCCATCCTAGCTCCTATTATATCAATGTGCTCTTTGAATAAGTCAGCCCCTCTGCTGATGGCTCTGCTGATGGCTCTGCAGACTCTGCAATGACAGTCTTGTTTTGTAAAACTTCCCAGAGGCAGTAAACCTTAACAGAGCTAGAATCAAAATTCAGTGTTCTAGAAGAGCTTTGTTTTGATTTGGATATTTCAGTTTAGCAGCCTGCAGGTGTGATTATAAATGGATTACTCCCATTTTACTAGTATTATGGAATGAGAACTCCTCATTTGGACACTGCCTCCAGCTGTCTTTAAATGCCCTCACAGTTTGATAATAAAGCTGAAGTATAAAAGAAAAATCAGAATTGAAAATAGGAAAAGATGCAAAATAGAAGAAACAACTTTTTTTTTTCAGTTAGATTCAGCTTCTAAGAAGTATAAATAAAGCTTGGTAGCAACACCATTATTTTTTATTGAAACATCCTAGCCAGCATATTACTTACAAGCACTTAAATATTTACAGTGAAAGCACAATGAGGTTTCATAGCAAAATAGTCAAAATACACAACTTCTAATATTGTTGCCTGGACAATGTTAATTCAGTCATGCTACATACATACAAAAAATAAAAACTACTGAACTTGCAAAAGTGTTTCACTGGGGATATTCTTATTAAGCATCTACTGATTCTGTTTTATCTGTTCAGTTCAAGATGTGAAAGCATGTCACATTGTGGTACACAGAAAGAAATAATGTTGATTGTCCCAGAAAATTAATTTTTATAGTGCTTCCATCAGCTACAAAGTACAATAATACCTGTACACATTCAGGGGACATTCTCATCCACATTCTTACTCTGAATGAACAGAAATTTAGACATAGCTAGAGCTGACAGACCAATTTCACACACATAGGAATGATTTTTTTTTAATTTATCACAGCAAGTATTCTATAGCTTTTAAAAATCACAGCTCCCCATTCAGTTTAGCTGCAATTATGTGTTGAGATGTTCTGCATCTTGGTCCTCCACAGGCACCCAGAAAGCAATGGCATAGAGTTTCTGAATGCCTTCAGGAAGTGAGCTCTAATAGTCATCTGGAACCACCTCCCAGGCAGCAGAGGTAGGAAGAGAGGCCAGATCATCATGATAGATGTGCAAGATGGCCTTTCTATCTTCTGCAGTCCCAGACTCATTCAACACTCCCAGCCTCTGCAACAAAGAATGACCTCCATCACTACAAAATCCTGATTTACCCCTTAATGAGCCCACCTTATAGGCTGAAATTTTATCCTGCTAAAACAGTAGATGAACATGTAAGAAAAACATTTTATGATTAGAAATGCCAAAAGAATTCAGATTTTCTCTTTGCATTCCATAAAAAAATCTGTAGTGAGGAAACTTTGAACACGCCTCACAAATCTGAAAAAAAATACCCCCCAAAAATAAAAGTTTCTGAAGGTCTCTGAAAGGTCTTCTTGTCTTGATTTCAAATTTTAAAAATGTAGTTTTAAATATTGCATTTAATTCAAAATAAGAAACAAGATGACAAGAAATAGTGAATCCTGGGAATGGGGAAGCAAAATCTTGCAGCAGCATCAGAGCCTCTCTTCCTTCCCTAATACAAGGCTTTCTTTCCCCTGATGCTTCATTCCTTTATCTTGCTGCTTGTCATGCTGCTCTGCTCCTTCACCTGAGTTGTCTACCTACAGTACCTCTGGCATCCTACCAAGTTTCAGTGGAGTATCTTACTTCTGAGCACAGTGGCTGGGGCAACTGTTCTTCCTGGTGAGCAGAAATACAATATTATCCCTAAAAACACCCCACTCTCTTGTCTCCACCAAAAGAAGACCTTGGGTCAAGGCTGGATCCGTATTTACGCTGATATATTTTCAGAGGGAATATAATGAAATCAGAGAGTTCAGTTATTCAAGTTTAGTGTTGTTAGTAGTGTTTATACTAAGAATATTCTTATCATCCCTGTCACAGCAGTTACTAAAATTGAAACCTTAGCAAAATAAATGAGGTTTTCTGTTTTACTTTCCAGGACCCCAAGTTAGTTTTGACCAATATTAATTCTTGGAACTTCAGCATTATACCATCCTGTAAGTCAAGTTCCAAGCAGCAAAGTTTTCATAACATCTGCAAAAGGTCAAAGTATATTTTCATAAGCTCTATCTCTTTTAGAGACTATGAGCAAAATTCATTAATTATCCTGTGTTTCCTCCTCTTTCATCTACTCCAGCCAGTGTGAAACCTTAGGATGCGTACTGACTTTCTCATTATCAGAGTCTACAGTTATTCCTACTTGGATGTGATATCTGATGTCTTCAGAACACATAATTTCCTTGTGACTTTCCCTTAAAATGTTATTTGACTTGATAACTGTTTTGTGTTTATGAAGAATCAACATCAAGTTCAATGACCACACTGTGGACTGAGCGTTTGTGACTGTATGTGAGGTTTTACTCCACTACACCCTCTCTGACACAGCACACTGACAGCAACTGAGCTCGAAGAGCAAAAGGCAAATGTGCCTTTCACATCCCCTGTGAAAAAAGATCTTATAGCTTATAGCTATGAATATGAAACTTTTAGCTATGTATATCTCACTCAATAGTCACTTCCAAATATTTTTTCTTCTAATGCTATGAAAGCTTCTAGGCTTTGAAAAATCTGTTTCCATGTTAAAACTCTGGGTGCTAATTACAATCTTCTCAACCTGCATTCAAAGATCACAACAATGTTATTCCTATTTTAGCTGTGAAGAAGGCTATATCTATATAGCCTTCTGAACTTATTACAATTTATTTCTGCTGTATCTGCTTCTCATCCAGTTTTGGGTTTGAGACTACTTTCCTGATAAATGTCTGTGTGTGGTGAATAATTTTATTTTTTATAAAGCATATTGGGGGAACACAACAAAAAACTCTCTTAAATGAGATTCTTTTTGTAATGCATTACAATGGTAACTCAGCACTTTGGGAGGCAATAAGGAGAGTGCACACACTACTGAGACAATGCATGGTAAAGAGGGGTCCACTTGCCACACTGCCCCTAGCCCAAGGTTTTCAGGCAGCACAGTTTACTACCTGCTTCCCTTCCTGCTCCACCAAAAATCCATGGTGTAACCAGGGATCCTAGCCCAGAGAGGGTAATTAATGGGCACATGGGACATGATGATATCTGTCAATGAAATAATGCAAAACAGATTACATTTTAACATTTTATTTGTTCTATGTCACAGAAGGAAATAATAAGATAAAGACCAAATTACAAATTCCCAGCTGAGGAAATTCCCAGTTTCTTTTGCAGTCATGCTTTTTTGAGTTTTGAATGTTTTACAAAAGCTTACAGGAAATGCTGATGAAGATAAAAATTGCTTTTAGTTTTTTAGTTATCAGTGAGTATTTCACAGAGGGGGTGGATAGATGCTGAATGAAAAGAGACTGGAAAAAGGGAAAAAGATATTTTCAATTACTCTAATATTTTTCTGATTTAAGCTGGCAATATTTGAACCACTTTTGTACTCTTATGCAACATGCTATAGGATTATGATGATGATTTGAAAGACTTAATTTTGGTCAGGTTCTTAATTTTTAACCTCAGAAAAAACCCCAGCAACATCCTTCCAAACACAATGCTCTCAATCCAGAAGACAAATGAGTACTAACACAGTAGGTGGTCTTCCCACTGAATTACTATCAATGCCTGCACCATCTGGATTTTCCTTGGAGGCCTTGTATCCAAGAACTGACAAGACCCAACCTTACTTAATTTATGAGACAAGATCATAGCCAGTGATGATGTGAGTGCAAGCCTGTGTACATGCTTGCAATTGTATAAGGCTTGCAAAAAAAGTCAATTGTATGGATCAATTGTATGGAGCTTACAAATACTGTATGAAACAACTGGTACATAAATAGGATTTTAGGGTCATTATAACATCTTTATGGAGTTTTTGTCACATTTGTGGCCTATTCAGTTTACATTCTATGTGTCTGGGGAAAGCACCTATTAAAAAAAGCAAGGTTTTATTTTTTGTTGGCAATAATACAAATGCTTTATTTACTACACATGGACAATGTTTTGAAGCTCTAGTATGTGCCCAATTTTTTTTTTCTCTTCCAGGACATCCAAAAGCAACAGCCAAGTTGCCTACCAAAAATAAGATAAAGAATAAAGCAGAGCTCATGCAGAATTAATATTTTTGTGTCAAATACCTTACCTTTTTATTAAATTTAATTAGATCCTATTTAGAATTTAACAGAGGAAAAAAAGTCATGTTTAAAGAACTCTAAACAAGAAAATTATACTTTTAAACCCTCAAACAATACATATAGAAGAGCATAAATTACAAACAGAAGTATATATTTATAAAGAACTAGAAAAGATAACTGAGAGCAGCAAGCTTTTCAAATCTCTGAATGAACATCTGAACAGTACATCTGAGTCATCAATATCACATACAACTCAGAAACAAACTTATATATTTCATGATTAATAATTTCTTAATCAATAACCCAAACTAGAAAGGTTTTGGAAAACCTAGTTCAGAAGTTCATGTCCAGGTTTAATACAAGCAGAGCTGAATTACAAGTTGTCATAGTCCTGACCTCTTACTCACTCACTAATTTTTCATATTACCAAAAGTTTTTGTTTCTACCCTTAATAGTTAGTAATTTGGCTACTTACTCAAAGAAGTATTTTTCTACTAACCTAGATTTTACTTACCAGTTTTATTTTTTTTCCTTCTTTATTATTTTCTCATTTTAATCATTTTCATTTCTTCTTCCCTCTTTTTTTTAATAAAAAGATCCAGTCTGCAGACTTTCATAGTTCCCTAGAAAATGCAATAAAGAGACAAGATATAAAACTTTGCAGCCAATATCCAGCAACAATGGGCACGTTTTCACTTAATTTCCTCTTAAAATCAGAAATGTCTGGCCTGTCTAGACGAAGACATAGGATTAAGATTTCAGCACCCAACCTAGGAGCATTAGATCCCATAAAGAGATGATAGAGGAAGTACAGGTTCCGAACTATCTGCAATTTCATGGTGAGAAGACTTCCCTACAAATGAACCAGGCTTCAAGTTGTGAGAACCTACTAATTCAGTGGTATTAGAGATAATGTTGATGTCAACATAAGAACTGGGAATCTGCATGAGAAGCACTGTCATCTGCTCCTGGCATATTCTCGAGGGCAGCTGCCCAGACATGGGTTTAGGAAAGGCAGGTCCTACCTTATGAACCTGATCCCTTCTGTGAAAATGTGACCCACTTAGTGGATGAGGTGGGTCTGTGGATGCGTCTATCTGAATTTTAATAAAGCCCCTGTCATCATCTCCCACAGCATTCTCCTGGAAAAACTCGCTGCTCATGTTTAAGATGGGAACACTTTGCTGGGCAGAAAACTGGTAGAGATGGCTGGTCCCAGAGAGTGGTGGTGAATGGGGTTACACCCAACTGGCAGCTGATCACTAGTGTTGTTCCCCAGGACCAGTGTTGGGGCCAGCACTGTTTAATATCCTTATCAATGGTTTGGATGAGGGGATTGAATGCCCACTCAATCTGAAGCCTGAAGACAACACGCAGTGGGTAGGAATTTTGATCTGTTTGAGGGTGGGAAGATTCTGCAGAGGGATTTGGATGGGCTTGATCCATGGGCTGAGGTCAGCTGTATGAGATTCAACAAAGCCAAGGGCCAGGTCACCATGACCCCAGGCAGTGCTACAGGCTGGGGACAGAGCAGCTGGATAGCTGCCTAGTGAAAAAAGGCCTGAGGTACTGCTCAATTTGCACTCTTTTAAAAGTCATTGGGATAAAAAAGCAAAGCTCTTCTTCTCTGAGAAATTTTCTTTACCTAAGAATTAATAATCAAATGTAAATTGTTTAACCATTTTGAGGTCAATACAAGCCCACAGCCAAAGACTGTACAAATTTAATCACACATTTTCAGGAAGAGGTCTGAGCAGGAAGGCTGTTCTATCCTTCAGAGAAAAAAGCAATACATAAATGTGGTGTTCACCTTTTTACATGCAGGTACACAATGGGGTAAGGAAAGAGCATCTTCAAAAATGCAGGTTTGTTTTAACAAGAAAGTCAAATGCAGTTCCCGTTACCGAAAATACATCTGTGCATTATGGTCATCATATCTATGTTGCAGAGAGAGTTGCATTATGTAAATTCATATTCCTTCCTTTTGCTCCAGTCCCAGACTGATTCAGACATATGGTTTGCAGAATGCTTGCAACTGTCTCATTTTTGGCACTTCAAATACAGGAAGCAATATGTTATTTGTATATTCTGTTAGGGACTAATACAATACAAAGCCCACTGAAACAGCTCAACTTTGGATCATACCCTTCAATTCTCTCTTGACTAGTCTATGCTGTTTCCTGAAAAGGCATCACAGAATTTTTTGCAAAGGTAGTTTGACAGCTGCTCTACTGGTTATTACTAGTCTTTTCCTGCATTGTTCTGCACTTACCCTGCAATTTTTTTCCATCGCCTCCGTGTTAGGCTCCAGACCTGATCTCAGTGTAGACAACAGTAATGTTTCCATTACTTCATTACAAACGGTTTAGATTGGAAACCAAGCCTGCTCTCCAGGGTGAGAAGCTAATTGCGTGACTTCCAACCAGAGACTCCATTCTCCATCAGGACACTTGGCTATTCCACCACACCCTAGTTTCTGAGTACTTTTAGGAAAGCTACGGATGTGCTGTGTCAGCATGTTAGGCAGCAGTGTTTGTAAAGACATAAAATAAGTTTCTGTGATTCAGTGTCAACAATGCTTATATGTCATTTCCAGTTACATTTTGTTCTAGTATGGCTTACATTAGTGTCATTTAATCACAATTTTATTTTTGCTCTCCCTGAGCATCAGTCCAGTGAAGTTGCCTTTCTAAAAATGTTTGATCACAGAGAATACAATGATACTGAATATTACACCTTAATCTTTTTAAGTACACATGCTCATTAATTTATTCCTTGTGAAAGGACACTTTTTCAGTTCTGTCTCTCAAGATCTACAGTAAGGTCTTTTCTTCTAGGAAGAAAACAGGTTAATAAATAATCCAGAGTCTGAGGTTTATTGGCCTTTTTTGTCATTCACCTCCAGTGGGAATTATAGCAAGGAACAGTTGCCCCTGTTAACCTGCAAACATTTTTCACTCAGTTAGGTCATTGCCTCTGGCTCAAGGGTCCAATTTTCCTTTCATTCATTAAGCACATTGGGAAGCAGAGTTCCTAACCCTTTCCAGTCTAAATGTGGAACAATCACATCCCCTCACAATCAAGTGCCAATGTGCTGGGACCTTTACGTTTCACTGTGATCTCTCAGTGACGCAAGTTTTTAACAATTGAAGGATATTAAGTCAAAAAGTTGTTTTCTAATTGGAGGAGCTCAGGGGATTTCAAATAATGAACTCTTATAAACTGGAAGCTGGTACATGTGCCTTTCCAATTATTTTTGTTTCAAATCAGGCAAGAGGGCACTGCTAATCTCAGAGAGCAGATTTCAGAAGCTCTACCTAGAAATTAAGGCCATGAAGTATAATAGTTGAGCAGGCATAAACCATTAATGCTTTGGGGAGATGAAATTACAGAGTCTCATATGCCATTTTACTGGATGCTGTAATAGCTAAGGGACAACGTAATTCCAGATTTTAAAGTGTGTTTGATATAGCTACTTCACTCCTATAAAGACAGGCTGAAAGGGCTGATGCTGCTCAGCCTTGAGAAGAGATTCCCCTGGGGAGACTTGGAGCAGCATTCCAGTACCTAAAGGACGCCAACAGAAGAGCTGGAGAGGGAATTTTTATAAGAGATTCAATTGATAGAGTGAGGCGTGATGGTTTCAAACTGAAAGAGAGTCAGTTTAGATGCTACGAAAAAATTCTTTACTGTGGGGATGGTGAGACACTGGCACAGGTTGCCCAGAGAAGCTGCAGATGCTCCATCCCTGGAAGAGTTTGAGACCAGGTTGGACGGAACTTTGAGCAACCTGGTCTAGTGGAAGATGTCCCTGCCCATGGCTGGGGAGTGGAACTAGAAGATCTTTAACATCCCTTCCAACCCGAAGTATTCTATGATGATTTTATGGTTCTCTTTGGAGCATTAATAAAGAAAGAAGGGAGAATGAGTGCTTCCTATTGATAAAAGACTTTGCTACAGAGAATCTTTGGATGGATGAATGGTGGTTGCAAGCTTGTAATTAAGAGCCAAACACTTGAGCTCTTTATATACAGATGTTTCTATACACATCACTGGCTGTGCCAAAATATAATAAAAATGCCTCTCTGCAATAAGTTAGCAGCAGGGTCTATACAGGGCCAGCTCTAAAAGGTAAGCAGAAAAATCAGTAATTGTTTACAGCAGTAAAATTGGAGATTTTGTGAAGTAGGATACTTTAAAACGGGAACGAAATAACAGGGAACCTCTGTAAGACTGCTCAGAAGAGGGCTTGAGGCATGCCAAAGGAGAAGACACCTGAGTAGAAGAAATGTAAAATATTTTGAATTTCGTATCATCTGATTTCTACTGCTGAGTGGTCAGAAAAAAGTAGAGGAAGGATTTTTCAGGAGCTCTATGTAATGGTTTCAAGGCATAGCAGGGAGGAGTAAACTGGAAAAGTATACTTAGGACATGAGATAAGCACGGTATGAACTATAATCCTGGCAATGGAGGATGAAGGAAAAGGGATGCAGGCTGAAGCCTGAGCAGGGGGAAATAATACATGAGGGTCTGGATGTGTGGGATGTATATAACAGCTCAGCTGCAGATGGAGGAAGAGAAAGGCTGACATTATATTGGCATTAAACAGGAAAAGAAAAAAGAAAAGAGCTGATGGTTAGAGGCTGGCAAAAGAAAAGCTGCTGTGGGTTTTCATCTTGAAAATATTGAGTTTATTGTGGTCTGTATAAAGATTCCCAGAAAAGTTAGCAGGCATGTCAAGGGAAGTAGAATATTGTTCAGTGGGGAGAGATGGAAAGGGAAATTTGGGAATTACTGGCCAATTGTTGAAGAAATTGGAACCGAGTCAAATTTTCAGGGAGGTTCCCAAAGAGAGGGAAAAGAAAAACTGGTGCTTTTCAAAAACACACTCATTCAGCTTCCTTGTTACTTGTACAACTGATGTGTCAAATGTCAACATTTTGTTATTGCTTAAAAGAAGAGGAGAAATATGTTTTGTTCGAACCCTGTGATGGCCTACATGCAGACAGAATAAGTGAAGACTTCAGCTGGAAGGGTGTAGGGTAATTAGACACACACGTTTTGGGGTCTTTCCTGAATAAGTTACCCATTCAGGCAGGCCGTTTAGCACTTTTTACACTCTCAAAGACTCAGAGCTAAAATAGGCCAGAAACTGGTCAGCAATAAAGTTAGTCACAAAAGTTCAGAAGCAATTTTTATTTCTATTGGAATTCTTCAAAATTAAAAATTCTTAACATCTACATGCATAAATACCTATAAGTACATATGCAGAGAGAGAAATTGAGAGAACTCTATATCAGTATACTTACAAAGACAAAATTCCCATCTGTCAATATTGTGTCAGATACTAGTAGAGCAGGCTCCTGCGCAACACTGTTTGCATCAGTCCAGCAGAAGTTCCCCTGGGTGAATCAGGAGCCAGAAGGAGTAGCTGAAGGATCCTCACTACCCCACTTCCTGTCCCATAGGGTCCAGGGCAGGCAGACTTCCCTATGAACTGGAGCTTCCCAAGGCTTTCAGACTACTACTGACTCCAGAAAACTGAATTTTTTTTTTTTTTTTAATGAAACATGAAAGTCCTCCATACTGGAATGAAAACAAAGCTGCTCAAATTTGTATGTGTGCGGCAGATTTATGCTGGAGGAATTCAACTGTCTCTCAGATGGTGGTTGTTACAAAAGCCTGGGACATCAGAGATTCAAATTCTTAAAAGAAGTGTTCTTCATCCATACAACACCAAAAAAAAAAAAAAAAAAAAAGCAAAGCTGAGTGGGGCCTACCTCTTTACCTCTTTTTTTTCCAACCTGGACCACAAAAATTTTTCTCTTATGTGTTGCCTCCCAAAAGAAACCCAATGAACCTGATATACTGCTAAAAGTTTCCATTTGAACAGAACACCATATTCTTTGGAAACTCCAGTGAAGTACAGTTTTTTTTGACTCCTGTACTCAAAAATTTTTTGAGGGCTTGAAGGATGCCATGAGGCCAATGAAATTTTCCAAGGTTTTTCCTCTGAGTATGGACTTCAAGCAAAGCAGTCTGAAGACGGCTTTATTTCAAAGGGAATGTCTAAATTTCCTTTTGTGTTAAAGAAAGTAAATTTAGAAATATCGAAATACCCTGTGGAGTGGGATTGCTGCTTTCTGCCCAGTTCTGGTTACACAAACACACTGGTGTTACTGGAAGTTCAAGGGTCTTGGCTAGAGCATGAGCTGAATGACAAAGAATAATGTTACTGTCAGGTCTCATCACAAATCCTCTAACACTGTTGCTACAGAGTACACGCTTTCAATGTCAGCAGTTACTATAATTTTATTGGAAGTCTATTGTTATGTGGTGGTATTTCTTAAGGCCCAGCTTCTGGAAACGTGAAAATATATGTGAATTTGAGAGCAATTTTCCTGTTTAAAATAGATTCAGGTTTGAATTGGCCAGAGAGAAAAGTTTAAAATCATGAATCAAAATGCTCAACCATCATAGAGCAGGCAGAAAGACCCTTCTCTTCACTATATTCCTTTCAAGTTTATTAATTTTAAGAAGATTTCTGAATTTCATGAGCCAAATTTATAACATGTGAGTGCTCAGATTTGGCATAATTGATTTTTTTGCCTCCCACACAAGCTGATGCAAGCAGGTCATTATAAAGGGCTGAATATGTCCAGTTACAAGGCTCTGCCAAACCTCTGTTTGCTGACAAGAAAAGCATTTTTGAAAGTCACAAGAAACACTGAAAATCATTTTGTCAGCTTTAAAAAAATCTAAGTTGCACCTCTGTGTTCCAGGCCACACAGACTGAAATAATTTCTGAAACCGAGATTGTGCAGGAAAGAATGTCCTTACATACATTTGTTTAAGCACTGAAATCCAAATGCAGTGCTGATTCTTTACATTATAAGTCAATGTTACAAGACAAACTTTAATTCTGTGAGTGCATCTGATAATAACAGATTGCAATGGCCTGTTCAGGAAGAAACACTTGTAGGTTAACTTCTTGATCGCATTGAGAAATTATTTAAGAAACACTGCAAAAGCTGTTTACACTTTCCATGTATTATACATAAATATTTGTTTATGGAGCAACTGTGGTGCTTTGCCTTTGTCAGCAACTGGAAATTGTTACTAATAACAACATTTAGGATTATAAATTCCATAACCCCTATCTGACTCCATGCTGTACTTTCCAAGAAATTGCAAAGTGAGAACTCTGGCCTGGGGTTCAAGGAAGAGTTATGCTGAGATGCACAGAAGTGTTCTGTGAGAAACTTCAGTGCTTTCTGCACTCCACATTACCCCCATTCCCACAGCCATACAGGGGACACTGAACCTTACACAAAGGTGTGTTTACAATGCCAGATGTTTGAGACTGTTTTTAAAACCAGACCTAACCTCTACCATGCACTACATTATCACAGAATCACAGAACCACAGAATCACTTACATTGGAAAAGACCTCCAAGACCATCAAGTCCAACCTTCAACTAATCACTATTTTGTCAGCTAGACCATGACACTAAGTGCCATATCCAGCTGATTTCTGAACACCTCCAAAGATGGTAATTCCACCACCTCCCTGGGAAAACATTTCCAATGTTTAAAATCCTGTCCACAATAAAGTTCCTCCTCATGTCCAAGATTATTCCTGATGTCCAAATCATGATATTTCATCATTCTTCTTTTTCATCTGGTTCAAAATTCTCCCTTCACTAAGGACCCAAGCCCATGAGCTAATGAGCTGTGGGCACTACTGTCATATAAATACTCTTACTACGCACAAAGTGTACCCTCCTTCACTTGTATTTTGATGTTTGACCATCAGTTCACTGCATTGGAAAGTTTAATTTCAATTACCACGTCCCACAACAAAGAGCATAAAGTCTGAATAAAGTTTTTGGGACATTTTAGCAGTCAGTTTAAAGAATTTAGGGTGAGTCAAAATTGAGCATAATCAGCAGAATTCCTTCCTTTTATTCCAGATAACAATATCAGACATTGGCCAGATACTTGGGTACTAAGAGAAGAGCTTAGAGAATTAGTGTTTTTTTAATCTTGTAAGATACCTGGTATCTTACAGGTATCTTACCTATGTTACCTTGTCAGGTGAAAGGCCAGTGGCATCTTATACTGTTGGACAGACAAATGAGCTCAGGAAACTATTCTGGGTGTTCTGCTCTATAGCAAGGTTCTCTCCTTCAATGAGCACAAATCCCAAATCCAAAAGTTATCCCAAAGAAATTAGTACAGTATTTGGCCCATTGTTAGCATACTACGCTTAGCAATCTCTAACACAGAACAATACCCAGTGGATTTTGAGAGTTCAGCTTTCTTCAAAACTATTTCTTTCCTTCATACAAAAAAGGACAAAAAAGAAGAAAACACAGAAGCATGGGAAAGTAAGTTAGGCAGGAAACAAGTCTGTATTCACATTTGTTACCCAGAAGAAAAGTAGATTTAAAATAAAAAAAAGATACATATTTTAAAAGCTGAACATTTTAGCTAAATTTTAATTAGTATTTATTCAGCGTCCTGTGGGAAAAGAATGAATGCCATGTAACATATCTGATGCTGGAAAGCCCTGAATATCCTCAAATTCATGTTGATTAAAGTAGGAAACATGGGAACAGAAGGTCCTGTTTTGTATTTTTTATTTACAATCAAGGCCACAGTTTGATAATAGTTAACTAAAACATTAGGGATTTTATTTTATCATGTTAGAATTCCTAAGAGAAGGATCTTGTGAAGATTTATGTTTAAGGCTCTGTAAGAGATGAACCTCATCTGCTTTAACTGATTGTGTGTGTGGTCAGTATGCCTAAAGTCATCCCTTTTATAACCATTTTGTTGTAAGGTTTTCCTTGTTCACATCTACAGGATCAATAAACGCAAGTGCAGGGACTGTAGTAAATGGGTCTCAGTTAATCTTACCTGTCATTGAAAAAGCAGTTTCTGAGTAGTTCTGTACTCAATAATATCACTTTAAAATCAAAAAAAACAAAAGGCAGTTCATAGAGTTATAATGCAAATTAACTCAATCCATTAATGTTCATTTTGTGCATGTTATACTTCATGGGAACAACGAGTAGTCTGAGGTCTCATAAATCAATAAAAAGCAAAAGACATGTGGACTGACTATACATGAGAATAAAATTAAAAAATCACTACTGCTAGACTCATCTATACTTCCTACGACTTTCCTATTAGTAGGTATATCAAGTCCAAGAAGTTTAGAAAGTTGTCCAGTGACAAACCATTCAGTCTTTTTATCACTACTATCTAATTCCCCAAAATATTTCTCATTCTAGTGTCAGAAATCACATCTTCTGGCCACTGTCCTCAAAGAAAAGGTGAATAAATTCTTCACAGTACCCCCTCCCTAAAAATTCCTTTGAGAAGAGAGGTTATCTCAATAGAATGCATCATCCCCAGTTCTCTTCAATGTCTTCATTAACAGCACAGGACTCGAAGGAATACTAAGTCTGCAGACAGCACTGAAAGTGGAGGAGCTGTCAGCTCCCTCAAGAGCAGGAACAGGCTCCCCAGGGAAGTGGTCACAGTGTTAAACGTGTCTGAGTTCAAAAAGTGTTTGTACAACACTCCCAGGCATATGGTGGGATTCTTGGGGTGTCCTGCACAGCAACAGATGTTGGACTCAATGAATCTGGATGGGTCCCTTCCAGCTTAGCGTTTTCTATGAGTCTATGGTCTCTATTGGCAAAACCCTCCCATTATTAAAATTGTACTTGCAGCACCATGGATCACATTTCTCTTAAGAATAATTGCTGCCATCCCTCAATTTTTCTTTTTTTCTTTACCTTGTACCACATGGGAGGGTATTTCTCAATGGTGGCTGGGCTTTGGAGAATCACTACCAGACACTGAAGCTCTGGCATGAACTTCCAGAATTCAGTGTGGTCTATAAAGTCCGATGCTGACAATGTACAAACCAATCTCCATTCTTTTTGTGCAATCCAAACTGTGCAAAGAGATTAAATACTATGACTTGATCTAATAAAGTGGAGGAAGAGTGCTATGCACACAGACTTCAAACACATTGTTATATTTTTTAGCAGTCTGCGCAGTAGATTTGTCTGGGAGAAGTTACAGCACAGATCCTACTGCACTGTTCCTGAAAAGACTGCAACTAAATGAAATAACTTTCCCTATATCAGTATATATCTGAAAAGAAAGGAAGAACAGTTCCAGTGAAGACCTGATTTAGGAAATCATGGCAGTGCTAACAAGGCATTACTAAAACAGCGTGTTTGGTTCTATGAGAACTGGAAATTGTTGATGCTTAGTTGGAAATATTCTGGTTTTCTGAGATGGGTTTGTCAGTTGGAGGGTGGAACTATAAAGTTCAAAATATTTCTTAAAACACTTCAAAATTCTTAAAAATTAAAGTCACTTTCAGTAAGAAGGAAACTGATAAATATTTTCATAAAAACATACTTTGGCTTAGAAAACAACATAATTATCAGCCTACAGATCCATTATCCAAACCTTTATAATGGTTAAAGGGTAGAGATTGTGAGTTTTTGTAGGGTTTCTTATTTCTCAAAATTAGCTTCTCCACCTAATTCTGGACAAGTGGGAGGAGATATTTTCTAATCCAATTTCCCTCAAATAGAAAAAAAAAACAATTAGCAAACTGTTCCAAACCTCTTTACATATGACCCATCAAATTCTGTATTTTGGCTCTCAGATACATTCTGTGTTTCAGAGAGGATATGCATTTTTCATTTAAATCTGTCTAAATTAGTTGCAGTGAGCCTGCTGTTGAGTAGCAAAATCAGCTTACTCTGTCCTGGACAGGGTGCTTAATTAACTCCTAAGTTCCAAAAATTGGCTGAACTCACCTAGAATTCACACAGACGCCAAGCCCCCTAATGCCTATCTCTATTACCTTGAAAGTTAATTAGGTTTTAAATTAACACAAACTGTACATTTACCAGGTTTTTCAGGATCAGCTGCTTCAGGATTTCTCTCAAGACATCTTTTTTATTGCACTGATTCATATAATTCCAAAGGTCTGCATGTTTCCTTATCCTATTTCCCTTTCCAGCAGCTGTTAGCTACCTTTGATCTGGGAACCTAATTTGATAGACTAGGGTGCTGTGTTCTGGCTCCTCTCTCCCAGTACCAGAGGGGTCAGCCATCCACATGTGCTTACTTCTTATACATCCAGAGGTAAATAGTCACACTCAGTCTCTCTTTGTGTTATTTTTCAGCATTCCAATCATTGGTAAAGCATTTAGGTATTTTTAAAATCAGGGAACATTTTCCCATTGATGTCCAGAATGTCCAGAATTTTCTAAATTGCTGTCACTGACTCTACTCCACACTTGGTATCTAGATCTCCTTGAACACAGGAGAGGGTAATGTAAATGTAATGTGGGAAAAGAGCATAAGTATCAAACTTCACTGTGATAATCTTACAAGTCTGTCTTTTGGGAATCAATCAATCAATCAATCAATACCAGTTGTGAAACACCAGAAGGACAGGTGCTTAGTTTCTGGGATTTGGAGCCTTCCTATCCTGATCACATCTTCCCTTTTTCTTTCCACTCTTTGTTAGGCTAAAACTGAAGTTACTGTTTCTCATTCCTATCCAGTTGCCTTTTGCACAATATATTTATTTCTTGTCTTTTGTGTTTGTATAAGAATCTTGTAGCACTCAAGCAAAAACACTGAAAAATAAAGATTAATCACATAAACTGAAAACTCGGAAGAAAAGAATCAACTGAGCTGAAAATGTTTAAAGTCCTGCAAAGGGTTTAAAAGGTCATAAACTGAAAGGACAAAGGTTTTTGGAAGGAGACTTACGAGTAAACAACCTCACTGTGACCTCATGCTCATATAAGGAGTGAAGAGGAGGAGATGGACCCATTAGGCAGGAAGTTATAAGAAATCTGCTGAGCTAAAAAACAGCAGAGAAAATAATATATGAAGGTCTACAGTTGAATCTGAGGAAGGGGAATCTCCAAGGACTAACTGGAGAGAAGAAACTACATTACAACATTTTCCTGGCCTATAAGCCTAAGTTAGGAAGTAAGCAAAGTCCAGACCCAGTGCCAGATCGCTGGGATTCACTGAAGCTTACTGTGTGCCAGAACATTCTCCAAATTGAACAAGAGGGAACAGAGACAACAATGACCCTGTTTTTTTTTATAATCTTTCTTAACTAGGAGCTGTAAGGCAACAAAACCTAGGGACTGATCTGGAGATCATCCACATGAATCTGCTTAGCTGTCCACAGGAAGAAAACTCCCAGAACAATGCACAAGAGGGCTGAGACGAAAGGGATTTGGATGACTATCAAAATGTGGAGAAAGAGGATCATCTCTACTACCAGACAGGATGCTCAAGTAATGTTTTAAAGGAACCTTATTATTTTTCTAGTGTGAGAAAACAGGACAGGTTACCTATCAAGTGAAGAGACAATACCAGTTCAAAGAGCATCTGACCTTACTATAGCATGACACCAGAAGCAATGATTATAAAGATAAGTTACTGGAACAACAATCTGTACTTATTTACATTCAACTTAACTGGAAAGGGGGCCAACAAAATGCCGAGGAAATGTGGTTAACTGACAAAGCTACAGTCAAAAGGACTGACTGTGCTACAGTCAAAAGGAGGGATGAAAACCAGGTTAGGAAAGAATAGGAACTGGAAGTGAGTAAAAAGCCTACATGGAAAAAAATTTGTCTTTGCAAGAACCCAAAAGGTGTTTATTTTAGAGAAAAAGCAAGCAGCCAGGATCTGGAAATCTAGTAACAACTCCAGTTACTATTTTAGGATGTAAAGAGTCTGAAGATGTATGAACTTGTAAATAATTAATGCAATTAAATAAATTTAGCATCCTCCTTAGTGTAACAGATTGTTTTCATGTGGTGATCCAGACACATAAAAGACACGGTACCAGGTTCTTCCTGGAGTAATGCATGGGTTAAGGTATCCATTCCTTCACCATTTCAGACAACTGTACAGCAGACATTATACTAGAGGGGGCTCATCTAAAATACATTCAGTGCCGTATATGTTGCTTATTTCCAAGCTCCATCTTCATATAATTTAGTTTTTTGGTAAAGAAGAAAAGGAACTGACGGAAGACATTGTGGGATCACAGAAGCATTTCACACCACATACCTTAGTCTACCGACTTAGGATCCCCACTACTTCCCCGACATTTCTACAGTGAGTAGAGAAGGACAGGCAGTTGTCAGGCAGTTTTTCAGGAAAGGTCCCAAGATGTTTCTATATCCTCCACTGAGTACTTGTAAGGAGTTTGGAAAGGTTAGTCCTCCAGGCTGGGTGCTTCAGCTGAATGTCCAAAGTCAAGCTGTGGCTAAACCCAAACTATCCCTTATCCCAGTGCCTCAGAGATTAAGGTAAAAAAAGACTTCAGGGGTCAACTCTCTATATAAATGAATTCCTTAACTCTAGTCTGTACTTTGTAATATGGCTTTCAGGAAGGTTTCTATACATAGAGACTACATAAGGTCAGCATTTATGTCCTGCAAATGAGTCCCTTAAAAGTTTTCCTGTGCTCTTGAATTGGTTTATAGAAATATTTGTTCCACATGAACATTTGCCTCACCACACTTGTCCCAGCTTGTTATATATTTCTTTGTTCAAAGACTTGGCTTCTCATTCCACAGCAATCAATAATACAAAATTTAAAGGATACAGGGTGCATGATGTATAATTGCTTCTCATTCTTGAACTGCCAGGTTCCTTCCCCCACCACACATAGTCATGGCACTCATGATAAAGAGAGAAATCATCTTCCTGGAACATTGTAAATGCCACTGAAGCAAGTCAAGTGAGCCAGAACAACCAGGATGAGATAAGAGTGGAAATAATAATCTCCCAGAGGTGAAGCATGTATAAGCTGAATGATGGACTTCCATAGGAGCAAATTCAGTGAAGCTTTCTGGGGTTTGAGTGGATGAGGAGGTGGGTACAGCATATAAAGGCAGTAATGTGTGTGTGTACACATACACATGTGTTTGTTTATTGTAGATGAAGGAACAGAGCGAATTCAAAACTCTATAACTCAAAATAAAATGAGCTGAATTCATAACACGTATTTGTGTGGCAGCCTTTACTGCACATGTCACATCTGGAATAATCTGGGGTCCAGATGGCTGGATAATGAGAGCTCACTGGCCTGTCCTGGGGAAGGTTCCTAAGTCTCTTCCCACACATATTGACTCAGGGAGCTGCAGCTGCTGTGCCAGTAGGCACACCACAGTGCAGGCTAGATCCATGTAGGTTTGAAACAAGTGCGACCTCTGTAAAATAATTCATCTAGGGAGGGTAAGCCTGGAACAACACAGACTGGGGTAATCTTTGTGACAGTGACATGATGAGTGGGGACCCTTCTAAAGGAAGTACTAGAACACTGTTAGACTACAACAATTCATGAGAAGCCTACAATCTGAATTTCAATTGCTTTTTTCTATGTGAATTAGCAATAGCTGACTGCTCAGCAGTCAAAACTATGGGGAACAGTCATCAAAACAACGTATCACTACTTGGGTACTTTAACCCCATTTTTTAAAAGTGCTGTCAGGCTGTTGGCTCTGCTACAGAAATAGTTTGAGCTAAGGAAAGACATGTGAACTCAAGCCTAAAGCAGCATTTAAAGGGAAACAGACTATACAAAGTATTAAGTCCTGTGGTGGTGAAGGAGACACATACACACAAATGCTGAGTCTATTGGCTGGTCACAGAGAAGGGATTTTCTGCAGAGGAAATAAACCCCAGCCCTGTTATTAATGTTATTAATACTTTCTGGATCATCCTTTGTGCCAGCCCCACCTATCATTCACACTTCATGGATAGTTCAATTAAAAGCACTAACAACTGCCAGCTTTATAATGTTAAAAGAAAACAGTTGTTATTAAAATAGAAAATAGCAGCAACCCATATCATCAGACCACCATAACATTGCACAGCTTGGCACAAGTCTTGAAGTCTCTGCTGTACTGAGGCCCTGTCCAGACCACACACAGAGCCTGAAATAGAATATAAATCATAAAAGAAAAAAAAAAGATGAAAATAAGATGTTATGTCTTAATCGGGATTTTCAATATAATCATCTGCTTTGCCTAATCTGTAAGTGTCATAGATGATAAAACTTTGCACCCTAGGGGAAAGTCTGATATTCTGATACTTATTTTTATAATTAACTGAGAGTAAAGTTTTAAAATTCTCCTTTTTCTTTTTTAGCTTTTTAGCTGAATTATTTTAACATCCTTGAATCAATGTATCTTATCTGACCTGCCAAATCCAAACTGAAAGAAAAGGATCTATTCTCTCTGCTAGCATGCATCTCCAGGGACTAACAGCCATGCAGTATGGAAAACATAGCCCATATGCACAGCATCTTTTATATAAGGAAGAAAAGCATGAAAGATCCAAAGCAACAAATTTTATATGTCATTTCTAGTCTTATGCTGAAACAGAAATTAAACACTGGCAGACCTGAAATATTTCCATCTCCTGTGAAATCTTCAGAATAGAGGAAGAGAAAAAAAAGAGGATCCTTTCTTATTAAAATTTCTCTTTTGAGAAAGCCGCACTTACTGACACAGACAATGCTGTTCAAGTTTAATTATCTCATACATTAAAATTACTGTCAACTCTGTATGGATGTAAAGAACAGCCACTTCCAAATGTGTATACATCTACCTTACAAAAAAAATTTTAAAAACTACTAGAAAACACCCCTTCTGACATTTCACATGCAGCCATTAAGAAATCCTCAAATCAAGAGTGTTTTTCCAACTTGTACTTTATTATACAATCTTCAATTACAGAAAATGCACACTATTTTTTCCACAGGCTCCCCCCACCTCCCTTACCTCCCCTCTCCTCCCCCCCCCGTTTCATCCGCTGCGCAGAGTGAAAGGTGATGCAGAAATGAATCACTGTTCTGCACTGAATGAGCCCATTGTCCCTCAGTCCCTCGCCTCGCCTGGCTCGCTGCACGACTTAGAAGGTGTCCGGTAAATGAGGCAAAGGGCTGCAGGAAGAGGATTGTTCATCCTGTGCTCACTGTGCCTCCCCAAAGTGCTGTCTACAGCCATGCCATTAAACATACTTCTTGCAGTTCTCATGCGCGGGGAGACCCAAGCTGATGTTATCTATAAAAATATAATGATAACTTTCTGCGCTTTTGAATAGGAATATTTGCTATGGTTTTTTATGTACAGATCTACAGGACTTGTGCACTTGATATTAGACTTCAGCTGGCCCAAGCTTTCTGCAGCAAAAGAGAGCATTCGCTGACAAATTTAATTCACAGATGCTTTATTGCACATACACAAACATACACAAAAATAGAGGGAGGATTTGAAATAAACTCTAATACTTCAACAGATGTTACTCAGCCATTAAAGAAAGCAAAATCCAGTTTATACCACTGCTGCTGAAGGGTTTTATTTCAGTATCAGAAAGCTTGTTATGTTGTGTCAAGCTGATGCTGCTGAAGACTACTGAAGTGCTGATATGTGAACCTAATTTGGAGGATTTGCAAGCTGTGGAACTAGTAAGATCACAGATAACAAGGGGATGGATCTATTACACACTTTCTCTGGTTTCACCATTACATAATGCTCCAAAAATCAGAAAGTAAAATACAGAGTTGGCCCCAGTCCAAGCATCCCAATATGTTAACTACAAAGTTGGATTTGTGCATGCAGCACAATTAATTTATTTTAATTTTTTTAATTAACATAATCAACAGTAGTGGAGGCTAGAAGTCTTTGTTAAACACACAAAGCAGTCTTCTTACTCGAGTTAGACAGTGGTGGAAACTCAGGAGGGATATAGTGCTGTCTCTCCTTTTCCCCTCCAGTGAGCGTCACAGCACACCGTGAACCCTGGGTCACACACAGTCATATGGTTCACAGAGCTCTACTCCTCCTTCCTCTCTCTACATCACAACTTAGCTTAGCCTCTGCCTTCTGCTGCAACATACCTCTGCCCTGAGAACAGGCATTCTCAACAATCAAGCAGAATATTCTGGCTCAAACTTCATTCTGGCTTTGGCTGCTTTAGTAAAACTGTCAAAAACTAATGGAAACGTGTTGCAGTTACTGTAATGGTTTTTGTGTTGTAAACACCTGGTCTTGATGGTTCAGATATTTTGTATAGGCTGTAGAATGATCATTTAGATCACTGCTGGCTTTGAACTTTGAACATGTTACTACCACACTACTCAAGCATCTATATTAGAAGCTGCGTGAGAAAGGACAGCTTCATAGCAGAAACCAAACCAAACCAAACCAAACCAAACAACACAAAAAACCCCCCCAAACAACAACAACAACAACACAAAACAAAACCAAAAAAACAACAGCAAAAAGAAACCCCAACAAAAGGAACCCCAAAAATTTTTGCATGTGGTGTTTGAATGAAGCAGACATCTCTTACAGTTTTAAGAGAAGACATAAAGAGACTATCACCAGAATAACCAGTGTCCCCAGATGATGGAAAAGAACCAGACCCAAATCACCATTCTGAATCAATGCTACAGAGATTGAGCCTTTTGTTCCTAAACTGAGGGTAAGCATCCCAACCATTTAGCCATCATCACATCCAGTGTTTTTGCATTGGGTTTCTGTAACTAGAAATTCCATCTTGAACCTGCAAAGCCTCTCTTGAGAAAAAAATTGATTGAAACTAACATGCTTCCCTATAAAGCTTGATTTGGTTTTTGCACTTTCCAATAAAAATAATCATACAAAAGTATGACTTGTATAATTTATATCTCATTTATTATCTTGGCAACTGAATTACAAACTTGCTTCTGAGCCTAAGGATCTCTGAACAAAATTACCCGTTTCCTAAGAAGCCAAGCTCCTGAGTTTTGTCTGATTTTTAGTCTTGAACTTGATGTCTTGGACAAAAGATTTGAGAAATAAGATTTTTGGCTTCTGTTTCTACTTCTGCCACTGAGTTTCTGATGCAACTTGGATAACCCACTAAAATTTCTGTCCCACAGTTTCTTGATCTACTAAGTAGACACAGCAGTATGCAATCTGAGTGTGTTACAAAGCTAAATTAAAGGCCTTAAACAAAAGGTTCTAAGTGTCATTTCCCCCTTTTTTTTTTCGTTAGTTATAAGATCAAAGAGTGAGAGAGGGAGCGTATTGTGTTTATAAGCAGTGAACATCTGATAAGTTTTATAGTCTATGCCAATATTGCTGTAATGCCCTTTTAAACCTACTGTCCCCAACTAGAAAAAAATAGAAATAAAAACATTATATAAGCAAACTGTAGTACAAAAGACATACCAAGGTGCAAAGGACAGTTATGCATATTCATATCCCATTAACTTTGGTGTAACTGCACAGCAGGCCTTCCAGCCCCCAAAGTTTTCTGATGATTAATACCACACAAGTTTTCAGTGTTTGATGTATACTCCCTGTTATGCATCAAAATCACTTTGCTTTGCTCCATTTTTATGTTTCTTAGATTCATTAATCCCTCCCAAAACTTAAGTCAAAATGGCAGTCTTAAATTCCAAATGTAATTTTTAGCCCAAATGTAACTGCTTGTGCCATGCTATGTTGATGCTGCAATTGTGTATCAGATCTTGTAGCTTTACACACAGATGGATAACAAGGAACACTATTACCAAATCTGCATGGAGTTATACAGCTGAAAATTGTTCCCATACACACTTCCATCTCTGATTTAAATGTTTGCCTTATGTCTTTAAAGTGCATGTCAACAGAGTATGGGATCATGCACTTATTTGCGTTGTCATCAGACCACTATCATGTCAGAAATATTCATACCTCCAGTGAAATTACTGCACAAAATGACCTTAATGTATTACTTGGCACATAATTTCTGTCTTACAGAGCACTGCTGCCTGCTCTAAAAGCTTGCATGTTTGTTTACTTTTGTAGGTACTGTGTATTGCACAATTTAATAAATCTTCAGCTGGAGAAGTCTTCTACAATTTAATTTCCTATTGGTTTCTATTCCTCCTGCAATTTACTTGCAATACAATGCCCAATCCATATACAGTGTTTCCAAATTTTTCATGCAACCTATAAATCTATGGTTTTTATCCAACCCTGTTGATCAGTTTGGTCCTGGTTAACATGGATAATATTTGCATGGTTATCCACTGGTTCTGGGTTAATTACTGTGAGATTACAATCTGTTCAACACTGATGCTATTTTTCCAAAGCTCATCTGATTTTTTTGAAATGCAACCTTCTTAATTTTTTTTTGTCACAAGTGCTAATATTTTTGTATTTATACATAAGGACCTCAAATCAATTTTCAATCCAATGTGACTTTGCTTTGACAACCAGAAAGTTTCTTCCATTATGCCCCTGTGTCTCCATTTCTCACAAAAACACTGGCCTGACCTTAACCCATTTGTTGGACCAACACTATAATCTATGATACCAAATAGGCCTTGACTTTTTATGACATCAAATAAGAGAGATGAATATTCTTCCAGTTGAACTCATGATGATACAGCACTCCGGTACTGCAGTTTAAAATGCCACGAGCTCTCAATAAATGTAAAATGATAAATGAGAATCCAGACTCCAAACCTTTATCTCCTGTCCTACCCAGGAAAAAAAGAAATGCTGAAGTCACTGCTGACTCACTAAATACTTGTTACAGGAAAACGACCTATTTCTTTGGGAATGAGATTTTTCACTATGGCCTGTATCATTGATGTTTGGAAACACTTTAAGAATCTAAATAGTCTAGACTAAAAAATGGGATATAGATGATTGGAACAGGCTCAGAAGGAAGACAAAAATTCCTTAATTTTCTCAAGCATCAAAACAGTGTCTCAAAGATGATACTGTTAAGTCTAAATCAAAATATGCAATAAAAATTCTGCCTTGATTGGAGCATCAACTTAAGGTAAATTTCAGGTACAGAATATGAAGTCATCACAAGGAACCTTGTTATCACAAATGATTACATCAATCTCAGACTTCCTGCTCCAGTGTCCATGTTTCAGGGCATTTATAAAATTGCTTCAAGTCTGGATTGAAGACTGTATTTAAACATTGTCTGGAACGTAGCACTCTACAGTAACAAAAGTGTTTATCTAGGCAAAAGACATGATTTTCTCACAGACCTTTCAAAACTGTGAAATGGGCCCACTCACCAAGTAATAAACTTTAGAAATCCCACCATCTTTTTCTCCAAGGTCAAAGAACATTTCTTTCAGATGGACTTGTAAAACCATAACTGTATCTATAAACACAAAAGAACAAACCAAAAGGAGCTCTACTAAAACAAATCTAAACATAGTTTTCCCTATGGGAATGAGATCTGAAAAAACAACCCCTCATGCTATCACTCATGGTTTTGTTGAGGGTGCTCAGATACTGAATTAAGGAATATGATAAAAGAACTACATCTGAAAGGATACACATACAGAGGTATTCCTACAAGAAAATCATCTCAAGGTGAAATATCCATAGACCAGAAGCTCCCACCATTTAACTATATTTATTGTTTGACCTCTCACCCCTAGGTCAAAGTTCTGAACAGTTACAGATTTAAAAGTTTCCAAGCAAAACAATTCAATATTATGCATAGGAATACCTTTTCAAATACTTTTACATACTTTTGTATGAATTCACTATCAGTCATTTTACTGAGTAAATTATGTGCCTTAGATTTCAGCTATGACTCATCCTTTAGAGTATTTTTTAATCTAAAGAAGCATTGTGTGACTTTTTAAACTGCACCTGAAATATTCAGGGACCAGATATACCTTTTATTGTAAAAATCCTACATATAAAATAGAAGTAAAATTTGGTAAGTAAAATTATGTCATTTTTACCTGAAGATTCACATCAACTCTCACTATCACCATAAATCCATCTGCTCCATTTGAATTAATGCCTTTGATTATCGTTAATGGTGTTTTAAATACCCTGTAATTTTTTGCTTTCTGCCACATGTCTACCACATGTATTGTGTAAAAATAAAAGTTATTTTTCTATCACACACCTATAAAGATTATCTTGCTACCAAAACAGGCTGAAAAATCTTTTTGGGAATTTACTCTAAACATAATCAAACTGTGAAAAGCCAGTCTACAATACACAATAAGAATCCTAAAAGCTGCCAAACAGAAGACAACCAGTTGACCAAACAAGCAGATTATTTATTACCTACCCTGGAATGAGAATCAGGTCTCCAGAGGTGAATGGCTAGGACACTAAGACTTAATTCTAGGACTGGAAAAATTATTTTCCTCTCCATATTGTTTGCTGAATTTAATCCATTCTGTTTCTGGTTATCCAAAATTCAACACACAGTTTAGCTATACCAAAGGTCTAAAAACTTTTGGCTTCAGCTGGAAAAATTCTACTTTATGTCACTCTTGTGGGCATTGTCATGACTTGAGACAGTGGATATCCTCGTTCTGCAGTGTTCCTACAGCAACCCAAGCTGGGATGACACAAAATCAACACTACCTCGATGCCAGATTTCCTCTTCATTCCTTCCCTGGAAAATTCATACAAACACAGAATTCAATACTCCATATAAATACAAATATGACTACAAATTTTGAGCCTTTTTTCTTAAAGGTGTTTATTTCTTACCGTAAATGCATTCAGAATATGCTACTAAAATGCATGATTTCTGTGAGTTAGCCACTAAAGAAATCTTTTTCTGGTTATGTCCTGCAGTGCAGGCTCAAAAGTGTGCAAAATCACAAACAGAGCAAATTCTTTAAATAACAAATGTGTACATTTTTTGTTTATATGTCGGTCTTCATGTCAAAAAATAATCTTGCTTTTTGAGAGATAGATCTGATGACACAGTCTTGAAATATATATTTTTGTTCTATGCCACTTTTATCTCCTTTGTAACATTCTCTAACGTGACTGCCAGAATGCTGTTCTAATTTGGGGGATAATTTTCTATATGAGAACTGACAGAATGAAAATAAATTCAAAGTTCCAGGAAATAATGAGTTCCCGATTATGTGTCTGATTACTGTCAGCTCAAGGAATGTACAGACTTCAGAAATGGAAGAGACCACTTTTCCTTTCACCAAACTGGGAGTCCTGTATTGATTGCACAGGGAGAAGGCTTTCAAGCATTTTTAAATACTCCCTAGTTCTACATGAGAGTTATTTTGAGGTCATGTTCACGTTTCCAGACCGAATACAATTCTCTCTTAGAGACATCTGAGTCTTATCTGCCTATTTCTGGCTCTGTTTGAGAATGTTTATATTATTCAATGTGGGAGACTTGAACTCATGACAAGGAACATGATAAATTTTCTTAATCAAACTGGGTATCAAGAGGTGGTCTGTCATCATTTCCCTTTTGTTGCACTGTGAAAGAAAGCAAATAAGGAGCATCCAGTGTGATCCCCACTTCTGTTTCAAGTCTCCCCACCAAGTCATTAAACATTCTCTGGCCTTTGTCAACAGCCTGGTAAACATCCAGAGAAAGAATCAGAATAAAATAGTTTATTTAACATTCCTCTCCTCCAACTGCTGATTAGGATAAATAGTTTGGATAAAAAGCCTATCTGTTCCAAAAATCACAAAAAGAAAGGATTCAGCTATCAGCAAAGTTTAGATTTGGTTTCAAATATTTTTAAACAGCAAAAGAGTTTTTTGTGCTCTTTGATATTTTCTCCATCCTCAGCACATCATGTTAGCACCGTGTCAAAGCAAAACATCAACATCAAATGATCACTGGGTAAACTCCAGTGAACTGGAGTGAAAGGCTGGAGGCTGAAATTCCAGGCACAATATAAAATTTGGAGAAATGCCAGAACAGAGTTCTTTTTAAGCTGCCTAAAAGGCTGAGGAACTGATATCCAGCAAATCCTTTCATTGACCTGATAGTTTGGAAATTGCTAATTCTGGTCAGACTGATGAGTCCTTTGAGCCAGGATCATTTCCTCTGACAGGGAAAAGTGTCAAATGTTTCAAAGAAAAGCAGAATCTTCTTCCTCTGACCACCATTGTGCTCATCCATAATGAAAACAAAGTGACACTATGCCTCACAGAAAGCACGTACCTAGCACGCAGAAACTTGCGGTCAGCTCAGGAAGTGAAAGAGAAGAATTCAGGACTGTTTTTTATTTTTATCCTGGACAAAGCAATTTTATAATCCTAACCTACTTGCCTTAAAATATTGGGGGGCAGGATACTCTCCAATAATTAATTATGTGCTCTGAAAATATGGGGTTTTTATTTATAGTAATCTTGTCGCCATTTAAGTTTGCCAACTGTCCCATTGCTCTTGTGTTACACTACAGTAAACAGAAACAGCCAAATGATCTTAGCAGCATTCAGAACTCTCTGTCAGATGCTGAGCCGGCACAGATTAGAATAGCTCTATTGCGTTCAACCATCATTTAAAATATTGAATGACTACAGAAATCCTAAATGCCCATTCTCTGTGTTTGTGTTCTGTAAGAAACAGTCAATCAACAGTTATTTTTTATTGTACGTCTGATACGTTTAATATCCCTTAAACATTGGGTCAGATCATCAGCTAACATAAATCAGTAAAGCTGAATTTACTGGATCAGTTTACACAACTAAGAATGTTGCCTGTGGCTTTCCCACAGTAATAAAGTTAGACCACATACCCACTTTGGCTGAAATATCTGAGAACATCCAAAGGATCTGCATGTTTAGCTTCCTTTAGCAGGAATTGGGGATAATCTTATCCATCTATCTGATGGCTAATTTCTATTTGCAAAGCACAGATCCCCATGGTGCACACACCCCTCAGAATGACAGAAAGCTAGAAAATTCCACAAATGGACTCCACAAAGGAATGCTTTATATTTATGTTTTTATCTGAAACTGAAACCACAGAATATGTTTACACTTCTCAAGTGAAAACTGCTGCTGGAACAAATAGTGAGCTCACTTCTAATTGTAAAAAATATATGCCATTAAATTTCTCTTGAGAGAAAGTTACACAATATTGGCACGTTAAATAATACATGTCTTTAGAGTCCATGCTTAATATACTAGTAAAACAGGAATAATAGAATAACTTATGAGTCAAGAAGCCTAAAAGTAGGTCAGTTTTCATTTTCACTATTGTCTATGAAAAGAGAATTAACTTTTTCAAAACAACATCTAGGAGGTGGCTACATACTTTTACCACAGAAGGGAGTTTATCCCCAAATTCACCTCTGAAAATAATGTTCCCACAGTAACTCTGAATGTATAGTGCAAATTATTGACTATCGCACACCATAGGAATTGAGGCACTTTGAAATCTTATTTTTTCAATATTGTCCAAAATATTCAGGATTTTCCACAATGGTACAATTGGTTTCTCTCATTCTTACAGTTTAGGAGAGCTGGTTGAAAAGGTGATCAGGACAAATGGAACAAATGCTGGAACCAAAACGGGAAACAGAGATGCTCTCTCCTGAACAGTGATGTTTGGAAGACAACCATCCTCACAGCATCAGGGAGTGCCAAGGAGTACTCCACCAGCATGGAGGAAGTAGCACCTGTTGGATACTTCATGCACGTAATTCAAAGTGGGGCCTGTGAAATACATGTGCAATGACAGCGTATTCTCTTGCAGTGAGAGTATGTATAAAAGCCAAATGCCATTATTTTGACATGATTTCTGAAACAGACTGAAAACAGAAACATTATTGAAGAAATATGAAGTTTGTAACTGACTCATTTCACCCTCCCATACTTCAGCTTTTGATTTCATAAACTACTGCAAGATGGCTCTAAGATAGCTCAGCCACAAGAGCCCAACATAGCACAGGAGGATGGTCTGGGCTGGCAAAAGGAAAGTGAGGGAACTCTAGCTCATCATCATGGCTCATCTTGGCAAGCTGGAGAAATAAAAACTAATTAGATAAGAAAATCAAACAAACAAGTCCAATTAATAACGAAAAGAATCAAATTAGTTTGCCTCTTCTTACAAAAAGAATAAAAAACAACTTTGACTCAAGTTCAACAGTAACATTTTGTTATTGACTCCTCATATTTAGTTTCTTACAATTAAGAATAAATTTTCTGTTGAAATAAAAATAGGACACAGAACTCCTCTGATAATTTAGTTTGTATATTTTCAGCTAGTATCTTTCACAATAGTGGATCTCAAAGGAAAGAGAAGCAGCAGCTGTATGCTGCCACTGAAGGTGAGGAATACAATACTAGAGCAGTAGCAGGCAGATAGCAGAAGAGAGAGGAAGCCAAACACTGTTTGTTATCTACAGAAATGAGCCTGGAGCTGGATCTCCCAGAGAGTGTGAAAAAAATCACTTCTTGTTTCTCTTTTCTTTTTTCCTCAAAATATCTAATATGATTTCTAATACAGAAAGATCACTGGAACAGTAATATAGAAAATAATATTTGAATTTAGTTATTTTAGTTAGGAATGGATAGCTCGGAAAGAGTTTGTTCCAAACTGTTGTATGCCATCTGTAAAATGATTACATATGCATAAAAAAAACCTTGGGGGAAAAGGAAAAAGAGAGAAGAATTGACCAGTGGAATCCCTTGTGAAAGTATGTTTAAAAATACTGAGGTTTAACACAAACCAAAAGAAAAGCCAGGAAATTCTAACTTAAACCTAACAACTCCATCCTGAACCCATGCTGCTGAGAAAAATAAAAGGAACAATGCTGAGACTTCAGAACAGATCTGCAACTTTAACTGAGCTTCCTGATTCCTCTCCTTTTGTTAAACATTTCTAAAGTTAACATTAAAATAAATAGCTAACTGCATTTATCACTGCTCTTCATAAATAATAAGTTTTTCAGCCTGAACATGGGGTAGGTCTGTTTGCTGCAGCCAAAGCACTGGGTTTAAGCACTTTTCATGATGTTTCTTGTGTAAACAAACATCAGTGAAGTCTTGTGAAGGTTCACTTTTATGGCAACTTCTTAATATGGTTCTGCACTAGAGTAAATGAGGATTTTTTTCAGGTCCTCCCCTTGGGATGATTTTTCATTTTGTAAAAATGTATATAATTACTGAAAAAATCTTACATGTATGCCAAAATTATAATGATTTCTACCGTGAAAGGATATATTTTTATTATTTGTTGCCATTAGAAATTATTGAATGTCAGCATTTTTTTTTTAATCGTTAGTGATTTGTTTCTTGATCTTGGATATGCTACAGGCACATTTATTATGCTTCTGCAATATGCTTATTTGGAATATATATATGATATTAATAATAATACTATTTAGTGTAATGTTTTCTTTCCTTTCTAATTTTTTTGCCATTCAGCACCCATAGGAAAAAAAAAAAAGGAAGTTTAAGACTTGCTTAGTCAGATGAAATGTGTATTGTAAAAGAGATTTGTAAAAGTGAGACAGTTCATGATTGTATTCTGTTTCGGCAACAACTCGCAGCAGGTAGAAGATAGATGTCAGCCCAGGCTATTCTTCTGCCACTCAACAAGAAGCAACACTATTATGCAGCATGAGTTTCCAAATTCCAACAGCACAATGGAGCTTGTATTTTATTTTATCAGCTAAATACCTTTACATACATTTATTTAGCAAAGTTCACATCATTTCCAGCCATAAACTGAAAGCAGGAAATGATCAAATAATATTCATCTGAATTATCTGCTGAGTTTTCCCCTCAACATCATTAGTGTCCCTTCCCACAAGACACGGGCTGCTTTGATGGCTCCTTCCTTGAGCACATATTCATATATGCTAGTTTTTAATTACTCTTTGATCAACATTTAAGATCCTGAATATTTATTTGCTTCTCTCACTGATTTCTTTTTAAAAACTTGTTTTTCTTCTAATTTGACCACCTGTTTGCTATTATGCTGAGTTCAGCGTAGGTCTCAGCGAAAATATTTCTACTGTTGGCTGACCAAATGGACACTGGTTGTATAACAGCTGAAGTTTGATAGGTGCAGAAGATGAGCATGTGGAAAATGTGGCAATGTGTTTTGCAGACTGAAAAAAAGGAGAAAAAAAAAAAAGACAAAACAGTGCTTTGTTCAAAAGCAGACACCCTGTCAGGAGTAACATTATTATTTATATTCCATTCTGATAGGCAATGTATGAATATTAAGCATAAGACAGGCCCTTTACTGTAATCAAAGCAGAAGAGAGAGCCCAGAATGCAGCACTGGGGGCACAAAGCATTTCAGGTTTGGGAAGAACTGAGTAGTTAAGAATGAAGTTAAACAGGGACATAAAACTGAGAAAAAACCCAAAGCAAATGAAAGGTAAAGGCATATGTGAAAAGAGTATGAGAGGATGGGAGGAAACAGGAGAAATTTGAAGCTTACAGTCTATTTGCTTAGTGAGAGAATCTAGTCAAAACCATGAAAGATTTGGCCAAAATCATCACTGATTTTGTTTGTTTTATAGTTTTCTCTGTCAGTAAGTATGAGCAAATTTGCTAAACTGCTATACTGAAGAACAATATTTTCAGATACAGAAGCCTCATATATATCAGTTATATCTCCAAGTGTGGGATAAATATGATCCAAGGGTGGAGCAAAGTTCCACAAAGAGAGGAGAAATTATACATTCCAGAAGTCTTTTAAAATATCGTAGTGGCATCTAGTGAGCAAAGCATCAGTTTCAATTGGGAAGAAGTTCAAATGTGGTCTTGAGCACTGAATTAGCTAGAAAAACAACTCAGATAAGTTAAAAACACCTCCAGCAATTAAAGGATGATTCAGAGCTCTGACCAGAAACTACATCACATGAAAGATTAATGTGTAGGTTTCACCATAATAAAGAATGTAAGAAATGGAAACATTCCTGGACCACATTACTTCTGCTCTGCCAGCAAATTAAACTAAAGAAAAAAAATAATAAAACAAACTCCATCTCCTCCAATTTCCAGTGGCTTATTTTAGTAACTTCTCTCTGCCTACATAGAGAAAGAGGACTATATTTTCACAGATGGAAATAAGTGACTCTCTTGTGCCAGGATTTGGCAACTGCTGCCCCATATTGGAAGATATGGGAACTCTAACTGCAGCATATTGTGCAAAATGTATATTATATACAGCATAGTTTGCCTTGTAATGCATCAATGTGTTCAAGTGAAGGGAAATAATTTGCATAACAGTTTGGAGAAAATTCTACAGCAGTGTCTTTCTCAAAACTCCAACGTGTCAATACAGACATTTATTTGCATGATCTCAAAACTAAACATGAAACAATGTAGTGAATCTGCAGTCTTTCTGAGAATTTTTATTGATCCCTGGACATTTGGTGTTTTCAAGCCACAGACCCACCCAGTTCTACATGAATATATAGAATTATTCCTTGCTTATCTCTTAGAGCACACTAATTGAAAGTGTGCTTTTCAGCCCCACCATACTGACCATACTACACACACGGGTGAATAAAGAAAAATGGCAAAGCAAGGCAAAACAGGTGTTGTAAGACAGCCATGCTGCAAAGAAGTACAAAACTGCTGGTGGGGCTTAGGGCTTGCTTGAGGTTCAGATTGCAATTATATTCCTTTCTGCAATAAATTGGAAGGCTATTTTGAAAATAAAGAAATACAGTTATGCTGTAGCACAATAGCATAAAGAAAACAAGAAAACTTTGATGTGTGTTCTGTCAGTGATTCTCCTGGTATTTAACAAATAATTTATCAGCTGCCACTCACACACAGAGAATCTAAGACATACATCAGCTGTTTCCTTAGGCTCATAACACAAAGTTTTGCCAAAAGGTGGAATCAAGTCCCATTTCTACTTTCTCCCTTTGTACAAAAGGATGGTACAGTGGTTGACCTGGCAGCTCATCCAAATTACCCCTATTGAGTTGTGATATTAAGTATTTTTCTAGCTCTTGGGTTTATGTTTTTCTTGCTATAGTTTTCAGCAGAATTTAATGGGTTTCAGTCCTCTTTTCTGAGCGGGAAAAAAGAAAGCAAGAAATTAATACAGAAAAAAAAAGGCAGGGAAACTCCAAACATATCAACATTCTATGAGTAGAGTACACCTTTGGAAGATTTGGGATAGGTATTCTGGAACATTTCTTTTTAATCCATTTTGAAGAGATTTTAAAAATATAGTTAATAAGATTGTCTGTTCAAAGTAACATAAGCTCCAACATTCCCCAGATAAACGTGAGACTGTAAACCTGGAAAATTGCAGACTTGCTAACATATAAATACTATGGATAAAGTCTGTGCCTTAATGAGATAATTAGGAAATTTTGTTACCACAAAAGATATTCTGAAAAGCTTAATGTTAGTGCCATGCAATGAATGCCAAAATAAAAAAATAAAAATAAAAATAAAAATAAAAAATAAAAAAAAATAAATAAACACCACAAAAAACCACCAAAACAACTTTCTTTGGATGTGTAAACCTGAGACTACTAAGCAACGAGAAGGGAGTAATCCAACTGCTGTTATTCTCAACACTCATAAGGCAAGTACTTGGCCATACTTGTGTCTGTTCTTTGGGGAGGATATCAAATCCTGGAGTTCAAAGGAGGGTCACAGAAATGATACAGGGCCTGGAAAACAACTCTTCTCAATCAGGGCTTAAGGAGAGCTGCTTATCAGATAAATTCAAGCAGAGATTACAGGCACACGCAGGGAGAAATTCTGGAAAATAAGAGGCAGCCTTTCAGCCTTTCTGGCAAGGACTTTGCAGGACTCATTTTTCCAGCACTAACAGTAATATTCAATTCTTGAACATGGCAATTAGTGAAGATGATTAAACAGAGAGAAAGTCAGGGACTACGGTACTGAGTTTCCAAGGCTGAAAGTAACTCTTTCTAATGATTTTTTTTTTCTCATTGAGCTTTAAGGAAAATTTCTTTGTCATATTATTTCACAGGTAAGTATGTTGATATAGATGAAGAGGTAGTGAGAGGAAATTAAGTCAAATGGAAGTGCAGTCCTTTTAGATGTCCGAACTGAGGGACCTGTATCTCCCACATCCCCTCACCTTGGATACAGCTGTAGATATTGCACCTCCGTGCTTGGAGGCTTCAATCCTTCACATTAAAGCCAGGAAGATTTATCTAATTTCTCCTTTACATAGCATATTTTATTTTATTTTTTTACCCTGCTAATTTATCCAAATTTTCAACTTTCTCCTACTCAGCAGGGACAGACTGTGGCTGGGGGCTAAGACAGCAGGGATGGGCAGGGTGGGGGAGCTCTGAGGGAGGCTGACCAGGGACAGTAAAGCCTGGCAGTGCCCTTAGGGCCCCATCACAGGGTCCAGTGGTAGTGTCCTGTGGCATTCCAACATGGACCAGCATGTGGCTGCTCAATCCAATCCATCCAGCTGTTTCAATCCAATTAATTCTATATCATTTTCAGGGCACTCAGCAGCCTTGCTGCACCTAACAAGAGAGCTAGTAACAAGAACATATAGTGAGAGGGCAATAGGTAATGGCTTCATACTGAAAGAAAGTATGTTTAAGTCAGCTATTAGGAAGTAATTCTTTACTGTGAGGTTGGTGAGGCACTGCAATGGGTATACCAGAGGAGCTAAGGGTGCCCCAGCCCTCAAAGTGTTCAAGGACAGGCTGGATGGCACTCTGAGCAATCTGTGGAAGATGTTCCAGCCCGCAGCAGAGTTTGGAACTAGATGATCTTCAAGATCTCTTCCAACACAAACTGTTTTATGATTCTAAGATTTGCTGTTTGTGCAGCTCCTCTTTCACACAGCTTTGCTCCTGAGAATCAAAACATGTTGTGCCACTGCTGTGAGGGAGCAGGTGAGATCAATGACAGCCAACACTGGCTGGGCAAAGCCAAAGAATTCCTTACCCTGCTCTATTCCCTGTCTCTTTGCACACATCTTTTATGTCCCACACAATGCAAGATAAATTTTGATCAATGACATAACTGAGCTAAACTCAATTTTTTTCTCTCTGGATTAGGCAGAGCATGTCCACATAAATGGGTGAAGCACAGTAGGGCTGGTAGCAATCCCTCCATGGATGTTTTAGCATGGACTGAATCCAAGGTGATTCTGCCATTTTATAGAACTGAGTATCCTTATGTAGCTGTTGCAGGGTAGCAGTGACTAGTGACTGACTTGCTTGATTGCAGAAGTCATCAGGCAAACTTTGCCATGCAACTGTTTTCAGACCAAGAAATAAGAAATTTAATGAGTGAAGACATAGCCATCCCTGCCAGACGTTTATGGAGAGCCAAGTAAAGAAACAGGATACTAAGCCCCTCCTGTACTAGTCTAAAGAACAGATCCTGGCTGTGAAAAGCAGTTGCTTTTTTTCCTCTGTTTTCTGAATGATGCAACCTGCTTGCTCTAAAAGACGCTCTGCCGGAGTCCCTGTACAATTAACCAAAAAGCTTCTGAGCACGTCTCCTCTCTCAGCTCTGCAGTCATGCAGGTTGCAGGCTTCACTTTGCTTCCTTTAAACCAGAGAAACTGGACATGGCAGAGCTCAATTGAGTCAGCCAATCTGTGCTTGTGAATAGGAGGTAATAATTCAAAAGTTATTGAAAGGATGTTGAAACAGTAAGGTGTAAATTATTTGATAGTGAAACCAGTGATGGTCTGTCAGTTCTTAGGCCAACTCTGTCCTAGTTTACAATGCCCAGGCAGGTCCAAAATATGCCTGTGGATCAGTGACCCCAGTGGCCCATTTTGCTGTTTAAATGAAAGAGAAATTATTTTTAAAATAAATAAATAGATTAAAAAAAAATGTACCACTCTCTGAAATCTCAGCTTTAGCTTTGGCCTCAGAGATTTGAAGCTGCAAACGGAAATCCCAGACAGGCCCCATCCACTGAGAAAAATTTCCAAACCCCTTAGACAACTGCAATTTTCCAGGACCTGTTTTGATTCTTTAAAGAGTACCTGAAATCTCAGGAGTGTCCTGCTCTTTCCAGCCCAAAAACACAGACCAATGAGCCTGACAGTACTCTGAGAGAACAACAACGCTTATGCTTCCTAAGCTATCTTTGTTAAAGGGATTCATCAAAATAAAACATACATGAGAAAGTAAAAACTAATAAAATAAACCAGATTTAAATCCTTTTCTGTCCATTGAAAAATTTTTCCAGACAACTGTTAGGCATCATTCAAGCTCGTAATCTCTGTGCAAAGTCAAATACTCTACCACATAAAGTGAATTACTTGGCAAAATGTGACAGTGGAAACACTGAAGTTATTTTGGGGGGGGGTTTATCTAATGTTCTTTGCTTCTCTAATAGTCTAAGAAGACAAAGCAGAAAAAAGGTCACAGCTGAAGTGTGAGAAGGACTCATAATTGATAACTTTTTGAAAGAAATCACTGGGAGTCACAGAAAGATTGGAAACACTGATACCTCGAAAGATACATATGAATAACAGTAAATGACAGGAGATATCTCCTTAGGCTCCTACTCATCTTTCAACTTCTTTTATTAATTACTGCATAAAATTCTCACTCTTTAGAGCACTTCCCTCAACCTTACAAGCATCATCAGCATAGCTTCCAGAAAATGTCAGCTGAAATCCAGCAAGGAGGTCACGAGACATGTAAATTCCCCAATCTGTTCAAAGCACAGGATAACACTTTCATTATTAACATTATGACTATTGAATAGTTTAGTGATCCTACTTTCACTTCAGTCTTTTAACTTTTTTCTCCCTCTTTCCTTCTCTTCCTTTTGCACTCCCTTTTTTTTTTAAAGCACAGGGAAAATTTTAGAGAATACCGCTCCAACCAAAATTGTTGTTTTACAGAATCAATCTCCTAGACTCAAAAGGTAAGATTTGAAAAGAAAAAGATACAAAACTCAATATTTCATAGAAATTAAGTAAAGTTATCCCTTTTCCTTTCATTTAATAGGGAAATATTAATTTCTTTTTTTCACACTCAAGATTGCAATGTTATGCTACCTCATAAGGAAAATAATGGCGGAAAATCACCAGGAGCAGAAAATTTCAAATAATTTTGTGTCTAAGTTCAAACATGGAGAAGAAAGTTCACAGTGACAGATAAGATCAATGACCAGAGATATTATTTGTCACACTTCTGTCCATTACAGGGATTTTCTTATTGTTAAGAACCAATACTTTGAGAAATAAGGGAGTGTTTTTATCCTAAGGACAGAACCACAAAACCTCCCAGTGTTAGCCTTTTCCAAAAAACAGTGGGTAGAATCAAGATCAGACTGCAGGACCAAACATGAAATGATAGCTTGCTTTATTCCCAGAGTTTTAATGCATGGATATGAGAGTCTCTTCACAAATGGCTGACTTAGATGGTGCTACCAAGCCCCAGGGCAGAAAAAGAAAAAAAAATTAAAATGCTTTAATCAATGGCATTATTACTCACACCCTTTGATATCATGACAGTTACCCACAGATATTCAAATTCTAGGATTGTGTAAGATTTTCCACGGATTATCCTTGTGGTTTCCAGCAACAACCACATCCACAGGAGTTTCAAACAATGCTCCTGCTGGAAACCTGTGGTGGACTGAATCCATTGACTACTACCAAGTCACTTTCTAGTTTTAGTTTCTGAAACATGTATTTTACTTTTCAGCAGATTGCAGGGTAGATTGGCACCAAAAAAGCTGATAACTTAGTTCACTGATTGGAAATAATTGGAGGATATAAAATTCTATGGGTAAAAAACATGACATGAAAGCAAGAGGGCGATTTAGGAAGAATATAGAAAAGGGCATTTTAGTGGACACCTAACACTAGGGAAGAGAAGTTCCTACAACATCATGTTGGGATTCACAGAATCCCCAGTTTAATTCTAGCCACTTATCTGCCAAACAACTGTTTTGACTGTCTAAGCTTCTTGATCTAAAAATTAGATCTCAGAATAGAATATTTCGGTATTAATAAAGGTATTTTGAGATTTTAAAGTGAATATTCAGCATAAAGACTTAATCCTGTTATAGACAAAGCCATTAGACTTGAAATTTAGTCTATGCATAGATCAGTCACACTTTGCCAAACTTTCAGGTTTTTGTATTTGAAATTTACTTTTTATGGAACAATGCTGTATTTGTAAGGTGGCTGAACAAGAACTTTTTCTGTGGTGTGTAATTTCTATTGTTCACTCCAATTTATTGTAAAGGAAATAGAGCATGTTGTACCAGCACCAAAGGCAGTATTAGCTGGTAGGTGCCTTTGCTATTGAAGCAATAAATTATCAAGACTTTACATCAGTTTTACTAAACAGGCAGCTCTATATTTGTAAGTTGAACAAATGAAACATTGTTTCAGAGGAGACATTCTGATTCAGAAAGGATTCCAAATTTCATTGCACAGAACTGATAAAAGAAACTTCCCCTTTTACTGCATGACGATATCCAATTACACAGAGAAAAAACACACAGACCTACATATTTCCAATAGATTATTGACCAGAAATAGCTGGGAAACAGCTGGAACATCTACATTTATACTGCCACCATCCCTCTACATATCATGTTAAAATACGTGTTCCTATTTGTATCGTATTTACACCCCTTAGCAAGGCAGTGGACGCAAAAGGAAAGTCCTGAATTAAATCTGCTACAGTTTATGCACTGACTACAATTCTTTTTTACTCTCATTCTTTGGCCAATGTCATTTTATTTCCATGCAAAGAATTTGGCCCTTTGGCACTTTAGAGAGAATCCAAAGGACTAACCTTTTAGTGTGAGGAAACAGCTAACGTTTCTGCCAGTGAGCTAAAGCTGGAGTATCCCTTTGTCATGGCCAAATTTATGACATGGATCAAAAACTATAAAAAGCTGTGTTGCATCCTGCCATTAAGGAGAATTAATATTTTCAGTGGTATGTTAACCAAAGTTTTTCCAGTGTCTCTCGTTAAAAGCAGATTGTTGACTTTTCATCCTGGTGTGCCAAACATTTTCACTGAAACCCTAACAAGACTTTCATCTTATAACCATTATTTCTTAATGGACTTGGATAGGGGCAGTGTACGGGAATGGATTTCCTTTTCAGCTCAGTGCAATGGCCCATCATTAGTGTGCTGGGTCTTGGAGAACCATTACACATGCAAACATTTAAAGTATTTCCAGGGTAACTACTTTTCTTTCCTGAAATGCAATTCATGTTTTATCTATTATATTTAAGGAACATTTGGTCACATTTCACCTTTCAAGTATCTCTACTATGATCACTTCTCATTCTGCTGTATAGTAAAAGACATAATGAATGAGATCATGCACAAAAACATTTTTATGGAGTGGATTTTCTAGAACTTTCCCCTCATCTTGGGCAGTAAATCTGTCTCTGAAAACCACGAAGCCCAAATGCTGACCATTTGACAAAAATACAGTATGACGATATCACTCGCCACTTCTTTCTTATTATTGGGTAGATAATAGCATTCATATTTAGCAAATAAAAAAAATAATCTGCTGTTTGCCCTTTCGGTGCTTCTATTTTTAATGATGTTTCTATTCATTCCTGTTTTCCTACTGGCGTTGCCGTAATATATGTCACCAAACAGAACTCACTAGCTTTGCAGGAATGTTGGTTTTGTTTTTTCCAAGCTGACACATGCAGTGTCAACTGCTTTCAAAAGCTGTCCATTCCTCCTGTTAAGCCCTCTCATTCCTAATATGTACTTCTAAAGATTCCTTAACAATTACATACACAGATGCAGTTTTGGAAACTTTCAACCTTTGATGGTATTTTGAATCATGGCTCTATTGGCAGAAAATGAACTCAAAAGTAACAACCCAGGAGTGTGATACCATCAGTTCTAGGAAGCCGTGTAATATTTATATGTCTTCATTCAGAGTTTATACCAAATGTAACAGGCTTTGCAACCTTCATTAAGATAAGCTGGCATCCAAAGGTTACCATATGTTCCTCTTTTTAGACTAGTATTTAAGTGCAGATGTATATTTATTTTTCCACTCTACAGTCCTCCCTGAACTTTTCTTACTGCAAAGCTAATGAAACCATTGCTTTAATCCCTGCTGGCCTTCAGGGTACATCATATGGTCCTTACTATTTAAGAATTCTTTTCTGTGTGCTTTTTGTTTCCTTACTTCTGCAGTATTTATAACATCCCAGTTTAAGAGGTTTTGCTTTTTCTATGGGCGTCAGGAAGCTAAAACTTTCAGTATCACACTGAAGGTGGAACTGAAGCCAAATTGCCTAAGTCAGATGCTGAACAGCTCTTCCTCCACTCTTCCCCATTTGCCCAGAGTCTTCTCAGTTGGTGGAGCTGTACAGGATGGCCTTCATTAACAGGCTTGTCTGGTATTTTTAAGTTGGGTTGCTCATCATTCTAATCCAAACCCCTTCTTGTATTCCAGTGATTGTTTATTTAGACAACACAGTTACTATAAACTTCCAAATACTGAATTCAAGGTTATTAAGATTCTGCACTAGCAACCTTCTTTATAGCAGATTAATTTCTGTGAAATTTCTGTTATTTCTCATTCTGCATTGTAATTATTCTACATTTTCTTCAGGCCCGAGACAATAATTTGAATTAGTGAAAGCATCACATATATGATGAGTGATTTTTAATGGATTTTATATAAGAAACTTACCTCAAATCCTTTGAACTATGGACCCCTTTTAACTGCCTTGAGTCACTCATGTAACCGTTAGACAAAAGAGCAAGCATAGACCATGCTGGAGGCTTTAAGACCTCCAAAATATAAAAGTTACAGATTTGGCCCCATTTTTTTTCATTCCCTTTCTGTGGTGGATGAATTCCTCGGTGCTTGACACTAGTCTATAAGATTAGACTTTTATACTATGTTTTATACTTCAGCAAGTCCCACTGAACTCATTCTGGTTTATGCTTCTTCTTAGAGGAGACTATTATATGTAAGCTGAATCTCTTAACTATATCAAATCCAATATAAACACCCTCTTTATAAGACACACCTCACTCTAATGCTCAGTGTGGAACTCCTAACAAAAATTATAAATGAAGTGCTTCGTTCAGGCATTTAACTCTTTCATTTCTAATATCAAATCACAATGCTAAAGCTGTTTTTATTTTTCACTTGAAAATAAATATTAATGGAAGTCGTAACTTAACCCATATGATGTCTTTGAGGAAATTTGGGAGAAGATTTTAATAAGAGAAGAAAACTTAGGATGTGACTTCGCCAAAATTTTGAGGTTTTTAATCTCACTTTTTGGAGGGGTGTCTGGGAAGGAGTGGGGGGAGGGGGAATGTGCTAAAACTTTGCTAATTGTTGGAGAATTCAAACCTGTTTTCATTTATTTGAAATTATTACATAATGGAAGTGGGACGCTATAATTCAACCCAAATGGACGACTTCAATAAGCGGGTGGAAATGATTCAGTACATTAAAGAGAAGCTGTTTCAATAACAAATCTTTATTATAATCAGGAGTGAAGTGGTTAATTTAAGTTTTTACTGAAAAACAGGCTGGCAAAAATGTTTCCAGGGATGTGGGGATTTTTTTCCTTTTACTCAGTAGGGGTTTGGAGAGGAGGTTTGGAAGGGAAGGAGGGCTTTGGTTCCAGGATCCCCGCATTCCCACGAGTTCCATTAAGGAAGGGGGAAGGGCTTCCTGCTGAGGCAGCCATCTGCATCTTTCTGTGAACAGCAGGAACCAAAGGCCTGGTAAAAGGAGAGTAAACCCAGGGTGACAATTCTGTCTGCAGTCAAAGTCAGAATGTGGCTGATTTTTTTATTATTAGTCATGTTGTTACTACTATTATTATTAAGGAGAAGGGAGGGTTTCTCTGGCAGAATTAGAAGGTCTTTAATGGAATATTAATTACAAGCAAACAATGGGGTTACAGGCAGAAAAGTGTCTAGCACAAACACACCCTGTCAGCCTCTCCTGGAATGTGCCATCGACAGCAAGCTGTGATTGTCATCATCCAAGCTACTGTTGCTCTGCTACAAACTATCTGAAGTCCATGGATGCATGTCTGAGGTCCCTTAAGTTATTGCTTTCTAGGCTAGAGTAAATTAGACCTGGATTTTTGTAAAGTGCTGTCACTTAATACCTATTTTATTAAGGTTATTTTTATGCCCATAATTTGAGGGTAACACATCTGTTATTTCCTGTAGTGCCTGGCTTTGAGTGAATGTTGCCTATGGAAAGTAACAAAGAGTGACACTGGAAAAAATAACAAGGGTGTTTTAACTTCCAACATCTGGGGAAAACAATATTAAGGAAACAGGAACAAATAGGTACAGTAGCCTAAAAATCAAAAGTCCACTTTTTAACAACAGCACATAATTTATACAGTACAGTAGATTTTTATGATTTTAGTCAGGGCAGGCTAATACAAAAAATAAGGTTGAAAAATCTCATTAAAGAAGCAGCAGTTCCAGCTCTTGTTTAGGTCATCCTAATGCCAAAACCCCAGGTAAAAAGGGAGAGGAAAAAAAAAAATAAACTACTAATATCCCTTCCAGAAAAGACTTTCAAAATTCCATCTCAAAAGCTTCCTGTTATGTAGTTTTCTATAAAGTTTTATCACTGCTACATATATATCCCTGGCTGCTACCTACACAGATGCAGAAATTTCTACTGTGTCATATGGAACTTGAAAACTGAATTAAACATTCCTGTGGAGTGATAAATATCAAGATTAAGAGACCAGTGAGGGTTTTTTGGGAAAAAAAAATTAGTCAGTTATAAAACCTCTTAATATTTGCATTCACAACATTGAATATAACAAAGTAAATCAGCAAATATATCATATAATCCTTTTGGGAAAGATTTAAATTTACCATACAAATATCTGCCTAGAAATACCACTTTTCAATACTAATTTTTTCTTTTTAAATTAGATAGATTTATTTTACAATGTACATTCCTAAACCCTCCCATTTGTTGTCTGAATTCCTGTTTGTGACCTTGGAATTCCAAATTTATTATGTCATCCTCTGCCTTTTTTTCCAAGGGCATTGTATTAGAAAATGAAAACAGTATGAAAATACTTCCCTGTTCCTGCAGACCCTCTCCTTTTCTCCTGTTAACAAGTATTGCCTTAGAAATTTTTGGTTTTTAATGAAAATGTAGTTTATACTTACAATACTTTGCAAAATACAAGGTCTAGCTTTGTTTCACAAAGCTTAAGGCATGGTATGGGGCATAGAGATTTCTGCCTTTATTTAATTTATTATTTTTAAAGGCAACAACAGGTAAGACTTTTGAAAGAGTTCCTGGCTTTCTTCTTTTGACTCGCCAAAAGGGGGCTTCTGCTTTCAGTGGCATGTGATTATTTTAGCAGTTTTCCTCATGTAACCAAAGACTGTTTCTCCTGCCAGTAATGAGAAGTAGATAGGTGGGGGTTAAGAACAGATGCCTGTAATGGCTGGACCATTGCTTGTGGCAGCAAAAGGCAGAGGAAATCACTGCACACCTGAACAGAAGATGTGGGGTTTGGTCCTCAGTATATGTGCCCTGTGTCAGTAAAGTATTCCTGTATTGGAATAGTTTTGGTTTCCATGTGAAGATAAAGGTACTTTTCTGAGAAGGTTTTCTGTCTGGATACATAAAAGTGACTCCAGGCACAGGTGAAATTACTCCAGCTCCTGGCTGAATATCCCAACCAAGCTGCAATATGACAGGGTGCAGTGCAAGAGAAATTCACTTGGAGAAATTCCATGAGAAATGATATCTGATTAAAACCTTAGTGCAATGTGAAAGCTGACATAATGAATGGCAGCCTAACCCTGAAAATCCTCCTTATTTTAATAGATATTACAAATGCTCAACACCTCATATGATTAAGTTCAAGGGCAACTTTAAACACAGCTTTTCCTTCACAAGTACTAATCTTTCTAAAGAAACTTTGGGATACAAACACACAAAAATTAACTTTAAAAAATATTTGTCTGCTTTTAACACTTAGACCACGAGATATGTACACTCCCAAGAAAAATACAAGAATGTGGTTTTATCTTTAAATCATTAAACATTATTTTCCTCAGATGAGACTGTAGATGTAAACAAGTTTCCCAAGCAGAAACAAAACTGCTAAAGAAGTATCAGTGTTATACCATTTTACAATAAGAGCTCAAAACCCCTCAAATAACCTCAAATAGCTACATACAACTTTGCCTTAATAACTTTGATTTTTAAACATTCTCACAGCTAACATGATTATTTGGAAGGAAGATGATTTTCCTAATTTTTGTTCCTGAAGCTGCTAACCCATATTTGGAGAAGTTTTCTTTCAGGAAATACACCAGACACTCTCATTTAAGAATTTAAGACATTTAAAGTCAAAATATTTTTATTTTTCTTGTATATGTTTATAAAATCTTCATCAGTGATTGCTCTATACCACCTGTTCCAGGAAACACCTTAAGTTTCAGTGGATTGAAAACACAGTAGGCATTATTGATGAAAGGTACAACATCTGTTTAAATGGCATCTATGCTTTTTTCAGTTGGTTAATAGTTTAATAGCTTTAGCTATCAGAGAAATGCAGTACCTATGGGTAGCACCTCAGAAAAACATGCAGGCATAGTATATGCATTCATAAATGAGTAAAATTTATCACTGAATATATGGGTCTCAGGAGACCTCTTTATCACTTAGGTCCTCAAAGTAAGGCTCCAGTGGGATTTAAAAAATGTGTGGGCTTTTTTCCAGCTCTGTGAGGTGAATTATACCTAGTGAAACTACAGATATGCCTGTGCAGGCAGGTGCAAGCTGTTCCCTCAATTCCTCCGTGTCTCTGTCCCAGCTGGCTGCAACCCAGCTCCAACCCAAAAGCTACACAAGCACGTTCTCTGAGAGGTGCAGTTGTTGGCTTGGGCACTGTCAGCCTTCAAACATGCTAGCTAAGAATCTACCAAATAGTTTCTGAAGAGAGCTTTTAGTTAAAGCTGTTCAGTATGCAGAACACTTAGAAATAAAATTGAAGAAACCATACCATCTTTCTTAATTCCTTCAACCATTAAAAAGACAAATGTACAAATAAGTATAGCAATACAAATGGCCTTAAAAATATATGGCAGAGTCATAGATAATCCACAAGGGTCATCAAAGTCCAACTCCTGGCCCTGCACAGAACATCCCAGGAGTCACACCATGTGCCTGAGAGCATTGTCTTAACCCTTCTTGAACTCTGCTAGAACTTGGTGCTGTGACCAGCTCCTGGGGAGCCTGTTCAGTGCCCAACCGCCCTCTGGGTGATAAACATTTTCCTCATATCTAGTGTAAACCTTCCCTGACACTGTTTCATGCCACTCTCTGGAGTCCTGTCCCCAGTCACGAGGGAGGAAAGATCAAAACTGTTCATTGAGCATTACGTTGCAATTTTTAAAAATATGGACCTGATTTGTAAAAGAAGTGAGGTTAGGTGAGGTGTAGGTGACCAGTGGTGGTTTTTTGGTTTTTGTGGGTTTTTTTTGTTTTTTCTTTTTTTTTTTTTTTTAATTCTGATATCCTTCCTCATTTGTAATGTGTGTCATAAAATGAAGTGGAAGAAGTAAATGAAGCAGAGAAACTAACAGCTTTACTGACAGTTTTTGTACTACCAAAACACACCATCCTGCATATTTTTTATATATATTGAATTTACCAGTTCAAATAGTACCCAATGACCCTAGTTCAGTAAAGTACCTAAACATGCATTTAAGCATTTTCTGAATGTGTTGAATAAAGCAAAAGCTTAAATTAAAGCATATGCTTAAGACCTGTGCTAAACAAGAATATTACTGTTCACATAAATTGCAGTTGCAAGGCACTCGATTGTTCTACAAATTATTCTGAAATTATTCTAAAAGCTATCACAGAAAGCTGAGTAATTCATAATATTAAAAAAAAAAACACAACAGGAAGACCAATATCTGTCAACTGGTGTTTGGAGCAAGCTATTGATTCCCAAGTGGAGCAAGGTTAAAATGTTATAGCAACATGATCTGGCATGATTTTTCAAAAACTTACAAGCAAGGGAAATGCACCAGGGAATGCACCCAGGGAGCATTAGGCCATGCTTCTGAGAAGGCTGGATTTAAGGTTAGAACTCTGAGGAAATCGCAAAGAAAAAAAATCATATGTCTTTCAGTCCCCAAGGATCTGCTTATGAATTTATAGCCAAGGATGTGAACTTCTAGGTTACTTGTGCTTCAGATCTCTAAGAAACTTTTCCTTATTAACTCTTCCACACCACAGATAACATTCCTCCTCATAAACTAGTTCTCTGTTCTTTCTATCAAATGTATAGCAAATAAAATAATGATTTCAAAAAAGAGGGAAAAAATCAGTCTTTATTAATCATGAGGAAGAAGGGATAGAGTCAGAACTTCATTCCCCCTTTGTTTTCCAATCTGATTTTGAAAATGGGATAAGCTAAGGGAAAAGAGCACTGAAAGTTTTCTGAGCTGAATCTCATCAGCTCAGCACTAATCAAGGAGAAATTGTAAGAGCTATGACAGATGTGACAGAATTGTAAACTGCAAAAGAAATGGAAAATATTTACTAGCCCAAAGACTGTTGTCCACTAGTGTTCTAAACCAAGACACAATGTCTCCCCTCTCATGTTTCAGTGTGATAAAAACTTATTTATGGAATAAACCACAAGAAAGGTAGGGGTCATTACTTCTCTGTTTGTGTTAGACCTGGCTTCTTCTTAATTTTAACATATGAACCCTGAAACAAATATCCATTTCCTTTGTACCATGGGAAGAGGACGCCTTTTCAAGCACAAAAAGTAATTGAAAAAAGATATTTTCTGGTTTTAATAAGAACTAAGCCAACATGATATAAAAACCCTCTATGTTTTGCAACACCTGTCACAACTTCAAAGAACGTGAGAAGTGGCTATTGCAAAAAATAACAGGTGTCAGCCTAGGGATGTGAAGTCCAATATGTGGCAGAAGCACAGCAATTCAAGCAATTGCTGTTAATAGAACACACAACCCAAACTTCCCTCAAAAAGTAAAACAAAAAAGCCCCTTATGACCCACAAGTCAGAGGGGATATTTTTAAAACTATATGTTCATAGTATCTCATAAATAATATATCATTGAAATATGCAAAGGGATTCAAAAATAGGTTGGAACAAAACTGAGGTTAAGAAACCAAGCATTCAGGGCCAGGAAAGAGAGAAATAAATACTAGTGTTTTAAAATACAGCCTTGCAAATGTTGATAATTGATGAAAACAATACAAGATGGATCATCAGCTAAACACTGATAGAGATTGCATGATCTGGGAAAGATTTGCTCTCAAAATATAAATTTTCCTGATCATAAGGGCTGTAAGATATGCAAAAGTCTTTAAACTGACAGATCTCTGATACAATCCTGAAAACTGGATGGAGCTCTCCAGTTAGTCCAAACGAGAACATAGCAAGTGACAGAAACATTGGAGGCATTAGAGAACTGATACTAAAAACAAATTACAAGTTAACTGCAATTCACATCCTGCCTTTCAGCACCAAAAGGACCATAGCTGAAATCCCAGGATGGCTCATTTATTATAATTTGTTTATGATTTCATAGTTTTTAGTGTATTGTCACTAAATCTCTGCTAAAAGCAGGCATTAAAATTTTTGAGGGTTTAATAATATAAAATTTCCTTTCTTTCTTTCTTTCTTTCTTTCTTTCTTTCTTTCTTTCTTTCTTTCTTTCTTTCTTTCTTTCTTTCTTTCTTTCTTTCTTTCTTTCTTTCTTTCTTTCTTTCTTTCTTTCTTTCTTTCTTTCTTTCTTTCTTTCTCTTTCCAGCTACCCAAGAGAGACAGAGAGAGTAACATCTGATTAGTAAGTGCACTTCCTCTGTGATGCTAACTGTGAAATATGTAGCTGGCCCAGTGTATTAACAAGGAGTATGTGCCTGAAGCATAGAAACACACTGGATTGTTTGAAACATAGCAACGGATTGGGTTAAAGGGTCCTCTCTCACTGCTACCTAATTTAGCTTATTGTGGGTTATTCATGGTCTGGGCCCCCTGAGAAGCTGTAATGATGACTCATGACAACCCCATATCCGGTGTGCTTGCCATCATGCTATTGTACATGGGAATAGAACATCTCTTGCTTCAGAGACAGGCAGATGTACATTGGACGTGGGGTTTTCAGGAGGGATTAAGTGATTTGGACAGTTTCTCTCATTTGTTGTTAACATACCTGGGGAGCCTATCTAACAGTAAAGCAAAGGCACTGAGATGCTTTGGAGATCCTGGACCTGAATTTCAAAAAATAATTGTTCTTAATTGTAAGATTGAAGAGTGTGAATCTGTTCAGCAGATGAACAACTGTTTGCTTCCCATGATTAAGACAGCAACTGAAACAGTGTTTGGGACCAGTTAAAACCAAAAAGGGTTCATCTAGAATTAAGGTTGTTTCTTCTTATTTTTAATGAGATACCTTTTTTTCCTCCAGTGTTATTCCAGCATCTTTTTTCAGTTATCACCTTATTTGAGAGAAAATTCTAATGATCCTAGTTTGTTTTGAATGTATCTCCTCGGATTGTTGGAATCTCATTTGGGGAAAAAATGAATTTATTGTTTTTTTCTGTCTTATAGGTGGTACAGCATTGATTGCCAGCTGGATAAATGCAAGTAGAATGTCTTCCTAAGGTATCCCAATCCTGCCAGATGTTCTACTTTTTTGTCCCATGCAGCGTAGAGCAATAACATTCCAAACAATGCTTTTTACTGAATAGACAGTGCAGGATGCTCTCCCAGAACTGAGGGCTGTGGTCAAATTACCCAATTAATTTTATTCTCAGATACTGAGAACTTAAGACTGTATCAAAGTAGTCAAATTAATTCTGTTACAAATGTTTAACTGCCAACAAAAGAACCCCACCTCTGAAATCCATATCTGAGTCAAGACAGAGAAAATTTTATCAGTATTCTGCAGCATGCACTGCAATTCCAAAAGTAGTTTTTTATCTAGGTCTTATTTAAAAAAATTTAGAAACCCATATGTTCTATAAAAGCAGAAGGAGTACAGACAAGGGCATATTTGTTAAGCGACAGTGGTCAAAATCTCCCCAGTTCCTTCAAAACTCCCAGTCAATGTTTTTCTTTAAAGTTATGTTCCATGATTCAAGCTCTTGAGAATTTAAGTTCTTTGCTTCTTTGCTGGCTTAGCCAGCTCAGTCAGGTCTTTGTCAGCAGCTGGGAAGGATTGCAAGTACATAGCTACCAGTTCATTTAGGACCAAACTCTGGTACACTTATTCGTGAGGGGCAGGAATTTACCTTCCCTGCATTAGTTTTAATGGGAATTCATTGGGAGAAAATGCTGCAGAAGGCCAGTGCTTAGTTGACAAATTGATACATTTACCAAATACCAAACAGGATTGGGGTCTGTAAAATGCAACTCCAAAACAAAAGTTTCAGGTTTCATTGCAGTAGCCAAGAAGGTAACATTTCCTGATCTCTTGAGAGGAATTCTTGGCATCATTTGCAACTTTAGCTTTTTACCTAATAGTACCCTAGAACCTGTAAAATATTCCTATTTTAATGAACAGAAAAAAAAAAAAAAGAGTTATGACAAGGGGATAACTGAGCACTAGCTCTCCTCTCAGCAGAGAAATACCTCTTGTAATTCTATTTTCCTTCCTAATAAAGACTTCCTAACAATATTTTCTTTCTCCTTTTCTCATGTGTATAAAGAGGAAGATAGACATAAAGAGAAACATTTTACAGAAGAATCGTTTGACCCAGGTTCCTCCACAGACCTCGGTGAACCTCCCTGGCAAAGAAACACAGAGAGGAAACAGGTGTGGGAATGAGCCACGCACACACTTCCCTCAACAGTGGCCACAAAATTCAGACACAACAGCTAAATCCACTCCTGCAGAAGCAGTGTCTGTGACAAAAGTCAATTAGTTTTGTGATAGAATGGCAACAGTGTGTGGAACCATTTTGAAAAACAGGAGTAGTGGAAGGTGAGGCAATATTTCTCTAAGAGATGTCTAGGGAAACAAAATATGTAAAACCTTCAGAATCAAAGAATACTGCCTGATAATTCGCAAACTACTCAAAAACTAGTATCTCATTGCAGCATCTACTGCAGAACACCTGTGATGTTCTGTGTTTGTTAGTCCTCACAGAGGTGCTAAACTCTTGGTTGTGTTCATCTGTAGTAAGGATCTTTGATCTGTTGTGTATTTCCACAACATCTATCAAAATGGAGTCTTGCTTCAAGCCTGGGTCTACAAATAATGACAAGAGCCAGTCTCTAGCTTTTCCTGTGGTCACTGATTCCTAGTTTTTCATTAGCAGAACACAAACAGAAGGGTTTCACTTCCATATAATTAATAAAGATTGTAAGTGATTACCTACAGCTTTTTCTTCTCATGCAGACTGAAACAATGTGCAATATATTTGCTTTCCCATTATTCTAATGATTCTGTGAAGTTTTTTGCTTTAGACATCATGCAATTTTTTATCAGTGATAGTGTTTTTGTCTTTGTTCAGTGTGCTTCCTTAAGTGGTATGCAGATGCATAATATTCACCTTTCACTGAAAATCATCCCCATCATCTATGGAGCATCTATCATCTATAACTCCTACAAAAATGTGTGTTCATTTTGCTTTGTTGTGACTAACCCAGGCACACACTACAATTTTTAAAATTGGAAAGGAGATGGACCTTCTACACAGATGGTGGTTTCCAAGCCATAAGAAATTAACAGATCAAACTGTGTAATATTCTCTGCATTGCACAGTCATTCCCTACATGATGATATTCATCACCCACCCTCTTCCTTCCTCCACAGACTCTCAGAAGATTCACACTGTATCCATTTCCAGCACTCCTCTCAGATTCCCCAGGCAAATGCCAATCAAAGCTTCCTTTGTTGGTGATATGTACATTCCTTCATGAGCTATAAAGGGTAAGTATGTCCCAACTTTCTTCAGGCTATCACAGGCACGTGCAGTATTATTGTCCCATAGTTTATCTTACCATACCCTAGAGAAATCTCATCATCCTGTTTTCTTTATATGGGCTACAGATGTCTTAGCCAAGCTTCCTCACCACTGAGTCACCGACTAGGATTGTTTACGTCTTCATAATGAGTCACCTTCACAATTTGGCTCATTGTCAATACTTGTGCTGATGGCTTCAGCCAGTCTCTGCTTTGTCTCATTCTCCTTCATCTTGGCAGTGTAGTTGTACCTGTTGGGAGTAAGAACACAAAATGGCTCCCTCCTACTTTTCCTTTTCTTTTATGTATGCCACTTCATGTTCACTGATGTCACTTTCTATCTCTAGATTGACTGCTGTTCCAGAACTTACTTTCATGTTGCTCCAAGTTCCTGTGCCACAGGAAATCCAAATCAAAAATCCATTTTTGCATCCAAGAATATCAGTTAATGTGCATAATCTTTATGTGCCATGTCTTTGGTCAAATGTCAAACTGAATTCAATATGTGTCTTTCATCCTATTAATTTATAGATAGGAATATTATGAATATTGCAAATATCTATGATGCTTTAGAAGTCATTTTGCCTTTTTCCATATGATATCTTTTCACTTACTGGATTGTGTAAATGACCAAGAATTCTGATGGTCCAAGAACTTTCCTTTTTGCACTATCCATCACCTTATAGGCTCATTTTATGAATGCTCTGTATTTATTAATTCTTTCCTTTTCTAATCACTATGTTTAGTATGTCCACTCAGCACCTAATTCCCCCTTAGATCTAAACTCCCTGCAATCAGTGGTTGGCTGGGCTCCCAGAGTTAGTCAGTCTCATTTTCTGTTTCACCTTCAGGGTTTCATGAGCTATTATAGATACATTTCCAGAACACCACAGAAATTTTAATATTTACATTGTATCATTATTTTTCTGAATTTACACTGCAAATATGTTTTTATATTAATTCCTTTCTTAAAAAAAAAAAAAAAGTAAATAAAGTACTTGTTATGTTCCCTTTAGGAATCTTTCACAATTCCAGTTCACAATTCACAAGTTGCATTTGCTTTACTGCATAAGAAACCTTACAGCAACTGAATTGGGGTGAGAGGTAAAATACTGCCATGAATTAGGCCAGGCTAAGAAACCAAAAACAAAGAGTCAGAACTAATAATCAGTTTTCAGGGAAAAGGTTAACAGGAAGGTGACCAGAACTGAAATCAGTTTTCCAGGTTGTGGATGAGAATGTTGGGGTGGGTGATGGTGTAGAATGTAAAGAAGTGAATAAAAACATTATTGTGTTTAATTATTATTAACAATACAAATAAATTATACCTAAGCTTTTTTGCAACTTATTCCATGGAAATGTCATTCCAAAAAATCCTTTAAGGATTTGGCTAGTAACTTCCAACATAAATCTTATTTTCATTCAAAACCACAACTTCTGTGGATAGAAACAAAGCCTTCTCTTGTTTTTAAATACCAAAGTGTTGTATAAAGGGCAGAATATCTTTGAAGAGTTCCAAACTGTGTGTATACAAGACAGATATTCCAAAACATAAATGAATTCTTTAATTCTTGAACTTTATTTCTTGATCTTACCTACAGTTTCTTTGACATGCTAGCTTTAACCAGACCCACCTATGCCCCCAGAAAAAGGGGTTTGTGTCCTTTAGTACCAGTTCAGATTAATGGCCAGCCCTATTATCCTGTTTATTTTTAAATCAATCTGGATAAACAAATCTTTCCATTTGTCATTATTGTTTCTCTTTCTGTAATTAATCCTCTGAGAAGTTACAAATTAAACAGCACTTACTCAGCCAAAATGGAAACTTCGTATAGTAGTTTCTTTCATAAAGTACAAATCAAATATAAATTCACATTTTTTGAATATGGAAATACTTGTAGTGATGAAAGTTATACTTAGCACATGTGGAATGTGCGCTTCATTTTTTTAAATAACAGTGATGCCAGTGAACTTCAAGATGATGAAGTTTAATGGGCCCTGGAACCTGCTCAGATCCAGCTGCCTCAATCCAAATGCTAATGTTGAACTGTAAGCAGGAAAACTCAGAATCTGAAAGACTCATTGCCCTGGTGGGAAATGCTGTTTGTGCCAGTGAGAGGAGCTGCTGGCTGGTTTATGTGATTGAAGGATTAAGAACATTGGCCCACATGAGGTACGTCCTCCTTGCAGACAGGATTCCACTATGAAGGTCTCCCTGATATTATGACCATTTTTAGATGAGGCCAAGAATAGTGCTGTTTGCATTGCTTGGGATGCCAGAGGTATTAATAAATAAAGCAATAGACACTGTGCTGGATTCCAGAGGTGAAGAATGAAGTAATAAGATTTTTGTTTTCAGATGCTTGACCTAATTTTGGTGCATTTCCATGTGTGGTTCTGGGTAAGAGACCTAAAGCTGTAGCCAACTAGCTGTTTGTATACTCTGACAAACAGGGCCATAAAACAAAGCAGACTCATTACGGGTGTGACAGAGGCAATATCCCAAATTCTGGAGGTTTTCTTTTAAGCTGTCGTGCATTCAGTGATGCACTCCTGCCTTTAAAGAACTTTAAAAAACCAACAAACAGCAACAAAAAAATTGTATTCCAATTAAGGAAAACCCAGCTTACCCTGGACTTGGCTACACTGAAAGTATAGGACAAGATAGTCTCAGTCTTGCAGTTTAGTCAACTGTTATACTATCCATCAAAATCTGGGATGATACATGATCGAAATATGAAACATCTGTATATTGTTGAGAGCCTCAGCATAATTTTTAATTAAAAGATGTGTGTTGAATGTTTTCTCACTGCTAAATAAGCCAGACATTTTAAAAACACAACCCCCAAATTTATGGGCAAACCAATGAAATCCCCAAAAGTTGCAAAACCACAACTACATCAGCCATGAATGCTGACTTCACCTCTGCTGCTACAACTGATAGGAAAACTGATGCATTACCTAAGCTAGGCATAATTAAGATAAGAAGTATGTTAATGGATTTTTCAATTACTTTGCTAGATATCTGCCAGGGAGAAAGATGTTGATCCTGGTTCTGTCATGGGGTCTAGTAAACAGTGCAATGTCTAAATGAAGTATATGTTAGCATGAAGCCAAATCATAAAAATGAGATAACATAAAAATGGAGAAAGTAATGCACAAAATTGAAACAAAAGGCCAGGAGGGACAATTAGGAACAATTTCACAAGGGATTGGTTTTGTTTACTATTTTGATTTATGTTCTGGGTCTAGAACATGGGAGTACGCTGATGGCAATCCAAAGAGGCATATATAAACATAAAAGAGGACAAGAAAACTCACTGAAAGAACTGAATATTTTTGAATTGAAATGAGATGATGCACACGTAGTGAAAACATCAAAACTTGCATTGAAGGCTAAGAGCTAAAACTTTTATTTGGAAAAGATTCAGTGAAGTTGCTCTGGAATCACCAGACAACTGCAGGAGCCTACAAGAGAAGTTTTTAACATGACACTAGAGGAAAAGTACCATATTCTTAGTGTCCAATTGTGCAAGGTTTGGGAGGCCTCATCTGCAATACTACATAGAGCTTGTCTTCAAGAAAAATGAATTTATCACTAGCACAGGTTTGAAATAATGTGCTAGGATAGCCAGAGGACTTAATAACCTATCATTGGTGCAGCTTTATAAAATTAATTTGGGGTTATCAAGTAAACATCAGGAAAGCAGAACAGTTATATAAACCAACCGTCAGGACTGGCACAATAATAAGACAGCAGGCACTGGTCAGGAATTAATTGAGGCTGGAAAATGAAAGATGGTATGAAGCCATTATAGCGGTAACTTCTGAAGGATTTAGTGCTCCAGAGTAAAGAGGCAAAATTCATAAAAACACTTTACAAACTATGAAAATACAGAATAGTTTATTTAAAAACTTTAGCAGGCAACTCAAGAGTTTGTTTGCATTCCTTTGTTTCTGTCTGATGAAGGATAGGAATCTGGAAGGATAAATGCCCAGCTGGACACAACTCTAGAGGGCAATCAAGAGAAGAGCTAAAGAGCTACATCACACAACCAGCTTTTTCATCAGAGAAGTCATCTGTAAATTAGAGGCAGGAATAAAAGAATATATAGGCTGACCATTTACCATTTTCAATGGCATATATATGCAGACTTACACAGAAAATATGCCGCTTCGCCATCTAACCTAGCTAAAATTCAGTTACCTGACAGTTCAAATCTGAGGAGCAAAATTGCCCTCAGGCTGTTTGAAATAGTCAGGCTGTTTGACGTGTCAGAAATTAATGTGAACTTAGTAATCACAGAATATGCTGAGTCAGAAGGGACCCATCAGAATCATTGAGTCCAACTCCCGGCTCTGCCCAGGAAACCCCAAGAATCACTCCATGTACCATTACCTCAAGTCCTGTCGTTGGTCACAGGAGGGAAGAGATCAGTGCCTGCCCATCCTCCTCCCCTTATGAAGATTTCGAAGACCACGAGATTTCAATAAAGAAATTTTTCATACTGAAAAAGTGTTTAATTGAGAGTGACAACTTTTTGTTTTATATACTATTACTCTCCTTAAAAGATTGTTAAGACTCCTTGTAAGCTAACATTAGTTTTCTACTTACACTGACAAATACATTTCACAGGTAATCAAAAGCCATATAAATGAATTTGGCTGTAGTTAAGCAGACTTACAGAAAAGTGTTCTAGAGGCATTTTCTTCCAAGTTTACTTGATTCTGCATGGTGGGATACATGCAAGAAATCTCTTTGAAGAAAACAGACCGTAACAGCCATCATCTCTACTGAAGAATATTGTTTAATACAAAAAGATGCAGAAAAAAATCAACCAGGATACAATGATGTTTAAAACAGATTGCATCAATGATACAAACCATAACACAAGTCCACTTTCTTAACATTGTTAAAGCAGGGAAGAAACTCTTTCTCGTTCCATACATTTTAACATTTTCCTGTGTCTAATTAATTCATTAAATTTAAGCAATAGGTTCTGGCTGTAAGTTCCATATTTTCATTTGAACTCCTGAAGAAATTCATCACAGAAGACCCCTTAGATCTTACTTCACTAAATTCAAGCAAAGTCAGGATTCCTTCAAAACCCACAATTCCTTCATATGCAGTGAATCAAAAACGTAAACATTGGCTTATTTCTGATCTTCTGATCTAAGTTTTGTCCAACATGCTCAGATCATTCATTCAAAAAAAATATGCTTAGTAACTGTTCAAAAAGCGGATTAAATCCTTTAACACATTATTACTGCACTGCCTCAATAAGCCCTTAGTTTACCAAAAAGGATATTTACTGTAAATATGGTACTAGAACCAGCTGCATCACATTTATGCAAAAAGAAAACATACTGAATTGTTTAGAAAAAGAAGCATAATATAGTGGCGATTGCTTTCCCCTAGACTTCTGAATTAAGAGTTTGAAATACTATGCTTGAAGTCCCATAAAGCTTGGTATGTCTTGGGAGCAGCACTCCTTGCTTAATTTGGGCCAGGCTCCTTTTTCCACTTTGAAGGAACAAAATGAGACTTTAATAGTTCCAGGAGCCTCTAGGTAACTACCAAATTGAGGGTTCTAAAGTATTCACATGGGTAGAGCTCAGGCCATAGTATAAAGCATATTTTAGGGAGTCTGCCTTGTAAACCAAGTTTGGACCATCTCTCCTCCTACTCATGCAGAAATAAAACTAAATCACTTTATTCCCCTCTCTCACTGCCTCCTATGCAAATTTTTATGTTTTTATATGTATTTATATGTAATTATGAGACCCTTCTTGTTTTAATAGCATGCAAGTGAATTACACTTGTGATCCTTTGGGACCCAAAACAATTCAAAATAGGTAAGTCTTTGGAAAACACAGTATAAGACAAAAAGAGTGGAAAGATTAAGTTTCATCATAAGCATTTCGGAACTGTGTAGTATTTGGGTTCAAGAGGGGCTTTGGTACAAAAGAAATAAAATCCAGCCTTCTGCCTCACTCACCCAAAAAGTAATTGGATTTCAAATCCCAGCCATTTCAGACATTCGTGCCATGCAGAACTATGTAGCTCAGGCTTTTAGCCAGGAAATTCTGCAAATGTGTCCTCAGATTAAAAGGTGCATGCAACCCAATCATGCTACAGCTTTATTTTGAATGCTTGCACTTGGCAATGCCTCTGGATGAAGACGTCCTGTATTTTTTGGCTTCTGGATAGTTTGTACTAGAAAAGCATTTTGGCAAAATTGGCATCTACTGTTTAGCCTCTTAAAGGAGCATGGAAATAAAATCCATTTAATTGGTCTTAGGTATGCACGTCTTGAAAGGTTTAAGACTAATTTTTATAACATGAACTAAATATATAGCCTGAACTGACTTCCTATCCAGCCAGGATGTTCTTTCTAGATCAAAGATGAGGATTCAGAAAGAATGCAATGAAATTACATCAGAAAAAATAGCTTAGTGTTTGGCATTGCTATGCAGAGGTTAAAGACATGTCTACATGGCAGCCAAGAAGTATGATTTAAAGCTTGTTTGAGGATGTGTGCACAGGCTGCAACTAGCTGCCCCAGTGATGATAAACATATAGCCTTTACAGAGCAAAGTGTGGATTGAAAACTTCATCTGAAAATTTGGGCAAATATTTAGGTGGTTAAGCTGCATTGAGCTCCAAGCTGCCCAGCTGATATTTTATTTGTAGGATTTAAATTTTTATCTAAAAAAATCTATATCTATAGATATATCTATCTATCTATAAAAATTTTATTTTTATATTTATTAAATTTTTAATGACAAAAAAAATCTGATAGGACTTTTTTTCTAAATATTTAATGAATTCAAACAGTGAGAGTGAAATGGGGAGTGGGAAATGGGAGTACTAATGGCCTTTTCATCTGAAGCTCCATTTCATCAATAAAACTTTATTGCTTAATTTTGCTTTCAGCAAAATCTCTATCTTCTGTGATTTCTTGTTGCAGTCACTGAGAGTTATTCGAAAATTGTTTCTGAACTAGGGTTTTCCATAACAAATTTTTGAAAAGAATTCAAACGTGCTCTTCCTTAATTGACTGAATCCATTGCCTGAAAAACAACCTTGAAAACCTGGAATAATAGTGCCTGCTTGCTTCAACAGACCCACCCATGATTGTGTGCTTTAATTTTTCAACAAGATGTGGAGGTAGGGCCTAAGGAAACCCATAAAAATGTTTGGTTTGGCTTTCTGGCAGATTTCCCCAGCTCAAGCTCGTGAAAAGCACTGAGGATGCACGATCCTGCTAAGTTTCCACAGAGCACCTGACTTGAACACCACAGAACATTCTGTACATCCCAAAGCGGAGGATTGTATTGCTGCGCTCACTCTGGGGACAGCAACAAGCAGCAGCAACAGCAGGTCATCAACTGGAAACTGGAAACCTGCCATCTTCTAATTAGTTGCTCTCTCCTTCATAATAATCCTATTTAAAATCCTACAAAATGCAAGGTCACATTTGCTGCACAAGCTCAGATAATGTCAAGCCAAATTTTTAATCATGTCATTAGCAAGAAACACCTTTTTAGATGGAATAAATAACACATCCTCATTAAAATTAGGGAGGGAATATATGGCCAGGTTCTGTTCTTTCTTATTCTTAATCATTGTCCAAATGAACACAAATTTTTCACAACTGAACCAATTTGTTTTAGCTAAAGTCAGCAGCTTTTAACAACAGTTGAATAACTTAACTTGATTTTGGTCTCAAAGTCCAGTCTTTCAGATAGAGGAACCAAAATATGATTCTTCTTACACCCTATGAAAAGACATTTTAAACCACTCCAGTTTTCAGTGATTCCAATCAAACTCCTGTGTAAGCAATCACAGAATGCATTTTAAAAACAACTAATGCCATCTCACACAAAATGTACACAAGACCTTAAAGCAAAGGATATCAAAAGCATCAGTCTTACCACCATTTCACATATTTTTGCAGAACCATGAAAGACAAAAATGTGTGACTTAGTAGAACAGTAAAATCAGTTCCTGAATCAGGAGCAGAACATTGGTCTTCTGACTCCTAATCCAATAGCATGGAGGAAAATGACCTCATCTGGGTCTAAAAGGAAGATTTTTCATATCTGGTACCTTCCCCACCTTCCACACTTCCACCATCACACCAAGTCACTACTTGTTCAGGATGCTGAATTGAAATTTACTCCTTCCTCTACCAGAAAAAGAAAAAGAAAAAGAAAAAGAAAAAGAAAAAGAAAAAGAAAAAGAAAGAAAAAGAAAAAGAAAAAGAAAAAGAAAAAGAAAAAGAAAAAGAAAAAGAAAAAGAAAAAGAAAAAGAAAAAGAAAAAGAAAAAGAAAAAGAAAAAGAAAAAGAAAAAGAAAAAGAAAAAACAATTAACTACAGTGGGTGGGTTCATATTAATACAAATTAATAAGGTTCCTCTGTAGATATGCTGCAGTATATTGTGCAATATAATCCAAGTAATCTGAGCCCTTGCTACAAATACTAAATCATTTCCAAAAAAGTGGGAAAAACCTGCCAACTTTATGTGCAAATTATGAAGTGTGTAAATTCACAAGATTCTGCCTTATTGACAGAGGTAAACTCTTTTTGAAAAAGACTGATTTAGATAGCCGATTTCTCTAAATGCATTTATTTTACCGTGCAGGCATCATCCATTTGGGCAGGAAATTAAATTTTCAGCCAGTGATCTTTTTCACAACGCCTCTTAAAATTATATTTTTTGTATGGAATGCAAAGAAAACTTCTGTATGAATGCACCCCAAGAAAAAGTTTACAATGCCTGACAATACCTCAAATATTTCAGTAGGTGCAGAGCATACAGGCCCTTGGCATTGAGTCAAAACTCCAAGTCCCAACTCACAATGCAGCACAGAGCTGTATGCAGAATTTGACAGGTCTGGGGCTTAAACCTCATGCAGACAGGCAAGCAGCCAACCTTTCAAGAACTACCTCGGGCTGCTGTATATTTCCCAGCTCTCAGTCTGGACCTTTCGTCACCCAGTGGACCATCCCTCTTCTCCAGTGGTTTCTGTTCTAAGGGAATATCTTGGGCAATTCCTCTCAACACTCTTCTCACTCTAATAGGCTGTCTCCTTAATTCCCCTCCTCTCCAGAGGCTACAGCTCTCCCTCATTCCTTGACTCTGGGAAAAAGATGAGTTTGAGACTTCCCAGCCATACAACAGATTACTTTCTCAAGCTTACAATGCTCATTATCTAACCTACTAGAGTTTAACAATCATGACATGCAACATCAGCATTGCTGGGATGAACAAGATTACTAAATAGGGAGGAAAGGGAGCTTGCTACTTTTTCCTAATGTGTTCTCAGATAGGGGAAAAATACAAGCAGTTCTACACCTGGAAATGATCCCACACCAAGCTGGTCTCCTACCTCATCATTATCCCAACTCTGCACTCAGTTTAAAGGATATTTCTCACTGTACAGGCTGTGACTGTAATAGGATCTTCTAAATTTTCTAATGGAAGCATTCTCTGGAAAGACTTGACTATTATTTTCCCAATGAAAAGTGACCAAATGGAATACACTCATGGAAAGGCATTCTAGTGAAGTGCTGCCCCCACCCTACCCCTTTTTCCATAAAACAGTTTTGGTAAATGTTGTCAGTTGTTATTAAAAAAAATAAAAATAAAAAAATTTCTCAACAAGCCATTTGTAAACCCAGGACATGGTTCAGATTTCAAATTTCTTGGGAAGTTTTTGGCATCTATTTCCGCATTTCTTATAAGAGCTTTTATACTTGTGTGTGTGTTCTTCCTCTTATTTCTTATTATCAAGCAAAAGCAACTATGTAAGAAATTGTTAAAGATTCAGCTAATAACATCTTAAACACTTTTAAATAAAGGGAAAAGGAATAAAAACATTGACAAAGTGAGAAACCAGTGATAGCATGTTTTACCAGTCAATTCTTACAGAGTTTTCACTTGTTTCACTGAGAAAAATACATATACTCACCATCCTTTCTTAGTTTTAAGACATTTGTCAGGAGAATTCTTTTCATACTAGAAATCCACCTTCATTTTTCTCTTGTAGTGTACTACAAAAACACCTATATTTAGTATCCTGAATTAGTCTGTGTGACCAGCAAGGAGCTCTAGTCTCTTGAGAAGGATTTGTTTGGTTTTTTGGGGTTTTTTTGGCAGATTCCTAAAATTTATCCCACTAACAAACATACATGACATCTGAACTGATGTTTGCTGCTTATGTCCCGTGGTGACCAGAAGTTGTTAGATAAATATAACAAATCTAGTAATTTAAGCTTGCCAGAACAATCCTGATAGCTATAAATAACTGGCATGTCCTGGACTGTGACCATATTGTTTAATTCTCTCGCCCTGCAAGCATGGGGATGCACATCTGATTTGAAAATTGTCATTGAGCCCAGAATTTGTCTGGCAGTGCTAAGGGGCCCAGGCCTAAAACCAAACGATGCTGGAGCAGATGTAGCAATTTAACAGTACAGCTGATCAATTCCCACCACCCAGGAACATTGACTTGACTTAGGAGTGTGGATGTAGACAGTGAAGCCACACTGACCATTAATAATAAATGCATGACATGGCACTTTGGTTTCTACAGAAAACACTAGCGATGTTTCAGAGATACACCCTGTTGCATTACTAGAGCTCTATTTTCTCTTTAGTTAGTATATTCAGGGAGAAGGGCAAGTCAATGGAAAGCTGCCGGAATTGATGGAATTGTTGGAAAGGAAACAATAAAAAAAAGGAAGCAGAATTGAAAGGCAAGTTAAAGATGTCACTTTTCAGTTTTCTCCAGGAATGGCCTAGAAAAGTTTATCTTTAAGATCTTCTTTGTAGTCCTGTAGCACTTGGGTGTCTTTGCTGCCTTTACAGTTCTATATTAAACATAAAGGTACAAATACAGTATACAGATTTCTCAGGCATTCTTTTGCAATCAAGTTCATGAGTTTTCTTAGCTATCTCTAAAACATTTTTAGTTTGAGATTATTATAGGACTTGGGTATCAATACTGGTTTTTTCCTTTTAAACAAGGTAGGTATAGCAAAAGTCATTTTTCTGGTTAGAAAAAAAAAGTAAGGAAGAATTTAAACTTATGGTTACATCATTAGGAATCTATATTTCAGGGCTGCGACCTTACAGCTGCAAAATATAGAACTGGTTTTATTTCACAAGTATTTGTCCAAACATTTTCTTTCATTTTGATCCAAATACTTTCACACCCACTGAGTTAGACCTTGACTTTCTGGTTCGAACAAACTAAAAATTTCAATCAGGTCCTCAGCAAATTGGTGTAGCTCAACAATGGAGCAAATCACTGACTTCAATGGCGCTCCACCGATTAACACCGGGAGAGGATTCAATCCTGATCAAATTGAAACTCAATTGGAATTGCTATGCTTCACCTGGTGTTTATTCACACCTCACATCAAAACCATGCAAAGCTATGAATTTTGCATGATTCTGATCCAGAGCCACACACCATATATGCTTAAAATTGAGTTCAGGTCACTCAGGAGTTGCACAATGCTAAGCAAATCTTTTGATAAATATGGTTTGCGTTACTAGTTTGTAACAAAACTCCACACCAGGTGACTTTTGTGTGGTCTGGTGTTTCATTGTGAACATTTTCACTGCACTAATGAAACATGATTTCCAAGACAACTAGGGGATAAAAAAAGTTTCTATTCAATGTCTTACCCACGAGTTCTGCAATATGCACACAAACCATGACCACAACATTACACTCCTGATGACTAAAATTTGAAACCTAATTCCCCATTAAAGCACTTAAATAATGTTGGTGTGGTCTTCTAGAATGAACTGTAGCTCTCATTATTGTAAGAACTGCAAGTCAAATCACTCTGCCTTAGGTCTTTACATAGTCTGGGATTTCATCAGAGTTGGTCAAGGTATTGAGACTGCTTTTTCAGAGTTTATTTATCAAAAATACCTGAAAATGCAGGTGGCCATCTAGGGCTAGAGCAGTGTGGAGATAGATTCTTTAGAAAGGGACAGAAAAGACACAGTGTGTAGAGCTCACCCAGTACTGGCCAAGAAGCAACAAGCTGACAGGACCCCTTTATCTCTTTCTGGAGATTTGATGACACTCACATGTCTGAGCAGGTGAGATCACAAGCCTGGAACATAAAGTTGCTTAATCTAGACAAACATATTTGTATACATTTATCACATACATTTATCACATGTTCCCAAAGCTGCTGCCTTGTCTTTTCCATGCAAGAAATGTGTATGTCACATGCACAGCAGGACAGATGCCTCCAAGAAGCTTTGAACTTACCGTATTTGCCCTGCACACATGATTTGTGCATGTGGGGTAGATTTGATATGCACAGGCAAAATGCACATCTGGGATTTCTGGATTGCTCTGCACAATATTTTCAGGTGGAAAAAGCAGTTAGGAAAACTGGTAAATGACAGCCTTATGCTAGTGAGGCTTACAACATTGCTTACAACTGCCTTCACTGTGCTCAAAAGAGAAAAACAAGGACAAGACAAAGGTGAGTATTTACATCCAGATGACTCCATAATGTAGTGGGTGGCAATAAATCCCTTCAAGTGAGGGGAATATTGTATGTCGATGCTGCCCCATGGTGTTACTCTCTAAGATACAGGTCCATACATGCTTGCCTGCCATGCTGAGCCTTTTGGAAGAGATCACAGAATCACAGAATATGCTGAGTTGGAAGGGACCCAAAAAGATCATTGAGTCAAACTCTTACCCATGCACACATCTCTAGGATTCACAAACTGTGCCAGAGAGCATTGTCCAAATGCTTCTTGAACTCTATCAAGATCAAAGAGGAATGTATTGTTTGATACTTCTGATGAAGCTTTGGAGGAAGATGAGTGACCACATCCTCAGACATAGGCAGATGCAGCAATATAGACAACAAAAACATTGGCCAGGGAAAAATTAAAGTCTACAATGAGAAGGCATCTGAACTTAGGCAGTTCAAGGGTTAGATGGCACTAAGGAAGAAACAATTGTTCCATGTAAGAAATTCCTTATCTTTTGTCGAATGTGGCCTATGATAATAGAGTAGGATTTCGGAAGAGCTAAGGTACCAATAACTTCAACATGAAAGATCCTTAGACTTCTGAAGTTTTGTGGATGCCAAATGCCGCGATGTTAACATGGCTGAGCCATGCAGAATCTCTTTGTACTTGCAGCTCACTAAGTCACCTCAACTCAGCTTTGCTTTCTAAAACACATGATCTGGCACAAGACTGAACATTTCATAAGGCACAGCACCAAGGCCATCTTCTTAAAAATCCTTATTGTGAGAGGAAACATTAAATTTTATTTATAGTTCAATGTTTATAATACTCCCAAAGTACGGGAAGCCTAAGGGAAACCCATTCCTAATATGTAAAACGTTGAATTTATACATTCCATCTTTTAGCAAAGTGAAAAGCTATGAAAATTCTGCACATTCCTATCTCTTAATTTAAAAATGAATCAACATGAGGTTCATCAGATGAGAGCAGAAGACCAAACAGCTATTACTAGCTCCCCAGCTACCAATAAACATAAAATGCTGGGAAAGGGCAAACCAAGGGAATGAGTCTGTGGACTTCTGCTCTCCAATGTCTTTCACATAAGCCAGTGTGTCTCCTTTATTGGGATTTTCAGATATACTTTTTTTTCTATCTTTGAGAATATTTTCCTTAGCACCCAATTCCAATCCCATCCTGCCATTCAGTGAGTTTAAGTGTAAGCATTCACATCCTGGCCAATCTACTGATTGGTTCCATGTTATTACAATACTATGAAAGTCTCAAGTAGTGACCTGACCATTAAACCAAGCTGTAAATTAGACAGATTGGATTAGCATTTTCCTCTGGGGAAGTAGCATGCTTTTTTATTCAGTATAAGGACTTCATGCTGGCATGCTTCTTTAGGCATAAAGACAAGAATGTATTAAAATCAACAATGGTACAGATGCTTGAAACAAAGCATTATATATATCACTCATTTCTCCTGGAAATATCTCGTGTGCTTTGGATTGTAGCCGTGCTGGTACTTGACTCTATTTGTTTCACAGAAGAAAGTGATGCAGGAACTGGAAGACAACATGACAAAAATAGCTAAGCTTTCCCCATTGGAATTTCAAAATGTGAGAGAGTGGAGAGAACCCTTCCCCCATCCCTTGGGAAAGTTAGTCCTATTATTGCCAGCACAAAACCCAACATCTTGTCTAGCATTAAATATTTCTCTGGGTCAAAATTACTTGAAGAAAGTATTTAATTTTCCAAAGGCTTTCTATTTTGGATTTTCAGTGTGGCCATTTAGAGAGCAGGAGAGACTTTTTTTTTTTTTTTTTGGTCACAGTACAGTGTTTAATTTTACTTAGGCTACCACCCCTTCCCAATCTCATAAAAAGGTTTACATACAATAGATCACAGAGACCATAAACTAAAGAAAAAGACCTACACAATACTGTTGAGATAATCCTTTGTGCTCTGCACATACCGGTGCTTTATAATATTTGAGGAAAAGCACAATAAACTATTTCAGACATCTGTTTTTAAGGTTGCAGAACACTACAATGTAAAAAGCAGATGCTACGAAGCATTCACATTTCCACCAACTTTAAACGATCCTGGGTATTCAGGGGAGATCACCAAACTGAGTAAGTGCTCTCTCAACTGACAACAGTAGCACAATGTTAAACGAGATAGATTCTCATGCTGCCAGTATGTTGTACTTTCATGATTTCTTTGCTCCACATATAATGAAAAAAGTGGTAAGTGGAGTTTGACAACCATGCATTTGCCTTATCATTTTTGCTGTCAATTCTATTATTAGGTACTATATGAGACTTCAAGTCCTGTTTCAAAAAGCACAGCATCTGCTTAGTAGGATTTACTCTGCTATCTCTACTCATCAGAGAGTGTAAATTCTAAATTAAACTGCTTATTATAGATACAGTTTGGTGATTTCTTCCAAGATATTATATACTTAATCAAAAACTAATTCAGGGATCAGAGCATAATGAAGATGAGACAAAGCAGCTTTCAGGTAGCTGCTCAGCATTGTTCCTTCTGCCTTGTTTTCTTTTCCTTAAATGAAAGGAAACAAAGGTTCCTGTTTGTTCTCCAAACCTCCTGCCCAACATACAGCATCCTCCATTGCAAGCCAAAGGCACAACAACCGTCAGCAACATAGTGGGCTTTGGTGAAAGCAAATACTTCACTAAAGTACATTGTTTCTTTCAGACAAGTAAAACAAATGTATTAGATCACCTGCACAACTCATGAAAGTCACTCAAATTCCTTACCATCTTGAGTAGGATGTTTTAAAGGCCTTCTCAAAGTCCACATCTACAGGTTTTGAAGAAAGCATTGAGGTGAGGATAATTTGTGTATTTTTAATACAAAGGATAAATAATAATTTCCCTTTAGTGAGGGGGAGAACTGTTAAGTCCTTCCAGATCCAAGACACTTGTACACAGTTTAAAAATGCTCTTTCATCAGCTACTATTTTCTACCATCTTTTCTGTACTCTGGAGTTCATGTTTGTTCATTATGACAAAGATTGTTGCAAAGTACTCCAGGACTTTGTGAAGGCACTCTACCATCAACAAAGCAAAGATGTTCTTCAGCTCCTTTGCAGAACATGACTCAATAGTGGGCTTTGTAGTAGGTTTCCAGACAGAACTCTCCATAGTGATCTTGCTGCACTTCAAATTCTAGCATGAAAACATTTGGGGGAGTTGTTGCTAGTTTTTTGTTTGTTGTGTTGTTTTTTTTGTGATTTTTTCCTTTTCTTTTCTTTTTTTCTAAAGGCTTCTAAAGTATATTCTTCAAAGAAGCTCGGTCTTATGTTTACTTCCTGCAAAATGAAGCTGTAATCTCCATACACCTAACCAGATGAAAAACATATTGGGTTTTTTTTTTTCTTTTAGTTGTCAAAGAGAACCTGTCACTGTCTCTGTTTGTGCTATAAGTTGTCAGTCAAGAGTAAGCTAAACCTTGGGGAGCTAAGGCTCTGTCCTACAGATTGTGTTCCTGAAGCTGAGTATAATGGCAATTAACTACAGCCTAGGTAATAATGCCTGAAACCTTGGCTCAATTAATTCTTACTCTAGAGCAGGTAAATGGGAAGGTAACATCTGAATGAGCTCACCACATGACAATACTCTGGGTAGTTTGGTAGTGAATAAGAATGTGCTTAAAGAGCCTGGGCTCATATTCTCAGGGCTCATATTCTCAACATCTGAATTATTTGGGACTTTATGAAAGATTTCAGTAGGAGTTTTTCTCTGAGAACATGCTTAATTAATCTATGTTCTAATGACAGTGCACCAGTATGGGGACAGGTCTGACTACAGCCTCATTTGCTACCCTTCTTCCCATGCACATACTCGTGGTGAATAACAGCTTGGAGGCAGTATAAAAGTATTCTGAACAAACTTACCACTGGTAAGATCTGTTCTGATGAAAAAATTACAAAAAATCCAGATGTCATCTTAACACAGGACTAGCTCAAAAAGGATCCAATGCCTTTATGACCAATTATGGTCAAAGAAGCTTTTGTTTTGATAAAAGCAGGTTTGACGATAGCTGTCTCCAGAAGGAGGATGTAATGTTTCCTATATGACATACCTTTTGTATTGTGTCTTGTTTTCCTGTGTTCTTTCTTTTCCAGGTTCTATTTGCCTCTCAGATCTTTTCTTGGGTGATATCCCATTTTTGTTTTATTGCTCTTTGTCCTTAGAATAGCAAAGCATTTGTACTATGTGTTGGAAGAATGCTGCTTTTATGGATGTTCTGTCTCCTGTGCTAAGGAGAAGAAAAATTAATTTACCAATCTGACAGGATTGAGATTAAATCTTAAATATCCAATTTACAAGAAAAAAATCTGTTAAATAAACCTTAGATATTTGGCATTAAGGTTTTTCTTGCTTGCTGTAAGTACATCTAGGGATAATGCATGACTCACTATGAGTATCCATATATGTGAGATAAGGATTAAGAAGACATGTCTTCCTTGTTCATCCTAGGTTTTTTATATTCATATAGTTTATATCTATGCAGAGATAGGACAAGTGAGAGGGGTGCTCACCTACATATTCTGGAGGGGGAAAGTCAAATACGTCCAACTGTATTGTTGTCCAAGTTCCAGTATGCCAGGTGAAGTTACCCCTGCTGCACCCAGAGGAGGTGCTGCGGGTCCCTTTGTGGCTCCTGAACAATCACTGCCAGATGGAAGGCAATAGTTAATAAGAGTGGAATGAGAAAAGCGCAAGGCCTCTGTCCAGCAGACAAATGTGTCCAGCTATCAAAGCATCTCATCACAGTTTTATCTCTGCAAGGTGTATTCCAGGTACACAAACACTTCACAAGGCTATGGAAGAAAATCCCCATGCAACAGAATGCCTTTCAAAGTTCATGTGTGTCTTTTCCTCAGAGAAGAGATTGTTTTCTCTCTACATGCCAAGCACCTCAAAACTTCTTACAACTGCACAAGTATCAGAGCAGATAAAACCTTTATCTGAGCAAAGAGAAGGAGTGCACAGCCCCATGGATTCAACTACACCATGAGACAATTGTCTCTGTCATCCTGCCAGAGCTTATGGATGGATCTTTAAAGCACCTCTACCCATGTTGTTAGATGTCTGATTGCACTCAGTACAGTGTGGTCTGTGCTGAGTGTGAATCCTCATCTCCACACAGATGAAATTACAGATGCTAATGTTTTGGAGGCAAATACAGATATCTCATTAAAGAGAATGGTTTGTAAACCAGTGAAGGTGAGTATATACCTTTGACAGTAATCATTCTGAATGAAGCTGCCACATGGATGGCAATTGGTAGCAGTTCATTTCCATCTGAGAATCTAAATTAGTCAAATAAAGCTGTAATAAGGCTCTTCAGAGTTCAGGCACCATTTCTTACCTTGGCCTCAGGACCCTGCCCTGACTTTCTCACTGCCATGGCCAGACGTGCCCTAGCATGCTTGACCTTTTGAGTGACTGGCAACTTCTTCCAGATGTTCCCACTACAGCTGTCACAGCCCAGAAACCTGGGCATGTTTGTACCCATATAGCATGCTTTTTTATTGTTTTATTGAACACATTTATTGAAAGAACATATTTGTAGGAATCAAGTTTACTTTCTGAATAATTTAATATATTAAAATAAACTAAGTGAATTCCAATGAATAATTCAAGCAGCTGTAATATTTGAATGTATAATCTGCCAGAGTGTTACATGATCTTATTTCCACTTGATTCCTGAAAGGAAGTGCCTTACAAGCAGCGGAAAGTAAAGTTGTCTCTAAACACAGACACCATCCATCGTAAACATTTAATGTCCAATCATGAGTTACAGCACCTGTTTTAAGTGATCAGCTACTAAAGGATATATATTAAAAAAAAAAAAAAAAAAAAAAAAAAAAGAGGACGGAAATAGGGGTTTCTTTCAAAGAAGATTATTTCCTGCTGTTGCATTTCTACATCTCAATAAAGTGCCAATTTCAGTCTTTGCTCTTGCAGCATCTACTGTATATATAGCTGAAAACTGAAACAAAGATCTTAGCACAGAATTTCAGTTACAGTACCAAGTATTTCAACCTCATTTTGCATGCACTGTGATTTAAAGTGTTAACAATCTGTTTACATGTGATATACTACAAAACAGGGCCCACAAACCTTTGTTCCCTTTCTCAATTTTTTTAATCAATCTTGTCTACTTTTACAATCAGTTTTAGTGTTCCTGATAATTTGTAAAATGTCATATTTATTGCACACACCCATATTCACCTGCAAAAAACTCCATGAATCCACTATGAAAAATTCCTTCTAGTCAGAATAATACCTGAAGAGTTAAGTGACAGATAATGAATAATGAAGAGTTAGCAATAACTGGTAAAAGTCAGTGCCTTACTAAAAATAAATAAAATGAAGAGGAAAGTAAAAATAATAGGATATAAGAGAGAAGCGGGGAGGGGGAAGTGGGACAGTTTTGGAATGATTTACATGAAGAAAAATGGAAGAACATTTACAGTGGATCTATTTCTCAGGGAGTTTGGTCCAAGTCTCGCTGGCAAAAGTGAAGAGGCAGACTTCAGAAATATGAAGCAAGGAGAAAGACATAAAAAAATGGAGTGAGGGGAAGGACCTCATGCCACTTTTTCCTTTTGGCCTTTATACTCTACACACATTTTCCTTACCCTTACTCATACACATTCGTCTGGGGGAAATGTTGGGATTGGGAAGTGATCCATGAGAATGAAGCAGCTTGAAAAGCATTATATTAGTCTGTGGAATAAGTAATACTTCAACCAAGTGAAGTAATGGAAACCACTTCACCCAAGTCATTTAAAATTGGACTGAATAAGGCACTGGAGATTATGCTGAAGGGAACAATTCTGCATTGGCAGGAGTACGGACAAGATGACTTAATAGATCCAGTGTCCATGTGCCAAATCCTGAGATCCGGACCCAGTTTTTGTTACTCTATCTTTACTCAAGTTGAACTTCCATTCACATTATTGGGAGCTCATTCTGACACAAGGAAAAAATAACCAAGAGCTTCAGGATTTATGTGTAGAACTGTGAATAAAACTTTACTTGGTGCATAATAATTATGAAGTGTGAGGGCAAAACTAATGGATCTACACAGAGCACTCCTTGAATTATTCCTAACAGTCTGACCAGAAAAAATTACAGTTTATCTAGTTTAATTGGTTAAGACACACAAGAATCAGTGAAAACCCCAGTGCTCACTTGAAATATGCCTCTGTGTGTATGTTATGATGTTCCTGAAATGGGTAAAAATATCTGTGACTACAATATTGCAATGAAAATTAAAGTTTAATTATGGTTTGCTATTTAAGCATGGGAACAGCATTAGAAGCTTACACTAAAAAAAACACATAATGCATACATAAGCAACAGTAATTTTTCCCTTTTCTTTATTAAATATCACTGTAGTGTTTCAATACAAATGATACAAGGTTTAGGGTAAATTGAGTCTATTTTCCTTGGTCGAGAAGTGTGTGAAAAGGAATCAAGGCTCTTCAGAAATTCTGCTTAGCTCTATTTTGTTTTAGTTTTACAGAAAAATAGTACTAATTAAACCAAAATTAGTCTATAAATGCTATTAACACATTTAAAATGAGAGATTTGAGTGTTCTCTGGGGACAGAGACATGCATTATATACATAAGTGTTGGTTTAGATGCAGTTAAATAGTTCTAATTTTCACTTCATTCCTATTCACACCTGTTGCTTTCTTAGATTATTCCTGGCAAGGAAACAGTGAATGAGTTCTCCCTGGCACACTATAGAATGATCACAGACAGAAAAATCAAAGGCCATATTGAGTGCATTGGGGCAGAAGAAAAAAGTCAGAAAGATAGGTGAAGCAGAAAATTCTACATTTTGTAACATAGAAAGATATACATTATTTATATTAAACTTTACAATATGGGCGAGAGGATTGGGAACTGTAGGACAGTGGAATTTCTTCCTCCCAAAATAATAAAGTCATGTTAATAGATGGTTGGACTCTTATTAAAAATTTTTGCACTGCACTGAAAATTTTAAAAGAAGCTTTCTAATATTCATGGTTTTAAGAATTCTTGTTTATGCCTATACTGAGCACTAGTCTGTATGAAGGGATGAGATTTTTCTTATATCTTTCTGGACTAAGATTATTGCCCAACACTATAGGCTACAAAAAATCAAGTGTGTTCTCAGAATGGGAAGAACAGAAACCTTATCTGACTGTTGCTTTCTTTTTTGTCTTTTTTGATGTCTTGCTTTGGGGATCCTTTCCTAGATCTACATAGAAACCATAGGAAACTTGGCACATTACCTTTAAAAATACCATGAAATCAAAGCGAAACTCATTAGTGAGCACATACAGATATGGAGGAAAGAGCTGTGGTTGACCATAGGCATGGGAAATCAGGAGGGAAGACATACAGACATAGCTATTTTTTATATTGTTTGATTCCATTAAAACTTCATAAAGACCAAAGCATGTATCAGGTCTCCTGCCAGGGTCTTCAAGCACAACACAAAAAAAGTATTTGCTGACTGCAGAGCTTATGGTCTATCCAATGACCAGAACTGCTGCACTCTTCCCCAGCTTCAGCTATACCCTGTAGAAGCACCTGATTTCTAGGACCATCACTATTTTTAAACCAAATAAAATGTCTCTCTGCTTCTTTAGGTATGGAAGGCATTGCTTTCACAGTATGCTTCATCTGGAAACTGTATTTAAGTAAACTCAAGAGAACTCTATATAGGCAATGCAAAATCATGTGTGAGTTTTTTGTTGTTGTTTCTATAGACAGGGCTTGAGTAATGTCAGGGTTTATGGCTTGTATTTTATTTGGAGGGACTACTTTTTAACGGAAGCAAGAAGCAGTCTTTGGACACAGTAAGTCACAATGTATAAATAGCTCTATTGAGAGTATAACAAAGACTCTTTTGTTCTCTTTGACCAGCACAGCTAATCACACATGCAACTTAGTAACATAAAAATACCTCATCCTTATTTATGACACCTATATCTTACAAAAAATTATGAAGATATCCATTTAGAACTTCTATCAAAAGCACATTTTTTGTGCATTTCTTATGTGAAGTCATACAGAAGATGAAATTATTTTATTTAACTGTTGTAGAGAAATACAAGAAATTTGTTGTTGTTTGATTGTAAAGTAGAATATACAGTTAATTCATCTTAAATTGGAATACATTTGTGGAAATATGCTTCTCCATATGGCTTCATATTTATTTCTGCAAGGTGAATACAGTGACAGCATTTTTTTCAAATTAGAATCCACAATTTTTTTATTAAATCAAAACCAGTGGAGTTTCTTCTTAGCAAGCATTTGGGACCTAATTTTAAGCCATTTTAAGGAGGTCTGAAGTTTATTGGATTTTAAATATATCCTTCTCTCCATCAAGAGTCTTTTAAAGGATAGTTTAATCTGTCTAATTTACATTCAGGAATTTCATTTTACATGCCAGGCTCTGGGACTGTCAAATCCTTTGGCTTTTCATTCTTATCAAACATAATAAAGCAATCATATATAACCAGTAGGATATATTTTTTTGATTTTTATCCAAATATCATTTTCAAATCCAATTTAGGTCATATAGGATGCCAATTTTGTACAGTTGAGGAGTTAGATGGATTTTCCAAAGGAAGATTATCAGTAGTAAGTATAAACATATGTCAGTTCATTAACTCTTTAAATAAAATATCCAGGCACATCAAACTTCATTCCCTCCTACACTTTCAAATAGTACAATAGGTCCTACTTGAGGCTTTGTAAAGTCCTGATACAAAAACTCCCCAAGCCTGTAGAAATCACTAGGTTTTCTATTAGGGTTTGTACTTGAGCAAACTCCAATACATCCAAACACTGAGTGGCCTTGATCACATTTTGAGATTTGGGACAGACAAAGATTCCATGCAGCCTATTCCAGCCACTGCTTAGAATGGCTTCCAGTAAAATATTCTCTAGCTTCTCCATAACGAAAATGTTATTATGTCCTACTTACAACCAAGGACAGAAGGTAAATTTGCCTATTGTCAGTCAAACATTCCTCTTCCCCTTCTTCCCTGAAAATATAACACTGCATTTTTATCTAAGAAGTTTTGCCCCATTTGGTCAAAATTAATACCAGTTCTACACAAAGTGTCGATTTGTATTTCTTAATCACAGGAATTTTTTTTTCCACTGTTATGACAGAGTTTAGAAAATATTTTTTGCTGCCTGTACTTTGAAAATTAAAGATTCTTTTATTTCCAAATTTAGGAGCAACCAAATCTAAATCCATGCTTATCCTGAAAGTCAAATCAATTCTAAGGACTCCTTAGAAGTACTACTAACGTTACCAATTACTTTCTTCCTTTGCTTAGTGTTATGCAAATTGATACTAACAAATAAAAGTGGATTTGATCGCAAATTAATTAGATGGTACCAAAACCCAGTAATATACCCAACTTCAATTAAGTGCTAAGCATTTTATTCTTTGTACACAGAGAATATTTTAAGATTAATAATGTATTCACATATTTCTTAGGCTTAGTGAAAAAATCAGTCTGTATTTAGAGGAGCTTTGTACTCAACTGGGATTAGATGGGGATTTTACCAAATCCAGTACACAATTCTCATTAACATAAACCAGATGAAGTTTCACTGTTACCTAGACATAAGTAAAAGCTGTTACGTAGAATTTCTTATCTCATGTACACAAATCTGTTTGGACATACAGAAAGAGGAAAATCCTTCCTTTTCTCAGTCTTCAAACAAAAGGAAGACTGACATTGCTGGTTCTTCAAGAAATTGCTACATCATTAAATCCATCTTTGCTAATTTTTCAATCTCTACTTTTTACAGCCAGCCATCCATATAGTACCCATTTGCTCTTGAGCCCAGTCCACCCCATGTCTTATACTGATGATAAAAACCATTTAGAAGCCTTACACCACTTAATTTAAATGCAGGGATAGAGTGATCTGTCAGACAACAGTACTTCTCAGCACCTTTCCACAAGAATGGAGCACAATATTCAATCTTAAATACATTCAGATTCAAACATTCAAAATCCTTTAAGCAACCACACCTTCGGACTTAAAGGAAAACGTGAATAATAACTTAGAGTGGTAAGCCTGTCTCACTAGCATGGCCCTAAGTCAGAGATCTCTCAGACTAGCCTTTTCCCTAGGGCAAACAAGAAAAGGGAGCAGGATTCACATCATCTTCCGGCATCTATCATAAGCAATTAATATTCTCTGCCTTGAACAGTCAACATACTAACCCTTATGTCAACTCATTTGTAGCAGCTGGTTGTTATGGTTCTCCACTAAAACCTTTGCTCACCTCCTATTGCTATAAGACAATTCCTGCCTCCAGTGACAGAGAGAAAAGGAAAATAAGCACCCAGGTGATGCCCACATGCTATTGTCTGGGCTTGCATAGATGTGGGGAAAACCTTGATATTTGTCCATCTCTAGGTCTCCCCCAGTGAGAGAGTAAAGGTAGTTAGGACAGCATAGTGTCAAACTCCCTTAAGAGCCTGCAGGCCAATATTCACCAAAGTCAAAAATACCACAATAAGGAAAAGTATGATCTGAACTCACACTGAGTGGTACGGAGTCATCAACAAATACACAGGGCTAGAGAGACAGCCCTTCCCAAATATATGAGATTTTCCTATTAAACCTCCTGGGTATAGTAGTGTTTGACAAGATTTACAGAACTGAATCCATCAGAAAAAGAGAACACACAGGTTTAATAGCAACCGGTCACAAGTCAGGTCAGAGAGACATGGAGGCTTGATTGTGATTTCAGGGTAGGCCGTGTCCACAGTTCCTGACTGCACTTTCATCAGCTATAATTTATAAAGTCTTTATCACCTCTACCAGAACAGAAAATAAATATTAAAAAATTCACTTCAGTTCTCACAATATCCACACTTCAACAATCAAGTAAATAAGATTCATTTTACATTCACACTTGAATTATTGTTATACAGCCAACAAAAACAAAATACGAAGCCTTACTGAAGAGCAGTTTTAATTTGATAGCATTTCTGAAGTGTCTGGGGATATCTGCTGTCTATGAATGCTGTATAAATTCTGCCATTGTTTTCTACAGTACTGCAAAAGGAGAACTTCCAAGTGTTGTTCACAGCAGGAAATGCCTTCAGCTTATTTCGGCCCACAACTAATAATTCTTAAGTTAATATCTGGTGGGCCCCTCCAAGCATTTCAAAATCATATGCTTTCTGCAGTGGTCTGGTAAGGACTGTACGACCTATAAAAATTGGTAGCATGAGTTGTGACATCTCATAATGACATGTTCTCATGTCAGTTTTGTTTACCGTATCAGTGGTACAAGTTGTGATTAGAAAAAAAGTCGTATACAGCAATTAAAAGAGATGTTTTTCTTTTTATGACTTCTTTCTCTTTCCTTGCAATAAAAAAAATCTGACTCTGATCACTGCTATCCTATTCCTCCTCCATCTTTTCTCAAATCCCTTAGTCGTAAAGGTATTCATTGATGGTATTCTCAATGAATAGAATTACAGACAATAGAATAGACAATAGACTACAACAATTTTGCATTTAATTTATCACTGAATGAATAAACTTGCTTCCCTTTCATAAGAAAGTTTCATACTACCTACCATATTATTATACAAGACTGGTCTTAAAATATCCCTGTATTTACAAACTTTTTATATGCCATAATACTAAAAGAGTTGCATATGCAACATCAAACTGTAAGTCCAGTCATTATGTTAACAATAAATAAGCAATTATGGAATATTTAAAAAAGAAATATGAAAAACAAGGCATAAGTAGCATGTTCATATATTCAAATGGATATATCAATCCAGACAAATGAAACATGCTGATCATCTCATTTTCATCTTGTCCGCCAAGTTTTTGCACCTTTCAAGTACTTTACTTCTATTGCTCATAAGCAGAACTTGACCTGCTGAAGTGGATGACTGTGACAATTTATGCTAGCTGAAGCTGAAGACCTGGTTCTAAATTTCTAGCCACACTTCATTTATGACTTAACAGTACTCATCCTACCAAACAAATCTATTTGATATTATGAAAAATGTATTAAGAAGCTAAACTAGATGATTTTTAAAGAATTTTTTTTTGGTTTTGTTTTGGTTTTTTTTTTTAAGGAAATGTGCATGCTGGAAGATACTTTTATTTACTGAAGTGTATTTTTTATTGTGAACTTTTTAAAGTTCAAAGGAATAGGAATCCAAAAACCACAGATTAGAAGATGAAGCATTAAATTCTCATTGTGGTGTACACTAGAGTCATTTGGATGATTATGCAAAAAATGAATTTTTAAGCTACTGTCCTGTTCTTTACATTTTAGCTTTAGCTTTGGGATAAAGCATTTCAGAAGCAGACAACACCCACTCAGTTAGAAAGAGATTACCTTAAGTCTTCTTTATGAAAAAATAGGGAGAAGCAGGAACCTTAAGCTCACAGCTATGTCTGTTTTAACTGTGTTGACCCCATTTGTGTTTCATTGCATTGGTGCCAAGAGCTTGCTCTGATTTGAAAGGTCAAAGATTGGAGGAGCTATTCATTACAGACTGTGCTCTTATTTCTGGGTATTTGGTCATAGTATTCTAAATGTTCACCAAATAGACCTGGGCTGATATTTTTCAGATTCCATTCTTTATAGAAGAAAGAATCCTCCTCTTTTCAATTCATACGGCTAAAAAAGTTAAGTCAAAGTACAAAAGTACAATTTCTCAGCGTGACTACTCTATCCTTATTTGTTCCATTTTTGAGTGACTGAGCACTTGATTCAGCTCAGGCAGCCACCACTCCCAGTTCCTGAGCCTCAGCCAGGTCTCTCAGGCCCATTCACAATTCCAGCACTAACTTTCCATAATTATTTTATTTCCTTAATCTTCCCAATGGCTGGTTCAGCCCCAGGTGGGCCTCATTCCTCTCCAAGTTCAATAAGACAGTCTCTTACTCCCTCTGCTCTCCTGTCTCCTCCAATTTTGATTTTTGTTGGCAGCCTTACAGTATCTCCTCTCTCTTATGCACACACAAACACACATATGCATGCACACACAATAAATGAGAAATACCACTTGGAGAAAAACAATGGCAAGTTGCAATTTTCCACACCTCAAAAAGAACGAAAAGCTGGAGAAAAAAAAAAAAAAAAAGGTGGGGGGGGACTATGAGGGAGAAAAGAGGATCACAAAACTGTACATAAAGGGGAGGGGAAAAAGAAGAGTTTGAATATATCAGTAACAAAACAGCGAAAAAAAAGTTACTCATATATATAAGGGTGAGGGGAAAAAAGTAAGTTATAATTGTGATGAGGAGAAGATAGGAGAACATATAAAAACAGAAAAAAAAAAAAAACTTAAGCCCCAAATAACCTAAAGCTCAATGTAGCTTTGCAATTTCTACCCCTCTGCCCAAAATTTCTATCTCTAGAAGTGTTGAAAAAGATGCAAAAAACTCTAACTAGATTCATCTTATTGTCTCAGTGTTAACTTACCACACAATATTCCCTAAGCTGAAAATGTTAAATGCCTGAGCCTTCCCTCAGCTTTTTCCACATGTTAACCTGGAGTGCAGTACATGTCATTATACAAGTGTAATGCTGTATGCTACACCCAGGTGTAGCATCTAACTGCAGTCTTCAGAGACCAAGTCTGTCGACTGCAGCTTAATAAACTATTTAAATACATGGCTGATTTAAAGCAAAGGCTGAGTCTAACCTGCGGAAGCCGGGTGTGCCTCCCAGCTCCTACAGCCATGTGTGTGTCTGTCTGTGTGTGTCTGTGTGTCTGTGTCTGTGTGTGCCCCAGCTGCACCCTGGCTTCTTGCTCACTCCAAGCCTTCGCCCCCACACTCCAGTTTCCGGCCCAGCCAGGTCCCCCCCAGATGATCAAGGACTTGGTTATGGAGCACACCCCACCCAGAGGCTTAGACAGAGCCTCTGGGACTCATCGAGTATTATGTTTGCAGCAGCCTGAAGCAGAGCTTTGACTCAGGGTAATTATCTTGTGAGCTGAGCCTTGTATGAATATCATCCACTAATAGTTTTGCTGTGAAAGAACATATCTTTTCTCACTCTGAAAAGCAGAAATAAGTTGAGTTCATTTTTTAAAGAAATTACTTTAACAGCTTGTGCCATATCTAGGAAAGGGAATATAAGCACACACCGAGGCCAGTCTGGTAACAAAGGACACACACTGGTTTGGTAAAAGCAACCAGAGCACTCACATGGCCACGTCGCCATGCACTGCACTGAATGTGTGCTCATAGGTGTTAGTAGTTCATGCTTGGCCATCTGTATTTTGTCAACAATAGCAATTCACTTTTTAATGAATGTTTAAAGTCTCAATTCCCACAGGAGTAACAGCTACAGAGAGCATCAGCTATTGCTGAAAGAACAGGGATTCTAGGAATAAACAGAATGTTGTGGAATGGCAAATGGGAACCAGTGACCTCATTATTCTGGAAAATGTCTCTTTTTGGACCACAAGGAACTCTGACAATTGTAAAGGTTTAGTCATGAACAGTGGAGTTTTGCAGAGATAGAGTGAAAGCAAAATTGAGCCCCCTGTGTACTTATGGCAGTTCTTTATTATGTGCCATATATTATCATGTTGTGTTATGTTTTGCTTTATCGTTGCTGCATCTTTATTAGAGGTGGGCCAGAAATAAAACCCAGATGTAAACATACCTGCACTTCCAAGGCACTTGGCTTAAGTTAAGAGCGCAGCAGCTGAAAGCTATCCTCAGCACGTATTCTTCTAGAACATTTATATTCTTCTTCTCTTAAAGTGAAAAAAAAAGGAAAACCTTTAAAATAGCAAATAAAATCTTGCTGTTGTAAAATAATTATGTATAATATTGTTTGTTACATTCTAAAAGAATCTGGCCACACAGGTATGGGTAATGATTCTGACTTTAAAGAGGAAAGCAATTTTGCTCTCTAGTCTGCAGAATACAAAGAATGCAGGACACATTCTTGTCCTTAAGTCTAGGGATTTCCTTTGTTTAGGCTTATTAGGCGAATTACAGACTGGTGTCTTGCACTCAGACAGTGAGGTCTGCACTGGATTATTGAGTTGTAGGACACAAAACTATATAAAGAAAGAGATGTCATTATTCCAACGACAATGGAGAAGAAAAATATCCACTGCTGACAGGCCCACTTACAAGTCCATTGGTGTCAACATATATAGTAGTAGAGACAGACTAGGTTAGGAAAGAGTTTGGTACATCTGGTTAAAAGGGAAGTGTGAGAGCTAAAGGGGAGAAAAATACTGTATGTCAGTATTTGCCCTACTGAGGAACAGCAGACACATACTGGAACTGAAGGATACCATATATAAAGAAGTAAGTAACCACATGTAGTATTTCAGCCCTATGCCCCAGCTGTAAAACATTATTTGAAGTTATAATAGTTGCACAGCTGTGGGAAGGTGAGGGTCATCCATTTTACATACATATTCAAATTAAGAATGCAGGGCTGCTGGCACAGAACATCAGCAATGATATGGCCTCAAAGGTAGAAATGTGCAGAACGACAGACAAAAAATCTCTGTTTTCTCTTTTGGAGGTGGATGTGAACTTTTTCTCTCCTCTCTTGCTTGTACATGGTTAAGCTTGAAGGTGGAAAATTATGAATATCCTGAGCAACAAAAGTACAGATATGCAGAAAAATCAAGAATTAAAATTAAAAACAAACAAACAAACAAAAACCCCAATACACAAAAAGGTCTGATTTACACGTAAATCAGGTGGTGTCTAAATGTGCTAATTGCTTTCTTTTTCAATATTCAATAGTGTTTCTTGAACCCCACATCTGGTCATGGATGCCCTGACTAGACTTTCCTTATGTTCCATCTGGATCAAGAAACTAGATGTTTTCCACATATGAATGTGCCTGCACAGCAACACACAGGTCATATGTACCTCAACTAGCTCTTAATGAAAAAGTCTGGGTACCAGAAGCTCATAATTTATTGCTCCTCACTGACTATTTATGCTCTTTTGATTTGTCTTCAAACTTCCACTATGACAAAGAAAAACAGAATTGCTGAGGTTGGAAGGGGCCTCAGTAGATCATCTACTATGAACTCCTGCTCAAAGCAAGCTCAGCTAGCAGGTTGCTCAGGATCATGTTGAGCTGCAATTTCAAATATCTCCAGGTACAGACACTCCACAAACTTTTCAAGCATCCTGTCCTAGTGTTTGACAACCCTGACCTGAAGGGTTTTTTTCTTATGTTCAAATGCAATTTTTTCTGTTTGAGTGTAATGATTGTCTCCTGTGCTGCTGGGGCTCAGGCTGTGCAAGCTCAGGATCTGCTCTAGGCAAAGCTCCCAGCTCTGGCTCTGTCTCCCTTCTCTTCATACAACTGGAGTTCATGTTCTTGTAGAGGTCTTGTCCAAGGTCTTGGACAAGATCTCATCAAACTCCTCTCCTTGCCTCTGATGCAATGCAATCTATAGCCCTCCTACAGCTCTTTTGGTGACACAGATCCTCTATTAGTGCACACTTCCTGCCGCTAAGGACACCATCTCCTGCAGCCCCAGCATCATGTCATGCCAGGCAGGCAGCAGCTAAACACCACACAGCTGCTCACTCAAATCATGAGTTGAGATAAAGACAGTAATAGGACAGGGGAGGAAGGAAGGAAGGCAGGAAGGCAGGAAGGAAGGAAGGCAGGAAGGCAGGAAGGAAGGAAGGAAGGAAGGAAGGAAATCAAAACCCCAGTAATAGTAATAAAAATAATTAGAATAATAATTAGAATGCACAAACAAGTGATGAACTTGCTTACCACCTGCCAACCGATACCCAGCCAGTTCCTGAGCAATAGCCCCCAGCCTGCTTTCTCCATAGTTTATGTACTGTGCATGACACCTTATGGTATGGAATATCCCTTTGGTTAGCTGGGTTCACCTGTCTTGGCTGTGTTCCCCCTAAATTTACTGTCCCCCCAGCTTACTCACTGGTGGGGTTGGGTGGGGTGAGCAGCTGAAAAGTCCTTGACTTAATGTAAACACTGCTAGCAACAACTGAAACTTCAGTGTGTCATCAAAATTATTCTTATACTAAATTCAAAACACATCATTGTACCAGCCAGTAGGAAGAAAATTAGCTTTATCCGAGCCGAAACCAGGATACCTCAGTGAGGCATCCCTGCATCCATGAATCTGCAAAGCTCCATCCGCCATTGGGAACTCAGGTTAAGGAGAGAAGAAGATGCTTTAGTTTCTGCTCCAATGGTCAGCCCCATTGCTGAGTGTGTATACCGCCCTCCATAGTTTCTGCCCCCCTTCTGTCGTGCCTTCTGCTCAAAGTGACACAGACTGCTGCATCTCCTGGTTGCACCTGTTAGCTGCAGTCTGTCACACATCTGTGTCACACAGGTATGCTTAAATCTCCCGTGGGACATACATAATCCAATTGCTTCTCTTAGCATAAAACTGGAAAGACATATATTCCTAAAAATACAGTAACAGATGCAGTCTTCAACAGTGCCAACAGAAACACTTGCAGAGTAATTCTTCTCACTAGGATTTGACATTATTTGAAGCATTTTGGTTCTAATGCAGTTCTAATTATGTATAAAAAGCAGGCATTATTATCCTCTATTTTTACTCTTGAATCTGCTCATACCATTAGAAATAGTTTAGAGACATTATTTTATCCTCAGGAAATGGGTACTACCTATTCATATACTCTGGGCAGTTCATTGTTTTCCTTTTGATTTTAGGTGCTTCCTTGGTCTGCTAGTCAACTACTCTAGATAGTGGTTTGAAACACTAATGGGAATCTAGGAAGCTAATGTAGGGGACAAGTTAGTCACTACAAATCTGAAGAAAAACACTCAAAGGTAATCATAATTTTAATCTACTGAAATTTCTGGAATTTAGATCCAAAAAGATTGATGGCCCTAAATGCTACAGATGATATGAGCTCTAGGTCCTTAAATCTCCAAAGACTAGGCATTTAGATGCACAATACATCTGCTGAATGCATGAATGAATGCAAAATTGGTTGTGATGTCAAATGACTATGTTGGATTTACAACTGTTCACCACTCTCCACAAACATAGTTCTATTTCTTATTGCTATTTTAGCAAAGATAATGGATAAGTAACTGCTGAGAGTGATTTAAGACCTTTGAGAGAAAAAATCTATTTTTATTTATGGCAAAGTGAGAAAAGTAAATTAACACCACCATCATGTAATAGCCTGCAGTCAACAAGGAGGAAAGATAAATTGCTGAGATCAGAAATAGTGTCTTCTTTCTGTACTAGGAATTGTGAGACTTTTGAAAATAGCTCTATGAGAAATAAATTATATAATTATATATATAATGAATTACATTAACTGAGTTGGTTTACTTCCATCTGGTAGAAGATGCCAAAGTAGGTACACATGGAATTTAGCAGGCAAATGAGCATTCTTTCCCATTAAGGCTAACAATATGGAACAGAGTGTGTATATCTGTTCAAATCCTCTTTACATTCCAAAGCTGCCTACTGAGAATGAACCATGGTCTCTGCTAGACTCCAAATAATGCCCAGATACTCTTGGGGAGACCAGTAATTGTCTCAGGACAAAAACTTGCTGGGGACTTTTCTAACAGTTTGGCAGTAGACACAGCACATTCAAGCCATTCACAACATATCACAGAATACGATTTTCTAGTATAAACAGGTCCTTAAAAACTGCAAAATATAATACCACTTTTGCACTTGAAAATAAATTTTTTAAATGTAAATTCATTAAGGTTCTACTTGTTGGAAAATGGATTTAAAGACATATATTTTTGGAAGGAAAAACAGCATTTTAGTTCAATTTTCCAAAAATAAAACAGTAGTAATGGTGCTGTTTCCCTATTCATCTGTCTGTTCAACTTACTTGCCAGCTCTCCTCAAAAACTTCCAATGAACTAAGTGGACATAGAATACAAATCCAAAGAGCAAGACTTTACTAATCAAATCAATCTGTATTTCCTAAGCTCAAGTCATTACATGTGATTCTCTCTTAAACTTTCATTTTAGATGAGGTAGAAATTGTTATTACACAGGTAATACATATTGTGTGCCTGCATTCAAGGCTACAGTAATAACAATCACCCTTGTAACACACACAGGTATCCAGACTGGTAACCTGTTCTGCCTCTTGCAGGACACTGTGGCCTTCAGAGGGCCACAGCACAAGAAGCACAAGTTGGAGCACAGGAAAATTTGACTACGTGTAGAGAAGAAAAACCCCAAAAACATTAGAATGGCTGGCCAAAGAGTCAGTAAAGAGTCCTTCCTTGGTGATACAGCAAGGGTGATTGCACTAGGCCTTGAGCAGCCTGCTGTAACTGGAAGGAGATTGGACTACACAATCTCCAGAGGTTTCTTCCAACCCACACAATGTTATGGCTGCTTATATGGAGTCTAATGAGCAGAAAATGAAGGGTTGGTGAGAGAACTTACATCTGGTTCAATTAACTCACAAAATAGAAGTGAATCTTGAAATGGATTCATATCTCACTGGCAACTAACATGTGTTAAAGGATAACTGTATATCTTACTGGGTTGCTTAGATATTCTTTTTTCTTTGTTCAGCTGCAGGCATTTGACTCTCCCATAACCTCTATTTTTAGTAACCTCTGAATTTCTGAGTAAATCTTATAAGATGGGAGGTTTTCAAGGCTGTCACCAATAACGTATCACGGATGTATATAAAGTTTCTGGATTCAGCAAGTTAAGTGAAAGATATATTTATGTATAGACATACCTGGAAACAGCAAAAAACAATACCCAAAGACACAGGGACGTCTAACCCTAGTCAAAATCAAATGGACCTAGAATCCCTGAATTTAATTCAGGGCTGAATGACTGTCTTAAGACCTTTAAAACAAATAAGACAAATAGAAGAAACAGTCACAAGAGTGTAGACTCACACAGAAATGTGAGGAACATCAATCTGAGTGCTGAAAGCAAGTAAGTTACAATCACTATCTGTTGTTTCTACTGTTTTATTAAGGAATGGGATTTTGTGCAGATCCTTTACAAATAAGCAGAACTGTACCCAAATGGGTGTTGCACCTGACTTGTACTACACCTGTAAATTAAAACAAATATGCAGGGCACAGACAGTGAAAACCAGAATGAAAGAAATAAGATGTGGAATACAACTGCCAAACACGTGTTTTGTGGTTTTTCTAAACCCTGAAGATACCTAGTCAGCTCACTAGCTGTCACTCCAGAAAGACACAGCTTCTCCTCATCTGTGAAGAGAAAATCTGGTGTCTCAGGTAGTCTGTTTTGTCTCAAATGGCACTCACCATCCATATTTAGGCAAGTGAATTGAAGACAAGTTTTTCAGGCCAAACATAAAATTTGTGAAATTGTGTCTCACTTGTCACTGCAGACATTGGAGCTGCCTGTTTTGCCATCCCTTGTTATATTTCTCTTCTTACCCTCTTCACCCCTCATGCTACAGTGGGATGAAGCAAGGGCCTTTCAAAGAGAAAAGCAAAAGAAAGCTTTGTTTCAGACTGAAAGAATTAACCTGGTAATTCAGGCAGCCAGACAGTCCAAAGATTTTTATTTCCAAGCTAAATGCTTTTGGCTATAGAGGTGATCTCAGACTCTGCTATCTTTTCTTTGGGTATTAAATAATAGAATTCTTTGTTTAAAAAAAATCTATCAAAGCACTGGAAGGAAACGACTATCCATGTCTTCTGTGACTGAAGCATTCAACTTTTCTAAAACCACAGAGAAAGTCTTGCTTCAGATAACATTTAAGTCTTTATTTACAAAAAAAAAAAAAAAATCCCTCAGTAGCCTGAGGTTAGACCATGCACATTTGATATCATAGAGACAGGAGACTGTACTGGAATTATTTCAGATAAATTTCATTGAAGGAGAAAGGTGTGAAATAGTTTCTGTATGAAGAAGGTTGAACAGACGAGGACTGTTCTGGTTGAAGAAGCAGTAATTTAGGCCTAATAAAACATTGAATGGCAAGAAGAAGGTGAACAGAAATAATAGTTCATGAATTCTTCCTATAAAAGAATTAGACATTATCAAATAAAATAGCAATTGGCAAGACCAGAGATCCTTCATTCAAGACACGCCACACAAGATACACACAATCACCATGAATCATTTTTACAGGATGTTGCAGGTGCTACAATTTATACTGTGAGAAAAGTGGCTAGAAATAGTCATAGGGAGAAAAAAATCAAGGACTATTAATTACAGACATCACATGACTGACTCCAATTTGCACAGGCACAGAAAATTTCCGTATATGTCTGGCAGACACACACCACTGACGGCAGAGCTGGAGAGGCATTTGGGCTGTGTGATGTGGCCATCCCTATATTCTTAAATCCCTTATCTGAATGAAGCAGAGCTGTGTTTTGCAATGAGGCTGCTTCCAAAGAATCCAAAGCTAACATATGGCTCTGTGATTTTGAACAGAAACACCACACCAAAACTCCTTCTGAAACTTGCTCCTCTATTCCCAGCATTATCTGATAAAAAGAACAATAAGAAAAGAACATTTTGTTTAAAAAAGACACAACCAGCTCCTCTGTTATCCAAACCAAAACTCCACACTTTGAGGTTTTCCTTCCAGAACCACAAAAGACATTGGCACGTTCTATAGACTCAGGCACCAGTAAAATCCAATATGTATCTAAAGAAGACTGATTGCCTGTCCTTACTGCAATGATTCTAAGGCCCAGTGCTCCACAGGGGAGAGATACAAGACAGCCAGGAAAGACATCGTGAAAACAGACAGTGAGCATATAAATCACCAGTGCAACTCAGACATGGAGGCTGGAAAGATGACTCCTATTTGGAAGATAAACTACACTGTACATGCTAAGGCAGAGCAAGAAAACCTTTTGATACAGGTAAAATGCAGAATACTCTGGGGGACACAGTAAGGAAAGGAATCAACCTTCTTGCCCCAGTGAAAATATTGGCTTTATAGAGCCAGAAACTCGAAAGGGTTATTTTTTCCCTTGTGCTGAAATACCTCCAGACCATAGCTGGGAGGAGAATTGGGGCACTTGCCTACAATGATTCAATCTAATATGGAAAAAATATACGTTCTTACCATGATTTTCTAACACCAGAGTATTTGTCTGCCTTAATAAGCCCGAAGAACCTAGGTGTCTGGTGATTTCTTGTCATAAATCAGGAGCTGATTAAAAGAAAAAAAGTATTAAAAAAAGGCAAAGATTCTGGCAGGAGTCTTGAGAAAACAATTGAAAAGCATTCTTGAAGTTTCAGTCATTTCGGTGCAATACTGCAAAGGCCACAGCTCTGAGCAGTAGTAGTTCCAAAGTCAACTTAGTCTGTCAACTAAGTAGCTTAAAGCTCCTGAATTTACTGAATTTTAGACCACCGATTCTGCTTTCTGCCTGTGACTGGATATTGCCTGCTTAGAACGACGCGCAAAGCTGTGGTTGTGGGAGGGAGCTGAAAGAAAGTCATGCTACCTGACCAACAGGAAATTCGAAGTGCATCAATTCTAAGAGTCCAAAGAGCTGTTGAAAAGTAAGATAAGGTTCAGAAGGGGATTACTGTGTCCTAAATGTGATATTTTTATTGAGAGGGCAATGCTTAAATTACATTTTTATGAGCCAGAGTGGCATACCATCACTTTTTCATTTTACTGGGAAGCTTGCTGGGACTTCTCTGGTTCACAGCTGCAGAACGGATTAATTTTATCCTCTCCTGAATGAGACCTTCAGTCCCAGTGTAACTTCTAACTTGGAAGCAGCATGCAAGGATACTACAAAAGCAAAATTATTATACCATGAGACAGAGTAAAAGAGAAACAGGAATAAAAAAATAATAAAACACTAAGACTTGATTCAGCAAACATTTAGGCACAGGTTAGCCTTAAGCACCCCAGGTTAGTGAAGTACTAAAGCATGTTCTTAGGCTTAATCAAAGTTAATGGAATTTACACAGGTCCTGAAGGTAATCATATGTTTCACTGCTTCATTAAATCAGAATACAAGTATGAAAAGGCAAGAGTTATCCTTAGGGAATTCCACTGAAATACAGGGTGATACAAAACTATAAATCATAAGGTATTTGTTATTAAAATTCAAACACAAAAATTTGTTAAAGAAAGCGCAGGTTGCATAAAAGCTGAGCATCAGAATAGCACTTTGTTTAACAAGATATCTGAGACATAGGACCTGTTTCAGTGTAAAATCAGAAGTAACTACAGTAAATCCAAGGCTGACGCAGCTGAGATCAATATTAAACCCCAGAAAAGGGGAATTTTCTAAAAGTTTAGGGGGAGGGGAAGAAAAATGGAGAACGGGTCCCCAGAGAACGTGATAAATGGTGATGGGTTAGGCAATATAGTTCTGCTTCCAAAAGCCAGGCTTAATCCTCACTCAGGAGTAGACATTGTGCCACATATTTAATCTATCCCTTAGAGAGAGTCAAAAGGATCAAAAGCATCACACAGATACTTAAAGGGAAAGGTCATATTCCCAATGAGGACTAATGACTATATCCGTTCCTTCGAGCATGGGGATTTCTGGTGAGGGAACTAAAACTGCAGTGTTTCCAGCGTTAACTCTGGCTGGAGGGTGTCTGCTGCCTCAACAGCTTCTTGAACCCTTCCCCTTTACTCCAAACCCTCACGCTGTGAACTTGCAGCTCCCTGTGTTTCTCCTACAACTTTTCCATATCTTTCAGCAACGGGATTTCTTTAACAAAACTAAGCTCTGTGATCAGATCACCCGAAGCCACTGCAATGTCTCAAAACTACCAAAGCCTTTGTGGTTACAGAAGAATTGTAGAGAGCTGCTATAATTTAAGAGCAGGGATTTTTTTTCCACTGTAGTGGTTCAATGTGTGTTGTGTGCACACATGTGCTTCAGCACAGATGGAGATTCAAATGAATATCAGACCCTTTGGTGTGAGTTCAAATTTCCTGAAGGTGTTGGAATGTCTGTAAAACATCAGATGCCCTTTTGGTTGGTTTTTTGTTGTTGTTGTTTTTTTTTTTTTATAAATACATTTTGATTCTCTGCTGATTTGACATTTCACTTTATTTGGGAAAATCAGAGGAAAAAAATGACAACATATAGAAAAAAGTTATTATGGAAAAAAAGAACAGAGAAAGGGAAAGAGGCTTGGATGTCCCTGGCAGCTACCTGCCTTTCTTATACAAAGCCACCTATGATTCTTCTACAACCACAAACAAGCCAGCTTTTCTTTGTGCTCCATCCAGAAAGGAAGTTCAAAATATGTACATCTACTCCAAAGCTATTAATCTTTTTTATAAGATTATTGGGGAGAGTAGAGAACTATTTTAATATTTCTTAAAATTAATTTTCCCCAAAGCTTCAGGAATCTTTTAAGTAAGGTTTAATATATTCTTCCTTTTTTTGTCTCCCAACACATTTACCTCCTATTGTTATTTTATGGCTTTTAGTTTTAGTAAAAAGTCATAGTTTGGTTTTACTTTTTTACTGCTTATATCCATTTCTCTGCTTCTTCAGGAAAGAAAGAAAAAAAAAAAAAAAAAGGCAAAAACACCCCCCAAAAACCCCCAACCCCCAAAACTTTAGATCCTTGCATTGCTGACTTTAGTTTGAGCTTGCTACCATCAACCCAGACCCATATGGCTGGAGAGGCTGTATTTCCACAAAGACTGAAAGATATATTGCATGAAAGAGTTTCTAAATGGTCAGTAAGACCAAGAAAACAACAATCTCTGAACCTTTCGACTCTCAAAAATGGTTTCAATTGCATATTGAAAGTAACATAAGGCAAAACAGCAACAAAAATCAGAGTCAGGCCCCTAAACAAATGTCATCACTGCTTAGACTTCAGTGAGGGTGTTAATTATTATCACAAAGTGAGGAAACCACAGAATTGTTGGACCAAATACACGTTTCATGTGGAGAAAGTAGTACAAACAAACCAAAAACATACATCATTTTTCATGGAGTACAGAGAAGATGCATCTATTTATTCAACAAGCCTTAGGGATCCTCCTCCTGTACAAACTATCTAACCTAGTACAGTACAACTTGCATCCCAAGGCTGTTACAGTCTTCCATATGTTTGTAATTTATTAACTATACAGCTATGAGATTACAACTGGAATAATTCTGAGTGTCATTAAGAGGGAACTTCTTGGATCAAACCAACATATACTGTACTATGATACCAAGACCAGAGAATCAACCTTCTCTCATACATCCACATTTGCAGTTCTTTAAGATGAGATTTAAGAATCTCATCTTAAAGAACTTAAGAAATGCAATTATTTCACCTGGGTCTAGGACATGGAATATATAAAAGGTGTGCACTCATCATGCTATACATGAATAAGCCATGCACATGGTGAAAAAATGTACTTCTCACTACAATATAGTATAAGGAGAAGTGATGCATGTAGTTTGAAAGCTATCCCAGAGAATGACAACCAGCAGGTATTTCACACTAAGGTGGCAGAAAGGCCAGAGCAAGTAGTTTTTGGATATTCTGTGTAGAAGGTATCCTTTTCCCCCTTTATTATTAAGATGATTTGTTACCTAGAGCTGAATAAAAATAAAATATCCTGGTATTTATGTAATATAGGAACATCACCTAGCCATGCCACAAAGATTTTGTTATTTATGAACCAATCTCAGAATAAAATTAGTTAGAATGTTGGGGAAGCTTCAAGTCAACCTTATTGAACCCCTGGAAATTCCTCACAACAGAATCCTAGAACTGGTGTACTAAATACAGTCAAATTGCTTTAGGTCAAGTAACTTTTAACTTAGGTCATTCACCATCAGCAATTTGAGCTAACTTACTGGGCTTGACTTAAACTGGGTTTAACATGTTCTACTTTTTCAATTGACCCATAACAATTCTATTCCTATATTTTCTAACTGAGCTACGAATTAATTTTTTAAAATATCTCTCACTTAGAAATCTGCAAGCAAAGCCAGTTCTGCACAAACCACACCTTCACTTGAATTTACTGCCATCATTTTAGAAGGTTTATTTAAAAGAATATAACCCAAATATGTGCTTTTCTATGAAATGCACTTTTCAAGTTCATTTTGCCAGAGAAAATATTAATTTTCCAGAATGGCATATTTCATTTGCTACCAAAGAGGACTGACTGTAACATAAAGCGGGTGGCTCCTTTAGAAGAAAGAGAAACAATTTGACATGGTAGGTCTGGTATCCTTCTGCAATATCAAATGAAGCCCTACATTTTCAAAATGATGCATGGGAACTTAGCCACGTGGTGCCCATTAAAGTCCATGCCAGCTCCCATGGTTTATGAGGTCACCAGAAGTCCTTGATGGAATTACACCCCCATCCTGCATGGTGGATTCTCTTGTATCACAGATTCTGAATCAAAGCCTATAAGATTAACAAAAATGTCTGCAGTCAGTTTGCTCAGGTTTGGATCACGTATTTCAACTGGAAAGAGAGAAACAAGAGAGAAATAAATTACTGAACAATTGTTAGTGTAAAAGCATGGCATGGATCTTATGTTAATACATATTCCTGTATGGTAAGGCAGAAATAATGTCTTCCTGTGGTCGTACTCAAGGCATCTGAATGAAAAGAGAAACACTGGGGAATATTCCTCTGAAAAACAAAAGAACATCCTGTGAGAGTGCAATTACAAAGTAACTCTTTAAGCATTCCTAACAGCTATCAGACAACATACAAAACACAGAAGACTTAAAGAACAAATATTCTGGACTTTTTGCGCATCATGTGCACTTTTAGATTTTGCTGTTCTGGTGCGCATATGTCAGTTTTGTATTTTACTGGACTGAATCTTTTAAAATCTATCAAAATAGTAACATTCAATGTCCAAAAGTGAAACCTGGCACTCAATTTGCACAAAGACTTTGCACATTGTTGTGTTTTAAAACACTCAGTAGTTAATAAAAGACTGTGGTCTATTGGTATATTGGTTTTCATATTCTCTCCACTGGAATATGATCTTGCTTTAGCAATAAACTGATATGTTGATTGAATACTTTCCAATTCTCTAGGTTTCTAGGAGTGTTCCTGGGGTTGTATCATGTAGCAGCACAGTGACTGTGTTAGAAGAACCATTTTTGGAAAGCAAAAAGCCGTGGTATCACTGGGGTTTCCTGAATCTGTATATAAAAAGTAAAATAATTTTATTCAAAAAGTAGATGTTTGTCAAGTCACATGATGAGTTTCATTACTAAAACACAGACCAGCAAGTTTCTAGGAATTTGCATGCTTATCAAACAAAGTCTGGATTCCATCAGACTGGTGATTACAAAGTGTCCTAAGGTAGTTAACAATTTAGGGGGCAATTTGTATGCATTAATACAAGCAGACCTTGCAAACCAAGGTCTAGAAAGAAGAAGACACGCTTACTGAAGGAGATTTGCACAGAGCAAAGAGATAATGTTGCTGAGACAAGCAGTAAAATAGGAAGCATAACAGCAATGCAATAAGGATTATCACCAGTGTTTCCATAGGTGCATGGTGTCTTACTGAGGCTTCTGTTACCCAGGGCTATGAATAGGGTACCCTGGCCAGCCAAAAACTTAAACACTGCAGCACTTTACAGCAACCGACAAGATCAGATCAGGCAGGGAGAGAAAAAAAGCTGATGCTTCATATGGCACCTCTCTGAACTAGGGAATACAGATGATACAAATACAGCTCTACAGCTTCTGGATCCAGGTGACTTCACACTTACTGCCCTGTCTGTCTGTGAGCTGCAGAGGTCACCCACCGGATAAGTGTGAATTAACCATAAAGGGATCAAATGAATTTCTGCAGCAGCTGTGGAGGCTGTGGCAAAATTTCAGAGGTTTTGAAGGGCCGATCCCAGTGGTACAACGGCTTTTGATTTTCCAAGAATGGCCAATTCCAGTGGTACCATGGCTTTTCATTTTCCAAGAAACATTCTTTTAACACACTCTGGAGTATATTTGCTTCAGTCTTTTGTTTTAGTTTCTGTTGTCACTATTCTTTGAAAAGAAAGAAAAGTCAGGCAAGTTCAGAGTGGGGTAACTTTTTCATTACAGAGGATTGAATCAGCCAGTAAAGGACAAAGTTTACAGCAGGAATCCTGTGAAAGAAGCATTGTGTACGTATGTTCACATGCAAACCTTGTGAGACAGCCTGTAATATTCTACTTTTTGCAGCCAGGCTGCCTTTCTTGCCTTTGCTTAAATGAGCAGTCAGTATGCACACAGCTGGCCTGGGCTACTCCCCCCTCCCATCATCTCTTCACCCCTCTGAACATCAAGCACCAGCCAAATTTTACTGATAAAGCCAACACTAAGCAGAAGGAAAAATATGCATTCTTCATGCTGTACAGCTGAGCAGGGCTAAATGGCTAATAAAAAGTCACAGGCAACAACTTTAAAAGGGGGAAGGAAAGGGCTGGTGCTGTGGGTGGAACTGGAAAGGGAAGGAGGCTGGAGTGGTAGGCTGTGGAAGGGGACATGTCAGTCCTTGAGCTGGAGCTATTGCTAGTCCCTCTACTGTTTGAGCAGCACCACCTCAAAAGTGCATTGTTATTTCTACAAAATTTTTACTTCCATCTGAGGGCATTTTGGGTGAGCTGAGATCAAAGGCATTTGAATTAGTTTTATATACAACTTAAGTAGGTATTTGACACGGATAAATACTTTGCCAGCAGCAAAGAAATACTAATTAACAATTTGCAGTCCCTCACATTACACCTATACTTCAATGCCCTGTTTCTGAAGAAGTATTCACAACCCAGATACAAAGGCTGCAGAATTACACAGCCTAAGCTTTTAATTAATTTAAATTTTAATTAATTTGGGGAAAAAATATATCAAAACATATATTATAGAATTATTTGGGTTCAAAGGGACCTTAAAGGTCATCTAGTCCCAAGCCTCCTGCCATTGGTGGGGACACATTCCACTAAACTGGGTATCTCAGAGCTCCATCCAACCTGGCCTTGAACACCTCCAGGGATGGGATATCTCCAGCTTCTCCAACCCATTCCAGTGCCTCACCACCCTCATCTCTTTCCTCATATCTAATCTAAACCTACTCCCTTCCAGTTTAAAGGTTTCCTGCCTTGTCCTGTTATGGACATGCTCTTGGAAAACGTCCCTCTCCATCTTTCTTATAGGCTCTCTGCAGGTACTGGAGGGCTGCAATCAGATAACCCCAAAGCCTGCTCTTCTCCAGGCTGAGCAAACCCAGTTCTCTCGGCCTTTCCTCACAGGAGAGGTGCCTCTAATCTTGGCGGCCTTGCCCTGGAGTCCCTCCAGCAGGTCAATGTCCATCTTGTGCTGGGGACCCCAGAGCTGGATTCAGGACTTCAGAGGAGACCCCACCTTGAGTATAGGTGTTGAGAGGTTGCTAATTAATAATTCTATGCTGCTGGAGCTGTCACTTAAACTAAAGTTGCGAGTTCCTTCGCCCTTGCCCTCCACAGGGGCCGCGTCAGTGATGCCCGGGCTCTGACCACGGCGCGCTCTCCTGTACCGAGCTCCTCTTTTCCTTCCCCTCACCTACAACCGGCCGGGGCAGTACGGCCTCCGGCAGCCCCTCGGCATGTCCACAGCCCAGAGGCGGGAGGCAGCACTCCGGGGCTCCGTTCCCGAGGCAGCCGGGCCGGTTCCCCGCCGCTGCAATCCCGGCACGGCCGGGCCGGGCCGGCGAGGCGGGCACAGCGCGCGCAGCGCCGCACGGCTCGCGACGCCGCCCGGCGCAGCCGCCAGGGGGCGCCCGAGCGCGGGCCGGCCGCGTGCCGCGCCGGGCAGTCTGGGATGCGTTGGGAATGTCAGCGTGGGGAGCGCATTGGCCGCCATCGACGGGGCAGCGGGCGCAGGGGGAAGGCCTGAGCTCGGCCGGCACGTTTGTGGCCGGGCAGAAACTCAGAGAAAGCCTGTCCCGTGTGGATGCTAAATTAAAACAGCCCCTTCCGTGCAAAGCCCTCAGGTCGCAAACACAGCTTGGAATTCTAAAAGAAAAATGGCTTTGTAATTCATAAGTAAAGGAAAAGTAGCAGACAAAAGGCTTTCTTTTTTCTTGATGCCATCCTAAAACCACCTTTCTTTCCTAAATGTTATATACCCTTTTCTTATTCGGTGTGTTTAAATTAATTTTTTCTCCTTCAAATGATTGCGGCATAATGATGCATGGAAACATATTGATGTAAACTTTGAAACTGGAATTATAAAATGGGAAAACCTGAATTAATTGTTCAGATAAAAAGAAGAAGAAGAAGAAGATGATGATGATGATGAACGAAACATCGTAATTCAGAAAATGCTTTCCTTTTGTTATAATATGAATGGTAGCATTTTGAACTCTTGGCCTAAAATAGTTATACTGAGCTTTGATCCGTGGGACGTTAACAGACGGGAAGCAGAGGAGTGAATTGGGGTGAATTTAATGGTATCCAGAGATAGAATAATTAACTCTTATGGGGCCTAGCAGCAGATAGGTCCTGAAGGAAAAGGCTTTATAAAAATAAAACCAGAAAGGGAAAAGGGCCGTTTCTGTATATTTGAGAGAATAATGTGACATCCTTCCCTAATATGAGTCATGAAATTAATAATTCTAAGTCTGTCTTCTTTATCATCAACCAAAGAGGGCCACTGTTTGCAAAGAGGATTAAACACTGCAGACAAGCAGTTACTGTCACCCCTTGTTTCTTGGGTTTTTATTCTCTTCTTATATTAGCAAGCTTTTCACGATACATGTATGAGTACATGGATTAATGGTCCTTCTCATGAGTCATAAGATCTACAGATGCTCTCTTTTCAGCCTTGGTTATTAGCTAAATATCAAATCCTAATCCTCTTTTGTTAACACAGAGACTGGATCTGTGTAAGTTGGCTCAGAGTAGGATGTAGCACTATTTTGCTCCCTGATTTAGTTCTAAGTGTCCACATCAGTTCATCTGTATCATTAATATGTATCGGTTCCCAATAGATCATGTTGTAAAAACCTAAGCTCAGGCTATCTATAAATGCAAGCTGCTCTAGGAAGGATTCCAAAAGTAGATTATTGATGAGGCTTGGAAAGGGTGTGCTGACCACAGCACAGATAGGCTCAAGTGCTGATTCAGACCTGTGCTCAGACACAGGGTGTCTGTTCTCATGTGTACCTTCCTGTTTAATCGCTATGTTAATCCTTGTTCCCACAAAAGACATTGACATGCCTGTAAAAAATGTGCAGGACATATTCCATAGCTAACAGGCTATAAACTGAGAGGTAAAATAAAATGATTCCATAAATACTGGAGAGATGCTCTTTACATCAAAAGAAACAACACTTCATTTTTCAAAGCCTAAAACATCAACACAGGTGAAATGTCTTTCAAAGTGTAGAGTAGATATTAACCCACTTCACTAGAACTATGCAAAACCTCAGAAAGATGTACTTCACATGATTATGTATTATATACCAAAGGGAAAGGAAGGAAGGAAGAAAGAAATCTCCCCAGCCTTTCTTCAAATGCATACAATAGAACTCATTGAAAAATCTCTCAGTATATTGCAGTACTGAACAGTAAATCAATGTAATCTGAATTTCTGCAGTAGCAGGAAACTTTCCAAATGATCGCTATAAATGGAGCACATGTTTTACGTATAGGTTACTATTTTTGGCAGTCCATCAAACCCCTTTGATGTGTAGACAGTGGGGTTTCATCCAGCTAGCAGGACAAGAATAAAAGGCCCATATTCTTCCTTGTGCCAAGATCCACTCAGAGCAGGAGATGGGGAGCTGGTTATGGTCACACAGCTCTACAGCTGCCCCTGTGTCAGCCTGAGCCACAGCAGGACTTAGATAAGCTCGTGTTTTAGTCCCTGAGATGTACCCGTTAAGAATCAAGAGCACTCTATTCTGCTTCTGTGAGTCTCTCAGTCACTCTGTGTGCCAGCACAGGGAGAAGAATTGGCACAGGAACTGTTTATACCACCTTGCACTGGCTGCATGGTTCCTTACATAAGGAACATCCCCCGGGGGCCAGTTAAGGCAGTGCTCTGGAACACCTGCACAATACAAAGTGACGGAAACCAGCACAGAGAGTCTGGCCCATGAGTCCTCAAAATGGAAAAAGGCAAATGAAAAAAAACACACCAAGGCAAGGGAAACCAGACATCGCATGAGGATTAGAAAGAAAAGACCAGAATGAAAATTTGTAAAATGGAGTAAATCACTTCCTGACTGCAACAGAGCTGAACTTCAAAAAAGATCCACTAAGCCCACAGCACTGCTGCTCAGGACAGACAGTGTCTGAGTGTTCTTCCTCTCCTCGGGTTTCTCATCAAAACTGATGTCAAGATTTATGTATCCCTTTCTGAATAGTTCTGTGAGTTTAAACTAGCCTCAGTCCATTTCACCCTCCACGTAAAGCAGCAAGCAGTCAAGTGTTTTGCCGCATGTGGACAATGCACTATGGGACACGAGTGTCCAATAGCCCTGATTTTGTGGCTGTCCAATAGCCATGATTCTGTGGCTCTCCAAGTTGATTCCAATTACAGGGAGAAGCCAGTGTTGACAAAGAGAATTAAAAATGTCTATTTTACCCACTAGGTTATTTTTTTCTTTTAACCTTTTTTTGTTGTTTTTGTTTTTTTTTTTACTCATTACATTCATGACATATATATATAGTACATTTTCATTAGCCCGTCATCAAAGCACACAAATACTAAAACCCCTCTGCTGTTCTGAGTGACATATTTCAGGAATAACTACTCAGAAATAACTGCTGTAGATGTGTCTGGCTGCTGAACATGAAAGTATGGGTGCTGCTGACTGCCTGGCAGCTGGCCCAGCATTTAACCCTGCTGTTTTAAAATGTCGTAAAATAAGCACAATTTAATCTTTTGAAACCTTTTGGTCAGTGACTGTGATTTCCGCAAAAAATGACTTCAAAGGAAAGACAGGCACCTTTGTTGATGCCTTTTTAAGCAGTCATGAGTTCCAAATTATTTTAAAAAAGGGAAGCAGAAACCTCAAAGTGTGTAACACCTCCTCAGAATTAGATGCTGAAGCGATATGTAAACTGGGCTGTAAAAATCGATCCTCCACTAGTGATGTGGCTCAGAATGATATAATTAAAAGATAATGTCAATGGAAAAAGAATATCATCATAGACTAATGGGCTCCTCCTGACACATAAATACCACAGCAAAACCTCTATTTTAATGAAAAAATACCATTTAGAAGCCAAGATATTTGATTTTCAAAGCAGGACGTGTTGAAAATGTTCTATTTCTGTGGCTGTATTTCTGTTTTGCCAAATATCTGACACAGAATTAACGCTTCAACCTTGCAGTCTTCATGTAATACGCAAGGTTCCTTCATGCCTCAAAAGCAGCATGCTTTACCTGTATAAAAAGCAGCTAACTTTTTCAAATAGTGTTTCTTTTTGTTAGTAAGTTGCAATTTTAATGTAGACTGAAGGTTTTATTTCCAAAAGATGTGAAAAAAAATTATCCATATGTAATCATTTGACATTTATTCCATTCACCTTGATTTACGGAATGTGGGCATTACTAGGCGTGAGAGTGTTTAGGTGGTTGTTTTTCACTGCAGTAAAAGTAGAGTTAAAATTACCCTTTAAACACATAGAAGAGGGAAAAAAAAGGATACAAAGATACCTTGAATAATTAAACATACTTCCAGTCTACATCATATTACCCTTTTTACCTTTTCAAAAAGACAAAAAATACTCTTCTGTTCTTCCCAGGTTTGGGTGGGAAGAAATGCCTTTTGACATTCCAGTATTAAAGCAGAATGATATGAAGAACATTTGATCTATCACTGTATGCCAGGATGCTTCGAAAATGCCTACCAGATGTGGCCCTCAAAAGTCTTAAGCGTCTTCTGCTTAGTTCCTGGCTTTAGACCAGTCCAAGGAAAGAATTGACTGATGAGCTGCTCACACCAGGCTGATCTGGACAAAATCTGGATGACTATTGTCACCTACAAAACTTTAAAATCAAAAAGGGAAGTGCTTTGCAAGACTAGGCGCCTCCAGGATTAGGCAGCAGCCAAGCATGGGTTTCTGGAGAGTGCTTTTGGATGCTGTTCCACCTACATCCTGCCTTAGGTGCCTAAGTCCTTTACTAGAGCTAGCCAGAAAGGCTAGATTCCCATTGAAGTCTGGAGAAGGATTTACATTAACTTAAGTGGATTGGTTCAGGCCTTAAAATGAGAACCATGTGTACATCCTTATGCAGAATCTGGTCCTTTCTGTTTATTCATTGTGACTTCTTGCAGTATTGAACCATTCATATGCACTAATCCACAAATAACATGTCAGAAGATGTTCTGGAGGATGAGATAGTGACTTTCATGCCCATAGTCCGTGCTGCTCTCAGTGGTTCTGGCCATACAGCAGCTGCCCTGGCTAATGGACCACTCAAGCCAGATACACCAGTCAGGTCATATATAAGCTCTAATTGTATTACTCGTTTGGCTCGTCAATACTTTTCCATGGAGCTGAAGGAAGGGAGAGCATATGGAATAGAGAAGCAGGAAAACTAATGAATGAAAGAATATAACTTTCAGGGTTCTGGCAATGTTTTCACATCCATATTTTGCTCCACTCCCCTGAGGTCACAAAAAGCAAATGGCATGTTCATTTCCTTCCATCTGTGCTATTCTGAACAGCAAAAGGGAACTTATATCTAAACTTTCTTAATAAGCAGGGTGGGAGGAGAGCTGTGTAATAATGAGCTACTGGCTAGAAATGCCTTGTAGATAATTTGACTTTCTGAATGATACTCATTGTAGACACATTTTTCTTCTTTCTTTCCTATTTTGCAATGCCATGACACTTTAAATTAAAAATTAAAAAAAGCCCCAATTCTTCCCAAACCCTACCCATCACACATGAAGCAGCAGGAGCAGACCCATGCAGAGCCCGGCCGGCGCTGTCCCATTTTCCTTTAAAATGCACGCAATTCCTTGTAAACACTGGGACGAGGTGGCTGGCCAGGAAGCCCTGGTGGTGTTGGATGTGTGGCGATGGCCCCCCTTTCCCCGGAGAGAGGCTCAGCTCCAGCTGCAGCTGCTCCCCCCCGCCGCTGGCTCCGCGGGAGGGGGCAGCTGGCAGGGCCTCCCCGCCGCCCCAGCAGATCGCTCCCCCCGCCCTGGGCCGCAGAAACCAGAATTTAGTGACCTGGCGATGCAGCAAATAAATAAATGAATGGAGCTGGAGAGCTTTCTGGAGAGGCCTGCGGGCCGTGCTTCCCAGAGCGAAGGAGAGGAAAAGCGCTTCTGTAGGCGTCTGGCTGGCTGGGTTCCTGTCAGAATAATGATTTCAATGTTGCTGTGATTTCGCCAAGTGGCACGCTGGGGCACCTAGGGTCTTGGTAGGCAATTTTTTTACAGCTGTGAATGTAAATAAGGCATTTATTTAAATTAACCCTCAATTATACAGAAAAAACTTATGCTGGGAGGAAGCGCTGCTGCTTGAGAAACTGACAGCAGTGCATTTATAAAGCAGGGAGGAGGACAGCTCTTCACATCACCTGGGAAGCACTGGCCAATATTTTGCCTTTAAAAATGGGGTTCAAGGACAATAGTTCTGCCACCAACCTGGTTAGCAAGGCAGCTCTGCACCTCGGCTTCCAGCCTGATTAAAATGGGCATAAGGATCATGCCCTTACATGAGCCCCAGAAAAGACACTTGAGGGATATGAAATCACTTAACACACACTAGAAAGCAATCAGATTTCTGCTCCATAACAATGTTCACACTTCTGAGGGGGAAAAAAAGACCATGGAGAAAACCCAACTTAAAATCATGAGATATTTCTTTAAGTCTCATCCTAAGCAGCATTGTGCTTAATTACATGGTAAAATATTTCTTATGTGAGACTAGTTACATGTTTTATGTTTCAGCTGGTTTGGTTTCCAAAAGGGCAAAGTAATTTCAAGCCAGAGAAGCAGGTCACAATTTTACAAAGAGAATAAAAATAGACAGTTTTGATCAATGAAAAAGGCTTCTAGATTTTTAACATCCAAAAATTATTCCAAACCCTTTTCTGTGGGAAAATTTCATTTTCAACCAACTCACATTTTTACAAAGATCCATTTCATTAATAGTTTTTCACCTAACCTGGTCCAGTAGTACAGCTTTATACCTGGGTATTGCCAAATCTCTGCTGGGCTCCTTTTGGGCTTGATGAGTTTATGCCAGTTCCTTGATGCCCAAAAACATCACTTTACTGCTATGGCAAAGCCTGAGTTTAAAATAAGGGCCCTTCCATTCCTGCCTTCTGTTAAGCCTCTTCTTTTTTTTTTTTCCTTCTTTATTTTTTTTTTTTTTTCAAAAACATTTCCCTCTTATTTTCATGGTAAAAGGTATTTTCAATATTTTACAAGAAAATGCCGAATGTCCTTATTAGCTTTAGGTCATAAATGCCACAAAACAGATTTAAAAACTGGAATAAACCCAACATAAATGCTTACTATTGGTGAGTATAAGGGCATACAAAACAGGGCAGTAAAGTCACTATACAATATCAGTAAAACCATTAAAAAAATCTGGAAAAGCATCAAGATGGCTGGCCTCTTTGTAGTTTCAGCACAGAAAAAAAAATGAGCCTTATTTCTAAATATTTTCCCTAGTGGGAAATAACAGCTTGAAAATAATCCCAGATGTATTCATTTGTGCAACATTTTTCTGCTTGCAACATATAGGCATGGAAAAATTATTGAAGGTTTCAATTCTGGACTTGTATTTTAAAAATGTCAAGCTTTTGAAAAACAGCATAATTTTTCCTTAAAAGCTATTCATTTACCTGGAATGTTGGCCAGCAGGCGTACATTATGGACTTGGTTTAGCTAAGATTGAAAAATTGCCCAAAGGCAAAAGAGAAGTAGGCAATTCTTGTGGCTCAGATTATATACCAACACAAAATACAGCTGAGTTGATTTTTGAACTGGCATATAAAAGAATTTTGCATGTGATCTTGAAAGTGATCAAAAGCTATCTGATGTTTTTAAAAAGCTCAACAATTGTTATTTTCATGTTGTCTTTTTTACAATCACAATCTGTATCCTGAGGTGCGAGTAATCAGAAAGCTCATATTAAATGGCTACCGAAAACAATAGAAATAAAAGCAATCCAACCCTATATGTAATAATTTCCAAAAACAAGCAGATTAAGATATATTTCTGTTTGCTCTACAAAACAAGTTGTTTGATAAAATGTTTCCATTTTGGGTAAATATTAAAAAAAAACACATACACCAAAACTTCAGGAAGTTGTCTTGCTAAGGGAATCAAAAGTTTTCTTCTGTTCAATCTAGACTATCATCTTGAAAAGCTGTTTGACTGGATAGTATTTACAGCCCAGAATTTTCTGTGACTAATTTCAGTGACAGACAATAAGTGATGTTACCATGTATAGGTGGCAACAAATAATTTTAATGGATTAGGCCTATTAGAAAGAGTGTGAGGGGCTGTTCCCCTCAATGTGTATAAAATTGCTTTTTTAATGGAAGGGAGATTCTTTAATAAAAAGAAAGAAAAGTCAGTGAAAATTCAGGAAATAAAATTATTCATCAAGAGCCAAAAGTACTCGTATGGGAAAAGGTAGAGTGGTCAAACCAGTGCATACCAACCCTTTAGGGCTGAGGGCAGTGCCTGTGCTCAGGCAGGAGGAGCCAAGCTGGTGTTGAACCAACCAACTCCAAGAGCAGATGGGCTGATGCTGTGTCAGCTCAACGCTGGGTGTAAGCTGAGCCAGTGAGCAAGGCTGGTCAGTGTGGACACAGTGCCCTATGACCAGAGCTCTGCTGGCTTGGACAGAATATCAGTGCACAGTGCTGATATCCTGCAGAACTGTGCCAGTCGGCCTGGAGCCTGCCAGAGGGGGTCCAGGGCAGCACATGTACAGCTGTAAAGGAGCATGGTGATCCAAGGGCCATGCAGTCTGTTCTGTTCTCACAGGAATCATTTCCTGAACTTCACTTTTTTTTTTCTCTTTGGGAAGACTTGAGTCTTTAGAGGGTACCACAGAGGTAACCTTTCAGGAAACTTATGGCCACCAATTAGAGGGATGGAGCACCTCTCATGTGAGGAAAGGCTGGGAAAAATAGGTTTTGTTCAGCCTGGAGAGGAGGCAGTTTTGGGGTGACCTTATTGTCTTCCAATACCTGAAGGGAGCCTACAGGAAAGCTGGAGGGAGACTATTTACAAAGCACGTAGTGACAGGAGAAGAGGGAATGGCTTCAAACTGAAAGTGAATAGGTTTAGATTAGATACTTAGAACAAATTATTTACTTTGAGGGTTGTGAGGCACTGGAGCAGATTGCCCAGAGAAGTTATGGACACCCCAAACACCGGAAGTGTCCAAGGCCAGATTGTGTGGGGCTCTGAGACACCTGGTCTAGTGAAAGGTGTCCCTGCCCATGGCAGGAAGGTTGGAACTAGATGATCTTTATGGTCCCTTCCAACCCAAACTATGACTCCATGATTCTTTAATTCTGTGAAATGGGGTTGCTCCATGGCTGGCAATATTGAGTTGACTGGTTATTCCATGAAAGGCAGTCCTTTTCATTTGGGAGTGCAGAGCGCTGCTACCCGTGCAGTCTCCCGCAAATGCAGAGCATTAGAAGAAGCTTCAGACACAAGTTAGAATGACTCAAAGTGCTCCTGGGCTTTTGATACAACATATCAGCTTTGCCCTGCTGAAGGGAATGTCCAGACTCAGGTTGCAGGTGATACTGGAACATGGTCCGTGTGCTGGGGAAATGACGAGCATTGCGTCACAAATGGTGTGTTCTCACTTCTTCACTAGATCCAACAGCTCCTCAATGACAGCAAAATTTATTTCTTGAATACTTCACATTGCCCTCTGTATCCTACTATCAACAGTGGCTCAGTCATACCTCTTGCCCAAGGGCTTTGAGAATTATTTGAAATAGCCAGTCAGATGAAGGTGGGAAGAGTGAGTTCAGGGTCAGAGCTTCTACACCTGTAATACTTTCTCAAAAAGAAATTGTGAAGAAGATCTGCTGATGTTTCTGTGTTTCTGAGCTCTCCACCAGCATATAGTGAGAAAAGAGGAAAACCTGAGAAAGGTGTAGTCAACAAAGTCTTAATGTACAGCTGGCAAAGCTGGCAGAGAGGTTCTACTTGATGCCCAGGAGACCCGTAAAAAAGCTGAGTAGCATCCAGGTAATTAGCATACCTTAAAATTAGCATATCTTAAAAGATGAAAAAATATCTCATTGTAAATTAAAAAAAGAAAATTTGTGCAGACATCTTCGTTGTCCCCCTGCAGAGGTAATTACAGCTATCTTCATACATCAGGGAAATCAGATATGTGGTCTCTGGTTATATTCTAAGTATAACTTGGTTTATTTACACATATAAATAAGTACTGAAACTGAAATCAATGTGCAAGTAATTCCCTTATTAAAGAGTCTCAGCTCATCAGTAAAATTGGGATTACAAGCAACAATTCCACCTGAAGAGAAGATTTTGGTATGAGATCAAAGCAAATAGCAACCTCACCTTCTGATAACATAGCTCCCTTCTTACACAACTCTAATAACACAAATTTAAAAAATTAGTATAGCATTCCAGGAATGAATATTTATTTACATGCTTAAATTTAAAAAAAAAAAAAAAAAAAAAGTCTGGAAGATTGAAATGTCACCATCTGGTGACACCTGCCACACAGCATGAATGGCTCATGAAGCTACTTTTTTATTTGAAGTTTTGTTGAACAGCCTTGTGTGTGACCGTAAAAGCCTTTAACAGAGAACTCTTGATCAGTCACTGCTTTTTTTATACTGTTGCTTCATCTTGCTGTAAAGACAATTGTAGACAGGCATGTGGATTCAGATACTTCCTTCAGAAATTACCAGAGTAAATCAAGTTATATATAAGACTCACCTCACTCTAATTTATAGTTCAGCTCAGACCATTGAACTTGTAAGTAAAATTTATGGGGGAAGAGCAATAAATTAAATTGCGTAGAAGCATAATTTTTGTCCTGCAGTTACTTGTACAGTTCGATTTAACGCATAAAAAATGGAGTATAATACTAACTTGTTAATAAAATGTGCACAGCGCTGACATGTAAAAACAGTTTTATAATTGGTTGGTCCACTCTGTTAGCCTTGTTGACAACACTAAATTTTCATACCCCAACATTAGTAAGATTGAGCTAACATTATAAATGCAGAAAGCTCATAAATGCATACAACAGAAATTCACTTGGCCTTTGATTTTTTTGGGGTGTCTTTAAAGTGAAAACTGTAAAATTACCACATAATAAAAGCCAGTACACTGAACACTAATTGCCCATTTATAAAACGCTCTTTTCCTCCAATCACGTAGGTGTGAGGCATAAACTTCTTGGGTTTTACGGAGCTGCGATTTATACTTTCAGTTCTGTTTCTCTCTGTTGCATTTCATCTTAAGCTTATAAAAGACGAGCTGCATTTTATTAATCTGCATCAGCATTCATTGGACATTAAATCTACGTAGATCCCTACAGGGTTTTAATTGTGGCTGAATTGCCAACAATAATTGGGCCTCTGACTAACCATGGAGAGCAGGCCACCCTCGCTGCCAGGCACAAGTGCTAGCTCCCACACCAGCCACCATAGCCCACTTTGTCAGCCGCCCGAAGGGAAGTTGTCAAGTCTGGGACCCTGCTGCTTTATTCCTATAACTGTGTTTTAGAAACACCTCACAAGTGGAATTGTGGTTGCCTCATCCAGAAAATGTGGAAAGGATTAATGTGGCATGTAAAACAAATCACTCCTGAGCTCAGCTGAGAAAGTGGGTATTAAAAGCACTCCAGTCAAAAGAGCTTTAGTGAAAGGGTCATGGTGATATACAGTCAGCACATGTTGGGCTGGTAAAGCTGCAGGGTGTTTGGAAATGGTAATGGTCCATGGGTGTAAATTCTTTCAAGACCTCTTAAAGGCACATGTGTTTCTTGCGCATGTTCTCCAAACAAGGACCTGTTATAGGTTAGCTTCACTGGAACTTTTAAACTTTATTGATTGGTTTGTGGTATTCCAGGTTTGCTTACTGTTTTGGGGGGCTTTTTAAAGTGTTTTTGATAAACACAGAAAACTATCATGGCAATCTAAAACTTACAAATCTATAAACTAAGTTGTATACAGATTTATTGTAACATGTTGCAGAATGTGTTATTTCTTTTCTTTATGCCAGTAATCACGGGATTCACAAGAGTCAAGGGTCTATCAATATTTCTTTTATGAATGCAGGTTGGTTAAAATGTCTGTAGTTTTGAGGTTAAAAAGGTCAGACCCTTAAGTTTGATATAACATTTAGTGGGCCTTTATAAATGTTTGTAACTTTGTAGCATTATATTTCCTAAAGTTATTAAAAGGATGGCTCATGGCAGCTTTTCTAGTAAAGCTGGGAAGACTGAGAGTACTTAGCAAAAGCTTCATTTTACAAGTTGCACTATACCTTGGGGGGTTTTTTTGGATTTTTTTTTTCATTAGGAATTTCACTGTGATTTAGCATAAAGAATATAAATATAATAACATATATGTACCATATAGCCCTTTTTTACCCAAACAATTGCCACTATAAGGTGGCAATGTCCAGAAAGGGTTTTAAGTAACAACTCACCCTGACTTCCATCAGAAACATGAGGGTTCAATAATTTTGTACATTAGGCCTTCTGTGCAGGGATCACTTCATTTACATTTGAAATGGAGCCATTTTTGAGAAGCATATGTCAGGTGTTGAGCAGAACACAGCCACATTTTTATACAGAATGAATGGCTGAGAAATGGAACTGAAAAAAATAATGTATCTACTTGTTACAGTACTTGCTGTGATATAATTAAAAACACTAATAATCACTTCCAACATGCAACCTTCAGCTGAGAATGTATCCCTGCAGCAAGTGGCCTGCATTCAATTCTAGGGAAGATTATTACAGTCATGGTTCAAAACCCAGTATTTTAGAATGTGGCCAACAGAATGCTGCTTTGGTCAACAAGACTAGAGATAAGGATTTTTCAGTCTTATTTGTGAATGTATTTGTTTTTTACACAAGGCCACTGTTAATTATTTTATGTGGTCATTTAACCTGTGTTCGCTATAACAGACTTGAAAGCAAAAGCACAGATTGCAGTTGCAGGAGGTGGTAGGTGAAAACATTTGTTCTGAATAACAATATTTAATTGAAATCATATTTAAAAACACCAAAGAGCTTGTTTTCTTACAGGCCCATAGGACTCTTATGAACAGGGGCCATGGTTAAATGATCAAAACCCTACTTAGTCAAGTTAAAACAAATAAATAAAATAACATGTGATGTTGGCAAGGTTTGGGTTCCATGTAGGTTCTGGTTCAGTGCCTCTGTCGTTGGCTCCAGCTACAACCATGACTACAAATATTGTTTCACAGGCTTCAGCAATGACACCATTTGTTACTTTTGCCTAGTACAGCACTGGTGAAAGTCAAGATCAGTCATTCTCTTGCAACATTTCCATCATGCAATGAAGTTCCAGCCATAAAGCTTAGGAACAGAGAGTAGATATGATGTCACTGTCTGGCATCTTTATGGAAATCAGAAAGCTTTGGTAATGCTGACCTTCAAAATTAAGTTTCCTGTCCTCTTCCCCTTCAGGAAGGTGAAATGTGATGTGCCTGTAAGCTATCTTGAAAGAGATGTCCTGTAGCTGTTTGGGTAAACAGCTGAGGTAACTGACCAAGACACACTTACATGTTTTGTGAAGAGACACACAATCTTAAAAAAAAAAAAAACAAACCCACAAAAAAACCACCACAAAAAAACCACCACCACCAAAAAAAAAAAAAAAAAATAGAACCAAACCCAGAAAAGGTTCATAGCAGATGTGGGGTAGTTTAATGATATTGTTCCACATTGCAATAACATGCAGGAAACTGGGCAACACTGTAATCCATAAACCAAATTATTGGTGTTCTGCCTAAACATTTTCAAAACCAAACACCTGCAAAAAACAGCCAAATATTCTGAACAGAGGACTAATCCTTCTTGGGTTTTTTACCCTGCAAAGCAACAACAAAAAAGTATATCTATGTTTATGAAATTGTTTTCTTTAGGCTTGCTAAGCTACAGGGCATATTTTCCAACAGTTTCCAAGAGCTGCTTTGGTAAACTAAGTAAATGTTCCCTGTTCCTAGGAAAAAAAACATTGTTTACCTTTTGTTTCAACTCCCATTTTATAACAGTCTTGGTAGACTTCATAATGCAACCTCAAATCAGCTATTTTGCTTAAACACTGTGGGGTTTTTTTAAGTCAAAATCTAAAAAATGCCTCAAAACCTTTGTAAGTCAAGCTCCTAATAGCATCAGCTCTCAAATTTGGGGTTTTTTTTGAGAAGAGTCTGCTCTTTCTTACATCTAAAACAGTAAATTCATATTTGAAGACATTTGTCATTACATTCATCATCAAATACGGAAAATCATTTAAAGTTGGAGTATAAACTATCAGGAAAAATAATAATATTGATGTTTTTGGTTTATTTTTTTAAAACTTTTTTTTTCTGTCAGTGAGGCTATAATAATTTGATTTCAATTCATTGAAAACCTCAACTTTTCTTTCTGTTAGAAGACAGCCCAGAAAATATCCAATAATATAGTATAAACAGTAAGTAGACTCAATAGAATATCACTCATTTACATCCTGAAGATGACCTCTTTCTTACCCAGAGACAAATTTTAATTTTACTTTGTCAGTAACCTATGGCCCTTTGGATAGTTGGAGTTTATCAGATATTTCAGTGCTTAGAAGTGTTAATTTGGACAGAAAAGGAACCCCAAATCATTTGTGCAGCCCATTACTCAGCAATTTCAGTTATGGCCCACCATCCTCAGCCCCCAAAAGTGGTTTAATGTAGAGTGAGGCGTAAAACATCAAGGTGTCTCTAAAATTATTCCTCCTTTTACCCTTCTGCAGAATTGCCTCAAAGGTTAGTAAGGATTAGGGCCTTGCTATGCTAGGAAATGTACTTATATTAACAAAACAAATACTATTTGCTTTGAAGGTCTTCTAGCAATAACAATCAATGGGCTTATGCCCTATCAAACAGGAACTCAAGTAAGGAAACCAAAAAAGAATAAAACAGATGTGGGGTTTATTTTCCTCTCAAGTTAGAAAAAAAATATTGGCATGTGTTGTACCTACTGAGCTACATCCAACTTGTTCAACAAGACTTTGACATGGAAAGACCAGGAGTCAAGGTTGAATTTTTTTGTAGACCTGTGAGCAAAAATTAGTGGTACTTAAAGAAAAAAGAATGAACAAAGATATAAAAGGGAGCAGGAAAAAAATAACTGGATTGAGAAGGAGAAAATTGCTTAGTAAAAAATATTCTGACTAAATAATTTACATGTCAGAAAAGTATGTTAGGAAAATAATCTACTCTGTGTATAATTTATACAAGAAAATATCAAAATGCCATGTCTCATGAGGCAAGGCTTCATGTTTCATTTTAAACTTATTCTAGAAAAATATTTAACTATTTTGTAGATTTGATTTTTTTAATTTTAATGTATTTGCTTGTATGTTTCTTTTTCTGTCTTCTTAGTTTTTTGGGTTTTTGTTTGGTTGTTTTGGGGTTTTGTTTGTTTTGTTTTGTTTTGTTTTGTTTTGTTTTTGCCAGAGAGAGAGAACAGCAAAAGCAGGGAAGCCTTCATCTGGATCTAAAAAATATACTGTAATCCTAAAACAACATACTTTTTTCCCTCAAAAAGTTGAACAAAACTTTTGTCATCTTTTCCAAGAAGAAAAAAAGGCAAAACTAAATTCATAGCATGACACAAGCAGCAAAATATGTAAATTGACTTTTATTTTCAGTTGCTGATGTGGGACTGTCCTTGTGTCAGCCATTTCAAACAGGGCACAGACACCACCTGGCAAGGCTGTCCAAAACAAAAGAGAAGGTGAGAAGGAGGCATATGTCCACTCTTTTTTTGCTGTTATTGCTCACAAGCTGCTGCCAGTGCTGAGTTTTCAAACAGTTTTTCTGTGTGGTCTTTTCCACACTTTCCATGAATTTGCCACATTTTGCCCACAAAATCTTTCTACATTTCTCAAAAAAAAAAAAAAAAAAGCTACACAAATGGCATGAGCACACATCACTTCACAGAGTCTGATAATGTACATCTGTGTGTGTGTGTGTGTGTGCATGTGTTGAAAACATTTATCAGAGCCTTCCTATGTTACTCCTGCTTTCAAAATTCACAAGTGTCATACCAGCCCCAGGCACAATACCAAAATAAAGTATTCATAATTGAATTACCTGTATTTTCTCCTATTTGGTACATATACATTGGCACTGAAACAGTCTAAAAATATCATTCTCTGTTAACTATAGATTTTTTTTGTCATATGAAACAAAAGGATAAGACTTTTGAACAGACTAACCAACTCTGTCTTCTAAACAAAAGAGAGCAGATACAAGTAGGCAAGTGCTCCCACTCACAACTTTGAGGAACAATTTTCAGGCAAACAAGAGGAAGCACTTTTCATTACAATGTACAATTAAGTCATGGAACTCCTTACCAGAGGATGCTGCAGAAGCCAAAAGTACACCAGGGTTCAAAAGGAGATTAGACTAATGCATGAAGGATATGTCTGTCAATGGCTACTAAGCACTGTGATCCGGATGCCCTCTGGTGAAGGAAGTGCCTAACCTACTGCCTACTGGAAGCTGGGAGGAATTCAATGGGAGAACTTTGGCATAGTTTTTATATTCATATATATATATAAATATTATTTAATTGAACACCTTAAAGAACAGTTTAGTTCTCAGACTCACAGTTCTTATTCCTATTTGACTACTCAAATGTTTACAGTGCTCTTTCTGGGGCCCTTTTATAGCAACTTCAGCATTAGTCTTTTAGAGACAAAACAGTAACTTCTTTTAACATGTTTACTTATGTTATTCATCCAGCTTGTAGAAATCTCTCTACCTTTGTAAAGCCGCAACATCAGTTCCCAGAAACCTGGTAAGTATAACTGAAATAAAATTTGATATGTGCACACCTGTACAGCAGATGACTATGTTAAAAGTGATTAAATAGCATTTTTTTGTGTTTGTTTTAATTTGAACCTTACTCCCTTCGAAGAGTAGCAAGAAATTGTTAGAGCCAGGACCCCTCTGAGCAAAGCAGTTTACTGAGGCTGAAGATGCAGCCCTTGATTTTACACACTGAGGACAGATAATGGTCAAACCCCAAAGAATACATCATTGCAAATCTCCTGCAGTAACATGTCTCTTCCTGTGACCTTCCATGTGAAATGTGTTTCTATCATTTACATTGCAATTATGTTCTAATGTAAGGTACATTTGGAGTGTAAATATCGAGATTAAATCTACCTTGAAAACTCAGGCTGAATCAGGTTTATAGCCTAGAGGCAAGTTGTGAATCCCATAAAGCATTGTTCAAGGGACCTGGTTAGTGTTTTGTACACCTGCTTAATGTTTTTTTTTCATAGTCACAAATGTCAAACTGCTCACTAACGCATTGAGGTTTGAATGACAGCCATGCACTTGAGCACCAGTTATGTTTTTTCACTACCAAATTGGACTATAAATGATGAAAAAGAGGTCAGAAAGGAAGTATGGAAGCATACAAATTTGAAAGGGGAAACTGCTAATAGTCATAAACCGTGTGCAATCAAAGGACCAGCAAGTCATTGTGAATTACCTGCTCCATGAATTACTGATCTAACTGCATTATGATATGGAATTTTCTAACTCCTTTCATCTGTGGTGCAACAGCTCCTAACAGCTCCCAGATCAAAAGCACGACTGCCAGTGAAACCATGGAGGAAAAGCCCACAACACTGACTTTCATTATGAGCACTTATTTGTTAAACTTTTCTTAATATACAGGTTTCATTATTTATTGATTCATTGATTGGATGTACTGTAAGTGTGCCACCTACCAAATATGAGGAAATAGCAGAGAAATGATCAGCAGTGTGACACCTCAATGCAAGTCAAAACTTGTAAGCATGTGCACATAAAACCTCATAGCTTATATATATTTCTCCACAGGTGGTAACATAAAGAACATACATTGGAACATTTTTGTTTGTTTCTTTGTTTAATCCAAATCACCCAAAATACTTCAGAAAAAATTAATTCCATGTTAGTAGCTTGCACAATTAGCTTGCACATGCCAATAGAACCCACATGAAGACACAGTCTGTGTGAGTAGTGATGAGACAGCCGATTCCTACAGGTGCCTGTCATACCATACATGGCCCAAACCAGAATTCTGAGCTCAAGTTATGACCATTCAGACAAAACTCGAGTCAGCAGGCATATTAACCAGAATGTATGGAAGGTTCTTTTAGCTGGGCTTAGAAATCCCTATGGTGTCTACTAAAATATGTAAAAGGTATTTCTAATCAAACACTTTTTCTTTTCCCTCTAAATCTGGCTGGATGAGAAAAAAATGAGGTCAGTTATGCTCACCTGAGCAAATTTGACAATAAATACATACATACATACATACTAAATAAATAAATAAATAAATAAAGTGTGTGACTATATACACACACACATATACATATGTATCCAAACACACACATATATACACATTTTGACAGATAAATCTTTTGATTGGTGAGTTTCTCCTGAGACAACTCTGTGTATGTCCAGAGATAAAATGTGAATTGTTTTCACCTTCCTAACAGTCTGCACAGTGAATATGTCCTTTCTTTGGTGCCTATCATAGGGAATAAATGCATCAGGCACTAACATCTGCATCGTTACTTCAGTGTGTATACACTGAATTCTTTCTACCTATGATCATATTTGTAAGTATGTGATGTGCAAGCAAAGTAAATACTGTCCGTATCACCTTGCTGGTTGATCAGCCTAGAAAACAGACTTTCAATTCTGTGGGAAGAAGTGATTGTCAGGGGAACAGTGGCCCCCCCTCCCCCTTTATGTTTCCATCCCCCCAGCCACCCCACTGCTGAGGCAGAGGCCTGGTCAGGATGTCAGGAATCTGAAGGAGCAGCTGCCTGGAGAGCAGGGAGCCAGGGAAGCCTAGGCTGGCATGTGACCAGGAGCACAGGCTTCCTGGACAGCCTGCCTGCCTGCTTTCCATTGAAACTTTCAATGGAATCAACATGTTCCTGTGAAGTGTTTCAATTCTGTAAAATAAGCATTTTCCAACAGAGAAGCATTCCACTGGAAAATTTTCAACCAGCTCTAATAATCAGGGCATCTTTAGCATCTCACACAGGGGTGCTGCTGAAGGACATTAAATTTCCATCTCAGAGAGCACGAGCCAAAACCTCTCCTTGCCTGCATCCCCCACCACAGCCACGGACATCAGCGGAGCTGTCTGCCACAGCGGGCTGGGCGTTCTCCCTGGAGCATCACCTTGTGACAGCATGTTCCCATTCCACTGTGACAGCTTGACTGAAAGTGTCCAACAGCAGGCACCACGATGTGGCCAAATACAGGGCCACAGCAGACACCATTTGTGTTATGCTTGGGAAAAGTCAAGTATTTTTTTCTGAAGGTTTGAAGAAAGTTTAATAGTTTTACTCTGTCATAGGAGCCAAAAGGTTCTCAGCTCCAATCATGAGCAGAGGTTTTCTCATGTGTATGTATATATGTTGTATCTTTTGAGTTTAAATCTTGTTTTTTTCTTTAGTGAGTTATTCAGTTGATTTTCTTGTCTTCCTTAGGATGTGGATTCATAAACTTGACAAAAAAATCTGGATTTTATTTATACAAAAGTCTCATTTGAAAAAAAAATTCAGGGGAACAGCATCAAGAATGTCAAGCAAAAAAGAAAATGAATGGTTCCTGACAGAAGTCGGTCCAACCAACATCATTTGGTTAGAAATGCTGTTGATGATCACACCTCTTGGTATAACCAACTTTGTTTTCAGTGAGACATTTTAGGAGTTTGCTTCACTAAGAGTTACAAGTTAGCTAGACAAACATCTACAAATATAAATCGCTGTAACAATTATTCAATTTAGATTTCTAATAAGTGAATCTGAATGACAGGAAACTGATGCTTAATAGATTGGAGTATTTTCAGTGAGCATAATGAGTCTAAGCATATTTCTTTACCCAAGAAAGAGTTAAGAGAAAGAGGATATCTTTCTGTAGCTGATATTGAAACCCTTTGAAAAGACAATTTAGAATTTATTGTCAGCAAGCATTAAAGAATCAAACTACATGAGGGTAATCAGATCAATGCAGATTTTTGAATTCTATTTTATGACTCACTTTTAAGGACTGGATTTCCAGCTACTGATGTCCTTCAGTTTCTGTTTGGTGCAGCTATAATATTTAGCAGCAAAAGCCATCTTGAAACAAGTCATGCAATATAGTCAAGATCTTCTAGGATGCAATTTCTTAGTCTGAAATCAGCCTAATAAATCTCAGGAAGAACGTGCCTATTTCACTGCATTAGCCATAAAAAGAGGCTGTGGGCACAAGCTTAGAGTAAACATCTGCACAGTAGATGATTTAACCAAGGTGAGATGAAATCAACCCAACTTTTTTCTAAGGTAACTTTTCATGCAATAAATTGCCAGCCAAACTTAAGGCTGGAGGTGACTAATGTTTACATTGATCTTAAATTTTTCAAGAGGAAGTTTAATAAACATCAAACTGATATCTGTGCTTTAAGTCCTTCTTGTGATAAGAAAGTTTTTTAACAGACCAGACCCTGAGGCTCAGTAAATATTTTACTAAGTGACCTCAAATTTAGGGTGTAAGCATCAGGAGTCTCACTCATTTCAACCCTTACAGTAACAAGGCAAAGGAAGAAAAGAGAAAATGAAAAAGTATGAAAGGAAAAAGAGAGATATACACAAAAAAAAAAAAAAAAAAAAAAAAGCAGCAAACAAACAGGAGATGCGCTGAAAACCCAGAACAAAAAGAGAAACAGAAACAATCTACAGAACTACAAAAATCCTTTTTTGTGTCATAGAAAAACATGCATAAACCACAGCAGATAATCTTCCCACCGTTATTACAAGAGGCAGCCCTGAAACAACACTCCAGATTTAGAAAGCTCGGTGGTTGGGGAAGCTGAACGTGGGGCTGTGCTTTGTGCCTGGCACAGCCCTTGGTGTGGGGCCGTGCCAAGCCCCCAGACACAAACAGCAAACACTGCCCCAGGCCCCGGCAGCAGCTCTGGGTGCCTGGCTCACCTCCAACCCAGCACCGGCTTCTCCGAGCGCTCCTCGTCCTGCAGACACCCAGTCCCTCATACATTGCAAGCCATAGATCATGAACACATCCAATATATATAAAGTCACTTTCCATGCTGCATGTTTTAGGGGTTTAAATTATTTTAAATTTCATTAAAATATACATGCGATTCTAAATTTCCCAGATGATGGCTCGCAGCTGACCCCAGCCCCAGCAGAAAGTGGGGGGATTTTTCATACTTGAAGACAGAAAAGCATGGCAGCATTGCTCTCCCTTGGGTACTATTTGATGAAAGAGGAACACCACATGCAGCTGTGGCTGAATACTGCTGGCCACTGCTGTCCCTGCCACACAATAAGAGCTGTTCCAGGTCCAAGAGGGATACATTTTGGGAACTACACCAATGCCAGACATAGAACATGTGAACATACAGTACAGTAAATGCATAAGTACCTATATGCATATTCATACATACATATACATATAAGTGTGTATATATATATATATATATCTCATTTAAAGTGTGAGGTGCTTGGGAAAGATAGCAGGGTACATACACTTGAATTACATGTGTGTTTCTGTGTAAATGAGAAAGTGGATAAGCACAACAGTGCACATGTGCTCCTCATGTGCTCCCAGAATGCCTTGCATTTCTGCTATTTTGGCTGGGTTACCTCAGTCCCTGAGTCTACAGTAATGCCTGTCACCCTTTTGGGTACATTTTGTTATAAATCTAGGCAAGCAAATATTTGTGTCAAAGCTGTCTACACGTGCAACCAGTTGAGAAGCTGAAATGCCTTCAAGTCATGTACCAACTGTTTTCATTTTCTCTCAAATGGTGTTTCTGCTATTTTCTAATCTCTGCCTGGGCTTTTTTTTATTGTCTTTATTCTTCTCTAAAGCTTAACTGCCTTTCTTTTCTTTGCCTAACTTCTAGGCAGTGAGAAGAATATGTAGGAGCCATCTCCAAATTTTAATACAAAGACAGCTAAAATTCCCAACTGTATCAAAACAGTCCCTTGCAGAGCTGCTCATCATTTCTTTTGTCTACATAAACCCCATCAGAGAAGCCATAATGCAGCCCTAAGAAACTACCAGAAATCCTGTAATAAGCACTTTCTTTCTAATGTGGCAAGGGCTTTGAAATTCAAGTTATAAATGTGACAGAAGGATTGAATTCAAGTTTACCCTGTGGTTATAGATGTGGTATAGTTGGGTATGAAGTTTGTGCCTTTGTGCTCTCCCAGTGCACTTAGTCAGTAATTGCCTGGGCCCAGGGCTTCTCCCACAGAGGTAAGAACAACGGGCTGACAGGAGACCATGGACAGGCTGGAGAGATGGTAGAAACTGTAGCTGACGAAATGATTGTGTCCTCTGTACGTAATTAAAACACTTAGAAGATGCTTAGCAGTTAGTTCATCAGTACAAATGAATCATGGACATGCTTAAGTGTCCTGCAAAACCACATTATTCACAGTTTGGGAAGTCTCACCTAATACAGCTAAAGCTGTCACTGCAGTACAGATTACAATCATTACTGGATAGTGACTGATCCTCTTGTTTGAGAGATTTGATTCCCCACATGAGAACTATCCTATACAGATAAGCAAAATCTTTTGGGGTTTGCCAGGGTTGGTTTTTTTGGTTTTGTTTTTGCTTGTTTTGTTTGTTTGTTTTTTCTTTAGTTTCTTTGAACTTGTTAATTTGTTTTGGTTTGTGGTTGTGGGTTTTGGGTTTTTTTAGTAAGTAATCCAGGAGTCAATATGCAACACCTTTTCTCCAACAGAGATACTAGAAGAGGAGGTTTCTGGCAAGTATCTCTCTTCACAAGGTAACAGTAGGACAATTTGAACTATGGTGGAATTCAAGGAAAATAAATATGAAATTGGCAGGACTCAAAGTAAATCCACCTGTCTTAAGATGACTTCAACTGTAAACACTTTGGGGAACTCAGACAGTTACCACCCACAGTGAGGATGACTGAAGGAACCAATATGAGCTCATCAAAACAGACCTGACCTTGAATTCTCCCTAACACTAGTCCTAGCGCTCCACTTGCTTACTCTGCCTTAATCCACTTACCAGATTTTCTGAGGTCAGTAGCCTAAAAAAGCATGTGACCATGTCCTCCTCAGTTTAACTCTACTTACTCAAATCATAATAAAAAATAGTAACAATACAACAATAATGATAATAATCTTTCTTAACAAGGTCAATAACATTCAGTTACCTGAATGTTCATTTGAGACCTTTTTCTGCAAGTTCAGGGAGTTTATACAGAACAGATGAGCATTGGAGGCAGAATTCTCATCTTCCTTTTACTGCCATAAATTTGAAACAGCTCCATTTAACCCCAAGGAATTAAAGGAAGTTTGTAGTTTCTAAAATGGGATAAGACTTTGGCCAATATAATTTACAGTAACAAACTCTTTAACAAACTGACATTAAGGACACGGAAGAGGGGGAAAAATCCAACAAAACAAAACAACAGAAAAAAAACCCCAAAACAAAACAAAACAAAAAGAAGTAAAATGTGGTCCCTAAGAGAATATCAGTAGTTAGAGGAAGAATCTTCTGTAAGCCTGTGGGAAGAGATATGTATTCATAAATCCTTGTCTGTTGCTAACTGATGGATGAACCAAATTTTATTTAGCCACATCAGCAGCAGACTCACATAAGAAATAGCAAGAGCAATAAAACTCATATGGATAGCTTTCATACATATGAAAGTTTCTTGTACCATGTGTGACATATTCAGTTTGTAGGAATAAATATATTAACTATGTTTTTCTAACTGAAAATATTTTCCACATGCGAACGGACTTAAAAGCACGTTTAAAAAGAAGATGCAATAATCAGATTTTAAACTTTGGCTTTAAATTCAAAGCAGAACTTGAAGTAAGCCTTTGGGGATGTTCTTCTATTTGAAGGAATGCAAAATTCTTGTTACCTACTTCAAGCAATGAATGGCAACACTCAATCACAAAAATGCAACAGAACTACTTGGGAGTGTGAGGAGACCATGTAAAATACATTTGAACACCAAAATCATAATATTCAGCAAGGTTTGGAAAAATCAAAGCAAAAGTGGATTTGAAATTTTAAATAATAACCTCAAATCTTTGCTTATTAACCCTTAGTTATTTCCAAAGAAATAAATCATGTGAATTCCAATTCCCCAGATACCAGAAAATTTTATTACTGAAAATAACTTCTCTCAGAAATACAGGGTCAGCTATTTCATCAAAGATATGGTCAACCAGGCAATGTGCAGAATGAATGTTGTTGATTGGATTTCTTTGTTAAGGACTGGCAGAAAACAATATACAGTAGTAGCTGAACTGTGATCAGATGGCAAAAGAAAATAGCAGTTGTTCATCAGTGTCCTGCCCTCAATTTTTATTTGAGCATGTACTTTGGGCCTGTGTGGGCATGGGGGCCAGGAAAACAGCATGGGGAAGAAATGAGAAAAAAGGAGCCCAGGTGATGAGCTGCACAACATTTCAGAGCAGTCCCTCAAAAACACCAGAGCAGGCCCATTTATGAATCTCCTATCATTTTCTTTTTGTGAGGTTATTTTGCATGTTGCTGGCTTTGCTGTGGTGAAGGAATTTTCAGAAAAAATCAGTCTCTGCCCATAGATAGGCAGAGTATAAAATGCACAGCATGCTTCGAAAAACAACAGATGTTAGAAAAGTCATTGCTACTGTTAAAGTAGTAGTTCCCACTTGCAAGTAACATTTTTTTCTTTGATGTGGTCTGTGTATATCTCCTGTTGCAGGAGCCTAGCTAGCAATAAAATACCAACAGAAGTAGAACCAGGAACTGTAACAGGATGATACAGGTACAAACTGAAAGGAGGTAAATTAAGTATTTTCCATCACTAGAATGTTTGGACTGGCACCACAGAAAGGTTGAGAGACCTTGGTATATCTAATCCAGGAAAATGGGATAAAAGAAGCAAGAAGCTTTATTATTTTATTATTAATAAACACCAAGGACTTTACTACTGAGCCACAGTGCAAACAAGCAACGATTTTCCTCTCTCTTCCCTTTGCACTAACACAATTATGAGCTATTGAGCCTCTTTGGCTCATAGAAACAGTTGTACACCACCCTGCACCCGCAGTGCTGGGAAGATGAGCCCGCTCCCCTCTCCCGCTCCTGTGTAAGAGCAGGAGAAGCATGCTAGAAGGAGAAGCTCACACAACATTCTCCTTACATTATGACTTTAAGGAGTTCTTGAGGTACAGTTTTTACTCTCATGTTTCGTAGCTCTTGCTGGACTTTTCTTTCCTGAATCAACTGCTCTAGTTTTTAACCTGTGCAAAGTTTTGGCATTCTGTGACAATGAATCCCACAGACTGATTGTAAAATTAAGCGTTACTTCTTTCACCGATCCAGCACAGTCATAAATGTCGTGTCATTTATTCTGCCTTTTTTGGCTGGCAGTCATTAAAAGTGTGTGCCTCTGAGTCATTTGGCCTCTAAGATAGTTCCTGTTATAAGTTGACAGTTTTTAGTAGGATGCTAGGAAATATTATAGGTCTTGTGATTTCTGTTTCTTCTATCCTCTTCCAAACTGTTCTAAACTGAGCTAGAAGATTATCAGACAGGCTTTTCATAACATAATAGGACACAGAATATTATTGTATGCTCTCATGTTTGTAAAATCAGCGTTAAAACAGTTTGTGCATGTTTGCTGTGTTATAATTGAACAAGACTATTGTTACAGTGGTTGGGATGGGTTGAGTTTTTGGTTTTTTGGGGGGAGTTTTTTGCATCACTGTTAAATGTAGGTAAAAAGTCACAGCAAAATTTCCAGATAATGTTTTCTTAATACAATTATTTATCTTGACTTTTGAGACACTTCTTTTCAAAACCCTCCTGAATTGCATTGCCCTTAAGTTCACAAAACAGACAACCTGAATGAGTGCATAACTGGGGTATAGTGAAAACTAAAATAAAGCAAACGCCCTTCGGGAATACATTTGTATCACAAATACCAGCTGGCGCTGGTTGATCCAGCTTTTGGCAGTCTCTGTAGCAATGTCAAAGACACAGTGTTTCAGCAACAACTGATGAGTCAGCGGCAAAAGGTTGAGAGATTTAGTTCAGAGAAGCCCACTTATGATATAATGAAATATTTCCGTAACATCCCATATTTGACATCCCATAAGAATACCAGTTACGGGCTGAGCTAATAATACCACCTATTATTGAAACTGCATTAACTTACTCCAGGATCTAACCCTCTTGCCATCTGCCTATAGACTTGTAAATCTTTAACCATTTGGGGCTGTAGTTTTCCATGTTTTTTTCTGTTGTCCTATGACCCACTTCTGGGGTTTTTTTCAAACTAACAAATACTGTGTTTCTTTCCAAGAAAAGCTCTTGGGAAGAAAAGTGTTGTTTTGTTCCTGTGAAATAAGGCCTGATGAACATGTTGAGAAGCCTTCTGACATTCATGCTTTGGAACAGGAATATGAAATTTGGGCTATAGGGAAGCTCTGAGGAGATTTTTTGTAACTCTCATTATGGTCTTTTACAATTGATCCATCAATTGTTGAGAACTTTCAGAACTAGTTCCTGACATCTGCAAATTTTTCTTGAGCTTCACACAGAAAACATTTGAAAGAACTCACACCATTAAAAAAAATCTCTCCTTTCACCAGAAAAAAAAAATTAAATACCTAAAGATGCTAAAACAGTCAGAAAAGATTCAACAACAAAAAGAAAGAGTATTGTTCACTTTTCATTATCTCTGTGATAAAAATAGAAACATGTTTGGACACACATCACATGCAGTCTGCTTCACAGGAATGTTTCCTAACCTTTTGTGTTATACACTGCGGAAGACAGACACGCTCTCTATTGCACTGACCTCTCAGATTTACTGGTGCATTTTCACTAGCTAGACATTTTCAGCCCTTAATATGAAGTGGCACTTAAAGCTTCATTTGCAGCTGTACTTCTGAAGATGCAGCTTTCATTGTATCATTTCCAAAAGCTGGAATTTTTTTGATCTGTAGAATAGTAAAACTGCTTTTGAGAACATGAAAAGTGCATTAAATATTAAAAACAAAAGAAACAACTACTAGCCCTGGACAAAAAGTATTGCCTCACAGCAAGATGATGAACACAAGCAGCAAACATAAAGGAACAGGAAGAAAAGCAATAGCAGTTTGTCCTTTCTGGAAAGTCTGGCTTGTTAGCTGACTGCATGGAATGAATTGCAGGGGAAAACGAAACTAGAGAATATGTAAAGCTGGGAGATGAGATCATCCCCCCAAAACAATCCTTCAAGTTCATAGACACTTCTGGATTCATGAGGTGAGAATAACCAGCACTGAGGACTGTAAAATTCATTTGTAGCATTTGAATTTGCTAACATGCACTTGCAAACTGTCTCCTCGTAGAAGGGGGAGCAAGAGATGCCCTGGAAATCAAAGGTGAAGAAATGTATTTTTTTTTAAATTGCTTCCTAAAATGAGAGTGACAAATAGCCTGCATCCAGACAGCCTCTGCTTACAGTCTACACCAATCCAATCCAGTGTTACAGTTACCTTTCAAGTTTTCACCAGCGTATTATTTTACAACAGCCTGATCCTGCAAATGGCTGTTCCCAGGTGCATAATTATTTACCCAGGGAGTCCACTGAAAACAATGGGTGTCAGTGCATAAGTAACTACCTGGAGGACTGAGAGCCCTGAAATTGTTTCTGCATATGATAGGCAAGTTGCATATTTGCAGAGGACTTTTCTTTCATATGTGCATTTGGGGCTTTTTTGTTTCCAAAACTAAAATGGAGATAGGCCCACGTCAAAATACCCAGACAAAACCTTTTGAACTTTAATAGTGGATAGAGTCCAAACCTACAGCAATCTCAAAATTTTGCATGTATAGTGGCTCTTTATAGTGGGCTGGATCCAAACCTCACATTGAAAAATATCCCCAAGGCAGCAGAACTTGGATCTGTGCTTTCCGGTTTGAACCCAAACTGAAAGTGTTGCAAGAAATGGCTCATTAGTTTACTCTGTAACATTTGCCTCCAGAAATCTGTCACTGAACAAAGGCACATCAACATCTGAAAAAAAAATTATTAGTTATTTTTGGATAACCTGAAGGCCTTTAAGTGTTGTAGCTCAATTTTTTTTTGGAAATCAAGGTCTGTTGCAGAGCTGTCTTAGATCTCTCTATCAGTGCAGACAAGGCTGACTTTTAACACAATGAGAGCATCAACATCCCCCTTGGGGTGGCCAAATTTATAAAGATAGCAAAACAGATCCTCCCTGGAGGTGAAAATGAGGGCATGATGAAAAGACTCAGTCAGATTTTCAGTGACTATCACTAAAAGCAGTAGCTCTTTTAGCTCTTTTTTCTCTCTTTCAACCCTTCTCCTTTTTCAATGTTATGGTATATGTCTACCCCATCTGTCATGATAGGAAGAGTCCTTCTTCTTCCTCCTGTGTAGTTCTTGCCTTCTGAACTAGCAGCTGTGCCTGCAAGAGCTGGGAAGTAGCTGTAACTTCCAATCTTTGTCATTTCAAGTGTAGGGAAAACCAGACCACAGATTACATCAGATTGACTGACAAGTGTGTCATCCTCCCCCCACCTCCTTCCAAGAGCCACAGGATGCAAAGTGAAGGTATTCACCTAGGTCCTAGCTCCTCTGGGAAAAACAAAGTGAGAGTCAAGTAGTCGGCTGATTTGTGTTCTTGTGAAGCAATTACAGATATTTGTGTGATCCATTTTGTGCCTTTGGTTGGTTCAAAAGCTGGTTAATGTCACAGCCAGAAGACATCTTAGAGAAGTAACAGATCCAATCACACTGAGAGACCAAAACATGAAAAGAAAGGAGGTCATATATGTGCCTTCCCAGTCCTAAAACAGGCCTCTCTGAAGTACTGCACTGATTGTGGTCTCTAGAGCATGGATGGCTACATCCTCAAAGTCAGCATGGATTTGGTCACATACTAATCACAGAGGACTGATATTCTGACTCTGAAGACATGAGTAGTGTGAAGAGGTCATTTGTTTTCTGCATTTTTTTGTTTTGTTTTGATTTATTCTATTTGAAGGGAATAAAATAGATTTTAATTAGGTTTTCATAAAACATAAATTACTTTTAAGCTTTGGCTTAATGCCTGTAAGTGTTTAGAACTTGTGTAAGCAAGTCATCTGTCTTAACCAGTGTAAGGTCAAACTTATTTTCCATGTTAATTAGACATATTGGATCTGATAAGTCAATGACAATGCTTCATTTTCATCAGCAAAGAGATGGGTCTTAACCTACACAATGCATGTATGGCCTCTCCCAAACTAAGTGTAATGAGTCTGGAAATTATAATATCACAGGCACTCATTCCAAGGCCCTGGAGATGCTGGACTCTGTTTCCTTCAATGGGCCTTCACTTGTGGTAATAGAACTTTGGAATTCTACAGAGTAATTATCACTAAATTATAATTGCAGTAATGGATGTGTTAAGTCACTCTAGCAAGACCAGTCTTCTGAATACAATCACCTAAAAAGGATGTATAGTTATTTTTGCTTTGACCCAGTGGAAATGTTCAAAATATCCCTGTGACTTTTGAAACGACTACATGCAATTTTTGGTACTTTCCAGAACAATTCTGATTAACCCAGTAACAACCAGAAGTGGTTGAGTTCTTTTTTATCATGTGCATTTGTAATATTACTCTGTGAACTGTACTCTCTGCTTTTGAGTCTTTTGCTGCCAGATAAAGGGGATTTTTTGGAATATGTTGAAGTAAATTCCCACTGTTATGACAGTTGTTCTGAAATGTGTTGAGACAAAAATAGCCACACAAAATGATTTTTAAATACATTTTCCAGTTATTGGGGAATAACAGCTGGAGTAATTTCTTTGGAGCCTGTACATTTAATGTACTAACACATATTATATTTGGTCTATCCATATTTATGCGCATTAGCCCCTTTTAATGCGTATTCTACCACAGTGCAGATTTAAACTCTAAGGATCCAAGTCTTCTCAGGATGGCATGATGGCAAGTCCAGCACTCAGCTCAGCAGCTCAGCGAGTCCCAGCAGGTCAGCTTGGTGTGCCTGGTGTCCCCCAGGCCGATCCCCCCCCTGGGGCAGCCAGCTGTGCCTGGCTGAGCTCGGCTGTCACCAGCCTGTCCCATCACAGCCTGCTCTCCTTTCACTCACACCCTCACTCTGGGAAGGTCAGGGCTTATCAAGCCCTGCAGTACTTGGGCAGTATTAAAGGGCATACCATGCTGTGTCCCTGGCACACCTCACACTGAAAACTAGGGGTTTACACTCAGGAGCCCTTAGGCTTCCATCACAGCTTATCCTTTTCCCAACTTTACAAAGGCAGCTGGGTGTGTTAGTCAAGAAAGCAACACAGGAAAAAAAGTTCTCAACTGTTTTTTAAATGAGACATTATCTATTAAAAGGAGATGGAAACAATGGAGATTATGTTAAGCCCCCCCAGATGAAGACAGGCCTTCTTTGGGTCCTTCACACCTATAGGTCTGATTCCCTGATGCCTTAAATTTCAGTTGCTTACTGACATTACTGCTAAATTCTGTTACTTCTATTTTATACTAGTGTGAGCATAAAGAAGCCAGAAAAACTGAATATTGTTACCAAGGGCAGAAAACCCTTCAACAGATGGAAAAATGATCCCACTTGGAAAGAGGCAATGTTTGGTACTTAAAAAAAGGAAAAAGCTTTTGGATTTCAGCCACCAAATCCAGTCCCAAATCTTGAGCTGTGCAGAGTAATTCCCAGAGCTCAAAAATGTAATGTACTGTTGTGGATCATCCATTAAACTGTCTATTGAATGAGGTATAATGCTAAGCAGGCTGAGGAGAGCCTATCATTTAGATTAATGCAACTCCAAATCACAAAACCTTCAGAAATTATTTTTGTAGGTAGGGCAACTTGGTGCTAAATAAGTTTGTTTGCTGTAAGAGCCAAGATGTTAGAGCATTAGAAGCCCAGAAGAATATGTCTATTTCTAGGGGCTGAATCATGGCAGAAGTATGCAACAAAATGGAAACAGAGTAAACACTAATAAGCAAAGAAAACAATATTTTTTTCTACCTCTATAATAAAAACTTAGCAACAATATAAACAAAGCATAAAGAAAGGGCCATATATTCTTGCTTTAAGGGTAATTTTTAAAAAGATATTTTAGTCCAACCAGTGGGTCTCTAAGAAGCCCACTCTGACTCTGTAACTCCTTTTCAATAGCGTGAAATGCATTTTGAGCTGTTCTCTGGATAAAGTTTTAAGCTGCCACTGAATTTGTTCCTAATGTTGTAACCCCAGTATGAAATACCATACATGCAGTATCATAGAAAAAGCATCCTAAAATATTGTGGAAAATGTGGGTTTCCTTAAAAATTAACAAAAATACCATGTAACTCAAGATTCTTGAATATCTAGCAACTGGGAAAGTTTTGTTTTAAACCATCTTAGCATATGAAAAGAATATTTTTTCCCCAAAAGACTTGAACTCACTATGTTTGGAATAAAATAACATTATTAATCTGTTTGCCCTGCTTATAGGTGAGACACATACATATATGAATATATACCTATATACCTATATACCTGTATACCTATATATCTATATATCTATGTATAGATATATCTATATATCTATGTATAGATATATCTATATATCTATATATCTATATATCTATATATCTATATATCTATATATAGATATATAGATATATAGATATATAGATATATAGATATATAGATATATCTTCAGTTTATAGATGCCATTGGCAAAAAAATATAACATTTGTGACATGAAACAAGAGAGGTGTTTCTCTATTATTTGCATTGCTCATACCTTCAAAATAAAAATGTCTTAGCTATTAGTGAGTTAATTTAAATTTAAGTCACAATGTTATGAATTTGCATCAAAATACTCAGAAGTATTGTTTTACTTACTCATAAGTGTTGACAGTCTGTAGGCAGGGAACAGAGAGGGACAGGAAAAAGGAAGAAGAATACATAGAACTTTTTATTGAAGTATTTTCAGTGGCTTTATAGTGAAAACTCAATTATATTCTTCTTGGTCCAGCCATAATCTGTGACCCCATAGCAACACAGCCATCCTCACTCATCCTTCATGGTTCTGTTGAACTCAATTTTTCACTCCCTCACTGTCCCATGAAGCCTAAAAAAGAAGGGACACTAGAATATGTGTTTTAAAGAATTGGTTCGCTTTTCTGTATTAGACTATATAATTATCATTTATTGTAATATTATTTCATGATTATGCCTTGAAGAGAGAAAAATGTAGGAACCAAAACTGCATGCATATTAATACAAACTTTTTTTTTTTTCCCTAGTATTTTAGAGAGGTAATGGGAATATACAATAGCTTCCTCAGTCTCTTTGTACCCCATGAGTCTCATTCCATTTTAGTGCAGGCTGAGATATCTGGATACTGGGTGCTTGTAAAAGGCTGAAAATGAGTGCACAGTAAATGGGAGTTCTGGTCTCAGATTCCTCTCTTTAAAAACGATGTTGTTCTTTCTGGATGATGCTGAGGAGCATTGAGACATAAATTAGAGGAATTTTGTATCTTTGCCCTAGTTGAAGGAAATAGTAACAAGACAACCTGAACCAAACATGGACTTAAGTGGCCTCAGCCCCCAGTGGAGATCCACATCAAGGTCATCTGTCAAATAAGCAACAGTGAAGTACGTGTGCAGACTATTTCTTGTGACACATGCCCTTTTCTGGCACTGAAAGTAAGTAGTCTTCATCAGACTGGGACAATTTGTTTTAAATTGCAGCTAAAATAGACACATTGAATATAAAGTGATAGGTCAAAAATGGAAAGAAAAGGTCTTACAAACAGGATTTGTAGGTTTAGTGCACTGAAGGGCGAATATAGAATATTTCTCAACCAGCATGTGGAATCACTTAGTCAAAACTCAGTTGTTTGCTTGAAATTGTAAAGACTGTTCCTCAGCTTTCTGAAATACATTCAGGTAGAGAAAACTTGCTTAGAGAACACAGTGGCCAGAAAATTTGTAATATCTACACGTCTTCTTTCATCAACTTTTTGATGCAAACTCCAGGGCAAATAAAGGATCCCACCATTACAGGTCCAAACCAGAGAGTAAAGGTAACAAGCTCTCTGTCCAGAAGCAAAGGCTTTTGCACAAAAGAACTGACCCAATCCCACATCTGAGAAGTGTAGACCAGTAATTTAGGGGACATTTGCTTTTATATGACAATCTCAAGAATCTTCTGTTGGGACACACTTCTGTTACACACTGCTATCAGGCACATAACTTTCTTAGTCATGTATGAGATGAGAAAAAAAAATCAAGTTTTGTGGTGTGGGGTTTTTTTTCTTATTATTTTTATTTGTAAAATTAGAATGATACAAGCATTAATATTGACATTTCATAGCTGCTCCTAAATATCACATTATGAGAAACAGATCTCCAGGACTCTAACCAAGAAAGACTGTTTTTACTTCCTCTAGGAAAAGGTCTGGCTAATGCAGTATTTTATTATGTCTGTAGAGACATTATTTTTATAATACTCTCTTTTAAGGATCTTCCTCACAAAGAATTCAGAATTTCAATTTATTTAAACATTGCTAAAGTAATCCTTGACTTTTTAGGTCACTGGATTCAGACTGTGTGGTATAATTTTTTTTAGTAGCTCTCCAAAACAAATACCCTTGGTCAGTGAGAGCTATTCAACACTGAGGGGAAAAATCTTATTACTAAAAATAGGTGCCTGCTGCCAGTTTAACCCTAAGATATCAAAGACCTACACACTGCAACAACAACAACAAAAAAAAAAGGTGAAATGGCATTGGAAACTTACAGGTATATGTATATCAGATATACCTTTTTTAGGTACCTGGATTACTTCCTACATACCAAAGATCTCATCCCACTGAAGGTCCATGAAGGAGATGATTATTCACTATATATGTGTAACTGATTATGGGTAGGAGACTCAGGACAGATGCCTTTCCATGGTCTGCCCAGGAAAGATGCTTCCAGAAGGCTCAGTGTTCACCATGGTGAAATTGCTCCTCCACTACAATAAAGACACAGTAGGAGCAATAGCTCATGGCCTTCAGCACTCCTTAACAGCCATGGCTACTGCAGATGGTTTGAACCAGCCCAAATGACCTTGCCCTAGCTAGCCTCAGAAATCCAAGTAAAGCCCTGCAGTCCTGTATGGACAGGGGCCTTCAGTAACATGCTGGCTGCAAACAGCTGGGGATAGTAACATCTTAAACTAACACAGCTGTCTGCAAATTGAACATCTGTCCACAGGCTAAGTATTCAGCTGTAAAATAGAACAAACTAGATTCACTTTGGATGACTTAAAGATATGATTCTTACTAGTAGATATCCTCTTAAATATTACAAATCCCTAAGTATTTCTTGCATTACAAATATGGCAATGATCATTTTCCTACTTTGTGTCACGATTCTCTGTCAGCTTGCAGAGAAAAAAAGGAGCTGCAGAAGATGTACAAAGCCACTTGTACAGGATGTTACTTGCTGGGGATTAACACCTTTACTTTCAGAGCAATAGTGGTAATGACACATGCACACATATATGAATATATGCATGCATCTCCAGACAAGCCCCCTTGAAATGGAGCAGGCTGTGTTGGGATACAAATATGCAATAAGCAGTAAGTAAATTGAATGGATTGCTTGCTAAGACATGTTATTGAGACTGTCCTAATCACAGGATCACAGAACCAATTGGGTTGAGAAAGACCTCCAAGATCATTGAGTCCAGCCAATGGCTGATCATGACCATGTCAACTAGACCACAGCATTAAGTGCCACATTCCTTAAATGTCTCAGGACATTTACAGACAGTGACTACAGTCAGGACAGTGACTCCACCACTTCTCTCCAATCTCTAACCACCCTTCCCATGATGAAATTCTTCCTAATGTCCAAACGAAACCTCCCCTGATTTGACCTTATCATTACCCATTACAGAGGGAGAATCACTTCTGTAGCTCTGCTGGCCACTCTGTCCCTGATCCAGGCCAGGATGCCATTGACCTCCTTGGCCACCTGGGCACACACTGGCTTATGTTCAGACGCTGTCAACCAGCATCCCTGAGTCCTTTTCCATGGGACAGCTTTCCAGCCACTCTGCCCCCAGCCTGTAGCACTGCCTGGGGCTTTTGTGACCAAAGTGCAGGGCCTGGCATTGGCCTTGTTGAACCTCATGCCATTGGTCTTGGCCCATCAATCCAGACTGTCCAGATCCCTCTGCAGAGGCTTCCTGCCCTCCAGCAGATCAACACTCCCCCACAACACTGACCCAACTCCGACCTGACTTGGGCAAAACCCTATGGCAACCTTAAATTGTATCAAGAGTTTGTAACATTACAGTAGTGGAACAATTCTCAAATACACTGAGAAGAATTATCCATAAAATCAGGAGCATCTTTTGATGAATTCCACTGTGCTATGACTGTATTTATGACACACAAGTATTATGGTCTTGCCACACTGTATGGTCTGTATGACCTGTATTTGAGATTAATACCAGGAACAAGGCAGACTTCATCACAGAGTCCCAGAATAGTATTTATAAATAAAGCATTTTGGCAGATGTTCATTAGAATGGTGATGAAGAGACAAAATTATTAAATATCCCGTTATCAATCATGAATCATCAAGTATTCTTATTCATTGCTGCACATACAAGTCTCAGTGAAGAATTAAAATTGTGCAACAACAAATTCTCAATATACAATAAACACATAGAAATGCAATTATATTTACATCTGTATAATAATCATTGATTTAGTCAAATAACAGAAATAGCATTCTTTGTTGAGTATTTAAGGATGTCTTTGATCTGACAAATACATACACCAAGATGGATAGATAGATAGATAGATAGATAGATAGATAAACAGATAGGTATCTCTGCTTGAGTTAAATTCCTCCTTGTGCTAGTGCTACTGAAATTAAATTAATCAATAACATCTGTATGCCTTTGTCTCTTTCTGAGTACTTGTGAAATATTCTTAAGAAGGATTTCATAATACATAGTGTCTAATTATGACTTATTAACAGTAACAGCATTTGTCAAAAGGATTTCTGTCTTCAGAGCAATCTGTACATATCGGTCCTTACTTACATCATTGTGAAATAGCTGCTTAGAGCAGACCTGGAAAAAACTCCCTCCTTGAAGATACAGATGCATGTATTTGTGCTGCTGTGTAGAAACAGTCGCTTCACACAGCAAAGGTACATCCTTGTCTCACCACCCTGACCAGTCCCATGATGAGCCTCTTCATTTGTCTCCTGTGATGGCAGCAGGACCACAGCTAGAGAGCTTCTGTCTTTCAGACTCTTACACACCAACTGCAGGGTGGGTAAAGTATCCTTGTCTATCTTGATGAGATTATACCTCCTCTAGTTGACTGTAAGTGCACCCATGTGTGTGAAATGCAGGACAGTCTTTCTCAGGAGACTCTGTTAAGCTCTGATGAAGAGTAAGTTCCATGTATTTTGTCATGATGTTTTAGTTTTATGATCCTCACTGTCTTTGTCATGCTGACTTGAGATGGGAGCAGAACTTTCTCTCATGTCTTCATCTCCCTTTGTCCTACTACCAGCCTGGCAGGGGGTTTTGTTTTTCTGGAAAAGGTGCTCTCCAAGACTGCCCTTCAGAATAGGATTTATGGAAAATTAGCTCAATTCAGCCAAAGGAAGTTGCTGTCAGGGCTCTGCTGTCATCTTCTCCTTTCAATGCTGCCTTTCAGACTAGAGTGGTGTGCTTTCAGAACTTCACTTGCTGCAATTTACTTGCAGAAATATCGAGCTTTCTCCAAAAATATTCAGGCATGTCCTTCAGCACTACAGCTTTAGGTTTTGATTCAAATTTCTCACTGAGTATGCAAGAGGCCAAAACCACCACACAGTTTGCTTGTGCAGTTCTGGAAGAAAAAGCTCATGCTGTGCAGTTTCTCCAGTTTGAGTAGGTGCAAACCAATTGGACAAGAGGGAAAGGGCAGAAACTGATGCACAGGAAGCAACACCTGCATGTGAGGAAGAACTTCCTTACTGTGTGAGTGACTGAACACGGGAACAAGTTGCCATGAGACATTATGGAGCCTCTTTCCCTGGAGATATTCAAAATCCATCTGGACACAAAGCTGAACAACATGCTCTAAGGGATCATGCTTGAGCAGGGAGGTTGGACTAGATGACCTCCAGTGACGTCTTCCTACCTTACCTACTGTGTGATTCTGTGAAATCTGTTACCCCAGCAATACCTGTGATCCCCACTGTCAGTGCCTGGCTCAGCCTTGGCAGCAGTGGGCCCATCTCAGTGAATTTAATAACAGTCCTCATCCTAAAAAAGTCCTGTAGAAATTTCCAGGGAGGCCAGTTCCTGGTCTTTTTCTAAGGGATCTATATTTTCTCCAAAGAGAGGCAGAAAGTACTGCTAGATTTCCTACCTACCAATATCTGCTACACAGTTCCTACACCTTGAGGAGCCTCTGCAGGGAACTGCCCCAGAAAAATAAAGAGTTAGAAATACAGAAGATGAGTTCTCATATTTGTCTCAGAAATTATTTTTCTGAATTATTTTTCTCATCAGCTAGGCTTCTTGTTTTAATTGTGCAGTGTTAGTTTCTTACTTGTACCCATCACAGGAATAGATTATCAAGACCAAATCTTCTGTGGCATGACAGGATGGCAATTCACAATTTCCCATGGTAAATACTGTATGATTTATTCTTATTAGCTATGGCATGAGTGCATATTAAAATGCAAGAGCTGTGGTCCCCTTTATGCTCTAGTGTTATACAATACATGCTTCCAGTCACGTTACAGAGAAATGGTCAGGCAGCTGGATTGTTTTCCTTCCTGTTCCATCCCTACCTTGTCCTTATGGCACAACTGTCTCCAATACTGAGACCTCCTACTGCTTATTTTCCCCCCATTTTAAAAACAGAGCAGATCATCTCTTTTAGCTTGTGAGCAGACACATACACACATTAAAAAAAAAGCAAGCGGGGGAACCCTAACCAAAAAGCTCACAGAAAAACCCCATGAGTCCTTCTGTAAATGTAGGGGATAGTTTAAGGAGGAAGATAGAAGCTGGTTGAATCCAGAATTGAGTTACATGATTGTTCAGTGCTTTAGAAATTGTACTTTTAATATGATAAACTAGATGGCTGGAATGTTGCTAAATAGAGATCAAATAGTTCAGCCAATGAAGCCAAATGGTAACAGAGACCCTTCAAGTTTCTTTTAAGAGACAGACAAATACAGTGGCTCAATATTTTTGCTTTATTTTGAATTTAGCTACTGAGGAAAACAAGCAAATCAAGGATTTTTACTACCAGAAAACATAGTTTGTTCCACAACAAATGTTAACTTCTGCCTAAGTTTGTTTTTTTCTTTTGCACTTGAATATTATTGATTGACCACAAGAACAGAAGAATCTCTAAGTTCGGTCCAAATTGTCTGAAAGCTTTTCTTAGTTTCCCAAGCATGAATTCCACAGTACTTGGTAGAAATGAAAATATTTACCATCTGGGTGGTAGGAGACACCTGGAGGGAATGAAAATGATAGTGATAATAGAAGTTTGACTCAGCTGTAGGTAGAGTAAGACGTTTGCCCAGAAAATACAAAAGATCATCAATAAAAGCTGTGGTCTTGAGATTCACTCCACAGATGTGATCATACAGTGTGGAAACAGCATCAGCAATTCCAACTGGCAACATAACAGAAAAATAAACATCACCGGGAAATTAAAAACTGATCAAGGAGAAAAAAAATGTCATTTACAGGTAAAATATATTGAATGAGATTTGTCCTGTGACTGCATCTCTTATGTAGGAAGAAGGTTCATGTAGCGAGAAGAGCCTCTAGAAATTTCAGATGCAACTGAAGGAGGATTTCCTTTGGAAGCCACAAGGAAGGCTTTTAGTTGTCCTTTTAAAAGTCACCAGAGACCCCAGGAATCAAATAGGCCATGCACTGGAGATGGGGCCACAGAGCCAAACCACACACATTACAGGGACCTTGAAGCACACTGTCACCAGCAGAGCACTGGCCCAGGCCTCTGGGCTAGTGTAAATTCCACAAAAATCTGAAGACTGCAGCAGCCTAGGGTAGGGACAGGGCTGAAACAGGTTAAACTGCCTTTACTTCTCCCTCCCATGTGAGTAGGAGTCCTGTGCTCTTTGGTGGGTGACATAGGCTGTCACCTCTCACTGCCACTAAGATCCACAGAGTATCCTTTAAATTTAAAGGCAGGCATATTTTGAGAAAATGAGTGAGAATAATAAAGTCAGAAGTTGCACCAGGAGAAATACTCTGGTATCCCACGAGAATGTCATGGCACCCACCATGAATCTCCTTACATCCCCACAACAGGCCAAACCATAAGGAACTGCTCCCATTTGGCCAGGTCCCAGCAGACAGCTTCTTCCATGTGCAGGGTTCTTCCACCATCACTGGGATAGCATAGAGTCAGGGGCTTCAGAAAGAAAAAGAATAATTCACCCCCTATCTTAAAATCTCATATTTTAAGACTTCATTCATATCAAATGATGGTCATATCATATGACCATCACCATAAAACAAAGCCTAAAAGGAACAAGGAGAAGGAGAACTAGAGAGATTTTCTTATCCGAATGAAAAAATTAATAGGCACACAACCCCAAAGGGGCATAAGGGATATCATAAGCATTTCTTTGCTCTGACAAACTCCCTTAGCAGTATGACCACCAGAGAAGAGGCTGTCAGTGGCTAAAAAGAAGAAATCCCCAAAGTGGCCACAACATTCAAAGAAGTGTTCAGGCCTGAGTCAGCTGCTAACTAGGTAGCTTAAAATGGGAGAAACCATTTATAGGAAGCCCTGATTCTGCAAAAACCCCAAAATCTCATGCATTCCATCTGGCCTCACGATGGGTCAGTGAATGTTAGATAGAAGAGAGAGAAAGAAATGAGGCAAAAGCTTTAATGGTGGCCAGGAAAAAGTCTTTAACTCTTTATGAGCATCTCATTAATTTCTGTCCCCTCCATCAGTTTTCAGTTCATCCAGATACTTTAGACTGGCTTGTGGGTTGACTCACTCATTGAGGTGAATAAATTCTTTCCACCAAAAAAGCAGAAGGTGACATAATGTTTATCCTAGTGGCCTTCATAATCATTCCCCCAGCGTTCCAGGGACAAGGCAGAGAATGCATGATGCAATGCCATGATGCACAGTTTTGTGGTGTTAATCTAATTTGAAACAAACATAAGTAGGGAAAACAATTCTCCAAATCTCTTATTTCGAATTTAATGCTACTGGTGTGATCTCATCATTCCAAATTACTGGATTAGGTAAATAAACTCCCCTAAAATAAAGCTGCAGTGATGGTTTCTTGCATTCTGTTGGCTTGTGTCTACTTTATTTTATTCCTATTAAATTTGTAGAACAGACTCTTGTGTTTTCCAATAACTTCTAAATTTCTACAATTGCTGAGATAGTGTCTCAGACAAAGACCTATAGGGCTGAAATAAAAATAGTGGAGGGTTCAAGATGACATCATGTTTTATGAACACAAGACGTGACCACAAATAACCTACAATAACCTTTAAAATTAGTTTTTTCCTGACTTCATAAAACAATATTTTATTTGGCAGGCCCTTATTGGCAAGCACTTTGAACAGTTCTATTTGTTTTCTGTAACCAGGAAGACACAACCAGTGTTTTCACATAGGTTTCCTCAGTACTGTGGTTTTGCCATTTTTTGCCTCTTTATTACTGCCTGCTGCTGTTGAATATTTTTCTTAGGGATGTTTATTAAGAACAAGGATATGAATTTTAAAAAAAACCCCAAACTTTCTTTGTAACAGCACTGGTGAGCTTCTCCCACTGTAATATCACTGTATCAAAAACACAGAAATAGATCATGGTATCTAGAATGATCTGGTTGCTTTAAGTCTAAAGTTATGTAATAACATGCAGCTGGCTACATGTATATTATGAGAAACTGAAGGAAATCAGCCCATATGTCCTTTGATGCATTAACCAAGACCAAGATTTGGAAATCCACCATAGCTTGTAACACCATATGAAATGGAGGAAGGGGCTTAGCCAGTGACTGAACTAAATAAAAAAAACCCTAAGCATTCCAGTTAAAGTAAATTAGAAATGAACATCATAGAGTGACAGAAATACTCCTGGTTTCTTAGGGGATTGGACCTGGGATTAGTTGTTATTTCATTCCACCATCACCAGTGGTCCTGGTTATGAAAGCCACAACTTGAGAGATGTGTTTTCATAGTACCTCCTGCAATTGAATGGGATTGCTCTCTGTATTTAACACTGTGCAAGCTTTTGTTGTTTTGAGTTGTGCTGTTGTGGACAAAATGGACTGTTCTCCCCACCACATCTGTCAGAGTAGTTATACTGCTCCCAGTGTTTTAAATGTCTTAATTTGGGAGTTTGTGGAGTTTTGGTGGTTTGGGTTATTATATATATACGCACACATATATACACATACTTATACAGAGATTATAAAGATATAAATCTCTCAGATTTTTATTCAGTATATTTTCAACTAAGATGGAAATTTTGTCTGCAGTCCCAAATTGCACTATTCAGCAAATCCCATCTTCCCTGCTGCCCCTGTCCCCTCAACAAAAAAAAAAAAGGAAAACAAAGGGTTTATATGTTTGAGCAGGGGCCATGCAATTAAGATGAGCTTTTCAGCTTCTGTGCAGTTTGGAGCTCAGAGAAATCCCTCTTTCTTCTGTACAGTGTGAAGCTTGAGTGAAAAAGGTAGGTTCCAATAATTAAACTTGCTCTATTGACCTAACCAAAATTAACTGGCCATGCAACAATGTAGCTGTCCATGTAAAAACAGGAAGTCAGATTTCCCCAAGTAACCCTTATTCACCATGAGAAAAACAGCTGGTGCTCTCCCTTTACATGCAAGTGTGTGGGGCATGGATAAAAGATGTATACTTCTGATATCCTCTCTTTTAAAAGGTTGTGTTTTTTTTTCCAGTGGAAGTTTTCCAGCACTCAGTTCCTGAGAGGTAGGCCCCAAGATAGTCTGGTCAAAATAGTTAGAATCATATCTTTGTAAGAAGAAGTCTGTGAAATCGAACAAAGAAGCCACATTAGTATAACATGAATAATCCTCCCTGACCTCCAAAGAGAAAAATAATAAAGGATTTATTACGCTTTTTTTTCCTCCCTAAGAAAGAGTAATAAGAAAAATCCTCCTTACAACAACAATAACCACTGTTTCAGAATCAGAGCCTTTGTGTCACTGTTTTTCAGTAGTTACGCTACATTTCTCCCAGTACACTGCTGGGATTTTTTATTTTTTATTTTGCTACGCATGCTCGCACATCTGCTCCACATGTGTGATCAGTGACTGGATTTTCTGAGCTGAACGTCCTGTTAAATGGACAGAGTGGGCAGATCATTCCTTAGAGAGCAGAGAATCTGCCTCTGGTGGATTGCTGCCAAATGCAATGGTGTAATAAAGAAAAGAAAGCTGCTCGTTCGGATTGCTCTGAAATGAACTGTGTCCTCTCCTAAAATTCCATCTGGTTAAGATCCCTGGAGGCGCAGTCCAACACACCTAGGTCTGGCAGTCTGTACATTTGATGGCTGTAAATGTCTCTGCGTAGGTTGACTGGGGGAAGGCAGGATCATTATGAACTAGGAGAGGTGAAGCCATTGTACTCTCATTCCCTTTCACCTTCCCAGACAAAATTACAGACGAGGGTTGTGGACGTGAATGTACTTTCTGTTGCTGACACTGATGGATAATCTTTAAAATAGGTGTTGTAGGCTCTGACTTTCTCTGTATTGTCTAAAAGCTTTGTTTTCAGCTGGTGGAAACCAGCAGCAGTCTGGATTGATTGTCTCTCTTCAGGTTTGGCCCTTACTGGATTAATCAAGGGCTTCATAGTAAACTGTATGAAGGAGATTGCAAAGAGCATTTTGGTATGTGTGCAAGGAAATCCAGCCTCCAAAAACATGAGGGACAGATAACAGATGTACAAAGTAAGAGAAGAAATTAACAGATGCTTCCTAGTTTGGGCCATAATTGCCAATGAAACCCAACTCATATGGTTCATAGGTCACACTAGAGTCTGCTGCAGATTGACTTGGTTCTTTGCTGATGCTGGCAAAATTAAGATTCCAACTGCAAAGCGATGGAGTATCCCTGAATACAAGTTGATTTTCTGAAGTAATACCAGTGCTACTAAAAGTATTCTTCTGTGAGTTTAGTAGTTCTGCAGCAGGCAATTGTATGACATTGGTTTAATCCATCTCTGTAATAGATGTCCTGTAGAACATGACAGTCCTATTCTCAACAAACCAAATATTTCATTATCATTTTCTTCTTGGTCTGCATGTATCCTTGTGAAATAAACAGGTCCTGGGAACAGTCCTGGGCATTGAATTATGATCATTTATGATGTTAAAGTGTTAGGCATCCCTAGCAGCCTCAAGGCTGCTGTTAACTACCCTTCAAACCACTCCCAGGCACAAATCAGAAGCAGGGGATTTCCAAAACCATTCCCAAAAGACAATTTGTAAGCAGACACATGGTTTTGAAGGATAAGAGTGTTTACTAGAGCAGAGCTGGCTGCCCTGTACTCGTTGGCCTTGGCTCCTGGGAACACACTGGGAATGTGTCAGCTGCCTATGCATAGGCCTGGACAACTCTCACCAGTGAGACACTATCTTAAGGACAGGCAGAATCTATCATTTTTTGAGACAGGGTTGTGGGTTTGGGGGCTTTTTTGTGTCAGAGACAATTTTCTTTGTAAAAAAGCACAAATCATAAAGCTCTGAATTTATTTTCACGGCTCCCCTCTGCAGTTACCCCCAGACAGAGTTTTGTTTCTGTGATTGTGCTGGAAGTTATTGGGCAACTGAGTCCCTTCAGTAGTGTCACTGATGGGGTGGATCTCACAGCCTCCAGCTAATGTAATCACACTGCCCCACTGAATACACCCTAAAAATCTTTTGGTTTGTTTTTCCTTTATCAGAGGTGTTTTAAAATAACTAGCTGCTGGTTAAATTGTGAGTTCCCATTGTTCTTGTTTATCCATCTGCTTGTAATTGTGTTGGTCTTCGTTCAAGATGATTTTTAACTAATTTGAAATCATTAATTTGATTATTGTGTACCACCCAGAAAGAAATGGACAAAATCCAGGATTCTGCCTCTGCAAGACTTTTCAAGAACTTGGATTCCTCTCAAATACAAATGAATTATTATTTTTCAGATTTCTCTTGAGTCAGATATTATAAAAAAATGCATTAGGAACAGCTACAGAGGGGGCGTACCTTAAAGAAGTTTCTCCTTTGGCTTAAGCTGTTATTTTAACAACTAAAAAACTGAGAAAAACATCACTTTCACTAATAGATGTGCTGGCTCATCAGGTTTTAGACCAGGTATTTCAGGGGAAAATCTCATATTTAACTGGTACTTTCTGGACTTCCTTGCAAGAACCTGAAACCTGGCAGGAATTCCTGAACCAACCACCTTCCATGGAAGGCTTTGTCTGAGCCCAACACTTTCAGGCTCCTTGCCCCAGACACTGGGGACAAAAAGCAGAACCAAGGGCCAGGACTTGAAGGGCTTCCACCCAGCTGGGAGTAAGCTCTGATGCACAAACCTGTGAAGCCAGTGACTTTTCCACCTTGATTTTCTGCTGCTCAGATTTTGACAAATGCAAGGCCTTTGGTGTTCACTATTCTAGAGTCGATGAGCCAGCTTTCTTCTACTTTTCTGTGACAGATCATTCCATTAGACTATTTCTGATATAAATTAGTGAATAGATATAAGGTAGAAAAGAAAAGAGAGAGAGGAGCTTCTATTAACTAATCACTGGAATTAGTGCTATGTGAAAAAGTTGAACTCCTAAAACCAGATGAGGGTTGTCCAGTTTGGCAGTGGGAGATAGATGGGGAGGGGGCTTAAATGTTTTCAACCAGACCTCAGATTAGATTTAAAATATGGCAGGAATCATGTAAGGAAATCATACTTGCAAAATAAAACTATTTAAGTAGCATAAAGAACTTTCCAATTGTTTCAAATGCAGATCCTATCTTAAGCAATTATTATGTACAAAAAGAGGATTTAGCAAATACCTAGTTGAAATAGGAAAAGACCATTAAGACAAATGCTGAAAAAAGATATTCACCCATTATCTAAATAATGACATCATAATAATGACCAAGGAGGTGAACAAACTAGATTACAGACCCACCACTTGAAATTACCCCTTCTGAAGTTTCTGTAAGTTTATGCAGAGGTTTTCAGGGTTTTTTTTTTTTGTTTTGTTTTCTTCCTGCCTTTCTGTGTCCCCGTTTGTGCTCAGCTTTCCTCTCTGTTCCCCTAAGCTAAAATCTCCCAGGAGTGCATTTTCCTTGTAGTGGCCACAGCATCACATGGCAGCAATGTGGCTCCTGCCATAGGAGGCTGGGGTCACACCACCTGTGCTACCAGGGGTCTGCAGTTCCTCCTGCTGGCCAAACCTGTGGAGAAAGACAGGGGCAAAGAATCATCTGGAAGTGTACATGAGAAATGAGTTATTTTAAACAGAAAGGATTCCTTCTTTAAAACTGTATCAGCTGAGCAAGGCATTTTGTCCTAAGTGACTTTTCCTCATTTGTAAATCAGTAGAAATGAAAACCAATGTTTGTCTGCACAAGAACATTGAATCTGAGGCTAATCATCTCATGCACCTTGTGAATTGCTCTGCTACCCTTTAAAGACCTGGAAAGTGTTCCCAATGGCTCAGGTGCAGTTTTGGATTGAGTCCCCCATATAGGGACAGTAGAGAGCCCCTAGTTGAGCAATAATAATGAAGCTTCATTAAGTCAAACTGTCCTATACTTTGCAGTTCTGCTAAAACATATTTAATATTTATTTCAACCATTTAATATTAATTGAAATCTTTGTAATTTTATAGGGGTACATAAATGAACGGAAAGGAATATAGAGGAAGACATAGTGCTGTGTATGATAAATGGGCTATTTTAGCACATATAGGGGTACAGAAGCAGAGCCCTTCAGAGCCATGCAGCTGTCTGCTACTGTACCTGACATATGGCTTTCTAGATCTCATAACACTTAAAAAAAGACTCCACAACACAGTACTGTGCCATAACACACCACACACCTCTTCATTTTCCAAACACTATGACAGCATTAGGGACAAGTGAGAGAAAAAAAAAAAAAAACCTACTACTGGAGAAAAATGTTTGCCATCAGTGCTCAGGATTGTTTTTAAATGCCTCAGCAAGTTGTTCTTAGGTGAAAGATAACAGTCTGCCAAGTCTTGAGAGTAAACATTTTGTGTTGGTCCACCCACAATGCATTCAAATAAGAAACTGGAGCTTATTCAGTGTAACTCAGGCTTAACCATCTCATTTTCAACACAGTTCACTCTTCATGGCCTTTTAAATCCATCTCTTCATGTTTGTTCTCAGCCTCCTGAAGCTTCCTGCCTGCTCTTTCATGTTTGACTTCTGGCTTAATCAGACTTAGGTTATCATTACACTTGTGAACATGTCTGATGAAGGTGCCTCTTTTATTACTTACCTGCAGTCTGGTTTTAAACATTAACATCTTAAATATTGACAGGTTCTCTTGTTCCCCAAACTGCAGATTGTTTACACATGTTTCTCCAAGGCCCATGGACATTAAAATGCAAACAACTATATATATATATGTACATATATTTGTATCCAGACGCTTTTTATATATAGATTATAGGTTTTATTTATAAATAAAGTGCATATGATATATATATATAATATAGGCAACCCTTGAGCATATATTTTTTTCATGAATATTTAGCTCTAAAACTGCATATTTCTGAATTACAACAGCACCTGTTGATCTCTCTGTAAAATTATTTAACATCAGAACAGACTTCTGTTGACAACAGACCAGCACAGAGTTTCAGAGCACCATGTTCTTGAGGGCCCTTCCCGTGTGCAGTTGGTAAGTTAGTGGCTGTAGCAGGAGGAAGAAGAAAAAGTAAAAAATGAGAAGAAAAGCTTTGTCTCTGATATTATAGAACAGGAGAGGAAAAAAATAAAGTGTGCAGGTAGTATTATTCTAGGAAACAGGAGAGAGATATACAGAGATTTCTGGTCTCCTGTGGAAACCGGGGTCAATGCCATTTTTCAGCTCAAAGACCAGGAAAAAGTAATCCAAAGAAGGAAAGAGGCCTTCCACTGGAAAAGCACACATGAAACTCATGATAATATGGGGCTGGAGATGTGGGATTTGAGGCTGACAATAGCTGCCTATGAAGGAAAGAGAAGCTTTGCAGCTAGTGTAGCAGAAGGGAGTTTGGCCAGCAGGACATGCAGCTGAGGCTGAGATACAGTCTGGAAAGGAGTCTTACCAGGAGCTGCCAGAAGGCCTTGACCATTCTGAGAAGTATGTTCACTGGTAAGTGCTGGCAGTGGGCTCCCAGTTCTCTCTCCCTGAAGCTACTTTGGTTTCTACCCCTGAACTGTGCACAGATTACTAAAGCATAGAAACCTCTACAGTGTGGCAAGACAACCAAAACAACACATGAGCCTTTATCTCAAGAATTTCACTGTCTTTGGAGAAGGACACTTGCTTGGAGATTACCACAGGTTGTACATGTGACTTAAATCCTGTTCCACTTCAGAAGATAGGAGTGCAATGTTTTTTTCTGGTGACTACTGAGCTATATAGCTTCTTAATCTCCATTTCTCAGGAGAAATCTGATAAAGTACCTTTGACAATTTGCCAAAACTTCTGCTCTTTTTTTCTTTTTGGACCTGAGAAACTGGCCAACATTCAAGGAGTTTGGACTGCTCCGAAGAAGAGAAACTTGTTCTGAACTCTCAAACTATTTTGTATATTTATAAGGAATGGATTAAACCTCTTCTCCTGAGGAGAAAACCCACAGTTATTCACTGTATCAATGTCCTTCTAAGTTACGCCCCCCCCAAAAGAACTCCTGAGATTTTTCAGGGTTGTCCAACAAGAAGTTGGTATCTGCTCCTTTTCTTTCTATACCATGAAAAGGAGTATACTGCAGAAGAATCACAAGTAACAGAAGCCAGGCTAATAGAAGAATCAAATTAACACAGTCATGCCAGGTCTGTGTTGCAGGTGATAAAGTAAGATTTGCAGAAGGTAGTGCTTATAAGTGCAAGCCCAGGATATGTAGGAAGCTGATTTTTTGGGGGGGATAATGTTTACAATCTCCAGAAGCAACACCTTGTAAAGTATGACTGGACCACTAGGTGACTGTGGGGGATATTTAAGCATGTATTTTTCCTGCTTCCATTTATTTTTCTCATTTATACAACCATTACATTAAATAACACCTTTTTTGGCCTTTCACACAGACAGCTGAGATTCCTCAGTTGCTTTCAATATATCCTTGTATTAGCATGGAGACTGGTGGCACTCCATGAACAATTTGTTCACTTGATTCCAGGTGGTCAAAACTTCCAGCCTTGGGGGGGCTTCACTGGACTGTCTGTGACTGAAGGTACAAGGAAGAGTTGCAACTTCAACAGCTGTTTTCTCTTTCTATGAGTAGCATACAGAAAGAGATAGTTAAACCATATGCTGTCTACAGTTCTACAGTTCTATCTGGAGTAAGCCCCTGATCTTCAATGTGGAGACTACGGATTTTAGCTGGAGTACCTGCAACCCAAAATTAGTCATGTTAGTTTCTTATGCAACACCTAGCTAAATCCTTTAAAACAGCTGGATTGTCACAGTCTTCCATAGAAATAGACAGTGATGTATTATGGAGAGGGGTCACATTGTAAGGAAAGGTGGGGGCAAAGATAGCAGCAACTCTTGATGGTGTGCTGCTGTCAAGAAGTGCAATTGCACTATCTCGCTGCAAAGGCTGTGGGTAAATCAAGACTCAGAAATCATGTCTCGGCAAAATGGGAACAGCCCTCCCTGGCTATTACACATTACTTGCTGTCACCTCTTATGAACACTTATAAAGCACTTGGGGATCCTTCCATGCAAAATGTTACATATAAGCCGCTGAAAATTATTTTTTATTGTGTACTCGTTTAAGCTAATGCTAACAGTAACTAGTGGAAAACTTTGATCTCTGTCTCAAATAGGGCTCTCAGGTGCTTCCAGAGATGCTGTTTCCTCTGTTCCTGCCTTTCTGGTACAGCCCCTTTCTCCTGCATGGCTGCCTCCAGCACACCTTTCCATCATCTCTCTCACCACCACTCTGGCAAAGCTGAGGGCCACAAATGATTTTTCTCAATTGGAAAGAGGTGATTGGATAAAATATGTGAAATGTGAAAAAAGTCTGTCTGAAAAGTGTGTCATGCTCACAGATAGAGAAAGGGGATCTGTCATTTATTAGCACTTGTATCTAGCCTAATGAGAAAGATCCAGAATACAGCAAGCTGATACAGCCAGAATATTGTCTAAGTACATTGCACTGATAACAGTCAGCACTTAAGTTGGGTAAAGTATGTAAAAAATCTGGTAGGTATAGGATATTCAAACATCTTACATGTAAGTGGTCTTTAGACAACTTTGACATTGAGCAAAGGAGAACAATCAACTTGGAGCTATGAATCTTCTCTGAGCTGGGGTGAGGCACTTACTAACTACACCTCTAGCACTAGTGCAACAAACAGTGCAAAAGCAAAAGAGATTGATGACAACTGGGAATAACACTGACTGGCCCTGGCTTAAACACTGGACCTATAAATTAGCACGTGTGCAGGTGCAGCTCTGAACGTGCCTTTGTGCATGTGCGCGTACTTTCAGTGTCTGCCAGACAGAGATCACAGGGAGCTATTGCAGCTCCCTCAAGCCCTGCTTGGCTCTGGCAGTTGTCGAGGAGTTGGTAATTGTTTCCCCAAACTACATACCAGCTGCAGCTCTCTTGGCTCTAGATTGTCATTCACAAAAGTGCTCTGGACCCACTTGGGAAGAGCCCACACCTCCTGCACACACTATCCCAAAGAAAGAGAGCAAGTGAGAACCAGAGAATAAGTACTTTGGTATGGAACAGATATTTATCTTCAGCCTTTGCAGATTCTATCCCTAGTAATTAATATGTGATTGCACGACCTTATTTTTAAGATCATAAATTATCACAAATGTAATTAAAAAACAAAAACAAAAACTAACAAAACAAAACAAAACCCAACCAAACAAAAAACCACACAACGCCTGAACAATATACTTTCTTTTTGTAAGCTTTAAGTTTTAATACAGTTTAAGTTGGATGGAGGTCCCCGTGAGCCTGGGACTGACTAACTGCATCAGAGGGCAGAGATTTCAGGCTGTCTTTCCTCAGCTGGAAGTCCGCGACCAGAACTTCGGTACCTGCCAGGAGGCCGCCCTTTCTCCCGCACACCCACATCCACCTCACAGTACCATAAAGCACTTTGCATTAGCTAAAGCCATCGGCCAACCTTTACCCCATCCAGCACCTCAGTCACGGCTCACAGGTCAGGCTGCTCAGGGCTGCAGCAGCTGCAGGGCCGTGTGTGACCGCGGGCAGCCCGCGGGAGCCGCCGCCCGCTCCCCATTCCTGGTGCTCGACTCCCCCTGCAGGGCGAGCCCCGCGCTCCCCGCCTGCTCCGGGCGCGCTTGGCTCCCTCGGCCCGCAGGTACCGCCGCCCTCCGCCGCGCTGGGCACGGCTATCCCGCTGAAAAGGCTCTGAAGGGATAACACTATGTTTATCGCAGGAGCGATCTTACCCGCGTCACCGCTCACTTGCTGTCCTCTTGCTCAGTATTTTAGGGTTTCAGCCCATTTCTTTATGGTTATCAGGTGCTTCCAGGGATGCTGTTTCCTCCGTTCCTCTCTTACTGGTACAGCCCCCTTCTCCTACACGGCTGCTTCCAGAATACCTCTCCCCATCATCTCCATCACCACCACTCTGGCAAAAGCTGAGGGGCACAAATGATTTTTTTGTCCCTCCAAGAAGTCTGATATTTGAATATCTTCAACGTATATCAAAGCCAGAAAATTGCATTTTCTCCTTTTTATTTTTTTAGGGTTTTTTTATTATTTTTTATTATTTTCTTGATATGAGTAGTGAGAGAAAAGGGAAATGTTGAAACATCTATCTGAGTATTTTCAATCAAAGTAAAAGTTTGGCATCCAAGTGCAGCTTGTTTCAAATGCTTTGCTATGTTTGGGGGGTTTTTTGTGTGTGTGTGTGGTTTTTTGTTGTCGTTGTTTGGTTTTGGTTTTGGTTTTTTGTTTTTGTTTTTGGGGGGGGTTGTTGTTGTTGTTGTTGTTGTTGTTGTTGTTTTGTATTAAACTGCATTTCCCTGTAACAGTGTATTGCCCCATGGGAGGAATGCCACATTTTATCTATGGAGTAATCTTCCTGGTTGAACATCTTTCACAAAGACTCCAGAGTTGTCCAACTTCCTCTCTGCACCTGCAGCTTGCTTCAGTGCCTCGGAAGAAGAAGAAGAAGATGGTTGTCCCTCAGGCACCTGGCAGAGGACAGCTGCAAAATGGGGACAAGAGCCTGATCTGCTCTCCTCTGAAGCCAGCATAGAAATACAGAAATGCTAGGCCATGGCTTTGGTGAATTGATTGAAACCTACATGTTTTAAATGAGCCAAAATCCCTGACTTATTCTGATTTGATTCCAGAGATCACTTCAACTTAGTAGACAACATGCTTTCTTCCTAAAAATTCCTTCAGGTGGAATATTCCCAAGTGTTTTCTCCTCCTCATCCTACCAAATGTCAGCCTCAGCCCTAGACAGAGAGCAGTCAGCAGTGAGGAGGGACATGGGGATGTTTTCCACTGATGGTCACCTGGGGGAGCATGGTCCTGAGCTCAGCCACCATCCCCACCAGGCCACTTAGGCTGGGAAAGGGCTGAGCTGGCATCTGGATTGGGCTGAGGGTGCAAGGTGCCTGCAGCAAAGTCTGTGCAGGGATCACTAAGAAGTCTCTGCCAGGAAATCAATGCCAAAGAGCTGCCTGTCCCCAGCCCTCTCCTGAGGTCCCCCAGACAGCCCCAGCTCTCTTTGCAGTGGCACAGCCTGGGCTGGCAGGGTTACACACACATGGGCCAGCCCTGCTCTCCTAGCGCTGCACACACAAGCTGGAAGTCCAGTCCTCTATTAAATGCTTTCAAAAACCCCACTTCTTAATGGCAGAGGGTCAATGGGTCTGTCCAAGAAGGATTTCAGCTCAATTCACATTGCTGATAAACATTAACAGGAATGAGCATTTGTAAATCTACTGCACAATATCGAAGGAGTCAAATGAGAAACACGGCTCAGTAAATTTAATACACTGATAAATTCTGTGGTCCAAGGTCCTTGCCTATATTTCAGGTACATGAATAATACCATCTATTATCTCTAGAGCCACTGAAAAATGAATGCAGGCAAAACAAGACTTCCATGGTTCAACTGGTTAATCAAGGGTTCCCTAATACACAGAGTTGTTTTCGGCACTTGAGTATCATCTCAGCAGCAATAAATTTTACAAGACAACTCCTTCAAGCATTTATGGTTTTCAATTTACAAAAGACTTCATAAATATGAATACATTCACTGTAAGAAATGCTGCAGTGAAGTAGCCATTATTCATAGTGCACAGAGGGAGAGGCTGAAGCATAGTGAAGTTTACCAACCTGCCAACTCTTATTTTCCCTGAGCAGGACTAGTGCCCAGGAAGCCAGATTCCTTGGTCTTGAAACATGGGACCATGTGCACCATACTCACTCTCCTCTTTTATGGGGAGAAAAGAGGGCAACAATTTGGGGCCTAAGGGGTCTCTGTGATCTGGCATTGATCTCAGCATTCTGGGGCTTCATGTTTCCTCAAGCAGTGCCTGGGTTCTTGGCCTTCTCCAGCCTCCTCACAGCATCTGTGTTCAGCCTCATTCCTCAGGTGGTTAATTTGGGCTGTGGAGTTCCTTGGAGAACAGTCACAGTTTTTAAACTGGCTGGCAAATTAATGCCTCAATGAAGATCAGGAACCCAAAGTAATCCATTCAGTGCATTGCAATATGTTAGTTTCTTCAGAGATACTTTTGTTATACAAGTGTCTGAGTTCAAATTTTGTTTCTACTAATGAACACAGCAGTGACAGTGAGAGCCATGGCCCAGAGAAGTTGCAAGAGTTATTCTTGTTTCAATTATATACATAAAATATACCTGTTTGGATCTGGTCTAGTATATAGTGGAATCAGTAACCATGCCAGAATCAGTAACCAGCAGTCACTCTTGAAAATGTCATTGGTATAAAAAATAATATATTTTTGATGTTTTAAATAGTAGATCACCTTCTCAGTATTTCTGACTTTTGCTTCTTTTAATTCATTTAATCATGATTTTTATTATTACTGCTATTGTTATTGTTATTAGTTCACTTAATTATATCATACTTATTCTTTCTTCCCCAAGAATCCTGTTATAGATACTTCAGGACTGACCTTTGGCACAATAGAAACTGACCATTTCTTCTTTCACCCAATGAAATTTTTATGCACTCTTGCACATTTCTCTTCAAATGTAAGTAGAAGGGCTATGCACTATGTCATAATTTTGTATATCCAAAAGTTAAACATGTCTTTGAAATTAGATGAACATAATCAAGGCACAATCAATTGAAATAAGACACTTTTCCTCACCTGCTTTTTATAAGATGAGATGTTTTGGGCAGGATGAATCACTTCAGATGATTCTCTGTAAAAATATGATCAGCATTTAATGAAACCACTGCTAAAAATGTTACATGTAATGATGAGACTCACAGTTATTTTAAAGTAGTTTATACAGTCATCTGTACATAACTTCTACCTGACAGCAAGTATGCACGAAACCCCAGACCTGAGTGGAGATGGATGCCTGCATGCAGAGAAACCAGCAAAGATCTCACATAGGAGGGCACCTCTGTTTACTTCTGTGCTCTCAGCTCTTGCCGTGTAAGAGGCACCACTAAAAGCACAGGATCATCTGCATTACTGTAATGCTTGTACAATGTGAGTGTATAATAAAAGTCACAACCTAACCTACAGGCAACCCAAAAATATCTCCAGTAGTATTTACAGTTTTACAGTTTTCCTTAACTCTAAAGTACTGAATTCTGCAACCGGGAAAAACACACTTTGACTGCACAGACACAAAACAGAGTTCTAACTGCAGAGGGCATGAAAGAGCTACTGAAGAGTAGAGTGTTTTACTTCCAAGGCATTATTACCTGCAACATAATTTTCTACAAGTTTAATTTTTTTTTTCCACACTGAATATCTACAATATGTCATTTTTGTCCCAAAAGATCCTCTGAGGATCCATCTGATTGTTTTCTTGTGGAAAAATACAAACCTAACAAAGAACTTAATAAACTATTAGATTAATTCTAAAGGATATTTCTTTATGATAATCATGGACTAGAAATCATTCTGTTATCCTCACTGAATCTAGTGATGTCTCATCTTACTGAGATTTTCTTTCCTATTCTACTTCACATTCAAAACAGGTGTTTATTTTTACATTTGCATACAAGATTGGTAGTGTAGGGTGAGTTTACATTCACCTGTTTTCTACTTACTGCCATTTTACCCAGCCACTCATTAATGCTCACTTGAGTCATGGACTACATCTGTCCCAGTGCAGTATAGCTAATATTTTCTAGGTTTTTGTTTCTGATGCTTCTAAGGTTTTTATCAAATCTGGCTTAAGACTCATAAAAAAAAAAAAAAAAAAAAAAAAAAAAAAAAAAAAAAAAGAAAAAGAAAAAAAAAGACCTGAGATTTTCACTAAAGTACAAAATAGCATTCAAAAAAAGCCACTTGAATATTCATAATTTAAACACAGAATTGTTCAAATACCCATTTTGTCTGTAATTTAGCGTTTTCCGGAAAGCTGGAACAAATCTTACTAAGTGTGTGTTTTGAGAGGAATGAAAAAGGTCTTCAAAAACCACAACCAAAAACAGCCTAAGGCAGATACATGTTGGCAGGAGCCATCCCAGACAGTAAGAAATGCTTTGCCATTCTCCACCCACACAACCTGATTAGCATGAATCCCCATTTTTCCAATAGCCCACATGCTAAGGGTGTTTTCCAGCCTTCTCTTGAAGGTAGTTGCATCTTTGTTTTTCACTTTGCAGCTGACATCATGCCCAAGTTTTTTCATCCCATCTCAACAAAGGTTATCACTGCTGGGAATCAGAGAAGATGGAGAGAAAAAATATTGGCCCTTCCTCTGCCATCAGCAGTATTTGTTGATAGTTAACTTGGAGATTTTGGATAAAATATCGATGGACACCAGCAGAGGGTGCATTGCTGCCACTGGAACGACCATTTTTATACTGTAAGTAACCATAAGTAACCATAGTGCAGCAAAGTTTTGGACAAATCCTGCACATTCCGAGGCTGTGGAGCTGCCTAGACAAGGGTGCAGAGTCAGAAGCAGGATTAAAGACCAAAGTTGGCGAAGCCAGTTGCTTTAAGGATTAAGAAAAGAAAGAAACAATCAGAGAGAAGTAATGTGCATTTTTCTGCTGTGCACTCAAGGCATTTTGCAGCTTCTCTTGAAATATCTATCCATAAAAGTGCTTCTTTGATCTGCTGCAAGCAGCCACTCCCAGAAGGGGTGAGAGACACCTCGTTTCCTTCCTTCCTTTTCTTATCCTGACCTACCAGTCTGGAATGCAGTTCACCTCTGAGCATTTTCAGATTTATCATTTTTAGAGAGGTTTGCATGTCACAACACACAACCAGGCTTACTTTACTGCTCACAAAGACTGCACATGACAGCCAAAGAGAGGAGCCACATCCAGTGTCTGACCCTCCCACACTTCACCCATGTATATATATGTATATATGTATGTATATATGCCTTTGTCTGCCAAAGGGGCACAAAGTGTTAGAGTAACAAACACTCATCTTGCCCTTAACAGAGGCAGGACCTGAAACTGCAAAGTTAAGAAAACAGTGCCCCACGGTTGACTCTACGTTTAGGCAAATCTGTTATTCTGTTGCTGCAGCCCTACATGCCTCCAGCACATCCCTTTGCAGCAGGAATCACAATGTACCTTCTCCCCCAAAGGCATCCCACCTGATGACTCTGCTGAGAACTAGCCACTTTTTGCAGTGTTAGTTTTCAGACAGGTAACAGTTTTTCAGCTTCCTTGTCTGAATTTCTACACAGCAGCACAACCCTAAATGCTCACATACAGGGGAGAGGGACAAGATAGTGTCCAAAAGAGGCCAAGTCTTTTTCTAGTCCTGCAAAAAACCATCCTTTTAGGCTTATTGTGCTGTCATTGGATTTGGAGTGAGTACTCAGATTTTAAGTCCTGAGCTGCCCTTCAAAAGTGTCCCTATAATGCCCATGCATCACAGGCCTGTGGGTGCTTAAACTGGAATCTCAACTAAAATTCCAAAACACAGTAGGCATTACTCAAGGTCATAATGTTCCCTACCAAATGGCAAGGGAGTTGAGCACAGCATAAATACACACTTAGAACTGCAGCACAATAAGAATGATGATGATGATGATGATGATGATACTAATAAGCCCCTAGCATAACCAGCATGGTTATGTGTGAGTTAGCTGAAGATGGCCGGAGGGAGCAGATGCTGTGCATTTTCGAGTGCACTGCAAGGAAATTTCAATCCCACTGACTTCAGTGGGGCTTCAGTGAGGCCATGTCTCTGCTGTGGAAAGGAACTGCTTAACACAGCATTGTGGGGTTCCTTGCTTTTTTGTCTCTGAGCAACTCCTGGCAAAACCACTGGTTGCTAAGTGAAAACATACTTTTTCCAGTCACCAGGACTGTAAGCCATACCTGGATCTGGCTCTTTTTTTTCTTTCACTTTTTGTTGTTGCTGCCATTCTGATAGATTTGCAAATCTGGCTCCTCGACTAGGTGCTGACTTTACAAACCCTACTTTGGCTACTGAAGCAGGGGAAGGGGGGGTCCGGCCTTGGGGCGGATTGTTCCCCCTCAGCGGGACGGCTCTGCTTACAGCTTGACTCCAGCTAATAGGCGGCACTCGGTGTCAGCCCAGCAGCTGCCATGCAGGAGGTCCGGCCCTTCGGGCAGCTGCTGCTCATCTGCCGGCAGCTGGCAGCGGAAGTGACATCTGTTTTCAGTCCCAGCTGTGAGCAGCACGGAGGTGCCAAAGCCCGAACGCCTCAGTTCTCGATCCAGGAGCGAGGAAGGGTTTCTGATGCCAGACCACGGCCTGGCTTGCAAGGGAAGGGAGGGGGGGGGATCATCTCTTTCTACGATGGTGGGCTGGGAGGAATGGAAAAAGAATGACAAATATGGAGAGAAAGAATAAGCAACAGAAGTAGGGGAAAGGATGGGGAAGCAGCACAGGAGAAAACAGGAACGGCCAAAATGAAAAGGAAATATAAAATTTGAAGTGACCAGTCTGAGGCAGAAAAACAAAAGGAAGGAGGGCAGAGTAATGAAAGAGATGCAGAAGTAGCAACAAACATCTACCCAAGAGAGACAGTTGTCTAAAATGGCTGCTGAAGAGAAAAACGCCTTATTGAGCTGCCATCTGAAGTGCTACTGAACCTGGAAAGCATTCCCGCCTGCAGCCCTGAGCCTATCGTGCCATTCAAGGGATCTCCCCTGCAGGTTTTGCCATCTGGTGGAGCTCTGGTATATTCTGTCTTACCTACTTGCTTCTCTATGCTATTTAAATTCACATCACTTTTTTCTTGTCCAAGTCTCTTGCTCTCTCATTTATCTTTGTAACTGTGTTATAATTCAGTGTTGTGGCATTTTAATTGAATTAAAGTTTTAGCTTCTGAGACAGGAATAGGTGCAGAATGAAGGACAAGATCAATTTAAATCTATATATTGAAAGCATACTTAAATTAACCTTGGAATAAATATATTAAGAAATGCCACTTTGCTCCCCAGGTTGGTATATGCAAGAGAAGTGACTTTATTCTATCATGAAAAGTATTTTCACAGTTGGGACTGTTTCCTCAGCACAGGTCCTGAAATTGTGGTTTTCAGATCTCTAAACTAATTGAGTATTCCTGGAAGAAATAATTAAGGAAAATGTATATTTAACAAGTGCTTTACAGCCCTGTCAATCAAAATGAACCTACACTGGGAAAAAATGCAGTGTCAGTGACTGCTTCTTTTCCTTGGTGCTTGCCAGAAGCACAAGAAAACCTGAATTCTGGTACATAACTGGGCTGGGAAATGGGCTGAGGGAGACAGATGTCGTAAAAAATTACATCTGAAGTTGAAAGTACAGGCATTGGGACACAAAGATTTGAGCCCATTTTCACCCTTTGCCTTTGGTATCTCACTGTAGGCACCCAGAGCAGGGAATTAGTCATTGAACTGTGTGCCTTTACAAATTATTCAAAATCAGGTGCAAAAGAATAGATTGACTGAGTTGGGCAGGAATAATCTTGTCCCAAACTCTGGCCTGACTCGGGAACACTGTTAACATAAGTCTATTCCTGAACCCCCAAACCTTCCCCAACAGCAATGAAGGGATTGTCTGCATATTGGTGGATACAAGATGAACTAGAATTTTTCAGATCAAAGTTATGGATGAAGAGGAAGGAGATACAAAATAAAAAAACTCTTGCATGTCTCAAAGTAAACATGCTCTTCTTCGGAAATAAAAGCCAAACAAACAGCAGTGAGAAGTGGTGAGTGTCCAAGGCAGGGAGAACAGAGCAACCAAAGTATGACCCTTCTCTGGTGGAATGACCTACTAACAGGAAGAGTTGCTGTTCAATTAATTCAGAAATTAATTTAAAGCATTAATTAAAAACTTTATGTCTTTGGAAGCTTCTCTTTGGATGGCACCTAGAAGAGCATCGTGGAGATGATGAGACTTTGGTGTCACACAGAAATACAAATTTGAATACACTAAAAAGGCTCCATGGCATCCAGAAAATTTTTGTTCTGCAGCCTGCATTAATTGATGAGCTCAACCAAAATTTATGCTATTATGCCACTGATTACAATAGGTTACACCTCACTTTCTTTCTTTTTGCTTTTTGGCATAGTTTTGCGGTTTTTTGTTTATAATGCCATCATCTTCTATGCTTTTCATTTCTTTCTTCTTCAGAGGACCATCAAGCCATTTTTTTTCAAGCTAGGTTGTCTGAAAAGCTAAAGAAAAAAAGGATTAAATAGAACATCTTCTACCTAACTGATTGAAGACAAAGTAATACAGTTTTCAGATTTTGCATGAAGTGCATTAGTTTCAGTACACAAATCTAATTCACTCAACTTTGCAGTTTTGAAAAGCATTTCTAGGGCCACATTTCTGCATTCTCCTTTCTGATGAACACTACCCAAGGAATACTAATTAGAGTGCTTGAGGAGTAAGGTAAGCAAGGCTGGCAGAGTCTGAGCTTCTATTTACTTTCTGTTATCTCTGTCCAAATGTTCAAAGCAATATGGGTGGCAACTGATTCACTAGTTAAATTGAAAACAGCATGTGTGTACAAAAGGCTGCCAAGTTTCTCATGTATACTGCTATTTGTGAGAAGCCATGCACAGACAAAAAACAATCAGCCAGTTTCTTAATTTCATTTTATATCTTTATTTCCATTGTAAGTACTAACAATCACCCAAAACCCATTTAAATTTGGTTTGGATACACAATAGCATTAATCACAGTCTAGTTTCTTTTTTTTTTTTACTGCAGTTTTAGTATTTTGTGATCTGTTTTAGTAGTTCTGTTGTTGGTATATTTGCTTCCAGCAAAATGGACTTTTCAGTGTTTGTAGATAATTTTAAAAGATTGCTAAAGATTAAAAAGCCATAATCCAATGATTAACAGTACATTAATAAAGTTTATTATCTTTCATTTAGGATTAGTACTAAGTATATTGGATGACACAAAACTTACTTTTTCTTCTGCATTGTCTGTTCTCTTTTCAAAACAAATCCATAACCAACTATATATATTTTTTTTTTTATTGCAGCAGTTCATTGCGGTATCATTTTAATAGGATTGAAATCCTTTTAGGAGAAAGAGGTAAGTAAAACAACCCTAAAAAATAAAAGCTCTGTTTAAGAAAATGATGTTCCACACAAACCAATGTTAATTCAGTATCACAATGTATAAATTAGAGTGGATAGAAAACATGAAGGATTTTCTAAAGTCACCTTATTATTTGGGGAAAACACATTACAGATCGCATTTTAGTCTTCAAGCAAACAAGAATAACAAAATACAGTCAAAGAGACATCTTTCATCATGTCTTTTAAAAGCCTGTGGGACAAATTCCTTCATCAAATTTATTAATGTAAAAGCACATTCAGAATTTTTTTTTGTGAGAGCTGTCCTGTTAAATTATGAATACCAGTAATAAATTCTTTAGTTCTTCATTTATTTGTGTGCTCTGTATATGAACAGACATGACTATATGTATGAATAAAATATGCCTATTGTATAGCCATACACAAAGCTAATATGAATGCTTATGTTGTACAGTGTCAGAAAAGGACGAATTATTAATCAAAGTAGAGAGAAGAAAGAAGCTAAGAAGAAAGCAGATGATGCACAAGAACTTTGTTAGTTATCGTTGCATGACTTGTGTGCAAGAAAATGTCTGCTTTGGATATAGAACTGTCAGCTAACTCTTAATTTTATTGTGCAATGAAAGAAGTTTGGGACCAAGATCAGTTTCTAAAGGGGATTTAAACCAGAGATATAAATAGTCATGTGAAGGGAAAGAGGAAAGGGACCAAGCAGGGAGCTTGTTATCCTAAGTTTTGTCTGAGCACCAGAGGGAGTGGAATATGGTGGGAGTAAAGGACACGATGCTGTTTTTAGAGGGAAACTTGCTGAACTGACAATGACAGACTGAATCAGGGACTCACTGGACACTTCAGGTGGGGATACCTCTCCAAAACCTTATTCCAGCCATATCAAGTATGTAAGACACTATCCTAGCCCCTTCACAAATAGCAGGAAAGAGAAAATCCCTGAGTCTGATGCATAGGGAAAAATACACGTTTTCAGGGACGCTGCTTGTAGTGCTTTTAGTGGTTGTGATACCTGGAGATACTCCACATAATAAACATTCACCATTTCTTTTACTGTCCCAATGGTCCACACTTGACTGCAATGCAGCGTATCTCTGAATTCATAGTGCTTGCTCTCCTTACTTCTATTTAGTAAATACATCTGCTAACCAGCAAAAGGTAAGAATTGTATTCTTCTACATGGATGAACAGACTCTTCCTATTTCAGTGGAGCCACAGGAGCTCTGAATGATGGCACATGGGCACTGGAAGAAGTGTAGCACCAAGGAGGCTACAGCCAGAGCATACTGCATCTGGAAAACTGGGGGTTAGCACCTCGCTGTACCCATGCATATCCTTCCTTTGATTCGAGGTTACTTCATTCCACAGAGAACTGGTACCTAACCTTTCCGACACTTCCTGCAGTATGCATTCCTCTTGATGTCAGGAAAGCTACACTCTGTAAGGAACTCCACAGTCACTAATAGGTAGTACAGCAGCAATTTTGACTTTATTCCACATAAAGTAGATGAGCTGTGCTTTAGGATTAGTTTATCTGAAATAAAACTTAAGTCATGTCCTAGAGTACAACACACATAGTTAAAGACAGTTAAAGACAATTTTGCATTAATACTTTGGTGTCCTATGTGCACCTTTTAAAATGATCAGTACCTTAAAAAACACTTCAGTATCATTCCTCACAGTATATATCCAGTGTATCTCAGAATTATTTGTATTTCGTTTTATATTTTATACATTAGACTTGTATTTTAAATATAAAAAAATACGCTGTTAAAGGATCTTAATAAATGACATAAATCCAGAGTTTTCAACAAATAATGAAATGGCTTAAGACCTTTGGTGAACAGATGATGAAAAACTAACATTTCCAAAAGCTACACATGATTTATGGTCTTATGCTACCAACAGCTGGCCAATCAGCTCCGGGTTTCTGTCCTTTATTAACGCCATGATAAGAGCAGCAGCAGAATTTACTGTCTCCTGAAGCAGCAAAGCATCCTGGAACAAAAAGAAAATAAAAAAAGAGGGTGTAGGAAAAACAATATATTTACAAAAGTAGAAAAAGTAAATATTTAAAATAAATTTTCAATTATGCCAAATTACCATATGATTGCTGAAGAAACAAAGCTCTTTATTAGAAGAAGAACTTCTAAAACTTTTATTTTAAGTAAGCATAATTTCAAATAACCATTTTCTCCAATCTCCTTGATGCAAAGCTGCTAGAATTCTATCTACTCAGAGACCACCAAAAAGTTGATTCTGTCACTGGCTTCTTAACTGAATTTTAAAGTCTAAAAGGCAGTAAAACTTTTGGGGTTGAAAACATGGAACAAAATACAGGATTTAATCAACTACCATAGTTAAAAACCTGCAACTTTAAGCACCTACTGAATCCCATCTGTAGTTTACCAACTACTTGAATTCACAATGGCATTTAAGCACTGGCATTTCAATGGTTTAGGCTGATTTCTGTATCAAATAACTTCAAAAAGTAGTCTGGTTTTGATAGGCAAGTATAGAAACCAACACAGTAAAGAGCAATAAAATGAGACATTGATTCTATTCTTCTAATTGAGCACTCCAGCTCACATCTGAAAGATTATTTTGTCTAATTACCAAGTTGTCTTAATTGTATGGACTACAAAAGGTTGGCCTCTTGCTACCAGTAAGATTTCCATTTGTGCACTGGGAAAATAGCAATAGGTATAGTCAGGAATGGAGACATCCCTGGAACAAGAAATAGGAGAGAACAATTTCTGTGAAGCAACAGAGAAAAGGAAAGGTCTACAAAACTCTGGAGTAGGGAGAATCTACAAAGAGAAACCATGAGCTGTTCTCCATAGCCATGATGGATAAAACAATGTGTTTTATCTATCCATTTATTCCATTTATTCCATGATGGAAGCAATAGGTAAGGGTTAGTATACAATGGGAGAGATTATTGGACAGATCAAAGAAACTCATCATGAGGGTCCTATAACAAAAGATTCACATCCATGTAAAATGTGTTACAGATAGAGCTTCCTGCCTGGTGTAAGAGAATGGAGCAGTTTGATTCCACATCTTTTAACCTTTTTTTCTAAGACGCCACACAAAGGAAGAATTTGTAGAGATCACATAAGAAATTTGGACTAATGGACAAAGAAGAAACCATTTCCACAACTTCTACAAAAACACAGTATCAAAACTTGCTTTTTAATAAATAAGACAACTGCTTAATGGACCTACCTGCCGATTCAGCTAGCACAGAAGGGAGCTGAAAACTAAGAAGTTGCAGTTGAAGGAAAAACTGAAAGGGAAAAGGTGTATCTGGAACATTCTTAATGTGGAAAAAGGTCCAGAGGAGAGTCACAAAAAATGATGAGAGGGCTGGAGCACCTTTCCTATGAAAGGGCTAAAAGGGAAGGCCCTGGGGTGACCTTAATGCAGTCTTTCAGCACATAAAGAGGGCCTACAAGAAAGATGGGGTCAGACCTTTTAGTATAGTCTTTAGTGACAGGACAAGGGATATGGTTTCAACTAAAACAGAGTCAATTCAGACTAGATATAGAGAAGAAAGTATTTATGATGGGCAGGCAAAACAGTAGGACAGGTTGCCCAGAGAGGTGGTGGATGACCCATCCTTTGAAACATTCAGGGTCAGGTTGGACAGGGCTCTGAGCAACCTGGTCTAGTTGAAGCAACCTGGTTCCTGCTTACTGCAGGGGGGTTGGAGTAGGCAACTAACTTTTAAAGGACCCTTCCAAACCAAACTATTCTATGATTCTATGATAATGCTCTTATTAACTTTGTTACTTACATAAATGAAACTAAACATACCAGAGAGGTAACTGGATCGAATTAGAAATAGCTAGTCTATAACTGATTTTTTTTATCATTCCTGAAAAAATATTTTTTATTCACCTAGAATTTTGTCCTAAATATAATCAAACAAGTAAATTACAATTTTAATAACAAATTCATGTTATTTATTCCAATATGCAGTAAAATTATTTGAGTTCTAAAAACTGGTAGAATAAAAATGTTTGTGACGTGTGCCTTGCTGTTCACTGAGTGACACCTTCTGAGTCAAGCAAGGAGTGTGGAAGTCTACTGAGGTCCTACTCCTTCAGAACCTTTTGTCATGGACAAAGGGTGCAAAGGCAAACTCAAAATTCACTGCTCTGGTTCAGCAGGGCCTTCACTCCCTCATTTCCCATGGGTATAAACTGCTGGATAAAGTACAAGGAGAGCGGAAGTCGTGCACACACCCACTCAGATGGCAAACACTGTAGCTGCTTTCAAAATCGAGCAACACACTTCTTGCTATTCAGCAACGCCAAATCTCCTTGTGCCCTTCATCACTTTTTTCAGTTTATCTCAAGAAGCACTTCACAATTACAGGCACTCTCTTCCAAATGGGCTTCCAGCCATATCTGAAGTTGGCTGGAGGTGTATAGTATTTTTTTTTTTTCCATTTCACAGAAAGAAATAAAATACACCTGGCCAGGAATGCTCTTAATGTTTCTCCCAATAAATCTTTCCACATCCTCTGTTGGTTACTGGATTCGGTACACATTCCTTTGCAGTAATAAATTATTCAAGTTTCTGAACATAAAAGGAAGCAAGAGAAAGAAATTTAACTTTCACAGGAGAGATTGAAAGTGACACCATAAGATTCCTTTAGACTGAAAAAAGCCTTTTCTAAAGCTAAACCTAAGGCTTTAGTGCTAATTTCCATGTTCTGAAGGAAAGACATGCAAAGAATTATGAGCAATATTTGTAAGGCAGGCAATGTGGCAGAGTAATGTGTACAGAAACCTGCATGCAGAAGTGGTGTAAAAACCACTGAAACTGACTGCTGAAATGAAATTAGTTCAAAACCAGAAACGTAATACATAAGCAGCACAATTTAGAACTGCAAGCTTTACAGTTACTTCACTTCTAATCATCCCATTATTAATACCATCATTATAACTCCTCAGGAAACCTATTGGCCCCTGTGTAGGATTGGTCACTGTAAGTCTGTTTTTTGGAAATAACCAGGAGTGTTTTTTCTTTAAGGGAATATATATCATCTCATTTAGGATAACAACTGTAATAGAAAATATATTCTTATTCTATGTACAGTTCCAGTTGATGGTACAACTACCTCATGAAGTATATACTGAGGATTTCAATAAGGCCATCCTTTAAAGTATTTATCACAGGGGTTACTGATTTTAGATTTTTGCTGATGGTCCTTCCCAGTAACATTATCCCATTCTGATCTCAAGTTCACCCATTCACTGAAGAGTGTCCAGCACCTGGGCCCAGGAGCCAGCCTCTGAGTGCAGGAGAAATCAGTGCCACAGAGGTCAAGTATGCACTGAGTTTAATTTGCTTTACTCTCACAGCCACAGTCTTACTGGAAGGAGGTTGTAAATAATACAATGAACTGGACTCCTCCAGGAATTTCAATTTGTCTATCCTATATCCTTCTGGGAATCAAGACTCACTCTGATAATAGGAATCATTATTGTAGTATCTGATGGCCACTGCCTGGCCATAATTTAAAACTTTTGCTGGTCATTTCCAGTCATTATCGCAACCATACCCCTCCTCTCCTCCCCCCACCCCCTGCCCCAAACAAAAACAAAACCAAAAACCAACCAAACAACCAACCAAAAACAAAAACAAAAACAAAAACAAAAAACCAAAAACAACAAAAAAAAAAAAAACCCACCACAAAACAAACAAAAAACCCCACGAAAAACCCAAAACAAAACAGAAAAAAAAAAATAGCAACTGAAAGGTAACACATTTTCCCAACTGTAGGCATAACAATAACTAATGCAATAGCTGAATTGTGTATTAGGTATTCTTTCTCTCTTCCAAATCCTCCTAGGACTTTATTTTATTTTTAGCTCTTTACTCTGCCTGTAAGTAGATATTTTCAATGTATTTTAAACACCAGAAGTTTATCTAAAGAATATTAAAAAGAAATAAAGTGACAGGGTTCAACAACAACCCAGGACAGGAAAAAAATCCTGTGGGTCTTATTAATTTAAAGTTAAACAAACAAGTGAACACTTCAAGTCCCCTGACTATACCCTTAAAACACCCATGGTTTTGACACTGCAATGTTATTTCTGGCACTAATGCTGATTACAGCTGATAGTGCCTACAGGGAAGCTTCAATAAGGATGCCAGGACAAATTTAATCTACCACACCTAACTCCATTGCACATACAGGCCTCCAAACTTCTTTTATATTCAATGGCATAGCACTAAATCTTTCAAAAATCTCATTATTAGTTGCAGGAAGTCAAATAACCAAGCAGAACCATGTCTTCACTTGTTTAATTGCCTGACATGTTTGCCTATATTGTAACCACGATAAAACCCAGGATGTCAGAACAGGAGGATCAATACAAATCCTCAAGCAGCCACAAGAGCTCTCACACGTTACTGCCCACCCACTGCTCAGCTGCAAATTCCAGGCACAGAACATCCTTCAGCCTGCCAGTCAGTGAGTGCTCAGCCCTGCACACACTGGACTGATCAAACAGGGATAGTTCTCTTCCTCATTAACAAAATCCTTAAAAAAGACTGTGACCTTTAAAGAAGACTTGGAGGCAGTAATCACTTCAATGGATTAATAACTGAAGTTCCACACGATCAACTGGTGTGCCATGAACTTCCCCCAAACCATTGTGATATCCACTGTCTATTCATTTCATCCAGTTGATTTAAATGGTTCTCCTGTAAAAAGAAAAAACCAACCCCCACCCCACCCCAACATTTCTTGGCCATTAATAAATAGAATTTTTATTGCTTGAACAGATTATTAACTACATTTATAAGCTAAAACCAAAACTTTTACCACTTTTTATTTATGTACTTTGGAAAAGAAAGTATTCAGAAACACTGCCAATGTTATAAACCATAAATCCACATAACAGAACTTTGATTCCAAAATAAAATATCTACTTTGTTTGTTATTAAATAGTAAAAATATTCCAACATAACCATATTGTGTGATGCCTGTAACTCATATTCGGAATTTATTTGATGTAGAGTTTCTGACTGTAGGGGTTCTCTGGTTTGCAGACTAAGACTGGGAATGGCTACAGGGACAGAGTTAAAGTTGTATTTGGAATATGTAATCTGATATTTTACAAATGTGCATTTATTTAAGAAACTGTGAGGACATCTGAATATTTACTGACATTTCCCTTACGATTAATTTCCTTGCTTCAATTTGTTTAGGATTTATTTTTTTCCCAACTGGAACTTCACATATATGCATTTCAATTTACATATGTACTAGGTCAGTTTAAGATTCGTTTGAGAAACACACCTACCCTTTTCAGCTCAATAAAAGAAAGCCTCTACAGGTATTACCTCTGTCTTGTATTGCCGAAAGAATAAAAATAAAAATAAAAAATAAAAATAAAAAAATAAAAATAATAAAATAGTACTTCTGCATTCCATTATTTGCACTGTCCTGCTGTAATATTATTTGACATTCCATTAAATAAAGTTTTTTAAAATTAATAGAATTGTACAGTCCTGATTATAAATTTTCCTGATTATATATTTTCAGGCTGACAGAAAGCCTGAAAACAGGATTTAAAGACATTGCTAAACTTAGGCAATATCAGTACTAACACAGTTATTATGTCTGTACCAGGAACAAAAAGAGGGCCAGAGCATGTGCTAGCATGCCAACAAGCTCCTGCCCTTGCTGTTCTATTGTAAGCCTGCTCCTTGGCACAGTTTTGGCTCCTGACAGCTAACATGTTTCCAGACAATGGCTGGGCATGCTTCAGGGGACAGCACAGGCCAAGGAATGCTCCCAAAGGACAGGCTGAATGAGGCCACCCTCTTTTGGGAAGCGAGAATGTAGCCATATGGAGATGAGGCATGCTGAGCCTTTTAGCCCTAGGACAAAAGAACCATCCCTGGCCTATTTTACTTACCAGTATGGATACAGCCTATGTATCACTGGGAAGTGACACTGAGCCTTTCTGTCCCTACCAGATGCATCAAGAATACTTAGAACCACAATAAAATAGCACCCCTCAGACTGAGGTACAAATTCCATGTTGCTACCACATAAGCACAGTCATCAAAAAAATAAAACCTAATTACTCTGTAGACACCTTTCCCACTAAAACAGAGAAGGAGAGAGGGATGAAGCACACTAGAAGACAATAACTGTGCTGTACTGCACACTCTTGCCACCTTAGGGAAAAAGGCTGGAGCCAACAAAAGGAACCCACTGTTCCTTTTCACAGTGTGGATATGGGTGCACACCAGGTACACCAGGAGACATGGGCAGAAAAATGCTGAAACGGTGTCTGTTCTGGGAGGCATCTTGCAAAAGACCATGTTGGCAGTACAAGAGGTGCTGCTGCTAATTTAAAACTCCAGAGAATGCTGCAATTTATACTAAGCCTACCAGGCCCCTGCAAAACTCGTCTGACATCACACACTGTTTCACTTGCTCTCAGAAACTGAGTGGAGAACCTAGCCTGAAAAACCTCAATACTTGAAATTTTCTCCTTCAATTAGTATTTTTAATTGAAACAGTTGTACTGAAGAGGGACTGAGGTTCTTCCACTACCAGAAATCAATGATCTAACATGATTTGTTGTTTATTCACATCATGAGGAATTCATTAGGAGATTCACAAAGAAGCATTTTTCCCCCTCAAGATATGTATTGGCATGCATCTACGTATTAAAGCAATCTCCATTTCTGTAATAGTACAAATTAATTTGAGGTCTTCTTTCTTCTTAAAATGCTTCCACAACACGTTTTTAATCCATATGCCAAAGGATCTATTGATAAGTATCACCTCATACATGATATCAATGCAACAATTTACCTCAGTAAGAAGATAGCTATGCAGATCATTCTAAAAGATAAGAAAAGTATTTCTCTGAATATTTTTAGGTTTTCTTTCAAGTAATACATAAGTAATTAAGGTAGCACTTGAGTTCAGATAGGTAGCTGGCTTCAAAATTACTCAAATAGGTTTATAATTGAACCTCTGTACACATAGCGTTCCTTTCTAAACTAAGGAAATACAATCAATTTTTCATTAGTGGATACTCCTCAAAATACAAATAGTTTTGAAATCTAGATACCAAGGATGCAATGAGGATTGAAAAAAGAATAATGTGGCACTGGAAGAACCAAGCTGTCACTGTGCTAACGTAGTTTAGAAGACCACTTAATTAGTGAACTCTGATAGATCTGACTTAATTCCTTGAAGTTAAATGGTCATACATTCATGCTAATCAAGTCAAACCTGGGGAAATTGTGCGTAAATACATGACACTGTATGGTAACTCTCTCTCATACTTTTGATCAGCCATGCTTCTTATAGTTTATACGAAGAAAATGGAGAGCCATCAACATTTAAAATGACTGTGAGCACCTACTGATTTTAAATCTTCTGGAGTCTGTGAGGATTAAGTCTCTAGTGCTTTTGCTTTTATCTTTCCATGTACGATTCACAGAGTTAAACCTGAAGGTAAACATCACTCTTTGTTAAAGTCCAACAAAACAGTATAAGCAAACAAACAAAAACTCAAATAGGATTCCTTTCTCTAGTATGATAAGAATAGACATTCACCCTAGATCAGCAGGTTTAAAACAGCTTCATGTTCTACATTATGTAGATGACCACGGTTTAGTTCCCTCCTGCAGTTCTCAAAATCTTTTTTTCTCCCGTAAAAAAACAGTGTTGGCATGATCATGGCAAATGATCAATAAAAATTCCTGGACCAAAAAAATTCTCTGAAGAGTTTGTTATGAAGAACACTTTCAGTACATTCAATCACTGCAGCTTAGGCAAGAGAGTTTTTATTCAGCACTTAACCACTATCTGATTGAAGCTCTTTGCAAGAGTGAGTATGCCAGCAGTGACAGCACAATGCCTGTGAATCATCTTGCCTTCTAAGTTGCTCCAAAAGCTACCTAATGCTTGAGCTATCAGCCACCTGTATGGGACTGATACAAAAGTACTGGCAGGAACAGGCCATTTAAAAGATGTGGTTGCCTGCAAAACTGTATTATGTGTTTCAGTTTTCTTAGAGGTGGTCTCTTAATAGCATGTTACCAAATAATTCTCTAGTATGAAACGTATTCATGTTAATATATGTTACTATGCTACCTACAGGCTCTATGAGGTTACTCTGGTAACCTTGCTAAAAACACCATCAGGGTTTTTAATGGGAAGGAAAAAATTATTCTTGTCATCAGTACGGAAAGCTGAAATGCTCTGGAGGCACAGGAACTTTGCTTTCTGCTCTCACAAACCTGCACTCTGTGACCTGCTGAGTCTGTTTCCTCTGTTTTCAGAAAGCTGTGGATCAATCTGATATCACTAACAAATTCAAGTGGAAGTCGGATTTAAGCCTTCCACATAGAAGCAGCATATAGAATCACAGAATCCCCTCAGCTGAAAGGGACACACAAGGATGATTGAAATCCCAACTCCTGGGCCTGCACAGAACAGCCCCAAAAATCACTGCATGGGCCTGAGAATGTTTTCCAAACACTTCTTGAACTCTGTTAGGCTTGGCGCTATGACCACTTCCCTGAGCAGCCTGTTCCAAGTGCCAACCACCCTCTGGCTGAAGAATCTTTTCCTGACATCTAACCTAAACCTCCCCTGACACAGCTTCATGCTATTTCCTTAGTGCCTATCACTGGTCACCAGAGAGAAGAGCTCAGTATCTGCTCCTGCACCTCCCCTTGTGAAGAAGTTATAACAGCATTCCCCTCAGTGTGCTTATGTGGCAGGTTCTCTGCTGTCTCTTCCACTGTGAGAGTCTATCAATACTTTGATGGGCTGCAGCTAGCCAGGAATACAGAGCAGACCCACCACATACACACAGAGAAAAAATGGGCTATGAGGTGCTGCCCTCCTGCAAAATGTAACACCCCAATCATGCAAAGCATTTACAGACTGCTGCACTTCTCCAGGCACCAAGCAAAGACAGAGCAGCTACGGATCCATAGGAGTGCATTTGACACGTGGCAGAGCAAAAGCAGTTCAGCACAGCTTAGCTGGTTTTCTCCTATTCTAAACAGAGAAATACAGCAATTTCAAGCTCTGTTTCACTTCACTGTTGTTTTAGCCCTAGCTGGCAATAAGAAGGAAAGCAAAAATGAGTATGTAGAGAAGACAGAGAGAAGTGATAGGGGAGCAAGTTGGAAGGGGGAAAAGGAAAAAACACAGAGTTAAAGTTTAAACACACAACTATCTCAACCCTAAAAATATAAAAAATAAACCACTTCTCAAGATGAGGTGAGATTATATCAATGTCAGAGGCTCTGTCTGACAGATAAACTGTGTCATATACTGCAGGTGAAATAAATAATTTTTAAAAAAATCTTCGAAGAAGCACAGAGGACATTTCCACTCACTGGGATCTGGGGTCATCAGTGTAAGTATATCACAAAAGAAAAAAAAGGAATTCCAAAACCTGCCTAATGGGGACAAATGAAACAATACAGCCCTTCTTCAATAAACCTATAGCACAAGCAAAAAGTACATATTTATGTACATTTTACGTATTTATACATATGGTATATTTAAGAGTATATTTCAATATTAGAGGTTTTTCCTTTCTATACAATATTGCATTGACCACATAGATTGGTTGCACCACTTTTCAAGAAAAAAATGAACACAGTAATTCAAAACATCTAAGTGGATAATATATAGTGTGGTGGTCCCTGGACCATCCACAGAAAACAATTCACTCTCTTGGAGACTGTGCAATGCCTAGCCCGCCTCAGCTCACAGAGGCCCCCCTTTGGGATGTCCCCTTGGGAGACTTCCTTGTAGCTCAGGGTGAGCAAAAGTGCTTCAACCCATGTGCCCTAGTCTGTCTCAGTTTGCAGGGACCCTCCTTTCGGTAATCCTTTTGAGAGTATTCCTTGTAGCTGAAGGTGAGGAAAAATACTTCAACCCATGAGCCTTCGCAGCTCTGTTAATGTTTCATACCCCATTGGTTACTCCCCTTGTTCCTGGTTTTTACCCCTCCTGATTGGTTCTTTTCGGATCCTTCCCCTGATTGGTCCCTTTCCCAATTCCTTTTCCTATTGGCTGAATTGTGAAATCCCGCCCTCAGCTACCCTATATAATCCTTCTCTCCTGGGACCAGGAGGCTCTTTCCTTGTGGGCTTTGTGGAGTAAAGAAGCTCTGCTGGAGATCAGAATGACCCCATTGCGCTTCCACGCCTGCGTCACCCGGTGTAGCAAACGCAGCTCTGCTGCTCAGGCAGCCTCACAAAGAGCAAATCGCTGCACTTGACTGTGCACCTAAGAGCTGATCACTCTGCACCTAAGGGTGCACAAAGAGCTGAATCACTCTCTGCCTGAGAGTGCCTATGCCTCCATTGATCTAGGTGTCTTTTTAAAGATGCTTCTAGGAGGAAGATTGCAGCACCTTCACCACCGGACCAGATCGTGACAATGTAGTACAAGACATGAAATGCTTCAACTATCACAGGTTACAGAACTTTGCATACAAATGTGCTGAAACAGTTTCATAGACTTTGTGACATACAATTTGTGATTGTGACTATCAGTGTTATATAAAAAGACTGGACAACTTTTAATTAGTGACTAACAAAACTATAAGGTTTTTGGAAAGAATGAGTGATGCATTTGAATCTCCTGGGGGATGCCAAAAACCAGTGCAAAGGAAATGTGAGCTTTTTTTTTCCTTTCTTCCAGTCTAAAGCACATTTTTCTTCCCTTCTATAAGTGCTAATGTAATATTAGCATATATTATTATATATAATATATATTTATATATTATCATATATATGATATTAATATTATGTAATATTAAGCATAATAGACATCCAGATCTCCAAAATGAGGCATGTGTCCATTTGTTAAAATGGTCACATGCCAACATTCAATCATTAAAATCTTCATTATATAACTCCTACAGACTGTGAATAATCTGAAATACAAGCATGCGACTGTAGTAGCTAATTGATTGGAAACATTCCTTTTGATTACAGATAATTTATTTGAGATGGTTCAGAGGAAAAACCATATGGTCTTCTAAAAAACAAACAAACAAAAATCTCCTTTGGGAAAAGAAGTAAACAAAATCCAAGAGGTACTGAGGAACAAAATATGCATAGACATGTGCTGGGCTATTGTTCGCATCCAGCCTTGTGGCTTCCAAACTTTTATGACGGTAAAATCAGTTCAGTGGGGTAAAGGCCACATTCCAATCTTGGTTACAGAAATACAAACCAAAGTAATGACAGTATTACAAGCCTAGTTACTTTGCAGTTGCAGAGACTGAATTTCAACTTTCAACTCTGTATTTTGCTAGAGGAGTTCAAATATATAATTGGTTTTAAACTGTTCTCTCAAAATTTCAAAAGAGCTTTAAAGTGACTCAAATGTCAGTGTTTTGGGCAGTGAGACACAGTGAGAGGGAGTGGCTGTTCAGAAGTTCATTGTTAGTAGTTTGATATCACAGATTTCCCTAATTTGGTACTCTTAATTAAATCAAGTTGCATGCAAAGTGGCTCTTAAGTTGCATCATCTCATCATTCTGCAAGGAGGGACTGATTGCAGAAGAAATCACAAAACCTTTGTGTGTAAGTTACACACTGAAATATGAAAACATCTTTGAATCACACCTTAATGCCCATCCTACAGCTTTAATCTTATCACTCAGATTCTACTTCTCTGACCACATCTCTGTGATGTTAAGGCATAGTTTATGTCCATCTCTGTCTTTTCCTGTCTATTTCTGAGGCTGTACACCCAACTGGAACACAAAAATGGAAATTCCTTGTGATTCAAGACTTTCATGTCAGCCCAACCTACCAGTTTACATTTAACAAAAGAACTCAAACTAGACCAAAAAAACTCAAACAAAAAAACACCAACAACAAGGAAAAATACCAACACAGACTGATGAAAAAGCATCCGGAAATGAGACAAAAGGTTACAAGGACACAAGGTGACATCTCTCCTTGGAGAGTAAGAAGAGAGGAGTCAGCAGGGGTAAAACAAGTTACAACAGAATTTAGTAATAAGATTTATTCCCTTTGTCTCTCACATCAATATTAGGCCTTAACACATCAATTTTGCAGTAATTCTGATTGTTCTCAACATTCTTTTGCACAAAACACCAACTTGTTCCAGCTCCAAAGCAGTCTTCACACAGTGAATGTAATAAGCAGAAAAGGATTTTAAATTTCTTGCAAGCGTGAATAATTCAATAAGCAAAGTATGTCTAAGCACAGGTATGCTCAAATACACTCAAAACTGCTGCAAATGGAGAAAGTGCACTTGCACTATATTGTTTTCTTTCAGGTATTTTTCCTACACAATTTTACCTACTCACTTAAGATTGGCCAGGCTATCTGACCAGCACTCTAGGACACGAACTGAATGAATACCTACTCAGAAGGCACAAGGCAATAAGAATAATTTCTGAAAATGTTGATCCAAACTCTCAGTTTCTCTATTCTTTATTTCTTTGTCATCCATAGTCTAAAGTCAGTGCAAATAGAGTGTCTGTCCTTCTTAAAAGTTTTCAGCTAAGCAATGGTGGGAGCATATGAATTTTGAATAATTAATCCCAAAGGAAGGGTGAGTCTTAAAATCTGGTGTGAGCAGAGGTTCAGAAGCAGCAGTGAACAGTCTGCACCTAATCCAACAGATGGGGCAGGAAAGTATAAAAACACACTAGGAAATCACTGTGCTTTGTTTTCACTGAGTAGCCAAGAGGAACGGCAAATACCCGACACTGTATCTTCCCATGGACATGTAAGTAAGGCCATTTATTCTCTACAACTCCCTGAGAGGAGGCTGTAGCCAGAGGGGGGTCAGACTCTTGTCCCAGACAACTAGAGAGAGTACCAAAGAGGAAATTGGCCTCAATGTGCATCAGGGGAGGTTCACTGGGGTTTTTTTTCACTGAAACAATGGTTAAGCACTGGAACAGGCTACCCAAGTAGAACTCTACACTAGTCATAATTTCTGGAAGTGTTCAAAAAATTAGTAGATGTGGCACTTTGCAATATGATTTAGGAGGCATGGTGGCGTTCTTTCAAAGGTTGGACTTGATGATCTTGGAGGTCTTTTCCAACCTTAATGCTCCTGCTGTGATGGCGGTTCTGAGTCTCACCCCCGCCTGATCATCCCTTCACTGTTAAATCAAATAGAGGAATCTCCCCTGCCACTAGCTACAGATTAAACCATGGCATAGCTGGAGGGTAAATAGCCAATTTCCAAAAAAAACCCTTGAGTGAAGCCCAGTGATAGGAAGGCTAAGGATAGAAAAGAGCACATAACTTGCCTTGCAGTAAAACCATGGCAAAGAGTTAGAATTCCTCAGGGTTCACCAGTAAATCCTTATCCTTCAGCTAAAAAGGTATAATCCTTATAGTTGTAAGGAGACAAATATGCTTGCTTTTAGATTCTAGTTTTCTCTTAGGCTATGAGGGTCCAGCTACACCACAAAGATAGAGCTTGCAGATGTTCTTTTACATAAAAATTGGGGTTTGCCAAGACAGACTTCTCTCTCTGCCAACAAGTATCAGCCCAAATCATGTAACACAATAGCCTGTCTATATACAAACAAAAGCACTCAAAATGAAAATATATCCAAGTGATAAAACTCATGTAGAATAACAAAAAAATGTGCTTTTAGAAGAAAGGCTATTTTAAAGCTTTAAAAAGAAACAGAAAGAAATAGAATTTAAAAGACTAAAAAAAGAGTTCTGCTTTAGCAGATGGATTAATTTTACTCTACAATTAAGATATTTTATTAAAAATAAGGCATTTGAAATATTTCGTTAGCTATGAACACATCTGTTTTTATGAGATTAGCATTCAGTGTTAAGCCTATTTTTCAGGTGTGTTTTATCTTGAGTTCCATAACAGAAGAGTCTATGTTTTACAGCCTTTAACACTTTCAATTAAATTCTTACTGAAGTTTCCTTTCAAAAATCCTAAAACCATCTTATGCCTACTTGCAACTTAACATATGTCTGTGTCCGGCTGCACACGTAAGTTTAGCTCTCCCTAGTATCTTCTGTAATAGCCATTTGATTAAGAAACTATCTCTGGAAGTTTCCAAGGGCATGATTAAACATGATATGTAACAGCTTATCACATCCTCCATCCTCACTTTAAAATTTGGGTCATCCAACATTAATTGGAATCCATGGGCTGAACAAGTGACCAATGTTATTTTCACACTGATGGCTAGCATAAGGATTTTTCATACAAAAATGGCTTGCCATTTTTCCAAAATAGTAAAGTAGAAGAGGTGATATTGTAGACTCTCTTGTAGACAGCTTGTGTGTGAAATGGTTTTGATTTTCACCTTTCCCTACAAAAACTGAATATTCATCTAAAATACTGTTGTAAATATTTAGAAGTGATGTGAGAATCATGGTAATCATGAGACTTGTATAATTCACTTGAAAAATGTTTAAAGTAATTTAAAATATGCTGATTTTGAACAATATTTAAAACAAACTGAAGAATAATGTAGAGGGCTTAACAAAATTGTTGGATTATTTTCTGACTATAACAGTCAAAAATGAAAGCAAACAGAACACTAGTTTCCACTCTCACAGCAAAAAATTTGACTGCATCTAACCATTAGGGATCCTGGACATAATACTGCTGAGGAATTTTAAATTGATTTTTAAATGTCAATACTTTTTAAAATAGAAACTGTATATATTAACAACATTCATGTTTAAGGGAAATGTAGTAGCTTAATTTTGTGGATTTCTGGTGTCAGTATCCACAGCTACCAAGGAAATAATTCTCATGAAAAGGTCAGTTAGTCAAGTGGGAACACTGGATGGCACAGATATGAATCCCAGCACTCAGCATGTGAGCTCAGTTATGAGAGCCTGCAGAGCTATTATGTCATAGATTTGTTTGATAAAAAAGGAAAGGAATGTAGCTCTGTTTAAGCTTTATCCAAAATTAAAAAACACTTCTGCTGTTCAAATAATTTAGGTATTAGTTTCAACTAGAAAGCACAACTTTTACTTTTTCTCTGACTTTGACTCACTTTTTTTTTTCCTTTCAACTTTAGTATTTGCTTCCAAGTTCACAGCTGCATTTAGAAGTGCATGTGTCTTTTTACATGGGCACTGATTTCACATTGTTCATCCCCTCAGCCTGTATCAATCAGACAAATGTGTGGTTTGGCTTTTCATGGACATGCTTTAAAAGCTTCCTCTGGACAAAAGAAGTAATCTCTGATTCCATTTCCACTAAATCCTCTCTTGATTCAATATCTCTTTTGTCTTCAACAAACTGTATTCCCTTGTGCCCACTCTTGGCCTCAGCTTTTACCCTGCGTGTTCTGCTTCCATAAATCTGCTGCCTATTCAGTCAGCAGAATTATGTCTGCAGCAGTACAGACGTGCCACAGCCTCTTCTCTTGACACTCCCAGTTGTCCTCAGTCACAATGTCCCCTTCACAATAACTACTGAGATTCTCTTTCCATTACTTACTTGAAGCTTACCTGGTAACTTGCATTAACTTTTGCTGCTTAACACCCTTTTATATGCTCAAAATGAGATTCCATTCTCCCAGTCAAACAAATCTAACAACACATTCCCTTCAAGGTCCATTAGGAAAACACAGGCTGTCTTGTGCTTGAGGTTGTCTGTGGACCTGTTCCAGTCCAAAGATGTGACTTAAAAATCCTTTCTAAGTTACTGCATTTTGGTTATTTCCTGCTGGTTTCTGCATAGCCTTTCCTACAACGAGATCAGACACTAGCAATAAGGATTTTCTGAATTGTTTAGCCTAATCTTCACCTGAAAAAATATTATTGTGTTCATGCCTCAGTGATTTACTCTTCTTGTAACACTGATGGTGCAGCACATATTTTTACAGTTTATAAACTAGACAATATAATAGAAACATGTAGTAGAAAAAAACTTCCTGTCTTCTACTTCCCTGAATTTTTTTACCTTTTTTTTTTCAAATATTTGCTCTCTTACCAATATCCTGGACAATATAAGTAATGAGTTTCAAAATCTATGCTTTCAAGACACAGGTCTCTTTTTTAGAGAAAGAGTCATTAACACCAAACTCAATACTGAAATCTTTTATAGTTGCAATGCATATATATGCCAAGAGTATTATTCTTACTGAGAGTAAATTATCTAACTTATTCTTCCTTTTAATTTTCTCAATATACTTTTATAGGATTCTAATACTAGGATGGAATTTTGAAGTGTCAATTTTAATTTTTGTGTCTTTCTTTATGACCAATCTCAAAGCTTAATGAATATACAATATATATTATTAGGATGCATTTAGGGAAATAATAAATTTTAAAAGCATTGTATATTAATCCTTGTTTCTGCAACTACCATCATATTAAGTAAATAAATCACAGAATCTCCAAGGTTGGAAAAGACGTTCAAGACCAATGAATCCAACCATCAACGCAGCACCACCATAATCACCCCCTAAGCCATATCCCCCAAGTGCCACATGTAAACACCTCTTGTCACTTACAGAGACAGTGACTCCACCATCTCCCTGGACAACTTATTCCAATGCCTGACAACTCTTTCAGTGAAGCATTTTCTTTTCTAATATCTAAATATGTGGCAACCAAATTCACATTCTGCAGTCAGTAAATACCAGGAGCTCTAAAGCCAATCCTTTATTGTGCTTAATTGATAATGTGCTGAGAAAGCTGCCATGAACCCCAGACAATTCTCTGGGTCCTTGTGTTGGTCACTGTGATGTTATATTCTGCTTTGGCTTTGGTATGTGCTTAAAGGAACCAATACTGTATTTACACAATAGATAATACATAAACTGCAATAAGTTATGACAAGCATTGTATTTCAAGACAATTATAATTTGCCTCTAGTAGATTTATAAGGCATGGGACTAAATACCTATTGAGTTCTACCACCCAAGAAGTACTGTTTTGGACTGAGATGCCTGGATTATATTACTAATATAAAATGGAAAATAAACTTCAAAATAAGGAAAACAAGCAATAGACTGATCTGTGAATGATGTCATTGCACACCAGCTCCAGGACATTAATTTTATCAAGACTGAAGCTATTTATAACAGCAATTGCTATCAGTTACTTTTCAATTTCCTAAAGTGTTAGGCAAAAAGAAATACAGTTCAGATGAAAAGACCTAGAAAAGTCTCATAAGCAGCATTACAAGGCAGAACTATTGCACGATTGTGAGATTCTGCCTGCATTCACTGTTAATGCACTAATAAGATCTGTTTTGATAACTTAGAATCTGAAAATAAGAATTTTTAAAGTTCAGATATACAGAAGAGTGCTCATTCATGACCAAACAGTTAAAATTCAAGAAGCTTAGTCACATGCATTCATTTAAAAAGATAGTCCATGAATCCTTGTATATAAGTTAGGTAATTCAAACTGCTGTGTCACTTCAAATGTACTTAAGGTTTGTAACTTGTGGGATCTTCTAAAGTTTATTTTGGAATCAGTTCCATCTCTTGGAAGAACTGCAAAAACATAAAAAGCATCACAAATTACCAGAACAGATTACTTAGCTACTGCCCAGGTTGCCAGTCCCACCTGGCAACAATGTGTAAAGAGACACATTCAAGATTCAACATCAACAGATCAAGACGTGGTTTCATTTATTTCATTGGATGAAACCAAGTCCCAGGAGAAGTTGTTGGCAATAACAAACTTACTCAAGCCACCAGTGGGTAGATATGTACTTTCTGATATCCCACATAACAACCACCACATACTTCAGGCACAATAACTGAGGATGGCTTCTGGACAGTGCATTGCAAGGTTCTGGGGGCATCCTAAGAACAGCGGCTTTCTTGGAAAGATGTGACTATGTCTGATATGAATTGCTCACAAATATATCCACAGTGTACTTCATCTAGGATTCTAAATCTTATTGGATTTAAGACAAAGCATTATTAGCAAGTATCTGTGCCTCAGATACAGTTTAAATTAGTCTTGATAAAACATGTAAAATGCATGTCTTTGTTTCTACAATAAAAAATTTCAGCTGCATCTTCAAATGCCAGCCATCAGAAGAAATCAGCATGAACAATGTGTTCACCCAAAGTACATTTTGTTCACCACTTCCACTACCTGTCTACTGTTTTCTCTCTGGCAAATTCTGCTTTTCAGCTGTGGCTTCAGACATCACATGAAAAGTAAAGAATGAAAACCAGAAGGTGGAACACTATTGTGAAGCTTAAATGAGCAAACTATAGAATTCGATTACATAAATAAAAGTAAAAGTAGGAACCAGATTCCAAAGGCAACATAAAAAATGTGAGAAATCTGGCTTGCATATGGGCCAGAGGTACTCCTTCATGTTTTATTTAATGTGAAAGGATATGAAAGTAACTGTGAACTACAGACTTCTGGGGTACATGTATTAACAGCGACTGAATGACAGCAGAACTTACCAATAAGGATAATATAGGGTGCTATAGGTTAATAGATTAATTGACTTATAGTAAGAATAAAGTCAACTTTGGAATACAGATCACCTTTATTTCATAGGAATTATTTTCTTAATTTTTATTCCATGCCTAAAATCAGAATACTTTGCAACAGTATTCAGGAGAGAAGGCAAACAACTAGACAGTTAAAGGATTAACACTGAGTTGATACAACTCATAAGTAATCCCTAACTGTATGTAATAATTTGATCTAACTAACACGGAAAATGCTTAAAATAAAGTGTTTTTAAAATATCCCTCTATATAATATACACAGTTCTGAGTGCTTATAGGGATGAAAGAGAGATGAAGTTACAAAATCTTTCTTTAAAATCAGAAAACCACATTGACACAATCCACAAGAAGGTCAGTATTACAAAAGTAGGCAATGGGAGAACAGCTTTTAACATTGTAAAATTCACTGCTACATCAGATGACAGAATTCAAAAATATATCAGAATTAGACACAGATTCACAGAAAAACTTCATGATTTTCAATAGATCTTGGACAGAAAAAGAGTGTGTGAGTTCAGAAGTATAACTTTCAAAATCCAAGGACATCTGCATGTCAAGTAGTTGATGTGTTTGACACTATGCTTCTGATATACTTCGCTTTTAGAAGAGCCAAACTGCTAAAACACAGAATCGCTAAACCTAAAATCTACTAAAACTCTCTATATTATGTCATCTGACTTACTCTACTATAACATTACCTGCAATAAAGTGGATGGCTAAATCAAGAAGCTTGTTCCCCTCACACCCTTTTAAAGATATAAATGAACCTCTCCTTTCCTACACAGTGATTCAGATCAGGAGCCCTACACCTACAATTCATTTAGGTATCGTAGCTGGATGTAATAATCAAGTAATCCATAATATGAAAGGAACTATTTTCTCTTTTTAAGATTCTGTAGAGAATTTTGCATTTGTTAGAAAATCTCATCTAGCAGAGAAAAATTCTTGTGTGGAAGAGGAACATTTAAAAAAATCTATTCTAAAGGGAAATATAACCTGATATATATAAGCTACAAAACACCAAACTAACGCCCACAGATTCTTATTTTTCATAAACACTGCACTTTGTCTGTTGTGATAACTTATGAAATTATTACTTGAATATCACTCAAAATAAAAGCCATATATTGTAAAAACTGTTTCGTCATAGAAATATATATAATTCCGTGCCTGCATGAACTGTCACTCAGGAACTGAAAATTACAATAGAACTTGATAGACCTGAATTCCTATAAGTGATAGCTAAGAGAAGGTTGGAGTTTGTTTAAATTGTACTTCAGAGCAGTTGCTATAGCTCCTCATTAAAACAGCGTTGTATTTTCTGTCTGCCTTTCTCTTGCAGGTTTATTTCCAATTTCCCATTTACTCAGTGTCTGTATAAAAGCGCTACAGGTTAAGTAACAGATATATTATTAAAGACCTGTCTTCAATGTAATTAATTTGTTCAGAATCTTTGTATATTATGCAAATGTAACGAAATTCAAATTCCATGCTACTTGATTCCAAAGATAGTTCAGTGTAGCAAAGAAGGTTCTACAATGCAAAGAATTAAGTTCAAATATACAGTGGTTTAGTTTACACTTAAAAAAATGAGATATCTTAGGGGAAATGTAGTTTTAAAATTATATTCTGTTGTGTTATTGTTACAACTTTATGTAAACTGTATGTAGAAAATTTTGTAACTGAAAACCCAGATCTAGATATTTATAGCTAGTAAGAATTCAGCAGAATTTGAAATATCCCAATAACAGGATGGAGATAAAACAAATTAAAAATCTTTAAACTGGAAAAAGTCTCCGTTCTTCCTTGTGGTCAGTAAAAAGAGTGGCTCAGCACATTAGTAGTCTCCATTTGCAGTATTTACTACATCTATTCCCCAAGGTAATGTAAACCAATTAAACACGACCATTTAAGAATCCTATCACCTAACTGAGCATAATTGAGATAAGAAGTACCATAAGCTTCAGCGAGGGTCAACCCAATATTAATCTCATTTGCATTTGCTAAATGCCTAGATTTATTAAATGAATGACAGAGCATATCAGAAAAATGAAGCATGCCTGCCAGATACTGTTGCTTAATTCATGGAATGTATACAGTGAAGTAACAGATAAATGCCACAAACTGTATGTAACTCACAGATACTGCCAGTTCATCTTAAAGGTCACTTTAACAAAGGAACAAAGGAGCTCTAAAAATTTCAGCTGCGTTATCTGTAACTGCATGAGATTAGTGAGTCTATTCCCAAGCTGTACCTATCACACCCGCTCAGTTATGCAAAAACAATTGTTAATGAAAAAATATTTTCTAGTCCAATCTGCTCAACCCCTGCTACCAATCTGTATTCAACAGAGCACTTCCAAGTTGCCTGAAGTCAAGTTCTCAAACTGGAAGCAAACTCGACTCTTCCCGTGCCATACCTTGTTTCCCCATACTTCAAAGTTTGAATCATTTCTCAGGAAATATTTTTCACATCCCTTGTCAAGTCCAGATCCATCTGTGCCTTAGCTTTCCTGATCCCAAATATTGGATATTTCCTTACATATCCAAACTGCATTCCTGAACACTACCAAGGTTACTTGTCCTTGCTTCCACGAGATATGTCTCTTTCCTACTCCTCAATTTAAAATCCTTGCTCTGATCTCAAGACATCCCTTTCAACCTGAAAAACACTCCTGACAGTGCTGTAACAGGCATCAACTTGTAGGTATAACTGTCAACATTTACCAGCATATGAATTAAAACTGGGGGTAAAACACCAATACAAAAGCACAATGTATTTTTTTATCACACTTTCTAAGCAGCACTGCTCTCAGCTGTATAACACATCTCACCAGTGAAATCACTGCACACATATATCCTCACTGCTCTCTTCACATACCTCTTGGAATTACCTACTTCACTTACAATTTTTAGAATGTTATTTTGCATAGAGATGTTTACTCTTATATCAAACACAGTCCTGCTTGCTTAAGTTGGAATGTGTATTTCAGCAAAACTTTCTATCAATAGCAGCAAAGTTTAAATGACACTTATGTAGAAAAGTGTTTAACAAACACCTGACAGAACATATTTTCTGTTTGTTACTAGGTTATTGATGCTGCCCTATGACAGGAAGAGTGTGGCCAGCAGGACCAAGCAGCATTCATCTGCCTGTACTGGTGAGGCACTGGCGAGGCCAGTGGTGAGGTGGCCTCAAAGGAGAGGCCACTTCAAATCGTTTGTTCAGTTCTGGGTCCCTCATTACAAGAAAAATATTGAGGTGCTGAAGCACGTCCAGAGAATGGAGCTGGTGAAGGAACTCCTATGAGGAGCAGCCGTGGCAGCTGGGGATGTGCAGCCTGGAGAAAAGGAGGCTCAGGTGGGGCCTTATCACTCTCTACAAATGCCTGAAAGGAGGTTGTAACCAGGTGGAGGTCAGCCTCTTCTCGCAGGGAACCGGTGACAGGATAAGAGGAAATGGCCTCAAGCTGTGCCAAGGGAGGTTCAGGTTGTATACCATGAAGAATTTCTTCACAGGAAGGGTTGTCAGGCATTCCCTGAAGGTCTTCAAGAAACTGCTGGTTGTGGCACCTAGTGCCATGGTCTAGTTAACAAGGTGGTGTTGGATCACAGGTTGCCTTCAATGATCTTGGAGGTCTTTTCCAATCTGAATGATTCTGTGACTATTCACAGACAAGCCGTACAATTGTTCATCAAACCAGCAAGTCAGCAGCTGCCTTGTATACATTGTGAGACAGACATTTACACTTAAAAGAGGAACACATTCTGAACTCTGAGCATTAGAGTTGACAAGTAGACTGTAAAACTGTACAAAGTTGCTATGTTAATACCAGCTGGCTTTAAATGTCCCTGCACACTGTAACAAAATGCTTTTTTGGTAACTGCATTCGCACCACTTCAAATTTTAAAACATTCTCTAGTTAATTACCAAAATACTACTGAGCAATAACAATACTTATTGTTTTCATACTTTTTTCATCTTCAGTCTATCAAAATAAATTGCCATGAATAAAGCAGATGATGAAGTCTATTCCTACCAAGACATGCGTACATAATTTTTTTGTAAATTATGAATTGAACTTCTTGAAGCATTTCCAATCACAGCTTGCTTTGCGCTCAATTTTAGGTACACAGTACCTTCACTATCTGCATTGCCTTCCTTATAACTACAGTATCAAGCACAGTTCTGAAAATCCACCATCCAAAGCAACTAGGGTGTGTGTAGGCTGCTTGTCTTACTGAAAAAGTGAGCACTGAAAGAACAGCACTGAAAGGGAACCACCAGCTCCACTTAGGATCCTGCTGCTTTTAGGTAGACTGCAGAATGATTCAGATTACCATGCATGCCCAGTGGAGAGTGCTTAGTGAACTCTGGGATATGTCAGGAAGAATTTCTAATTATCAATATTTGAGAAATACTACCTGCTCAGGCCAACCTGCTCAGAATATCTGCTTTTGATGAGGGACATAAACAAAATAACATCTGGAAGTCTTTTATATCACCCACCCCTGTTAAAAAACAAAACAAAACAAAACAAAACAACTTCTATTCTCTGACTTGATGATTCACAGTTATAATTTTTCTAGTAACTGTCAACTTTCTGCTGCCAATTATTTAAATATCAAATTAATATATTTGCCTGAGGCAATAGAAAGCAATGAAAATAAGAGTTGGCAGTTATTACTTACATTATAAAAATTTTGGTTCAAAGAGTTCATCCAATTAGTAAAAGAATAAATTGCACAGTGTACCTTTTAGCTAAAGTGTTTAATGCTGTTTTCATTTAGATTGTATTTGTGTTCAAGTCCAATAACAGTGAGAGTGACAGGGATCCATTTTGCAGATCCTGCCATCTGGCACAGGATCCCTTGGAAGAGTCACAGAACATCTGTTTAAGCACCAGATGCTCTCAAAGCAGACAGATGATTTGTGTGAGGACCATGGAGGGTAAAAGGTCAGTCAGATGGGTGTCTCACTGGGCTGGAAGATGTCTCCTCCCAAGCACAGCCTCTATACTAGCTGCATCCACGCTTTTTGGGTTTGACTTGAGCCAAACACCCATTCCAGACCATTTCTGCTCCATACCAGTAGCCAAAAACATAGGAGCTGAGTGGAAACTTCTGGACAGGGATGGGAAAATAAGGGAAATGAACATAATTTAGAGTAAATAATAAAAGTAATTCTGTTGCTGAAGAGAGTAAGGGACAGGGAATATTTGATTATAAAAAGGATGCTGCTGCTGCTGGTGAAAGGAAAAGAGAATTTCCTGTACCAAAAAGATGAAAGGAGAAGGGAAGATTGCCTGGCAAGACTGAAAGGCAAGGAGCTGTTGTAGGAAGAGGAGAGTTGCTGCTGCTTTCCATTGCAGGAGGGACAGGAAACTGAAGCCCAGGTCAACATTTTAATCCAAAGAACCCAGGAAAAGAGTATCTCCTGGGGTTTTCTAAATTCAGCTGTCAAGTAGAGCAGCACAGTAAGAGCAAACCAATGCAGTGATGCTGCTGAGGACCTTGTCATTACACAATACACATTTTGCAGATTTTTACTTCAGTCTAGTTCAAATCTGAGGCCCTGATCAAGTGTTTTCCCTCCAGCAATTCCAAGGATAATTATCCCGCAAATCTCTGGTTTCCAAAGAGCAGATATATCACATGGATACTTGGTGAAGCACTTCGTCATCCTTTTGTCTGTCAGACACGGTTACAGCAGGTGGCAGAGGGCAGTGACACACATCTCCTTTTTAAGCCTCATATATGGAGTCAGCCCTTTCTGTTCATCTTTGTTTCTGCTTTGAGTCTTCCTATCTCTCCTTACACTGAAGTGCCACCATAAAGCCATCAGGAGGTCCCTCTCTCTCCTACTCTTCCATCCATAGTACGTACTCCGTGAGAATACCCCAGATGAACTGACTTCATGGAGCCACTTAAGTCTGAGGAGAGGATGTTTTCTAGGAGTCGCTAGCATCACTGCTGCTTTGGCTCTAGTCTGGTACCAGCTGGAGGCACCAGAATCTCTGGGACATGATGAGACTGCATCATACTGGGACATGGGATAAAGCATACAGAAAATGCAGAACTTCAGAATGCAGAGGCTTACAGTCAAAGACTTCTGCCATGAGTTGGCATTGTGATTTCACCATGCTCATAATAAATTTCAGGTGCCTATAATTTTTTCCAGTTACAGTAGGCAAAGATGGGGGTGTTTTTCAAACCATATTTTTTGAAAGTGCACACATAACTATATGGAGAACATCTTTCCTCACATGAAGCAGTATGATATGATCAAGTCTTGAACCTAGAGATGTTCACATTACTCATGAAAATTCTGGTGGAACTGGCACTGGAGGAACAGTGACCACTGACAGTGATGTCAATGGCAAAGACTATGAGATTTTTTACTAGTCTATGGTATGAGCAGAGTATTTCAGTAATATATTCCACACAGAGAAATACAATATAGTATGATTCCAAGGAGGTTCCCTTTGTTATACTAGTGTTCCAATGTAACAAAAAAAAAAAAAAAAAAAAAAAAAAAAAAAAAAACCACCAAAAAAACAACAACAAAAAAAACCAACAACAACAACAACAAAAAAACCACTAAACAAAACAAAACAAAAAAAAAGAGGCAAAATGCCATTAACATACTTAACATTAGTCAGCTTGCTAAGGTACTAGAATACTAATACCAGAGGATTACTTTGGAAAGATCCACCTGGGGCTCTTCCTTCTATACTGCTCAAGTATTGAGGCAGCCTGAAAACATGTCTAATTTGACAGCCTAGAGCAACAATGAATAACTAAAAAGCTTCTCCAAAGCCTGTTCTGGTGAATCACAGTATAAAACTAGAACTTTACAGTTAAAATGTCCAGAAAGTATCTTATGGGAGTCTTATGGGAGAAGTTTCTTATTCTTGCAAGTCTTAACAAATCTGTGTATTTATTTGGGAGGTTAAATTTTACTTTGCAATTCCAAAGGAATAAATGGCCCTGCCATTGCTTTATGTCACTTTTATAATCTTAATTTAACTTACCATTGTCTTTCAAAGTGAAAGTTTTACTTTGCTAATGTTAATTTTTATAGCATTTTCAACCAGTCTGCAAGAACAGTGGAGTTTTGAGTTTTTCAACATCACCATACCAGCATCACTACAGAACTCAGTTAATTGACACTGAAATTATTTTTCCCTCAGCTTCTCGGATGATAATTGGATCTCTACTGAACATCTTCATCAGTCATCGAGGAAAGCTTTTTAACATGCATATGCAGGGAAATACGATGAGTAGTCTGGCACAATTATTTTCATAATTGAGTAGCTTATGTTTATGAATTCCATTTTTGTAAATAGAAGCATAAAACTGGAGGAAATCTCCAAAGCTTTTCTGTGCAAACTCTTGCTCCTGAGCTATCCACAATCAACATATTGAAAAACTGCATTACCATTACTATGCCAACATGGATCGCAACACTAACTAAATCCTGCTTCTCACAACCAGACATGCAGACAAACCCTTCCTTCTCCTAGGACTCACAGGTTCCAGGCTTCTACCCAGCCTGCTTTAAATTCAGCTTCCTTGAATATAATTGACCAAACCCCACATTGCTTATAAATATGTGCAAATACTAGAATGAGGTATCAAAATAAATTCTGAAATACTACATAATTAATTGGCATGCCACAAAGAGAATATATTTTAAAATAAGTGTTTTTCTTAAACACCACAATTGTGGCATATCAAAGCAATGGAACAATTCAAAATCTTACAAGGTAAAAAAATAGGCAAAACAGAAAAGAGACCTAACCCCCACGATTCAGCCTAAAAGCTCAGAGTGAGGTAGAATCTTTTCTCTGTTCCAAGCTTATGATGGAGAATTCCTCACCACTTTTTCTTTCTCTCAAATCTGATCCTGTATGTTCATTCCTCCAAGATCTTCTTACAAAAGATGACAGAGAGACTAAGATCTGTATCTCCAGTTCTGGCCAGACACAGCATTCCCTAGAATGTGTTCCCCCACACAGAGCATAGCATCAGTGGTCGTGTCATCAATCACAGATTGAGAGAAATGAATATAAATGTGCTTATTTCTAAACCTGATAGCTTGTTGATACTTGAAAAGAGATAAATCACTCTACAAGTACCTCATAAATAATGTTCACTTACAATGAAAGCATTAATAGTTGCAATAGTATGTATGAAAATCTACGCAGAAGGCTATTCACCTATCACAGGGTGTAGAAAGAAAAAACTAATAGCACCAACAGTTCAAAAACTCTGAGACACAATAGACTTAAAAGACATAAAATGCTCTGGGGAGGAAAATGTGGAATCACACAAAAACTTGTGAAGTAAAGCTGTGAATCCGTACGCATTCCACTCCTCCGCAGATACCGGCCTGGGGCTACTATACGTCTGAGAGAGGGTGCCTGTGTAGAGATTTACGAATTTACTCCACTTCATTTTCAAAAACTGCTATTCATCATCACATGGTGTTTTCAACAAGGGCAGTCCAGCTAAAATGCTTCAGCTGAAGCCACTAAGTATTTGGTAACTTGATACTGATGTCAATCCCAGGGTGGAGAAAAGCAAAGAAATTAAGGATCATAGTAGGCCAATTTCACAGGAATTTTGCAGAGAACACTATTTTCTGACTTTTACAACTCTTTTCTGCTACTTGAGTTTTTACTACAGCTCACTCTTCTTCTTTGCTTATACTAAAAACATTAAATCCTAGTTTCTTCTCTACTGACAGATGCTGATAATCTTTAGCAAGTGGGAAATATGGAATAACAAGAACATGATCTGCATCACTGGAACTTTTATTTATATCTGACTGATAATCAAAAAAGAAGAGTTTTGTAGTTGCTCCCACTTTAGCACTTTAGCCTTCTCTATGCCATGATAAACAGATACTGTTCAAGAATATGCCATGCCATGTTTCAATATAGGGTGCATTTGTAACTCCTGGTAGGCCTTGAGTGTTCCTGCATGGATGAGCATGTTTAGGAATGTCTTGTTTTAAAATAAATATTAGAAACTTGAGTAATAAATATATAATCATCATCTGGATAAAGATGCCTAAAATCTTACTGCCTCTGACTATAATTACAGTAATAAAAGTGTTGCTGAATGATGAAGAAATGTACTATTTATGCTGCAGGGATTGCAAATCAACACTTTTTTATACTCAGTCAGTTAAAAATCCAGTCTGCATTATAAAACTTCATTGGTATATAAAATAATTACCCATTTTTATATAAAATAACTCACCTCTGGACTGCAGTGATCAATCCTTATGGCTTTCTCCTCCTGTATTATCTTTTTACTATGATCTATATTTTTGCCATCATAATAAACTTATCAATTAAAGACAATACTTGGTCTTTACTGGATAAAACTTGTTTATGTAAAATGCATGCTCATTGTCCTAAATCACATCTTCAATATATCTTTCACAGCAGTAAAATATTATCTCAGTAGATTACAGTAAATATTTCCAAACATGCCTACAAAGCACAACCTCAGAAACCTCTTATCTTATTTTAATATCATATCTTTAATCTTATTTTGCTCACTATATCCCTGGAGTGAATATTAATAAGAAGACCTATTTTACAGTTGCCAAGTGGGGATACATCATCTGAACTGCAAATTTAAATTTAAATGCTTTAGATCTTCTAGAAAGATTAAAAATGTGAGTGGTATTTTCATCTATATTTATGAAGTATGTATTGACAGAGTTTCCAAGTTCTATCAGAAGGAGTAGAAGAGATGATGTGGTTATTGTAATGCTTCTCCTGTTCTCAGTGGAAGAGTTGTTGACTGTGGTCTACATTCAATTGAGCCACCTTATAAATAATTTTACATTAGATGCCTTTTTGAGAAAATAGAGAGGAAATAAACTGTTCACTGTATCAGTTTTCAGTTTTAAAACACAAAGGTTAACTCAAGTGTCTGAACTCCAATAATTAAGGAGTTTCTGTGCAGAATATTTCAGGATATTTTTCAGAAAGCATTTTAATAGCATATGATTATTCACTTTTTGCCCCTCAAGACCCATTGGGAACAGCACTAACAAGTGTGGCAAACTACCAAGACTGGTAAAATGATCATGGACTCCAATGTCTACTCCACCCATGCCATAAAAAGCAAAGTTCATTGCTGCTGCCGTGCTCGCAGTCTTTTTTATTTCCCTCTCCTGCAATGTTCCCTCCTGTCTTGCCCTTTTTCTCCTCTTCCCACTAAAAGTCTCTTTACCCCTTATTCTCTCTTCTTGACACCAGGTGCCCAAGCTGAGGGTGATTATGATGAACACATGAAAACCTTATTGCAACTAAAACATTGTACACCACCACCAAGTAGGAGCAATTAGCTGCAGTGTGTTCCCTGGGGAAAAAATGCCAAAGCCTGTGTGGGCTCTGTTCAAAGTCTTTGTGGAAAGGGCAGCCATAAAGAAAGATGAAACTTACAGACAATAATCCATGATGAATACAAAAGAACGTCTGCAAAATTCATGGCTGTAACTTTCACTAGCATCAACAGTGTATGTACAAGAGAGAACGTTTATAGAGCTGAATCACTTGGCTAAATCTGGATTAATCATCAAATCATATAATATCCTCAGTTGGAAGGGACCCACAAGGTTCACTGAGTCCAACTCACAGGACAACCCTCAAAATTACATCATGTGCCTGAAAGCATTGTCTCACAAGAGTAAAAAATATTCCTAATATTATGTTTGCTCTCTCTACCAGGATGCAGCTTACCTTCCTCTGCAAAGAAAAGTGGGAAAGAAGAAATTAAAATAAAATTTAATTCATTTACAGTAGCTTACAATCCCACCTTGGCTCATTGCTGAGACTGGACAGTCTCCATTAGCAGGAACTCTATCAAGGACACCTGCCAATGGACAGAAGCTAGGACACTATAGTGACTGCATAGGAGGAGTTCATCAGATACATAAGAAAGTATGCCTAATGCATACATAGCCAAGATACTGCTCACTTTTTGCAAAACACAATGTTAGGACAGGCTACAAGTATTTTTCAGTAAGGGAACAAATCACATAGCTCAAAACATACTGCATAGAATAAATCCACTTTCATCTGCTCAGAAAATTGTACAAATAAGAACATTCCTTTCTTAATTGGAGAGCTACCTCTATGCATAGCCAAGAGAGTTTTTCCTAATGTTACCAAAAAAAGCATCTTATTTTTAAGTGGAAAGCTTTTGTTCAGTTTTACATTCTTGTACTTACCTTGATTACAAAATCAAATCCTACGGATAACATGAATTTAGAGTAAACACAATTTGTAAGGATATCAAGTTACAGTGCTTACTAAAGCTTGTAGGAATAATAATCATGCTCTACGAATGATAAAATCACTGGAACAAAAAGAGCCATTGGACCAGTAGCACTCAAGTGTACTAGCCAATACCAAAACACACAGTCATAGGATCACAGCATGGTTTGGGTGGGAGGCACCAATCCAATCCCCCTGCAATGAGTCAGGACGTCTTCAACCGGATCAAATCGTCCAGAGCCCTGTCCAACCTGACTGAATGAGTCTGGATTCTGGGCAACCTGTGCCAGTGTTTCACCACCTCCAGTGTAAAAAACTTTTTTATTCAATCTAAAAAACTCTCCTTCAGTTAAAAACCATCAAAGTTTCTAGTGCTTCTCTGCAACAACATCACTTTTGCCTGTACACTTGAATGCCTGTGTTCTTTGGCTGAAAAACATCAGCAAGGAGACACAGTTGCTACATAATCAGGATTCAGAGGGCTTTTTCTGGAAAACATTTGCTCTAAGATTCAAATTAAACTTATTGCTGCACTTCAGTGTCAAGAGCCATGTGCAAACATTCCATTTCATACTAAACGGATGCTGCCTCAAATGATTTAGCAATGTTTTAGGGTTGACACTGAGTATGATTCCCATTTTGGCACAATTTGGTGCAAGCTTATGCTATAAATTAGCACTCCGAGGTCCCCTGACCAATGTTCCCATCCCAAGTGAATCTGATCCTTCATATCCTTAATTTTACTTGCAAGTACTCTCTTAAACACAGCTGCACTGCTTCTAGCAAAATGGAATACTGATACAGAATTTTTGGGGGAAAAAACCCCAAAACCAATCCTTGATGGTTTCACCAATGTTTCATAGTTTTTAAGAAAAAAATCTTATTTTAAAATAAGCTTACCACTCTCTTTTTCTGTAAAGAAAAAGTTATCTTAGCTCTGCCCTGTTGTAGCACTCTAGTTTGTGGTGGTCTTTGATTTGAGGCAAGAGTGAACATTATTTTCAAAAGGCAACATGAAAAAAGAGCCTGACTTACAAAAAAACATATGCTACTGTGATTTGGGCTGTTGCTTTTCAGTAGTAACACTTAGCATTCCTATATATCTCTATGTTCAAAAAGATGTTGCTCATGTCCCACTTAACCAAGAATATGTAGGTGGTAATTAGGCATGGAGCCAGTGAGTCCCCAAGCAATTTCTCTTAATGCTGTAATATCAATTAGTACAAAATATGCCCTTGTCAAATAGAAGGAGAGAATGGCCTAATTCATACCATAAAGAAATACAAAAAGAAAAATATACAGATTTAATTACATAACAATGTTTGCCAAGTGGTGAATAGCTGAAATAGATGGGTATACAACACAAATACATGTTTCAGATGAGCTTTATGAACTCAAGTAGGCAAGATGGATAAAGTTACTGAAACCAATACAGAAGGAAAGCAAAGACAACAATGTTTGCTTAAAGGAATAATTTTGCATGTAGAATGAACGAGTTGGATGACCTTTTTTTTGTCACTTAATTCCTATTTTTCTACACATGAAGAAAAAGCAACTTTATTAGACACTCATTTTGTTCAGCACTGACATTGAAATTCATCTCTTTTAGAAACATACCAGTTTCGAGCTCTTATAGACATAGCTACAAGGAGTTGCTGGCACATAAAACCACACTGTCCCTTCCACTAGAAATGCAAACCCTGTTAACAATAAAAGCAGAAGTGCAGCTGACTGAACTGCCAACTTATCTTTGCTATTGCTGTGCCTGACACACAACCTCTCTATGAAAACTTTCAGCAGCTATTTTCTTACACCACTAAATTTCATCCCCACTCTCACTCCTGGGATAAACTATTTCAGCAGAGAGATTATATTGTTTAGGATAGAAAGAGGTTTTTCCAATTCATGCCTGAAAAATGTGCGGTGGCAAGGTGGCAAAGCTTGTAGCAAAACTTTGATTGGTCAGATAAGGGATTAAGGAAAATGAGGAAATCATCTGAGTTCACTAGGCCAGTTTTTCAATAAGCTTTAGAAAGATCTTAATTAACATTTGTTGGATGGTTCTAGGCAGTAAAATGCACTTTTCTTTATCATGAGTGGAAAAAACTAAACAAACTACAAACAAGCTTTAGTAGAATGTTAAAAAGCTAAAAGGCTGCACCTACAGATAAGTGTTACCTTGTGCAAAATTTCAATTTATTGCAAAATGTATGTAAAAACTGAAAAAGTGACATGCCAGTAAGAGTAACTAGTAAGTTAATCAGCAAAATCTTACATCAACTGGATGTAGATGCATGGTTAGCCTTTATTTAGTAACAGCTAAGTACTTCAAATTGGGTTTGGAGTAAACTTTAGGAAGTGGAATTTTGACATACAAACAAACATGCTTAATGGAACTTCAGAGTGCAGTAAATCACCCCCAAACATTTTGAAGCTTTATAAACAAAGCAGACTCATCCTCTCTCCAAAAGATTTAGAAACAGTACATGCAGGGAACATATACTTCCATAAAAAAAAGAGTTAATACTCTTCATGCTATTTCTTCTTGAGAAATCCTGGTTTAAATTATTTTCATAAGAAGAGTGTAGACTGAGAAATCATACCAAATTTTAGATGCTTTATGAGAATGGGCTTGAATTTACTTTTGAGCTACACTGTATTGCAAGACACATCAGGGCAAACTACCTTTAAAACACCTGAGTCAATAGCTAAGGCACTGACAAAATTCTTTAATTTTGGCACACCACTAATACCAAGCAGAGACTGTTGCTCAGAAGTAGGTTTTCACCAGGAACCTGTTACCAATTAAGCAGTTAGGATGTGCAGCAGAAATGTCAGTTTTAAACCTGTTGAAGGTTTATCCTCGGCACAAGGAGGTATCAGTCACAGCCTGCAACTCTCTGAGCATATCCACTAGTTAAAGCACAGTTAGTCTCACTGAAGCTTCAACTTTGCTCACTCAAAGTAGAGAGCTTCTAAACCACACACCCCTCACAGTATCAGAGCAATTGTAACTGATCATCTACACACAAATACAGCCATGGTTTCTATCAGACCAAACTGCCCACCCAGCCAGAGACGAAGGGTGGGATCTGAAAGCGACCCACAGCCTTACATGGGTCTCCCATGATAACTGACCTAGAACCATGCTCTGTTTAGAGTTCCACTTCACTCTCTCCTACAGGATCAAACACCCATACACAAATGTACTACATCATATATCGAACATTAATACTCTGCCTTACCTCCCTTTGTGTTCCTGAAAATGTTCATGTGATAAACCATTGGCTGGTACAATAAGTTTCTCCTAAAAGTGCACTTGCAGTACAGCATAACAAAATGAGCAAGCAGTTTGAGAGCAAATGTCACAAATACATCACAAAATCCTTTCCTATCCTGAAGTATCTCCCGGCTTAGGCTCCCATTCCCTGAAGGGATTCTAATAATATTACTTTTTTTTTTCTTTCCTGATGGATAATACAATGCTTAAGAAAGTTTTCAACATAAAATATTTTATCTATAACAAACTCATAATCTCTGCTTACATAATTTGAGAATACTCAGAATACAGACTCATCACTGGAAACCTTTTCCTTGCAAATTTTTGAGTAACTAGACCCTTCATACCAACCACTATTAAACAGGTTCTGAAAAATCAAAATCAGCAAGGTTTAATTGCAGAATCTCAATATTTCACTCTCTTTGCAGAAATGTAATTATTTTTAGGCCACAATCATGTCACTGTGTTAATTATTCATCAGGAAGCAAAATAAAATTTACAGTGCTGACTAACAAGCCTCTGCAGCATTTTATGGACGATTTTAAAAACCCACAAAATAAATACAAACTCTAAAACATGAATATTTTTGCTTCAGTTTTAATATTGAAAAGCAGACTCCTCGTCAGTTAGTGCCACTACTTTTAAGAAGCAGAATTCAGGATGTTTTATCTCTACTCTGGGTAACTGCATCATGTTTCACCCAGTATTTTTTCCATAGTATATATAGAAAGGACTTAAAAGTTACATCTTTATATATACATACATCTAGTAGAGAAGGAGGGAAAATGTTCAGATTGAAATTTATTATCTACAGAATGAGGAAAAGCTGCACAAGAACAGGAGTCAGCACAAGAAATGGAGTTTTACCCTGACCCCACCCCTTTCAAATCCTTGAAAGAAGAAATTTAACTTTCACAGAAGGAACTAGCACCCCCTCCATTTTCAAAGGCAGAGTCAAAAGAGAGAGGAAGTCCACTCTCCACTTCAGAGGAAAAGGCACATGCTGTCCCTTTTGACACCATCAACTACATTGGTTTATGAACTCCATGAGCTTGTAAACACAGTTATGCCATAAGTCCATGGAAGAGTCTTTATGCCTTGAACATGGCAAGCATAGAGCACACTCAGAGGACAAAGATCAAAAGCTGAACTATGGAACTGGTATCTGACCTAGTGGAAGGAAAGTTCTGAACTCATTTTACCTCATTATGAACAATGAAAGACCTCACAGGACAGGGAAAAAACATCTAAAATGACACAGTTCTGGGAGCAAGTGACCATAAGAGTTGGTGTGTAGTGAGCCTTACAAAGCATACCTCATTATATTCTGTTGTTTAAGTAGAAATCACACATTATCTCCATCTTTCATATAATTTGCTAAAATTTTGCCTACAAAATTTAACACCTGGTCTGCTAAATTTAAGCACAGAATACTGGAATTAAATAAACTAGGCAAAGACACTGGAGCTCATAGCTGCATAAGAATGGAAAGACTGAGTCAAGGAAAAAGTTGAAGGCAGAGGTTCAGCCGAAAATGTGCATTTGCGCTGCTGCCAGTACCACACAGGTTGAATAAAACTCAGATGTAAACAATTCCATTTTTTAAAAGATTCTGCGTGGTAGAAACTTCTAAGAACAAAACATTATTATAAATTATAAATTAAGTTACAAATTAAGAAGATTTACATAAGTACATTATGAAGTAATGAGCAGTGATGCTCAATAGAAAATATGACCTGTGACCTGGTGAGAAAGTACACTGTAAGGCTTGGAATATGGTTAAAGTGTTAGTTAGGAGGATGAATAAAAATTGGCTCAGGAAAGCAGCTTCTCAAAGAATGTTTTAAAATCAAATTTAATGAGTTCAGTCTGAAAATGCTGGAAAATCTATAATGGTGACATTTTCCACTTCTATTCAACCCAAGTATTCGACTGGAAAATAACTTCCAGGACACACTTCACAACAAAATTCAGATGAAAATCACTACCCAGTGGAGGTTTCCTGTGATCTTTCTTTGACTTCTGTTAAGCCTCAATCCATGCATTTCCATGTCTTAAGAGAACAGTTTAATCTAACTTCAAACACACTGCATCTCCTAGTCTTGAGATATGAACATATTTTCATATTCAGATGTTCCAAACATATTTAGATGAAAGCCAGCTGAAATGTTTAGAAACTTAACATTAGTGAGATGAAGCTGCCACAAGATTTACTCCTGTTATCTTTGAATGTTAAAAAATAAATAGCCCTCAGCAACCACAAGCCAGCATCAGAATGCACTGTGATTGTTGAGGCCTTATCATTAATGAAGAGAAGCAACAGGTTCCTAGAGGTGTGCATCATCTCTAGTTTAAAAATTGCCTTAGTAGGCACAACAGCGTGTAAATAATTTCCAATTTAAAACAAGAAAATTCTGAAAAGGTACAGAGATCTACAGAGTAGAAAGCTGTAACTCTGTACTAGAAAAATTACCAAACAATTAAATACTCAACAGTAATAGCAGAGAGATGATGATAAAGTCAACATGTCTTTGATTTTAAGTTTGAATGTGCATTCTCACTGTATTTTTTCAAAAGAGTGGGTGACAGTTGATTGAATTTACTTGGATTTCCAAAACATTCAACAAAATTCCTCCCCAAAGGTTTTTAAGAAAACTAACATTCCAGGACATAAGACAGAAGACCTGCCAGGGACAAATCCTTGCTCAAAAAACTGAGTAGAGTGGGTAGGAGAAAATGCTTAATCCTCAGAACAGAACCCACATAGTTCAGGTGGGATTTGTTATAGGATCTATGTTCATCACATTCATACACAAATTGCAAAAAATACAAAGTCCATTAGGGTAGTGGCTGATTGGCATGGAATGCAGGAAGTTCATTATAAACTGAGTAACTAGACAATAAAATGATACATGAAGTTGAATGTAAGTGAATATAAAACAATTCATCTGTATTTCAAATTTTAAATTATGAGATCTCAGCAGACTAGAAGCAAGCCCCTGTCCTTAGGGCTCTACTTTGTGAAGAACCACCTCTCTTTCTCTGTTTTTCAGTCTATGTAGTTGTTCATTAGGGGACACAGTGGAGTCTAAAAGTTTACATCCATCTCAGAAGACAAGAGCATGGAACAGAAACCCATCAGGGCTCATACTTCCACAGAAAACCCCTCTGGCTCAGGAAATACTTAAGTTAGCAATTACTGAGTGTAAGGAGAAAATTTAGGGGTGCCATATATGCTTGCCCTGATCTGATTCTCTCCTAGGGATTTCCTTACAGCTACTGTTGGACACAAGACAATGACCCAGATAAACTTCTGATCTGGTCCGTTATGGCCATCTTTGATGGTGACATATTGCAGCATAATAAATCCCTCTGCAGCAAAACCCAAACCTGGGATGTATCAGGACAGATGCTTCCAGAGGAGATGGGTGACAAATCTGAAAAAGGTTCAAGTGCACAAAGCAGTAACTAGGATAGACAGAGTATCACTGGGATCTGCTGGTTGTGCACAGGGTGGGGCATTTTTCATTCTTGACATTATTGGGCCTTTGCCATGTGTAGTATCACGTATTATTTTTAAATGCTTCAGCATTGGATATGATCCATACTGGATGACTTTCACTGAACAATCAGACATAAGCAGCAAATAAGATTTGGGGCTTAGTGTCTCAAATACATACAGTAACCCCAAACACAGGTCTTCCAACCCTTCTAAAGAAATATCCCCCAAATCCAGCCTGAGGCTGGATTACTGGACTCCTGCTAGTATATAGTCGGAGAAGATGAAAGATGAAATTAATACTCCCAATACAGACTTGATGGTTACTGTCTCTGCTGCCCAAATTTTAGGAATTACCACATAGCAATGACTGCAGCAAAAGCCTGCAAAATAGTTACAGTCACTACAATGTACAGCTTAAAGGGAATTTTTGTGTTGAAATGGCTGAAGATATGAAAATATGTAAGTTTTATATAATGAAAAAGAAAATATATAAGTTTTCCTGGTACAATATAGTGATAAAAATGTGCTACAACCTTTGCATACTTTCACTATAAAACTAAATTTTGCATTGAAACTGGAAAATTATCTGAAGAGTTTCAGCCATATTTTTAATTGAAAAAGTGCACTCAAAATACAAAAGCTCATTAGACAACTAAAACAACAACAAGCTGTTAACATTTTCAAAATGCTTCTTAAGCACATAGAACAATTTTAGAGAGCTTCTTTGTTAATGTTGTTTTATGTAATCAGAGCTAAGCCAGAAGAAACAGAAGTATTCTGTACTATAGGTATTTTAGTTACCTGCTAAATGATGCCTCTGGGGGACAGCATGGAAGCCAAGGGAGATTAATTTTTGATACCCAACTTAAGAGAGTAAAAGAGTACAAACATCACTTTAAGTGAAGAATTGCAGCATTAACAACTCAAAAGTGCAACTGTCCTTAAACAGATGCAATGGACTTCAGAGGTTTCTGTCAGGCAGGCTAGCAATGGAAAAAAAGTTAAAAGCCATTTGTTTGCAAACAAAATTTTGTGTCAAAGTCCTTTCATCTTAAATGTTTATGTTTCCATTAAGAGATAAGAGGTCAACATCAAAGCTTTAATATGAAATAAAAATCAGAATAACTCATACTATCAGATTTGAAGATGAAACTCAGATTTGATGCTCATAGTATTTGTTTTTGCAAATGGTTCCAATTCAATGTTTATTTCCTATTACAATAAAGTATCCAGAATAATTAATACCAACATACTTTTCTAAGTTCCTATATTGTATATCACATATTTTCCTTTTCACTAAGGAGTTTGGTAGTTCACCTTAAATCCACTTGCTCCCCAAAATGCTTCATACTAAGAAGCTATTTTAGAGGAGTATGTTTTATACAGCTAAAATATCCACAAAAGAAACAACTGGCAATCTTTATTGACTAACACTGTCAGAATGGCTGAATTGAGGTATAAGAGCAAGGATGTTTAAAGGCCATTTTATGAAGTTATGACTTCTAGGATATGTCTACATGCCTTAATCACTTTGGCTGACAAGTTGATGGAAGAACTCTGGTTTCTCCAATTATAAGTTCAATAGATGAAACAAGTCTAAAAAGGTCATGTGTAAAAGGCATAAAATATTAACCTCATAGTTTTCTGTGCAGCTTGTTAAACTCCCAGAACCTGCAACAGCAGAGACAAATTGAGCAACTTTCTGACCTTTCTCTGATAAAAACTTACACAGTTATTTAATGAAAGCCCTAAAGGTTACCAATTATTTTTCTTAAAACCCAACTCCGTCAGACTGGAATTTGGGAATTTAGTATACCGTTTAGAATACCATTGGGAATTTGGTACTGCACTGAGAAATTAGTTTGTGGAAATCTTTGTTTGAGAGCTTTTAGAAGAGTTACAAATCTGTAGAAAATCCACTGGTTTGTTACCTGTTTTTGCTAGAAGAGGAGGAAGACTTGAGGGAAAACAGGAGAACAACAGAGAAAGGTGTCAAGAGAAAAAGAGCAGGAAAATAAAAGAGCATGTATGCATGCATTCAAAGTAGACACACTTAAACTCTGAAATAAAAGAACAGCAAACCCAGTTTTTTGATCAGTATCATTCAGTATCAAGCTTCAGGATAGCTACTGAAATGAGCAGCAGTGCTTCCCACAATGTCACGCATTGGTGTTGCAAGTGAAAGTGAGGTTGCAGAGTTCTGTGTTTATGACCTTTCCTGACTCAAAGCCCAAAACTTCCCCAACATTTTGGTAAAATTTGAACTAATACATCTTTTAATTGACTAATGTGCCAGACATACGTTATTTTTTAATTTCTTGACATCCTCTGAATGGTAGATGCAAAAGGCTAGTTTGATCAAATGGGTTTCAGTTCAAAATACAAAGCCATGTTTATAAATCTTCCTCATCATGTCAGTTCTACTTATTGCAAAATATATATTCATGACTCATTGCAGATGCTACTAATAATTAAGGATAAAAATGTGTCAACCCTTCATAAATATCAGTTTCTGGTTTTACTGGTGAATTACTGGCTATGGGTTTGTATTAAGAAACCTACAAATTCTGACTTCTGTGGGCCTATCCATATAAAAAGTTTCAGATTGATTTAGTTTTCCTCTTTGTCCCAAACTCCATGGAAATAAGACCACTCTGGCTCATCACATAATTTGCACAATTTTCCTTGATGAAAGAGTGAATAGCCCATAGAATCACGATATTTAAAAGTTCAACTTCAGCCTCTTGAAAATACTAAACAATAATTACTTGGCCTTAAGGATTTCTAGGAATAAATATAAGTTTCCATATTAATTACTCTCTATTATGTCATTGCAGCTGAAATTAAAAAAAAATATGTCATTTTGAGAAAAGTGAGGTCTCCAGGCAGCATCCCAACCATTTTAATCAGGTTGCAATCATTTGAATAATTCTGTGCTGATTAAGTGAATTGAGAAGCATGCAGGGGTCACGTAGGACAGAACCTATTTGTTTTTAATGAGTTTCCAAAGTTTTATTTTGTGATTTTACTTCATTTGACCTCCAGGCTCATTATCTCACTACTGGTTGCCAAACCACCTTCTACTTTGTGGATTATCCCATTGAGGGGTGTGTTCCCTCTTTTGAGAAACACTGCCCTCATGTTTACCCATAATACTGTTTTAAGGGATCTTTGATGAAAAAGAAATCATAAATGTTTACCTTTGGGGTTTACCAAGACAGACATGAAACACTTCTAGCACACTAAGTATTTCTTGAGCCATCAACCACACTGCAGATGGGCCTCTTGTCTCCAAAAAGTCTATAAGGCTACAATAAGTGCCCAGTATGTTTGCATAAGAAATCACCCACAATTCAGGCTCCTTTTAGTTTCAAGCAGCTTCATAACTTTATTCTATTGCATCATTTGTCTCTTTTTAGTGTAGGGACTGTGATTTTTCTGGCTGTCCCTTAAAATAAAAATAAAAATATATATATAAAAAAAAAAATTTAAAAAAATTCCTTTATCTTAACCACATAGAAGTTTCAGAGGCAAAAGTATTTAGGCTCACCTTACCCTAGGCAAACCTTAGCACATATTTGCTGCTCTGATACAACATTCTGTCAGTCCTTCTCTGAAGTAGGATTATTTTTTATTAATACAGTTTTATAAGCAAGATATATTGATGTTACTTTCTCATTTTAAAACTTTCTGTGGTTTCCTATGTCCATCCAAATGTGCTTTATTTTGGATTATTATTGTTCCTTTTTATTCCCTGTAAACAGTAGAAAAGTCATTACTGAAACCTACAGACGAAGATTTTATTTCTGTAATGTTTACAAGCTGTTGAATTTAAACTCCAATGCTAGGAAATGCTTCTTAGATTCTCTTTTGATGATTTCATTGATTAGGTTTTGTAATTCAGCCATAAGAATATTACTATTATTACAATCATTAATATTATTATCATTATTAGTATTATTATTTTTAAAGGGTGAGGAGCAGTAAATAGAGAAAATAGGGTGTTGGTTTTTTTTAAATATTACTGTCATATTCAAGCATAACCCCATTAACTACCTGGAATATGTTTAAAATAATAATACGTGTGTGAGATCAAGGCCCAGTTTCAGGATTATTCCATTGCTCAGAACACAGAACAACAACATGCAGCTGAGGTATCCTTCCAAATCTTGTGGCTCCAATGATATAAATCGATGCTTTTAATATATATCCAGCCCTGCATGGATGCAATGATTTGACATTAACTTTCACATTCTTTGGGTTTTTTAGCAGATCTTAAGACTCCTTCTAAGTACAACTTTGTTTATTTAAGAATAATTTGGCTTTTTTTTATAGGTTTTCCTCTTAATATTCAGAAATTGCTTTCTCTATTACATCCTACTTAACCATTATTAAAACGAAGATTCTTGTTCTAATATATAATAATACCATGTCAGTCATTGCTATTTTCAACGTGAACTTGTCATTAAATTAAGGAGTTGGAATTTTACTAACATTTTCATCAACACTTGCCAGTGATATCATCCATAAAAAAATGGACCTTTCTCCCTATTTTTAATTCACCTTGCTCATCAGCTATTTCCTTCAAATTATCTGAAAAAAAATGGTCAAAAACGAATTCCATAAGTTCAGACTCTGGATACTGAATACTTTTGGCCATTTTTATTTCGAATGTGTAAACCACTTCTAACATTTCAGAACAGTTTTAGAAAAGGAAAAAAAAATCGTAAGTGCGATTTAAATTAAGAGCATTTTCAGGATGTAAACCAGAGGTTTTATAAAGTGGATCCGATCTGTATATCAATATCAGTAATGTGGTATCCTATGTATGCTGTTTATAAGAGAAATAACTCCTTGTGTACCAGCTGCGAGCATGCACTTGTCATAGGCAAATGAAAGGTACAAAAGCAGGTCAATTATACAGCACATTAAACCCTTTTCCTCTAATTCTCTTGATTAGCTTCTTGGTATTTCAAATAATCATAAAAATAGTTGACATCTTTTTCTAAATATCAAACAAACATTGCACTTAAGAAGTGAAAATAAAGGCTCATACTTTTTCTTAGGCCTTCACATCTCCTTCAATACCATCAAAACTGAACTCCTTGGTTCTAAAAGCATTTAATTTCCACTTCCAAAACATAAAAAAGTGCTATAATTTCAAAATGTATTTATTTCAACAAACTTGCTTTACTAATGCAAAATCCAAAAGACTTCCCCCATTTTCTTTTATATCAACATATCCTTACACCAAATTAAACATATAACCCTTCTAAACATAACAATTTCACCTGAACATTACCACGGCCATGTCTCACTAAATTCCCTTTTTTTGAATTAGGAAATGTGCACTTATCAACTATGTATGGCTGGAGTGATGCTATAAACCTGTCAGCTAGAGAAAAGCTCCATGAAGCAAACTGTCATCACTCTTTTCCTGACATAAAGTATAGCTTTCTGGGACTTCTAGAAAGCATCTAGTGACAGAAGTTACTGCATTAATAGACTATCCTGCATTAGCACAGATGCTTTTTGTGTTTCTACTTTTCCTGGACTCCCCATCATGCCTATATTAAATTCTATCCTCAAGCATGGAACTCACCTACAGGTTCATCTATTAATGGCTTATACTAGAAGTAAAATACCTGGGTTACTCTCAAATCATGCTTTGGACTTAAGATTAAAGGAAATTAAACTGTTTAAAAGATGTTTTTTCATGTGACAAATTGCTTTTGTTCACAGTCTCTCAGTCCCACTCAGACCAGCAATAAATTTGGAGCTATGTAATTTTTAGATTCATACATCAAGTCTTTCCATAGGTCTTTGCCTAGAAACAATTATGTTCTATGTAGATCCACAGCTAAAAGTAAACTTGATACATATATCACATATATACAAATGATGTGTACAACCTATTCTTTTGTTATCAATTGAAGTAGACAGCAGGAACTCAAGACTACATGTTTGTCTTTGTGAGCAGGGACATGTTTTAAAGCCATTTTAAAACAAGACAGCTAGAAATACTTTACTTACATCATAAAGTGTTTTACTCTATATAAGATTTTCTCTGTGCTAATAAGTGATGATCCTGCCTGCAGTGATCTTACATAATGATTCTAGCTTTTTATTTTCAAGGAATGGAGGCAGCAGTCTGCTGCAATCCTCTTATCATCACAGATCAAGAATTCCCACTTAAATCTCAACCGCTCTCAGATGTGCCTGTTAATATTAAAATGTTTTGGTGCCATGCACATCAAAATCCACTGAAGATTATAAAAGATTTTTCTTTCTTTCTTTCAGTCAGCTTTACTAACTGTTGCTATCCACATATGTCTATTTGATTCACTTGTATATAAAATCACATACACACAATGAAGTCTAAAAGGCAAAAGCTACAGTTAGACTAAAGCAATATACCATGAAAGGTGACCCTTAGACCTATATTTCAATAGTTATTCAAATTATTTTTACCAAAAGAAGCCAGAATTTACCCTGAAAAAAATGAGGTTTGATAGCAGCAGAAAGAAAACTGAACAGTTGTATATCCTTCAGTATTTTACAAACGAGAGATGAACTAATGTCATATAATAGCAATATTCATTAATATTGTGATGGCACTAAAAGTCTATAAAAGCATAAACTGATAGGTATTGATACTCACAGCTCTTAATAAAGCAATAGAATTTGATGGGAAAAATCAAGTGCTTGGCATACCAGAAAAAAATATAAAACTAAAGCCACATTTAATCAATTGTATATAAATCCAAACACATAATTCAACCTAAAAAAAATAGTTAAGATTACGTTCATTCTTCTTTATTAAAATTTCTAGCTTACTTCTTCTTTCGCTGTTTACTGAGTTAAGAAGCTGCAAAACTATATCTGCACTGGAGGCAAGGCAGCCCACTCTTCTGGTTGACAGAACATGTTTCCCAGGCAAATGGTTTATTTTTAAATAGCTTTTGTGAGTACAAAGCATGTTGGAGTGCTAACTCTTTTTGCCTCCAGCTGAGGTAATTTGCTGCTATTACAGACACTGTTTCAACACCTATATGCCATGCCCTTCCTGTCACCTGAGTACCAAACTCTGTTTTGATAAGGGACATAAAATACTGCAGAACCACTGACTGAATGTATTTTCAGTATTTTTCTCTTTTTCTAATGCTGAAAAAAAGCAAAAAGGGTTCTGATGCTTTCATGCATTTCTAAAAAATGTTTACCATTTATTCCTCTCTAATGAAAAAGCTTACATTTTTGTCTATAACTAGAGGCTTGTCTGAATTTTGAACAAGAACAGGCAAGAATCTTCCCAAAAAATCCTTTTCATGTCATATTTATTTCCCTTTGATTTTGTTTTAAATGAAGATTATATCATTAATCATATAAATTGCAAAAGAAGATAATGTGCACACAGAAAGATAATTACATACCTTATATTGGATAAGGAGACCATAAACCAAAATGTTTTTCTTTTTAGTTTCTCTTGCAAATTTCTTGATCGTAGTTAGGTCTTCCATCCCAATGCTGAAAGAATTATTTTCTGAAATATCCAAGTGCACCTGCAAAGGAACAGATGAGGAAAAAAACAAAATCCAGTTTTTTCATGGTGTGCCATTTTAGACTGGTGGTTTTTAGTATCTCATTTTTATGTGTTAAGCACACAAAAACTACAGACTAAAAAGGCATTTCTTAGCTTCTATTTACAACTGAATTCCACTAACACATTGAGGGACGAAAACTAATTTTTTCAAAGCAGAAGAAACCAATAGCCAGAACATGTTATGCATCTTAAAAATATTCAATTAATTAATTTGAAAACAAAAAATATTCTTTCATAAGCTCTAGACTATCACAGGAGGTTTTTTCAGTTTGCTTGGTTTTTTTAGTATCAGAGAACTATAGATTACATGTCTTTACATGTAAGCACCTTGAAGGTTTCCAATTAAACTTTAAAGAACTGAATTCTTTAAAGTTTAATTAGAAATTTACTATCTTTTCAATACAGCATATTAGTTGCCTAAATTGGATTAATTTCTAGATAATACTTCAAGTTTAAAAAACAGAAACTACTTCAAAAGAAGGTAGGGATGACTATCTTGAGCTCTTGGCAGGGAAAGGCAAGTCTCATTTCCATCAGGGACGCTGCACAAATATGGCAGCTCTTACAGGACCTGAACTGAGTTCAAGGAGTGTTTGGACAACACTCTCAGGCACATGGGTGATTCTTGAGGTGTCCTGTGCAGGGACAGGAGTTGGACTTGATGATTCTGAGGGTGCCTTCCAACCTGACACATTCTATGGTTCTGTGAATGCTCTCCTGCGTATGCTGTGCATATACAAGAGTTTGACTCAATGGTCATTGTGGCTCCCTTGCAACTCAGAATATTTTGTGCTTTTGTAACTGGTATTTCCAGGGAGGTATCAACCAGCTCAATCCTTTCCCAAGTCTCACATATTCCACATTTTAATCAATTTCCCTTATGAAGCTTCTATTAGCTGTAGAAATCAAAATTAAGGATGATGATTTGTACATATATGGTTTCAGCATCTATTAATAACAGAAATACATTTATCCCTAAAAGAAAGAAAAAGCATTTTTCAGGCTGAATGATTCCATCATATAAAACTTACCTGTGATTACTACACAGAGGTAGGAGGTATAGAGATCAGTCCAGAAATCAGTGCTTAGGAAAATTATTTCAAGTTCTCTTTGTACTTTAAGTTCCATTTATACTGACAGAAAATAGATCCTCACTCATTTTCCCTTGCAACACTTTTTTTAAAAAGCTGTTTATTGCCTAAATGCATACTCACCAGAAGCAAAGCTATTGTCTTCTACTACACAAGCAGAGATTAATTTTCACATATACTCATTACTTTGTTATTTTCTACCCAAAACAAGGCTAAGTACTACTCATTTACAGCTATTTACAAGAAATTATAAAAGCTATTATTTTGAGAGAATTTAACCTAGCTCCTCTCTACCATTAACCTCTATAGCTTTGAAAAGAGATTTTTCTCAAACTAACTTTGGTACTGAAATGTAAATAATTGCGACTACAGAGCTGAAGTACTAGCATTCCTTTCTTTCTAACTCTAAGCAAAGCAACAACGTAAAAATCATATCCATTCATACCATTTAAAAATATGAAAATGTATTGCTCAAAAAAGTAATGTCACTTTAAGAATATGATTTGTCAGGTTACAGCATAACTGGAGAAGATACTGGCTTGATTCAAACAAATAATTGCCTGAAGTTTACCTCTGTGATGCCTATTCCTCCTGCAACATTAATCTTCCCTTCTCTCCAGGTACAGTAATCCAATTGCTGCTTCAGCTTACAAATGCCATGAAACAATCCAGTCAGGCACCAGGATAATGGATAGACTTTGAATCTGTGGCAACTGATAGGTGGGAATATGAACAGTGCCAGCTCATCCTTTTATTGGATCAATGCTCACTGGGCTGGTTAAGCAGAGAATCAAGCACAATAATAACACCTGTCATTTTTACAACTAAAGAAGATTGGAATGAAAAAAAAACCAAAAACCACCTCTTTTTTTTTCTTAATTATCAGTTTATTATGAAAAAGTTGCTTTTGTCATGAAATCAAAGAATAGACAAGAAGTTTCCAATAACCCAAATCCATTTACATTAGACTGTTCCTAGTTAAGAGTTTAGAATGGAAGCAGTTAGCTGCTCTTCCCATTTATTCTTTTAAGAGTTTTACTTTTGAGAGTAGAAAAACATAATGTTTCCCTTACAGCTGCTACCTAAGACCTATGAATTTAAATGTCATCATACTGCCTAAAATTCTGATTCACATTTGTCCAAGAAATATTACTATGCCCTTTGACATTGAAAGAAAGTGTATTATAGGATTTTTCATTAACAATTCAATCAGGTCATATGTTATAAAAGTACATAGGAAAGAATAAAGTTGAGAAAAATCTCACTCATAAGCCTTAGTGAAGAGGACACCTAACATTGAATTTAATTAAAGACTGATGAAGGAATTTTCTGTCCCCCATACCATTTGTAACGAATTTTAGAGATCAGATGTTTAAAGGACTTCAGTACTTCCCAGTGATTAATATGAGACAATTATTTCTTAAGCTAATTCTTGTCACTTAAAACATAACTCCTTTTCTTCCCTTCTCATATTTTTAACAAATATATTTCTATCAATGTCTTAAATATTAGCAACTGTTTCATCTAGTTATGAGATTTTCTTCCATTGTCTAGTTCTCGGAAATTTCAAGTTGTCAGAAACAACTGATGGATCTGGAGTATAGTAAAGGGATTAAATATATTATTTTCTCCTAAGACTATTTTAAAAGGAGTCCACCTAAATAATTTGTGCATGGTTCAGGCTGCCCAAGCAAGTACACTTTCATTAGAAATGGTTCTGGGTTCTACAATGATTTCAAGACCTAGTATCTCAGGGGCAAAACCCGAGTTTCATGAAGAATTATTTGCACTCTTATTCCTTAGGAGATACTCAGACCAGAGTGTTTGTAGCTACAACAATTAAACCAAAGTTTTCACATTCCTAACATTAGAATAAAAAAGTATTTAATTAAAAGTCCACACTGGAAAGTGCTATCAATCGGGCACAAAATAAGCATGCTTTTGACACCTTAGCATTAGCTAGTTGATAAACAATTCCAACTTCATCTTCAGACTCAAAATTCAACACAGACAGAAATGGTTTTTATGTTCTTGATAAAGGACTAATGAAAACATTTTCAGTCCAGAAAAGACCATTTTGCACATTCAGTGGCCTTGTAAGTGACCAACAGAATTGGAGACATGTAATTGCTCTGATTATGAAAGGCAGAAGTAATTTATCTTTAAAAATTCAGTAAAATAAAGATTTACCCTGCAGTTCCCCAGAAAGAGGGCCAAGAAAAAAAAGATGATCTAGAAACAAATGGCTACATATTGATGTTCATAGAATCACAGTAACTCAGTCCAAGAGACCAGCATACAATAGGTGAGGATGTAAAAGGTATGATAGGTCAGGCTCTACAGAAGGATTTGGACAGGCTGCATACATGGGCTGATGCCAAGAGTATAAGATTTGAGAGGGCAAAGTACCAGGTCCTGAACTTGGGTCACAACAACCATACCCAGCACCACAGGCTGGGGCAGAGTGGCTGGAAAGGTGCCCATTGGGAGAGGACCTGGGGTGCTGGTTAACAGTGGCTGAACATGAGCCAGCGTGTGCCCAGGTGGCCAAGAAGGACAATGGCATCCTGGCCTCTATAATAAACAGTGCAGCCATCAGGACTATACACACATAGAAAAAAATAAAGCCACTTAATTCTGTTTCAGCTGAGCATTCAAGCACAGCACATGCTTTGCAGCATCCCCAGCAGAGAGGGAGCACAACAGCAGGGCAGAAGTTAACAGTTCAGGACAACCAGCCAGCCACAGTGAGCCTTTCACAGAAATACATAACTAATAAACTGTCATTTGCTAGTGTCAGTTTGTTTCCTGACAGGATGCAGTACATTTGTTGAAGTGAAAATTAGTTTCTTTAGAGACCAATTTACAGTTTGAATTTACAATTTCATTCTGAGTTAGCAGCAGTTTAAACCTAGTCTAACTTTTAAAAAATTATTTTAAATATTACTTATATTTATAATAAATATTAATATAAAATAAATAATGAGATGCTTTCAATGGTAATTTACAGGAGTTACCTACCGAAATAAGGACAACTGGACATAAGAGAGGAATATTTGATTTTTCCAACATATCCACAAGTTCCTGGGTTTCTTGAATGGCACACCTTTTATCCTAAATTAAAGTAAATGTTTCGAATTACTGAAAACAACAATTATTTCATAAAAATGGAATTTGAAGATCTGTTATTTACCAAAAAAATCAGAAGATATATCACTTTTTTTTGTTTTGGGGGAGGTTTCATTGATTAGCTGATTGGTTTTAATATACTTTTATGGTATTGTCTGGTAAAGTTATTGATGTTTGAAAAAGAATTATATTAATAATATTAATAACCCTTTATATACATGTATATAAAACAAACAAGATTAAGGGTCTCGACTGATCTCAGATCTGGTTCATCTAAAACCAATCTGTTCCCATACATGGATCCAAATACAGATCACACGGCACGCACATGTCCAGAATGAGAAACACTAATTTAGACCATGGTAGCAATGAATGCACATTTAGATGACTTCAGGTATCATGGGCCTCTCCTTAAAATAATTCACTTCAATACAACAATTATGAAAGGAAATTTTAAACTACTTCAGATTTTATCCCTCTTGCTCAGGAACTCATGGCTGGTTAACAGCACAGTGACAGAAGTGCAGAACCAGAGGAGAATGAACAAACCAGTATCTCAAAGGTCTAGTTTAGTGCACATCAGAAACACTACACATCAGAACAGACCCAGAACATGAGGAGAAAAATAACAAATAACTTATTACACAAATATTTATTATTTACCATTACTAGTGAGTTTAAGTGTAAATTAAAAAGCACGCATCCTCACTACTTACATTTACACAAACAAAATTGTAGCACTGTCCTGAAATGATGTTTTGTAGGCAGCTATCATTTTTGCTTAGAGATTTTGAAATTGCTTCAACCTGATTAGACAAAAAAAGAAAAAAGTCAAAAATTCTAATTCAGACATAACTATCTGCTAAAGCTTCCACCACTGTGGCAGAGGTTGTTCATTTAAATGATTTTAAACTGGCAATTATTATTTCCACTACAAAAACTGAAAATTGCTCAAAATTTTGGGGCACTCAACAGTGAAGCATGGAGCCCAACAAATGCTGAAGTATACTGCTCAGGGTAGCCATTCCAGAAACAGCCCTGGAAGCATCAGACATGAGCGCTGCAGCCTGAGTTAGGATGTTCAACTGTTTCAAGAGATGAAAATACTGTCCATAAAACAATCTAATGATTTTAGACCTCTAATTCTGAGAAAACCTCTACAACACTCAGATATATACATTTTGTCTTCATGAAGTTAAAAATGAAATAAAATAAGTATGCATGAAAGACCAGGTGCACTGGTATTTCAGGATTCTGCCCAGAACAAGAATACAAGACTCATCTGGAGTTTCTCCTTGAAATAATTTCCTCAATGAATATTTTAAAATGGCAGAAGTAAGAAGTCCCTTTCTTAGGGACAGACATACTTATTTTGCAACCTTTAACACAAGCTAAGTAACTATCTTATCCCAGTCAAAACAAAAAGTAGATTTTACTGCAGTGTCAGCATCAGGACTGCCTTAAGTAAAACAGTAAACCAGGTGGCAGAGGGTGAATCTGTTCCCGAAGAGAATTAACACTTTGAAGCAAATAAAAAATCTTGAAATGCAGGAGAAAAAAAAAAATCTTCATGTTACTTGCATTAAATCAGCAAATCCCACTGTTGCACAGAACAGCTGAGCTTTATTTCTTCCATAGTAGGGAAGATAGGATACTTACACATAGTAAGTATCATAGCAAGCAATACACTGCTGTGCTCCCTTAAAATGCCACTTAATTCACAATCAAAAAAACCTACCAAATACATTTTAAAAGGCTTTGCTGTATTAATTAATTTTTGTAATAATCAGGAGCCAACTTGTTTGCTAAAGAAGGTGGTTTAACACCAAGAAGTTGATAGTTATGCTCTAAAGATTTTAGAAACATTTTGGGCTCAAAATTTGTTACCTTTACAACCTTGCACATACTTCAATGAACATGAGCTTACTGCCAGCTGATGTCTTTTCAGAATATATTTGGAATATGATCCAATGCAAGAGGCCTACTTTTATTTTTTCCTTTGAGGTATTACAATATGTGATGTCTAAACATTGCTGAACATTTAAAATTCCTTTAGTGTATCAGAATTTTGATTTAATTTCAACAATTTTATCCAGTAACACACTAGCAGTTTTTGATCACCATATTATCTAGTAAAAAGGTAATCAAAATTTTCTGTTGGAAAAGTAAGCACAACTGCCTAAGTAGAAGCTTCAATAAATCATCAATTAACTAAAAATTGATTCTTATTTTGTCATTTAATATCCTATGCAATACTTTTTTAAAATTAAAATTAATATTAATAAATGTTATCAACTACATTAGAGAGCAAAAATTGCCTAAAAATACCCACTTTGTAAAAAGTGATTCTCACATAATGTTTCAGTGTTTAAATAAAAAGGAGAATATGGATTTACTTAATTACTTCTGGTCTGGTCCTTGTAATAACATCCTTCTTTAATGTTATTTTTAGTTACCAGATGCCCTCAAATGAATTTTCAACTTTATTCAATATCCACTTCCATAAATTCAAAAATTAATACCAGGACATTTGGAACCTGCAAATTTATTTTGAAACCTACAACCTGTATATTTGGAACCTCTGAATTTAAAATCACAACACCAATGCAGCAGATGGACAAAACAATCATTAAGGAATTGATGATTTTCTACTAGTAAAATGCTAGTTCTTTTTCTATTTGAAAACAACCAAATATTTTTATGTCCTACTCATGGATAATTATCCAGTCACAAAAATGACAACACAACTTCATCCAGCCGATTCTTTTTCATGTGACAGCACCACTTTGTCACTAAAGAAACAGGAGTACTTGATTCCCAGTCACAGAAGAAAATACCTTCGGCTCCCATTTAGGTTAGTTTGCTTCAAAAGAAAGGGCTAAATAACAAATTTAAGGAAAAACTCATGTTATTCACAGTATGATATCTTTAACAAAACATTCATTCATTCGTCATACTGTTTAAAGTATTACTGACTAAAGTACTGTTAAAGTGGTTCACAAGCAACAGCTGTAGCCTTTAAAATTTTTAGAAAATACTTTCTTTTCATTTTCTTTATCTTATTAGCTCAATTTTTAGGACTTTTTCCCCCCCTGTTATTGATATTATCATGTTATTAGAGCCTCTCTCAGAAATCCTTCTAAGAAAATTTCTTTTTAATTCTCCTTTAAGGACATGTGTAGAAGTTACCAAATACCCCACAAATAAATATGGCTGCTACTGAGAACTGGAGCGCCAAAAGTATCTAAAATGTTCAAAATACTGCTTCCAGATAATATGTACTCTACTGAATGATTCCCAGTTGGTCTCTTATTTAGATCAATTACCTTCCAACTATCCCTTTAAAAAGAAAGGTACAGCTTTCAATGGACTACATCTACATTGCTTAAAATAATTATTTTGCACAAAGTCAGATCTCCCTCACACAAGGTACTGTACTTCATACTTGCGCACATATTCTTTCTAAGGTTAGAAATTCTGTATATTGGTAAGCTTAAAAATAACTCAGAGATTTTATTGTTTAAAACTATATGGATAAGTGGTGTCCTCCTACTAACGGCAGAATAGTTTACACAGAGATTGAAAAGAGGAATAGCGATGCATCTGGTGTCCGTGAAATGGAAACATACTTCTGCCCCATCATACAGCTATTCAGACAAGAAAAGGTCTTATTCAGCTCTGCTAATTTTTTGCACTTTAAGGTGTAGGCATTTAATAGATATAAAGCATGATTCCATGCTAAATACAATTCTTTCCCAACAAAAACTTCAAGTGCAATGTCAAATGCCACTTCCAGATATAAAACAACAATACAGGTTAGTAGAGAAACATATCCTTCTAATAACTAACACACCACGCAGAAGATCAACAGACATGAATAAAACCATTGCAGAAGTAACATTATGCAAATCAGAAACCCTGTATTTTTGAACAGTTATTCCCTGTTTCTCTGGGTAACAGGAACATGTGATGTCATCACATAAGATATAATTAAGAATCACCCCAACACCAGTCTAAATTTAAGCAATTACCAAAAGTTAATCACCTTTGGGAAAATGGAAACATGATAGCTCTATTAGAAAGAATAATGAAAAAGGAAAAGATAGTTAAATGCCAGTAGAACATTCCATCAGTATCCTAAAGCAAAGGCTCCTATGAGCATTCACTGTGAGGGAAATGTACCCCTATCACCATACAAAAAGGCTGATTAATTCAATTTAGCATTCACAGCTCTGCAGGAAAACAACGTACTCTCTAATTGGTTCAAACTCCAAGTCAGACTTCAAAGTAACAAAAGCATTTCCTCTGTAACATATTTGTAACAATTTGGGTTTACTGAATTCATAAAATCTGAAGAAAACTGCCTCTCTGTTGTCTGGATTCAATTTATTCTCTAATCTAATATGGACATGTTAAGTGGATCTGTAAGATGCCCCTATACAACACAACTGGGCAGAAGATGCTTCCTTCTTGGTAACTTCCACACCTGGTGTTAATCCCTTGTAATAAATACTATAGTGACAAAGGAAGTCTCGGTTTCTGTTTTCACATTATTTAGACCATTTCTTAGGAGTAGTGGTAATCATAAGCATTAAATTATTATACAGCTGAGAGCCATAGAGTTGTACTTACTTTTATTTGGCTTTTCAGAGATTCAGGAAGGAGAAAACCTACTTGTGCAAGAGTTTCCTTCCCACTGGTGATAACACAAACTTGTTGTGATAGGTTTTCTGTGATCAAGGAAAAAGCTTTAGTATTTCATGCAAAAATAAATTAATCCAAATTACTAGTCTGCTAAACATTACCTTCAATCCACATATTGTTTCTTGACAGAACATTTTCAACAGCTGCAAACTTAAAGGCTACAAAGTACAGTTAATGTAACTACGATATTTATATAATATACATCTCAAAATTCAAATTATATTTTATATGATTTTGCACAACATGAAATCATTACATAGGGCCTGTTCCAAAAGCCCATTTAAATCTATTGAAAGATATTTGTTCAGATCCACCATCATTGACACTAGAAGACAATTGAGAAAACCTTTTGAAAATTTCATCCCTCTTATCACTTCAACAGATAACTAAATGCAGTGTCAGTAATACTGAATAAACAGAGGAAAAAAAGAAAATCCCAGGAAATAACATAAAATCTATTCCCAACAATATATACTAAAAAATTGCCAAAAAAAGAAAAATATTGATGATACTGTTTAAGGAGACAGCAGATGTAACCTCAATAGCAAAGAAGTTGCAAAGTTGCGACAAAGATCTTGGCCTGGGCAACATCCTGGATCTTTTGCTGGTGGGGCAAAATATAGTATTTTGTTGCTATCAGGAACAACAGTGTCAAGTTATTGCCTGATCTGTTCCACAAAGCCAGTATTTCAGAAAATTAGTAATTTCTCTTGTTATTGACTTCAGGTTTTAGATTCAGTGAACATTTTCCTTTCCTTAAGCCAATAAATCAAAATTCAAGTCTGAAACTCTCAAGTCTAATTCAGGACTTTATTCTTTAGATGCTGAATTAACACACAGAAAGAAAACCACAAGATTTCCAATGTTTTTGGGGTAGCCATTCCATAAGCAACTAGAAATTTCATACATGTAAAGTCTAATTATTTTTAAAGCAGACTTCAATGAAACTCCAGAGACAGAAATATACCAAACCCCACCACAAAATAAATTAGGAGTGAAAGACAAGAAAAATTATAAAAATATGGGCTAACTGGTCTTCAAACAAGTCTGGATATAAACAATACATATTTGCTGCATGTGGGAAGTTATTTCTCTAATTACATACCACACAATAAGTTCAATCTGATGTATAACTTCAGTAGTGCAGAAACATCTCACTTTCTATTGTAAACTCACAGACTTCTTTATAAAAATAGACATAAAAACCTGAAAATTAATTTTAAAGCTGCCATAGAGTTAACATTCTTGGAAAGTGGCTTGTGACTTTTAAGCATTTTTCTGTGAGCAGGAAAAGTGAATTAACCACTGAGAATTCCAAAAGATAATTAGAATGATTTTTGAATCATGGATATTTATTACATCCAATATTTATAACGTGACAACAAAAATAGTGGTGGCAAATGACTTTGTATTAAGTTAGCAAGTATGGGGAGGGAGGAAGAAAGGGAGAGAACAATAAACATCTGCTTATAAATCATCACAACCAGATGGAAGTGAGAATTAAAAAAATGCATGGCCAGTTCTCACAGGATTGGAAATCACAGGATACCACAACTGTGGGAGAAATTATCTTCCCATAGATTCACTGGGCAAAAAAGTATACTGAACATGCATCACAGTTGGCTTCTACTTAATAGAGAATAACTTTAGAGTCTGAAAAATGGGAAACCATATTGAATTAATTTCTTATCAGCAGAAAGAAACTAATGGGTAGATTGAAATCAGAGCAAGAGCCACTTGAATTTAGTACTGTACACAAAGTGCAGATACAAGATAGATATACATAATAAACCAGACTAGCATATCAGATTTCAAGAAGTTAGACTCTATTGAACTAAGTAATTTAATGAAGAAGGTCAGATTGGAGCTATTACAAAAATTCACATGTGGAAGAAGGCTGTGGAATCCAAAAAGGCACCATAACTTAGGCTTAAGCAGTTCTTTAAAAAAAGAAGTCTGTAATCAACAGCAAGTGTCAGAAGTATTCTCACAAAAGACTGCTCAAAGACTGCAGCTATAAAAACCCATCTCACTATTCTCTCCAGCCCTCTTAGATCTCTAATTTCCTGTAATATAAATGAGAAATGAGAGGCAGTTACAAAAAAGTAACTAAGGTTTGCAAGCTGAGTTTTTAATAAAGAAGAGAGAAAAACCAGTCAAGTGTAGAAAACCATATTTTTTATCTGGAGAAGAAACATAACGTTATAAGGGGAAAGTGTGTTAATAAAGTAGAAGAACCTTGATAATACACACATTGAAAAGATGCTTTTAAATGATCATGGAAATTAGTAAAGGAAGTCCGGGAAATCATAATTTATAGAATCATCATAGTAAAGCAACAGTTCTGTTCTAGTTGAGGTTTGAAACTCAACTTCCATTTAAATCCAAACTGTTTTAAGTGGTCAAAAAAGATCCATATGTTAATTTAGAGTGCACTTTTGCTGCATTGTGGAAAGGAAGACTGAGTGGAGCCTTCCTCCCCAAGACTGCCTGTGTTCCACTTCTGCTATGATGGAGCTCTTACACTCAGCGTAGACATGCTGAACCCACTGAGCACAGTGCTGGCTCATAACTCCAGGGATTCCATGAGCTTTGCTGCCTGCCAGTAAAACTGACTGTGTGCAGCATTTTGTTCCTGGTTTTCAGAATGCTGCTTGGGTGAATAACATAATCATTCTGGAAAGCCACGATATGGCCATGACACAAAGAATTTTAATACTCAGCAAAAACCATTTTTTTTTTCCATTGGACTGCTGGATAACTGAGGCTATAAGGTACCTCAGGAAGTCTCTTGTTCAAACTCCTCAAAGCAAAATCACCCACGAGGTCAGGCCTGGTCACTCAGCCCCTTACTGCTCTGGCATACAATCTCTCCAGGCAACCTGTTCATTTCTTGTCTGTCTGTCAAAGGCGTAAGAGGTTATTCTTTTTATCGAGTTGGAACTTCCCCTGGTTGGGTTTTTGTGTTTCCTCCCACAATGAACTACAGTTCTACTTAACTTCTTTCTGCCATAACTTCCTTTTCATCTGCCCAATGCCTTTTTAACTTATTTTCTCACTATTACATTACATATCAAACTCTCAGCCTTGCTTTGGCTTCCTCTTCCTCCACTTATTTAAACTTGTTGTTTCCCTGGAAATTTCCTCTCCCCAACACACATCACCCATTTACTGCCAGCTTCATTCCAGTTGTACCTGATAATGGAGTTGTGTTCCCTATTCACATACATCTCATTTGATCCCTTCTAACACTTTTAACATACACTCAAAACATATTTTTTGCATGAAATAAAAGGTAGTTAAAACTTTACACTGTCAAATTTAAACATTAAAATTTCCTATCAGGAGTTTTCTTCATTAAAGCTAAATTTGATACAAGATTTCAGAATTTATTCCATTAAACCTATTTTTTTCTACATCAGAAAACTTAATTTTCAATTTTTCCATACCCTCCTTTGATATCCTGAAAGCTTTAGATCACCTTATTATTCAGCAACACCTGCCACAGTCTTTATCCTAGGATCATACCCAATTATAAATTAAAATGTGCGCATGTTTATGGAACTACCATAGTTAGATGATATATTAGGTGTACTCTAATGGAAGACTTAGAAGTTTACCTTGAAGAGCATACCACAAACAAGCAGCAATTAAACTAATACTTTGTTTGAATAAAGATAATAAATATCATATCCTAGAGAATTAATACCCTAAGAAAAAAGTGCATTGGAATGGCAAATCGCTTTTAGCCTACAGACATAATTTTTTTTCTCTTAATTGCGTATATATGTGTGTACATATACTTGGTTTTGTAAACATGCTTGTACCACACCATTCTTAGTCTGCTATTACAATTCCTATTATTTTGAAAGCACATCCTGATCATCAAAATGTTTTTGAAGTTTGCAGTGAATTCCAAGTAGTTAATTAATTTATCAGAATTCCATTTGCACTTTCTACATAGCAATGGCTTGGCTGGTCTAGAAATTCAGTATGGTTTCCTCTGGTATCTTTAGAAACATCTTTGTTGTGAGATGCTACTACTGTAAACATAAGAAAAATTAAATAAATACTGCCGGGCATTCATTCATGCTCAACAGAATGAGTTGAAATTGTTATTTCAATAATATAGGTAACCAAAAATATCTAACAATTTTTTTGTTGTTTACCCACTCCCCATGTCTCTGTAGCTACCAAAACTAAAAATCAAACTTGACACTGACCCGACCAATGTTAGTATACAGGAGAGAAAGGTACATTTTGTGGTAGAAGGCAAGAAAAGATGATTGTTTTCACCTGACAGTAGCTATTCCATGGAGTATTCCCTACCTGCAAGTCTATTTCTTTGACCCAGAGCAGAGAATAGCCATTGGTTCATGAGTATGCCCAAAAAAATGCAGCCTACTTCACCTGAGATCTCTGTCCTTTGCTAAACAAGGCTTATCTCAGTTTTTATTTTTATAAAAAGTCACATGGTTTCTTTACAGAACACAAGTTGCAATATGTAGCTCCCAACAGTCATTTAAAGAGTTTAAAGGTGTTACAATATTTTTCTTGGCACTTGCAAAAAATCATCATTTTATCTACATTAACAGATATTTCTTTAGCCAAATGTGAGGGCAAATTTTCCAATCTGCAAATGCATGCTCTTGTGAAAAAGTAATTTATAAAGTAAGGCCCTTCAGAAAAGAAAAACGAGAAGAAGGAGGAGGACAGAGAGTCAAACTGTAAGTTACACACTTCTTCTGAGAAACATCATTTCAAGTTTACATGTTGGAACTAGAGTTCAAAGTTACCTGCCTCGAGGGCAGTAATCCTAATGGAATTTTTTTAGGATGTTTTGTATTAGCCTGATCTTAACTGCATTTCTAGATGAGTCACCCTTATTGTAAGACAGTGTTTTCTTATTTCAAGACTATTAAAAATAGACGTGTGCCACCTTGTCTGCATACCCTACAAGTTTATACCTGCTTAACTAAACAAAAGCATTAAATTTGCTTTTAATAACAGTTATGAAAGAGAATTGAAGAAGTTAGGAAGCTAAACAGAAATGTTTTAATAAAACCATCTCGAAAGAAAAATAACTCATCGGTCTATTTACATCAGTGAAACATTTCTCTATGTTGCCTTGAGTAAGAATGATATGCATGCATATAAACATCTAAGGTAACACAAATGCATGTAGGGATGCATGTTTTTCTTACTTCCCCCAAGTCAATTTTAGCAAGCCAAAATTTGTTGAATTCCTGAAGAAAACCAAAAGTTTTGATCACTAATAAATATAAACTGCAGACTACATAAAATCTGGAATTGTAGTCACAAAATTAAATGTGTACACTCAAAAGTTTTTCATCACTACTGAATTCACTCAGAGATAAAACATGCATCCAGCACAGTAAACAGGTAGCTTAATAATGAAAAAATCAGCTGTGAAGACTGAAACAGCAGTGGGGGGCAGTGTGAGGCCAGAGCCTTTAGTACCCAGCACCTTCCTAGCCCATGTTCAGCTTCTGGGAATCTGCAGAGGACCTTGACAGCATGCAAGATGGCATTTAGAGAGCTGGTATCTTGCAACTCAACTTGACAGTCATGCAGGACTTCCCCCTCAGGCACTCTACATGGCACAAAAAAATGATAAACAGGAGCACATCACTTACAAGAGCATGTAGTCACAGGGCGAGTGGGAATGGCTTCAAACTGAGAGCAGATTAGATTCAGATTCAATATTGGGAAGAAAATCTTTACATGACAGTGGTGAGGCACTGGAACAGGTTGCCCAGAGGAGTTGTGGGTGCCCCATCCCTGGAAGTGTTCAAGGCCAGGTTGGATGGGGCTCTGAGCAACCCAGTCTAGTGAAAGGTGCCCCTGCTGACGGCCATGAGCTTGGAACCAGACTTTCCAACCCAGGCCATTCTATGATTCCATGATTCTACAATACAGCAGTGTGTATAGCGGGTTCTGAACTCTCAAGAAAAGCAGACACTGTGATATAGCAATTACCCAGCTTGTAGAAAAGGCCTAACTGAGCATGCCTTGGCTTGTAGGATGGTTGCCATTCTCCAAGGTGACCTGTCCTTGAAGATTTCCCATTGTTGCAGCACAACACAGCAGAACATAGCTAATAAGATTTCTTCTGTAAAACTAACAACCATAAAACAAAATGGTGCCATACAGGGGTACATCAGGATGATGTCCAAAGGACAAAAATATATTCTTGCTTTAATTATGCTTTAAGTGTGGAATGAATCATGCATAAATCATCTCCCTAATATTAATTTACATGGTTCAACTGTCCACTAACAAAATAATTAATGCTATAACCACCTGAAGGTCTGAGATTTTAAGCCTTTTGAAGGACACAAAATAGATAAGGCACAACTTTCAAACTGCTGCCTTGGAGGACTAACAGTGCCAATTCAAAACCCCATTAAAGATAATTAATTATGTAAGATAAATCTGTTATGCAGTGTCCTAATTTGCTATGAAGGATTCATTATATTGCTTGGACAATGAGCAAAGAACACATAAGGCTTTTGCTTCCTGAGCTCATGCAATACAGCAAGAAGCAAATCTAAACTTCAACAGTCTTAAAATACAAATTTTTATACAGACCACCATAATAAGCCTACTGTGGTTTCTGAAGCAGATAAAGCAGCAAAGGGACATTAGGTAAGTAAAGGGCCTGATTGACCACCATGAAGGTCTTTATTTGTACTTTAAACTACCCAAGCTTTTTATTATAAGCAACAGTTGAAAAAGATTGTATTGGCTTTAGGAAAAAAATGTGGTAACATTATTTATGTATATATATATATATAAACTAATCTCCTTTAAAGACCTATGAGATTATTGAAGCTTGTATACACAGGAGCATGAAAATTCATTTGGATGAAGGTTAGTTTCATTCCAAGTTTGTAATATTTTGACCACTGAGAAAGAGCCTGGCTCCATCTTCTTCACTGTGCCCCATATGGCATTTATACACAATGCTAATATCCCTGTGAGCCTTCTCTTCTCCAGACACAACAGTCCATGCTCTCACAGTGATGCTTTAAGTTTTAGCTTTCATATTTTTCACATTCTGTACTGCCTTAGTGTGTGACTCTGAACTTCATATAAAGTGTTAGTAAGTTCTCTTCACAGTTTAGTTAGACAAAACAATCCTTTTCCAGCCTGAGAACCATGGACACCATTGCAGCTTCAGGCTCATTGAGGAGAGCAAATTGAGGAGAGCAAACTTAGAGGATGAGACTTCACAACCTGAAGCTGTAATTGGACAATTAACCCAAATATGTAAATAGACCAGAACTTATAGAAGTGTGAAAACTTCTGACTGGTCATCCAACTTGGGTACAGCCATGGACAGGCTCTTGTATTGCCTAAGGTGTATCCTTTAAAGGCCTTTTAATAAATACCTACTTTATTCCTTTAACACTGTCTAGCCTCTGTTCCAGGTAGTCTCTCTAGGAATCAACAGCATATCCTCATTTGACAGATGTTCCACTACTTAATCATTGATTGTCATGGTTCTTTGCATGATTCTCTTCAGTCTGATCATCTCTCCCATAATGTGGAAAACCAGAATTGGACCCAACACACCAGGTGTGAACATAAGAGGAAGGATCACCTTCTTCAGCCTGCTGGTAAATGCTCTGCCTACTGTAGCCCAGGGAGCTGTTGGCCTTCTTTGCCATAAGGGCATGTTGCCAGCCCCTGTTCAATTTAGGGGTGCATTGCCAGCTCCTGCTCAATTTCTTGTCCACCAAGACCTCTCAGGGCCTTTTTTGCAGAGCTGCCTTCCAGTTGGTCAGTCCCAGTCTGAAATGGTGCTTCCCAAGGGCAGGAGTTGCATTTCCCCTTGCTGAATCTCATGAGACTCCGGTTCGTCCATTTCTCCAGCTTGTCAAAGTCCTTCTGAACGGCAGCACAACCACCCGGCCTATCAACTACTCCTCCCAATATTACATTATCTGTAGACTTGCTGAAGGTGCTCTGCCCTCTCTCATTCAGATCATTACTGAAGATTTTAACTGTTATGGACCCCTAGGGTAGACCACTGATGATTGGGCTCCAACTGGACTTTACTCTTTGAGCATGACAATTCAGCCAGTTTCAATCCACACTACTTTTCTAGTCTCTACTTCATCAGACTGTTAATGAGAATGTCATGGGAGTTAGTATCAAAAGCCATGTTGAAATCAGTCAACCATATCCAGTGCTTTCATCCACCAAGCTACAAATTTCATTTTAGAAGGCTATTGTATTGGTCAGGCATAATTTCTGGTTTGTAAATTCTTGTCAACTACTCCCTACCACCTTCTTTCCTTCAAAATGTTTGAAATTCCTAAGTATGGAAGGTAGGAGTGTGGAACTTCTAATAATCCTACAAAAAGTAGGATTTTCAAAAATCTCAGGCTTCTAGCTATAAAGATGAGAGCCTATTGCCTGTCAGAACCAGAATTTTCCAGGTTTCCCAGTTCTACCTTTTTGATTTGTTCCTGAAAAATTCAGTTAACTAGTTCTAACAATGCATCTAATATGAAATCTTTGCCCACTGTAGTAACGAGGGTGAACAAGTAGCCAGTCACTCACCTTGCCCCAATAGCACACAGGTTTTGCTCTGATTTTTTAAACAGGAATTGCATTCTTTTCCCTGGAAAGAAATTTTTAATTCAATGGGAAGTGTCTTTCTCTTCATCAGTTTCTGGAGTTTTATCCCTCAGTTCTCAACAAGGAGCCAGTCCCCTGAATAACTGCCTATGAGTTTACAATAACCATCTCATTATACAAGATTTGAGAATTCCTCCTTCCTACATTGTTTTTAGAGGAAGTCCACCTAGATAAAGGCTAAATCCAGTCTTAATGTTAAACTGGTGTGAAACCACTGCCACCAAAAAGAAAAAAAAAGATTAACAAATTGTTTAACAAAATATTTATAAACTAATTAAATACCTCAATATCATATAACAGCTATATCAATTTAGGCAACAACTGCTTGTATGTAAAATAGTGATGAGCCCTAAAGAGTTAATATTTAATTTTCACTCTACTACATAGAATAGAAAGACGGAACATATTCAGAACTGACCTGCAAATGAAAGAAAAAAATAGTTTATTCCTTATGAGGCCCTTCAAAATTAATCTGTATTTGATTGTCATACACACAGCTTTTTATAAGGTTCTGAGAGAAGTAAATAAAGATAAATACGGCTAATAAAACGATTCCAGTAAACAAGCTAAAACAACTTGGCTAAGCACATTTTATCCATCATATAATTTTCTTAAAGACATTTCAAACTACCACACACAAAATTCTTAATTAGAATCAGGAATATGCAAACTGACAAACACATACCCTTAATGATTGATTCAGCTGCATACAGATCCCGCTTGTAGGTCACCTAAAGGACAGACAAGCCTCATTAGATTTAACACAGCAGGAAGGAATGTAAAACCAATAAACCATGCCCTGAAGGCAATTCTTTACATTTTAAACACCATAAACAAGAGATATTGTCAATTTCTTAATTTTGGTAAAATATCACTGGCAATTTATGAGAACAGAGGTTGTAGAAGCTACTGGACACTTGAGAAAACCCCTTTTCCAAACACTAAAATCTGCTTAGAACTCATTTGAAACCTAAAAGCATTTTCAATCCTTTGAAAAATCATGAAAACATGATAATACATCTATTTTTTTACACATCCATTCTACTCCAATTTTATTGCAAATAGATTAATTTTTAACAGGACTTAGGATCATAAAAGTGACAGCCAGGGAGAAACCTTGTTATTGCTTCTACTAAGATAGGTGCAATTTTTCAGTAGTGCAAGACTATTACTGTTAATGGGAGTACAATTAACCAGTGGGAGTCAGTGGGACTAAAAGTAGACTGCGTGAACTTTCAGAGAATTAAAAAACATCAAATTCTTCTTGAAGACATTAATCAGATTAAGTTAGATGAACAGTAAGATGCTGAATATTTCCTTGGTACTTGCAAAAACACCCCTCATATCTGTCTTCGCACCCTCATGGTGGCTGACAGTCACTATAATAGGCTTTGCAAATAAAATAACAATAAATTAAAGTCAATATCCACCCAAGACATTAACAGTCTTTGCTAGCAATGTCTTCACAATGATAAGCAGTGACTTGAACTGATATGACTATTAAATATTTGTATTTGTTTTTACTGTAAATTCATTTTATGCTGAATAAAATTTTACAGGACTTCCTGAATTTTTTTTTCTCTAGAGTTTGAATAATTTTTTTCCCTCTTTTTGAAATGAACTGAACAGGTTTCCAAAAGCTTTAGTGCTGCAAGGTAAATCCTACAGCATGACACCACTAACAGTATCAGCATCTTAGTATCCAAGTAAGTGATTATTTGACTTTAACATAAGGATTCTTGTAACCACTTTCCTTTCAATCTCATAAATTAAGCTCTGTATTATAGTCAGACAGATGAATAACAACTCATGATTTCCCCAATGCATTATATTCTTTTAAAATTAAAAACTAACTCACCTCCCTACAGTTTGTCCTGCAGAAGGAGCAGCCAGAGAATGAATCTATCCTGATAAATCTTAAGAATCTGACTTTACATAAAGACACTTACATTTCTACTTACTGTCGGGAAGAATCAATGTCTTGAAATTAGATTTAAGAGTAGAGTGACCAATTGAGTGACTGATTTTGCTGCAAAGTTTCTTTCTATTCACCAGATTCTAGAGGGCCTTTATATTGAATTTTCAGTAAAATATAACAGATTATAATCTCAAAATCTTTCAAGAAACAAGACTAAAGTCTGTTAGAAATGGTCTCACACTCTAAAATTTACAGTCTCTCTGAAGTGCAAAAGTATTTTTAAACAGTCTGATCTAAAAGAATGGTAGGTGCAGTCTTCAAGAAAACAGCACAGGAGAATAAAAAGTTAAGAATGAATCTTCAAAAAATCTCTTCTGAAATTCTGAGACAGACATCAGTAAATGCTTTGTTTTTTAGAGAAATAAATAATTGAAGACTATATCACATGCTTCATGTGTAATTCTTCCATTATCTTTGATCCTATAAGATAATTGCAGATACAAGCTCCTATAAGTTTTGTGAAAATTGCAGAGCTCACAGAAAAACCCTTCCAGATACTATCTGTAACCACCCCTTATACCTTAGTCAAAGAGGGAGAGTTTCTATACACCTCTTTCAATTTGACTAAGATGCTAAATTCAATTGCCTGAATGTTTTCTATTTATAACATTTGAGCAGAGCTTGATCCTAGAGCTGTCCACAGCATTCTAGATGCACTTGAAATACCAGAACATCTCTTTTCTAATTTCATCTTCTTGTTTCTCTACCCATGGCTGACATACGGTATTTTGCCCACACACAGTGGAAACTTCCTGTCCTCTGTGATTCCTACACCACATTCCAAGTCACTTCCAAAGACAATCCACTAAATATGACCTATACTTCACTTGTTTCTAAAATCGGTTCCTCATATTTGGCTGCAATGAAAAGCATGCTCTTTGTTTAAAATGTTTGCTAAGTAATCCTTATAAATAGGTTACTTCTGATCAATTATATTTTTATTTACAAATCTTTAAATCTTTGTCTGCAAACTTTATCAGACAGCTGTTAAACACCTTAGAGACAATAACAGTTTCTGCAGAAACTGGCGAGACACAGTGAGAATTATCTTCTAAAATATATCAATTATCTAATTTTTCATCTATTTAATAAGAACTAGTCATCCTATTTTTAATTAAGATGTCATGTAGTAGCAAGTCAAACTTCTGCCAGTTTTCTGTTCTATCAGCACTACCATCTTTATCAGCCAAGATTATAGTCTTGTAATAAAGTCTAAGGCAATTTCACAAAATAAGTAAATTCCATGTTGGTCGGCATTAATTACTTTAATCACACGAGGTTTTATTGATCAAGTTTTGCCTGTAGCAGTGCACCCTTTTGTTTTGTTGATCAATATCAAACTCACAGGCTCCCAATTACTCAAATTCTCATTTTTCATATGATAATATTAATTTTCATTTTTTCCTCTTGAACATTCAGTGGTCCAAGATTTCCAGAATGTTCTGCAATCCAGGATATCACTAGGCCAAATATTAAAACTCAACACAAATATCTCACAGTCACAAAACATTAAAACATGACCTCTTACAGCAAAGGCAGAACAGTCTTACTTATTAAGCATCTCTATTTTTCTGTATAATAACTATCTATTGTACTTCTTTAATGAAGCCTCAAAATTCATCAGACAAGTATGTTTTCCTGTGTGCCTTTTTTTGTTAGTTGTCAGACTGCAAGTTTTCACTGCCTAGGAAGATGTTATTTTAAAAGTTATTCTCCAAAATTACTTCCATGTGATGTGTAAGTCTTATTCAAACTGAGTTAGCTTGATGAATTGTTCAGACTTACAAAAATGTACATTAAATGCAAAAATATAACCCTTTACTGAATAATTACAATAAAGTTATCATCACACGCATACACAAATGTACTGCATTGCAGTTTAATGAAGTTTTTCCCCTCTTATACTAAGACATCATACAGATCTCCTTTGTATGGGACAGTTGTGTAGTATTAGAAGATAATCTGCTTTTTAGAAATAGTAAGGATTTTTCACTCCGTCAACATTGTCTATAAATCTGTCTCAATTTTTAAAAAGAGTTAAGATACTGATTATTTTTATCTACAATACACACACTCACATATTAGAGTACAACAAATACATTCTGTTAATTGAATAGAAATATAGAAATTCTTCAAAAGAATATTGCCCCACAATATTTAAGGTAATTTTACTTCCAAAGTATCAAACACAGAAAAACTGAAAATGTGGTGCTGATAAAGACTGTTTCTTTATTTTTTTTCCATCCTGATCCCAAATATCTTATAAATAGCTATATAATAACTATCTTTAAAATAGAACTTATAAATATTTATAACACTGAAGTAATTCGAATAACTTGGCTGTTCTCACTGCAAAGAATTATATCAATTTTGTAATTTGTCCCCAGAAAATAAACAATCTCCTGCTTTAGCTCCAACAGTGACTTTGAAATGTTACTTTACCTAATGTACAAGTCCTCAGGTAGAATAATTAGTGCTAATTCAGGAAGATAATATATAAACACACAAAACATCTTCCCACAGCTCTGAGTCATTTAATGTTATGTAGGTTGTGCATCTCATGCATAAACTGAATTCTTACAAATATCTGATCTGCTCTAAAGATTCAAGGTCCATACAGGATGAAACTGGTTTTTAGTACTTGACCTTTAGAAAATGTTAATTGACTGCAGTCCTCCTGTTACACATACTCTGAAACCTCAACTGAAAAACCATTATACATTTCAATTCTTATTTATCAGGATGGAATATCTTTTTGCCTTGTGTTGAAAAAATAAGACTGGAGAGAACATCAGTTCTTGGCATATGAAATTTCACTTAGCTCAGCATTAAAAACCTAGCAGGAAATAACAACAATATATCACAAATTACAGTATTATGACAACTAAGAAAAGATAATTGTGTTTCTGAGAGCTGATTAGTAACAGCAATAGCTCCTAATCATCTTGTGAGCAAGAACCACTTGAGAAAACTGGCAGTCTTCTGCACTCCATGAAACTGCAGACTAAGCATGACTGTTCTCTAATGGTACTGCTCCAAGTCACCTGCCAAACACCTCAGTACAGTGACCAACACTGAGCGCTATTCAAGAAGGAGCTGTGTTGCTCTGTAGGCTCTAAACTGAGTATTTCCTGCAGAAACAATGTAATATTTTACAGACCTTGTCATTTTTATGCCTTTCACTTTAAATGTCTTTACAAGTCACAGAAGACATCAATGTCTTTAAGCTACAAAATTAGACAGGGTACAAGATGCAAGAAGGTACTTTAATGACCTGGCACCAGCACCTTTGTGCTTATTGTATGTAAAATATTCACTGCTCTGCACTGCCTTCAGCACAGTCTGCACATAAATGGGTATTCTTGCTACTGTCACACTCTGCACAACACTGTCAACACTAAGACTTGTGCTGGCTTGACCTTGGATAGATACCAGGTGCCCACCAAAACTGCTGTCATTCCCTTCTTCAAGTGGATAGGGGTGAGAAAATATAACAAATGGCTCGTGGATCAAGGTATGGGCAGGGAGAGATCACACAAACCAGACTCAACTCAGGGAAATTAGTTTAATTTAGTTTATTACCAATCAAATCATAGTAGGATAATGAGAAATAAAACCAGATATTAAAACTTCACCTAACCATTCCCATTTTCACAGGCTCAACTTTACTCCCAATGTCCCCTATCTCCTCCCCTCCAGTGGCACATGGGGATGGGAAATGGTGGTTGCAGTCAATTTATCACACAATGTCTCTGCTGCTCTTTCCTCCATAGGGGGAGGGCTTCCCTTCCTTTTTCACGTTATCATTTTCCAAATGTTTATAGGCCTCTTTAAAGTCCAGTGCTACTGCAGTGGGTCCCACAAGCTGTAAAGTTAACAGCATCAGGATTTTGTTTCATAAACAGTGTTAGAGTGACACTGACATTTCAACAAGTCTCTTTTAGAACAAAAATGTGCACAAGTTCAAGTCCAAATAAAACTGGGGACTGGTTACTAGTGCTATTCCTTGGGGCCTGATAGTGGGGAAAATACTTTCTTATATCTTTATTAACAACCTGAGAAAGAGGAAATACCACCAGAAAACTAGTAGATGACAACAAATGAACAAGTATTCATTCAATATGCTCAAGAGTCCAACAGCAATTTAGAAGGAGCATAAAAGCCTGGAGAAAGGAGCTGAGAGAAACTTTGTGGTCTATAACAAACATAAATACAGCATCCTGGGCAGCAGCAGTTCATGCTGATGCTGAAATACAGAAAAAAAGGACCTTTTGGACAAGCTGGGCATGAGTCAGCAGAGAGGAGCAGTGGAAAAAGGAATCCAACAGGTCTGTGTCAGTAAGGAAGTAGTCCTCATTACAGGTAATACAGGAATTATTCCCCTGTATTTGGCCCTTCAGAGAACACTCCAGAGTACAGTTTTTAGTTTTGGGCTCCCAACTATAACACAAAGAGGAACAGGAGGAAGCCAGTTGAGGGCTGCTAAGATAGTGTGAGAGAACCTGGCTTGCTCAGCTCAAATTACAGAAGATGGAAGGTGGTGAAGAGTTAATTAATGGCCGTACTGAAGAATAAATTGTACTTTTCTTGCAGAACTTTTTGTTGGCCTTTCTTCCTTTCCCAGTGCAAGAGGCAGTAAGGGAAATGTTGATGAAATAATACGAAAAAAGTCCCCATACAAGGTGATACTCATTAGAATTGTCTTCCCCAGAGAGCCTGTGAAATCTCCCCTCTTGGAGATACTCAAAACTTAGCTGAACAAGTCTTACATTGCCTAATATAACTAACCTGGTCCCACTTTCAGGAAGGTGTAGGACCAGATGATATCTATTTCATTCAGGCTTAACTATTCTGTCATTCTAAGCTACATGTACCTGCTGGACATCAGTAGCATCTACAGATAGCAAAGAATCAGATGAATATTATAATGAGCTAAAAGAGCATTACTGGTGTATTTTGCCACTCTTCATGTAAACAACATGCTTTGCAATGTGGATAACGAAACCATCAAAAAAAAAATGTAATGTAAATATGCATGACATAATCGGTCCCTCAGAAGACTAAATAGGAAAACAGACCACATACTGTTTCAGAAAGATTATATGTCCCCAAAAAGATATTAAAAGAATTTCTGTATGCAACCAATGCACAAGTAAATTCTGCTGTTAAATCGCACAGGAAACCTGCACTGCAGATTCAGGAAATTGCCTTTCTTTGTAGGATTTATGGTTATACTATTAGAAATAATGTCTCACTGGAGGAAATTTACTGTCAAAGATAAATGCAGTGATTTGAGCTGCTTCCAGATCCTTCAATGTGGTAATGAATAAAATAAAATATAAAAAATTTTAAAATTGCTTGACACAACAGCTACTAAAAACAAATTATGTCCCACCATCCAAAAAATGATATGTGATACTTTGAAGTAGAAGCGACATACACTTTGGCACCTGTACACACAGGTGCTTTGTCAGTCATCAGCAACATACAAGATTACCAGACAAGGTCAATGATATTTTAAAAAATTTAAAAGTTTATTTGAAAAGGTCTAAAATATTACAGTGTTACTGAATGCAATGAACTACTCTAAAGTCAAATTGTTGACAGCTAGGTATTTGGCATCAGAAAAAAAGTGATGTCCTAATAGGAAAAGTGGAGCAAAATAGACAAAATATACAGAAATAGCAGGAGAAAGCTTATATAATAAAATAAAATTCTTAGTTTTGGAGATTACAAATGTATAGTTTTACAGATTCTCAGATCAGTCAAATACCTAGATGTTTTTTCCCATTTACAGGAAAATGCTGTCTTCATTGATTATCTCAAGTAACACCTGTCCAAGTCTCTCTACAATAATGAGCTCTAAAAAGAGCTCAGACAAAACGAATTCTGAAAAATAAAATAGAAAAGCCTAAATTATATTTGAAAACACATTTGAGTTTTTATGGTAATATGCAAATTTTATTATTTTAACTTATATATAGAGAGAATTAGATGTTATTATTGTCTTTACCTTCCAGAGGAGGTCTGCTGTTCCTTCAACAAGTTTGGCATTTGTTTTACAGTATTTCAGAGCCAGATGCAAACATTCAGTTCCATAATCCAGGTCGTAGTCTGTACACTGAAGTAATTAAAAAGAAAAAATATCCTAAATTAGTCTTAAATACTTCTAAGCAATAACACATTTTCTTTCATTAATTAAACCTTACATCTCAACAGTCCTATCCACAGTAATACATCTGTATTAGGCACATAGGTTTAGCATGCATCAGAAATAAACCGTTCCAAGAAGCTTATGCCAAATTGTGGTTCTTCAGCGAAGTCCTACAGAAGTAAATAAACGCCTTATAAGCACAGATTAATTCAGTTATGTGCTGCAAAGATATCACTAAACCTTTACATTGTTAAATAAATGAATGAGAAACTACGTATAAAAAAAAAATTTCTTGGTGGAGTTGAGACAGGCCTCACCCATAGACACCACTGACCTTCCAGTGACAAACCTTTAGAGTATGGGAACAATTTAACAGATGCAGAAACATGACTCTTCAAATGCTGTTTTGGTTATTGCAGCATCAAAAAAGCAATGGTAGTAAACTACGAACCTCTGTATTCCTTATGTGATTCCCTCTGTCTTTTTCTCCAGTTATCTGCACAGAAAATAGCAATCCCATGCTGTTCCGTGATCCTTACAGATTACAAAAAACCAAAAAACCACAACACAACAAACAAAGATTTATCTACCTTTTAGTCATCTAGAAAAGATTTTCTCTTGACACACCCTTCCAAAGCAGTTTGGCTTCCTATTGATACTGATTATAAGAACCTCATTAACGAAAAACTGAGTAGGGAAAAGAATCTTCTGAGCCAAAACATAGGTAGAAAAGCAGGTACTGGGAGCTTATTAGTCAGGACTACTTCAAGATGTATTAGCCTAACTAAGATAAGAAAGTTCTACTCCATTTTCATCTTGCTAAATTACCAGTCCATCCAGAAACACAAATTCCATGTAACAAGGATAATTTAACATAGCACCTTTATTTTAAAAAATGATCTTTGAAAAGATCACAGGCTGGTTAGCACACTATCCAGTCTCTATTTCAGAGTGAATTGTGAACAACAAGTAAGAAAGAACAAGGCAATAATATGTTCTTACTTTCCCAGAATGCTCCCTTTGCCTCATATAAAGCTATTATTCTGTCTTCAGAAATCCCTATAATAAAAAGTCCCTGAGGGACACACTGAACCAGAAGCAACTGCCTTAACAGCACTCAGTGAATTACAGGAATCCTAAATTCACCCAATTATTTTTTGAATAGCAGTATTTTTTTAGTAACTGCAGCAGGGAGTATCTCATTCATCACTCTTTTCATCACATGCTCTGTTATTCTGACAGAAAAACCACCTTCTCAACTCTTCAAAATGCTCCAGCACATCTCTTCTCATATCTTTCCACAGATAAAGAGATTAGTATCTATTCAGTCACCTTGTGTGGAAACTACTCAAAAACTTTGATCAACCCTTTTGCCCTCCATTTATCTACATTTACCTATGAATTTTACCATAATATCCTTCTACAAACCTTCTCAGCCCTCATGTCTACTTCAGAAAAACAAAATGGGTACCTCCACTTCCCGTTCCAAATTTTTTATCAATAAAATAACTGCACAGGTCTCAGTATCATGAAACTCATATCATCATGAAACTCCAGTGGTGATTTACTGCAATGAAAACTGGCCATTCACTTGACCTTGTTTCTGAACTCCTAACAAATAATCTACTCTGGTAAGTCCTTTCTCTTATCCCAAATCTTTATGTTTCCTTCAAGAGTCTTCAGTAAAAGCTTCTGTGAAGCATCTTATTAATGCACTTAGGTTGTTATCACCTCAATCAACCTCAAACAAGATGCCAGTGAAGTCCTTAAAGAATGACAATTAGCTCTGTAATATATAAGCTTTCCTTCACAAACAATTCCACTGTGTCAAATTTAACCATATGTCTACAAATTCATGTTTCAAAGATACTGTGCTCAGTAACTTCCAATCCCCTCCAGGATTCGAGAAATCAAAATTGTCAAGCATGTAAAAATTTTAGTGGATAAAAGAAGAACAAAAAGAGAGTACTGCAATAAGAACCTGCTTTTCTTTTTATTAAGTTCCTGAAGAAGTTTATTAAAACAGATGAAGAAAAATTTTAGTTTCTATTCTTGTTTTATAATGTATTAGTGAAATTCAAGGAATTCATTGGCATTACACATCTGAATTGCAATACTCATACACACAGACATCCTAGAACAAAAACATAGCTATCACTTTTATATTATTAAAATCAGTAAATGCTGTCATCTTAGTTTGCCAGCCAACTTAGAAAAGTACTTTAAACGTTATTGTTCTTTACAGTTTTTTAGCTTGAGTTACAAAACAAAATGGACACAAGAACGAAGAGTAACTTAAACAGAAAGGGGTTTCAAAAAACCACTTTGGAACATTTTCAAATTAAGCAGAAATTTAAATAAAGAGGATACAAAAAAGGCTGATAAAAAAGAGAAAGGAATAGGGAACTCTATCTCCAAAACACATAAAAGTGCAGTGATCCTTCAAGTAAAGAGGTACAAAGATAAAGCGCCAGTAAAAACAGAAATGGCCTAGTAACTTTCAATTCCAAATATGTATTACCAAAGTGTTTCCTTCTTTCATTTTGTTTTTAAGGAAAATTTTCTGGTAGAACACAAACTATTTCCCACTAATGTGAATAACACGCAGATTAAAAAAAAACCATGTATTTTTATTTTTACTTCAGAATGGAAGCGAAAATTTCAGAAATAAATTTAGCTGTGAAATAATTTACTTTGAAATAAAATTAAATAGCATTTTTAAATATATGGGGAATTAATGCAACTAGGACAAAACTAAGCAACTTTTTAGCAAGGTATTAATCACAGATAATTAGTAGGGAGTGGAGAAGTTCCATAAATGGGCTAAGGCATCTTGAGAGTATTGCTTGCTTCAAGGGATGAAATATGACACAAAGCAAAGTAATAATTAAAAACATATTTCACTAACACTTGTATATCATGACATTTACCACTCTAATTATCTGTAATTGTTTCAACCTAAACATATTGTCAGAGTGTACTGTTCTCCAAGTCTCATACACTGATGTCAGAGGAGAACAATGAAATGAAGTAGCAGCACAAGGCCAGCTGTTTATACACCATCTCATGCTAAACACCTTCACATGTGAAATTTTAAATCTCTATTTCTGCAGAATTCAAAAGCTTCTATACTGCCCTAAGAAACTCAGTTAACAAATTAAACATTATTAGAGAGCACCTATAAAAAAGTCCTGCATTGGGCACAGCATCACCAGCCAGTCAAGGGAGGGGATTGCCCCACTCTGCTCTGCACTGGGGCAGCCTCACCTCAAGTGCTTGGGGCAGTGTTAGGGCACCTCGACATGAAAAAGACACTAAACTATTAAAGAGTGTCCAAAGGAGGGCAATAAAGATGCTGAAGGGCCTTGAGGGGAAGCCATATTAGGAGCAGCTGAAGTCACTTGGTCTGTTCAGCCTGGAGGAGACTGAAGGGAGATCTCATTGCAGTTACAACTTCCTTACATGGGGAAGCAGAGGGACAGACACCGATCTCTTCCCTTTGCTGATCAGTGACAGGACTTGAGAGAATGGCCTGAAGTGGAGGTTTAGGTTGGATGCTAGGAAGCAGTTCTTCATCCAGAGGGAAGAAGCAGGCTCTGCAAGGAAGTGATCCAACAACAAGCCTGGCAGAGTTCAAGAAACATTTAGACAATGCTCTCAGGTGGGACTACTGGGAATGTCCTCTGCAGGGCCAGAAGTTGGGTTCAGTGATCCTTATGGTCCCTCCCAATTCAGGATATTCTATGATTCTACGAAAATTCCAGAATATTTGTGAAGAAAATTCTTACTGACCCAGGTATACAACCATTCTCATCTTAAGTCTTCTGTATGTAATTCAGTGTACATCTAGATTCAATTTACAATACAAAAATCAGTCTAAAACTCTTACTCTTTCTAAAGCCTCTTTACTACTGAAAGCCTTTCTAACAGAAGTTTGACAGTGTACAGTTAAGTGAACTTGACATGCACACATAGCTTTGTGAAACAATAGACCATAGTTTAAGTTTCAGACCACAGATTTGAAATGATGGAAACAGCTGGGAATATTGGAACAAAACATATCCACAAAAGAAAGAAAACATAATAGTTTAGCTCTTTAAATGACACAGAAGGAAATATATTACTTAAAAATGCTTTTGTAGTGTTGTAGTTCTGTTGTAGTTTTGGGGACTCTGTTTTGTGGATTTTTTTTTTGTTGTTGTTTGTTTGTTCTCCAAGAGTAGATGTTTGAATAAAGTGCTACGAGTGGAATGAGGTACGGATTTTAGCATTACACAAAGTCTTCCTTCTCTTTCCACCAAATTAGTTTGAAAACATTTTGAAAAATACTACTACTTCCTAAAATGCAAGGTGTATTGTTATTCCTCGTATGTAAACATAGAATAAGAGGTTAGAAAAAGAGCTATGCAACCTATCTCTCCCTGATATTTGCCAATAGTCCATATGCTTACTTATTTCTAATACAATACTTTGAATACTAATTTACTGTCTCTTTATATGGGAACTGCAATAGGACCAGCACAGATTAAAAAAAAGGGTCAATAGACCACTGTTATTTTCTTATCTTTTCATCATCCCTTGGTTTATAATGACACAAAATAATATTCCTTGATGCATTAACTGAAAGAAAATTTTCAGATATACTCCTTTACACAGGCATCTTTAAACTGTGTAGAGCCAGCATTTACACTTCTGTAACCCTTGACTGTGTAATCTTCAGCACTTTTTCCACTGTCAGCAGTGTCTCCATTTTATTCTCATTTATACTGAATGTAAATCCATCCAGTAACAATATCAGAACACTTGCACTTAAAATGCATGACTAATCAACAATAGCAGAGCTTTTTCCAGATCCTGGCAAATCAAGTTTCCACTGCTGAAGTGCCAGAGAACATCATGAACATTCATCATCAGGAACATTTTACTGAGTTAAGAAAAGAAGTAGACACAATCTCTCACTGAACCTGAAATGACCTATTTTTATCATATTTTATAAAAGTTTTCTGCCATGCTCATTACCACTGAAACAAAAAAAAAAAAAATGCTGCATCCAATAGTGGATTTGCAGCAAGCACTCAGCCTACATCAAGGTGCCCAGCTAAATGAGAGACAGCAGAGCAGCAAACAGAAAGAGGAAACATGAATGAAGAAACACTGAGATCAATGTAAAACCAGATTATCTCATCTCTGAAACTATTTTTACTGTAGTTAATTATTAAAACTGTTGTGACATACATCCAGATGCAGTAGTAGTGAGAACAAAGATACAGCAATTTACTCCCTAACAGAACTAGACAAGCCTGTTTTTATTCAGACCTGTATCTATATCCCAACATCTTTCAATGCAGTAACTCCAAGTGCCTTTTCTATACATGCCATGGTTTCCTGGCAGTCTACCATTAGACCCCTGAAGACTTCCTGATTGCTCATTGGAATATTTTGGTACTCATGTTGCTTCCAAGTACACTAAATACCCATATTTTAGTTACAACATGAGGGAATAAGAAAATAGTAATATTGTCTGACAAGAGTAGTAGTCAAAACACTGTGTTAGGACTCATTGTTCACAGTTTTTAAATTATCTTGCAAATTGAAAAAAAATATTTGAGAAAGAGTTATTTGGACAAGACAAAGACAAGAAAAATCTTGTCCTAATGTAGAAAATACAGATTATTTAGGTTATTCTAAGAAAATTTGAAGAAGCAATTGTTCACATTCTCCCAATAAAGAGATTTCTAAATATATCATGTTATAAAATTAAGAAACCAACAGATAATTTAATCAAGGTTGAATGCAGAGGCGAGCCAAATTCAGGCCAAGCTAGAAAGCATTTTGTTTTTAACAGATAAGATAATTCACTCTTAGAATGATTTACTTCAGAAAAATCACCTCTTGAATTATGCAAGATCATAAATGGCCCTTTTCCTTGCCTTTAAACGCACCAAACTGTCAACAATAAGATATTAAAACCTCAAGCTTCATTACTTTGTTACTCTCTCAGAACAAGCAACAAATGACAATTTAGGTGCGTGGTCTCCCATATGTGGGATACCAGGATCCTCACTCAGTATTGAGCATTTTCTGAGCCTGTGCTGAACAGGTGATTCTCATGGATACAGGACACTTACCAGGGTAAATCCAGTAACAGAACAGTATTCTCATAATCCAATCTCACCTCCAACTTGAATATTTGCATTGTGTCTCCTTAACATGCACCTTCCAAATTATATCTCAACACAAAATGCATTTTCACTGCCATAGAGATGCCAAACTTCACCCATGGATTGGAAGCTTTGCACCACTGCAGCAAACGATTCCAAGAGCTAATATGTGAATTTGCAAAGTTCTTTGAGATGCTACAGGATGAAGAGTGACATAAAATGGAAATAATTATCCCATTAGCTAAACCCTTTTTTTTTTCTTGTGCAAGGCATCAGAATCTCTCCAAACATTCTTGTGGCAGAATTTAATTAGGGCAAGGTGGGGATTCAGACAATATCCTGGCTCTATGATTGCTCCAAAAAACTAATCAAGTACAGAGCTATCTAGCACAGTTTTCTCCAGACCACCAATCTAGCTTCAATTTTTGAATGAAAGAAAGGATCACTGACAAAATTTCTTTTACCATATTTACCCTGAAAAGTATTCTTCAGAATTGGGTAGGCATTGAGCATAGGAAAAGTTGTTTTTTCCTCCCTGCTCCTTATGGCAACATTTTCAGGGTAAAAAGGTGCCAGATGAAATAACAGATCTCTTTGGAAAAGATCTCAGACCTACAACCTGCAGACTATACAAATTAGGATATTCATTTAGGTGAGGCTGACAACCCTGTAGTTAAACAACAGTCTGCACACATCAGGCTGACAATGAACAGAGAAAGGCAGAACTGCTGCAAAACTGCATTATTAAAAAGTTAGTGCCACAGCAATTTTGCATCAAAACAAGAAAAAAACTACCAGCTTTCAGGATGCAGTAAATGGAACAGAACTCAGGTTCTACTGAAGTTCCAAATATTTTTTTTTAATGTGACTAAAACAAGTCATAAAATCAAAGCTGAAATGGACCCCAACAACGAAAGGGTGCTGTTAATAATGTGAAATTTCTCATGTAAGAAGAAATAAATTTTCTTCTAACGTTTAGGAGTACACAGATTTCCTTGTCAAACCATCATATCTATAATCCTAATGACCTATGAATAAATCAGAAAGGCTTCCTTTTGTTAGATTATTTCATATGCTTAGATTGTACATTGAAAAAGCCACAGATACTTGCCGTCTTCATACAAGTAGTACACAGATAATTAAAACTAGGGCTAGGAATTTCAAAAAACTATTCAGCTGAGTATCCAGCTTACATGGACCAACCAAGTAGGTAACTACACTAAAACTGTAATTACCTGTTATATAGGCAGATGGAAGAATGTTGCCTTTAGGACTCCATACAAAGAAGAACATTTGTTTGTAGTACTGTCTTCACACAAATCATACTACAAGATTACTATTAGTCTAGCCAGTTCTTGCCTAATTCACAAATCACTTCTTGATTCAGTATTTCAGAATACCTTTAAGAAGGAAGGGAACCTATAGACATAAACTGGAATGCAGATTTAGGACAAATATAATAATGATATTACATGGCATATATTTTTAAGACCTGAACATAGAATTATAAACTACAAAAGTAAAGTGGGTGATCAGAGCGTGGGGATGTGGAAAAGGAAGTGGACCTACACACACACAGAGGATACAGAAACTGCAAAATCCATTTGAAGGAGGTTAAATGACCATCCTTACAACACAATACATTTAATAAAAGATTCCTGATGCTTTTTTTAGAAAGAAAAAGGTCAAGAAACAACCCAGTACAACTTACAATAAAATGTATATATTTTATGCACTATTTGTCTTGTGTTTAAAACAATGGTGACCTCCTTCTCAGTGCTTTTACACTACAAAAATGAACAGCTCTGGCCCATATCACTAATTCATGATGGAATAGAATCAGACAAAAAATTACCCCTAAGTGAATGCTTAGAGGAGATAAAATATTAAGTTGGTTAGCCTTGGTGACAACTTACATGCCTTGATTTACACAAAATTTCATGTTTGGTGAATGTTAAAAATAAAGGTAGAGATGCCTTGAAGATTCGGGTATCTTTAGTCTTAGCAAGGGGATGAGCAGTGGGTTTTTTCAGGATTCCAGCACTAGAATTAAATGCCCAGATTTTGTCTCACTTATATCATGATCCTTCAGTCCTTTTTCTGAATCTGACCCTTTCTCCCAAAGTTGCCAAGGTTTTAGTCAACAATTTGTCTACTACCGTTCATCTAATCGCTTGTTGCTCCTGGCAATAATAATTTGACAGACATTGATGTTTTTAACAAAGAATGAAGCCACAGAAAAATCCCCAAATCAGTCTAGACATTTTGCCTCGAAGGACTTTGCCTGACCTATGCCAAAATATTGCTAAACTCCTACAGCTGACTTCACTTCCCTGCTACAGAGGATACTAAAATGCTTTGCACATGTTTGAAAAAGAATCTCAGTAATGTTGTGCCCTTTCAAAAAGTACTTTAGAAGTTTACAAAATCCACATGGAATACATTCCCTATTATTTACATGCAGAAAAGACAATACTTAGAGCAAATACTTTTACAATGGCCCTGACAATAGCCAACTTCCTTTCTTACTCTGGCAAAATCTTTCCTGAACATTTCCAGGGGTTTGGAAGAGGAGAACCATTTTAGGATTTCCTTTTCTTCTACTAATGACCAGGTTGGACAGTTTGCAGACTATCTCTTCTCCCCATCTCCACCCAATCTGTGGACATCTTGCAATGATTTTTTTGGGGAGTGGAAGAACATCTGCCTCCCAGAATTCAGCATCAAAGTATGTGCATGATTCTCTCTGACACACTATTGTTTTGTATCTTGTCATTACTATGTTTATATATAGCCATGCCCTCCTATGCAGGCAGATGCTGTAATGGCCCATAAGTAAATTTAGTTGCTTAATATTCAAAGACTGGTTAATGTTGGCTATGAACAGTTACACTAATTTAGTGTAGTCCCAAAAAGTACTAATCTCTACATATTTTCCACACAGATTAGACGGAATCCCTAAGATCAGACTGTTCTGTGTGGATATCCGTAAGGAGGTTATAGACATGAATTAGAGAAATGTCTCTAAACATGTTCAAGCTCATTCTCCTTCAATGAGTATTCCTGCTTCCTGTTGCTACTTTTTTTTTTTTACTTCAGCTTCATTGTTCTGATTAGCTAAATATAAACTCCCATACCCGTCAAAAGGTCTACTTTCAACAGATGATTAAACTAACTATGTATGTAATACAAACACCCCACCCTCCTCAAAAAGTGTGTAGCTCTTGCAGTAAATTTCCACAGGTACAGCAGATCTTGAGGAAAATTGCAAGATAATGTATAAATGATCAGTAGGAAAAAAATTTTGGGTTTTTTTTAATAAGATTGTTAAAAACCTATTCCTTAATCTTGAATGATTGATTAGACTTTGCCATACCACACACGTACGAAGGATTTCTGCAGAGTAGCATTCTAACATGTCCTGCTCTTTTTTCAGCTGTTTGTAGCTATTCCCTCTCACAGGGTTCTCAGCTTCCCTGGACTGGTGGCACTGGTAAGCAACTCTCTGGTATTCCCCACATTCATGCTGACAACTCCTTAACCACTGTATCATCTTACCAGGGCTGTTTGTTTGCATATCTGACACAAAAGCTGGTCAGAATCTTCTACCTACCACTCCTCTTCTGCTTCCATTTTTGCTTCTTTCTCTTCCAGATCATGAAAGGGTAAAGCTTTTTAAATGTTTCTGCTACCTTTCTTGCATTAGAAGATACATCTCAAGTGTTCAATGCTTTGAGTATTTCAGCCTTTATATCTTGTGGTTGAGTTGCTTTGTACAGAACATATGACATGACACAAGAAGATGCTTTGTGTTAAAGACAAAAAAACCCCAAAACATTGAGATTTTTGTGCATTTCACAATATGTCAAAAACAAGTATTACAGAAATCAGTCTCAGCCTACTCTGATTAAAGGAAAATGGTAGTCTACCTGACTTCCTGATACTCTAATTCTTTAAAAAGGTACTGCTCCAGGGAACACTTGACTTCTGGTAAGTGAAGTCTTTCCCCCACCCACCTCCTCCCAGGCTTGCAGGATCATACTTCACATTTGTTCCTATTTAAATTAAGAAGTGGAACAGAAACATGAAACTACCTTAAGCAAAAATGAACAAGTCTGGTCTAAGGAATCTATCCCTTATTTGCTATCTGTGGAAGGGGTGGATTTTTAATTAACCCTTAAACTTTCCTAATTTTCCTTGGGATTGCTAAAAATAGAAAAGAAACACATATTTTTAAAGATCAGGAATTCGTTATTAACATAACAAAAGAAAAATAGTTTTAAAAAAATTCAATTGGCTGATTTTGTCCCAAATAGTTCAGAATTCAAGTAAATCATGAATTCTGCCATTTTTTTACAACTTTTCCAGAGCTTTTACTAGTTATTGGAAATTTGCATTTTTGACTTTAAGGTTTTTAATTTGTCCATTTACTGTGGTTCATTACATTGTGCAGGAAATGAGAACTCACAAATTAGGACATACCAGAACTAAGACCAGTGATGCAACGTTACATTTATCCCCTTAACAAATCTATACATCCTTTTACCTAAAATCCCAAGGAAAAACCCTGGCTAACATAAAGCCTCCCACCTGCAAGATCCACACATAGTAAATACAGTTCTTTCTCCCCTTGCAGTTGTTTGCATTGGTCACTTGTTCACCCTGAGCTAGATACACATCATACAAATAAAAAGTTGTAAACTTTTATTAAAAAGTTGTAACTTTTCTGAACTTTATAAATCTTAGAAATTGTATAAATTTGAAAGTTAATAGTTATGAAGTCAGAAGTCTTGACTACACAACAGTTAAATCAGAAAGTAACATATATCTGAACCAAGATCTGTTTGGCATACATGTTTTAGGCAACAGGGAAGATGTAAGACTGAAAATTAAATTAAATGCTTCACAATGAAATTCACAATGAACAACCTGGATGAATTCCTCAAAATCTGTCCTGGATTTTTGGCACCTGATGTAAAAGGGGTTCCCTGCAGTACATATATATTTTAAGATATTATTGTCAATCAATCTTTGGTATTTGTACATAAAATTAATTAGGAGGAGTTTCAACAGGGCATGTATTTTTCCCCAAATCATTACTATCCTTTTTTTATTTGAGCAAGAAATGGAAAATGTTTTCTAAGGAAATTACTTAATTTGGTAAAGATCATACAATTTTTTTTTCATATTTTAATAGTGTTAATACCTTATTCCATTATAGATAAACCTAAAACGGCAATAAAAGGAGAAGGACCTCTAATCTGCTCTGCCCAGATTGCTACCAGACAAGAAGAGACAAAAAAGACTGCAGGTAGCAAACCTGTAAGGGTCAGATAACTGACCTTTAACTGAATTTTGCAACTTTTTGGTTAATATATTCAGAGATCTTACATTCACAAACATATCTGGAAGTAAACAGTCTAAACCTGTCTACTCACATCAGATGGTGCATTTAAATAGAGATAGAATTTAAAAGCAGTATTTCATATTATGTTCAGTGTAACTGAAAAGCCTGTGTTACTTGAAGCACAATTGAAATGGACAGTTTCTTTCCAAGGAATGCATGTTTGACTGTTGTTTTTCTCCACACTGTTGTTGCATAAAGGTCACAACTGTATAAAATATACAGGCATGGTATCACGATCCCAGGCAGAGTCAGCCAAAACGAATTCCATTCCCAGCCTCATAAATGACTTGCAACATGAGTAACAAAATTATTTTCTTTTTGTTCAACTGTACAATGATACTTACCCTCACCAGGATTGATTATGAATATATTCATATTTAGGAAGCACCATAAGCTGCATCTATTCCTACAAAAATCTGTCCTACAGTAGCTTGACTAGGTTTTCCAGGACAACGATTATCTGTCTTTTTTTATTTGTTTGTACAGTTCCCAGAACAATAGGGTCTTAATCCTTGACTTGGACAGCTAGATACCATTGAAACATAAATAATTAGGAAACAATATGAGTTGAGAGATTTTAGCGAAGTGTTATACTTCCCAAGGGTCCAGGCACAGAGCATTAAAATGACCAGAATTTAGCCAAAGCAAAGGAAACTGGGGACAAGAAACCATAGCCTTGGTTGCTTCTAACAACTTTGGTGGCTTGTTCTTGAAAGAACAGGGATACAAAAAAGAAGACTGATGAAATGCATATGTGAGGAAAAAAACCCAAAAAACAAAAAACAACTCTATTCAGAAGAGCCTAGGAACTGCAAATATAGTTTGTCTTTTGAGTGAGGCATTTCGGCAAGAGCTTTTTATGTATTTTCCAGCTTTACCATATTTGCAAATAATAAGCAAAAATAATTTGCAAATAAGCAAAATAAGTAGAAAAAGTACTGGGTTGTTTGGGGGATGGGGAGGAAGGTGGCTGCAAGAAACAGCAAATAAACATGCAATTTGCCAAAAGAGACACACATCAGAAAGGGTTGTATAACCAACAGTAGCAGTTGTCTCTTGAGATATGTTCTTATGCACATAGAGGCTGCATTTCTTATGAGTATACCCACTACATTCAAGATAGAATCTCAGAAGTATCAGCTGTGTGTCATATAGTAAGAACAATCCCCTGCTTCCTATCAGAAGCAAAAAGGTTGAAGCCAGTCCAATCACTTGGGTAGCTCCTCATTTTGGATAGTCCTTCATCTTCAGCATCTAATATCTCCAAGTATCAAGTATAAAGGGTATGACATGGAATTTGTGCCAATATTTCTAAGGAAAACAATTACTGAACAATTAAGTAACAGCTTTTTCATGGCCTGTCCTCACATTTTTCTGTTGTTAGTGACTTCTAAGCTTTGTACTCTCTGAAAGTGAGTATCAGAAACTTGGGCTTGTTTAGAATTGAAAGACTAATGGGGAAGCATGACTGTCAGCATTAACATGAAAAATAATTCCTTCCAAGTGACAAATGAAGAAATGCTCTGCTTCCAGTCAGTCTGGAAGATACCTGGAGGACAGGCAATTTCCACAAGGTGATGAATGAAAAGGAAGTAGAGTGTTGAGGCAAAAGGCTGGAATGTTTCCAGTAAACTGTGAATGCAGGGTGGGGCAAATGAAAGCAGTCTTCAGGGCAAATTAAGGCAAAAGGTTTAGTACACTACCCACAACTTTAATTTTCCTGAATAAAGTTAATTCCAAAGCAATACATTAAGAAAAAATGAAAAATTACAGGAAAGTCAAGTAAACATTATTTTCAGCCACTAATCAAAGAATATATGATACACATGCAACAAGAAACAAAATAAACATTTACGTAGATGTAGCAAGTTATACTATCTCAGTATTTTAGAACAGCCTGTATCCCACTAAATTGCTATAAAATATCATTATTACACTGTGCATCTAAAACACTTTGATATTCTTAGTCAACAATACATACTTTATATAGACAGCTAACTTTAAACATATAAACCCACTCATTTAAGTAATTTATTCAAAGCAAAATAAAAACTAAAGCAAATTTGTCTTTCCAGCCATTTAGACCCATCACACCCTCTTGTATTTGAAAGTTAACTAACCAAAAATTTTAATAAATTAGAATGATAAGGCTTTTATTAAAAAGACTCAGAAGTAATATACATACAGTTTGATGTGATCTGAAATAGGTGCTGAAGCTCTGCTCTTGAAAGATGAGAAATAAAGTTACCTTTTTTTTTCTTTTTAACTGAAGTAAATGGAGAAAAGGTCTTAGAAAGTCTTAATGTCTTACCTGTTGGTATGCTTCATAGATTATATCAAACAAGAAAGCCTGAGGCATTTCACTCGCTCTGTACCTGGCACGTTCCAGTGAGTGGTCCAAGCAGCCATCAGCAGCAGAGGCAATAACAGTAGAAACTAAAGGACGGATTGCTCCTGCTGCCTGTGGAACAAAAAACAATGAGAGACCTAAATGTTATCAATATTAATTTATTGCACAAATCTTTAGCCCAAAAAGCTCGAAAATTATTTTCTTCCTTCTTTATTTTTTTTATTTCTCATAATTTGTAAGTCATACCACTTTAATGAGACTTTAAAGATTAATGTAGCAATGGAAGATTGTATAAGAACGCTACGAGGGACAATTTACCAAAAAAAGAGAAAAATCTTAAATCCTTCATAAACATCTACTGCAAATACATGTACAGACCTGAGATGGTCATTCTTCAGACTTTCTTCTCTATACATAGTAGGTGATTTCTGTTCTAGGCCTATTCAGATAGCAAACAGCAGCAGACACATCTGAGAAGACTTGACAATCCACAGCATCTATTGCTTTCACAGATGTCAACTTGATCTAAACTGATCAGAGCTAAGCAACAAGAAATGTTTCACAAAACTGAGGTTGTTCCTCTGTGTTGAATTCAGCCTATGAAATACCAAGTAACCACATTTACCAGTGAAATCAGAGGGAACACAGCATATACATCTGAAAGTACTCAATATCCAGAAGCACTTTGCTGCAGAACAGATATTAAAATGCTTATATTTCAATTTTAGTTTTGCTCAGGTTTGAAACCAATTAAACATACATCTTTGATTTTTTCATCAATATATAGTATTAAAGATCTGTGGCATCTCTGATACAGAACTGTCCTAGGTGGCTTTAGGTATTTTGATATCACAAAGTTACCCACACTTCATCAGTAACTTATCAAATGCTCATTTGCTTTGGATGCAGCTTAAGTCAGTTGGGACAAGAGTGGGCTACAGAATAATGAAGAAAAGAATGCAATGGCAGAACACTGCTTACCAAGTCACATGGCAAAAAGCATGCTCCCCATCAATGCTAACCATGAGAATAGCATCTTCACAGTATACTGCTTATTATCAAATTTTAAGAATAATAAAAAAGAATAATTGATGCTATTTCAAAATATGTGGAATTATCCAACATTTTAAAACAGTATACCTAGAAAATCATTCCCAGTGGTGAACTCTTGACACTTTTTACTGCGGCCATAGATTTTCTGAGGTTTAGTGAATTTTGACATAGAAAAAACCAGGTCTCTTATCATATATGAGTAATTTTACTTATCTCTGTTGCCCTAATACATAAGTCCTGTCCATTCTTAGAAGATTTCTGATCTCAGATAATTATAAAATGGCAGAAAAAGACAAAAAAGGTCTTGCTCTCTCAGAAGAGAAAGAACAAGTTCTCTTCCCTCCCCCTTTTACACTACTAAATAATAAAACAAAGGTGAATGCAGTCATTGTGTTGAGCACTTTATGAGCTCTAAACTAGTTTCTCAGTTCATTTTTTACAGAATGAATACGGAGATGTGAACCAATTTCTCATGCCCAAAGAGTTCTGATATGTATGTATGACCAACCATGGCAGGGTGAAGGAAGAGAAAAGATTGAAAAGATACACATGAGACCAGAAATATCTGAACTACTTTCTCAAAATCTGAAAAGCACTTTTTCTTTCTAATACATGGAAAGAGATAGATCTACAAAAAACTACATGGAGCAAAACACTGTCATCCAAAGGCAAAATGTGGTACAGAAAGATCAGTAAAAATTATGCAATCATGTAAGAACTGTCTGTAAAGAATCTCAAGAAGTCATCTAGGCCACCTTTCTGTCCCAGGCAGGATAAATTTTATTTCTTAATAGAAAAGACAAACTGAGAAAACTAAATACCACTATAATTTTAGTAATATGTCCATGTATTAAATGAGGTGTAAATTTAACAGCTGTACTTAGAGCAAAAGCTGTGCATAGCAGAAATAGAGAGACTAAATTATCTGCAACTTGTCCCCTCTGTATTTCCTATGATTCAAGGACATGGATTATTACATCTATATCCCAGCTGCTGGGCATTTGGGCTATGTTATTTTGCTCTGCTGTCATATTTTAATTGGTCACACACATACACACACCAAATTATAAAATTAGAAGGTCATGGGAAAAGAGAGGGAGCAGCATGCTACCCACAGTTTTTCTGTAATTAGCTATATATTTGAATTTTTTTTTTTTACCATTCCAGAAAGCCATTTAGCAAAAGAGGGTTCCTGAGGCTGATCCAATATTTTATTACAGTTTTTAACAATCCTGTCATGTTACATTTTCAGCATAAAACAGGCTGGAAGAATACAATGTGATTTGCGTAACCAAATCTCACAAGTGAAACATGCACTCTGAGGAACAAAAAAACAAACTGCAATTCTAAATAAAATTGAATACTCAGAATTATGTTTTAAAAAGAACTCTAAAACACATTGTTTTCTTGCCATCTGGTTTATTGCACAATAAAAATTATGAATATCTGTATTGGTATCTTTGTGACAATACTGAACCACAACTCCTGCTCTGCTGAGGCCTAGCTCTTCGAAACAATTCAGAAAGACCTAATTTCTACTAAATCCAAATGCAACATTTTTTTTTAAACTCTGCAATTAACTTCTCAAGTAATTGAAAGCTTCACAGCACTTAATATTTAACAAGTGCATTTTTCAAACAACTACAGTTGTCTTTTACAATACCCCATAACTGAGTCCAGTGTAGCAGGGCTGAGTTTTTCTCCTCTCTTCCCTCCACTTCAGTGAGAAATCACAAGTTGGGCACAATAAGATTTTTTTTCTGCAGCAGGTCCACTCAAACTATACCTGACACTGATTGAAAACATGAAATTTAATACAAAGAATAGGATTCATGGCTGACTTCCAATAACACAAAGGAGATAAATTCTGTGTATGCAGAAACAGGGTAATAAGCAGTCATTTGATTTCAAAAGAAAGCCCCAGCTTTTATTCTAAAAAAGGAGAACTCAGTCCATGGCTGAAAGCAGAATGGAGAGCCCTGGTACTCAGTAAAGCAAAGAAGATTCAGCTGCTCAGAAAACCTTCATATGATAAAGAGCTGCAGTCCAACAGCCCCAAAAGCTGAGCATAGTTGCTAAGCTGCAGCACTGAGTCAATACCTTAAAATCCTGAGACAAGACACAGAAACTGATGGTCTGTTTTGCTCACTACTGGCTCACATTCCACCTTTCACTGTCTCACAAATACCCATGAGCTCTCTCAACCAGATGATGTGACCCAACACAGGGCTGCATTTACCACCTCAGTGACACATGAACTACTTTAATTCCTAAGGCCACTTCCAGACTGCGTGAAACTGGGACCAAGCAAGGGAAAACACTGGCCTGTGGCCCTGCACTGTTTTCATAGGGCACAAGAGAGCTGAGTTTCAAACACAGGAAACTTTGCATCTGCAGCACTGCTGGCAACATCCCTGATCTGGTATAAGCCAACAGAGCTGCCAAACCCATGCTGGCTTACACAGACCTCATCACACATGCTTCTGCTTCCAAAACTGGCTCATTGTATCTCCATTCATGGTCTAGGCATAACACTTGGCATGTAAAATCAAAATAATTGAGCTGTGAGTTTTGTCCTATATACAGGCCAAAGAAGGGCACACTTTTAAGATTATGACTCATTCTGCAGTACTTCTTTCTGGTTAGTACAAACCTCCCCCCTACTCTGAAAAGCACAAAGCCTTTCTGAAATCCACCTTGCAATGAATTGAATGGGGAATTTAGGAATTTAAAACAGGGTTACAGACCACACTTTTTCATTCAGAAACTTAAATATTAGGGCACAGTAGAGACAAAAATACAATAAGGCAGTATTGTAGCTAAAGGGACTTTTGTCCCTGATAATTGAGGGGTGTATGAAAAGAACACAATCATTCAACTAGTCCACATCTATTCACCCTGTTATAACAGCAAGTATTTTAGTCTTTGCAAGGGATATCCATGTTGAGTTTTGTGGTTATAAATCACTAGCAAAAATTATTTCCATATTAATAAAACAGAGTATATACTGAGTTTCAGGTATTTGAATTTTATTTGTTCCAATTTGAGATGCATTGACTTGCTATTTATGTCAGGAATGCACAAGTATTTGGCCCAGCTTGCAGGCAAAGTTCAGACGTGAACTTAAAAATTAATAAAACAAAACCTGTCCTCATTAAAATTACAAGTACTTGCTAACATCACTGTAGTTCTAAAAATCTTTTTTGCACTTTGAATTACCATAGCACAAAATACAAATCCTGTGAGTCTAAAGCAAGTGCCCGGGTCTTATACTGACATTTCCCCACTCAAAAATACTTGTCTTCCAATTTCTTATAATTTTGAGCCAGATCTAAAGCAGGTTAGCTTTCAAAATCATACAGAAAATGCATCATACACCCTTCCTGAATGTGAAGTGGATATTCAACAGACAGTTAAACAGAATTTCTTTAAATGTCCACTTCACAGCCTTCAAGCCACTCCAAACGCAGTCAAGCATTAACCTTGGCATGTCCAGGAAATGCATTTCTTCCCTCCATTTTTGCACGTTTTGTTAAATAGACCAGTTAAAGTATCCAAATATGAGTGACCAAGCTCTTAAAATACTGCTTCATAGCATAACGGACATTGAAACAAATACTACTAACAGGTTAGCTTTCTTTTGCAGGCAAAATATTGGAAGAAAACAACCTTCCCACTCATGACTTCCTTAAAAAAAATGCTAAAATGTCCTAAGAATGCAGAATTCTATCAACTTCAGGGGAAGTGACAGACTCCTATCACTCAGAAGCAAGCTCATCCATTGATCTGGTGAAACTGAACCCACTTCCAGATGCTTTTAAAAACAACAGGTGTCTTTTATGACCCATTTTAAACTGCACAAATCAAAAACATTCACAAAACGGTTCTAAGTCTTATGTTCATTTTTTTGCATAACTGCTAGACCACAACATGCATTCAAGAATTAAAGATTCAATGGTGACTGAAAAAAAAGGTAGAAAATGAAGTGCATGAGGAAGGTCAGCATAACAAGGCATCACAAGTGTCTTCAGTAGATCCGAGGTGTACTAACTCACCTTTTCACTAAACAGTAACCTATTGTTCTCAGTTTATCACACTTCCACTCTAACAAGAAGTTTAGATGTGTGTGTTCAGTGAATCCATAACCAGGGTGAGCTTTAAGATCAGACAATACAATCAGTTCAAGGACTGCTGAATGCAAAAAGTATTAATGACTTCTTTTATTACAAAATGAAATATGAATTTTTAGATCACAAAAGCCGACACACAACATAACAACTTGGCTAACATAACACAGTAGAGCTTACTTTTACTGAATATTCATAAATAATTAAAATCCTCATTTTATTTATAATAAGGCAGTATTAGGCAGTAAAATCCAAACAGAAACCAATAAAATTTTCATAAAGATTAGGGAGGGAGATGGAGCTTTTATCACAAGGAACAAATTATCCAGCTTACAGATATCCAAAACACATTGCAGCATTCTCTAGAGACCAATACTCCCCACCTACAGCACAACACACCAAGAACAAGTTATCAAAGAGCCAAAAGCTCCAAAAGAGCATGAAAACCAACATGCATCACTGACTTGGTCATTTTGGGTAGCCAATGTTGAAACAGAACAATGCCAAATAGCTACAAATCTCAACAAGTTGAATGACATGAACTAGGAAGAAAAAAAGTTGTAGTGGCACAAAACCCTTACAAAGAATGTCAGAACTACAATTCCTTTTGTTTTAGAACTGTGTGGTAACAAGCTCAGACAACCACAGATCCTCCAGGCTGGCCTACTTAAAAAAAAAAAAGCATGCTATGTCTTTGGCATACTTACCTTGTCCCCAGTAAGCCCCAAACATTAATGCAGACCCAGGAAATCCACTCAAACAGCCAGTCTGGAACCCACAACTTCAAGTGAGTGGGAATGACAGTCTAAAACTTTATAGAGTTTAGTCTTAAATGTGCAAAGCCTTCCATCTCTCTAACATGACTTTTCACTTTTTAATTACACCACAAATACTTTTCTTCTCAATTCATAGCCTGTCTCCCCTGAGTTTCATTTTCCCTACGCTATTTTCTCAGCCATCTAGTAACATTAAGTAAGTGTATATTTTATGTTTTACTTATTTAATATTTTAATCATCCCAACTAACAATTCAATGTTTTGATATTACTTAGGAATAGGCCTGATATGAGACATAGAAAAGCAAGCTTTTGAGTGCTAAGTTTAGCAGAATGTGCCTATTCTTAAGCTTTTATATGTTTTTTCAATATTCATATCTATAAATTTTAATTCTTTATTCAGACTTGTTTTCAACTGACAAGCAAAATAGAACTGAAGCAAGACTCACAAATAATTCAGCCACCCTGACTTAGAAAAAATAAACTTGGCTTGCATATGTGCACTGAAAATAGAAGTACATTAGAAATACATTTTCATCATTTCAAAGCAGCTAACTTCTTTGAAACAGTATGCTGGAGATGGTGAGGCTTGCTACACTTAGCAGGACAACTATATCCATCTTGGAACACCATTAAAGTCAGTTTTACAATTTTGAACTTGGTAAACATACAAGCAATTTTATCTTGCTTTTCCATGAAGACAAGGATTGCATTAGGACACTGGTGAACTATATAACAATAACAATCAATGTTAATTTAGACAAGCTAGGTATCTAACAGTTTACAAATATGTCCTGGAATGGTTTTTGTTGGGTGAAAGACTATTTGTATGTTTCCAAACACTACCATCTCATAAGGATTTTAGTCTAAATTAGGTCTGGCTATGAACCAGCAAAAGAAGCTCAGAATAACTATGATTAATTTCTTCTCATTTTATTCCATCAAACTGTTTCCACATGTTACTACAGGGAAAGTATTCTTTTACACAGATCAAACTGCTTTCCAGGAAGAGCATTCACAGCCATCTACAGTATGAAAAAAAAATACAAAAATAAACACAGTATCTCTGATGCACGAAACAGGTAGAAACCTGCATTCCTATTCAGACATTTGCATTAAAACTAATTGTATCTCCAGTAATCAACCTACTTCAGCCACACTCAGTAATTATCATTTAAGTTAGAAGAATTGTCTCTACTGAAAGATTTCTTATTTCAAACTTATCAAACAGAATCTTCAAAGCAAAATTCAAAAACTTAATTATCAGATTAAAATATTTCACATATTTGAGGATTTTCTTATAAGAGTCCTTCTATATCTAATAAAACAAAGTTATATAACCGTTTTTGTAAAATAAAGCAATTAGAGAATTACTTCTAATGCACATTTAGCAAATAGCATTAAAATACCGTATCTTAACCTTATCTTCTTATGTTTCTTTTTTTTTTTTTTGCTTTTCATTTTCTGTATTTTGTATCCAGCTCCTATCTAGGACTGGTTGGTTTTGGTTTTGTTTTCTTTTCTATAACCAAAAGTCTTAATCTATGAGAAGTTTTCTGATTCCAGTGCAGAGATGGAAGAATTAGAGTATTTCCTCCTCCAATCGACAGAGATCCTAGCAAAACCAACTCTATTTCAATGGACAAGATGGAGGCAGAAACAAAGTCACGACACAAGCCATAAGCCACCACACCTATACAGAAGTGCAGTTAAAATCAACAATTCAACTATGCGAGCAGTTTTCTAAACTTCAGTGTGAACACTTGTTCAAGCCCAAACTAGCCAAGCATCCAAACTGAACTAATACAAGCCTGCACATAGTCCTCAGAGTTCATAACCTCACTCTGCATCCAGAACCCACCTACTTTCTGGATAGCAAGGCAAGGCAGCTGTTTGGTTGCATGGTTTCAACTCAAACCTGTCACCATCTGTCCCCATAACTCATTCTGTAAATGTCATGTCCAAAAGACCCCCCACAAACCAGCTGCATAGTTCTCTTGAAGGACCAGATACAACATGGAGTCAAACAGGACTACAGGACAAGCAAGATGACTCAGTAAAGAACAGCACACCACAATAAAGGTAGAGGTACTCTCATTAGCATGCAGAAACATAAATTTGAGTCCAGGGCACAGCATACTTTCACCCACACTCACACCCAGACTCTCCCATGTAGCATAGATATAACTTATGTGACTGTGCTGTAGTGGGGCCAGGATTCCTTCTACCTATTCCTTCTACTGACAAACAAGCATGATGCGCAATGTGGGCAGATATCCATTAGAAATTAAGTCTGGAGAAAAAGGATTACCTTCTTTCTGCAAGGGTATCTTCTGCCCGTGTATTCTTAAAAAAAAAAAAAAAAAAAAAAAAAAAAAAAAAAAAAAAAAAAAAAAAAAAAGAATAATTCTTAAATTACCTTATTTTGATATTTGTTTGGGAGGAAAAAAAAAAACCAACAAAAAACAAAATTCATGATCCTTATGGCTATGGCATGTTTGATTCTCATTAGTGAGCACTAGAATTTCTTTTATGTAGGCAGTATCACCAGCCAGTGCAATTTCAGCTATCTTGACACATTTGCACTGGCAGCTTTTAATTGCCCAAGGACAGAACTGGTTGAAATGTTAAACAAGCCTAGTCTAACACAGTTATTAAACCTAATCATCAGCAAGACAAAGAGAAGGTTAATTAGAACACATGTAAGGAGTTTTGAACACTAGGAAAAAAAGGCTTGTATGCTAAACTTCACCTAATTTCCTTAAAGTCTGTTTACCCAGCTGGCTAGAAGCAATAGTCAAACTCACTAAAATTGGGCACATGTTAATCTTAAACCAACACCAGGAAGGAAGAAGTTATAATTGTGTTTATTCCTAGCTGAAAGAGCGGGGATGTTTAATCAGAAATTTAATATACACTTTGATCCAATGTTAATGAGCTGACACTATGTTGTACATTGAAATGACTTCAAAGACATAGGATGCCTTAAATGTAATGTATATTTATGACACTGTTTAAGAAAAAGAAAACATTTCTTCTAATGAGGTCACCTTTATCAGAATATACTATCTGAGTAAGTGGGGATAGCACATGTACATCAAGACATGTCAGAGCCCCAATTAGCTGGAGCAAACTAAGGAAGGTAACAGCAACTGTTGCTCAGAAATTAAGATTGCACATGTTCTTTTTTACTTTACATAATTTCTGTTCTTTTGTATTTAAAGCATTTACTTCTAAGCATCAGTAAATATCATTTTGATCTTATCAACCATATGCTAAATTCTAAATGTTGTTCTGTGGAACAAAGAAGATTTCTCAGAGAAAACAGATAAGATTCCCCTCAAAGAGACAGAAAAATAGGAAAACATAAATGAAAAAAATAGATGTTTAAAGGAGAGGAAAAAAGCAGAACTAGATGTATCACAGGCTGCAATTTTTCAACACATAGCACTGAAAACGAGTTCAAGAATGTACCATAAGTGGAAAAGAGGCAAAACGAAGTACATATGCACTAAGAAAAAGAGTGATACTGCAAACAACAATACAACATTTACATGAACATTTCATTTCATATTAAAATAGTATTAAAAAAAAAAGATCAAAAGCAAGTCGTAAGAACGTCATTTATTTTGTTCTTGTATCCTGAATTACTGACATAAATTTTTAAAACAACAAAGCATAAAATTACAAAAGTTCACAGGATTAAACCAATATATGCATTTTTAATGTTTCATACAAATTATATGGCATTTCTTCTACTGCATTCTTTATCTGTGCATCCCTTGTGAGAATTCAAGCGTCAAAGAAGTTGGTGTTTTCCATAGATACAACAGTACAGTACATTACCTAAAATATATTTTGTCATATTATTAGCCAAAATAATATGACATAATACCTTAATCAACATATATAACTTTTTTTTGTCACACTGCAATAACTGGAAATGTTTAACAACATACTCTCATTTACCAAGATTTTTTTTCTTCTAGATAAATTTTTAAAAATATTTTAAAGTATGGTATAGAGTCTGTATAATGCTACTAAATATTTATATTAAGTATATGATATAGGCAATACATGGCATCCCACACCTGAAGAGCAGCACATGCTTGTGCAGAGTTTCAAGACACTCTTATGATCTATTTATTCTTTTCAGTTGTCAGCAATAGCTGTACATTATACATAATTACAATGAATTCTATAAGATGTATAATTCTGTCTAAGCGATTCAAATCTTGCAAGGCAAATCACATGGCCAGTAACCCACTATCAGTCTTCGATATTTTTTGAAGCATTTAAAGTCATACTTACAGCTTTACAATTTGGCATTCATTCAACATAACTGACAATAAGATGAGCTACCAGCACTTTCTTGTTCTAACTCGTGCTATACTGCAAATCTAGGTGGCAAAATTTAAACAAACCATCTGCTCTAAAAATTAATGAAGCATGAAAACAGTAATTTTTGCCTCTAAAATTAACAAGACTGTTTATTTTACTTTGCATAGCATTACCTTGCACTAACAAGTAATGAAGCACAACTTAGAGTCAGCAAGACATCTTTCATACTCCAAATACTGATTTACATAGCAAAAAGCTATCAGTGAGTGTGCACTCTGCCACAAAGGATTTTGCGTATTACAGTAAATCAATATAAGGATGAGCTAGCACTTGTATTCAGTGAAGCAGAAATCTTGATGTAACTGCCACAGGAGTTAAAATTGTTTGTAGGGGGGGTATACCTTAAGAAGAATATTTTTCATGTAGACAGCATGCATCACTACACAATCAACATCATAATGTGAAGGCTACTGATCCACTGCATACAATTTAACACGAATTGCATCATTTCATGAAGCAGAAAAAAAATCTCAATGTGTTGTAGGAAAACTCTTGCACAATTTAATCAACCAAATGCAAAACTGGAATGTTTAATTAATAATTCTTTTCCCACGCATACAGTCCTGAGCAACCAAACCCCATGGGCACTAGAGATTGTGGTCACACAGTGCCCTAAGCAACTCTGCACTTGCTTATCAAATGTCTTTGCCTCATGAACTTGCTCAGCTGCTTCTCTCAGAACTGTTTGTGCCTTGGACACAAGTTTATTTCCCTTAGAGTCCATTTAATTCAAAATTTCAAGTCACCTCTTTATACAGGCTTCATCTAACACTTCCTGTTATCAAGGGCCTTGTAAAATGGATCATTACACCTCACCACATCAGTTCGGCTCAAATAGTGACTCTAATACATGCATGTGAGGATTTGATAGCTCACAAATTCTCTCCTACGTGCTCCTGGGCTCCTCAAGGCAGTTTTACTTCTTTCTGTACTACAGCCCACTTACTTCTTGGAAACAGAAGGATAAGCACAGAACCAGTCCAGCAAACTATTACAGCATATAAAACAAGCCAAGCTGGCTTTCAGAAGCTTCGCCTAACCTGTAGGGCTGGTGTTGTCCTTGCCACAATCACTCAGATTACAAACTCAGCCAAAATGCAGCTAAGAACATTTCTGCTTGAAAACTCAGATAATCTTTCTTTCCAATGCAATAATTGATGAAAAGGAGTAGAATTTACATGCCTAATCCTTAGTCAGAGAGGTAGGGCTAAGAACCTCTTCCAGATTTTGCCATGTAGGAGTTGCTAGAATAATACAAGGCCTTTATTCAACTTCTCACGCATGCTGGACAAGATTTCTGGTTTTTTAGGAAACTATTCTTTAAACCTTTTATCTGCTACAGGAAGGAGAAATCTGAGTGCTAAATAGACTTATCTTTGCTAAAGGCTGTTTCATTTCCCAAATGTAATAATACAGATTTTAACTAGCCTCAAATAAACAGCAGTACCATATATGTTGTTTCTCCAAATTTAAAAGGGTACATTTTATAGACATTACATGCAAATGACCCCAACAACTTCTCCTTAAGTACAGGAAACTATGCTCAAAATTTATTTTCAGAATAAACTAACCCTATCTGAAAAAAAAATAGGGAAGGTAAAAAAAAAAGTGTGTAGACTTCCAGAAACTAAAAAGTGGTGGATTAGGCCACCTTTTAAAAATACCAGTTGTGTTAGTACTAGGCTGGTTCTGTTAGCACAACACACCAATGCTGCCAAGAAAAAAGGGAGATTATAATTTAAATTTCTGTCTATGATTCACATATTGCAGTTGAGTGAGTTGCATCCTTCGTAAAAAAATGTTGTGAATCTTCTAAAGCACTTAAATTGAGACTGGGAAATGACAGAGATGTTTTTCCCCTTACCAATGCCCTCCCACCATCAAACATTACACCTTCTTAGGACTAAGACTACAAGTATTTACTAATAATGCATTAGTTCTCCATTCAACACAGAACACAATTAACAATTTGGCTGAGAATATTTTAATTTCTATAGGACCAAAAATGCCATAAGCTACGGAGACATCACCATGCTTCTGACAGTTATCCATTGAAAGGAAAAATGCATTGTATAACCGGTTTTTGTACAACAGCAAAACCACACTTAACTTCATCACACGTTCAAGGCTGCTAAGGAGCTCTTGATCTTTACAATAACATAGAATCATAAAATAGTTTGGATTGCAAGGGACTTTTAAGGGTCATGTAGTACAACCCTGCTGCAATGAGCACAGCCGTCTTAAACTCTGAGTGAGATCAGTTTGCTCAGCCTTGTTCAAGTGGACTTTGACTGTTTCAAGGGATAGGGCATCCATCATCTCTTTGGGAAAACTCTTCCTGTGTTTCACCACTCCCACTGTAAAAAAATATTTGTCTCTATCTAGTCTGAATCTACTCTTTTTTAGTTTAAAATCATTAGTACTTGTCCTATTTCAACAGTTTAAAAGCTCGCTAAAAAGTCTGTCCCCATCTTTCATATAAGCCCCCTTCAAGTACCGAGAGGCCACAGTAAGGTCTCTCCAGAGCTCTCTTGTCCAGGCTAATCGACCCTAATTCTCTCAGCCTTTCATTGTAGATGTTCAATCCATCTGATCTTTTCTGTGGCTCTCTGCTGGACCTGCTCCAACAGGTCCACCATATTTTTCTTGTGCTGAGGGCACCAGTGCGAGATGCAGTATTCCAGGTGAGTTCTCACAAAAGTGGAGTAGAGGAACATAAACACCTCCCTGTGCTGACCACACCTCTCCTGGCCCAGAACACAACTGGCTTTCTGGCTGTCAGTACATACTGTCAGCTCATGACCAGCTTTTCATCCACAAGTATCCATCCCAAGTCCTTTTCTGAAGTGTCCTCTCAACCCATTCATACCCCAGCCTTTATGGATACAGGAGCTTTCACTTGGCCATGTTGAACCTCAGTGTTCACACAGAACAACTGATTGAGCTTGTCCAGGTCCCTGTGCATGGCATCCACCCCTCAAGCATATGAACCACACCACTCACCTCGGTGTCTTCTATGTATTTCTCAGGGTGCACCTGATCCCAATGCATCTGCATCAATGAAGAAGGTATTAAAGTGTACTGGTCCCAGTATGGACCCCTGAGGGACACCACTTGTCAGCGATCTCTAGCTGGACATTGAGGTGTTAACCATTATCCTCTCAATGCAGCCATCCAACCAATTCCTCCTTCACTGAACAGTTCACCCATCAAATCCTTCTTTCTCCAATTTAGAGAAGGAGATTGTGGACAATTGTGTCAAAGGCTACAGGGAAGACCAGGGAGGCAACATTCATAGCTCTTCCTTGTGCCACTGATGTAGTCACTCCATCATGGAAAGCCACCAGGTTAGTTGAGCAGGTAAAGCCATAATGGTGCTCTCTAAGCCCCTCCCTGTCCTCCATGTGCCCTAGTAGGCTAAGGGCATGTATGTCTTCAAATGTTATTTTATTCTCAAATTGATGAATAATACCCCTACAATTCATTAATGATTACTTTTACATTGCCATTAGTCACTCCCCTAAAGTACAAAACTCATTCCATTCATATCAAGATGGCAATAGTAATAGGTCATCAGCTCTTGATTCTGTTTTTGCATAGGAGTCTGACAGGACAGTGAGAGCCCCGCAAAGTGCCAAACATACAATGAAAGCAGAACTTCTGAGAACATAGGCAGAGGATAACTTCAGATGACCCAGTGTATAAATATGAATCAAAAATTATCTTGTCACTGATGCAGCCTTTGCAGCTGGCTAAAATCAGTCTTTGAATATAATGAAGAGGACAAGGACCATGTGTAAAATATTCTCTATATGACAAAACCATAGAAGATAAAAAAACAAAAAGATACTTGCTCCAGAGAAAAAGTGCAAAGAAAGGTCAGAGGGGGCAGAACCACTCCAGCATTCTGTCCCCATTTAAGTACACCACACCAGATCATATTATTTATCCACCCAAATCTTCCTTTACTGTCAGTGAAGAAAAAGAGGTGGTTTTCGGTTTGCCACCCACCAAGTTTTGCTAATATAACTCAGCAAGCACAAATAGCAAAATAAGTGGGTGGAAAAACAGGATCCACAGGGGTCCATGTTTTCTGCTCCAGCCTTCTGCTACAGTAAGAGTGATAATGGCAGCACAAGAGGAACAGACTGAGCACAACATGTAGTGTTTTCTGTCTGGGGGTATTATTTTGACCAACTGCCTCTGAGAGTACGAGTCCACGAGACTGAGTAACGCTGTACAGTTGTACTGGCATGTAAGCTTTGTTCAGGTCCTTGCTAAAGCTCAGAATAAAGTAATGATGTTAGACAGCTTCCAGAAACCAACTTTAAGAATGCCATTTTGACTTAGTCCTTTCAATATAACATACTTTATTTTCAAATCTAGTTTATGTTAACTAAAGGAAAAAAACAAGTCTTTGGATGTGTCTCCTTTTTGTAAACTTTCAATAGCAGAACTGAGAAGTTCCCCCCAACCTTCCCAATTTCTTTTTCATGTAGGCATTTTTCATTTTAGTTATGTTGTTTATAATGCAATTTTGGCAATGAGATATTGCTAGAGGCTTTGGACTGATGCCTTCTGAAGCTTCCACTTTTCCCAACTTTTACTGGCTGTAAAGAATTTGTTTCTAGAAACATATAATTTTAATTGCAAAATTACCCCCAAAACAAATGAAATTTAATTGGTTACAAAGTAATATTTTGACTATCAAGGACTTTTTAGGGGGTTTAAGGCATAATTTATTAGTTCTGGTTAAGGTGCACATTTTTATTCCCACAGGCAAATAACAAACTGATTAGTAAGTGTAATAAAGCAGTTTATTCGTCTGAAAATTGGCAGCTAGAAGTGAAATAACTCACTTGATCAATTGCCATTTTAAACAACATTAAAGCTTCTCATAATTATGTTATCTATATGGTATGCAGACATATAACAATACAGCATTACCCCTATTAACACAAGTCATTTAATATGATGTTTCTGCCAGGTTTTGTACCTTTCTACATAATGCAAGAGGAAGTAATTACTTTTTGTACTGAAAGATTGAAGAACTGACATCCTTTTAGATATGCAAAGAATTTGACCATAGGAAGAACTAAACATGATAGCAGCTCTGGATCTTTTTTTTTTTTTTTCTGATATTCAAAACCATGCATACCACTTTCGAGAAAGTCATAGCTTTCCATTTTGTTCTTCAGAATTCTGTAGTTCTCAAGGGGAAATAGCCACCTTTCTCTGGGAAGGTGGTTTTCCAATTTGTTGGAAATTAAATGAAATTCTTCTCATATACCTTAATTCAATTATTTTGTCAGGTAATATCAATAGCACCCAGTTCTTAGAGACTTCAAGCAAATATCTATCTGTATGATGGCCCAGCCTTGCTGAAGTCAGTGGATCTCAGCCAACACAGAAAGCCACCACAGAGCAAATTATCACCACACACATTTCAGACAAATGTTATGCAACGGAATAGACTATTATACGTGTACATAATCATCTTTTTGAAATCAAGATACTTCAGTGATCCAAGTTACAAAGTATTTACCAATCAGAAGTTCAGATGAGCTAGAATACACTGACTTGAGCAGGTCCATAGAGATTGCCTTGGTTCCCCCTACTTTTTTACCTTAAATACCTTACATCCAATTAAAAAGAAAACCAGGAGAAAATATTATACTAAAATCTCAAAACATTCAAGAAATAAGTGAACCAGTAAAATTCAAATGATATGTGATATACCTTAACATGCAAAGACAACACAAACACATTCAGAAAAGTTATTCTCATTTCAACCCAAAACCAGATCAGTTAACTTCAGTCTTCTACCACTCTCCAAGAATCACATTTAAAACTCATTTACAAAGAGGATTTATTTTAAAGTCTTTGGCAGAGAATCAATTCTGAAATGCAATTTTGCGCTATATGAGAAAGAATTTTAGCAAGATGTTTGACCTAACAGAATTTAAGTTTTAATAACTGGAAACATTGGTTCTAGATCACTGAAAACTATAGTGCAGAATTTCTATTTTTCTATTTCTTATTAAGCCTATCTACAAAACTATAGGCTTACTAAGAAGACACTCAATATATTAGATTTGCAACAATGTTCTGAGAGACTTGACATAATTTGATTTTCATAATAAATATTTTAACACGCTATATATTCCCCTTCTATACTATGAAGGTAAGAAACTACTAAGGAAACACCACAGCTCATTCTTTGGACTCGTTATTCCTCTGTCAAAGTTGTGAACCACCTGTCAATTATCTTTTACCACATTTTCTGGAAGAGACAAGCAGTGGTACATTTTCCTAGTTTTCTAGTACCCAAACAATCTGCTATCACTAATTACTTCTACCTCAAACCATGTCCTAGGCACAGGGAAGCATTATGCATCTTATTAATGAAGAATTCAAAAACAAATTAAAGATAGCAAATTTTGCAGACAAGCCTGTGACTAAGATGCGATTTCTTACATCTCTGGCTTAGGCAGTTCATCTAACAGTTCCTCTTTTTGCTAGTGCATGCCTCTCCTATCCTCCTACTTGCATAACACAACTTTTACCAACTCTTTCCCTTCACATATCATCACTTACTTTCTCAGAATTTTTTTTTTTTTTTGTTTCTGTGAGTAATCCCAGTCCTCAGATACAGTGTTCAACAGGAGAATATCCAACCTACAACTGGAGGCTTCCCACTTACCCTGTTTTCCAGCAGTTTGCAATGCTTACGGGTTCTTTTGCTGATTATTCAGGATTTGCATATAAGTTTGAGATGAAAGCACAAAGTTTGCAAGTCAACCAATGCAATACACACACTCTTTGGCTATTATTAGTAATCACTAACAGAACTGCTATAGCATTAGGTGATAATTCTGCATGGAAAAAAAAGGTAAACTATCATTACATAACCTACCTTTCAACTAACAAATTGCTGATTGATTCAATCTCTTGGTCTCTATGGCAACAATTACTCCCTGTAGCAAATAGTACCTGCAGCATTTAAAAATGTCAACCTCCTCCACCTGACCTCCCTGCATAATAGGGAATCTGAATCTGTTCTTCTTTAAAAAAGCTCATCACACATTAATAAAATTCCTAGAAAATTCCTGATTTATCAATCATGATTTTAAGCTGTACAGTATAAAGCACATTAGAGAGTTGCATTGCTGTATAGTACATACCCCATGTTCTTTAGCAGCCATAACCACTTTTGAAACAATATCTTCTTCAACGAAAGGCCTCACAGCATCATGGATAATCACTACTTCTGGCTTCTGGAGCAAATGGCTGGAAAATTCATTCTCTGCAAATACTTTCAGTCCATTGAATATTGACCGGTGACGAGTTATTCCACCTTCTACTACTGTAACTCTTTTATGGCCATATTTTTCAATGATAGTCTTCATTGTTTCAATATTTTCATGAGAGACCACCACAATAATGTCAGATATCCAACTTATCCTAGAAAAATCGGTACAAAACCAGAGAAAGTACACATGAATGACCAAATAAAAGTGGAGACATATGAAACAAAGAAATTCATAAGAACGAAAAATTAAAATGGCTAAATAAAGCACCTCTTGATATACCCAAGTCAATGTTTTTGTACTCCACTCAAGGGAGAACTATAACAGAAGATTTATGCCAATAACATTAGAGTTCTGGGAAGGGACTTGCTTCCAACAACCAGTTTGTGGAGGGGCACATTCTGATAACTCTTCAAAAGCCTTGAAACCATTTCTTACTCCAGCATCATTCCTAACTTCAAACAGAACTTCTAAATCAAACAGCGTCAGTTTGCTAATCAGTTTCTAATAAACTGGTAAATCCTGTGGCCTGGAATATTCCATGTTCTAGTGAAGCACATGGTGTACAAGAGAATAAGACAAAGTCTGAAAAAAAGATCACTATCAAGACAGGCATGAGCAGTAATTGACAGAATGGTAATGAATGAAAACTGTAACACTTTAATATTGACAGGAAATACTGTACTGGTAGTTTGAAAAAAATATATACATTTATAAACAGAAAGGTTTCCACTGTAGGAAGCTAGAAAAATGTAAAAACATAGCTGTGCTAGTTAAGAATACCATATAGGAAACACATTTTCAGAGATCTCCAAGATTTTACTGCTGGTATCAGTCTAGCTCTAGGACTGAGGGGTCATGTCGGAGGAAGTGAATGACCCACAAACTACAAGATTAAAATCAATCACAACTGAAGCTAGGCTGAAATCATACTTCTGTCAAAGTATCTAGGAATACAAATTCTAGTCATATGTGGCATCCTGTACTTCAAAACAACAGAAATACCATAATTCAAATCCACTGTGGTGTCCTATTTTCTAAATACCAATGTAGGGAACATTAAATAAATTATTGTGTTCCCTTCCTGTGTCTCCACAGATGGCTGAAGACTGTTTTAGCACGTCAGACAAGAAATTCACCAGATGAGCAATGATTAAAAAAAATTACTATGTTAAAATTACCCACGTGAAAAATCACCATGCATGCTAGTTACACATGCAGCTAGGGAGAAAGAGAGACAAGTACGATATACTGCCTCAACTAAAACTAGTAAAGCTACTGAAACTAATATTGCAGACACAAGAACAAAAGTACTAAGAACTAAATATTTCCAGTTAGAAAAATAAGAGTACGAAATTCACAGTTCAGAAATACACATCCTCAAGATACTGACTTCTGCAATGACACATGAGAAGGCATTTCCTGGGAACTATTCTTACTTCAAAAGCAAAATTAATCTGTGTTACAAACCAGTTGCCTGGAACTGCGTGAAACAGAGCATCCTCCACCTTATGTAAGGAGGGGTAGGAATTTTAACTAATAATACTCCATGGAAAACTATTTCAACAAATTGTAAAATAACTATTTAAAATAAAATAAAGTGTTATTAACATTCTTCAAAAGAAAAATTCTTGTCCTTATGTTCATTTTACTATTAGCAAAGGCAGAAAATACAGCCAAACCAACACATTCTCAGCATTCTTTAAGTATTGAAATTGCTCAAATGTAAAATCTGAAGTCATGTGGTTTCAAGTTTCATTTCAACTTGTCACTCACCATAGGTCAATCAAGAGGTTTAAAAATCTCTCATATGATTTCTGGCATACTCTTATATTTAACTACAAAACATAGCACTTCTGCATGACTCCAACTTGGAACTAGGGCAAACTAACTGGATTCTTCTCAGTTCTTCTTTTAAATACCGAGAGTCAGTCAGTCACTTAACAAAGCAGGAAGAGCTATTTCACACTAAATGAGAACAAGAGCTCTGCATTTTAATTTTCAGAAAGACTATAGCCTTCCATAGTACCTAGAAACTGGACAGTCTGCACAGTCACTGTGACTGTGTAAGAGCACTGACATTGCCCTTTCTGGAGTCAAATGAAACAGATTATGAGGCAACTGGGTAATACACAGCATCTTCTGAGAAGCAGGGAAGAGAACACAAGTACTGGCCAGCCTGGGATAAATCTCTGCAGAGGGGGTGTAATGGCTCAAGGCCTCCAGTGGTACAATACACCAAAAAGTGACAGGATGCGGTCACAGCTCCACCCTGTGTCTGCATAAACACATTTGTAAACTTGAGTTTGTCCTCCTTAAACTCATTCCGGACCCATGTTCTACAGTGCATAATGGTATCCACTAGATTGATTACATGCAGAACTGCTTCGGTTTTGTTGCACTAAAACTCACAAAAAGTACTAATCCAGTAAAGTGTGCTACAAATTTTAATGAAGGAAAGCTGTGCACCACACAGGTTGCTAGCTCTTCTGAACATCTGCCTACAGAAATGTTGCAAAATGCTTTAAAGAAGTAGAAAGATGTCAGTATACACCCAATCTGGCCGCAAATGAACCTTTTTTCCCCTCCCTCCCTCAATTTGTCACATCCTTTCCTTCAGAAAGATTTCATACTAAAATAATAACCTACTGAGGACCTGCTCAAATCCAGTTTAAAAACAGTATTTCAAACACCATTTCAATTTTTTAACTTTAATATTGGATCAAGCTTCAGAAAGAATCAGCATGACACATGAAAAAGATTGCAATGCTGTACCCCAATGTGCTTTAACAACACATAACTCCAGTGCTTCCATACAACACAGGCTGTGGTTCCAAAGTGGAAAATCAAGTCTGACCAAATGAAACAAAATGACAAGTCTGGTTACAATCACTTTAAAACTGCCTTGGGAGGACCCCAATACTAGTAGAAAGGAAACAATGAGGCAGAAAAGGACTAGAAGTTTCCTGCAGCCATCCTTCTCGTCATCACATACAGATAGACTTACTGCCTAGTGAAAAATAGTATTGTTCCATTAAATTTCAAATAGGACTACAAACACTTACACTAGCTGAGCTAGAACTGAAAGTAGGGGAGCTCATTAACTCAGCAACAGATTAAGCTATTCCTTCAAAACACAGGCTGCAGAGGAAATGAAACAAGCCCACTTTGAAACTGTATCACCTAAATGGCATGCTGAGGTATAAATGTAACCCAGATTTAACCCTCTACCAGTTCACTCACATAGAAACCAGTGCTGAAATCTGGTATAAGGCTTAAATACTCACATTCAGTCTCTTGCAACTCTCACTCTGACACTAAAAAGCTATTCAGCAGAATCTACTGACACCAGCAAAACAAGGCCAGAACCAAGCAGCTGCTGCTGAGATGACTTTAGCAGTGTTAGACAGTATCTTTCACTGTCACAGAAACTTTCAGAGGTGTAAGATAAATCATTATATTACTTTTGCTAACCTTATTAAAAACCAAATGAGAAAAAGAAGTAACACGAACAAAACCCATTTGCAGAATTCAAGCATAACTTCCTTTTGCTCCATAAAAGCTTTGTTATGAATTTATTGCTATATGAAAAAATATATTTCTATATTATATTATTACAAATGTATCTGTTACAGTACAAAAATGGAAGCAGGAAGCATTTATGGTATATTAAGAAAGTTTGGAGGATTTCATGTACAGAAAAAATTCAATTTTCCCCAGAAATAAAATGCTCTTTATGAGTCAGACATGACAAAGAAGATGCCTCCATAAAATTTGCTGAAACTATTTTTTGCTGAAAAGCTTTAAAAAAAAAAAACCTAAAAAACAAAAACAAAAACAAACAAAAAAAAAAAACCCTAATGACAACTGGACAAAAAGAACTATCAGAGTAGATCCATTTAACAAAACTGTAATTGTGTGACTTATAGAGCTGGTGAATACGCATCAATCAATGGAGAAAAATATTTGGCAAATAACCATGCAAGACACTTCCAAAGAAAAGCTCCTTTGGGAGCTTCCCCGTGGGATTTTAAGAGATCTCCTCCTGTTTTGAGATACTATAATAAAGAAAACAAAGCTGTTTGAAACCTTTATGGAATATTTTAATTCTGCTAGTGAAGATATTAACTCTGCTTTCCTCTTTTATAACTACGCATTGTATTTGCAACATCTGGTGAAATATGAACACAGCAAGAATAGCAGCAGCATATTTGTTCCACGACGATTTTAAAATCAATCTTTACCTTAGTTTGTTTTCCTCTCTATAGATTGAGTAAAATACGCATGCACATGTGCATACAGAGCCAAGATTCCTCCCCGTCTCAGAAAAAGAACTGAAAAGAATCTATTCTAACAAATATACATACATCAAAAAAAATCAAATGAAGGAAAAACTCTGCTAGTTGTTACAGAAGCAAAAACAAGGAATGCCATTCTACATCAGTTGAACTTGTTGCAAACGCCTTGCATAGTTCAATAAAAGCAGGAACAAGTCCAATGGGAAAATGAGACATTTAAGTTTTCTAACACACTTTAATTTTAGCCCAAAGGTAGGGCCTGACCTTCCTATCAGTGCCACTGCACTGGCAACTAAAACTGATTTTTCCCTACCCTAGTTTTGTTCATCTCCTCCTCCTCAGGGTATCATCTGTGATTATTATTGGCAGGTCAGTGCTCCACACGCTGTTAGCCTATACAACAGGATGCACTGCTTATTCATTCATGTCTGCTCTTGTCTCATCTGCCCATTTTACCACATTGATATTGAAGAGTCTCACTACTTTCAGCTGAACAGCAAAAAAATCTTTTTCTACTGATCTTTAAAGAGCACATGCAAAACAGCTGCACATCCTTGAACTGCTCATGTAGTTCTGTCTATACTCTGCTACCTTTTCCAGATTTAAAAAAGCTTCAAAGTAGCCACACCAGCCAAGGTGTCCAGTTCAACAGAAGTTATTACAGGCTAATGAGTCAATGACCCATTCAATTAAATCAGGTAAACAACAGACATGAGAAGACAGTACCGAGCTAAACACAAAATCTGCCATTTCTAGGTGGATTTTGTGATAAACTGCAGTTCCTCGATATTACATGCTTGCGCTTACATACGCGCAAAGTAAGAATGAGGTACATCCTTCGCAGTTTCAGAGCCAGCAGTGAAAGTGTTGAGATGAAAAATGAAAGCCATCCCAAGCTTTGGAATACATCTGTTCCCAGCTCCTCATACACATCTCTAGCAATCAACACTCCAATTCAGCAGACGTGGCAGGAAGCTTTGCCTGACAGAGCACTGGCAGGGGTTATTTCACTCCTAAGCAAAAGCACCAAGTTGTTACTCTCACAATCAGCTTGGCTGAGCTGTACAACTCGAAATCAACCTTCTAATTTTTTGCAGCTTTAGGACAAATATAATACTGTTGCTCAAAATATGGCTATTTTCTCAGAGCCTGCTGGCAGTAAAAATATTTTTTTTTTAGATGCAGAACATTTCCTTCCCAAACCTCGCTCTGTTCTCTTTTACAGGTCTCCAATACATGGAGTGAGGATATAATTCCTCTCTGTAGATTCCCATGACATTTTGGCAGAAAATACAGCAGTGGCAAGCTTTGGACACTTTGCTTTCTGATGTGCTTAGCTTTGCAACTGGCTGCTGTTGAAAATTAAATAAAGAAAACAAGCAGTATTTCTTTCATAAAGTAACAAGTGACCTGAGGGAAGCTTCTCTGGGTGGGAATGGAAAGAGTCCCAATTTTGAAGTTGTACAAGTTTCCATGTGTTAACAACTTTGGGAGATGCTGGCAATTTTATTTCTTTCACCGATCTCCACTCCTCCCCATTTATTCTCTCTAAAAATCTAAAAGTTTGTTTTCCTACAAGTTACTGCAATACATACAGAATTCCCCTTGACACTCGGCTCCTACCTGTGGTGTTTCAAGTGACACTAGATACAAGACTTACATTATGTTAACATTTGACAATAATATATTAACTGTCAGTCACATGCCTAGAACTCAACAGCCTTATGGAAAGGAAAAGCCTGACTGCTAAGAAATCCCATTACTTTAATCCTTTGCTCCAACACAGAATCATAGAATATTAAAGGTTGGAAAGCACCCTAAAGATCATTTAGCCCCAATCCCCCTGCCCCACACTTCTGGCAGGGACACTTCCCACTAGACCAGATTGCTCAAGGCCTTATCCAACTTGGCCCTGAATGCTACCTGGGTTGGGGCATCCACAACCTCCCTGGGAAACCTGTTCCAGTTCCTCACCATCCTAACAGGATTAGGAATTTCTTCCTAATACCTAACCTAAATTCCCCAACTTTCAATTTATACCCATTACTCCTTGTGATATCACAGCATAAACATGGAAAAGTTACACATGCACCTTCACACTGTGTAATCAGCTTGTAGTCCAGCAATTATAACTTTTTTTTTTTTTGCTTCTAACTTCCTGCTGATGCAAGGTGTTTACCATGGACAATAGTAGGAGCAAAATGCAGTGCTGTACATCAGTGAGTTCGTTCATCTCACCATGAGGAGTGGATCATTTTTCGAAGTCTTTGGACATTATGAACAACAATCTTCAATGGCAATGGCAGAACTGATCTCTTTTCAGAGCTGATGGATAGTCCTATGACTGTCTCCAACAGCTGCGGTGGGCTCACAGCTCACCGAACCAGCCATGCAACTACACAAACCCTCGAGGGGGTAGGGGCCTCGAACAGATGGATCTCCAGGAGCCAAGGAATGCGGCACAGCCTCGAGGAATGGACGGGGCTCGGGAAGGTGGGCGGAGAGCCACCCGGGATGGCGGTGCTAGAGCCAGGCTGGGGTGGGAGAAGCGCCCGGGTCCCGTCCGGGACTTCTTCCCAGGTGAGGGGGCCCAGACACACCTCGTTCCCTTCCCGGTCTGACCGGGCGGGGAGGGACGGAGAGACACTCCAACACAAACTAGACCCGCCCTCGTGCCCACGGCCTGAGGCGAGGGCAGCGAGGTCTGCCTGCGCCTCTCCGGGGCCCGGCCAGGGCCGGCAGGAGCCCGCGGGGCGCGGTCGGGAGCCGAGCGGCGCCAGGCTCGTTACCTCTCCATGGCCCGCACCGCGTAGCTGACGAGCGGCCTCCCCTGCACGTCGCAGAACTGCTTGGGGGTGGCACCGCCCAGGCGCTCCCCGCTCCCGCCCGCCGGCAGCACGGCCGACACCGACACTCCGCCGGGCGCGGCGCCGCGGCTGCCGGGCTCCATCTGCGCCGGGCCCGGCGGCGGCTCCGCTCCGCGTCCCCCGCGGCAGGAACAGCGCAACCGCCCGCCCGCCTGTTTTATTCGCCCACGACGTCCGCGATCCAAAGAATCCAGCCCCCGCCCGCTCGCCTGCCCCCGGCGCGCACCGGGCCCTATCGCTCGCCCCCCACCGCGCTACGCGAGCCCCAGCAGAAGCTCCCCCGGGCCCCGGCAGCCCCGCGGGAACTCCCGGACGGCGGCGGGAGCGCCCGGGGCAGCGCGGTACGGCGGCGGCGGGCACGCAGCAGCACTGCCCGGGCACGGCCGCCATGGGCCCTTTAAATGCCCGGCACGCGGGTGGCTCGGGGCGGGGCGGGGCCGCGCTGAGGGGCGGGGGAGGCGCGTCCGGCCCTGTCCCGCCGGGAGCGGGGAGAGCCGAGGAACGCCGCTGGGGATCGTGTCCCAGTGAGGAAATGAATACAGCGCCAGTGGCGCCGAGAGAAAAGCAGGCCGGACCGTCGGCCCTGCGTCTTCGTGAGAGCCCAAGAGGCTGGCTGGGGACACCTCCTGAAATGTGGTGATTGTTTCCCTCCATTTTAGGAGGGGAATATTGGAATGGGATCATATTGGAATTGTTAAGGTTGGAAGACCCCCTAAGTCATCGAGTCCGTTTACCCAGCATGCCCGTATTCACTGTTAAACTACATTTCCCAAGTGCTACATCGACACACCTTTTGAACACTTCCAGGGATCGCGACTCCACTACTTCCCTGCACATCCTGTTTAATGTCAGCCCTTTCACTGAAGAATTTTTTCCTAATATCCAACATAGACCTCCCCTGGTGCAACTTGAGACTATTTCCTTTTCTGTCCCTTGCTACCTGGGAGAAGAGGCCGATTCCCACCTGACTCCAACCTCCTTTCAGGCAGTGTAGAGAGTGATAAGGTCTGAGCCTCCTTTTCTCTGGGCTAAGCAGCCCCAGCTCCCTCAGCTGCTCCGTTGTCTCTCTCTGGACACACTCCAGCACCTCAATGTCCTTTTTGAAGTGAGGGGTCCAAAACTGGACACAGCACTCCAGATGTGGCCTCACCTGTGCCAAGTATAGCAAGACTCTTCTGGTCCTGCTGGCCACACTGTTTCTGATACAAGCCAACATGCCATTGGCCTTCTTGGCCACATGCCTCTTGTTCAGCCACTATGAACGAGCACCCACAGCTAAAAGTCAGTGGTAGTCAATTCACTGCAAGGATCTGGGATGCTCCAGCTTGTCTCATGGTGTTACTGTAAGTAGTGATGGCTGAGACATGTTGTTTGGAAAATTCCCAGGGCTGATACCCATTAAATGGCAGAGGAGGCACAGTCTGGTGATCACCTGTCAAGACCTTAGTGAGGTGGCAGGTGCCAGTGCAAGCCAGGAAGCTGAGCCAGCGGGTGCAGGTCAAGGTCAGAGAGGCATCAGACCAGGTGCACATATAGGAGGCCAACATTAAAGACTGCTTATAAGTAGCTTCCAAAGCAAAACAAGGAAAGGAAGGTTGAGATGAAGATTGCTTCTAGCTTTTTCATAGCAGCTCTTACTAGTGGAAGAGCTGTGTTTGTACTTGACAAGTTAGACTCTTTAACTCAGTCATCCAAGCTTGAAGGTGGGGGCACTCAGGGCCCTGGCCCTTGTCTCTGTGAAATTATTTTTAGGAAAAATTCAGTGTCTTATATGCTGGCTATCCTCAAATGACCAAAGTCTTTAAAGTCTGCAAAATTTCTTTATATCTTTGAGAAGATACCTTATTTACAGCTTTTCAGCTGTTAAGAGGAACCTAAGAAAAACGCATACAGAGACCTTTCTGAGGAGTAAACAAGAAAGTTTATGTGCCAGCTGAGCTGATTTGCCAGTACTAGCTGTGAACTAGTGTAAAATGATCATTTGGGCTTGCAGAGGCATTATAAGTAGGAGTCATACAATAGGAGTGAAGTGATCCCTCCTAGCAAAGGCAAGACTTCACAGATATTCTTGATACCTGCAATCACAGGAAAGTCATGCACAGCACAGGCACTTTACATGCAGAGGTGTCAAGCTTTTGCCTAGAACTCAACAGCCTTATGAAAAGGAAAAGCCTGGCTGCTAAGAAATCCCATTACTTTAATCCTTTGCTCCAACACAGAATCATAGAATATTAAAGGTTGGAAAGCACCCTAAAGATCATTTAGATCATGGAGACTTTTCACCAGAGAGGGAATTAGCTAGAAATTGAACTACCTTCCTTCCAAAAAGTGTTGGTCTCTTTGCCCTCAGGACAGTTTAGCATGTGGGATTTTTTTTTTTTTAAATCTATTGGCTCGGCAACTATATTAAACTGTTTATGTTCTTTTTTAGCAAGTCTTTTATTTTCCTTTCTTAGAAAGTATTTCACTACCTAATTCCTGACTGATGACATATATTTTTCTGTTGTCTCTTTTTGGGACTTCCAAGTTTGTACTGTGAGTCAGCATCACTTCATTATTATTAGATGCCCCAAATTAATTTTTCTTCTTAAGTTAGGCACCTCCAGTATCCACAATCATCTTGGATTCTGATTTTTTTCTTGCAGCAGTTCTATACAAATGCATTCATGGCAACTTATTCTGCAGCATTCACATTTTTTGGTTTTTTTTTTCAGTGTAACATATTCTGAATTCCTCAGGTCTTCATGCATTCATTCATAAAAACCACACCTCTCATTTGCCTTTCTATAAGGAACAAAATAAGTTCTTCTTAGTTCCATGGCTTCTCACACCATACATGAGTTCTGAGGAGTACGTAAGTAAGACATTCCCAACACCAAAACAGCCTTCAGAACTATTTTCCCCTTCCTTCTTGACATAGTGGTGTTACATGTCTTCACCTACACCCACAATCTCTTGTGCCCAGTACCTTATTTCTTGGCCAGCAAGTGTTTCCCCACTTTCATTCATTAATATTAACTTCTTCAGTGAAGAAATGAGGCAATTTGGTTCTGTTCTTGCTCTGTCCATCTTCCTTACTATACTAGGGATATTACACTTGATCAATCCAGAATAAATTATATTTGATGGATGGACTTTGGTGGATGCAGACTTCAGTGTCATCAGATCTGTTGTCTATTATGGTGAGATTTTACAATCCAGCCAAAAAGCATCTTGAAACTGCTTTTGGCTGCACCTGAACATCAAATGTTTCAGAAGTTTTCATGCTTTCCACAGTCCCTGTAGAGTCAAAAGATTTTTGTCTTGTGTTGATAGCACCTGGTAATTTTTCCAGAAGCCCATCAGATTCTTGGGGTCTTGGTTATACTGAATTTGTTACTGCTATGTCTCTTTTTTTTGTTTGTTTGTTTGGTTTTTTTGTGGGTTTTGTTGTTGTTGTTGTTGTTGTTTTTGGTTTGGTTTGGTTTGGTTTGGTTTTTTTTTGGTTCTGTTCTGTTAGACAATGATATGGAAAGAAGAGCATATTTAACATTCTTATCTGTTTATATTATGCTTTACCATGAGTTAAGAAAATTGGGATTTGGGGGTTTATATTTTTTTAGTATTCATTTGTTAATAGTATGCAGTGAAGCATTTTGGGAATGCAGCAACACTTTTTAAATACATAATTTGTCTTCTATTCCATTCCATTATGCATTTTGTATCAAATCAATCTAATATTTTGGTTGCTGTGCATAAATATATGCATGCTCACATATAAACATTGGAAGTGGGAAAAATGTAAATTCACACATATTGGAAGAACAATTTTGCAGGTCTTGGCTGGATAAAAAGGGACAGAGGCAGCAAGTAAAAGCAAGTAAAGAGCTGTCTAATCTATCATTTCTATGAAGGAGTATAACATCTGAAACCACAGTTGTAGTTTGCAATTATGCAGTAAATATGCCAATCATATGGCTGAAAAGAAAAGTACAGTTTTTTTTCTTTTGTTGAAGAAAGAAGATATGTACAAATTGGAATAAAATTACAGTAGTGAAATTCACCTGACAATTTGACTGCTGGGGGAAGAATCATCTTTTCTATGACTGAAACTCATAATCGAGTTTTCAGAAAACTTTAAGTTATGGGGGTGGTAGATATAATTCTGAAAGGTTTTTGTGGAAAAATCAGTGAAAAAATAAAATTTCTTAATTTAAAATTGTAGTTGAGTCTTCTGTAGATGTGGTATCACTGAGAGTTGTCCTTTTTTCAAAACTCTTGAAGCATTTTATTTTTAATGTAAGCAAAATAAGATGAATTTGCCTTTTCCTGACAAGCAGCAAGGTTCACTATTGCAAGTATTAAAAGGGAAATGCATGCAATCAATGAATGTTTTGCAAGTTAAAGTAAGTTATAAAAGCAAAATTACAAAAAGCCCACAATATACTGTGGAGGTGCAAGATATCTAAAAGACAACATGAAGATAAAAGTATTACAAATCTGAGAGCCCTTCTTGAAGCTACCATGGTGTCTGTTGCATTCTGAGTAGTTGTGCAGGCTTTTAACCAGAACCTTGTGTTCACAAGATTGTATTTCACTAATTTTATCCAGATATATGAATTATTACTTCAGTGGTGGCAAGCCATAAAATGAACGTCCAGAGCTGTAAGGAAGGAAGTGGAATGCCAGTTCTCTTTAGACAGTTTTTGTGTTCAAGTAGGATAGCAATCATGGCTTTCCTGAAGTCACCAATAACTGTCTCAAATCATAGAAGTCACTGTTTACAAAAAGAGACACAGGCTCCTTGCTGATCTAAAGAGATTAGGAAGTCCCCCAAAGGATAGATTTTCAGTTTTTATCTTGCATGTCTGTTGCTATTTGTAGCACTTTGCACAAGATCTTGAAGTCTTAGGCTTCATGGAAAGCATGGTTATTTTTTCTAGATTTTTTAATTTCACTTCTGATTGATTACTAGAAAAAACAATTGTGTGCCAATTTTATTTTATGCTCTTCACGATTTTCTAGCTTTTGCCTGAGTCTGAGGGCTGATCAGCATTCCACATGGTCCTTTTAGACTTTTACGTCTTCACTATTTCAATCTTTGTTGCACAGCAGCTGCCTTGAAGTATTCGCTCTGTGGTGACAGTGGTTTCCAAGTCAATATGTGTCATAGAGAACATAGAGCTTAAGGCAGTATAATAGATGGGGCAATGTTGAAAAGGGCAAAAATATTTTCTCTCCAAAGCATATTTAGTACCTTCAGGGAAATCTTATCTTGTTTCACATTAGCATATATTTATATTTGTATTTTTAAAAATATGACTGCAAAGGGTTATTTCTTGGTCTGAGATTCTTTGATGAAAGATGCTATAGATGTGTGGAATACTTAGATAAAGAGTTGTGCTATTGATTTGCTCCTATTGGTATGTGGAACCGAGATCAAAACAGCATGTACAGCAAGGGAGTTACACACATGCATAACTTAAATTATATGAATGTTAACTATCAAATATCAAAGACTGCTTACATGCCTTATATACAGTGTGCATAGAGCCACCTATAGATCAGGTCCCTAAGGGGAATTCTATGTGCTATTTCCTTCATAGGCAATTCTGCAAAATATATTTTTAATAGTTGAACAGTAAATAGAGAATGTTAATGCTAGGAATGTAAAAGAAATGTGGTCTTTGAACACAGAGGGGTGTTTTCATGATTGTATGTCATTGTAAGCATGTTGAAAAGCGTGCATTGCATTTCACCTGTAGTATCCTGTGTGCTTTACATGTGCAAACCCCTTGGATATGGTTTTACATGGTTTTGGTAGCTAAATTTCTTCTATGAATATTTGATACAAGGAATCATCTTGCTTGTGTGCTGTGCAAGTGCTAGAAAACATTGATTTTGATGTTTGGCACACATTTTAAAGCTTCACCCTAAAAAGTTATATTTCCCCTGAAGTGTTTATCCATTCTCTTCCTGATAATCCTCTAGGCTTTTAGGATATGGAAGGTTATTTTAGGAGCCAAAGTATTTTGTATACACAAAGTAAAAGAATTTAAAGATAAGAGAATTACCCTATAGTATGTAATGCAGTAATTCATGAGAGTGAAATTCCCTGACGGCAGGAGAAGTTGTGAAATACAGAAATGTTAAAGACTTGGAAAAAGACTGCTACTGTTTTGGGGAGGGCTTTGGCAAATAGGTGTTGAGATGGAGACCTCGCAATTTTTCATTAGAAACAATTGACTAGTCTTAAACACTTGGCTCTGGAAGGGTCTTTGTAGATTCTAGGTGTGTCTGTCGGATGTTCAGTAATGCCAGGCTTGGGTAGGCCTATCTGCTCAGCTTTAATATCACCATGCATTGTGCTGGGTATAGGAGCTGTGGTTTAGGGTCTTGAGGGTCTTTGGAGTCATTGGCTGGCAGAGTGCAGTGAGTCACTGGATGGTGATGCTAACGAAGACATACAAGTTGCGGGGTGGAAATCCCTATGGCTGTTTTCCACTGTCATTGTGACATGAGGGTTGGCACCAGACATTAAGATAGTGCCCTATCATGTCAGTAAAAAGAGAAATGTTTAATTTTGACAGATGACTGAAGAAAGTTACCTCTGAGGAAGGACTACTGGTAGTTTGCTTTTCTCAAGATGATTCAAAGCAGAGATAATCTACAAACTGGTTGAGTAAGTGGTGTTGAGCCACAGATGTCAAGATGCCAGTGATATAGAATGATATAATAAAACATTAGAAAATATATAAGAGTTGAAGTTAGATTTGGAATGAAGTTGGGATTTTCATGGCTCTGAATCTTTGTTTTAATTTTGATGTGTGTATATAATCATGCTGTATTTTATTCTTTACCTTCTTCTGTGTTATTTCTATGGAATTTGTGAAGGAATATGAAAGAATTCGCCAAACTTCAAGCGATGAAGACAATCAAGTAACACCAATGAAAATCTGCAGATTTGGTATGTATAGGTGTACATGTTTCACTATTTATTGCTGCACTGAAAGCATTGTTTCTGCATCTCTTGTCATGCTAATAATGGTCCTTACTTTAAGAATGCCAGGAACATTATTCATTGACCCTACGTCTAAGGAATATGGATGAAGTCAGTTTTCCAGAGTTCATATAGGAGGGATTCCATCCATGTCAGTTTTTACTCAGTAAATGAAGACTGGTCCAAACTATTCCATTGGGGACTGAAATTGCAGCAGGCAAGACGAAGTACTATCCAACACAAAAAATGGACTTAGTCTTCATTGCATATTTACATGGTATACATTAGATAAAACAATCATGTGCAAGTAGTTCTTTTTCTCCTCTTCTTTTGATTTTTTACTGTTACTTTCTAACTCTTTTGGTAGCTGGTAAATGGAAGTGCAGTCTGCCTTGTTGGTAAGGTTTGTGAATCTTTTTTCTCTTTCCAAACATTTGCTTTATAGTGAGCAAAACATGCAGCATGTTGGTCCCTAAAAACAGTAGTCTTGTCCTGATCCTTTGCCTCATCCTTTGCCGACTCTTGCAGTTTTAGCATGAAAATGTCAGAATGGAAAGGGTCAATCCTTTGATCCTGTTCAAATTTTAGAAAGATCAAGGTTACAGATTTTTCCCCACTGCAGCAATGTGGGCTACCTGTCATCCAACAATTATACAGAGACTCAGCTTGTTTAACATACACCACTGAGCAACCATCAAAGGTTAACCATTTTCCAACATACTAATCTAGCTGGATGCAAACCAACTACTTGGTGAAAAATGCTCTGTATCAAGCCACTGTTTTTCTGAGTAATGCAGTAGAACTCATTTTGCTTTAAATATTCTTCCTGGAAATTTCCTGTGACAATACTATTGTGTTTTTTCATATATTTTTTTCTTCAGTACTGAATGCTTCAAAAATGGATTAAGTAATGCATCCTTCTTTTTATGTGTGTGTGTGTGTGTGTGAGAGGTGTGTGTATGGAAAAGAATTGTGGAATGGGTAATGTAAATACTGGAAAGAAATGAGCCTGGTCATTGAAACATCATGGGAAAGAGGATTTTATTTTGCTAGAGCCAGAAGTTTCAAAGAGAAGGGCAGAAACAGAGATTAGCAAGGGACTGCAGCATTTGAGTATGTAGAGTACCACAAAATACTATGTTCTTAAGATTCAGACAGTGGCTTGAATGGTCTGTCTAATGCAGGCTTTTATGGAAGACCTATGCCAAGAAGTATTAAATTAAGCTAATAAAAATAGAAATCCTTAATATTTACTTTATTATTGGCAAAAGATATTGCAAACATTTTCTTCTGGGAGAGATGTCAAGATTTATAACTGATTACAAAAAGATCAAAAGAAAATATGGGGACAGTAGTTGCATAACAGCTAGTAGAGGTTTTATGTATAACTCACTAATGTATTCTTGATGGTCTTGTTCACAAAATCAGATTACTGTAATTTTATACATGTATATGATATTTGATATATTTTATGTAGGTGGTAAGCAGGATTTTGAGCCAAATTCTTCAACAAGGAAGTCCAGGTGTGTGGCAGACTGATAGCTTTCTAAGAAACCTGTACATTAATCTTGTCAGCTAAGGCAGTATTCATTCTCCTCAGAAATAGGAGGCTGTGGTCACCTACCAGAAGATAGGAACAGTGCAGTGGAATGGGCATTTCTGTGAAGATGGCAGATTCTAAAGTCTCCCTGACTTCTCTGTTTCAGTGTGGAATGGTACAGACACACTGTGCTGTGCATTCTTCCCTTTGCATGGGAAGTGAAGGCACAGAGTCAGAAATGGTTTTATACCACGTGTATTTAGATTTAACAGCCTGCTACATCCCAGGGATAGCAATGTTCGTGGGCTATTGGGCTTGGCAGTCTGCAGATGGAGCAAGTCTTTTGAAGTCTCATGAAAAGTTGTGAGGATCAGAAGAAAATGAAGAACACACAGGACATGCTGTCCTCCACATGCCATTTTGTTCCCTTATTTTGATCCATCTTCTCTTCTTTCACCTCTTCTAGAAATACCCAGGTTCAGGCATTTCAATATCTGAAAACAAAAGATGCAGTGCAGTGACACAACCAATTCCCAGGTGCTATTTGCTGTTCTGGCTACTGTCCTAAAAATTGCAATGAAGATGCACAAAAGGAAAAAGTTTCAGCAGGCTTTTTCAATGAAGAAAAAAAAAAACAACCAAAACACAAAAAAGCCAAAAAAACAAAGAAAAACAAAAACAAAAAACAACAACAACAACAACAAAACACCAAAAGCAAGTGTTCCTTGCTAAACCCAAAATTTTAGAAACACTTTAGACCTCTGTTCTCCATCCCAACTTAATGGCCATAGGGAATCTAAAAAGGCTTTCTCCAACTCATCCCAAAGTAAATAAATAAATAAATAAAATAATAAATAAAATAATAATCTAACAAGCAACAGATGTTTAAACTTGCTTCAGCTGCAATTAAAACAAAATCTTTGTGCTGAGGAGTGTTTTAAAGCTTTGAATAGTCACTCCATTTCTCAGTGGCTGTTCTTGTGGTAGGGCTAGGCAAGTACTTTTCTCCTTAAGCCCTCTCTCTCAACTCTCCACTGTTTTATATAAAAGAACTTTAATGACTGTGCCTGGATAGCTCTTCTTCTGCCAACCAAACATCAGATTTCACAGACTGGTTTATGCTTTTACTAAGTTGCTTTACAGCTTCTTCACTAAGTCACTTCTCACTGGGGCTAACAAAACAAATCAAACATGGAATACCTAAGCCAAGTCAGGGCATTGCTTTTCCTCTCAGTAACCAAAATTTAAAAAAAAAAGGCATCCAGATATGCTAACAAGACATTTAAAATATTTATGTACCAAAAAGCAAATATATATATATATATATATATATATGTATGTATAGCTCACAACAGCTAAGGGTTTAAACAACGAGACAATTATACACTATTGTACAACTACTAACATAGAGCAGGGGACGAGAAATAGACAAAGTGTTCAAAACATTTTTTGGTGATTTAGTATTTTTTACTTAAGCAGACAGTAGTAAAAAACCACTTTTTGACAGGAGCTCCCATTGCAGTTTACTAAACAGAACTATATTATCATGTCTGGGAACTTTGATTTAGGCCTCTTTTCTGACAGCTGACTTATTTTATTATTTTATTTTATTTTCCATAATATTCAAGAAGTACCATATTCCACAAACATCCCTATTAAAGAAGTTGTCCAGATTTTCATTTCTGTTAAGACATCCTCTGTATTTCTTTGTGGTTGTAAAGAAGCATTAAGAAGGCCTGAACTTCAGGTAATGTAACATCACCTCTTTCACTATCATGTCAAACCAAAGGGAGGTAAGAAAATGCAAACTCCCAAAATGGAGTGACAGTCCAGTGTTTCTGAAGATTTCTCTCAGCAATTAGTAGAGATTACTTATTTTCATGGTATGTTGTTCAATTAGCATTAATTAAAAATTAAGAGTATTTTCTTGTCATGGAAGTAGAGTAAGGGAGATATTTGGTTATTAACTCAGTGGTAGGCAATATCTCCTGTAAATCACACTTTTCTAGTGTGTCAGTCCACATAACTCATAGGAGTGAGCTGAAAGGCTGGGTGTCTTTCAGAAAGATGCATGGGTAGGCTTTTTTTGTGGGGGCGACGTTCAGGCAAAATTAGCAAATCCAGTGACAGAATGTCTGCTTAGCTCATAAATCTCTAGAGAATTTTCAGGTTTAGCCTGGGGCGATGTTTATATGTGTGTCAATGAACTTAAAATCAAAGCCCCTTGCCTGGCCTCCGGGAAAGGAAATGCATCATGAGAATAGGATACCTTCCAACTCTAAGGATTCCTTATAATTTTCAGCTGAACACCTCCAGGTTAATACTGTAGCAACAAGACTCTCACAGTGGAATGTATTGAACAGTCCTTTTTTGATTAATGTTGTACTTCTTCAGGAAGGATATAAAGGTCAAGGTTAGAAGGACTAAAGTGATTTACTAGCAGAAATCTGTTAGGTATTTTGAAGGGTGTTATTCAAATGTCTGCTTTATTTCCAAACAAATGACTAAGCTTGGATTGGGTGGTTTTGATTCCAAGGCTGCTGGAAAGGCAAGAGCAGCAAATTTGTTACTATTATTAAATAACTGAATAAATAAACTTCTCAAGGGCCTTTCTAGTCCAGATTGCAAATGTCAGGCCCTTATGACTTCCATGGTTGATAAATGTCTTAATGGCACATACTATCTACCACTGCCTCTAAGAAGTGTGCCTCTGAGTGCCTCCATGCTATCAAAACAATCAGCATCTGGCTAAGTTTGTTTCTAGTGATGTCTAAGGAAAATTGATTTCCACTCATTATAAAACAATTTACCCCTTAGCTGGGAGCAGATTTCATCAACTCAAAAGTAATGAAATAGTGATGGCAGATTAACAGATTATTTCTAATTTATTCACTTCTAGTTTTCTAAAGAAACAAGCATGAGAAATTAAAAAATTATTAGGTTCTTTTTTAGATGTTTGAAATGCTTTTTAAGAAAGCATTTGGAATTCTGATCTGCTCATATGATTGAGAAAGTCAACTTCTATATCATCTTAGTTAATAAATCTAGACTATTTATACTAATGTATAAAAAATTATCTAATCTGCCTCTACATTGTACTTTTTCAAAACATTTATATGCTTCTTGTATCTATTTGACTTAATACTTTAGGTAAAAATTCTAGCATGTTTGTCTTTTTAATGCTGAAGCAAACTTGAGATGTATCTAAAATTATTTCAGTTTAAGCAATACTGTTTCACTGAGTCTTTGAGAAATTTTGGCCACTGACCTCCACAAGAGCAATGGCCCATATCCTACCCACTGCAACTTTACATGTTGGAGATTCTCCACAAGAAACTAATTAGATGTACTTGTGTAGTGCCTTTTGTCTGCATCCTTGGATAGACCCCTGTGAGTTCATATGTAACAGGATGGAACAGAAGGCAGATTGTATAGGCCACATTGAAGCATTCAGAGCTACAAGTTGCATCACAGAGTAACATTACTCCTTCAGAAAATTCTACATGGCCACATTTCCAGTGCTGTTTTCCTACAGATCTCTCCAACCAGTCATGGCCAAAGAAGACACCTTAGCTAACTCAGGTGGCACATCAAAGTTAAGTTGCTGCTGATAGACACAGCTCCTGCTGGCTTCCCTCATGTTCCCTCAAATATGCCAGACTTAGAAATGGGCCCCGGGGTATTTCTATAGTATGTACAGCAAAATTTCACAAAGTCATTTTAGCTGAAGTGTGTCATATTATTTCCCTTTGAGTAATTTTGCATAAAAAGACAATCTAGAAGTTAATATCCCTATTTCCAAATGTAAACTGATATTAAACATGTATTTTGTTCCTACAGTCCAACTTCACTGACAGAAGAAGAGTTATGAGCAAGATGTGCAGCTTTTTCACCCTTCTTATATCTGGAAGTTAAACACAGAACAGGTAGAGCAGTGTTACTGATTTTTAGTGACGGTTGGCATTAAAATTGATTATATTTTGGTCCATTATCTCAATATTTTGTGTTTTATCATCTTGAATAAGTAGCTGGATAGCAATTTAAAATATTGATAGAAGGTTAGCATTTGGAAAAAAAATTCTGTCATGAAATGATTGAATGAGACTATAATGTCTGTTAAAATAAAAAAAAAAATAATAAATCTCTAAGTCTGCTGAACTGATATGCCTAGCAGCGATGTCATTTCAGTTTTCTCTCTGCTAATGCCTTTATTTGTCATGTCTCCTTTTATGCTTAAAAGAAGCACCTTAAGATCAGAGAATTTAAGTATAAATGGTCTCTGGTCTCATCATTTTGATATTTTCACAGTCACAAAATTGAACTTGAAACAACTAGTTCATTATGCAATGAGGGTTTTTAACTATACTACCATGTGGATCACTTAAAATTGAATTTAAAAGTGTATCTCTCTCTTATATGGTAAAGCTTAAAGTGTACTCTTGAAAGTAACTTTGAGGAAAAATCAGTACATTTTGTCAATAAAATTTAGGATTCAGTAAGTCAAGTCAGGCAGCAGCAGTGATTTTCAAACAGTTCTCCATTAATGACCAAGATCTCTGCCAAGAACTTCATGATGAATCTTCTGGAATTAAAATGCAAAATAGGATGAGATAAAAAGAAGGTCAAAGAGAACTTGGGTGAGACCTTATCAGGCAAGATTTTTCATTACTCTCTTCTTGTGTAATTTTTACTTTGTGTGCAAATGGATTGTAAAAGTTAATGATTTAAGAACAGAAGCAGAATCCCATGGTGAAATCTTGCCCATAGTGTTTAAATACAGCTTGAAAGATTAAGAACAGGTGATTAATGCACTATGTGTTGAAAAGTAGATTAATTGCTAATTTTCTGATACATTCTAGAAGAATTTGTGAATAAATGTGCAGAACTGTATTGGTTCTATAGAAAAAAATGAATCCATATGTAATTTATACCATTATTCTGACTTGATCATTACTAATGAAAAGAAAAAAAAAATGTGTCTAGCTAGTGTCTTACTAGCTTGTAAAATTTCTCTAATATACACTTCTTCTGAAATGCAGAGCTTGAGAATTGTCAAATAAGAACCTGGCTTGGACCATTAATAAGCACCATCTGTTTAAACAGTCATATAAGATTTTTACATTGAGAAAGATTGTTTCAATGTTAAATTTCAGGGATAGACTTTCTTAAACCAAATAATGTTCTCCCTTTTTTAAAGTGTTGTGGCTGGTTGAAATGTGTGCATTTTCATACAGAGAGGCAGACAATACAGTTTTTTGGCAGTGTTTATTTTTGTAAAAAAAAAAAAAAAAGAAACCAATGAATTCGAATGGAAGTCATATCTGTCTTTTGATTGCACACTTTTTAAACAAAAATAATACAAGATGAAGAATGAAAAATACAGTTTTTATGATGCTATGTCAAAATAAAACCTAAGTCTATGAATGTTCAAAATTAAAATATATATACCTAAATGCTAAAATGTCTATTTTACATTATCTACAAAATGTATGTTCTAATCCAGCCTCAAATCATAGGAAAATACTTTGATACATATGAAAAGCTATAAACATAAGGAAATTTTGAAGGGAAATAACACACATAAAAGCTCATTAAATAATTACAACAACAAATAAATAGTTTGTTCAGCTTTACTTTTTGATTGCTGCCATGCATATTTTAATTTTTGGTATACTGAGATAAGAGAAAGGTGAGCATGCAAAGCACTTTTGCTTAGAATTAATCTGAAAGCAGATACAAGGTGTTGTATTTTTAAGCTGTTGTCAGAAGATCATAAAACACAATATAAAAGGCAATAGATGTGATAACTGTTCTCAGGAAAACACACAACAAAGCATCATTTTACAAAATTGACTTCAGTGAATACTCTTGGCAAATTTTCTTTGCTTCCATGGCTGGAGAAATTGTAAAAGTTTATAGTGTGGTTTTGGAAGGCTTGTATTATTCCCCATCTTGAGCATTTGAAAAATCACCCAAAAGGTCCATATGCTGGGAATGCCCCTTTTGATTTTGGTCAAAGCAATAAGCATGAAGTGTCAACTGAGAACACAGCAATGGCAGACTTGTCTTTAAGCAGTCAAGAATGGTAAAGCAAATGGTTACAGGTGAGTTCAATTTTGGCACAAGGAGAGGGAGATGAGAGATAGAGAATGTCTGACTTCTAACTTGTACTATGCTTGCTGGATTTACTGGCTCTTTTCCTTTCTTTGTGGTGCTGGATGGGTTTTGCTTGAGAGGTTCCCTCAAAGTTGTGGCTGGACTCATTGTGCTGCCTGGTGTATCGCTTGCACTTGCAGGCTGTGACCACAGTTATTTTGTAGGTTCTTATACTTCCATCCTGGCACTGAAGCTGAATCCTCTGAGTGCGAGTTTTGTCGTTGACACATCTCCACTCCTGAGAGCTCCGCCTGCTCCAGTACTTGGTTCCGTAACCTCCTCCAATCCAGTTGGGGAGCAGTGGCAAAGGGAGGCATTCACCAGCACACACCAGTTCTTTCAGGGGGTTAATGCTGGTGCACTGGCCATCTGAGATGTACTTGGTGGATCTCAGCTCTCGACAACCGACTTGAACGCGATCTGCAGAATGCACAGAACAAGAAACACTGAGATTCAGAGTGGAGTGATTTCCTTAACCAGTCATTTTCACATTAACCAGGTATGTTTTGCAGAAGTTAAAGTAGGCTGTAATCTTTTCAGGACATCTCTTTGCTGTTGTGTCCCCCAACACAAGGGCCTCAAGTGCTGATGGTATCTCTGGATAATACCACAGCATAAAGAAATCCTAATGACATGCACTTCAGCAGTTGTGGTAGAAGAGGCAATTTTATTCTCTATCCTTCTTCTCAGGGACATACCTTTTAGAAGAGAAAAAATGCCCCAAGGGAAGAAATGTTTCCTGCTTGCTCTCAGTCTAGGGAATCTGCACTGTGATGTTTACAACAATTATGTTCGATCATGAGTAAGGGGGAAAACACTGCTTTGGAAACAATTGAAATGCTTTCAAATGAATTTCAAATAGTGTGTTTCTTCTCATTCCATGGTTACAGTGGACTGAAGTCTCCCATGAACTCTGTGGCTCTTAGCAGACACTGCAAAAGTGGTAACAGCTGAAGTTACCACAGAATGGGGTCTGCCTAGGAAGTTTGAATGGTTACCAGTAACAATTTCAGAGGGGCTGTTTTGCTCTCAAGAGAACACCATCTTTGTAACTGTTGTAGTCTGTATATTATATGTAACATAGAGGATCCTGCAAATTCTCTCAGGCAGCTGACAGAATCTACATGCAGAGCTTCTCATAGAGGCATGTTTGTACCTGTCTGTATGTGCAGGTCTGCACCCTGCAATAAACACAACTGTTTATTTCAGTAATTACACTTTGAAATAAACGCCCACAGTGTGCTTAATTTTAATAAGCAATCTTTACTGGCTGTGCTCTCCCTCTTTCCGAAGGACAATTACGGCACAGATTCTACACACAATGCAATTAACTAGCGCTTTTAAAATAGAAGTAATTACTAGAAACATTTCAGAGTGAATCATAAAAGGCTTTGAAGGTACATCTACATATTACAGCTACAGGCTGCTTCTGTTTCTACTTGGATTTTTGGGAGCAAGTTCTGAACTGAGGCACTGAGTTAAGATTGCTTCACCCTGTCCTCTGTGTCTCAGAGTGGGCAGGCAGAGGGACTCTAAATCTGCAGGCTGATCCCAGGGACAATTGACAGGGCTGCTCTACTGCCTGCTTTGCAGAAAAGATTCAAGCTTGCCTTCCTGCAGCTGCACTCAGGAATGTACCTGGAAGCAGCTGGTCACAGATCAGAGTTTGCCTTTCCTTCTGTTTTTCTGTCTTCCCTGGCTCAGCTTTTCACCAGTGACAGCTCAGTGACAATGCATACTTACTGAGCTGTTCCAGTAATCTCATAATGATGAGATGTTTCCTGTGTATTAAAACCCTTAGCATTCACAGAAGCTGACACACCTGGCTTAGCTGAAAGGTATCGGTGTCACTTGTTGCCTTCACTTTCCAGGGATGACTCTATTTTTATCAAGTTGCTGTGGGTGGATTGGTGTGTGTGCATGTTTCTCTGTCTGGATTTCTTTCATTTTAAGGCGGTGTTCAGGGGAGGGAACAGATAAAGTCAGGAGGTTTCCAGATCCCCAGGTATCTGACATATATACATAAAACTCAGAAGGAAAAGACTGGATATAAAAAAGGCAAGTTAGAGCAGAGATCACAGGTAAATTACGAGCTGATTTGTTTACTTTTGCTGGAGGTGTTAAGCGGATAAGTGCTACAGCAGGAAGTAAAACTAAACAGCGGGAACAAAATTCAGAAATTTTTATTGCGCTTGAAAAGTAGCCCAGACACCTCCCCTGCCCGCAGAGGGAGGTGAGACAAAAAAGCGAGCGCTCTGGAAATGCCTCTCTCTCCTTTTTCTTTATCTCGCTTCCCTGACGGATAGATGCCATAGAACCCGGCATTCCTAGATGAACCTCCCTCAGGAAGTAACCTGCCCGAGAGAGCCGGTCCTACAGGACTTCCCAGCACGGGGGTGGGAGGGAGGCTGGCTCGGGGGCCGCCTGGCGAGGCAGATCCCGGCCCGGAACCAGCAGCATCTCGCCGTGGCCCGGCTCCCCCCAGGCGCCGGTTCCCTGGAGCGCCGCGCTCGGGCGGGGGGGCCGCGGCGCTGCCACGGGATGCGCGGCTCCGGCCGGGCTCCGCTGCCTCTCCCGCTCCCGGGGCCGGGCCAGGCGGGGCTGCCGCCCACGGCTGCGGTGGAAGTGCCGCCGGTGGGATACTCACTGTTACGGTCGGATCCAGCGCTGGTGTAGTGCCTGCCTCCGTTCCTGGCTTGATTCAACGTGCTGTTGCTGCTTGGGCTCGCCGCAGCGGGTTTAACAACGTGGGAATAAAGTATCTCTGTGGCATCGTTCTTGAAAGCCAAGTAGCTTCTCGTGAAGATGCAAGCCAGGAGAAAGCCATAGAAGTGAATGGCGGGGAGAAGCATGGCTGGTTCAGTCTCTGTCTGACAGAGCTGGATTAAGTCTTTTCCTTCTGCTTCTTCTGTGTAACTGAAATTGCTCTTGAAGGTTTCCTTTATATATTCAGAGAGGTTTGGCATTCATTCAGGTGTAAAGTTGTGGATAGCTTCAGAATGAAAACCCACAAAAGGGGTGGGGTCCCTACATGAGCTGCGAAGACCTTTCACCAATAGGAGAGAAGACTGCAGTAAAGGAGGAGTTAGATGCACTAATTGCAGGATTCCTATTTGGGGCTTTTGAGGGTATCAGAAAACTTAGGAACCAGCACACAGCAGCATTCAGGCTGAGACTTGGAGACTGCCGGCTCTGCCCTGCCATTCCCTATGGTCTGCGTGCCTGGTACTTTTGCGTGATGTGACTAACACCATGTCAGAATGAGTCTCTCCTGCCCAATTTATGCAAAGTTATGTACCCTCCTCTCATACTGAGATGAGCTCTATAAGGATGCAAAAATTTCTAGAACTTGCAGAAGACTGCTAGTTACACAAATACTGTCTGCAATATACCAAAATTATTTTAAAAAATTGTGAATAATTTAAAGCTGCCTCTAGATGCTTTAAATTATGCAGCTTTGATCAACAGGGAGTACTGCAAGGAAGATTACTTGGTTTAGGGGAGCATGCTCTCCCTGGTGTGCAGAGTTATAAGTATGCATTTCTGTATCACCACACATAAAAAGTATCTCCTCTAGGCTCCTTAGTACAAATGTATCCACATGCATAGCCTCTCACCATGCTCATTCACCAAACTAGCCTTTTTTAGTTTTGTACATTACCTAGAGCATTCTTACATTTTAATGTATTATTGCATGTGATAAAGGAAGCAAAGAGAAAACATGCAAATCTTTTTTCAAAATTTTGGCATACTTACTTGGGCATACTTTTTTATTGTGTCACGCACTTACTTGATTTTACATAAAGTCGCATGGCCCAGATACAAACACCAGTGTAAACTGAGATGTTGCCAGTAGGGCAATGTTTGTCTGCATCATAGTGAATGCTCTACAGATTTTCAAAATAAATAAAACAGCAGTGATCAACACTGAAAACTCTAGTGTTCTAAATAGAAAGGGAGCCTTTTTATTGGGAAAAAGCACAGCCTTGAAGAAGGCCATATTATGTAAAGGTTAGACTGTAATCTCACACTCTCTGTAACTGAGTTGATATCTAAAGTCACACTGGATTTTATTGCTGTAATAAAATCCTAAGTGGAACACAGGTTAGTTACATCTATTGCCAGGATCAAAAATCTGTCATTCAGAGAAGACAACTTTGTTTCACCCTTGTCACAAGCAGACATTTGTCTATGTCAGCAACACTTTCCTATTGCATCACTAAGTTATCCTGGATTTCAGCAGGAGTAAGGACACATCCACAGTGAGTGCCAAACTGATAGCTTTTGCTTAAAGGACACGAGAAAAACAGGAGTGTTGCAAGGTGAAGTGAGTTTTACTGGCAGAGCTCTGTGTGGGGAAGTTGAGTTGATTGCCTGCATCTATTATGACTAGCCCAACCCAGTTCTGGAATAACAAGAATGTTGCAAGGCAGAGTGAGATCTTTCAGCAGGTAATGTATGGAGGAGTGGGATCACTGCTAACCCCTTACAAAGCTCCAAGCTCCACTCTCATGGAGCACCTAATCTAACCCCAAAAGCAAAGATGTTATGTTCCTGTAAAAAAACAAGTTTTCATAAGCAAATAATCAAAAAATATACGTACATTACAGATCATTAACATTTGAGCGTTATTTTTTTCTAACAGCAGTGAACCTTGTTAAAGTCCTACTTCATTTTTTTTCATATTCACAGATCATACAGATCTTTACACATCTCACCTTCCCTGCAGGATAGTCTCTGAGCTGAACTGAGCCACTGTAATTAAAAGCATGGAAACAATTTTCCAGTTATCTACAGTACCTGTGTATACCAGTCAGGGGACCTCTTCCTAGTAGAGACATTTTCCCACATTAGACAAGTCTTAAGAAAGTTAGAGGTTTCCTTGAGAGTTGTTTTCTTTGAAATAAGGCATATAACTTTCTCACAGGGAAAATGAATGGGACTTTGGAGTCGTCATAGGGCTGGGTCTACAATGAACTTGCTAGGCCTCAGTCTTTTCAGCTTTCAATGAAAGCTAATGATCATCCTTTCAAATTTAGTCTAGATGAAACCATTTGGTTTGTCACATGCATCTTGGTCTTGTCACTTACAGAAGGAAGACCTCAAGAAAAGCCTCTTGCACCCTTTTTAAAGGAAAAGTTTGGCCCTGAATTTGCCACAGGAAACATAATTCAGATTACCTAATTTTTCTGTGCAGTAGGTACAGAGTACACATTGTTTTATTTGTGTTTTCCACTTGTTACAAATATTGTACAAAAATATTGTGCTTTCACTGTGTCTTGGTCAGTACTGTCAACCTCCCTTTGAAAGGTAAAGAGACTTCTGAGGAGTTTGTCAGTTAATTTGATTTATACTTACCTTATCAAACCTAGAGCTTGCAGTCTTTCACTTTTTATGAGTCTCCCTGAGAGAGATTAGAAGTTGCTTGAAGGAATTCTGATCAGATAAATTTGGTTATTCTTCCTCAGTGAACTTCAGAATCCAAAGATGTTTCTTCTTGCTTAACTCAGAATGAGCTCCCAGATTTAAATATATTTTGCTATCATTAGTTAGATGTTGTGATAAGTTCTCAAAGGTGACTGCACTAAGTTATTCTCGTAGCCTCCAAAACAGACTTATACGGTGTATAGTCTGTTCTCATTCGAGTCAGATTCGATGGCTTGTGTCAAACATTGCTCTGCTTAATCTGTAATATTGGCCATAAGGAATATATTACACAAGGTCTTTGAAGTCTGTACTGGCTTCCTTTTTGCCCCTGGGCATAACTCAGGATGTTCTTATTGATCTATAAAACTCTATATGCTTTGAGTCCTAGGCAATAAATTCTCTCTCCTTTATCTTCCATTATGATGCTTAAGATTAGCTGGGGCATCCTGACTATACCTGAGTGTCTGGAGAGGTGGAGTGTTCAGTGTGAAGGGTCCAGGAGTCTGGATTTCACTGCTCCCAAGGATACAAGAGAGCTTCGTTCTGCAGCTTGGCATGGTGCAAAGGCCCTTGTTTATTCAGATGCTTGAAAAGTGACTGTGGAGAAGACAAAGGGCAGAAACCCTTTAAGCAGATGAATTTAAATGTTTGTACATGTACCCAGGGATAAAGTACTACATATAACTACACACTTTTTTCAACTTAACTGCTCTTCCTATTTTGACAGCCTTGCTTCTGAGTGAACCTAAACATAGTGGTAAAGCCATCCATCACTCTTCAGAGAGAATGGTATCCAGAGTTATCTGCACCTTAAATCTTGCTTTTTGCATTTTCTGTGATGGGAAAACCACACTCTCTCAATGGATGTGGAATAATATAAGGCATACATTCCATAAAGATCCCAAAAGAGAATTTCCTTCTGCGTGGTCATTTATAAGTCTGTCAGGATCCCATTCTCCTTGTTTCTTAGACAGTCTAATGATGTCCAAAGGGCAAAGTTTTGTGCAGAGTGCACACACCTGTCTAGCAGCACAAAACAGCCACAGGGAATAGAAGAGTATGCACTGACAAGTACAAATGACTGTCAGAGAGCCTTGCAAACCACATGATCACTGAATGTGCACAAAAAAAAAGAAGGAATCCTCAATTTCTCATAAAACTTAGGCCTGCTAAGTTTTAATAATGACAGAAAAAGGCCAGAATTAGAATTAAGGCATCATGGAAAGAGAAGTTCAAAATTTGTGTTTATATTTTTATTGTTAGTTCCGAGAAGACCATTAGAGTACTGCACTTCTGACTTGCTTCAAAGCCAGATACTTTGAGAGTAAGAACAGGCTCAGATAAATGATTGCAAAAAATAAACCGACATTTATTACTTTGCACCTTAAAACAGAACGGACTGTCAGGCTATTTTCTGTTAAGCAGTAAATATATTAGTAATGTACTTCAAAGCTGCCTAAAATGTGATTTGGAGCTTGATAAGAGAACTTGTCTGAAAGTGAGGTAAAACTGTGATAAACGCAACTGTTGAGAACTTGTAAGCTGTTGTGCAACAAGTTAGCATAGTTTTCAAGCTCATACGGAAAACATGTTAGAGAACCAAGATACCCTCCCATGCTGCAAATTCTAAACCCAAAGATTTTCTGAATACTGTGGTTTTTCTATACTGACAGTTTTTAATTATCTCAGTAAATTACATGAGAGATTCAATGGAAAACATAACACATATTCTCATTAATAAGAATTACTAATTAGTTCTGATCTATGTCTTCATCTCCCTAAGATGCCATATTACAATTTTTTTTTTCTGCTTGCTCTTATATGTAATGTAAACAAAATAATTTAGGTCAGGCTGTGGCTTCAAAGGAGGTAAACTATCACTTATATCAAAAAAGACATTAAATAGACTGAAAAGAGGGAATTATTTTTTTCTTAAATTCGAGGAAAAATTACAGTAGAGTGAAGAACTTTTCTTGAACATTTGCAGTAAGATTTTAAGACAAGTCTTAGGACAATGTGGCTTATCATCCAAAACATATTTTATGATCTCTTCATGTGTTGAAGAAGAAAGAGTACCAAAACATTTTACAAATTAAAAAAAAAAAATAAATTGAATAACAGCCTGTCCATTTGTGAATTTGTGATAACATTTTTGGAAACTTTTAGATGACACTGAAATGTAACACTTCTATTTCAAGGAAATTTAGGACAGGAAAGATAGACTTTATTTTACTACACATAGACACTGAAGTGAACTGGACTTCAGTATCTACATATTTTGTAAAGTGTTGCCCTAAGGAGTGAAAGTCCTATTGATTTTCAGTGGGCCAGTCACTTAAATGCTTTTGAAAATTTTACCCTCAGGTTAAAATTCTGAAACTCCTACTCAATGTTAAAGAGGCAAAGTCCCATCAGCATGCCCCAGTTGCAAATAAAACAGAAACTGAGTAAAGGTTTTGAAGTCTGACTTGTTTCTTTATATGTAATTAACTGAACTCTTAATATATCACTATGTTTCAGTAAACTGCTTTGTGTTTCAAATTATGTGGTCTAAAATGATTACAGTGTATTTAAAAAATGCACACTCTACTACAAACCAGCTAAGAAAATCTGGCATGGTGTCAGGATTTCCTAGGCAAACACTTGCCAAACCTGTTGTTAGATCCAAAGTCATAATTTAAAAACAAGCCTACAAGGTATCTGGAAGAAGATCCCTCTTTCCTTCCTTCTGTTCCATCTCTCACTTACTTTACAAGGAAATGGCTTTACATTATCAAAACGGAATAGTTACTGACATTCGTCTCCTGGTAGGAAACTTATCCCTGCTACATTCAGATTTTAGATTTAACTAGTGCACATTCTTGTTAAAAAAAAAGTTACCTTCACCAAGAATGATAGTGTCCAAATTCTTCAATCAGATAAACATGCATAACTCCCTGCTGAAATTAAGGAAGTTCCTGAGGGCAAAACCTGGCCCCAAATTAGATTTTTAATAATTGTAATACTGTGTAATCCTTTCCCTGCCAAGAGACAGAAATGGCCCATCCTGCACAAAAAATTCACAGGTTTGCCACACCACTCAGTATCAGCGTTTCACCCATGAACCGCAATATAGTTGATCAAAGTGTATAGAGCTTGTTTTATTAAAATTAATCTGCATGATATGACGATGCATGTGTACAGTGCTGAGAATTTCTTATTTGCAGATGTGGGATCTGCTATAATTCAGCAAATGTTTTCACGTTATCACCCCCGACACAATTTTAAACACTAGGAACCTTAATTAAAATGGAAATCTGTCTCTCTCTTAAAGGATCTATCTCAATGTGTTGGTTTTTACTCTTGGCTACTGAGAATATTTTCTTCCTATCAGAAGTTAGTTTCAGTCACCTAAGTTTTTGGGGTTTTTTTAAGTCCCAAACTCTTTCATGCAATAAATGAATGAATCAGTCTGAATGAAATTAAGAGACAGAACCAAGTATCATCTGACTACACGGGCACTACAGCCCATTCCAAACTTCCTTTCCAGCAATTTTCAATACCTTGAATTCACAGGTAAAAAGAAAACATAACAGGAAGAGCTGCTTGAGATCTCAGTGGAATGCTCTAGAATCTCTTTTAAAACTACATTTTACTGAACTAAAGCTTAGTAAAACTTATTTTGACTACAAAACTTTAACTAAGAGAGTGGCAAAATGCACACGGAGAGTCAAGTTTCCAAAATTCTAGGGCTAAATGACTAATAGTTTTTAAGACATTTTTACAGTGCGAACATTGTGTTGTTGCAGTTGAGTCATGTCCCTCACAAATATAACACATAGAAACACGTGCACAGTCTGTTTGGTGAAGAGTGTGAAAAATGTTATTGACATGGGTGGGAATGAATATTCAGTACATTCCACCCATTCTCCAGGTTCTATGTTAAATTTAATATCAAAACACTTCAGGGAAGAAGAAGAATGGCAATTCTTTGCAGCCATAAATGTCAAGATTTCAAAATCTTTTCTTCAATCCAAGTCAGAAAAAAAATCTTCACTCTCTGAGACTACAGAAGAAACTTCAGAGAAAGAAGAAAATCTAGCCAGATGTTACTATTTTTAATTTTTCTTTGATTAATCTTGACTTTAATAGTGGCATTTCACCAGCAATAGGATAATCCCTGCCTTAGGTTTTAAAGGATTAATTATCTCATCTTATCTAAGCTTAGAAGTCACTTAGTATGCCTTCATGGTAATAAATAATTATTAGCTGTAGTTGCTTAATCACAGAGTTTTAAGCAAAACAATCCTCTAGCCTGAAGTGCCGTGGGATTTCAGTCTTCTCTAATGCTCTATATATCTATATGATCACAACAGATTAGTACTATGAATTAAAATGTAGTTAAAGTTATATGGTTACAAAATAACTTAACAATGAAGCCACTGTCAGCAGAGATAATCAGCAATGATTATTTTAAAATTACTACTTCTTCAAAGATTAAACTTTGTCCATACTACTGAAAACTGGCCATAACAGTAGCTCTTGTCACTGTTGCACCTCACATTACTGTCCAGGAACTAAACAGACTCAACAACAAATGCATGTTACCCAATATTCAAAACCTTGACTCTGTTTATGCCTGTAAGCTTCAGGCAACGAAGACATTCATTTTCCAATGCAAAGCATGGTTGTTGTGAGCGACATTTATTTTGGGACTTCAGTCCTTAGTCTTTGGAATGACAAACTGGTTTAGATGACTTATAAACAGTATTCAAGAAAGGAAATGTCAGAACATTTTGTTTGTTCACTTGGCCTTTCTGCAATTCTTCAGAGCTTTTCAAAGGGTTGCCTTTCTCAAATGTATCCTAGCATGGAAATGTTACACAAATAAAGCTTTCATAACTGTCAACATCTGAGTTTGTTTTTCAGGAGGACTATTTCCAATAAATTTTCTTTCTGAAGAAAACCAGAGTAGTGTCCTTCCTTCTTGGAGTTTTCATCTAAAATGCAGTTCTCATCTCACATATTCATGTCTGCCTGATTAGAACAACAAAACAGGTGAAAATTCCTGGCCTGATTCTTCCCTGGTGGTAACCAGACTGCCTCCTGTCAGTCTTGGAGGTGCCTATTTCCTTTGTAGGGCTTGGATGTATCAAGCCACCTTGGTATGAACAGCCAGTAAGAGATGGTGTTTTTTGATTTTTGTTTTTTCTCATTACATGCTACTTTTGCTTCCTCTTAGGAGGGTAGGATCATGAAATCTTGTCTTGCACCCTCCCTTCAGAGCTTTGCCTTACAGATGCTCATTTTCATCCACCTCTTGCACAGCTGACTAGAATTAGTGCCTCATGCCAGCTCCCTCCTTTTCTTTTTCCATTGCAAACTCTGGCGAGCTGTTGGAGCATGATGTGTGATAACAACTTCCTGGCATTCCCGTGTCTGTCTACCTGGTTCCTCTGTGTGGGAAGCAGATTTAGCAACCAGGAGAGGAGACAGAGGTTTGGGAGCATATCTCTCCAGAGATTTTTTTGCACAATTGAATTTTCAAGGAAGGAAAAGCATTTGAAATACTTATAAAAGCTGCATATTTCACAGTGTCAGAAAGAGCCAGTAGATCAGGCAGGTCCAGGAGCCAGTTTGGGGACATATTTTATAAATTTGATATTCTGAGGAGATTATCTTAACTAGTAGATGGCAATGCCTATTGCACCCATTTATATAAAATAATTGGTGAAAAAGAATTTTACAAGTTTCTATGATTCTATGAAAGTACCTGTTGCTGTAGAGCTCCTTACAACGGTGAAGAAGCATATCTATGTTGGCTTTCTTACTTTATGCAAATCACATAAAGGAAAACTAGTTAAAAAAGAAGTTATAGCATAGTGTTTGTATTTTATAGCTGTAGAGGATGTCAGTAAATATTGTAGCTCAAATGCCTACCTGAACCTTGAGGTTTTGCCCTGTCTAGCTGATACAAAGTTTCATGACTGCTTCTTACTTGAACTGTACCCCATTTACATATGTAGCCTCTTACAAATTGGGCATAGAATAGATATCTTTTGCTCCTTCTAACTAAAAAGAGGATCTCTTATGCAGAATAAACTCTTTTTTTCTGGCCAACCTAATCCATAATTCTTGTAGACATAGTATCAGTATAAGGTCTGTTAAAAGAACTAAAACTGAAGTGCTGGAGTGAATTTATTCATTAATTACTTTCTCTGTTGTAAAGTGAGGAAAGTTGTTATTTTATTATGATTAATTCAATCAACAAGTATAAAAGAAAACAAAAGGATATGATGGTTATTGAGGACAGAGGAATTTATGGCCATGAAATGCATTTTATTGTACATTCTAGAAAACACTTTCAAAAAAACCCTGTTTGAGTTAGATAATTTGTTTTCTAAACTGTCACAAGGAAGAGCCATGCATAGTTTTTGCTTCAGCATTAAGGATCCAATCTGAACCTTGTTGAAGTCAATGGAAATCCTTCAATCATCTCACAGGGAGTTGTGTTTAGAGCCTCCATGCAGTAAAACACTCACCAAGGGAGTAGCTGGCCAAGTTCTAATAATCTGTGTTCTGAGGTTCTGAGTGTGCACTTTAAAATAACCCAAAACATCTTTCCAATAGGTGGCACATGAGATTTCATAGTCTGAAATGTAAATAGAGCAATGGCATGCCACCACCAGCCCAGAAAGCTCTTAGGTAAGCAGTTTGGACTTAAAGGCCAATATGAACTTTACTTATATGCAGGAATCAGAACGGTCTTTTTACTAGCTTTTTGCTGAATTAACATTAGATTCACATTTCCATGTTAAAAAGAGGCATCATATTTATGAATAGCACGGTTATAAAAATTTTGATTTATCCAGCTTGTTAAAATAGTTTACATCTTTTCATGGTTTCCATTACTTAATGTTTATTACTAGTGTCAGCACACTTGTGCTAATTATGTGATGGCAGTTCTTCCCAAGTACTCATTCCAAACATCTGAGGGAGGACTTTATTCATTCTTCCTGTTAGAAGTGTAGTCTACTTTGAGGTTATTAGTGAATATATCATATCCTTCCCCCCCAAATATGCATTGCTTCCTATGGACATTCAACACTGAAGCTCCAATTTCAACCTCATGCCACATGCAGTAATACCATTATAAAAAAATCTGTGACCTTGAAAGAGAAGCTTTCCTCTTTGGTTCTTTTTGTATCACTAACTTCTTTATTTTGATACAATAGGTAATATAGTAGTGACTTAATACCAAGTCACCAAATGAGACATAGCACACTTAATGAAACTACAATACCTGAAAGAACTTGAAAATATCTTAATTATCCCACACAGAAAGATTAAAGGAAAGGAGACAGTCCCAGGAATACAGAGGGTGCTTAATGTAATAATACTTAAGGATTACTCTTGGCTATTAAGGTCCTTTCTGGCTAGGGGTGTTGCAGAGGATTGAAGTCAGTCATTGTTTGCCATATTACCTTATTACTATCTGAGGAGCAGAAACACTGAGTTTGCTCTCCAAATCTAGCCTTCAGATTTGTGGCACACATAATTTTTGCATGGTAAAAGTTCAGACTGTATCCTGAACCTTAATTGGTTTGGGCTCCAGCATCAAAAGATGGCGGTGTACTTGAAATATCTCATTAATCTAATCTCATGATTTTGGGACCATTACAATGCTTTTTATGTCTAGGATTTGCATCTCTACTGTCAGGCATGTGTGGATCTCAGAATATTCTCAAGACCTAACTCTCCCATAATTCACACCACAAACCCTTAAACTAATACCGAGGCGTTATTGAGATGAGTGCCAGGAGGTGGAAAAACTCTCCCTACTCTCAGAAACGTTGATTATACTCAGTGGCTTTGTGTGGGCCAAGCTTTTGTTCAGGCAGCCTGCCTGGCCTGCACCCAGGCAAAATCAATCATAGTAATGGTTCATCTGCTAGTACTGGGAGGTTGGTTTTCTTTCTAACAGTGTAAATTATTTAAAACCAAGCTGTGAGTGGGCTATGCACGAAAGTAGAGATGGAAAAATTCTGGGACACGTGGACATGTGGCTTAGGGTGCCCATATGTGCAGTCAAACCCACTTTTCAGTTTGTAGTCTAGACATGGCCTTATGGCTTGGATTTGGCAATACTGAACCTCACAGAGATGAAAGTAGGGTTTAATACCCTAAGGCAGATAGATTGGAATGTGGAGAAAACCTAATAATGCAGGTTACTTTAATGTCTGCAGTATGACTGTGGTCAATCTCTCTCTTTTAAATGGGGAGGGGGAATTTCATGTCATCAAAATTTGGCAGGTACAATTCAAGACAAATAGTTTGAATCTCTAGTGAGTGTGGTTTGGAAACAAAATTAAAGTTTCTAATACATTTCTGTAAATTTTCTTTCTGAATGTTCAGCTAAACACAGCTTCTCTCTTGGAAGCAGCTGTAATAATAAAATATTTTACATTTATAAAGTGCTTTTCATCCTGCAAAGTCCCAACAGACTTTGAAAACTGCATTCAATTGAAATCACGTAAATACGACTAAACTGCATGGGGAGCAGCAACCAGACGTGGAGGCACAACACATACCTTGGACTACAGAAATTTTGGCCATGAACAACAGACTAATTCTACCACTATTGAATTAATACTATAGTTTTGTATTTACATGAAATGGCCAGGACCCTGGATTTTTCAAAACACTCAGTTGATTGTAAATTTTACTGGTCCACTATGTACCTGGGAACGTAGAAGCAGTAAAATTATTTGGTTGAGATTGGAACAGTAAAAGTCTTCATGTCTTAAAGATAATGCTTAGAGTGTTAGGTTTTCCTAGACAGATATATCTGGACAATAGCTCCTATGTTTTACATGCAGATGAGACAGTTGTCAGGTACAAAGCCTTAATGAGGCTGCAGACAAGAAAAAGTCCTTTTCTACAGGAGAGCATTCATTTGCCTGACTGCTATGCTCTGCTAAAAATAAAAACGACTCAACATAGCAGTAACTTTGGAAGGAAATAAATACTTCATGCAAGAAAGTACTTATATTGCTTATATACAAGCAATAATATTGGGTAAATCTATATATTAAAATCACAGGCTTTTTTGTGAGAGTGGAATTAAAATGGAGGATGTAGTGAGTGCTCTTTTTGTTTGCCTGCAGAACTGTCATGTAGCATTGTATTTTGGCATCAAGTACGTTGGAAGATCCAAAAATGCTCAACACAAGTCAGGACTGAAATGTGTGCTTCTTTAGAAGCAGGAACTCTCACACAGTTCAGCTACAATTGTGCATAAGCAAGGCAGGATCTAGCTTGCTGAAGAGTAGCATGAAATTCTGAAATACTGAGTTAAGACTGGAAAAGTAAAGGATTTACTACATAGCATCAGAAATACTAAACCCAACTGTAACTGCACTTCTGTGTATTGAGGCAAAAGTCTCAAGAAACTAATAATGTATTTCACCCAAAGAGAATTTTGGTTTGTGTACTCCATGCTAGCTTATTCCTGCCAAAGGGCCTGTCCTCATCCAAGCATTTTATGTAAATTATCAGTAGAACACTTAGGGACAAAAGACAACTCATATGGTACACTAAACATGTATATAAAACATTTTAAAATATATCTTTTCTTCTTCCCTTTTGAAAAGTAAACTATAATCTACATATTTCCTTTTTTTTTTTTTAATGAGTTTTAAGTTCTCTTAAAATTGGACCAACTTCATTTTAAAAGAAAGTATTGATATTGCTTGCAATTGATATTGCTTTTTGGGACCTATTATTCATTAAAACTTATTTTAGCTTTCCACACATGGTCTACTGGCCAAGTTGTATATGTTGTTCTTTGTCACAAACTGTAAAGTCATTAACAGTATACCTTTGTTTCAGGGATAACTCTTTAAAAAACAGAAGAGAGGTACTCTTTTTGTAAGTGTATGGAATGCAAATTTTTCTTGTTTCTGATTTTGTGTTTGTAGGAGAAACATAAAAAATGGAAAATTGATTTTGAATGAAGTCTTTAAAAGAGCCGAAGAAAATCAGCTGTCCACTTTAGTTGATTCATGAGGATCATTTTCCATCAGCTGGACATTTATCTGAAAAAGTCACTAAAGCAAAGGACTATTTTTCATTATAGCCCAAGAATCTGAGGCTATGAAAGCCACAAAAATATATGTAAATTACTAATTTTAAAGGGTACAAATGCAGCAAAGTAATTGGCCTACACATGAAAAGTATCCAAATGTTATTTGTTACTCTTTCTTAAATGGAAGAGTAAACAGAACATAGATCAAATTTTACTTCATTTCTCAAGGTATTTTTAAGACTGGAGGGCCAGGAGATGTTGCCAGGTGATTTTATACAATACATCCAGGTTCTTTTGTACTGAACTCCATTACCTGTATTTGACTGAAGCATGTGTTTCAGAAAGACACTGAAATGCGAAGGAAGACTTCTTCAGAGATGTGGAATCCATCCCTTCTGCTAATCTGGACCTTCTCCCTTGTTATAAGAATATATATCTTATCCATAGCTGGAAAGTTTGGGATTCCATTTTTTTACCACAAAGACTTCTTGGCTATAATACTACCTAGAACTTTCCCTTGTAAAGGTACAGGCACACTAGGTCTCAGAGATCCCTAAGTCTTCTTTTATTTCTCTCATTTATCACTGTTCAGTCTCTCAGACGATGCCAATCTTCTCAGCTGTACACAAAGGAGTTATTTTTGTCTCTAGGAATATGGTATGAGGCCTGCTATACACAGAGTACAAAACACCAAGGCATTCATGACAAAAACCTAATATAAGAACAGTACTGTCAAATTCTGAGCAGTGTCAGAGGGAAGAATACCTTGACAAAAATAGTTATATCTGTCTCGACCTTTTACAAGCTTTGCTTCATCATGCAGGTACTTCTAGAAAATGAATTAGTTGAGGTGGACCCCCCTTTGCCTCTGTTTTTGGGGTTTTTTTAAAAGATTGTATAATATGAACTGGGCCTGTTTCAAGCTGGTTGCTAATTTTTCAATGGATGCTGGTAATTCGTACCTCTGCACAGTGCAATTTTGCATTCTCTCTAGAATCACCTTGCAGTATAAATTCCAGACTCATTAGACTGATCTCACTGAACTGTACTGGTTTATGAATAAGTTATACAGACATTGTCTTCAATTCTAAAGCCGTGCACAAATTGGGAAGCTGGTGCTTTGATGAACATGAAACAAGTGCCTTCCTAGAACTTGTGGGATGAAGATTGGTGTCATTTGGTGTGAACTGGGATCAAGGTTACATGTTCAGGCAAGCACTGTGGTTTCAGACCAAAATTTCCATCCCCTAGAGGTATATTGCTATATTTCTTCTCTATTTCATCAGGCAAACACATGAATCTGCAGAAAGCCTTAGCAATTATACTGATGCCCCACATAGCAGCAGTGTGACAGTCCAGGTGCATACCAAGGAATAAAGGCAGTGAATGCTGACATTTTAAACCACGTAAGGGTATACGTAACTTCTCCTCATGTTTCATAAGTGCTATAGAAATCATTGGGGAGTAAAACCCCCTGAAATTCTACTAATAAACAAGGATTTAACACAAAGATTGGAAACTAACTAGAAAATCAGAGACAGAATATAGTGAATGAAAGGATGAAGCATACTGTTAAATAGGGTACCAAGTAGCTGCATATTATCACTAAGCTCTTTATACCAAATTATGAGCTCTACCTCAACCACTTCATAGAAATCTTATAACTTAAAGCTTAAAAACTGCCTGAATTCTTGGGCGTTTTTTTGGGGTTTTTTTGTTTTTTTGTCTCTGCGTGTATGGGTGTGGGTGTAACTTATTTATTTAAATTGTTATTTATTTGTCTTTCTGGGCCAGTTCTCTACATAGGAGGTCACTCCCAACAAATCATGCTGCTTGAGAAGTGGCAAAAAGATGGATGAGGCCAAGGCATAGAGCTGTGCTGGGGGAGGGTGTCTGTTGGAAGGACTGCACAGGGCAGGGGCAGAGGGAGGCCATGAAACAGTGAATTCACCTCCTCATGGAACCATGATAGCTCCAGAACCTACCTCCTCATCCAGAGCAGATGCTGGAGAGTACACCAGGAAAAGAAACATTGATGGTCTTCAAAGTTAACGAAATCAATCACAACTTTAAGTGTGGGATCTACATGGTATGGAGACGTGTTTTTACCCATGGCTATGTATCTACTTGTCCAACAAAGAAATTGCCTTTGGCAACAGTTTAGTTTAGCTGACATATACATAATGAATGACACACTACAGGAACCATAGATTCTATTTTTATTTTCTATTTGATTTTTCCTGACTTACAGTTTTGCTAGTAGAGAATTTAAAGCGATACCGTATTCTTTCATAAACACAACCAGATTGCACTCAAATACACACCTACAGCTCCATTCAGTACAAAACCTCCAATTCTCATCTCGTGGTTTTCTGTGAATTTTTTTCAGTCTGTCACATTTCCTTTCTCTATTGTTACTTCACACTCCACGGGGTACCATAAGTGAAGATTCACCAGAATGCTCCATTGTAAGATCTTCCTTTTGTGCTGGCTTTTGTCCTGGCAGGAGATAAACCATCTCCTTCACTCTGTCTGGGACACAGATGGGTATGGGCAACATTCTTCCACTACTGAGTCATTATTTAAAAGGATCTATTTTTCCACTTTTTAGTGGCCTCCTTTTTTCAAAATTTTGTCATTTAGTAGACTATTGAATATTTTATATTTATAAAAGCCTGGTCTTCTCCTAAACCAGCTTGAATTGATTAGTTTAGTGTCAATATTCTCTAAACCATGCAGAATTTCTTCAGTTCTAATAAAATATGGACACTTGAGATCTTCCTGACTCCATTGCTTGTTGAGAGGAAAATAGGCAAAATACAATGCAGCAATAAAGAGTACTGTTTACCATGGGGGTTTTTTCCCCAGATATGGCAATTTAATAAACTGTAAAATTTGTTCTTGAGCATTCAAGTATCAAAAAATGTTTATGAATTTCAAGAATCTGCTGTTGGTATTTGTGAAATATGCACACAACTGTTCCTCACTCCTTCAGGTGGATCCTAAGGGATGTTGTCGGCCATCCAGAAAGTGGATAAATGGACTTAAAATAAATGCTTATATTTGCAAGCAAATACATATTTTTGTACTATAAGATTTGGTTTTTCTCAGATATCTTACAGTTTTTAGCCATATTTAAACTCATGCTAATGGTAAGGAGTATTCTGATGAAAATCCTTCACAAGTATGACCTCTAAGTGACTCAGATAATCAAAGACCTTTGTGCTTAAAGTATTGAAATGTAACTAATTTCAAATGTTGATGATACCCACAGCAGCATTTAATCACTGACATTTTAGCCTATGCTTCTGCAGTATTTATCATGCTTTTATTCACATCATAAAGCAATCTGAAAGCATAGAAACCAGGTAGCTTCTAGATAAGACTGATCTAAAAGATATGCTCCAAAACCACACCTAATGTTCTCCAGCCACGGGTCTGGGCTATCTATCTATCTATCTATCTATCTATCTATCTATCTATCTATCTATCTATCTATCCCAGAAATGCCTTCCTGAAATATGTGATGTGGCTGTCAAGTTTTCAGCACTAGCTCATGCCATAAATGCTTTCCCATTAACCTGTGCTGCTCACTAAAGCAGACATCATTCACATGGCTCACCTCACCCTACCTGCAGAGCAGAGATTACCTAGATGGGATATGTGAATCTGACTGAAAATTTCAGCCCATCCAGCAAAGCAAACTACAAAATGGAAACACAACTGGGGCAGACTCCTCTATGCTCAAGGATTCAGTGCATGTACCTAAGGTATGTAATGTAGTAGCTAGGTAAAAAACGTTTCTCTTTAGTCAGAGTCCAGAACAATTAATTTCTAGAATATGCTTTTTTTCCCCCTTTGGTGTCATAGGATGAATGTTTTGAGAGATTTTCTTAGTAGCAGGGTATTCTACTGAATTTTCTAGCAGGAAAAAAAAGAATTTTGAAGAATTTTGAAGACAGCATTGTTGACAATGTATGGTATACATTTGCCTGAAAAATGAATTTTTATCTGCTGTGTTTATATTTCTCATGAAGCATGCAAAGAGAGAGCTAGGGTGTCTTTTTTAATAGTAAAAAAAATGGCAACAGAATTGCATCTGTGTATAATTATAGCTGATGTGCTGAAAATTTGCAGATCTATTGTGAGCTCATCCTCAGCAAAACCTCACACAATCACCCCTTTTTGTGCCAACAAATGAGTTAAATAGCCTGGACTTTTCCACATTGCAGCAGAGTTAGGAAATATTATCAACACCACTATATTTCTAAAGAGGTATAATACATTTCTGTATGCTGGTTTCTAGGTTAAGTTTGGCTGTAAACTTGCAAGCACATGCACCCATGTAGTACTTTCCCATTACATGATACAATAAAGAATCTTAAAACACACAAGTTGTATATAACAATATATAAAACAAAGTAACCACAAATTCTTACTATTCAGAAAGCAGCAATATTCCTGTAAAGGGAGGACAAAATTTACTGATTTTTTTTTAATTATGCAAGCCCAATTTTGACTTTTATGAGGCCAAGATAAGTAACATGGATTTCTTAAGTTATTATAACAACAAGCTGACCAAACTTTACATTCACTTTTAGGATTGATAATGCTTAATGGATCGATCCTTGCATTTACCTAAAGCTCTTAATTTAATTTTAAGAATGTAAGAAAGGTTTTACTGGGTCAGACCAATGGTCTATCCAGCCAAATTTTCTGTCTTCAGCTGTGGCAATAGGAAAGCTATTCAGAGATTAACAAACCCAGCTTTTCTCAGAGGTCCATTCCTCTTCCTCTTTCCATGACACACCACCATTGTGCCAGGGTTGTCAGAGATACATCCTCACCCTATTGTGATGTTGTCCATCCATTTGTCTAATTCCTTTTGGAACCTCTTCCTGTCCTGGCGTCCCATGTGATAGCAAGTGCCAGAAGTCCACTACTTAAAATTTGTTTTAGGCTGATGTTCTATTATTTTCAAGTTCTCATCTTATAGGAGAGAATAAAGAGAAATTTTGATCCTACCTTATCCAGAATTTTCATGATGTCATCACTTCTCTTCTCCACCTTCTCTTTTCACTGCTGAAGACTCCCAATCTTTTTAGTTTCTCCACATAAGGTAACCGCTGAATTCCATATTAATTTAAGTTCCCTTTAGAGCTAAATGTTTTATACAGAATGCCAAGGTATTTTTAAATTTTTGAGACCTTTTCATCAACTTTGTGATTCAACTGCTGTACTGGTGAAAAGAAAACCTGAAGCTTTTCATATTATCAATCTGATAGTTGCTTTTCTAGCATGACAGAACAATTTCCCTATTGTTTAGGCATAGAGGTCCAAAAAATACTTCTGAAGAATACAGTTTGATTTTCTTGGTTACTAATTTCCAACAACTGTTTTATATGTAATTCTATTCATTAACTTAAAATTTAGTATTTAAACAGTTCCTCATTTTTGCTATAGCAGGCTAATATATTTATCTGTGTTTCAGTAATACTTGTACTTTCCTCCAGTGTGCTATTTGTTTATTCCTTTAGTGCATTTATCCATATCTACAGCTCTTTTAATTATATTAGGCTCTCCTGGAATGTCCTTAAAGTGTTGCTCAAAGACTCTGAATCATGTATATTCGTTGCCTTCTCTGACATTCAGTATTTCTTCTGCTCCAGCAACTTTGACTGAACACTCTTCACTTTTATTTAAGGGGTGATTTTTCCACCTCATCTGCTAAAGATTTAATTTTGCATTAGTAACAAGTATTATGTACAAGCACAGAAGCTTATGGCCACAGGTAGCTGTCCTTTTTTCCTCCCAGGAGAAAAATACAAGCATTGTGCTGACTGTTAGAGATTTATGGAATACAAAGGCCTCATTCATTCTCATTTCAGGGTCATCGCTGTGTGATCTTCTTTGAACAACTTGCAGATAAGCATCAAGAAGTCCTCATGAATAACAATGACTAAACTGTCAAGGCAGTAACAGTATGATTGAAGATAGCAACCTCTAAATGCAACACATAGTAAGGAATGTCGAGAAAATTTCCATGCCTTACAGTTGTGATAAAATGGTAAGTGCCATTTTTAATATAACGGTGAAGTGGAATATTGATTGGAATCAAGTCTTAAACAAATGGTTTATTTAACCAAGAAGAGAGAGGGGTTGCATTTTGGATAAAGCAGAGTGGTATGGGGGAAGCTCAGAGAATAGAGTATCTTTCTCTGGCTTCTTTATTCCTCTGTGGGAGGCCACTTTATAGCATTCAAGGGAATGCTCTGATAGTGCTGCTGAGTTTCATATGAGCACATTGACAGGATGCACAGTTTGGCACAATCTGCTATTTCTAATCTGAATTACAAATAGCAGGGTGGCAAAGATCCAAACTGACGTATACTGGTGGAATAATTCAAGTAATTATTCAGGAAACTGTAGTGCAAACACATTTAGTTGTTTATTTTCCTGTGGGGTTCAAAATGGTGCAAAAGTCTCATGGTACGCTACACAATCATGAGTTCCATGTGCACACATAGGTTAATAATATAGGTTTCTTATAGGACTGAGGCAAGAAGATACATACAATAAGGTTCCAAGGAGTGATAAACCGGGTTTATTTAATTCCTGGATAAGTTTCATAGAAGTAGGACACGTGAAAATTGGATGGTAAAGATTCCCATGCCCAGATCAACTAGGAATGTCATGTATACTAATTAAGCAAACAGAAACAAGAAAATAGTTTCTATGTATTTTTGAGGTGCATACAATTCACAATAAGACAGGTTTCCAGTCTCAGTGCCAGATAAGCCTAGTCAAAAAAGATAATTGATTGGTTTTATGCACCATTGCACAGTGTCTAAAGGCATTCATAATCTATGGTTGATTGCATTTTGAACATTGCAAAATGAATACAATCCCCTCACTGTTGGACAAGATCACAATATTTATATTGACTATTGAGAACTTTGAATAATACATGGTCCCATCATCTTTTCTATAAAATTAAGACTCTTTTATATGTGAAATCAAACCCAGTCCAAATAGTTAGGATTTTGACAGCATTTTTAAATTAAATTTGCTTATTTATATAAGTTGTGCCTTTGTCATATAAATATGAAAATACATTCCCACAGTATGGACTTGGATTTAATTCAATTTCCAGTTTTTCTTAACTGTTCTTATAGTAAGCTGTCTGCCCTTACAAAATGAGAGATAAAGGAAGCTCTTAAAGTTTGTAAGACTGAGAGAAAAAAAAACAATGTTCCCATTTAAAAATTCTGTCTCAAAAGTTAGTGTTAAATATGGAGACATCTTTCAAGAAGAGAGAGACCACATTCCCTTTGCCATAGAACAAGCTGAGGGAAGAGTATGTTCTCTCTCTGAAAAATGTCCTGCTTCTCTGTCAAAAATTGGAATAAAAAGCTATTTAAACATTTCTGAGAGAACATGGGAACCATCACTATAACCTGTGAATGTCCCAGTCAAGTAAGAATGCTGAATCACTTATACCAATTGTCAAGCACTTTAAAGAATTATTCTCAGGCTCAAACTTCACTGTATGCATTCAAGTATTTTAAAAGTTTTAAAAACTATTTTATTAAAATATCTTTCAATCCACTTCCTTTCTTCCCCTTTCTGATTGCAGAGAGCTCTGCTATTTGGCAATCAAGATAAGAGTCAGTAGATCTTAATTTTGTTTCCATCATTACTATTTTGTACTTTGAATTTTGCACTGATAAAATTAACTTCTATAGTATAAGGTTTCAGGATATATTGATGGAAATATCTATTCATAGAAACCCATTAGACTTGGTTGCTAGCTCCCAAGAAAAGCTCTAAGTTATCTAGATATCCTAGAACAAATCTGAGACCTAAAACCAAACCAAAGCCATAAGTGGAATAGGTTCACCATTGCAGTACACCCAGTGAACAAAGCAGTTACATATTGCTCATGGAAGCCTTGAACTGAAATTCCTACCACAAATCTGAAAGAGGATCAATTTGGGGTCCCCTGTACTCATTGAACTTGGGGCATAAAGGACCTCCTCAGAGGAAAGTACACACAGAAGAACTGATGGAACTGGCTTGTTGTGCTCTGAGACAAGGAGAATCCCATTGGGTACTGGTGCCACTGCCCAAAAATTACCTCTGAATATTACAGGCAAAGGAAGAGGGTGCTGGGGTGTTCTGGGCACCTAGCAGATGTCAGAGCTGCAAATTGCATTTTCTGTTGGCTAGTTCAGTGTACAATCTGCACTGCAAACTGATTTCCATTAATTCCCTTCTGAACAGCTAATTCTTCCAGCATGGCAAGTTCACTCAAAATTATGAATTTCTCTAAGTGAGAGGGTTTTCATGAGTCAGGCACAGCAATACTAAGTTTTATAACTCTTATGTTTCTCTTCTATAAAAGTCTTCTGCCTGTGAGTATTAAATAAATAAAAAGTATTAAACACAATTACATTTCATAATGGGATTATTAAGACAGAGACACTTATTTCTGGTAGGTTTGATCTTATCTTTTATCTCTATTACTTAAGTTTTTTCTTTGTTCTTGTCTATTGTTTCTTGAATATCCTTGTGATACAAAATGACATGGGCAACATAAGCGATAATGGATTGCTGATGAAAATGTCTTGCTGAGAGTCAGGGTATAATGAGAAGCTGCACAATTAAGAACTTTAAAGATGAACAGGGAAGTTCTGAGGGCCATCAGAGCACTGAAGGTAGAGGTGTCACACCGTGGTGCCATCAGGAAGGCTGCAAAGGCACTTTGTCCATGCTGGCTGCTCTGCAAGGGCCATGAGGTCTGAGACTGCCTTGATGAGGGGAATAAGGATGCTTTGAGGTTACGGAATTTCCATTTATTTTACCGTGGGAAGTCTCAGGTGCCAGTCCAAACATTATTTTGTATCACTTTTGAAATTCTGTGACAATTCTGCTGAACTGCTTTCTACCATTGTTGACACCATTTCCAAAGCATTAATTGGGACTCCTTTGGTTCTTTTAGACAGTTTGGGAAAAGATCACAGAAAATTGTTCAGGATGTACTGTTTAATTTTAGCATACACATTGTATGCCAGAGTTGTTTATGTATGTGGTTAGCACAGCAATAGAGAGGGAAAAAAACCCCCAGAAACACCAACAAAAACCCCAAACCAGAAAGTTAGTTGCAACTGAATGGCAGTTCAGCTTGTTCTTATTTGTGGTGGATTTTTTTCTGGTAATTATTTTGGAAAAAACCCAGTCTTTAACTACAATCCTATCTACTTTGGAGTTAAATATTCAGCACTGCTTACTAATGACCTAACATTAGCACTAAAAAGCATGTGTTACTGGCAGTTATTAATGTGCTAATAGTACATGGTTCAGTCTGTTCTGAGAGTTGATGATACTGTGTAAAAAGCTTGCAGATATATATCTAACTCAAGCAAATTCCCAGCAATGCACTGACAGATACAAGAAATCTTGTAGAAAACTATCACAGTACAGACTAGGCAGTATTTTATTCCTGCCCTTGTTGAACAAATTATTTTAAACATGTGAAATGCTTTTTTTCAAAGGAGCATTTTTGAAATCGGAAAGTTCTGCTATTACAACTCTCCTTTCCATTCTGAAGTTAAATGTTTCCTGAATCTCTAGGACTTTCTAAAAATGTTCAGTTTTAACAAAACAATATATTTGGGTAGAATTTTTAGATAAAAATCTTATCACCTTGAATAAGCTAAAATAACAAAAGCCAATACTCTGTGTGTGTGTACGACTAGAATTCTTTTTATTGCATGAGACATATACTTTTTAATGGAAAAATATTCCTAATCCTCAATCCACACAAAAGAAGGAGCTCCCTTGTATCAATAACCTTTAACTAACAGCAAATCTTCTGTTCCCTCAAGGCAAACAATCAGGTAGCTCTGACACCTGCAGCTACTGTAAACATTCACCTAAGAAGGAATCAAACTAGCAGGAGCCTGGGGGAATATAAATACAGTAAATGCACTACAAATACTTCAGCTGATGCTTAGAGATTGTGCAATCATGAAGTACTATTTTTTTTCTAATAAAACAAACCCCTAGAACTCAGGGGTTTAAAAGTTAGCCTACTGTGGGGTTGGAGCAATTATCAGATATACTTAGGAGAGGAGGTGTAGTATGGATTAAAGCCATGTTCATACACCAAACTATTTGAAGGTAGAACAAATATCTAAGATGACAATTCTGTTTAAGGTCTGCTGGCATACTTTACAGAACACATCTAGCACATTTTTTAGAAAAACATAGATTTTTCTGTAGAAGTGGAAATGGGCTCTGTCCATATGTGATTTTATAACTTGTGCCAGTATTTTTAAAAAGAAATCACAAATTCATGCTCACAGACAAGAAGTGAAATTCTCAAATGTACCAGTGTAGTTAGAATTCCAATTGTCTAAATGTTCTTTATACTTCATAAATTAAAACTGGTTTTCATCAAATCAAAACCCAAAGCAATCAAAAATTGTTTTTTTCAGCAATTCCTCTACATTTAACAAATTTCTAAGGGGTCCATATTGGATTCAAATTGTGTTCCGCTACACATACTGTTACTTGCTCAAGTTCCCTACCACTTTTACAGAAATACTCTCAAAATTTTTCTCCCTAGTGCAGTTTTGTGAACTTGAACATGTATCTTTGTTAGTCATGGGCCTAAATAATGCCAACACATATCAATATACATACCATACCCCTACATATCATTGCACAAAATCACTGTGAAAAATGAGTATATGGGCAAAAGAAAATGTTAATCTAAATTTATTAAACTGTTCCTCTGTGACAAAGAAATCATCCTGCCTACCAGCTGCAGAAAAACTTCTGAAATCAGTAACAGTTACGTAGTTTGTGAAAATGTTGAAGTTCATGAAGCTGCTCTCCAAGAATCTCCTCCAGCTTTTCACCTTCCAATATTACCTGCTCCCTTCTTCTCCAACATAAATGCAAGAAAGAAGAAACAAACTGAGAAACGGTTGTGAAACATAATTATGGTATTTTCATTCTGCTGCTAATTGAGAAAAATATGACAAATTTATGAATGTGATTACATAAAACTAAGAGGAAAACAGTGGACTTGATCTAGAAGATCTGTTCCAAGTCTAGATCCTATTTTTGATGCAGGACAGTAATGCAATGGTGGCTTTTGCCATGTATAAAAATTTAAGAGACAACTGAGAATTAATCCATTACTTGCCTTTGATGCACTGCTATAGTGTCCAGAAGTCATTTGACCCTAACTCTTTTACTAGGTTTAGCTACTTTTTCATAGCTTTAGCCTTGGTACAGTACTGAGTATATGGCAAGAATTGTAGAATAAGAACAGTAGTAGTACCATAGTGTGTAAGTAATTAATTCACACAGTTCAGGTCAGTAGGGCTTTGACAGACTAAACAACAGTTATAGGATATCAAAACATGAAATCAGTGAGACAGGCAAGTCAGAATTTCTCCGAAGGCAGAACGCATGAAGAACCAATTTCAGTGCCACACAGCCAAGAGACATAATGTATTCCATATTTAGATTAGGATGTACGATCAGTACTATATAAATAAAGTTGTTGGTTTTTTTAATAATTCAGATAATTTTAAGAATTAAATTTTAAGAGTCCTGGTATTAAGATTGCACTCCTTTTCCCTTGAATGAATGTACATGCAAGTTCTTAGATGTATAAATTCAAACTCTTCTTCAGACTTTAGTTTTATTTTGTATTGCATATAAACATTTGTATCTATTTAATATTACACTATGAATTCAGCACAGGACATGCATTATCTTCATGGCATTAACTAACCAATTAAGTTATTACACTTCTTATTGGGAATACTTATGGTCTCTGAGCACTTTCTCCAAACCCTCCTGGCTCCACAGAGAGTGTTTAGGGGTCAGCAATCGATATAGACCCTCCAACACCCAAGAAAATTGATTCAGAACTGCTTTTGTGCATCTCTATGTGGTACAATCTTGCACCATATAAACACAGTCTCATTGTCAACATATTAAAGAGAGAGAATACTGGAAGTTTACATGTGATAATTACATTGGCAGATATCACTATTAAATATTATTGAAAATGAAAAGGGCTTTTTTCAGTATCTGAAGGTTGCAAAACAGCTCACTGACAGAATTCTCTGAATTAACAGGGACACTGGATCAGCTATCAGCAAGAAAAGTCTTGACTTCTACTTGTAGAGAGGTCTGCAGTGATTCTTCTAGAAAACAGTTATTACTTAAAGGTTAAGGTAGTCAACTTTGTTAGGAAGAAATATCAAAAGTTTAAACATGTATAATATGTTTTAATGAAAAAATACCATCAATATTAGTATATATATATATTTATATATATATATTAGAATAGCTATAAACCACTGTGGAAGTGCACATAGGACATTTTGAAAGATCAGGATGTAAATTTCTGAGACTACAGTAACAGGATCATTTGCCACAAGGATGTTGTTTGCAGAATGTTGTTTACATACCCATAAAAGAGCTGCAGCAGACAATAATTTCTTTCCTGACTGTTGATCAGACTTGGAAGCCAAACTGCAGGAACACTCCAGTATGCAGAATGGCCAGGGAACAAAGTTAAGAGCTGGCTATGTTGAAATGAAAGATATGTCCAAATCATGCTGATAGAAAAATAAGACAGCATTTCTAAACCGGTTGGACCTCCTCTTCAGCAAGCTCGTCACATTAGTGGTGGTGGTCTTTATTCTCCAGGGTGGTATTCAGTTCTCAAGTCACAGTGAAGCTGGATTCAAACAAGGTGGTTCATCCACATGATGCAGTCGGCTGGGACAATTTTGCCATAGGTTGCATCTGGACTGTTTTATCTTCTTTCCTTACTCTCAACATTGTATGTAATATATTAATTTATATTACACATAATACTAGAAAAATAATGTTTCCCAGGCAGCAGCCTAACTATTCCAGTTAATCATTACCTTCAAGCTGAAAATAGTCTGAACTGTTTAGATATAGGATCAACTTTATATTATTTATTGAGGAAAAAACCCAAACAACCCACCTCCCAAAATTCTGCTCCTGAACCTGCTAAAGAGTCACTGGGGTGTTATCAGTGCCATCAGCAAGATTAATAGCATGAGTGACAGAAGTGATTCAAATTCCTGAATGCTTTAGACAGAGCTGAGTATTTGAAACATCTGCACAGGGCTTGCAGCTACTGGACCTACAAGAGAACTGCACTCTTCTGGAGCAAGAGCTGGAATACAGGTGGGATGTCCTACTGATCTTTCCTCAGGCTTCTGGCTTTCACCTGATAAACACTGATAACATATTTCCGGTTACAAGAAGAAAAAAAGGAAATATGCATTTATCTGGAAAATACCTGGAAAGTATTTTGCATTTCACTTTCCAGGTGAAGTGTATTTAATAACCTCAAAAACAAGTTTATTGTGCTAATTTTTATGTATCATTAGTACAACACAAACAATTTTAAATTTGTCCCAGATAGTGCTTTTGTTCTTTGACGGATGTTCTAAAGTAGCAGAACTGCACAAATCTGTGAGATGGAAAATAATTCTGTAGTTGAATCTACTTTCTTTGGGAGGTTGGACTAGATGACCTCCAGAAATTCCTTCCAATGTAAATTAAGTGAGTCTATAAAACATAGATGCACTTCTTAAAAATACCCTTGTGGAAAAGCCATACAGCACAGTACGTTTTTTAATATCATAGGCAAAGAATAACTGAATTCTGAAGATTATAAACTTTGGTGACTAAAAATAGCACGTTAGGCATTGGTTTTAGTATATTTCATCTCTCACAGCCATTGAACAACAGTTTTAAGTTACAAAGAGATATTGTGCTATTGGTTTTTCAGTAAAGTACTGTCAAAATCATTGGGAAATAAAAAGTGGCAGAATGATTTAGCACATCAAATCATTATTGTCCAAGTGTCAGTTGCTAGACTGTGACAAAACTCTTCCACATAAGAGTTTTCTCCAGGGATGGTGAAGCATGTGGGTGATGGAACAAGACAGTATCCAACAGAGACATGTTACATTTTAAATCAGGTTTAATCTGAATTTTATTGTCCCTAGCAAATCTGTGTTTCTATAATATGGTCTCTAAAGCAATAAAATGACAATCTCTTATATCCTTGGTGTGTGGCTGAAGCATGGACATACCAGGATGCCTCTGAAACAGAGAACAAAAGGTGTCACTCCCAAGGCACCTGCAGCTGATGATTTACAAAACCAGTAATCTCCTGTTCTGCCCTATCACCTTTGTCAGTAAAAGCAGATCTGTCTGTGCTTTCCCCTATTTCTATGTTCTGTTATCATATCATATAAGGTCATGTTGCCTTGTTGCAACTGCTTATCCATGCATAGGCACGTTAAGTATTTTTACTACATAAATATGAGAAGTTTTTTTGAAAAATGTGTATAGCAAGTCAGTCATTATTCTGAGTAACCCAAAGGAAAAAGGATCATTTGTTCACTTATGGACAGCAATTCAGGAATAGTAATAAATAAGTGATAGGCTATGTATTTTGGAAAAAAAAATAACCAATACCAAGCCAGTGTAAAATACAGTGACAGTTAAGGCTGAATAAAAAAATATTCATTTTCTACCCAAGTTCCTTTAAACTCACTGGGGATTTTAAAAGTCAACTTGCAAATGCAGAAAGAAATAGATATTTCTGAATTTGAGACAGTCTCTATTAATCATCCAGGTTAAGTCTGTAGCTCCCAGTTGCTAATAAAGACAAGCACCTCAAAACCCCAAAACATACCAAAAAAACCCCTCACTCCATGTACATCACACCTCTGTGAGGGAATACAATAAAATACTTTCCAGAGGTTCCATCTCTCTCTCTTTTCCCATAGTTAATGACTGAATTTTCTTGTCTTATCATATTAATTGGACTATTTGATAAGTCACTTTTATTTTTAAACGTGACTTTAATAACTACCCTGCCTTTCACAATTCTAAACTGGTAGCTCTATCTTGTTGATTGAAAACACTGAACTTGAATGTAGCATGCAAAAAAATACAGAACTCTGTACCAGTTTCTTCTTCTCCCTCACAGTTCCTCTTTTCATGATTTTAAATACCCTAGAGATATTTTCAGAAGCTAAAATAAGGGATTAAAGGAATTTCTCTTGTCAGTTTTATACCTTTAACATGTCTAGTTTTCTTATTTGAGGTTTCTATTTGTTTAAAGCTACCTAGCTGAAATGGAAGCCACCCACAGAATTTTTTCCATGAAAATTAGATTTTTGCAATATAATACTTGTACTGTAGTTCCATTCCTCCATCATACACACTACATCTAGCTTCAGTGGTCTGAACAAGCAAAGGCATGCACATAATTAATTCCATGAGGGACAGCCTATTCATCTATTTGCACACACAACTCTTGTTCTTTGTATATCAGTTACACATAATTTACAATGACTATTTCTGCTAACTTGAATACTCGGCATAAATTAAATTCTAAATAAAGCTCCAAGTTTTCAGACATATTTTTGTTGTAGCTTGATCAAACATTTTCTATTGTCCTACTTGCGCATGAGTGCGTGCACACACACACACTGGAAATGGCTTTTTCTATTCTTCAGCTTGTGCTATGCAGTAAAATGGGTATAAAAATAGCAACGTGGCAACAGTTGCTTGCACATGTGGATGTCATAAACATTTTGTGTTCCTTTACAGCCAAACTCAATCCAAAGCACTGTCGCAGCAGTGGGCCCACTCCAGGAGCCAGCATGGGAGAGGGGCTCTCAGGCACCAAGGTGATTTGCAAGTTGCAAGGGAGTAATACATACGGTGTGAATTAGCTGTAAATTAAATACACAAGTGTTTTCTTTATAAGTGACACGTATTTCGGAGGAATTTCTTCACAGAAAGGGTGATTAGGCATTGGAATGGACTAACCAGGGAGCTGGTGGTCTCAGTCCCTGAAGGTTTTTAAGGAAAGACAGGATGTGGCACTTAGTGCCATGGTCTAGTGGGTGTGGTGGGTTTTGGTCTCAGGTTGGACTCAGTGATCTCAGAGATCTTTTCCAACCTAATTAATTCTGTGATTCTGTGTTATACATACATGCACATAGGATCTGTGCTTAAAAAGAAAGAAACCATAGGAATAGAATTTAGAAATAAAAGGAGAAAAAAAAAAAAAAAAAAAAAAAAAAGCAACCACACTTTTTCTGGGTTGTGAGTGAATATGATCCAAGGGACAGTCCAGAGGTATCAGAGGTCCCTCCCAGTTCCCTTAGCCATTGCCCACCAGGGTCTCTTGCTGGCCCACCCAGGACCTCTCCCAAGTCCTGGCTCCCAGTGTGGGTTTCCCTCATTGGCCATCGAGTTCCTTCCCCAGCACAAAGCTCTGTCTTGATTTACGCCCAGGCTGGGGCTTCCATTTCAGTGTTACACCATTTCTACTGTGTCCAGTTCTGGCACCGTCGGTTCAGGGAGGACATTGAGGTGCTGGATCCTGTCCAGAGAAGGGCAAGGAAGACGGTGAAGGGTCTGGAGCACAAGTCTGATGTGGAGTGGCTGAGGGAGCTGGGCGTGTTTAGCCTGGAGAAAAGGCGGCTCGGGTGAGACCTTATCGCTCTCTACACTGCCTGAAAGGAGGGTGTACCAGGTGGGGGTCAGTCTCTTCTCCCAGGCAACCAGAGACAAGACCGGGGACATAGTGCCAAGCTGTGCCAGAAGAAGAAATAATTTCTTCACAAAAAAGGTGGCTAGACATTGGAATGGGCTGCCTGGAGAGGCGGTGGAGTCACCGTGTCTGGATATGTTTAAGGAAAGACTGGATGCGGCACTCAGTGGCATGATCTAGCTGAGGCGGTGGTGATCAGTCACAGGCTGGACCTGATCTCAGAGGTATTTTCTCAAACTGATTCCGGGACTCCAGGGCCGCGCTGGGAGCTCTGGCCCCGAACGCCCAGCGCAGCCCCAGGCTCGCGCTACCGCCCGGCGGCCGCCCACAGCAGCGCCCTAAGATGGCGGCGGCCGCCACGGCCGGCGGGCAGGTGAGCGGGTGCGGCCCCTCCTCTCCCCTCGGCCCGCCCCGGCGGCCGCCCCGGCCCGTCGCACCCGCACCGCCCCGGCGGCCTGGGCCTCGCCCTCTCCCTTTGCTCGGCACCGCCACCGCACCCCGAGGCGAGGCGGGCTCCGTCCTCCCTCGGCGGCGGAAGGTGCTCTGCTCCCCCACCGGGCCCCGGGGCGGCAGCGAGCGGCTCGGATTCTCCTAGAGAGCCGGAGCAGTCCTTCCTGTCCTTCCTGTCCTTCCTGTCCTTCCTGTCCTTCCTGTCCTTCCTGTCCTTCCTAGGCAGCGGCCGAGCACGCCTGAGCCCTGCGGGCCCCGCCGGGGCTGACAGGGACGGGGCTTCACGGTGGGGAGAGGATGAGACCTCGCATAAGGGAGTATGCGAAATAAGAATCTTTAGGCACAGCCTTCCTGACTGTGGAACGCGACAGCCGGGATTGGTGCTCTCTGCCGTAGGTGTGCCTGCCCGTCGTCACCTCGGCATTCCCCATCGGTGTGTCCCGCAGTGCCGGGCCTGCCACCGGCACACTTGGTGTGCCTCGCAGCTGCTTTTCTCCAGAAATCACTTGGTGTTCCACGGGCAGATTTTGCATGTGTAGAAACAAAACTATGGCCATTTATGCCAGATCCTTCCCCTACCTGACAGCTGGCCGTGCCGAGTGTTGGGCAAAAGGCAGGGTCCCACAGAGCCGCTGTGTGGAGCAAGCGGCCTGCGAGTGCCTGCCTGCCTCTAGTCAGAGTGCCACCGGTGCCGCACATTGCCAAGTTATTTTGTGTAGTTTTAGTCTACCCAGAACACGCTGGAGTGGTTGTGCAGCCAATACAGGCCACTCTCGTCATGCCTGTCAATGCTTCCAAGGCATTTTGTACTTGTAAAGTTGTATCAGTTTTGTGTTTTTAAACAATAGTGATCATAATGATGTTGAGCACAATAGCTCATGTATTAAAGCCATTTTTTTCTGGTACGCAGTTTAGTTTTTATCAGCCACTAGTAAGTTAGATCCATAATTCTTATTTTAATGGGTTTTTTTGTTGTTTTTGCAAGTTATGACACATCAGTAAAATACTCTGAAAATAAAAAATCATGTCTGCATTTTTCAATGTTTGAGGTACAAGCAGAGTTTTCTAGATGCGTAGTTCTAAAAGGTCATGTACACAGTTTTAAAGAAAATCTTCATAAAATAAAGTAAGATTTGCAACTGTAATGCAAATCCTTGTTCATCACAAGTACTGGGTTAGCTGACCTGAGTGAGAGGCCCATTGTTCAGTTAACATACGTTAATTTCTCACTTCATGTCTACCAACTATGATTCTCCATAGGAAAAGAAAATTAGTGTAGGTGTAGACTAATCACTTGAGTATTTTTATCAATCTAAAATGGAGACTGGAGATTTAATTCCTCTTTATCTCTCTTAGACTATGTTACAGTCTGCAAGGTAATGTGATACATGTATTAGTTTTGGTCTGCATGGTACTTTAAACACTGAGTTCACATATGTTACAATGTAATGAATCCATAGTGATGCAGCATATTGTACTGACAAAGGTGCTGTATACTGGCAGGCAATAGAAAACCAGCTGAAGATCTGTGGCTACAAGAGCGATGTGGATGTCGTAGCACTGTATCTGGCTAGACAGTAAGTAAAATGTTTCTTGTTTTGACTTTTACTAAAAGTAAAGCACAGAGTAAACGGTAATCTTTCATCATGCTTTCAGTATCAGGAACTCTCTGACCGTTTATATGTGAAATACCAGTAAATCATATTCTTACATGGTTCATACGTGTTGGGAGTGAAGAAATGGTGAAGGTGCAGTGACACACAGCAGCATTGTGCTCACAGCCAACAGCCTCATCACCAGATACACAATCTGTCTCCAGCAGCCCAGAGTTGCTTGAGGGTCTGCGAATTCAGAGTTGTACATGAATTTCTGCCATGGGGAGCAGAGGAGTGAGACTTGATGGGCTGATCTTTGCCTGTTCTAACAGGCTCATAAGGCTGGGTGGAAGGAGTATCAAGAAGGCAAATAAAAGAACATGGGACCTGCCCAGTCTAAGAACTGCCAAATTTCTGACCTCCCTGAAGAAATGTGTTACTGCAATGGCAAAACTCAGTGGTACCACCTTTGAAATTACCTGCATCTATACTGCTAAGAACTGAAGGGAGGGCAGGGCAACATTAAGTGAACACAAGCAGAAGAACACTTATTTTGGACAGGCAGTACTGATGAGAGAGCTGATCTCCTCTGAGAGCTTTATGAAACAGCTTGAGATGTAGGGCAGATGAGGAGAAGAGGACGTGCTAAGTGAAGGAAAGCAAAGCTTTCATGAACCTGTGGGTGATCTAGGCTGATAGAGGTGTATGTTGTAGCATGAACATGCTGAGAGGCTGCCATAGAGGGATGGATACATGACAGGACACACTTCAAAGTTTTGGGAGAGCGTGCTTTGAATTTCTGGCCAGGGCACAATTCCAAGTGTTGCATACCTGTCTGCTGCCTCACAAGTGCATCCACTGCTCACATGGTTGATAGCATATAGAAAAACTGAAGTAGTTTAATAATACAGGGAGAAGGTTTTAAAGGTGTCTTGGTCCAATGAGTGGGGGAAAAAAGAAAAAGGTATTAAGGGATTTCAGTGTTGTCTAGTCTGTTTTTAGTGGAAAGCATACGGTTTTGAAAATCTCAGTGTGCTCACTAATAAGTTTAAATTCCTTATCACATCTGCTAATTTAACACTGAGAAAGTATTTGATGCTTTGTGAGGTAAAACATGTAGTTACTGTCAAATATTTTAAAATGTGCATTTTAGGAAGAAGAAGAAAAAAAGGTAAAATTTAAGGGAGAAGTTTAAGTAATGAGAAAATTACAAGGTGCATGTATACATACTTTCTAAACAATATAATTATTATACCACACATGTAAAGAATTAAGACAGTGTATACAGTTTTAATTGGTGTATTTTCTGTTTTTAAATGCTTAAATGTGTGCCCTCTCTGGCTTTCAAGTATTTTCTTTGGTATAGAATACAAAGAAATGTTCACATGGCAGATACAGAAGTGATCTGTCTTCCCATTAAATCATTTTGGTAAAGATGATGCAAGATGGATTCTTTCATGATTGGGTAGAAGTGCACTCCTTTTATTCTGTGTCAGTTTATATAAGCTTGAATGCCAGCCAAGCTCAGTATCAGATCATGCCTCCTTTACTGTTGGTTTGACATATTTTTCTGCTAGCTGAAATAAGAAAATAGAAAAAAAAAATTAAAGTCAATCAAATAAGAGGGAATGAATTTATATTTTTAAACCACTACTATTAAAGGGATATGAAACAATGTATTTTGGACACTGAAAGCTGTCATCCCAGGAAAACTGATTAACTTAGTAGTAGGTAAAAAAAAGAGTCCTGCAGGCCAAAAAATATCAGTTTATAAGAGACATACAAAGTCTGGAAGGTATCTAGAAAAGGACAGGCTCTTAAAATGTTAGAGGAATTAAGCTCTACCTGGGGCAAATTAAATGCCTTAATATAAAAAAAAAACCCAAAACAAAAAACACCAAAAAAAAAAAAAAAAAAAAGAAGCCATAAACAAACAAAAAACCAACAACCAAAAAAAACAAAACCAGAAAACCAACAGATTGAGGCTTGGAGATAGTCAAGATGAGGCTGTTACTAGGCAGGGAGTAAAACCAATTAAATGTAAAGCTGTAAACTAGTTATAGAGTGGCAGTGACCAAGAATATAAGAAATTTTGGCTTTGCTGCCTGAAATGTGGTTCAGGGATGCACAGGATAATTGGATAGGAGCTCTGTAGGAGCTCTTTACATCCTGGCAACAGCCACTTGCTTGTCCCTTCTACTTGCAGTAATGTCTTCTGTTACTTGTGACAGTGGAGATGTTAAGTACGTATTTGCAGGGTTAGTTTCTTTGGCTTATTTGAAGAAGCCAAATAAACAGTTTAAAGTAACAACATGAGAGGATAATCTGATTTTCAGTTATGCAAGGGACTAAAAGTACAGAACCTCCACTTTGTAGGGGTTACTCTTGACAGACTTTTCAGTTGCAAAAGCAAGATGAGAAAAGGCATCCACCCTCTCTTTGTCTGTACCTGGAGGGTGTGTTGGAAAAAAAAACAACCCAAGAAAGAAAAAGACAGCATGGAGAGATAGAGATTAGACTTCACAGTTGGAAAACAAACAACACCTTTAGCCTGATGATGTGAGGTTAATTTTTATCAGTCCTGTTACTTTCTGAAACACTGGCCTTCATCTTGCAACACATTAAAATCCACAAGGAAATTTTTATTATAGCTAGTTTTATTATAGCAAAATTTTCAGGTAAACGTAATCTATAATTTTTCTAGTGGAAATTAAGAACATTTTCTAGTGGAAATTTTTATTATAGCAAATTATCAGGTAAAAATAATCTGTATTTTTTTCTAGTGGAAATTAAGGACTTTCATTTATAGCAATGAAAATAAAGAAGAGCAATTAGTTAAAATCACTTGGCAGCTCACTAATATTTTCTGGTCAGTAGGTAATGTTTTATTTATAGTCCACTAGCAAGCTTAAAGTGCTAGATATACAATTATACATAAAACCATACTAGCACATACAAGATCATTTCAGTACAGTGGATGTACTAAGTTTCTATGAGAATAGGACAGGAGTGGAAAAAAGGCAAATTATTTCACAATATACACTAATATGAAAAATAATAAAAAATGCACATTGAGGTGCTTGGTGTTGGCTTCTGCCTTCTGTTGGCTTCTCTGGCACTGTGGCTGGACAAATCCCCCTGCACCTTCAAAGCGTTTTCCTCTTAGCTTCATGTCCCCAGGGTGCCAAACTTCTCCTCCTGTGTTCTGAGCAGGATTTCTACAAACTGTAAAGTACATGTGCCTCAGACTCATAACTCATGCTGTTATGGAAAAGCAATTAATGTATCACTTAATTTGTTCCTGTTTCTTTACCACCTGCTGCCTTGTTATGCTTGCAGGTGTGCATAGTACTTACACTGTCTCTGCCATCTTTTCTTTGTGTCTTTCTCTACTATAAATTCTAAAGAAGTGTGCCTTTCTAGTTCTTGTATAATATTATTTATGGAAAATTTAAATATTTATGAAATTAGTAAGTACTATTAATGTTGAGAAATTTGTTACTCTTTTTTTTTTCCTTCCACCAGAGGACTAAAAAGCATCCCAAGTCTATCACAGTTTCGCAGATTAAGGCATTTGTGGATTAACAACAATAAGGTAATAAGATATTCCTTTAAAGAGCAGACCAATACATCTATACTCCCTGATTATTATTTTGTGGTTTTTTTCTAACATAAAGTATTATATAATTGTCACACTAATAAATTATTTTTAATTTCCAGGCTAATTTAACTGTCAAATATTTGAAGATTTTTTTTAACATTACAGAATATAAGATTATCTATTTTCCTTCAGATTCACATCAGATTTGTACATTCTGTGTATTTAAGAAGCTGAAGTTTTGTGCTAATTCCTGAGTTCCCAGTGTAGCTAGAGCAGGCAGTTGAACAGATTGAGGAGTTCCTCAATCTGTAGGACAGGAGTGGATTGCAGGAAATGCATGGCATTATATTCTTGCAGACATGCATAGTTTATTTCCTGGCAGGCTGGTGGTCAAGGTGAGGCTCCTTTTTGATGTCATCCACACAAGAGTGACATAAAACTCTGTGAAATGAGCTTGTCCCTGTGCACAGGAAACAGCACTGCAGTTCTAGGGATGATGGGGTATGAATATTTTACTGTATAGTAGTTTACATGACTTTTACAATGAGCCCAAATTCTTAAATCTCCAGAACTGCTTGCTCAGGTAAACAAGTAGATCTGTGAGCAGCAGAAAAAATAAATTTACATTCCATGTCACTTCAGAGCACATGTATATCTGCTGCCCCAGGCTAGCATCAGTTATATGGCATCTCATGTCCAATTCATCAAAAGATCTCTACTTTGAAAAAAGAAAATGTATAGATACAATAAAATCCTGAACTAAAATCACAGGTATAATAAGACTTTTCCTTGTACAGCTAAAGGACATTAAAGAGAAAGAAGAAATGGCCTGATGACTAAGCAGAAATGGTCTTGCTGATCAAAAAAGAAATAAATTGGAGTTTTGCACAACTCTCCTACCTAAGCAGTAACAAAGAACATTCTTTTGTTGTTCTATAGAACTTGTGTGGAGAAGTCACTCTGTGGCTTTTCAAAGGAGAAGTCTCACTTAAATGCCTCAATGGGGGAGCATATTTTTCTCTACTCAGTAATTTTATCAGGAAAAAAGTAAACTTTGGATGATTCTGAAAACAAAACTTCGAGAAATGGGGAAAACCACTGGGGAAAAAACTTCTGTCTTTTGCTCTTCCTTCCAGCTTTCAGATACTGTTAATGCACAGAGCAAAGCACATTTATTTCAGAGTCAATGGCAAAATTCAAGGACTGAAATAATTTGTTTCCTAACAAATTACTTTTCGTCACAGAATTCAAAGAGTCAAGAAGAAAATTCTCTTTGTTGTTTTTGCATTTAAGCTGTAGGATAAAATCTTCAGCACCATTAGTACTCCCAGTTCTCAGTGATTATAAAGGTCAGCCCAATGCAGATACTTCACCCTGCACTGGAGTCCAAAGTCTATTGGAATTGAGCTTCTCCAAACAAGGAGGTGTGATTCCATAGGGCCTGAAGATAATTCTTTATTGGGAATACGCCCATACACATACTGTTTTTTTTGGGTTTTTTTTTCTGTAACTCTAATTGATTCTCTAAATACAATTAGATGACATTTCTGGTAAATTAGAACAAATTTGTACTCTTTGAACCTGCTGGTGAAAAAATATTTTAAAAACAAGATCCTGGGTTTATTCCAATGGTGTATTTCAGAAATATTCTTAAACCACCCTAGAATTATTATGGTCTGCAAGGATCTTCTCACAATAAAAATTATTTCAAATATGAATAGAAGAAAGAGAATATGTGGAGACCAGTCACTCAAGGAAATCTGTTTCCAAATACGAATGTTAAATCTGTAGTTCAAAAAATTAGTTAAGGCTGCACTGCTTGCATTTGATTTGTGATTAGTATTTCTAATGAAGGTTCAGCTGTCAAGAGAATCTTAAACCAAGAGATATAAGAAACTACCTGTGCTTAAACAGTTTTCAAGAGGCTGCATTTATAATTCTCCAACACTACATTCAGAGTGAGATATAACAGTTTACCTAACTCTAATTTCAGATCCAAGATTTAACCTTCTTGATCAAAAACTATTACTTGACTGAACTGTATCTCAACAATAACGAGCTGACAGATATATCAGGTACCAATCTTCCCTTTTAAAGTTGAGCAGAGGCCTGTACTTTCTTTTTTCTGTATTGGCATTTAAATTTAGAAAACTGGGTGACAGCAAGTAACTTATTGGTTGAAAGCTCCTGTGTCTGCATAATTAATACATGTTAATTATTAGGTATTTAATTTTCCAGCATACTTGAGTGGCAATAAGATGATGTGTTTATTCTGGTCTAAGGGATGAAATGTCATTCACTTTCTTTGAGGCAATTTTGAAATATTTTTGATCTTACATGACCATATTTAATATTGAGAATTTATAACCAGAAGTATTTTGCAGTTACTGCCAAACTTGGTTTATTTTAAAAATGCATCTGTCTTATACTTCTATTTTAGTTTTGCTTGTCCTTGTAGATTAAAATGGCTTTATCAGACTTGTAAATTTGTGAATGAACAGGCCAAAGCATAATAAATTTCCAAATATTTTAGACATTTTAAATGTTAGCATTGTTTTTTCTGTCTCTGTAAAATGCTGGGATGAGAAATTATGTTGATCAGTTTTTGTGAGATTTCAACCAAACTTTGTCTTTGAAAGACATAAACATGGATACAAGAGACAATACAGATGATAACAAAATATGACTAAACAGAAGGGTATCATTAATAGAGAAATGTGGATAAAATACTGTATATAATTTCGAAAATGAGATGTCTAATCTTGATGTGGTATGAGGATGTGAACACAGAGTCAAAACAATATTTTGTAATAGCTTTTTCATAATCAATAATCACTTGAAATTGAACTATTTTCTAAGGAATTCACTACTTATTACTTGTGAGACAAAGGTAGTATTAGGGATATACTAATGTTTGTGAGGCAAAAGTAATATTAGGTCAAGGTAAAAGAAAGTGAATTAACCAAAGATTACAGGGATATAGGAGGAATGAAGGGAGGTAGAAGAGAGGTTGCAGTTGAGGCTGATTTGTTGATTCAGGGGTGATGTGGACAAATGGAAAAAAAAATAGAATGAAAAAAAAAAGATAGACACGTGCTTAAAGGATGTGACTAGAAAGGTGAAAAGGATATTGAAATATCTTTAGTTTGTAGTTTTAATTAGCATCTCATGCAATGTGTTACTAAAACACAGGCATAGATAGATGACAGAAATAGCAAAATCAGTGTACAGAATAGCAACATAATGTTCTAATAAAGGCAGCTATGGTGAGAATGATTAATTATTTTTCATTTTATTTCAGGTGCTCTGAAACACTTATGTTCATTACAGATTCTTTTTCTTCACAACAACGAGCTAAAAAAACTTGGCAAAACAGTGAAGGAATTGAAAGGAATGATAAGCTTGCAGACTCTAAGTAATACCTTGTTTTTATTTTGCAGAACAGCAAGTAGTAACTTTTTAGTTTCTTATCAGGATGTTTCTTGTCTATTTCCGCATCATTTGCCAATAGCTTTTGAAGCTAATTAACAATCCCAGCCAAATTTGACAGAAGAAAGAGATCTCTAAGACATGAAAATTCCACAAAGAGTACCTCAACTGAGGAAAAACTGCTAAGTGAGTTCAGAAATTAACTTTTTGGCTGCTGGCTGCCAGTAGCTTGGATGAATAGCTTGGAGGGTGTCTAAGCAGTTTACAGCTGCCTCTTTGCAATGGAACAAATGGAACAAATGGAACAGGAGTATGGTGAGATTATCACAGAAGTGAAAGGAGTTGAAAAATGGATGTTATTGCTGTGGAAAGTGTGAGTGATAGGTTATGGAACCCAAATTCCTGCCTCATTAATTCTCTTGCTTATAGAACTTCCTTTCTGCATCTTTTTTGGCAGACTGTGGATTTCTAAAGTCTAAGAATAAATGTACTTTAGGTATTATTCATAAAATGTCTGTTCAGGAGCATACTTTCTGATATACTGGCTGAAAATGGAAATAGCACCATCTCTGAAATTTCAAATGAAGTTATACAAGACAATGTTGGCACCACTAAGTTACAATGTAAGAAGTAGCCTTCAGGGAAGGTAGGATTATATGCTATTTAGGCTATTGAAAGTGAAAATATAAGCGGTCTTTTTTCACGATTCCTAAAGGAATGTCAACATAGGTTATGCCAAATGTTAGTACTTGGGTAAGACAGTAAACAGGTTTAGTGCCTTGGTGACATGGTTAAGGAGGTGAATATCAGAATGTTTCCAGGTCATAACATCTCTTTAAGCATTCAGAAAACTGAAATGTGTGATTATGGGAAAGGAAAATATGAATGAAAAATTAAACTTTTAATTAAACTTGACCCTGGACCAAAACTAAGAAAAACAAATCAAATATTTTGGAAGACAACATGCCAGCCAAACTATTGAAATTCTTTTCATTATATGCAAGATAGAAAAATTAGTCCATTTAAGAATGCTGTTGTTTGAAGTGATTAGGCAGCGTCTGGAGAGACATCCTATGTATGAATGGTGTAGTCACTTGAATTTAATGTTAGCTCTACAAATTAATAAGGAGCTTCAACAGGCACAGGAAGTTTGTTGTACTTGTTGCAACCATCTGTGGGAAATACATAGCTGATAGTCAAAGTGCTGCTGAGTTATTATAAATGGCAGTTACAAAGGCATAATGAAAATTGGATGCAAATTGGACTGGCCAGCACTATAGAAAAGGAAGTGTTTGAAAGAACAATCAAACAATATATATAATATACTGATCTACCCTAATTTAAAAAAAATGCTTTTTTTGTTCAAAGTAAACAGTAATCAGTGGAAGAAGCTTGACAACCTTATTAACCATAACTTTAAAGTCATTCCTTCTTGACCTTTGCAGTCATGAAAAAAATTGTCAGTATGTTTGCTTCAAGGGGATTTTGTAATAATGAATTCTAAAATTAACAGGTCTCTATTGGTTTAATAAAATGCCTTGTCATATTTGAAGTAAATTAAATCAGCAAATGAACAAAATAAATTGTAAAAGTCATATCCTATATATCATATTACTATATAATTTATCTGCTTTCTTGTAATATTAATAAATATTAAATGGGTGCAGAGTTTGCATTATGTAGCTTTGAAAAGGGCTGTGCCCATAACTCACTTTTATAAAACAAAACCAGTGAGACTTCTCACTGTTATGAGGTAGATCTTTTTTATTGCCTATCTGATTTAAAAAAAGAGAAAACACTTGCTAGCCTTCAATAGAGCTCCTGGATGCTTAACAACATCTTATTATTTGTAGCTCTTGGGGACAATAGAACTATTAAAACACACTATTATTGTTCAGTTCAGGAGTAGCATCCAGCTGCCAAAGTGTTGCATTTCTCTTCTTGAAGGCTCTCTTGTGATTTTAGTCACTGCCCTGCACTGGATGTGTAGCACAACAACCATCCTTCATCAGGTGTCTAGGGAAGACACTCAGCTTCAAAAGATTTACTGCACATGCTGCTTACAACTGCAGCCTTTTGGGAGATTCAGTGTTTCTTTATGGGCTCACCTTGTGCTCACATCTCCCTTTTGGAATCCAAGATTTTTGTTGTGTACTCTGTAAATTGCCTCAACTGATTTATTGTCCGCAGCTGATAACATCCTGCTGCTGGACCTCAGAAAACTCTCTTGTTCACTATGTTTGTGCCCCATGTGGCAGAGGCACACTGTTTTCCTACGCTCTAAATAGAGAAAACAGACAAAACTGTGGAGGAAGAAAGCATTATCCTAATTTGTAGAACTAAAATTACATGACCTTGACAAGAAAGTAGATAGCTCAGCCAGGAATTGATCCCAGATGTTTTGTAAAACAAAACCATCTTGATCTGTACAACGGTTGAATTTATTGTAAAAATGAGTAGTAGAAAAATGCACATTCTCTAAAACAAACCTACAAATCAGTGTTGTTGAGCAGGGATGTAGTCCAAGCAGCATCCAGATTCACAAGTGTTTAACATCAGATCTGCTTTGTGCCTTGGAAAAATCTCTCTTGAATCTTTATTCTATTCCACTACCAAACATACCTGCTTTTAGAGATCTTTCTGAAACATTTTTCTCTTCGGAATGCTATAGTATATTTTCTTGACTCAAGAACAGGCTTATCAGACACATACATGATATTCTTTCTGATTAACACTTTCTAGGAAAAAATTCATTCAGTTAAAATAGAACTTTCTTTTGCTGCCACCTTGTGGGTATCTTAATAATTTTAAGTACAGCAATTAAAAAAAATTGTTAAAGAATTAAAATTAAAAGTTCTCCTCTGAATACATGAACAGGTGTTTTGTATGTAGGAGAGGAAAAATGCTCATTCCAGCCTTGTTGCCTCTTCAAAATACCTGCTAAACCCCATCAATCACTGAGCCCTCTCAGCAGTCATATTTGTCCTGAAGAACATGAAATTTCATCTTGTAGTTTAAAAATCTGTGTGGCATATTTTCAGACTTTTTTCTTCTAATGTCTCTTACTTGCTTCTGTAATACCATCTTCCTCTCTCTAACTGCTAAAATGACGTAATTTTTTTACCTTAGAGCAAGTATTAGGCTTTCCTCAGAGAAAAACAGATGCCTGTAGACAGTAGCAGTAGTTGCAAAAATTATTAATTTACGATTTTTCCCTGCTGTGGCCTCAAGGTGACAGCCTCCTGATTATTTTTACTGTGTTAGAAGAACAGCATTTCTATAAGGAGATAAAAAGTATTATTATGTTTTTTATTTAGAAAAGAGACCCCACCTCACAACACTTGCTTGTTTATTAGCTCATTTGTGAGTGAGGCAGTTTCTATGTATATCAGCCTCAGATATCCCTGTCACTAAACAAACTGATTTGGCATGTGAGCTAATGTTCCACACCTGGCAAAGCAGCAGCACAGGGTTGATGCCTGTCTCTGTGTTGCAAAGGTTTGGTTATACAGGTAATGTGAAGCTGAACAGAAACATTTTAGAAAAGTTGCTAATGGGCTTTTGGTATCTCCAGTCTCAAGGAAAGCAACTGGGACCCAAGTTCTCAGGAATTTAGGCCCTCTGAAACACTTTTTTCTTATGTTTCTTGAGTTTTCAAACCCATCATCTGTCAAAATATCAGAAGGCTGTGTGTTTTCATTTTATGTTGCATCTGTGGGATACAGCCTTTTATCAGCTCTGATAAAGTTTTAGGTGTCCTAAAGCTCATCTGATATTAATAACTCCATCCTCCTGCAAATTTTGTGATTTACATTTAAGCTGTCACACCTAAAAGACCATTGCTATTTAAAATAGGCATTACCTAACAATACGTAAGAAAATCAAAGGCAAACACTTCAGTGTTTTTTTTCTGTAGATCTTAAAAAATAGTAAAAAAATAGTAAAAAAACTCAGTTCTTGCCTGTGGTATTTTGCATGTTCTGCAGTAAGTCAGTTCCTGCAGTCCATGTTTAGATGAGTAATTTCACATGTGTAGAGACTGCTTTGTTTACCCTGCCTAAGAACCATTTGAATTTGGTATTTTGTACAAAATCTTTGGCTCCTAGTGACCTTTAATTTTCCTGCTTTGCAAAGTTCTTGTTTTGCTGGGTTTGGTTTTTTGTGACTTTTTTCTGTCTATGTTTTGCAGACCTATTCCAAAACCCTCTGGCATATGATCCAGACTACCGGCTTTATGTGATATACTTCCTTCCTTCAGTTCAGCTCCTTGACAGGAAGTGTAAGGATTGCTTTCCTCTCTCACAAAGCTCTGACAGTTGCTTTTGATTCTAACCAGTCTGGAAAAATAGGTGAAATGAACCTATCATTTTACATGCATTTGCTGATAAGAGAAAGAGAACTGATGAACAAGATACCTGGTTTTTGTAAGATTTATCAAGCAAAAAGAGTTTGCATGGCATAAACACTTCATCAGATGTTTTTCTTTTAAAATTGTGTTGGCTTTTCTTGTATCTTTTGGGTGAATATTTGGGTCTCTTTGGGTAAATATAAAAGTTTGTGCTTAGAAACATGTACCTACCTCTGTGCATTCAGACTGGTACATTCACATGGGTGAGTGTGCTTAATTAGGTTTGGATTATATTCTGAGCTATCTGCATGTTTCTGGACAGTTTAAGTATCTGCACATTTCTTGATAAATTAAACTCAGACCAAGCTTTCAAATGTAATAAATATTCACAAGTTACCAAGAGATCTTTCACAGCTTGTCTACTGTAAATTCTACAGAAAAAAAATTAAATTGAATAGCCAGATTTTAAATCAGTGAATCCATAACATGCCACAATGTACTCAGAAAATCGCCTTTGGTGATTTTTGTCTCTGGTATTTGGAGAACTGTGTGACTGACAGGACTGAAAATTAGAGCACTGAGAAAGCAGCTGATTTCCTACCTCAGCTCTGTAAGAAAGTAGCACGGAAAAGCCAGCACCTCCTTGAAAGGGGACTGAGCAAGGCAGATGCAGGACACCTGCAGGTGCTGGGGGGCTGTGCAGCTGTGGTGGATGGGCCCCAGCAGGTGCCAGGGCTTGATGAGGAGTTGCTGGATTTGAGCAGATGCCCATTTGCTCACACAGCCCTTTTGCACAGGTACCTCCACTCTCCTGAGCACTTGTGTCACACTTGTGCTTAACACATCTGTCAGGCTGGTACTAAACATCACTTTTTGACTGGGGAGTGATGACTGAAGCTTAATGTGCTGAAAAGTACGTGTTGTATTTACATATCTAGAAACACTTCCATAAAAATTCCTGGACTTCGTCTCCTAAATACAGTTCTACTGTAGTCAGTCAGTCCTGGATTAAGAATTGAGGCAGTAATTTGTATCAAGCTGTATCCTGGACTTTTTATTTTGTGAACTATTTCTCTAAAAAATTACAAAGCTTCTTCACCATCTGTAGAACATTACCAGCATAGTCCTGGCTGTCTCCTGCACACAAGACATGTGCTCATATTCTGTTACCTTCAGGCACGACTACTGCAGTTCCTTCCTAATTGGTCCCCTAGACACCATGACTCCAAAACTTCCCTGAACTGAAAATGCTTCTGCCAGTTACTTGTTCTAAAAGTTTAGCTGACTTCTGTTCCATAGCTGAAGTACTGGATTAGTATAAAGTTCATAAAATTGAAGCTAGCATCTCCAATTTGATTTAACAGCGTCAAACTATTTGTTTAAAAATGAAAGTTATTTCTCTTAAAGTGCAAAACAGGAAAAATTTAAACTTTTCTTTTGATTGCACCCCTAGGGTTTTCTCTGTAATTGACCAATGGGAATTGAACTGGCCTTAAACCAGGACTTGTTTTTGCTATTCATAAAGACTTTACTATTCAAATCTTTACCGATTTCTGCAGGAGATCTCATTTAAGCAGCATGAAAAGTCTATCATCTTCATTTAAAACTTCTTATCTTACTGCACTCAGATGAAAATACTTTATTGTACAGGGCTTCACCCTAAAGCCTTAGAAAGTATCACTCCATGTTCCCATTTTAAATTGCCATGAAATTGTGTAATTAACATTGCTATTGTTAAAAAAAAATTGCACAGAAAATATATGAATCACCTTTTGTATGCTGCCTTTTCAACTGATAGAAATAAAATGATTTTTTTTTTTTTTAATATGCCTTTTAACAGTAGTTACACAAAGAGAAAGGGACTCAGCACTTCATCTCTATAACCCCAAAAGGTCTTGGGTCATACAGTCCATAGGATTTGGGAAGAGAGTAGATACATCCCCGGGGACAACGGTGGGATCTAGCAGATGCACTCAACCAGCCAGAAGACCAATAATGCCCTCAGGTATTTATAATACTTGAAGGAAGGCAAACATTTCTAGGTCATTTGAATAAGAATTTTTTTTTCATTCATCTGATAAAACATTATTGATTTTAGTAATAAAATATAAATGCATCAAGAACTCAGCTGGTTTGCTTCATAAAGTAAGTAGTTGTAGCAGCAGCAGGCAACAAACACATCCTTCTACTGAGAGTATTGTGGCAGATAAACTCTAGTCACACCCTGTAGTTACAAAATTGTCTTTAAAGGTAACTGAATTTTTTTGTCAGTATGAGTCTTGTGTTTAGTTTTACTTATATTTAAAACAGCTCAATACACTTCTGACTCTCAGTGCTCAGCATCATAGAGTTTTGATGCCCTCTAGTGCTTTACAAGATAATCTCTTGAAGAAAATAGTTTCTTCTAGTTTTCTAAATTTTATGTATCTTGCCTGGTTTTGTAAGCATATTCCTCTTTATGCTTTCCAAGCTGAGACTATTTTAATAATGTCTTATAATAGCATATAAAGCAAATGTTAGTGTTCTTAGAACATTCAGATCTGGAAGACAGCATGATCCTGGCACAAGAAAGCAGGTGAATACCACCTGGAACCATGAGACTTGTATCACAATCTAGAACCACCTTTGAAATCCCAAACAATCTTCTCAGCTTTTTTTAAGTTTTAAAGATAAAAAAACACCATTGGGCATAGATAACTGAAAGTGTAGCATTTTAAATATTGTAGATGGAAGTTTAGAAAATAATCAAATACCTGCAAAATTTTTTTTAAAAATACATATCACAATAGTAAAACAGAAAGCACTGTATTTAACAATGAAGAGGTTGGGAAAAGGAGGATAGTTTAAGTATATTTAATAATTTGTTTTGCTAATGATTATCAAAGCAGGCAGACAGCTGTCTTTATCTCTACCCTGCAATCATACACATATACAGTGGCATCATTTTCTTTGAAAGAAAAAAAAAGCCTGGATGTGTATGTCTATAGGAAATAAAATACAAGAAACTTAAAACTACATACACTTAGAACACAGCAAATACTTGCTTCCATAGTAATTTAATAAAATATTATCCTAAACATTTCAAATCATGTGCTAGCTTTCAATTAATTTGAACAAGCAATTTAGGATCAGGATAGCAATCAATTCTCAGCTACTCAAATTGCTGTACAGCCATTAACGTCGTAATTTGAACTTTCTGTTATAGGTCATGAATTTGGAAATAACACAAATAAGTAAGTAATGTTTTCAGTGTCTTCTTCCTTTTGCATCTCTGAAGTATTTCTCTTCTATGCCTAAAAGTACCTGAACTAGAGAAAATATCCAGTAAAAATGAGCTTTTGAAACAGTTTCAGGTCTTTGTATTCAATATAGCTGCAACTCTACACTATGTTTGTTGTCTAAAATGTAGTATTGAAAGGTATTCCACATTTAGAAATGGGTACATAAAAATGCCATTTATTTGTAATATCAAACACTGATCATTAGAAAAAGCATGCTCAAAGTATTAGAGCATCAGAATAGCTGTTCTGTATTATGTCCCAGAAAATGTTCCCCTGACTGGATGTTCAAAAATACAATCTCTGGAAAATATTATGACTTGTAGAATGGAACTTTTTTAGTGTGTATGTGATGGTATTTTTATTCTGTTCTGTTTCAAAATCATAGAAATAAATCTAAAACTTTTATCTCTGTGTCAGGATTGAGATGGGAGAAAGGTTGCATTTTATTGTGATGACATTTTAGATGCAAACTTTGTAAGAGTAGATTTATAAACTTTAGATATCAGGCTTGGCTTTACTTTCTAGCTTTACACATGAAAAGATTTGAAAAATGCATTAAAGGAAATAATAAGAGCCTACATATAATATCCTTTAACAGTACTCTGAGCACAGCCCTTTAAAACTCAAGCTAATTTCTGTTAAAAATTAACTCTTACCTGCCTTCAGTACAGTTAGCTGTCCTCATTGATAGAATGGATGTACAGCTGCCTTGAGTCTTCCTTTATAAATGCTGAGGCTCTGCAAGGTGCCTTTTCATGACAAAGTGCATTATAATCAGTGGAGATATCCTGTGGCTTATATGAGATGTGCTACACTACAGGGACATCTTTAAGAAATAAGTTCTTACAAGATAAAGTTTTAATATTGTATGTGAGTTGGAAGGTTTTTGTTCCTTGTCAGTGCTGCTTTGATGTTGTGAATCTGCTGCTTTTCTCTCCCAGACTGCAACTGTGGCAGGATACATGAACACAAGCTCACAGTGATCTGTGTTCAGGGCTCGGAGAATGGGTGTTTGCCACTGGGCTAGTTAAGAGATCCACAGTGAAATAAATGTGCATTTCCATTAATGGGTGACAAATCACTCGAACCATATCCATTGAATCAGAGCATTAAAAGTATACAATTATAACTTTTGTGGGGGGAAAAAATTGAAAACAAAGAAACATTTTTAAGTCTACTATGAATGTTTTTTAAATAATTTATAGCATGATTTTTTCAAATAGAATCCCATGACTCTGACCTTTCCTCATTTTGTTTTGCTTTCTTAAATTTGATAGAAGAAAACCTTCCGACAATGTAAAATTTTCAAATCCTGCCTATTAGTGTCATCATGATTGCTTCTTTCACTTTCTAGAGAGTGCGTGTTGTAAATTAGTTCTGAAGTGGCTTGGAAACGTTCAGGTAATGGACTTGCTTTGTTCTTTTTGCAGAGTACCATTTGAGGACCCTGAAGATGCAGTTTTAGTACGGGCAATGACAAGATCTCTAATGGAATTTTCCTCTGTGGACTGGAACAAAGTAGCCACCTGTCAAGAAAGACGGCTTAAAAACAAAGCAGAAGAGCCCCTTGAGAAGCTGACAGTCCAGTTTAGATGAGAAAAAACCACATTTCTCTCTAATGTTAAGCCCATAAGTAGGTTAACAGCTCAATAAAACAAGTACCCAACACGCATGTAATTAAGTGAACTTCCTGAAAAAACGTTGGTGTAACCTTTCTTTTATCATATGTAGCATAGAGAGTGAAGAAATTAAGTTAACAAATGATAAACAGGGGCAAGGTTAAAATAAAAGTTGCTTGAAATGTAATTCTTACCATAATTTTGTTATCCAGAAGTACTAAACTGCATGCTAACTTTTAAGAAACTAAGGATAAATACTTTTATTTCTTATAATACACTTCCTCACATATTTCTCCTTTCATTCTGTCAAGGTTTAAAGTCAATGATTTCTAAACACATCAAAGCCCTTCTTTCAGTCTGTAGCTTGTCTTCTAGTTCCTTCCTTCTCCTCTAAGTTAGCACAGAGCCACAGGGCAGTCTGTGGCAGGGATCTCTGGAGCTTATCTAGTCCAACTTTCCTGCTGGAAGCAGGTTGGAGATGAGGTTGTCTGGTGGCCTGTCAGGGGGAACCAAAAATTCCAATGAGCAAGGCACCACCACTGGGAGAATGAAAGCAGGATTGGTGCTGGGGGTTTTAGCACACTTCCAGAACCCTGACTGAAACATCCTGGAGTCTGATCCCGGATACGCAGACCCCTTTGAGTTTCCTCGGGACTCGGGTCCGATGGTGGCTTAAATGGAGAGAGACAGCTTGGATCCCTTGTCCAAAGAGTAATTTTAATCATACAAAAATAGCAAACAGTAAGGTGTCCACTGTGTTGGAGCGAAATGGGTCGAGGCAGCACAAGGGGAAAAAGGCACGAGGCCAAAGGTGTGGTCTTGGGTCAGACAGGGCTACTTATGCACCATGGTGTGGGTGGGGAGTTGAGGTGTGATCTGAGGGAAGGGTCGAATGGGGGACAGTTAAGGGAGACAATTAAGAATATTAAAATTCTTGCACCAATAATCAACCTATGATAACACAGAGAACTAATAATTCTAATAACCATTTGCATAGAGAGCATGTCAATAAGCCTTTTGCTTATGGCACTGAGAACAGGGTTTCCCAAGGCATTCTCCCAGGGTTTTCTTTTTCCCTGGGGAAACTGCCCTCTACACCTGACCCTTTTGCCCTGCAGAGTTGGCATTTTCAGAGAAGAGCAACACACCCCTGTGAGCCCCAAAGGCTATGAGTGGAACAGGGAGGCAGCAGCACTTCTGCATTCCCAGACCTCAGAGTGACTACAGCATGACTACAGACCTGAGTTCCGGGCAGGCATCTCTTGCTTGCCAATTGTCATGAAGTTAAACTTGTATACTCAAGCTACAGGAGGCCCCTGCATGTCACATGAGAATGTCACCCTGCTACCGACGCATGAAACACAACTGCCACGTAGCCCCCTTCTTTTAAAAAATTTCCCTTTATTCTTCTCAGTGTACTAATCCTTGAAATTAAAACACAGGTACATTCCCTGCACAGGTGCACTTATGCATCCTCACTCTTACAGTTTTCAGAATATTAAACAAAAACGTTCAACATATTAAATAGTAAAAAAATTATTAGCATTTTCCCTCTGTTTTGAGGATGGTCCTTACTCCTCTAATTAGAAGAATACTGCCATGTTTAAAACACCAGTGATTCAGTTGACAATAAGACAATCTCCCATTTTGCCATCCTTATGCAGCAAGTCATATTTTCACTTGTGGCATTCCCACTGATTTCAAGAGACACAGAAATAAATCTGAGTGAAAAACAAAGTTGAGGGAAGCTATTTTCTAGATCTGGTATTTACCTGAAAGCCAAAGTGAAATCCCAGTTGTATCAATGCACACATGAATTTTCTCATCTAATTCACTGTGACCAGTTCAGCATGAAAAAGATTAAGCATTTTTTTGTTTATGAAATAATTCATAAGCATCATCCTACTGTGCTCTAAGGCATCTTTACCTGAAAAATGATTTAGAATGCATTATTCTTGTCAGTCAAAATAATTTGAGTCATTCTGATCTTCCCTTCATTAGACTTTGGAATATTTCTGACCAAACCAATAGTGAAACACACATTTCACCATCAGCTTGAGACACCTGAAACAGCAGTTTCATTTACTACACACAAAATAGACCTTATTGTTGTGCTCTCACTAGTCAAAAATATTTACAGTTATGTCATAAAAAGTTGAGAGTTCAGATGAGTATCTTCAGAAACTTAACTGCTACTGAATTCCTTCAGATAAAGCTTCATAAAGTGCTGTAAAAAAAAAAGCAATTTAACAGTTGGCCTTCCAGTGCTTTAAACGACAGGTCTATGTACTTGCAAAAAAAATTAAGTTATGATTAAAATATGTTTTAAGTTTGGAAAACATGAATAATCCAAATCAATGCTGTTCATTTTTCACTAAGTGGTTCATGAACCACAGAAACTCAGTTTCACTAGGCTTATTGTTGGTATACATACAGATGGATCTATACCACTAATTTTTAGCAGATAATAAATACCTATCTTGACAATTTACAACAAAACCTGGAGTATTTATAGACAAAGTAGCCAGTATTCTATCTCTTGATGAACAGAGACATTTTGTCTTTTAAAGGGACTCTTGCATAAGCCATGCTCCAAGAACTCAGACATGGTCAGCATAAAAAATTCTTTAGTACCCTTGAGAACTCTCAGTCCCTTCCTACCCTCTTCTTACTCCTCAGAATCTTGAACTTTTTGAAGATCAATGTCATCTAAGGCAGTTTCACTTCCCGGTGGGCTTTCAGGTTGCAGGGCTAGTGCCTCCATCTCTTTGGTAAGTTCAGGTTCTTCTGTTCCATCAGTAGGATGATTTGGATCCATTTCCTTTGTAGGATCTGGACCAGGTTCTGACTGTTGCTCACTCGTAGAACTACCCTCTACTTGTTGCATTTCATCTAAACAAAAGAGAAATCACACAATTAATAAACACTGAACTCCTTTGCAAGCAAACATTTTTATTGTTGAAGAACAATAACACTAGGATATTTTGCCTCAATTACAGAAGTGATTAACTTAGAAAATCTTCATTGAAAAAACCCAAAACACTAAAGCTTTGCTTACGTTGGTGTAAGGTTGCTCTGGAGCTAAACCCATACAAAGCTCTCATTAATTTATCTTCCATTTTGCCCGACTTTTTTTTTTTTTTTTTTTTAATATAGAGAGGAGCAGCAGTAGGCCACTACAGTTATTTTAACTCTCAATTCAAACATGCTTTATTGACACTATTCTTATCACCAGCTTTTCAAAGAATGGCTGCAAGCCAGTTAAACAGAGTACAGGTGGGGTTTGTTTTAAATCAAAAAGCCATGGACACAACTATATAGGAAGCATTTCTGCATAAAAGAGACTGAAGAAATTACGTGCTTAAAAACAATGAACTCTGGTTGAAATGAATCATCCTAAAATTTTAACTTGACTGCATAGAACAGAATCAGCTATTGCACCTTTACTCTTCAAACAATGTTTTCTGACAAAAAAAAAAAGTTGTTAAATAACTTTTTTGCCCTGATTCTCCTAAGTAGGGCTTGCATGCTAGGAATTCTGAACAGAAGAAAGGGAATGCCTAACTGGGAGCAGTAGTTAAAGCTTGGTTTCTTGTTCTCTATTGTGATTGACAGCCAGCCAAAACCAGTCACAGCTAGCTAGCCACAACTCTGCCAAAGCCCTGCCAAGGTCTTACGTGGCAGTGAGCTAACAGCCTTCAGCACAGGCTGAAGCGTGGACTTCCTTGACACTCACCCTGTACAGTGGAAACACTTGAACTCTTGGGTTTTCTTGTAGTCATATTTGGTTTTTTAATTATTACTTTCCTGATGTACAGGATTTGTAGGGGGTATTACTAACTTTCTGAAATAAAACTGCTGTTGATATGAAATGCTCTGATACAACATCATTCACAAGGTGACCTGAAGCTCAGATGATTTCAGTGTTTTGCTAACAGTGCATAATCTGATAAAGTCTGGCTGTGATGAATCATTTAATGAAGATAAATATGTATATAGTGGAGTAGAAACATAACAAAAGATGTTAGCTTCCCTTTTTAGGCAGGGAGGGAGAAGAGCCATCCACCAAGATCCTGCCTCTCCCTCTGAAAAGAACAGCACCTGGCCACTGACTCCTTCAGTAAATATGAACCTGCAAGGGTGTGTGTTTAGCACCAGTGTGAGGCATCACTGCTCACAGCTCATTATGTTTTGTTGTACTGGTATGCAATATTTCCAGGGATTTCTAATATCCTTGCCTTCAACTTTGACAGTCATCCTGACCCCATGCAACAGTAGCTCTTGTAACAGGATCAACAGAGGAAACTGCTGAAAACTTCAATTATTACTGATTTATTACTGATTTATATCCTGCTATTTTGAGTCCAGCTGAAGTGAACATTATCATTGTAAGGCAACTATGAGTTGTGCAGTGCACTTCCACAATCCTTAAAACAAAGGAAGGGAAATCCAGCAAGTTGTAAAAGACAAAAGGTGATTTCATCCCCTACTTTCCTATTATTTCATTTGGAGAAACATAGGAAGGGGCAATACAATGTTTATTCAGCTATTATGTTTTAATTACTTGTTCCTTGAAGGGAGAAACCATGAGCAGTTTGAAAACTCCTGCTTGCTTTCCTCACATTTGAAGCACACAACACAATTAACTTGATACTGTGATTATGAAGAGAAGTATTTAACAGAGATTTAACATCTACATTAACCTTTGCAACTGGAAGGAGCAGGCTGCTTGCTTGTTATCCAACTTATCCTAACACCTCCAACAAAATGTAGAGCAGCATTAATGTTCTGCATCAGTTTGATTAAAGATCTGGATTTTGAAAGAGTGCAGTGTAAATCAAAATGCTTTCATTGTAGCAATCTGTGGGACTGCATCGTTAAAAACCAATTTGGAAAGCATACAGCATTTGTAAATCAAAAGGCCAGAATCCCAACAAACTCAGCTTTGCTGTTATGTTTCATCAAAGATTTTTCTCCTAACCTCAGCTGTTACAGTTTTAAGACCTGTTAAATTGCTCTTTGTAATGCAGTTATCACAGCATTGGTTTCAGCAAGGGAACAACAGATCCTTACCTTTCTTTTGCTTCTTTTCTTGTTTCCTTTTCTCTTTGGCAGCTTCTAGTTCTTGTTTCTCATGAATTTCCTTCAGGACCTTGCAGACTTTTTTGTGGGTAAACCAGTGTATTTTCTGGCAGTTCTGATCACAGTACATCACCTGAAAGTTACCAGAGTTAGCAATTCATTTGCATGTACTAAAAGAACAGACAATTTCCTTGCATTTCTTAGTGCAGCAAGTTAAATGCCTATGTATAGCACTTCATGGTATTTTTAAGCAATTTGTAAGGTCATATGGAGTGATTCTAACCTATATAAGAATCTATGAAGAGCAGTTTTTTATTAACTCTAAACATACAGAAACTTTTCTCTTTTTTCATTCTTAAGCGTACACACTTGGAAATCCAAGTACTCCTTCCTACTTGTGGATTTCAGGCATCTTTCCCAGAAGCAGATGGCTTGAATGTCTTCAGTGCAGGCATGCGTGCCATTCCTCCTAAGTCTACAGAGTAAACAGGGAAGCATTCAAAATCCTCAGCATCTCAGTGGAACTATTTTTTTTTTGATTCTTACCATTTTACATACTGAGCATCTTTTGTCTGCTCCCTTCCCACCACAAGTTGTACAGAATTCAGCATCCACAAAACCCACTTGGCCAGTAATCGCTTGTGTAAGCACAGAAAAAGCTGTGGGGTCAGAGCCCTGAAAGACAAGAGGTGGTAATGAGATTAAAACCCAGCACTGCTGCAGAGAGGGACACACAAGGGAAAACCAGAAATCATTAACACAAGTGTCAGTCTCACTGAAGCTGCTGCAGCAGTAAAAACCTAAAACCAAATCACAGAACTTCAAGTAACGTGCACAACTTAAGATTTATCTTTAGATAAACTTTTGTATATGAAGTTAACTTCAGCCCTGAGCTTCTGTAGTATTTCCTCTGGATGTTTATTAATAAACTTCACGTTCTTTACATCTGTAGATCCTATGTAGCAGAATTTTACAGCTCAGTCTCTGTGCTGGCACACAAAAAAAATGTTTCGTTTGTCACTGTTGTGCTCAGGGCACAGAGATGCAATAGATCAAATGGTCAGAACTTGAAATTTTCTATTATTTGCATATTACTATTTAGATGTTATTTGCAGCATCCTTCCCGTGCAATGGAAGCAGTAAGATTAAGGTAACCATACATTAAAACTACTCTTTTGGGCAAGGATGTAAATATTTGAAGAAAGAATGCCAAGTTGTTCTGACTGTAATTAATTCCTGAAACTGTTAGATTACCATGGAATATGTACAATCATAACTACTAGGACAACACTGAGATACCCAGACTGAATCCAAGTAATTGTGCAATGACAAAGGTCAAAGACTTCCACATAAATAAAAATTATAGTATCTCCTCCTTTCCAGTTCTGCATAATGGTCAAAAATCCAATGGAATAAACCATCATTGCTTTAAAGGCAGAAAAGACTTTCCTAACAAAAAAGCAACAGGAAGGAAAATGTTTACTCTAAAGCAAGTTGTAATGCATCAAAATGGCTTATGTTTTCACACTGTGTTTATCTTTCTGGCTTAGACAAACAGTAGAGATTGCACTAAGCCTCAGGACATTTTAGCAGACCTGGAGCCACTTAAGATGGAGGCTATTTTTAATTGGCTCTGAATAATCCAAGCACGTCACAAGATTGTTCCAATTCCCCAGTGTTTGTGCGTTCAACATTTCGCTCTCAGAGACCAGAGAGAACATGCTTAAAAAAAGAACAGCCACTCTCATGTAAAATTTATTATGAAGCAATAAATAGCCCTAAAATGAAGAGTGTGTTAGCAAAGACATAAGAGGACAAGTGAGGTTAGATTTTTAACTTGTAATTTTGATTTCCTAATTTAGATATAAATTTTACTGCACATTGCATCATCTTGCCTCTCCCTCTCTGTGATAAAAGGAACCTCACAGAACATTTCTCCTTTTTCTACCATCATATGTTACCAACCTCTTGTGTACAATGGAACAAATGAATGCATTAAATCTAGGAAATTATCCACTCTTAAACTGAATTTAGACTTTGTGAAAATAAGAGTGCAAATTAAGCTTCGTTTTTGTCTGAATCTGAACAGACATCCCAGGGGAGGAAAAGAAAGATCAGAGACAAGAAAAATATTGCATCATTTTTCTTTAAAAGCTGAGGTGTTTAAACATTCGTTATGGGCACATAAAAAAATACTCGTTGAACTATTTTAGAGCATTTTCCTGCAATACCTAAAATCCAGCTCCAGAGAGTTTAGGGACATCAAAATCCTTTGTTTAATATAGTATGTTGCAGAAGCTGAGGACAGAAAGGTGTCTCAATCTGGATTTATTATGCAAGTTACTGAGAAAGGATTTTCTTGACAGGACAAACTTACTATTTCAACAGGAGCAATACTTCTCACAAGCTGCTGGAGCAATGTAGCTTCACAGTAAGGAAACTTCCGGATACTTTCTCGAATTAGCTTCTCTTGATACACAGGGAAACCATCTTTATCTCTCCCTTTCAAGAGGCTAAATTTGTTAAAATGCATGTAAAATAAAAAAAAACCCACAAATAAATATTCAAGAACAAACATATACAGCATACTATACTTGTCTTTCAGATTTTAGAGAAGAATTCATAATAATTTGACTTCGTATGTTAAGTTTCTATGTTAAAATGCAAATGAAAGTGTTTTTATTTTAATGCACAATCATTAATGAAACACACAATATAGAAATGTATGCTCTGAAGCCACGATTTATCAATTCAGCCACAGAGAAAAATAATCATCTATAGGTAATCTATCTACTATCCACATCTGACTAAAATATCAAAATGCTTTGTGCTGTTTAAAAATGATCATTGTAATAATAACACTGATAAATGAACAGTGCCTTGAAACACAAATTCCACTTCATTATGTTTAATTACATGTTATACTCCCTACACCGCTTTGGCTACTATATTTTTATATGGATCACTGATAAACTATTTGATTTCATTATGTGAAAGCTGACTTCATCATTCATTTGCAGTCTCACAGAGGTTTTCAGTAAATTCCACACAGGTGTACGAGGAACATGATCCTTCTAAAAGCCAGGTCACCTACTCTGATATGTAAGATCAGGCAGCTGTTTGTAACTCAGTAGATTTTGAAGATCTGTCTAAGTAATTTAAGAGCCTAAGTCTCATCCAGAGTCTGTGGGATTTGCAGTTCTCACTTACTTAAGTGTTTTTGAAAAAACAAATCTCAACCTGCATGACTGCTGGAGAGCAAAACATCACAAGAAATGTCTCCAAATGAACCATACTGGACACTGAGGAGTTCTTTTTTCAAGCCTATCACTCCCCTTTTTATCCATCAAACATTGCTGTCTGCTGCTTCCTGGTGTCTATGTAAATGCCAAGTTCTAACCAGTTCCAGCAGAGCTGAAATTCTCAAAATGTTTCCTTTGTACTCAGGAAAGGACAGTGTCACTTCAGACACAGAAAAATGGGAACCACTGCCACCCTGAAGTAAATGCAGCTAGGATTATTAAACAAGTTATTTGCCATAGCCTTTATCCAAGCCAATCCAATTCATTTCTTCAGCTGTCTTTTTCCTGCTATCTGTAATGCCAGGACATACATGTGCTTTCAGACCTCTCCGTAGAAATACTCACCTTTTGATAAACCCATCCAGTTTATCCTCTCGCTCTTTTAAAAACGTAATGCATTTCTGGAAGATGCAACTAATGTAGTGCATTTTCATAGCAAGAACTTCATTCATGTCTTTCTGCTTCATGCATTTCTCACAAATGAGATCCAGAACCCTGTAACATTTCTGCAGTGCTTCTACTTCGGCCAACAGAGGGTTCTCTTTCACCAGCAACACGATCTAGGAGAAAGATTGAAGAAAATGTAATCCAGTAAGACTTGTGCATTGGTATTAAAGTTTATATAGCTCACTGTAGCTAAATTTCAGTGGAGTTTCTAATATTCTTCTACTACTACTTCCTTCTTGTGTAGTCTTCCCTTTCTTTTTCTAGTCATTATTTATCATTATTATTCAATATACTATAATTCACAGTTCCCATACAAGAAAACATTTAAAACTAAGACTGGTATTAAAAATAGCAAGATTATTTGGGGATTTTTTCGTTGGTTTTGTTTTTGTTTTTGTTTGTTTTTTTTTTAGAATAAGAACCTGAAGAATCAAAACTACTTCTAAAGCAAGTTATAGAACCTACCATACATGATCCTAAAATCTCTTTTCTTTTGAACACTAAAATAAACTGGATTTGTATTATTTAAGCAGTTTCACAGAATACATCAACCTCACATAATTGTGGAGTACTGCCTGTAGTCTAGTAAAGCACTGAATAAAATGTTCTAAGAGGAAACTGTATGCTCTGCTCACTCAATTAGCTGCCACTGCACTGCTGTCTCTGTGTACTGCACATACCTGGCTGGAAACTGTCAAGGAATTTTGCATTTTGATTGGCAAGCCCAAGGAATTTGTATTTGAATTTAGGTGTATTCATACACTGGAGGAGCAAACCTTAAAAGACATTACTGTCAGCAATATCTTGGGAAGTAAAATAAACATTCTCTTGCACATACTTTCAGAAACAGCAGCAATGGTTGATGTCACTGTGGTGAACCAGTGATGAAGGTAGGAAGATACATGCTGAGAAAAGCATTGAGAGAACAATGAGATTTTGTTAAGATAGGAAATTGTTCTATGTTTCCACTTCAAGTGGGGCTGAGAAATAACTCCAAAAAAGACAGCTATTTATGGTTACTGATATAAGAAATAAGAATCTCTCCACTTAAAGGTGTTAGTTCCAGATTCTGGTGTATACAAACAGTGAAACAGTTTTTTAATCACATCTAAACGTTGAGCCTGATTCTTCCTCATTTTCAGAATAGCTGAAATTACCAGATAATGCTTTTGATCTCGGTTGAACTTGCAGAAGAGTTGAATGATTTCTGACACAAACAAACAGCTCCCACATCAACAAACACATACAATTTACATATTACTCTACCTTAACAGGATGCATGTTGGTAGTAGTAATAATTTTATGCAGAGGCCCAGCGAATTTTACTGGCAGTTTTGGTTCTTTGTCTAAGCCTTGTGGTTTAGTATAGTAGTCCAGCCTTTCACGTGGAAAGAAGTTATTGATGACAGTCACACAATCATGTTGACCTAAAGGCACACAAGAAAAAAAATCACCAGTGAAATAATAACAAAAAACCCAACCAAACGAACAAAAAAACCCCACCCACAAACCTAAATCTAATACAAGCAATACAAGTGAGAATTACTCACATGCAAAGAAGCTTTGCATGATATATTTTACACTGTAAAGAGGCAACTCTTGTCATTCTCTTGTGTGTAGCTTTAATCTTCAGTAAGAGTTATTCACTTACTGACTCCCAGCAGAGAATGCCCTCATGAAAATTCATTTTGAACAACCTGTCCCCTTCTTATATCCTCTTTCCCTGGTAAGCCACAACTAAGGGAATAGTTATTTCTCCCCCAAATTATACTACACTAGTAGTCTCATACTGGTGTTATAATTTTTCAAGATAAGATGTTTCTACTTTGTACTTTTAAAATTAATGACATTTAAATTAATGACATTGAGATTAAATGACATTAAAATTAATGGCATTGAGACTTGTAAGTTTTCAGACCTGAAATACTGTATTAACCTAAGGTGGAAGAAGTTGTAAGACTAGAACATGCTTAAAGTTTACCAAAAATAAAAGGACTGTAATGAAAGTAATAAGATGACAAAAGTTACACCCTTTTCTTGTTTTCTACATCTGACAATACAATGGATTACTTGACTAAAGGGAAAGTAAAACTTATCTTTTCTAGTTCAGGACTACGTTCTTTAAATTGATTGATTTATCTTGGCACTAATCCTATAATCAGCAGAAGACACAGCCAACCAAATTCCAGCATTTATAATCCTCCACTGTTTTAGAAGACACAGTTCTGAGCTAATAGAGCGCAGTGTAAGACAAATGACAGGGGAAGAAGTATCCTCACTTCCCACGCACAGGCAGATGAATTAATGTTGATTGGACAATGAATAAAAAAGGAACAGGAATAGATCCCAATGTGCAGGCTTTTACAGAGTACTGTATCTCAGTATGCCTGAAAATATTTATGCTACCCTGGTGATTTGATGAGATTTTAAACAAGAATTCTCAAAAATTAGGTTGGAGATAATGCTCCCCATTCACTCCATACAGCACCACATTCAAAAAGACTCTCCAAATCCAAAGGATAATTAATAGGAGTAGACTTCTCTCATACATTAAGTGAATAGTTAAAGTTTTGCTGCTCAAACCTCAACCTCTTCTTCTTTAAAATGGCAGAATGAGATAAAATAGAAGCTGAAACTTAGCACTAAATCACTACTCAAGGAAGTAAATTTAAATGGCAAAGTAGGCTTGAATTCAGAACACCAAAAGGACTTGAAAGAGAATTCTCAGGCATTTAAACACAATGAGAGGGCTGTGTTTGAAAGAAGACACAGGTCCTCATTGTTGGTTTCTGGGAAGCAGTAGGTGTGCCATTGAAAATGACTCCACTTAACCTCATAATATTTTATCAATTCTCCTTGCTATAGAAAAAGTGGAACATTAAGCCAGGAACCTAGTATTGTCGAGGAGGGTAAAAAATATAAAAAGGGCTTATAAAAACAAAAGACAAAAAAAAAAAAAGCAACAGCAAAAAAGCCTGTTGCATGTTTTGCCAGGGATAATTTTGCTTGCTGGAATGACAAATCTTTATCTTTTTCTATAGAAGTTCAGGTCAGTAAGTAGTGACTACCTGAGAACAGGTTCCAAGACTTCTCCCTTTCCTAGAAGCCAGGGAGAAGGGCAGGGGGTGGCTCACTGCCAGCACACAGCTGCAAAGCTCAGCTGAGCTCCTGACTCCCAGCACTACAGTTGTCCTTTCCCACAAGGGAGGCTCCAATTAGTGTTTGGTGCTGCACTTCAGACCCCTCCAATGTAACCAGCTTTCTCTTACTATTTCCAAAGTGGTGACATTGCAAACATGTCCACATGTGAACATCAGCATCTGTTTTCACAGGTAAGATCATCTGTGTTTTTAGGAAATCAAACATGGGAATAGAACACAAATTGACTCTTACAAGATGAGATGTGGAAAACAAAGCTCAACAATGTGTCAGTTCAGAACAAGTCATTAAATAATGTTTCTCCAATGAAAAACATCAGACTCTAACACTTTACTTCTTTAGGAGTTTAGGAAATCATAATAATTTTCATCTTACCCACAAAAGCAGCCATCTGAGCTGCTGTCCTTCCCACAGAGTTGACAACATCAGTTTCTGCTCCAGCCTCTAACATCATCCAGGTGATTTCTTTATTTCCTGAATTTGCAGGAAAGATGTGGGGAATGAGCAAGGACAAATCAGAACTTCTAATTCTTCATTCTTTGGGAAAATACTTACTGAGTTTCTTAAAGGCCAGGAACAACACTGAGGAAAATGAATGTTCTTAATGTCGTTATTTTAAGCATGGATTAAGAGAAAGGCATGTGCTTATTTAGAGTTCCAGCAGGTGTAACTCTGCTCTCTACAGAATGTACATTCAGCTTCCCATGGAGCTTATGGGAGTCATGTACTTATGTAACTACACTAGAGCTTGGTTCCTCTGGAAAGCAGTATAAAGGGAAATTCTACTAATCTAGTTTAACAGTTCAACTACATTTGCTATTCTAAGAAGAAAAACACATTCAGGATTATGATGTAGCAGGAACACAGTGAACAGAACAGATTGTTCCTTTCTCCACAGTGTGAACTGGGCGTTCAGACTGGGCTAAATACCAAGTAAAATGGAGCTAAAATTTGATGGGAAGATTAGATGACTTAATTGGTGCCCTTCAGAGACTAAAAAAGGACATTTGTCACCACTCCTGCTGGTTCTGCTTTCAAAGGTATTCTTACTTTATCAACTTCTGTATAGATGCTAAGTACAGAAAAGTGAATACAAAAAGGGGATGGTGGTTGAAAATCAATGTTTAAAAACAATGTCACTGCGTCAGTAGTGCTCATGTACCTTTTGTGCTCAAAGATAACAGACCCTAAAGTCAACATTTAGAAGCTTTCATACCCAGAATAACAGGTTAAAAGCTCAGCTGTGAAGAAAATGGTAAAAATTCAGCCTTTTCCTTAAAGCTGCAGTCATTTAACAGCCTCTAAAAGTTTTTTCTCATCTATGGTATGCTCTCTATCTCATCTGTGGTATTGCTCAATACCACAGAACACTGGAAATCTCTCAAATCTTTTTACCAAAGTTGTAGCTGAAAAACAATCTGATGATCTAGTTAAGGTTCACATACACACATAAGCCCTCTTTTTTTATATACTCACAATGAAAGAAGGCAGCTTAAACTCTACCTGCGAAGGAACCTGACTCCCCTAGAATCTCACTTTTGGGAAGACATAAATGCCCTAGTAAAGAAGATACTTAAAATAGCTGAATATTCCCAAATCAAATCTTTTCCCCAGAAGGAATAATGTTTTAATGTGGTGTCTTTTTCTCACTAAAGGAAATTACTATTCCTGCCATCAGGGAAAAAGAACAGCAAGAGAAAAGCTGCAAACCACCATTTGAGACAGAAGATATTTACAGCTATATGCACTCTCACAAAAAAAAAAGTGTAAGAGGAAAGTGAAAATTATTATGGGAAAACATGGTTTTAAAACTTACTAAATACATTTTAAAAAGCCCACACAATAGTTGGAAAAAAAATGCAGGAGAAAGACAAAATTTGAAAAGTACTGGATTGAGAAGTCTCAAATATTACCAGTAGCTACTGTTGCAGCATCATTTTCAGTGTAACACAGTCCAAGCAAGAAGAATGTATCCCAGTCACAAAAAAACTGTCCCAGGAAAACGAATGTTGAGATCTCACCAAACAGGACAAAGTAGGTACAGGACAAGTAGACTGTATGCCTCAAAATGCTGAATAAAATCAATTTTTATATGAGCCCAAACAGAGGCTCTCCTGTTGCACTGCCCACAGGATTCTACTGGTCATGACATAGTTGCATAGCTCACATAAATAACTGCAAACCTGCATAATAAAAGCATGTCAACACTTACTTTTAAATTATCAACTTATTAATTTTACCCACTGATGTCATAGAAATCAGTGATCTGAGTTTAGTAAGAAGTTACCTGAAAGTCCAGCAAACATCAAGGCAGTGTATCCATGTTCATGTTCATTGCAGTTTACATCAGCTCCATGTCTCAAGAGCAATCTGCACATGTCCACCTTCCCTTTGTAAGCTGCGTGCATCAGAGGGGTCATGCCATGCTGGCAACAGAAAGGAGAAACAAGTAGCATACAAAAATGAATGTTACATCTCTTGCTCTTTATACCACTGATCATTTTTATTTGGCCATACACATTCAATATAATTACCAAAGCCTCTCTTCCACTTCACCCTTTTGGCATTGTGTCCATGATCAACCAGAGCTCTTAAAGCCTCATAAAGACACACAGCTCTTGCCAGACTTAAACAAACCTGGCTGGTTTGATCAACTGCCCCAGGACAAAAAGGATTCGCTTCAGCATGGGAGGACTGAGGTGTGATTATTAATGTAAAGGCAAACCCCAGAGGAAATTTTTTCAGAACTAGGGAGAGCTGTTAGTGCAGGCTCTCCCTCTTCAAGGGCAGGAAGAAGCATGCTGCTGTTTAAGAAAATTGCACGACACTCCATTTTTAGAATATAGTATGCTTTTTCCAATATGCTATTTACTTTCATGTAACATTAGGATTCACATTATCAGCCAAGACACTTCAACTGCCCAAGAACACCCTCCAACACTGCATACCAGGCAGGGTGCTTTAGTTTGACCCTGAAGAAAATCAAAATGGCATTCTGTTCCTTTCTTTGCCAGTCAAGGCTGTGTGCTTGAGTACATTCATATACACCATTACTGCAGCTCTGTAAATGCCTAGTGATGTGATACTCTGAAATAATGTAATTGTCAGTTTGAGCCTTAACGTATTTCTTGTTTCAATTTATGACTGAGTGAAACCCAAGAAAGTTTAATTTACCAGCATAGTTTTCGTAAAATTTCTAAAGGTGAGCGAGATTGGAAAAGTTAAAAGTATAATAATTTTAAAGTATTACAGTTTCATTACTCTCCATCCTAACTGAAAATAATAAAAAATGCTTATTTGATGCATTATATTTTAGTAACCCCCATATTTTGGTAAACTGCAATATAAACTGCCATTGAAGAAACAAAATACCTAAAGAGCTCACTTCATGAATACAAAACATATTGCTTTTGCTAGATTTCATTTGGGGTGTCACAAATGTTAAATAAAGACTTTCTGTCCTACTACATTTTATTATATTACATTTCATAATGTTACATCAAAAGCAATTTTACAGGCCAACCCAGTCTGGAGTCACAGTAGGGATTTGTCTCCTTCAGCAGCACAGAAAGGTATTGCAGTAAGGAAATATAAACGCAGCACAGTTTTTGATGGGACAAAGAATTTTTAGAAAACAATAACTTTTAATTTTGGTTATATCTTGAAAGCAATTTGTTTCAATTAAGATCTAAAGATTATATGACAAAGTAAAGAATTTGGTTTGTTTTATCCTCTCCTCCAAGAAAACTGTTTAAAATCCTTTGATTAAATTTTGGAAGTGCCACGTTTTGGTGTGGATCAAATAAACACATCAGACAGAAAATATGTGGACAGTTGCCACAAAATTGGATTTAAAGTCACATTAATATCAGTTTTTCACATTCACAGCAAACAAAACGGGGTCAGGCTAGACACAACTTTATCTGGAAACACTTGGTATCCTGTATTATGCCCCTACACTGAAACTGGTTTTACTGAAAATACTTTTCTGAATGTCAAAGACAGGTCCAGCAAGTCTGTTTTCTCATAGATGACATCTGGATTGTCAATACAATGTCCTTAAAACTTGCAGATGGTTTATTAAGCATACAGATGAAACAAATTTTTGTTCCACTACAACCCATCAGATTAAGGATCCTTTTTCTAGCTGTTACCATGCAACACTCTTCTGACCAATCTTATTCCCCAGGACAAAAATGAATCCTTTTTTTTTTGTTTTGTTTTGTTTTGTGGTGTTTTTGTTTTTGTTGGTCTGCTACATGGTAACATTTCTTCTCTTCTGCAGGGCTGTAAGTACTCCCTGTATGTCTCAGCATATTAGAGAAACAGAGTTTGCAGCACCTCTAAAAATTACCTGGCACTTCTCTTGACTGGGCTCCCCAGCTCACCAACCAACAAGGCCTCCCTGGCACAAAAGGGCTCTTGGCACAGCCAGCCCAGCCATTACAGCCCATCCTTCCCAGTTCCTCATGTTGAAAATAACCCAAAAGCAGACTGAGGAACGGGATTCCAAGAAGTGCTGCCATGGTGGGGAAGTCCATTGACGAAAAAAACTAAATAACAAACTATGGGGTCAGTGGAGGGGCAGGCAGACGAGTACCAGAACCAGGGAGGGGTTGGACTCCACCACCAGACACAGAGGAAGAAGAAAGCAGGTCAATCTCTCTTCAGCATCCAGCTGAGGTGTACTTGAATGGGATGAATAAAAATGAATTTATAAAGATAATAAACTGGAAAAGCAGCCCTCTGCCTTCTAGGAACTACAAAGGAAATTTTCAACAAAACTCCTGTTCAACCTTCATCAACCAGGGGAAAAGGGAAGCACAGGACAGCTAGGGAACAAGAAGTGGGAGAAAAAACACACAAACTATCTCCCACTCCAGTGACATGTGCGTATTTGGCACAAAACGCCAAATTTGGAACATTTAAACACTCATGATGACTATGTAGGAACACAGACATCACATGTGTATTGTTTTGTGGATAACATGATGACAATTCACCACTGAAATAGCCACATAAACCTGGGTTACCCGAGTGAGAAGTGCAATCTAAGGGCTCCCAACATTCCCACGCTCACTTCACCCTTCTTCTTAACCATGGAACCGTGCGTGTCAAGGTGGGGCACACAGGCTGGATCCCACTGCAGCAGCCCCTCAGCAGGTACTGAGATACACTAAGACATTGCACATGTGAGCACCAGCTATTTAAATAGAGTGGGAAGAGTACAGAAAAAGGGAAAGGGCTGTCAAAACCCTAGCTGAAAAACTGCTGTAGATGCTTGTATGCCAGCAATATTAAAGCATTCACCTCTCTCTTTCCCAGCTCATTTTCCAATGAGGAATCCATCCACACATTAACAAAGAAAGAGTGTCTTGTTTTACCCTTTAGATTCAGGCAACAGTTCAATACAGAAAATTATAAACAAAACACAAAACTCTAGGTTTGGCTTTTACTTGAGACAGCATTTGGGACATTACTAAAAATGATGTAAAAAGAACAGGTGCTACAAGGCAGAAATAGTTGTTGATGCATATCATCAAAATCAGCTCTCTGGTACTGAATGCTGCTAGTCTAGAAATACAGCTTGATTCCTCATTGGATGAAAGCCTTAGAAATTCACCCTTCGAGCTTTTGAGTAAGATTGCCCTTACACATCCTAAATTTCCTAAAAGCAGGATTTGGAAGGAGGTCAACAGTTACATGCACAAATAATTTTAGCTGTAGCTAAGTATGGACTAATTAGAATATGAAATACTGTTCAGTAAGTGTCAATCACAGCTATAGCTCTCCATTATAGTCACTCTCCTCAGCTGTTGGTTTCACATGTGTAACACATTAGATTCCTCTGATGATTTTCAGTTCATCTGCAGTGATGAAAAGTTAAAGCCTACATCAATCAGCAACCTGAATTGAAACCAGAAAATTCTTACTAGCAGTAGAATTTTCTTTGGTTTGTGTATTTGGAAGTACTATGTAAAAACATCAAAAGACAAAACTCTTCTTCCTCAAGAAAGGCCAAGGATCTGGGCATTTTCTGCTAGCATAGGATGTTCACACTAGAATAGAAGGATGGATTTCCTGAAGAACCCTCCATTGAGCATACTCAGTATGAGTGAAGCTACACACATCTCAGCCATGAATAAGCAGGTTGCTGCTGTAATTCCCAGGAAGTGTTTGGTTCTGTAGCATAGACAAGGGGCCTGTTTCTAAATGATGTATTACTGAACTGAACAGCTGAATTACCAAACTAGAGAAAAAATGTAATGCTGCTAATGCCAGATGATAGTTCTGTATGTAAGAAGATTATGAACAACCTTACAGTTATTTTAAATAGAGAAAAATTATGTATTTTTCAGGTCACGTCTCTTGGCTTGATCTGCAGAAAATAGAGGATATAGTACTACAGTGCTCCTTTGCAACCTTAACTACTAACATGACCAGAGGAAACTTCCACAGTTGGAAAGTCCATGTGCTTCCTTGAGCCTGCCTTTCTCTAACAGTCTGAAATATTTTAGCCACATGCTGCAGATAGAGTTCAAGTCAGCAAAGTGCTGACAAAAAGTCACAATATTTACAAGCTCTGCATTCTCAGCGGAAAGTAAAGTCCTAAACCCTTTCTTCCATACTAAATTTCCAAATTAGCAACCACTCCATTTAAAATGGAACAAAAATTACTAAGCAGTGTGCATTTAAGTATATTTGTGTTTATTTTACATCCATTTCTACAGCCCATCTATTTGTCCTAATATTTGAGGACACCAGAATTTAAATGTCCCTGAAGTTTTAAAGTTGCCGAACTGTTAAAGATCAGTTTTGCAGAAAAGCCATTGAATTTCTTTGTTTTCATAAAGACAGCGATTAAGCCTAAATATTCTTCCTTTCTCCATCTACCTAAATCCACAAAGACACAACAAAACAATTTATTTGGTCAGAAAGAGTGCTGAGAAAAAACAGGACTGTGTTTACTGGATATCTCCAACCTCCTGGAAGATGGGCATCTGGGAAACTCATTTGAGTAAAGGGATCTTACTCTGTGCTGACACTCCCAGCAGAGCTTAGCAGGCAGCAGGAGGTGAAGGGTGTAAGGAAGTCTTGGAACAAGGGCAGGAAAAGCAAGCAGACTTAGAGGAGTAATTTTTTATTTTTAAATACATGTACCAACAGCAGAAGTGATGCTGAAATACGGCATCCAGCTGATATGTACTTTTTTAAAGTAAGAAGCCAAAACAACTGGAAAGGATTTGAAAAAGAGCCACAATTATAGATCACTTGCTGCAGAAACATAACTTCAGGCAAGGTACTTAAAAGGTCACTGCATCTGGAAGATATTAAAATGTAACTTGGTCCTTGTCTAAAGATACATAGAGAAGAGATAGCTGATTGTTAATAGTTTTGAATCTATAGGAAGGCAGATCCAAGCACTTAGAGTATATGGTCAAACCAAAAATGAAAGGAATGGATTATGTGTGGGGTTTTTTTAAATTAGGAAGTGCACTACATAACAGCCTGCTTCTGGATGCTGTGAGCTCTTCAGCCTGAAATTATTAAACTGTGATTGCATGCTTGCTGTACCACAACTAGAAGAGAGAATTGCATTAAACCTGTGCTCATTCTGTGGATTCTCTCATGTAAAGAAGTCATTAAGGATGGAAATGAGTTCCTAACTGAATTGAGCTCCCACTTCAATACCTAAGCATTCCATCTTCAGGGCTTCCTTATTACTTAACATTAACAAAATAAGTAACAGTAGTAATATAAATATGAATTTCAGGATAAGCAACAGAGAAAAAAAATAAGACTTGATACACTGAGAGCAGTCTCCAGTTGTGGTAACAATGAGTAACAGATGCAGCTGATGTTTAACTGGGATTTCACACACTCTTACTTATGTATAGATAGTAGAAGAACACATTGGAGTGAAAATGGGTTATAAAAGAAAAATTGTAAAGCTGATATGGCTGATGAATTTAAGAAACCTAAATAAACCTGAACCCCCTCCTGTTTAATATCCATGATTACACACCCTTCTTGGGGATAAAAAGGAGTCTGCAAGAAGTCCATTGCATAAACTTTTAAAGTTTTATGAGCCTTATGTGTATTTAGTCAGATGTGAGCCTTAGGCAAATACTGTTAATACTATTTCTTCTACAACAATAGCCCAAGGCATAACTCAGATATGGTTTCTTGGAATAAGCCATATCCTCTCAACACTAATCCTGGATGTGGCACTAATACTGCTGCAAGGCTGCCATCATGCAGCACAACTTCAGCAATTACACTTAACAAAAACTTTTTGATGCCCATACAATAACGCACACTTGCAAGCATAATTATACTGTGTCTTGGGTTCCTAAAGTTCACTGTAAAGCTTAGTTTGACTAGCTTTACAGAAATTTGTTGAAATTCATACAATAGAAATTCAGGTTTAGTATTTAACTTAAGAACAATCAGAAAATGGATCTGTTGGCAGAAAAAATGTCTAACAACACTCCATGAAGATATCTGGTAGAAGAAGTGGCAATTTTTCTCCATTCAGGATTCATGAGACCACGTCTACAATATACTCTGTCCTATTGCCTTCCAGTGCAACAAAGACATGGATAAACTGCAACAAAATCAATGGAGTACCACTCCTACACAGTAGGAACCTGAGCACTTGCAGAGTGAACAGAGGCTGCAGGAGCTGGGCTTGCTCAGCTGGGAGAGGAAATGGCTTTGGTGGGACCCAAGAGCAGCATGCCAGAGCTGACAGGGAGATCACTGAGAAGACAAACTCTTCACTTATGGTGGTAGAAGGGCAAGAGACCCTGAGCCTAAGCTGCAGTTCAGACACTTTTTCACTGAAATCACAGTAAGAGAGTAGAACAAGTTGCCCAGAAATGTTGTGCAGTCTCCATCCCTAGAGATTTACAAGGTCAGACAGGTCAAAACTTAGAGCAATCTCATCTGACCCTGGAGTTGAAGCTGCTTTGAGTCAGAGGTTGAACTAGACACATTCCCAGAATTTCCCAGTGATTCCTGTGAAATTATAAAGCGGTGAAAAAAAATCACAAATTAACATTTAAATTGATAAATCACACATGGATTAAACTTGCATGATGGGGAATTAGTTTTGCTTGCATGTTACATTTCATATTAATGTTGCATGCTTCAGAAAAACATTGTAAAAAGAAAAAGGAGAGGAAACATGAACATCACAGAAGGTTCCTTTCTCCACAAACTTATTCCCATCTTCAGGTAGCACTTCAGGATTTACCACACCCACTTGTATAAAAGGCTGTGGTTCCATTTCTGATCGAGCTACTCACCCCTCCAAGTATGTTTATGGTCTGGCAAAGACAGGGCTTTGGGCAATGAGGCCCAGGCATGTGATGGGGACAGGTCCTGAGTCTGCCACAGAGGGACTAAGCAGAGGGACGACTGCTTGTGAAGGTGACAAGAAGTAGGGAGCACTCCCACATGTTTTGCTGCCATGTTTATCTTACCTTACAGACACAGCTCATGCTGGAACTTAGGAACTTAAGACAAAATACAGTGCAGTACTTTAAGTAACATTAATCTTTAAACTTCCTTAAAAAAACCAGTAAGAACTATTCAAAGGTTCATTATCCAGCTGCAGGCTAGAAATATCTTGAGAGTAACTCTTATTTTCAGGGCTATAACAATTGCTGTTAGAGAAATGCTATTTAACAACCTGAAGGTCTTCAGATCTAGCATTTTCCTTATATAAGTCAGCATAATGCTTGCACAGTTTTGCAGTACCTCATCCAGGCAATTGACACGGACATTCTTGCTGCCCAGTAGCCTTCCAGCCTCCTCAGTGTTTCCTTTGATTAAAAATAAAAAGACACAGAGAGAAAAGAGGGTGAGAAATAGAATACACTGAGAATCTAGAGGAAAATGGTCATTTCCATTTGTCATTAGAATCAAAATCTTTGTATGTTAACTGCTTGGGATGTAGATTAACCACCAATAAATTAAATGCACTTATTGAAGAAGCTAAGGAATGTACAGTATCATGTTCTAGAAGCTAAAAACCAAGAACTCACACCATCAAAGAGCAGTTGGAAAGCATGAACTACAAGTAAACATGCTTTTTTTTTGATGTAACTGACCTACACACACAAGAAGGGGACACTCACATCTCATCATAAAGTGCACATGAACAGCTCTGAATGAGTATAATGACACTGAGCATTTTAACACTTTTTGTACTTTCACCTCTTTTGGAGCATCTTTAATCTAAAAGAGCCGTCTACATTCTCAAAAATGGAAATTGCCTCACTTCAAAGACTTTTTGGTTTGAATGGAACATGCTTTATCATTTACTCACATAATTTTTCCTGTTTCAATTTGAAATTTACAACTTACCACATTCATAGGAGTGGAATGAATTTGCTTTTGGTAATAGAGAATAGAGATAGAAAGGACAAGGACCCAGATCATTGACATCTCTAAAAATTGCCAAACGCATAAGTAGACTGAAGTTGAAAAAATAATGTGCCAGGAAAAACAGGTTATACCTGCTTTTCAATTCTGTCCTACTATTTTTCAATTCCTTACCAAAATCCTTTTGGCTAAGCCACAGATCTAAGAACCTGATTTCAAGCCCATTGGAGGACTATTCAGATATCGCCAATGCAGCTTCTACAGGCACAAACGAATAGAAATAAAAGAACATTCCAAGAGTAAAGCTCTTTCAGCAGTGATGTGCTTAATAAAAATAAGCACTGCATCCCTTATTTTAATAATTTTCATGTTTATCTTCACTCTTTCAGAAGGAAGTGGTCATCCAGCAATTTTTCAGCAAAAGAGCTCTTACAACTTCAGTTTTGGCTGAAAATCCCATTAAAATACTAGAAACACTTTCTTTTCATAAAGCTTTTTGGTGTGGTTTAACTACACTACAGGGGCTTTTACCATTTTTCTTTTAATTCATTAATTTAAGGAAAAAAGGACAATCACCTGAGTCATCTCACACACTTGACAAAGACCCTGCATTTACAGTCAGGGAACCATCAACTAACTTATTCCCCCAGACATATATATTCTAAACATGTTAGGAGCTTCTTAAGAACTGGATCAGTTTTCAGAAGAATATCCCAACCAAATAACATCAGTAAGAGAAAGTCTTCAAGGAGAGATCTCCAAGTAAATTTTAATACAAGCAAAGCAAAGCTGCATTTACAAACTCAGAGTTCTGTATGACAAAACATTGAAGGATTTTCAAACAAGACATTAAACTGATGGAAGTCAGACTTCTTGAATTGGCCAGAGCTAAAAGTCCTCCTCTTAGTGGTGGCACGGTAGGAAGCCAAGAGGTAACTGGCAGAAATAAAAGGAAGCTTCAGACTGGATACAAGGAAAAAAACACTTTCACCATGAACCCAGTAAGGCAAAGAGGTTGCCCAGAGATATTGTGCAGCCTTCCTCCTTGGAAGTTTTCAAGACTGATGGATAAAGCCCTGAGCAGGAGGCCTAGAGACCTCCAGAGGCCTCTTCCAACCTGAATTATCCCATGACCCTAGTCAGAAGCATTAGGTAGGTCAGACAAAGGTGTCTGCAAGACGAAGGTCTGAAACTCTATTAAAGTGAGTCAATCAAACTGGTTCTTAGTCCACAATAAATTCATTGCTGACTGTCCTACACTTGTGTCTCTGACATAGGAACATTTTAATACAACTGAGAGTGAAGCACCAAAACTGTAGTAAAACTTTCATAGGTTCAAATTGCCTGGAAACTACATATAGAAATGCATAGAACAGAAAGTGGTTTCAGTTTGCCTCCAACTAATGAATGTTGCTCATGATTTTCAAAGTAACAGTTGGAGGGTAACTATTTAGTTGGGGTTATGAAATTCCCATTGCTGGACCAGGAAACTCAAAAGCCTCCTCTGGCTTGTTAGCAAGCATGCCAGACAGTGTGATGAAACTGTGACACTCATATGAAATGCAAAATCACAGAATGGGTCAGGTTAGAAGGGACCACAGTAGTCTGGTTATCTGATCCAACCTCCCTGCTCAAGCAGGGTCATCCTAGAGCACACGGCACAGAATTGCATCTAGACACTTCTTGAATATCTCCAGTGAGAGAGACTCCACAACTTCTCTGGTTAATCTGTTCCAGTGTAAGGTCAACTGCACAGTAAAGAAGTTTTTCCTATTATTCAGGTGGAATTTTCTGTGCATCATTTTCTGCCCATTGCCTTGTGTCCTGTTGCTTGACACCACCAGGACGAGCTGGCTCCATCCTCTTGACACCCTTCCTTCAGATAGACATTGATCCCCACTCCTCTCTCTAAGAGAATAGTATAAGACAGTATAAAAGACAGTAAAATAGAACATTATAAAGGATGAGAGGTGCACAACACTCCACACAAGCTCAAGTTCTGGCAATGTGAGAATAACGTGTCTGCAAAGACGCCCTGGTCTGGCAACAGTACATGGGGAAAACCTTACAGCACTCTAGAAGATTGGACTACCCTCCAGGAAAACTTATTTTCTTCTTTCTGGCAGTGGACACTAACACCAATAATTAGGAAAACGTCAACAGACATTACCAATAAGATGCAAGCTTTCCTTGGCAGAGTTAGACCCGCCCAGCTGAGCTTTCCCGGCCCGACTGCACCGCAACGCGTCCCCACTGCACTCCCTGGGTGACGCGGGCCTGCCCGAGAGGGAAGTAAACCATGGGAGCCGCACTCTCCCCGGCGGGCAGGGAGAAGGGTGACGGCCCAAAGGCAGGGCGGGAAGGCAAGCGGCCCGCAGCGCCGTGACCTGAGGAGCGCGGCCGGGGGCGAGGGGAGCCCGCGGCGAGCGGCCGGTAACGGCGCCTCACCCGCCGGCCCCAACGTGCGGGGACACAAAATCCCTCCCGGGGCACGGCCACCGGGGCCCGTGGGAGCTGCGGCCCGGGGCCGCGAGCGGCGAGGGCCGGGAGGGCTCACCTGTGGCGATCACTGCCAGCAAGTCCTTCTCCTCCGCGCTCAGGTCGCCTTTCCTGGGGGGAGCCATCACGGTCCCCGGGCACGGTAAGGCGGGATCAGCCCGGGACGGCGCCTGCAGCTCCCCCGCCCGCGGCACCGCCCCCGCCCCGCTCCTCACGGAGCCTTCCGCCCGCAGCCCCGCCCTGCCGGGGCCGGCTGCGGGGCGAACCATTCCTGCCCAGGGATGGGGGTCGCTGTGTGCCAGCCTCTCGCCCTCCGCCAGCTTCCCACCCGGTGCTGCCGGAGAGAAGGTGCCTGTCCGGTCTTTTTCCTCGTTTTCGAGTTGAGAAATGCGTTCCGCTTTTCTTTTGTTTCCCCGTTTGGGCTTCTCCGCGACTCCTTCGTTCCTGCCTCCCCCCCCGGGGAGGTGCCGGGAGTGGTGCGGGCGGGCGGAGGCGCCCGTGTGTCAATGTGTCCGTCCTTCACTCCTCCATTGTCTCCCGCCGTCGCTGCTGCCGTCGCGCTCGCTCGCCCTCCCCGCCCCGGACCGCGCAACCACCCGACAGGTGCGGCCGGAACGGGGAGAGCGCCGGGCGGGAGCTGTGCCGGAGCCCCGCCGGAGCCCCACGGCCGCGCTGCCCAGGCGTCCGCGGCTGCTGTGGGGCAGCTCTGGCCGGGCGGGCGGGCGCGGCGGCCATGGCGGGGCAGGGCGGGCGGCGGCGTCACAGCCCCGGTGTTGGTGCTGGACCCCGGGTTCGGAATTGCCGCCGTTCGCGGGTTTGCGGAGCACCGGCGGCTCCGGGTCCGCTGCGGGAGGGTGGCGGTGCGGGCTCTTGTACACGCCGGCCCTTCCTACCGTGCTCCTTCTTTCCTGCCTTTTTATGGCATCGGTTGCTTGGGTGGTTGGGCTTCTTGTTGTTTTATTTTTTCCTGGCAGGAAGGGCGTTTTGTTTGGCTGAAACGGCCGAATGGAACCGTGGTTGTGGCACGGCGTCGTGTCTCCAGGAGGAAGCGGGCGCTGATGGACCGGGAGGGGAAGGAGCGCGCTCGGGGTGTTGAGAGCGGTGCCTTTTGTTGGCGCCTTTCTAAAATTAAACTGTTGGTGGAAAAATAATCTTTGTTACAGATCCAACTTTCCACTATTCCAGCGGAAGCTCGGTAGGCACAGGGACGATCCTGCAGATTCCCTTCAAGGGACAGAGACTGAGGTTTAACATCCTTGGGTTTTGCCTGTGTTTATACCAGAGAAAAGAGCAGGACCCTGGTACTTGGTGCTGACTTTTACCCTCCTTTGCCCTACTCTTCAATGTATGTTTTTTGTGTCTTTCCTCTTAAGGAATCCATTTTTCCTCTGTAATTGATTTTTGAAGGCATGGCTTTATCAGCGAATGGAATTTTTCCTTTCCTTAGTACTTGCAGGTCATCTAATGTTTACTTACATATTGGAATTTCTCTTTCTAATACTATTCTTGTTCTCTCTTTTGATACCTGTTGATGATTGTGTTGTCTGACTTTCAGAAATGGTGAAGTCTTTCTCATAGAAAAGAATCCTCTCTGAATATAGTGTATCTTTGTAACTATTTGAGTAAAAAAACCCCAAGATGTGATACAATTTTATTTTAACTAAACAGCTAAATTGTATACATTTCCATGATTTTAAAAATCATGGAAATACAGGGGTGTACTACCATCTAGTTTTACATGCATCAACAAGTGTAAATAAAAGAGATTGGTTTGGACTTCAGATTATAACATATTCCCTTGACTTTTTTTTTTGTGGGAAACCAAAAATGTCTTAAAGGAAATGTCGTTGAAGCACAAGTGCTTTTAATATTCTGATCGAGAAAACGATCCCCATGTAGTGCTAACCAGAAGTATGTCACTGGCTCAACCATGAAGGCTCAAATTAAGGTTTAAGTGGTCTTTTGTTGGTTCACTGCAGGGTGTGAATTTTACCTGCTGTGAACAAATTTTGTGATACCACAGTGCCACGATAATCTCTGTGGCACTATTAAATAACAAGAGCCTTCAAATTTCCTTTTGCATTCAAAAAAACCCAACACCCTAAACCTGTTGGGCATTCAGCACACAAAAGTATGCATATTGCATTCCTTTTCTTTAATATGAGAATGTCATTTTTGCCATCCCACCCTTGTTCACAGAGTGAACAGGCACACACAGTTTGTCCTTGGCAGCCTCACTGGATCTCACTTAGTGACTAAGGCTACAGGAGTGCTCCATCTGCAAGGGTAATAAAATACTTTCAGTGCTAGTTATAACATGTTTCTCACTTTTACCTGGCTTCTGTATGACCTTTAATCCTGTAATATGCAGACATTTCACAATCTTCAGTTTATCCTTGTGAGATCGTGATGAAGTGGCATTGCCTCCATTTTATGAACATAATTTGAAGCATGGAGGCAACAAGTGAATTTTTTTCACGGCAGGGTAGGGAGTCTGTGTCAGGGCAGGGAACTGGAACATGAAAATGTGTGTTCTGTACCTTTGTGTCTTGCCCCTTAATGCATTTTCTTTTATCTGCTGCATCTGTTTGTTTCACATATTTAAGATGTGTGTGTTACTGCTTGGTAATTAATAATTTATATTTTGAGTATTACAGAGGGAGAAGGAAATGTTAACCTCACTGTGATTCAGAATATTTTTTAGATTTTAAATTATATGTTTACATATTAAAAATTCCCTATTTCCTCGTTGGGTGATACATCTGGTACTTGTGATTTGTGAAGCAGGAACCAGTGGTGACATTTTTCCCCAGTGGTTTGCTGGTTTTACTGCATGGAGGTGTGCTTATTGGGATTTGTGGTAGCTATTGTTACCAATGTATAGGTGATCCTAAGTGCCCCTGTGCAATTGTCACGAGTAAGATTCATGCAAGAAGATAGCAAGGATTTCTTTAATTATAACATTCATTTGGGGAGAATAGAGCAATAACCTTTTTCTTGGGTCAATTTGGGGAGAAGAGACTGCCCTATGCCTTGGAGAGTGCACCTTGAAACTCTCTTTGGACATGGAAAAGAGGAAAAGGAAACGTTGAACTGGTTTCTCTGTTTTCACTCAAATGACCTACCTTCACTTCTGTCTTGCAAGGTTGCCTGAATTCTGGGCATATACTCTGCAGAGGTCAAAGATCCCACAGTATCTTTCAATGCCTGGGCCTGGCAAGGTCAGAAACCTGTCTGACCCGCTACATTTTGTCTAGGGGAAAATAAAATAATAGGTCAAACAAGTACGCATAGTTCTCTGACTTATTTCCTAGCCCCATCGCACTGGTTCAGCTAGAGGTTTCCTCATCAAGAAGTGGTGTCTTTGTGTTTGCCTTTGTATTTGACAGTCTAAAGCAGGCTGGTAGGCTTTTTAAATTTAGGTAAATTGTGTGTATGATTATACCTTTCATGACTGCTTGAAAGAGGACTGCTTTCTTTCCTGGTTTTGAACCTGGTGCTTCATGGCTTTGTTGAATCCCCAGCCCGCAGTTCCTGTTTTGGGAGCCGATGAGGAACTGGTTCCTGTTCAGCCATCATGCCTTGACAGATTTGTGTTGTCCCCTGCCATTGTCTTTTTGCCAAACTGAAGTTTTAGGTGTGTTGAGTCATTCCTATATAAAATCCATTTCATTTTGTTGTCAAGTGTGTTTTCTGTAGACTAGCTCCCTCTTCTCGTGTTCCCTGGGCAATAGGAAATCTCTGGAGCTGAGCCTTGCAGACAGACCCCCACTGGGTCTTGGTCCTGCTGTCTCCAATCCTTATAATTATATCCTGGCCAAAGTTGAGAGGATCTAATTGGATTATTCATTTAGATCAATTCAAGTTCATGCAAGTTCAAGGGGGTTTTATTGCTAGAAACATCCTCTGTTTTTTCCTCTCAGATCTCATAAATAGTAATCTGTGGATAAGTTACTTCCTCACCCCCCCCGCTCCATGCCCCCTGCCCCAGCCCAGTTGATTGGCATTGTATAACTCTTCAACTTCTTTAAGTGCTTTTATTTTATTGTAAGGGACGCTTTTTCAACTTTCATCTGTTTCTGGATCTCAGGGCAGCCACTTGGTCTTTGTTATGATCTATCAATGTTGCTAAGGCCTGTTTTGTACCAGAGGGTTGATTATAAAACCGCAGAAAAATAACTGAAACACGTGAGCACTGATACATGTTTTCAAACACAATTGGTGTATCCACAATAGCTACATACAAGGTATTCCTGTAGCCAAAATGCCAATCTGAAACTTTGATGGAGATCTCCATCGGCTACCAGTTCCTAGTGAGACCTTGCACAAAGTTAGGCTTTCTCTACACTTCAGGAGCAAATCACAGGAATTGACTCTATCCCAAAAGTCTGGCAGGATGAGGCTTATGCTTCTTTCATCTTCTCTTGAATCCTGACTTGAAGGATTCTTACATATATGGGACAGGACGCCAAAGTATTTTCCAAAAGATTGTCTGTTCCAGACTATAGAATGAGCACGGTTGAGGTGAGCAGTGTTCTCCGGCAGGAAATACAGGTCAGAGCAGTGTGAAAGTACCTTGAGTATTGTGTGGCCACACCTAGAGTGCTGTGTCCAGTTCTGGGCTACTCAGTTGTGGAAGGACATTGAGATGCTTGAGCGCATCCAGAGGAAGGCAACAAGGTTGGCAAGGGGCTTGGAGCACAAGCCCTATGAGGAACAACTGAGGGAGCTGGGATTGTTTAGCCTGGAGAAGAGAAGACTCAAAGTGACCTTATCACTCTACAGCTTCCTGAATGGTGGTTGTAGTCAGGTGGGGGTTGGTCTCTTTCTTCAGGCAGCAGCTAACAGAAGGAGAGGACACGGTCTCAAGCTGCTCCAAGGGACATATAGGCTGGATATTAGGAAAAAGTTTTTTACAGAAAGCGTAATAAAGTATGGAATGGTCTGCCTGGGAAGGTGGTGGATTCACCATCTCTGGATATGTTTAAGAAAAGACTAGATGTGGCACTTGGTGCCGTGGTTTAGTTGAGCTTAGGGTTGGGTTGGACTTGATGATTCAACCAACCTAGTGATTCTGTGTGTGTGGAAGTACCAGTTTGGGGCTTGAATGTCTGTATAATGGCAAGGAATTCCTGTCTGGGCTTAGTAGTCTGAATTAACTTGAGTGTCGGTTTGCTCCAAGACTTGACCTGATAGAGCCGAGCCAGCTTTGGTGGTTTTGCACCTAAAACATATCCAGAATAGCAGTCACCTATAGAATTTTCTTCTAAGAAAACTGTTCACAAGTTTATTTGTATGTGTTGCAAAGTGCATTTTTGAGCATATGCTTTTATTTTTGTATCTTTAACTGCTAATCATGCCAGGGCAACCAGAATCTTCCCTCAGGGAGTGAGGATTAACAGAGCAAAGGAGAAATTTCAAGGTGCTCAGGTATTGCCATGATAATCATGGGTAATGTTAGGGCCTTAGATGAATGTACATTTGTACTGGTTAGAAGCTTTCTTTGAAAAGGTCAGCATTGCTTTCATAACAAAATCAGATATGTGTACCTCTTTCTTCTTTTATATACCCAGCATAGGAAAAAAAGTAAATTGCTCTTTTGCAGGTTGAGTTCACATTCTCTTAATTGTTCGTTCTAGGTGGTTCTAGTATGAGCAGCTTGCTCAGACAATACGTGTTTTGTGCTTTTCATGTGTAGCCCTAACTTACTGTGTTTTTATTGCATTAGAAGAAATCTAAGCTTTAAACAAATTGTTTCATGCCTATGAATTCCATGTAAGTAGTTACTTGCATTTTTTGGAAGAGATGGCATGCAAGCAGCTTTTTTGCTGTTAAAGACTGAGATGTATTTAATGACAGCAGAGCAATATGTGTCAGAGTATGCCTGAGCACCTCTGCAAGACTAAGTTCTTTCCCACTTAAGCTTTGCAGGTAGTAGCGATAACCCCGTAATACATTGACACAGCTTCTGTAAGAGTTGATTTGCAATGGCTTTTCAGATGGCTGTTCCTAAAATAAATTCAAAATTTCAGAGGTATAAAGCAAATAAAATTACATAAAGTTGCAAGGGAAATATGTCTGTGTGTAGAAGGAGATTGAAGAATGACAGCACACATGAAATTTCTTTTGGTTTTGGAGATTCCTGAGCGCAATACTGGGAAAAACAGTGTTAACAGCATTTAGTCAGTGACAATCAAACCTTTTTTTGGTGAAGAATGGTGGAGGCACTTGGGTTAAACATTTAATTAGATTAATTAGTGAGTAATTTTTTTAACCTCCAGACAGGATTATTTAAACTCTGCGTGCAGCTGTGCAGATATGTGTACCTCTTTCTAGGCTTAAGGTTACTGTTTTTGACAGAGGATTAGATCATGCATTGAATGGATGTGTGCTGTTAAATTCAGATTGCTTTAAGAGACATTGTCCTTTACTCTTCATCTTATTTTCTGTCCTCATTCCTTCTGTGCAAATTCAAGAATTCCTATATCTGTGTTGCTCATAAGGCAGTAGACTGTCACCCACATCTGTCTCTCTGTCTGAGCTTACAGGTAATGGAAGTAATTCCATTTTGATATTTTATGAGCAATAAATCACCTGTGAACTGCTGTGGTTGCCCATTAAACTGTAGATTTGATTTCTGAAATGGTTTCTTTTTCCATGTGATCCAGTGTTGATTAAAAATGACTCTTCCCCTTAACTGCAATAGTACTTACATGTTAAAGTAGTAACTATCTGTTCAAAGATAAATAAAATACTCAAGAATCACTCCAAGGTAATGCTGGTGTATGAGAGGAAAATTGACAAATGGAAAAAATCTATTTTTTTTCCCTAGAGAGAAGTCCGTGGAGTGCAATAATACTCTACCATATTTGAAAACCCTTTTGAACTTGCCATGCCATAGTTCTTAAATGTAGCTGTAAATCTTGTAAGAGACTGGAAAAGTCAAAATAAAAAGCCAAACAGAGTCCAGTACCCACGTGCAGTGGTGTGGTGGCCATTTCACTACATTGTAGTGCTCTTTACCATTCTTTCATGCTGTACAGCTGAGAGCAGAATTAAACTCTTGAGTTTCAGGGTTTAACAGCTTTGGTCTTCTGTGAAGTGTGGTTGTATAGTGCAAGCACAATACAGGGAACTCATATATTTGTAACAATTTGCTGGTAAAGCTTCCGACTTGGTTGCTGTTTGTGATGGGAATGGTTAAGTCCATGTAGATCAGACTGCAGGACTGTTCTCCCTCCATCCTTAGATACATTTTTGCTGGCTATGCCGGTTTTAACAAAGTAAAAAGTCTTCCTTACATGTGCCATATAAAACAAATAATCAATGTTGAGTTACTTGTTTAGGTTTTTAAATTACAGCAAGTCAGGAAAATACTTCTAGGAAGTAAATCAGTAGTAATTCCTACTTTGTCTGTGAGAGCTCTTAGTTACCACATGTCTAAGAGCTTTTAACATTAGAAATGTGGGTTTTTTTCCTACTACAGAAACTATAGAATGAATTTTAAAATTCACTGAGTCCTTCATATGTACATATGTTTTTGCATTCTGTATATGGATTTGCTGTGAAAAATCTGAGCTGTTCTTAGGTTAGATTGAGAAGTTTTGTGTAGAGATCACTTACAGTTTTTGCAGACTCATAGTGGCAGACAAAGATTACTGCTTTTATCCAGCCTGTAAGACGATGGATTACCTCTAGTGAGAATTAGGACTGAGATCAGACAGGTCAGGCAAAGGAAATGCTAGACACATTCTGGGACAGGTTGACCAGGGACGTTGGAAGTAAGCATCTTCTGTGATGTCTTGAATCTCAACGAGTTACACCCTTCTACAAGTCCTTCAATTACTGCAGGCAGAACAATTAAATATGGCTTTGGGGTTGTACTTGCATGTAATAACTACTGTCTCCTGTATTTTCCTTAGATGTGTTTTCATGCAGAAAAGAAGTCTAAGCAATTCAACGGTTTGTAATTTGCAAGCTAAAGTGATCCTTTCATTTTAGGTTTTGTTTCCATAAATAAAATCCTCTAGTTCTCTAGAAATATTTTTAAGAGGGAAGATACATTCAGTGCATTCAAGTTATACATTAGTCATTTTCTTCTGATAAGTGATAAGACACGGGGTGAAATCCTGGGAAGATATTACTGAGGATTAGGTACAGGGCTTGTCATTTATTTTCACTACAATTTCATTCCTTGAACAACAGAAAATTAGAAAAACAAAGTATATTATTTCTTTTAAATGCTTGAGGAGAAATCAGCCCTTTAGAAGAGGAGATGGAAAGTTTCTTTTCAATCTACAACCTTCTTTGTGCGCACTAATATTGATGAGTTTGATTTGAGTCTAGTTGCTGTTTTTTTCCATATCTCTGCATCTTTCTGAAGCCTGTGTTAAGTCTCTTTTGTCTTAGGTCTGCTTTGACTATATTTTCTTAATGTGTGGTTTCTTGTGACTGTGATCTGAGGACCCCAGAATCATCACCAGTGCTGTGGAAACCCAGTGTTGTGCTGTTGAATACCATATTCTGCCAAGGTGTTTGTGGGTTTCTTTCTCTACGTTTTGTATGAAAAGTGGCCCCAGTTAGTGTGCCCCAAGGGCCATGTAAATCCTTGGCTCTGCCCTTCAAATTCATCATCTTGCCCATGTGTCTCAGCTCCCTTCTCAGCATGAGGAAACACTTCCTTCTATGCTCAAGCACGTGCTTGAGGTCTTTTGACAGGTTTTGACTTTGGCTGTCTTGTTTTGTGGGGCCTTGTTAAAAAGCTTTAAAAGGAAAGGATGCACATAATTCTCTACAAGAGCCAAGGGAAGGGCTTTATTTTCTCAGTTGTTTTATTCCTGTTAAATTGTTTATTGGTATATACTGGAAAGTGCCTTTTCCCCAATGTACTCTGCCATCAGTATGTCAATTTGCATTGCTGTTGTGCTTCCAAGATTTTTCGTGATGACAGTGGACTGGTGTGTTGGTGAGTCACAGTGCTAAATTGTCAAGGCATCAGACTCCCACGTCTCTCCTGTGAGGAAGTTGTGCAGTTCTTGAACTTTTATCTGTGAGTGGTGGTTCCCAGCCCAGTGAGGCCAAATGTGTCAAGCCAAAGCATTTCATGGGCAGCCTGTTTGATGCTAGGGTTAGTTTAGTGTCTTAGTGCCCTCCCTAGGCTGTATTTTTTTGAGATATAGGAAGGCCTCATTCCTTCCCCATTTTCCTTTGTCCTGTCAGTTTAAACAATTGACCTTTTTAGTAGGTAGTTACCCTGCAAATGCAGTGTTATGGTATGAGGAGACAACATAAAGTCTTTCGAAGCTGAGGGAGAGCAAGATCTTGGTGATGGGGGCAAGAACTGAAGGCTGTGTTCTCCCCATTTATTGTTTTCAACATACTTAATACATTTTTTTTTTGTAATCCCAAGATAAATTACATAATTTATGTTGAAAACTAGGCTACTAAATTACTGAGTAAAGAACTTTAATTCATGTTCCTGACATGTAGTTAATAAAGGTTCATATTGACATATTTTTATCTGAAATATCAACTTTATTTTTAAAGCAAAAAACCCCCAGTTATTGCAAAGCATCCAATTGAGAGTCATGTTGAATATCTGCTCTCTTCTGTTTTAGAATTGAAAAAAAAATTAATTTAGGTTTTCACTTCTACATTTGCATTTTTATCCTCTCTTAGCAAAGAATATAATCTAATGTTACTTTACTAGTTACTCAGCTCTACAGACTGTATCAAACTATGTAGAGCAGCATTTGCAGTAGGATACAAATGTGTTGGTTTGCATGGCCTTCAGCAGTCAGTTCACTGACTTGGAGAGTTTGGCTGTGTCCAATTAGTGAACAGCTCTACCTTCTAGGATTTATCTAGGTAACTGCCATGTCTTTCTGAAGCCTCAGAGGGACCAGCCAAGCCTTTCATTGTGGTTTCTCAGTCCATCCTGCGAAAAAAAAAAAAAAATTCCCTTAGCTGCCTCATTTGTAAACCCTTTTAAATTCTTCATGGTTTGCATCCTCCTAAGAAGTGAAAGCTAATGTAGCTTTTTACTGGTGTTTTTTGCTCTCTTGTACGTGTGCCTGTAAGCATACATCTACAGATGCACATTCCATGGAACCCTTATTAGGTTATCTACAGAAGTAGGTTGCTGATATTGGTCTTTCCAGTATGTGAACAGTGATGTTGTAAACAAGAAAATAGATTTCCCTATTAATAGTATCAAATATCATTGTGCCGAGCTGACATCGACATAGGCCAAACAAACACAAAGTGGATGCACGCTTTCTCTGAAGGAAGCAAGGCTGTCTGGTATAGTGATGCTTTATGCCCTTTAAAAAAGATACTAAACATATTCTGGTTAGAAATTCGTAACTCCTGCAGTAATGCTTGGCTTCAGAAACTGGGTTGGGAGTGGGTGGATAGCTGTAGTCTGATGCTGAGACTCTGCTCTCAACATATTTGTGGTACGCTGGATTTTGAAACTTCTCAGCCAACAATGAAAGTTCTGTGGATTATTTCAGAAACATAAACAGGTCTACTGAATTAACTATAGAACTGAGTAGTACACAAATAGTAATTGTCTTATTCTTAATTTTGGGTAGGTAACTAAATTCCTAATTCTGAGATGTTCATTGGTATCACTGAGCTATAGACTTTCACACAGATGGCCAATCTGCAGGTGTGAAGCTTGATCTGATTCAGATACCTAAGAAGTGCCTTAAATCTGAGACTGTGAAGCTGTTCAGCCATCTCACTCTAAGATGGGCAAGCTGAATGTTTTAGATAAGCTGTTTTCTGAAAACGTTTATGTTTCTCCTTATGGTGAATATAGGCAAAAATTGCAGGATCAGATTAGGTGTCATCATTCATTTTTGAAGGCAAGTCAAATGCATCCCATATTTGGGTTCCAACAGTTGGCTGTTTAGTCAGGAAAAGTCAATAGGGGTTTTGGCTTAGCTGATTACCTTCTAAAATGATCGACAGTGAAACAGGGAGTGGTCCTCACAACCAGCAGTATCAAATAAATTGCTTTGTTTTGCATTGAACCGAGCTGACTGGCAGCTCTCTGTGGTTCCATTACCAGTGCGTGGGCACAAAGCACTGCAGTGTATTCAGCATTGCCTGCTGCCTCTGTGGTGGAGTGGGGTAAAGTACTATATACCTGCTCTGATCTACTGGGTGAAACAGATGTCTCAATAACTTCTACTAGCTCCTTGTAATGTGAATAAGCTGTTAGGAGATGATACTAATACTGGAAAATAGATTTGAATTAATGACACAACAGGCTATTGCTCTGGGTTTTTTTTCTACCTCGAGTGATTTATATTGTTGCTTTATTTGACTTCCTTTTGTGGCAATGTTTCTTAGTTCTGTGATCTTGGCCACCTGTATATATAAATGCATTTTTGAGAACCGAGTTTTCATCTGATTGCAATTATGATCAAAATTGCATATAATTAGCACTTTTTGAGAAGCAAAACTTAAGAAGCATTCATAATAGCCATTGCTGCAGTGCTGTGTTTATAGATAGACTGTGAATACTTTGGTTCAGTTTGATGTATTTCAAAGTCTCCTGAATATAGATTACCATCAAAGACGTATTCTTGGTTTTATGCATTTATATTTTCAGATAAATCTTTAGTTTAATGTCATTTATGTTTAGATACAGGATGGAAGAAGATTAAGAAAAACGAAGTTGAACTGTCAAAATTGAGAGAAGATTCAGTGCCTTGAAAATTTCCAGGATTGTGTTGTGTATGATATTCCAAAATAAGGGAAACTTGGCCATACATGATTGCTTGGGATTTGAGCTTTGGGTAACCAAAGCAAAACTGATCTCCCAGTTCTGATATGTGAGTAGTGTCAGAGTCCAGTACTCTATGATCAGCATCTTTTAGATATTCCACATGTGGAAGGTATGATGTTTAATATCTAATATCCCCACCTGAAGATAGTGGATATTACGTGGGATTTCTGTTTTAGCAGAGTAATACAGATTATACTGAGAAGGTCATACAGTTGTAAATGACACTTAACAAAGTAAAGCATTTGTGATATGCAATTCAATCACAATAGCAATGTGATTGCTGTTACCAGTCTTGACAATATTCTCTCTGGGCACCCCCAGTTTTTAGGGAGAAATTCGTGGCTTGAATCACAATATGTCTCAAAGATTTTTTTCTCTCTGAAGAAAGCTAGTTTGAATGCTTTCCCTTATCTTACAAAAAGCAACTGAAATCCTCCTGCAGAATTAGTAATACAGCAAGCTGACCCAGGATAGTCCTCTTGGGATTTTTGTTTACTTCTCTTCACCTGACCTTACTCAGGTGCCACCCAGCTCTCGATGCTGCTGGGTGAAGTGTGCTGTCATGGGTAGGTAATGCTTGTCTTGTGTATTTGTGGATTTAAGAGACAGCCTTCTCATACCAAAGCTTGGCTTACTGGGAGAAATTTGCCTTGGGTCTATCGTCTCATCTCTGGAAGTGGCCTGTAGTGTTGGTAGGTGAGGAAAGAAAAACAGAGACAAACCCCACCCCCGCCCCCTCCAAACAAAAAACCACCAACAATATAGATAGAACAGAGTGCTACATTTCTCTTTCATGTCCTTTCAAACTCACAGCAATACTCAAGCTTAGAAGGTTGTATCATTCATGTGTTTAATAGCCCTTGATAGACTCTTCTTCCATGAATTAATCTAAGAGCTTTCAGGTTTCCACATAGGGGTGAAGCAATGCTGTTCTGAAGTAAGGCTGAGAGTGCCGGTTTGGGAGCTGCCAAGCAGTGGGTATAATACCAAGTGCTCAGTCTGTAATAGCTATTTTTCTGACTCACCTAGCATAACAGTTGATTGTGTAGACACCCCATGGGAGGCCTTTATTTCTTTTTTTTTTCCCTGACACTTACCTTGGATGTGAATCAGTATCTATTGCCATGGGATTATCTTAGCTTGATCTGAGAGGAGTTGTACCCACCATTGCCTGGAAAATAACTGTTTGCAGGTTGAAGCAGTCCAGGCATTGACTGCTTCATTCCCTACTCCAGGAATTTATTTACCAAAACTGGTGTGTTCTGTCAAAATGTTCACCTGCTCTGAGGAGGAAGAGGCAGCTGCAGGGAATATGGGACTGCTTGGGATGCAGAGTGACACAAGTCAGTAACAGACTCCTTTTTTTGTCCAAATCAATACTAACAGCATAATCAGTGTTAGCTGGCATGTTTGGAATACTAGATATGGTGCAGAGTGTTGTATGTTTTCACTGCTGGCCCTTTGTGCCAGAAGGATCAGAATTCAGGTATCTGGAAGCTGATTCACTTTCTCTCAGGTTAAAAACAAACAAACACCACCAAAACCCCCCCAAACAAACAAACACAAACAAAAACCCCCACATTATCTTGGTGAACTCTTCGCATATGCTTTGAAGAAATAATTAGGGAGTTCTGAATTGAAACTTCCTTTAATGCTTAAAGCAGTTCTGTTAAAATCAAGGCCTTCACCAATTGCAGGTGTGTAGGAGGTGCTGGCTATTAATACATCCCTCCTCCCATTACCGTATTTAGTTCATCAAATAATGAACTGCTAGCATCTGGGGGCCATGGCTTTCTGGAGAATGCACAGATTGTATTTATTTTTATTTTTAACCTTGGTCCCTTAGTTTATTGATTTTCAAGTGCTGCAGTGCTATGTCCTGGAGGCACTAGTGATATCCAGTGCTTTTGCTGCTTCTCAGAGCTTTGAGGTAGCAAGGCACATCTTCTGATTTTATTTTTGATACTGAAATTGTGTCAGTAGGGTCAACATTGTAAAAACTTACAGTGGGCTGATACATTAAAAAAAAAAACAAACAACAAAAACCAGAAGCAGGATGGAGGTGAACAGAGGAGTGGTAATCTACATGAGAAAGCTGTTCTTCCTGCCTTCATTACTGATCTGTTATTGTGTTGTCTGGTATCTTACAAGCTTTGTTCCTGGGAATGAAGCCTCTCTGGTATTCTTTTTAACACATTTTCTTCCAAATTCCTGTATTTATTGGTTTATTAGAGACCTGGTTCAAGGGAACTCTATATAAAGTAACTCCATTCATGATTTCTTGCAAATGTACTGTGAGCAGTGGCTACTACAGTTCTCTCCCAAGCATTAATGAAGGGTTGAGCTAAATTGCTGCAGTACCTTGACAGTCATGTTTTTGAAAAATTTCAGCTACATCATGTTTCCTGTAACAAAATCACCTCTGTGACAATTGCTAAGACAGTTGTATTTTTCAGGTTGATCAGGACATCCAGTGTCTCCAAATTCAAGAACCCTGTTTTAGCATTTACACAGTCCATTGAGAGTGGTGTCTTGTGTGAGGAAAAAAAATTGTTAGCTTTGGAAGAGTTCTGTCTTTCTTCCACCTGTTTTCTCGGTTCACCTGACCCCAATTTCTGCCTGATCCTTTTTATCCCTTTCTTTTTTCCTGTTGGCAAGGTATGCAAGCTTGGAGTTGGCATTTTACCATAAAATGAATGTTAATTGGATATGAGTTGATCTGTAGCAATACACCATCTCCATTATTGCAGTCTATTCCAGTTAAGAGTAGAGCACCTAAGAGGGCTCTCAACAGTGAGAAAAGCTCCTGCTAATACCTTGTTCTTAAAGAATTACATCTAATTCCTCCTCTTTAGTAGCTGGAAGAAATCTTGTTACTGAAAGTCAACATTTTATGTGTGTCAACCTGAGTGTGTGATTTAATTTTCTTGACTTGTATTTCTACCTGTCAATTATTATGAATTTTTTACCTTTTTTCTTTCTTTTCTTTCACTGACTGCGCCATGACTCACACCTTTTTATATGGTTCCTGATGACATGACAAGGAAGTCCATTGTCTCGGTGTTCAGTTTACAGTTCTCTTGACACTGTGAAGTGCATTGAAAGTGCTTCAGTGGTGTTACTCATCTGAGCCACTTCTGTAGAAATTCCTGGTTAGTGACTTAAAAAATACCCACTCTTCTGAAATAAGTGCAGTGAGGTGGATTGCTAATGCTGTGTGTGATTGTACATTCATTGGTGGCAGTGGGAACTGGGGGTTCTCTGACTGTTTTTCAAGAAACATCTTCCTGTGCATCTCAGTTTAACTGTTAGGTGATGTGATTTATGGTGCAGACTTCAGTGAGTCTGTCTTCTCATTTGTTCTGGGTTTATCATGTCCTTAAGTGCCATCTGCATGTCTACCAAGTCCATCTATATATCTTTTAAATAATTCCAGTGACAGGACTCTACCACTTCCCTGGGCAGCCTATTCCAATGCTTCACAATGCTTTCAGTGAAGAAAATTTTCCTACTACCCAATTTAAACCTCTCCTGATGTACATAAGGCCATTTCCTCTTGTTGCTCATTACTTGGAAGAGACCAGTCCCACCTGGCTTCTGGCCTCCTTTCAGGTGGCTGCAAAGAGCAGTAAGGTTTGCCCTTCCCCCTCCTTCTCCAGGGTAACTCTTCACAAGCTGCATTCCCAATTTGTTCCTGGAGAATCTTGCATGAACATAGTTTTTTATTTATTATTTAATGCATGGTAATATTTGTTTCTACTTGCTGCAGAATTAAATCAATTCCTTTTGTTTCATCTCTTTGTTTTCTCTCTCCCACTAGGCATGCTAATAAGGGACAAATACTTTTATGGAAGTAAATATACTTTTTACTTTGGACCAATACTGTTCTGTGATTAAAAAAAAAAAAAACATTTTTAGAAAATTTAAGTGTCTTGAGAGCTTCTGGAAGGCTCTTTAGGGAAAGACAGGGCATGTGGTTCAGCAATACTCGTATTTCATGTAAACATTAAAACCCCATGTTGATTGTATTTACCCTGCAGATTCTTATGTTACTGTTTTGTCCCTGCATGTTGCTGTTGTGGCTATAAAATCAGGGAAGGGATTTTAATGTGGCAAGAGCCTGGCTCTGGCTTTATTGTTGCTAATGAACAGCACCTTTGGGTTAAAGGTTTCATGAACATGGCAGCTGTGCTGGTACCTCTGGCAAGTCTGCAAGATAACCTGGTTGCTAGTGCTGCACTTCCTAGTGGTTTGTGCCATGGTTGAATTTACAGACCTCCAGCTTATTAGTCACTTCTTTAAAAAATCCCTATGTTTTAGGAGCAAAGGGTGCAGTGTCGCGGTGGAAAGTGGGAAGCCTGATGAGGATTTGTTGAGAACCTGTGTCTGCATTTCATCTGCTCTATCATCTTGTCCCCTTACATTGCTCTGTTCCTCTCTGCTGGTAATGATTTATAAGTTTTTCACCTACAGATTTTGTTAGCTCATAATCTAGCTGTCTGCTGCTTTTCAGAGAGCAGAGACAGCTGCTGGCTGCATGCTGACATGTTTCCTCTTTGGCAAAATGCAAGGGCAGCTCTTCCTCTATGCTGCTCAAGTTCAGTAATTTGCATTTAATGTGACTTCTTGGCTTGCTGCTGAAAAGAGTGGAAAACCCTCTTTACCCCAAGCCTGGAACTGGAACTGTGAGAGAACAAAAACACCCAATAACATTGCTGGATTAAAAAGACCCAGTAAAGCCTTTTAATGTCTTGGATATTCTTTGGAGGAAAAGAAAATACTGCCCTTGATATGTGGGTTGGGATGTTTCCTTCATAGCAACTGTACCCATTTATCCCTCTATTTTATTTGCCTTTGTGATGAGTGCCCCTGTCTTACATGATATCTCAGCAAGGGAAGGAGATGGAAATAATTCCTGCCAAGCATCTGTTCCTGTGAAAGCTGATGGTTCTGTGTTGGTGGTGTTCTGGCAGCTCTCTCCATCGCCCTGTCAGTCAAATGCCATCGGTGCCAGTCCCCACAGCAGCAGCAGCATCCTGTGGATCAGTGCTGCTTGACCTCCTCCCAATCCAGTGGGCTGCCCAGAGGGTCATTGCCTGCCCTGGGCATTTCATTTCGTGCCCTGTGCTCACAGAGCCATAAAATCTTGGTAGTTTTTATTAAAACATTCTTCTTTTTCTTACATTGTCTGGCTTTGATTCCCTTCTCTCTGTAACTAGGGCAGTGAAGTTTTGCTGCTGTGAAGCAACTGTTCTCAGATTCATCTGATCATGTTAATGTTTGAGGAATCTCAGATGATTCTGATATTTTGGTCAAAAGAAGTGTAAAATGATGCTTAGAAAAATAGTGTTGCTTTGAATAAAGGTTTTCAGTTTGTTTTTTTTTTTTTTCAATTTGAGCAAAATGTTCCCAAGAACAAATGGTAGAAACTTCAGCTTTACCAAGGCTTTAAATAATTTAGAAGTTAATCATCGTAAGAATTTCCCTGTGGTGGGGATAAAAGACTGCATTTTTCTAACTTATTAAGCAAGTTCATACTTGCTGATGCAGTGAAGAAACTTTATCTGTTGCAGGTCTTATAAATTAATTTTATTAATTAATGCTGGATTTATTAATTAAAACTCTTGCAATTTTTGTTAATTGTGTGAGAAGGATTGGTTGATTAGAATAACTGCTGTATAATACATGTCTGGATATCTACAACTGTAGATGTTTCTCAGTTTTATGTTAACTGTTTAGGGTCTTTAGCATGAAAATGAGGAGAAACTGTAGAGAAGGCTTAGCTCCTGGACTTCAAGCAGTCTCAGGAGAATGTGCCAACTCACCAATTTATGAATTTTTAAAGTATGAATCTGTTTTATACAAGCCTGTTAACAAGAGTGGGAGTGGAATTTGGTAAACTTTAAAGTCGTGCATTTTTTTATTTTTCTGATGAATTTTGTATCTGCAAGTTTGTAATTAGCAGGCTTAGACACTTTGTGGTTTGTATGGAAAATGAACCAATTGTGGGGTGGCAGGTTCTGTACTGCTCTGACATCTGCTTGAGTACTGAGCAGCAAATCCTTCTGGCAATTCATATGAATCCTGGGGGATGTTGGGTTGCTAGGTACAAGTTTGAGTGGTGGCTATTCCCATCCTACCCATATCTATCCTTAAGGTCCTTGCTGCACTGAAACCATTATGACATCTCTAGCTGCCATTTCAAAATTGGCCATGGGCATAGAGCCACCCAGGTGCTTTACTTTTCAAAGTGGAGAATACATGTAATAGTTCAAGGTCTTAGGTGATTTCAAGGTTTTACATCTGTCTGACACCTGGGAGGCAGGCTGCACTCAGATGCAATCAAATGTGCTGTGCAAGTTTATATGCTGCCACCCTGAATTTACAACCTTCAGCCACCACTTTTCTGCTGTTGTTGGTTTCTTCTCGATTAGGAAAAAAAAAAAAAAGTTTTTGCATTGCATTCACTTTTGTAAATTTTAAACTATTATCCAGACATCTGTTGTGGTAGCAGCAGCACTTTAAAATCTTTTTTAGGAATTTAGGAACCTAAATTTTTAGGAACTGATGCCATTCTGGATTGCTGTATAGATCACTGGGTTGGTTTTGCTCAGTCTCAAGATGCTGTTCCTTAATGAAGGATCCTGGGCCAGTGCTTGAGGCAGTGCCTTATAAAGCCAGACCCTCACTCGAACAGATTAAAGCAAAGTACGTGTAAAGCTAAATATAGAAGGCGGCATATCCTGTGTTTCTACTAATTAACTATTCAAGAGTCTGTTCTGTTGCACTGAACCTCTAGTCATTAAATCCGCCACAAGTTGTGAGTCCTGCTTTACCTGCTTTTTTAAAAAATCTTTTTTCCAGCTGTCTTAAAGGACATATTTTATGTTCACAGGCAATAGTTAAAATCCATAGTCAAGCTTCAGGTGCATGTAAGTGTTTTTGCAGCTTAAAAGTACACTCCAAACAAGGAAAGAAGTCTGGTGTTAGAAACTCAGCATATGCATTTCTGTCTTCTATAGAAACTGGGGAACTGTACCAGTATCCTGGGTTGAAGGCTTTTGTGTATTCCTTAAGGAAGTGGACACTGTCAACCCCAGCCTGACAGCATATTTGTGCTCTGGAAAAGCTGTGAAAAGTGAATTCTTACAGTTCTTACCTTCTGTGTGGCTTGCTTGACACTTTCTTTGCAAACCTCTTGGGCTTCTCCTGCTGTCTCTTGAAATGAACATTTTTAGAATAAGCTGTAAGGTGTTCAGGCAAAACATGAAAACAAGTCAAAAAAGAATGTTACAGATCATTCTCTTTATGAATAACTGGAGGTCAGAAAGACAAAGCACGTAAGTGTGTCAAATGTAGCCAGTCACTGGCTAGAGGCTGGGCTGTTGCTTATCCCTGTAGACTGCTAGATTATCTGCCTAATTAACTTGTAAAGCACCTCCTGTTCCTCTAGCACTGAGCTGTCTCATCAGGGGAAAGAGCCTTTTGAGCTCTGCTGTGAAGGCACTTTTGAATCCTACAGCACTTTGAAGGATCCCATGATATCCTGGTTTGCCATGTTTGACTCTCTTTGCAGTTGAGCAGAACGCTTTTCCAGAAGGCTGTGAAGTGTTGCAGTTGTTTTGAAATGCTCCTTTGTCTGTTACCGCTGCAGCTTTAAATCTCAGTGATGAGTGTGAATCTCAGCTGAAGTGTTTGTTGTGTATTTGTGTTTTTGTGACCTACCAAACCCAGTCTTGAATCTGAACTTTACTGGCTATTTCCAGTTCATGTGCCTGCATGCAGGGTTTTTGACTGTGGCTAAGTAGTAAACCTAGACTAGAAGGAAGTGGTTTGCCAAGTAAAACATTTGAAATGCTGCAAAAGTGGCCAGCTAGGGATGCTGCCACTAGAAGTCTGGTGAATGGGAATATATTGTATAGCTGGGGCATTGTTAAGAGAGCTAAATGAATTTTCAGGAATAGAGAAAACACTCCTTGGATAGTAACGTGATTGATGGCTTCTTTCTCAGCCATGGAGCTTGAGTTTCATTTGTGATAGGAAGCAAATCTGTGTACTTCTAAACTAGACCTGCAGAGTCCACAATGAAGAAATACAAAGAATACAGATTTCTGTAGAACTACAGTTATTAGAAGAACACACTCAAAAATTTTGCATGAGAAGGCTTAATTTTGGACAAGCCCCTCATATGTAACAATGACCTAATTGCCTGCAGGGTGTGAAGTAGGTGGCCTCCAAGTCTCAGGGCTGGCATGTGATGACCTGTGGCGAATCCTGCATGCTGCAGAACTTCCTTTTAATTGCTGCAGTTTGCATCCAGCTCTTGGTTTAGCTGCTCTCTGCATAAGCTGTGTTTTGTGCGATGAAACTGATTATATCCAAAGCTTTAAAATAGTTTTGTTTTCTTTAGATTAAATAACATTAATATATTATCACTTCCCAATTTTTTTTGACATTATGTGTTGAGATTTGCTGTAGAAGTCTGAAGTCATACAAGCCCAGTATTTTTTACTGTTGTATAATGTGCCATGTAGGTACTTAACTCTGTATTTATGTTCAGTTGACGTGGCGAGGGATTTGTTTATCTTCTATTATTTTTACAACACCCCCATGCTTTTCAGAACTAAAAGTTGCTAAGATACAGTGATGCTTGTAAGCAGTGTTTAACCATCAAATTCTAAGCAATTAGAATTTGATGGTTAAAGCACTGTCTTTATGGTTAGACCACAAACTATTGTCTTGAGCTGGACAGTGCGTAACCCTGGGCATCTGTCTGCCAGGTGGCCGTACCAGAGGGTGAGACCTGTGCCATGCTGGGCCTCTCGGGGATGGTCCCTCTGCCTTAGTGGCTTCTGTGCCCCAGCATCCCCATGAGCTGCATGGGCGGTGGTGCTGTAGCCCTGCCCCAGGAGTAAGGGCAGTGACTCCATCACCTTCCTGTTCTGTCTTGAATCTTCACAGTTTTTTTCCAAGATGCCAACAGCCAGGTTTTAAGAGAAACACACCTCGTTGAAGTTATCCTTGGACTGTAGTGCTCTTCATCTTAAAGATAATGTGAATCATTCTTGGAATATGTATTAAGAACTTTCTTTACCTTTCATATGTTACGATTTTGCTACAGTGAGTCTTTATTTTGCTTTTAGATTAAACTGTTGCTGTAGAGTATAAATATTTTCCCTTTTTTTTCTTTCTCCAGAAATTTTATGAATAAGAATCAGAAGCCGGTGCTAACAGGCCAGCGGTTCAAAACTAGGAAGAGGGGTAGGTTGCATTGCATTTTTTGCTTTATTTTCCTCTTAGTTAAAATGACTAGAAACAGAGTGGGTGGAATAGTTGAAAGTTGAGCTAAAGGATTTTTCCCCCCTTCTTTTCCGCCATGTTAAGACTGAAGATTTAACTTTTAACTAAGCTCTATGTATTCTATTCTGTTCACTATAAACCCTAGGACCTTATGTAAAATTTGAGTTTATTAGCTGTGAAGTTCCTGTGGAGGCTTCAGTTAAAGATTAAATGCTAAATGAATTTATAGTATATTTACATATGATAAAGAAAACTTGTTATATGTTTGTTTTGAGTGTTTCTTAAAATGTCCTTTCCAGCTAAGAAAGCAAAATATGAGCTTTTATTTAAAGGTTGTGTGAAGAAAATTTTCTGGGCTTTGCTTTTTTGGTTTGATTTTCATTTTTACTTCTTTGACTCAAATTAATGCCATGTCTGTAAGTGAACCTTTCATATCTAAAAAGGAATTTTCTCACCTTCCTTCTCCGTGAGATGGTCAGATCATCTCACAGGCCTTGCTTTCAGGTCAGAAGGAGGTCAGAAATTTCCTTTTCCACAAATATTTATTTCTCCTTTGTTAGTGCAGTCTTTTTTTTAATTGTTAAAATAAAACAATTGTGTGAGTTTAAATTTACTCATTGTGATACTGATTTTCTGTAAACATGACCAACACTTTGTTTCATTAAGTACAGTAGAGCATCAGTTTTTAAAGAAAGCTGAGTGGTGCTGATTGTGCTGACCATCCAGGTATTCTGGCACAGCAGGTGTTATCCTAACATGCTCACTCATACTATACTCAGAATTCATTTGTTGCAGTTTAGGTGGGTGGGATGAATGCCTAACAGTTTGAGGCAGAGAGACAAAATGTATGTAATTAATTATTTAATTCCCTTCCTGCTCCCCCACCAAAAAAACCAAAACCAAAACTCTGGTTTATGAAAAGAAGGATTACATGTTTTGGTGGTATAATAGTAGATTTATTACAGCAGACAATGGATGTCTGTCATGAAACAGACTTTTTCCATCTTGACTTTTCTGTTTCTGATCAAAAGCTAACACCTTATCTAAATGTCTTGTGACAGAAAATGTAAATATTAGCATTTTGTTAGTGTGGATGAGAGAAACAAAGAGAGTTGGTAACCTTTCTCAGAAAATTTCAAATTCTGTCACAAGTCTGAAGAGCTGAATGCTGAGTGTCTAGAGATCCAGAGTTAAAAAGCGGTGCCAGCTTTCTCTTGCACCCAGCACTTCTTCAATTTGTTTCACTAGTACAGTCTCTTAAATGCAATATGTCTTTCCTGTGGTGCACATACAAACTTTTGTAAGGATAACTAATTAAAAAAGGAACCAGTATTGTTTGTAATTAAATATCACGGTGCTCCAGTAATTAGTGGGATTAACTTTCCATCAGTGCGGTCAAGAGCATGATGCAGTGGGAGCTATAGACTGCATTAACTTGTAACAGTATCGATGTAGCCAGAGGAGTGGAATTAACAATCCCTAAAGAAATCCGTCTGTCAGATCAGCCAGTAAAAGCACTCAGATATGCACACTGCTGGATTGATCCCATGTATTTTTCAGTCAAGGTCAGTCAGTTGTGGTAAATATGTTATTTGATAAACTTGTGTTAGAAAGTATTCTCTCTCTCTCTCTCTCATAGAGACTTTCACCTTATATTTTCCACTGAGTTGGACAAAGTGTGTCCTAATACAGATTTGATCTTTGACTTCTATTTAATACAAGCAGTAATTAGAATAAATAAAGGTACTTGATTTGCAATTCTGTGTCTATCCCTTGGATTTCTGTTTACAGTGATTGGAAGTAGCCCTAGGTAACTCGCTGACTATGTGGAAGAAAGAAAAGACATGGAGGGTGGCCTGAAAGATTGGTTGGGGATTTTCTTTTGAGAAAGGCTACTTAAATGGGGTTGTGGCTATTAAGCAGCTTTAATATAGAAATTTTAACGTGCAAGCATTTTTTGTACTCAAAGCATAAAATCTCTTCTTCTAAAGTGGTATCATTCTGGTTGCCTTAATATTTTAATATCCTGCTTAGAAATTTGTAGATACTTGGTCCTTTCTAGAGGCAGAGTGTTTGAGGAAGAAAATGGCTTCAAAGTGTGTTTATTCCCTTGGGTTTCCATATATTTTTGTATCACAGCAGTGTCATGGGTTGTAGCATCTTTGACTTGAGACGAAATGATACTATTAGGGTTTTTTTTAATGCAGAGTTTCAGTATATTGGGGAGTCCTGAAATATTACCCAAGTAGGACAGAGTGCAGTGCTCTGACCATGTAGTTTGACCACGACATTTCAGTTTTTGGAGACTGTACTGTGGTATGTAACAGGCAGGCAGGTAGGGGTTCTGAAACATGCCCATGCTGGGGACAGTGAGCTGCTAGTTTTTACCCATTTGTGTCCCATGATACTCCTTTTTCCCTTCTGCAGATCCCTGGAGCACTGCCATCTCAGCAAGGTGTGACACTGCAGTCAGGCATCTAATAAAATTAATTGTATATGTGAACTCTTACCACTGGTCAGCTAGCTGCAACTAATCTCAGGTTGTGAACAACTTCTGAGCTTTCAGAGAGCAAAAAATAATAATAAAGTATTTTTCAATTTAAAGTTTGAAAGTATGCTTATTGTGTAAAATACCTTTTAGAGAGAACCATGAGGGGAGAGCTTGTAAATCTCACTCTTTCTAGTTTTATTGATTAAACAAATGAAAGAAGTACACCTTGCATGCAGATATGTAGTGGCAGACATTCAAATCACTTAAAGATTTGAAGGAAGGAAAATGATGCTGTAAGGGAAGAACCTTCCAAGGGAAGTAGACATCTCACAGTTCTTGTCAATCTAGGCAAATAAAATAGTTTGGTTAGCTCTTGGTATAATCTCTCTACCTGTTGAATATTCCTTTTTTAGTGAGGGTAAGCAGTAGTTGGTATCTGGACAGTACTTGTGTTTATGGAGCTATGTTCATGGCGATAGGAAAATTATCTAGTAAAAAGTCAATATTAACACCTTTATGTTACCTTGTTTGCCCTCTCTTCTTACTTTGTGTTATCTTTTTTCTTCCTCAGAATTACAGTTGTGGGCCTTCTGTTGAAGTGATAAAGTCAATTAAGGACAGAGCTATGAACATGCTTTGTAATTTTCTTGGAAGCAAAAGATAGGAAATAAGGATCTGGGAACATGCTGAAAATGAAAAGCTCTGTATAGCACTGCTGCAGTGGATATTGTGTGCATCACATCTGCAAGCTACACCTGCCTCTGCTAGCCCATGATTGGAGCTGTTCTTGTTCAGTAATTGTGCACTTGACAGCTCAACAGACTGTCACCCCTTGTTGGTGATGGCTTCTTACTCACCCTCTTGTACTACATCAGCATATTCCTCTTCAGTACATTAGCTTGGTAGGAAAATGTTTCAATAAAATCATAAATTGTTTTTCATGCAATGAATTCACCTTCTGTTCCTGTGTAAATTTTTAGATTGTGATAGACAAGAAAATGGTAGGGTACTACAGATGAGAGGAGGACTTCTGGGGTAGGAGAAGAATCTATTTAAAATAGCTAAGGAATATTAATCATGGTATTTGTGTTTGTACTGAGCACTGTGTACTCATGATACCAAGCATATTATACCTTCCAGTTTAGATGGGAACATGTTAAATTTTTAGGCAAAATACATTTGAAAAAGTAAAACAGGATTTTAAAGTCAGTCTTCTTGCTGGTTGATGTGTCATCAAGCTTTTTTTTTTTTTTTTTTTTTTTTTTTTCTTCGAATAAGACACACTTATTTGGCAATCCAAAGAAAGTAATTATACTCAGATGCTTGTTTATGGGTGGAACTGTGTTTCTTGTGCACAAGTAAAACTGCCTGAAGTACACACATACTGAAGTACTTATTTCAGTAAAAGACTGTTTTTTTTCGTGGCTGGTGTATTCTTTGTTTTGGGTTGGTTCTTGTACTTCAAGTTGAAGGAGAGCTGCAACTGAGTGTTTGGTAACAGGTCTGGTGTCTCGGATGGGATTCCAGTAGTATGCTTCTTGTGGGCATTTCCCTGGAGCAGAGGCACATATTTCAATTCCCCTCTCAACTTTCTGTTTTGTCCCTGATGGCTGTGTCCTGCAGCTAGGAGAGGTGGCTCCTCAGAACACAGACTCCAGGTTTTTGTCACAGCCAAAGCTGAGGTAACACGGCTGAGAGCCTGAACGTCTCCAAGGTCTGGTGTGAAGTAAAAGCCTGGGAAGAAGTCATTTGCAGTCCAGAGAAGGGACATGTTGAGTAGTGTATTGGGTGGTGAGAGCGTGGTAGTGGAGAATCTAGGTTGGCCCTATGTTAGTGTGCATGACTTCAGGATGAGCCAGAGTTGGGAGCAGATGGTTGTATGAGCATATACATGGGTGTCCATGGAGTTATCTCAGTTTTGGTCTGAGGAGCTCAGATTTGGGGGATGGGGAAGCAATCCATATTAGATGGGTAGTAGACTCAGTAAGTCAAGAAAAGCTAGGCACAGCAGTGGATTTCTGGAAATTAAGGGGTTGCTGCTGTTTTTTTCAAGTGCTTAGTGCTTGAGAGACAGCCCTTGAACTGCAGCTGGCTGTGTGCTGCCGGGCTCCATGGAAGGACAAGTGGAATAGTCCCCTAAGCTTCCCAGTGGCCTGGGACACTGAGTGGGTGGGACTGCTTTGTGCCTTCCAGCTACAATAGCTATGGAAGAAGGGGGTGCATTGGGAGTGGAGGAAAATGTGCAAGTGATATACTGAAGGAGCTAAAATGAGTGCACACTCCAGGTACATGCAGCAGAGGAGAGAGAACTTTTCTGTATGAGAAATAGAAAAGTTATCAAAAGTAGAATTGTCTGTAAAATAGTTATTTAATTGCCATGAAAGTACTGTGGGAAGAGAGGCTGTTAAAAAGGCCTGGGATGAAGAGCTGCACTATGAGTAGCAGGGAACAGAAGCCTACAGCCAGAGGATGCATAAAGGCCAGAACCTCTTGTCACAAAAAGCCTGCAAGAGTTGCAGCTGGCATATTTCAGCATTAGCACGTGCATTAGCGCGTGTTTAGATAGAAATTCAACCAATCCTCATTTATCTTGGTAAGTAAAAATCTCTGGATTTATCCTCTGGATACAGTATTTTCCAGCTTTTCAAGAACTTGTATCAGTGTTTGTGTCAGCAGGTGGTAACAACCCTGGGTTTGAGTGCACAGAACAGCTTGCAATTTTGTTTCTGAAGTTCAAAGGTATTTTAACAGTAACAGGCATTTCACTTGTGCCCTTATATGGAGCCCCAGGGCAAGTTTCCTTAAGAAGCTTCAAGTGGCCATGGTAAGCTGTTAACTGCATGCACAAAAAGGCAGCAGGAGGTACGGGTAAATAAATCTACATAAGAGTTATCTGGAGGTTGCAGTTGTTTCTGTTGTGACTATTGACCTTGACACAGGGACATTGTCTGGGGGTCAGGCTGTGCCTTAATTGAATTCAACAAGGGACAGCCGTGGAAAGTGCAATATGAGTGCTGTGTTCCTAGTGCTGTATAGGTCTGTGAATATAAAAGATAAATTCTTGGTTACATTGTGTTGCCTTGAATGTTTATTCAGAAACTAATTTTATTAATAACTCAATCTCCTTTTTTTTCCTGAAGAGTTGTCTTTTTGAAAACATTTTAGTTATGTGACCATAGTTACTAAAAGAAAAATAGCAGGAGATGAAAAGTGAAATGTTCATACAGCGAGATTGTGTACTCACAGCTTGGCATTCCCTTTATTCTGCTCTCAGATACAGCAATGCACAGTGCTACACACATGGTATAGTATCCTCAGCAAGAGAAGAGTATGAAGTTCGAAAACAGTTTCAATAGTTGCTTTTCCTTTGTTTATTTATTCCCATACGTTTGTGTGTGTTTTGGTGTTGGGAGATGACGGGGAGAGGGGAAGCAAGGGTGAACACTGCAGAATTTCCAGAAATGATACAAGCCAAACTCATTTTCGGTGTGTTGACCAGAATGAGAAGAGTATATTAGGTGCCATGGTCCTTTCAGTTGCTGACTGATACAGGATTTTAAGAAGTTTAAAAACTGACTCTCTCTCTCCCCTTCTCCCTCTCTGTTTCAGATGAAAAGGAGAAATTTGAACCCACAGTCTTCAGGGATACAATTGTCCAAGGCCTCAATGAAGCTGGGAATGACTTGGAGGCTATAGCCAAGTTTCTGGATGCAGCAGGCTCACGACTTGATTATCGCCGCTATGCTGACACACTCTTTGATATTTTGGTAGCTGGCAGCATGTTAGGTAACAGAGTATCTGACAGAGAATTTTGATGATCAGCCTTGCTTGCTTCTTTAAGATGCTATCTTCCTCTACAGTGGGAATTATAACCTGTATTACAATTTCACTGCTTACATCTCATATCATAGCACTGTTTGTTGTGCAGTAACACCTCAGTACTTTCTGGATACTGCTCTGAGAAGCCTTCAGTCTGAGCTAAACTGGCATATAATTGCAACAGCAAAGAGAATGAGAGAGATGCTAACTAGGGGAAACAGAAAGATTTATTAGCATAAAAAGGTGCACTCCAGGTTAAGAGCAGCTGCAAATCTTGCTTTGTAGAGGTAGCTCAGGGAAATGAAGGATGATGAGATGTGCTCTGTGGGTGTTCATGGGATATTTCTACCAGGTATCAGTGGTGGCTTCTAGCAAAAACATACTTTTCACTTTCCTCTTTATTTTGAGTAAGTTCTCTCCTTTTACTGGTCACATTGCTTTGATTCCCGCTTCCTGCTCTTTGGTATGTAAGAAGAAAAGATGTTTTTATAAGACTTGAGGTAATGCAGGAAACAACAGCTAGTGGAAATACCTAGGGAAAAAAATAAGCCAGTGTTTTGAATGTTTACATGAGCCTGGTGAGTAATAGAGGGGTTAGCAGGATGTTCCAACTACTCAGATTACTAACACAGTGCCAATACTTTTCTCTTTGGGAAGGATTTACATTATTATAGTGTTTTAAGTAAGAGTTAAAATAATATGTAAGGGTTGTGCTCCAGCCCATACTTACTTGATCACTCTCAGTGCTCTCAAGACCACTGGAGATTCCTTAGGGTGAACTGAATCACTCAGTCCTTGGAGGACTGTGTGATCTGCAGTGCAGCATATCAGCCAGGTGTCCCTTCTGTCAGGTGCCACCACATCATAGCAAAGCTTGGTCTGTCTGTTTCTCCCTCTCCCCTGCTAACTGTTACTGCAGCCTCTTGCCTCAGTGATATTTACCTAAGACTTACTAGACTAATTAAATCTTACATTCTTTAAAGTAAAAAATAATTCCTTGCCTTTTTTTTTTTTTCCCTTTCTTATAGCTCCTGGAGGCACACGCATAGATGACAATGACAAGACCAAGATGACCAACCACTGTGTATTTTTTGCAGATGAAGATCATGATGCTATCCGAAATTATGCTCAGGTCAGTAAAGGCATAGCTGATTACTGTTTTCTGGTTGTGTGTCAAAAGAGATTATAGTGGAACATCTGCAGACTGTCTAGGCTGCACTAGGCTAGCTACAGACCAATTGAAAATCCAGTTAATCATTAATCTGCCCTAACATACACATTTTAGGTAAGAGAATATGATGTCTAAGATAATCTGATCACAGTTGGCAATGCTTTCTTTACAAAAAGCAGTCTTGCTTTTCACAGTCTACCATTGGTTGAGTCTGTTTTTAGACACCACTGTTATTAATTTTGTTGACCTTTTCTGTGTGCAGACTGAAATATTTATGCAACTATATTTTGAGAAACACGTTAACTATATCAGAAATACAGCTTTTAGAAGCAATGGTGTGGTCAGCAGGACCAGGGCAGTGTTCATTTCCCTGGACTCAGCACTGGTGAGGCCACACCTCAGATCCTGTGTTCAGTTTTGAGGCCTTCCCTACAAGAAAGACACTGAGGTGCTAGAGAGTGTCCAGAGAAGGGCAGTGGAGCTGGAAAAGGTCTGGAGCACAAACTCTGTGAGGAGCAGCTGAGGGAGCTGGTGTTGTTCAGCCTGGGGGAAAGGAGGTTCAGGGGAAACCTTATTGCTCTCTACAGTTCCCTGAAAGAAGGCTGTAGGTGGGGGTCGGTCTCTTCTCCCACGTAACAAGTGACGAGGTGAGAGGAGATGGTCTCCAGTTGTGACAGGTGAGGTTTAGATGGATATTAGGAAAAATTTATTCACTGAAAGAGTTGTCAAACATTGTAGTAGACTGCCTAGAAAGATGGTGGAGTCACCAGTCTTGGAGGTATTTGAGAGATGTGGTAGCCTAAGGCTATGGTTTAGTGGCACTTGGCACTGCTGGGTTAACAGTTGGACTCTGTGGTCTTAAAGGTATTTTCCAACCTAAACAATTCTATGAAGAGCATGAATGACAAAAAATATAAAGCTCACGCCTCCAACCTTTAGTTGCATAACGAGTTAGGTGTTGGGAATATATTCCAAAAGCTTTCATTTCTCCTACATATTGGATATATCATTTCTTCCTGCAGGAATAAGGCTTGCATAAACAGGCCTATGTGAAATTAATACAAAAAAAAAGTGAACCCTAAAACATTCTTGAAAAGAAACTAACTTTCCATAACTCCTTAATGGAAGGTAGTAATTATATGAGAAAGTACAGTAAGAATTCTGTGGAAAGTTCAAAGCCACCGTGCAATTCTGGATACCAGTAGGATTGCATAAAAATGCAATACCCTTGCAACTCCCATATGTCAAAACTCTATTATTAATTAAGTATGTCTTTGTCTTTTTTAATTGCTAGGTATTATTGGAATGCTCGAGACAGTGACTAAAAGCATAAAAGCTGCTTTCCCTGCTAAGGTGTCTAGGGTGATAAGTTCCTGGAAAGGTGCATAGTTGATTTAAAGAGTGCTGGGATCAAAATCTGGTAAAAAATGTTTGCTTAATAGCAGAAAGCTCCTTTAAAAAACATTTTTAATAATCTAAAGTAGTGAAATATACTTATTTTTGGAAAGAGAGTCAATATTTCTTATGCATCAGCTTTATCATCTCTTAAAAAAAACTGCTTCAGGAAAATCTCTGTTATCAGTAAAGGCATTGATTCTGTCTTCTTGAATTCTAATATTTTAATGATCGTTTGAACAAAAATTGGCAGTGCCAGTCCTCCAAGGAGAAATTTAAAGTAAAAGATGGCATATTGGAAAATGAAAAGGAAGGCTTTGCTTCAGGGTTTGAAGGAGTGAGATTTTCAATGGATTTTCTGCACTCCAAACCAAAAGCCACCAAAATAAATCAACATTTTGTAATTAATGTTTGAAGAGATGTGTCTTTGTATTGACCTTGCCATTTTTCCATGCATCATGAAAAATAGAGCTCTTACTGTATTATGAAAATATGGAGTTAGTCTAAAATAATATTTAGATTTTTATTTTTTTTCTAGGAGATACCTAGAAGTTAATTTCTTACTCTGTCTCCCAAATGAACTAGGAGCGTGGCTGGTTTTTTTGGATTTAGTTATGGAATCAATTAAAAGTTAAAAGTCTTCAAGTCAAAAGACTGAAGTTAGTATTGATACTTTAGCAGATTATTTCCATATGAAGTCATGCTTCTGTCATTTACAGAGGCTTAAATATATGCAGAATTTTGTTTGGAAATATTAACAAGAATCTTACATTTTCATCTTCTATCTTATTTTCTTAGGATTTTGTGTGTCTCTACTTCTCAGCATGGGCACACTTGATTTTCCTCTTTTCCTGAGCCAAAATACTACCATTTAGGATGTTTGGATGTATTTTATATTCTGGAAAGTGAATTGAAGCTTTCTAAACCTAATTTTCCTTCCTCCCACATCCAGTGTGGCAATAATGTCTTTTGTTCCCCGCATAAACCTTTTTACCTGTGACACTGAGTCATATGCTTTGTGCCTTTGTACAGCAGTGCCAGCGATGATTTGTTTATTTAATTTCTTTTCGCTTCCTTCTTCACCTTGAATGAACTCTGCACCTGTGCTACTTCTGATTTCATAATCTGTGGTCACATGATGGGAAACAAATGGTCAAAACTGGAGAACAAATGGTTCCAATAACATAATTGTTGTAGAGGTCTTGGCAAATGTTCTTCCTTTCTCTGACAATAGTGTGATTTGTTGTAAACATTTATGTTAGTTGATTTGCCAAGATACTGCATCTATTGAAGATGCCCAGCCTCCTGACTGCCTCTCTCCAGCAGCCTACAGCTGAGAGCTTCCCCAGTGCTGCATTACTGGGGGCAGGGTGCAGTTACCCTCCTCCTTCTCTCCCTTGCTTTTATCTGTGAATAGGGTGAAAAGTAGAGAAGGAAAAAACTGTTGAGAAATATAAAAAGGTTCAACCTGCAATAAATTCTCTGATTCAAGCATTGCTCTAGGAAGCAAGAATAACACAGTTGAGAGAAGGGTGTTCCATGCTCTCCATGTGGCAGACAACACTAGAGAAATATCATTCTGCATGCTGCTTATTTCCCTTTACTTATTTTTTGTAAAGAGAGATGGCTGTAATTGTTGCACTTTTTAAGTTAATCTGTTTATCTTTAGGTCTTCAATAAACTTATCAGGAGATACAAATATCTGGAGAAAGCATTTGAAGATGAAATCAAAAAGGTAATGTTGATGACAGTCTTTATTGGAATTCTACTATTTTTACTGTATTTTTAATATAATTGTATATGTGCAAATATGGTGCTGTTAGGTGTTCTATTTAGCTCTACTGGAAAAGAGGATGGAATCTACAGGAGGCAGCTTTACTCTGTAAATTCAGTTCTGTGGGAATAGTGCAGGAAACACTTGATGTAGAGTATTTCTGAATTAATGATTCCTTTGGTTGCTCTGACCAAACTTCCTTTCTTATTCCAGGCTTTTTTGTGCAGAAGTTTGATATGCTTTGAGATATATCTCTTCATGAGAAGTGGTATTACTGTCCTGCAAATAAAACATATCTCTGTTTTTTTTCCAAAAAAATGAATGCAAGTCTGTTATGCAGAATGTCTCTTGATGTATGAGTATTAAACCACTCTTGCTCTGTGGAATGAATCCTGACCACAAGTTTTTTGTATGTGAGGCCACAGATATGTGTAAGAGAAAGTCCTCACCAGTGGCAGAGTGCTCAGGATTTGTCTGTTAGACTGTAGTGGCTATTTGTGGATACAGTTTTGTTTTGTGATACTGAATTCTAAGGAGACAGGAAAAGCCAGGGTAAAATTGTTTGAAAAACAACCTAGAGATTGATTTTGTCTATTCTGAGTTCCTAATAACAGATGTAAATATCTTTTTCTAACGGCCTGAGTAAGTAATAAACACTCTACTGTCATGTAACTTAACAGGCATGCTGATAGTGGTAAAACCTGTCCCATGAGTAAAGTATCATGTTTGTTAAACATAAAAAATTTAATTTCCATATTATTTAAACATTAGAAAGGTTGCTGTAAGGGTCAGATGAGGGCACATTTGGAGCTTGATACCTCACCAACACTTCTTGTGCCTGAATTAATTCGGCTCTAATTTATACATTCTTGCTCATACAGGAAATTATTTTTACACTTGTGGCCAGCATGCCTATCAACTGATGCTGATTACTCAGTACATTATTCTAAAGACCTAAATTTACCTCTATCCCCACACAAATCTAATGTTCCTGCTGTTAATTACTGTAATCACTGACATGAGAAGCGCTGACTCACAGCATTCAAGTTTCAGAGAGTGCTTAGCATATTAATCAAATGCCATGTCAATTCAAGCCTCCTCTGCTCATTTCTGTGACTTGCTTGGCTTTGCATCCTCTTAAGCTGCCAAAAATTCACTTTGCACTCTTACTGACAAGATGAGACTATGGTTAATACATAATAATCTAACTCTTAGTAAAGGAACAAGTGCCTCTAATGTGAAGTTTAGCCACCTGCCAGCTTGAGAGAAAGCAGTCATTTGAGGTGCAGTGTGACTTGGGCCAAGTTACTCATTGAAAGCCATTGGAAACATCCTAGCCATGCCAGTGTGGGATCAGAGCAGGCTTGTTCATCTTGCAGACTGGACACTTCAATTTTATGTACATGCTTTTTGCATAGTTTTCAGTGTCAGAGTACATCTTGTATGACAAATCATGAGATGAGGTTTGCACAGTGGTCTGAGGCTGTGGGGAAATCTTTCCATCTGCCCTTCCATCACCACCCATGGTGCTGGTGTGAATCTTGGTGTGGCTCCCAGAGATGTGGGGTGTATCCTCTTCCTCAGTTAATCCAGTTTTTAGAGCCTTAGGAAATAGGATGGTGGTTGTGCGGGTGTTTGTGCCTATGTAATGCACCTCCACTGCCACTGCCCTTAAAACCCTTGAGAATTACTTGTTAGGTGCCTTTTGCTTACCTTCTCCCTCTCCCTGCTTGTGTGAACCCATAAAGTGGCTGTTTTCTCATTTATGAGGCTGCAGAGTTTTTAACCACTTAATCTTTTAATCCCTGCATGCTGTAATTTGTACAGGGGTAGCTGCCCATGGAGGGCCAGAAGATAGATACATTTGTATTTCCAGAAAGCGTTTCTGCTAGACCAAAGACTGCTGCAGTTAGTCAGTGGTTAGATATGTAAGGGAGTGACTCATTGATGATTTTTTGTGTGTCATGGTCCCAGCAATGAAAGTGATGTTTCTGGCAGACTCATTAGGCAGATAGAGCACTTGGGGGAAAATTAGCTCTTCTCATAGAAAAAGGCGTGCCAAAAAAGCCAAGGCAATACCAGCAGTTTCACAGAAAGAAGCAGATGGTGTCAGTGGGACTTTTCTTTCAAGAGAGATTATCTTAGATAGCAGCATTTGCATAAGTATTTGCTTTATGTCTTCTAGATCACAACTTCATCATTAGGACATTATTTTCTACCATCTTTCCTCTTTTTGTATGCTTCTAGCTTTCCGTTGTTTTATTTCTTAACTCTCTCTCCTCAAAATTGCCAGATACTCATTTTTCTAATGGCATAAGCAAACCATATATCTGAAGTTTTACATCTAAATTATTTTGTGCAAGCAATTTCAACAGAAGACAAAGATGTTTAGATACATTGTTCACTTGCTGTGTTTGGATGTAGGCAGCTTAGGTTCATGTGAGCATGGCCCAATGGACTGACGTAGGCCCATGACATTTTGCAATAATTTCAGTAAAATTCTAAGTTCCAAACTTGTATTCGTCTTTCTCTATGTATTTCTGTGGATGAATAATGCAGTTATTATGTCTATTTAGTATGTTTATGTGTTTAGGTAATTTTCTATATAATTTTTTTAATATCAAAATTGGGATAAAGTACAGATAAATTTATTTTTTGAGTCATGAGAGGACGTCTGAAGTGCTGGGAGATGTTGTGACATCTGCTATTTGTGTTCCTATTTTCCTAATGAAAGAACTGCAAATTAAGCTAGGAATTAGGAAATAAGAGGAGAATAACATTCTGAGATTGAATAGGGAGTAAGCAGAAATGCTTTAAGTCAGCTAAATGAAAGGCAAGACTCAGTCAGCAGATATCTGTTGCTATATTAGCTGCCTTCTCCATTGCTGACAATTCAGTGCTGTCTGCAGATGTGCTAAACTGTCAGCACAGACCAGTTCAGATAATGAAGACATAAAAAGACACCACGCTCCCTGTGTGGGTGGAGTTCCTTCATTTTCACCATTTAAGATTTCCGGATCACAAGAGCTGATCAGAAGCACTTGTTTCTCTTGTGTGCTTTTTAATGTTGCATGCAGGTGTTTACTTTTGTGCATCTTCTGTGCCCAGAAATTGTGCTTAAAAGACTTTTTCTTTAATGACAAAAACAACTTGGAACATCACATTAGGTCTGGTCTTGTGCTTATTAAGTATTCTGAATTTCTGCTTAAATACAGATATCATAGAAATACAGAATTGTGAGCCAGAGCTGCCCTTTTTATGCCTGGAAGCAGTTTGTATCTAGCAAAAGCAGTAATGTCTGGGCTTGGCTGACAGCAGGGAAGCATTAGCTTGGAGAATGTTCTGTGGGTGGTTGGGAACTATTCTGAAGTGTCTTGGACGTTTTGTGACTTCCCTACTGAGGTTTGTAATTGTGATGGTAAAAGAAGAGTGCTTAAATTAATCAGCAATAAAAATCTGAAGTAACAACTTTGAACTGAAATTTAGGTTTAATGGTTTTTAAAATGGGTTTATGAGAGGTTTGGGTTTTCTTATCACCCAGTCTCCCCCTAAACTGTGTTTCACAATTGCTGGAAAATATAGAATAGTATCCTTAAACAGCAGAAAAGGACAAGTCTAGGTTTGAGTTGTTTTTTAAAAATAATAGTAAAACAAAAATTGGGCAAGTAGGACAGACACTACTTTAAGTAGTGAGGGATATGTAGAAGATGAGGGTACTGTTTAAAACATACTGCAGTGGGATGCAGTTCAAGAAACCAGAAACCACCATGTTAATGCTGAGAGACTTGCAAGGACCACGTTTCAGAGGAAGGGGAAGAAGATGAGGCTGCAAACTCCATAGACATGGTTTCAGTCCTTCCAAAACATTTGAACAAATACAGATTTCTCAAAATGAGAGCTGATGAATTTTTGGGTGTCCCTCTCATGGAATTTGTCTTCATCTTGGACTGCAGCTATAACTTTGGCTTTGCAGCTGGGTTCTTGCTTTCCTGGCTCAAATATGACATGAATGGATACAACTGTTCATGATCCATATGTTACTGATAAAAGGATGGAGGTTAGAGCTCAGAAGTACATCAAAACCTAGCCTGTAACGTTAAAGTGGTCAGTGTGATCACTTTCTAATCAAAATCCTCATCTATTGCTTATATAGAAGCAAAAGAAAAAGGATTTAAATGGGGTACACAGAAATCTAAAGCTGTTTCCTCTTTATTAACAGTCTCAGTGCTTCCAGTAAAGAGGTCGAATTTCAGATTTTTTTTTTCTTGTGCAGATCTTAATTTTAGTACAGTATTATTGATGGAACTTGTATAAAGAAAACTTTAAATCCACAGGCTTCCAGTTTACACTAGGATTATATTGAAGTTCTGTCAAAATATTCTGTTTTCCATTAAATGGAGCCCTGGAGTTCCTTTGCCTACACCATTATACACACCAGTTAGTTGCTGCATCTGGAAATACAGCACACCATTTGTTTCTCATTCATATATTTAGAAATAATAACTCCATTCTTTTGCATCCCAAATTTTCATGCATTTTGTGGTTGAGTCACAGTTTGCTGACATAAAATTACACCTTGAGATTTGGTAGTTTCATAATTGTTCTTTTAAGCTGAGTGTATGTTGCAGTCATTTGGCTGAAGCCCACTGAAAAAAATTTTGAGTGATTTGTCTCTGGCTGAGTCATTCAGTCCTGTGTAAGCTGTATTTAAAGCTGATGTTATGTAAGTACTACCATATGAATGAGTTTTTTTTTCAGTTCTGTTCACTGATGCAGATCAGAACTATTCATAAAACATTGCATGAAATTTAACAACTTTGTTAGTTACCTGGATTTTTAGAACATCACTGCATTCAGAAGTTGTTTACATTTGTTTTAAGTTTTTACTTCTACTTTACTTTACAGTTGTTGATAAGCTGCTTAGATATCTCAGAGAAGATCTCTCACTGTGCATGGCAACAAACAAGGACAGGGGCATGTTCTGTTCTGTTCTGTTGTATGGGTAGAATCTGGTAATTGAGAAATACCCTCAATGTGGAAAACTGGTGAGAATTTTCTATCAAAACAAACTGTTTTGCTTTAATTGCATTTGTTGCTCATGTAGAAAAGAAAAAAGGTGTCCTGACAGCAGAAGGTCAGGACATCCTTTTGGAGGGGTGCCACTTGTTCTTCCTTATGAAGAAAAAAAATGAGTATTCTTTTTAACTGCAGAAAATTTTATCTGCAGTACTTTCCCCCCCCCCCCTTCTTCTGTGGTGCTGATAAATTTGTAAGCTAGCATCTGATGGAATCAGCAGCTTTTTTCATTGAATGAAGCTGTCCTTTTTTTTGTCTCACCTCTTCTTTCCCATCAGCCATATTGTGATCACTAACAACACATTAAGAAAACATTATTGTTAACAGTAATGTCATTGACAAAATCTGATTCTGCATGACTTTTTTTTAATATGAAGGAAAAGGGCATAATGTACTTCATCAATATGCTTTCAAGTCAGTAATTCTAACATATGAAATTAAAATTTTGAAAATAGACTTAATTGCTAGTTTTAGAATTAAAAGGTATATATGTAGTTCACATCTTCCAAGATGAGGAGATTTGTATTTTTCTCTCAAGCTGTTTATTTTCTCTTGTAATTAGTACTGAGAATGGCAAGGTCTTAAATCAGCCTGTGTTCCTGTCTGTTCTTTGTCAGCTTTATCAATATCTGAACTTGATATATATTTCATATTTTAGCCAGTAAAAACTCAGTTGTAATTGTGCTGTATTCCCTTCCCTAAAAGAAAACCATGACATTTTCCCATCCTTTTATTGTTTTCATGAGCAATAGTTTTCGAAAGCTAGAAAACAAAATGCATCTCGGTGTGGTTTAGCTGGAAGTCTGAAGATGTGACTAGGCAGGTTCCTGTCTGTGATCCTGTAATTTCTGTGTGTCTCAAGCCTTTGGCAAGTACTTTTACCTTTACACAAATATATATGAATATTTGGAAAAGACAGGTGTTTTATACCTGACTAAGGCCATATCCCCAGAGAATTACAGAATCCTAGAATGCTTTGGGTTGGAAGAGACCTTGAAGACCATCCAACTGCACAGCCCCTGCCATGGGGTCTTTTACTAGACCACGTTGCTCACTGCTCCATCTAACCTTGCCTTGAACACTGCCAAGGGTGGGATACCCACAACTTCTCTGGGCAACCTATCCCAAAGCCTTGCCACCCTCACAGTAAAGATGTCTTTCTAATATCTAATCTAAACCAGCTTTCTTTCAGTTAGAAGCCATTCCCCTTTTCCTGTCAGTAGCTGCTTTTACAGATAATCCCTCTACATCTCTTTTGTAGGCTCCCTTCAGGTACTGTCTTGTGTTCTTAGAGAAAGTAAAATTACAAGGGATCAGTGAAATGACACTGTCATGCTTCTGAATACATTTTGATGTGATTGCTATAACTTGCATTGAGACTTCTCAAGAAATAAAACTGTTAATATTAATTTCTGCCTATTGTCTACCTATGCCTCAAATAAATACTTTTTTTCCCTTGTCTGGCCAACAGCTCCTGTTGTTTCTTAAAGCCTTTACTGAGACGGAGCAGACAAAACTGGCAATGCTTTCTGGCATCCTGTTAGCCAATGGGACTCTTCCTGCTACAATTTTAACAAGCCTCTTCACTGACAATATAGTCAAAGAAGGTAATTTTCCATCTATCTTTTCTTATCTTAGCTTTTTTAAAGGAGATGTATTTTATTGCAACTTAGGCTATACGTTGCAATAAAATGAAAGTTGGAAACTTGTGACTGCGCAACAGAAATCAGTATTTTAAAGCAGAAGCATATACTGACAGCAGTGCCCAAGATACTTGTGAAATCTTGTAAGAGGCCAGTCAGACAGAAAAAATCCACAAAATAAAAACAAACCCCAAAGAATTTATGGTTTTTTGGAAGTCATACTTAGGTGAGCAAAATTGTAGAATTGATGAATTATTGTGGTACTATAAAGATGAGAAGTATATCTATTCCTGAGATAGATCTGCTGGCATTTCCTCAAGTGTTGCTAATGCCTTGTGAGTTGGAAGTGGGACAGAGATCCCATGCAGGCCAGTGGGATATTGCATAGGATACTGCATCCCATGCAGGAGAAAAATTAATCCCTCATTTTGCCTTCATACTAGTAGTGATCAGTGACCGATAAACATTGTCATGAATTTGTGTTTATTATATGATAAGTAAAAGAGTTCTTTCAGTCTTAAGGTACAATGCCTTTTTGAGATTACTTTTTAAAAGGATTTTTGTTATATATTTGTAGCCATCTAGCTTGGAGTCCTGATTTTGCAGCTGCTTGCTCAACAGTTTCTTTCTCTGATGGTTCTGACTACCTGGCATGATTGCAAATATACTAATTTCATGAGCTTTTTTGATTTTATTAGAGTTATATAGTAGCTAAAATGTATTCTGATGTTCATTTAAAAAATTATTCTAGCTTCATGTTCTCATTTACAGCATGCTAACCATTGCATTTGTTTTCTAAATGCTGCAGAAAGAAAACGCACAGCTGCAGCTTTGCTCTGTCATCACTCACAGCTTTTGGAATCAAAATTAAACTAGGAAAAATCTCAAACAAAAGCACTAATGCATGTTTTTAGGGTGATTGTCTGCAATCTATTTAAATGAAAGTCTTCCTAGTTATGGGAAGACAAGAGGCATTGGAAAACCCAATTTTTTAAAAATCATGGAAATTGTTATACTTTAAATTAACATTTGAAGAATACAATTCTTATTTGCATTATGAATTTATGTTTCTAGGAGCCCTAAACTTTTGTCAGAGCTTACATATACTTTTAATTCTTTTAAAAATGCATCTGTGACAGCATTTGAGGAAAGATTGTTCAGTCAGTATCCTGGGGTAGATATTTTGTGCAAGAATAATTGAAGATGCAAAGATAGTTTAAAAATGGGGGACATAGGAAGGCAAAAGAAGTAGATCATACATGAATAAACTCAAAGATTCCTTTGATTTACAAAAAAAATTGTTGCAGGCAGGTGAAGTTAAAATACACATAGAAACAATTAGGTGAGCTGAGGGGGTTGTTGATCAGCATGGGACTTGTAACACTGGCTAAGAAATGGCTGAAAGTGAGATAAGATTGTGTGGACAGGAGATCTGTCAAGCTTGAGCACAAATACCTACTTTATTTTTAGATTACCTTGTTTCAGTGTTGTCATTACTTTCACTGTTATAAATATTCTTTCATGGATTGCTGACATACTTGTAGTAGAGACAGAGAAAGGTCTAGGTGGTGATGGAATCTTGTCAGGCTTAAGTGTGTCCTTCTCGTCCCCTGTGCTGGCAAAGTAGTAGACATGCAAAAAGCAGCTAATGGGGTTAGTCAACAAAATAAATGGCTGGAATTACTTTCTGCAAATAAGGGGAAAAAAACCAAAGCAAACAGAAAGAGAAGAGCTATTTAAAAGAAAAGAGTGGCAGCACGTGCATAGAGTATAGGAACAGGCCAGTGATAAATTTGGGCTGTAAATGAGAAGTAGGTTTGAAAATATGTGGGTAGTGAAGCCGTAGAACAACTCACCTCTGTCATAGTGTAATCCCACCCTGCCGTCAAGCCCCACACAGCCCCTTGCTCACTCCCACAGTGGAAGGATGAGGAGAGAATGGGAAGAGTAAAAGCTGGAGAATTCACGGGTTGAGATAAAGACAGTTTAATGAGGAAAGCAGAAGTTGCACACACAAAGCAAAACAAGGAATTAGTTCACTGCTTCCCATGGACAGGTGTTCAGCCACCTCCAGGAGAGCAGGGCCCCATCACACTTATTGGGTACTTAGGAAGACGAAATCCGTCACTCAAAATATTACCCCTTCTTGCTTCTTCTCTGCTTCATGTACTGAGCATGATGTCATACCGTCTGGAATATCTGGGTCAGCTGGGGTCACCTGTCCTGGCTGTGTCTCCTCCCAACTTCCTTGCCAGCTTAGCAGTTGGACAAGCAGAAAAGGCCTTGGCCCTGTGTAAGCCCTGCTCAGCAATAACAAAAACATATCTGTATTACCAACCCCGTGTTTAGCATAAATCCAAAATACAGCCCTGTACAGCCCCTGTGAAAAAAATTAACTCTACCCCAGCTGAAAACAGCACACCCTCTAATACTAATACTAATACTGGCATAAAACTTACTTTATTTTAAGCTAAAACTGCAAAAAAGCATCTAGGATATGTGCATTGGGACAACACTTGGTGACGGAGACCATTCCATTCAATTTTGGTATTGAGCACATAAGAACATGGATATGCTGAAGTGTGCTTGCAGGTGGAAGTTATGCCTAAGTCACCTACTGGTTGACCAGGCTTTGAGAATCTTGATTAGTCCACTTGCAGCACTTAGGATTGCTGCATCATGTCCAAAATGTAAAACAAGCCCATAAAAAGTATTTGCAGGTCTCTCTTGGCATGGCATTGTGCACCCCTGGTTCCATACAGTACTTCTCTAAGGATCATGTCTTATGACTGAGCTCCTGAAATTAGCTTGCCAAAACTCATAACAGTAAAGGTGTGTAAAAAATGTCAATTAATTTTACAGTGGTCTGGTAATAGTCTCTTCTGTTCTTGTTTGGTGACTCATTTAGTCAAAGTATCCTAGAAGTAAAAATAATAAATATCTATCTATAAAGTGGCTAAGAGTGATTTTCACCAGTAGGTCCCATGTAGCTCTTAGAGCTTCTAGACTGTCTGGAACTGAGACAGAAAACTACAGTGGCCAGCTGTAGCATAGGATTGTGCTTTTCATTATGCATTACCATTATCGCTGCCTTCAGTAGTCGTGATGTTGGTATGAGTGTAGTATGGAGAATCATAGCTGACCTACAGGTGACCTTCCTCAACAATGAGCTCCATCTCTGAGGCCTTTCAGCTTCCTTCAGCTCCCTGCACCTGGAAGTGGAGAATCTGGAGCAGTTGTCTTGGTGGTGCAGCTCTAGGAAATAGGAGGTGTGAGCTCAATGGTTTATTAACTCCTCTGGGAAATCCACAGCTAGTGGAGGTAGAGTTCGTTTGATTTAATACACAAAATACTAAGTTGTGCCTTAAGAAAGGCGTTTTTTCACTTAAAATAATATTCGTGCCTGGTACAACTGGCTACTAAATGCCTCTTAGAAGGACATAGTACAGTCACCTTGAAATTGCAAAGTTATTTAACCCTATTCCAGAATTTGCTAAAAAAAATTTTGAAGATATGTTTTCTTAGTTCTTGATCCTGGTTATCCTTTATTGTTTTGTGCCTTTGTTTCCTATCCATTCAATGCCTGATTTTTCCTTTTGCATTGTGCTCAGTCTGTGAATTGGGAATGTAGGAAAAAATAATTGCAAAGACAATCTTTGAACAACTGAATGGAGATGTACAATACCAAATGAAAAGATTTGCCAACAATCTAGCATAATTCAGAAAACTAGTTTTGCATTAAAGAAGAAAATAGGCGTTTCAGCTCTACGTGTTTGTTTCTGTTGTCATAAATATATTTTCATTCCACAGTCTTGTAACTTTTTTGTAACATTGAACTTCTTATACTCAACTCTAATTTATGTTGAAATTTGCTGAAACATGTTTTGTTCTTTTCTTTAATAGGGATTGCAGCCTCTTTCGCTGTAAAGCTTTTTAAAGCATGGATGGCAGAGAAAGATGCCAATTCTGTTACCTCTGCTTTAAGAAAAGCCAACCTCGATAAGAGATTGCTAGTAAGTGTAATGTATTTTCAATAATCTTTATCTCTCCCAGGGAAAAAGGAGGAAATGAAATGCAGATGGTAGTTTGCTGTAAGCATGTTAACTCCCCCTCAGACTCTGTTAGTTTCTAAAATATTTTGCAACACAGCAATATTGTTATGGCTGTAGCATTGATACATATTCAGGAATATTAAGTATCACATGTTTTTACATTCTGTCTCTATTTTTCCTGTAGTCAGATGCCTTCTGAGAGACCGTATATATGGGGCTTGAGAATTAAATAAATGGGTTGTTTTTTTTCTAACCACTCCTAATAAAACATACCAGTAAAGGGGCATGACAAACTTTAAATATGTTTTCCTTTTGTAAATGGTATATAAAGTATAAGGAGTTGTGATTTGAATGTAAGTTTCTGAAGCAGCAGTGTTTAAGTAGTACAATAAATGAACAGTAAGGTAGTTTTCTGCAGCAGTAGCCATCTAGGTAGTGTAAATGGTCCTGCAGTAGTGACAGCAGACCTACTAGGTACAGTGCAGGATGCTTTCAGCCTTAGGATTCAAAACCTCTGTTCTGGGTTTCTAGCAAGGTGTTCAGAGAATATATGAATATGTAGCAATTTCATGTGCCTTTTTCTCCCAGTGTCTTTCTGAAGATCGTTTGGGATTTTTCAGTCCTCAGAAAGATTGCTGCTGCGATAATGCAGTCAAATTCACATCCTGTGTAGCACTGCCTGGAGACTCAGCAGTATTTCCTGTTTCTACCTCAATAATACATAATTAAGCAAATATCTTTCAGAAGTAAGGAGCTTCCCACGCTCCTCCATCTCTTCAATTTGTTCTTGATTTTAAGTGTCCAGGTCATAAATAATTTGCTATTAAGCTGGGAAATGGGCTAATTACACTATTTATTGCGGGGGAGGGCAGGGAAGAAAACTGCATCTTATTTCTATTTCAAGCTTGACTAACTTAAACTTTCAGCTGTTGGCTCTCATTTCTCTGCTGTATTAAACAACTGTAAAGTATCAGATGATGTTGCCTAACGTAGATGCCTTCATGAAAGTTTCTTCTTAATTTCAGTAGTCAGTAAGTAAATAGATTGGACAGTCTCTAGCTTCTTTGTTAAAAAGAGGTGCTATCAATCCCACAGATCATTGTTAAGATACCCAGAATGGATGGTAAGCAAATACCATTGAATGTTTTCCAAGATGGAGCATTTGCTATAGTGATTTTTAAGAATAATTTTAACTTTTCTAAGTTAGGAAAGTTAGTTAGTTAGTTAGTTTTCTAGCTGAAGTTTCATGAAGTGACAGTGTCTTTTAATTAGAAATGCCTACAGGAGTTAATGTTAACAGTACATAGTGGATTTTATGACTTTTGTTAAATGATGCATTAGTGGTATGCCAAGGTGCCTGGGCCACTTATGTATTGTTGAATGTATTTTTCTTAAATGTGGGGATGCCCTGGGAGAGCATGGTGAATGCGCTTTGCTTATAATGGCTTTGCCATCTATTCCTTTATATACCTTATTTACTTATATATATATACTTTACCTACATGACTCTTGGAATCTGGAAAAAGCATGGTTCCTCTTAGGACTGTTTTAAGCAACGTGTTTGGCTCATGGCTATTCATAACTACATGCACTTCACATGGAGTGGGTGTTAGCTTACTTGCGTCACTGGACATCATTTTTTCCCTCCACTGCAGTGAAACACTGCAATATGAATGAAGTGTTGACTTTTCCAGTGTGGGTACAAGCAGTGTTTTAAGTGAAGTAACAGGTTATTCCCACTGTTCATTCTTAAAAAATGTTCTTTCCATTCTGTCAAGAGTCATAGTTGGTTATTCAGCAGAGAGCATTGCTGTCTTTTTAGGAACTATTTCCAGCCAACCGGCAGAATGTGGACCATTTTGCCAAGTATTTTACTGAAGCAGGTCTAAAAGAGCTCTCAGATTTCCTTAGAGTTCAGCAGTCTCTGGGGACTCGTAAAGAACTTCAAAAAGAGCTACAAGAACGTCTCTCTCAGGAATGCCCAATTAAGGAGGTAAAAGTGGGTTTTTTTTACAACTTTCTGTTTATATAATCATAGTCAAAGACTTAAATCAACATTAGTTAGAAAGAAAGAGATTTCCTCTGTTTTTCTTTAAACTATTTTAATTTATTCATTTGTTCACTCTGTGCTTAAGACTAAAGCAACCAGATTTCCTCTGGATTTCTAAGTGTAGTTGTCTGAGGGATGGTGGGGGGGTTTCCCTCATTTATCCTTGAAAATGTATTTACTTTAACTGCATTAACTGTTAGGTTACAGGAGAGGGACAAAATCTTATTTTGTTTCTTAATACTTCTACACCGTCGTGTTTTAAATGACTGCAGGTATTTGGAAAGTCAGCATCATTTCTGGTTCATTGGAAATGTCCCTTATTTCCTTCTCCAGGTAGTACTTTATGTAAAAGAGGAGATGAAAAGAAATGAGCTGCCAGAGCCAGCAGTGATTGGTCTCCTTTGGACCTGTGTCATGAATGCTGTGGAATGGAACAAGAAAGAAGAGCTGGTTGCAGAGCAGGCCCTCAAACATCTGAAGGTGCGTGAATGGGTGAAGATGAGAAGAAATCTGTGAATTCACAGAATGCATTCTTTGGCTGTCAAGTTTTTTACCTGTTTAAATCCAGGAGATTCAGATTTTTGAAAGCTGATGCTGAGCATACCAGGCGTTGTGTATAGTCTGACTTCAGTCAAATGGCTGCAAAACTGAGGTAGTTCAGACCATTGAGTGCCCTGAGCCCCACAGTGCCAGGGCAAGCCAAGGTGGTCACAGCCTGAGCACCCCTTCCTTGTGCTTTCCCAGGGTGCCAGGTCCCTGTGAGGCTCCTTGCACTGAGGCAGGGCTAAGCAACTGCTGGGGCTCAGCCTGCTCAGACCTGACTAGTAAGCCTGCAGGGAGCTGCCTTTGCAATGTCTTTGCCAGAAGCAAAGACATTTTGTAAGCATGGTGAGGCAGCACCTGTGCTGGCTGTGCAGAGGGCTGGATAGATCCAGGCAGGAATGCTGAGGCCAGAATCTGTGAATTGGTTGTTGCTGACGTTGGCTGTGGTAGCTGGACACTCAGTGACTTGTCAAGTGATAAGCCAGGAACTGGCTTGGGGCTCTGTGTACATACAGTGGTTACTCTCTGATCCAGCTACTGTCCTTGAGGATGAGGGAACTGAATACATAGAAAGATAGGCTGCAATATTGCAGTACCACCATTGTTTGTTGGTACAAAAACTCTAAAGACCTCGGGATAGAAAAGAAGCATGCAACCAATGCAGAGGCATTAATCACTGCCATCATTGGTGTTCCTCATCTAAGTCTGAAGTAACTGTGCAGTGCAAGACACTGAATCTGAGAGCAGAGGCTTTTCAGCAGGCTTAGTCCTTTTAAGCAGGTAATCCATGACCAGGAGAATACTCCCTCATAGCCAGGGCTTTCAAAGGTTTGCCTTGGAACAGAAGCAATGTGGGCTTTATTCTTTACGGTAAAGTAGATCTTGATTCATATTGGATGTCTCTCCATACTTGGGTGTTCCGTATTGGTTTAGCTCCTACTGCTGCTGTCCTTTTGTCTGAGCTTGGTTTCCCAATCAGTAATCCTAGAAATGCAGTCGCTTGGGATATTGTGTAGCCTTTGATGGTAAGACTGAATGCCTTCAAGTTTTCTCAAGTGGCTCAAATAGCAGGAGAAAGACAAGAGTTTCCAGAAGGAGGAGAGACATTGTTTTGCTTGTTCTTTTGATGTAAAATTTGATTACCTCTCTTTGAGTTGTAACAAAGTATCCATTGAAATTTATTGTCTAGTACTGCAGGGCAAATTAACAAACACTTTCTGGAATATTTGAACTCTGGGAAAAGAGGAACATAGCTGGTTTTGTACAAATTTTGACTGGATGTTTAGTCCTGTGCATTTCACTGACCCAATCCGTCAGCTACGTATGTATCCCCTATGAATTAGGTAAGGCACCTTGCCTATGTAAGATAGGCATCTTTCTAGGTACATCCACTTTATAAAAAGTGAGGAAAATTTGTGTGGGGTATTTACTATTTGCACTCAGGGTAAGATTTTAATAGAAGCAATAGAAATAGCAATTTAGGCTTTGATAGCTGCTTCTTTACAGTTTGGTCTTCAAAAATGAAACAGCATTTTTCACATCTTTCTTCTTAGGATAGGTGGAGACAGATCTCTCTCTTAGGACTCTTAGCTACCTCCATGTATGAGCCAACTCCAGAAAGTGGATTAACAGTATTAGGATGGTACAGAGCTCAGTTCTGTGCCCTCCTGTGTGTCAGTGTCGCAGGAAACAGTCAGGGAGTTGCTTTGACCTAGTGCTGTGATTGGGGTATGTATATATCCCACATACTTGATGTGTGACATGTCAGATGGTGGGATTTATTCTTGTATGGCTCTAGCTGACAGGTAACTTTCACAAAGCACGTTGCCAGAGCTTTGATATCTGGGTACCAGTCTCTAACTTACCAGATTCTTTCAGTAAGTTGCACACAAGGCACCCCTGAAAAGATGTGTCAGAATACAGAGTGTTTGACCTAGTTTACAGATCTTAAAAACCCTTGCTGGATGGGTGGCTACCTAATGCAGGGTTGAGGCAGGCAGCCATGAACCAGCATACTCGGGCAGTGCAGTAAAAGTCATGTGTGCCATCCATATGGCAGGACCAGCAGGAGTTGACCTGAGGAAGAGACAGGGCAAGCTGTTCAACCCTGCATCTCACAGAATAAGCTCCTCATTGTCCCAGTAACCTCACTGTGACACTGGGACTTAGTGCCTAGGCTGCCTCCAGTGCAGAGAAGAGATGTTCTCCATGGGTGAGGAGAACCTTCCAGACTATTCTTACTGGAGGCAAGGCTCTGGTGAGCTTCAGAGTAGTGTGGGTGCTGATCCCCTGCTCCCTAACACGATGCAAATGGAAAATAATGCCACTTGCTCAGCCAGCAATGAAAAGAGGGTTCCTAAGTCAGTTAGACATTTGTGAAACTCGTAACTATGAGCCTGTACCAGTTGAGAAGTGAGAAAGGAATGTGAAGGGGATAAAGTCAGATGTGGCAAAATGAAGCCAATTTACTTCCAGACTGAAAGCACAGGATTTTTATTAGACATTAATAATATTTATAGACAGCAGCACTTCACAAACATGTGGATGGGGGTGAGTTCTGCTGAGGGTATTAAATAAACCAACTGCACTGTATATTGCCCTGCCTCCCTGCAATTTGCCTAGATACCAGCTAGATGCTACAAGGGCTTAAAAGGGAAAAAGAGCTACTCACAGCTTGCACAAGTTTTCAGTGCTCTTACCAAAGCACTGATGTTGTTTCTAAAGATGTGGCTGTACCTGCCAGGAGTGGTAAAACTTGGCCTCTGGTGTTAGCTATATCTAGCCATTTTAAGGGAGTTTCATCCAGAAGTACTAAATACCATCAGCTCGCTGAGCTGCTCATTGATATTGTGATTTTTTGCTCTCTTAAATAGCTGATAATTATTGCAAAATACATTTTAGAACAACCTTTCAAATTTCAGTTGATTTTTGTGTGTTTTAGTAATTATTTCCATGGACCATATTGGGTAAAACCCTCAAGATTTAGGCCCTTGCAGAGAGGTGCTGAAGTGTACTTTTAAACATGCTCATCAGTGCTGTGGGTGATGGTGGTTTGTCACCTAAGACCAGCAGCAGCCCTGGTAACTCAGACCTGGTAACTCAGAACTCTGTGATATCAGGCCATTGCAAATCCAGCTGGAGAATGCCGAACTGGGGGTTACTGAAGACTTGGAAGAAAGACTGAGCTGATTAGTGCAAGAGCAGATGAGATAGTAACATGCAATGTATATTTGGCTAGGGTCTCTGAAGATCAAAGGTAATTTAATTTCATCTCTGAAAAATGCTCATAATATTACCTTAAATTTAAGATTGCAGTCTTAGCTGGACTCATCACAGGCTAAGATGACAGGAAATTGGAGAGATATGGATATAAACACTAGCTTTTAAGAAAAGATATGGTCCTTCAGTGTAATTTTTAGTTTTAAGATCTGAAATAAGAGTGGAAAATTGCATAACAAATAAGTTTTTGCTTTATTTTTTTTTATTATATTAATAAACTCCAGGAAAGGCAATGAAATCTGCCACTACTGTCTTGTCAGAGTAACATTAGCAGTTAATACTGTGCTTGGAAAATGTTGCCATTTCCAAGAGTGTCATGATATTCTTGATTGTGGTAAATGAGAAAAAATAAGGACAGTTGATTACAGTTAACTTGGAATAATTTACTTTATTTCAGTTTCCTGAGACTTCTAAAACCCCTGTGAAACTAGAGACTTTTTTTCATGTATTTCATTCTGGGATGTCTTACATTATGAACATCTGTAAAGCATCATTCCTGAATGAATCACTCCAGAATGCTGTATTGTGAAATGTATGACAGAAGTAATGCCAGACTGTGGGCTTTATAAATTGATTTTATAGAATTCAGTAACTAAGTGGTACTGAATTTTAGTTTACAGTATTCAGGACACGCTACAAAAAAATCATGGAATTTGTGTATTGCATTGTATGTGTTTTAGAAAATGCAGTTTGCAAGTAAATATAAGGTTTCAGTAGAACATTTTCAAGAATGAAATTCATGATGTTTATTCTAAAAAAAATTATTTATAAGTATACTGACATGCATTTTGATTTTTACCTTCTCTTCCTTTCAGCAATATGCCCCCCTGCTTGCTGTGTTCAGCACTCAAGGCCAGTCAGAGTTGATCCTACTCCAGAAGGTGCAGGAGTACTGTTATGACAACATCCACTTCATGAAAGCCTTTCAGAAGATAGTGGTACTCTTTTATAAAGGTAAAAGTATATAATCCACTGTTGTATTCTCTGCTTGGATTCTCAGTGCCAGCCACTCTCCTATGATGTTTCACCAGGTAGTGCATATGAGAAGGCTGTGTTGGTGTTGAACTCTGGAATACTTTGTGCTTTAATAGTTCAAAGGAGTGTATGGCAGCAGGAAAAGCCAAAACAAGCCCTTCTCTTCCTCTGTTGCTTTCATCTCATATTCAAGAAGCATGGGCAGGATCAAGCACTGTCCAGTCACTTCAAGTGCAGTTTAGTCCTTGTATAAAACCAGTTCTAGCAAGACATTTCTGTAAATTTCTGGCAAATTTCAAAAGTAGATCAGAGCTTGGTTTTAAGAAACCTTGAAAGTGCAAAACCTCTTAGCAGGAAGACTTTTTCAGGGGTTTGGAGTTGGAGGGTTTTTTGACTCACTCCCTACCAGAAGGAGCTTTTCTTATTCTTCTTTTCCTGCCAAATTTTTGCAGGTGCTATAGTTTTGATGGATTTAATTTTTATTGTGAAATTGACTTCTTCGCAAGTTTATTCTGATCAGGTTGTCATAGAGACTAATGGGCTTGCACCGCATGTGATGGGTGGGTGCCAAACAGTTTGTTCTGACGTTCTTGCTATAAATAGTTGGAGGAGAAAAGTCAGCAGGAGTAGAAACCTAATGCTGATCTTTGTTCACCCTGTTGAGTCCAGGTACATGTTCAAGGCAAATGAGTTCCAACTGTTGAAATAATTTCATGGTTGCAGAAGGAAGTGAGTCATGTGGATTTATTTCTATCCGCTCAGTGTAGCGTGGCTTCAATGATAAATGAAAAAGTAATGCACCTTGTCCTTCTGTCCTCAAATTTTGTAAATATTATTAATGACTGTAGAACAACTTGAAGCTGCAAGCTGCAGCAATTACTTGATTCAGTTTTCTTTGGAAAAGAACATTTGCTTTGGACATGGTGAATGACAGGTGTGATTGCTGTGCACTCAGAGCATAATTGATGGTCAAACCAGAAATAGTTATGTGTAGGATTGCATTCAGAATTTTTATAGATTCATTACTGTGTTAGCCTGCAAGAGCAACTCTGCCATTCCAAGGCATTTAAAAATTAAAAAGAAAATAAATCACTGAATTGTACATTAAACTTAACATGCTTGAAGAACCTAGTTCCCATCTGCTCTGCTCACCCCACGTGCTCTTGTTCTGACTCTGGAGATTACTTGGGCAGGCTTGTTTGGAGGGCTGAGAAGGCTTCATCCTCAGCACTACAGGTGCCACAATACTGTTAGGATTCATCTGGCGTCTAGAGGAGTGTTTGGAGCTACCATATGGTGTGTCCAATATTTGCTGTGCCTGCACAGCGTTCCTGCTTGGAATGTCTGGGGTGGGCGTGCTGCAGCACCTGCCTCTGCCATCTGATGCAGTCATGCGGCAGCACAGCTGCCAGCCCTTCCTGGCCCTGTTTAGGCTGAAGCTGGATCTGCCCTGTTTGGCAGACCTATTGCCTGCTGCTTGCCTGACCTTACAGCCACTGCCATAGGGCCCTTCTGGATGCTGGACACAGGGAGCATCAGCTCCATCTGCTTTTGGCAGCTTTGGAGTTACACAGTATCATCCATTAGGTGAGGACATGCTGCTTTCTCAGCCAGGGAAGATTCTGGGAGGACTAGGCCTTCAATTCCTGTTTCTTCTACGTGACTGTATTGAGCTTTAATGGCTCATGGTGTGGCTTATGCAGTGCCATGCTGCCTACCTCTTCTTTGTTTCAGTGCTGGTAGATTTCACCCTCTCCTTCTCCCCAGTTCATATCTATCCACTAAAAACAGGCCATCAAGTCTTTTTAGAGACATATTTTTTTTTTAGATAACTTCCCAATGACAGCATATCTTCTGTTTCCTAATAGCCAAGGAAAAAAGCCCCCTAAAGCTGTTACTGGCTGTGTCAGTGGTGAGGGAACAGCAGACACCCTTGTTCCCCTTTTTGTTGTTCTTAAGTGTAACATGCGCAAGATCTGGAGAGGTTTCAAGGTCCCTAATGAACTTCAGTGACAAATAAAGGTATCTGAATATCTGTGAATGGGCAGATAAAAATGCAGCTTTGTACCAGCATGAATGTGGACAGTTTGTTGCTTGTTACTCATTATGAGGGAGTGCTTCCTGGGCATAAAAATAGTCAGCAGTGATGATAGGCACCTAATGCCAGTCACGCTTTGACTAATTTAGTTCTGTGACTACTCTCATCAGCATGTCCAACATCTTGCATCTCAATGCTTTCCATACTTCCATTATAAAATAGCCCTTGGATTGCTTTCCTGTGAATTACCTGGAAGTACCTAAACATGTTGACAGCTGGGACTCAATTAGCACCTAGAAAATTCTGAAATTCTGTGGTGCTGATTTTTTTTATTTATTCTTCTGTCTCTAAACGAGAAGGAGCATCCATTTTTTCCCCAGTGTAAACCCAAGCCTATTTTCCCTTAAGCAGCTACTTACCAGCTTGTAGGTATAATTTGCAAAAGCAGTTCTGTAGTTAGTTAAAGCTTGTTGACATCATCAGCATTATTATTGTTAGTCTACCCTTGTGTTCCTGAGACAGTATAGCAAAAAATAAGCTGTTCAGTTCTATACTGATCCCTGGCTATGATCTTGCTTCTCTGGTTTTCACTTAAAGCCAGTACAATTGTTAATCTGATAGCTGCATTTTGACCAAAAGTTGGAGAATAAGAATTGCTGAATTCTGAGTGGCACTCAGTATGTTTGTTGGTTTCCTTGCTAGCACTGTAAGATGTTTGTTAGTTCCTTCTGTGTTGCAGTGTGTCCCTTAACTGCTGGTAAAATAAGCACTATTGTTATTGGAATACTATACATGCTATATATCATATTCACCTGTTGATCTCCTTTCTTTTAGTTTGTCTCTGTCCTTGAAATTTCAAATGTGAAATCTCGACATTGTTGAAATTAATAATCATTCCTTTAATGAGGATCAGAATTTCACCCTTTGAATGGCAAACACAAAGGCTCTGTGTACTTTTTCATTAGAATTCAAGACAACATTTACAAAATACAAGAAGAAATAGCTGATTGCAAGTACACGTGATGTAGGGCTCTTGTTTGAGGCATAATTGGCCTCAGAGATACTCTTTTTCAGTACAGAGATACAGCAACCAAATGGTGCAGACTGACAGAGATTCTCAAACTCTGCAGAAAACACTTAGAAGAATGGAATCTCCAAGTTCCACTTCATAGAGGGGTTTTGGTTTGTTTTTTTTTTTTTTTTTTTTTTTTGATGGATCACAATTATCTTTAAATATCTTCATTAGTCAACTACTTTTTGTGGTACTTGATGCAAAATTTTCCTGGGAAAAACCCAAAACAAACCAGAAAGGCCTTAACTGTACTGTGGGGAGCATTCCTTGCATTGAAAGAACCCTTGTCTGAAGGCTCCGTTCTCCCAGCTGAGTTAGCTGCAATAAAGTTGAATTTTGCAGATTGATTGACTGTGTTGGCAGCTGCCAGGGTGTGCTTTTCCCTTTACTGCCCGTGGCTATGTGGTTTGAGTTAAAAGCAGAAATTCATTTGAACCGGGTGATTGAGTGCAAAGCTGAGACCTGAACTTCAAGTAACTTTCCAGTTAGCCCTGAAGAAAAGAGACTGGGCTGTTCAGTCTCTCTGCTCTGCAGCTTCTCCCTTTCATGAGGGACGTCCCTGGAGGCTCTGGCCGTGGGTGGTTTGAGTGGCAGTTGGCTGCACCTGCAGGAAAAGCAGCTCTCTGGGGCTGACATCACCTGGGACTGCAGTGAAAATGATGTGCACACGCCCACAAGCCGCAGTGCTCAGCTTCAGCCATTAAAATATATCTATAATCAACTTTAATGAGGAATAACTATATATATATACAAAATGAGTCATTCCCTTCATCCTCCTTCCATTTTCCCTTCCCACTGCTTCAAAGCAACTTAGAGGTATGATTAACTACACCCTGTCCTGCGTGATTGTTGAATTGAGCATCTTTGTGCTGGTGGGAGAATGCCATCCCTTGTGAGCACTGGAGGCATGAATGTATGGCACATAATATTTCTTAGAAATTAAAAGAGCGTTGCAGTTGTCCTTTTTGTAGTTCAGGGTACTTTGTTCATCTCTGTTAGGGTAGGAGGTTTATTGCCATAGAGTTAAATACAGGCAAATTTTTCTTCCAGACTTACTTGTGAATGTTTTAATCTTTGAGGCACACAGTGAGATTACATGCTGCTTTTATTAGATTGGGGTTTTGGGAAGGGAGGGAGAAATTGCACTTTCCCCTTTGGCAACAAAACCATTGAGCTTATGGACTTCAAATAAAAAAAACAGACTTAAGTCCTATTACTTTTGAACTGAGCTGTGTGCCTACCTGGAGGTGCTTCCTTGTACAGCATCATGTCACCTGTCATGCAGCAATGCACTTCAGTACTTCTATACAGCAGCTTCATACTTGTGAATGTCCACAGTGCCCCAGAGCTTGAGCTGGGAACAGGGTTGCTCTACTTGGTTTTTTTGGTTGTTGTTTGTTTTGGTTTTTTTTCCTGAAGTCTCTCCTGATTTTCTTTGCTTGTTATGTGTCATACCCTGAGTAATTTTGCAGATGTAGTTGTGTGAACTTCAGGGCTCTGAGGTAAATGTAATCTTTTCACATGCACTTTTACATTAAACTGCAGGTTCATGAATCCATGTGAAATATTTTCAGGTATGCTAAATTAAAATCCAGATTCATTAAATACTTTAGCATGTAAGGCCTTTGAGCTGCTGCTAAGGACTACCAGCAAGTATTTAATGCAACATGTTCAAAACCTCTTCCTTGTCTCCAGCATAACATTGGAGAAATTGTTCATTGTGACAGGTTGTGATTTCAGAAAGGTGGTGGGTTTTTGTGCCTCTTGTAGGTTCACTAAGCACAATTTATATGTACAGAAAAAAGCTTAGAGCCAGCTCAGTCCTGTTTTCCCTGCATTTTCTCAGCATTACTGTCAGCTGCAGCAAACTGCAGAAGAGGTTTTCTTTTGGAAAAGTGCCTGAGAGATAAGGTAATTTCCAGTCACATGCGCTTAAGTAAATTCCTAATTTTCAGGGAGATTTCATATTCAGTTACTGTTGAATGTCTTGGAATAGTTTCGATTAAGTTCAAACTGGTTGCTTCCATCTGTTTATTATTCAACAGCATATGTGAAATGTGTCTCCTCTGTCTCATTTGATCAGATGCTTTGGGGTTTTAGTGTCATTTATTTCAGTTTGTCTTCTTCCCTTCCCTGCCACATCTGCTGTAACTTTAGGCTGAAGCAGAAGGTGATGGTCAGGGTCGGTGCCTTGGCAAGCAAATACCCAGTGGGTGGGATGGCACCAAGAAGCTCAGGGAAGCAGTGAAGTACATAAATGTGTTGATTTGGAGCAGGGAGGGTAGTTTGCTCAAAGACAAAAAGAGTGGAAATTTTAATGAAGTGTAGAAAGCTGTCTTTAGTCTTTTTATAGAACAAATACAGTTTGATTTTTGTTGTTGATGTTGTTGTTTGTTCTTGCCTTTCGTATTACATAACTGCCAAAATGCCATTGTGGATTCCAGATTTTGCCTCCACAGCCATCAATTACTGAGATACTTGGCTTGGCTGGATCACAGGAGCTTTGTCCTGGAGCTAGAAGTCTGTTGCTAGACCTAAATTTGCATATGTTGGTAACAATAAGTGTCCTTGCTATTTATTAGTATTCCTTTATTCTGAATTGCACTCAGCCTCCCATATCCTAACTGACAGCTATTTTGTTCCTGATGCTTGACATAAAAATGTCAGCTGTGCTGTCCATCCAAGCCAATTAAAAGGGTGGTCTGAATAGGGACCTTAAAACTTAGTAGCTAAAAACAATGTAAGACCTTCAGGGGAAAAAGATTGCAAAAAATCCCTACTGGCTGTCTCTTAAGTGTTCAGTCAAGAGGTATCTGTCACTTCAGACTTCTAGAACCATGCCCAATTCTGTGATACAAGAGCAAGAAAAGGCATGGTAATTCTTATTGTGCTAACTTCCAAGATGTGCAGGCTGATTATTATATTTCTTTTATCCAGCAATCTTATGTGGTATATTTAAAACAGATGAATAAAGAATTCTTCTTGACAGAAGCACAATGTTTGGTACTTTGTTTTAGGCCTAATACATTACACATTTTATTACATCTGGAACCCATTATATGCATCAAATATTCTGTATTTGTAGCCTAATATAGATCATGCAAATCTTGTTCCACTGCAATCATATTAGCTTTACACTGCCTTTAAAAGATCTTTTTCCTCTCATGTTTGAAATCTGCCAATCTCTAAAAAATACATTTTTTTTTCACAAACACTGATCTGTATTTCAGCTGATGTTCTGAGTGAAGAAGCTATCCTCAAGTGGTATAAAGAAGCACATGTTGCTAAAGGCAAAAGTGTTTTCCTTGACCAGATGAAGAAATTTGTGGAGTGGCTGCAAAACGCTGAGGAAGGTATGGGTTCATTTGAAGAACTATGGTAGTTCCTTTGCAAAACAATTTTTTTTTTCACATTTTAGTTGTACCAGGATATGAAGTATTCAGGACTCAAAATACAAAATAGCAGGCATGACCATCTCAGTTGTTTCCAGGCATGCCTAAGCCTAACAACACTTGCTGATTTGTTAGTGATTATGGTGTTCCTGTGAAGTCCTTTATTCGTTGGGTACCACTTGTCTATAGATAAACTCTTCTAGCTTCTGCAGGGAGGAGCTCTGCACTGATGACAGCATGAAGTACCTTGGTGCTAACAGCTGCATCCACACAGTTTTCTATCCCAGTGCCTTTTTTGCTATTGTCATGTTTAATGGCAACATAGCATGAGCTTGCCTGCACCCTGGCTCTTGAAACTGGCTTTAGATGAATAGTCAGGTTAACATTATGTGGTCTGTATTTGCTGCTTTAAAATGGTTATTTAGATGAGGAACTGGTTTCTTTAGTCCCTAACTTGGTTTTCTTCATGTTCTTGATAGGAAAATACTTCCACTGAAAAGTAAGTTACCTTTTTTGCATGGAAAAAGAATTCCTCATCAGTGGAAAGATAAATCCATGTGTAATAGAAGGGACAGAATTATTTGGGTTCATTTGCATCCATTTAATATCATTAATTTTATGAACTTGGAGGGAAAATGTACTAGTGACAAGGAAGAGATAAAACTTAGCAGCAATTCACATGTTCAGGTAGCAGTATAAAAATGGCAGCTGCTTTCACACTTGAGATTTTGGATAGGCAAGCTTGGTCTAATTAAGCTTTTTTTTCAGCTGCTTTCACACTTGAGATTTTGGATGGGCAAGCTTGGTCTAATTAAGCTTCCCCCCACCCCCCTTTTTAATTTTCTGCTTGTATGCCTTGACTGCTCTTTATTTTTATCCTTTCCTGCATGTCCCCTCTGCCAGATGTCCTTAATTACAAAGTCCAGTACAAACAGAGACAAAATGTTTCTGTAAGAACATGCAGACCATGTTTGCTCTCAGAAATCTGATCTATGGTGTAATATTTATTGGCAGTGAGCCCTTTCCTGTCAGGTGAAACAGAAATATAATATGATGCAAAGTAGCTGTAGGTTACAAAACCAGCGTGTGTATTCCTGCTTCTAGGTTACTTCTACTTCTTCTGCTTCTGTTGCTAAATGAACTTTATCTTATGCAATAAAAAATCATTAAAAAATTTGGTTTGTACGTCTTTCATACCTCCTGTCAGCCTTTCTAGATTGGCTGGATGGTGATACTGATTGCTACTTGCAAAGCAAATAGTTTTAAGGGTGCTTCCTGGATGAGAGCAGTACAGTCTACTCATAGAGATTAGATGAGTGAGTAAATAATGCTGATCCTTTATTAAACTCAGCTCAGGTACATGTTGTGTGGTTCTGTAGATGAGGACTAGAATCATTCGTAGCAACATGTTGAAAATTTTAGTGACAGATCTGTAAATGAAGAGCTCCACCATGGATGGCAGCAGAGCAAACCTTCATCTCCTGAAGCTGCGTGTTTCTTGTTTGCTCTGTTTGATCTGCCAGCCTTTCCTAGGAGCTACTAGGTGTGGTGAAAATTTTCATTTTCATTTTGGCAGGATATCTTGTTATTTTTACAGAATTACTCACATCAGTGTCCTTGTGCAACCTACATGAAGTGTTTTACTCTCTTCTCTTCTAGAGTCGGAGTCTGAAGGGGAGGAGAACTGAGGTGGTTCCACAAAGCACAGTCTCAATCTAGGTTAATGCCAAATGCGCTTGGGAATGCCGTACTGTTCAAGCAAAGAGGCTTTACTTCAGTGTCATACAGAAAACTATAGACTAGACTTTCTTTTTGTTTAGAAGAATAAAGGTTTTTAACGGAGCCCTGAGGCATTAGATGCTTTACTTGGGACTCTACCTCTGGCTCAGTGTACACTAACTTAGGCAAAGACATTCAGCAAGGAGCCATATAGTGAAATGAAATGAAAATACGTATGGACTCCTTTTTATTAACGGTCTTTTTCAGGTACTATGGTATATGAACACTCCAATTTCTGTTTATAGAACTGTTTGGTCTGTGTTTGTAGCTCAATATTGGCTTGTGTATGTGATTTGACACCACCACATTTTTTTGAATAAATGGCTTTTATATCTTAGTTTTGTGGTATTAGTGTGTATGTAAAGTTCTGGCTTGACAAAGTTTTTATGATTCTTCAAGTAAAACCTACACAAGAATGCCAACAGATCATTTTCATGCTTCTTCCTCAAAAAATCAGCAGCTATAGTTAACTGTCAAATCTTTATTCCTACCCTTACATACAACTTTGGACAGATTAACTATATTCCATAGCAAATATTGATTCATTCTGTTCCTTAATTCAAAGAAAATGTATAGGAACAAACCTGTGTAGTCTCAATTTTACAAGTACAGTTTATGCAAATGATATATAGGATAATATGCCCTGCTCAGTTCAAATTGCACTCAGTTATTGGTGATTGTTGAATTTTGAAAGAGAAATTGTCTCATTTTGGAAGAATGAGCTTCAAAACATGCACGACTAGAAGTCATTACATATGAAATCTGAAATTCATTTACATCAGGTTTAGAAAGGCCAGGCTTGTATTCTTACAGAGGAAAAATGTTTTTTTCCAGAGCATAATCAATTAATGAAGTGGTGTAATTTGTAATTAGAAACCAATAAGCTAACAGATAGTACAGATTTTTCTGAGGGAAGGTCATCACTTCATATAAACCACAGATCATATGAGTGTAAGTGTCATGTCACAGTATGTATCAAGCTTTATTGTTAACAGCAAGTTAGCAAGTGGAAATCAAGTGCTGTTGAGTGCCAGCTTTCCATCTAGTACTGCATTTATTTTCCTAACAGGTATAGATCTTTGGAAGGGGAACTATGTCATGGTGATGTTTCCAGTAAGTTTGAGAAGACCAGAGCCAGTCATATTAAAAAGGAGAATTGATGCATTAGCTGCATACTTACCATTTTGGTCCTTGTTATTACAGAAAATAAATTTGCTGGGCATGAACACATATGCACAAAACTCTGCTGCTGTGACGTGGTAGTATTGAGTCATTGATATGCAGCTACTCTTGCTAAAAACATCTTCAATTCAAAATTGCTGTTTCCTGAGGTACTAATGGATATTTAGCTTGTTGTACACAAACCCACTTTTCTGTATAATCCTAAACTTAGGCTGATTTCAAAGGTGCCAGTCTCAAGGAATGTGCAGAGATCACGGTTCCATTTCCCTGCAGTGAGACTGCCAGGGAGAGCCCGGCACGGCTGGCTGTGGGCTGGCTGGGCCATCTGCTGGAGACAGAAATCATCGGCTGCAAGAGGCACTGGGAGGCCAAAGGCAGCAAATCTGGGGTGCCTGCTGCAACTGTGCCCCCAGCACACTGCAGGTACAAGCGAAGCTGAGTGGATCCATGGCACGGAAGTTGAGGTGCCTCTAAGCCAGGCACACAAGTTGCACCCGATGATCATTTCAGGTCCCTGCCAAGCTGAGCTACTCTGTGATTGCTGACACAGTTGTCCTAGCTCCATTTATAGACATTGTGTTGGAGAGAAATGGGTGTTTTTAGCACAGGGCTGCTGGCCAAGCTGAAACTTGTGATTTGGAGCAGGGTGAGGAGTTGCACTCTGGGCTGATGGGGATTGTTCACTTTTCAGTCACACAGTGCCCAAAACCCTACATCTTCTGTGTTCATATCATGCCTATTGTGTACCTCCTGGGAGCCCCTCTCAGCTTGTCCTTCCCTAGGGAAAGTACTAGGCTCTAACAGTTTCTGAATCTAGTTTTCAGGAGTTTTTCCCACTTGATCTTTGAGATCAGTTCAGATGGGAACTTCACATGTGTATTTTTTCATCCAGCATTTCACATATATGCTGGTAACTGAACTAGGTAGGGGCACAAATACTAATAGATCTGGTTTGCATCAGACTGAATATCAGTACAAATGCATGTAATGATAAGGTTTTTCAGGAAACCTGTAGATTAGAAGATGGGCAGAGCTTTTGATGTGACTCCCTTGAGGCAAAGTGCCCTTCCCTTGAAGCCTTCAGAGAGTCTCATTTCAGTTAAAAATGTTCCCAACTCAAGGCATTACTTCAACACTGCTCTTGAATTAGTGTTTCTCTGCTAGAGAAATCAAAGCTACAGTTACTTAAAACACCAAATACATGTTTTAAATATGGAATCAGTTGTCTTATAAAAATAAAAACATACTTCGTAGAAAATATGCTTTACATATATTGCATTCAATTTTGAAACTGCAATCTTAATATCAGAACTGTACATTTTTTACTTTACAATAAATTGCAATAGGGTTCACTTTAAAATGGGGATTGCTGCATTTGAAGGTGATTCTTCTATTGTGGCCTCTCCCTTCTGAAATGGTGCTGAGGTTTTAACTAAGAAAGTCAATTATATTGCTTTAAAACGTTCCTCTGGTGTACAAGTGCTCTCCAGGAGAAAGACCACATCATCCTTGGGATGCAACAGTGAGGTTTTACAGTGAGGTTTGTTAAAGTGCTGGTTATGAATCTGAAATGAATCTATTTCTTGCTGTTCCAACTACCTAATTGCATTGCAGGCTTGTCTAACTATGTCAAGCCCTGTAAAAGGGGGGCTTCCAGCCCACTGCAGTCCCACAGATCACAAACTATCATTGGGCTGACACTCCCTGCATTGTTTTCAACAGCAATCCTGCTTCACCATTACTGTGTTTAGGCTGATAGATACTTACCCCCAAGAAGGTGATGACCTGCTGTGCCAGCATCCCCCTTGTCTGGTTGGTCAGCACATCCCAAACTCAGCAGCCAGTTTCCATGCCAAAAGGAGTGATGGAAAGCTCCTCGTCATCCCTATGGCAACTGCAGGCTGGCTGAGCAAGGAAGGCATTTAACACCCAGAAAAACCAGCATCTACCAGGTGAGATCCACTACAAGATCCCAGGGTCCACTTCATGATGACACTTGGGAGACAGAGGGATATGTAGGTGGTCTTGTGTGTGTGCACAATTAAGATTTTTCCACAAAAGTGGCTCTTCAAGCAATACAGAGCCACTTTCTCAAGTCTTTAAAAACCTTCCCCATCCTCAGTCCATTTAGTGACAAGGTAGTGTGAAACAAGGCCTCATAAATGGGTGGGTGTGGGAGGCGTGTTTTCCTTCAATGCTGCCATAATCCACAGATTAAGAGGCAGAGCTCCGATCAGAACAAACACTCGTGCACTGAGCGAGCAGCACGGAGGGACTGATGGACTGGGGAGTGTTGGAGGCCCTTCCTCCCCACTGCAGGTAACACTCGGGCTGAGGGTGTCTGGTGCAGCTCTTGGTGGGGCTCCCACTCCCAGCACAGCTCCACAGGGGTGGTGTCTGGGTCAGGGCACTGACAAGCAGCTTTGGTATTTCACTAGCACCAAGAAACAAGTTTCTTTGTGTCTGTATTTGAGAAGCACAGCCTTATTTCAGGGCAGCTTGTGCACTTCAGCAATGACAGGCCAGCACTTCAAGGCAAGCAGGGGGTAAGAAAAGGTGGCCCAATCCCTTATGTTCACTAATGTAAAGGTGTAGGGTTGCTGAACTCTGATTTCTGCTTTGAACTCCCTCCTCAAAATGTGACCTACCAGAACCAGTGGGTTCAGCCTAGAGTGCAGATGAGGGGCACATGGTGAATCAGTCGTGCCAGGTTGTTCTAAACAGCATTTGGAGAATAAAACCTGTTGCTCCCAAGCATGCCCTTAACTGAGGCACTGGTAAACTGCCTGGTAGTTCTGACAGGTCCCTTCTGCATCTCAAAGGCTTTTAAGCCTCTCATATTCATGGACAAGAATAACTACCTTTAAAGTCACATTTGCACTTAAAAATGGTGATTATCTAAAATAAGTCTTGTGGGCTGAGACAAACCAGTCCTTTCTCAAAAAGAACCACAAATAACATTGCATGGGTTAATTGCAGCAACCATTCAGCTCTCACTGAGCTGCGCTGGTTATTAAGAACCAAAATTAGGACAAATTACATAAGTGTATATTTTCCAAAAAAAGCCACATCTTTTGATTTTGAAGGGGAAAAAAAAGCACGGCTTGACTTCTACTTTTCCACAAAGCTTTTGGTTTTGTTTTTGCTATGATATTTTAAGCAAAAGTTAATTCTTGCTCCTTACCAGCCACATGGGCCTTTATAGATTCATGTAAATGAAAACAAATCCCAGGAGGGGAAGTTATGCTGACACCTGCAAAAGACATGATCCAGGAGAGTGAGCACTCCTGGGCTGTGCATGTAACCTATATTTGGTCCATGTCACAGAGTCACTGCACTGGTGTCCTGGATGACTAAAATAGCTCACTTGCTATTTTTTCCTGGCGGGAATCTGATTAACACCACGGTGACAGCCTCAGTTTCCTCCCACGGAGGCCTGGTAGCTCACATCACACCACACACTAGCAGGGGGTTCAGGTGCTTCTTTCCAGTTTACCAACATTATTCCCTGATGAGAAAGAAGTCATGAGCTTACAGAACCTCAGGAACTTTTGGAAGAGCTGTGCAGGTTGGAGTCTCACCTCCCCATGGCTCCCTGCTGCCCTGGGGCCCCAGAGGCCATGCTGGGAGAGCAGCGTCCTTAGTACTCATCTGAGGAGATCCGGATTAGGAGAGTGCAGGGTATGTGCTTGATTTCCTGCTGCCTCTCCCACATGGATACAGGAGAGAGAAATGCACTTGTCAGCCTCAGTGGTCAGCAAGCAGCTCCCCACACATGGCTCTGTTTTGCAGACATGCAGGACGTGTTCCCTGCCCATGGGAGAGGCATTGCTGGACTGTACATGCCAGGCACGAGGGAAAGAGACCGGCGCTGGAGCTGCTCATATGACACAGCTGCAGACTGACAGGTAACATTTTAGTACTTGGATGTGTCCCTCTCATGGCTGCCAGAAACTCGATTGCCTGAGCCCAAGTGTCTCAAATAAAGGTTCAATGTTAACAACTGCTTATTGTGTCCTACGCTCACCACAGCTCTTCTGCTGATGGTGTTACAAGATTTGAGTGTCTGCTTCCATGCTGTTCAGCACCCTTCACCCCACAGGACTGCAGGGAAACTGCAGACTGCTCTGGAACGTCACCAGCAGGGAAAAACACACCCTGAACACCAAATCTCACTCATTTAGAAACACACAAGAATAAAAAAAAATTATTCAATCCACAGTGAACAAAAAAAAAAAAAGACTGTATCATGGCAACTTCATAACAAGAAGATACGTTTGTGCTGCAGTCTCTCAAAGTGCATCAATTGCCTGAGATTTTTCTGTTAATTTTTCCCTGATGAAATGGGCTAATGTAACACTCTCCATATCATTACTACTTATTGCTGGGATATTTGCATAGCACTGACAGCCATAAATTATGCTAGAAGAAATAACAAAACAGTATTGTTGACGTATCCCAGGATATGATCAAAATAAGGTTTTTAGTCAGGCCTATGTTATTAAACTCACTTGTCTGGCTGGGAAAAAATCAATAAGCTTTCAACTACATTTCCTTCTCTGAGTCCAAAATAGAAGCAGCAGTCTTGAAAAAATAAAAACCAACTGAGAAAAACTGATCTAAAATTTAGTCAGATTTGTATCAGTAAGACCACCTGGGAGAAAATAAATGGTATCTGTGATATTGAAGGAGATTCTAAAGGGAAATGAGAAGGCAGATAATTTACAGTTTGTGAAATAACTACGACAGTCAGTGAAAGAAAGGTAAAAAATTGTCACAGATTCTCTCTCTTTTACTGATGACATAGAGAAGATGAATTTATCATAAGGCTTGCTGCTCATTCCTACATCAACTCTGTTCCTTTCAGTCCCTACAATCCAGGCCCTTGGGATAACAGCAAGGCAAAGACATCTTATGAAAGAGCCTGGAGATGACACTCTACTTCCATTACCAGAATTTTTTCTGGTGTCAAAAAATGGAAGCAGTGAAAGACCTCGAAAATTATACTTTTCCCACCTTTTGAAAATAAACCCGTTCTCTGTGATTTTATCAAGACAATGGTATTCTGAGATTAATAGAAACAACCTTTTTCTTCTTCTTCTTTGTATCTTCTGTGTTTTGCTTTGAGTTTAAGAAATTAGTGAATCCAGAAAACTGAACCTGTAAAGCTGTTCCAGAAGAACCCATTAATGCTGATTTCTAATCAAAGGGTATCTCATCCCGAACCCAGCTGAGAAAGTCTTGATTTCTCTCTCCCTCACCAATCACACATAATTCAATAAATCCAACATGGAAATGTCTTCTGCTTCCAGACAGATCACCTCTCACTTACTAGGTTTCTCACCTTCCTCAACCTCACAGGTTGGCCCAGATTTCCAGAAAGACTGGGAAAGCATTTTGTCACACTCAGCTAAACTTCTGGACCTGCAATCAGAGCTGTCTGCTCTCCCACACTGCCGAAGAGCCTGTGCAGAGACACATCCTCCAGCCCTTCACTTGGAGGAAGGAAAGGGGATCCCCCCTTTCCCAGGGGCTGAGGCAGGCACCAATGCCATTGCTCCAGCCCCCTCTTGGTGTCCCTCCAGCTGGCACACAGCCTTCCTGCCGGGCCCAGGGGAAGCAAAGCGCATGAACCACATCTGGCACAGTTCCGCTGCTCCTCAGGGAATTGTGCGACGAGTACTAAAATAATCACAGCGGCCAGATTTGTAGGGATGCAGTCCCTAGGGATCCCAAGTAGGCCAGTAGCTTGTCAGTGGAAATGCCAGCAAACACTCCAAAGACAGAGAGAGAAGAGAGAGAGAGAAGTAGCAGTCCCAAGAGAAGTATAGGACACAAAAAAAACAGGACAGAAAGAGAATTCAGAATACCTGCATCATTCAAGGTCATGTGTTGTCCCTTCTTGCACCCACAGCACTTATGTAACACTCCTGTGTGTTGCCCCTCTTATAGTCACACCAGATCCCTGTTACTGATGAGCAGACACAGCTTTATTTCTGGGGTTTTTTCAGCTTTTAACAGCATTTTGTGCATAATCACATCCACAGTTGTCTTTATTTTTTTTTTGTGGGCATGAGTTCTAGTGGTTTTATAATAATTGGCTATAATTTAGTGATTTCTGTAGCATTTGTGTCATATTTATGTTATGATTTAGTGACTGTTACAGCAACTAACTTCTTTTTTAAGAAACTTTATTGAAACAGCAGCTCATCGTAATCCTTTAAACTGAAGGATTCTTCAGACAAAATGCAGCTCAGATGATAAGGCACACCCCTGGATGATTTATTTAAACTAAATAAAACTATCCTCCCTTCAAGTACTAAAAAACCAAACTTGTTTATGCTCTGTGTGCAACTTCATTATTAAACTTGAGTAGGATCAATGAAATGCAAGAATCAGATGTAGGCAAGAAGATTCAGCATGGATAAATCAAAGACATGCATATATTTACTAAAGAAGTTCTAAAGCAACTGGTTCTCATGACCTTAAACTCCAAATGGCTTCCACAGGATGTGGGAGAGGTCTGAAAGCTGTATGGGCAACTGACTGAAGAGAGACATACGGTGGTGCTGATGCTCCAAAGCAACCCTGGAGTTTTAAAATGAAAAAAGCACAGAGGAAAAGTGTGGTTTTCTGGGGAACACTAATCCTCAGAGAGGAAGCAAAAGGACAGCATATCAAAGGAAGAATCCATTAGGGACAATTTTAATAGTATATATAGGAACCTAAATGTAAACTAGAGAAAAAGCACAAAAGCATGGCCTTCTACAAACATAACACACAGCAGAGCAACAACCTGCCAGTCCTGCAACAGTGAGAGGCCTGAATTCATGCTGTAGATGGCATTTAAGCTGGAATTTTGGTTCCATGCTGAAATTCATGTTTACTTTTCTCACCAGAAGCCACTTAAAATATCCGGAACCCAGAGATATTCTGAATTCCCAAACTATGGGTTTCCATAAAATGGAAGAATCCAGATAACCCCCCAAGATGAACAAGATTCTCTCATCACAACCAGAGACACCTTCCTGTTTGGAGAAGGTTTGGAGATAGTATCATTAAATTACTGAGCCACCTCTCACCAACCACTTTTTACTGCTGTGCTAGTCTGTAATGGACAGAAATATATTCTTCAGAGGCAAAAGACCCCAAGAGATCATCCAGCTCAGGAAAATAATATTAAACAGATAAAGTGATAAAACACTGAATAGAAATATCAAGCGTGCTCTACTCCCCAAATGCAGAGGTGCCTTGGTTAGTGCAGCATTTGATTAGTGAAGAGCACATGCCTTTGACACGAGTGTCAAATAAAATAGTGAAATGAAGAACTGTCTTAGTAGTTAAGGCTTTACCCAGCATTTGGAGTAAATACTTTAAGGGATCTTCTTTGTTCTGTCAGACCTGTGACCTTACTGTCCTTTGACTCAGAAATGGAGAAGACAATTAAGGAAGACATTAAGATACCTGTAAATGCTGGATGAGTTCTGACAGCAGAGACTTAGCAGGGTGAAGTGGTGCTGTCTCAGCTCCAGAGTAGGTACAGAAATGAGAAGTAGGTAAGAGAACTGAAGTCCATTTCTTTCTTTCTCAAAGAAATATTCTTTGCACTCATAGCCAGAATTGAGACTAGAAACCAACCCTGGCCTGCTGCTGCTGCTGAGAAGAGGGCCATAAAATCTGTTTCAGTTCTTTCAGCCTGCTTCTATCATCACTTGTAATACCTGATAGCAATCTCTTGTCCCTCAAGTCAGCCATCCCACTGAACAGGTGCAAGGCAGCATCACAGTGCACCCAGAGGTGCCAGTGCTCCAGATCTCTCCACTCCTAATATGACTGACTGCTTGCTTTCCCTAAATCATGGGAAGAAATATTTCCTGGGGAAAAGCAGCCTTCAAGAGCACTTTATTTAGAGTACATATTAATTTAAGGCTGGATCCTCTAAAAAGATTGGTTCATATTTAAAATGGTTTCCTACAGCTGAAGCAGCCTTGTTTTCCCCAGTTATTGCTTTGTCAGCTGCTGTGTTTGTCTTGGTGGCATCAACAAGGAAGCAGCACCAAACTCACTGCCAGCTGCCATGACTTGGGCTGCTCTAGAGAAACTGTGCCAAAAAGTTTCAATACACCTCTAGGAGAAAAGCCACTCCTGTGGCAACAGGCTGACAGCTTCCCAAGCTGCCATCTCTCACTCATGCATAGAAGGTGGAAACAAAACACAAGATGGTGTCAAAAACACCTTCCAGCTGATACTAGGAAGTAAACAAATTATTTTAAACTTGAAAATCCATCATCATTTAAAATTGTCTGCAGAATTAAGTTTAGATTTACCTTTGGATTTGCATAGATTTCAGTGTACATTCTGTAAAGCACAGTAACTGCAAATGCTCTATTTTAGGATTCTTCATTTACTTTCTTAAAAAAATAGAACAGTATAAACCCCACTTTATTCTTCCTTTATTCCTAACTGCTTCTCTTACCCTTTTGCAAAAGGGTTCTTGACCTATATGAAGTACACAATTAAATGGAAACTGTATTAGCACATACACAGAACACTTCTCTTTGTGTAAACTGTAGAGTAAGAAACAACTGCATATAAAAAAAAGAACAAACCAAAGCTAATACCTGGCCAATTAATATAAAACCATTTTCAACTGATGGCTGTCTTGATCAGCACCGACAGAAACCCACAGTTTCAAAAGGGCAAACCCTAAACTGGGATTGCAGGCTGGGAATCCAGATGGTAAAAAGAGGCAAATCTTGTGACGCCAAGAAGGAACTTTGGTGAAAGATAAGCCATGACCTATCAGCTTTATCTTTCTTTTAAAGAAATTGTGCCAAGGCAATTCAACTAACAGAAAATTCCTGTGTGCTTAAGGGATTAATTACTTATTGCAGTTACCAGTATCTGACTGTCAGCTTGTGTAATGTCCCTAATGCAGATGTTTGGGCACTGATAGCAAAAAGCATTGGCAGTAGACTCCATAAGCAGCTAACTTGTAGGATAAAATAGGAAGATAAGTTTAAATGTGGAAGCCTGTATACTGCTTAGCTTACATAAAGCCAGAAATGCACTCCACACCAATACAAATGGGCTGATTTTTACAGTGATATGTCTGCCACTGCACCGGAACTGGATTAATATAGCTCAAGAGCAAAGCAGAGAATTCAGAATAAGCATGAGACTTCAGGATTTCACTGTCACACTCTGGGTTACCATCTGACACATCAAATAACAAACAAGGTTTGTTTCTCCCATTTCCATGTTACTAGATACCCATTCTGCTGTTAGTATCATCTGCTTGCAAGAAGACTACTGGAAAATAAAGAGCTGTTCTTACAGATGAACATACTCCTGAGCACTCTTGCTGCTTTAAATTTTTATGTGAGGACCTGGTATGCTTTTAGTGCCATCAAGGGAAAAGACCAGATGATGAAATTGCTTCCCAGCTTGTCCCCAGCTTGCGCACAGATGATGGTGATGATGCAGCAGAACTGGCTGGCAGCAGCAGGTTGTTTTCTTAACTAAAGAGCCCTAGCTTTTTCTATGCTCCTCACACACACTCAGAAGTGCTGAATTCACAGTACTGGCAGCTCACAGCTATAGGTCTTCTGTTTTCAAGAAAAGAAGCTAGGCTATTCTAATGGGATAATTTAAAGAAAGATGACTGGCTAGAGGCATATAGCATTATCACCAAACCAACTGCTTCAATATGTATGTCAGGTGTCTAAATTAGTTATGACACTGGTTTAAGATGTGTTATTAGGAAAGAAATTTAACTTCTGAATTTTGAGCCAATTACTGTTCATGACTTCAAGGTTGTGCTCATGACCAAATTGCCTGCTTCTGAAAAGTTCTTACCTGACAAAAGGAGCACAGAAGCTAACTTACCACAGCTAAGTCACACTAATAGAGCAGGGTGAGAACACTGACTGTGCTTTAAAGAAACCACAGAAACAACAGATACACCAAAACTTGGCATTCTGCCTTTCTCTTTGCCCTGTGACTTTGTTTCACCAGGGGTTTGCTGATTTGGATGAAATCTCTCTCTCTCTCTCTCTCTTCTGTTCCTTAGCAGGATATCAAAGGAAAGTACCAATCATGATATCACAGGGAAAAAAAATTACTGTTCTGGATCCTGGACAAATGACATAGGAATGACAATGGAACTGTGTTTATTTAGTCTACATAGAAGAAGGCTGGGGGTAGATCTTACTGCAGTCTTCCACTCCAGAAAGTGGAAGACTCTTCTAACTCCAGAAAGGAAAACTCACAGCAAAAGAGCAAGACAATGGCCACAAGTTGCAACAAGGTTAATCCTGATAATGGAAAGCTTTTCACAGTGAGAGTACTCAACCACTGGAAAAAGTGCTCTTTTCCATCTCCAGCCAGCCTGTGGAGATGGAAAAGAGCAAAGCAAGATGTCACAGGGGCAGACGGGCACAGGGGTGGGGCTTAATACTACATTTAATAGGACAACTCCTGCAACAGTCCTCTCACACCTCTCCTACTGCATACAGCATTTTTTGGCTCTGTGCTCAAGGAAGACTTCATTTACCCTGGTTAATGGAATCCTAATTTCTCTCAACCTCCCTGAAGTAGTTACAGGTTTATTCTGAGGCAAGGGAAGAACCTGATACTGGCTTTTGGAAAACAAATTAATTTGCTACACCGTGGGAATTTTCATGCACGATATATCCATCAGTTTTCCTTTCTGACTAACATTTGGCAAGATGTACCTATCAAATTTTTTTTTTAATTCAAACCGAATTGTTTGTTATTTCTTCCAAGCCACACACTAACTGTCAGCACAAAAGTTTCCACACTGCCTCTGTGGACTCACACACGTAGCTACCTTATGACATATTTTAAAGAACAGCCCTGGCTCTTGGAGAAGCTCAAATCCACTGAGGCAAGAATGTGAAAACACAGCTGGGTCCAGCAGCTTCTGCGATTGCAGTAAATCCCTTTGCCCCTCCACACATCTCTCTACCCTGAAAGTCTTTAAAGGTGAAATCTTGAGTTTTCCTTCTCGTAGCAGTTCTGTTTTGGCACTAAAAATCCTTCTTGAGGCAAGGACAGTTTGGCATATTTTCCTTGTCTGCCCATCAAGCTCTTAAAAAATTAACTTCTGAACATTCACCTCTGCTGCACTTGCTGGCCAGCAACTCCCATAGGTGGTTATTTCAAACATGACTCTGCTTTTGTTGTAGACTTTTGAATTAAAAAAAAAAAACAAACCAAAAAACAACTTCCCAGGCTCAATCCAAGAGCTTCATGCCATTTGGATTTTGGTCAGAAAGTTTGTCAAAGACTACACTCATTATCTGTCTCTCCAAGAGCACAGATGAACAAACCATTATTTCCTTTGTAACCACTTGTTAGACTTATTAAACTGAACAGGAGCTATGTCTTTGTGCTTTTGGAGGAGCTAATTTCTGACCTAATTGTGGGTTGCTCTAGCCACAGTACTTAAACAGCCTATTTTCCTGTCCCAATTTCCCTTTCTCTATCTACAGTGCTCCACTTCACTAAAGAAATAAATAAAAATGCCGAACAGTTTTGTACATTTTTTTTCTCTGCAGAGAAGATCCTCCAATCCAAAGAACATAGACAAATTTATTCTGTATGCCAGGCTCGCCTCTCCACCATGTCTGGCTCGTAATGATCATTGACAAGAAACAGCACCACAACACCTTGTGTGTCAACCTGTAAGACAGCAAAAGATCCATGCAACAGCTACGCCTACTCATGCCGTTCCTCACTGCCGAGTGCCAGAAAGGGCTTCTTTAAGGCTGGGATGGAATGGCACAAGTGCAATAGCACTGCTGGGAACTGGTTTTGTTCCAGGAAGCAGGGGGAATTTCATGACTGCAAGCAAACACCACGGCACAGCCAATTCATTACTAACACATCAGGAAATAACTGGGGTATGTCCACAGGACATTTGCGCTGAATTTGTGGGGGAAAAAAAAAATCTCGATTGTTACAACAGATAACATTTTAAGTGTACGTTTAATTAATTCCATATGTTCAGACATAGGTTACTGGCAACTAAGGTGACTAATTGACATGACTCAATAACTGAGGCAGTTCAGGTGACTGAGATGACTCAGATTTTCCTGCCCAGTGACACAAAAAATGACTGGACATTGGAAACTACATCCATGGAGAAACACCATTGATGATAAAACAGCATTTTACTTCACAGACTTTGTTGACAGATTCTATGGTCGTCACCAAACTTCAGGCATACTGAACATCACCAAACTGGCATGGGAACATGCTTTAATGGTCAACTGCCAAGGAAAGATAAGCACTTTCTTTACCCCAAGTAAAGCCAGCTGAAACCCTGCCTTGTGCGTATACACTATTCACCTCAAGACTAATATCTAAATATGTCAACTGTACACAATAAATACTACTACTGGAAACACCTGGCTTCCTTAAACCCTATTTTCCCCCTCCCTGATTTTGATGTGCATGAGAGATTTTATACAAATGAGGGTAAGAAAAATGACTTTACAAGACAAAGAGTGAAATGAAATACCTAAAGTGCTGTCAACAACTTATTGTAAACCTAGGGAAAATAAAGCGATAAAAATCAATTTCTGCAAACAATGTTTCACTCACAACATTTTAGACGCTCCAAATAGTAGACAGTAACAAAAAGGTCACGCTGTCCTAATTTCAAGACGAAGTATATATACACTTTAGGAGGACTTTGTACATACTTGAGCCTTCACTTTTCAAATTTGTGCCTCAGAAGTGACACAGACCTTTAGATTTCAGACACATAATAGGTAACAGAAACCAGCAGTACCTGTAAGCCCACAGAAAAAGATCAGATTTGCCTATAAACTGAGTTTTCATTTAGTGTGTTACAGTAAAAGGCTTCATGCAGCAATCCTCTGGAAAACAATCCAGCTAATGCAAGTTTACTGGGAAATGAAGAGTATACTACCCAAACACCTTCATTTTAAGCTTTTTGGACTAGTAAGTATGCCAGCATTGAGCCTCAGTAACTCTGTTTCCACTCCCCTCTCCCTTTGCAGAAGCATTTACTTTTTGTACTGTCTTGTAAGTGCACATCAGCAGCATTACAAGTGCCCAGTGTACTCTCCCCTCACTGCAGGTTCCCATGAAAGAAAAACTAATTCACACTGTTTGTAGCTCCTCCTGCTGCCAGCAGTGCCACCGAAACACACCATAGAAGGGCAGGAGAACAAAGACTGTGCAAGGGAGCGGAGAATAAGCACCAGAAAGACAAAAAGTGAGGAAAGAAAAGGAAAGGGCGTATTCTGCCCTTGGTTATGTCCAGCAGCTCTGATTTGTGTAACAGATGGGAGTGCAGAATTTATCCCCTATAAAGACAAAGGCTGAGAAGAGAAATACCTAGGATCCTCACTTGAAATAGGTACTTAAACAATCTTAAAAAAAAATCAAAGTATCACTTACCTATATTTTCCCTACAAAGAAGGACAGATTTCCCTCCAACTGCAGGAGAGTCTTTTCATAATCAGCAAGTTATAATTAGCCATTTAAAAGAATTGAGCCAATTTATTTCTAGCCAGAATACAAGCTAAGTGCTAAGACCCAATGTGATATGGGAGCACAGACACACCCCAACCACCATTAGAAATTATAGACATCAGCACAGCCAACTGCTGTATCACCAGAAGTGTTATTTTAAATCCAAACCATATTATTCCAAGTTTGTACTATAGCTTGTGAACAAAATTGGAAGCGGGACAGAGGAAGGACCCCTGCTACATTTGTCATAGATCTATTTACTTAATTGGAGCCTTTGAGTGCTTACATCAGCTGAACTATGCCCCAGTTTATGGTCAGAGGTGGGTATGAACCACATTGCATCACACAAGGTTAGATGCCTACCTGAACATGAAGCAGTGTGTAAAAGGTACTTCCCACCCACGACAGGCTGTAGGAGCTGGTCCTTTAGTAAGAAACACCAGCATTAATTAAGAAAGTGGAGGTACAGCTTTTAATAATTAATAGTGAAAGAGATCTTCTAAAAAGAAGGACAGCGGATGATCATATTGAATAATTCAGCACCATAACCAAAGCAACAACGGCACAGTAACTTTAGATGTTAGCATTTGCTACAAAATCCAACAAAAACATTTGATATGCCAATGGCTGCTTGTGTTCAGGAAAGGGCTAACATCCAAAATACACTTTTCTATCACGTGGACAATTTGATACCAGACTTTAAAATAAAATTACAAGCTGTTAGTAAAATTACACTGAAACAAGTGACTTTATACTGGGTTTATGCTCTGCTAGAGTTGGGCCCAAAGGATCAGAAGCATAGCCCAGTAAAGGCAGTAGCTCCAGTCAGTAAATCTGCATTCCCAATAGGCCAAATTAGCCACAACATTAAGTCAGTTTAATTATCAGAGAAAAAAAATTCAACAGATTTTTAACGCTTTCTGATACTTCACAAAGCTGCAGCAGCAGGGATGTCAAGTTTAGAAACAAACATAAAGCTTCAGCAGCTGTTGAGCATTCAGATTTAATTTGCGGTCACAAATGTTGGAGAATTTGAATTTGTTGTCTGTCTAGCAGCTGAAAGGTAGATATACATAAATAGAAAAGCAAAAAGCCTTTGTTATTGATGAGAAAAAAAAGTGTATTGTATTTAATTGGAGAAGTCTAGCAAAATACCAAAGAGGACTGAAAAAAATTGTTTAAAACTAAAAAGAAAAGATCTGAGTGACAGAGTAGGAAAGACAAAGTGTGCTGCTGTTCAATATCTCACTGCTGGCAAGGATTATTTGCCTGCTGGGGCTTCCTTAGCAGATGAATGCCAGCCAAATTACAGAAAAAAATTGCTTTTGGAATTTCCCCCCGAACTGTTTTGATGACAAGTTCCTGTTGAGAATTGTCGTGAATTCAGAAAGTAGATGCAGCTTCCTTTGCTTACTAGGAACTGATCATCACAAGTTCTCCAGCACCAAAACCTGATAAAGTAAAACTGCCGTGCCATGTACCCTTACAGACATCTCAAGAGAGGAACAAGCATGTCCTTGTCTCTTTGTGAAGCCCAGCAAAAAAGATAAGAAACTATCTTGGACACTAATCCTGCAACACATGTCCACGCAGGAATAGCTGGCAGATATTAGATCTGTTGTAATTATTACAAAGCATCACTCATTACAAAGCAGGCTGCAGCCCACGGGACTGTGAAGACAGGATTTGGGCTGCTTGTAGTGAACCAGGACACCGTTCAAGCCAAGTACGAACATTTAATAAAAACTAGGTGCTGAACAGCAGGAAATAATTGATACAGGTGGAAGGTTTTGTAAAGTAGAATGATTTTAACTGAAAATATTTAACCCTGAAACTAAGGAAATATGCAAATATGTAAGGAGGCACAGTAGAAAGATGACTTAGTCAAAATAAATCAATAAATAAAATACGCTAAAAGTAGTAAGAGGACAGCAGCAGTGCTGGATTGACGGCTGGACTTAATGGCCTCTTCCAACCTTGATGATTGTATGAAGCGCTGCTAAAACTGCCCGCACTCCGAATACTTCCACGGTCTGTACAAGAAAATCCCTGGATGTTTTCCTTGGGGTTACACAGGCCATGGATTAGAGGGGCGCGCCGTCACGGGCGAGGAGCCGCCGCTCCTGCGGGAACAGAACGGGGCCGCTGCGGGTCCGGCCGGCGGGGGCGAGGCCCGGGATCGTCACGGCAGCGGGGAACGGGGAACGGGATCGTACCGTCACGGCAGCGGGGAACGGGGAACAGGGCACAGGGCTGGTGCCGTCACAGCAGCGGGGAACGGGGCCGGTGCCGTCACAGCAGCAGAGCGCGGCAGCGGGGCCGGCGGAACGGGACCCGACCGCACAGCGCGAGCCGCCGGATAGCGGCTGACGGCGCCGACGTCACAGCCCTCATTTGCATACATTTACCTTTGCGCCCCGCGGCGGCCAATCAGCGGGCGCCGCTCACCTGCTGCGGCCGCACCCGCGCGCGCCCGGGGGCGGGGCCGCGGCCTCCTGGCGGAGCGGCTGCCGCGCGGGGCGGCGGTGGCGGAGCGATGGCGTGCGGCGGCTTCGCCTGCTCCAAGAACTGCCTCTGCGCCCTCAACCTGCTCTACACGGTGCGTGCCCGCTGCGCTCGGCCCGCCCGCGGGCTCTGCCTCGTCCCGCCGCCGGTTGCGTTGGGGTGGGGAGGTGGCGGGGTTCGCTGCGCTCGTCCCGGCGGGATGTGGCCGCGGGGGTGGGAGGGGGGTCCGCGCTGCGGCCGCTGGGCGGTCGCGGCTTCCGGCTCGGGAGGATGGGCTGGGAGCGCTGAGGAGGTGACAGCGGTTAGGCCGGGCTTTGTCACCGCGCGGACGTGGCTGCTCCAGATCAAAATCCAGGGCGGTCCCGGGGCGGCGGCTGCTGGCTCATCCCCTGGAACGAGCGGCCCCGGGGCCCGGCCCGCCGGTGCCCTTTTTCTCCGTCTGAAAAGGGCGCTGCGTTAATCCAGGCGTGAAGCAGGGATAGGGTTTGTTTTGTTATTTCTCAGCCAAGGATCAGCGCCCAGATAAGTGCAGTTTGGTCAGTGGCGAGGCCCACAGCACCCCCGGTGTTCCCTGGGATGGATCAGGGAGTTACCGAGTCGGGCTGCCTGGGGTGGTGGGAACACACGTGAGGAGGGGGGAAAATAAGTAGGATGTTAAACTGAAATAAATGGCTTTGCTGGAGAGCTCCAGGCAGGTGTCTGATTTTGTTCCAGCATGTTGGAGGGCCTGTTTTTAGCAGAGAAGAATAAAATTTCCAATTGTGGTGTAGCTGTGGGAATGCTTTTCCTCATTATCTATTTTTAAGGGGCTCAGAAATAGCAAGAAACGGGAGTAAGTGTAATGGCTTCCTCACACAGCGCATCTGGAGAGGTCGAATGTCCTCTAATGTTTCAAGTTAACAATTGTGCTTGGGAGTGACTTTCAGCAGACTGAAATTGGGGTCAGCCGGTGCTTGTGGGCAGTTGTATCCGTGCTTTGAACAAGCAGGTCTAACGCTGTTCATCAGAACTAATAGTAGCTGACAGCAACAGGACCTGATGGTTCTCACCAGGATGGAGCATGAAGGGATGTGGAAGCCAGAGCTGGTTGATGTTTTATGTTCTTGAGTGTACGAGGTGACCCGACCCCCCCTCTCCTCAGAAAAGAGCAGAAGAGAAACCTTTATATAGGAGAGGCTGCACTATTGATTGGTCTCTGTCCTTGGAGGAGCTTGAGGAGTGAAATACGTCCCTGAAAAAGTCTGGAACATGCTTAGGCAGCCCAGCCTACTCTCTGTGAAAATCAGCCTGGATCCCTGTAATGCCTCGTGTTCTTGGGCTACACCCAGCAGGGAAGCAGATAGGTGTTTGGTATCTGTAGCTGAAGGTAAGTTTAAAGTATGTAGAGGGTTATGATGGAGCTAAGACAGAATCATAAAATAGCTCAGGTTGAAAGGGACTCCTGAAGACCATTGTGGTCAACTTCTCATGGGATTTTCCTTTCCCAGAAGGTGGGTTATGGGTGCATTATCCCATCCCAATTTCACTTTTTAGTTAATGCAAGACTTCTTTTGTTATTATTGCTATTATTCCTTGCGTGACAGAACAGTGAGAGAAATCTGGTTCATTCTCAGACAGATGCACAAATCTTACTGTGATGTTATGTGGACAGTAGTTTATTTTTTTTGCTAATGACTCCATTATTTATTTCTACAGTCATATAGCCATATATTAACCAGGTGTAATGAGTCTGGTAGGTCATTTGGGCCTATCTGGCCACAGCAAGGGTGGGTTGAACTTTTGGACTGTGGTACTTATATAGTGTATTTACAAACTTAATCTCTGATGTCTCCTTGAGTAGACTTTACTTTGTGGGTGTCACTTGGTCTTCTGTCACTTGACCTGTATAGAACATACGTTTTTGCTGAAGGGAAGAAATTATGTCTTTAAATGATAGTTACAAGAATATCCTATTGTTATTGCTAGTATTGTTTATGAATTATAGACAAGTTACAAGACTTAATGCTTTTAAATTTGTAGTTGGAGAAATAACACTAAAGGTGCTTAGTTGGCCTGGTAGAGTTGATCTAGTAAAATCTGTGGGCTTCTCTGTTCCTTGGTTAGACAGAAACACAAAATACAAAGGTTGGAGCAGCACAATGAATGATGGACTTAATTTCTCCCAGCTGGAAAAAAAATACAGAAGACAATCAGAGCAGTAATTTAATAATTGTCTCTTTAAAATAGCGTTGATTCACTAATAAGTGGTGAGAAGAGAGTAGTGGTGATAAGAAGGGATGGGTAACACTTCTTGAATGTTTTTGTAGCCAGCACTGTTGTGTCTATATGACATGAATTAAACCTCAAAACTATGTATTGGAGGTTTCAGTTTATATTCCTTCTTTCATTAAAGCATTCCAAGATATAATATTATATTGGAGCTTAATTTTTTTATTATTATTTTTTAGTACTGCCTTTTTTGAGTTTTTGTAGAAGTATACCAAGAAAAATATATGTCCTGGCAGTAATAAATGAGTTACTGGTTTAAGGCAAGAAACCAGAAACCCAGTAACCTAATTTCTCATTTTATGTTCTTTTCAGATGTTACTTTGCTGATGACTTTTGCTTCTTCTCCTGACTAAGTTAGTGTCCTTAGGCCCTGATTCTATTTTTTAATCTATTTTATATGAGTAATTCTGGCATCTGTGCTGAGTCTTGCTGACTTCATTATGGTTCCTTATGTGTAGAGGAATAATAGAAAAAATAATTGAGGCTATTTATTGACTCTGGGTATATGATGACGTTTATTGTTAGAATAAAGCCTTACATGGAAGAACTGAATACAAGAACCTTTAAAATACTAATTTTGGGTATCTGGCCTATTTAGTTTTTATTTAGTCAGTCATATTTACATTTTCCATCAAATGGCAAATCCATATAAACTGTTTAGAGTGCCTGTCCACAGAATTAATCCAAATTCAGGGATATGTTTGCAGCTTAAAACTTAAGCTTCTGAGGAAGGCTTTAATGTTTGTGTTGAAGTGCAAACAGTCAATATCTTTGTTCAAATCTGATTTTCAGAGAGGAAGGGGAAGTTCCTAACTAGTGGTGAAAGGTTGAAGTGGTAGGTGAAGCCACGAGATTAAATATTCAAAATAAAAAAAAATACTGACTGTTCATTTGGGTGGTGTGTGCTGGTTTTGTCACCCAAGCAGCTACTTAATTATTGCTGCAGTAGGAAACATGAAATGTTTGTTGGCAGCATATAAACATCTCACATTTTGATGAGCAGGCCTTATGTTTTTCTTACACCTAGAGCAGCCATTTGATTTCAATTAAAACATACAGTACTTTTCCATTAGACGTGTGTATTTTTTTAGTAGCACAAAGTTGATTACGTAAATGCATCCATTTTTACTTGTAACACTAGAAAGTACCATATCAAAATAATTCACTTTTTATGTTACTTCATTCTCTCAAACTCTTTTTTTGATTGCCTGCTAAGTGTCTCAGTTTTTGCATTCATTTTCAAAGCATTGTTTTGCATTCATTTTCAAAGCATTGTGTTTGAAAGAGTTTTTTGAGTTTGTTTTGTTTTTCCTGTCACCATTTCTCATTCTCTCGGTGCTGTAATTATTGAAGGTGCATTTGGGCTTTCTGCCCTCTTTATCAAACTTGCTTTCCCTGTATTATGGAAATATGCAAAGATAAGTATAGAAATTCTCAGATTTGGACAGTGTGTGCTTGGTATCATAGAATGATTTGGATTGGAAGGGACCTTCAAAATCATGATAGTCCAACCCCTCTGCCGTGTACAGGGACACCTACCACTAGACCAGGTTGTTCAAAGCCTCATCCAACCTGACTTTGAAGATTCTAGGAGAGTTTTTCAATACTGAGGTATTTTATAATAATGTTTGTCTTACTTTCAGAGTTCCTGATGCAGAGGAATGTTGCATCTTCCATGCAAATCTGTTTGCTTCATCTTTCCTGCTGCATAGGGGAAACTTGGTTTTAGAGGCAGGATGAACAGTTGAATTTTCCTCGGGGAAGGGAATGTGTCTTCGTGTTCTCTGATATTTCCTGACTGATGTAGTGGCTACGCAGAGCCAGGTGCAAGCAAACAGGAGTTAGAGAAGCACGGTTCTTGCCTCAAGTAGCAGTTTCTTTCACATTGGTGAGTGAGCCTGCGATCTCTGAGTGCAGCTCCATTCTGGTTTGTTTTCAGCTGTAAGAAGTAAATAACCTGCTGCTTGCCCTGTGTGACAGGCTCTGGTCAGCAGTTAGGTGTGCAGCATCAAGAGTTTGCCTCAGCACCAGCCTGTTCTGTGCTGGTCTCCCTCATTGCCACGACTGGATGCTCAGCAAATGGGACGGGTTGCCTTGGAGCCATTCCTGTTGTTCTCAAGAACATTTTAAAGATGGCAGTATAAGCTGGGCTCTCTGGTCTTGACATGTAAATAAAACTGGTACAGAAGCTCCCAGGTATTAGTCAAGGAAGATGATGTTGGTCATGTCCATCTTGTGGCCTTTTTGTTTTCATTGGCATTTTGGGGAGGTTTCTGTGCTCACGCTTGAGAACACGCAAGGGTACAGCAAAAGTACAGATAGATATTTAAAGATGTTTTTCCAGGGCTTGGAAAGGCCCTTGGCTGTACTGTGTGTCCATTTATAGCCAAAGTGCCAGCAGTTTGTGGTGGTGGGTCAGAATCGAGACTTGTGCTGGGTCCACAGACCAGCCAGGAGTGGGTTTTGGTTTTTCATTGTCTTGTGCCGTGCGCAGTGGCATTTGGAGCTAGGAAAGGCAGCCTGTCCTTAGGGAAAGAGCAGGAGAACGACAGGGCATGGAGGAGAAGGATATGTGGATCATGGTGTGTTCTGATACTGCTGATCTTTTCAGCCATCCTGTTGATGCAGGTGGGCACTTCAAAACCAGCACAATTATTGAGAACCCCTTTGACTGCCCTGTAGAAGCCATGTAGCTTACATCATTATTTTTGAGGTTTTGTAGTCTTGTGTTGAAGGAGATATGATGTGTGGAAGAAGGATCTGTGGGCTCACCAGGCTTTGTGAAAACATTTCATAACCTCTTAAAAAACAATGAAGTAAAAGTAAACAAGTAAAAGTAAACATTTTAGAACATAATTCTTCCTGCTGCACAGCAGAAAGCTTCCATTTCCAAAGACCAGAGAGTATTAAGCAGGGGTTAAATCTAACTGACGTTTTAGTGTGTAAATAGTTTGTTGCATGGCCAATAACATGAATAACTCTTTACAAGGCCTGAAACTGAAAGAACAGGCTTTTGTGATAGGAATCAGGAATGCTGCCTTTCACATAAATTGCTTGTTCTACCCTACGTGTCTCAAGGTTGTTCAGTAATCAGCCTAGTGATCACTCTTCATTTAAGTAAGTCATGTAAAGGTGGAAGATTTTGCTTTCTGGTAGAAATCCTTTGGAGGTAGGTACCCAGAGCTTTCCTTTGCCCTCAGTAAAGCTGAAGTAGTACTTTAAGGAAATAGAGTTGTTTACAGGTTGAGTAGCTTACAGCTGTGATAGAAACCAATTTAGCTTCGTTTTAACTTGTTAAAGGTTATGGTCACACCACTACGTACCGCCTGTCGTTTTAATGTGGTGGTTTCAAATGAAGTGCCAGGAATCAGCATTGTCTTCTAGATTCTCTGTGGCTGTGCAGAAATGGCTGCCCAAGTTGAAGAGGAGAGTGGTGGATATCTCTACCTTCCATATGTATGCCATTTGACATTTAAATTTTAAAGCACCCTTAAAAGTAGTAGAATATGAACTTAAATGCAGAGAGAGAGGTTAGGGAGGATGTATTTCATAATTTGTGTAATCTCTCTGGTTTTAGTTCCTGTTCCATATCCACCCTGACAGCTATCCTGTAAACGTTTCCCTTGCTGATGAAAGTATAAATGTTATATAATCTCTTTACCTGGGAATGGTGAGTCAGTAGTTAGTGAAATTTAAATTCTGAAATGTAGTTTTTACCAACTCCTGTTTGCATTGAGGTGATAAGGAAGCAGTGGGAATAGCAGCTTCTGCGTGTGACTTCCTTCCTAGCCAGCAGTCCAAGCTAGTTGAAATACCAAAAAGTTGCCAGTTGGTCAAGACAGCGGATTTGTTGGTGGCTTGCTGTTGTAGGAAGGAGGAAGTGGTTTTAGCATTTGAATTGTTTCTCATGGCATTGTATAGAGAAATAGGTTGTCATTATCTTTGTTTCTTTTTTGTAATGTAGACTATGAACTTGCACAAGAGTACAGAAGGGGCACTTGTGAAGAGAAATATGTGCAGGAATGAGGGAAATGAGCAGCTATGTGCACTTCAATTTAAAGAAGAGAGCAAATTAGATTTGTTATTTTTGGAACATCTCCGAGGTTCAAATGTGTGTATATATGTGCATAAAAAAAAAGGGAAGTCGCCTAAACTGGAGTCTGATCTTTTCCACTGATCTTGTATTGAAATCTTCCCTAAAATTTTCCCCATACAGACACTGACATTGGAGTAATACTTTGTCTACTGACAATATGCTTGATTCTTTTCCCTTTTTTTTTTTTTACTCCAAAATAGAAATGCTCTTATCTCATAGGGAAAGGCACTGATCTTCACTTTGGATTTGTGCTACCTAAAAGTTTGTTCTGGTAAAGCATTTTCTTAATTTCAAAATTGCTAGTTTATATATTGAATTATGCGAAGCCTGTATTTGTATGTGTGCCTCTTAAGTAAGGTAGCTAGGGCTTGAATTGGTGGAGACGATAATATATAGTAAATGAAGATATTAAATACAAAATACGGTCACCCCTCCACATGTATCCACTTTCCATGCCTTTGTATTGTTTTTCTGGTTTGTGGACAGTGTGTGCTTATAGCATCATTCTCTACACAAATTATTCCAGTTCAAGGTTATTATGAAGTCTTTGCTTGTAATGCTTGTTGGCTTTTATGTGAACATGCCTTAAGTGGGTGTGACCTTTTAAATCGCTTCTGAGAACAAGACTTGTACTCCTGTTTTTAAGTACTTCTGAAGAATCATTTGTTGCTCTCTTATTGAGAGACTTTCTTACTGCTTGTAAGAAGGTGTTTTGCTGATAGACAGTTTAGAAGCTATGTAGTGAGCTAGATGGTGCAGAAAAGTCCTTGGTCACTGCTAAATCCACCTCTTATCTACCTGTTAAAACTTTGATTTTTGGTGTGGAGAGAGTGGCATGGTCCAGGTGCTGGCTGTGGAGTGTGAGAGTGTTGGTTGGAAGGCATTTTTGGGGCTCATCAGTCCAGGCACCTGCTCAGAGCAGGATTATGAGTAACAGTAGCTTGCTGGCTGTGGTTTAGTCTGTGGAGTCTTGGAAACCCCTGAGATCATCACCGAAGATCATCACCAAACCACCTTGCAGATATGTTTTCTAATGTCCGGTCTGAACCTCCCAAGCTGTTATTTGTGATACCAATAGAGTTTGCCTCCATGTTTTTATGTAATGTGCCTTTGGCTTTAGTTAGTGTGTGATTATCCCTAGGCAGCCTCTTCGTCGTAGTAAACAAACCCAGATCCATCACCTCTTCTCAAACTTCACATTTTCAAGGCTGCATGCCATTTTACTGACTCTTACCAGGTTCTTAAATTCCTTTTCCACCTGGGAGACTTGAAATAGAATACAGTATTTTGTCAGTCTCACCAGCATTGTGTTTCCTTTGATTGCACTCCTCTTGGCTTTCTCTGTTTGCAGTGAGAGCTGACTCCTGGCTTGTATTCAACCTGACAAACAGTTTGATCTCCATATCTATCTCAGTAAAACTGTTGTTCAGCTGATCCCAGACTTCACTGAAGCACCCAGGAGCACAGTTTTTCACTTTTGCAAGGTTCCTAAGGTTGGCTTATTCCTCAAGTTTATCAAGGTATATCTGAGTTAAATCTCTTTTTGGAGAGTCAACCACTCTTCCTTGTTTAGTATCATCCACAGATTTTCTGAGGATTCATTTTGTGTTATAATCAGGTTGTTGATGAAGATACTGTGTGATATTGGCTTCAGTATTCAGCCTTTGTGGTGGTCCTGACATGCTGATGCTTACCAGCTGGATGCTGATCCATCAGTTACTGCCCTTCAAGTTCAGCAGTCTGGCCTGTGGCCATTCAGTCTAACAGGTCATTTCTCTAACCCTTCTATGGGAAGCTGACTTAGCCTTAATCACTAAAAACTGGACTGTGATTTCAGATATTTCTGGTACATACATCAAGCAGATACCTGAAGTGTTACTAGCAAAGCTTGCTTTGTGTAAGTAAATTCATATAGGGAGAATGAAGTTTACAGATAACTCAATCTTCCAAGGATGACACTGTTTACTTTGGGAGACTTCTGCTGCTGTGAAGTGTGGTCTCAGTTAAATAAACTGTGACCTTCAGAAGTTCTGTTGAGAGTCCCTCTTCCTTTGTTTAAGAGAAATACACGGCCTTTTTGCGTGTAGGATAAGCTTGTATGTTTAGAATGTTCATGTTACTCATTTGAAGTGGTTAGGGTCACTAATTTTGTTTCAAGGACATTATACTATAAAGCCATAGCAGCTTCAGTTTTAGAAATACTGCATTTAAATCTTTTCATCTCAAAACACTGGAATAAGCACTGTTGAGTGGTATAGTGTCTAAACAGTTCATAACAGTATAAGCCTTGCATTGTTTTACAGATTTGTAAAAACTCTTCTCAAAACAACTTCAGTTATTTTTCCTTTTTGTAGTAATGTGCTCTTACTTTAGATTTTTGCATTTTGGCACTAAAAAACTATATAGAGTTATTCCTCTCATTCAGATAGTCCATGCCAAACCTGAATATAAAGGAATAACCATAATTTCATCTTTCAGTAAACATGTGGAGGAGACAGAAACTTAAATCAGTTTCTGGAGTGGTTAGTAAATCTGTAGTCTCCATTTCAGTTTTGAAGCAGAGTCAATTTTCCATGATTTCAAGTGACAAGATACGAATAGCCAGTAGTGATTTTGATCCAGATCATGGATCTGCCTGACTGATACAGCATTTTTACATAGTTTGTCAGCCAGAGCCCAGTAGCATGGATCTGTGATCCCACTGAATTTCCAGATGTTTTAAGGAATTGGACAGTGGGGAACTTTGTCAAATGAAAGAAAATAGAGCCTTGGTATTACGGAAGTAACACTTGAAAATGAGATTGGTAACTCTAAAACTCAAATGTGATCGAATGTGAAACTAAACTCTTTTCGGTTATTTCCTGGATATCTGGAGTTCAATAATGGGTTTAAAATCCAGAGAGGCTTTTTTTCTGCCCACTTGATTGAAAATCAGACCTTTTCTAGATTCAATATGTGGCTGTTTCTACCAGAAGAGCTTTTTGTGCTGGGGTGTCAGGACACTTCAAGCATCATACAAGTAATTTTATGCATATATCGTCAGATTAATGTAAGATGAAATCAGTAATGGCAGCAAGAAGCAACTGGTATCCTGCACCTCACAGACTGTGTTTATCCAGTAGGTCTTAGAGGCACTGATTTTGTCTCTTGTTTTGATTTCAGTATTTTAAGAACAAACTAATTTCATCTAATGCTTTTGGACCTCTTATGAAATGAGCAAAGAGCTGAACGAACATATATTTTGGTATCCTGGAGACAGATTGGTGAAAGGTTTGCCCTCAGACAGAAAACTATTGGTGAAAATCATAAGGAACAAAGTTTCATCTGCTCTTCTTTGTGAAATAAACTGAAGTTTGTCATTGCTTTTGAGGTTTTTTTTTAAAGACCTATGTAGTGGCAGTGTGAGGTCAGTGCTTAGGAGCTGATGCAGAGCATGGGATGTCAGACAGCACTTTTTGATTGGAAATTGGGCTTCTTTCCTTACTTGCTTATGGTATTTACATGGAAAAATAAATCTGTCCAGTGGAATGAGACAGTGAAATAATAAAGTGAGTGGGCATAGATTAGAAAACATAGGTATTGCAATAAACTGTCTGATTAGCAAGGTTAATTTTTAATGTATTGGTATCAGGAAGTTTATAGCCTTGTGCAGCAGAGATTCAGAAAATTTGTCTGTGTTAGAGCCAAGGTGTTTTATTTTATTTTTTTCTTCAATCCTCTCTGTAAATTTGATTCATGGCACCTTTGCCTGTTATTCTGGTTTTAAATAAATGTGGTAATTTAGGCTTTTGTTTAAAAGAAACAAAGACAAATGTGAAGTCATCCTGAAACTGCTGGTATTGAACAATTCCTTTGAATTTTATATCTTTTTTTGTCTCTTTATGTGTTAAGAGAGAAGTGTAGGTATGACAAATATCCTGCTTTTGTTCTTGCAAGCTCTTAAATTTCTTGTGTGGATTACTGGCTTTTGGTAAAAAGTTTTTGAGATGTATTCCTGTGTGAACACACAAAAAAAAAATCCACCTGCAATGTTTTGACCTTGATGAGCATCTCTAGTTGTTTTACTAGCTTTCTTGGTGTTATCTTAGATTTCCATGTTTCAGAAGCTACATTACATAGGTTAGTCCTCTAGAATGTACTTAAATGGAAAAAAATGTAGATGTATTTGACATTAAAACCAACAAGAATTCCTAGCTGTAGGGTAAGTATGCTAAAGTGGTAAGTTGGAAATTACCTTTTTTTTTTTTTTTAAATCCTTCCTGCCTCTGGATAAGCAGTAAAATGTCATGAGAATGTGCCTTGTTTGAGTGGAAATGGTGAACAAGTGTAAGTCCTTGCTCTATACCTGTGGTTAAACGAAGCCAAGTAGTTGGACTGGACTATTATGTTATATTGTTGCTTTGGATTTTTTTTTTTTAATAGCTATACAGCTGGGTATTTTTTGGTGAGATGAGAGTTTTGGAAATTTAAAACTTGGATGTTGAATTGGTGTCATTTAGCAGAGAATGTAATGAGTGGTGTTACACATAGGTCTGTTTCAAACCAGAGAGTCTTGAGCATCTTGTGCCTTGGACATCTGGGTTGGCTTTGTCTGCTGCTTCCCTCCTGCTGGACTTCATTACAGATTGCTCTGCAGCTTTTCATGTTGGAATTTCTTTTTTCTTGGGATTGTGTTTTTTTGGTGTGGAAACAGGAAAGGCTGGAGCTTCCTGCCCATATAAACAATAAATCTCTGTGAGGTAACTGGGACAGATTCCTGCCTACCTTCCCTGAATACCATGTTTAAAAGGAAGGAAACAGCATAAGTTGTTTTGGGTATCAAAATAGAATTCACTTAATAGAGCTATTTTCTGAAGAATTATTCAGAGGAGAGAGGCTGCCTTTATTGTTTTACTGCATAAAGTCCTTGAAATTCAGATCTGAAATGTATTTTTGTGTGACCATGTTAACTGTTGTGTTACATGTACAAGTATGTAGAAACTTCTTTAATGAATTAACGCAGCTGAATACGGTAAGTTTTGGCAAAGTGCCCTTTTTCACACATTCAGAGCTGTGCAGCTGTATATTCTATTTTCTTTAAATATACTGTCACAGTTTCACAGAACATCTGAAATTTTCGTTCTTATTCCACTCTGAATTAAAGCTGATGGTTTTTAGCTTATTTCTCAATTTCGTTATGATCTGTAGTTTAGTGTCACTGCTAGTACAACATGGCTTGACTTACAGGTAGTTTGAGTTGTAGCAGTTCCACATTGACAGTGTGGAAGAATATGTATGCCTTAACACATCTGGAATTGAAATTACCTATACAATGATGTGGAGGATTAGTTTGTTTAGGGTTGTGTTTCTTCTCTTTGCACCAGAAAGGAAAACTGTACCTTTCTAAAAACAACTTTAATGTAAAAAAATTATCTATGTGTGGGAGCCTGTTTTAATATGCAGTTTAACTTTGTGTTTTCTCTTCCTTCCAGCTGGTGAGCCTGCTGCTGATTGGAATTGCAGCATGGGGAATTGGCTTTGGCCTCATCTCTAGTTTCAGAGTTGTTGGAGTGGTAATTGCAGTAGGGGTCTTCCTCTTCTTTATTGCCTTAGTCGGATTGATTGGTGCAGTGAAACATCATCAAGTATTGCTCTTCTTTGTATCCTTCTGATGCATTGCATTGATTGCCCCATGGTTCGAGCCATGTAAACAACCCCCTCTGTCAGCTGAGACTGCTGGGGGAGGTGCTTCAGAAACTGAACGGAAATTCACAATCTTACTTTGGTCAAGTGCACTCTAAATTAGGCTTCCTTCCCATTTAGCTTTATTTCAGTTTCCTTTTTTCCTGCAGTGTTTGTGCTCTGAAGATAGAAGTATCCACATCTCTTTTTAAAAACAAGACTATTTTAATTCTTTGAGAGCTTTTTGTGGTAGCTCACTGTGTCACAGGTGCCTCTTACTGTGTGCTCAGCTCTACACAGAGCTAAAGTAGGTGAACTATTAATGTTTAACTTTTGTGGTCTGTGAATAAGAACTGACCTCCACTTTACAAACAGATTAATTGTGTGAAGTATCTACTTCTGAACACAGCAGCAAAATTTTAAAAGTTCTCCCCAACTTTAAAAGCATGATCTTTAGTATCAAACTTAATTCTTTTTTATACCATCTTCAGATGCAGTAGTCCAAAAGTGTGTGAGGCTGTGTTCCAAGAGCAACTCTTACCTTTTTTTTATTTTTAATCTACAATAAACTTATTTTTTGTAATTAATTACAGGGCTCTGTCATTGAAAAAAAGTAATCTGAATATGCAATACCCAGAAAAATATTTTCTCTACTACTTTATTTAAGTGAAGTGTATTGAAATTACATGAGTCCCTAAAGTTGGAGAAAATGGCTGGAAATTTTTCTCTCAAAGCTCTTTTTATTAACCTCTCTGCTCATGTTTTCTTGCTAGGCAAGAAATACCTTACCCGGAAATACCAACTATGTGTAGCAGTAGCCAAAAAGAGATAATACATTGTGATTGGGTTTTGGGAACATTATTTATGTCATCCTTTCCACATGCAGTCAGAATTTGCTTCCATAGTTTTTTTCTTTTAAAGAATTTACTGTTACCCAGTGAAATAAGGAATACCATTAGGTGTGTATGTTATAAAAGCAAAATTACTGAGAGGATATCCTTAACTACTGATTGTTTCCAGTACATGATTATTCTTCTGCTAGTCTTTATTGTCCAGTTTTCTGTCTCCTGTGCGTGTTTGGCACTAAATGAGGAACAGCAGGTAAGAAAAGTTTCCTGACTTCTCAGTTAATCTATAGCACAACACTATGAATATATATGTACACAGGCACATGTATTTCTATTTAATCCTCCATAAAATGGGGAGACCATATTTTAAGAAAATCAGCATTGTCCTCTTTATTAAAGACTTAGACTTCGGTCAGTACTTGGCTCTGGTAGCTAGAAAGAAATACATTTGGGTCCTAAAATGACCTCTTTTTAAAAATTTATTTGTTTTTAAGGTTCCTTTCTGGGTTTATGATCACAGGTGTAGCAGCATGATATCTTGAATATATCTTGTATTCAGAAATTTCAGATAAGCTGATGAAATAAACAGTAATCATGGTGTAAATTTGATAAAGTCAAATTGTTCTTGTGTAACTGGATAAAGACAATTTGTTCTTGTGTGACTGGAAAGGTCATAACTACATTAGGCAGTTAGGTGTGAAAGTACAGCAGTCTTCCATGTGGAATGGACACCAGTTCTTCCTGCACAGGAAGTGGGTATGGGCACAGTGACTAAATAATCAATTATTGCATGTGAGGGTGCTTTTTGTGCATAGCCTGGGCAGTCCCAGCTAGATTAGTCAAATGTCCCTTTACTAGTGATCTTGTTGGGTTTAGCAAAAACAAAGGAAGGAAAGGAATTATATCTGTGAATGTGCTGCTGTTAGGTGCTGTTCTTTCATTAGCTACAAGCCTCTTTGGACACTCCAGTCAGTCTTTAATATATTTACATTCTGCTGTTAAGCATCAAGATCTGAAGTCTTCAGTTAGGGCATTATTAGCTTGATTTCGTATATTGGCTTGCAGTGTAAAACAGTTCAATTAATGTAATTTGTATTTGCTTATGGCTTCTAGAGTGAACTTCTAGAGGTGGGATGGAGTAACACCAACAGCGCAAGAACAGATATTGAGAGAAATCTGAATTGTTGTGGATTCAGAGTATTTTATGCGAATGAAACCTGCGCCGCTGTAAGTTCTCCAAGTGTGAAAAACCACTAACTTTTTCACACCATGTTTGTTCAAAAATGTATAACTCTTTTCATAGTTACAGAAAGCAGCATTTTAGCAGATGTGTAAAGTAGTTGTTACAGTGTTACTAAGCTTTTCTCTTAACTTGCTGGAAAGACAATTTCAGGGCACCCTGCAAAGTTTGTACTCCACTGTCGCTTATATATGCTTGCTCTCTTGGAGTCTTTTAAAACTGCTGCGATTTTGTCCATGGGTAGCAGTCTCTTCAAGAGCAAACTAGATGCTCTCAAACAATGAAGTGTCAGCAAATGGAAAATAATTCTCTGTGTCTGCTGCAGGATTGTCTTAGAACTCTCCACTGTAGACCATGTGCACCAATAATGGAAGAATATTCTGGAATGGTGCTGAGATTTGTTGGAGGGATAGGACTCTTCTTCAGTTTCACAGAGGTGAGTGGGAAATTCACAGGGTGGTTGGAAAATTGAATGCTTTTTCCCATTTTTAAAGCTTTGTTTTGTGAAACACAATTTTAGGGGGTTTATTACAGCAAACCTCAGTCCAGTCTCAGAAGTGAAATAATTAATTAGGCCGAATTTTTCAAAGCTATGAGCTTGCTTAAGTCTGTCAGAAGGAAGGCTTTTCTTGCAACTTTGTTATTTAGAAACAAACCTCAACATTAAAATGTAGTGCTGTAAAGTTTAAGCTTTTCAGAAAGTTAGCTGTTCAGGCATACCATTCTCCAACAGTAATAAAGAGAGTGCTGTTGCTTTACCTTGTTCCCCCTTCTTCCCACCTGTTCCCCACTCCCGTGCACATGAGGTCTTTGAGGGTTTTTTTTTGGTGCCACCTGTAGTGCAAAGATAGAGTTGCATGAGGAGTGAACTGTACTTAAAACACTAGGTAAAATGAAAAAGGTCTTTGGCTCTTTGCTTTGGTAGCATGATGATGTATAACTTGCTTTATTGATTGAAGTATAAAAGTCATCAGAGCAGGTCTTTTCTGTTCCCAAAGTAGAGCATGTGAAAATGCTCTTCCTGCCTTTAAGTGCAGTTTTTAGAAGGTTTGTACATATGACAGCAACCAGAGAGATTTGGCAACTTAAACAGAATGATGCTGACCTCAGCCATCTCAGCTAAAAAGGTGAAAGTGCTGGGAGCAGGGAAGGTATGTGGAGGGAATGGCAAGATTTGAAAATATACAAGAATAGCTGTATAGTTAAGTGGTAATGATAAAATTAAATAATTCAGAGGATTTTTTTATCATTATACTAAAAGAAGCTTTTTGAGTATTTATCATTTGGGAAGGGGAGAAGAATAATTTAACTGTCATAACAATAGGAAATTTTTTATTGCCTTGGGAATATGGGTTTGGCTTTTGTTGTTTACAGTTTTGTGGTATTTGTTTTGTTTTTCTCTCTGTTGCTAGGTATGATTTTTCTCAGAGAGGGTGCATTCTTTTTTCTGATTAAGAAAGATGGAATATGGCTGTACAATTTTAGCAACAGTGAAATATCCTAAACTTATATACTGTCAATTCATTGTCATGCTTTTATGTTTAAAACAAATATTGTAAAACTAGAGGAGGGGATGGAGATTCTCTGCTTAATAATATCTTTGGTTTTTATTTTCAGATTCTGGGAGTCTGGCTGACTTACAGATACAGGAACCAAAAGGATCCCCGTGCAAACCCTAGTGCATTTATTTGATAAGTTTATAAAGGACTAAATCTTCTCTATGCACCCTCTACTTAAAAATACTGATTCTCCATAATTTAGTATTTCTCCATAATGGGTATTCTACATGTACCTAAAATAAAAGTCAAGTTCTGTAAGAAATATGTAGTTTTCATATTTAATTTCTACGATTTTTCTTCTAAGAATCTCTATCTTAAAGTAGATGGGTGCATTCAGTAGCTGGGCAGAGTTGAACTGCTGGTTAAGACTTTGTTAATTGATACGGTGAACTCTATACAATGAGTTTTATAGCACTACTGGGTTATCTGGTGTTAAAAAAAACAGAGGTATTTTCTGCTGTATTCATTGATTACAAAAATTCACATGAATTCTCATTAAAATGATAAAAATTTAAGGTGGATGGTTGGGTATGATTTACTTAGGTTTTAGGATGTACTCTAGTAAAATTTTTGTCTCCCACTTTCCTGTTAAGGTAAAAATAGAAGCTAGAGATGTTATTTTCTATAGTGCACATAAGTGTATGTTAATGACTACTGTAGCCTTCACCCCTCCCCTTCCCTGTTTGTTTTGGTTTTCTGGTAGCTTTAGAATTTTGTTGAGAATAAAAACAATGTTAATGAATATTGTCATTATGAGAACAATGAATGAAGAAAACCAGGAGAATGTAATCTGCAGCTGATTAACTTGAAACTTTTTTCCCTTGACAAGTGAATGAGGTTTGGTATTTGCACAATCAATGTCTGTCATCTCTGATGTAAGAAACTTGATGTCTGGAAAGTTGTTGTATAGCTATTTTTTTTTAGATGGTGTAAAGTCATTGTTGTAATAACTCAGCAGTGTATATTTCTGTGTCATCCAGATAACAGTCTTGATTTCATGAAAAATTGAATGACATGTAAAAAAAAAAGAAAGAAAAACAGCAACAAAAAAAATGGTTTCCAGTAGTTTGTTTTCTGAAAACAAAGAATTCAAGTTAGAATGGTATGTTATCCATGTAGAAAGTAATTGTCTGAGCTGAAGGAAAGCATGGTCCCTCTTGCTGCTTGTAAAAGAAGTGGTGCATCGACTTGAAACAGCAGACATCTAAATACCCAAGGTGCACAATGTTCCACTTATTTCTCATCATACTGAATTGTAGATCTGCACAGCATCTTTTCTTCAATCATCCTTCACTCAGTTGCTGCTGCTGGCAGGATAGGCAGTTGCTTAGCCTGAAAGACAAGTCTACAGGAAGAAAAGGGGAAAAGTATTAAGGCCCTCTGCCAAGGAATACAGCACCTGAGCAAGATGGAAAGGAAGTCTGGAGGCAGACAGAAGTAGATGCTCATACAGTCGCCCTTTACTAGAGAGATCCCTCCTTACTCCTGCAGAGGAGGCGAAAAGAAGTTGAAACATATGCCTATCAAAGCACTTGCAGACTTTCATGGGCTTGAGTCCTCCTGAAGAAGGAATTATCTTGAGGTTTGGAAGGGAAAGAGCAGAAACTGAAAGCAGAGGGATGTCATGAACTCGCTGTAGAACTCTGTCTCCTCAGTTGTAGCTGAGTTTTCAGCATCTGTGGTCAGCACCTTCTGGTGCTGCTCTGGGAGCTGCTGTGCCTGCCCAGCTGCTGAGTCTGGCTTGAGCACGTACCTGGAGATGCAGGGTAAGAGCCCACTCATGTGCTGAAACATCTTAAGAGCCTTCAGGCCTGCTGAAGTCTAATGAAATGTCCACAGCGCGTTTCTTCGCCCAGTTGCTGTCCTGTTTCCCCCAGTTGCTCCCCAGCCATTCCCAATACGTGTCAAGAGGACAGTGATGATCTCATGGCTGCCTTTAGGAACAGTTTATTTTCCTGGTTTAGACAGGCTCTGTGTTTTGTGCGTTACAGTAATAAATCCAAGGAGTTGTCATGTGGAGAGGGTTAATGGAGCTTAAAATAATACCACATTGCTGCTTCAATTTTGACTTTTTTCCTGATTGTTTTTGTAGTGCTTAGTTTTGGGTGGATCTGGTTTCATAAATATGGTAGCTTATACTGAAGTGTAAGTGTGCACCAGTGCAAAAATATTGAAAATATTACCACTTCGAAAACTCATGTGCCTCATAATGTGAATTTGTTTTAGTAGTCAAAAGACACATCAGTGGATTGTATGGAATGGTTAAAGTTTATCATATTAAAAATATATCATCTCTTTGGCGATCGTGGTTAAACAAACACATCCACCCACACAAATGTTGAAATTCCCAATCAGAGGTGTGGTTTGTTTTCCAAATCTGATTCTGAGGGGGGCAGTAAAACACAATGAGTCTGACTGATTTTGGAAGGTGAAGAGTGTTCAGACTTTCAGAGAAAGTCTGACTTGTGTGAGTATCAAAGAAATGCCATATTATTCTGATGTGCCAAACTAGAGCACTTAAAGTTAGTTATACCTCTTCTTGGTCAGTTTTGTCATTTGTTACTTTCTCTTTGAAAACATTTTTCACCACCCAAAGATTTTTTGTTGTTGTGTTCTAGAAATGCTTTTTAATTTTCACCTGACTGCTTGAGATTTGGACTTCATTGTAACCAGATTTTCTAGAAGCTATTTACAGCAGCACAGAGTCAAAGTAATGGAGTAATTTAACTTGGAGCATTCTTCCTCCTTACATTAGATGTCTTGGCCTTACTCTGTTGAAATGCTTTCTTCAAGTTGGTTATTCTATAAAAATGTAGAAGGATGTCTTCTTTCAAAACACATACACATTATCATCATATAAAAATAATTGGCTATAAAGCAATCTAATTCTCCTCCATCTATGTGAGTAAGTGAATCCAGATATTAACATCCTGATACTACTGCACAGTATCTGCCACCTTTCACATAAAAGTAACTTTTAGAAAAGGGAAAGCTTGTGTAATTTGAAGTGATATCTGTCAGCTATAGCTGACAAGTGAGTAGGAATGTGTAAATGTTCTTAACTTACATTACTGTTTTAATCTTCTGATTAATTAGAAGATTGTCTGAATGCTAGTGGAATTATTAAAACCCCCATATTCATCCTGTGTACTTTGGGTTATCTAACAGTCCATATGTATTTTAGCAATGATTTCCCAGGTTTTCCAAAGAAATGGGAAGAGGCTTTTTTTAGGTATCTCAATTTGGCTTGATGCCTCTGTAAGCCTAAAAAAAATCAGTATTTAGAGGAAAGAATTAAAAGAGCAGGATTAGGTTGACCATTTATGTATTAAGATTCTTGCATATTTGCTTACGGTGAAAGTAGGTGAGAAAAGCATAGCCTTGAGTGCAAAAAAGAAGAATTTCAGTTTCAGAAACATTTTGTGATACTTGTGGGCTGGACTAACTTGTGTATTTGCACCTAGGCATGTACATTAGTAGACCCTTATAGTTATGCCTTATATCCATTTACTAGATGATACATAGAGCATCGATACCTCTGCTTAAGAAAATGAGGCTACTTCCATGGTGTTATAAAACAGCTTTGTAAAACATGATGGCACAGGCAGCCTTTGTTTTATGTCACATAGCTCTAGCAAGTGTACTTTGGGATGAGTAGGTAAAGATGATTCTGATAACCAGATGCTTTGGCCTCCCTCTGTGCTGTCCCTTTACTGAGTGATATGACCACATTTTTTGCTTTTTCTGACTGATACCTGATTCTAGAGACTATTTCTGCCCCCACTGCATGTCTTTTTCCTCTGTCTTCTGGATGCTGCAGTAGAAGGTTACGTCTTACTGAAGTGCTGAAGGAATGCTGAATTCCATCTCTGGAACCCTTTCCAGGTACCTCTTGAGGTTTTCTGGTAGGCAGAGTTCACACAGCCTGCCAAAGACCTATTAGCAAGTACCTCCCTTCTGATTTTGCTGAGAGATTCCCTTGAGCTGAAAGCCTTGCTTCTCTCACCTGTTCTGCCCTCCCAAGCATTTTCCTCTTGTAGTTCTCACCATGACTGGTAGTGGCAGTAGTGGTAATAGAAGTGGTCAGAATGCTGTTATTGCCAAAGAACTGAGGAAATAATGAAGGCATGGTCCTGGCCAAAGCATTTCTCACTGATGCTGCTGCTGAGTTCAGAGATAGCAGGTATTTGAGGCTGGAAAGTCTCCTTTCTGCATAAGTCTTTATGTAATGTATAGTCTCATGGTCTTCATCTGCAGCATTTATTTTAGTTCTGACTTCTCTTGTCTCTTTGGGCTTATAAATAATCGTGAAACCAACCACATAGTCAATGTGGTATCCCTTTATTAATTATCTCAGGGCTTTACTGAAATCTGATGTAAACAGGGACCTTTTATGGGAAGCAGTTATATCTTAAGTCACTTCAGAATACAGCCAATTCAAAAGGAAAACAAGCTCTGTATGCAAACTCCCATTCTCTAGTCTCAAGTACTTTTCTGTGAAAGATTTTCACTTCTTGCTATCGTAGCTGTAAAGAAAGGGCTGATAATGAAAGCTCCACATAGGCTGGTGCTACTAGAAAATAATTGGAGATAAAGTAGGCTGAGTAATAGCTTAGCTAGCTGCTGAAACTGGAGATAAAAAGCTGCTTTCCTCTGCTGGGTTTGGCTGAGTGAAGCTGACTCTCTTCACAGAGCTTGTGTGGTACTGTGCTTCAGATTTGCAGCCACAACGGTGCTGATAACACAAGGTTGTTTTCTGTGATTGCTGACACAGAGTCGAGGTCTTTGCAGCTCCCTCACACTGCCTTGCCAGCAAGTAGAGCTGGGCTGCAGGAGAAACTGGGAGGGGACAGAGAGACAGCAGGGACAGGAGAGACAGCTGACTCCAGCTGAATAAGGGGATACACCATGCTCACCATACAAACTAGGGGAAGAAGCAGGAAGAGGGACACAGTTGGAATGATGGTGTTTGTCTTCCCAAGTCACCATTACAGTTGGTGGGGCCCTGCTCTCCTGGAGGTGGCTGAAGGCCTGCCTGCCTGCGGGAAGCAATGAATTAATCCTGCGTTTTGCTCTGCTTGTGCACACAAAGCTTTTGCTTTACCTATTAAACTGTCTTTATCTGAACCCTTGAGTTTTCTTACTTTGATTCTCTCTCCCATCTCACTGGAGTGGAGTGAGAGAGCGAGTGGCTCTGGGGGGCTAGGCTGCTGCCTGGGATTGATCCACAACAGCCTTTTTGCTTCCAAAGTGCTTGAATGTAAAATGCAAGTTGTTTTCTCAAGCAACATGGTGATTTTACTGTTTCTAATAATGGTTGCTGAAGATAAGAGAAAGAAATTGAAACCACAGCAATGTTTTGTATGTAAACACTTGAAATGAATTTATTTTTTAAAAAATCATTTTTACAGTTGAATCATACAGTATTCTTCTGTACGCCTTAAAATAAAAGCCTCCAGCTTTTAAAAATGCTGCCCAGTACAAAAGTGCTAATGTAAAACTGTAGTGTTTATGTATAGAAACCATCACTACACATCACTAAATATCACTCTAAATAGTCTCTTCACCAGTATCAAGGTGTGGAGAAGAGATGGAAGAGAAGACTTCAAGATATTTAAGGGCTTTCTTCTTTCCCCTTACAGTTCAGTCTTCAGGAGCTTCAGCGCTTTCTGCATATTTGAATACACTAGAAATGAAATATTCATGCACGTTATTTTTGCTGCAACTTCCTCTGCCAGCACCCAAAAATGCTGCAGAGAAAATGTCTTTATTATTAAAGCTTTTAATCACATGCCTATTGCTGTAGGGATTCAGATGCACTACTCTTCCAAGCAATTTGTGAACATCATGGGTTTAATTTTTACTGGTGAGAACATTGATTAATGCCAACACATGAGCAGAGACTGGAGCTGTGCAGCAGTGAGGGATGGCTGTAGCAAACATCTTTCCCTGCCCCCAGAAGGTTTCCTGACCTGGCCTGCTGGGACTCGTGTGTGAGTTCTCACCGTTGCTTGCAGTGAATGCTGCTGAATTATGCAAGTTCCTACTGACGCATGCTTGCTTTTAAAACAGATGGATGCTTAAGGCTCCAGGGCTCTGCCATCATTTTCTTCATCTCACTGGGTTTTAGTCTAGCATCCTGTTTAATTTTAATCCTGGTTAAATGTCTTTCAGGAAGTACTGATGGCAGGAATCTGTAATGCCTGGTGTTATTCCTTGTCGCATGAAAAGTGTGACTGCTTTCAGAATATTTCCAGAATGTGTCAGAACACTCTACTTACACAATGAAATGTCAGAGGGCTCATATGCATAGAGGCGGTTTGAGTATCTTCCAGTAATATCTGCTCTCACAGTCAGGGAAGGATCTGGGGAAAAAAGGGTGAGAGAATTTGTAGAGGTTAACCTTCAAGCAGAAGGAAATAAAAGGAAATAAAGCTTTCTGCACTCCTGATAGCTTCCTGAATGTTTCTGTGAGACATATCTACTTTAGCTAAGAGATTGTTCTAACAGGGTTCCTGACATTTCAGTTTAAAGTGTTGTGTTTGCAGGTTTATTAGGAATGGAATGAGCTACCCATTCCAGCGACTGTGGCATCAGCCATTGAGGGAGGAATGCTGGACCTGTGAAGCTGGGTGGTAATGAGTCAATTTGATCCACAAAACCAATCGTTTACCAACTTTACATTTCTCATGAAATAAATTCCTGTTAATCAGCTTGAGGATTTGAGATGCATGGTGCAGCAGGGGCTCTGTTCTGAGAACAGCTTTGATCCTTGAGGTACTCACCTATGAACAAAATCCGAGGGACATACTGGCCATCAGGTGCAAGATTCTTGTCTGTGGTTTCATACTTAAAGAAAACAGAGAAGGTTCCTAGTCAAGGAGGGCATGTTACCTAATTTTTTTTTTTCCTTCACCATGCTTTGTATTATGCAATATAGCTCAAATAATACATTTTGCAGTTTAAGAGATTCACTGTCTGGGATGCAGTTTTTTAACATCTGGAATTGCAAATTGATAACAGTTCATGCTATTACTAAACTTTAAATTTCCTCACATTCTGAGTTTATGATAGGTACAAATGAAAAAGACTTACTAAAAAATCTGTTATGCTTCAGCAGTGGGCATTTTCCTAGCCAACCCTAGCTATTAAACTCAAGTTAGAGAAGCCATAATTAATATCAGAACTTCATTGCTTTCACTTAATTAGGTGAAACTGGAAAACTTACCACAAGGTTCAGAAGAATGAATTTTTCAGCCAGTTTCTGTATATCCTTGTGTTCAGCAAAGACCTTCTTGAGGGCTAGAGTAGAAACAAATAAGAAAGAAAATTAAAAGGATGCCCTTGAAATATACTGTCCTCAATATTCAAACAATTCAAACAAACTGCTGAAACAAAATGAGATTTTCCAGTTTACTACTGCAGCAAACAAAGATTTTCAGTTCATTCAATTGGAACATGATCCATTTATTTATATACTGGATTGAAGAGTAATTACAATAGTGCAGAATGTCCCATCTCCCTTCAGAGAGTACAACTGGCTCTCAAATTTGTCTCCTTAGGTTTGAATTTGAGCATTTGACCTTTCAAACCTCCTGTTCTACTGTTGTGGTTTCTGGCCTGGCTCGTGATAATACAGGCTCGTGATAATACAGCATGTAGGGCTTCAGACTAAAATGTTTGGAAGGGTTTAAATACTTGCACAAAGACCCTTCCGGCGTTACTGGAGCTATGGATGGATGCAAAGATCTTGCTGTGTGGATTGACTTGCAGGAAGGAGGGCCCTCAGATAAAAAGAAATCCTGAAAGAGCTCAGTTTCAGTCTGGATTGATTTAGTCCCTGGCTGGATTCAGCCTCAATCCCTGATGGTATCGAGAGCTGAATATGTCTTGCCAACAAATTGTTATTTCTTGCTACTGGTCTTGCTATTGATTTTGGCTGATTGTGCAGTGAACCAAATTCAGATTTGTCAGAAGTCAAACCTTACTGACCTCCGATCATTTCAGAATCCATTTTTTATCATGCAACACTGAATTATCATTTTATTTCTACACATTGGAAAACACCTTTGTGGTACAGTAACTTGAAGAACACTCCCCATGCTTGTGCGGGCTAGTACTTCACTAATGTTTAAGCAGAACGGTGGCTGATTTTTTTATTTTTTTTTTTAAGAAGTGTTTTCCCAGAAAATTAAAACAAGATTTATTTCTTTTTTTTCCCCTCCCGAGTGCAAAAGGATTACCTTGGCTGTGTGGGCAGTCTTCCAAGTGGTGGATAATCATCAGGGGTTTCTGGCTGGAAAAGAAGAGCCCTCGTTAGGACCGGGGGAGGCACGGGGGGCTCAGGGTGGGCGCGGGGGGCGGGTACCTGTGCTTGGCCCGGAAAAGCGCCTCCTCGTAGGTCTGCGTCCAGATGAGCTGGTCTCCCCAGCCTGCGGGAGGGACAGGGCACACACCCCCTCAGACAGCGCCCTGCAAGCGGGGCCGGGACCCCGGGGGCGAGTCCTGCCCCTGCCCAGCCCTGCCGGGAGGGGCTGGCAACAAGGAATGAAGGAGGAGGGGGTGCTAGGAAATACTAGAAAAGGTTTTGCACAATGAGTTGCAAGAAAATTAATTTTTTATAAGAGCATAGTAGCTGAAATAGTCACAAGATTGCACTTTTTAAAAATTTTGGTGGAGGTTTTTTGTTTTGGTTTGGTTTTTTTTTGTTGTTTTTTACCTCTGGAGAGCGTCTGAGGCAGTTTTGGCTTAGCAGTAGTGTCCTTCGAATCCTTCTTGCCTGCATCCTTTGCCAGAGCGCAGGAGATGACAATGAGCAGCAAGAACACGGGCACGTAACTCTTCTCCATGGCTGCTCCTGGAACAGGAGAGAGAAACTCCCGGTGGCTGTGGTGCCTCCCAGCTCGGGGCTGGCGCTGAGGCACGCAGCAGAGAGGGACAGCACAGGTAAAGCAGCAGGTCGAGTCACAGCTGCGCAGCGGGGTGAGTCAGGGCTGAAAGGAGCAGCTCCAGAAGGGGCCCGAGGGCACGGAAGGTGAGGTTTGCTCAGCAAACCGCCTGTTTGCTCCCCACTCCCCTGATCATGCCATTGCCTTTTAGGATGTGCATGTCTGTGTTTGTTAATTTCTTCCTCTTCTTTTTACATATATTGAATATGAACTGAGTTACAGCGATTCCAAAAGTCCTTGCAAGTCGTAATAAGTTTACAGTTCTACTTTGATCTCCCAGTGCTAAAGTAACCCAGCTGCAGGTGCTGAAGTTAATTTGTCTCAGCTCTTCCACCATTTTGCTGTGGGAGCAACTCAAATAAGAAGTCAGAATGTTTAAGCTAGGCTTTACAGTGAACATTAGCATATACACAGCTTAATGGTGTTGAAGCTTCCAGTCCTGCGTTTTTTTTCCCCTCAAAAAAACCCCATCTAATCTTTAAACCCAGTGGAATGTATAACAAAAAGAGTTGGGAGGAGGTGATGTGTGGCCCAGTGAAAACTGAAATGGAGTTTGAGGGTGGAAGCAGCACAAAGCAGAGAGCTTTTCTTCAGCCAGGCTGGCTGGGGCTTGGAGATGGTCTGATAGAAAGCTCCTCAGCATTTCAGCTGAAGGGGAAAATCATTTCAGCAACATGACCTTACGTTTTCTCATTATATTTCCTCCTAGAAACTAGAACCAATATAATGGGTACCAAAAGAAAATTTAAGATGTTCTAAAAGGAATACAGAACATTGAAAAAAATTATTAAAAAAAAAAAAAGAAAGAAAAAAGGAAAATCCAAGCCTACAAAACAACCCTCACCACAACAGGCTGTTTTTAAAGTTCAGACAATGAAAACTAAACAGCAGTGTTTTTCCAGGTAGGAACTGCAGGAGGAGACATTAGCTGATTTTCCCTGAGTGATAGAGTGCTCTTTGCTACTGGGATGTCCAGTAGAGCTCAAACATCCAAAGAGTCCCTCTTTCAAGGATATGAAATACAACTTTTGCAGCAGATTGCATTTCTGCCCCACGAAAAGTCTCCTTGGCAAGGAGGAAAATTGCATGAAGTCAATTAAACTCTGGATTGTCGGGGTTGCCTCAAGTATTGTTTTGGCTAGAGCTGTATGGCAGAAGTAATGCTTCTTTAAAAAGAAAAATAATAAAATAAAAAAGTATGGGACAACCAGGAAATTGAAGATCAGGCACACTGAAGATCAGGTTATAGAGGCAGCATGCAGAAAGCAAAGACAGAGAAACATTAAACCTGCTCCTTAAAAACCTTGCCTCTGCAACACTTTTGTGCACTTTTGAAAAGATTTCCAAAATAACCCCTCTTCTCCTGTTAGGTTTTTTTTTTTTTTTTTCTTTTTTTGAGCTGCAAAGCCAATATTTCTCTAGACATTTTCCTTCATAACAAGCTGTGCTGGACTGTGCCTGCTTTGCTGCAATCTTTTCTTTCCACTGACCGGATTCCCCATCCCCAGCTAGCTCAAGCTCCCCGGGTACCTCCTGCAGCAGGGAGTGTGCAGTGCCTTACCTTGTTTACTCTCCCAGACGCCTGCCAGGATGCGAAGGTGTTCCTGGTTTCAGCGTGAATGCTGCTGTTCCTATTGCCTATTTATGCACCTTCACACCCCAACTCCACCCACAAGCTTTGAATTTGAATACTACTTTCAAAGAGCTAAACTTTCCAGTTTTTTCCCCACCAAAACGTTCAGAGTTAATTTTGTAATTAAATAGCATTGCAGTTTCCTAGCAGATACTGTATCTAAAGCTCAGAGACATTTCTGTAGACTTTTGGAATATTTCTTGAAAGGTGATTTTAAAGGATTGGCAAAGATCCAAGTACAGGTAAGCTTAAGTCAAGACTCCTGATTTGCCCGAAGAGTGATTTGTCTTTTTTTGATTGGTTGGAAAATCAGTATGGGTTGCTGTTCTTTTAGTCCTTAGAAAAAGTTAAATTGATGACTCAGAACTGTGGATGTTAATTAGATAAATAACTGTGCACACGCACATTTAACAATACGTAGAATTATAATCAGACTAACAAAAAAAAAGGTCTCCACAAAAATATATTTGGAAGCTATAATAAAAAACCTGTGTTCATAAGCAGAGATCTAAGCCAACATTTAATTCAAACTCCATGATTAATTGGTTGTGTAGACATTTATTTTCAACTACAACATGAACCCCAATTACCTTAGGTTTCAAATACACATAAAATACAGTGCAATGCTCAGAAAAAGGAGACCTGGATGGTCATTTCCTCTGATGCACTGACTGCACACAGTCCTTCCACAGAGGTCAGTGCAATATATGTTGAAACTATGGTATGTTCTCCTTGCTGCATGCCTCATATATTTCAGTGAGATTAAAATCACATGTTCATGGGCAGTGAATGCTTAAAATTACTCAGCTGGGTAGATGAAATCCATCAGATATGGATTTTCCTGTTTGAAATTCACAGTGCTGCCTGATAGCTGCTGAAAGCACCCATTTGTTACAAATACACTTGAGAGAATTAAGAGCTTTGGATCTTGGTGTGGATTTGGTGTGTTTTTAGGGATTTTTTTCGTGAATAAAAATTAGGAAAACAAAGTGCAGAAGCAAGATAGTGAACTCAAGCAAAAAAAAAATCATTGAGTTCTACCATGCTTTGCTTAGCTGCTTGATGTATTAGGAGGGTGAAACCAAAGCTCCCAGGCATGTCAGTCGTTTAAACTGCCCTTTCTGTACGTTTCATGAAATAAGTATGTTTTCCTGAGAGAATTTGTATATAAATTTCTTCTTCTCCTCCAACACTTGTCCCTGAAGATTTAGAGATGTCATTTGTTTGCTCCTATATTGTCTATCCAAACTACATCCACTCAACTTTTCTTCCAAAACATGCACAAAAGAAGTCTCCAAGGTCCATATTTGGACATGGGACCGCTCTCTTTGGACAGTTTAGATTACATTCTGAATCCACTTTAGTGCAGATGTAGAAGTTAACCTTGGGCACCCATGTTGGTCACATCTTGGACAATTCATAGTTTTAATTTAACATACTCTTGCTGACTCTCTTCTCAGGTCACACCTAAGAGCATTTGGTAGTTTTAAAGCCTGTAAGAGAAGTTTTAATTGCTCTCTGGTGCTGTGAAAAGATAATAAGCAGGTGGTTCTCGCTCACACACCTTATAAAAAAAAAAAAGGGTTTTGTCTAAAAATGCATCATCCCCAAAGCTAAGCCTGGTACCAGCCTTAGATGTATCTCCATTTCATTTGCACCTTTGCTTTCTCCTGTTTTCAGGGGACATTCACCTTAGCCTGTGTCCACATAGCCTTGTTCTACTCTGACAGAGCTGTTTCCTAGAAGAGTGTCAGTAATTCAAATACAGCAACTCACAGGGGCTTCCCTGTCAGCTCGAACCCCGTGGCCTGTATGCAGAGAGTCAGACTTGTCTCCAAACCAGTTTGTGCCTTCTTAATGAGGAGAGGGGGCAGCTCAGTCTTTCCCAGAGCACCCTGATTGGGCCCTGAGACTGATCAGTACCCAGCTGCTAAGTATTCTTCTGGCCTTTTATCATGGGCTACTTTCTCTGCCTCAGGGACTAAATCCTGCAGGAACTGCCCCAGAGAGCGTCAAATCAAAAAGGACTATCCCAGAATGTTTTTTCCTCTTTTTCTATAAAGATCCAGTAGACCCTATTACTGGTAATATTTAACATCTTTACGAAACTAGTCATCAGATTTTTAATATAATTTTGGTTTCCCTGCTCTGAGGTGCCTTTGTTCATTATGTTATACAGAAATTCAGCTTCAGGTGGCTGGTGCTGCATCTGTTCGGAAAGGATTCTCTGATGTGCTTTGTTTTTCCTTGTATTTTATAATACATAAGTTTTAGAATTCAGGCATTTCTCCTAATTTCATAATAAACACATGTTTCCAAGTCTTATGATCTACTGCTTAGAATAAATATCAGAAATCTACAGGGGAGGAATGAGAAGTAATGAAGAAGATGTGTAGTCAGTCCCACACTAGCAATGCTCTGAGTCAAAGCCAGAGAGAGACAGATCTGGAAATGATCAATCTTCCAGTGCTCTTTAAGTAGTAGTATATTGTAAGACATAGTGGTTGGAAGCAAACAAACTTTATTTGAGAAATGGTCAAATTTCTGTTGCCAGTGCTTTAAACCCATGCAGGTTTTTTATCACCTAAAAGCTCTTCAGATGAAATTTGACTAAAATTTTCCAGAAAGCCTTAGACCCCAAAATTCAGGAGCTGAGACACCCTCTTACACCTGTGGTGGATGCAGGTTCCATTTTGGTTCCTTCTCTCCCTGAAATAGTTCAAATCCTTTTCATGAATCTGATCAGTAGGTGCTGCCTGGATTGGGATATGCCACGATGATCCATGTCCCTGGTCACACATGCCAGGACTGATTATTTGTGTACTAGCCCTTTGTGCTGGAGCAGGCACGGAGTCCCAGGCCTGCTCAGTTGGGATCTATTAGGTAAGAAAGTGATTTTTCTCACATTGGCTTAGGAAATACTTGCTACCACTTGCAAATGGAAAGCATTACTAAAGGAGAAACTGGTGTCTTATAAGTGGTCCAGACATTCTCTTGAGAGGTGGAAGGCCATGGTTCAACCATCCCCTGACTACTATATTTTCGTTACAAAGCCACATTTCAGTATATGTCTGGAAAGACATAAGTTCAGCAGATTTCTATTGCTGAACATTTAAAGCTGGTAACTGGACCTCAGGTAAATTTTTGACAGGAATCTGATGATTTTTCCTGAAGGATGATAATTTTCCAAAATATGTCAGCCCAACACTTTCCTCTTTTTAGTTGAATAAATTATTCAATTAACTTTCAGTACCTACAGTTTATTGGTAATATTCTTCAAATCGGCTAGCAGAAGAGATGATAAGGGTTTAAAATATGATAATCTGACTCCTTAATTACTACTTGCAAAACAGAAGAGCAATCTGTGAGGATTTTGATATCTCTGGAGGCTTTTTTTCCACTTACATGTGGATGTTTATAATACAAATCACCACCACTTGATATAGGCTATGAAAAGCATGGAGCATCCCTTACATAGTTTTAGATGAAGATGTGGGTTTGTCATGTAGCCAGTTCTTATCCCATATTTCGTTTTGAATCTTGATGTGATGAGATGTCTGGGAGGCATTGCTGAATGGCATGTTTTAAAATCACTAAGTCATTTGAAGACCCATATTAAATGTACTTGCTCTTGAATTGTTTGATGCCCTTTTTCCAACAATAAGGAAACTGTCATGGTCTATTACACCAAGGAGTTTCAAGGTTTTCAGCATATGTGGAACTTAATTGCTCAGTTGTGTTTGGTAAGAGAAAGCCTGCTCCTGGTAGCATTTAGATTTAACTTTGAAATATTTTTTCCATCCCACAGGGAAGCAGCCAATGAGTGAAGGGGAATTCTGTGATGAGAGGGATTGGGAAGCTGGGGTGGTACCACAGCCTGTGAAGAAGACTGTTTATCTGGTCTTCTTAACTGGGCAAGGCAGTTATGATCAGCAATGCTTCATGTCTGAAATTTTTATACTTAAGTAAATGCATTTAAAAAAATTAAAATAACTTGCTGTGTATAAAGCCAGAAAAATTGCTGTATTACATAATTAAAGCAAATGACTCCTTCCCTGTCTGAGTAACTGATATCCAATTTTCAGTATAATTTGAAATCTGTAAGCCAGCAGTTTCTTATTTTGTTATACTGTAATATTTGAGAATTGTGTGGAAAACATTTATGGTTTTGAACAGCTTATTTTTGTACTTAGTATCACATGGGTACTTTTTAACTAGCCCCTTTCTGTTAATTAAGCCCTCTTCTGTTTCTGACCAGCCTTGGTCCTTGGATGCTAAACTCTCTTACAAGCAAGTAGCTGAGCCACAATGTTCATAATCCAGCAAGTCTCCCAGAGATGCCACCTTGCTGTGATCTCTCTGTAGGCCTCTTTTCTATTCATTGTTCTTATTTCAAAAGTATGTCTGTTTATTTGTAACCCAGATCCTCTTAGTTTTCCTAATGCTTTGCCTCAAAGATCAGAAACCTTTGGCTTCTAGTGAGTATGAGTGACATGGTGTCCCAGATCTGACTCCAGAATCCATGGTCTTTAAGTAATAATGGATGGGACTCTCTTTACTTTATTCTTGCTAATTTATCTGAAAGTTTGCAAAGATAAAGATGAAGGGTTCCATCCTGTTCTTTTAATTTTTTTCAATGAGCAGGAAACACATCTCAGTGAAATTTTAGCTGAAACCACTCACACAGCTTCTTTCTTACCCACATTGTTGCTTGTGTGCTAATGTCTTTTTTTTTTTAACATTGCTTTTGCTTTGGGACCAATATCCCAATCAGTATGACCTCTGCAATGAAGTGTATGCATTTGTTCTGCAAAGTTTCTCTCTTTCCTGGTAATTTTGTTTTTATCTCCAAGCTGTGCACACTCTTGTGGGGTTGATGCTCTCTGGCCTGCATGATGTGCCCCACAGAAGCCTCCATCTTCTCCCAAGTTCTTGACATTGCCTTGTGTATTCATCACAGAATGTGCAGTTTTAGTCAGCCACACAGACTGCACAGTTTTAGTGGACTCCAGTCCTGAGTCCTTTCTGCAGCAGCTCTCACAGCTGCCATGTCTCAGATGTTCCACCACATCCTCACGGTGTCCAGGCCATGGTACTGCTTTCCTCTCTCTGCTTCAGTCTGAACAGGGTGGGGGTCTTTGCTTGAGCAGTTCTAGCTGCCTTGTCAAGGTTAAACCTGGTATTCAGCAGTCTCATTTCTGAGCTGGATTTTCCAGATCCTGAATATTATGTTTTTATCTGGGTCTCAGCCACAAAGTTGTAAAATTAACTCACCAAATGTAGACCAGGTATAAAATCCTCTACGTTGTCACTTCTTATTTTATTCCACACACCTCCCCTCACTTTTTCTTTTTTTGTGGGGGGAGTGTGGGGATTTTTTTTTTCATTTTTGTGAGGAGAATAGTTTACCACTGGCACAAGTTACCCAGAGGAGTGGTGGGAAAACTCTTCTGTCATGTTTCAAAGAGTTGTTCAACAAACTTGTTGTTGGATTATTAATGCCATTATTCAGTGGTCATGCACGGGGAAGGGGTTGGAAAGAGCTCTTTTATCCTACCTGACCTTCAGCTGTTAGTAACATGAACTTGGAAATAACACAGCACCCAGTTCCAGCTGCTTCATGCTGTGAGGTGCTTCCTAATGCAGTATGTTGAACGTACTTCAGAAAGCTTCTCACTACAATCCTTGTCTTCAAATATTGACATTATTTAATTCCTTTTGTTATACAGTATTCTAGTGACGTGTTGCAGACCACTGCATTACCAGCAGGACAAAGAAAGTGAGGGCACATCCACAGTGCTGGGTGGCTGTTCAGCTGCAGAAGAGATGGCTCAAGGGGATCTCATCCGTGTGTATCAACACGTGATTGTGGGGACCTCCTTGTGCAGAGGAAGGCCACAGAGATGATTAGAAGGCTGGATCATGTCTTCAAGAGACTGATTTGGGGTTTTAGCCTGAAGAAAGTTCTGGGGAGACCTTACAGCATCTTCCAGTACCTAAAGGGGGGCTACAAAAAAAGCTGGAGAGGGATTCCTTTCAAGAGCATGTAGGAATAGGAAAAAGGGTAATGGCCTTAAACTGAATGAGAGTAGATTCAGATTAGATATTAGAAAGAAATTCTTTAAAAAGGTGGCAAAGCTATGGGACATGTTGTCCAGAGAAGCTGTAGATAGGGCTTTAAGCAGCCTGATCTAGTGGAAAGTGCCCCTGCCCACGTCAGGAGGGTTGGAACTAGGAGGTCTTTTAAGTACCTTCCAACCCAAACCATTTCATGAATCTTTGACTCTAAGAAGGAAAAGCCAGACTCTTCTCTGACACCAAGTAACAGGATGAGAGTCAATTGAAATTCAGGAAATTATATGTAAATATAAAGTAGATTTTTTTTTTCCTTTTGTAATGTGAAGATGATTGAAGACTGGAACAGGCTGTTCAGAAAAGTTGTGGATTCCCCATCCTTGGACATATACAAAACTCAACAGGGCATGGTCCTGAGCAACCTGCTGTGAGTGACCCTGCTTTGAGCAGGGGACTTGGACAAAACAGTCTCCAGAGATGCCTGCCAAATTCAACAGTTCTGTTATTTGGTGAATCTACATACACAGTATGTATAAAAGAAGGGTTAAGTAGTACAAAGGTGAACTTATAACTGAACCCACACATATCCTACTCTCAGCTACGCCTGATCTGTTGGCCAATATAAGCTAAATTAATGGAAAAATACCATACTATGGTCACAGGTTAGAATATTATTGCTGGGACAGTAATGAATGGTTAATAACTTTTGCCCATGAGGTGCTCATGTTTCACTGTGGTGTGGGTCATACACTGTACAAATACAGTTGTAATGTCCCTATCAGGATAGCTAGCTGTCTGTTCAAGCCAACTGGAGTGACTTTAGGCAACGTGTACTTAAATTTTTGTTTAAACATCATGGCCTGGAAATGGTAAGCACACCCCCACAGGTGGTGACACTAAACAAGCAGTATGAGGCACAGGGAGCTGATAGAGAATGGGTGTTCCCAACTCCTGGCACAGTTCCAGCTGATGGCTTGAGGATAACGTGGCTCTATCTTGGCATTCAAATGCAAAATGCTAATTTAAAATTGCTCTTTTTAAAGTTTTATTCTGGAGGTGCTATCCCAATGCTATCTCAAATCTTGTGAAATACTTAGTGGTCAAAAGGCTGATACATGTTTCAGCTATGCTTAGCCCAGAGGCACAGGAGCTGGGACAGAGCAGCCGTCTCTCATTTGCCCTCCCTCTCCACAGGGTCATTCCAGCAGCTGATAATGACTGAAATAGAAGCAAGCTTAAGCAGTGTGGTCTTTTTTGAATCCAGCTGTTCCCCATATCTAGCTGTATCACTTGAAGATTCCCTGGGAGGCAGGGAATTCCCACATAGTCAAGTCAAAGGTAGTGTAATCTCTGTGTGCCAAAAAATTGTGTGCAAAAACATGGAGTGTGAGTGTGTGATCTGAAAGCAGATCACTTAAAAGTAGACCACTTCATGAGGAGCCATACATAAGTAAAAATGCACATACTAGTGTTCCAGTGTGAATTCTCTGTTAGGAGCCATTTCTGCTTTTAGCGTGTCTGACTGAGAAGAAAAAATAAGGTATAATTTTTTGTTTTGTGTTGAGAGACCTGTAGCTATCCTGCTGTAGATAGCTAGGTTTTCAGAGTTGAATGCATTGAGTCATTGCAAACACCGGCAGGCTGGGATTTCAGTTCCTGCCCTCCTGTTTCATATCATGCAGCTGCTGGAGCTGCAGAGCAAACAGGCAGCTGGTGGAGAGCTGCCTCCAACCAGCAGCCTCCTACATTCTGCAGGTGTTGCTGGGCAGAAGTAACTGGGGACCAGCTGGTAGCACCCACCTCTTTTCTGGCATGAGTGGAGGGGATATAAATCAGCAGCACAGGAAGGATGGGGGAAATGCTTGTCTTTGCTTGGAGGTTGTGGAGCTCTGCCGTTTGCTACTTTGGTGGGGTGGTTAGCAGGGCTGAATCCAAGCTGCTGGTTCAGGACACAGTGCTGATCCCTCCAGTGATCTGAAGTTTTAAATGCCAAATATCTTGTTAAAAAGCAAACTGAAGGTAATGGATGGCAGTCATGTAGATGGTGTCAGTTACTTGGAGAGAAGCAATTATTCAATGCTATATTCACGTGGCTGCAACATGCCAAAAGACCACGGACATGGGGGTCAGTAATTATTGCTATTATTTTCATTACAGATTTATACAGTAGGCACTACTTTCACCTGGCTCATATGATGATTAAATAATACACTGTAAACAACTTATAAACTCCACTATCGGTTCTAGCTCCCTGTACTTTCTGACTGAAAATCCCAAAAGTTATTTACAGTTTTGGGTAAGCTTCATGTGGACACTTGGATAGTGCAAATGTCATTTGTGTGTGCAAAGCTAGCTGAGCCTTGGGCATGATCTCCTATGAAATCTTTCTTTTTTCCTCCTCTTTTAGAAGAAAAGGAATCCATCAGACAGTGGGTTCAACTAAGGATGCCTTCATAGTTTTGAGATGTGTTCCTTATACTTGTATTTCTTTTTTCTATTGACCAATAAGATTGTCACACCTGTATTTCCTTGCCAACTTCCTGGTTGATGTGTGCAAGAGATCAGCATCCAGCTCGCTTGACTTTGTTTCTCATGTAGCTGTTATGCAGAACCAGTCCTACTTTTTGGGCTTAACTGTCCTGGCTCAGCCCAAAAAATAAATAACATTCTTATAGCTGGTAAATTAAAGTAGAGTCATCATAAAATCCTAAGTATTACTGTAAGAAGCAGCAAGCTGCATCTTGAACTTTGAGACCATCCTTTTGGCGATTGACGCTGCTATGTCAATGAAACTTAAGCATGAATGCACCATAAGAATAAGTATTTTCCAACTGTCTCCTTGAGTCAGTCAGATTGGTTTTGAAATAAAACCACCCCATTTTCTTCTGTTAAATACAGAAAATGTAGGAATATAAAACTCCTGATATGAGTAGCCCTACCTTTTAACTGTTTCAATTGCAGGCTGTAAGAGTTCTGGGAGATACCTTAACATTGTGAGGCACTCCAGCAAAGTTAGTGGGGCCATTTGTTGTTGAATGTGGATTTTTCTAGCAGAGCTTGGATCTACATTACTCATGGGCTTCTTAGTTCCTTTGGATTTGGGAAATGAGGAAAAAGAGTTTAATTTAACAAATCTTTTTCAGATAACTGACACATGCCTTGGAAGACTAAAGATGCTCAAAGGGGCACCTGGTGGGATGCTTGGGGGTGTTGTGTTCTGGGACAGGAGTTGAACTTTGATGACCTTTGTGGGTCCCTTCCAACTCAGCATATTCTATATTTTTAATTATAGATTAAAAGAATAAAGATGTTAATTTAAAAGAAGAAGTGTTAAATTCACAAAGGTCTGGTGAAAATGGAACTGTTGCTTTGTGCTTACAGGTAATTTAAGTTGAAAAGCAAAATTTTTCCAGGGGTATTATTCTTACTGCACAATCATAGGATTTTCTTCCTGTCACTAATGTTGCTCATATAAAGAGAAATTGCTCCTTTTGCTCTGCAACACCTGATTCTATTAGCAAGGTGAATCTATTAGCAAAGACCTGTCCAGGAAAATCTTAAGAGTTTTGTCTTCATGAGAACACACCATGTTGCCATGTTTCTTTCCTGTTTCCTGTTTGGTGAGCAAACAAACCTTCTGTGAGTTCGTTCAGTGATCTGGTTCACACTCAGCAGAGAGCTTCCAAATTCTATATGCATCTGTCTTAGTGCTATGTCTAAAAATTTTAAAGTCAAGCTGTATTCTTGGCCAATTGTCAAAAGGTCATTTTTTAATTTTTGTAGAGGAATGCTAATGTTCAATCAGCCCTTAAGTGAATCTCAAACTGAACAATCGTTGCTTTTTCTGACTGCATCAGCTGGTATGATAAATTCAGCTCCCTTGCAAACTGCTTTTTATAGAAACCTTGCTAGATAAAATGCTTTGGTTCAAGTGGAAGATATATTGTGTTGGAGCTGAATTCTGTAAAGCCTTCTAACCAGTTCCAGAAGAGTGCTGCTCTCCAGTTTGCTTGGTTTCACTGAAATCTGCCTTGTGAGTGTCTCGCCCAGGATGACTCGCAGAGCTGGCGAGCAGGAATCTCTAATAGCAGTAGCCTTGGGTGTTGGTTCTCTGCTCTGTGGCACCATAGCAATTTGGGAGTGCCTTTGTTTAATTCATAATCAAAATATCCTACTTGCTACCTTTAGTCTGACTAGGTAAGTGGAGGGGACAGGAGAGAGAGAGAGAGAGAGAGCAAGCCTGCCTGTGGTGTATAACAGTAACGAAGTTTAAATATTACGGCAGATAAATGACAAAGAGTTTATTCTATCCATGAAGGAAGATAACCTTTTACTTTATCTTTGTGTGTTCTGTGTGAGATTGCATTCTGAATGTGTTGGAGATGGCATTCTAATGCAGGAATGCAGCTCTCAGTCAGCAAATCTGAGATGGATGAAAGTTAGTGCTGGGTTTACTCTGCTGGTTGAACAGTAGCTTGCAGCTAAGTTGTACCAAAAATGTTGCTGCAATTCTTCTAACAGGAAATGAATTGGATATAAAACTAAATGCAAACAAAACTCCACCCTACAGTTTTGGGGGTTTTGTTATATTATTCTATATTTTTAAGATTGTGTTATTTGCCAGTTCATTCTAAGTCATGAATTTAGCAAAGGTATTAATGAAAGAGCCACCAACATCTCTTTGCCTGCTTGCTACAGGTGCCAGGGTTGATATTTTGGAAAATAAATGCATATTTGGAGGCTGGAGTAATAACACTTATTCTTTGTTTGGGTGAAGCTACCCTACCCCTTGGGCCTATTCACAGGTTCTCACCATTCACCTTCAAAATAACAGTGGAGTCAGATTCAGGCCATTCTTTTTTCATTCATTCATTTTACATTTTTTTCTCTGGCTTCTGCAGAAGGATGAAAATTATGATTTAGACAAAATTTTTAGAAGGGGTGACTGGGGATCCAGAGAGTTATTTTTTGTCATCCAAACATTTTAAACAAAAAAGTAACTTAAAAAAATGCTTGATCAAAGACTTGCTGTGTCAGATTGTCATTTTGGAAAAAAAAAAAGGAAAAGGTCTGTTTGGATATGAAAAGTAAGATTTTTTTTTTTTTGAAAAGTTTCTCATTGAAGTAAAAATTTGTTTAGACGAAGTAATGATTTTGGTTTCACTTCTCAAAATGAGATGAAGAATTGCTTGTGCTGTTTCTACTTGTGGAGATCCACAGTGTGAATAGCTCTCTGAGTGAAAGCAGGAGTCAGTTACAAAGTCTATGTTTCAAAAAGGACTTAAGCAGTTGAAGGCTGGTGGGAGATTAATAAGATGAAACTGGTCAAATCATAATTAGATGGTGGGATAAGATGTAGCACGACACATGAAATTTGTAATTTTCCATAGAGTCTCCCACTCCTGGTAGAAAACCAGGTAGTGGAATTTTGCCTTTTAGAGTGAAATGGAGAATTTAAGTGCTCCTTGAAGTGTAGAGGCTTAAAAAATGGTTAGAGCAAGAGATTCAAATTTTTGAAATTGCTGTTCTTTCAATGTGCAACTTCAGGAAAAAATGCCACTGAAATCTGAGCAATATTGGACTCAACACTTGGATCTGCAACCCGGATTTGAATTTTGTGCCTACCATTACTAAATTTACTTGTGACTTTCTGTTAAGTCACCCTCATGTTCTTTTTCATTAGAAACATTTTGTTAAACGTGGTTTAGGCATTTAGCACTGCACAATGACTACAGCTTTTACCATTCTGAAGGAGTTTGCTTTGGACATGAACCTGGGTCATTCCAGAGTTCTTGTGGGGCATCTTAATATGACATCTACACTTTGAATCCAGTTTTTCCTTGGGGCTCTACCATTTATGCCTCCAAAGATGAATCAAATAACCAGCTGTAAAGCTCTAAAATGATTCACATAGATCAATGCAGTTATGAAACTGTCAATGAAACTGTGTTGGCAAACTGTTATTATTATAATAACAAAAAGAGAAATTATATAAATGGAGATGTGAGAGCACAAGGATGCTTGTGAGGTTGACAGAGTCCTCTGTGCCACAGCTACTGGAGCAGAGTGTTGTTGTAGGTACACGCAGCAGTGGAAGAATTGGCAGGTCACAGCATAGCCACACAAATGTTTGGAAAAGCTTCTCCCTTTGAGTGGTAAATCTTAGCTTATCTGATATAATACTGTGCAAAAATTGGCCTAAGCACTGCTGGGGTTATTTGGGACACAGGAGTGATCATACTGTCATTTTGACAGATGAGATGCATCAGGCTCACCATTATGGGTAATCAGTTAACTGCTTAGTCAAGTGCCTTCATTCCTAAATTCCTTTTCAGTCACTGAAGGACTTTCCCTTTCTTCTTGGGTGAGCTTTGCCATAGTGCTAAGTAGCCCTTTCTTTGCCAGGTCTGTATGAAGAGTTTCACTTCTGCCAGACATGGTTTTAAGGTTAAGCTGTCTGAGGTACAGCTTGTGTGTCTTGTGTTAGTGCTCAGTTGTCTCCTGGTTCCTGTCCAGCTCCTGGGGACTGGCTTTGAACAGAAGTGCCAGCTTAGAGTGAGATCTCAGCCCTCTCCCTGAGTGACCGGGGGGGTATGATGATGTATGTGTTTGTGATTATAACTCTTGGCTTGAAAACAATGTGGCAGGGCAACTTTTTGTTACTGACTCAAGTTTTTAAATTCATCCTTATTTTTTCCAAATTATAGTGATACCAATATTTGGTAATCTTTGGAATACTGTCCCTGTGGCACAGAATATGGAAATGTAACTCAATATAATGCAGGGGTGTAGCAGGTGTGTGTTCAGGCATCCTGAACAGGATGTGCTGGCGGAAGTGTCCTGGAACTACCTTCCTCTTAATTCCTGCATTTAGCTCACTTGCAAAGCTAATGGGATATAGTTCCTTCATGTAAGCAGGAGCTTGGCTTGTACTTCTGCTTTGTTTAATGACTAATCTCTTCCAATCTATATATGTTTAATCAGGAGATGACCTAGGTCAGATAATAAGTCTGCTGCAAATGTTCTATTTGCAGCACGTTGTGCTAAGCAATAGCAAATCTGTTGAGTATTCTTATAATGCAAATCCCTTTCAAATCACTTTTACTGATGGAGAGACAATGTGTCAGCTTGTGAGTGGCTGCCTGCCTGTTCCTGACTGACTTGATGTTTTCAAGAAGAGTTTCAGGGAATAAATATACCCATGCTATATTTATCCATGATGGTTTTAATTTGTCAAGCTGCTGCTAATTTAAGTTGCAAAGGACTTCCTTTAGCATTAAGCAATTATTTCTAGGTTGATTAGTCTTAAATAATTTGTTCTAAATCCCAGACCTGTTGCAAATCCTGTGTACTTTTATTCCTGTCGCTTACTGTTTCTATAAATGCAAATCTCTATATCTCAGTAAAATCCGATCCATCGATTTCAAATTGCTATGTCTGTCAAATCTACATTTTAAAAACATCTATCTATCTATCTATCTATCTATCTATCTATCTATCTATCTCTATTCACATGCAGAGTCCAGAAAGGGCAAAGGGTCTTGCCAGAGCAATGATGCAGAAGGTCTCTTTTTCAGTTAATACTTGGCAACAGTAAAAAAGCTTCTTACATGGTGGTAATTTTAAATATTTGATATCTATTAAGACCACTCCTCACTATTGCAAAATTGAAAATCCTCATGGACTTTTCTGTTTTTTTTGTGAGGAATGACATCAAGACTGTCCATCAGAGGAAGTTTCCATTGTGGTCATCAGGTAACCCTTCTCCCCTCTGTGTGAATTTGTTCCCAACTAGTAAGCCATGCCTGGGACTGGGGACTGCCAAGTTGGATGAATCTGGCCCTTGACAAAGGACATGCTGTCTCATTACAGTGCCTAGCGTGATGTCAGTGATGTGGTTGGTGCTTGCTGAGATCACTGATTCTCTGGTGAAGGGGAGGGCAGGAGGTCATCCCTGCCAGCCCAGCCTGAGGAATGCCTCCGTGCTGGCTCTAATTGTGCTCCTGTGGTGAGGAGCTCAGAAATGAGAGACTAAACAACTGCACTAAGCTGCTGTGGTGGGAGGACTATTGGGAGGTTTTTCACATGGTAGACTGTTCAACAAAGCCCCTAAATATACCCACGCTGGGGCATGGCTGTCATTCTGACCCAGGCTATTTGTTTCCTTCTTGCCTGATTGTTGAAGATTAATATTCTGCCTTCTTGCCCCCTGTAATATCCTGGTCGTGAGGGAGCATAGGAAACAGTTTCGCCTATCAAATAAAGTGATAGGGAATGATTTTTGAATGCTTGATCATTCTTGTCATACTGTTTGACAACTTTTTTGTGTTGTAAATGTGCAGTAAGACCTTTGATCCCTGAGCCTGGTCACATTAAGTTCACTGCTCAGACTGAGGGCCTGCTGTGCATTCAGTGAAGGTTTTGTATCTTTGGAAAAGAATGAAGGGACACAGAGTGCTTTATGCAAACTAACCTGGGAGGATAGATGTGTTCTGGAAAATAAGCTTAAGCTTGTGCCTCTGCAGAGGGAGTGGCATTGCTGTGCAGGCCAGCAGCTGCTGCAGCTGAACACGGCTTTGCCTTGCCCTGTTTGCGTAGCTGGGTGGATGCTGGAGACAAGGGGAAAGTGGATAGGAGCTTGGATTGGTTTGCCTGCCATGCACAGGGTCCTCAATGAAACACAGGAGTCATCATGTGGTGAAAATGGAAGAAAGCTGCCCTGTGCTTTCTGTGCCAAAAAGGGAGGGTGTGATGGTCACTGACAGCTCTTCCTGCCTGGATGCACTTTTGTGCTGGAGGAGGAAATGAAATGTCAGGGTGGTGATACATGCACTTATGGTGTGAACTTCCTGTGGCGTAGGAAAGGATGCTGTTGTCTCCCACAAAACCTCCCACAAACCCTGCAGGAACAACTACAACCACTCCTGACATGACTAACTTGGAGTGACTGCTTAAGAGAGTCCACATTGGAAAGGGCTTGGCTCACTTCTGTTCTCCTACGTGTTTCAGAAAGAGGGATCTCTGAATGAAGACAAATAGAATCAGTGATATAATAAACCAATGACAAAGAAATGTTGAGCAACAATCAAAATTCAGTGCAGGAGCTGGAAGTTTGCTGTCATGGTTACATGCCCATTTATGGGTTATTTTAATTGTGCAAATGAATTTATATTTCAAAAAGGCACAAAGTGCTGTTTTGGTAAAAACCCCCAAACCTAGAATACCTATAGTTTTACCTAAAAATAAGTATTTTAATTATAGCAGTTTTTCTCTGATTGTGAAAATTCCTTTGATTCATAAATATTACTTCGATTATGTACCCTGATGATAAAATAATTTTCTAATTGCTTATGGGAGAAATTCACTGGAGAAGTATTTCCTTATTTATACCCCTTGCTGTGGAAGTTACATTCTTGACTTCTTTGATTCCTTTACCAGCTCAATTAATCCAGGTGGCCTTCCTTTGGTAATGCCCACAATTCCTTTCCTTCTTCATTCCAGGAAGGACCAAGACACAGGCACAAATTGCCTACACAAGGAAGCTGCATGGCCTGGAGATATGAGAGAGAGAGAGAGAGCAACGTGTAATCCCTGTAAATGGGGAGGCCAGATTCCAGAGCTCCTTCCCTAGGAAATCCATGCTGGGAAATGGCAGTTCAAAGTAGCTCAGACCAGCCTCTCTTTGATGCATTATTTTTTCTTCCCAAGTATAGAGGGCATGGAGTAAAGAACCTCTAAAGGCACATTTTAAACTGTTGTTCTTTACAGCCTGTGTCACTCCATCTTCTGTTGAGTAGGACAAGACTATATGTTACACTATTTGTCTTAAGTACCTGTCAGTGATGACCCTCCCTTCCCCAGGCAGCCACTGACAGTTGACTCATTTTTTTTTTCCTAGAGAATGACAGCCTCAAGGGTTTAATTTTTGGCTTAATTCTGGCTTGAGTTCAGGAAAATATAATTTAAGATATCTATAGGATTTTTTCAGTGAATAGCAGATTATCCTTTCTTTCTCTACTACCTTCCAAATTCAGTCTTACTTTTGACATTGCTTTCTTTCATGTTTTTCCTGTTAAATCAAGAGAGGATAAACATTTTGTGCAGATGGGGTAACAATGACCGGGAGAATTGAGATGCATGTAGACATTTAAAAAAAATTAAAGAAGTGTATCACTGTTATGTTCCCTAGTATTCAATGTTTTGCAATGAATTAACTCATGGTTTAATAGCATGGGTTGCTAAATTATCATCCCCACCTATATAGTCCCTTTTGTTGACTTATCCAAATAATTAGTTGAAACATAAAGATGAATTTTAGGTCTGTATGATATAAGTGGTTTTGTCAACATGAAAAGGAAATAACGCAGCTATAGAGAGAGAATACATTTTTCAAGTTTAATGTGTAGAATGGCTACACTTATGTAAGTTACTTATATAAGTTATCACTTACTTCATCAATTTGCACCTAAAATTAACAAAGAAATCTGTGTTTCATTCAGGATCTACTCTTGCCTAGCATTGTCACTTCAACTGTGTAAAAGCTGTCCTTTACTAAACAAGCTCATTTCTTGCTGTTCTACTCTGGTTTCACAAAGTCTAGCTTATACAAGAGATGAGTTTGAAAATTTTCTGTAATGATCACTCAGTAAATGCCTTGGTAACTTTGGGAATAATTAGATATGTTTTTTGTTGCCTGAAGAGCTGCATAAAGAAGTGATTAGAACCAACATATGCCAGGAGGAGGCAGCCTTTCTATATCAAGATTTTTATAACAGGAGATTATAACCACTCACAATTTAACTGCAGAAACACACCAACAGTATGTTTGATGTTTCATACAGTAACTTTATATCATTCTTATAGGTAATAAAATCAGTCATTAAAATACTACCACCCAATACAGGAGAAACAACATATTCCAAATATATACTAGCATTGCGTGAAAGCACTTGATGTGTAGGAAAATCACAGACACTGATAGGTCCTCATGTGCTTGTGCACACTTTCCCTTCAGGTATCAGTAAGGAATTCAGGCATCTGTTCAAACCAAAGCACTTCATGCTAACAGTTAATCTGATTTTGGAGTAATACTGCTAAAATGAGAGAAAAGAACTTGTAAGGAAACTTCTGGATTCGATAACTAGCTGCACACTGAAGGCCAAGGCTCTGCCTTGGGGCAATTGTTCTCCAAAGAGAAGTTAGCTTCACATTTGGTAGATACAGGGCCAAACCTTTATTTCTCCTGCCACCTGCCTTAGGCTGTAGTGGATACTCTGCCCTTGAAACATAAGCTTCTCCACTTAATTTGTACCAGGCCAACTAGCCTGGTACAAATTAAGTGGAGAAGCTTATGTTACTTTAGTTACTAGTTAAACTTCAGATAAGCTCTTCAGATATAGTCAAGGGATTATGCTTATTGTTTAATCACGTGCCAAAATGAACCAAGGAGGACCATGATGACAGCTACCATAGCTTCCCTTCATCAAGGCAGAGCCAGTACTGTTGAGTAGGAATAGTGCATTTTACTTGGGCAGTAATCACTCACCTCAAGTACCATGTGAGGAGCATAATGGCCAAAAAGAGGAAACGTGTTCATGTCAGCAATATGTGCTGCTCTTGGGGCTGAGTTCTGTCCTCACCCCATGGAATCACAGAATTGTTTGGGTTGGGAGGGCCCTTAAAGATCATGTATTTCCAAACCCCCCTCCAAGCTCAAGGACACCTTCCACTGGACCAGGTTGCTCAGGGCCCCATCCAAGCTGTCCTTGAACACTCCCATTAGAGTCCTAGTGAGCCCAGCAACTGCATGCAGACCTCTAATTCCTCCCATCTGTCCCCATGCCAAACGTCTGTGGCAGTCATATAGAGAGGTACCCAGTTATGTTGGTTACCCACAAAGGAGATGGGAGCCCTAATCCTGCCACTTGTCATTCCCCCACCCCTGTATCAGCATGCAAAGCAATCTACAGTTTCATAAGTGAAATACCCCTAGAAGTATCTTTTATTCCTGATCTAGCAACCATAGCCAATACCTTGACAAACTGTGCATACAAATATATAAGATTTTTATTTTTCTCTGCACTGTTTTAAATTATTATAATTACTTTTATGGGAGATTTTTCTTGTTTTTCAACTCTGCTGTTTCAAAATGTGGCTATGAGCCTGGCATATTTTTGGCAGCCTGCCCCTATGTAGTTTGAATATTTCCATGATTTATCAGCATACTGCCACAAACATATTGAGCCTACATGACTAAAATATACATATAGTGTAATGCCAAAGTATTTACTGGCACTGGTAATGCTTGCTATTGTCAGACTTGGAACGACAGTTTCTTCTTTAAATGAATTTCAGCTTTACCTGGAGACATGGTAGCTACTAAAAAACCTTTAGCACTGTAGATAGAACTGTGGAATTATGTTTATCAAAAGTATTTCAGGAATTCACTCTTTTTCAAAGACATTGTTACTTCTAGGTTTATGGCTCAGTGGACCCTATTATGAAACTATAGCAGGAAGACTTTTCTTTAGCTTTCCTGGTGAGTCATCCTCTCAAAGGACACGTATTCTTTGATTTGCTTCAGTGCAGGAAGGAAAGGTTTTATGGTTTACTTGTCAGTTACAAAATTGTGGATGCTCTTTTTCATTTGTCTTAGCACAATGCCTTTTCTCCCTTAATATCAGGAATTCAAATGACTGATAGAACAGATTCCACAGTCAGAAAGAGGCGGTGCTAATTAGCTGATGCTTTCTTCCATTAATATTAGCTGGATAAAGGCACCCTCAGTTCCTTGACCTGCCACATGCTTTTTGTGTGATCTTAACCAGCTTGTGTTTTAGTTCCTTCTGTATAAAAATATGGAAAGCTAAACATCCTTAGCTCCTGCAACTCACTTCAGGGTAAGTAACCAAGAAAGCTGTCAGTCTCTTTAGTGCTGCTTCCATATGGTAGGACACCTTCAGGCAGCATGCCTGCCTGTGGATGCAGCTTTGCTTAGTGCTTAAGGTGTTTGGTGCTTTGTGCTCCAGAGATGCCCTGTAGCTGTACCTTGGGCTGTACAGGCTCAGCTCACCATCTGTGCAGTCAACACATTTGGTCGGGAAAGGCAGCCTGGAGGTATCCCCAGTGGTCATACTTGATGGTGTTAATAAAGTGGCTACCACATAAACACTTCAGATAGGTTCACATTTGCACTGCTGCCTTGAAATACTGCTTATTCATTTTAAATTCTCTGGGAGATATCCACAAAGCTGTTTCTTGGCTTTTATAAACAATAACCAAACGCACACTAAAGGTTTATTTCTCTTTAATGGAGTTGTTCTGCATCTCATATCTTTAGTCCAAGAATGCAGGACAGCCCATAATACATTTTTACTGGACTACGACTCCCTCTGCATTAATTTGTTTGGTAGGTAAATAAGAAAGGGCGTTTTTACAAGGAAGGAAAGATTTAATGTCTAAGTCCAGGGTAACTGCTGCTCTGAATCTTTGAATTCCCTTTTGGGAATCCATTATGGGATTTAGGATTTTTTTTTTTTTTTATTGTCAAGGTCAAGAGTATTTGAATTACTGAGAACTAAGCCATTGAGGCCATGAGGGAACATTTTTTCAATTAGGGCAAGAATGCTCCTCAGTAGGAATGTATATAAGAAAATGTTTGATAACATAATAATTTGATATATCTGTTGTGGAGCTGTCTTCCAAGTGAAGCAGTGGAGGTCTGGAAGATTCGTGATCTTCTTCCACTCTTATGCTCTGATAAAAATACTCGAGAGCTGTGTAAAAACACAGCCCCAACTACTTGTAGGCTTAAAGTAAAAAAAATCCCTTAGCAGAGCAAGGCTGCTTTTCTCTCCATCCTATGCAATATTCCTCACCATAGGGTGTAGCTTCTCCTCCAGGCAGCCACTGTTCTCCTCTCTGTATGTGAACATCAGCAATGAGGCCGGTAGTTTTTATACATCCGTGAACTTGTCTCTCTGAGTTGGCTGAGTGCTAAATAGCAGGGTGGGTTCTTGTGTGCCAGCCTTTTACAAACAATCACCTGGGGACATGTGGCCAGGGTGTGCTAAGGAGTAACAAGTGATACCTCAGAAAGGTAACAGAAGACACAGTAGGTCTTTTTGAAGCCCTTTTAGGCTCCTTCCCAAAACAGGAACACGGCCTAAGCACCAATACACTCCATGTGGAGTGTTTTCTTTTGAGTCTTATAAACTAGAAAAATTATTGTGTGTGGTATCTTTTTCTCACAGGTGAGACTAGACATGTAAAAATGGTGACTTGATGAATGTCTGCTGGAGTTGGCATTATAGGGAAATTTCAAAATGCAGATCTTGATACGGTAGTGTGAACAAAAAGATGATTCTGCTTATTTGGGTCTTTTTCTAATGACACAAAAATAGCGGAAGCGGCAGTTTTTGTGTGTCTTCTCTGATTCTAAAGGGATCAGCAAATATCTGATACCTCATAAGAGAAAACAATCTGCTGAAATAGATGCACTTTTAGTGACTAGGGGGTCAGTTACTTTACAATACATGGTAGTCAAAGATGGAAGTGATAAATTGCATGAGCATCTTAAGCAGCAAGGAAAAGGAATAAATAGATCAGCTGCAAATTCTGTAGATTTTCTGGTAGAAAAGTAAGTATTTCTCCCCTTCTAGTCAATGTTTTTGGACTTTTGAATTGCCATGGAGACTATTTATTTCCTTCTGACTTGTACTGTAGATCTCTACATCCATTTGAAAAAAGGAACAAACAAAAGGAAGCAGATCAGTGACTTGGCCGATTCTGTGGAGGACACCTCAGCATTTGGAAATTTCTCTGTGTCAGCCTTTGGCAAGAACATGTGTAGTACATGAAACAAGCCTAATTATATCAGTCTTATTCTGTAAGATCAAGTTACTTTTGCCTTTTAATGCTGAGCTGTCCCACAGTCTCTCACCTCCACAGTACACAAAGGTATGGTGCCTTTTCTTTTGTTCTGGTCAGGTGCAAATATTTGCACATGGGAAAATGTTTTAGCTCCACAGACCAGTAGATCAGCCATCTGCCTGGAAAAGGGAACGCCTTTCTGCACTGAGACGGATACACAGGGGAGGATCCTGTTCTGTCAGTTCTCAGATTCCTGAGCTTCACCTCACTGACGTTAGGTCCACGTTTGTTTGTCTACTCTTGGTCTGATTACACCAGATAAGTCCAGGGAGTAACGTAGAGATGGATATGTGAACAGGTGGCAGTAATTTTGCTTCCCAGCAACATGTTGTATTCACACCAAAGACAAAACTCTGAAATCTTTTTGTATAAAACACGGATTTCCACAGGTGATGCTGCATCATGCCCGTGTGAATATCAGCATCTAAACACAGAGAATACAGGATATGAATTCTGTAAAAGCCCACAGTCTACACAGATAGGTTTTCTCATCTATTGGTCCTTATACTGTAACTGAATTGAATCTGTGTAAAACAACTTCTGCTCTCACATTCACATTTTCAGTCTATTATTCTCTTCCTCCAGCTCTAACCTGGTTGGTTTAGTTCCAGATAACCAAGGAACAAAACAAACAGTTTCCAACTCTTTCCTTAAGAAAGTGGAAAATAAAGAATGTAAATAAAAATCTGCTGACTAATATTGTGAATAAATTTGTGTGGTGTGCGAACAGAAAAGCAGAGAAAGAGGGAGCAGATTATCAGGCCGTTCATTCCAGAGGAAAAGAAGGCAAAGCATCTTATTTTATCTGTTATTGAGCAGGTTACAAGCTTACTATCTAGTCTCAGAACAATGAGACTTTAATCTGAGATCTGAGTTTCTGTTCCATTAGCAGAAATATTACCTGGCAAAAGAGTCTTCAAAGAGAAGGCAGAAATATAATAGCAGCTCTAAAATTAGGGATGAGTGTTGAGCTAAGTTGAGAATAAAAAAATATGTGCATACAGAGTGTCTTTTACCTGAATATCTAGCTCCACCAAAAGGACTCATTCTGAGTCTTCAAGAATCTCAGAGATCTGTTCCATTTCTGAAGGCTATGGCTGGGAACAGATTTCAACATGGTTCTTATGGGGATTTGAGAAGGGAAAGAAGAGGGTGAAATCTCCTTCCTTTGCAAGGAGATTTCATCTGACACAGAATAACTCATGTGCCTGTGACTTCTGTAGAAAGTGGCTGCTCTCTGCTTGAATGAGTGGTTTGTTAAAACTGTTGCAAACTTCTCCAGCAGCAAATAGTGTTCAAGGTTACAGATGCAATCATTCTCAATAATATCTTTGGAAATGAATCCGGATTTTTCTTCAAATATTAAAATAACACTCACTGCAGTGTAAATTTAAAGGCTAGCTTTTGTCTGACAATTAAGTCAGTGATCATTGCATTGTTCTGAAAAATTGGTTATTTATTTGGTTTCATTCACATAGTTTGTTTCCTGTCTGCTGGCTCAATATCGAATGCCAAAAATAAGCAGAAGAACTGTAGCCTTCCAGTACTAAGGTTTGAATTACTTGTTTCTTCCACAATTTCGATAAGTGGTAATTCTACCATTTATTTCCTTTTACAGTGGTGATGTGAGATAGATAATGAAGTTAAGCTTTCCTGAGACCAAGCAGGATCTGAGCTGTGGTCCTGTAACACAAATCTTTTGGGATTCCAGCTTTGTGCATTCTTGACAGATACCTCTTTGCTCATGAATGGATTCACTAAAGGAATAAAGAATTTTAAACTGGATTTGAAGAGTGAAGGGGATAAAGCCAGGCTTCCTGGAGTTAAGTCTGGTCAATGCACACAAATGTTTGAGGGACAGTGTGCTAGTGAGGTCCTTTGGTCTGCCCTCTCAGTGGAGGTAGGGGATTGAACCATGTGGCAGCAAAGACACAAGGGTTATTTATGTTAGAAACCACAAAGTGCATGGGAATGGTCATGTAGGAATTAGGGCTTCTCCCCTCAAAAAAGTGGCAGGATCAATAGCCCAGCTGAAGTGCATCTACACAATGCAAATAGCTTAGGCAGCAAGCAGAAAGAACTGGAAGCCACTGTGAAGCAGGAAAATTGGAGTAGGTTACCATCCTGGAAATATGGTGGGATGACTGGCACAACTGGAGTGCTGCACTGGATGGCTATGAACTCCTCAAAAGGGACAGGGAGGGGAGGCAGTGGAGTGGCCCTGTATGTTAGGGAGCTCTGATTGCCTAGAGCTGGATGTTGGTGATGACAGGGTTGAGTGTTTATGGGTGAGAGTTGGGGGAAGGCCAATTTGGCAGGTAAGTGTCCAGAGAAGGGCAGTGAGGCTTGTGAGGGGTCTGGAGCACAAAGCTTCATGAGGAGTGGCTGGGGGTACCAGGGTTGTTTAGCCTGGAGAAAAGGAAGATGAATGGCTGCCCTGGCTCATTTCTGGCAGTAGTTTGTATTCCTTTCTCCAGGACATCTCTGGCATGCTCAAAAGGGTATGACCACAGACAGGGAACTCTTGCCAAATCTGGAACAGATAAATGACTAGAGATCAGCACAAATCAAAGGAATGAGATTTGCAGTTTAATTTTACTTCTAGCATTTTTCCCATAGGTCAAAAGCATCATACTGATTGTAAAGACAATACATTTCTAATGACAGAAAGAGCTTTTTTTCTCTTGGTATACAGGTCATTTATCTCCACTCAGTTGGAATATAACCTTATATTCATTTTTACATAATTATGAGGACATGGATGTGTGCAATATAACTCACTCATGACATATTAATACTAGGTATTGTGAATTAGCAAAGCTTTCCTACAGAGATCCTTCTCTCATATAGTGTATCTATACAGGCAGCATCACAGCAAATGCAGGTGGCACAAACAATGACACAAACAATGCTCTACATGAAACGTAACATACATGCTCCTAGGGCAGGTGAATTGCTGACTAGTTTGCTCTAACAAAAGCCTACATTGGGATAATACACCATTTCAACTGACTTTAGCTTTTTTACTCAAAAAAGGTGTTCGCCTTTGCATCCAGTAATAAAAATTTTGCCAAGATTTTGTATGTCCAGATTCACTCAATAAGCTCCATTCATGGTGGAATGATGCAGAAAAGGAGGGAATCACCTGGGATGAGCTTCCCATGACTGAAATGCCATTTAAATACAAAGAGTTAGGATTCAACTCCTCATTTTTCCCATGCCAGAATGTTTTACTAACACCACTTGGCATAAGGTTGGCGTTCTGGGTCTATCTCCTTCCATCTCTCTTGCTTCACTTTATTGTAGCAAAACTGCCCCTTGATTATTATCACCTCACTGAGACTGCATGCTCAGTCTCCTGTTTTCAGCTACCACAAAAAAAATTAGAGGATTATACAGAGGAAAACTAAGAATTCTGGTGGGTTGTTTGTTTGTTTGTTTGTTTTTGGTGGTGTTGCTTTTTTGTGGGATTTTTTTTTTTTTTTGCTTGTTGTTGTGGTTGGTGTTTTTTTTTTTTGTTGGTGGTGGTTTTTTTTTAGTTTTTGTTTGTTTTTTTTTTTTTTAATGTAAGCTATTCAAAAATTTATACTGTGAGCTTTCTGGTCTGACTTGACAGCAAAATTTCCTTTCCTTTAATGAGAAATGACTGTATAAAGCAGGGGTGCACTAACAATTAATAAGCGTCTTGCAACAAAAGTTAAAGTGGGAAGGCAAGATGCAAATATTAACTCATGTAATAAATTGCAAATAGACATCAAAAAAGATTGTTTATAACTCCTTCAGAAGTCATAGCTGACCTAACAGAGTCATAATTGGACTGCTAAACTACAACTCAAATTTGCTACACTTAACACCATCATTTTCAGTTATTTAGATAATTAATTTCAAAGTGTTCAATTTATTTCTCCTCACGTTTTCCAAATGGGAGCTTTAGTCTTTCTATGTTTATTCTCCAAGCTGTACATATACATTTCTTATGAAATCTGATATACCAAATCTGCTTGGTAAAAGTTCAATTTGCAAGTAGAGACAGAGAGGTGCAACTTCATCTCATAGAGGTTATGGTCATTTCACTGTTACTGGTTACAGTTCTGTCTGAATAAGGCGTAGTGCTTTCTTCATGTTCTCTATTACTGAAAGAAAAATAAATAAGAACTGTGAAAATGTATTAAAAGTACATTTGTACAATTAAAAAAAGCCACCTAGTTTGATTTAGTAAATTATTCACATTGAAATTGATTTACAGTCACACATTTTATTTTAGAGATTTCTGTATTGAAAATTGTGTCATTGATACTAAAACAGAAAGTAAAAAAAAATCATTAATCAAAATGTTTAACTTAAGGGATTTGACAAGAATCCTTTCAACTCCCTCATTTCTCAACAGCAAGCCTGGTAATCAGATGTGTTGTGTGTATTTGTGGTGAGATACTGCATTGGTGTCAAATAGATGGCATAGAGTCAGAACTGGCTCAACCTGAAAAATCACATTCCTTTCTGAAATATCGCTGTTAGGGGTAAGGACACAACCACCTGCATCTCTTTATTGATTCCCTCCCGCCACTGGCTATTTACATTGTACAGTCAGATGCTTTTGAGCATAGTGACTTTCACCATTCTCCATAAATCTGCTCAGATCTTGATCCTGAAGGTTCTCACCCACGATCTTCCAATTTTTCTTACTTGAGTAGTCCCAATAAATTCAATGGGACAATATGTGGGATTGTTTTACTAGAACAGGTTAGACCATTATAATTTATTGCAAATGCTCTCACACGGTATTTATTCTTTACTTTGAGATCCCAATGGATTCTCAAGCACAGGTGATCAGGATGGGGGGTGCCTGGCTGCTTCCAGTGTGAAATGCAAAGTAACGCGGCACAGGGGCACTTACGGAACGTCATGTCCTGTGGTTCGTAGGTGTAAAGCCGGTTGGAGTATCTTCCTGTGATGTCAGCTCTTACTGTGAGAGATGGGTCTGAAAAAATATTTGGGTTAAACACTGCCTTCCATGCCCACAACAGCTGAGGGTGATGGCGTGACATTACTTTGGCAGCCCTGTTTCTGATTTCATCAATGCAGCAATTACCAGGCCGTTACGCTCTGTTCCAAACAACTGCTCTTTACTTGAAGAAATCCTGAACAAAAGCTAATGCTCATTTTTATATTACACAGCTATTTTTAAGTGCTAGGTTACACATGCATTTCACTCATATTGAAAGAAAAATATCCTGTTTTACAGGTTCTAAGTTTACATCAGAAGAGGTTAATCTGACCGGATGCACACATAAGTGGGGGTTATGCCTATCTATGGCAATAGATAGCATGACTTACCCAGAGCCTTCAGGATAAAAATCTCCTCATTTCTAATGTTCTCAGAGTGGGAACAAGTTGTTGTCAACCTCTCTTCTCTCAGTTACCCTTCCAATTTTATTAATTTACTGATTGCTGTAACTACACTGCTCTCTGTCTGAGTGTGGGCTGAACTTTGAATGCCTTCACAGAACTAGTCACTCCAGGGTCCCTGCACAGCGAGTGAGAAGGAACAGGCACTCTGGGGCATGATTAATTTGGACCATTCCAGAAGTCAGCTTTACAATGGGATAAATCCTTAGATGCCACTATTGATTTATTCTGTGGTAATGTCCACTTTGTAGCCATCTAAATTCAGATATCTGACATTTTCAGTAAACTTTGTCTTATAACAGCACTAGGAAGAAGCATGGACAGCAAAGCCCCAGATACTAACAGATTTTTAAACATCTTGCTCTCAAGCCCAAATTAATCCCTTCCAGGACATATCTGTAATCTGAGTTTACAAGAGTCAAAGTATACAACAAAGGCAGAGAGATTTTCTTTTGGTAAAATGAATCATTTTGATGTCCCCACGGGATGACAGTGGCATAATTCAGATATAACATGATGATACACAAATATTTTACATACCTACAAACATGATTCGAGGCACGTATTGTCCATCAGGTGATAGGTTTTTATCTGTGGTTTCATGCTGGTGTAAAAATTAAGGCTAGTTGTTAAAATGTTTCTGTAAATTTTGCTGAAATAGTACCACCTGTGAATAACCTTGTACCAGAATACAAAACCAAATAAGTACTACTCGTGTGTGAATACACATGCACAAATACCTCTACTTAAATAACTAAAATGTCAGATATATTATCTAAAATGACATGAAAAAACAAGACAAAGAAAGAGAAAACCCAGACCATGGAACGATACCAGTCAAATTGCCCCAAACCCTCCTTACCATGAGATTCAGCATAATGAAGCTATTTTGGGCCATTTCCTGTATTTCTTCATTTTCTGCAAAAGCTTTCTTCAGTGCTAAAAAAGACAGGATCACTTTGAAATCCATCTCAAACTTTGCCTTTCCGTCTGTGCTTGGGCACCACGTTGGCCAGAGACTGGGCCACATTGTTCCTGTCGCTGCTGATTCACATTCCTGAGGAGACACTTCAGGGCTCTATCACTGCTTCTGGGGCCTTTGTGGCCTATGGCAGTACAACCTCTGGCTATGAAAGTGGAAGCTCTCCTCTGCTATTTATGAAGCCTGTTGTCTCAATGGATACCATGTCTTGGCTTGACAGAAGCGCATTATTCTCAGAAAATTCTTGTTAGATCAATTTCAGCAGCCTTGTCTTTGCCTCCTTCTTTAGTTACCATTTCAGGAGAGCTAAACAATATTAAACTTGTTCAATGAATCAGTAGCCAATCTGTGTCTCTTAATTTAAACTGAGTGCTGCATTTAGGATAGCAGTACTGCAGTACAGCAGCAGTGAGAATTTTTCATGTTCTTTATTAGTTTCATAGTGGAGTTTTTGCAAATAATGGTAATAACTTTTTCACTTTTCAGATACATTTTCATTTACCTGTTTCTCTGAATAATTTTCAGTAAGTGCAATGTAAATATATAGATAAGTTCAGTTTCTTATCAAAATAGTCACAAAGTTTTAAGACACAAAAGATCATAATTACCTTGGCAGTATTGACAATCTTCCAAATGATGAATCACCATCAGCGGTTTGTTACTTTATTAATAAAAATAAGAGATGTAGTTAGGTCATTTGACATGTATTCAGATGGGTGATTTTACTAGCAGACTGAAAAAGGCAAATTGCATTTAAACTTATGCTAACTCACCGCAAAACCATATAGACATTCTGTAAAGTATTTCAGACATTTCTGAGCAAGGGAAAAAAGCATAAACACCTCAAAAGAAAGAAATACAGAAACAGTTTCTGTGTCTAAATAGGCTGCCAAAAGTAAGAGATTCTAAAAGAAATAACAAATCCACCATAATTTCATGCCTAGGTAGTAAATAATCAGACAGAATAGGTATTTAATGTTGCTTAGATGTGAATTTCTCCAGGATTAAGAAAATAAAAATAATATATATGAATTGGAATAAAATAGATTTTATAACATTGGGTTTATCATCAGATACTTCCCATGAAAATTTCTTGTGTTTTAAGCTTTTTTGAATAGGTATATAGTATTTTATTTGTCTTCTGTAAATAGTTTGATAAAGTGTTAAAATTTTATATTTTGGATGTCAAAACATAAACAAATTCTTTGCATTTTCTCCCATATATTTTTAAACTATATTTACTGTTCAGCAGGTCGGTTACTAATGCTTGGTCTGCTTTCAATGTCAAGAGTTGTTAATTTCTAACCATTTTCACACAGGGTACATGGAATTAATTGTCTTTTGTTTTACAAATAATTTGCTTTCAATTTAGCAATAGCTCATGCTACACACTATTGTGATCTGCAATGAACTGTAAAAGATATTTAAATAAGTATTGTTATGAATTCTCAAATATATTTGCAGCTGAGTCTCGGAGGAGACCGAGCTTGGAACTTCCATTTCTGTCAAGATAGTGAGAAAATATATCATGAACATATTTCAACTAATAAAGTGTTGGGGGAAATATCAAAGGCAGTAGATCACCATGCAAGAGTAAATTTAACTGATTTCAAGGAAGTAATCAGAAGTACATGATATTGAAACACAATAGATGTAATTTAAAAAATTATGGTATCTATTTATGATTGATAATTTAAATGACAACACCTCTTTTGTGGCAAAGAAATGACAACATTATATTATTGGTCCATGATGTTACTTCAGAGACAGAAGAGTCCTACAAGTTCTTTTGTTTATAGACAGAGTCTGTTTTATTTAACTGGGTGGTCTGCAGATCAGCTCTCGTGGTGTTTCTTTGTTCTGTCTCATTATTGTATGTTCTGGCAAGATGGAGCAACAACTTTGCTTTCATACTACTTTTTAATCTCTTACCTTTTCTTTGCTTGATAAAGCCCTTCTTCATAAGTTTGTACCCACGTAATTTCATCTCCCCACCCTAGAAACAAAGCAAAAGGACTAGCTGCTGGTCAGGCAAGTAACTCCCAACAAATTCCTTTTTATCTCTTCTGTATTGTTTATATGTATCAACTTCTGTATGCAAATAAGATTTGGGGTTTTTAGTCAAAGGTTCTCTGACATTGGGATATGCTACTTTCACATCTCCTGATAGATACACTAAAAGGTTAAAAAACCTCAACCAAACAACCCAACCCCCCAAATCTCAGCTGGTTGTGTATCCAGACCAAGTCCTTTGACAGACTAGTTAGTTATCTTTCTAAATGCTCAGAGGTCCCTAAATCAGCACCCAAATCCCTTCTATCTTCATATTGTCTGCTCAGTATCTCATGTAGACCCCAGGGCTTAAAGAGAAGCTGGCATATAATGAGAGATAAATAAAATATGACAGCTCAAATAAGATCAACTTTAATACGAACATCATTAGAACAGTCTTGAAATATAATTCCAAAGTAACTTCAGACTTTGCAAGCCCTTCATTTAATTAAGTAATTCCATAAAGGAATGGCTAATGGTTAAATAAAAAATCCCCACTGAAACAAAATCCTAACAAACATCAGCTCCATAGCTCACCCATAGCTGGGGATATGCAGATCTCAAAAATCAGATTGTCCACTTGGTTTTATGCCTTCAGGTCCCAAGGATGCCAGCCCTTGCCAGCCCTTTGCCCTTGCATAGTAGATCCCTGCATCCTGGGCAGTGTGGCTCCATTCATGACAACTCCCATGGGAATTGTGGAGCAACTTCTGGGCCTGGACCAGGTTAAAGCTCTGTTTCTTCCATTCTGTCTGGACAGTGCTTGGACCAGGCCAGATTGCTGTTGGATTTCTCACAGGACAATTGCCTGTGATGCTTCTAGATCATGTCTTCTTTCAGTACACAGGTCTGTCTGGCTGATGGTGGGACTCTGGCACGCTGATCAGTGCCTTCCCAACCCTGGCTGCTGTCAGCTCCTGATGCAGGTAACTGCACACAGGAGTCAGCAAGGGGCATTTTGCAGCATGTTTAAGCATTTCCCTTTGGTCTGTGAAAATTACAGTAAAGTGCTCAAGGCATCCCAATAGGCCTGAAATCAGAATTAGTAAAGTTACATCTGTTTTCTGTGACTGCTTTGTAATTTGCTTGTTTAATTTTTTTTTCCAAAACTGACATAATGTAGAAGATCTTATCTTTTTTGTCCATTTAGGCTTACTGGCAGAAAATAATTCCTGATCTAGGCAAACTAGGCAATACATCCCAGATTGTTTATAACCTTTCCCTAGGGGTACTGCTTACAAAAAGTGTTTTGAAATTTCTCTTAGGCTAGTCCAGGTGGTGCATGATTTTGTCAAGTGGTCTCTGAGCAATTAGGCTCAGATGGAACCTCTGAGTGATGTGCAACTTTGCCAGGATAGAGAAAACTCAGAGGTGAGCTGTGGGATCTGCAGGTTTTGCACTGCCTGCAGAAGAGGTTAGGAAAGAAGATGGAGATTTTTTATTTTGTTGAATAGTCCCAAAAGGAGAAGAAAGATGGGAAGGGAAAAAGAGCTTGCTAAGCTGTTTTTCTGCTTGTATTTCTAAGGATTGATCAGATATAAATCAATTAAAACAAGGTCTTTGTTTAATATCCAGGTTGAAAATTATTCACTACAGGGAAGTGAATTACACACAGTCATGCTTTGCAGTAGATATCTGATAAAAAAAAAAAAAAGAAAGTCAGGCAAAACCCCCACCAGTGCTTCAAACTGTTCTGTGTCCAAAAATGAGTCTGTAGAAAATTGTTCCATAGCAACTGATGTTATGGTAGGTTACAATAATCAAATATATTTCAAATGGTCTATGAAAGAATATTTTACATGTACATCTTAACTTGAGAGACTCAATTTAGGTTATTTGCTTCTGTTAGATCACTATGAGTTATATAAATGATGCAGGTTATATGAGGCCCACAGTCATATCCTTAAGAATAAAGTGATGGAGTCAAATGATGTGAAGTAAGAACATATGTTAATAAGGGCATCATTTAACACTAAAGGAAACACACCTCAGTAAGTATATATGTGCACTCTATGTATATTTTATAAATACTTATGTGTGTGCATACATATAGATACACATTCTATACATGTACATTCAAAATAACTGAGGTAGGGAGGTAACTATATTCAGTGAACTTACAATACCTCTTGACAGTGTCTGGGGTGCTCGTTTTTCCTTTTTAATTGCCATTGCAAGGTTGGAAGTGACTGCAATTAGCAGGAGGGGTAAGGCCAATGTAGAATGGAGCATTTTTTCCCTTCCAATGCAAGGAAACTGGAAAACAAAGAAACAGCTTTAGTCACATGGATTTGTCACCTGGTGCAGTGTAGATCAATATGTTAGTGGCATCCTAACAATCTGTGCTTCAGAGACACTTTTGATTATTTCCAGAAATACTTGTCTTTGTGAGGAAAATGCAAACTGGAGTTGCTTATTTTACTGTGCAATGCTACTTTCAGCAGTCAAAATTAGGCTGCAAGGTACTGTTCTCATGTGATTCTCATGAACTACTACAATGTTGTAATACTAGATCACAACAATTTCAAGACACTGCTCCAGGTTTTTTGATTTCAGTGAAATGTAGCAGCATGGGATCTTTATTTCTTTTTACGCTGGATTTTTTTTGTCAAAAGATGTCTCATAATATCCTTGATTAAGTAGGAAGATTGGCAAATATTTGCCCTAAGTTTAATACTCTTTAAATTGTCAAATCCACCCAAAATGTTGAAATTGCAATAATTTTTAAGTCTCCACTTAAAATCTTCCCCATTCTTCGTTGCGTCTTTTACACTGAATTCCAGCCCAACTCCTTCTGAATAAAACAATTCACCTGTGTTTCTGGCTGGTTCACCATTCTCTTCCTGACCAAGATCATTATAAGAAATTCAGTAACTTCTGACCTTGATAAAAGTCAGAGAACAAAAGCAAGAGTTGAGAAAATGCATTACAAAGCCAAATTGTTTTTAATTGATAAGTTTACTTTCTGCCAGTACAATCACTTTCAGGCATTAAAGATCTGATATTCAGGTGGATATCAGATGGTTTCAACCGAGCTTAAAAATGTAATGTAGGCCAGGATACCACTCAGTCATCTCACTGGAGATTCCACTTTTCAGACGTTGAGCTTTAGGAGCTACCAGGATGCCCCACTGAGAAATTACTTTGACTTAAATAAAAATAAACCAAACCAAATGAACAACGATTCCCCCCACCCCCACAAAACAAAAACAAAAACAACCTAAACAAACAAACAAAAAACCAACAAAAAAAATTAAAAAAAAAAAAAAATCCCCAAGGCATTTGTGCCTGCACTTATAAAGAAAATCTCTAACTTGCATTTAAAATTGTTATTAATATGGAATCACAACCCTGAGCACTGGCAAAAGAAAATACTTCGTACTTTTTAGGACCAAGAGGCATGAAAAGTACTGTTTTCATGAATCTCTTCACATCACATAATCATTGTTAGCAGTTAAATTTCTTGTGAACAAATTGAAACCTCATTTCTAATAACTGGCAATCTCAATTAGAGAAATTAATTCTATTCAGGTGGCTGTAGTAAATGTTGTACATTAAAATACGCAAAAGCTAGGAAAAAAAAGAATTGTCATTTCGTAGTAAGAAGTAGTCTTTCACCATTTATTCATTAAAAATCAGTGTTGATCTCTAAATCACAGGTACAATCATCTGAAGCTTAATCATTGACTATTATCCTATCAAAATCAAGAGGGCTTTGGAACTGCAGCAGGAGGCAGTTTAAATTCAATATTCTGTATTTTTGATGCTGCATGATCCAATGTTATTTAATTGATTCAGAGAAAAAAAGGACAGCCAACACCACAGAGATTGCATTCAATTCCCTGCCTGAGCAAACATTTGCTAGCTAATCTCTATGCATCTATCATTTGTCTTTTTGTATAACTAGGGCTTATAAGGCATTTGTGAACCAAACCTCGTTGCTTTACTAAAGGAGAGTTAAGAATGAGAAATACTTGCTCACCAGCAGCGACCAGTTCTCCTGATTGAAGGTCCTTTTCCTGGAATTTGTTCGCTAAAAGTCAGTGATTGAGCTGCCCAGGTCTCTGTGTAGCAACAACAGCACATTCACCTGGGAAAAAATGAGAGGAACCTTTGAGCTGAAAACCCAAATAATGTTTCCACCCTCCCCCTTCCTTTTCTGCCATGCCTCCAACTTTCTCTCTTGCAAGTTCCCATGCTAATACACTGAATCCTTGCATTTCCCTTCATCTTGGCTTGTATCAGGTGTCTTGTATGAGGGTTGGAAATAAATAGTGGCTTGTCTGTGTCTGCTACTTCCCCCCTCAAACAGCTTGAGTCTGGCTTATTTCCAGTGAAAAAAGAAACCACTGATGAAAGCTGGAACTGGAGGTGCTTTTGTTCCCAGAGAATGGCAGAGTTCACTGGTGCTTGAAGATAGGAATGAACCTAATAGGAAGGCACAAGGGTTACTTTGTGTAGAGAAGTGTAATTAACAAATAAACCAAATTTTTTTTCTTTTTCTTTTCTTCTTTTTTTTTTTTTTTTTTTTTGAGAGGGAAATAAAGTTATTTATTTTAAAACTACCTGATTTAAACTACCTGATTATTGTTTCTGGGAGTTGTAGTTTAAAAATATCTGGTTTTTTGGACATGATGCTTGATATAATTTTACTGAACTTGATGAATACAAGCAACATCCTTTATTCATCATCTTTGTACAAAGAAGGAATGAACTGGATCACCTTTTTCCTCCTCCTTGAACAGCTTTTGCAGGAGAATCAGAAGAAATCCTCTTTTACTTCTCCTCCCATGTATTTGTTTAGATGAACTGTATGGTTACATTTCTTAGAAATACTAAAATTTTCCAAAATTATGGAAGTAATTTTGAGATATTGTGTTCTTAAACTCTGAGGTATTGTGTTTTTCATGGCACAGGTTTATTATTGTAAGGCCTAAAGGGTAGACATTCAATCAAACAGACTGAAATTAGTGCTGAGTTACCTTTAGTGTAAGTTAGTGAAAGTTTAGTGAAATTAGTGTGAGTTCCCTTTAGCAGGATCATGTTCAGCAATTTGACTCTGTATTTGAAGGTCAGAATTTCAACTTTTGTCAGTTTTGCCAGAAAGATTGGCAGTCCTGGTCAAAAAGACACTCTTAAGGTTTAAAGCTGAAAGAAAATGGCTGGAATAATTTATAAAACCAAGCTGGATGCCTTCAGTATTCCTATTCAGTCACTGCCTGCTAAGTGGATCTTACCAGCTGCCTGTCCTTGATTTCCTCTGTGTGTGTTCAGCATCCACACATGAAGAGAGTGTGAAGCCAGAGCTCCATCCCAGGCACTTGAGCTGCCTGGCAGTCAAACCACTGACCTGTGCAGCAGCAGTTACCAGCCAAATATTCAATCTCTGCAATGTAGAGCACATGTTTCTGCACTCATTGAACTAGTGTGCTCCTACTCGCTGAACTCAGCCAACTTAGTCTCCAGGGTAATGGTGGTGGAAAGCCTTTCCATTTTTCTCCTTCATTCTAAAGATTGGTTTTGGAGATACAACTATGGGTTAACTGTGTATACACAGTTATATCTTAGTCAAAATTAGGAAATGTAATAACTATCTAAAAGTAGGGCAGAATAAGGCAGCAATAAAGTATGTGAAAAAGACAAACTTCTAGAGAGAGAAAGATGTTGCAGAATAACTGGCACTTGGAACCCCAAACTTCTGCTTTTGTGTGAGTCATGCAGCAGCAGATCTAGGTAAGTATTCATGCGTGTAGCCTATCTATGAAAAGTGAAACTGACTTTTAAATTTTACTTTACAGAATGCTGCACAAATGAAGTTGCTGATGAAGTTCTTAGTCTGTCCAGCTCTGCCTTAGCTCCCATGTGAGCAAGGGATGAGACCACATCTTCTGTGACAGCTGCAATTCAGCATCATTCCTGCAACCTCTATTGGCAATTCTGCCAAAGACTTTTGCATGTGATCAATATGCCTCTGCAAATCAATACAAAATTAATTAGGAGATCACAAAGAGAGGTCATAGTGTGGCCTGGAGGGGGGAGATGCACCACCACAAATGCCCAAACAAATTTTACATTAAACAATATGAGAAAACTTCACAGAACACATATTTTCATGGATAGGAGGTACTTCTGGCTCCTAACAAAGGTATTTGGTGTGGACTGAGTCTGGACCTCAGTGCACATTCAGGCAGCACACAGTACCAGAGCAGAGAACTACTCTTGGGGCTTAGAGTGCTGAGCATTAGCTTTCACTGCCAAACAGTAAAAGGAGTAAGTGGAAAAACCCTGCAAATGTCCATTGGGCTTAGGTCTTGACTGACAGCCAAAAATCAATTTCTGTATCATTTCAATGAAGTAATTTAAAGAAATCTAGATATGACAGGGTGGTTTGTTTCTGTGTGTGTGTCTTTCAAAATAGTCATAATTGTGGCAATAGTTCTTCTGGTATTACATGCTGATTCACAGCAGATGTACTTTCCCCCCACCCCCTTCCCTAAAAGCAGAGCTCCAGGTACTGCTCAAGTGAACAAACTACTCCAGTGTTATCTGCACACCAGTTGTTGGCTTTTGCTCGACCATTGCACCTTTTTAACTTTGTATTCCTGTGAAGACATTGTTACGGAACATAAGCATAATAATATAACTGGAAAAGCATTTATTGAATTAGTTTTTACAATGGTTTGTACTGGCTGCAAACAGTGTTCTCTGCTTCCCAGGCCAATGTCCATGTTTTCACTTCTAAGCCTTTAACTTATTCCAGTACTGTCACCTCCAACCTCTCCAAGGCTTTCTCTGCATTTTTGGAAACTGGCCCCTCCATCCTTAAATTGCCCTGTGGTACAGCCCCTGGAAATCTTGGTTCCAGGCTTCATTGACGCCTCGCTCTCAGCTGCTCTGCAGCTCTGCGCCTCCATGAGTCACTGCTGTCTATTGGCTCCCACTTCTCAACAAGATTATTTTCCTGCCCTCTAGGCTTCTCGGATTTCCCAGAACTTTTTATAGATACAAAGCTTTGAAGACTCTAAGGGGAAAAAAGTAATTTATTATTTTTCATGAATTTTGCTGAGTTTTACGGAATAAATGTGTTTTGGTAAATAAAAGGAAACCAGCTCTGGATGTTGCCGGTGCCTTCCTTCAGTCCAAAAGTACAAACTGTTCTGGACTGTTTATTTAATGCTGTGAGAGCCCTGTCAGCCAGGTCTTGCCCTTCTACCAGCACATCTTTCTCTTGCAGTGTGGTTCCAGCCATGGCAGAGGAAGCTTGGGAAGCCACTCTGATCTCCCAAGCTGCTGGTGCATCCCTGCCAGCCCAGGAGAGGGCTACAGCACTCTCCATGCCCGTGGGCCTTTCTCCAAGGCTTTGTTGGACCTGGGCTGGCATGAGGACCTGCAGAAGGTCCCTCTCCTTCTTCGTTCCAGCTCCCTCCTGCTGCGTTCTGGGCATCTGTGGGCTCTGTGCCTGACATCCCGGGCAGGGCAGGGAGCAGCAGGGCAGCGCTGCGGGGCCCAGGCAGCCCCTCTCCCTGTTGGAGCCCAAACACCGACAGCTCTGCACTGACCCCTCTCACACAGGGGATGAACAACCACAGACACGTCAGGGAACCACATGGGACAGGCGGGAGCTGAGCTTTCTGGTCAAGAACGTGTTTTCTCTATTTTCAATATTACTCCTTCAGCTGTGAGCAAGCACCTTTTTCAAAGTGTATGCTACCTTAAGGAGCTGGAAACCTATACAAGAATTGTGTTTTAGACCACCTGAATAGATGATGGTTTCTTTAGAAATAATAAATTATGAAGCCTTATTGAAATCGCGAGTTGAGAAAATATCTAGAATTTATTTTGCTGTGAAAGTTACAATTTTTATTTTTTTTATAGTCTCAATGTCTTGTGGAGGTGTTTTTCCAAAAGCTGTTAAAATGGCTCCATAACTCTGAGCAACCCAAAGTAATTTGCTATCTGACTTGATTTTATTTGAGTTTCTGGAGGATGTGATGTGGTGCTTGGATTCAGTAAATGTCATACTGAAGGAAATGATAGGTAAGTACCACTGTAGTTGAAGGATTTGGGTGGGAACTCTCCAGTGCAAATATGAACTTTTAATATTTATATGTATGCAACCCATTTAAGTTTATTCATGTGGACCACACGACAAAAATTTGATCATTACCAGTGCCTCTAGTTGGCAGTGTTGCATTGCTAATAGCAAAAGGATGACTGTTTTAACTTTGCTGTATTCCAGTGATAAGTTCAGAATAGATAATTTAAACATAAAAATGGGTGTACATAAAAATTCACAAAGTTTGAAAAAAACAGTCAAAAATCAATTTTGAAAAAGTCAGAATGCTTTTTTTTTTCTTTAATATATGTACTCATAAAGTCATTTGAGAGGTGACAGGGGTAGAAACCCAGACCAGATTTTAAGGAAGAGAGCCAGGAAATTCAGCATGTGTTTTGGAAGAGATTGAGAGCTCAGAAATATTCAATGAAACTTTCTGACTGCCACAAGAAATGAAAAGCGGCTGCATTTCCCTGCAGTCAGCGTGTCCCAATAAAGACTTCACAAGCAAGAATGCTCTCCAGAAACACATTGGACTACTTTACTGCAGCTGTGAGAGTGAGTCAACCAGGCCTCTGTTGAAAGAAATCCTGTTGCTGCAATGTTTTTGCAATGTTTTCCTGCAGTGACATCACTATATCTGCTTTAAAATGTAATGCCATCTAAAAAGCAAAAGACATTGTGTGCTGCAAAATGAGTGTTTATCAGGATCTTTCAGTGTTTTGGCTTTCTGCACAGGTACTCCTTTTACTGTATTAAGGGGCTTATTCTGGGGCTTGCTTCCTTGAAGGACTGATGCAAGAGGGCATGAGAACAACTCAGTATCTCTCAGCTTTTGTCTCCCTTTATACTCTCTGTTCTTTGGCCAAACCTTGATCCTGCAAGTTTCTGAGTCCTTGGTCTCCTATTCCAGCACAGCACTCAATACATATTTAACTTCAGGCACATTAGCAACCCCCACTGATGGCCATAGGGCCACTCACATGCTTAAAGTCAGGCATCTTCTTGAGTGTCTTTACTGGATCAGAGAGTATGGGACTGAGGTCTCTGGCAAGTGTCCAGGCACTTCTTCTGAAGAAGCCAGACAAGCCTCTCTTCTGATGTGGACCTGTCATGGTGCAGAGATGTTTATCTCCAGCAGCCGCTTGGTAAAAAGGGGCTCCAGCAGATCATTCCTCACTGACTGAGCAGACCATGCTGCTTTAGCCACACAAAGGCTTCAGCTTTGGCCATCTCGATGTAAAACTCCTCATCTGAGCAGCTCGTAGAACTGCAACCCTTTGGTGGTGCTCAGCTGTTCCTCTAAAGCTGAGCTCATTCACTACAGTCTGTCCAGATATTTTTTTATTTAGTATTATATATGTATTTATATATTTATTCATGTATTTAGCTTATTCAGAAAACTTGAATAATAATATTTATAAAACCCAAAGTGAACAAAACTTTTATGGCTTGCTATGGCCTCCTGTTTCTACAATTCATGTCTGAGAGGCAGGATGAAGTAAATGTTACCTAACTGAAAACAATTTCATTTTGGGTGTCAAAGGTGGACATGGCAAACATGTATAAATACATGTGAGTATCTTTTGCTGACAGGTATCTCAGGTCTTTCTTTTCTTTTTTCTCCATGGGCATTAAAAACTGGTAATTATCACAGCATGGCTTCCACTGAGTAACAGTTTGCTTTTACTGTGGAATATATTTTTAGCCTGGCCAAGCATAACCTTTTGCTATTTTGTTGTTACATTTATAGCTCACATAATTGATGCAGAAAAATTTTAGCTTCAGATTAGCTTCTAGCTACAGTATTTTCTTGTTGTGCTTTTTTTAAAGCCAGGGATTAATAGAAGACAGACAGAAACATAGGACTGAGTCATCAAGTGCTGCCCTCCACTCCTGGAGGCAGCCACATCATAATATCCTGCTTATATATGCATTAAAATGCCTTAGGAATTTTGCCATTCCTCTTTCTCAAGCCTGCCTTTGAAACTCAGTCCTTTGGAGAAATTCTGATTTAACTAGCCTGGACTTACACTTGGCAACATCTGATCAAGGGTTCTTCTGCCAGCATTGCCCCAAATGCTGCTTCTCTCTTTCTGTATCTCTCTCACTCTCAAGTATGTCTGCAGGGAAAACATATCTCAGCTTGATCTTTTTTCCTTTTGGATGGAACAAAGAAAGGGTTTTGAGTTTCTTCATTTACCATGTCTAGTTGCCCTTTTCTGCCTCTATTCCAGCAGTTCAGAATTCCTGAACAGAGGTGTACCATTATGTTATAATATATGGTCCTATTTGGGCCTGTTCAACTACTGTCTCTCTGAAAACATGTTGTCCTACTTCTCCTCGAGTCATATTTGCCTCTTTTATGGATTTTTTATATACTAGTTGCTAATGATCAATCTTAGTATGATCTATCCTGTGACAGATGATGATTACACTCACATCTTTTTTCTTTCAGAATTTGTTCCAATTGCTAAGGCTCAAACTTTGAGCAGAAGTATCTGCCACTAGCCTCTGTGAAAAGAATTTTCTATATGAGTGCCTTTTCTGTGTTATACAAGCTTTATAAGATGTGGGTGAGCTGGCCTTGAGGCTAGTGGGGAAAACTGGAACATCTTGCCTTTTCCTCTGTAGGAGTATTCACTCAGGCTATGCCTAGCCTAAAGCTGTTGGTCTCCCTGAAGCCACTACTTTAGGCAATGGAGAGGAACAGAGATGACTGCAAACATATGGATTAAGTCTACTCTAAGTCACCATCTGGAGAAGCCAGATGGGATCCGGATGGGAGGTACCAGATAAAGACACCCCAGGAGATTGGCTCCCATCAGCTGATGTTAGTCTCTTTAGATATCTTTCCAGTCACATCTTTGGAGGAGCTCGTTATATCTGCATTCTTCTTTAGCACGTACACCAAAATAGATAATATTAGATCTCAAAAAAAAAGCCCCAAACCCTTAACTTACTTAACAGATTTTAAGCCCAAGGATCTAAATATCCGAGACACAAAATGCTGTGTTACCAATACTGAAGCTAACCTTAGTGAATCTATTTTATGCCCTAGCTATCACCATACACTTGTTTAACTGATATTCTCCTGACAATCATTTCTAAGGCCTGCATAATAGCTTCCAGCTGTGGTACATTCCCACATATGCTTTTTTTTTTTTTTTTTTTTTTTTCAGAATAAAGGATAACCTTTTCCTTGAATTAGTGATATGTCTCAGTAGACAGGTGTAACCTGACAGTTCTTTGTTATTTATGTTGGTGATGCTGCAAAAAGGATGGTGTAAGAGATTCCAGTGACTTCATCTTTTTCCCTTGATTGAATGAAAAATGTGGTTGTTGCACAGATATGTAAAATACTGTAACTCGTTTTTGGCTGAAGGATTTTGGTGCAATGTGCCAGGAAGTGTGGTTTGTGGTGTGGTGTGGGTCGCAACAGCCCTAGGTTTCTGCTCAGCTTCTACCATGCTGCATTTCCATGATGAAAAGGAAATTAGTGAATTTGGAAACTTGTTGAAAAGAATGTCTGTTTGTCACAAGTGCACAAACTAGAACAAAGACTGAGCAAGGTCTGCAGTCTAGTGTTACTGCAAAGGTAACGGGCAGAGCCCATCATCAGTGAGACCTGGACCGTGTGAGGGAATGCTGGTGGCTTACAAATACTTTGCCCTTCTCTTGCATGTACATTTAATTCTGGCTTAGCTTGCCAGTAGCCATAAATTCCATGAGAGTGCTATATGGATGCCACAGCACAACTGACCATGTTTTTTTATTCTAGGTGGGATGAAAACCCCTGTTCCAATATGAGCACAACACAAATGTCATGGGGGTTTTCCCTCTGGCAAATGCACTGTGATTAGGTGCCTTCTAATAAAGAAGTCTAAAATAAGTTTGTAGAGATCTCAAGATTTTTTTATTTCCACTGATAATGAGGCATTTTGGTGGAGGTTGACCAGCTCAGATATGGAAATGTTCACCGTGGACATCTGTACTAAAGCTGTGAAGGGAAATCTATCCCATATGTTTCTGTTGTGGACGACAGAGGAGAGCAGGCTGGAGGAGCCTCTGAAGCAAGGGACTACCAGGATGAACCTATCCTCAAGGACAGAAAGCTGACCCTGGGCTCTTACTGAAGGGAGGCCTCTTTGACAATATCCACCAAATAAAAAAGGAAGCAAAGGCAACAGTTGTGGCAGCAACAGCAAGAATCAGCTAGTGCCTGTACTAAACTGAACACGTCACGTGGACCACATCAGCTACAGTTCTGAGATTGCATTTGGGTAATAGGATGATTCTCTAAAACCTGGCAATTTCTTTCCTGCTTATCTTCCTCTCATCTTTATAAAACTCTCTTTCTTGGCTGTCAGGTCATGGTATTTTGACTTGTTCCAAAGCAGGCATTTTAAAATGGAGAAATCAATGTTTTCTTCAATTATTTAAAGAGAAATGTGTTTCCTGTTTCCTAACCTACTCCAAATTTATTAGTGGTGTTTAAATACAGAAACATCCAATTTGGAAATGGCCTTGGGAGATCTTTCATCCAATCTCCTGCTCAGGGCAGATTTAACACTGAATTCAGACCACATTGTTCAGGACTTTGTCCAGTTGGGTCTTGAAAACCTTCCAGGAAAGGGTTTCCATTACTTCTTTCGGTAACCTAATTAAATGTTAAATTATCTTCAGAGATTCTTTTTCTTTTGTCCTTGAATTTGGATAGGACATTCCCTGTTCCAGTTTACGTTTTCTTCTCCCAATTAAAATCTTGCCTCCTTCTTCCAAACCCTCAACAATTTCTGCTAGGTCCTTCCTAATACATCTCTTCTCCAGGGCAAATCAAGCCCAAATCCTCTTGGTTTTCCTTATGGGTCAGTTGCTCCAGCTCCTGACTCTTGGCAGAATCTTTCTACATACCATTAACAAGGTTTATCTTCATCTTTCATGTAGCTGGTGGTACAAAACTGGATACAGGTTTTCATATACTGCCTAAAAAATGCCATAAAAGGAGGAATAACCAGTAGCAGGATCCTTATTAATCCAGTCCAGGGTGCTGTTGTTGTTTTTTTTTCCATGCCAGGACACACTGCTGGCTCATGTGGAGCATATTGCCAAACAAGATCCCAGGTGTTGTTGTTGGTTTTTTTTTTTTGTTTGTTTGTTTTTTTTTCTTCTTTTTTTTTTTTATCAGAGCTGCTCTTAAAGCTGCTCAGCCTCCAGACTACCCCACTGCAGTATTTTAGCTCATCCTAGGTTCAGCAGTTTGCATTTTTTTGTTTTTGAATTTCATGAAACTCCAGAAATATAACCACATTAAATTAGACTCAGAACAAAGCATATCTAGTTTCTCACCCCACTCAAACAACCAGCAGAAATGCTTAGAGTGGAAAAGCAGAAATGGTTAGAATAGGACAACCACAGAATAAAACTATGCAATTAAAACCAGGCAGGAACCTAGAGGCAATCTCTCAGTTTGATTTAGCAGTTCACAACTAAAGATTTAAAGCTCAAGTCAGCAACATTACATCCACAAACATTCTCTTTTCACAACCATGCCCTAAAAGTATGAAAAGTTCTTGGGAATGAGAAGAATCAAACTGTTTTTCTGTTTTGTCCATGGCATAATTTGTAAGCAACTCTTAAAATTACGTGTGCTAGTCTCATCTCTCACATATGGAAAATGAGTTTGTGAATAAATAAATAATTAATTAAATAAAATCTCACTCTATATATATATATCTCAGAATTTACCCTAGAGGTGAATCTCAAAAGCATTTTTAACATGACAAAGAACAGAAAAACCTGGAAAAAATCACCTCAGCAGGCAAAATTGAAAGTAGTAAACTAACTGTACTGAGAAAAATGCCATTGCAAAGGTACAAATTTAGGTATCATAAAGAAATAAAAAGAATTTTATGTAGAATTAATCATATCAGACTACCCCAGTTGGCCTATTTTTGCAGCTATATTGGTCTCCCATGGCATTTTTTCATCCAGTCCACTACTGTTTTGTTCTAGATTTTGGTTTTTTATGGAAATACTGAACATAATATCTTTGGTGAGCTTTGGGTTTGAATTTTATTTATTTATCTGCGAAATAGGGACAATAATGTAACTTGATCTATTTCTTAATCATTACACACAGCAAATAATGAGTATTTTCAAAACCACTGAGAAATTATATAAAGGAAAAATAAACAGAGGTGCATTTGGACAAAGCTATTGCATGAGGTAAAGAGCAGAAGAAATAGTGGAAGGTCTTGAAGAGAACAAAAATGTTGAATATCCCAGCCAAATTTTAGATTGTGTGGTGCTTCACTGCCAGGGTGCCAATAATCTGCTGATAAACTGATTGTCACAGAGACTCCTAAATAATTCAGAAAACAAACTCACAGTTCCTGAATACAGTGTTGAAATAACACAACTGCCCCATGAAGAGCAGCTGAGGTAGCCAGGGCTGCTTAGGCTGGAGGAAAGGAGGCTCGGGGGGACCTTATTTCTTTCTCCAACTCCCTGAAAGCAGGCTGGATTCAGGTGGGGATCATTCTCTTCTCCCAGACAACCAGTGACAAGATGAGAGGATACAGCCTCAAACTGTGCCAGGGGCAGCTTAGACTAGATAGACATTAGAATAAAATTCTTCACAGAAAGAGTGGTTCAGCATTGGAATGGGCTTCCCAGGGATGTGGTTGGGTCACTGTCCCTGGAGTTGTTTAAAACAAGACTTGAGGCACTCAGTGCCATAGTTTAGCTGGTAAGGTGATGTTAGGTCACAGGTTGGACTTAGAGATCTCAAAGGTCTTTTCCAACCTAGTTTATACTATGATTCTGTAATTTCTCTGTTCTGGATGCATGAATAATAATATTTATTATGCAGTAATTAATGCAAAAATGACGGTTTTGGTTAACCTGACTGGTTATTCAAGCCTCCAGGCCTATCCAAAATGCACACAAGAGAAGTCTGGAATGCCAAAAGGTTCCAAGTGTTTTTTTATGCTTTCCCAGCTGTCACATTGTTTTATATACAACAGCCCCAACTCTGAAATGCCTGCAATACCATAACACCAAAACACAGCACCAGGTTCCCTTTCCCCAGTTCTCTTTCTTTCAGTATGAGTTTCATCCTGTACCAGAGAGGTCACCTGTGCTGTGGAGGAGGCCCTGAGGTGGTGATTGATGAAGTACATGTAGTACTGGCATGTTCACCACCACATGACACTGTAGGAATAACCCAGACCAGGAGAAGCCGGTGGGTCGAGGGAAACACGGGTGGTGCAGTCAATTGTACAAGAGGTGAAGATCAGGCTCTGCATTTCCTTTGTCTCTGGGCAGGACTAGAAGAGAGAATATGTTCTTTTATTCTCAATCTGAAAGGATTACTACATAAACCAATATCTTCTATAACTGTGAACGTAGACATATGAACATCTTCTGTGATAATTATCACTGAAGAAAGGTATCTACCTCCTCTGCTTACTGTTCTTGTATAATTTGCATTGGTGAAGAAATGATTGAGAATCTCACTTTCAAAATTAAAATTTTTCCTGCATCTGCTCTATGAACATCTTAAAATCCGTGAACATCTTGACAATGCTTCGTTTTTTCTACGTTAAAAGTGAAGATCTAAGGTAGGTTACTTATGACCAACTTTTGTGAATTAAAAAAAATGCAAACCAAAAAAGCTATGTAGATTTCTTGTAATCCCTTATTTCATCCACTTGCCTAATTTATTTCATGGTAGTTTATCATATTCATCATTTGCTTCACATGCTTCTTATCCCTGATGTCTGGAAATACTTCTTGAGTCTCTGTCCTTGTGACTTTGATATTTTGCTTTCCAAGGAATTGGTTAAATTTGTCAAGATTCATGTCACATTTTACCAACTAATCAATGTTTTATAGTTTCTGTGGCTGTATCTTCTGTTGTATAATTGGCTTAACTAATTTCCCCCATGTTTGCCTGAGCTATCCCTTCTGTGACTCTGTGGTGATACTTTTTGACTATTCTCATGATGAGTCTCAGGAACTGTATTTTCCACTACTTTTGAATTATCACTTTCATAAATTATTTTGGAAATACCCATTTATATGTTACGGTGTCCCAGTATTTTTGGTATGTTCATGCCCCTGGGAAATGCATTGCAATACATTCATAATATGTGTCATGATGATAGTATCTATCAGTTCTAGTTATAATTCTGTTTCACACTCCGTGTTATGACCATCAGAGCTTTCACCGAAGAGTTCTGACACAGAGATGTAAACTCCATTGGAGTTTTTATGGCACGTTATGTAATTCAGTTTCAGGGAAACTCCTGGAAAGTTGAAAAAAACAGCAGTAATATTTTCACTATTACTGTTTATTATAACAGATGAACTGTAATAGTAGATTTCCATGTGAAATGTTTAATTAATTTAATTTGTCCCTCATCATGTGAAAACTTAATCCTGAATTATTGCTTTGTATTTTTGTGAGCAATAGCTGTGATAACAAAAATTGTCTAAATAAAAGCTGTATAAAAAGATGAGCTTCCAGTATACAATGCAGGTAAGGAACAGTATTGGAAGACAAAGTGAAAAGAAATCTCTTGAATTAACGAGATGAAGATTGACTGGCAAAGCATTTTTCAAAAATCTCTGGAAAAGACTGCTGCCTGGGAGTTCTGTGTGCAGTCAGTTTTGCCTCACCCCAGAGAGAAGTACACTTCCTACTACAAAAAGTTAACTTGTTTGAAGTTTTTTATAGCTAGCTTTGCTTCACTCTGCCTTCAGAGAACAGGATGTGCTAGAGAAGTCTTACAAACCACTACCTGTATCAACCAAACTGCATTTACCACAAGGTGCCCTAATTTTTTCTTTTAGCAATGAATCAAGTAGGTATGTCTATAAATGTCTACACAGGACTTCTTTTTCAGAACTATGGCAGTATTGTGAGGCAAAAAAGCAACATTTTTGATGGCTCTAGAAAAAATCTTATTACAAGAGAAGGAATATTTATTTAAATTTTAATAAACAGATTTAAAGTTTGAGTTGATTTGTTAATGCCATTGGTTAGTGAGAATTCCCCCACATGCTTTCCCAGGTGGGGGAGATCCCTGGTACCACTGTTGGTTTAGGTCATTGTGTGAATGAATAAGCAGTTTTAAGGGAACATAAGGAGGTCTGTACCTGCTCCTGTGGGCAGATTTCAATTCACAGAAACACCTTACATTTAGGCAGGGTGAGAAAGAGATTTAGAAATAGACAATGAAGTGTCACACTTGGACACAAAATAAAGATGCTTGACTCCAGTTCGAAGCAGAAGAAAATCAGAAGGCTCCACTATCCAATCTTTAGCACCCTCTACAAGGTGGTCCGACACAGACCCAACATGATGGGCAAAAGGGAACAACACCTCTCCAGTCCCACTGGTGGAACAAGAGAAACAAATTGCACAGCTGCACAGACTCACCCTGAGAACACAAGTAATCTACAGAAATTGTCCATGAAAGAAAGACTCCTCTGAGAAATCCCCCCTCCCCAGGAAGAAACCAGCCACCAGCAGCCTGAAAACTCTTCAGACCCAGAAACATCAGGCCCACAATGAAGAGTTCTGCATGTGGGATTATTCAGCTAAAGTCCACAGTGGATCTACAGAGAATATACTTTTGAGTAAGCAGGAGAGCCTTTAACTCATGGACTCCCTCAGTTCTGTTAGAGACTGTAGGTAGGGAAAGGAACCTTCCTTCCTTTGTAGCCACTTCACTAGCAAGCTATGCAGCCAAGCTGTGTTATCCCATTTTTTCAGGTAATTTCAACTAATAAGCTACAGAGGTTAAGCTTAATTTAACAGAGCTTAAGTAATATGAATCTATGTCTGCCTGGCAGATTTGGTTTATATGGTGTGCCTCAGCAGATTTCCCAGCTCTTCCACACTGGTGTCTCAGGTTTCTAACGTGATGCATGCCCTCCAGACTCTTCTGACTCCAAGAACGAGCTTTTTAGATTGAAAGACAAGAAACTGAAAAAGTGAAAGTACATGTACGTGGCCATCTACGAGGCCTGCTGCTTACATTTTCTTTAAGTTCTTGGTGAAATCACAGAAAACAATAACCTCATCCTAAATTCTTTTTTCTTGAGACTTCACTGTATTTTGAAGGTGCTGCCTTTGGCCATGAAGAAATCACATCTATTAATCCTTCCTTGTCTGTGCTGGGAACATTGGCACTTTTATTGGTGTAACTGCTGATCCATGGAGCTCTAGCCACAGTGGTACATGCAAATGTATAAAAACATACAAATGGAAATAAACTGTCCAGCACAGGGATATTCTTATGAAGATTTCCATCCTCTCAGTGGTAGCCTGTGTATCTGAAGTAATTCTCACAATGAAATGCTCTTTTTATGTAGGCAGTCTGGTTTTCCTTGCCTTTTGAGGCTTTACACATACAGAAAATTTCAATAATCATGAAGTCGGCCTCTTGACGTGTAATGTGACCCAAGCAGCTGCCCTTTAAGTATGAAGTTGTGATTGAAAAGGCATCTTCTTGAAATAAGTAATTGAAACTATATGGCCTCATTCTTGACATTTATGGTAGCATACTGGATTTTTATAGGAAACATGAAGGGATGACAGGAAACATTTTCACATGTGGTCATGGAACTCTGAAGGCATTTAGAGAAAAACAGTTCATAGAATTCTCACACATGGAAAACAAACATTTTTTCACATACTTCTCTATGCACAGAAAGTATAATCATCTTGCATCTTTTTTAAGACATGTGGCAGTATTCAGGAAGCATAACACTATGGTCTTGAATAAATGTTGAAATTTCCAGTATATAGTGGGATGTTACTTATACAACCCATTCAGTCTCAAGATCTGTGTCCTAAGCTCAGAAACAATTTACCTTCAAAAGTGACAGAGACCTTGTGCCAGCCAGAAAGCCTGTGTCAGTTTGGATGGAGAGCTATTTCCCCTAACATGAAAGAAAGGATTGGTAGAGGAGTGCCAAAAAAAGGAGAAAGATGGAGGGAGTGAGAGATGAAACAGGTGAAGGATGCAATAGGTCCTGACAATTCATTATTAAAAGGAGGAATGACACTGTATAATTTGTTTATGGTGTATAACAACACAGGGTAGAGTGAATTTTGTTTTGAGCTTCTGTGTACACCTTGTCTACATGATCCTATGGGCTTGTGCAGCGGGAACAGACTATTTTATGCAGGTCATAGCTTCATAAGGGGCAGTGCAGCAAGCATTAAGTACAGTCACTTCTGACCTTCCAAAGTGATTGCCAGGTAGCCAGTTCTAACTTGGTTTACTGTGGTCAAGGTGTGGGGCTTTAACTCCTATCTTACCTCTTGCAGTGAAAACTACTCAGCTACTCAAGTGGATTTATAAACACAACTCAGAAGAGAGATATTTTGATTGTGATGAAAATGTTGAGGATCTGTCCTGCTTTCTGTGGGTATAATGTCCTCAGATGCTGGAGATCACCAGAGCTTCCCAGCTCTCAACTCTGTTCATAACCCTGTCATTAAACAGAGATCTCAGCAAATGTGTTTGGCCAATATGCATCAGCAGTTAGCAAAACAAATAGGATGCTTGAATGTAGTAAATTACAGCTATGAAATAACAGAGAAAGTGTTATGGACTCAAATAACATGAATTCATGTGCTGACATGCAGTAAATCTCTTCACAAGGCTTGAAGACTTTGCTAATTAAAGCACATTTGGAGGGGAGGGAAAAAAAGAAAGACATTATTACTCCAGATTTTAGTAATACTAAACACAAGGCTGAAGGCTGTTCTTTAGGGGATGGCCAGATAGTGTGAAATACATGTGACACTTTATAGGAGTTGAAAGGAAAGAAGTAAGAACTAACGACATCAATGCTTTTTTTGAGATGGATTCTTAGTGCTCCAGCTTACATCTTATTAACCTTTTGTGGCTGGCAGAAACTGAGAAGAGATTTTGGTATGAAATGTCTTGAGTAAAGGAACTCATGTTTTAGCTTTGACAGCCAGCCATGCAATGTAACTGATAGCCAGTACCAACAGAAAAATGTTCAGTTGTGGTGGGTTGACCATGGCCAGCAGCCAGACACCCTCCCACTCACTGCTGCTCACTCACTTCTTCTCAACAGTACAGGGGGAGAAAATAAAATTTAAAAACTTGTTAGTTGAGATAAAGGTGTATATATCACTTCCAGCTAACATCCCAGACAAAACAGACCTTACTTCGAAAAAATAAATTTATTTCCAATGAGAATATATTTATATAATGAAAAGCAAAACCAAAAATTAAAGCAGTATTTTTCACCCTACTTGCCCATTTTTTTTTCCCAGACTTACTTCACTCCCTCATTTATACCTCCTATACCTCCTCTTCACCCCAAGCAGTGCATGGAGGATGGGCGATGGGAATTTGTGGACAGTCCTGAAGAGTTCCTCTCTGCTGCTCTGCTTTCTGCTGCTTCTTACTCCTTACAATTTTCTCATTCTTTCAGCACTGGTCCTTTCTGTGGGCTACAGTCCTTCAGATAAATCAGCTTTTGTGTGGCCTTTTCACAGACTGCTGTTCCTTCAGAAAATACTCTCTGAATTGGAATTGGGTGCTCCATGGTCTGCAGTGTGGACAACAAAAAAACAATCCAACTGGTAATCCTCTCCTTCTAAATAAGAGCATATCTAAATGCACACAGATAATTGTCACCACTACACCTGTCTGAACACATTCAGGAAAACAGGAGTTTAACATTGTGGCAGGTGTGTTTCACTTGTTGAAGATGGGTCAGTTTTGTGTATGCAGTGCCTTCCACTGAAGAAGAAAATTACAGAGAAACTCAGCAAGTTGATACTCCAGTATTTCAATGTTTTTCACAAAACTGAATACACAGACAAGGGAAGAATGATGAAGGGGAACTCTTCAGGCTGTCTTGGGTGAATATATGTGGTCCTTGTAGTTGTGTAGTTGACCAAGGAACAGCTGATGCTTTCTCCTGCTCAAATGTAGTATTTGTTCGAGATCTAGCAATCCTGCCAATATTTTTTAAGTCCCTCTGAGTTTTTTTAGACTCCGTGTAGTGTGATTTTTGCACTTCTGTAATCAACTCGTGTTGATCAAAAAAAAAGCAATGGAGAGAGGAGTTACTTGCTGGGACAATGAAAAAAGTAAGAGAAATGGCTAAGCTTGCTTGCTCTGGGATCATTTATCTCCTACTTCTGGTAGGCATCCAGTTTTCCAGGTGGGCCAGCTTTCTAATCTGATCACTGTATTTATTACTTTCCTGAACCCACCTCTACTTCATGTCATTTCTTGTATTTGTTTTCCAGTAAAAAAGTAAAGAAGTGAAATTAAAAAGTTTGGGGGATGCATGAGCTGAAATATATTTGTTTCTAGCCTGCTCCACCAAAGGAGAAAAGCACACAAATGAAAACAGGGGGTCCCAATGCAATTTCACTGTTGTAAAAAGCAATTTTTCATTAAAAAGCAATTTTTTATTTAAAAAGTGATTTGACTGAAAAAAAAAAACCCCAACCATTTGTAATTGCACTTTTGTTGACTCAGATCTGCTGAAGCCAACTGGGAGCTTTCCCACTGATTTCACTGATTTGGATGGGGTCTCTTATGAACTAATGATGTGTTGTTGAACTGGTGTTTGTTAAAGAGAAGCCAGGACTTTCAGAAACTTTTCCTCAGACTTGTTATCCTCCACTCATTTTTTTTCCTTACATTTCTTTCATGAATGTATGTATGACATTAAAAGGGAGAGATGAGTTTACATTTCTCTTTTCCAGAACTGGCATGGAAACTTCATTCGTTGTCTGTTGCTTTAATGTATAGCAGGCTCATGTTGCTTTCAAGATGGAAGCAGCGATTTTCATTATTCTATAGGAAGCGCATTCACGGCAAGATCCTTTGAACATTTTCCATTCCAGACTAATGGGGAATAGGAGAAAGCCATGGGATACCACTAGAAAATCAGATTTCATACCATTTTTAAAAGAAGTCTGTCTTCTTTTTAATCAGTTTCCTGGGATCCTGCTGAGGACCCCTCCTGACATTTTGTCATCTTGTCAAAAATAAATTTTCTTTAGCCTTTGCTCTGATGGGGGTGGGGCCATTTTTACAGATGGCTTGGTAACATGAGTAAGAGCCAAGAATAAGGGATAATTATTCATAAATGACATTTCCCATTTCTGTGGGTTTTGTGAACAGGACAGATATTCTAATGTTCAGTTCTAATGACAGGGAAGAATTTATGGTCTCTCTGTCTTATCTCCTGGGAGTGTAAATGCTTTACTTTCAACTCTTCAAGATGTTTCAGTTTTCTTAAAAAAAGTCCCTAATGCATCTTTCTTCAATTTTGGCATTTAACTCGAATCAATGTTCAGAATCCTGAATACATAAAGACAAAATGTCAGATAACTGGAGAGCTGTTTAGCTTTCTAACATGCCTTTCATAAGAATTTCATAAGCATCTCCAGGAGCACATAATTTCAAGGGTATAATTTCTGAAGGTTAAGTTGCCCTGGGTATGAAGCATTAGGTCACACTGCCTGCTTATTTTCAAACCCAGGAGGTGTGTGACGGGAAGTGTTCCCTTCTGGGACTCTGTGAAGCAGATACGTGGTTAGAGCAAGACAGACAGATGAGTCATAGGTGGGAAACCATCATGGTACTGAAGAATTCGACTGTAGCCACTTTCAGTGTTACCTCATTTTGAGGAGACTTCCTCTACCCACACTGTGCTGCTCATTTGACTCATCCTCAGACAGATAAGCCTGGGAGTATGTTGAACTAGAGCAGAAAATATTTCATGTTTCTAGGTACATGCAGCTCTCAGGACTGAGTTCAGCTGTTTTCTCCTTCAAGATGTGTAGATTTAACAGCCAAATTAGCAACACAGGGAATCAGATGAATGAAGGTTTAACCTCCTGACTTCTTTTTGTAGTTCATTGACTGGAGACATGTTGGGAAGGCAACAGAAACTTTCATTATTCTCCAGGAATCTAGCCACAAGGTCTTCAGAAAAGACTTTGGGAAGCCTGGGAAGTCCTTGCAGGCTGAGCACCTTCTCTATAAACTGTCATTCACGTCTCATCTATTGCTTCAACCAAAAGCTTGTCTTTTGAATTATGGCATAATTCCCAGTAATGGGTTGAGAATGGTCTAAGTCTCAAAGATGATAAATAAGGGACAGGAACCAGGGAGCTGTATAAACTTGTTACTGAAAAGTGAATTTAATAGAAGAGCAATCTCCGCCTCTCTCTTTCCTTTAAAGGAAATGGTGTATCTGGCATTTAAAGACCCTGTGACAGCTACACAGAGGGCCTACTTGTACTTTCTTGTGCACAAGGAACTTGGAGACCTCGTGTGAAAATCTTACCTCACCTGGCAGACCTAGAAGAGTCTTAAGAATTTCTAGTAACTAGCTTGAAATTTATAGACAGCATTGGTAAAATCCACTGATGAGCTGTGGGAAAATGGGTGCAGTCTGGTGTGTCTTCAAATAATTTCAAAGAAAAACACAGGGTACTGTTACTGTTAATTCTGAAGGGGAACTCAGACAGAAGAAGAGAAATACCCACTTCTCCATTCCAAGACATGACTCATAACTTTCTTTGCTGTCCCCTCCTCCTTTCTTTATTATTGTTTTTATTTAATGTAATCCTATCTTATCATATTAAAAATACAACTCCACTACGCAGTTGGCTGTGTCCACTACACTGTGATATTTTAATTGCTGAAAACCCAAGGCACCCAGAATGTCCTGTTCTCCTAATTGAAAATCTTCTTCCTACACAAAGTAGCTGTAGAGTTCAACTTCTCTAATATAATCATCCTGCTTCATGAAAAATGCATACATGGTGCTCTACCAGATATACCATCTTTTATTTGGTAGAAAAATTTAGAACTATTTTCAAGGAAAAGGATATGGCTGAAAAAAATAAGAGAGAGTCATGAGCTGCTTTATCTCTGTGATAACAGAGATTTTCACCACTTTTTCAAAGCCAGCTTCCCACAGAATGTGGTATCACCACCTGCTAAGCACATGGAGGTTGTATGAAGGAAGAGTTTATTGTGTTTAGTGAATTAGCTGCTCATGAGAGGAGGCATACAAAGATGTACTTGCTCAAGAAATATGTGTAGTAAAAGCAACCCCAATAGAAGCAAAGGTTCCTTCTCCTCTGGTGCCCATAATTCTCTTTACTGCTAAGGCAGAGGCCATCTCTGCTTCAATGCTCACTACAACTCTGGCCCCTCAGCTCTCTCTGTCAACCAAACACCCAATTATTGAATTCCCTGGATTCATGAAAATGCATGTATATGAGGCTGGATTTCCCCACAGCTACCTTTCACATAAATCACCTTATTACCAACAAATACCATTCAGTGTTGACATGAGACAATATACCTATCAGTAACCTAGGGCTGGCCAGCATTCTGCAGTGTTTCCTGACCAATTCCTTTGAAACACCAACAGGTACATTATGGTGTTGCAGACTATTTTTACATTGATTCTGAAATAAAGTTGTTTCAAATGCAGGCATTAAGAAAGACTTTTCAGATTTATTGGTGAGGTACAGCGATTGCCTTTTTGCTGGGTTATCAGAGAAGGCCCTATTGTACGGGTTTGAAGTAACACTATTTTTTAAACAACTTCATTTTGTTGTAAAAATATTTACTGGTTGCTCCTAAGAAAATTTCTCTGCCTAAGAGGTAGTGTGCTTGCTATAACATCTCTATAGGTAACTGTGCATTAAGCTCAGTACTGTGGCTGCAGTAGCATTGTTGCTGGTAGTCCCTGAGACAGCTCCTACATCTAGTAGCCTTCTTCAGATGCCCTGTAACTTGTCCAGCTATATCTGTCTGGATTTCGACTGGGACTGAGTTGTTTTTCTTCTTAGTAGATGGCACAGTGCAGTGTTTTTGGGTTTGGTAAGAGAAAAAGGTTGATAACAAGCTATTATTATAGATGTTGCTGAACAGTACTTAACCTCAGCCAAGGACTTTGAAGTTTCCCATGCTCTGCCAGTGAGCAGGTGTACAAGATGTTGGGAAGAAACATAGCCAGGACTGCTGGCTTGAACTGGCCAAAGGAGTATTCATGCCATGGAATGTCATGCCCAGTATATAAACTGGGAGAAGTTGGCTGGCATGAGCCAACTGCTGCTCAGGGACAGGCTGTGCATTGGTCAGTGGGTGGTGAGAAATTGTCTTGTGCAGAACTTGTCTTTCTTGGGTTTTATTTTTCTCCCTCTCTTGTATTATCATTATCATCATTATCACTACTATTATTATCATTATTATTTTTAATGCTGTTTTTATTATTGTACTGTGTTTGTTTCAATCATTAAACTGGACTTATCTCAATCCCCGAGCTTCTCCTGCCCATCCTACCGAGTGGAAGGGGCTGAGTGAGTGGCTCCGTTTCTGGCTGGGGTTAAACCACAGCACATCCTGTCCTCTGCGCGGAGCGAGAAGCTGCGCAATGAGAAAATGGAGCAGCCGGCAGAGGGCAATGAAGGTCAGTTTTTAGAGAAGTTACATAAAGCAATCGCGAAATGGGCGAAAATGTAGGGCAAAAAGGTCAAACGAGCATGTTGTGAACTGCTGCTATACATCCATTTCTACTAATTACTACGAGACCCAAGTGAACCCTTGTGATCATGTGATCTATAAACCTCCTTTTTAATGGCCACATTAAACAATGCAGTTCCTTATTTATGACAATGGAGTTAATAGTCATTTCAACAGGGGGAAGAAAAACCAATAAGAATTATACTTCTCTAAAATGGGACAAACAGCTTAAACCAATAGCCAGTAAACCCACAGCTTCTCGTATAAATTCTGTTTTATTGGCCTGTTCTGGACAGCAGTTGTTTTGTTGAAGTTGATAACAGGTCGTTTTTTCCCAAGACAATTAGGTGCCTGGATGAAAAGAGAGAGGTCCAGAGAAGTCAGCTGTTGCTCAGATCAGACAAAAAATATGCTTCTCTCAGTCAGCCTCAAAGCTCTTTATCACAGCTCTTAATCCCATATGCTAGGAATAACGTGAATTTATAGCAAAGAACAACCTATTTTGACTTGGGTGACATCTGCTAGGGATGTAACTTTTATCTGGGCAGTTGGGCAAGCCAAGAGAAAGCAAGCTGTGTTATTTGCCTCTGACAGTCTGAGTAACATATTTTTGAGCCTAATTGTGGCTCTAGGTGCCAAAATTTTTTAAACTGATCTCTTGACATTGCTATGCTAACCAAAGAACAGCTTAATAGCAGGAAATGCCTGAAGTGTTGGGGGGAAATTGTGTTTATTTATTCTGTGGAAGATCCTAAAGGAACTCTTCAGGAGTGGGACCCTGTTGCAGCTCTGCTGTGCTGCAGAGGAAAGCCCCTGTGTGCTCTAGAGCTGGGTTTCACTGCTGTATGTGTCACACCAGCTTGGCTCTTCTGGGCTTGGCACTTGGGTTTTCTGCGCTGAGCTTCCCACCTCAAAAAAGGGTTAGTACTTCCTGCAGTGTAAAGTGCTGTGACTGAAATGACTACAGAAAACCTAGGTTGCATTTTGATACAGGATAGAAGAGAGAAAGCAATACTGCTTTTATGAATTTTATGACTATGAATGTTGTGAGTCCAAGAGAAAGGTCCTGGGCTGTTTTAGTGAAATGAAATATCTTTGCTCCCAAACTTTCAGCATAAACTGGGACCTATAACTGTCCTGGTGAAATTTCTGTCTGACCATTCAGAGTAACAGATTCTGGCAAACATCCCACAGGAGTCCAGGCAAAAAAAAAAAAAAAAAAAATCCAAAAAACAAAACAAAACAAAACAAAACAAAACAACAACAACAAACTTATTGTAAAAATGTGAAAAAAAAAAAAGGCAGAATAGAACCTTGCAATGAAGATGTGAATTTTAAATAGTCGTGAGAAGGAAGAGCAAAGTCCCAGAGGAAGAGGAGGGGTGAGTCCCCCATCTTTTGTTCCCAGCAGAGGTTCCTGGGTGGGATGCAATTGGCTGGTGGTAAGTGCCATAATGTTCCTGGCTATTAACAGTAATGATAGTTATAACAAAAGCTCTCAGTGCCTGTGTACTTATTTCAGAAAGAATACAGGATATGTTACACTGTGTCAGACACAGTAGGCAGATGTTAATAAGTACCTGTTTGCATATAAGATAATTGCTGCTTCTGGGTTTTTATGATGTTTCATCAGCTGATATCTAGAAGTCTGGCTGGCGCCAGATCGGACACCAGGCGAGATCTACCTGGAATGATGGCAAATATTTGACTTGGTGCTAATGAGGTGGATTTCAGTCATGGCACTCTGTCCTCATCAAGAGAATTAGCAGATGTAGTGGGTGTGTTTGAACCTTGTCAAGTCTTCTTTCAATGGCTGCTGTGTTTTGCTTTTCACTTGTCTGATCATTCTAATGCAACCAAGAAGTTATGTTCGTGTGAGCACAGCTGAAGTGCAACCAGAGCAGCTCTGCTCAGGGCTGGAGATGCTGTTCCCAGGGGCACAATATCCCTGGGAGGGTCAGAGCCTCCTTCCTTGCAGGAGGAATTGCTGGGGCTTCTTTTCAACAAATGGACTCTCCTGCAGGTGTGTGATGGAGGGCAGCCTGCCTGCGCTTTCCCTCTGCTGGGGCTGACTTCTCTCCTGGGTCATGGGGGCCAGCTGAGGATTCCAGGAGGGCAGGGCTGCCCCAGTTTAGCTGCTGTGCAGTGTTTTAATGGAGTCAGTGCACTGTAATGCAGCAGCACTTCTGCCAGGCTGACGTACTCTGCCAGCGCACATTAAGTGAAATCAGTGAGCACAATAGTTGTAGGCAAGTCACAAATAAATTATATTCATAGGCTTTAAATATTTTATAGTTTTTTTTTCCCCTGAGGCTAAGAGGGGTGGTAATTCAGTCTCCTATGCATCTCCCACAACACAGACTTTCACCTAGCTACTCCTAACAATTTGACAGCAGATTTTAGACCTTAAAGAAAAATGTCAGCATTCATTGTTACCTACTTAAATGTGTAAAATAAAAGTCCCTATATCCTCACCCATTAAATTAATCACTAGGTGTTTTTTTATTTCACTTTGTGTTGAACTGTAGGAGAAAGAGGAAATTGCTGAAATATTTTTCTCTCTTCTTTTTTTTTTCCCTTTGTTTTGAGGTTCACATATTAGAGTGAAATGGAATCAAGGAATAGCCAACCTTTCTTACTGTTCTTCCCCTCACACCCACATTTTTCCACAGCCAGACCAGCATCAGCTATTTGGAGGATGGAGTGGACCAGCAGCTCCCAGAAAGGTGGTTCATAGCCAGGGGAGTGTGGCAGTGGCCTCCTGAGACCCCTCCAGCAGGGTGTGGATGAGGTGGAGGGCAGCTGAGCCCTGCATGGGCTCCTTGCATGGGTGTTTAAGCATGGCAGCACCCCAGCAGGGCTTTGTGGCTGGTTATATATCATCACCTTTGAATTGCATGCAGATCAGACACTATGGCCAGGCACTCCCTGTGCCCAGCTTCTCATAAAAGAGCCTGTAATAGTAAAGTAATGAGTAAGATTTTGAATTCCTACGAGTTTATGACAAAACTGCAAGTGTTGAAAGCATTGGGAAACATACTTGGAAGGCAGTGACAGTTTGATGTGTTCCAAAAAGCAAGGTTTAAAGTTTTAAAACTTGTGATAGAATCACGGATTCTTGAGGTTTATTTCTTTCTCTACCATTCCTGCTTTGGCCTGGGTGAATCACACCCCATCCTGATTTTAGATGTAGAGAGTATTTCATTGAATTCTTTTAAAACTGATCAGTTAGCACTTACTTTCCCTCTGGAATACAATATTAAGATTCTTGGCTCATAAGAACTAGGTTATGCATTTTAAAGAGAAGATGAGAAAAATAACAGAATAAATAAAAAAAATATTAAAAAAAGAATGATTTGTTGATAATTTTTGTATTCAAATACCTGAAAATGAAGCTTAATTTATTTTTAAGCCATTTTGTGCCACTGCATCCACAGTAAAAGGCATTTAATTGACTAAGGTAGAATAACAAAAATACCCAGAAGAACAGTTGATCTGAGACAGGAAAAAAGTTTTTCTGTTCTCTATATTACAGAAAAATGAAATTGAGAGTCATGAAGTAAAACTTTTTAAGGGAACCAATTTTTTAACATTGGAAATTTAACTTCTAGAATGTTTTTCATCTTTAAAGAAAAAATTCTTACTGCTGTACAGGAATCAGCTACAGCATTTTTACTGTTTTCAAGAAGAAAATTATATCATTTGTAAGTTGAAAAGGAAGGACAGAGAGAGGTAAAAATATTTTGTAACCGTACCACAATAGGAGCTAAGAAGTGAATTAGAGTTTTTTTTTTTAAACCTGGCAATATTCATAGTCAAACATAATCAGTTTATTTTCAGGTAGCTGGAACTTGTTTGTGTAAAGAATTCCCTGTAACCTCCTACAGAAAGCAGCAATGCATACATTCTTTGAAATGAAACTGCATGCTCTTGGTTTAGGCTTATTATGTTTTAAAATGTACCTTTACATTGAGGAAGTTTTGTGTTTCTTAATAATGAATTACAACATGTCTTCTTAGATGAAGAAATTGCCCACTTTCTGCTGAAAAGGTCAAAAATAAACTGGAAATTTCCATGTTGATAAGAAAGCCTGAAAGCAAAAAATATTATACATGAGGTAATGCAAATTGTATGTTGCTGTGACAGGCTCTTGGCCAGAGCTTGTTCTGAGCTGATCCTACCTTTTTTCTCCCCTGCTCTCTCCTTCCCCATCTTTTTCTTCTTTCCCATTCTTCATTGCTCCAAACCTAAAGATGGCCAGATATGAAATGCTGCCAGTCATGACTCCTAAGCTTCAAAAGGATCTCTCATCAGCCGTGACAGAGGCTCTTTTGTGAAGCTTTTGGAAGTGGCTCTGGCTGCTTCTGCGCAGGCAGGGAACTGCGGAGCTTCTCTTCACTCCAGCCTCTGAATGCACCATCTGGATGTCGGAGGGATTTTTGTGTGTCTTTCCCCCAAGGCTTCAGGCGAGGTAAGGCTGCAGTCAGTGCGATGGTCTGCAGGGAGACGTCATTCTAGATGAATGAATACAAAGAAATGGGCCTCTGCATTTCGGTCCATCTTCCCGAGAGGTACTTTTGGCCATGTGTTTTGCCAGCTGAGAGTAGTCTTAAAACTACAGGAAACAAGTTAAACTTGTGCTGGGAATTCATCACCAAATGGATGCATCACCATGGGTACTGTAACAGAAAAACTGTGAAAAGCAAACTAAATAGAGGTAATGCTAAAATATTTAGTTTAATACCATTGTCATGGGTTTCTGAGGGTCAAGAAATAGTACTGTGCTTTCTGAGAAGGGATTTTATAGGAACTGTCAGCTTGATTTCACAAGGCTTTGCTCTAATTTTTTGTGTCCTGCTCTGTGAAAACGCGAGTGCAAAATTCTGCTATATCGACAGGTCAGCTAATACCACTTAGCAAGGGGCAGACAATCTGTCAAGTGCAAGAGCCAGGGAGAGGTGACCCTTGTCTTTTGAGCAAGTGATACAAATTGGGTGAGAAGGCATCATAAGAACAGCCACAGTCAGTCAAACCTCTGATCTGTTTAATTCAGTACTTTGTAAGCTGAGGTGGCTAACAGGGAATGCTTAGCAAGAGGATAAAGCATAGTGTAAATACAGAAACTGTCTTTCTGCAATACAGCTCATGAGCTGGGAGAGAGGGAAGAGAGTCACTGAATGAGGCTGTGAAAATCCTCATGCATCTCTTGCAGCACAGAATTTTATATTGCCCGTGAATTCCTCTTATGCAGAAAGAGAGTGTTTATCAATGGCTTTGCAAACAACAAACCTTGCATTTACTTTCTCTCTGCTTTCTGGCAGCTCAAGCTCAGCACCGCAGCTCTCTGGGGCCAGAGGCTCCCCGAGGCAGGTGCAGTGTGTTTCTGTGTGTCAGCAGCAGAGTGCCAGCTCTCCCTGGGGCTTTCACACACTCATATTCACCACTGTTTCTTCTACTTCACAGATCCAGAAGACCTTACCTCTGGTCAGTGATTCCCAGTATCCATGCCTCTCTAGACCATGAGACTAAAGTTTTTGTTTTGGATGTCACCATAAGGGACTGGGATTGTAGGAGTGGAATTGACAGCCTTCTGTAGTGACTTAGATGTGATTACTGATCACTAATAAAGCTGGGCATACATTTTTGAGAAAGAAGCAACGATAAAGAAAATTCTCCTGGGGAACACTTATACCCTTCCTTGTGGATCTGAGGGATGTATGGAACCGTAAAGCTGGTGACCACTTCAGCTCCCCTGCTCAAAGAGGAGGTACACAGGCATGGAAATTCTCTTGCACAGTTTCTTCAGTTATTATTACATTATTTTCATGTGTGTTTCATGAGTGGAAGGACTTTGGGATGTCACTAAAGGGGAACCTAAAAATGGTGTGCTGTGAGTTATCTTTTAAGAATAGTTTTAGACTCTCTAAGAAAATGGTCCTGGAACATTTGACCCTTGAAAACAAAAGATAATACAGAATCTGAATCAGCAGAACATTTTACACCTTGTGGCAAAGAGATTTTAAGGGCTCAAAAGGCACCACTGAAGGCAGAGCTGAGCAGTACAGCTGACAGTGCACTGTACAGTGGGTACAAGATGGTGCAGCTTTTCCCCTTGCCTAGGCAGCACTCTAGCATATTCACATCTTTTATTCAGCATTTAACAAGACCATCGCTGTGTCATGGCTGCATTCCTGGGCAATGCCATTCTGACACTACCTCAGGGTAGAAATGCTTTAACTGTAATACAAATGTACCTTGCAACAATGGAAAATCCTTTTGCAAGATGGAGAGTAATGCACTCCAAACAGAGGAATTCTGGTGGCCCCAAGCTGATATCTGCCAGAGCAGCCAGAAAGATGAATTCACAACAGCAACAGTATTTTACAATAATTTACATGAAAACCCTCCAGAATAAGAGAACTGGGGGTTACTCTGAAAACAGACAAGCTTTCTTTTTTTTCCTAGCACTAATGATATTGAATTATTTTGTGTAAGAATTCTATTGAAACTACATGTTTCTTGGAGAAAAACAAATCCAGTTTTATCCATTCCTTTTTCCTCCATTGCCATCTGGAGGAATCTCTTTTTCCTCAGGAGGCTCTATGCAAATGGTAAGGTTGCTACATAAACAGAGGGTACAGAAGGAATATTAATTTTCCTTCTGATATATCTCACTGTCCAAAGTAACGGAGAGCTTTTCCCCACTCACTGTGACAGATTTGTAGGTGGACACATGCAAAAACCAATGGAGGTGTGTTATCTTTATAGTGTAAGAGGGCTGAGGGCCATTTTGAAAGGTGATTAAGGCCACAACTTGTGTTGTTCAGCAGCACCCTGGAGCCAAGGAGTGGCTCTCTGTGACTCAGCTCCTCCCAGGTATGTGTCTTGGCTGTCCTCCCACTCTGCAGCAATACCTGGTCATGCACCAGCCCCAGCAAGATGTCCCTGCTTATCCATGGGGTGCAACCATGGGCACAGAGGCTGTGGGGGTATCAAGGCAAGTCACATGCTGTCTGGACAGCGGAGGAGCCTGTTAGAGGATAGGGATATGGGGAAGAGGGGTACTGCAGAATGCAGTAGCCTCACATTTTCCACAGTCCGAGTGTTCCTGTGTAGCAAAGGCTCAGGTTCATAATACACATGGCCCAAGCATCAGAGCCTCCTGAGAAGGTACTTCTCTCCCTACCTTCTTTTCTCTCAAAAAATATAAAAGGATTATTAACTAGCAGAAGATGTTGCTATGCGAAGGAATTTCAGATACTTACAAGATCTCTGTGACCCAGACCAGTGTGGCCCAACCCAGAGCTCTCTGGGAAAAAACACCTGTGGATGCCATTGCAAGGAGATGTGGAAGGGCCATTGGACACCAACAGGCAGCACTTTAATATGCATTTGCAAATATCCTGAGAAAAAGCAGCCAAAATTGTTTACTGCTTTTGCCTCCACATTAAGGGCATGGAGTGGGAGGATGGAGGCACATCATATCTGATGCATGTGATGCTCACCTCAGAGGAGCCAAGAGTTTTTACCATCTTTGTGGCCTAGACAGCAGAAGAATATTCTGAGAACCAGCTACAAAGGCTCATGTGGTTGAGCTATTTAGACTTTAGAGCAGTGAGATTTGCTTGATTCCCAGTGTTCTAATCCAAATTTGCAGGTCTTTACAATAGTGACCTACAGATCTCTAACAAAACTAATGCAATCCCTTCTGCTTTCAGGCAGAAGAATAGTTTGGTAACCTCCTACTTCAATCTTGCTCATTATTATAGGAGTAATTGCCCTGACCTAGCAACTCTGATGTCTTTTGTATTTACCCAAGTTTTGCACACTTGGATGGTAATGCAGACCCAGCACAGAGATATAAACTATGAAGCCTCTTGTATTTTTTTTTTTTTCAAACATCACATGTCATCCTGCTGTCTGTTTTTGCTCTAATTTGTGGGACTCCTTGTGTAAGAACATGGCCTTGGAGATTTTTGCCTCAGGTCTCTTGTGGTTTGCTTCCTCATTTTGTTCACAATGACAGAGCCCCTTTCAATATTCTGAACTGGTGAATTTTTTGCCTGTAATATTCCAGTTACTTTGTAAAGGCTGACTTCAGGGACTTGCCATAGACTAGCAAGGTGAGTATTTGTCCTCAGTTCCTAGGAATTATTAACAGGGTCCCCTCATGTCTCAGCCACAAAACTGCATGATCAGATTCAAGTATGGAAGAACTCCTTTTCCGGGTTATGTGATAAAAACCAGATCCCTACAGGCACAAAGGAACCCAGGGACATGATTGCAGACAGGAGAACCCCATAACCCAGTCAGAGAAAGGGATGTGGTCTCTCCCTGTGGTCTCAGCAGTGCCTTTGGTCCCATGTGCTGGGGATGTCACCAAACACTGAAGATGGCTGCTCGCCAGACCACTCCTTGGACTGAGGGGGACACTGCCGAGGGGTATGGGACATATTACAGGAGGCAGGGGAAGAGTATTTTGGGATCATTCAGGATTTACTATGGGAGGTTTAGGGGAGGGAAAGAGTGGGATAAAGGCAGGTTGGGGAGGAAGAAATGTCTGGGAAAATAGAGTCAAAGTTGGTTGTAGGTAAACAGGCTGAAAGTCATTGGCTTTTCTGGCCATCCCCTGTCCCTGGCGAGCTCATTCTGTCCTGCCTTCTTATTAACTCAATTTCTAACTACCTTCCTTTGTGAGGGGACTGCCTACTGTGTGCATGTGTGCTGGGAGGTCTGCATGACAGCAGCTGGAGCTGGGCCATGGTCAAGCAAACCACATAACTACAGTGCCAGCAGTCACACTGAGTGAGAGTGTATCGTGTTTAATAGCTAGCAGATATCAAACTGATCTTGCCAGTAAGCTGAATAACTGTCTTGGGAGCCAGATATCAGCCTTTTTTTCCCCAACTTCTTTTAAAAGTCATTCTCATATGGAGTACAGCACTCAACTTGCTTTACTATAGTCTCACAACCAGCCCCTTATTAATAAAAATCTGTTGAAAACTTAATTTGACAAACAATGTTGTAATAAAGAGCTACCTTTGGAGTCTTTCTGACTCTTCATGGTTTTTAAGGCACCTGTTGCTAGCAAATAAACCTTTCTTTGACACTTATTCTGATGTCTACACTGTTTTAGTGTTTCAACTGGCTTTCCAGCACTTTCACTGCCTGTTTGGTCCTATCAGTAGGTGTTGATCAGCCATCAGTTGAACCCCAAGTGTGACAGTTGATGCAAACACAGCAACAAGCATTGCTTAACTTCTGCGTGAGACTAAAAGCATTTCTAACTGGCTTGCACTAAATCTTTTTAAGAATGTATCTCCTCAGAAAGTGCCTTTTCTTGCCTAATAGCTTTTCTTGGTGGAGCAGGTCCAGGATAAAACACATAATTAAAACTTGTCATGCCTCAATCACTTCAGGGCAAAGAATCCAGATAAGCATTTTGATATTGCTAGTGTGTAAGAGGGTAAATTTGGTATTTCCTGTGACATAATCCAAATTTATGGCAGCAGACTTATTTGTATGCCAGATCATGTACAGGGTGCAGTCAGTTTGGTGCCACAGCTTTTCTTGAAGGTGATTCATATCAGACTTATAAACATAACACATTATCACATCAAACGATGTCTAATATCTATTCTTGGAAATGAACAAGAGTGATGAGATAAGGACTGTAACAGAACATCACAGTTTTCAGGAAATTAGTTATTTTTCACTTTAAGTCAAAAGCTGGATTTCTTTAGGCCTATATATATATGCATATCCCCAAAGATCTCTCAGAAAATTATTCTTATACTCTTTCAAGTTTAATGTGATTTTTTTGATACAATACCCTGTGGTATTGACCTGTCATAACTGAATGGAAAAACTAAAAAGACTTAACTGCAGAAGACTTTTATCTAAGAAAGGTAGGTACATGATAGGTGGATCCCTATCAGTCAGGTGTGGGAGTTAAAATACAGACAGACCTGAAAAGAGAACTGTACATTGTGGAGTAAAAATCAAACCAAACATAACCTTGAATCAATAGAATTGACTCATTTTGAGGCAGACATGGGTTATACAAATAATCCTGGTTCACATAATTTCTGAAACTATCATAATCTATCCAACTCATGATAAGGCAGAATTGAAAGAGGAAAGTTGCTTTAATTTATTTTAACTATTAGCTGATGCACTGCTATTCATACGGGAGTTCATCCTCACCAGAGAGTGTTCTCAACTTGGTACATGCACAGAACCTCTCTTAAAAGACCACTGTTAGCATTTCATTTACTGTTCAGCATGTGAAGCAGTCTTTGTCACTCTACAGTGTGCAACATTTTTATGGAAGAACAAATTACTTATGCTGCCAGATTTCTATGTTATTGTTCACTAAGTGGTTCCATAGGAAGGACCCAAATACAGATTAAGGCTATCTGTATTTTTTCCATATTTCCTAATACTTGACTTCACTACGTTTGTAATATTTTGAGGTGACCATGCCTATGTGAACTTGCTGGGGGCACTGGGTTCCAGCAGATATCCTTTCTCAGGCTGCATCCAGGACAACTCCAATTATGTCCAAATTAACTTTTACTATACAATATACAGATGTGTACAACTCACCTGTAACGTCAAACTACAAGCCCGAGGAATTGATTCTTATGATTGAGAGAAAACTGTTACTAAGGTTGGTGTGATAGCAATTTATTGTGCAAACTATTTGCTAGACGTGCACCACAGATACAAACACGATAAAAAACCAAGAAAAGTCAAAAGTGGTTAAAAACCTGTGTAGTGTTGGCTTGGTGAGTCATTTTCATGGAAAAGCTGAGAGCTTGGTGAAGATTGCATTGTTTGTGGTATTTGTTCTGACCTTTGCAAATAAGAACCTGTCTTGCTAGAAGGGCATATTTATTATTTCTTGCTGTATTATCCCCATCCAAATCTTAACTTTTTTTCTGCAACTCTGAGCCACACAACTAAAGTGGCAATCAAGGAGGAAGCTGAAACTACTCTTCAGGCTTTCCATGCTAACATGTTACTCTCAGAATTTATAATAAAAAATGAATCCCACCCCTGCAAATTGTTATCTCTTTTTTCTTTTTTCTTTTTTTTCAGATATTTTAAAAACATTACTGAATCTTCTCTTTAGATAGTGGATGTCATCAGTTGACAACCAAGAAAAACTCCAGTGTAGAATTCTAGCTCAGTCTCTAGTTCCTCCTTCAGAGCTCTCACAAAGTATGCTGCCTTGTGTTTAAAGGAATAAATTGGAGTTTTGTCTGAATAAAGACTTCATTGGAGTAAAGGCTTCATCTGAGAACTTTAGTCCTAAAATTAGAAGCATCTGTTCTGATGTAAAGGTAACATGATTACTGAAGCAAACTTTGATGACCAAAATCCTCAAGACTGAAATAAAATTAGTATTAAACAAATCTGGTTTGCTGCCCAGAGTATTGCTAAGCAATCGGATTTCAAATGATTGGTCTCAACCTTAATTCAGCTTGAAAAATTGGGGGAATTTAAAGGCTAACAGCTTTAAAATAAAACATAAGTTTACACTATTGATCATTACAGATGAATTGATTAAATACAAAATATTTTGGTATTTGAAGTTCTGCTAAATATTATAGTATTTTTCTGAAGTTCACGGTTATGAGTGTTTCAAGTTCCTGTGTTATATAGCTCAGAAAAAGCAGGGCCAATCAGATTAATCTGCTAATCTGAGTACTACATCTTGAACAATATCCAATGTATTTCTGTAACAAAATCATTTTCAGAATATGTTCTTAAACATTTTTGCACCATCAGTATTTGAGAGATAAAAAATATTTTTTATTACTAAGATATTTTATTGTGATAGTGTTAAAAATTCTTTATTAGATTGGTCCTTGCTACATCAGCTCTTTGCTTGTCTGTCTAGTAAGCAAGGAGGGAAAACAGTCCAAAAATATGCAAAAGGACAAATATTTAATAACAGACAATACACTATTACAGTTGGGAAATGTCTGATAAGGTGTAGTGGCAATGAGATTTTGGGTGAAACAGAACCCAGTCTGTACTATGAGAGATGTCTGTGGTTAATGTAATGAAGATAATAATCTTTTTTGAAAAAAAAAATAAATAGAATTGAGTACTGATGACAGTGAAGACAAGGCAGGAATTTAGAATTGTGGCTTGAGAGTACTGTTCACAGTGGATTTTTGCTGGGAGATTTCAAATATGTGGATAGAGGCAGTGGTTCTTGCAGATGAATTTTCACTGAAACTATTTTTAATTCCCTAAAACTGTTTTGTAGTCACTTCTGAGAGGGATGTCTCCAGATGCTTGTCAGAAGATCCCAAGTGGCTTTCTCTGTGACATTGCTCAATCAAAAATTATGACTTTAGATCTGGTTTTATTTGCCTTTTTTAAACATACAGGTCCTGAATGAAGTTCAGTCTATTCTCTCTGAGGTAGTGTCTCATTAAATAACGAGCCAGGGCACACGTGGTGCTCACTACATGTGGTGTTTTACATGTTTGCAGCACTTAAATATTTGTTCCTTAAGTCTCTGCCCTGAAGATATTTCCCACCAAAATCAGGACTGTCTTAGTCAAGCTGGGATGGACGGGGCCATAGGTTAATGACTATGTAAAATTTGATTCATTTCTTATTAGACAGTATGTCAGATTAGACGAGTAACTTCATTATCCTTACAATTTTGTGAATTGTTTTAGTAATAAAGAGCAATATTGTTGGTGTAACTGTGAGAAAGGATCTGGAAAATAGAATTGCTTCTATATAATTCAGTGCATGCTCCCAGTCCCAAAACCAGAAAATGTAAATCTGCTGCATACCCACTGCATAGCCCAGACACTTGTCCTTGACAGAGTCGAGTTCCATTTCATCTATATACACATCTATAGCTCATCCTGACTCCAGACAGTAGTCCTAATGAATCCTTGGCTCATTGCTGGGCAGATGCCTGAGCTGGTGGGCCTAACCAGAATCAGTGCTAGTCCTTGCTGGGCTTCTGCTATGTGAGTACTCTCCCTCTACTGCATTACAGGGCCATGCCATGCCTTTTCCCTCTGGGAACAGGCCTAGGGTGCCTAAATACTTTGGGCACTAGTGAGAGGTGTTCACCATCATGGTGCTGTTCAGACATCAGAGCTGGATGTGCTGGATGGGCCCCCATCCTGCCTTGCTGAGGAGGAAGCTGCATTGCACAGGGGTTTGTAGGCACAGAGGTGGGAGCAGGAGCTGTCAGTGTGTGGGTCAGGAGGTTAATGGTCTGGATGGCCCAGAGGTCAGGGCTCAGCCTGACTAGTCTAGGCACAAGCCCATCTTAACTGGTAAACAGAGTTCCCTCCACTGTCACATTTATTTATATTTGGGCAAGTTCTGCCAAGCATTCTAAACTAGCATTTTATACTTGCCTCTGGGAAGATGTTGAAAGCTTTCAGCTCCCATTAAACTCATGTTTTGCATAGGTATGGGTAAACCTTTAGTGCACTTTTCACTTCTCCAGTCTCAAGACAACAGGGAATAAGTTTTCTCTGTTCTATGAAAGTATGGTGTCTTCTTATGCCCTGTGTAGGGTCTGGGACCTGGGTGTGATCCTCAGTGGCAGGTGTGGATGAGTGCATCAGCCTTCCTGCTCTGCACCTTGGTTTCCTCGAGGAAGGAGCCCTGATACCGTGCCAGACCCAAGCATCATGCCCGAGGCAACAGGGATTCGGACTGCAAAGGACATGACCATCCGTGCCTGCTCACCCAACAGTCCTACTCTGGCACTTTACAGCTGACTGGCACAATAATTGCATTTTCCAGCTCCACCTTTGTCTCTACGTGTCACCAACATACTTTTCTCGAGTCCTGGAGATAACTTCACACTTTAACTTACTTTAATGCAGCTTTCTGCAGCAGGCACTGAAATTCGTACCCACTCTTCACTTCTTGTATTCCCAGTGATTCCCCCACAGTCACTGGCTTAGGGCAACAAGTACAAGTCTACAGAACTTGTGTAGCTGTGTTCTGGTATAGCCAGCATAAATTGCTGTTTTCCCGTCAGTGGACGAGTTTGGACATGAAAGCATTAAATCTATGAGAGAAAAACTTTGAGAAGGCTGTTTGTGTCTTTTGCATTAATCACCATTACCACCCACACTTTTAAAAAATATTCCAGAAAATTCTGTGTCACGTAACACTGTATGGGATTAAGATATAAATTCCTTAGTTTTGAGAATATATAAAGAGCAAGGTATTTACAGAACATTACTATCAGTTATAATTGAATTGCCAGTCATGATTTAATAAATTATTTTGTCACTGTAAAGTATTAGTTTGACAATGAACAAGAAGAAATGTTTTTTTCTTTAACTGCAATCTCCTATTAGTCCAGAAAGTTTTTAAGCATAGAAGAGAGAATTTCACCATCTTAATTGCTCTTGAAAGACAATTTTTGCACATGTGTAAAACAGGCCAGACTGTAGCAACAGACTGGATTATTTTGATTAAAAGTCTCACAAGTTGCCAACACAGTGATAAATGTTCTGTGATACTGATTATTTGCCTTTTGCCTTTTGTTTTCTCCTATCTTCTTTCTACTTGGCCTATTATCCTATTTAACTGGCATTTGGAATTAAACCAGAAAAGTAGATAATTTACAAAGGAGATTAAAAATTACAGTCCAATTGAAAATTTCTCTCTGATTCTAAATTTCTAAAGGAACCCACCCAATGACTTAGATCTAAATAGTTCCTGAAACTATGTCAATCAGACTTTATAATTCACAGGTAGTTATGAAGTTCCCAGGTAAATGAAAATATCTCTCAATTCAAATTAAAGGCAAAGTATTTAACTGATTTGCCTAACCTCATAAACCCTAAGGAAGTCTGTGCTGCACCTCTCTGAGTATTAAATTAAATAGTTCCATATGCTGGCTACACCATTGCAACTCCCCCTAGGGAGATGCACCTTTCCTGCATCCCCCAGCAGGGAAGAAGGAAAGCTAACCTTTCGAATGGGAGTGCTAATTGCAAATCCTACATCCTACTACCAATAGCAGAGAAGACTAAAGAGAAATTTTTTGTACTGGGGTTCTTTTTCCTTGGCTCAGTAGTAATGTTGTTTAATGATACTCCCTGCTCCCTCAGTTAGCTCTTTACAATAGTGTATAAAATGGGAAACTGGACAAAACTGAAAGTCACATGTGACAAGAAAGAATTTAACACCCGAAAGTTGCATGTTTTAGGCCTTTTCCCCTCTGAGAGACAAATCAGTTGTGTGCAACAGATTTACACTCTATTAACTTTTGTGTCTATGGATGACATCAAGATAATATTTTTGAATAATTTAAGACATAAGGAACCTAATCTCCATTTGAGGTGAAGGTAAGGGAAGATGTTTTTATTTTTGTAAGACAGATTTTCCTTTGCCAGACATAGCTCCCTGCTTTTCTGCTTGTTCAGCTGATCTGAATCTTACAGAGTTTTGATGAAATATCTATTCAAATAGGAAGTGTTCTTGCTTAGGCTTTATTTTATAGCTTTGTATTTGTCCCCTTTAATTTTTATCTATTAAAATTTCTTGGAGTACATAGCTGCCTGCAAGTAGGTACACTATCTAGTCCAACCACACAGTGCTTTCACAAGAAATGCTTTAAAGTGGTTTATGCAATATCCCTGCATACTATCATTTAGTTATCTTATCTTTTGATGTGTATTAATAAGTTAGAAGATGCTGAGTAAATAATTTCACCCCCTTGAAGTGCCTGACTTATTTCCATTCTGCAGCTGGAAATCACCAGAGCATAAAAAAACAAGTACTTCAATTACAGTGTAGCAGTACTTAAAATATAAATCTGTGTGAGCGAGAAATGTATTTCCTGAGTATCCCTGGTGCAGCTGATGTCGTAGGGCCCTCTCAGAGTGCTAGCAGCAGTGTGCTGGTTAGATACACAGTGTGATGTGTAGAGGACATACCCACCCCCACAGGCCCACACCCTCGTTATTTTTTAGAGCAATGGCATCTTGAGCAAAGAAAGCAAAATTCAGCAGCACATTTCTAGGGTAAGTAAAGGCCTTTAGTTTAATAAGAGCAATACTATTAAACCAGGAAGTATGTTTTAAATGTATATTCTAGTTATAAGTTGTAATAGGCTAATTTTTCTTGCATCCGCATTGCTGTTAAGATTTTTGTTTTAGAGGTCTCTGCAGGTTTCTTAGAGCTTAAGAAGTGGAAGTAAACCTATTACAGCAGCCTGATCTGGCCTTCTTTGTTGTCCATGATAGGACTTTCATTGTCTTCAGTGGGAGCTGGATCATGCACTTAATGCCATGATCATTTGCCCTGAGAAGCTCACTTAAGAGCTCTTCAGTCACCTTTCTGGAAGTTTTCAAACTGTTGAGTCTAAGAGTTGGCAAGAGGTTTGAAACTGAAAAAAATCCTGGCATCAGACACCTGGTAGCATCATTAATCACTGGTGGAAAAAAAGAAAAAAGAGATCAGGGACACAGTGCCAAATCCTCGTTTGGCTCCATCACATTTTTATATAATGGATGTGCATAATGCCTTATCAAAGCATAGAACTCAGCTTTCCTTCAATATGTAGACATAAAATGCTTCAAGCACTAAAAAACAAATAGCGCAATGAGTCCTGTTAAGTGCCAAATGATTTTTTTTTGTTTCCTTCCATAGCAATTCTAAAACACATTACAGGCTGTTGCTGTTATGTGGGGAACAGGTCTGCTTGGGTCACAAAAGCATGTCTGCCTCTAGGATCTCTCTTTTGTCATAATTGCCACGGTATTAACAGTTTTCTTCTGCAGTGACAGGAAATGAAATTGAAATTTTGCCTTTCTGCTTAGCCCACATAGATATTTAGCCAGAGATGGTAAGAAAATACTCTGCAATTATGCTAGCTGAGAGTCTATTATCCCTTCAAATCCATGGTCTGCACAGAAGGGAAATCTGAAAGGACTATTTCAGTCATTTAGGGTGTATGTTTCTCTGGCACACTCATAATCTGACCAAAGCCATTATTTGGAAGTCAGTTGCACTCAATCATTTTGCCTGCTAATGAGGAGTTACTGAATCCTCCAAGCATTAATCCCATTTAGGAAAACACAAAGGCAATCTGTACCTTGTATCAAGCAATTATGATTGCATTGAGCTTGAGGAATTCAGTTATTTGTTGGAGGTTGTTTTTCCCACAACAGACCCTGTAAATAGAATTACCAAGCCTTTCAAATGTTAATTTGTTAAGAAAAATATAATGGCTAATAAAGACAATTAAGTTTGTATTGTAAATACTGGACTGCAGGGCTAAAGCTGCCATGGCTTGTGAAGAAAGCGTGGCACAACTCTATGGAACTGCTAAGGCTGGAAACTATCTTCCTAACTGAATAAAGAACATTAGGTATTAACATCAGTCACAAAAATATGTTTCATGCAAGGTAAACATAACACAGGGTCAAAGGAAATGTGGCCTAATATGAGCATTTTTTTCATACAATGGTGGTTAAGCAGGGAATACTGAAGATCTGAGACTACAAACTGAAAAACATTGAGCCAGAATGCAGCTGGCTAAATACATCACGCAATGGATGAGTAACCAGCTCACAGGTAGGGTGCCAAGAATTATAGTAAATGTGGTTACATCAGACTGGTGACTGGTCACTAGTGGGGACCCACAGGGCTCCATTTTGGATCTACAGCCCTTCAACATCTTCATAAAAGACTTGGATGCAGGACTGGAAGGTAAGTTCTCCAAAGACAGTAATTTGGGAGGAGCTGGTGAGTCCTTCAAGGGCAGAAAGGCCCTGCAGAGAGACCCCAACAAACCAGCGGGCTGGGTCATCACCAACCACACGAAGTTTAACAACCAGTGCTGGGTTCTGCATCTAGCATGGGGCAGCCCTGGATGTACAGACAGACTGGGGAATGACAGGCAGGAGAGCAATGGCAGGGAAAATGGCCTGGGGGTCCTGGTTGGTGTCAGGTTGAACAGGAGCCAGCAGTGCCCTGGCAGCCAGGAGGGCCAACCCTGTCCTGGGGGGCATCAGGCACAGCACTGACAGCCGGGCAAGGGAGGGGATTGTCCCGCTCTGCTCTGCACTGGGGCAGCCTCACCTCGAGTGATGTCTCCAGGTTTTGGTGCCACAATGTCAGCAAGATATAAAATTGTTAGAGAGAAAGGCCACAAAGATGGTGAAGGGCCTTGAGGGGAAGCCATATGAGGAGCAGCTGAGGTCACTTGGTCTGTTCAGGCTGGAGAAGAGGAGACTGAGGGGAGACCTCATTGCAGTTACAACTTCCTCCTGAGGGGAAGAGGAGGGGCAGGCACTGATCTCTGATCTGTGGTCACCAGTGACAGGACCTGAGGGAATGGCCTGGAGTTGCGTCTGGGGAGGTTTAGACTGGATAGCAGGGAAAGGTTCCTCACCCCAGAGGGTGGCTGAGCCCTGGAACAGGCTCACCAGGGAAATGGTCACAGCACCAGCCTGATAGAACTCAAGAGGTGTTTGGACAATGCTCTCAGGCACTTGTGGTTTCCTGTACAGGGCCAGGAGCTGAACTTCAATGATCCCTGTAGGTCTCTTCCAACTCAGCATATTCTATAATTTCACAATTCTGTGATCAGCAATATGGCACTGCTGGGGAAAAAAAACATAACTCAGAGATAAGTGCATTATATAAGCAAAAGATTGGAGCTTGTAACTCTTTATGCCATGCTCTTTGTGCCTTGGCAAGAACCCACCTATGCTTATGTGCACCAAAAATTAAAAAAGAAAAAACTGCACAATTTTTAGGTCTGAGTTCAGGGATGTCAAAGTATGTTTTGGGAGGAAAAAACTCACAGGTCTTTTTCCTCATTAAAAAAAAAAAAAAAAGAAAAAAAAAAGACATTATTGTAGGTTGTGATTTATTCCCTTTTAATATTTTTCATTCAGAAGGCAAATATTGTTTATACAATTGAGGAACAAAAGTAAAATGTTATACAGTATGTATAAATCATGGAATTCTTATTCTTGATATCTAAGTTTACACTTATAACTTGTCCAGTCCCAACTATGTTGCTATAGAAGTTGTTTACAGGGTGCAAAACAGGAGAGATTTCCAGTGTCAGTGCTTCCGCTTCATCCAGAAATACTGTGAGAAAAGTGCACTGCTGCTTCAGTGCTTCCTCTTTTAATCTCACTCAGAACAGGAGCTCAGGGAAGTGGGCAGAGGAAAAGTCCGCAAGAGAAGGGCTCTGTTACAGCTGGAGAGAGCAGAAGAGAGGCACTTGGGAGGAAAACAGTGCAATCTACAGTAAGAATATCAGCTGTCCTACAGACAGACAAGTCGATTTGAAGTGAAACTCCTTCCTCTCTGGCCATCCTTACTGCCTGCTGCCTTACTCCCTAAGTGAGACCATTACAGGACAGAGAGGTCAGGAAAGAGTAATTGGAAACTCTTAAAGTGTGGAACCTGCCCTGTAATCTCATGTGTCTTCACTATTGGTTTGTGTTAGGAGAAAAAACACCAGGCTCACTAGTTTCCTCAAGCAAAAACCACAAGCATATGTTTTGAAAATTCAGCCAAATGTGAAAGGTGCTCTACAAATTAACCAGATATAAATCACTCTTCCTTTTTTTTTTGTTTGGTCTCCACAGACATCTAAGATATTTTTGAAGCTCTCTAGCCTTTTCCAAGGCCAGATTTATATCTAGACAAAGCAGAGCAGAAATACTGCCAATGTAGCATGTACTTATTTCCAGCATGAATGACAAAAATCAGCTTCCTTCAGGCTGTGAAAGGCTTCAAACTGTTCTTCATGAGCATGAGCACAGGAAGAGGTGAAAAGGGCTACATATGTGTCCTGAAGCCACTTTAATGACAAGAAATTGAGAAAAAACTGTTGTTGGATCCAGATGTCCTTAGTAGAAAGCAGAGATATGTGCCTGAGATATCACTCCTGTCTTACCAAGAGACTGCTTGACTCCACAGTCAAGCTCTTCATTTCCAATTACTGCTCCAGGTAGCTCACATGAACAGCTTTCACTCCCTGTTTTTTCTAATTTTCTGCTCTCACAGATGCTTGCTTGTTTACACAACACCCTCTGACTTCCAAGGACATGAGCAAGGGTCCACTTATCCAACCCCTCACTTGCAGAAGGGTAGCAGCTCTAAATGTTACAGTGACCCTATCCCAGGGCTAAACTGATGATCCCAGCAGTGCAGCAGGAGCAGACCTTTCCCAGCGTTGTTTGTGTTTTCACAGCTGTGCTTACCTGCATGACTTCATGCTCATCTCTGGGGGAAGAACACCTGAGCTTAATGAATGTAAAAATCCAGCATGAAGAAGGAAATTACTTGGGTCTTTCCACTTTTCCATGAGCCGAACCAACCCCACAGGAGTTGCTCAGATTGAGTACGGGTAGCACACTTTAATTCTGTAAAACTTGAATTCACTACAATGAAGCATCCACCAATAATAATAATAATAATTATTGATCTTCCTGTCTATATTCTAAGGCAGATCCCTGTGTTGTTGTGTCTACATTTTACTCATTAAATAATATGCTCTTGGTGCTGCTGTCACTTGTTCACAGTGGTAGAATATTTTGGTTAAAGATCATATGTAAATGTTCTGGAATGGGACTATGAAATGCATGTGTATGTGTGTGTTTAAGTCTGCATCTCCTATTTTCCTGACCTCCAGAGATGATATAATACTGCTCTGGGAGTTAATATATGTTCTGCCACTGAAATAATACAAGGAAAAAATCTGAGTATACTGATCTTTCAGAATTGTTAAAGAAGTATACCTTTGTTTGCCAGTTTTTTATAAACATGCATGTAAAACCTTTTATATAAATAATCACGGTAACTAAATATCCACATTTTAAATTCAAATTCAATAGTTTTTGGGGCTGGCAGATCAACTTTAATTTGAAAATCAAGTAAGACTGTATGGAACTTATTCAGAAACAACAATAAAAAACAAATGTCAAGAAGATGTATTCTATAAAAAAAGATAGACAGCACAGTTAAGAGGTTATAACTGAAAAAGGTTATATCAAAACAAACTATTCGAGGCAGTGATAGGATGGTCTGAATTTTGTGAAACTAAAGCAAGTAAAATGAGAGATAAGGTCTTTCAAATTCTGCATGACCTCAGATGTGAGTGCAGAAGCCTTTCTGTTGTGGCACTGGAATCACAGGAGATGTGGTCTCAGATGATGGAATTGATAATTAAATTTCTGCCAGGAAGCTATACCTTTTAATGACTTCGCAGTTCTCCTCACATTATGAAAAAAATAAAAAAACACATGCTCATTATGGAAGCAATTGAGGATGACCAGGCTGTGTTAGTCACCCTGTCAAGAGAGAGTTTGTAGGTTGAAGAAAGTTACCTGAGAAGAAATAACACCAAGAGCCATCTTTGTCCCCATGTGAAGATGAGAGGAAGCAGCTGTCAACACTCCCTAAGTGGGGAGCAGGGATGTTCCCTCATTAGTTCAGTGATTAACAAGACCTGCTCAGCCTGCACTGTAGGGGCTTTGCAGAAGCCAGTGAGAAACCATGCAGAAGAGAATGAGCTGTGAACCCTTTTCTCTTGCCAGCCTCCTTCTCACTCTGGGCTGGAGGGGGAAGGTCTTTTCCAGTTGTGATCCATAGCTGGAGCTTCTCTGTCAAACCCAAGGGCCCTGTGTCGTGGCATTTGAGGGAATCATCTGGCCTTGCTTTTTCCTTCCTGTGTGACTGAGGGTGGGATGAGTACAGGCAATATTACCCTGCAGTACAGTAATGCTTAGGGTACCTGATGAAATGGACATCCTGGGATTCAGTAATTTTTTAGCTGAGGAATTGCAACCTACACATTTATACATCCCAGAAAAGCCTTTAGAAGAATGATATTCTCTGTCCCCACTGCTGAAACTGGGCTTTAACCTGAAATGAGAGAGTCACAGCAGTCTTTCTCTAGCTAGTATTTATTAGAAGGTGAAGGCTTTCCTGATATTTTTTGAGCATCTACATCAGCTTCACAGGCAGAGCACTTGCTAAGCCCAGAGTGATCCCTTGCCACAGCTGTTTGTGTGTTCAGAGAACATTTGGATCTTGGAGCTGGGTGCCAGGGCAGACTCAAGTGACTGATTCTCTTAAAACCAAGGTGTTTTGGAGGACGATCAACAGCAAATCTTTTAGGCAGATGGGAAAATTTAAAATTAAATTAAAAAAACACCCAACTCTCAACAGCAAATGCTTAACTAAAACACATCAAAATGATGGGGATTGTTTCAACACAGGAATGTTTTCCTAGATCAGGGCCTCCAAGATTCTACAGGCAAGATCTTAACACTTCAGGCAAACTTTCCCCTAAGTCAGTCATCAGCAGTGACTACACACAATCTATTTTTCTAACAAAGTCTTTATTTGCATTCATATGAAAGAAGCAAATTGTTGGACCGTACACAGCATTATTTTTAAGAGGGTGAAATGGGGGAAAATGGTGTATGATACAAAGGATAATGCAAAAGGTTTTGAGACAATTCCTGGAATTTCTGGCTTATGAAGCATTTAAAAACTCTGAGTTACAAATAACTACTAGAATGGATACTGAAAATCACTATTTTGTTACTGGTGACTCTAACAAAGATAGGAACTACTACTCTACAAAGATAGAGGGCTTATTTCGGGTCTGATAGAGTCTCAGTAAATCAGAATATGATGACAGCCCCTAAAGGGGAAGTGGTCACTTCTTATAAATTGCAGGATTTTTAGGTTCCTTTTTACAGTCAGCTCCTTCTAGCAATCTTACAATCACAGAAGTGTGATCTGCTTTATTCTTTTTTCCTTTTTTAATCTCCTCTCCAGAATGAATTGACCACAAATGCTTAATGTTCTGTTTTACTTTCATTGCTGATGCTAGAGAAAAAAAAATAAGCACATATATTCAACTTTTTCTAAGGCACATATAACGGCACTGAGAATATTTGCAGAGCAGAGCCATTATTTGGCTCCAAGTGCCAAAAGAATATTTATTCAGCCCTTCTGCATAATATAATCTAAAGAGGGGCAAGTGACATTTCAAAAGGTAAGACTGCTTCCTCTCCCAAATTTCTGCTTTTAATTAACTGAAACTCAATGCGAAAGTTTCTTTCATTTCCTTTCCCCTCCCATTTTCCTGTCAGTCTGGGAGCCAATGCTGTACCAGCTCTGAAGAAGAAGCTGTTTGTCATCAGGCTTTGTGGAGTGCTGCCATTGTGTCTAGTAACATTGGCATATTTATCACACTTGGCAAATTGCTTCTGTCATCACTGGATGTTGTTCACCTTCATTTTAATTTGTGCTTTCCACTTAGCTCTAAATAAACCAGTAATTCTATGATGTCTGCTTTTCTTGTTAAGATACAAATGTCCCAATTTGCACATCAGTAGAAATCCCTGGGACACCTTTTCTAAACATATATCTGTTTATCACAGGGATTACCACATTTCCAAGAAGGAATTTTTCCCAAATTTCTGTCAGAAAGTTTTGTCTAGTTGGCTTTACTGATCCAAAACATTTACTGAAACAGAAAGGCAGAAAGTCCTTTTAATTGCATGTCATTTATGTCTGGGTCTGCTTGTGGTTTTCCAGTGTAATCACTAACTGAGAAGGTAAGATTTACAGTCCCCAAAGTAATGGAAATAACATTTACTACGCGTGGGCTAAGTGGTTACCACTCTCAGATGTGCTCCCTGAGTTTCCTTTACTGCCTTTCCATCAATATTTCATTTAGGTGGTGCTTATAGGTGAGACACACCAGTTCATTTCACACCGTGCAGGGCAGGACCCACCTTACACTGTTTAGTGAAGATACAGCTGCTAAATACTTGCCTCAATTTTTTTTCTCCTGGGACAGAGGAGGAAAAAAATCTTCCACAATTCATTGAGGAAAAAAACAATGGGGAGCATGTACTCAGGTGTTTCTGTGTAAGATTTATCCAGTGGCTCAACTGGATGCTGCTCCTAGGGGAATAAGTTATGTCTCTCTGAGACCTCCTGGCATGGCTAAGTTGTTTCACCTCAGATTTGGTCTTGGTTTTGGCTTCTTATTCTTACTGTCCATCCTCTAACTCTGAATGCTACTTTCAAGTGCTGATTGCTTGTCAAAAAACAGTTTGGGAACAGTGAACTGTCACACAGCATACACAAAAAAAATGACACTGGAAAGAAATATATTAGGAAGGAAGTTTTGGCAGGGAAAAAAAATCAATTTTAACAGTAGTTTTAAGAATGTGAATTAGATCTTCTCTGAAAGTCATGAAAATTTGATTGAGCTCTTCCTTACCTATGTTGTCACTATATATCCTTGTCTACCCCTACATATTTTCTAATGTTGATCAGGAGCAGAAGTAAAACACTGATACTCTGAAATAAGTATTACACTGAAGCACTCTCCCCATCTTATTGAAAAAAAAAAAAAAAAAAAAAAAAGGAAGTACCAGAAATTAAATTTGAAAGACAACTGTTGCAAAATTTCCAACACAATTTTGCAGACCCAGGAGATTAAAATACAGAAGTTACTGATGAAGAGCTATTGTTTGGATGTTTGTGAAAATATCCATTCCTAGACAGTGTATTTTAGGGTTACAAGTTTTGGAAGTTCTGCTTAATGTTATAACTAATTATTACATGGGAATACAGAGAGGTGTTTCCTAAGACAAGGTGGGAGGAAAACAGGACAGAAGGGAAATCTTAGCCCAGCCAAACGAGGAAAAGGAAAGATAATTAAAGCTAAGATAAAAGAGATTAGCTCAGGGTGTTAATGGTTCCAAAAATGCCAAGGTCATGGATTTGATCCCTGTGCATTCTATTCACTTAAGACCTCGACCTGATGCTCCTTTTCATCCCGTCACATCCAGAATATTCTGTGATTCTGTGAAAATGAAGGTCAAGCCTGGAAAGGAAAAGATGCATATAAAAGATGCATTGTTCATGTATATGTGTGGGATTGGCTAGTATGGGTAGTGAGTGCTAAACAATGGCCACGTGCAGCCAGTCAGTGGTGTTACTGTTGAGTTGATAAAACAATGCTTGCTGGCCTCCACTCTCACCAGATAATTTATTTTCTGCCAGTGCACATCATGCCATTTTTAAATGAATTGTGGGTATTGTAGACACAGACCTCAGCAGGGTAGTGTCAGCCCTGAGGGATGGAAAAAACCCACAGCTGCATGGTAGGGATCTGGCTTTGAGGAAAGTCAGGCTGGTCCCAGCTTTGTTGTGTTACATCCTTCCTGGCATTAAATGAAGGATGAGCTCTGAAATTCATGGAGTTAAGTGGTGTTTTGTTCCTTCTGGGGAGAATTTAAAGTCAAGGTTATCAGTATGCAGCATCTGGATGCCGGGTGAATGAACACTTTTGCTGATCACTCTGAGAAGAGCTTTATCAGTGGAAAACTTAAGTTGCTGAATATTTGTTGATGCTGTTGGTACCAGACAGTAGATGAAAAAGAGCTTGTTTTGTTTGTCTGCTTTCTGTAGGCTTCTTTGCCACCAATAAGAAATCCCTAGGGCCTGGCTTGAAGCCTATTGTTAGTGGCACACATGTAGAGATGAGCACACTTGGCCTTTGTGATCTATTTCCTCACTAAGTCTTCTAACCAAACAGCTGTGTAGGCAAGAAGAAGGAAAGAGATCACATTTCATTAGCACTGACTTTGACAGATCTGGCACTGGAGCTAGAGGCAAACCAGTGTATGTCCCCAGTCAAAAAGAGTTGGGAATGAGGTACAGTGTTTCTGTCTTTCACCTCATTTGGGACATAAAATGATGAAGAACAGATTTAGGCACAATCACCTCCTTATCCCATTCTTACTTGAATAGAGTTGTGGATCTGTGCCTTTAGCTACTCCATTAAAGGTGTGTTTTTGATGATAGCCAGCATTGCTTGGCAAATAAGAAGCAGTATATTGTTATTGGCACTGCACGTAGGCTGTTATACTTTCCATACACAAGGAGCAAAGCAGATGTTTTCAGCTTAGTGCCTGGACTTCCCTTAATGCTAAGGGAGAAATATAACATTTGACTGCTAGAAAGTGTTTATTTTAAGGTTTGAGCACCTTACAGATTTCTTCAGGTGATGAATTTCTTACATAAAAAAGTGAAATGCCTAGAGTCAGAATCTAGATGTGTAGCCATTTTCCACAAAAAACTGGGCATTTTGTCCCTATATTTTAGAAATTAGGATATGAGAGTATTTTTGCAAAGAAGAAAGACAGCAATTTTTTTCTTGGTTCTTTAGCTTGATGAATTAAACAAATAGTTATTACATATTCTATCTTCAAGTTACTAAGTAATCTAGGCTTTTTGTGCATCTCCTGCAAAATATGATTTTCATTTATATAATTTTATGGATTCAGAAGTCAAGAGATAATATTAATTTTACTGATAATAAAATATTATCTTTATATTAATATTAATTTTACTGATAATAAATATTAATTTTACTGATAATAACATATTATTCAAAAGGTATTAACACTTGCTGAATTACTCCCATCCCAGTTTGGTACACAAACCTACTTCCACCATGAGGTGGAGTGGTGGAGGACAGTGTGAGAATGTGTACATAGAGCAAGAAAGTGTTGTGATATAATGGACACTTGGCTAGGTAAGAAAGTAAAGGAGTTTTAGAATGTGTTCTATGATGTTCAATAATCTGCACATTTAGCATTTTTCTCATCTTTTGGGTGAAACATCAGGCATTATTTTCTGTGATGCCCTAGTACTCTTACAAGATTAGAGGGGTTAGTTAGCTCTGCAGTCCTGGCAAATGCCAGTTGGCACAGCATGTACTGACACCACTGTTAAATGGGTGCATTATTTCTTCCTTAGACCCTGTTCTGCACTTCTCTTCTATGAAATGCTGTTCCAGAGGTTTTACTGCTAAGTGATATTATCCCTCTGACATGTAATTTATAAATCAGTTTCTAAAAAGTGGTGAGTGCCTTGATCTTCTGTGGATTAGAGATAATTTATAAATAACCACCACTTTTTTTTTTTAATTCACAGACAGAATTGTCACTAAATGAATTATTGTTATAGCTTATTACTTTGGAGTGCCATGTCTGAGTGTGTAAATCATCTGGGTCTGCTGGATGAGCTTTCTCTATGGACAGTGAAAGGATGCAGTTCTAGCATCATTAGCAGTGGCAAAGCTCTTTGGGTGAGTTAGAGAGCCTTTGATCATGGGACTGGTCACCATTTATTGAGGCAAATACCAACTATTCCCCTGACTTTACAGTAATTATACTTGATAGTGCTTCCTAATGTCTCCTTATGTCTGGTTATGGTTTTAACAGGAAAATCATTGTGAAGCTGAAAAAGAATTATTTGAGGAAATGGGTTTGTTTAGGGTATCCAGTGAAATGCCTTCTATGGGCAAGTCATGCTTACCTCTCCATAAACTGGAGATAACTTATTTAGAAAGTAATAAAAAAGAAAAATAGAAAGAAAGTTTCTAATTGGCCTATGGCAGAAAAATATGTTATTCTTATGTGCATATCCCTAACATATAAGCAGGTAAAATAACAAGCTTTTCCTTTTGCCTCTTTAATTAGCACTAGCACAATGATTCTCCAGCATAAAATACAGGGTTAAATCTAGGACTGAAAATGTTACTGAAAAAAACCACACCCAAACTCCAAAAATGTTTTCATTTAAATATGCGAGTCCAAGTATAAGATACAATGAAATGCAGTAGTTACACATGCCATGAGATGACATTCTTACCTTTTAGTAATTTTCTTCTTATTTGGTATTTTTACAATTCAACAATTACAGCTAAAATTACTAAAATTGTGGAGAAATTACTCATATTGGTTAAGAGATATTTTTTCCTTTTTTATTTTTAGTGTGCTGAGTAGCAGATCCTATGGTTATACTGACCTAAATTTCAACGCTTAGCAACTTTTTATTACCTCATTTTAAGGATCCATGTTGGTGTGGAGCTGGCTGGACCATCTGTTCTGAAGACTATCATCCACTTGGACTCTCAAAATCACAAACTCTTTTTTAAAATGTAGATCACAGCTGGATTTTTTAGAGTGTTTGTACTGACTGTGTGCCTTTTGGACCTCAAGGGCCACTCCATTAGATTACACATTTTTAGTGAGATAAACGTTACTGGTGAGACACACAAATAAAATGTGGGGAATGATCCGATGGGGGTCTAATCTCTCAGGTTGTGCAGATTTATTATATTACATGATCTCTGTCTCCAAGAGATTAGTGTTGACATTCCCAGGAAATATGTGTATTAAGAAGGAATTGAGTGAAGACTGTTAGTCCTTCAGAGGAAAGCTCTGACAGAAAATCTAAAAGAAAATATGGTGTGAGAGAAGCTTAGAGACAAAAATGAAAGAAAGTTTTGGAAAGATACTGAGAAGAGTATACTTAAGCATATTGCTGGGCACAGGAATTAGAAAATGTAAAAATATGAGGCATGGATAGGGTTTCACTGCTCTGAATAGGGAATGGAAAATTGAGTAGAGATATGATGAGTGGGAACAAATCTCTATTGCTCCAAGATCTGAGTCAGAAATACTGTCTGCAATCAGAGACACAGATGGCTAAATATGAAAAAACCCCTCTCAGTGGACAATACTGCCAGATTTCCTTAATGTAAAATTATCTTTATGCATACATACATACATATATATATGTGTATGAATACATGTAAGCACATTTGGAAGTCTGACTAGCATGAAAAAATATGTCACTATCTGATCCTGAGTATCATCTTTCTTTTTGAATTTTCCTGAGACATGACAGTTTTTACTACAGTATGAGTTACAATGGCTGTGAGCAATTGCCTATAAAACTTCCTTTAACTATTATTTCTGTCTAATATTTGGCATTTTTTGCTCTGTGGTACTTCCTTTGCAATTTTTTGATAACAACTAAAAAAGTTAGAAGACCCCCTATATTGCTGCCATGCCTTTCAGCAGCAACAGCTTTCCTAGAACAGTGTTCACTAGTTCATGAGCACTAAATAAACAGCCTATTGTATCTGCATGATCATTTTTCTTTAAAAAGACATGGTTTTCAGCATGGTCGTTTTGAAATTCAGCTTTTTGGAAGAAAAATTTTTCACAGAGAACATGAAAATAAGATTTTTCTCTTGGAAAGTCTCTGTAGCTCTATTAATCATAATAAAGTCATCTCATTAAATAAGTGATGACCAATTTTTATTTTATTGAATCTTAATGCAATTGTCTATTTCATGCTTTTCTTCTTGCATTCATAATTGCTACTTCCTGCTGAGCAGGGTCCTACACATTTTATCAATTTTATGCTTTACAGCAAAGTGCAGAGATCCCTAAGAAAAGTGTCCCAATCCAAATAGTATCCCCCAATAGATGGGGGATAAAAACCTTTCATCCTCTTTTTTTGTGAGTTGTTGTTTTTGCTATTAACATGCTTCAAGACTGCAATCTGTCAAGTTATTCAAGCCAAATGTAGGAATCCAGTCTTGATAAAGCTCCTGCTCTAATGTGTTGTGAGGTGAGCTATTAAAGCAGTTCCCCCAGTTCTTGCTTCTGGCTTTGAACCTGAGGCTCCCAGTTCAGTAGAGCATGGTTATATTCCTGGAGCAAAAAGCTGGAAGCAGCCATCAACAGTATGAAGTAATTGCTTATTATTTTAATTGTCAGTAAAAAACATCATAAAGAAGAATTTTGAAGTGGAACATTCATAATATCTCAGTTTATGCTGCTGAAATGTTTTCAAGAACTAAAAAAAAAAAAAAGAAAAAAAAAAAAAGAGCCTTTAGTACTCTGAACAAAGAAAAATATTCCCCCAAACATTCAGAAGTTATGGAATCTGTGTTTATGTTAAATTATGTAACAAAACAGAGACAATTCTGGGAAAGGGAGCTTTAGCAATCTTTCAGGCCTCCTATACCACGTGGTACAGCCCTAAGGCAACTCCAGGCAGCAGAAAATAAATGAGAGCCCTTGTCAGAAAGAGTTTATAATCTGTGGGCCTTCACCAGAGCTTAGCAAACGCAATCAGAACATCACCAGGAGCTCAAAAGGGTTGTTGAGAAAGCATCAGTCCCAAATTTTCTGAAGTAGAACTGAATGAATGATAAATTTTTTACTCCATTTAGTTCACCAGCAGTTAAAGAGAAGAAAGCAAAGTAGTTTCATGCAGGTTTCTGCTACTCTCTTGCTGCATAGGCAGGAGAAATTGTGAGCTATTTTTACAGCTGGTAAAATCCGTCCCATGACGGATTATTCAAAATAGAAGTCCTCAATTTTCTCAAGGAAACTATGTTAAAAATAGCTCCTGGTCAAATAAGAAAAACAGAGGGACATTTTAAAAAGATATTTTGAACATTATAAAAAGTATTTGTCTCATAAAACTATTGAAATTGAATATTTTGACTTCTGGGGAAAATTTTGTTGCCCATTTCCTTCATGTCTAGCATGTGCAAGTCACGTAATTTATCAAACCGGTACAATCGCAAAGATTTTTTCCACTTCCACAAAGCCTCTCCACTTCTGATATCTGCAGTGGAGAAATTTGACTTGTAAGAGTGAATTAACTGTTGTCTTGAGAAACTGAAGGTTTTTCAAATGGCACATCTAAAATGGATTTCCTTTTATTCTTCCTTCTTTGTTTTTGGAATTGTTTTCTCACCATTTGGGTGTCTACCTCCTTCCTCCTATCTAGTTTTTGGTCTCAGAGAACAAGTTTGTGACTCACACCCTGTTCCTTTTTCTGTGGCCAGCTTTTGGCTCATCTGATATATTTGCTGCCTTTACTACTTCCTGTGTTCTTGTTGTTTTGGTCTCAGCCCTTGCACATTTGTCATTTTAGCTGTCTTTGACCTACAATCACTATTCTTGCTTGTTCTGTGATGAAGACTTGCAGCTCTCAATTTTCCTGCTTTTCTTGTGCCCTTTCTCCTCAGCATCTCTGTTGCTGCAGTCCTCAACATTTCAGCTGAGGGACCTGAAAGACAGTTGAAACAAGGTGACACTTGCCCCTCAGGATCTGTATTGCATCCTGACTTTTAGGCTTTGTTAAGAGAAATTACACATCACTGTTAGTGCTGCCAGTGTCAGAATCAAGGCGTTTCTCCAATATTTATCAGGACATTATTTGTGGGAGGGGTGGGGCAGAGATGAAGAACAGCTGTCAATTAAAGTTTGTACTGATCTGATATCCTGATACATCTTGCTAGAGTTTAAGCCCTAAGTTCTTGGCATCACTGTCTAACATGACTCTAGAATTGCTTCCGTGCTTTGCCTGCTGAATTCTGCTGGATTTTGGACAAATCCACGTGTCCCATGTGTTCCAAGAATAAGTGAATGTATCTTCATTTCAACATTTGTCATGAAAAACCCCACTGAATGCTCTGTATAATCAGTATTAACGGTACCCTCTGGTTTATTTACTGATATAGATATTATATCAAGCCTCATAAGAGCAGATGACCTTAAACTTAAGTGCTGCTGCTGCTGTACTGCAAGAGGATTAAAGCACTTTAATCTCAGTCTATTGTCTATCCTTTGTGATCTAATGAGTCTATTTTATTACTGATCTTAATATGGTTGGAATGGTGAGTTTATGAGATCATTCTAGGTACTTAATGACAGGACATCACTAATCATGTGCCCTCTTTTTGACTTAATTAAATATTGATGCTTTATGGCAACCTGACAAGTATAAGCTTTTCAACCTTGTCAAATTTTGAGAGGTTAAAGGGAAAAATAAGCTGTCATGACTATAAACAAATAGTATATAAGGTGCAATTCTTCAGCAAAGATGCCAATTGCACATTCTGACCAGTTTCTGATTAGATGGAAGTTACTGGGATGATGACTAGACAGAGGATATCTAATAATTTAAGTCTCTTCATTCACACAATACAGGCGGCATGTTCTCAAGAAAAATAAAAATGAAAGACTATTTCTTCACCTATTCAGCTGTGAAGGGATGTTTGACCTTTGCCAGGCCAGCCTCTCTGTGCTTGGCAGAGGTATAAAAAATCAATGTCTGCCTTCTCAGCTCTTTGCCAAGGTTTCAGTTCTGAAATTTGATCCCAGCTACTGGACACCAAATCTAGGTGCGAAGAGTAAAATGGTGCAGATGATGGGCTGTACGTGGCTGGGTGGCTACCAATAGGAACACCCAGAAGAACAACAAAAAAAGCCACTGCAAGAGAGGGATTGAAATTCAAGTACCTTCTCCCTTCTCTATTCACCCCTTGTCCAGCTAAATCTCACTTGTCATCCCACCAGCCATGTTTCTGTTATCATTGTGAGGAACCTGGTACTGTACCTTGAAAGTAAGTAAGACTTTCTGGAATCATTTTCAAAAGGGAATATGTTTGGATATTTTGATTCCTCTACATGAAGGAATCATAGAGGCAGAAATGCTTACAGATGTGCTCACAGATAGATTTGCATAATGTGCCAGTGCTGACTCTGGCCCTGCAGTCTGTATTATCACCTCATGTAATTGGTAACCTTCCATTGGAGCTCTAAAAGGCCAATTGTATTTGTCTGAAACAGTATTTCAGGTCTTTCCTACCTACCTATTGACCAAAGTGACCTATAGCAATGTATGTGACTTCTAGAGAGGATATGTTATGGGGCTAAATTGTTTTGGTCCTTTTCTTCACACAGCACTCACAATATTTTCTTTCCAATGTACACATAAAACTGCTAGAGTGTTTTACCATTTTGCCTCTAGCTTTAGCCAATATTAAATGAAATATATATTGGCCAGCACAGAGCCAACAGGAAAAAGTTCAGTTTACACATTAAAAAAAATTGGAAACTGGTCTTTGTAACATGAACACATCAAGCACATTTCACAACATAAAAAAACTGCTATCACTGGAAAATGTAAGCTTAACAGATGTGTTTATTTAGGTGATTTTCAACTTAGTCTGTGAATATAGATGGCAAGTCCAAGAAGAATAGTACAGATAGTATTTTACTTTTGTTTAGGTTACCTTGACATTTCTTATATTTAATTACTGGTGAATCAAGTGAGTTCAGCATGCATACATAAACAATTTGAATCAAAATAAAATCCTTGATTATGCTTTTTTTTTTTTTTGCCTTTTTTTTTTTTTTCCTGTTCATTTTGAATACTAAAATACTTAAGGTAATGCTTAAGCCCCTTAAGGAACAGGCTACATCAGTGGCATACAGAAACCCTGGAGCAATCTTAAACTACTTCAGCACCAGACCACAGGCACTACTTTATGTGACTCAGACCTAGGAGCCAAGCTACTTTGTTTCACCTTCCAGAAGGCAATATAGATTATTGGTCTGGTATTCTAGTCTTGTATAGGTACCAAAATTGCTGCTGTGTGTAGCATATTTATGCTCTCTTGGGGAAAAATAAAGAAGCCATTCTTCTTAGACATGCTGGGATGTCTTCAGACCAAATAGATTGAAGTATTTCTAATTTTTATTTGTATTTATATTTAGTATTTGCCAACATGCAAATGCGAATGTATTTGAAAATACACTTATTTATACATATTTATGTTTTATGTTTCTAAAATAATCAATATATGTGGATAAATTGGTGGTAAAAGGCTGGTGTGCTAGCAAAACTAAAATTTCACTAAGGAGAGCACTTTTACATTAGCCCTATTACTTTGAAATCAGCAAAATATTGACCATGACTTTGGTGGGCTTTGGGTCTGTCCCTATTTCTTGTTCTACTTATGACATGGTCTGGCTTAATCCTGGCATTCAGCTTAGCAGTTCTACAAACACTGCAAATTTCTTTCTAGCCTGCAGGATTTCTATATTTGTTCTTCAATGTTTTTCCCTTTCTGATGTTAAAATTGCACAAACTGCATTTTATTAAAATCTTTGGGGAATTTTTCTTTTTTTTGCCTGAGGTCTCCTTTTGCATAGTAGGGATCAGGACTCTTGAAAGTCTATTTCATTCCATTATTCTCTTCTGTCCAGACCACTGGTTTAATTGCTAGGGCCCTTTGCAAGCCTCTGTCCACCAATCTCATTCCCTCAAAAACTAGACTTGTGGCAGGAGAAAAAATACTCCCCCGTTGGTATGTCTGTAAAATAGGAAGCCTCCATCTTAATATAAGCCATGGTAGTAATTACCTGTGTCTCATATTTCAGTTGTGTATATTCTCTGGATAAGGCATTTTTGCTAATTGGCATTTCTTGGCTCTTGTGGTTAGCAGTTACAAACCATGGATTTTTAGTTAACAAGATGTGTGAAGAGATTCTGAGGAGCCTTCATTAAGAATTTCACAATAATGTTAGAAACTGTAGCCAGGGAAGCAGCTAATTTAATTTTCCTTGATCAAATATGCAAAGACAGTGGATTATTCTTAAATGTATTTGTTCCCCAGGGAAATGAGGAGAGGAGAAAAAGAGAGGGATAGAGGGATGGAGTTACCTTCCCAGAAACTGGTTTAATGGTGTGCATTCCTACTCTCTCTTTTACACTCTTGAAGTCTCCAGCTGAATTGTGTGCAGTCTTTATTGATTGTCGTCACAGGCACAGAGCAAGTCAACCACAGAGGAAGTGGAATAAGAACCAAACTGGGCAAAAATGAGTGTAAACACATATTGATTCCTCCAGGGTACCTGGAAGCAAAGTAGCACATGTCCATCACACTGTGCCCTCATTATATCTGCATCTTTGAAGCTGGGCATTTTTTAAATTAGAGGGTATAGTAAATAAGGATAATTAAAATAAGTTTCAATTACTTGGAAGCCAAAGCTAGGTTAGAAACCCTAGAGTTAAAACAAACAAACTGTGTAAGCAGTCTGTGCAGTCCAGTTTCCCATACATCTTTACTTCCATGGTTCTTGTACAGCCATTCCCTTTGCCCCATTCTGTTAAATTCTAGTCTGCCATGGCAGTCTCAAACTATGTTTTATGGGATTTGTAATTTGATAATACATGTGCTGCATGCTAAAACATAGATCTGAGTCATTTAGGCTCCAATCCAGCGTGGGTTTCTTCCTATTTCTTTCCCCAAAAACTATGGAAAAAAAATGTCAGTCAGCAGCTCTCCAAGTCATCAAAGGGAAAAAAATTAAACCCCCCCCCCCCAAAAAAAAAAAAAAAAAAAAAACAAAACAAAAAAAAAAAAAACAAAAACACCAAACCAAACCAAACCAAAACAAAACCAAAAAAAACCAAAAAAAACCCCAAAACAAACAAACAAATACAAAAAAAAACCCGTCAAAAAAACCCCAAAAACAAATCACCAAGGAAAGAAAAAAAGAGAAAAAAAAGAGGAGAAAGGAAAAAGAAAAAAGAAAAAAAATTGGCTCAACAACCCCAAACACTATTCTCAAGTTAAAAATCTCTCCCAGAAAAAAATGCTTACATTGTTAGTGTAAACTAGGACTGGATAATGTGTATTATCTGAAGTAATCTGAAAATTTACCTGAAAATTAGTTTTGATGCTCAACTGAAGATCAAATGCAAGTTGTAGTCCAACGCCTGTCAGTATTGGCTTGTTTCAAAGTAAGTGTTAAAGGTTTTGCTGAAGGAGAGGATCAAGATATTCTAGCAGAATACCTTTCTGATAGAGAAACATAGCAGAGCTAAAAAAAAGCCAGAGGAAAAGGTTAGGCAAAATTCCTGAGAGCTATAAAAAGTCCCCAAATAACTATGGAGACATCAAAATGTCATCAGGTTGTTAGACTTCAAATTATAAACAGGTGATTCAGTGATTTGATGCAAAAGCAGTCCAAGTCCCTGAATTTCAGACCAGGAGTCTCTTCATTATGTACTGCTAATTACGCTGAACTGTGAACTAGATTTAAATTAAGCTTGTCCTGAACTCTGTCTGCTCTGAAACTTCTAAGGTCATTAATCAGACACTCCACAAGCACAATATTATCAGAATTATAAGTTGCTTTTGGCTTTTCTTTTGTTTTTTGAATCTTTCCCCTGCACATCTGTAGGTGTGTGGCTCCCTTCCAGCTCAGCTGCTGTGCTGAGTAGAGCTGAAGGTGGAAATACTCCCTCTGGAGAGTAGTGCACAGGGAAGCTGCCCACACCTCGAGGTGCAGCAGCCCTTCTCCTCAAAGATTTTGGGAAACTTGAGCTGCTTTTGAGGAGGACCTCCTGTTTGGGTCATCTGGGGGATGGGATGTGACACCTCCTGATGAAGAAAAAAAAATCAATTGCACTCAGCCATTCCATTTGCATCATAATTTGTGCATGACCTACAAGAGCAGATGTAGCTAAATTACAGCTTTTGAAACTTGTGTTGTATTCAAACTGTTCCTGAGCAGTTCCTCACGGGAATTGCCTTGTGTTTCTGGAAGCAGGGCTGTGGAGAGGAAGGAAGCTTCAGGCATCTGAAACAGATCCCTAACTGTGCTGGGACACAGACATTTGCTCAGTGAGCTGTCGAGAACACCTGGAGAACCACTCACACTTCTTGCCAATCAACTTCCCCCAGAGTTCCCCCCATTTTGAGCTTTTTAAGATATGCAGAGTGCCTCGGGGCCTTTCAACCTTGTGCATATTTTTGTTATGAGTTGCAGCCCTGGGACAGCAGACCATCCTGGTATTAGAGATCTCCTACACAGATGCTTCCCAACTGTGGCCAAATGGGAGATTTTCTGTGGTTCTGTACAGAACTTAAGTCTAGTCTCACTGACAGAAATTATTTTGTGAAAAGACTGAAGGATTGGTTTATCCTACCAAAGCTGTCAGATGCGCTGCTGTTTGTTGATGATTCTGAAGTGGTCAGAATTACAGAAGTCACTTGCAATTGCAGCTGAGGATTTATGAACTCTAGATTTGTAGCTGAGACAACACTTCCCTGAATCACAGGAAATTTTCAAGGAAGAGTCGAAATAAATTCTTCCACCTTCTTTTGTCTTCCTTCTACCTTATTAACCTGACAGCAAGTTGCCAAAGGAGGCAGAATTAGATTGCCAAGACTCCTCTGGAGAATGCTGTTTTCATTCCCTACTTCCACATGTGCAGAGGCAGCACCTTAAAGCCAAAGAAAAGCAAGATTCAATCCTGTATTTCTTAGGGTATGGATCTGAGAAGTTTTCTGTGAGTGACTGGGTAATGAAGCTAGGTAATAGTGCAACTATTTTAAGAATCAAGGAGACCATGTGTAAAGAAGGAGGAGAACGCAGGTATATGGTAAACAATAGTAGTTTGCAAAAAACCACAATGTAATATTTGAAGGAACTACTGCAAGGAAGGTGTGACCAATAAGGAGGTTTCTGAGCCTTATAATATAGTGTAGGATAGTCTAAATTATGTTCTCATGGTTAAGTTGTGGAGTTGGATGGCCAGACCTCTCAGCTGAATTGTGTCAGGATCCTTGCCTGATGTTGGAAAACCCACCTGGGTCCATGCTTCAGTTCTGCCAGTTTTTTTGAGTGCCTGTTCAGGTAATCACAAAGGCTGTTTCTTTCCTTGCTGGGGGACAACCTATACAGCTCTATCTGACATACTGCAATCTCAAGCTCCTTCATACCTCTTAAAAATCCATATAGGGAAGTTTATAACTGAAGATTCTAACTGAGAAGTCCTTGAAGAAAACAATAATTCTTGTCTTTCAAAGTGAGATACTGCCTGTTTTATATAATCATCATGAAGATTAATTCAGTCATCTTTTACCTGCTTTGGGAATCTCAGAAGGATTAATAATAATTCATCATTTTTTAATCTCTGAGATACATTTTAACATGATGTTTGACAGGTTTGCATAATGTGTGATTAATCAATTAGAAATTTTGTACATATGCATGACACTACACGAATATTTCTCTGATCTTTTTCCAATACACTTGTAGACACAGGGTTCTTGTACAGTAGTTTAAAAAAAAAAAAAAAAGACAATCTCTTCATTCAGCTCCCACTTATGAAAGGTTCAAAAAGAAATAGCATTGCATTTACTAATGAAAGAAAAAAAAACCAGAAAATCCATCTGTCTATCAGGAAATCTGATATGTGCTACACTTGCTAAATCCTCTTTTCAGTGAAATGGATTAAGAGACCTTATAGAAAAATGTAAGTGAAAAAATGGGATAATAAACTGCATGCTTTAAATCGAAGATAGGATTATACTTACTGCTCTGGGAAAAAAAACCCAAATGTTCTTTGTTCTGTGGAATAAAAAGCAGTTCTTTCACACTTCAAACTTTTATTCTGGAACTGAGCTCTCTACCAGTTTAATGTTACTTAAAAAAACTGCCAAGGGATTTCAATGAATAGAGCTTCCACTTCATTCTTTGAAATGGATTAAACTTCAGCTGGCACCAGTGACATTCACATCAGTTTAGCAGAGGGCAGGTACTGGGTATGAATGCCTCTCATTAGTCATAATCTACAAGTAAGATGAAAATAGATCCAAAACCTAGAAGTACTCAAAATGGTTCTGGATCCAAGATATACTCAAGGGAGTTTTGATCTGATGAACTAAAATCTGTACACTAGATCTGGTAAACAAAATTCCCTTCCTATTGTGAGTCTTTACCCATTTCGGTTTGACATGGATGGAAATGCAAAAGCAAACCATTCATCTGATACTAATTCTTTTAGAATAGCTCAAGATGGCTGACCAAACACCAGCTAATGGGAAAAGGAATGTGATTTGTTGACAAACTCTACAGTTAACACAAGCAAAGTGGGTGCTTACACATGCCAGTTGGTGGTCATTTGATGGAGAGAAGGCAATAGTGGGAAAATTAATCATACTGGTGCCTGTCTACCTGCTCTTTCTGGTGTATTGCAGAGCTACATGTACAGCGAAATTTGGCAAGGGATTCTGATTTCCAGTGAAATAATCTATTTTGCAACATTCTCTCCCCTATCTTATTATTTTTTGGCATGTAAAACACTTGGAGATTAGAAGGTCAGATAAAAATATTCATTAGTTACCTAAAAATGGTTACAGCCTCTGAAGGAAGAAATCAAGTCACAAAAATCCTTTCCAGAGCACACTGTGAAAGACTGCACTTGGTGCCAAATGTGAGACTGGTCAGACCTATGTTTAGAAACCCATGATAATTTCTAAACACAGTTTGATGAAAACCTGATGCAAGCCTCTCCTTTCCCTGTCATCCGTTGACATTAAACTGTGAAGTTGCCTGTGATGTCAGTTCTGAATTATTCCCTCTTGATTGCTGACTCAAAGGTTAGATACTAATGGAGAACCAAGATTTTTAAGGTTCATCAGAGAAGGCATTATAAATCTGAAAAATATGCATAACTGGCTGGAATATGCTCACATGACTTTTCTGTACTTTGTTAACTATTCTTTAGCAATAATTTTGCAGCCTTTTTTTCTAAAGGCTGATTTCTTTTTGGTTTTGTCTTAATGCTCTGTCCATAGAGAGGGAACATTGATATAAACACAGAAATTCTTTGCCTGAGTTTAAGGGATATTTCATGTGGGAAAGACACTGGCCACTCTAATAAAAAGGCTTCAAGACAATGTTAAAACTACTTTAGGGAACTTTAGAATATTTGAAATATTCAGAGCAATAATTCAACTGAAGTTATGAGATTTTGCTCTTGAATTGCCTCAGGTGACAACCGTAGAAGTCACTGCAAAATAAACCTCTGGCCCAGTGAAACATTTGCTCTTAGCTTTGACTCAGTGGCTACTGCTTGACTAAAGTTTTAGATTCAGTGGGATCTTGACCAAAACCAGGCTGGCAGTCCTGCCTTGTCTTCAGACAGCCAAAGGAAGGGTGCCTTTGCCTCAGTCCTGTTCCCAGATTAGTTCTCTTATTTGAGAACCTGCTGCTGTTAAAACCTCTACTCTCCCTTGCTACCCAGGCTTTTTCTTATCCTGTTCTCTTCCCTTTTCAAGAGAAAAGAGACTTATCTGTCCCTATTTTCTCCTGTCCTTGCTGTTTCTTCCAACTAATAAACAAAACAAATCTATTTTACAGTGACTTCCAATATGCAGGTCAGCATTCAGCATTTGTAATTATTATAGGGCATCTCCAAATATGTTCATGTTCAGCCCACGCTTTTCAGTTTTGGCTTGCTTCCTTAATGCTGGAAGCAGTTCACAAATATTAACTGGTTATACTTTCCAAGGAATCTGGTGCAGTTAAAATAGTATCATTTCCATTAAAAATAAACTTTTATCCTTTTTTTCTTTCCTTTGTTATTGGAAGAGGCGATACTCTGGAATTTTAAATACAGATGTGATGTAATTTTGGAGGAAAGGTACCTCTTTAAAACTTCTTGGTGTCTCATACATTGTGATAGGGTGGTGATGTAGGAGAAATATATTGGACTAAAACCCAGAATGAGGATTAGCCTTTGGAGGAGTATGTAACATTGAATAAGTGGGATGACGAGAAGAAACAGAGAGAGATGCAAGGAAAAATGCCAAATAAGAAATCAAATGCTGATGAACTATGAGAATGAAACCAAATCTAGGGAATTACTACAGGATGAGAAAAGAGAACAGCAAAAATACTAAAATGCTTGAAAAAACTAATCCAATTACACAGAAAAATATAGAGAAGAAAAACAGAGATGGAACAGAAGTCGTCAGACAGACTTTGGAGAGTAACAGAAGCAGGACAAAAATGGAGTGAAGCAGGAGAGAGTTAAAAGTTAAAACCAATGCAAACAATCAACATAGTATTCAACCGTCTATCTGGTATTTATGGGAAAGCACTCATAAAGATCATGGAATATATAGTATCCCATAGGGTGCTTATTGTATTTCTTGGTACTTACACTAGTATAGTATATCTCCCTGACAGAGTAAAATGGTTTCAAAGAGAAGGAATTGAATGGTCCTTTACTGATTTTCTGCATGGTGAGAAAGAGCGGCCAGATGTGGAAATTTTCCATCCTACTATTTATCCAGACTTTACGTGCAAGCAAGATTCAAACCTTCCTGGCTGATGTTGGTAGAAGGAAACAAAAGTTGACAAGACTTTCTGTAAATGCTAAATTATCCTTGTTTTCCCATTAGGTGGCTAACCCACTCTGAAAACCTATTTTACATCTTGAACATTTCATAAACTAAATTTCCAGTCTATCTCATGATAGAAGTAAAATCAAGCTACAATCTTTTGAGGTTGTCTCTGTTTAAGGGCGAGGTATTTCTTGACATTTGTGTGTGTGTGGTGGAGAAGTCTGCATTATCAGAATCATCCACCCAGCACAAATTTCAATACTTTGCATGGTGAAACACTTTTTTGGCATTAGTGCCCAAGCACGAGGGCAAAACCCCATGGCCAGGCTGCACAGGCTTCCTCAAGTGTCTGTGAGAGCAGGAGAAGAGTGGATTCCTGAGTTTTCCCATGTCTGAGGCTGTTCCCTCACAAGGCAGCTGCCCCACTCCAGGTCCATTCCAGTGGGTGAGTCAACATGCAGGTAGTGCTGGTAGAGTCAACCAGACAACCTGAGTCTGAGCCTGCTCTGGTTTACTGCCAGTAGGTATTGAAATTTGTCCTTCACCCTTTACATTTATTGAACAAAGTCTTTTGGACTTTATGAGATTGAAGCAGGCAATACTGTGTCAAAACTCTTGTTGTATGGGGTAGTGGGACAAAGTCCTCTGCTGGTGGAAATCCACCCAAACCAAAAATTGCATTGATCAGAAACTGAACTCAGGCTTTCTGTCTGTTTCAGTCAGCTGCTGCAGAGATGGCCTTGGAGAGTGAGCAAGAGAGAGGAGAAAAAACCCAACAGGGTTCTCAACATCTGGCAAAACTTGCTGTCTTAAGGGCTAAATATAGAGCTTAATGAAGCCAACAGAAATTTCAGTAAGCATCAGTCAGCTCTGGGTCAGAAAATTACCCATATGTTCATCTACAGACTCAAGAAAAATCCAAAATAATGATGTAGTGATGTTGCCTCTTCCCCTTTCACTGCTGTCAGGGCAGGCTGCCTTTAGCAGCTACTTTATTTGGTGCTTAAAAAGTTTAATAATAGTACACATATTGGGCCAGAAATTAATGATTATTTCCATCGTAACTGCCATACAACACTCATAAAGGCTCCATTTTTAATAGCTACTCTTTGGTGTGGCAATGTAGGGGATTTTCAATAAGATATACACAGAATATTTTATGAGAAGACTGACACATCATACCACCATTGTGTTTGAACCAGAAATATAATATCTTTTCTGAGATTTTTCAGGACTCTTTTGCTGGATCTTTGAACTATATTATGTCCAAACTTTGTGTAAACAAATTCATTTTACTCCAATTCAGCCTGGCATTATAAGTGTCTTGAGGGAGGGAAACGGGGTAGTATTATAGCACAATGATTCCCAGATATATTTTTAGTCTATTTTCCTCACAGCAGTGTAATTTGGTGTGGTAGTGTGTATGTGTCTGGAAATTTATTGTTCACAGCTATAAATGAAAGATAGATACTGTTTTAAGGAGTCATAACTTACACTGAATGTCTGAAATCCATATTAACTTCAACACTGGTGAGGAGATAAATCTGCCACTTCAAATCTTAATAGTTGTATTTCAGAAGATTCTAAATTGTACCCTTACTTTCAGAGCATTAGCAATTTCTGTCATCATCAGCATGAGAGAAGTAATTTTCTTTTTGCTTTTGTGTTTTAATTTTATTGATTAGGCAAAAGTATGAAGAGATTGCACTGAATTATGAAATTGAGGTTTAAATATTTTAAGATTTGAAAATATTTACAACGTGTAAACAAGGAATTATACAGCATTCCAAACTGCATGATGTGATAACTTACTCATAAAATGGGAGAGCAATCACAAAAGTGCACATTGTCAGAGCAAGCCACAGGCTCTCCTGACATTCCCAGATGACTTCAGAAGAGTAATGCTGCTGAATCCACATACACTTTTCACATGCTGATGGCTCAGATGCAACAAACTCATGCATCCAGGACCCAAATGGACCTTCCTAAAATGGAGAAGACTGAAGATGGGGAAAAATGTTTCCACACTCAAGTCCAGTTGCAGATTTTAATATCAGAGGCTAAAATTTCTAACTTTACTGCCAAGAATGTATTTTAAAACTGCAAAATATGAACTGAAAATCAATGCCAGATTATGGGCAGCTGGACTATTTTCAATGAAGAGCAGAGCTTAAGCCATCATTTACATCATAAACAAACCATGGTGGAAAATGTGTGTAGCCTTTCCATTTAGTCAAAAGAGAAATCTAAAACTTTCCCTTGCAATCAGCTTGTTAGCTTGCAGCCAGATCATCTTGGGGGCTTTTGCACAGAAAGGGGCCTTTGGCACAAGCATCAGCCTCTGCCCTAGCAAAAGAAAAGAAAGACAGAAAAAAGTGTTTCGGTGGTATACTTTATACAATTGTTTCAGGTTTCTAAGCCATGTCTCTGCTGCTTTTGGTCATTAGAGATCTTATTTGAGAGATGTTGGATTAATTGGATTTACTAGTCACCTCCAAGTCTGGTGGATCACAATCTGGCCACGTATTTTGCATAGCACTGCTAGCAATAGAAGTTGAAGGAAAATCAAAAGTGCAGTGCTATGACAACTTGTGTTACAGGATAACAAAAAAAAGGAATACACAGTCTTCACAGCTTTACTGAAAACTGCCAAAGCTACTGTTTCAATTACAATCTGGGCACAATTCATCATGTTTTGAATTATGCTTTTCTACAACTTATTTCATGCTGGTGGTGTGAAGTCCCACATTAGATTACCTTGCAGTTCTTGTGCCAATAAACTAAACTGTGTATGTATTTGAAAATGTTTAGGGTATCTGGCAAAGAGGACGAGGACCAGTTTGCCTCAGGAAATAACATTTCCTGTTGTTTTGTGTCAGTTTTCTGCATAGGTGTTTTGAAACATCTTGGCACAACAGATAAGGCAGAAATGTTTCCATTTTTGATGTGCTGAAGTTAGTGTGTTTTTAAATAGTAGTGGAGGAATTTTCATTCACTGAAATCCAGTACTTGTTTAACTTCCCTGATAGAAGTCAAAAGTTTTCTTTAATATTGAATGCCTGGCTGGATCAGGGTCTGAGAGTCCTCTGCTGAGTTATACCTGTATGCCTTTCTGCTACAGGTGATATAAAGGAGAAATCATAATTGCCCCAGGGAGATTCCAGCTGTCACCAGCTGGCATAAACAATCTCATGAAGAAAAGCTGGTCTTTTCTTGCAGGAGTGGTTAAGACAGAGAGATGAAGAAAGGAATAATGCAGTACAGTACTGCACTGCACCACGAGGATCCCCTCTTCAGAAGATTGACAATATCTGATACATGTTGAAACAGTCTCTTAAGCTTTATCACACAGGACATGAGGCTTGAAATTCAGAATTTTGGCTTTTGGTGTTTGTATTTTGACTGTTTAGTGGATTTTTGTTCACATTGATGAACTTTATTTTCAGTGAGGAGAGAAGGACTAGCTTTTATTCTCTTACTGTAGTTGATAGAACTGTATGGTAATGTATTTTTTATTTTATTTTTATTTTTTTTAATTCCCTTGGTGTGTGGAGGGAGTGGAACCACTGAAAAAATGACTATGCAATTTTTTTTCTGTAGTGTGTGGTTCTAGTGGTTGTCTCTGGTGCTGATCTTCGGAGGTTGGCTGGAGGTCATAGGATGGAGACGGAACCACCAGCAAGCAAAGCGTTAGTGCAAATAAAATTTGGGAGTAGAGAGGCTGGACCTTCAAGATTTTCTTCAGAGGTCAAGGGAAAGAATCATGACTGGTCAGGGATCACTGTGACTCTATGGCCAACATGGCTCTTATATAATTAATAGTAAGAAAAATGGCTGGAATACAACTATGAAGGAAGATTATCTGCATTGAGATCTGCATCCAGGCCATGTTCAGAGACAAAGGCTCCTGAATTAACCTATTATAGTCTTCACCCTATCCTACATTACTGAGACTTTGATGTAAGAACTATCTAGGTCCCTCTGAAAACTTGAGTCACTTTCTCCAAATCTCCTCAACACCTGCTAGGCGTAGGTGAGAATGACAGTGAAGGAGTAGACTGCACCCTTGCAGAGCCCTGGGGGCTGTGGTATTGACATGCTTTTATCAGCAACCTGATCTCGTAAAGAGTTCCTGAAAGTCTCTGCATTGTGGGAAGGAATTAAGTTCTGCAGCAAAGAGATGCGTGGTCTAAGTCTAATAGAATGAGGAAGAAAACTACATCTGAAATGCTTCATTACATAGCATGTTTCTCCTCATGCCTTCAAATCAACAGCTAACATGAAAATGCAAGCATACTGGAAAGACATTTTCATGTCAGCTCCAGAATTTAGCTTTATCTAGAGTTTTTAAAAGTTTATATGGCCCTCAATGTTTTGCAGAATGGAATACTTGGAAGAGTGCTACCTTTGTTAAGCATTTTAACTGAAAACTGGCACATAACGAGTCAGGACTTTACACCAGGGTACTTTGCAGAGCTAAGTGTACTAGAGCTGCATCATGACAGCCTCCCAGGGGTTACTGAGGTGAGAAGGGATCTTCAGGGGCCTCAGTGGCTAATGGTCTACCCCTGGCCAAACAAGGTGAGAAACAATTTTTTAACAAAACACAGCTCCTGCTATTCTGGCAGAAATCAAAATGAATGGATTGGAAATGTCACCATGGGCTGCCTTTTCATTAATTTACTTCACCTATTACCACTACATCTTCCTGAGCTCCCTGAAACATTGATTCATTGTACCCTCCATAACCCCTGTTATCATTGTGTTTGATACAGATGTGCAATGACAGGGATCAAATGAAAGATTTTGTGTGTGGACAGAGTTTATTGAGCAATTCACAGATAAATATGTTCCTTGAAATTTTACAGGAGCTGTTATGTAAGGAGAGTAAGTAAGTTAAGTAAAATTCTATTTTAGGAGTGATTTTTGATGCTTAGGGAGAGCTGCTTAGGATCCTGAACTGGGAAAATGATAATTCCACAGAGGAGGGGGAGGATGTGTCATGAAAACACAAATCAGGTAAAAGTCACTTGTTCAATATATTTGTACACATATTGATCAAGACAGAATTAGCCTGTCTTGTTAAGCTATAACTACTTCTTTTGAACAATTTCCTCAATATGCCAGAATGACTCATAAACATTGCCAAAATGTCTACTATTCTGCTTGTGACTGCCATTTTAATGTAGCTCTTTGCTCACATAAATGTAAATTTGCATGTAAGTACATACACATAGTTTTAGATGGAGCTGTTAGATATACATACAACGGTATGCTGTCTAGCTGGCAGTTTGTGTCACTCAGAAAAAAAAAAACAACCCAAAACATTTCCTCATGGAAAACATCAACAAATGTATAGATGTTGAAAGTGACACTTGAAATAAATGGCAGAGTTTATTCTTCAAATTCAGTTTAAAAAAAACCTCAAAATGCTTTGACAAAATGCAGCTGCTCGCTGGAATTTGTAGCACTATACTGAAGTATTTGAATGTGAGTCTGGGTGGCATCACATACATTTGTTTCCCATTGATTTAAAGCTTTAAATGCAAAATCCTTTGAAAAACCCTTCTATACCAAGGGTCTAAGAGAATGGCTTGAAAGATCCAAATGTCAAGCTAGAATCAAAACAAATTTGAGGAAGCAGATCATTCAAAGAAGAAAAAAAGAGCTTTACCATTGCAAAGCAGTTCAGCTATAGTCATGTTTATCTGTGCATTTGCAAAGCTGGTTTATGCTCCATATGCTAATCCTGTGTAGGGCTTGGTCTCCCAGCAAGCTGACAGTGGAGTGTGGATAGACTGGGCAGTGCATTCCTGACATTACTCCAGTATTCTCCATGCCCACTACAGTGGAGCAATCAGCCTTTGCACTGGTCCTGTCCTCTCAGCACACCAGAGTGTACTGCCCTGCTCATGATTGCCTGGTCAGTTTGCCACTCTCCAGAGCTCCAAGGAAAGTGCAGCACTGGCTGCATGTAACACCTGAAGCACCATGTTTCTTTCCATTCTCCAGCACAACACCTTCCCTGATTATTTTCTTTCCTTCAAAGAAAATTAGCTTCCAATTATTTCACAATTTGGACATTTCTTGGGCCATGCCAAGATAAAGGAAAGCTTGCCAATAAAGTTTGTGATTCATCTCTCTTTTCATCATCAGCTTATGAACCTGCTTTTTGTTTGGAAGCTCCCTGGATTAAGCAGATGTGGTTTAGCAGTGCCTTGTACTAACAGCTCAGAGCCAGTAACTGACTACACCTTCTAGCTTTGTTTCATCTTACTAAAGAGCTGATTATTAGCGTGCCACTGGTCTCTTGGGAACTGCACTCCTTGTGTTCAGTTTCCAAGAGTGTGTGAAAGAAGATGAGGGGAAGCAAGAACAGTAAATAAGAGGATAAAAAGTACCTGGCACTAAAAGCTGAAGGTGCTGCTATTCTAAAGAAAAAAGCACAAAAGTTCTGCTGGCAGCAATGCCCAGTAGTGCTTACAAAGTTACTTTTTCTACTGTTGAATTAGCTAGTCATCTGAATAAAACCACTGTGGGTTGCCAGTTTATATCTTACAATACTAAAATGGGAAAGGGTAACACCACGTAACTGAGGAGTTGTTATACCATAGCTTCCTATTTCTATGTTTGGTATTAGACTTGTAGTATTACATTTCTAAATCAAATAGCTATAAAATCTCATCTGAATAATAGCCTAGTACATGTTTTATAATGTTACCCAGTAACTAGCAACTGGTATATCAAACCTTGAGATTTCTGATCGATTCAGAAAATAGTTCAGGATTGAGTGATAACTAATGCAAATTCTCTTTCTGGCTTGGTAAAATGCAGCTATGATTAGTGACAAGACTGGTAAAAACCCTGTGTACTAGAGCCAGTGCTAACTGTTCCCTGTTAGCCCTGCTAACACAGCAATGACTCTGAACAGGAGGAGCCTACTTACCCAGTTTTTGTAGCCAAAACCATTTCCTCACTGTTGAATACCAAAGTGTCACTATCATATAGGAAGATGCCCCTTTGTACTGCATGCCTTTGACTTGTTGGACTACAGAATTGATGTCATTTGCTATTTGCTGAAGCTGTGCTCTGCTTCAGGGATAGCCATCAGAGAGCGTTCTGCCCTCTGTTAAGCAGAGCTGTGTAGGCTGGCACTTGCTTTGGCATGCCCCTGAAAATGAGGAGCAGACTTGATTCTTGCTGTGCAAACATGTCAGTGACAGCATAAAATCTGAGTAAAATATTTATCTGCTAGGTTCAGTGTATGCTTGTCAGCATGAATTAAAAAAAGAAAAAGAACTTGTAGAAACATATCTGAAATGAGGAGACATTTTGCCTGCTCCTTATTCACCTGGACTATGCTGTCCTTTCATATCTGTCACTAGATTAAAAAATATTTCATCTCATATTTGTCATCAAACTTTGGGACAAATCACATCATTTCTCTTTTGTCAGGAGATCATTAATAATGGTACTTACCAGAATGAATATATTTGAATATTTTATTTCTTTGAATGGTGCAGCAGACACAGCAAGTGTCCGTGTTGGGCTGTTCAGCAGTCGATCTTAATGGCTAATGAATCTTTGACTTTGGGAAGTCAGATGTGGTAGGTCCAAATAAATAGTTGCAAAGAAAGTACTCAGCACTTCAAGGATTTTATTAGGCAGAAGAGGAGCGTCCTCACTGTGCTTAGTTTTCAGCTCAGCTGGAGAGTGTCTCTGAAGAGTTTACACATCATCTAAACATAGAAATTCACAGAGCTACACAACAAGAAAAGACTGGGAGACTCTAAACCAGCTGTGCATGTGCTGAGGCATCATCTTCAGGACACAACTGCCTCACAGGGATTCAGTGTGCAGCAAGTCAAAATAGAAAGAGAGCAAGAAGGGAGATTTGGATTAGCAGGTGTAGTTGTGTTGGAGGAGTTCATTTGGTCTAGTTTTGGTGACATTGTCCTCAATGTGTTTTCATCCATGTATTCCTTTATAGGATATTTTTTTTTCCTTAGTTAAGACAGAAGATTATGGAAAGCATGTATTTAGCATATTTCTTTTCTTCCAAGTAGTTTGTGTATTGTAATGTTTTTGAGCCTTTATTAAAATGTAAACAAAAAGCAAAACAAAACTAATAATTCCATTAAATTGTTATCATTATCCCCACTGTAATAGGTCAATCAAAGAATGCTAAAGCACAATCATTTTATTCTAGCTGTATCTTAACTCTCTCTCAATTTGTGTAGCATTTCATAGACATAATGGCCTCTTCCTGCCCAGCTGAAGTGTTCTCCCCTCTTGCTCTCCAAATGTCTGGCTGTGTTCCTCACGTTACCTCCTCACCTTTGTTTGGGTGGCTCCTGCAGCACAGGCTGCCCGCGGAGCTGGAGCCGCTGTCGGCGCCGAGCGCTGCGGTGACGTGATGAGCACAGTGCAAAATGCTCTGCCAGATGCCTCCTGAGGATGCCACGCACTGGGCAGTCTGCACTGGCAATGTGAGACGTTTGGGACAATCCTGACTTGCTGTGAGCAAGCACTTTGGTATTTATCTATCTGAGACTCTGTAGTATAAGCCCCTGGTGCATGCATCTTCCGGTTCAGCCTCCCACCGTGGACCAAACCTGGACACTCAGACATGACCAGAGCAAACACTGATTCTGGGGAGAGGTGCTTTTTGCCCTGGATCTGTTCAGAGGCCGAAGAGGTACACATAGAGTGGATTTCCCAGAAGCAGGCTGATGGTGCCAAGGGCTGCCCAACCTGCTGATGCTGCATCTTGTGAATTCAGCTTTTGATACTCGCCATTTAGATCCACTGAGTCATGCAGGTGGCAATCAGAGGAATGATATGCTGTGTTAGAGACTTCAAAAGCACTAAACAGCTGATGCTATAAAGACATCTGAACCTTCTTCAGGCTGAAAAGCCAGATAGGCTGCTCAGAGCATATAGGATTTGGATAAAAATCTAAGAGCAGGGAAAAAAGTATCAAAGCTTGGAAACTCTTAAAGTGTTGTTCTATTAACACTACACTCACTCTCTTTCATTGCCAGAAATCAGTTTTACAGGTACTTCTACCATGCTTAGGAGCCCTCTTTCCAACTTTAAAGAGGGAAGACTGAATTAGGGGAAAAAAGAGCTGAAGCAGCCATAGTTAAGCAATTGTAGCTTCTTCAGGACTGTCTCGTTTCTCTGCTGCTGTCACACACTATTAATGTTTGTAAGTAAAATTAGGTCAGTATTTGTTACACTGTTTTGGAGTGAGGTATCTGGTAACTGTGTATTAGAAGTACGCATTTGAAATAAAAAAAAAAGCAAGTGAAGATATTACAGTTATAGCACAAGTCTGAGAGACAGGCCAAAGTTCTTACAGAATGTAGCCCAAATGGTCTCAGCTTTTAAATATGTATATTAATTTTGAGTACTCCCTTGAAAAAACATAGAATAGATTATCAGTACTATTCACTAACTTAAACCACCAGTGCTACTCACTAACCTAAACAGTAATTTTAATAATCATGTTGTGTGTGAATTTGGCTCCAAAATTCAGGTGACATCTTTAAAACCCAATTTCCCATTTTTCAATTTAAAGAGACAATTATACTCCATAGAGGGTTGGGAAAATGAAGTCATTAACATTGTAATGTCTTGACAAACTCATACCTTTTTCGATAAAAGAAGGAGAGGAAAAGAAATCAGGTCTGCTCAGTCTGCTCGTTTCCTGCCCTGTTGGCTTATAAGATCCAGATAAACCAATAGTCCAGTCCAAACCAACAATAAGCAGCCACAAAAAAAAAAAATTTTTTTCTTTCGAAATGAAAGAACTCATAAGTTGGTGTTTTCAATGAAATTGAGAAGACAGAGGTATTTTTGAAAACTAATCAGGTTCGCACTCATCAGTATAGTATGTAGCAGATAAATGGAACCTTTTCCCTTGGAATTCACTCAACTCTTATTTTGCTTGAGGTTTTTTCTATACAAAAATAAGACACACAAAAGTATACAACAGTATAAAATTAAGTTATGGAAATTCACAGCAAATGCCTTTCCTGAAATAACATTCTGGGGTTTTGTTTGTATTGGAAACTCTGAAAAGTTAAAACACTAAGACTCCACAGCTTCTTTATCTGTCAATTTCCCTTTTCCAACCAAGAAACACAAAAGAAAAAAAAAAACACAGAGAGAAAATGGTGTCATAGAATCAGGGAAAAAGCAACTAAAACCTAAAATTAAAACCTGTTTGTCACTCTGCTTTGGGCCAGCTTAGTTCAATTTACCTGTTTGGAATTCTGTATACTTTAGAGTAGGTAAAAAGCATGACCTCCTTGCTTTGAGTAGGCTCTGCAATGACCACTTTACAATTTAGTCTCCTTCTCTTAACATATTCAATCTGGTATTTCCTTTCTATCCATTATGATGTTGTATATTAGGAGGTAATGAGAAAGACACAGACCTCACAGTCTGGCTTTCTGTTTTGATTTGAGCTCATTCAACAAGGCTTTGTTTTCTCTCTGTGGCTTTTCCTGCCTCCTTGGCTGGCTCCACACCGCGTTGGAAACACAGGCCATGCTTCATTTAGCAGTGACCTTGATCTGCCGTTGTCAGAGCGGGCACACTCCGCCTGGTGTCTGATGGGTCCCTATTTTGTTGTTTTTACTGTTGTCTAAATATTATGACAGAGGAAATCTTCCTATGATTGTGGATGTCTACAGCCAAGCTTAAAGTTTTTGGCAGGTAGGAATATGGGAGCACGCTTTTGGCTTAGCCTGGCTGCATGGCCAAACCTCTTGAGGCTGCTGGCTGGCAATCAGAGAGGCTGCAGAGAGCTGGTGAGTAGCCAGGGGGGAGCTGGTTGCATACAGCACTGCCAGTTCTTGTAGGCTAGTCCAGAGTCACTGAAGCATACCTCTAATCTGGGACAGGTACCTGGAAAATATAACATGACAGTGGCTATGAGAAGAATAAAGAATAGATAGGAGGAAAGAATTGGGGTCAATACTCATCTTTCAGGATCAGACAGATTGCTTTACTGACTGAATTCTCAATAAAAATGGCTGGATTTCTTACCAAAGATGGATATAGTTTTAATACTAGTCCTAAAGTTAAGCTGCAGATATCAGGCAGCCTTTCCTATTAACTGTGTCACCTGCAGAGCCCAGGGCTATAGCACAACAGGGAGGGGACTTTTCTGCAGTTAAATGCATACAAATGCTATTGAGATGGTGGCTGTTCCTCATGTTGATGAGCAGACAACAATGTGCTGGAACCATGAGTTGGAATCTCAGTTCTCCACGCAGAGGATCTGTGGCAAGGTTTCCCAAAGGCTGGTGTTTCACATGCTCATCATTTGGACTTCCTGTTATTCACAATAGCCACAACTCATTAAGACATTGGCACAGCTGTTCCAAAGGTCACATTGCAGCCTGTAGCTGCACAGAGAACTTCTCTTTCCCTTTGCCAGTAAAAGACATACAGGCTGCTATGCCATAAACCTGGCAATTAACAGCTCATCCCAAGGAAAGCTCCATCACTGACAGAGGATACAACAATCTTCATAGCTCAGCCTGCTGGCCTGGCTTACAGGCTAAAGATGGTGACACCATCTTCCATCATGTTGGATGTGTCCCATTCCTCTGGTATTAATTTTCAGCTTTTTTTGTACTTCCAGAACTGATAGGTGAAATTACACTCCTCACATCTAATCCAGAAATTTTCTGGAAGCCTTCCATTCCAGCTGAGTCTCATGGTAACTTTGCAGCCTCCAGACTCTGGCTGCCTGGGCTCCACATAAATTTTATAAAAGAAACAAGGCCACTTGACCTCTAAAAATCTTTTGTGGCTAGAACAAATGTTGGGGAAGAGGAGAAGAGAAGGAAATCATGGCTTTCTTTCATGCAGCAGACTTCTGAATTGCTTACCAAAAACTGACTGCAGAACCAACATTTCTTTTCATTCGTATTTGCTATATTTCAAGCAACCCTTGCTTGAGGTTGTTAAGGTGTACTGCCTTAATAGGTTATATTTTTTAAAAAAAGAAGAAATACTGAATAAGAAAACAGGGGAGGACGAAGTCATTTACCAAGTTCATTCAGAGGGAAATAACCCCTGTTACTACCTAAGGAACAGAGCCTACGTTTTGAAGGGCTGCTGATTCCTCCTGGAAGGGTCGTAGAGGTAGGTGAGTGGCTAAAATTTCCAGAATTAGTTGCATATTTTGCTATCTGCTCTGCAATTACTGTTGTTTCTGGAAAACTGGCCTCCCAACTGGGGTCTTAATTACTTAATTTCTCTTAAGAATAATAATAAAAAAAATAACAAAGAGAAAAAATACCTGTGCATTTAGATTATATTTAAGAGCAAGTAAGAAATATAAAGACCTATTTACATATATATATATATATATATAACAATCAAAGAGTCAAAATCCGCATTGCCCTACCTTCAAATTACTTGATTTTATTATGAGTAATTATGCAAAATAACATATGCTTCTCTTACTTTTTCTTCCCCCAAGACAGTTCAAAAAAGGCTCTTGTTGTGTAGCCCAGTCACTGCTAGGAAATCTTTTTCACAAAAAACATTTTCTTGAGAGTCCATAAATGCACAAATGGGGAAGAAATACTAGAATAAAGCAAGAGCTGTTTGGTGCAAAGTTTTTTTAAAGCCATTATTCCTGAACTTTTCAAAAGCCATTATTCCTGAACTCTATAATTACTTGGTCTTACAGCTAGTTCAAAAAGTGTGAAAAAGATCACACAGTCAAAAAAATAAGCTGTGGTATATGTTCCAAGCCATAAAACACCATCTAGTCTTTGTAGTATTACAAATAGAATAAATGGGTGAAAACTTCTACATAAAACCTAAAAGCATTGATGTGACCCAGACAGATGACCTGGTGCTATCAGAAGAGGTTCAAATACCCTGCCTCTATTTTTGACGGCAAAAAAGGACTGAATAAAAACTGGATAGAAATTGAACTGACACAAACCAGGTTTTTTACATTACATGCCAGCTGCTCTCAGAGGAAGCTGAGATTCTTTTTTAACAGCAAGATGAAGAGAGTGTAGAGGGCTATCTAACAGCTCTTATTAAAACCTGTAATTATTTTTCCTAGTTTATACTTTGGAGACTGGAAGCCATTCAACAGGTGCAGACTCTTGGGCACGTTTAGGAAAACAGTTGAAGAAGTGCCATGAGAATTTCAGCTTGAATATATTAACTTTTGGTGTATTAATTTTGTTTCATAATTGTTTGTTTTTTTTAGTTTTATTATACACAAGGTTTAGGGAGAAAACACATGAATTTCTATCCCATAGTCAGCTCTCAACTTATGCTTAAATTGCACTGGATATGATGGCAAAATCCAAGTGCTTGGTCGGCCAGAATACTGTGTTAGCATGGTAGTGATTGAAAGACAGAAAATACACATTTAATCACTTGTTCAAGTTATAAGCATGTTCTATATCCTGTCATTTACTTGTATGTAAAGTAACTCATCTGAAAATGTATATCAAGAGCAGGATTTGGAGTTGAAGCTTCACTCAGAGATTTTCAAAAACATAAAAATGTGGCAACCTCACGACCAGCTACTGAAAGCAATGGGAACTTGAAGGGACAGAAGCAAGTCTTGCAGAATGTGCCATAGGCAGCAGACTGTCTATGGCATGGAAAGAGCACAGGTGGCATGGAAAGAATGTTTTGGTTCTCACCTGGAAGAGTGTGTAACTAGAATGAAAGGAATATAGATTTTGGACTATCAACAACACTTTTGAAAGACTTTTAGAAAAAAAAAATGAGAGGATATTTGTTCCACGGCAGAGATGGAGGGAGCCCCTCCCAGTATTGCCAGTTGGAGCATTCACCTCAGTGCTGACAGCAGCAGATCAGGGAGGTGAATATAAGGCAATTGCTCCAATCAGTGCTCTCTCCCCAGTCTGTATGAATTATATTAATAAAACATGAAATGCCTTCAAGAATAGTATGGCCAAGAGCCTAGTGTCAAGTTGAAGCTTGCTCATTCTCATAAAAGGAGCTGATTTAGAAGAAATGGCATTTTTTAGCAGGAGCACTTTATGGAAGACCTCTCAGCCAGCTTTGTTTTAAACACAACGCAGTCTGTGAAAATGGAAGAAGAGATGATCTTATCAGAAGAACCAAAATCAAAACGTCTCTTTCCAAGAACAAACTTAATGGGTGTAATTCAACCGGTATCAGCACATTTCAGATTAGATCTGCAGAACTGAACAGTTTCATCCTGTAAAAAAAAAAAATCAGTAGACAGAAAAAACCCTTTGGTTTCCATCAGCTTTCATATTGATGTTTTCCTTTGAGCATATCTCTTCAGCTTTGCCCCTTGGTTTTACTCTTTTCTGTCTAGAGTTTCTGTCTACAGAATGATCTTATTTTTTAATGAGAACTTTGTTACTCCCTTTATGCAATGCTTAACTCAGTAACCCAGATTTCATCACCAGCAATGAATAAGAAATATGTATGTATGTCTTGGCAATGCTTTGTCTAGCCAGACACTGTAAGGATGGAACTTGGTTATATACATTTTCTGCTTTTTGGTCTTAACTTGTAGTTCACCATTAGTTCTGTTCTCTGCCGATGCTCTACCTCCTCTTCTATCTTCTAAGACTTCTTAGTCATCATCACAGTAAATACTGATGACTTTATGATTAAAATCTGACAAAGGCTTGTGAAGACATGTTAATTTTATCTATGTCGGGAAAAACAACGGGCAGCACCAAGTTGCAAGAAACAAGGACCCATTAAGGACTGAACCCACACAGCTGGCCTGAGCTTGATCATGCTCGGAGATCAAAAGTAGATAAAGAATCTGCTCTTGGCATAAGAACAGGCCCAGATGCTTGGATCAAGAGAGAAGGGGAGCCATGGGTTGAAGTAGTCTGTGTGGAGATGGGTTATAGTAGCTGTTCAGTAAAAAAGATAAGATTTCAACTTCTTCTTGGTATGAATCAGACAAAAATGCTGTCGGAAAAGATCTGGAATCCTACAACTTGCTTTGATTCTTGGTTTTCTTTTGTCATCTGAATACTTCTTAGCTGTCAAGTAAAATTTAATTTCCCCCTAGGAGGCATATTCTATTTTATCAAAACCAGCTAACCTTTTCTGTAACTTTTCCACAATGCAAAAAATCATACAATGAGAGTTGGAGAAGCTACACAGAAATAAATCATCATGTTTTGTTTTTATTATACAATCCTCTGTTAGTTTTACTCATCAGTTTCAGCCCCAGAAGTGCCAAATCCTAACCTCATCTAGAGCCATATAATTCACATGGAATCAATAGCAATAGCCTAACTTTAAAGTCCTGCTCATTTTGTCAGACAACCAGTTTCCAGACTTACGATTTACGTACTTGCCTTATTTTGATGCCTTGTTTCAGTGCCTGCCTATGCCATTAGATTTATGTCTCAGGTTGCACTTCAAAGAAGAAACATAATGTAAGAGTGACTTCGCATCTTCCACTGTCTCCAAAAATGTAAAAAGATTGTGAAGAAAGTATAAGACACCTCTTCACAGGCAGTTACAAAACATGTTTAGCAAGTTTGGACTTGCATGCTCTGTATAGTAAAACTTCATGATGTGCTAAAAATGTGTGGGACTGTGCCTGTTTTGTCAATCTCTGTATATATTTGGGGGTGCTAATGGTAGGATGGGGTCAGAAGTGGAGAAGCTTCCTCCCACCTACTTGTCTTTACAGTTTTCCAGGGATATGGAGCTGCTGAGAGGCCTAAACTGTATGGAACAAATGCATTACTCATTATAGATCTGGCAGAGAATATGCTGGAGATTTGCAGGTTTTGGCCATAGGGTTGCAAGTGACACCCAGATATTAACTTGGGTAGTTATTCTTTTTTTTAGTTTATTCTTTGATGAGAAATTATTTGTGTCAAAAGTATCCAAGACATGAATAAACCCACTTTTTTTTTTTTTTCCTAATGCTGTCAAATTGTGTCTGATCCTAATGGCACAAAACCACAAAAGTATTATCTCTATTCCCTCTTATCTATATGGAGATATTAGTCACTCTATGCTTACGTAGCGCTGAAGGGTGTGAGGCTTGTGACACCAGCTCAGAGAGTGCCTCAAGCTGGTAGTCATCTTCTTCTCTGCTCACAGGCCCTCACAGCAATATCTGAGCTCTAAATATACTCCCAAGGGGACTAAATAGCACTTGCTCTTCTCCTTTCCACTTTGTCAGCAAAAGAGAAAACCTGAACTAACCTAGTGCTTCCAGTTCCCTGCCTGACACTTGATATATTGAGGATGGAAAATCTGTTTTATGAAAGTCCATTGGATTTCAACTTTATTTTTTTGGTTACAGTTTGGAACAGATGCTCCAAAATTTGAAATTCCTCATGTGGTGGAGGCAAGGAAAGCCAATAAATAAGTAAAAGATAGTTTCCCTTACAATGTGAATACGGGTAATTACCTCCTACTTAGGAAAAAAAGGTGTTTTATGTCAAACATTTCATCTTGTAACTGTAGAGCATTCATTTTGACATTTTTCAGGACTCATTTCTGTTTTAGTGAAAGAAATTATGGTTGGAGTGGTCATGGCAACAGGAAGCAGTTCTCTTTTGCTAAACGGCTCCTTCAAAGCTTTCTCAATGCATTCTGGTAACGTCACTTGGAAGCCTTATTTTGCCCTAGGCAGGAGGGAATCAACTGTGGTTCAATCTAACACATGTAGCCTAATGAAAGGCTACAAAATCCCCATAAAGCTGCTTCAGAGTCATTACGGCAGTAAGAGGAAAGAGAGTAAACCCTCTGCTCTTCACCTAAATGAGGGAAAAGGCCTCCCTATTTTGAGAAAAAAGAAGCAGACACCTGGTTCTCTTCTCTCTTTGAAGTGCCATAATTAGAAATGATCTGAAACAAGAGAAGAAGTGTTCTGAATCTGGTAAAATCATATCAGCTTTCTGTGGAAACCAGAAATACTTCATTGGTGTTCTCTGGAAGTTACACCAGCCATTGCTCAAAGGCTCTCTCTAGTCCAAATCAAAGCTTTTTGATGTTTTTATCATTAATTTTTAGAGCTACAATAAAAACATGAAAGATCCTTATTTTCAGGATGAACTAGAATGACTCCTAGAGGGTTTAATTGGTGATAACTTATGCTGCAAACTCATGCTTGAAGCAGTGTTTATAAATATCCCACTTAATGTAAAATAAAGTTATGACTGATGATAGAAATCTGTCTGGGGGAAAAAAAAACCAAAAACCACAAGTACAGATTCTCAGTACAATTGCAATGTGTGTCCAGCTGTGTTAAAAGTCCATACATTAAAGATAATTGAAATATTATAAATTACCACTCAAAATTGTTTTCTCCAGAGGTAGCCTGCTGAGTCAACTGCTACTGAAGCTCCTTTAAACTTATTTCTTAAAGGCATTGATTTTATCTCCTAAGAAAAGGACAAAGCCAATACCTAGGGTGAAAATGTAATCAAAAGAACACTTGCAGCTCATCCATAAACAGTCTAATATGACTTCAATAGAGAAATTTTAACTTTCCCACACATTGACAAGTCTGCCTACTATGTAGATGCTATAATTTCCTACTAGTAGTATGCCTCCACAAGAATTTAATTATATTCTGGTATATTTACTTCTAGCTTTCCCACACACATATATAAATACATGTACATATCTATACATACTGAATGAAAGAGGAGCTAGGGCTAACTGAAACTTATCTGCAACATCTGTCAGCAACTGCAACAAAAGTTAACTACAACTGAATAGCAAAAAGGGATGAAAAGTTTTCTCATGGCAAGCAGCACTTTTTCAGGATATTTGATAAGCAATATTATGCACTATAAACCACAGTCAAACAGAAACAATTGGTTTGATGACATATACCACATCTGGATCATAGGCAACTTGACAGTGTTTTTGCCTTTAGCCATAGCCATGTCAGCTTTAATGTGACATTTAGCATATTTAACCATGAACATATGACACGTCTTTAGAAATCCTTATTGTCTAAATAGCTTATTTTTACATGCATAATTGTCAACAAGAATAAATAAAATTCAGTGTGAAGTGACATTTCGTAAGACCTTATCAGTTTTGTCCTGTGGCATTGCCCTAGTCTAGCCCATGCTATGGAACATGAGGCATATCCTAGATGGTATTTCTGAAGTCCTGCACATTGACATTATCTTTAATATTCAATGCTAAGTGTAACAAGGAATGTGAACTTTCCTTGAAATTTCTGTCCTTTTCCTTTGTATTTTCCAGTCTTTTGGACAGTGACTTACTGTGTAAAATCCCTGTGACTGCCATAATTTATGGCCAAGAGTAGTGGGTCACGGCTTGGAAAAAATCAGTAACTGCATGCAATATCATTGCAATGTGTTAGAGTAGCTGGAAACATATCTGGTGATGCTTAAATCTCTACCTCTGGAGTCCACAGTTTGACATAGACCACTTTTTAAACTGATTAATTAATTACATTTAGGGACTCAACTGGGTTCTCTGAAGAGATTAGAAAATGCTATTTTTTTCAGTTTGTAGTGACATTATTTCTAAACTTAAAACACAATATGAAGCTTCCAAGGTATTAAACCTCAAATTGTGCTGATAAAAGAGGTAATTGCCATGTATTTGGTTTTAGCATGCTGATATTCCTGTTTATCAGTTCAGGATGTACTACTCCATAGAAAATCATACTTTCTATATAATTATCTTGCTAAATAAAAGTATGAAACCATCAAATCCAGACTCTGGGAAAATTTAGAACTTGATTCTGAGAGAAAGTTAAAAGAAACCTGTTTCTTTCTTCAGTGTTTATCTTGGTAGTATTCTGATATCAATCTTCAGTAATGGATATGGGTGATTCCTCCTCAACACAGTCCTGTGACTAAGACTCCTATGACATTTTATAAAAACTTAGTTTTGCCCATTCTGTTTGTTTGTACAGAACTCATATGAAAACATCTCTCATCCTTACATCTGTAGTGTTATAGAAAGCAGAAATAAGGTATTATTGTCCACTCACACACACCTATATTTAAAAAAAACCACATATATTTACATATATAGATTTAGTATGAATACGAGTGTATGTATACATATATATATACATGTGTGTATATATATATATATGCACGCATGTGTATATATATATATACACACATGTGTGTATATATATATATGTACACGCATACACATATATAAGACCAGAAACCATTATTTATTTCTGATTCTATGAGCCAAAATTCAGTTAAGTTAACATTCAAAGTCAAGAAGGATAATGAAATTGCATGGGATACACACTTTGGACTTCTAAATGAAATTTTGAGCACTGAGGTGCAGCTTTCAGAACCTTTTAGGACTGAGCCATTTGACATATGTCAGCTCTGTGATTGATATTTTACAGCTTAATTATGCTTTTTAGGAAAACCATTTTGGCAATAGTCATTAGAACAGAAAGTAGTAATACATATTTCTGCAGAGTGTATTGGTGTTCAGGAAAAGGCACAGGAACAAGCCCTCCTCAATTTCTCACTAAAATGAGCTGTATCTTTATTAGAAAGATGAGTGCTTAAGCCAGGACAGAATGTAGAGATTCAGAGATCTACATCTTCTTAATCAAAAACTTATTTGGTTACACAGGTTGAATTTGAAGAAAGGGGGGAATATAAGGAGGAGTGTATGTGAATACCTCCGTATAGAGAAGCTGTTTAGTGAACATTTTTGACAGAGCTGTTATTGCAATATGCACCAGCCTTTAATGCAGATACCAAAAAAAAACCAAACGGTTAGCAACAACAAAATATCTCTGCATTAAAAATGAAATGCTACTACACAGCCTTTATTGTTATGGAGACTAAAATTCTTGCCTGTCCCTATGTGATAGAACAGCAGGATAACGTGGACAGCAGTAGCAGCTAATAAAAGTGTTAACATACTGATATTGTCAAGATTGTCTGTGTGTCATGCTTTGTGTAGCTTAGAACTTCATCTTTCCATAAATCTGGTTGAAATACCTTAAACACACATGATTTCATAGAGAATTATTTATCTGATATCCTGCCAAAACTTCTTTTTTCCTTTAGTCACAGGAAGTTTTGTTAGATTTCTTCCGCCATGTGAATGAAGAGATCTTATCATCGATGACCAGCTGATGACCCCTTTGTTTACAGACTTTGGTTTGCTCTTTGCTGTTCCTCCTCTTTAGATCAGAAAAGCCTCTGAGCCTAGCTTCACAAAGAAGCCAGCAAAAGTCGTAACTATTAGTTATTCACATTTTTAAATCAATATCTGCATTCTGCCTTCTCCTCAAGCTTGTTTATACACATGAGGCAGATTAAGAATTTGTTGGATGGTCACATCCAGAGTAATGATCAATGGCTCAGAGTCATGAGCATCAGTGATGAGTAGTGTCCCTCGAGGGTCTGTATTGGGATCTTGTCTATGTCATTATTGAGGATGATGTCATCCTCAATAATGACATAAACAGAGGGATAGAGTGCAGCCTCAGCAAATCTGCAGGTGACATCAAGCTGACACCAACAGTGGTGCTGTTGACACATCTGAAGGATGGGATGCCATCCAGAAGGACCTAGACAGGCTTGAGAAGTGGGCACATGGGAATCTTCAGTGGTTTAACAAGAAAAATACAAGGTACTGCATCTGGATTGGGGCAGCCTCTGCTATTAACACTGGGGGATGAATGGATGAAAAACAGCCTTGATGAGAAGGACTTGGGGGTGCTGGTGGATGAGAGGCTGGACTTGACCCAGCAATGTGCACTCCCAGCCAGAAAGCCAAACATGTCCTGGGCTACATCCAAAGCAGTGTGGGCAGCAGGGGAGGGAGGGGATTCTGTCCCCCTGCTCTGCTCTGCTCTGCTCTGCTCTGCTCTGCTCTGCTCTGGTGAGACCCCACCTGCAGTGCTGCATCAGCTCTGGAGTCCCAGCACAGGAAGGACAGGGACCTGTTAGAGTGAGCCCTGGGGAGGGGCACAAGCTGAAAGGGATGGATCATCTCTCCTACAGGGAAAGGAATTTTGGATTTTGAATTGGTTTTGTTCAGCCTGGGAAAGAGAAAGCTTTGGGGTAACCTAATCGTGCCCTTCCAGTACCTGAAAGAAACTTACAGTAAAGATGGCAAAAGGCTATTTACAAGGGCTTGTAGTGACAGGAAAAGGGGGAACGGCTTCAAACTGAGAGTAAGTTTAGATTAATATTTAGAAACAATTATTTATTTGAGGGTGGTGAGGCACTGGAACAGATTGTCCAGAGAAGCTGTAGATGTCCATTTCTGACAGTGTTCTAGGCCAGGTCAGACAGGGCTCTGAGCAACCTGGTCTACTTAAAGATGTCCCTGCCTGTGCCAGGGAGCTTGGAAGTAGATGATCTTCAATGTCCATCATAAATCCAAACTGTTCTTTGATTCTATGATATAGAGCCTTGGAATAAACTCTAAAACCTGCATCTTTCTAAGTAGCTCTGACCAGTAGTTCTGGGCTAAAATGTGGCAACAGGGCTATGGAAGAGGCAAGGCTTGATGATCATGGTAACGTATTCTGACCTGATGAAAAGGTATTTTTGGGTAGAATACAGAGGAGAAAACACTTCTGCTAAGTAAGTCTATTTCTTCTGTTATTCTTGAACCAGATGACCAGATAACTGTGGTACATTTCAATTTTACCAACACTATAGAAACACTATTGCTTAAAAAGTATCTGATACATTTTACAGTTCTAAAATGTTCTGAGGTTTGATTTACTTTATTTTTTGGTTTATTAATGAAATACATAGTTAACCTTTGAATAATAAAATAACAGAATTCCTAGGCACATCTTTGTGCTAAAACTGAATTTAAATAAAATCCCCTGAGATTTCTTATATGGTTTGATGTCTCTAACATGTTTGTGTTAAGAGAACCAAGTATGGAAAATCAGATCTACCTGATATGACAGAATAAAAAAAAAGCAGGCTTTTATCTTTTACACAAGAATTACAAGTTTCCAAACTGTCATTTAAAGGCAATTTTTTTGTGCCGTGATATATATTACCTATAAATATGATATCTGATGCACCACTTAATAATACTTATGTGCTGGGAACAATTATTTTCCATAATAACTAATAGCAGTAGCAGATATTAAATAAGAGTATATATGCTGTAAATTATTTCTGTTTTCTCCATTGAGATTTTAAACATTGGATGTTTCTTTGTGAAAGATTTCATGATAAAATTGTAAACTTTTACAGTGTGCTAAAAGACATTTGTGAGTTGATCAGGACTTTACAAGATATCTGCTAAAGCAAGAGGAAGTCTCAGTCATGAACAGTTAGCAAAATAAATTTGGGACAAATGATTCCTCCAACCACATACATACATACATACATACATACATATATATATATATATATATATATATATATAAAGGAGAATTGAAAATTTATTACTAGATCAAAAGGTCAAAAACTAAGTCAGTCATTTTCAAAAAAGATAAAAGGATTTAAATCTTTTGCAAGAATAAAAACTGATGGACTAGAAGGAGAATCAAAGGACATGCTTATATGGCAGAAGACACTTTTGATGGTTAGACCATTTGAGATCAAAGGAAGTTTATGTGGGATGGAGAAAAAGGGAGATTTAAACAAAGTCATGCACTCTGATTTGAAACTGAGCTCCTAGGCGGACAGCAGATGGTCAGGAGCACAGTTATCCACAGGAGTGATAACAACACGGAGCTTGGGACCCGATGTGCCTTGGTTACTGTGCAGTCCCTCTGTCAGCACTGGGGCTGCCTCCAGCTCACAGGGACACAGAATCTAACTCAGCAGGAAAAGAGTTCCAAAGCTGCAGTCTGAAGAAAGGAAAATTTGGCTCACTGATCTTCTCATCCTCAACACACAGTGCTTCATTTCTCCAGGTTTACAGTGAGGATAATGATGTTTGCATAGCAGCATAAATAAAAGGACAGCAATGGTACTTGCTGAGTGTCTCTGCTGCAGTGTACAGCAAAAGGCCCACAAGGAAGCACTTGGCTTGGTATTGCATGTGTGCTTTCTGTCTTAGTTTGCAAGAGCCTTCAAGGATTTTGTTATACACCCTTTATTTTCTGCTTTTTGACTAATGATAGAAATTAAGCTTATATTAATAACTTACCTATTCTGCCTTTATTCATATGTTTCAGGTATGTTCCTTAATTTGCTTTGTCCCACTTTCCCAAAAATGTTCGTTTTCCCATCTGGAAGTATATGTTCATGGAAGAAGCAATAAAGTAATTCACTTTTTAGAATTAACTTGCTTTATTACATCATGTGTTGTATGTCTCTTTCCATAATTATATTAATTATTTTTAAACTGTTGATATTATCAAGCTGAGACAAATTAATATAAGGAGTCAAACAGCAGATTTCAAAAGTGGATTAATTAAATATAAATTTCAGGTTTGAGGTATTTTGTCACCCTTGTTTAGCCTTAGGTTTTATTTCAATTAGTAAATCATCCTTCACAAATGACTTCTTAATATCTTCTTTTAGAAGAGGATTGATAGTTTCTTCAAATATTCATGCTGTTGTAAACAGAAAGAGGATAATTTTTTTTATCATAGATTTTCTTTTTATTGAATACTAACATTTGTTCAACAATTATTTTTCTAACAGGAAAATTTCTAACAAAAATATTAAGTTTACTGTAAGACCTGATGGAAATACACTTTATGGGATAAAATGGTCTTACAGGAAATATTCTCAAGTGCAAGCAGTAACCCGACTAGTTTAAATAATGGAACATTTTTTTCAAAATAGAGAGTTGGACCTGGAGGAAAATATGGCTGATAATTTTTTTCAAACTTATTTAAGTTGTTGGAGTTATAACTAAGCATAAAATATCTATGAGCATATTTTTTGATTTTCTCACATTAGTAATTTTTTTCAGTATCCATCACGTTTTGTTGCAACATGTCCATAACTTCTTGTTTTTATGGATCGGCATTATGGGGGAGGCTCTCATGAGGTCAATTTCCGGTTAAAATGACAAAAGAAATATCTTTCAACATACCTACAGAGTATTAGTCATTGAGCTGCATAAAACTGTGCAAGCCCACACTCTGACAGTCATAAAGAATGAGGAAATTAAATGTTAAGAAAATTCCCAAGCCTTAGTATAAGAAAACATTCCTGTCTTAGTTTGATTCCTGTAATCTCCCCACATCTCCCTTATTTGCTGAAAATCACACCACAAGTTCTCTTACTCTTCAGCTGCTTTGGCACTACATCTCTCTGCCTCTGAGGACCACCTCATTGACTTGCTGGCTTTAATCCCATGAAGCTCCTTTCTCAACTTTTTTGGCTTTAAGAAGGGTCTAATTGCTATGATTTCCTACTTTTCCATCTTTTTTCATCTTTCTTCTGCTGTGAACAAAATATTGTAACCTGCCAATGGTAAGCCGGAGCAAATAAAGAATTAATAAACAAATCAGCATTAATAACTTTCCCCAGGCTGTTTGCAGACAGGAGCACAGCAAGTCTGAATTCTGCAGAGGGAGAGAGGGGCAGTAATGCCCTCCCAAGGTCAGCTCCAAGCCGCTGGTGTCATCCCCTGAGACTCAGCACAGTGTCCTCGCCCAAACCCCCAGGCTGAACCATCCAAGACAAAGTGCTGGCTCCTACAATCAGAGGCTCCATGGACATCAGCGTGCAGTAGCTATACTTCACTTCTGACACATGGGAACATGCCACAAAAGGAAGCTGTTTGAGAAGAATGGGGTTTAATCAGTTTTAAATCAGTATGAATCCGTTACAAGTGGAAAGTCTTATACAGACTGATGCAATCTCCCTCATTACATAAAAGTACATCCCTGCTTACCTTGGGATGTTATTTTGTCTGTTCTGTTTCTCTGTGTAACCCAATATCTGTGGAAATAGTAGAGAAACCAGACAATATAAATACAGATATACACACGCGATTTTTATGCCTAGAACTACACATTTGAGGGATATTTCATACATTTACTTCACAACAAGATCTGAGTTATTTTCTCTGCTTTCTGATATTTCTCACCTTTACATTAGTTAAATGCAAAATAATTGTGGGTCTGTGTATTTTTTTTTCCTTCCCTATCACTTTTGTTTGCATTCATATGATGTAGTCATCACAATTCGGCTGATAATTGCCTACTTAACCTTTAGTTTAAGTTCTATAACGTTACGTTATGGGGATAACATCAAGGAAATGAAGTAATTTTGTTATTTCATTTGTGTAATTGAGTTTGTCTGTACTATGGCTGAACCAGAATGCAAAGTTGAGTAGAGAAGACTAATCTATGCTTGCAGATTAAGTGTTGGACAGAGTGTTTTTTGGACTGTAAATTAATTTTATACCAAGACTACTGGGTAAAATGATGTTCCTTACCCCTCTGAGCAAGGAGTATCTAGCACTTCCTCTCAGCCAGCTGTGTGATTGACTCACTGCTGCTCTCCTGTGCTAATTCACCCACCATCCTCTGGGCAGCAGCCCAAAGTTTCCATCAGTTTTTCTTTTACAGCTCTTTGAGATGCAGAAGCATGTCCAGAGAAAGGCAACGAAGCTGGTGAAGGTTCTGGAGCACAAGCCTGACAGGAAGCAGCTTAGGCTTGGGAGAGACCTTATCATTTCTACAACTGCCAGAAAAGAGGTTGCAGAGAGGTGGGGTCAGTTTCTTCTCCCAGGTAAGAAGTGACAGGATGAGAGGGAGTGGTCTCAAGTTGCACCAGGGGAGGTTTAGATTGGATATCAGGAAAAATTTCTTTGCAAGAACACTGGAACAGACTTCCCAAGGGAAGTGGTTGAGTTGCCATCTCTGGAGATATTTAAAAGGTGTGTAGATGTGGCAAATTGGCGGTGCTGGATTAATAGTTGGACTCAATGATATTAGAGATCCTTTCCAGCCTAAATGATTTATGATTCTATGATCTTCAAACATTCACATGGTCTTAGAAAGCAAAAATTATTGTTTCATATTAGACATGTTAGAACACATTCCTGGACTAATGGCCATCAGATTTGAAATGGAGTAGCTTGGATCAGTGATGGCAAACCTTTTCGTCAACTGTTGCCAAATTTTCTTTAAAAAGCACTGTAGCTCACTGCCAGTAATGCCCACCAAATCTGTCAGTGCAAAACTTGGCATGGGTACAAACACTTTGTGATCGTTGGCTTAGACAATGGAAAAGCCCTTTGTAATTTGAGCTGCCTGTTGAATGTGTGTGCTATACAATACTCCTAGCCAGGCTGCCATCATCCTTCTAAAGGATTATTTTACTTTCTAAAATGCTACACTAACACAAAGAATTTAGCTCAAACACAATATTTGATGTCTACTAATTTTTTTTTCTGCTTGTAGAGGATTAAAAAAGCTCTTAAGCTTCACAAACCAGAAAATAATTCTGTACACCCTCAGCCCAACAGTTATGTTTTTCACTTGCCTTAAAAGAATATGGACAAAATTGTACAGGAGCTTGTAAGGAATAATTTTCCATGCACATAAATTTCTTACTGACTCCTGTTAGTCTGAGAATATTTTATGTTTTATGTTTTTAAGCATGATAGTTCTCATGAACTCCAAAATTGCTTTCTTTGTTGACACTCATCCATAATGAAAACAAGGATTGGCTTAGAAGATTTAATTTGCAGACGGTATTGCAAAAGACACTTCAATGGGAAGGATGTTACATTGCCTAGCCATAGATCTTTGTAGCTTAGTTCCAGTTATTTGTTTATGCATTCTGAGGTCTTGTTTGTCCTTTTTGTTTTGTTTTGTTTTGAATGCAGACATACACTAAGCTTTATTCTGCCTTTCTGTTTTTTTAGTGCTTTATGACTTATCTATTTATGCATGCATGCTATTTTGGTTCCTTTTCCTCTATGTGTGTGCAGTATATTTACATTAGTGTACTGGTTGCATTTTTGACTGCTGAACCATTCACCTAAAAGCAGGATGTGAATGTAGAAGATACAGATGAAATGGTGTCCTTTTCCCTACAGTGAAAGAAGAGCAAGGTAAAATGATTGGCCAAATCTGCTTATGAATGCATGCTGTTCCAGAGTAGTGTGAGTCCAAAAAGACACATGGAATCACATTTAGAAACTAGTCTTTAAAAATGTTTGAATTAGTATTGAATAACACAAGAGGGGCAATATAGTGAATCAAAATCAAGGCACAACCCCTTCATTTCAAGAAAAGTGAGAAATGTTGTCCCATGAACAAATCATTAGACTCATTCTCCATGATCTGTATTATTTACTTTGCCTCCTTTCCATCCTTGTGCTTCCCTTCCCTTCCCTTCCCTTCCCTTCCCTTCCCTTCCCTTCCCTTCCCTTCCCTTCCCTTCCCTTCCCTTCCCAGTTTTCATTTTAAGAGCAGTTACCTATCAATTTCTTATATGTGTGGCATTGTGCCCAGCCATTCTCTTCACGTAGGCATTAACTGTGACAGACACAGTCAGTCACAAGACACGAAAAAACCTGACCACAGAGAGAAATCAAGGGACTCTGCCCAGCTGTCAGTGCCCTGAATTTTGACATAAGAGCAATGCTACAAATGACTTTGTGACACCTCATCAGAAGGCAACAAATGTACTAGTAGGTGATTTAACTCCATCACAGCAAAAAGTGCTCAAGAAAGCAATCCAAATCTGAGACATGGGGCTTCAAGTGTACTGCTATGCTGATTAACTCTTTATTCTTTTCTGAGCTACACTACAGATTTTTGACATTAGTTCAGTTGAGGGGTGGGTTTGAACATATAATAATTTCTCTATTGTAAGTTCAGACAGCCAAAAGAAGAGATCTGACCTTTTTTTTTTTTTCAAAGTACAAAGACTAAACACTTGCCTTCTTAGAGGTGTGTGAACATCTACTGCTTTTCCCACAGATATCCTGCAAGGAACTAGGAAACCAAGTGGAGTAGATTTACTGCTCTTTATTGTTAGACTCAAAGCGTAATTTTGCATTTAGTTTTTAAAAGACAACAATTGCCTAAAGTGGTAGGAAAGCCAGTATTTTAGAGGTAGTTAAGACAATACAAACATTCCACACACAGTTGATTAAATGAAAAGCAACACTAAATAACACTCTATCTATAGTACATATTTCATTCATTGTGCAGACCTGGCCTCAGGCTTGTTTAAAAAAGCACCAGATGTTTCTCTAAGAAATGTATTTGTCTTTGTGTGATGACAGATGCTCTTTGAAATCGCAAAGTATGTAATAGCAGAGTTTGCCATTTGAAATCAGGAAATTCAATTTGTTTTCTCAGAGGCATGACTGAAGGGCAAAGCCCAGTAAGAATTGTTGTATAAACTAATGCTTTTCAACATTTTGTACTTGTCTTGCTACTTTGAAGCTCATTTCCAACACTATTCCAAACAGAAACGGGAAAATCAGCTTCCAAACACAAGACCTCTGCCAGTAGGTATTTTTCCTCTGTACTTTCTTAGTGTGTTGTTTTACTTAAACTCAAGTTTGCCTTTTGTATTAGTCACCTCCCATGGTCAGTAGTCTGGGCTATGAACTAATGGAATGGCTCATAGGGAAAAAATGTATTCAGTAGAAACCAATTAAATAGAAGGAATTCCTGTATACTATGCAACATGTCCTCTCAGTAATTCTCATGATGTTGCAAATGGAAATGACAACATGCAGCAAAAGATGAATTCATGCCTAAATTTGATAGCAGACAAGGTTTTCAAAAACCTTGGCATTCAGACTGGCATTCAAAAAATCACCAATGTGATGAGCCCAGTATGTGGGTTCATGGCCATGTATTAATAATCCAGAGAAAGTGACAAGCAATTAGAAATAGGAACTTGACTGAAAATAAGTTTTCAACTAGACAGGGATCAAAAATTATGGAGAGAAAGAAGGCCCAATTTTTCCCAGTTTGGGCTTCTGTTACAAACCCATAACTTCTGCCTCATTCATGACAAAGTTTGTTGAGGTTCAAAACCTGGTAGATTTTTATGATCCTTAGTTCATTAGTGGTATGGGACTCAAACTGTGAAAAAAACCCCATGGTTTGGGCAAAAGTTGAAGCATACATACATTTTAGGTCATGCATTCTTAAGAATACAAAGCAGTGGTTTAAATACTGTCTCATAATGTATCTGTCTGCAACATGTCTGAAGATGCAGGACGTAATTCTTGTCACATTGAGAGCAGAAGAGTTGTTTCAGGCTATTGCAATTTAAGTCTAGATTACTTTGAAGTGTCTAAGACCACGTTTTTTAGCCTTTTTTCCAGTCTTTCGGTGTTCTCAGTGCTAAGAATTTGTTTTGGAATAAGCTCTGAAAAAATGTCAAACTCCTTTTGCTAAGAAATAATTTTTCTTGTAAGATATTTGGCAATCACTGGTTTGAAGTAAAAACAGCACAACCCCCCAATTTCTTGACATATACTAACTTGGGTGCAAGTGTGATGGATGCTAATGTGTTGGCACAAAAAATAGGATTTTTGTATTGTGGTTTAACTACACTAGTCTACAGCAATATAAATATTCATAATTCTCTTATAAAAAATGATATGGATTTTTCCACTACTATGAGTGGACACAGATTAGATACACCTAATCCTTTTCTCACTTGTGTGACTGGGTTGGTCAATGACAATAGCCAGGAGGAGAGGAAATTTTGAGCCAAGACTTGTTCACACAGGAAAATCAACATGATTAAAAGTTGGACGTCCAATACAATGCCCCTGGAAAAGGCAATCCTGCCCTCCTGCTCCTCTGCACCTCTCCCAGCCTTGTGTCAACATCAACATGTGTAGGGCCTCATGCTAAATTAGATCCAGGAGCAGATTGAAACTGAACTGGCACGAAGGAGGGAGGTTCATTTATTTTTTGGCTGGCACAGTGAGTGTTAGGCTATGATGTGTGAGGAGACAAGGGGAGGGCTCTGCCTTTAGGCCCTACCCTTTGATAATACAGAGAGTCTTGTGAGAACAGCCTCTTAACTTGGGCATTTTGTCTTCCCTTTTGTTTCTCCCAGGCTCCTGTCCACGTGTGCTGAAGGTGTGGCAGACCACAGCTTTCAGATGGTCACAGTGAGGCTGAAGTAGCTGAGAGAAGCAGCTACTGGGCTGTGTGTCAGTTCTGCTCTGCAGTGTGCTGACCCCACAGCCTTGAAAACAGATGGAATAAAGCCTCCCTGCAATCCTGCACACTAAAATTCATGTCTTCCTGTTAAGTTGACTCCGCTTAATGAAGTGCTGAATGAATATAAAAGAAGTCAAAATCTGACTCAAAGGTCCAGATTGCAGAGCCAGTGTTGGGGAATTCCTGAATGTAGCACTTCTCCAGATTTTATAATGCATACAAATAGTAGTACATTTATGCCTACTTCCAGTAACAGCTTGCCCATTACTGAAAAAATGTGCATTTAGCTAAATTATTTTAGGAAGCAATTACTATGTTGTTAACCCTGCAGTAACAGACACACGAGACCAGTCGCTTGTGAACACTGTGCACTTCATGCATACATGACTTCCATTCATTTATGAGCTTTTCCTTTGTTTTTAATTATTGGCAACATTGAAAAAAATTTTTCACTGTAAAATTTAAATCCTCAAAATTAGATAATGTGCTATTTTTACCCACTCTTTGATCATAACTTAGAAACATATCCTACTAACTCACAGGTTCTTATGTGCTATATCTGGCTTTTAAGGCAGGATTTCTCTTATCATGCAATACATTCCTGGGAGTTTCACTTACAATACAGAGGGACACATAAGTGTGTGTAAGTCTTTATGACACTGAGGTCTTACAAGTACTAATTTTTACACTGTGTAAGGTTTTTTTCCCCCCAATAATAAATAGAAAATCTTAGATCAAGTTTCCACATATCAGACTTGAATTTCATGCTGCATTCATTTTTTTTAGCATCTAAGTCATTAACTCAGGGCTTGAATTACATGACCAAGCCAAGGATGGCTGCTGTGGTGCCACTCTACCTTGATCAAGATATTTCTGCTTCTTCCTAGCAGCCTTTGCACCGTGTTTAGTTTAATTTCATTAAACCATTGGAAAATGCCTTTGCCAAAAGAAAAAAAACAAACTGATTTGCTTGCACATATTTTAGCTTGTTGGAATGGTGTGGCACAGAGTCTGGTGCAATTGTTCCTCCAGATGCTGGCATGGGGTGGATGTGCAGTGGCCAGACAGTGGAGGTGAAGCTATCAGGGTCACTGGATGAAATAGAAATCTTTAAAGCCAATGCAGAGATACACATTCTCCCACGGCCGTTAATTTTGACTAAATAACTAAGAAAACTATCCCTCTTCCTTGGTTCTGTCGTGAAAATTATACACCTCATAGAATCTGTGTGAATACCACTTCCCTGTGTCTAACATCTCTGTCACCGGCGGAGTGAGATGTGTGTGAGGAGTAAGAGGCATGTAATTCCCACCAGTTTGCAAAACACCTCTGTGAAATTTGTCCTTGAAAAATCTTGCTGGCAAAGTCTGCTGGCTGAGACATGGGTGCAGTTTGTGCAGGTATCTGAAGTTAACAGACAAGAACAGAGGTTTGAGCCTTGGTGAATCTCCGAGAAATGCAAAATGTACCTTCAGTGAAGGCAGGATTTTTCTCTAAAGGACTTGTTCTGTTCTTAAAGACAGACATGTGCTTGTACTGCTTCCTGAACTTCAGTTTCCAAGATAAACAGTTTTTTCCCCCCATTTTGCTCCAGGTTTCCCATAACCACTTCAGGAGTTCAGTTTATCATGTCACATCAGAAGGACACTAAGAATTTGGTCCTGAAAGAGGCATCCTGGTTTATAAACTCACTTCTCCTATCACATCATAGTCCCTTTCATTAGTTCACCCTCATCTACACTTTCAAGAGGTTTTTTATAAATTTAGTTTTATCCTTGAAGCTTCCAAAATGTGTTACCCTTGCATTGTTTTATTAGTTTGATACTATATGGAAACAAGAAAATTCCACAAGCTCATAACAATCGTCACATAAGGACCATCGGCAAAGAACAAATACACACAAAATTGTTACCAAATGTTCTTAGTGTATACTTTTCAATAAAAGAGAAACAAAAAACATCAATAGTCTGACTTCTCAAAATGACTACTTAATTACTTACTTGACAAACATTAAATAATAAAATGTAAATGAATTCTTTCAAGATTTTGAATTTTTATAGACATATAAGATGCAGAAGATTTTGGTGGGTGGGTGGGTGGTCTAAGAATTTGCCTTTTGTTCAACAGTTTTTCTTGAGATGTGAATAGGTCTCTGTTTCCTAAGTGAATCAGTGTAACAGTGATATATTATCAGATAATTCCAAAGGCAAATTGGTAGGGAAAGGGAGAAAACATGAATGAGCATCTTTTGCAAAAGATTGACTATTGAAAGTAGGAGCTACTGGTAATGAACTCCAGACATTGCTGTAGGAGTGATAAGAACAGGAAATGCTTTGGGCAACATTGTTCTACAAAAATAGCCCTTTTAAAATGCAACATGGCTGGCCTGTCTTTAGCAGCATAGCTGTTGAAAGGATTGCATGAAATTAATTGTACCATAGATGACTCTTGACATGCTGGGCTCCTCCTTGTTTCAGATTCTATTTTGTGATCTTGTTAAGCTCTGGAACTGGAACAGCAGACTCTTTCAACAGATAACACTAAGTTCAGCTACTCTTCTCTGTAGCTCCCTGTTATCTAGCATTAATGAAAAGATTAAGAATATCAGCTTATTTTCAGTTGATGGGAAAGGCTCTGGGGTTTTTTTTTTTATAGTTATGAAAGGAGTGTCTGACACAATCTGGGAAAGCACTGGCATTCAAACAAGTATTCTTCTGAACCCAGACAGTTATATAAGTTTCACTGGGTGCCATTGCCAATTTACCGAAAGCAATTTCTTTTGATATTACATATCACTTCAGTGATGTTGTAAACACACTACAAACTTGAATATCTGCTACTTGTTTTCCTGAAGACTTTATTTGTTTGGGAATGTCAGATTCTAAACAATGTAGTTATTCATCATTAACTTTTTCCCACTCTTCCCTCTGGAATAAAGTCCCTTTCAGGCCAGGCTTGTTGGGAAACTTCAAATGACGGAGAGAACAACCAGAGAGTAAACAAATGCAGAAGTTCCGTTGTCATGGAAGTATTTTTAAGTCATGTCCTCAAAGCATTGCTCATACAAAGGTGTGCAGGTGTGTAAGCATGTCTGTAGCTCATGCAAGACAGCAATTGTCTGTGTCCAAGGACTTTGCTGTTGGCAAAAGAAGAGAATCAAGAGTTTCAGTTAGCAGTTCACAATTTGGGCACAGAAAATTCACAGCAGATGTTTCTTGCAAAAGCTTGTCTCTTCAGAGGGAAGTAAGACACTTGGATAGGACTTTCTAGAAAGTACCTACTAGCACCTTTTCAAGACATTTGTTTGCTGCTTGGATTAAAAAAAATGTTTTTCTATTATTTGTATAATTATTGACTCCTTACAAAAACTTCTGGTGCTTTTTAAAACAATCATAGCTGGGGGGGCCTCTCTCCCAACATTTAAGTTGTTCTGAAGGGAATTCTCAAGAAGTGAGAATTGAGGCACATTTTCCACACTTCTTTAACCACAGCTATAGTCAGTTATTTTTTTTATGAACAGTTCTATATTATTAGACTGAGGATATATGGAGCAATTTTAATGGCTATGTTACAGAGAATATTTGATTTTTTTCTTAAAAATGAAGTGAAAGAGCTTGATCATCAGTTAGTGTAACAAATAAATTCATGGAAACAGAAAAGATTGTTTTTGGAAACACCAGGGTTTGAAAAGGCATGAAGATACATTCTTACCAGATTAAATGGCATGGCTGTGAAGGACAAGGAGGTGACATGGCCGTTTTCCATTTCTCATATGCTATCTGAAGCCTATGAGAAGCAGAATATAATTTTACTCCAACAGAAATCAGAAATGCCTTGGCTTAAAGCTGTCTGAGTCCTTGCAAGCCATTTCAGATCAAACATAAGAGGAGTTGAAGAGAATTTCAGCTGAATAATTAGATAACTTCAATGAAACTTACACAGATATTTTGAACTTCTTGGGAAGACAGAATATTCAAGTGCCTTCAGAAAATATACAGAAGTGACTAAACCAAAAGTAGCACAGGCCAGAAAACTATTTCTGTTTTACAACTTGAGGTTTCAGGGTTTTAAGCAAAGTCTACCTTCTCACTTTCACTAAAAGGAGAAGCTATTTTCTCTCGTTATTTTTTCAGATGAGATCTGTAGATGTCTGGTGCCGTCTGAAAATATTCAGTAGATCCCATTTTTTCCTGAAGGCTTGGAGGTCTCCTGGGTTGTCCTTTGTCACATTGTAAGCCTTGGGCAGATGTATTAAACACTCAGGGATGTCTAAAATGATGTCCTATGCCTGTGCTTAAGGACTTGAAGCCTTGATGTGTTTGGGCATCTAGGACTAGTAGGAGTATGTGAATGAGCTTTGATGTCTGATCCTACTGACAGTCTTTGCATCAATGTTTAACATCTTGAAAGCCCTCTTTAACCCTGTGGAAGGAATTAACCAGGGAGACTTTAACAACTCCCTTGCTCATATTAAGTTTTGAGTAGAGCAAAATACCAACTACAATTGCAGTTAGAAATATATCTTTTTCTCTTCAATCATATGATTCTTTGTTAATGAAAAAAGAAACAAAGGAAGTAATTTTCTCCCTTAAGATTAATAATCTATTACTCTGATGAAAACTGTGCTTCAGCTACCAGCCAGTTCCATTAATTGTGGGATCTGCTATGCAGTTTGCTGCTAATTAGTGAGTAATACTCCATAAAAGCAATTGCGTGTGAACTCTTTCCTTTAAAAACACAACCCTCCATGGGAGTTGACTTCCTCACTCTCCTTTGAAAATTCCATCCCTGGTATTTCTTATTATATTAGTAAGCAGTTATTATTCAGAAATTATTACTGGCTAATTACATTCAATGGAGAAGGCAGATAAGGAGGAAACCTCATGAGTAATTACAGTAAATAGCATGCATATCTTGTTAATGGCTGGGATACAGTGAGTTCTGCAAGAAACTTTGCTTAGGAGCTGAAAAGGATGCAGAAATAAGTAATTCCTTCTTCTGAAGACACATACCCTGCTGAAAGAGCTCTTCATTTTTCACATGATTGCACTTGCATTTTGTCTGCAGCTATTCACTGCCAAAGTCCTACACTGTTGAGAGACTGTGGCTTCTGAGCACATTGCCAATCTGAGGTTGTCACAGTGACCAAAACTGTCAAATTTGTACTCAGAATCTTGGTGAGTACAGGAAGAAAGAGCACTGCTCATATCACACAGTCATTATTGGAGTAAATCCTTTTTTTCTCCCAAAACAAACATAACTGGTCAGAACTACAAAGTACTACACTACAGCAAACAGGCTCAGCCCAGTCAGGAGGACTTGGAATGTCCTAAAAGAGGTCACTGTGTCCCATACAACACAGCAAATGGGTGTGAGTGAGCATTACATACCCTCTGAATATTCTTTAATGTTGTTGCTCCTAATGCCTGCTTGGATATTTTTCTGATAGTTGTTGGCAATTTATCTTGGCATGGGACTGTGATCTATGTTGAAATGATAAAGAAGACATTGTTACAATGGAGTCAGTGGCTCTGAATCATAACCCTCTGCATAATTGTTTTTGTCTTTTACTGGCAACTTGCTAATACTGAGGATGCTTTGGGTGTTCTCTGTTTCTGAGGTATTTACCCTGTGGTAAGTAGTCTCATGGAACAAGGAGCCTGGAAGAATGCTCTCTTTAAGGGACTTTCCTGTGGTGTCTGAGGATAATAAGAGGATGAATTAATTAATATCTGCAAGTTGAAGTACTTCTACCAGCCTGTTAAGTGCTGTTCTATCTTTAAAAATAATCTATGGCAATATTAATGAATGATGTATTAGAATATGAGAACAACCACAAGAGGCCAGATCCAAGGCTTTTGCAGCTCAACATGCTCTTTCTTGTGATCAATAGCAAATGACATTACTCAGGAGAGTATGAAAAGGAAAAGCCTCAAATTCAAAGATCTGGTGGCCACTGTCCTGTATTGTGATAGGCAAAACTGAATGACATAATCTCTATAAAACTTTCTAATCCAGATTGTATAGGAACATGTGGTGTCTTCAGCAGAGGTTGAAAGAGAAAGAATCTCAGTATGGTATGCCAGATCTGCATACCAAAACAATATATCCGACCTAGATTTAGGTCATAAGTTTAGGTATACATTTAGTGGGTTTTTTCCCTTTTTAATTTTTTTTTGAACCTGCCACAGGAATGCTAATCCACTGAAAACTGGACTCAGAACTTTAAATTTTCAGCATTCTTTTCTAATATATGGATAATTCTGTTTCTCGCTGAAGGACTGCTAGCCTGGTCATAATATTAAGAAAGAGAAGATAATGAGCAGTCAGACATGATATAAATTTATTGAAGGTGCATCCTTCCATGTATTTTCTCTTTGATATGTAACCTTTAAAACATCTGACTCAGGCTGATGCCTTAAGTTTTAGCTTTCATGTTTTTCAGATTTTGTGCTGCCTAGGGGTGCAGTTCTGAGCCTCATATCAAGTGCTGTAAGCTCCCTTCACAGAGTAGGTAGACAAAGCAAATCCTTTTCTTGCTAAAGACCAAAGACAACTTTCAGGCCCAACAGCATGAACAACAGTGGACTAAGGGAGGAACAAGAAGGATGGGACCTCACAACCTGAAGCTGTAACTGGACAATTAAACCCCAGTATGCAAATGGACCAAAACTTACAAAAATGTAAGACCATTTTATGACCATTCTTAGTCCAACTGGGTTGTAGTCCTGGTCAGGCTCTTGTCCTGCCCAAGGTGTATCTTAAAGGCCTTTCCATAAATACCTACTTTATTCACTAGCTCTGTCCAGTGTCTGTTTCAGGTCAGCCTTCCTAAGGCATCAAGGCCAAAATAATTTAAAACTAATAAAACAGCACAGTCCCTTCCACAATTACCTTAGTCCCTTCCACAATTACCTTGTACTCTTTGAGGATATTCCTCTTTTGTTAAGAGTAAAGGTAGGCATGAAGTGCAAAAATTTTATTTTTGATTTACATGAAGAAATAATAATCTAAGTTCTAAAATATGTCAGGGCTTTTGAGCAAACAACTTAGAATTTGATGCTTCCAATGATAAACTAAGCTTCCCCTACATACAAGGAAGGGATATAATTCCTTGCAAAATTAATTTTGACGTTAACGTTCATAAACACTATGGCCGTATAATCCTGTAGGGGAAAGCAAGCACAACAGCCTTGATAATCAAGTCATCATTGATTTAATACATGAGGTTCTTTAACTAAGTGGATGCTTCTCATTTAAGGACCAGTGCACATGGATGAATCTCTATGTCATCCACAGAGGGTCTCCTTTCTTATACTTGGACAGTATCATTTATCCTTGAGCTATAACCTGCACAGTGCAACACCCACAAAATTGTTGAACTCCCAGTGCTCTCAAAGATGAGAATATTGTAAACTTTACCAAAGATAATGGGAAGCACTTGCCCAAAATATTTACTACCAAGCTTGATTAAGATATATCAGGATAAAATCCTCACCCTGTTTTCTCTAACTAGGTATTGGAATACTTATGTGGTGTCACTTTAGATTGAAAGTGTCTCTGAATAAAGGGCCAACATATTGCTTACTTGACCCATAGTTTGTAACATTGTGCATATCTCGAGAAATATTTTTATTTCTGCTAGTACATATCACAGCAACAATTGACCACTGTGATTTAGAGATCATTTAATCCTTCTCCATTTGATCCAGAATTATGCAACATTAAAAGTAGTATTTAATGAAGCTAAAATTAATTAATAACATTCATGTTTGAGCCAAAATGCACTGAATGTGCGGGTAGATCTCACTTAGTGAAAGAAACAAAAGAACAGATTTTAGAAATTCAAGAGTCTGCTGAGGTAGACTGATCAAATTCTGCCCAAATCTGTTTTTCTCCCTGCATCTGCTCTCAGCTGACGTGCAAGTACGTGAATTTGAAATTACGTACTTGTAGCTAAGAAAAGAATTTGGCCCTTCAGCTGTCTCTGCACCTCTTTCATAAAATTTTATTTTTCTTAGTTTTATTAAAAATAATTCATTTTTCTTTAATGATTTAAATATATTCATACATACATACATACATATATATAGTCCAACATAGCTATCTGCTCATTAGGCATCTGTGTTGTGGGGTAAGCTGTGGATCAGCAGTTAAACATGAGGTTTTAAACAGATTCTTATAAATCCTGGTTTATTTCAAGTCCAGCACAGATGTAGAGCTGTCCTCTTCATCTAATAGCTGGTATATCCCTGAGGTTCTTGTATTAAAATGACATAATTTTCTCTTCTATACCTCATAATCTTCATACTTCACCTCTTCATTAAATGTTAGTTCCAGTCCATGATACTGAGCTTACAGTTGTTTAAATTTCCTTAATTTTTCCCCTACTCTGTCTCTTTTCTCAGAGCCCAGACTGGAGCATTCTTACAAGCTTAAATCTTGGTGAAACTTCCACTGAAATTGGTGCAGCTAATATTTGGTGGCCTGTTTTCATTCAGACTTCTTGTGGCAGCTGTCAGAAATTCAGGAAAGCTCAAGCATCCTTGGCCCCTAATTTAGTTCCCCCAGTTAAGACAAGGAAAGGAGCCTTGGGCTTGGCTCTTTGTGAGTATTTTACTACCACTCATTTTGCTAAACAAATTGCTTCTGATGAAAATCTTTCTGCAAGGGCTCTGTTAGCACTCCTTTCTCCCCTCCCCACATTGGTTCAAATATGATGACTGGGTTACTTTTCAGAGCACCTTAAGTACAATGTAAACAGTGCTTACATTACATATTTGCAAAACAAGAATAAATTTTCATGACATTTATGCAAACTTCTGGTTTAGCTTGTGTAAATTGGGCATTCCCTATGCACAAAGAATGGAGTTTATTACATTAGTGATAATAGGTTGAGAATTTAAAAGAAAATATTATGTATTCCAACTCAATGCAAACATATTAGAAAGTCAGCATTAAAGATGATAATGTTTAGATCCTGAGGATTAGGTGGAAAGAAACCAAACAAACCAAAAAAACCATGAGTGTGAAAAAAAGAAGAAATTAACCTTAGATCCATTTCTGGCATCCTTAGCTTGCACATGTGTTTGGCAACCATGAAACACTTGAAATATGAGACCTGGCACTACCATGGTGCCAGACATAGCTAGCATTAGAAATACTCTTTCAAATTATTAAAAGGTGCTCTGAAACTGCTGCAAAAACAAAGTTCCTAATCCTAAAACATACTCCTTACATTGAGCATATAAACGTGTTACTGTACTTTAAAATAAATTGGGGCATATTTGCATATCCAGGACTGATCAACTTCCATCAAATGCAAGTATGAAATGGCTCCAAGTTTAAAAATAACTTGCAATTTTACTTTAGAAAGCTTTTGTTTTCCCTTGTGGTGCCATCATATAGACAGCCTGTAGAGCCCAACAAAGGCTCTCTGTCACTCAACAAGTCCCCTGTGTCTACCCTCACCAGAATTTCTTTTTAATACATTGATCATAAGAAAGTGAGGGGGGTCAGCATTCATTCACTTCTCATAATTTTATCAAGTTCTAAATGGTGCTGATAAATAAGGTATACTTCTTAAGTGATAAATTACTGTAATTACTTTAAGTTTATTTCAAGTTCAGATGATGTCAGTTGCTCAAGACATGTCTACCCAGAGCGTGGGGATTATATGAAAGACTGAAGGGCACTTGGAGGTAAACTTTTCCATCTTTCTGTAGCATTTATATATAGACACTTTCCCATTTGCCTTTTGCAAGTCTTAAGGAGTACTGCTGCTTCAATCAAGGAAAATCAAAAGGCTGGAAAAGTGTAATATGAATGAAAATGAAGTTTGCTTTAAAAAAAAAAGTAAGTTGGGTAATCTGAAAGTGAAAAAATAGCTTTTTAAGGTGATGTATCAAAAACGCTTCTTTGACACCTTAATGGAATGATCCTTATTTTCCATTAGTATTATAACTAAATAAATTCAAAAAAATTCAAAACTAAATTTTTTAATACGGAAACTGGAGAACTTGAAAGGTTCAGAGCTGGAGCCCGGGGCTTTATTTATTTCTTTTTAAAACTGAATATCCTAATGTTATCTGGGGGTTTTGTGTTTTGTTTTTCTTTTCCATGGGCCTTTCAGCACATTCAGTTTGAGTCAGCTTTATTAAAGAGTAACTCAAGGTAGGCAAGCCAGGTGACTTCCACGTTACCTTTTACTGTAATAATCTACATGCACTTCAAGAATTGTATGACTAAAGCATGCTGTAGAGAGAGATCTGTCATGCCACAAGGTGCTCCACATATTCTGCAAGAAGCTACTATGAATAACACCAAGCAAAGAGAAGCCTACACTAACTAGGCTGTCAGTTTCCACAGTTATAAAATCTTCTGCATAAAGAAGTACCACAAGTTCCTGGTATAAAGACCATTCAACATGAAATGAAAACATATCCCTCTGGTGCTTTCTGTAATTTTGACCTGCCCCTCCTTTGGCTCACTCACTGGGCTTCGCCTGTGTTTTGAATCCTCTGATGATTTTAGCTCACAGTCCTGCTCAGCTTGGTCATTTTGTGAGAAATTACTGCAGCTGTTAATATCTGTGATCCCTGCAAGGGAGGGTGAGAACTGTGCAGACTAGTGGTACTGCTATCTGTATGGCTAAACTCTGGTTTTTATCCAATAACATGATGTCTTTGTGAATCAAAATATGAATGTCCCTTGGGAAGGTAACACCTCTAGGTTCAGGGAATACAAAAATAAATGCTCGCCTGCTGAGGCTGAAATGGTGGAATTTTGTCAGTCTTCTCCTGCAGTCGGTCTGCTGGGATGTTGGCAACAAAATTTTCAGATCAGCAGACCACAGGCTTGGCGATTTTTCTTGATCCCAGAGTATTTGTTATATTCTGCAGCTGTGATGTTTTGCTGGTCTTTATAAGTTCCTTTAACATTCCTACAGTGTCATGGTCACCAGTACCCAGTGCCTCATGCTATGACATGACTGTGGGTTTTTTCCAGTTTTGCTAAGTAAGATTCTGGATAGAACTGTGGTGATTTTCATTCATCAGCAAGAGCTGCTCCTTGCACTCGGCCTCTAGCTGCACAGCACAACTCTATAAGAAGTTATTTGATGAGATCACAGTGGCAGAACTACAGTATGCCTGTGTTGCAGGGGCAGTACAACCAGAGTCATGTGTATTGACTGCCCCAGAATGCCTGGGCACTGAAGAAATTATCCCTGCTTTACCCAAGATTTGCTATCTAGTGAGGCCTAAATGAACACTATTGTGTGATGCAATCCCTTTACCAAAAGCATATTTATCAAAGTATCTTCTTGTGTTTGCAAGAAGGATGGACCTTCCATTGTCTTTAAATCTGTAAAGAGAGTCTTAAGAGGCAGTGTCTACAGATTTAATTTTTTTTCAATATTTTCAAAAGAAGATGGGGCAATGAGCAATGCAGTTTCTCCATTGTCCTAAGAGATTCTAAACATGCTCCAGGGAACAACAAAATTCTCAGTTACAGTAACAGCTCTTTCTGAAACCCAGAAAATCGTTCCTTGTTTATAACCATCTTTCTTCTATGCCAGTAACAAATATGGTAGAAAGAACTTAACAGCTGACAGTGGATTTCCTACCCTAACTTTTCTTCAGAAAACTTCTCACAGTTCTGGCTGTCACAAATCATTCAGTGTATTTGTTCTGGTTAACTACACCCTGGATTTGATGACCCTTTTCCATAGCTGCCTTATTTTTAGATAATTGGTTTGAGTAAGTCATAGCCCAAGCTAACTGTGCTCAAGCTGTCTGGAATGGTATATGGAAAATAAAGATTAAACAGTAAATTTAGTGATATAAAACTTTTCAAGTGCAGACAAGTAAAAGTGGGAATTGCAGAGCCAGAAGCTCTAGGCACAGAGATGTACAGAAAGGAGATGGAAGCACCATTAATGCTACACTATAGCAACACTGCAGAGCTGTCATCCTAAGCTACAGAAATGCCTATACTTCTCAAATAAACATATCTGCTCTGCCCAATTCTGTGTGCTTATAGAGCTGCGAGAGCTGGTGACAGACAGATGTGGTCAGTGCAGGCCAGAATGAACAAAACTCCAAGTATATCCCAGTCCTCATATCCTCACTGTTGAGAGATCAGCCTTCGAGTCCTCATTTCTGACAGGGGGACATGCTTGTGTCAGATTGGGCACAAGTTTCAGAAGGAGAGGCAATACTCATAACCACTATAACTGGGGTCAATTATCAGCCATTATTCTTTGGATAATTGATTGTAAAATAAAAAGGGCAATTGGGCAATCAACTATACAAAAAGATATACAAAAGTGTATCTTTTTCCTTGCTTTTCATGTTTGCATTTGTAAATCTCTTTAAGGCTGTAAAAGCATTTGTGATGTGGGTGTCTAAAATGTTGCTAATTTCACCAGCAAGATACCAGACTATAATCTGTGTAAAAGTAGTTAGTGGTTGCTTTACTTTTAAATTTCTTGCACCCTTCTGCTGGTAGCTCTTTCTGTACACCTTTCTCTTCTAGTTCCTCCGAGTGTGATTTTCCCCAGCCAGAATTTTAACTAAATCAATCAGATTTAAAGTGGCTTGGGATGATGTGCATCCTGAGAATCGGAGGGACTTTTAAGACTCTTTTAGGCTTACCTAGAAAGTTGGCACTGAGTTTTAAGGGCAGGTTCTCAGCAAAGAGGGCATGAAATGTATCTGCTTCTTTGTCTTAATTCAATGAGAGACTCTCAGGCTCTGTGGAAATTGTTAGCTTTTAAAGACCAGTCTGCCTTTAATTACACAAATAATCTCTGTAGGCCTATCTGTCTATTAGGGAAAACATTGCTGGCATTGTTTTTAATACAATGTTTTTCATTTACTTAAAGGATAGGAAAATAGAGTTAAAACCATTGTCCTTCAAACAGGACTTGGAGGAGAATGAAAAATAAGTGCTGGGTTTGCCAGTGGCTAAGAATGGATTTTCAGTGGATTGACACAAATTTTCCCTTCTTTTTCTGCCAAAATAATGCAATAAAAAGTAGAGACATAAATGAAACACATGTTAAAAGTAACAGGTCGCGGGCCACATCCTAGAATTCCCATTAGTACCCAATAAGTTCATAAAACTGAGAGCCCTTGCCATGGAGCACTTGGATAGGAGCTCATTGCAACCTTCAGGAAGACACAGACAGGTTTTGAGGCTACAAACTGGAGAAAAATAAGCACAAGGGGCTCACCATCAGCAACCCCATAATATCTAGAGAAGCCAGAGATTTGAGTCACATCTACTGTCACTGTGTAGTAGCTGAGGAGCCCCTGGTGTGTGGAGATGCTCTGAGTTTCGGGAGCATGGTTGCTGTTCCTGTACTCTGAACGAACTTGGGGACCATGTCCCCATCTGTCCATCTGACTCTCAGGGCTGGCTTGGGGCAGCCCCAGGCTGTGTTTCTACATGTGTGGCATAGTTGGGAGATCAAGGGAAGAGGAGAGGAGACAGGAGCAAGGACCTCCCAGGAGTTCACTATTGCATTCTCCTCTCCTAGAACAGGCTAAACCTTCTTGTGCCCAAGAATCTGCCCTGCCCAGGCTTCGTCCTGGAGAAATGAGCACTTGTCACTGAGAGTTGTAAGCAACAGTGACTGGATGACTTACAACTTCTTACAGGGCAAGAGTTTTGGTGCCCTGAGTGCTCAGGATACAGACAGTTGCAGTACAGGTTACACCTACTGCTTTTTCTTGCTCTTCCCCAGCTTGCTATTTTCATTGTCGTTATAAATATTCCATTTACTTCTTATGTTTCCAATGTTTTCATTACATCAAAAGTATTTTACTTCATGGTAAATTCAAGATTTTATTAGTTCAAAACTTGATTTATCATTAACTCAATAATTAATTATCAAGAGTTTATACCTTCCTCTTAGTATAGGTAGAGTATGCAAATGATGTGTTCTATAAACAAGACATCTTTTCTCTCATAAAAGGTGCAGTCACTAAAGTGAACATCTTGAAAGTCAAGTCCCCTGGAAGATTATTCTCTTTGACACTACTAAAAGGCAAAAGTCCCAGTTAAAATAAAATGACAGTTGTTTATATAAGCAGATCCTAGTTACTTTAATTATTGCTTTTGGCAGGATCCTAGAAGTTTAATCTTTGTTAAATCCTACAGTAATGTCTGCTGGCTATAGGGATTTAGTTACCATGAAAAAATATTCAGCCACTACCTAACCTAAATACAGCTGTACACTAGGGCAGTGTTACCCAAGATAGTTTCACTTGAGTGAAATGGGAAGATTGTTCTCAATTACTAATTCAGTTAGAAGACTGAGGAAAATGAGATATGTATAAATCTAATTACTTTAGCATAGCTATTTAAAATGGACTTTAGGTCTTTGAAGTTAAAAGATCTTATTTGTGTTGCCTGATGTAGGTCAGTCATTGCAGAACAATTTGCTCATTTAACTCTTTTAGGGAAGGCATTATTTTAAGAACAAAAAAGAATGCATTCACAATATGGATACAAGAGTGAAAATGGTTGGCTGTGTGGTAAGAAACTATCCCAGTGTGCACTGAAGATCTCACTACGATTGCAGTTACACACCTTCAACTTGTTCTTGAAAGTATCACACAAAGAAAGTATCAGAGAACTCCAATGGACTGCAATTTCTGAGGCTGCCTGGTGGGTGCAGGTTTACGATGGAGAGGGCAAAGTCACTCTCTGACTAGTGCTGCTCAAACTAACACCTACAGTCATAACCAGCACCAATGTACAAAAAGGATATTTCTGCACAGTTCAATGAGATCTCTTTAAAGCTCTGACATATTAGTTTGAAAATTCATTTTGACTACAAAGTTAGCTGAAATAAGTTAAGTGTTCTTTTACAAGGGATAGCTTAAAGCTGTATTTGATGGTACTTTTGCTTAAAGTTGTTTAGCACCACCGGGCCTTAACAACCTTTTCTATTCTCTTGGTCTTGTGATTCAATACAGATCCATTAATTTAAGAACAGCAGTACCATGACTCTTTCGTGCTATCTCACAATAAAATTCCCTTTTATTTTTTTGCCGCAACTCAAGCTGGACTATATCTCTAGTTCTAGTCCTCACAACCCAAACATAACGAGACCTTTAAGAAATAAAGATTACATGTGCATTTCAGTTCTGTGTTTTATTTTTTGAACAATCTTTCAAAGATGATTGAAACATAAAAAGCAACTTAAGGTATGGTTTCATGTATTTTTAAAAGATGAATGTAAGTTTATATTGCTCTTAAAGATATTATATCAAAATGAATAATGAAATAAAAAAATCTAAATACTTCTGGAAAGATAGTAATCTTACTAGTGGGAAATTTCACTATTGAGAAACCTTTATTTTTTTCTGAGGTTTATAACTGAAACTAAAGGTTTTAGTTAAAAAGAATCAATCAGATCCATCACTATCAGAATACCCAATCATTCAACAGCAACTGCACGTGGCCAAGCCACATTCACACAATTCTGTTAGCAATCAAAGCAGTTGGTCTGTATGCAGCAACATTACACTGAGATCATGTATCACCACCAAATAAGCATTTTATTAGTTTAACATAAAGAAGGGTTACATCAGGAAAAATAAATGACTGTGAAATGTTTGACAGTGACCCTCTGTGAACAGTACTTTAATCTCAGAATGATTTAACCCACTCCCTTACCATTAGGGTACTGAGAATTTTTATTACTGGAGGAGTCCTTTTTCAGATAAAGTACAGTGTTCATGTACTCAGCCCTTATGATAGCTGAAAAGTCCTTGATAACACTTTTTATTTGAATTAAAAAAAAAAAAAAGAAAAAATAGAGAAAAACATGATTTGAAAACAAGCTTTTACAAGTGGCAGCTTATAGGTGTCTTCTAGGATGAGTAGATGTAGTATACAGAAAAAAGTAAATATTTTTATGTGTATAATACCTAACATATTTTTTAAAAAGCAGTGAATTCAGCCACAGGCAGAACAAAATAACATTTGAATTAAAACATTAAACAATTCTTTTACTTTTTTTTATGATTTAGTATTGAGTAAAGCAGCCTTTAAATATCTCTTTATTACAGTACATGTTGCATTAGCAGATGGTTTTGAATCATTTTAGTGAGCTCTGGCATAAGACAGTAAAGAAGTAAAAAAAAAAAATGTTCCGCACAAAGTTCTGTAACAAGAGTTCATATGCTGTGTCAGAAATGTTGCTGTAGGTAGTGTTGACATTCTTTTTGGTACTGTCAGAGAAAAGGGGAAAGTGTATGGAGGTTAAACGGAATTAACAAAACACACTAAGCTATTTCTTGCCCATTAAAAATTGAAACTTAGTCATCGCAAAATAGCAAAAGGCTATTGGATATAGATCTCCTGACAGCTGCAGATGTAGTCACAGCAGTATTAGAAAAACAGAGATTTTTTTTTTCCAAAGTTCAAGACCTGAGCACTGCCTAAAAAGGGAGACATGCCTTCAAGCACTGAACTTTTGATATTTTTCTGACTTAAGTGCATACCAATACTTGGAGTTCAAAGCATGAATTTAGTAACCAAAGGAAAAAAAAATCATTTTTACTATGATTACATAACAATGAACAACACAACATAATTTTTACCTGGGAAACCCTGACAATATCTGACTATTGTTTTGTTTTTCTTTTCCTTTTGGGGTGAAAATAGGTCAGGGAAATAAAATGGTGTTATTCACCATTGTCTGAAAAATTTCAAAGTTAGCAAATATTTCTGATATGTGTAAAAGTGGAGACCTGTAGCAGGTAGAAACATGAATGCCTTCTACCAAAGTATTATTTGGTTCCAGGCTGAGGTAGATGGCTGTCCACCCAGGAATCCAGACAAACTCCTTCATTTCAGCCCCTGATGAAGTCAGAGGTGGTTTCTGGCCAGGAGACAGCCTGGACCCCTGAATATACCATGAAAGTTCCAAGGCCACCCTAGATTTCGGTGAACACCAGCTCTGGTATGATTGCAGATGTACAGCTGCTTTCACCCAACCACAGTGCACAGTTGCTGGGTTTGTTTTGTCTTTCCTTTCCCCAGATCACTTTACAGGCAGACTGAATCCCTGATCCAGCTCCAGATACCTGAAGACTACAGCTGGCATGCAGGAGAGCATCAGCCCTCCTGTTTTCAGAGATGGTGCAGATTGTTGTTGAATTGATGGGTCTACATAAGAAGAATATAAAAGCAAATGTTCCCGAAAATGAGAAAATAAGAAGATGCCAAGGGACCAAAGATAGATCTTTCAAGAAAAAAGGTGAAAGACTGTTATGTCTCATTGCAGCCACCAGATTTTTTTACAGAACAGAAAAGTTATCAAAATTTTAATATTCTTTACCCACCCTGACCCCCAAAAATTTAGATATGGAAAAGGATTTTACAGTATAATGATGACACATAATAATCATATGGTTAAAACCTCTTAAACATTTGATCATTTTACTGCTTTAAAATGAATGTCACATTGTATCACTGTTAATAAGTCCTCCCTAACACAGAAATCTTTTGCCTTAGTCAGCCTAAAAGAAATACATTCTTTCATGGTTTTAAATTGAGCTTACAAAACCTGATGCTTTGAAAGTGGAAAATATCCCAAGGCACTCTTTCTAGCAGTAAATGAAGGAAAGTTTCACAACAGCAATGCTGTTCAGCCTCCCTTCTGGGCATGAAAATATTATAGAGAAGACTCAAAGGAGTATAGTCTCTTCTCTCTAAAGTATTAGACCCAGTATTATCCTTTATTTTTTGTAGGTACAAATACCTTCCTTCAGAAGACATCAATGAGAAAGTTTGCAAGTAACCTGATATCAAATGGAATCCTTATCTACTGTTAGATAGATGTTATCTGTTAGAACAGAAATGTTCTCTGGTTGTGGATTAGAGTCTAATTCTGGTCTTGCTGAAGTCAATAAGATTTTTATAGTTGACTTCATGTGAACTAGTTAAAACTTAAAATTTTGTAAAGAATTATGCTTGACATTTGACACAATAGGAACTTCAAAGGACCTTTAACATGAAGCAAACAGAACTTGGCTTCCAGCTGGACCACTGACCCTGCTAGTCACATTCTCAGTTATAATTAGGTTCCTTCTTGCTGGTTGGCCAATATAATGGGCCTTTGAAGTCTGTATTTCCTTCCTGTGTTTTTCTCCAAGTCACTAAAGACTCATGACTCTGCTCCAACCTGGTCTCTCCCACCAAGCCATTGCCAGTGTGTTGCACACTCTCCTCTGGTTGCCAGCATCCACCCAGCCGAGGCCCCAGGCTCCCGGACGAGGCAGCCAAAAGCTGGCTGAGAGCCACTGCCTCTGCATTCTTGCCACAGAGTCTTTAATCTGCCCCAGGGATGGGCAAATCACCTCTCTCTGCCTCAGTTTCCTGACAGGTTAAAGGAATACCCTGGTGTGTGCAGTAGGCCATGGAAGTACGAGCTGTGGGGAGGGAGGTGTTCTGCATCAGCACCTTGGAAGTGGACTCCAGCTTCAGTCACTGGCCCTAGCTAGCTATGTATTCCGTAAAAAAAGTCAGTAAAAATACCTTCTGGCCCCAGAAACAGACTATATTGTGCTCTGAAGAGTATAAATTGATCATCTATTTTTTTTCTCGTATTTCAGAGCATCTAACAACAAATGCTAAGTTTACAAAGAATTTTTCTTGTTTGTTACCTCTCTGCTCTTGGTTCTTGTCTTATTATCAGCTTACCTATGACTTCATTCATGATTATATGGCTTTTTATCTCAAGTGTACTTAAACCCAAAAAATGTAGGAGATACTTATTTTCTCAGGTGAGAAACACTGGAAGCAAAAGTAGCCTTGAAGCGTTTTCTTGAAATCTCTTCTATTTCTGTGTATAGATGTGTATAAAGACATGTGACTGCAAAAAACTTTTATTTTCACAATTTTAGTGACACAGAAATAAGCATCTCTGGTCTTTGCATGGCCCTCATATTTTTATTTTCATACATCTAACAGTTACAAAGGTGTACAGCATCTTATTAAAATGCAAATAAGTTTTCTAAATACTAGGATGGTTAAATATATTTAGATTTCATATTACAAAAACATGTGATACTGTACGATATGGTATTAAAGAGAAAACATATAAAATGGAGTTATATTCCATCTCCACACTTTCAAACTGCAGTTATTCTTTCCAAAGGTTCCAGGCTTTGATAGTAATTTAAGGCAGCTTTTAATTAACTTTTAATTCTTTAAGAGTTAGAAAAACTAAAACCAGAAAGTTCAAAAAAAATTTTTTTCCAGTTATTTTCTAATTGTTTTTGACAAAATAGCCCAAAACACTATAACTTTAATGAGTTCCTAGAACATGGTTGTTTTGAACCATAGCATGTTTATTTTAGAATATATTCATATTAGGTTGCTATCTTATTACACCTCTGATGTTAAAGGAACACTACATAATTTCAAGTAGCTGAATGAATAAGATTTAAGTCTTTGTTTAGAGCTAAGAATGCAAGTACTTTTATGGACCAAAGCCACCATGCTTAACACTGAATCAGGTTTGCCAAGACTTCTTTCTGCCAAAACACAGCATAGTAAAATGCAAAAACTTGTGGTTTGGCAAAGAAAAATTTTTAAAAAATTGAGAAGACACATTTCTCTTGAAAGTATGCCACAGGGCACAGATTAGCCTGGGGAAATCTGTTGCTTGAAGATGCAGGTTTTGATTCTCACAGGCTTGAAACAAAGGTTTTTGTCTCAGGTCACTCTGAATCAAAAAAAAAAAAAATGGACTTTCAGTGTAGAGTTTCTAAACTCTTAGTTTGGAATAAGTACCCTTCATAGCAGCATGTTGAGCTTTCTCTCCCTTCCATGCTTTTCTTGGATTCATTCTATGTTGATACCAAAAGAGATGAATTTTCTCTGTGTGATAAAGAAATCCCAATGCAGATCTATCCAGCAATTTTTAAAACTTAGCTAGACCTGTGGTAGGCAAGCTCCCAAAGAAATCTTGCAGCACTATGCTAAGGTAAATACTATGATAATTAAAATACTTTATTTTAAAATTTTTGTTATTTGTTTTATTATTTAATAACATTGTTTATTAAAAACCTGATGTTCTTCAAATTTATTTCTTCTACAGTGATAGAAAGAGAGCTGTCTGAGGAAGGTAAACAAGACCACTGAGTGATTCCACAGGTGAGTCTAAAATGTATGTGGGACTTTGTAAATTGTTTCTACTGAGGGCATAAGGGACTGAGAAAAATGTTCCTGAAATTTCAGATAAACTGATTTAAATTCAGAAAATATAGGACAAATATGAATTATCTATACATACCAGGATATGAAATCTTCAGCAAGTTGTTTTCTTTGGAGGTCTATTGTTCAAGCCTGAAAAATTTCAGTTAAACTGTATTAGATGTTACTTAATTTTCCTGTCTTCAGAACAGACAAGAATGCCAGTCTCACTGCCAGTGAATAAGATAAGGGAGGTTTGCAGTTCATTGAAAATATTGAAAAAGGTCAATTAAAGCTATTTTGAATGTAAAACACATTAGAAATACAAAAAAAACCCCACCAAAACCAACCAACCAACCAACAACAACAACAACAAAAAAAAAAAACAAAAAACAAAAAACAAAAACCAAAACACAAACAAACAAACAAAAACAAACAAAACACAGAAAAAACCCCAACAACCCCAAAACCCCAAAACAAACCCCAAACCAAAACCACAAAAAATCAGAAAGAGAACAACCAAACCAAACCAAGAACATTTTTTACAAACCAGAAAAACAGTTTTAAGTATCTCCAATTGTAGCATATTTCTTGAGACGGTTTCAGAAGTCAAGAAAATATTTCAGTAACACCCCATAAACCCCCTTATGCAACTCAAGACTCAGAGTGTACCAAGGTTCAAGTGACTGAGATGAACCAATTTAAAAGTATCACAGAAGACAGATTGGAAGCTGCAGATCTGCAGATCTTATCTTTCTCTTCCTGTGTGCTTTCTAGCTGGCCACTGATAGGTTTAAGCCATAGAACCCAATGAAGGTGTTAAGAAAGCCTATTTTTTGCAGATTTTTTTAGAAGCTGGCACTTAGCAATCATAAACGGCAACAAAACAATATTGTGGCTTGACGCTCATGGTTGTAATAATGATGTGATAGGAAGTGGGTGTCAAGTTCCCTTGGTGAGAAATAGGGAATAAATGAGACACTCTGAATCACCAATGAATCACTAATAGAGTCCTGCTTCTGGTTTTTTTGGCTTTTATTTCCAGACTCTAAAATGATGACAGTTTTAAAATGATGGGTGAAGGTAAACACTTCACAGCATTCACAAGTATGTGGTAAGGGCCTGATTGCCATTAGGCTTCCCAAGACCGTGAAAACAGGAAATTTTAAGAACCAGCATTCATTGTTTCTTTTGTCAGAGTTAACGACTGTTCAGGTTCTTTGTAGAGCAAGAGAGGATGAGGGTAGAAGGACAACATCTTCGTGGCTAGCATGAAAACCACTAAGTTCAGCAGAGTTCAGGGAGTTCTGGATTTCTCTCACAAAATTTACAAGAACACACTCTCTTTAAGCACACCCTGTACTACATATTGTACTGGAAAATGATTGACAGTAGCTTTTACTGTGAATAAATATATGCATTTTGATATAAACTATGCTAATCTGAGAAACTGGGAGCTCCCTCAAATTTAAAACATGATGCCACAATTGAAAGAAATATTAGGCTGTTAAAGGGAGAAATAAAATTGTCTAGTTAGACTATGTGTATGTATATATGTGCATACATGGGTTCATTATCATCAACATCAGCACTGAAATTGTTTTAAACATAAGTTTCCAAAGCAATGTCAGAGTTCAGATTGTCTGTTTTGAATGGACTGAATTGCATTAATTAAAATATTTACTATAAAGGTATACATAAAGTTTTTTCTGCATTGATTCTGAATTCCTGTAGGAGTCCAGGGAATAGGACTAGGTCCAGGTTCTGATGCCTTGTCGCACCAGATTGAACCAGGCAGAGACCAGACCCACTGGTGTCAGAAGCTTTATTCTCCATTTGCTTTGTTTATTCTGTTCTATATGACAAACTGCACTCATTGAGCAGACAGGACCAGGGAGAGCCTGGGCAAATTTTGGTAAAGCAAATGAAGAAATTCATCCTGGGCATTTCTAGATGCATATATGTACAGAAATGTTTATATTTATTAACAATTAAATTTGCTGTAGTTTGGATTTCTACTATTAAATTATTGCATTGAATTAGCAATGGTCTGGTGTAATCTAGCCAGGGCCCTGTGATGATTGTTGCATACATTTCAACACTCCTGAGCTTACAGTCCACTGGAGATACACTAAGAAAATGCTGAAGGAAAAATACATTAAGAATGTGTAGGACTATGACAAATTGACAGTATAATGGCTATGATGAAAGTGAAGTGTGGCTTTATTGACTCACAATACTATGTTCTGTATTAATGTTTGCATTTCTACTGAGAGAAATTTCCTCAGAATAGAAGCACTGTGCTGCATGTTCAACTGATTTTTTTTTTTATCATCTATGCTCTAACAAATGTTTCGTGAAATGCTTGTCTATGGTTAAAAGAAAATTAACAAATTTAAAGCTGGTTCTGGCTGTCATCTTAAGGCAGAGTAAAGAGTAGCTTTAATTTAATATGTAGGCTATTATCTTGGGAACAACACCACGACTACTTTTTTTAAAATTTTTTTAAATTTTTGGGGGTTTTTTTTGGTTTGTTTTGTTTTGTTTTCACATTTTCTGTGCATGTTTTAAATTATAGAAGCACATTCAACTGTGAAAGGTCTTGTTGGGTCACTCCATACCCTTTTCTTTCTAAGTTGAATTAAATCGTAAAACTTAGCTTCCAGCAAAAGCTTTCAAGGCAAGGACACAATGTTCTTAACTACTACTCTTTTCCTGTCTCATGAAATTGTACATACATCCTGCCAACATGGAAATCAATGTTTTTAAGTAAAGAAGTTTTTTATGTCTTTAATGGAGCTAAGTAGCTTCTTCTTCCATACCTATTACATTGAATAGTGGTCAATAAATCTCTCTGCAGAGGTGAAAATTGAAACCCAAAACTTCCAAAATGTTTTCACACCTGTAAATATATATTTGAATGTTGAGATTGTACAGCCAAAAGCACAATGTAATCCACATCATGTCAGTTCATGGTGTTATCAGTAACAATTAGGAAATTTCAAAATAAGGATGAGAAACTAGTGGCCCAATTAGACCAAGATTGACTCTGAGTTTGTCCTGATACAAGGTTTGATTTTTGTAGTATCTGACTTATAATAAAACCTCCATAACCATTTGGAAAACTGAAGCCCATAATTATTGGTAAAGGGTCATCTTTGTGCTTGAAATTACTGGCATAAATGCAGTTGTGTTGACACAAAGATTGAGTAAGAAAGGCTATGGTCAACTGACTATATTTTCCCTGGTTCCTAATATATACCACCAGCTATTCAGCATAGCTTTACATTTCTCATAGGCTTCAGCCACTCTAGAGATTACATCAATGCAGCTTCACGGGGTACTTTTCATGGAATGCTAAGCTTAGTTCTCCCAAAAGCAGGTAATTCTTCTATGTGCTACAGTTACCTACTAAATCTTCACAAAGCAGAACCATAGTGAAAAAAAAAATAATGCCAGTTTATGCTGTAGACTGTCTTTATTTCTATGTAGCAGTACTTCAGATGATCCAAATGATTTGAGGTCTAAGAACTATTCCATGTTTACTGAGTCATATTAGAAGATTGGCTTGTCAAAAGAAATTTAATTCAGTTGACCCATGAAAAAATTGATTTTTCTAACATTTTTTTCAATCCCTTGTACCCTCAGTAGAAGAATTAGATTTCTGTCCAAAACTAACTGCAGAAGATTTTAGAAATTGTCTGTGCATCCAAGGAGATGGAAACCATCTATGGTAAATGGACTGCATTTTCCTCTCCTGGTCTCCAAATATTTATCCTTCTATCTAGTGACTCTAGAGGAAATGAAGGACCTGGGTGGGTGGAGTGCTCTCCACCACAGATAAATTCACCACAGTGAAGTAAAATTGTAAGAGGACAGAACTAAACTTAGGCTGCAAGTTAGGAGAGTGATTCCACATGAAGATAGTTCCTGGAACTGCAGAGTGAGTGGGAGTGATTGACACTGTCTATCCCAACATGCCTGTAGCCTGTCTGAACCAAGCTGGGGAGCCCAGGGCTGTCCCAATCCACACCAAAGTAAAGTTGCACTGACTCCAGATCATTGGTGAGAAAAATTCTGTAAACTTTGATAAACAAACCCAAACATATGTATCCAGTGTCTGCATGCTTTCAAGTATAGTAAGTGCTTTTACTGACATTCAAATTTCACAAGTACCAAATTTTTGCTTTCACAGACTAATCTGACCCCTCTCTAAACCAGACATAGTCTCTCCATTTTGAGGTTGAGCAATGATTTTTCTCAATTTTTTGGCTTCTACTTCCTTAGTTAAGGAGCAAAATAAAAAGTATAGCTTGGGAGTTTAGGAAGTTATTAAGAAGAGAAACTTATTCAGGAAAGGAACTTCTTGTTTCTCATAGATGCCAGACTCAGACAGAAGATGTCTTTTTGTCTTCTCCCCACACACATCCCCACCCTTCCCTGCAGCTACAAAATACACTATGGTTATTTGACTCATTATATTTCTTTACAGGAATCATAACTGAATAATGCCCTTTTGTTTATCTTCTTCAGAGAAAGTCCTGTGTCTCAATGCACAACCTTTTCCAGATAGATATTTTTATTTTACAGTTTCAACTTCTACAGTTTCACCTGGCCAGCTCCACCTCAGAATTTCATCAGTGTCACAGGTGGAGATAATTTGCTATATCTTCATGGTTATTATTCTTTCTCTTTGCAAATGGGATAAGCTATTTAGCTGAGGTCAAATTATTTTCTCTCATACTAGCAATGAGTCAGCAACGTGTTACAATGCGTGTGATCATCTCACTGCATGAATTTTCACGAAACTCTATACAGGGTGTTAGCTTGTTTGCTGTGCATTATCTATGTCTTACTGAAGTTGTGTATTCAGAGAGTCTTTCTGGGTTGAAAATGACTATGACGATGGTAGAGAAACTCACCTGCAGAAGAGTTTTTTCCTTCTTATTCCTTCTACTTTCTTTCATGACTGATGTGCAAACTTTCAGATTAAGAGCCTTCATCTGAAACCATGGATTTACATGTTTTACAGAATGATCCTTAAATACTCATTTTGAAGCTGCTTTCATTAGTACAGTTAATGACCAGATGAGAGATAGACACACAGGGTATTTACACCAGCATTGGTAAAGTACTGTAAGGCAGCAGAGGCAATAGAGGTGTTTTTAGAAGAGCCTTTAGACTGTGACATATGCAAAGGAAAAAAAATCTGTGGAATTCTGTCAATTATATACTGCACTCAGGGGCATTTACTCACATCTTTTAAATGCTTGATGGTAGTAGATTTGGGGGAGCAAAAGCTGTTTCATATGACTCATGTAATAAAGCAAAGATGATGTCATCTGCCTTATCTTCATTTTTTTACTATTAACTGAAGAAAGAATGAAGAAAATATATTTAGCCCTTATTTTTTGAAGAATGCTTATGCTTTGAACAGTTCTTGTGTCTGAAACAACTGTATTTATAAACCTGCCATGGGATTTATAGCTAATAAATATTAGTATTATGTGGTAAATATAGCCCTTGAACCACACTTCCATAACACTCCACTGAGCCCTTGAAAAATGGTAGAGCACACTGGCAGCAGTGGGAGATTAGAGGGAAAGAATAGAGACTGGAGAAGGAGATCTGGCTGGAAGGACAGCTGTGGTAAGGCATGGAGGGGATCCCCAAGAAGTCACCTGTTGATTATACTGTGCAGATGTTATGTTGCCTGGAATGCAACAATGAAAAAAAATTACAGAGGGAAAAGAAAAAGGAGGAGGAGTAATGTTTCCTGCAATCATGTGAAGCAAAATAAGCAGAGTTATTTAGGACATGAATTAATGTGTGAAAGGTGTTTAATGTGAACAGAATTACCTGCACTGACTGCCTGTCACTACAGTAACAGAACACAAAGGCAAAAAAAATGATTGTGGTAGATGGTCCTGGCCAATGCCTGCATTCAGCTGCCAGTGGAAACATCCTGGCCTTTGCCAGGAGCTTCACTGAAAGCCTCAGACTGGTTTGCATGGTGAAATAGTAAACTTTAGTTTCTACTTGTTTAACCTTTAGCTATCTGTTGTGTTATACCTCAGATTCCCTTCTGAGATATGAAGGGAAACAGAGGAACTGGAGAGAATTTTTTTTAAGTTTGAGGGTTTTAGGGACTTGTTATAGGGGACATTAGTGTCAATTCTTATGGAGAAATTGTTGTTGATGAAAATTTAGAAACATCTCTTAATACCATTTTTTTTTTTAATTCCCCCCCAGGACACTGTGTACTTGTGTCTCTTGGATACATTTGTAAAGCTTGTTGTCTTTTGATATCAGTTCCCATTCTTATATTTCCCCTTCAGGAAAGAAAAGTTCTCTTCAAATGAAGAGTCAGTCTTAAAACAACAGAAAAAAAAAAAAAAGAAGCAGGTGGACTACTCATTTTAGATAAAAAACATTATTCTTGAAAGTAATTTGGGTTGTCTGTTTCTGTTGGTCATGTCAGGACCTATTTTCTTTACCTGCAGAGCAATCTGGCTTCAGTTATTTCTACACTTTGGGCTGAAGCTCCACCAAAAGACAAAAGCACATATGTGTCTATTGCAACTTGCACCTCAGACTTTGTAAAGGGCTCAACAAAGCAGTGTATCAATGTGTTTAGCTTTCAGAAAGCAATTTTTTTATGTCTTTAACAAGAAATATTTCAAATATTAAGAAGAATATAATTACGAAATAACTAAAACAAAGCACACTCAAGCTTCCTCTTAAAGATAATAATTGAGTACTACTACTCTGGAAGATTGTAAAGAAGTGATTATAATTTCTTAGTTCTTACTCCCAAGCTTTTTTTTTTTTTTTTTTTGCCTTCAGTGGAAAAATTCTCCTTTAATGTAAAACACAGATTGTCACTTTCTCCTTCCAATATCTAAAATGTGTGCCCTGATCAATGAGTTGTTTCAAATAATTGTGTCACTGAGAAGCAGATTGCTGGGATGTTTTACTTAGTAGTGCTGGAAGTTCCTTTGTGCACAGAGTGTCTTTCTTCTCATCAGTCTGAAGACTGCAGACAAATTACCTGCCTTTCATCTTTCTGCTAGAGGGTGGAAAAAAGATTACTAGGAAAAAAAAGAAAAGGCTTGGTAAGAGGGTTTTTTGTAATGGAGTTGGAATCTGAGACAGAGACAAATAACAATTTCAGGAAAAAGGACTTTTAAAAAGTAGAATGGAAAAGGAAGATGAGAAGATAAGTTATGCATTCTTTTACATTTACCTTTAAAGCTCCTACTTTAATTTATAACATTCTTTAGTTTTTATTAGTAAAAACTACTATTTTTTTTTTAATGTACTATTGTTACTATTAACCTTCTGGTAGATGAACAAGTCTCAGGGAAGAATTGTAATTCAGCTGGAGAAGAAGGAAAGGAACATATTAATCTGCTTTTCCTTTCTTTTGAAATAAATTAGAGAAGTGTGAAATAATGGCATAGGATCTGGTTCCTCTTCCTCAATACAAGCAGGAATAGCTTCTTACCATTTCATAATAAAGTAGAGCAGAATCTGTCTGAATGATGTTGAAAATAAGATCTGATAACTTTAATTTTAATTCACCCATTTCAGGACTGTCAGACTTTGAATACAACATTTGTGGATTAAAATTTCAGAACTGTCAGCATTTCCAGAATTCGAGAACATTTGCTCACAGTGGTTGTCCTGGAAAGAGCTGCTTTATCAAAGCCTTGCAGGAAAATCTGAGAAGGATAATATGAAGTTAAGTCTGATGAAAGTTGATATTGCCATGGGAAGTGGCTAGTACTGGATTTTTCACACTGGAGAGAATTGAACCTGCTCTATCCCTCCCCTCCTCATTTGAATGGGGAAGGGAGAAAATAAGGTGGAAAAAGCTCATGGGTCAAGATAAGGGCAGTTTAATAAAGCAAAAGCAAAGGTCATGCATGCAGAAGCACAGGAAACAAAAATATTTTCTTCTCTGCTTCCCATCAGAAGTGGATGTCTTGCCACTTCCCAGGAAGCAGGGCTTCAGTGCATGTAGTAGTTGCTCCAGAAGAAAAATTATGTAAATAACAGATCACCCCTGACCCCACTCTCCCACCCCCTCCTCTTTTCTTCTAGCTTCTACTGCTGAGAAGACACATGATATGGAATATTATGGAGTACCCCTTTGGTCAGTTTGGGTCAGCTGTCCTGGCCATACTGTCTCCCAAGACCTTGCCCACCACCAACCAGCTGGTGAGAGGGGAATGCTGGACAGAGCTGATGCTGTGCGAGCTCTTCTCAGCAGTAGTGCAAACACTGGTGTGTTATCCACACCTCTCCAGCTGTCAATGCAGAGCACAGCACTGTGAGGGCTGCTATGGGAAAATTAACTCCATCCCAGCCAGAAAAAATACATCTGCTAAGGGACACAACTGAAATGCCATGCATGCATTTATATTAAATCATGTTGATGTATACCTTCATATTAGATCATCACTGAAAAAAATCAAAACCAATCCTGAAAGCACGGATCACTACCCCAACCTTTTGCTGAAGCTGCATCTGAAATAGGCATATGAATTAAAATTAGTTATATTCACTGTTGGTTTCTCAACAACTGTGTTATTTGAAATCTTAAAGAAAAGCATATGTAAAAGCATGTAAGCATATGTCAATATACATTGAAACATTCATGAATAGAAAAGTAGTAATTTTCTCACCAGAATTATCTGCTAAACTGTTAAGTCTTCAATGGTAAAAAGAGGAAACAGTCTAATTGCTCTGTGCTTTATGTCTTTGCTAACTGCTCCATGATTTCTTGAGCACTTTCCAGAAACATGTGGTTTCCTTGTCTCAGAACTATGTTGTTAGTTACTTGTATAATTTGGTGAAGTTTCATTTTGATTGGCAGATTCCAGCCCTTCTGTGATTCATTTTTAATAAAAGAAATCACCAATTCTCCTTCTCTTAAAATCACTTTACTGGATGATTAAGAAATGCAGTTCCACACTATCACAGGATTTCCCAAATTGACTTTCTTCAAATACCGTGTCCTAAAGTTCCTTTAATGCTGTTCCCAGAAAGTGACTCATGATTCTTTATTAATTATAGAATATGTTAACTTAATGCTCTAGAATTGTGTTTTTCTATTCTCACCATAGCTTGAAAGAAATATCATTGCCAAGGCATTATCTCTAACTGATCTTGTACTAATAGTGTAAATGTAACCTTGTTATGATTGATTCTTTAAAACTCAGCCAAATTTGAAAAAAAAAAAAGTTGATGTAGACCTGATTTCATTTCTATGTACTACATCTTTAATTGCATGAATAACTATAGACATTTAAGGCTAAACACTAGTTTCATGAAAAATTGGGACTAAATATTTCCTGCTGTAGGTTGGCCAGTATTTTGCTCTGTTCATGCATAAGTTTATTGCTGATATGGCACATTGCCTCTTTATTATTATTGGGGTTTTGCACTGTAATAATCTGAATGATACCATGCAGGGAGTAACCCACTTTTGTGAGTTAGATGGAGAGGTTTATCCCAGTGTCAGGAAATAAGTGGGAATATTCCAGTGTTAGCTTCAGATACATTCTCTGGGCATGTTTGGAGAAAAACCTTGTGTTTGTATAGAGATGGTAAGTGGAGCAGTTCATATTCTTAGTTATGTTGTGCCCTCTGGCAAGCCTGCCAGGAGAGTGCTGTGCTTGTTTTGTGAAGAGAAACCTCCTCCACATTCCAGCTTGAGCATATCTATTGTTTTCAGACATAAACAGATGTCTTCCTTACCTAAGGGAAGCTCTCAAAAATCTGGAAGTAAAACAGAAGAAACTGATGTGAAAACACAACAGTATTTGACCTGTCTGCATGCATTAATAATCTCAACTTTAGCTGAAGGCAGAGTTCTGTTGCATTCAGTTTTATTTATTTGCATGGTTTCTGCCCTGCTGTATGGAAGAACAATAAGGGATATTAGCATTAATTTAATCTTTAAAATTTCAATTAGGATTTTGTTAAATACGTACATGCTCTTATGTCATTCAGAATCTTTAAAAGCAAGATAATTCAGGATTGCTTAAGAGGAGCTGGGAAAAGTGGGTAAATGTATTCTTCATTATGCCAAACTGCCTTCTATTTCAGAGGCCAAAATCTCAAAATTTGTGATGAGATCAAACTACAGATCAAACTGAAACAAACTGCAGATACAGTAGAGCCTTTTGTAACAATTCCAATAGGGTGAATGAATTTTCTTTGCATAAATCTTACCTGACTGCTAACAAAATGCATATATTTGGTGGGGGGGTTGACATCTATACATTTACTTTCTGTGACAGGCTGATGTGTCTTTTCCAGCCTTTTACAAATGTCTGTAGGACATTCAGATGTGTTAGAGTTTAGCTGCCAGTGGGAGGTAAGATGATAACTCCAAGTAGGTCAGGTTTATAATTCCTTCATGAAGACAGGGCACACCAAACTTCCTCTAGGTTTGAGAGCCATCTCCTTGAGCTCCTTGTCTCTCTCCTCTCTCCTCACCCATCTATGCAACACAGACTGTATGATGACACTAAAACAATGCTAATACTGAGTAATTACTAGGAGTACTGAGAACAAGTACAGTTTGTTCAAGGACAGGAGGATAAGTGCAGTGGTGAAGGGGAAGAAAGGGAAGTGTTGAGCACAGTGCAAGAACAAAGGAAGTGGAGAACTTTTTGAGTGAGGTGCAGTGCCCCCAGCAGAGCGCTGTACTGGAGCCAGCTCTAAAGCAGCTGGGAAAGCCACATTTCCCAGCAGAGCACAGGCTGATCCAGCATCTCTCCAGCAAACCACTCTGCAGTGACACTGGGGCCGTGTTTGCTGGTTGTGCTGTAGTGCAGAGTAGACACAGCTGGGTTAGACCTGGGGCAGGCATCTCCCTGCAAGGTCACATCCATTTGCAGAAGTAGCAGCTGGGATGCGACAAACCTTATGTAAACATAAAGATGCCCAGAAACTTAGATTTTTTTACTATTATTTTTTAATTCAGAGGGACCTGATGGTCAGAATAGACTAAGGTCATGACTCCTCAGTCCTGGAATGATGGAACTGTAGTTCTGCAAGAAAGAAAGAATGATAATCTAGAGCATGGTATGGCAAAAAAAAAAAAAAAGAAAAAAAAAAAGAAAAAGAAAGAATGGAAGGATTCAAGAAATGCAAATCAATTTTAATTCTTGTAAAATTTAAGTGCAAGAAGCTTCTCATGCCCATAAAATTCAGTGAGACATAATTTAAAATAAGATACTAAATATGAACTAAAACTACTCAGAGATAAAAAAAAATTAATCGGCGTCATTCACAAGTAAAATATAGAATTTAATTTGTTCATGAAGAAAAAAAGGTTTCCAATAGAAATTCTTAAGAATTATAGCTATCACAATAGACTGCTATCTTAGATTTTAGTTGTTATTTCTGAATGTGCATCATCTTGGTTTCCATGTTACGGTAGTGTGATTCATATCTTGTGGTTAAGAAGACTGACTTTTGTTTCCAAAATTTCTGCTGTGAGAAGACATCTGTTGAAGTGTAGATAGTTTGTGGTGTGTGGATGAAATATGTATTCTTTATAATCTTCTCCAGTAAGAACAGACTTATGAGAAGACAAGTAACAACGTTATTCTCACAGTTGCACTCTTGGCACGTTATCCCCTAATAATGATCAATTTTTTTTTTTCTATTTAGAAAGAAAGGTGTCACATGAGATTTATATGGATGTGATTTGCATAATTTCCAGGTTGTAGATGCATACATTATTCTCATCGCAGGGAAGACTATTTCTATAAGTTAACGTTTTATAATCAAAGCTGATATTCCATAAAATCTAATAATTTCTATTACATAGACCAAAGCCTCCTCACAGTACCAAGAAACACTTGTTCAACTGGAAATTAAGTTTTATGAGCAGAGAGGTTTCCTCATCCAGTTGTAGATTATCAGACTGAAGTGGGAACTGTCTATCATGTTACAACATGAGTACTCACCAACAAGAGCTCCCTACTACTGGTGGCATCCCTCAAGATCTCATATATCTAGACTGCAAATATGTCTCTCAAGATGAGCTCATATATCTAGACTGCAAATCCACACTTTTGTATCCCTATGCTTGTCTGCTCCCTTTCTCGACAGGGAGTGACTCCCTTCAAACCCTTCATGAGATCAAGCTTGTGTAAATTCTCAGAAAAAAATAGGTAGTGTGCTAGTTCCTAGCACATTATAAATTTTTCTGTGTGTAACTATTGTTCAGCAGACACTAAGGCCAGCGTTTCATCTGCTTTGTTAGGTATCCCAAGCAACTCCACTGCAATTATCAAGACCAGAGGGATAATGCTGCAGTATTTTCCACACACATCACTAAATAAATAAGTACTCATCCAGTCAACTTACATAGGTAATTTCATATTCAGCCTTCTCTTTTTCCTGTTTCTTCAGCCTCACACACTTAATAGAAATTTCACAGGTCTTCACAATCCCTCCTACCCTGAATGCCTCAGGTGCACATGCTTTCCATGCTAAATATATCATATAAAACACGATTGAAAATAAATTTTCCATAATATCATGGTAATGTTTTGCAACATGGAAAATGTTACACTTTAACAAGAAGAGACAGAAAAATTGAGTATCTGAAAATAGTCTTTTACTCATTTAAGTAAGTTTTTAAAATCAATGTTACACATAGTATGCTCACTTGTCCATAGAAGAGCTCAACTTCATTCCTTAATTATTAAAATTAAAGTGCATTCTAGATTGTAGAGAATATGGCATATTAAAATGTGCACATATACCCTGGCTGGTTCTTTGAAACATGGGAAAATGTTTTCCCACAGCTAAGTAGTTAATGTAACAGATGTTTTATCTCCTTCTAGACTGATTTTTTTTCCTTTGGCTGCTTCCTACTATGAAAAGCAGAAATACACATTATGTTTGATAAGCAACATGGTATTCAAAGACTGAAGTATTCAGCTGTGATTCTAAGAAATGCTATTTCATCATTGGTTATAACTTTCCTCAGTGGTGTTGTGTCATGATTTTCTCTAACTACTACTCTTTGGATTTCTTTCCTTTTTCACAGTTAGAAATGGAGCCCAAATTTGCACAGTTTATAGGCGTATCCTATATGTTTTCTGGATACTAGCCAGCACTAAAAGAATGCTTTTGATTTGAGATGCTTGAAGAAAGCAGTCATAGAGTGAAAGTGGGTGTTCCCCTGTTCTCTGACATTTTAAAAAGATGAGCTAAGCTTTACAATCATATATTCCTCTTACCTCAATGGGACTGCTCTTTCATGGAAGTGATCAGATGCTCTCTAACAGGGCGGCTCCCTTGGATAAGGAACTGACAGTCTGATCAGCACAACATACACTGTGTCTACATTCAACTGTGACCTGATTCCAAGCCCTTTATGGAACTTATGTCGCTGGTGACGTTTTGAGAAGTCACTTTTTTTTTGTTTGCTTCTCATTTTTGTAGTCCTGATTTCAACTGGGATAGAGTTAATTTTCTTCCAAGTAACTGGTACTACCGTGTTGTGCTTTTTTCATTCAGTGTGAAGATAATGTAGATAACACACCCATATTTAGTTGTTGCTAAATAGTGCTTGCTCTTAATCAAGGTCTTTCAGTGTCTTGTGCTCTGCTCTTAAGCAGGTGCACAAGAAGCTGGGAAGGACCATAGCCAGGACAGCTGGCTTGAAACAGCCAAAGGGATGTTCCCTACCATAGAAAACCATTCCCAGTACATAAATTGGGGCAAGTTGGCTCAGAGCAGCTGATAGCTGCTCAGGGATGAGCTGGGAACTGGCCAGCAACTGGTATTGTGCATCACTTATCTTCCCTGGGTTTTATTTCCCTCTCTCTAATTGTTATCTTGATTTCAATTAGTATTACTACTATTGTATTATGATAATAATCTGTTTTATTTCAATTATTGAGCTGTTCTTATCTTAACCCACAAGTATTACATTTTTCTGATTCTCCTTCCCATCCCACCAAGGGTGGGGGGCAGGATGTGAGCAAACAGTTGCACAGTATTCAGTTGCTGGCAACATAATGGCTAACACTCCAGTTATTCAATTTTAAAATATCTTCCCTTTTTTTTTTTTTTTTTTTTGGTATATATGGGGCCAGTTGTGAAGAAAAATGATTCATTATGTCTCTGTGACAAAGAGACTCTTAAACAGAGGAGTCCAGAAAAATATAGTGGGAGCAGAAATTACACTGAAGATTTTGTCCCCTTCAGAAACAATTGATGTAGTTTCAGATCTATATTTCACTATTTCATTGTATTAGTGAATACCGTATTGAAATAAAAAGATAACTCTTCAGCTGTGGTTGGATTTCCACCATTTTATCTGATTAACAAATATAGGAAGGTCTTGTCTATCAAGTGGTTTACTATCTCTGTGGTATAAATGTCAAGAAATGTCAGAAATTTTCACTTCTGGGCTGATGTACCTGAGTATTTAACTCTGCCAAAAATGGTAAGGGAACAACACCTGCCTAAATTAGAGGGATGAGCAGAGCACAAGAATAACACTTAAAGCATTACTAGGCTGCTTTGGTCTGAAATATATCCAGCCAAATTCACACTGTGCAGGGGTGTATAAAAAGAAAAGGAGGGGTCAGTGGTGTCAGCCACCCTTTTAGAGACATTTTAGAGCCTACCAAGAATGTCAAATTGAAATGTCAACACCAAAACAAATATAGCAGACAATATAGCAGACCTCAGTGTCAACATGATGTCACTGAATGCAAATCTGCCTCAAAAGATTAACAATTTCTGCTCACTATACTTCCACCCAAGTTCAGATTTTAAAGTAACAATAATAGCCACCCTGCCCCACAAAACTATCTTTTAAACATTGTTTTAAAGAAGGAAACTTTAGAAACAAATGTTTCTCTTATTTATCAAGTCTGGTAAAACCAGGAGTAATTGGAGACTTAAAGGAAGAATTCCCTTAACACTTGGGTAAATTTCTGGCATATAAAGGAAGAGGTCTGATTTCCCCTCTAAGAAGCCAACAGAGTCCCCAGCACAAGGAGCTTCCCTGGGAGCTAGGGCAGGTAAACAATGTCTCTGGACTATGAAGGATTCTGACTGCAGGAAGAGTCTCATGAACCTCAAGGAAGGGTAGTTTCTTTTCTCTGTGAGGTCTAAACAGCTTACCTTTCACCAGGGACCACAGTGCCTTTTAGCACAAACTAAACCTGACAACTTGAAAGTAGCAAAAAGCTCTGCTCTCTGAATCTTTTGACCTGGCCCTTTATACTGCAATGTCCCAAGGCAAAATTCCTTATTTCTTTGCCAGTAGAAAATGTTTGCACTTCAGAGAGACCTTTGAGTTCCTTCAACCTGTACAGAAGCTGCAGATTTGGGGAATGACTGTACAAGACTGTCTCTCACATTGTCATTCTCTTTTGATTTTTTTTGTTTCTTGTATATGTGAAGCCACTGACTTGTGATCTGACAAAATAGAAATAACACCTTCTCTTTTTGGCAGACAGGTGGACTTCTGAGATGAGCATTAGCACCTACCCAGTGCAAACATGCAGGGCAATGTTGATAGGCTAAGGTTCAGAGCCCGCTGATGAGTGAAACAGAGATTTTTCATGATGAGCTCAAGAAAATGGGTGATCATATGGTTAAAAGACTAACATCAAAATCAGAGGCTGAGCTGAAGAAATACCTGGAACAAAAGAGGATAGAGAACTTGCTCCTGCTAAAGGCCAAAGGAGCTTTGCAGACACATTTGGTAAGTGCATCACCTCTCAGAGTGTGGTGGCAGAAGCAACCTAAACCCAATGTGGCCAAAGGACTTACAAAAGGGAATTGCAGGCCTAGTCACTTGCCTGAGGTCAAAGGGTCTCTAACAGAGATTTAAGAGTGCACGATTACAAGCAGGTCAAGCTGTACAAATTTTCATTGCCTGCAGCTGGGAAAATATAAAGTCATGTTTCCAATTTATAATTTGCTCCTGGCATTGCTGATGATACTTAAGTAATGGTTCTTAGAATAATTTAATCATCATACTCAGATTTGGCTCAAGATTTTTCTTGTATTTGTATATATTTAGAGTCGCCCATGTCTAGAGTTTGTTAATTACAGCTTTTCAATCTGCTCACCTTAGAATTGCAGAGATCCTTTTATTTAAAATATCAGTGGGAACATAATAAACAAAGAGAGGAAAATAATCAAACATAACTGCCTTTAAGCTGATCCACACAATGTTATATTGGATATCCCATCAAAATTAAAAATGCTTAGAAAAGAGTGATTCCATTATAGCAGTGAAAGCCAAATGCTTTCAGCTTCTTGTCGAAAAGAATAACCAAATTGCATCATGTTGCTGCCTTAATCCCATTAGGGCTTAAAGAATATTAGTTTTGTTCACAGCCTTCTTTCATCTAACACTACACAAAACCCTGCATTAAATCATTTTTCATAGCTACTTTATTATTGTAGCTCCCAGTTCCATGTTTCTCACTCACACTGAAAATGGCCTGCTTTAAGAACTGACAGATTAATACTATTATTTCTAGAAAATTAAAAAGAACATTTATTATATATTAATAATCTCAGTTGATTTTGTTTTTAAGAGAAATGTGCTTTTAGCTTATCTGCAAACTAAGGTTTTGGAAAATGGTATTTAGGGTTGTATTTAGTCATATACACTTCAGTCATATTAAAAGTCATGCCTTTTTTGTGGTTCACCCTTTTCCCAAGAGCCTCGTATTTTATCCTTTCCAGATTGTTATCAACACAGAATCTTTCTCAGCCCCCAGAAGGTTTGTTTAAAGCTACTTGTTTCCAGTTTTTTTCAAATCTTTTCCTACAACATCCTTCCATGCCATACAGAGCAGCTATTCACCAGATGCCAGATGCATTCAGTACTCTTCAGTTGGCTCCTTTCCTCAAAATTACTGATTTCTATGCCAAACTAATATCTAATTTTTGGACTTCATAGCTGCTGATTGTGCTGTTACCTCAAGGCAGTTGTTACTGGAAACAGTCCAGGTATCAGTGACTACTGCCACAAAACTTTCAAAGAATTCTCATCCCTTTCTCAATCTCTTTCTCATGTATTTTTCCTGGAATTTCTAAGGCTGAGCAACCAAACCTTAGTAGCAGTAGGTAATTGTGGAAGCCAGAACTTGCTGCAGAGGGAGAGTGTGGCCTTCATAATCTCTGAGACCTGCATTTCAACAGCTTTTCTTACATCCTAAGCGACTTTTTTTTTCCCTCCTCAGAAATTATTTAAACCTGTATGACACTGTAGGTATACTTCATGGAAATTACTTTCTTGGCTACCCTATCAAGCCCTTTAACAGAGGATGAGAAATGTATAAAACTACAACACAGTTTCAAATTTTCTCCATCGCCAAGGTGTCTTACAGATGAGATCTTGAGGGCTGTCCTACACATTATAAGTCATAGACCTGAAAAATAGGAAGATAGGACTGCTTAGTGTAAAATGCTACACACTACTGAGTCTAGAGGACAAACTCAATTGTGCAAGAGAAGATACCAGTGAAGTTTTGCTGCATTTGTATGTATCTGTTATGATACTGCCTTCAATTACATGATCATGGGTGATCTTATTCCATAGCACCCTATGTTTATTCTGATCTCTCAAGAATTACATAAGAAGGGAGATTAAAGGTTTCTCAAACCAACTGTAAATGTTAGAATTTTTACTGTCTTCTTTGCAGTAAGCTGCAATTTATTATATATTTGTATGTAATAGTGGTAGATGTGATGGAAGTATCTTTGGTAGTTTACAAAGCTACATTCAAGTAGGATATTAATACTACTTATCAATTTTCTAGGATTCATCTCCCTTATTCTTTTTTAGGCCTTTAAAAAGCCTCTTTTTTTCTAACTACTTCATATCCTACAGCAGATGTTTTTCTGATCCTTTTCTCAGAAAAAGAAGAGAACACAAAAACAACTACTCCCCAGGAGCACTATCTGATCCCTTTAAGGGCTTATTTTAAGCCTCCCGTCCAAAGGATTTTGTAGGAAAGCACCTGAGGAGTGAATACTTCTGATTTGCAGGGAGCTGCTTTCTCTTAAAAAGTGATGATTAGAGCAAGATGCTGGGGAGCTGGCCATCCTTCCCATTGCTCCAGTCACAGGAACAACACAGAAGGATGGCATAAAGGCCAAAATATAATGTTTGACATTCTTCATTTAGTGAAAAGTCCATGCAGAAATCCCATAGGTGATGCACACACACCTGTGTTGGGCAAATCATTGAGTAATCCCTAAAATGGGGATCAAGGTAGAGGTTGCCAGAACTACTGTTGTTCATTTTCCTGCATTTCAATTTACTTTACATGAGACTTCCTTGTGTAAATTTATTTAGAGTTAACATAGATGTCTTACTTTTTTATCTGATGCAATGTAATAACATAATTTGGATAATCTAATATATAACCAGCCCTTTCTGTTTCTAAATAAAATGATCAAATAAAGTTTCTTTAGTTTATTGGCTGACTCTTCTGCTTTAGGGTCCAGCTTCCTCAGTACTGAAAGGATGGTTGCAGGTGTCCAGTCTTCTCCATACCAGCCCTGCAGGTCAACTTCATCCAACTGTTTTAGACACAGATGAGAACAAGAGAATTTACCTGCTCTTTGTGTAGTTTCCTATAAAAATACAGAATATTTTTTGGTGGTGGCTAAAGAGATAAAGTTTTCTTTCTTACATGTTAGCAGGCATGATAGACAAGATAAATGACATGCTCGTCAAGACATTTCATCTGCTGATGAAATGAGAAGCTCCTGAGAGTATTTCAAATCCATCCCCATCTAGGAGTGTAAGTCCACATGTAGATGTTCATTTTTTTTACAATTTCTTTTCTTTCCCAGAGGTCAGTGTGTATATGTCTATGATTAGTCTTCCAAAATGGGGGTACTTATTTCATTTAGAAAGATTTAGAAAGATTTCCTGTAAAGAAAAAAGGTTAATTATTTATATTCCCAAGCCTATAATAAAGATTTTTATATACAGACAGGCCTTAGCAAAAAAGCCCACCAGGATTTTTGGTGTGAATTTTTAGGTCAGAGCCAGTAGCCATACAGATGTTTTCATGTCTGAATTTGAATGTGTGCAAATCCTGGGAGTGTTTGAATCTCAGGTTTGATCTTAATTTTCCATCTTTGTCCATCTTTCTAAATAGCTTTTTTATCTTGCTGCATCAATTTTTTTTTTAATGGCCTTCATGTACAACCTGTGAAGCAATAGTAGAGATCTTTCAAATTTAAGAAAAAACTACAGCTATAATTTAAAAGTGCACTGTTAAATTTTTTTTACACACTAAATATTTGTTAAATTTCTTTTGAAGCTAGTAGACTGCAACATCTTTGCCATTTTTGCTATGATTTTTTACGATTTTTATTATGTTAAAGGGAAAAGGGAAGTAAACCTAAACTGAGTGGACTTGTCAGCACTGTCAGTGGGTTTCTGTGTAGATTCTGTGTGAAAAAGATGAAGAAATTCTGAGAATAAAGAAGTCTGACGAAGTCCAGGAAACACTTTACCTCACTATTCTTCCTCTTTTAATTTTTGCCCCAAATCTTTGTTTAGTTTCCCTTGTTTTGGTAAAAATGATCAAATGAACATATGTGTCAAGTTGAATAGAGAAATGACTATTTATAGTCCCATTTTAATAAAAAATTACCACTCTTTGCTGAGTAAAACAGTTAGGAAAACTGAAGTAATGAATGATTAGAAGCGTTTGTTTGACACGACAAATCTATGTACATGAAATACAGAGGTATTATCATGACTACTAAAGTGGGACAGTGCCTCTTTAAAGAAGAGACAATTTTTCATTATGGTGCAAGTCTTTGCTTCTTTTACCTTAATCCTCAAGAGAGTTGACACCCTTATGCATGACATTATCCTTTCACCCTTACAGTGGTCTTAGGAGTGTATTTTGGTTCACGCCTTCATTCAGTACCTCCCCAAGTATATAATGCAAAGAGGGATCCATTTCTCTGCTTCTCTCCCTGGAAGCATCTTGAAGCTCAGTATTTCCCCTGTGTATTAAATGTAGTGTCCAATTGCTGCAAAAGCAAAGAGGAGAGACGACTGGTGTCTTGTTTGGAGATGAGAAGTGGTTGAAGTTGGTCACACCCCCTAGGCAAATCCATAGGTCTCCATAGGTTCCTGCTTTGGGAGTTGTAGGAATCCAGAAATTTTCTTCAAAACTGTAGACAGTATAAGCTGCATGTGTTTTTCAAATGTCAGTTCAGTGAGTTGCATAACCATGACAAACATACAAATGAGTTTCACATTTCTATAAAATAATTCACACACACAGAGAATTATATAAATACATCATGGCACCAACTCCTGAAATGCTGAGGTCTATTCAGAACTCTGGTATTTTCTCTTGGATGGGACAAAGAGAGCAAGCTTTTGTTTGTTGTTTGTTGGAGATGGGGTTTTGTTTGTTTTGTTTTGGTTTTTTAATTTTTTAAAAAGGCATTTTTTAATTAAAAAAAAAAGGCAACAGCAAATACCATGGAGGTTGAACTGGAGTATATATTGTACCTTTGTTTCTAATAATCCAAATACTATGTCTCTGCTTAGCATAAGAAGCAAGTTTTTTATAATTGATATTTTAAGTAGTTCTGCCAGAACTGCAGTTTTATAGTAGTTGATGAGAGGGGACTCCCAATTTTAGGAAACTTAGGAAAATATTTTAGGAAAACAAATTTGGGTATAAAAGGTACTATGAATGTATCTTAGTAATAGTAGCTATACTCCAAAAGAAATAGCTCATTTAATCATGTGATATGAATTAAAATATTGATACTTATGCTCAAACAGAACTTTAAAATTATATTTTATGTAAAATATTTTTCTATATTTTAAATAGAAGGTTGGCTGCTTTTGTATAGGAGATTTGTCTATATACTCAGAAGCCACCTCAGGTTTATAAAAAAAGATAATCAGACCTACTGATACTTTGTCTTTTTATATGCCATGCATCAGCTACAGACATAGCCTTCAGCATTACAATAAAGAGCCTTATATGAGGTGTCTTCCTTCCCCCATTTTGCTTTCAGAAAGCATTATTACTCAGAAATTATTACTCAGAAATTTCACAGCTGGAAAGAGGGTAAGGAAGAATTTGAGTGCATTTATTTTCAAGTAATTGATAACTCATTTTAATTGAAATATTTCTGAAATTGCATCTGAGCATTTAGTAGAGTGCCGTGCATACTCTGCCATAATGTGGAGTCCTGCAAAATGAAAAAAAAAAGAGCATCCATGCTTTGCAGATACATTTTTAGTGGCTGGAAAATTCTCTTGCACGGATAGTTTTGTGTTGTGGCAGGTGCTGGCACCTCTGAAGCCTTTTCTGCAGTCATTTATGGCTTTGTCTAAACTGGGGTAACTGGGCACGATGGGTTACACAATGACGAGCTGCCCTTCGCATTGACAGGACTCTCTGCAGTTGTTAGGTTTAGCACTGCTATATAAAGCATTAAGCTTATTACGCCCAAAATAATTAAATTATACTGAGGCAATTTGATTACTCATGTCCAAAGGAAGACACAATTGCAATGAGGTAAAAGCTTGACGTGAATGTTGTTAACAGTAATACCTTTACAATTAAAGTATTTTCTTAAGCATTTTCATTAAATCTATTTTCCCTTTATTCTCATTCCCTTTATTTCTCATTTGCTGTCCCCATAAAAATGTCTTTTGACTTCCAGATGTTTCAAAGTATGAAAGCTGATTGAGCTTTTTAACCTTATTTTCAGTGTTTATAAACATTACACAAAATACTGTGTTCACAATCTGTATCAGAAATTCTGGATTTGATGGATTTCTTTCAAAATGTTAAATGATAAGCATCTTAGTTTAAATTTTTCTTTAAACATCCAGGTCTTCATATGAATTATGAAACAAAAAATATAATAACACTAACTAATTTCAGTCTGTCAAAATTAGATCTGTCATGAATGAAAGCTGGTTGATATTTTGTTAGCATTATTTTTAGTTGAAGCAAATGTAAAACATAAGTGCCTCGTGGTCTGCTAACTGCTGGAGAAGAGAGAAGACTGCTGAATTAATGAAGCAACACTGCGCACATCAACAGATTCCTGCAGAAGCAGGTTATTCAAAGTCAGCGCCTTGCCTTCAGAAGCAGGTAGTGATGAAGTGATGGCAAGTGCTGTCTCATGGGCAGACTTCACATCACAGCTATTTTCAGCAATATATAATTTGATAATCATTTTCATCTCAACATATTTATTCCTCCATAAGTTTTAATTCCGCTTAAGAGGAATTATCCTATCAACATAAAGAGGTCATAAGGATTGCTGCATGATCAGATTAACCTCTCTTCGACTTCATTGCCCTCAAGCTTTAGATCAGTTCTTGATTTTGGAAACTGTGTGCTGTTTCCAGGCTACTTTTTCCAATTTATTGACATTATGCTATATTTATTTAACACTATCTATTGGTGGGGTTTTTTTTTTGTCTCTATTAATATTTATCAGCTCATTCCCACCACATAGCCTGATTCCATGAGGAGAACATTACCTAGACACTATATTTTAGGACTTTTCTCTCTTTTTATTTTTGCAGCTTTTTATTTTGTAACCAGTTGGTTGTACCACACATAAAAAGAATTCACATGGGCATTAATGAAGATCCCTTTCCTTCTTCACAAACCTCGGTGAACAGCTGTTAATAACAGTGTTGCTTGCAGAACCAGAGCTATCAAAACTTCCCTTAAGACTAAACTGATAAGGATTTGTTAATCTTAGCTTACTGTTAGAGAGGCTTTTAAATGCTTGCTATGGTGCTTGAAACAATAGATGTAAATCTCCTACTGTGGTTGTCTACAACAACCCTACACTACACCCTCATTCTTTCTCTTTGCCTCTGTTGAGCTTGAAACACCTGATTCCTGGAGGTTTTATTCAGAGAACTGAGAGAGAATGTTGACTTTGTTTCCTTCTAGGATAAAAATACGGAATGAAAGAGAACAGGTGTGACTTAGGGTTTTGCCTAGCCAGGGTTTATGCAGTATGCTTATGCTTCAGGACCTGCTCTTAATAGTTTTTAAAATTAGTGCTGCTGTTAGTCACATGCTTGCTTGAGACATAACTGTGTAAGAACAATGATTACTTAACAACTCTCCCCTGGGAACGCTTCTGTTTTGTATTGTTTTCCAGACAGTAACAACAGCTCTTCAGAAGAAATTTGGTAACTGGGTATCAATGTATTGCTACTGGGTTTTGATATTGTTCTTACTTGTATTGTTGCTAATTGTGTTTGTATTTATAATATGGTATATTAAGGAATATATGGTATTCCATAACTGTTAGATTTCAGGCAGGATGTTCAATTTAATTCTGACGTTTCAAGGCTCAAGTTCTTAGGATAATTAAAATCTATGTATTAATTAATTACTATGCCGAATATAAACTGATGTCTATTTATTTAATCTGGACAGCTTCAAGTGGAACAAATAACACATGAGAAATGTGCCTGAGGTTCCATTCAAACTCTGAGCCTGAATTGTGGCCTTGTCACTGTGCATGGTACTGCATAAACTTGTGGCAAAAAGTAAATTTATAACAATTTTAAGTAGAGCTGGATCTTAACAGTTTATTTATGTATGAGATTCACTTATTTCAGAAAATCCACCAAGCAGTAATTCTGATTTTGTTTCAATTGACATTGAAAAAAGAATAAATTGCAGTGATTAAGAAAAAAGAATAGATTGCAGTGCTTTTTAAAGGGTTTACTCCAAAGGCCGGAAACCTTAACCCATGCTCAAAAGAAGGAATTTTCTTTTGTAGAATAAACTTGGAGATGTGGAAATGTTCATTTTTTTCTAGCAAGTCTGAATTTTTGCTGTTTCTGTTTGACCTAAATAAATATTTTTTCTTATCCTCTTCCACCTTTCTCTTGAAAAATAAGAGTCTACATTTAAGAACAGATCTCAACTTACACACTAAACCTGCAATTTCCATTGCGTTTACAAGTCAGAATGATTTCTATCTACTAATTTCAACCTCTGTGTTTGTCTACTAACACAGTAAATGTCACTGTAGGTAAAACTGCATGTAAGCATTTTTAGAAGTAGTATTGAAAAAAAAGTACTTGTTTTCATTACATCTCATATCACATCCCAAGTATTTGGTTTAGACATCCTGAGCAATTTCTTGAAGGATATAATTCAATTTCAGTATGAAAGCAATTAAAGAAGATATTCCAACTTCTGGATTTTTGCTTGTTTTCCTCCTATTTCTTGTTTTCTACGTGTCTTCGAAATAATCAAATTTGTGTGTGATTTCATGAATGTGTCTTTGTGTAAGATACAGCTGCAGAAGAAACAAAACATTCTGGTGAAGGGTGAGGGAGGTACTTTCAATGACTAATGTGTTTGGCTTTGTATTGTTGCCTGTCTGCTCGACAGCAAGGCATTAGATAAAAGAAAGCAATAAAGGAAGACTTTAAAAAGTGAGATACAAGGGTACAATAATGATACTGGTACAAATTCCTTCCACCTCTTCAAAGCTATAGAGAAAAGTGTTTGAGTATTGGGTAGATTGGGATAAGGCTGCTCGGCAGGAATAAAACATAGTTAAGTCAGTAATCCCTGATCAGGGGAAACCACAAATATCAAAAATCCTGAAAATAGCTAGAAGCTTGAAAAGATAGAAGAAGCTATCAAAAATATGCCATTGATATCAGTTCAAAACAACAGGATGATTTTTTGGTTTGGTTTTTTCTCTGTGGAGGGTTTTGCTCACAAAGAGGATTTATTTATTTATTACTTTTCCCAAAGGCTTTTTACCTTGCAAACAGTAATATAAATTACTTTGTTGCTAAAACCCTGTGTCAGCACAAACACGCTGTGACAAGTTCCCCCAAGGAAAGTCCTGTAGGGTCCAAATCCCAGCTGAAATTCCTGAGTGAGCCATGCTGAATGTTTGCAACCTGACTACTGGTCGGAGTGACTAGACTGCAGAATACTGACTTGAAAGGTAGAAAAGCCTGAGGTTCTGTACATCTGGCAGTACAGGTGGCTGCTCATCAAACCAAGGAGCACCATCAGAGATTTATTTTGAATCCTATCATTCCTTACAAAAGTATAATGAAATTGCAATTGTAATCTTCACTGATTATTTTCTATTGAAATTATATTCATTAATATCTCTTCCTGGACTCCATTTAGACTAACAATCTAGGGCAGTTTGTAACTGATCCTGCAGGTTAGCTAGCCTGATGCACAGCACACACTGACTTTCCTCCCTAATGATGTTTCATGTTCCAGTGTAAACTGGAGTACAGGAAATAAAGATAGAGGAAGAGAGAAAATTATATTGAATTGCATCTCACCCTATTCCATCACAGAATGCAGCCACTGCCTGCACCCAGGCTCAGGGTCTAACAGCACCTGCAGCTTGGATGAACCATTAATTCCAACAGAAGCAGCATGACACTCAGAGTTGAGTAGTACAGCCACTTCCTTTGAAGTGGAGTGATTTCTGGGAATGACATAGGTTGGATATCAGATAACCAACACAAAATCCATAGTTTTCTAAAAAATAATATTCTTTTTCTTTCAACATCACCATTGCAATAGTTTCAGTTACAAAGAACACAAGGCATAGTGTCACCAGATCGTTGTCCTGATTACTTTCTTGAGCATCAAGCTTGAAAAAGATTGTTTCCATCTGTGTGCCTCTGTACATCTGTTAAGCTAAATAGATTGAAGGGATTGGAAAATGCCATCAGACAAAACACTGATTTCTGTGCTTTTTTATAGATGGAAATGACCTAGCTACTCAAAGTAATGTTTTATTTCATAAAGAAAACACAGGTGACTTAAAATACAGAGTACTGTCCAAAGCTTATTCTGTAAGTTATGTCATCCTTATCAAGTATTGCAGAAAACACGTATTATGTCTGCTGTTTGGATACATGCAAATATATTATCTGTGTGAAAGGACCTCAAATAAATGAATATATCAATTACCAATACTGGATGTTCTTATACCATGTAAATACCAAAAACTCCATGAAAAGCCTAGTCTTAATAATATTAACTCAACAGCAAAAAGGATATCATACTATTTCCTTTTCCTCCCCCATGACACACTGTGGCTTAAACCAGAAGTGTTTATTAATTTATGCCATATTTTGCTCTGGGTTTACATATAGCTTGGTGTAAGAAATTATTGTTTTATCTGACTGTATGTTAGTTGCATATAAATCATTGTATGATAGTTAGACGCATATATATGTATGTGTGTACATATATATATATATAAAATATATATCTATAAAAATATAGCTATAATAAGCTTGGAGAGGATCACGGGTAGTGGTTCTAGCCACCACAAGCCTAAACAATCTAGAGCATCATCTTCACATTTAATGCTACTCATCATCCTGTGTGAATTAGGTTAGGGCAGTGACTATTTAACTGCTTGTGGAATAGAAGGTATTAAAGGAACAAACTCATCAAAGTCAGAGAATCAATAACCACAACAGGAGTAAAATGGCACAAACAGATGTGAAATTCTTGTTATTTTCATTTTATAAAAGCAGTTCAAATGACCTGCAGCCACGATTTTAAGGGAACCATATTTCCAATCATCAGGAACTGTACTATTTTGGGCTTAAAATCCTAAACTGGCAGTATTCTCTATTCCGCATTTCTTCCATCTGTATAGTTACAAAGGGAAGGAAAAGTAGGGGAAAAGACACACATAGGTATCTACCAGGTTCTGCCCTGATCAAGATAATTGCCTCACTGTTTCTATTGTCAATGTTGTCATGACTTTGGTTCAAATTTTGGTCTGAAACAATGGAGATCACAAAATATATACTTGCTACTTATTGAGAATGTTATGGGAATAAAATAAATATTTTATACCAGGGTAGCAATACATCTTTAACAAATATTATCTAGTCATAACATTCTGGCACAAGGATTGCTGAAACAATTGTTACTGAGGAGACATTCTGACAGGATGACTGATATCTCAAAGTAAATTTGCTTTTAGGTCACCTTTTAGAAAGGCTTTCTTTTTTCAGTTTATTGCAGAAGGATCGTGTGATGGGGGAGGTGAAGGTTTCCCTGTGTGTGCCTTTCCCTGAGGGCTTCACTGAGGAAGAATTATTGTAAATTCAGAATATGCTCTGCAGAGCCAAAAGACACAAGAAGATTCTATGGGGACAAGCTGGAGATTATTCCCACATCATTCCCTTTCTTTGTCCATTTTTTGCACTGGCTAGTTCTAGAACATGAGTGTGAAAGGCAACATACCTAGGAAATTAAATAGAGTTTAGATATTGGCAATGACCCAGATACTGCTGCTCAGACATACGTACTCTGTTAAATTTGTAGAATGCCTTGTATGGCTCTCTGCCACTGTAACTACAGGTATAAAAACTCTAAGAAATTTCTTTTTAATGTAATGACATATTGATCACTAGCTCTTACAGTGACTTTTCTAAGGGAGCTATTACAATATAATAGCTTCCATGCTTCTATGAGCTACTAGTGGAACTCAATAATTTTCTCTTTTGTCCCCTTTTTCAGATTTTTTTAATGTCTTCTTTTTGGTCTCAAGTTGCTCCATATCCATTGTTGGTATTCTCTTCAATACCCACCTCTTTTAACTACTGGCTTATCGTTATTTCTAGATTTCCTTATTTGCTGTGCTTATTCTCTTTGCTTTTCATTAGTTTAATCTTCCTGTTCTATTCTGATTGAATTTCTAGGAAAGTAGGAATCCCACTGTAGGAATCCCACTTTTAGAAAGTAAGGCCTAAACATTTTTGTGACTCTGATGAATTGTCGCAAGACTTTTTGTTAGTAAGCATCTCAAAATTGTATAGAGATGTTTAATTACTTCTATCAGATAAGGAATTAATAAATGTACCAAGAACAACACAGTGTTTTCTTATTATTTAGCATGCAAAACACTGTGCCAGATATCTTGATCTGATGGAATTAGGGAACTGAATGCAACTTCATAGACTCAATTCACTTCACATTATTATAACTATTTATATTTTTAGTAGGTATAGTAGGAATGTTTACCAGGAAACAAGCAAACAAAGGAGAAAACAGAAAATTTGACAGAGTTGTTGCATTTTCTCAATAAGGGAACTTCAATAACTGAAGTAGCTTTCAGTTGCAACTCCTGATTCTTTTAGGCTTGAGGTAGAAACAGGAATTAATTTTTTTATCCCTGGAAATTCACTTAAAACATATCACACTGGCCTTGAGACGCTATGCACATCACAGGCCACTTTAAGGCAAGCTGAAAGGTTCAGATAGACCAACATGCAGTGGCTTGTCTTTCTTTACATAGATGAGATCATGTCACCCAATATATCTCCTTATTGTTTGGTTTCTTTTCAAATCCTACTCTATTTCAAAATATTGTCAAATGTTCCTTGAAAGTTGAAAGTATCAACTACTTTTGAAGGATCATCTATCATGCTGCACATCTCTAGGGAAACTTCACCCTTAACTTTGTAAGCAGATTCAAACTTACCAAGTGTGGACTCAGGGAATTCCTATAAAAGGAATCCTGGATGAGAAAGTAATGTTTGCTGGACATCTGCTGCCTCTAAGACATCCCTTTTGGTAAGTCTTCTTTATGAAAGAAGCTGTGAACTGGCTCTGATATACACCCTCAGAAATGACAAGCAGTATTTTATACCTCTGAAATGAACAACTTTTAATCTCTGGCAGATAGTTTAGACAACAGATCCATTGACTATTTAGGGAAAATGGTGAACCTTTAAAGCTTCATAGTATCTTGTTGATGCAATCTATTGTAGTGCCAGAATAATAAGAATATTTGTGCAAAACACTGAGGAAACAGTTCTGACACTATTGTGCTGAGATTATCAGAATTGCTAAGAAAATTGACATAAAAAACTGGTAATGTGCAGGTTTCAAAGCTGGTTTAATCTAGTGTTTTTAGAAGATTAAAAACATGCACTAAAAACAAGCACTTGTTTTTAAAAGACCTTTTATTGCAAAGAATGCTCATGATATCTCTTATCCATTCCAGTATTTTATTTGTCATTTATTTACAATGATATATGTATACATGACACATAATTTTCTAATTCAGTATCTTCATTATTCATTATCTTTATTATTATAAACAGAAAAATATTTAAAGGATATTCTCAACTACAAAAGAACACGAGACATTGGTCTGTGGTTATTTTGTATGTGTATAACATAAAAAAAAATTTAAGAGACAGCTTCTGCATAGCTGAGATTGTTAAAATCTTACTTTTCAGACAACACCCGAGGCTCTATTCTGAAACTGATGCTAGGTAGGTAGTTGGGAAAATGAAGATGCAGGTCACTATAACTGAGGAGCTAAACATTTATCTTGCATGCAGGGCACACTGATTTTCTCACTGGCTTTTAGAAGAGTCATTACAAGCAAGTGTTAAATACTAAAAGTCAGTCTGTGAGCCAGACAGAATTCAGAGAACCAGAGATTATGAGACTATAAAGATGATATGTAGCTAGCAACAGTTGTGGCTTGCTTAGGCCTACATGTAAACACAGTCTGGTTAGGACACTTAACAGGATAAATGTGGAAAAAATAGAAAGGATAAAGCAAACAATACATAAAGTGGTTTGTGGGCAGTTTTCAGTACATGCATGTTCCCTATTAATGCTAAGGAGAAATAACAAGCCATGACAACTATTTGCAGAATTAAAGCATTCAGGTTTTTCCCACTGAAAAGATACCTGTTCCTGTTACCCTTTCTCCAGTGTTATTGTTTGTTCTGTGTAGTGTGGTAGCCCTCAGGATCCATGCTGGCTTTAATTCTTCAAAGGCAGTTGTTTCCCTACTTTCCTGCACTAACAGATGCATTGTCTTCTCTCTTCACTTCCTCAGGTGGCTCAGTCAGAGATAAAATTTAAAAAAAAAACAACCAAACAATTGCTGGAATGACAGAAAATTGTAGTCACTCTGGATGTTAGATGTCTAAATTACAAAGCCTATAAAAATACAATTGCTCCATGGGAAAAAGTCTCTGGGAGTAAGCCCTGAGCACATTACCTGGGAAGGCTGCAGTCTCCTTGTGACAGAAGGCAGTAAATGATGGGTAGGGCAATTAGCTGTTAGGGATGACACAAATTCAGCTACTATGCTTTAGAGAACTATGGACTCAAGGAATGGCTGAATTTTGTATCATGTCAATGAAAATAATTTGAATGAAAATAACACAGACCACAATTTTATTCTCAAGCAGGCTATTTCCTGAGCAGGTATTAAAATCACTGTGTTTGGGCTTTCTTGTTTGTTTGCTCTTTACACATAATTACACATTATGTTTGTGGAAATCTCTCTGTGTAATTATACAGATCTCATTTTAGTTTTAACCTTGGTCTTTGGCATTTAGATATCTGTGTATCTATTTGCTATTTTTGTTATATTCTTCTCTTTGTATACCCACTATACTTGATAGGAAATCTCACCAGAATGAGTAATAATACACTTGCCATTGACACAATACCTGTAGCTCATCTTAGTCATGGTAAGGTTTTATAAGGTTAAATTAAAATGCATGACACTTAAATTTATTTATTAAAATTAGCTCAAGTTTCTTTTCACAGAAATTAAACTCTGGCACGGAAACAGCATTGTCATGTCTAATTTAGATAATTTTTTTACTCATTAGTCTTACTTTGTGTACACCCTTTCCTCTTAATGAGAGCAGAAAGAGAATTTGCAGCCCACTGAATCAGCCATCATACTTCTAAGCTTGTTTCAGGACCTCTCAAACCACAGTTTTTGTTAAAATTATAAGCCAATTTAGCAACAAAGCCCTGTTAATAAATACAGTACAGTAGTGTTTTTAAAGCAGAAGTAAAATGATCAGCTCTTTATGTATTTGCTGGGTGTATAAGAGAACAGAAGGTCTTGGTGCAATAAGGTAATATTTGTGTTGCAGCCGGATCATATGCTGCCCACATTTGCTGATTGTTGTGGTGATTTATTGTTGTGACCAAAATTTTCCCGCTTCTGCATCCTGCATAGATTGCAGGCTATTTAGAACACTTATAGCCAAAAGCATTGCAAATGTTTTCTGATCTTAAATCTGTATTAGTAAATTTAACAAGTGTTGTGGAACTTCCAGGATGTTAAGATAACCACTGGTACATTTAAATTGTTAGAATCATCCTTCAGACAGCTTCAGCTTGTTCCCACATGATTCCCAGGGGCAGATCAGGGGCTAGCACAGGCCAGTGGCCATTTGCAGTTTGCATGCAATCATCTTAATTTGGAAACCAAGAAAACATAATAATCTGGATCTGATTCCTTTTGTGCCAGTGGCAGGGAAGGATCCCAGGAACATAACGTATTTGTTGATCCTGGTGGTTTGACTGCAGGAAACATCATACAATATATGCAAAACCAGTATTTTTATCTTACTAGATTTGTAGTTGCAGACCTACCTCTTTGTATATTCATGTAACAAACTTAAACTTACTCCATCAACAAGGAAGGAGGGGAGGAGGAAGGAGTGACTGTCAGTCATAGTGGTGTCTAACTGCTGGTGTCTTGGTTTAGAGCTTCTCTTGGGTTATCCTGACTTGCCACTGGGAAGAGACGAGTTCTTATCACTGATTGCTTTATGTCCTCAAACACTTGATTGGGAGAGGATTATGCTGGATTAAAGTGAGTGGCTCTTTACTTTTCAGGACAAAAACAAAGGTCCTTGGGCACAATAATGGAATACCATTTTAGCTCTAATATAACATTTACTTTTAATGCTTGTGGGGAAAAGAGGATTGATGAATGTTTTAGGCAGACAACTTTCATTTAAGTTCTTTGCTTATATATCTATAATTGCTATATAGATATAGCTCTTCAGAACTTTTTAGTTTCAGATTAAATAAGAGTTCTCTTGAAATGAGGCAGATTCTGTATAAATTTGTTCTCTTCTACTTGTTTCTGCATATGAGAAAAAACCTGAGAAAAGTAAGCAATGTACTGACTTTTAATAATATTGTTCCTTTATCCCCGTACTTAGAGCTGTAATTTGCTTTTTGTTTTATACATCATAGGATCTGAGCAAAATCATGATCCTGCCTTACAGGAGATTCTTACTAACTTCCCAATTTTTTTCCAAGTCCAAAAATCTTGAACACAGTCTTTAAATGTGTTTTTCATCTACTCGAGAATTTTTGAGGGTTCTCTTGGAACAATTAAGACTATAGATTACATTGGATTAGTGCAAGTCAATGAATTTAAAATAATTAAAACATTATTATTAACCAACAGCTATCAGCAGGAGCCACTATGTGAGGATTATATTCTACTAGCCCAAACACTAATTATATTTCATACTTTTCATCCTTGATATGGCTCTTCAACTTCTGGAAATGCTTCCCAAGTTAAATATTCAATAGAAACTGGGTGTGATTTTAAACACTGACACATCAGAACCTCCTGCAAGGGTAGTGGGAGTGGGAAGGCAGGTGTCTGGATGGGAGAAAAGAAAAAGAATGTGGTGGTTCAGTCCTATGTTGAGAAAAATAAAAATAGGAGGGTGGGGGATGGGGAAGTTTAATATCAATCCCATTTTCCCATTAAAACTGTAGACAGTTCACTTAGTACCTGCAAATGAGGCTTCTGTAACATTAGTCCCATTACTGACTTTCTTTGTTCTCTATATAATTACTTCTGTTCAAGTTTTCAAAAGTGGGGTAGAATCTCCCTCAATAATCCTTGTTTCTTGCAGTGATATGTTTGTATGACCTTTCCAGTCACCAAAGAATCCATATATAGGTGATTCACTAACTCTCATTCATCTTCCACAGATGATTACTTCCCTGAAATGAGTAAGAAGAGGCTCATCTGAGCTGCCATAGGTCATCGATTTCTGTTCTTAGCAGAACACAGAAAATAACAGCAAAACCAGCAATAGTTCGGCATATCTATAAAACCTGAGCTACATAAATCACAGTTTTAAATCCCAATCTTCTTTCCATGTCTCCAGGGAAGGAGAAAAGAAATCACAGATAATCAGCCTAGATTTCTTCTGTTATTTGCACTGCAAACAGCTAGAACAAGTCAGCACACAGAATTAAGCTGACGGAAGTAAAATTTTGGCCACAGACAGAAAGAGTAGGATAAAAGCTAGGAATGAGTCAGAGATGACCCTAAGATAACAAGCAATGTTTATAATTCTTATAAATTCCTGCCAAATGACAAGATTTTTGTTGGTCTCATAGTGACCCTGTGTATCTCCAGCTTTCTCAGGAATTTTTGTCTGTTTAGTAGAAGTCTCATCTTCCAAATAGCCCCTATGTTAGGAAATGAGTAAGGGGCCAGGAGACAGACCTTAGGAGGAAACTGTTCAGGGCAGGAGATGCAGAAATTGGGCAGAATGTGGAATTGTATGGAACATAACTATACAGCTAATTTTGGAGTTAGGGCAACAGGTGTGACTGCTGACAAATGAGAGCTCTGGAAGTTTCAGAGGATGATAACTGCAAGGCATACTGGATTCTGGACCTCACATATGCTGGGATGGGGAAAGACACAGTTCACTAGATGCACAAACATATTTTTCTTAAAAATCTCATTGATTGGCATCACAGTTCACATCTATAAGTGCAAAAATGCTGGATTTGAGTATGAAGAGGAAAAGGCTTCCTAGTGGTTTGAGAAAATCTATTTCAGAAAGATGTTTTCTTTAGTTTAGACCTAGTAAAACACCTGGGTAGTAGCCTAAAGATAAAATGAGAAGAGATGAGAGTACTATCTGCCTGTAAATGATCTCCATAGGAATTAAATCTTTTTAAATTGTCCACATGACATTAACCACAGTCACCCTTTGCAAGACCAAACATGCTGTTAAACATGACAAAATATTAGTTCAAAAAAGAAAAATAATAAAATGTCAAACAAAGAATATATACCGTGAAGGAGCTTCTAAGATTGCTGAATCACAGCTATATAGTTTTTCTTGTTTTACACTCAATATGAGGCAACATCTCTACTGTACCCAAATTATCAAATGGAAAAAGGAAAATACTGAGACAGTGCATTAGACAATGAGGCAGTAAGAACATCAGATGAGAACTGATTTGCAAAAGTTGTGGGTTAAGTTTTAGAATTTTTTAGTTAGCTGCCTAAAAGGCCCCAGTGATGGATTCTCCATGCATTTTGCAATTCTCTGTGTGCTGAACATCTGAAATATCATATTTGCTGTTAAACAGGTGGTTGCCCCATTGCAGTGGTTTTCTAACAACAGGCAGTGGATTGGATTGCAAATGCACAGAAGATGCAACTTCTGCCTAGTAGGATGAATTTACCTTAATCTCTATTTCCAAATTAGGGAGCTAACAGTAACCACAGTACCTTGCTAGTACTACACAATTCCCATGGCCTCAGAAGGGAATTGGGAGATGAAGTCCATCATGTGAGGCTACTTCCTTCTTCATGTAACCCCCAGTAGATTTGGAGCTAGCAAATAAAACAGCATAAGTACAGGTGCCTCTCTGCTACCTAGGTAGCACAAGAGATCAATAAAGAGCTGTGATCTTGAGGCCAGTGGAGAATAAGAAGTCTTAGTTCAATCTCAAAGTGAATAAACAAAAGCCTGTAAACAGTTCAATTAAAATTAGAAGAAGAGGAGCCATGAACAATGGCTGTAACCTTTCGACATGAAAATAATGTAAGTAAAGAGAAGAACGAAAGCAGAGCAGCAATGTATGGTGTATGAAGTGATTGCAGCCCACATGTGTTAACAGAGGAAGAAAACCAGTGAATAGGAAGAGGCTCAAGCTGAAAAGAGCACTGAAAGGGACTGGAAGAAACTGAGTGCTTCCATAGATGGGTATGTTTGGAGTGAAGAAAATGCACGAATTTCCAGTTTCAGCACTAAAATCAAAAGAAGAAAGGGTTTGGAAAAAGAAGTAAGACACATACAGTATTATCCACTTGGGTTTTCTTAGGCTGCTGGCATGATCTTGTGAAGAAAGATGAGAGTGAAGAGGAAAGGGACAGGGCAAAGAAGCTACCAGAAAGTTGGCATCCTCTGCAAAAATGTTGGGTCAGAAAGTTGGCAGGACTGTGACTGCAAGGCATTGACCTCATAAGGCATAAGGTCCTCTAACTATATTTTTTTCAAAACTGCTGAATTCTGAGGACTTATTTTTTCAAAACATCATTTGACAAATCCCTGGTATTCGACAAGCCCACTAGCATCATCAAGGTTTAGTCAAATTAATTTTATCTGCCTCTTGTGGCTTCAGTGTACTTTGCCCCTGGCAGGGGATGGCAGGGAGCTAAAGCCGAGGAATTCAGCTGATAACCAAGTGCGCGCTGTGCCGCCTAATGCCAGCGCCCGCGGAGGGGCCCGGGGGGCACGGCCCGGCCCGAAGGGTCCCCACGGGAGCCAAAGGACCGCCCCGGGGAAGCCGCTGGGCCGCCGGGCAGGCGCCGCGCTCAGCCCTAAGTTTTTGCCGTCCGATAACGCCGGGACCATCGCCGTCTCCTCGGTGGGCAGAGCGGAGGAGAAACGCCCGTGTAACCGGGGCTCCAGTAAGCAGCGAGGGAAGGGGCGAGCTCCCCGCCGCGGGGGCGATGCTGACAGCCCGGCCAGCCCCTGCGGACGGGCAGGCAGAGCAAGAGCAGCACCACGGACACGGCCTCGTTCTCCCGCCCGCTGGGCTGCGGCGGGACCGCACGGCGGGGCCGGGGCCGAGCCTGCAGCTGCGGCGGGGCAGGGCCGTCCCCACGGGGCGCGGGTGCCTCGGAAAGGGAGAAAAGGCTGCTCTGCCCGACTCTCGTCTCAGCCGTGGCCGCGAAGAACCTGTGCTCACACAGGGCGACTCCCGGGCTCTCAAGTTTAGCGCTGAGACAAAATTTACTGCGGTTATTCCAGGGGAGGGAAGAGCTGTGATGCTTGCGGAGCGGCGGCGAAAGGGACCGGAGGGAGAGAGCGGGCGGGGGAAGCGACGGCGGGTCAGACCGGCACCGGGGCTCTCCTCGGACGGCTTTACTAGTCAGCAATTTGGCAGGAACTTTCCCATGAAGCTCTCTTTATTTGAAATAAGTGTCTAGCCGAAAATGTCAGCGTAATATCAGAGATTCATCACCTAACGAGACACGAACCGCGTCGGTCACTGAGACCAGCCGGTCCTCCCGGTGCTTGGCGAGCGACAACCTTGCCCCCAGTGATTCCCGTTCTGTCCCCAGGTGTCCTGCTGTCCTTGTCCTCGGTGGAGCCCGGTGCCTTTCCGCTTCTCCCCCAGTAACCCCCTATTTTGGGCGCTCGCGTGTTATTTTGGGTTTCTCTGCTGGGGCGACCTGCGGCTGTGACCGTGTCAGCCCGGCGGAGGCGGGAAGAGGGAGCGAACGGGGGAGGGGGAGTGACAGACACGGACCTCACGGTGCCCCTGAGCTGGTGTCGTTTGTCTTTCAACCCGAACGCTGTGATCCCCGCCCCCCGATTATTTTCTGTTATTGGGGCTACATCAGCGCTGGGAGCTGACCTTCCTCCTCACCGGGGGCGGGAGCCCCGCTCGCACGGCTCCCCGGCCACCAGAGGCTCGGGGTTTTTCCGTCTCCCCTCCCCATGCCCACCCCGGGGCGCTCCCCCCGCCGCCGCGCCGGCTCTCCCTCCGTCCCTCCGCCCGCCTGACCTTCCCAACATGGCGGCGCGGCCGCCCCCGCTCCCTCCGCCCGCCGCCGCCGCCAGGGGCCTCCCCGGCGAGGGGCGGTGGCGGCTGTCAGCCGGGCGGGGCGGGACCCGGCCGGGAGCGGGCGCGGGGCCGGGCCGGGCGCTGCGGGGCGGTCCCGGCGCCGCGCACTCTGACAGGCGCTCGGCCAGCAGACGGCGGCCGCGCCGGGGTGCAGAGCCCGCCGCGCACCCTCCCACCGCCGCAGAGGAGCCGACGGGGAGACGGCGTCGCCTCGGCGGGGAGACGCGGCGCGAACGGCGCTGGAAAGCCCCGACCGCCCCCATACCTGTGCCCTCCGGGGGCGGCGAGTGGGTGTAGCCGCCGCCGATCACCTGGGAACCCGCCCCGCAGCGCCTCCGCCTCCCGGGGAAGGCGCCACCGCGAGCGAGCGAGCTCCGGGCGGCCGCGGGCTGTAGGAGCGGGGCCCGCGGGCGGAGCGAGGCGAGAGCTGCGGCGCCGGTGGGGCTCGCCCGCTCCCGGCAGCCGGGACGAGGCGGGCAGGAGGGGCGGCGGCCCCCGGCCGGCGGCGCCCGCGGCAAGATGAACCCCAATGTCACCTACGCCAGTCGCAAGCGGCGGAAACCTGTGCAGAAAATGTAAGCGGCCCCTCGGGCGGGCGAGGCGAGGAGGGGAGAGCGAGCGGCGGGCTTCCCGGGGGCGCGCCGTCCTGCCCGCACCGCGCCGCGGGGGCCCGGCGGGGGCGGCGCGGGCCGGTGCGGTGCAGGGGCGCCGGGAGTGTTGCTGCTTCGGAGTGCCGGCGGGATTCTTACTGCTTTTAGGGCTTCTTCGCCCCCACCCCGAAAAAAAAAAAAGAAGGGAGTGCCGGGGCGCGGAGGGTCGGGGCGGTGGAAGGAGGGAGCGGTGCCGGCAGCGCGGCGCAGCCGGCTGACCTAGATTGGGAGGCATCTGAGGTGACGGCTCCGCGCGGTGGCTGCGCTCGCCCCGCCGGGGTGGGTGCCGCGGGTGGGTGCCGCGCTCCCCCTGCGCACCCGCACCGCGCGGCCCCTCAGGTGTCTCTGCGGGGAACGCGGGGTCGGAGTCGGGAAAGGCTTGGCCGGTTCCCATCGCCTAGGGCCTGCCTGGCGGGGCTGCACCCCCGGCTTGAACCCTCCCGCACCGCGTGAGATGCGTTTATTAGTGCAGAGCCAAAGAAACCCAAGTGCTGTGGACTAGTCGAAAGAGGGAAAAATAAGAGAAAGCCTGGCTTTTTGTTTATTCGTTTGTATTTTTGAAACTGTGGGAACACCTTAGTGCCGGAGTAGTTTTGTATGATGCACCTGCTTTATGTTTGCATCCTAGGTTTTATATGCTTCACTAAAACGTTGCTCTCTTGAGAGGGGATTTTTTAGGCTAGAAGAGATGCTTAACTTGCACTTTCAACTGAAAGTCAAGAATCTATAGGTCATAAAAAGTAGCAAAGGTAAACTACTGAGTTGCAAGAAAAATTAGCGAAGCTCAAAAAATCCCAGTGCATTTCTGTGGGCTACTTTTGTAGACGTAAAGTAACCACTTGGGCTACAAAGGCGTTAAAGGAGAGAATGACAAACAATTGATGAAATCATATTGTCAGGGGTATCTTTTTAGGTTCACAGCAGACAACTCAGTCTTGCGGTAAAGGACATTAGCTTGAGTGTTTGCTTCTTTATGATTGGAGTTTTTAGAATGAATGCATGTACATAGCTTGGGGTTTTACCCCACAAATTAGAAAAAAAGTCTAAAAATGTGAATATATATATAGATATATTTAATTCCCGTGCTAGAAAATGTGTTAATTATGAAAAGACCAGTGCCTGCTTTTTTGACCATTCATTTCCAAATAAAAGTGTACAGGTATCTAATTAAATTCACACTGTAGATTTTGATTTTTAAGAATGAAATCAGTGTTTGTTTATGAGGAAATGAAATGTATTGGTGGCATTTGTAGCCTACTAATAGCTAAAGGCAAATAGTTGATTGTGAAAGGGTGAGGTGTTCTGCCTTGCTGGTAAGATCGCTTAATGTCTAGCTTATTATTAAATTTTGGTTAGCCTTGGCTAGAGGATGTGAAACCTTTTTGTTTTAGCTTACTGTAGTGTCTATGTAAGTAATCCTTTTCCCTGTATCTTCTTGTTATGTAAGTTGGCTGAACTGCTGTGATTAGTTGAACTTGAAGCTTTATTACTAATGGGAACTATTTATCTAGTGAGGGACTTTGCCTTAGGATCAGAGGGAGAAGTTTCTTCTCAAAATAGAAGTATTATTATTGAAACAGTTTGCTCACCTGTAATTGAAGTGGAGGCTGATTATTAACCCACCTTGCTTGGATTACTGGAAATTATTTTTATGTAAGGCATTTATCTTGCTTTTAACACATTTATCGTGTTCATGTGGGGTTTTTTTGTCTCAAAATACCTTGTGGTCTTTGGTTGCTGCTTCTGTGGGGCCAGCCTTGGAGAACATTGCTAGTGGGTCAGAGGGCTCTGATTCCTCACATAACTACTTACAGACCACACCTTTAGGCCAAAAAAAAGTGAGAGAGGCAATAAGCTTTTTTTAAGTGATTGCAGGAGAGAGGAAAGATGTACATGGTGCTGGCTAATAAGGGTTTGACACTACTGTCATTTTAATCTGCTTGAATTCAATTTTTTCTCCCCTCAGTAGAATTCACAGTTATTTAGAAAAAGAAAAAGAGAAAAAAGAAAAAGGTAGAGGTCATATATTACTGGGACTAGTATCTTTTGTAGAAGAGATTATATCTGTTGATAGTTCTAATGTTTTGTTTGCCATGTATGTATCTCTTAATGGAACATAATGATTAGTAATCTGTGTAGACAACTTACAGAAATGGAAGAAGGTCTAAATATAATGCCATAGTTGCCATGGGAAAAAAATTAAACAGAAGAAATTCTTCTTGCTTCAGGTACAAATAACTCATGAAAGCCATTGAAATCACTTTATAACAATTTAAGAAACTTTCTCCTTCCAAATCCCAGTTTTTGCTATATGCCCTGTAGAGAATTGAATTTGAGAGGGAATCACAGGCTGTTGTCTGACTGTGCCAAGTGTTGAACTATGCTTTTTTGATTCAGTTGGGAATTACAGTATTGCTGCTGAAAAAGAAAAGCAATTGCAGGGGAACATAATAGGCAATTGTTCCTGAAATTCATCTTGTTATCTTGCCATGTAAGGGAGAAAAAAAAGCTAAACACGTGCACTCCAATTGATTTTAATATGCTACAGAAATAAATTTCTCAATACCTTGGAGTCTTTGAATTTCCTCCCACTTTAAGGTTTAAACCCTGTGAGTCCCCCTGGTGGCAGCAGGGCTGGGGGATGTTTCACTCCCCCCGGAGGCTTGGGGAGCAATGCGTGGCCCCTGCTTTCTGTTTTTTGTCTTTTTTTCCAAGCCTTCAACTTCTTTTGTTTAGTGACTATTAAGTGAACTAATATAGTAGCATTGTAATTGAAGGGGAAAAAATGCAAGTTTTATGGAAGTGGGGTTTACTGCAGATAGATTCTAACGTGAGATGAAAGGTATTATATAAGTACAGCTCCAACTTGCAGTTTTTATGTCGTTCTGCCTATTAGCTCTGATTTGGTTTGTTTTTCTTTTTTTCAGTGTTTGGATAGAAATTGTTTTGTATAACTGAATAAATGTAATAGACAAGGAATGGGGTGGGGAGCTCTAAATGTTTCATGATATGCAGAGGCAAAATGCATAATGATTTGTTTATGTAGTAGACTAAATAGAAAAAAAAATTATGGTAGGGTTTTCTTCTTTGTTATCTTAAATGTATTTGTGGCATTAAGTACTCCAGAGTTTTGACTGATTGGTCTTTAGCGATGCGTAGTCCTAGTAGTGTTAGAAAGTAAAGCAGAGACATTTTAATTTAAAAAATTGGAACTATTTATGTGTTCATTCAAGGCAAACAAACAAGAAGTGCCAGAATGAGCTTTCAAAAGGAAGTTAATCAAAAAAGAAAAATAATCATTGAGCTATTCCTTTGTGTAAAGCAGCATTTGCTACAAAGCAGTTTGCACCTCTTATTTGAAGTGGAGGCAGTAGGACTGTTGTCTTACATAGAATAAACTTCTTGTATATATATTTGTCAGTCTTGGGGTAGCTGTATGTTACATGTCGATTGCTACTTAAAGGTTACTTGTTTCAAGGTTTGTGGGGTTTTTTTGATGGGTTGGTTTTGGTTAATGTTTCTTGCAAAAAAACCCAAAACTTTTTAGAAAGAGAATCTGCAGCAAATGGAGGTATACATATATAAGTAAGGTAGTCAGTAGACAGGAACATATCTTTTTGTGTCTTTTTTCCAAGAAATGTTGGCTTGTTATCTTGGAAAGTTGTGAAATATGTTAAAACTGAGTGTCGAACTTTTATCCTTGATTGCTATTCTGGATGTTTCTATCACTCTGGTTGAATCCTTCATGCACCAAACCAACCTGAACTAACTCTTTACAACTGGATGGCAAACAGTAGCCCAGCATACGATGAGTACCATGTCACTGATTGAGGTTTTTATAGTAAAACAGCTTTATCCATTCAGCACTTTGAATCTTGACTGGTTTCAGTTTCTGCTGAAAGAGCCACTGGAAAGGGTCTCTGCCACTTCAAGATTGGTTGGCAACAACTTTAAGAGGTTGATAGTCTATAATTCTTATCTGTTGTTTCCAAAGAAATCATCAGCTGAATTTTCAGTAATCGTAAATTCAGTGTGGGAAATAAGAGTAAATGCTTAGAAGTATTTTTCAGTTGCTGAAGTAAAGAAAGATTTTTTTTTTTTTTAGAATTCTATTACTTGCTCAGTATCATAACTGATTTTATATACCTGGCCTCCACTGAGTGAAATTCTATGCATAGAGAAAAGGTACGCTATGTACTATTAAATATGAGATGAAAAATATTCAAAGCTGAAACTGTGAAATCCATTAGTTGGTGACTTGTGTGTTTTTCCCTATGTTCCTCTTTCCTAAGCAATTAGATAGGTCTGATGAACTAATAATTAAGGTTTTTTAAAACACGTCTCTAGTTCTAGTGTTCTTCTTGCACAGTCTTTTATTCTCTGATTTCATTTTGCACTTCAGTCTTGTTACTAAGGTATCATGCTTTTCAGCTTTTGGTTTTTGGGTTTTCTACTTTTTTCCCCCAGTGTTTTATGTTGTTATGAACAAAATAAACTTGTGCTTTCTTTGCATTTTTTCAGAAACTGCTAAAATTTCCCTTTAAGATAATACAAATGAGCATGTAAATATTGAAACTTAATTTGGCCTTTTGATAGTAATTAAGACTCAAGTAATTGTGCACTTAAAATTTAGGGTTAATGTCTATGAAGGTTCACATGATGAGCATGTGTAATGAAAACTTCTGATTAAGTGTGCTGTAGCAGACCTGTGAAAACAGCAGTTTTCACAACAGGTGTTGTGATGGCAAATCGTTTCAAATTGTTAAATCAAAAATTAATTGTTCTTGATTGTCTTGCAGCTGTTGGGTAACAATGGTTGTAGATAAGTCCAGAGGCACTGAGTATACAGAGACCTCTGGCCTTTGATTATAGAATTCAGATTTCCTCGGAAAGGTAGAAGATTAAGAATGGGAAGATCAACTTAAATACCTTCCCTCTTTTAGTCTTTTTTTTTTTTTCTTCTTCTTCTTCTTTTAAATAAAGCGCGTGCATGGATTTAATCTTGACATAGCACATAATTTGCCTTGAAGAAAATTTTCTGCATTGAAGCTGGGCTGTCTTTAGCATCGAGGGTTTATATAAGTGGGTGGAAAATGGTTAAGTTGCTGCTTATGCCCCTGGCACTTCTGCCTTTATTCCTTTCATCACTGAAGGATCCATTTTTATATAATGAGTTTTAGTTGGGTGACAAAGGGGAAAATTAGGGATAATCGGTGTTTGATTTGGGGGAGAGAATATGGCAAGATTTATGATGCAACTACTGGTAACTTAGTATTCAGAAATGCTTTGAGCTAGTTAAGAGAAATCTTCAGAAAGCAAATGTAAAGTAGAAAAATAATCATATCTAACTGACAGTCTGATGAGATGACTTCAAGTTGAACATAGTTTCAACTATTTGGTCAATTTCCAAGTTTAAAACAAAGCAGGGGACAGTTAAGATAGAAAAGCCTGTTACTTAGTGCTAATTTATTTTGTAAAATTTGTGTGTGTTAAATGATTTGTATGGGGTCCTCTGCTTATCAGAAGCAGCCCACTTCGATAGTAGTTAGCTGTTCACTGGTTGTTATACAACTGCTAAATGCTTAATGTTTTGTTTGAAATACGTTATTTTGTTTCTACATTTAGAAATAGTCTAATAATACCTAAAAATATTTAAGAAATACCCTTTAATGTTGCTGCTAATGTGTGATCATGTTTAACTTTATTTTTTAGGGCTATATTTAATTTTGTTAGTTATATGGCTTGTACAAGTTAATTTTCTGCCAGCATAACAGGATTTGAAGAAAACCTTGCTAAATTATTTAAAGTTTAATGTTCATAATGTTCATTGATGATGCACCTGGGGTTTTTTTCTGGAGAAAGAGTTTTCCTAAATCTTGATTCAGTTCTTTTGCCCACTTTTCAAAGGTTTTTATGCTAAAGCATTGTTAATTTACAATATTTACTCTGCAGCAAGTTTAACTTTATCCATCTGGGAAATAATTCTTGCTGATATATTCTATTTCTGTCTGTTATCAACATTTTGCATTATTGCATCTTCGCATTTCCAGGCTCCACAAAAGGCTCCTTTAATGTGGAAAAGGGCAGTTGTAGTGCTGGGGAGCAGGCAGCCAGGCTTAAGTGCAAGTTTTTGACAAGTGACAATTGAATAAGCAATGTCTGTAAAAAGAAGGGCTTGGATTTAAACTAACAAGAGGTGTAATTAAAACATAAAGTAAAAAACAAGCTAAAAATAAGAATGTCCACTCTCTCAGTATTCATTTGACTGAAAATACAAGATGAAATTACTTTTCTGTATGGTTTACTTTAAGCAGTGGCAAAAATAACTATTGGAGCCTTTACAATTGCTCATCATATAATTGATATAAGGATGACAGCTGGGAGCAGACTAAATGACATACTGAGGAAATGAGCTGCTGAATGTCTTTCTGCTCAGTATTTTTGAGTGATGCATCTTGCAGGACCAACATTTCTGTGAGAGCAGCACAAATTGATAACTGCTGTAGATCTCACGTAGAAGTGCAGTACTGGAAAAGTCACAGTGAGTCACTCTTTAATTAGAAAACTGTTAAATAAAAAAAGATAAAATGCACTACGGCTAGGCAGATAAATTATTCAGTTTCAGCATTGGCTTGTAATGACTAGTTGTAATTTAAATGAATAGGGGTTTAAACCTCTTGCCAGACTTCTGTGTATGTGGGAAGGGTTGAGTATCCATGTATCTGGAATTGGAGCTCAGGGTGGATATGAATGGAAAGTAGCAAGTTTAGAAAAACTTTGTTATGTGAATCATATCACAAAGCTTTTAAAAATGTTCGTTGTAATGTACAAAGGCATGCTTTTGCCATGCTGTACTCAAATGAAACGCCTTCAGCTAAGAGACGACTTAAAGGATGAGCTCCCAGTATTTGCTACAAAGATTTTACATGCTGGCTGAGCTAGATCTCATGGTTTTTAGTATAGTTTCGGACGCATAGCAAGTTACTGAAACTTTTGTTGTATTCAAATAATCCTAGTCTGTTCCAAACTGATAAAAATTAAGGACATCTGTGTGAATTATCATTTAAGTGAAAAAAGTGTACTGTCAAATTTATTTGTAGACAAATGTTACTAAAAGTTTTTGGTACATTTGGAATACTAGCATTTGGAAGAATTCAAGTGACATTTGACTTGGAAGTCACATGAAAACATAGGAAGCTTTTTATTAAAATTGCTGAATCTCAAAGGTTTCAAATATTCACTCAAAAGTTCAAATAGATATTGTAGCTCAAACTGCTTCATTTAACAGTGTGCGTGTTGGAGCTGAGATTAGGCCATTTTTTGTTATTTTTTTTTTTTCCCAATGGGAAACAAAGTAACTTGGGAAAACATTTTGGTTGTTACAGTTTGAAACAATATGTAACATCAGGCTTGGAAAATGTTTGCATTCATTTTTTGAAAGGAACTGGCATTGATGTTGTGTTTTTCTGCCGCAGTGTAAAGCCGTCCCCAGCTGAAGGAGTCAAGTCCAATCCATCCAAGAGACACAGGGACCGCTTGAATGCGGAGCTGGACCGCTTGGCGAGCCTGCTGCCTTTCCCTCAGGATGTTATTGCCAAATTGGATAAGCTGTCTGTGCTTAGGCTTAGCGTCAGTTACCTGAGAGCTAAAAGTTTTTTTGACGGTAAGCATTGGGAATTTACTTGGGTTTGAACTGCTTGTAAAATTCAGTTTACACTGTATGTTGATTTCACTGTTCAAGTACTTAAAACTGTTAAATTTATCTGTATTTTAATGGAACCTCCGGTTGTGTAAATATATGCAATGTAACTGTGTAAAGTAAGCCTTCCACTTTCTTGAAACCAAATGTAATTACTTATATTTCACTTAGGTCACCAGTCATTCAAAGCTTTGCATTTGGAAGTAATATTGCCCTTAATGAGTCCTCCAATCCTTTTCATCAAATTGTCAAAGATACCCAAGAGATTTCTCTTTTCCCCCTCTGAAAATTGCCTTAGTAAAACTATTACTGTTTCAAAATATGTCGTATGACTTCCCATCCAGCTGTGTTTTGCTTAATGATGCATCAAAAATGACTTTGCTTTGATATGAAGTAATTGATAGTGCTCCTTCCTACAGTTTAGTGCAAAGGTGACTTGTAAAGAATAGAGACAAAATCTTTCTGATGTCCAAGCCCTGATTAATGCAGGACATGAGGCATTAAAACGACAGCTAAGGTTCTCCAGTTATGTGGGCAGGTGTGCACTGACCCCAGTCCTGGCAAGGGTAATACAGCAGCACTCAGAGCAGTCATGGGGTCAGAAGTGTGTGTCCTTGGTCACCTCTGAGCTGGCCAAGGAGTCCTGTCCCTCTCTCTCCTTCACTACCTGAGCTGCTCTGTAGGGTGAGGTGCACTGGTTGGCTTCATGCCAGCTTCTTCAAAGGCAGGAATAGTCTGATCCTATTCATTGTAGGAATAAAGCAAGAAGCTTGTGTTTACTTAATTGTCCTTTTCTTTTACCAGTCACTGAGATTTTACAGTTATTATATTGAAGATGAAATCATATTGATCAGCTGTGGCTAAAGAATCTTGATTTCAGTGGAGCTGATATTAAATTTCAAGTTGTTTTTAAACTTTCCTCAATGTTAAAATAGCCTCTGTCTTCATCAGTTTAAGATTGTCTTAGCCTCCAAAACATGGATGAACGTATTCAAGAAACCTGTCTAAAATAGTTCCACTTTTTCCTGCAAGAATAAAGAATGTTTATTTTCATTTGTTATGTCAACTGGCTCCAGTTTATTAGTGCTTATGAATTTATATTCCTTTTATTGCTTGAAGAATATATCCATGTTTCTTGATTTCTGTGCTTGCTTAGGGACAATTCTTAGTATGAAGTCTAAGCTCTAAGACTAGAGCTGGCTAAGTATTTCTAGCGGTGCTTTTTTCAAATGCAAATACTTTTCCCATCAAATGAGAGTTCTCTTGACAGTTCAGTTTCATGAAAATCTTTGCAAGATGTTATCTCAGGTAGACTGCTGTAAAAGAAATTATTTTGCTTGTCTGTGTTCTCTTGGTGAATTGAAGAAGTTCTAGTCTCAATGAAATATGTTCTGTTGTGGTTGTTTTAATTATGTTTTCTGAAATAATTCCAAGATTGAAAGATTTTTTTTCTTACTTGAGATGGAGTGAAAATAATTTCTCATCTCAATTCGTCATGCAGTGGGACTGCTTGATTTTTATTCTTCCTGCTTCTTCCCCCCAGTTTGCACTTGAAGGTTCTGCCATAAAGTTTAAAGCTATGATTTAGAGTTAAGGTTATGATTTCTCTACAGGGAAAAAAAGAATTGATACCTTCAGCAGAAGTTGTCTTAACAGGTTTATTTAGCAGAAAAAAGTTTTTCTTTTCAGTCCTTTGTGTTGTAGGACTACAAATCAGGTTAGTATAAGTCTCTGTCTGAAGGTATTTAAAGACTGACATAGATGACTTAAGTGAAGATAAACAAAACTAACCAATTTATGACTGACATACAGAAGGGTGAAAATTAGATCTTTATACTATTTTAGTTCTCTTAAATAACATGGAATCTATTTCAGTAAAATTCACATTCCAAAAGAAAAATTAGTACTTCAAATACTAGAATTAACAAAAAAAAAACCCTGAAAAGCCCTAAGTTTGATTTTCATGCTCTGTTTATGCGTAAGTGCTTCTCAGAATGGTTTTTTTGAAGGAGCGTTTTGTGTAGTTGGATACATGCGGAAAACCCTGTAGAATAAATCTGACAAATGCAAGAGGGAGCACTGATTGTCACCTTGAGTGCCTAGACTGAGCCAACGCTCCACTTCATTAACGCAGCATGCTGAAGTAAAGGGAAACGCTCCATGAATAACAGGATGCAAATGGGGGGTGTGTAAATTCCTGCGGAAAGTAAAATATAAACGAGTAATCATATGATCTTGCTTGAAAGGAAACCCAAGTTTTTGCTGTAACAATAGATATTTTTTTCAAAGAAAACACTTGCATTTTTCCAAGTTTAAATAATCTAGAGTGAATGTCTGTTTTCTGAAGGCGGAAGTCTGGGGGGAGAAAAAGAACTGTTTCGTGAAAGACATCTCAAAAAGTTTCATCAATTTGAATAAATGTGCCTCACTTAAATGTCTATAAGGGTTTTTTGGCATTATTTAAAAGCTAAGTATATACACACACACATATATAAATAATAAAAGAACCTCACCGAAGAACACCTTCACTTGGCCCTAGTTATTGATGATGGTATCATGGTACAGAATGTTCTCTGGAGCTAGAGGCAGGTGAGCTTTTATATAGGGTCTACTGAAATATGGTAGACCTCTGCATACTTACCACATTTCAGGTTGTAGGAAATAGGTGTATGCATTTTACTCTTCCACAACCTCAAAAGATCTTACTGTTGGTGACTGTATTCTGTTAAGCAGTTGCTTTTGATTGCTGTTGTTTGTTATTGGAGTTATTGTGCTGCTAAGTGGCCCTTTACATACACTATAGTTTAGTGTGATCAGGTTAGTCTCAAGTCCACGTGATGTCAGCAGGCTTTCTGTGTGCACATGTCAGGCACTCTGACATGCTTTTATAAATACAAATTTGACCTTGACTCAAGAAGGAAATTGTAGTAGTGAATTAATATAGTGAGTCTCAAGTCTGTTTCTTTATAAAGTCTTGTGTGGCAAATCAAAGCTAAAAAGTATTTTAGGGTGGCGTCACTTTTCAGCTGTGCACTTCTGCCTGCTGTACTGAAGTGGATTAGCAGTCCTCAAAGTCAAGCAGGTTAGCTTAAATCACTGCTGGAGTGTTTATTTTGTGCATGTAAGATACTTTCTGAAAGTGGCTTAAGGCAAGCTTTTTATTTTTAAGAGACTAGGATGAATCAGGCAGGTGTCTGCTGACAATCAGTAAATACTTCGTGTCTTTGTGTGTTGTCCTGGTATTATTTCAGTTCATTTTGCTGTTAAGTGCCCATGCATGTGTGCATTCAGCAGTGAGAAATGTAAAATAGAATGTGGGACAACAGCTCTTTGTATGGATGCAGGTTAGTGTGAGCTCAGCATCTGGAGCACAACTGGATAGTCATTTAGGCATAGCCTGTGTCCTCCGTGCATACTAACAGAAAAAACCCTTTTGCGTCTAGCTTTGGTCCTTATATGATTAATTGATAATCACTTAAATACTTTACTGTGGTAAAGAAAAGCATTCATAATTGTTCTTGGGATTTTGGTGAAACAGATTAAAGGGTTAAAAGTAGAGAGATCACTTTTTTAATGTTAGGGGCATGATTTTTCTTTTAAAGGTGTACTGAAAATAAAGGAGAGGCTTACAGAATCTAAAATGAAGTAGCTGTGCTATGTGTGAGTATCAATACATTAGAAACAAAGTTCAGCATGTTGCTTATTAATTGTCCTTTCATCCATTTCACTAAGAATTCCTGTGGTTTAAAGTATGTGGGGTTTTTTTCCCCCCCTTGCTTATTGGGCAGTATTCTGCATTTATAGAAGAAAGTTTCCGCTCAAAATTAGTTTAGAATTGGTTTCTTATGTGGGATGCTAGTGATTCTGGCAAGCACAGCAATAACAAAATAATTAAGATTTTTTTTCCACTTAGTTTGCATTGCCTTTTTCTTTAACTTTGTAATATAATTAACACACATTCCTTGGCACTGTATGGCTTAAATTTGCAGTGCAGCCGTTGTCATCACATAAAATATATTTTTTGATAATGTATTTTTCCTGTCATGCCCACTGTTCTATCATGCTGTGTGCTAGAGAGAACAGACTGCATGTGATTCCTGTTCTGGAGAGTATGGCTAAGATGTAGAAATGGGAAAGACAAAGTGGGAGACAATGCATTTATTCTGTCACACTGAGAAGGGCAGCTCTCCAGTCTAGCAGATGTAGATAGCCTTTCTGCCAAGTGTCAGGTGGTGGTCTGGAACAGAAACCTGAATTATTAAAACTGTTAAAATTAAAAATTATTAAAACACAGCCCAGTAAGACCAGGATAATACAGTAGCTCTGTCCTAACTTGCTTTTATTTCAGACAGTTATCATCTTTGCCTGCCATGTCTGTCTAATGCAGTTTTCCTCATTTATGTTTTCAAAGTGTGACTTCCCTTTCATGTTACCTGCTTTCCCTGCTCCTGTTGCTGCATACCTAGATATTTGACCTCCACACCAGGAAAAGCAAAAGTCCTATAGAGCAGCGGAGTTAGGCTGCACTTACTGCTTTTGAGTGTTTATGTGGATGCATAGGAATTTGCTATAGGAAGTTGCCAGCAGCTTCTAGTGGGCTTGGCTAGTATTGCTTGATTCATGACTGTCTTGAGCCATTTTTCCACACTCAAGGTAGAAAATACCCTGTAGTTTGATTGTTCTCTAATTACCTTTTCTGTATCTGGTGTTTTATACCATGCACATGAATTAATTTTCACAGTTTTGAATGATTTTTTTTTTTTAATCTTGTCTGGCAGTTGGAGGACAAAAAAAAATAGTTGGGGGAAAAAAAAAACCCAACCCAAACAAACCAACTCTTTTTCCTTTTGTACTGTCTTTCCCCCAGCCCAAATCCAAAATTAATATAAAAATGTGAACCTTGGTTATATAGTATAGTTATATAGTATGGGATAGTTATTTCAGTATTTGGCTACCATACTGTTCAAGTTATTTCCTAATCCGTGCTTGTTCTTTCACTGCTTGTCTCCTTTTTTTTTTTTTTTTTTTTTTTTTTCCTTTTCTTCCCTCCAAGCCTCCCCCCTTGCCCCCAATCCCCTGAGATTCACATTGACCATTTGGGACTGTCTGCTACAGACTATTTTAGCCTGTATTTTATGTAACAGATGATAAGTAGGGATTTAAGCTTTGAAGTCCTAAATTCTGATCTTCAAAAATGATGATTAGAGCCATGTAGCTGTGACATCATTCTAAATCTCAAAACGTGTATGGTTCCACAATCTTAGCTTTTAAAATCTTAGCTTTTTTTAGGAGTGCTGTGTCACTAAGCATCTGATACAGCTCGGTAGCTCTATACCCCCGTGGACTGATGCAATTTAATATAACCCAAACTAAACATCTAAAATTGAAATTCTGTTTATATTACAAAGTAAGAACTTAAAATGTTAATGTATTTTTAGTATAAGAGGAGACAGGGACAAACACTAACAGTTAATGTGTTCTTTGGGTTTTCTTTTCCTGTTACATTCTGGTATTTCAGTGATTGATGTTAATCATTGTTAAACTCCCTCTGCAAGGAAGAGAAGTGAAAGGTTATCTCTTCTCTGCCCTATGTGTATTATTTAATCAAAGGTATATGAAGAGTAAATGTAGGAGTTTACTCTTCATGTACTCTTATGTTCCACAGAGCTGTTGTAAAATTTCTTGAAAGCCTTGTCCCAGTGTGCAGAGCACTTGTTTTTTCTCTGTAGGCTTTGTTATAGGAGATTAGTTTTAAGCATACTCTTCTGGGCTTTGCTCTGGATTCCTGGCTCTTGTTTGCAAGAGCAGAGTCTAAAATATAATTTAGCTTGTTCTAACAACATCAGTGTTCTGGAGATTGACACTGTTGTATGACATTCAAACCTAGAACAGGTAGCAAGATAAAAAGCCTAGCCTCAGGAAGTACCACTGCTTCTCTGGCCTTGTGTGTTCCAAGCCTGGTAATCTTTGCTGATGTTATTGCTGTACTTTAGCACCTAAAGGTCATGTGATTTGGAGCTTTATGGGTTTGTTATACAAATCCTCCCTTCTCCAATGACAGTTTGAGCGGAAAATTATAACTAGGGGTTGTGCTGGACTCTCAACATCTGTCTTCCGTGGGCTTCATGATTCATCCATCTGAATTTGTAGAACTATGGTTTGCTTGACTGTGACCTTAGAAATATGTCCTAGTTATTTCAGGCTTCAGTATGAATTCACATTAAAAATGTGAATAATCTACTTATACTGGAATAGTTTTTGCTGCTGTCTTTGCTGTTTATGACTCAGCAGGTTTCCTCCTATGTGTGCTTGCCAATGGGAGAAATGCCCTAGTTTTTGCCTTATCAGAATACAGATAAAGTCAAACAGGAAATAAGACATGTGTGATTGAGCTCTGTAGATGTTTACAGTTCAGCCAGTTATAACACTGTTTGTTTTTTCCTGAGTAAACAAAAACTTCGTCTCTGTTAGAACAGTTTCTGCTGCGTACATGGTTTCATAAACTACTTACTTATAGAATGATTGCTTTGTGAATTGTCTTGGAGATCCAGCTAGATAACTAGAAGCTAGTTCTATTTACCAGAGCTTGGTCATTGTAATTGTTTCATTTATTTGCTGCCTCTTTTTAAAGATGTAAAAAATAATGAATTTCAAATGTGCTCTTCAAAGTTTCAGGTTATGTATTCATAAATGTTTTCTGGGAAAAGTCTCTTGGGAGTTCCTGCTCATCAGTGCTGTGTCCAATCTGTATGTTTAACAAGGTATTATGTTAATGGTAAAACTTAACCATGGTTATTCCAGAAACTTAAATGAACTAAACTGTAAGAACTAGAATGAAGAGTTATCTGAAACTGCCTTAAGAAAATGTAGGTTTGCTGCCTGCCAGCTGTGAACATTAAAGGGGACCTACAAATAGGAATTAGTTGCCCTTAGTGATGCATGCTAAACTCTGTTTTTAATTGAACAGAGATGCTCATTTTTTTCCACTGAATAATTGCCTCTTGAAATTCAACCCATGTGCCTTTTGAATTGCACAGTACTGCACACTTTATGCATGGCCTTGTATAACATCTAATAAGCTGAAATATATACATACTTGGTGCCTCAGGACAAGTTCTAACTGATTGTATAAAGTAGGGATTACTGGAGTAAGTCCACTGCCTGACTGGTCAAATAGTCTGACTTCCCCATCAAACTCTGTTGTCACATCTTCAGCAGTACAATTCCTGTGGGCCACCAGAAGACACTAGCTTTGTGAGTGAATTCCCTTTTTCCTCTTGGTGTCTCCATCTGAGCTACACACTGAAGGATGATGTCTTTCCTTTATTGATTCTTTTCTTTATTCCACATTTTTTAATATGCTGTATTTTACTTATTTGGAGGAAAAAATAAGGGTAAGCCCCAGTTTCCTTCTTGCTTTTACTGTTTGTTGTTTGGTTTACTTTTACCAGACAATGATAAGACACACGCCTAGAACAAAACAGAGAGTCTTTCTTGCTTGTCCTCACAGCTGCTCTGAATTTTGCTTTGATATTGTCATGCTCTATATGGTACTATATGTAATACCTTTCCAGAGACCAGGCTGTTAATTTGATCACATTAAAGGATGTTGAAATGCATCTGGTCTCATACAGCACATTGACAATGAATGCTCTTGTTAATATGCTTTCTTGACCTAGTTAAAGGGAACTTTGTAGACAGGTGAAGTCTATTATTAGGTGTGATGATCAGATTGTGTGGTTCGTAGCTGATCCTTCCCAAGGATAGCAAGGCCAATGTGAATTCCTGGTCAGTATGTCATCAGGTGTGTAAGTGCTAATGAGCTATACCTAGTGATTTAGAAGGGAAAAAAAAATCCCCCTCTTCATGCACCCCATCATCATTTGAAGGTAAAACTCAAGGCTTGATGCAGGAAGGGTTTGAGCCCCATGACTAAGTTTTTAAAAAAATGTATTAATTAGCCTATGTGTTTCTGAAGTATTCCCCTTCCCTCTGTTTCTCTTGATCTGTATTAGCTGACTGTAAGACCTGTATAGGAACCCTTGCAATTAATTATCTTCAGCATTAGGAGCATCAGTCACACTGAATCCCTCAGTGCTTCTTGTAACTTGGTTGTACTGCTGTGAAAAAGCTACTGCCTTAGTTAAGTGAAGAAATTCTTCCTCAGTTTGTATCTGGTGATAAGAGTTGTCTCATCTATAGGCAAGGGGCAAATCATGCCTGACAAACAGACTGCCTTTTGGGTAGGGCACCTGGTTTTGGGGACAGCAGGAGAGCAGTTAATACTATTTCCCTTGAGTTTTATGGGGTCTTCAGTTGTTTTTGTATCACCAAGCTGGTGAGTTAACATCTCTCCAGTTCTGTCCCAAGCAATCCATTCCACTTCCCCTGTGCAGTACAACCGAGGTCTCACTGTCAATCTCAGGGGCAACCTGAGATAAGCCCATGGGCTCTGGCAGTGAAATAAGCTGAGTGTAACTCCCAGATCCCCAGTAGAGAAAAGACAGTCTTGATCTGGAAAGGAAACAATCCTTCAAAAGCACACTTGATTCCCTTGCTATAATTCAGTCATTTCAGAAAGCCTAAATTGCTGAGAAGTTATGTATTGGTATAAAAATACAACTTCATCTCTTCTGGTGAAATGTATGTTTTCCTCTCTCAATTTAAATAGGAGATATTTCTATTAGAAAGTGCTTATTAATTAATATTTTTATATAGCAAGGGTTGAAATTGAATAGTCTTGTAAAGAAACCTTCCAAAGCCACTTCCATACCCTTTTAATGCAGTAGTTATAAAAGTCAACATTGCCTTTTACTAAACTGTCCTCTTTCATGTATAGAATATAATTGAGTTTCTGTTTTTCCAGTCAAAATGGTAGAGAAATTCCCCAGGCAAAAATCCTATGAAGTTGCTCTTGAGCCATCAGTTCAGTGAAGATAAAGTTAAGGCATTTTTTCAGTAGAAAAAAAAGAAAAAAAAGAATTTGAGTTAATGTTTGAGTACCATGTCCAAGTTTGCATGAGGTGAGTTTCCTAATGAAACTGATGGATAAGAAAATAACTGGGAAGAGTAAAGGGAATTTAAAAACCACTTTTGATTCCTAGGCTTTATAATAAAAATTAATACTTATGTATAAAAAGGAACAGTTCTTTCAATATGATTTTTTTTCTTAAGCAAAGGGTTTAACGATTTCAGAATTAGTGATTTATTAAAAAAATCTATTGTATTAGCTGTCATTTTCTAGTTGCTATTAACTTACTGTCTTTTTTACAAACAAAAAACCTAACAAATGGCAGTTTAAACAATATGTAATATTTGATTAGCTTATGCTTTGTTCTAACGTATTGAAAAATTGTCATAGGAAGAGAAAACTCTGATTTTAGGAACCAAAGATGCAGAAGTAGGAAACTGTTAATCTAGTTCAACTTCCCATAGATCTCATTCCACGAGGAATTAAATTGCTTCACTTTTTTTTTTTTTTTTTTAATGTTTTGACCTCAAAAAGCTTAGGAAACCCTTTTTCCTCTCCTTTTTGTGGCTAAAGCAGTATCACATTGATGCATCTGATGATAAGTTACAATTTACTAGCATGTGTCTCTTGCTGACCTTTTTTTCTGAAAAAGCAAAGAAGGTATACCAAGGGAAGCTACTGAATGGGAGATAGCTCAGAAGAAATGTGTGTATGCCAGGATATGGTTTTGGTGATTCAGCAGGTGACTGTCATCTCTGTGATAGTTAGGGGACAAGAGTTCATTGCCTCTGAGTCTTGAAACCACAAGCAGTGTACAGTTTGGTATGTGGTTGTTAAGCTTCAAAGCCCAAGCGAGAGATTACAAATTTGAGCAATTGTATGTTTCCTGAGATTTACTTTTCTGTTTTTAAGTACAAAATAAAAGCAAAAGGGAAGTTTTATTCCTCATGTGTGTTTAAAAAAAATAATCTGAACTAAAATTTTATCAGGTGACTAGGTGCAACTGGCTACCCATAAAAACACTGCACACTAATTGCTGTTCTGCTGCATTATACATGTCATATACAGTCTTTCTTGAGGCTTTTTTTTTTCTTTAACTCTGCTTTAAGTTGAGGAGAACTACCACTGATGCATTAGAAGCTTAGAAATTCCCTTTGACCCTCTCTGACAAAGACATAATAGTCTATTCCTGATCCTACACTTACAAGGTCCTGTAACCTTCGGCCCACTTCTTGCTCTTAAAAACAGCAAACTGTCTTTCAGCTCCCATATAAACTTCATTTTGCCTGCCTTTTACATCCTCTGAATCTGGGAGCCTGATGTGGGTATTTTGAGCAAGATGTATACATATGCTTTTAGGTTTTAAGGAAATGAGCATTTTTTTGCATAGTGATTGCAACTACTTATGACTCCATTTTTATTTTTCTATTCTTTTTTTGTTTTGTTTTCATTCTCACACCCAAATTAGGAGCAGTGGCTCCTAATGCATAGCATGGTTTGGGAACATCTACTATAGGAAGTGCCACTGTTTGTGTGAGCAAAGACTTGAGTCTTCCAAATGCAGTGACTGAACTTTTGTTTTTTGTGGGCTCGTGCGTGTTGACTTAGTGTGGTGTTTTTGGACTGATTGATTATCATGCTGTGAAATAAGTTCAATATCAGTCCCTTAATGAAAAAAAAATACAGAACTTGGTTGTTGGTTTTACCTTCTACTTAAGAAAACAGGATTGTGTTAAGTACCACTTCGTGGCAGCTGAGGATAGGATATGCTATGTCCCCCATTGAAGGGAGACATAAACATAACACCTGCATAACTCCATAATACTGCATAAACACCTAACATTCCACACTTAATAATGCTGTTAACTCTTTAAAAAGCAACATTAAAAAGGCTAAAAGTGTATTAAAACCTGAGTTCAGCTACCTGTGTAGCAGAGCTTGGGTTGGTTTTAATTAGTGTTATGAGCCATTCAGTGGTGTATAATGGTTTTTCAGATCTTTAACAGCAGATTTTTTTTTTTAAATCTTTTAATGGTCTTAGGAGAAACACCAATCCAGTTCAACAAGCAGTTTAGGGCTTTCTGAGCTACATTTTGGGAATGGCTTGAAAGAAAATGTACTGTGAAAGTTGAGGAAAATCATCCCATACACAGTCTGGTTAAACTTCAAGTTCTTGGGTTAAGTGAATGTTTTAAAACACAGTATGGTATATATGTTAGGCAAATCTAGTAAAAATTAGTGTCCTCATTCTGTAAAATGTTTCTAAAACCAGTAAGTGTATTGCTTCAGTGTTATTACTTCAGCCAAATTTAAGAATGTCATAGCTGCTGTTAATGCTTTTAACAGAAACATGTTCTACATGAGTGTGATATTGTAGGGAAAAGGGTTCAATTACTGTACAATATTTTGCAAAGCATTTTGCTCTAAGTATGCAGCAGGCATTTTTTATTCATTACTTTCATTAGTAATTTTTCTGTAGTTGGTAGTGCAAATTTACTGTTTGTTAGTAGTAAATTTTATAGACAATAGGGGCTGTGACTTGAAGAGTGAGATTTAGCCAATATTTTGTACATTTGTCTGAGTGGGAGGTAAAAAAGTCATTAAGAGCTCAAGCATTAAATGTTTAGCTAGCTTTCCATTTTAGTGGGTCTAGCACTAGGATGTGGTCTTTCAGACATGACACTTCTAGTACTTCAAAAGTCAAGAGATCATCAAGTTTTTTTTGAGGATAAACTGCTGACTTTATGAGACATGTTTGAGCTGAATTAGGAGTAGTTTAGCAGAACGCTGTCAATAATATTTACAATTGTATTTAATCTGATTTGTATGTTTTGAAAACATTTTAAAACCACTGCTTGCATATTCAACTCACTTCAGAATTCAAGAGCAAAATAGACATTTTCTTCTCTGAAACCCCATTGGAAGAAAAGGTTGTTAGGCAGTTTCGGTTCAAGATAAGGTTGGGTATTTCTGTTGCTGATTTAATGTTTTTGCATTAGTGATGCAGAAAGGAATATGGATTGAGAAAATGTTTTAAAAAAAGGTGGTTAATTGTCTGGACTTGTGAGTATTATGCTGTGCTAGGTGCTCCCCTCCTCAGACACTTCTGCTTACTTAATTAAAAGTGCTTGCTGTAATGAAGAATAGAGAATAGGCTTAAAAAAGGAAATCTGGTTTTGCTGGACAGGCCAAGTAATTAGGCTAGCTTTTGAAAACAATAAAAAGGCTTGATTGTAAAAAAAAAAAAAAAAAAATTTTTGAGTGGGCCCATGGGTGCAAGCAGATCACCCTTCACCAAATTGTTCTGAGCTTCCCACTCATCATAATGACTTAGGATATGTTAAAAGTCAAAAGTTTTGGCAAACTCAAGAAGTCATGAATGCATGATATGCATCAGTTGTATTTTTGACCTCTTCCTAAATTGTTTTCCTGATAAAATATAGAGTGTGAAAAAAAATGAAATTGCATGCAAGACTGGATGAAAATAGAGAACACTTACAAAGTTATTAGAATGCATATCAGAGAATTAAGTGGGACACACATCTCATAAAAGAGAAAACTATAAAATCAGTGTGCACAAATGAGAAGTCTAAAAGCACAGTTAAAATAACAAAGAAGAACATTTCACATTAAGCAATAAGGAAGCCTGGATAATAGTGGAATATTGTAATAAATGTTATAAGCTATATAGGAAAAAATAATTCAGGCAAAGAATAGGATTACTAACAGTTTAAAAAAATGTAATGGGTCTTAAAGTGCTTCTTGTAACTAAAGAGAAGAAAGCAAGAATGCTGGTTCAGTCTTATAAGGTTGCTTCTTTCAGAATTTGAATCCGTCTGAACTGGACCAAAACAGAAGAATGCAACAAAAAACTTGCACAAAATCAAGAAACCATGGCTGTGTTTGAGAGGAAACTTAGCAAGTGTTTTCATTCCATGCCTTGCAATTTCAAATTACTTTGCCATCATTTTACATCACCTGTAACATCCATGCCAGTCTGTTTGTATAATGCAAAGGAGATGTGTTTCTTGTGCACATATTTACTTATATTCCCATACATTGGGTCAAATGGCAGTGCTGAGGGGCAACTAACACTGTGAAATGCATCTTCTCTCTGGAGTACTATGGCTCAAGTGAGCCACTACATCTGTGTACAATGATGAGTTTTTGGAAGGGCTCCCACTGTTGCACATCAAATGAGGTCTCTCTCTATTAAGAGACAGAAAACTATCTGCTGTCCTTTTGTGCCTTCCTCTAACTGAGGATATTTGACTCTGAGTGACTAAGCTGGTCAGACTAACCTAAATGGCTAAGACTGTCCTTCAGTTTAACCCTTTGCCTTATTTTCTCAGTTTAAGCTCCCATGTATCCTAGACAAGATTCATTTTTGCCTCTTCTTTCCCAGGAAACCCGTATGTAAATTATTGTATAATCTCTTGGAGTGGATTTGTCTGATTAAGGAACATGAATGGGGAGGAAAGGCAGTATCAGGCAGAAGGAGATAGATTGAAATGATATAATATTAGATGGTTAGAACTGTTCAGAAAACACTTCTGCTCTAAACTCTTCTGGGAGAAAATGACTTGTGTGGATGCTTTCAGTGCTGTTCAAAGCCATGTGCTGCTTGAAGCTCTTGTCTCAGTGAAATCATACAGGAAAAGATCTGTCTCCCTTTGCATTTGGTAATGGCCCCCAAGCTCATGTTCATAAAGTGGGTCATGTTCTCATTCAAGATGAAAATAAAATGCAGGAATTTACACTGTATGTACATATTTTCATACTTGAGGTATCTTTCAAGTATCCTGAAGATCCTTTGTCTTCATTAGCTAAGCCCACTCTATAACCATATTAAAGTAGATGTCAAAGTAGAGACACATTAAATACATTAAATTAAATGGAATCGATTTTTGGAGAAATTGCATAATTTATTTTTTTTTTAATAAGGTACAGCAATGAGACATTTTCAGATATTCTGAATCAGGGTTTCATAATGGCATTGTCTGCTCAGCTATGTGATTGTTACAGGGGTCCTACTAGGACTCCCTGGTGGAAATTCCTGCCTTTATAGATGTGCTTACTGACTTTTATATGTCATGACCAAATTCTCTCCTTTCTGGTTGCCTTCTCTGATGGAAGAACCTAGTAGGTGCTATTAAGAACCTTCTTTGCATCAAAAAGTTGAGCTCAACATCCAAGGAACTTTTAAAATGTGAAACATACTGTTTAATGTGCACAGATATACTTCAGGCTTAAAGGTATGTGGAAGGTTCTCTGAAAGATATGTAGTCAAGATTATCACTTTCCAAGATAAAACACCGGATGATTTAATCTGCCCTAATTAGAAACTTAATACTTAACAGGATGTAGCTCATGTGGCAGCATCTGAGACATGTTTAGGGAGTCAGTTCTGTATTTCAATATGGTTTTCCTTCAATATTTCCTTCAATATTTCCTTCAATATTTCCTTCAATATTTCCTTCAATATTTCCTTCAATATTTCCTTCAATATTTCCTTCAATATTTCCTTCAATATTTCCTTCAATATTTCCTTCAATATTTCCTTCAATATTATGTTTTTCCTTCTGATATTGATCCTTGTAATCAGTAACATGCAATAACAAGTTTTCCCAAAATGCCACTTTCTTTTGTAAAAACAACCTAGGAAATTAAAATTAAAAAAAATAAATCCATCTAGTGGGATATCTACTTCATTTAGATACTATTAAGGCTACTAAACTCTTCCTCTTAAGGCATTGATAATAGCCTTAAGCAATTTACACTTAAATGATAATTGTGTAATTTCTAGTAACTCAAGAATTAATCTCAGCCTGGTAAATTGTTAGCTGATGCAGTAAGTTCAAATATAATATTGCTGCAGCATCACGTTTTCTATGTACTTCTCTGAAAATAAATATTGCTGTTTACTTTTTGACTGTGGTAATGGACTACATGTTACTTGAATTTAAAGATTGTCACCCCACTTAAAGATTCTGTATAAGAAAGTTACATGCATAAGATAAATGGAACTCAGAGATGCAAATAATCAATTATTTTATAAAAGCTGACTATTTTTGTACTTTTATGCCATGCAACAGTGAAAGTTGCAATGAGTTATGATTCTTTTGTTTATTTTATGAGCAGGATGAATTGCTTATAGCAGAAGCTTTTGCTGTTTTGCTTCCAGTGTGTGTTGATTCCAGATTGGATATAAAGTATTTGTTATTTGAATTTATTCTGCAAGACTGGCAGTTATATATTTATGTATGCAAAGTGTAATACTGCTAAATGTGTGGAATGAAATAGTAGATTTTTGTTGGCACTAGGATCTAAGGATGGAAATACCATTTGGTACATAAAAGCAAAAAACTGTAAATTACTGCAGGACTAACTAGACTAAACATCCATAGTTCCTTTCATAAGAAATACATTACTGATTTACGTATAGTTTATTTTTAATTCACCCCTAAATTATGCCAGTTATGTTTGAGGAGAGAGACAAGTATCAATAGTTTTCACAGCCTGCATGAAGAGCAGGAAAATAAATCTGATACATAAGATACTACTTTTTTAATAACTTCTTTTGTTGCTAGAGTCAGAAGTAGACTAGGAAAGCTCATAGGAGTATTACCTTTTTATCTTCCCTACAAAGCCAAGCTGTCCTGAAGAATGAATGTCTGGCACTTTTGTGTCTGTCTTTTTTTGAGACTGAACAAGATCAGTTAAAGCTCAGAAGTTGCATATATCCATTGTGCAAAACAGACCATGTCTATCCCACCTGTTATTTATCTCTGTACAGGTCAGTACCTTCCTCTGCTCATACATTGGTATAGTCATCACCAGCAATATGCCTTTTTAATTTCCTTTTGCACTTGAATTTTTCAGTTTAAACATACCTGAGAAATCACTTATGTTTTTGGCAGGGTGAATTTTATTTTGCTGAGTTGTTTATATATATGTACCACAAAGCTGAAACAGTGTAGACTCATTTCACTTTTCCTAAACTGGTAAAACAACATAAATCATGAACTTTTCCAATAGCCTTGCACAGCCTTGTTGTTTTAGTTGAATTTTTGGGTCAGAGAGAGTTAGCAACTGGTTATGGAATATTAAAACTTGTAGTGAAAAGATAGTAATGGTAGTTTTCTACTCTTTGTTAAATGTAATGTTGGATTCAGTGACAATAATTTGCCATCTCATTTGCAAATGTTTGATGTATGCAAAGGTGGCTTATGAAATTGTGAGGTTGCAGCTGTATGTGTTACTAGATATGTTCTGCTAAACTTTTTTTGGCTCTGGGCTTGCATTAGCTGTTGAGCTCTGCAGCCCCGGCTGAAGCTGAGTGGTGCTGAATGTTGAGCTGTGGTGATTTGTTACTCAGTGTGTTGAAGAAGTATCATTGGGTTTGTTTTACTTGAGCACTGTATGCTGTGAGCTGTCATAACTTAAAGGCAAGTATGTTTCCTGCTTGAACTATCCAAGCTGTGGAGCAAACCACGTCTTGGGTTGGAAAGCAAACTGGGGGAAAGTGTTTGAGGGCTGTCTCACCTTTCTAAATCAAACTCTTCTGTTCTTTGAACCATTGCATTTCTTGCCATCGTATTACTTGTGTTTTGCTACAAGAATGAGGATCATTGAACTTTTTATTCATGTAGAATGCAGATATCTGAAGCTGGACTGCAGAATTAATATACTACATCCATAATTCTTCAACAGATGTGAAACCGCTTAGAAATGGAAACATACTTCTATGTCCTTTTATAAATGTATGTGATGTATTAAATGTAATGGTAAAATTAAATCCTTAAATTATGATTGGCAGTAGTGGTACAAAATGGTGATGTGCAAGGCAGTAAGGGGGATGTGTATAGCTTTTGCAAAAAATTCTCATGTTGCTGCTCTTTCTTTTGTACTGTAAAGTCAGGGAAATTATTATGAAGTTGTGCCTGGAATAAATCTGGAATTATTTCTACAAAACAGTTCACAGCAGCAGTATATTTGAAAAAAACCCCACATTATTATCAGAATATGCCCTAATTTATGAACTCTAATTAAAACACTCTTGGTGAGTTCAGCATCCTCCTGCACAAAGGGCTGGGATGCAGGAAGGAAGTGGGGTTCCTCTCACTAACAATCACCATCTGAATCCTGCAGAGAGCTCTGTGTCATCTTTTCATCTGTCCTATATGCATCTCCCTCACTAACATATTAAAACTAATAATAGATTCTCATTCTGGTTTATCAAAGCTAATCTTCAATTTGATGGATTAATTTTAGAACTAAAATAAATGTCTTAAATATGGAAGCAAAATTTAGTTTCCATTAAAAGATTAAACAAATATGGTGAATAGTTGCAACTGGATTATTTTATATAAAATATATCTTGTCATTAATGACAGTTGTCAACGGAACATATTTGTAAGTGTTACTAATAATTCAAGTGGCTTAGTAAAGCAGATGGAGTCAATTGAGTAAAATTATCACTAGAGCATTTCAAAGTATTTTTGCACTGTTTCAGCTTACATTTTAAATTGTTAAGCTAAATGCATACATTTCTGTAACTGTGTGTTGGGGTTTTTTCCGATGAACACAGTGAAAGAAATAGTTAATGTAAATCATTTTACCTAAGAATCAACTGCACAAGGATAACTTGATGTGTATTTTGGAGAGGAACTGCTCAACTATGAGAAGTGATTTTGCTTTTCTTCTTGGCTAAATCTCAAATATTCTAAGCATATGGAACAATTTAGCAGAAAATACATAATTATCAAACAGATCTGTCTTTGCCACCTTGAAAATTATTTCTTGTGGCAGGGTAAATGAAACCTCATGTTCAGATTTTATTTCATTTGATCTTTTGCTGCTTTGGCAGCAGAATACAAAAAAAAAATGACAGATGGCACCATTAAAATATGAGTTGATTTGTGCTTACTCTAATATGAATTTGAATATGCTTGATAAAGGCATGGCACAAACTTCTATCTGAAAATTTGAAGCAAAGTACATTTATCTTGGTAACAACATGAACAATCTGTGTAACTGTAAAAACAAATTTAATATCATGCAGGTGTTCACAAGAAAATATGTGCACATTATTCCTTTTATTATAAATAAAACTGCAATCAAATTTTGGCCCTAAGCTTGTTTCTGTTTCCTTTTTCTATGCGGGGGCCAATATCAGTGATCTCCAATTCTCTATTGCAGTGTCCACTCTGTGGGCAGATATCCTTACTGATGTTGTTGCCTTACCTATAAGAAAAACTTCTTACAACATAAAAAATGTTCTGTCAAGATTAATTCAGTATACTCTCTTTTACATGACTTCTGATTTTTCTTTATTACCTTCCTAGATCTGAGTTTTCTGGATTAGATTATGCATTTCCCATGAAACACTCATCCCATAACAGAGTGGTCCCTTTTCAATGGGAACTAGGTCAGGGACTGATGTTTTCTCTTTTGGTCAGTGTCCCAGATGGAACATGCTTTCTTGATTTGATCTTTCAGGCTTGAGAAACTTTTTTTTTAAAATTCTTGTCTATATGGTAGATATTTTTCAACAGGAATTGTAGTTATTACCTGTGCCCCCAGCTTTCAGATCTCTTCTGCAATGGAAAAGGAAGGAGTGGGAACCACCTCTAGCAGAGGAGTGAATAAAACTTGAGTTTATATCCTGATACTGCAAAAAAGAGCTATGTAATTTTCTTCAGACCTGCAAAAGAGTCAGTGGCTACCAGCTGTCAGAAGAACCTGAATTTATGCCATATGGGGAAAGAGTCAGAAGAAATCCAGTTTCTGCACCCTGGTGAGGGTGAAGTGGGTGCCAAGCCACCCATCCATTCTTACCCATCCAGAGGGACATTCAGTGGCTATGCATGGTGGGCTTACAGTGGAACTCAGGAAACTGAAGTATGTATGGTATTTAAATTGGGAGTTTTCTAAGTAGTGTTGGGTATAGAACCCCAAATTTCATGTATCAGGTCCTTTGTATGGATCTGGCCTTCTGGAGTTGTACAGTACTCTGGCCTGGAGCCAGATCCATCTCTACTGCAATTGTCCACGTTAAAACAATGTTTCCTGTTATGTAACTGTTTCCAGAAGTCTGGGAGCCAGACAATAACTGGCTAAACTAAAATATTAAGAATGTTTTTCACTTCAGTAGCTACAATTAATAAATACTGATAAGTATTTTTTCTAAATTTGTAATTCTCATTTCAGCTTTTCTGGTGGGACTAAAACAAGTGATGTGGAAGACTTTTTATTAAGGTGGTCTTAGCTGTCTTTTGTTGCTCCGTTCTGAAGATTTTGGTAGATTCTCTTGAAGCAGTCTTGGAGGTAGTGTTGAAGGGTACATTCCTGTAGAGCAGGGTTACTCCATTTATCAAACAGTTCAAAACAACTGAGATTCTCCAGAAGATGTCATTCAGTTTGTTAAATCAAGTTAGGGTCTTACAAATATCACAGGAACAGGAACAAAGAAGCCCTGGAGAGTACAAATTACAGGAGATGACTGCATTTGTCATGTTTAGCATGGCAGAATGCAGGCTATGATTGCTGTCAGTGAATATACCAAGTAGGGTAGTACAAAGGAAAAAAAAAAAGGGAGAACTGTTGAAGTTAATGGGCAGTGTTATCACAGGAGGACATAAGCTGGACATGATAAAATGGTCAGTGGTAATTCGAGGATTTCTAGGAAAATAAGTGAAATAACCCCTCCTAGAATCTCAGTGAGGGAAGAAAGGAAAAAAAAAAAGAACTAAGTATTACTGAGATTTAACTAAATATTTAAATATTTAGTGTGGTGATGTGGCATAACAGCAGTTATTGTCTGAAAATGTTGCTTTGTCCCCTTTAAGACATTGCATCTTCCAGCTTAGCTTTTTAATGGTGTTTCAGGTGCAGTGAAAGTTGAACATGCTTCAAGAAGCATTTTGTGAGGAAATGGTCATTACTTATGTACAGCCTTTCCAATGTTGTAGTTTCTTTAGAAATAAAAATTTATGGAATTCCCGAACAAGAAAGGAATGTGTGAAATGAAGAGTTAGTGAAAGGGGCCGTTCTTTCTGAGCATCTAGCAAAGTCTCATGTTTACTGTAAAGCTGTGGAACCAAGTTATGTGGCAGCAGATGGAAATCCCTTTTAAATTGTGCTGTAGTATTGTTGACTTCAGAGATACAAGCTACTGCAACAACACACCATGGGCAGCTGTGAGCTCCAGGCCAGGTTGTGTCACAGCTCCAGAGAGGTCCCTTTTGCTGTCAGGTTCTCAGAACAATCTTTGTATTTCTAGGCAGTTTCAAAACAAACAAAATTTCTCCACATCACAAACAGAAAACAAACAAAACCCTCCAAACCCTCAGCATCCCTAACCCCTCCCCTCCCCAACCAAAAAATTCTGCCAGTCCACACAAGCCGCATAGTTCTGCTGAAGTATGAAACTGCAACAAGAAACTGAAGTCTTGATACTCTCCTATCACTCATCTTTCTTTGTGTGTGTGGTTGCCCTCGAGGGCAATCTCATCAAGGCAGGAGCTTTCTGTGTTTATGGGTATCTGTGGGTCAATTAAGTAGTGATGTTTAATGAATAGCATTTAAGTATCTGCCTTGATTTCTGAAGCAGTTTATTAAAAGTTGAATGGAAGCATTAAAAATATTAAGAAAATGTTGTGTACCTTTTGGTTTACTGAAGAACTTACGCTATGAAAGGGATGTATCATTTCTGTATTTAGAATTATTTTGGAATAGAACCTTAACTGGAGTGATTTTTTAAATAATAAGTAACACTTTATATATTAATTTTAGAATCTTAAAAACATAAAATATGTTAAAATATTTTATGGTATTGAAGAAAAGGTTCTATCTATGAGAACTGGTAGATGTACCTGGTAACATATTAATGAAAAAATCGTTTTGCTCTAGGTTTACTGTTCATACATGTCTGACTTAACTGAGCAGTTGTTTCTGAAAGATGAGTAAATAAGTTGTTCCAGTAGTAAGTTTTTGTTAATACTTGTTGTGTCCTGGGTGTGTTTTAATATTTAAAGTTTTAAATATATAAAGTATTTATTACATAAAATCCTCTAATGCTAGAATTATTGGAATAAGCTTTGCAAACTTACACCCATGGTTTGTCTGTGGTTTTATCAGGCTGCTTCTATCAGGTTTACTTATGGACAGACCAGAACTGGCCCTCCGTGAAATGAATCCCTGTGGGGGAGAGCAGATGACAGAGGCAGGAGTTCCTGTAGCCCCAAGTCCTCTTCTACAAGAGTTTGTCTGTGTGCTCCAGTTCCCCTTCTTTGCAGCATTCTTTGCCTTTCTCTTTCCCTCCTCCTTGGGGTTGTAATGAATAAAATATAGTTTTCCTTTGCGTCACAGCCTAACCCTTAGCAACATAAGTTATATAACGTTCGCTGTTGCTATTTCTGTTTTCTGATGCTAGGTCAGAAATACAGACCTCTGTCCTGTGCAGCTTCCTAAGCAGAGTCTTCAACAAAAGTGTCTGGGATAAAACCCAGTCTGACCTTTTTTCCCCTTTTCCTTCTTTCTATATAAGAAGCCATTAAAATTTTTACCTTGTTTGTTATATGGAGACTATAGCCATTCATAGGTCTTTAATTCATAAACCTTATAGTTCAACATAGCAAACAAAAATTATCAGGAAAGATGATATTGAAATACTGTGCTATTATAACCTTTAAGCTTTGTGTAATCTAATGTGATTTTCACATGGAGCTCTGAAATCTCTCTCAATTAGAGAACCTGCACTTCCAAATCTTTACTGCATTTATCCTTGCAGTGCTGGTGGAGCTGAAGTGCTGCTGTTCTGGTTTCATGGTTAAGGAAATGAAGTGTACAGTGCCTGTATGATTTCCACCACAACGCACAGGAAGACGATGTCAGAGCCACAAAACCATTCTTCCTCTCAACTTTTAGGCATATTTTGTCATTGTCTTCGGCCTCTCAATCTTTCTCTTTCTTGCCTGCTACCACCCAGCCTGCCCCATGTAAATACTGTAGTGTATCCTATGATTCTATATTTACTTGAAAAGTATAATAGTGGAATTACTGGAAAATATAGCTAAGCCAAAAGTTCTTCACTATTTATTGTTTTCCTCATTTTTGGAAGTATTCTTAAAGTGCTGCCATGACTGAAGCTGTGGGGAAAGACAGCTGCCACTTTTGTAGGCTGTTGCAGTTAAAGCATCTTTCTTTTAAGATATTTAACCATGAAGTTTTGGATATTTCTCCAAAATAACAGTGGAGAGCCAGTATCTTGTCCAAATTCTGTCTCAGGAACTTGCTTTACATTTAGCCCATCATAAACTCATTAGGTAAGATCTAATTCCCGTCCTGTTTACCTGCTGTTACCTATTCAGCTGTCCATAGGAGACTGAGGTTAGGGTTCATTTCTTCTAAGAGGCTTTTAGCAGATATAAAAATAATGCCAGGAGGAGTTAGAGATGTTGGAGATACAGGGCGTCCCATGTTTAAGGTGCTAGAAAGAAAGAATTTATGGTTTTCTTCCTCCTCTTTAGTATTTACACATGTAGTCATGCATTTAGCAGAAAAATAACTTCTCAGTACAACCAGTTATTAAAATATATCTCCTTGTTTCATTATAAATGAGTTTTAGGATTTGAGTTGGTGTCCACTAAACACACAACTTGTAAAACAGCAAATAAAACCAACTTGCTGGTTCACTTTTTGTAACTTCAAGATATTTTGAAAAGTAGCTGATATGGGCTGGTATATTTTTTCTATATATGTAGCTTTATAATTATTTAAATGAAAAAAATTGCAAATTTAAGTGAAAATCTTGTTCTTTAGAAGATACGTATTCAAATAGAATGTTCAAGTATAAAATATAATAAAATAAGGGGGATTAAAATACTATGCTACAGTATTTCTAGGATATGGTGGTTTATCAACAAAATTCATAGGTTTTAGAAACTTTTTGAAAGATCTTTTGTGCTTTTGTTTGTTGTTAGTGTTGGTAAATTTTGTTAAGCAGCAAAATTAGATTTAGAGAAAAGATTATTTATTTTTTTGCCCCAGTAGAACATAAATGAGTGTACTCATTTACTATAAGTAATCTTGTGATTCAGAAATGTAATTTCTGCAAATTTGTGGCTCCCTTTGAGTCTTGGCCAATAAAATTTGGTTGAAGTTTAGGCAGAAAAAAAGGTGATTCTCCTGCCAAGATTTTGTCAGTTTTATGATTTATAACTCTGAGCATTGGAAACGTATCCTTGCAATAGACCTGGAAACTAAGTAGAACTGATCTGAACTCCAGACATGTCAATTTTGAAAGGGCAAGCAACAGACTTCCTTATGCCAAAAATAGCTTTCATGCTAAATTATTTAAGCATATTATTTGATCACAGATAAATGAAAAATAGTATTTTTCACTTTGGACCTTTTTTGGTACAGCAGGGGAAACACAAGGTCATTTTAAATTTAAATGGGTTTTGTTTAGGTGAATCTGAAATATCACACGTTCAAAAATCATGGTACTTGGTATTGAGAAAAACGTTGTGTTCTGCTTTTATTCCTCACGTATATTTGTTATATATTGATTGCAATGAAGAGACTGTTTTAGACTCCTGCAGCAGTTGAAGTAATGTGTACCACTTCTGCACTTTTCTCTTGTTGAGTGTAAAATATGTATGAAGACATGTCTGAAGTGTAAGTACAGCGGGGCCCTTGGGAAGTTCTGGAGCTGTACCTTGAGTAATTTTAGTCCAATGCTGACAGAATATTTGCTGGTTTATTTTTGGCTTGTAGGTCTGTTTTTATCCATGGTCTCTGCAACATTCAAGTAGGATTCTTAGTAGAACCATAATATTGAAATTTCTTTATCTTGATTATGCTGAAAATATAAATATTTCCCCATAGTTTAGCAAATACATATGGCTATACTGTAGTAGGTGCTTTGCTGGCAGCCACTATAGGTACCTAACAGTTTCTGTTGAAACATTTTGTATTAAAGCACTTTTAACTTTTGGAATCATCTGCTTTGGAGATGAAAATTTCCTGCTCCTGTTCTTAGCCTAAGCATTTTTGGGCAAGTCCCACATTTCTTCCTCCCTTAAATAAAATTTTCTTTATATTGAACATCCTCGTGGGTGGTAGACTTGTGCTCTGTCTGCCGTGTCTGATTTGTGTAGCTGATGAGTGTGCATTTTGTTTGGTTTGAATCTGGGCTAAAAAGAAAGTACTGGATGACTGGAATTGGAGGGGTGCACATGCACAGAACTTGTAGTGAGTCGGGTGCAGGTCTGTGGCTCTGCTGGGCTCTGGCTGCAGTCACAAGATCTGCACACCTGGAACTACTTGATTTCTAGAGATTTGTAACATCAGTAAGCAATCTGTATCTTTACAGCAGTTAAATTACTGATTCTCAAAAGCACAAGAAATGCCCAGAACCTGACCACTTACCCTTGTTCTGTTCTCCTTTTTTAAATAGTGGAAAAAATTTTTCAGGTGCTTTTTTTTTTTTTTTTTTTTTTTTTCTTTTTCCTCTTTTTCCTCTCTCTTGTTAGAACTTATCCTGGTGAAAACTTTATGCCCCCTCAGTATCTTTTTTTCTTCTTTCACCAACTATAACCTACTAAGATTTCATCGAAATTATTTGTGGTGGTATGATTTATCCTCTTATGACAGCTGCTTCATGGCATTTTCTCTCTCTTGAATAATTTCTTTGAGACCAAATCAAGAAATACCTGTCTTCTGTAGCTTATTGGTTCTTTCAGTAGCTTTTCCTAATATGTAGACATATTTATTTGTTTCCACATTAACTGAAAATATGCTTATGAATCAATGTACCATGTTTTCTGAGGCTGAAGGTTGGTTGTTACTAGTTTTTAAACTATATTTGGCTTTCTTTATGGAAAGTAAAGGCAACTCCTGGGTATGTTTTACTGGCAAATTTTCTGCTTTAAAATATATTATTTGAAAGCAATTCCAGTACTGTCATAATTAGGTGCATTCATTGATGCTTAAGGTGGAAAAATGTATCCTTTGCTGTATCTCTACCAAATGTACAATTTCATCCTCATCATCATCTGGTTATTCAACTTCCATGACTACTTTTATAAGGTGGTTTTTTTTGATACTGCTCTGAAATCTTCTGATGCTGCTCTGCACATCAGAAAAGTGATGTAATTTTTTACATTTTTATTAATATATTTACATTTTGGTGTTTCAGTAGTAATGGAGAACACGTTGTTATACAACGCTCCGTCCATCCACAGTTTACTGTAATTTAGAAGCTGTACAATTCAGCTTGCCAGGAAGACTGCTCTTAAATTATTTCATCTCCAGACATGTAAGGAAGAAGGCCCACTGGAAATCTATCTTGACAATTATTCAGAATTATAAATGTGAAAGTAGGAAATGGAAAATTTAAAGATGCAAAACATTGTGAAAACTTTTGCCCTCAATATGTAACATGTTTTGCTTGTTAAGTGCAGCCTACACACAAGGCAATCTTGCCTCATGTAACATAACTATGATTTTAGAACTAGTTATGATAATGCTGAATTTTATTTATTTTCTCTTGTATCTCTGAATACTGAGCAATCCTTCGCAAGTTTTGTTACTAAAATGTACAATTTTTCTATCTAGAAGATTAGCTGTTTACAAAATACAAAGTCAATGCATCTTTTATCTTCCTAGAAAAATAACTAGTTGCATTTTTTCCTTGTATTACTTAACTTTCAAAAATATTTTTGCCGTGACAGTGTCAGAGATTGCAGGTGCAAAATGTTTTATATAATCTTAAATAATGGAAATAGATAAGGTTGCATGTAGATACATGGGTGTGTATATATAATACTTTCTCCCACTTTAAATGGATCTTTCACCAGTATAAACAGTTCAGCTTATGTTAATGATTTAGGCAAGAGTTTAATATTAAACTACTGTTTTCTCAATAGTGCCCTCCTTGTCTTGTGTTAGTTGGTGACCTTCGTGTTGAAGCTTAGCATTTGTTGCTGGAGCAGGACCACCCCGCTGAAGAGAACTGTTGTTTTTGTACAGTAATCTAGAACAGACAAGTAGAATTTATAAATCTACTGAAAAGGTTATGAAATGGTCTCAATTGGCTTTGACTGCAAACTTTGACCTGTTTGGCTGGATTTTGGAAACCATGCCAAGATTTGATTTAAAGCAGTTCTGGGAGGCTCTTTAAGATTAAATTCCAGGACTGCATGACTGATGTGCTAGTGATATACTTGCAATGTTAGACAAGTGTTACTTCAACACAGTTTTAGGTCTGAACACATCATTCACCTAAATGTAAAAATTGTCTCCAGTCTGATTCAAAGAAATTTGCTGCATCTCAATATGATTTTAAAAGGTCTGTTTAAAATTTGGCACCTTGTTGTTCTGGTCTGTACACCTCTCAGTAGTGAGCTACCCTGACTTCTGTAAAACAATTTGCTATGCTTTTTCTTTGGGGAAGAAAAGGTAGGAAAATGTTACAAACACATCGAACTTTGGTATGGTTTCGGTGAAGCTTTTTAGCCAGCAGTTGCTGAAATGGTTTTATTCAGCACTCTAATAACACGTGGCTGGATTACATGAATTTTGAGATGGAAAGCTTAACCATACATTTTTTCATTCCTTTGATAATAAGAGTCATTTGGTGTGTGAATGCTCAGGTTTCAGGAGAAAAATCTCTACAGGCTTCACAGCTGAACTCCAGCAAATGTGCATTTATTTCAGAAAAACTTCTTCATTCACTCAACAAAGAAAAAAATACTTTTGTTTTTCTTATTTTTTCTTTCAGATGGCTTGAAAAAAAATGTACTTTTTTTCCAAATTTGGTAGTTTCTAGATTTGAGGAAAACAGCATGAGAAACTTGGTTTGGCTGAGGTGAATATTGAGATGGATGGATGCTACTCTGTCGTTCTATGGTCAGACAACTGATTATTACATAAGTCACATTGAGGTTAAAGGCATTTTTATTAGATTTCGTTGTTACTGATATTTCTTTTGAATATTTGTATAAGTGTTGTAGGTCTGTCACTTCTTTCATGAATAGGGGAAGTGGAATAGTTTTTGAACGCCTTTAAGTAATTTAACTATACTGTGTTCTTAAAGTAATAGTAAACTCAACAGTTCAAGTATGTATGTGTTAAATCAGGCTTCTGCGTGAATGCTCATCAGAAACTTGGCTAGATAGTTGCTAACATATATACCTTACATTTGCTTACCTGACCTTACATTTGCTGGCTTGGGTGCTAAAACATTTCACAATCATGAAACAAATCTGTCAGAAAATATATATATTTATGTCTAGAAGAATCTATTAAATGTCACTGTTTAGTTGTCTTTGAGATTCAGTACTTCAGAGAAGTCTAGGCAATGGAAATGATGCTTATTGCTGGACACAGAATTAAATGACAGTCCTTAACCTACTTGGAAAGCAGGTGCTTACAATCCAACCCTCCTGCTAGACTTGTATAACAGATGTTTTTTGATTTGGATTTTTTTTGTTTGCTCATTTCATTTGGGGTTTTTTTAATAAGTATAAGCAAATTTGCTTTATTTTTGATGCTGTAAAATTATTAATTTAAATTAATTATTAATTAAAATTAATTAAAATTAATATAATTCTGAGAAGTAATTTGATAGTGAATATATTCTAGAGTATGTGTACAGATTTTTCCTCTTTACTCTGTGGGAGTATTAATGCTTTAATTTCCTGTGTAGGAAAACTAGGAGGGGATAGCCCACAATGAATGCTATTGAATTCAGAGATTCAAAGACTCTAAAGTAGTGAACTATTGAGATTATTTTGTCTGATGACATGAGTAAGACTATGAGAACTAGCAGAACACACATGGCTGGTTTTAAGCTAGGTGATACTGACTGTAATATTACTTTTGGATGACTTATTCTTTTTAAGATTCAGTTCTCCTTTCCATTACCTATTATTATATCTCTAGCTGGTATTTCTGAGGCCACGTCATGGTGTGGCTAAGTTTGTTCAGAATTGCTGCTTAGCAAGGTGGTCCTTCCATGCTGTAAGGTTCCTTTTTTTTTGGTAGCCTTCAGTTTGACAGTGTAGAAGCACACATTACAAGTGTGCATCCTGGTATCTGGGGTTGGTCAGTGCTAGGGACTTGGGTGGCTCATAGCAGGCACTAGCAGGCCTGATTTATCTGTCAGAACAAGGTAAATTGGGATTTGTTTATTTTATTTTTCAAGAGTTGTATACCAAATTATGGATATACAGCTCTACTTTCCACTGTATCTTCCATTTTTACTAATCCAGATTGTTGTCCATTTTCCATGTGCCTTAGTTGTAAACAGCTTGATTCCATCCACGTTCTGATCTCTGCACAAGCTGTGGATTCCAATTCGGGAAAACGTTTAACTTCACACATACTTCTTGTGCACCTTGAAAGTTAGAAGGAATATAGCCACCAATGCATCAGCTACATTTGAGCTCAGGAGCTTGGATAGATTTTATCTCTCTGAAAGTACTTTATCCTATCAGACATTATAAAAGAAAAAAAAAAAGAAACCCTCTTGTATTTAATGACACACAGTATTTTTCAGAAGGCAAGGATGATTAGGCATCTTTACTTGCAGCTCTCACTGAATGTGGACTTTTCCAAAAATCATACGATCAGCTGAATGTGGACTTTTTCAATAATCATACAATATAAATTTTAAATCCTTTTCTTCTACTGCCTGTTGGCTTCAGGGGTGTTTAGTGAATATTCTATATATCCTTTTTAAATAATGCTAGAAAAAAAATTGGCTACATAACCTATTCATATGATTTTGTGACTCCACCTCTGTGTGGCCTGTTGCAGGACATTTTGACTGCCTTGTAGGAAGAACAGCATCAGGGTTTTAGTTTTTAAGCAAATCTTTAGATACATTCTGATCTGATTAATCAGTTAATGTCTCTTTAGAAGACTTTTCCCCCTGTGGTGCCTTTGAGGTATATTTTAATGAAAACTGTCTGGCTTGAAAGTTCTTAGCTGCCATGGTAGCTTAAAAATGGGAAAGGCATAATTTATCTTTCAGTTAATATATGTAGTGTAAAATATCATTTAATGTAATTTAAATGTGAGTGAACAGAAGTTCTTTGGGATTCTTGACTAAAGTTCTGAGCAGTGGAAAAATGAAAGTTTTCAGCAGGTTGAAAAATCATTCGAAATTTGGGCTTAGTGTCCCATCACTATGAGAAACTTGTATTTTACAGAAGTGCAGTTGTTTTTATAGGTTTTATTCTATTATAAATTTCTCTTGCTTTGCAGCATGGAAGTTTTGGTGTTCAGAGGTGGTGGCCTTTAGTTTTATGGTTGAGGTTTAAGGTACAATTTTTCATGTAATTTTAGGCTGTTAAGACACTACAGACAAATTTCAGATTTGGAGACTTTTTTCCCTTCTCTTTTTTGGAGTGGTGAAAAGTAGGTAAGTTCTGAGTTATGGATGATCTTTGAGTATGTAGTTTTATTTGATAGCATCTTATTTATTAGAAGGATGCGGAGATGGGAATGTTTTTTGGGAACTTCATAGCACTCTGATTTGATTCTTTGTTTCTTAATCATTGGGTAATTTCTTCTTTCAATTAGAAATATTTGTGATCTGAATAATGAAGATTTATTGTTATGGTACTTTACCTGAAGCTGGAAAGAGTGCCTAGATGTTTAAAAGGTTTAAATTTAACTATGACAGAAAATAACCACACTTTTTGTTTGAAATCCCTTTCTTTGTTTTCTCGGGATTTTTTTGCTATGTGGCATACATTTAGAGTTCATGTTTCTTTCCATCCATTCCCTGAAGGGAGCTTTAGGTCTAGAGCAGACTTACCTGTCTGATGAACCAAGTTTGATGTCTGAAATTGGGTGGGATAAGAATAAATGCAAGTGTTTTCCTACCTTAACACAGAGTTACTATTGTTATAGGAGAATGGCCTGTGAAAACGAAAGTGCCCTTTATTTGTTACCAAAGTGACGAACTAGAAGTGAGTCTTATAGTAAGGAGAAGAAGGAAAAAGGGTTTAAAATAATGAGGCTTGGGTTGTTTGTAATAATAATGATTTTATTGTGGAAGTATTATATATAGAAAAGAGAAGGGTGACAAAATTGGGGGCTTCACTCTAAAGGTAAGGAAAATGTTTGACATGGAAACAAAAATCTTTCATTAGATTGAATTTATAATATATAAATAAATCCATTTTTTCTTACACAAAACAGCAGATCATTACCTAAATTTCTAGAGAGAGCCTTTTGAAGATTACTCAATATTTTTTTTTCTTTTTTTTTTTTTTTTTTTTTTTTTTTGTTCTAGTTGCATTAAAATCATCTAGCTCTACCAGACCAGAAAGAAATGGCATTCAGGAAACCTCCAGAACAGGAAAGTGTGGAGAAGGGATGCAGATCCTGGAAGGAGAACTCCTATTGCAGGTATGTTTTGCAATAGATATATTGCAAAAAGATTTAAATTAAAAAGAAACCAAACACCTGTATATAGCATACTAGATGGATGTTCAGTGACGAGATAGAAGAAGCTTTCTTACTGCGAAATTCTTTGCTTATTTTCTTTAGGGTAATATCACACAGCTCTTGGATTTTCTTTGGTAGTAGGGACTTCAGACTGGATGTTAGAATGTGGGCTCCTCTTAAATGTTTCTAAGTAATCTGTTGAGGGGGTCCCATCCCTTTGCATCTGTTGTTAATAAAATGTTAATATAAATAACATATATATTATAAAAACTTTTATAGGGGCCAGATAAGTTACTGTTTTACTGTAAATTCAGTGACTAATTGTCTGAAAGAAACAATTTCTCCTTCAAATACTTTGGGCTTGCTGAAATATCTTGCTTTCTCAGTGGTTTGAAAGAACTCAGCATATATAGTGTAGATTCAGGACAAATATTAAAATACTTTGAATAACTTTTATATGAACTAATGGAAAGTATTAATTTAAAAATTGTGGGATGTTTTGTTTGTCTAACCTGTTTTAATGTCCTAGAGTGTCAAAGCACATGTGTAATTATATACTACCAAGTCCAGATTAAACTCAAGAAATTACAAATATAGGTATTACAATGTTCTATTTTGTTTCACAAAATAGATTTTATGGAGATCTGCAGCTCCATTTGAAATATGATGGTAGCCTGTTCTTCTACACAGGTTTCACACTGATATATCTATCAAAAAGGGTAAATCATTCAGTCAGAGCCAATTTTTTGCTTAGAAAAAAATGAATTTCAGTGTTCAAAGACTAGAAATGAGAACAGATTCTAAGAATCCCAGAAAATAATTATTTTAAATTTATGCTAATGGAAAATTGTTTTCTAACCAACTACGAAGACTAGGACATATATTTCATTTTCTAACCTTAATAAAGTATGACAAAAAACTTTTGTGGAATTACTGCCAGTGAACAGCTTTCTTTTAAAGAGAAAAAAAGCCCTAGAAAGCGGAAATACATGGTTTATATTGGAGGCATCTATTTCATCTGAAGTATGGGGTGAGGGGGTTGTTATGACTTATGAGTGGAAGTTATATGAGGAAACTCTTTTCCAGTATGAAAATTTTGGGTGATATAGTTATTACTGAAAATTCTTCCCCACTTGGGAAGTAAGTAAATGAACCAAATTCCTTAAATGAATTTGTTTTGTAAATATTTTATATATGTGAAAAAATTTATGAGAATGAATATGCAGATAGAGTTTTCTTAGGTTATGTAACAACTCATGAGTGTGATGAAATTGGGAATTTTCTAGAAGATAGTGGGAATTAGTAAGTTGTAAATATTGATAAAGTCCTTCCCTTCTACTTAGACTCAGAAGTCTTTTGTGTTACACAGGTGAATAAATTATAACTGGTGATGAATGTTTTCCTTTTGTTATCTCCCTATTTTTTTTGCTTTTGCCAAAGTGAAATGAAAAAAACACCCTATTTGTATTTGCTTTTATTTGTTTATCTGTTGTTTTTGCTTGCTTCCTAACAAACAGAAAATTGTCTTTAATTTCCAACATAGAAACTGTCTTGCCAATTAAATATGTTGTGAAAGTGGAGATCAAATACATAAATGTACCTTCCATAAAAGCAAGATAATTTTCCTTTAAAATTACTTAAATTATTTCAAATTCTTATTTTAAATACAAAATCTATTACAGCCTAAGCAAGTTTATGATAAAAAGTGCAAAACAAACTATGAAGTCTAAGAAAATTTTAAAATACAATTCTCAAAAATTATGAACAATTTTATAATTACCTCTTTATTAGGAGCATTGAGAGTAATTTTTAGAGGCACAAATATAATCTTCAGTCCTCCAGAATAATAAACTCACTGAGAAATTTCATTATGTGTTTTAAGATAATTATTTTAGGATTGAATATTGCAAAAACCTCCATCAGAACTCATCTCCCACTTATTGATATATCCAGATATATGCATTTTATAGATTTTTTTTTTGCCTTAAATAATGCATCTGGCTATCTGAGTAACAATCCTGGTTTGAGATGAACTGTGTACCAGGGCCAGTGCAAAGTGTGATTGAATTCCAGGTACAGAATGTGTAGGTAGCTCTGTATGAAACGGACCAGAATAACCAATTTTAACATTTGAGACAAAGTTAGATGCTGTGCATTTTGCAGATTTTTTATGTCAACCAGCTGAGGTGAAATGCCCTGCAGAACAGGGTCAGCAGAGGACACAAAGCACCTGTCACTGCAGCATTCTGCTCCCATGAGATTACTGCAAGCTTCCTCAAAATCAAGGATTCTGTGTAACCACTTGAGATTTCTTGGATTGGCTATGCTATTTAATTTCAGATTATTACTGATTTTTTTAGCTAATTCTTTATTCACATAAAATTTACTAAACTTATAAGGAGCTTTTGTAGAGCTAACAACTGTTTATGAGAGTAGATTAAATAATATCTACACATTAAATTGGAGTCGTTGACAGCATTTGAAGACCAGTCATTTAATCAGGTATTTCATTTATATATTATTAATTTGTTGCAGTAAGATATAGGATATCCTTCACTTACTTTACATTTTCTATGTACACTACTGCATAAATAAAGAGGGTTTTTTTAAAAAAGTGTTTTGAGTATGCTGGCCAAATTTTACTTTGAATGCAGCTGAGGAAATTAAGTGGCACAATATACTCAATCCAGCCCCTAGAGACTGCCTTTTGTTAAATCTTGACTGAAATCCATAGAAGTAGATCGGCACCTTTCAGATGAGCTGCCAAGTCACAAATGCACTGTTTGCTATCACAACAATTGCCATGGACCCTATTGATTGGGAGTTCAGATAAATTCCCTTTGCATGACTTTGAGTGTGGAGCCGCCTGGTCTGCTGCTCCACAGAGGGGGAAATCTCTTCAAAAACATTGTTTACTTGCAACAGTCCGCTTTTGCAGAGGTTTTCTATTTTAAGTAAACTATAAAATGTTTTCTTGGACTATATAGGGGATCTTGATAGCTTGATTTCCTGTCCACAGTGGCCTGTCTGTACTATGAATAGAATGGCTTTTGGGACTGGGTTTGTGACATGGCTCTTCTTTGTGCTGTGGGCATCTGGGGATATCCAAGGCTTGAGCCACACAAGCATTGTGTGAACCGTGGTTGATATTAGATAAACTTATAGTTCTTCATACTACTGTCCATCATCTTGTATAATCAAGAGTATTTAAAAATTATCAGCACAGTTTGGCTTCTCAACTGAATTTAAAACAAAAAGTTGTGGGGTTTTTTGTGGGTTTTGTTTGTTTGTTTGTTTTTATTAGATGCAGGTTTTTTCATTTTAACACATATACTGTAGAGAGATGCAATAAGGAATCCTTCTGTTTGTGCTGTAGATAATGACGTGCTTTTGCATGCTTCACATTTTGTTGGGGGACTACAGCATAGGTAGACCTAGAGCCACAATAATTATCTGGAATTTTGTCCCTGAAGCTGACAGTTTGCTGTGTTTCTTCCCCAGGCACTAAATGGATTTGTGTTAGTCGTTACAGCAGATGCTCTGGTCTTTTATGTCTCTTCTACTATTCAAGACTACTTGGGATTCCAACAAGTAAGTTTATTTCTTCTTCTGGTTTTTTTTCAGAGGTTTTGCCTAATTTCAGGGAGCATTGGTGTTCATATTTAAGGTCTTTTTTTTTTTTTTTTAATAAAAATCTCAGGTACTTTTGGTTGAAATACTTTGAAACTGTATTACTTTCCTATAAGCTTACATAGTGAGGATGTCAGGCCAAGCACAACAGGAATATAATTTCCAAAGTTGAGTTAGGCAAGATAGGAAATTTTCACACTTAATTATTCTTTACTGGAACAACTGTTTGAAATTTATACTATGGTGTTACCCAGTTTATGACACTGAGTGAGGCATAATTCAATGGGAAGGTAATTATTTTAATAGAAACCTTTCATGAAAAATTATTTCCATATGCCTGGAGCTTTATAAATATCAAGTGAGTGATTTTGGTATTTTTAGAATTTGTTCTCTTGCTCATGTTTCTTTATTTAATTATTAATTTCAAAACAAGCATTTGTGTTTTTACTGTTTGTGGTGCTGATAGACTATGGCTGACTTCGTTGGGCTTGAAAAACCAGGTGCCAAATTACCAAAGACTGAGGCATAGCAGGCAAATTCTGCCTTTGTCAGAAAACTCCTGGGATTACTTTATGTGAAGTTGATAGAATGAAGATAATATTTATAGTTCTCAATGTATATCCATGGATACTGCATATTGATGGATTCAGCTGCTGTCTAAAAATAGCGAGAAACCTTGCTTGGTCCATAGTTTCAGGTAACTGATAAGAGATTGGGGAAAGTTTGTGTAAAAGAAAATATTTCAGAAAACCCCATTGTTATTTCTGGGGTTACATATTCCTTCAGTGTTGGGAAATGAAAAAAGAAAAAAGCTTGGAAAACAAATTGAGCATAACATTTGTGGAGTAATGCCAGTAAATCAAGTGCATGATATAGGAGCGAGGTCTTAAAGTTATAAAAATTAGCATTTCTGGCAATTTATTCTGGAAAATACTGGATGTTTTAGGAAATGCATCATAGCAAAATTTGACCTAGACTACTGATTTTGCCAGTTCATCTAAATTATGTTAGATATATGTTTTATTTAAATATTTGCTGTTTATATAATGGTTGGGTTTTTGAAACATGCCAAAACAGGGAACTTAACTCTTCTCAGTCGACTGAGTCTTTTCTTGACTCTTTTGAGTGTTTTTTTTTTCCCCCTTAAATTGCTTTAAGCACTGATCCTTGCTCTTGATCCTTTGCTATTTAGATCACGTTGCTAACCACGTAATTGGTAGTGGAATAAGGGCTTAGTAATTATGTTTTAGCGCATCCTTAAGAAGTGACAAAGCTTTCAGGCAAACATATCCACTCTTTATAATCTGCAGTTAGTTTTGGCAGTTTGGTTCAGGGTCTTTAGCTTGTTTTGGATTCCTGTAGCACCTATAGTGGGTCAAGTCAAGTACTAGTTGGCTAGTACTTTATTTACCAATATTTAAAATTAAATAATTTAAACAAAACCTAAGCATAGCATTTCCAGGCCTTCTTAGGTAAAGGCAACTAAAGAAATAGTTGATATAATGTAACTTTTTTTTTTTTCAGAGGTAGTATTATTATTATTATTTCCCATGTTTACAGTCACGTGTCTAACTGAGCTGTTCTCTGTGCTGCTAAAAATTGTTTCATGAAATTTTGCCACCTGCATATGATTGTATGTATTTATCCCTGAACAAAATGTATTTTACTGTATCCATAACAGCATTGTCAATCAGACAACTTGTATCATATTGTCATATGATTTTCTTATTGTCATTCTTTGTCACTTTCTCCTTTATTCCTAGTCGGATATTATACACCAAAGTGTGTTTGAACTGATTCACACAGAAGACAGACCTGAGTTTCAACGACAGCTACATTGGGCATTAAATCCTGCCCAGTCAGGAGATTCTGGACCAAGTGTACAAGGTGAAAACAGAATTTATTGTTTGACTATCAGATTAGTTTTTTGTTTGTTATGCTTTTTTAATTTCTCTATATAAAAAAGTTTAGATAATTTTAGATTAATAAAAGAAGAAATAGCATTTTTCAAATTCACTTGAATTTTATGGACACATTTAGCCAACAGTGAAAATTACTTATTTTTGAACTTCAAATAACCACTGTTATTCATAGCACAGCACCATTAAGATACTAATCATACTTTAAATTGGAAGACTTTAATTTGGAGTATAAGTGCTGATGTTTCTTAGACTGATCAGTATAAGAATGTGCTAGTTACAGTGTTACTATAGGGAAAAGTGCATTCATTGCCACATAGGCCAGTATTTCTCTTGGAAATAAAATGGGAAGAGAAATAAAAGATTAAATAGATAAGCCTTTAAGATCAAGTAATATTCATGTTAGAGCAGAGTTGACACATGTTACTAGCTGATGCTTAAGTGAGCTGCTATATTGAGAAACAACTAAGGAGAAACTTATTGCATGTGCATCAGAGCAAAGATGTGTAGGTGCAGGTAGTTATGTGTAATACAGGAAGTATGTGCCTGCATCATAATAACAACAAAGTCATTGAGACAACTGCTTCATTTTAATGCTCCCTTTGCACAACAGTTGTTTAAACATGTAAAATCTTCTGTTACTGTGACTTGATTATAGGAGGCTTATTAATCCATAAAAAGTCAATTTCCTTAATAAACCTCAGATTACCTTAATTAAAAAAAATAGAGTATGGAAATGCCATGATTTGATAGAGAAAAGTTACTGTCTTTGTAGCACTCCCCACTATGTTTCAGTTTTTCATTTAGCAGTCAATGTTATTATATCATGTCTAGATCAGTCTCTACAGCTGCACAGCTAGTTGATAGTAGAGTTCAGTACAGCAAAGACTACGGTTCTCAGAAACCAAATGTTCATCCTGTTTGCTTTCGAGTGAAATTGTGTTCTATGGACCTTAAGCAAGTGAATTTAGAACAAGTTGTTTGAAAAGTATGACAGCAGATTGGATTGGCCTCAGATTTGACTGAACGACAGGAAGTGCTGAGTAGGATTACAAACAATTCTTTGTTCTCTATCTTGTGTTTCTAGCTTGCTAAAAGATGCTAATTGTGCCCCATTCCTGAAAGCATTCAGGGCCTAGGTGGATGGGGCTTTAAGCAACCTTGTCTAGTGAAAGGTGTCCCTTGTCCATGGCAGGGGAGTTGCAATTAGGTGATCTCCAAGGTCCCTTCTATCCCAAACCATTCTATGATTCAATGATGACTTTTGAGCCTCAAGTAGCATAAAATGTTTGGATGTTGAGGATTTTTAAACTGAATTCAGATTTATAGTAAAGGATAGTGCTATGACCATAAGGATCCCCTCCGTTTGCTAATTTAATCCATTTCTGCTTTAATACATTCAGCTAGCATTATGTAGATATTTACAGATATCAGATATTGTGCTCAGGCTCCGATTCTGTCCTGAATCTGGGAACTGATTCTGCTTCAGTTAGCCTGAACTAGTTATTTCTCACTCAATATTCTGGTATGCTGCTAGACCACTGGTTTCCTCAGCTATTATTGTGCTTCCCAGACATGCCTCTCAGTCCTTGTCTTGTTCCCAGAGAAGTTTGCAAAATTCTGATTTTTCAATCCCAAATATCTGCTTTGGGGCATTAAGTCTGGATTATCTTTTGGACTTTGCATTTTGTGCAATCATGTGGTCTTGAGTTCAAAGACAAGCACTTGATGCACTGCATGTTCTGCACATTGCTCCATGGTATTGATGAGGTCCAGTGTGAGCTTCGTGAGGGATGTGGGTTCTAACCCCTGTAGTTAACTGGTGGTTTTGCTCTAGGGATTGTAGATGCTCTGTAAGATTCTTTGCCTTCTTACAGTGAATCACTTCAAGATCTTGGCAGTAAAACCTTCCTGCCTTCTGTCTGCCTGGAAAAGTGCAGCAGTGTTGCTTTCACAAGTGTGGGAGGCTCAGTTTTGAAGCCTATTGCCTCCTGTTTTGAGTTCTGTTCCCCTCCTGCTGGAAGCCACTTCATTCACCACAGCTTTGCTCGCTCTTGGGAAATGTGCAATTTACTATGGAACTTGACAAACTCCACAGGATCCAGCTAAACTTGCTGAACCTTTAAATTTCAGCTCTGTATTTACCAAAAGAATAACACTGAGTCTCTCCTGTGGCAGAAATGCTGAAGGACACACCTATCAGTGCCAAAGATGCCAGCAGAAACCCTGGCACTGCTTAATGGGTACTAGATCTGTACACGGTCAAAGTTGCCATTTTTGAAATATTTAGGATCTGCAAGCTGCGTTTTTGATGTTCTTTCTTTATAATCATTGCTTCTTCAGAGAACTTCTTAGAGAAGCACCATCTCGGAAGTGTTGAAAATTTTCACCATTAAGCAATTTGTAATAAAAAATATCTGCAGCAGTAGCAAGTAAGAAAGTTTGCTTTGTCTGTTGAGAACCATTTATATGACGAGTGTGGGAATTTCTTATTTTCTAATTTCAAAATTATATTGTAACTGTCTTGGACTACAAATACCTGAGTTTACCTGTGGGATCTGCTCATAATGGTTACTGGCAAACACAGTTCTTCAGATGGCTGTAATTTCAGATTATCCCTTTTCATCACACTACCAACTAGGACAGAAAAAGGTTTCTTTTTCCTTATATCTTGAAGTTTATTCAGCAAAAATTTACCTTGCATAGCAGTTTTTAGGAAAAAAAAGCTATCTCCTGATTTTATCTGAAAACCTGGATAACTCAGCATACTTGCAGGATTTAGATGTCCTTAGGTTGCAAGGCCTATTGGTAAGACATCAGCAATCTCATTTGGCTCCAATTCAGTCCCTTGAATTCATAGGAGATTAAATTCAGCTGGCTTTTGGTAATGATTTGTTTAACTTTGGGTTTGTTTTGCCAGTGTACTAACCTCTGAGCCTATCTGTAAGTTTTTCCAGCTGTTCATGAGACAAAATTATATTTCAGAAAACATAATGTGGTGTGTTATTAAGTGACATGCTCTCCCTGACCTCGTCTCCATGTCTGGAAGGTCAATATGGGTTCTTAAAATCTGTATTATTATATTGTCCATGCTTGATAATCTGTTCTCTAAGAGTACATGGACTATTTTTTTAAATTAAAGATTATTTTATTATAAAATGTCTTTTTAAGCTGGATTTTTCTTAATTTTCTGCATGTATGAATTTCTAGGGAACTACTGGGTTTTTTTATATGTATTGCAAACAGGATTGGTTTGCTAAATTTGCTGTGAGTAGTCATGCTCTGGTATCTCTGTATATGTAGTCTCATATAGAACATATGTATTCTATCAGAAGTTTATTGATTTACCTTCTGGTTTTACTCTATATTCTAAATGTTTAAGTCTGTTTTGTAAATATCACTTAGCAGCAAATGCTTGTCCTGATGAGGTGGAAGGATACCATGCTGTTGTCCTACTTAACAAGCATGGTTTTGAGTATTTTTTAAAACAAACAACCCCCAAAACACAAGTACTCCAGGTATATCTGGAGGATTACATACGGTGTTTTGATCAGCAGAGCCCAGAAATATTTTCACTATTTACTAGGGTGATTTTTGCCTTCATTGGAGAAAAATGATGATTTTTGTAGTGGTTTCCTAAAGTTGCTGATATTTATTTATTGCTACTGCTTTCACCTGGTTGTCTAGAAAGTAAGTTTCACAGTTTGATACCATTACTGTTTTTTTGAATACTCAGTTCCTGTAGTTGCTGTGCCTTTTTGCAGATCCTGCCATTGTAGGAACACGGGTATGTTCTCTGCTGAGAACTCTGCTCTTTGCAACAGGTCTAGAATCTAGGCTGTTGACAAACATAATGAATAAATTAAAAACCCAAACAAACAAAAACCCCAAAGAAAAAGACCCACTTAAATTACATTCAGTTTTCAGATACCATAGCCTGTAAAACATTATCCCATCTGAAGAATCAATGCTTAGCCTCAGTGTTACAATCATTATAGGTTCTGAGGATGTTTCCATTTTACATTGTTCTTGCTCAGGTTGTGACCTAATGCTCTGTTTATGAGACGGAAGATCGTTTGTTATAGATAGCCTTCACTAGGTGTTCTTCTAAAAATAATCCTTATAAATAATCCTTTCCTGCAGGAGATAATGGCTTTTCACAGCCAGCAACCTATTATAACCCAGACCAACTTCCTCCAGAGAATTCTTCCTTTATGGAAAGGAATTTCATCTGCAGGTTACGATGTCTCCTGGATAATTCATCTGGATTCCTGGTGAGTATGGAGTTACATAAAACCTTCCACATCCGCTTAAAAGTTGGAAATCTGCATTGTCCTAACATGAGGTGCAGCATTTTACTTTATTTGTTAAGTCTCCAAAGATATCTGAGCTGTTGGAACCACGACGTTTCAGTTAGTGACACTGAATGTCTCCCCTTTGGGATGTTGTCACAACCAGGTGCAAGTTCTGTCATTTCTCATAGCCCAGTTTCCTCAGTGAGGTGCAAATAAGTAACTGGTGTTGTAAAGTGCTGTGTCATTTGTAGATCAAAGAGCATTACAAGAGTATTTTCTTGTATTGAGTATCATGAGATGCAATAGGTTATAGTAATTAAGAGGACCATAGATTTTGATTGGAAAAGCCTGTGCTTGCTCTTTTTCATGCTTTTTTTTTTGTTAGTCAATTATTTAGATTTTAAAACAAGTATGGGTTTATCACCCTCTTTGTGATATCTTACAAAATATAATTCTTTACAATTGCAAAATTGAACATATAATTTTGCAAGAGAAATACTGATATAATTATATGCATGTATGTTTGCTAGATTATTAGAAGCCCCAGTTGATATTTGATACCACGTATTTGTTTTTTAATTTTTTTTTACAGATTATTCTTCCCATTAATTAATTTTTCAGTAAGTTTATTAGTAGATATTGAAGTGACATACTCAGGGGTAAAATAACAGTGTTCTGTATTTGTTAGCTAACTTTTATGTATGCCACCCTATAAAGCTTGAGTATGATGGATCTTAAGAAAAATGAAAAATACATGTTTTACATCATAACAGAAATATCTTGCTTTTAAACATCTCCAGCATATAGCAATTACTTTTTTCCTCATCCTAAGGCTATGAATTTTCAAGGACGACTGAAGTTTCTCCATGGACAGAACAAGAAAGGGAAGGATGGGGCTACTCTGTCTCCTCAGCTTGCACTGTTTGCAGTAGCTACTCCTCTGCAGCCACCATCTATCCTTGAGATACGAACCAAAAACTTCATCTTCAGAACTAAACACAAACTGGATTTCACACCTACTGGCTGTGATGCAAAGTAGGTGTAAATTATTCCATGTAATTGTCTAATAATTTGCCAATGAAATGGGTTTCATGTATTTGAAATATAAAGCAGGCTACTCTTTTGGTATATAAACTGTTTCAGTGATGGTTGTTTAGGAGCTGTTATGGTTTTTCTCTCCAGCCCTGCTATCAAGTAAAGAGAAAGAGGATTTGCAATTGTCTATTTCCTTGACATAGCATACTGCTGTCTGACTCTCAATTGTTAGGAAAAAAAAGCAAAAATCCACAAAACAATTGCAAAATAGAAAAACCAAAAGACAGCATACTAATGAACTAGGGAAGAAGAAAAATTTCATGCTAAAGCTGGTTTGAAATTTGGTTTTAGAACTGATAGAATAAGTGTTTCATTTCATCTACATTTCTCCTTCAGTTCAAATAGGTGTAAAATACAATGGAATTTTTTTTCTTCGAAGTAAATTAAATATTTTTTATACTATAAATTCTACCCATTTCCAAACCATTCTTTTCCATGTGTAAAATTTGGAAACACTACTGCAATACTAGATCACAATAATATTACTATACATCAAAATGGCAAGAAGCCCATTAGGATGCTTTTTTATCAAAATAAAAGCCTCTGGCCTCCTTTCTTCTCCTCTCCCCCTTCATTTTCATATGGGTTTCCATGCCTACTTACAGGATAGAATTGAATTACTTGGTATTTTGTCTACTGAGAGACCAAATTGTTTTATTTCTCTAAGCTGATATAAGTAAAATTTAACAAAATGTTAACACAAGTGTTTCTTTCCTATGTTTGATATTTTCACTCACTTGAATCTCTCAGGTTTTGTTATATTTTACAGTTTTATCTGTACTGTTCCTCATTTCTGCTTTCCCCCTTTTTTACCTTTTGTCTTTGAATCTCTATTTCTTTGTTTCAAATCCTGTTTAAGTCTCTTTTTGTCTATGTATTTTTATCATGTATTGCACAGAGAGCACATGTATTCTGTTAAGTGTTCCATCTCCCCAACCTCTAGTAAAGTACTCTAATTTTAGCTGCCAGGGTCAAACATGACTCTTGCTAATGGTCCTCTGAGTCATATCTTGTTTAAATGCAAACACTGTTGAGGGGTTCCAAACCACTCAATAGCAAAAGGGATGTAGTTCTGAGATACATCTGAGTTCGAACTTCAAGCTGCTAGAAGTTCTAATTTAGGCAACAAGTTTTAGATAACTAAAGTTAAACTCCTACTTAATTCTACACACAAGCACCTACAGGCAAATGACAAGAAACAAGGCTAAGAAAGAAATGTCTTTTTTTGGAACTAATGGGAGCTGCCTGCTAGAAGTGAATATGTTTGGTAGTATGGAATTCAGAGTTTAGCTGTAGGCATTCACTTTTTTTAATGATCTAATGGTTTTGTGAACCCAGTCCTAGTCACTGAAGGCAACCTGGCAGACTAATTAAAATTTTATGATTTGTTGACTCTATTTTTTGTTAGAGCTGTTCTGCTTCTGTGTACAATTGATATAGCAACAAACTGTAGATAGCACTTGTATCAGAAATGTTCTAGCCATAACTAACTTGCTTGACATTCATTTTGTAAGTTGGTTCATCAGCAGGGTTACAATTTTTTGATTTTACCTTCCAGAGGAAAGATTGTCCTGGGATACACCGAAGCAGAGCTGTGTATGCGAGGAACAGGATACCAGTTTATTCATGCAGCTGATATGCTTTATTGTGCTGAAAATCACATCCGAAGTAAGTTTCATTCCCTAAGAAAGGGTGAAAAATCAAAGCATGGAGTATTTCTTCAGTATAAATGCAATGGGAATTACAGAGAAAAAAGAGGTGGTTAACAAAAAGAACACTGTTCATTTCATGTCTTCTATCTGTCCTTCTAAAAACTTACACTGGTAGAAGAAATGTTTAATATTCCTATTTAGACCCTTTTAGGATAAATATTCCAGTCTTTGTCACATCTTGCTCTTCTCACTTCGTTCTCTGCTCAACCCAACTTCTGCTATTTCAATTACTTTCTTTGGGCAAGGAGACTACCAAAGATAGCTTTCCTGTTAGCAGGTTAGATAAAGCATTTTCTTTTGGCGTCAGTGTAAAATTTTTACCAGAAATTGATTTAACATGCTAGCATCCAAACATTTCTGGGTTTGATTCTTGGCAGCTTGAGATGGTTTAAGTAACAATTATGGAGACAAGTATAGTGTTAAGGAAATAAACATCAGCTATCTGATGTATAACTATTTAGGGGACTCTAGTTTTTACTTTTGTTGTTAGTTGTAACGTAATTATCTTTGGAACTTACTTATTTTCTACTGACTTCTCTTGAAAAGTTCATTTCTTTTTCTTTTACCCCCTCATAGACAATTAGATAATGCCCTTCAGCAGGTTGTTCTCAACCTATTTAAGCACATTTTCTGTTTCAGGTGTAGCTCAGTCACTGTTGCCTATCAGTGGTTTTGTTTCTCTCATAAAGAAAAGAGAGAGTTCCAGAGTAGAGGGGGATGAAACTTGAATGGTCCGAAACTTTGTTTTAAAACTGGTTTTGCTACATTTCTGATGCTAAGATTAAAATAAAGCAAAGTTTTGTAGCAAGGATTTTTGTTTAGATTCTTAGACTTTCTTAATATGTTTTATTTATTTTCTCTGTCTAGAAATGCAGGGTTTTGAGCAATTGTATTACTTCCACCCCTCACCTCTGTGAATCACATATTTAAGAATTATTTTTAAAATCCACATTCATTACACAACCTTCGCTTAGAACAACCAAACCAGCCAAGATAAACTAAAGCTCCCCACACAAAAACTAAGATATCTTCATCACAACACAGAACGAAATTGGACAATTTGCACAAAATCCACCCCCTGTCCCTTCACCACAATTATAACAAAACTTCCCCATGACAATTCTACTTTCTAACATTGTTCAGTAGTCGTTTTGCCTATTACCTCTCCTGGTTACTATCCTTATCTGAAAATCTCCATGATCCTGGGTTTCAGCACCAAAATGACTGTGGTGGGTTGACCCTGGCTGCACACTAGGCACCCACCGAAGTCTCTCACCAGGCACCCACCAAAGCCTCTCTATCTCTTCCTTCCACAATCGGACAAGAGAGAGGAAATATAATAAAAAATATTATAGGTTGTGATAAGGACCAGGAGAGATCATTCACCATATACTGTCACAGGCAAAACAGACTTCTTCTGGGCATATTAATTGAATTGATTACTAACAAAACCAGAACAGGGATAATGAGAAGTTAAAATAAGGCCTTAAAAACACCTTCCACCAGGAAACCTGCTCCAGCATGGGCTCCTCTCTCCATGGGTCTGCAAGTCTCTGCTGGGAACCTGTTCCAGCACTGGGTACACAGCCTCCTGTAAGGCATCCACCTGCTCCAGCATGGGCCTTCTCCATGGACTGCAGGTGGATCTCTACGTCCCCCTGGTTCTTCATGGGTTGCTTTGGCTCAGTTGTTTTTCCATGACCTGCACCATGAGCTGCAAGGGAATCTCAGCTCTTGTACCTCCTGCCCCTCCTTCCTCACTGACCTTGTTGTCTGCAGAGTTACTCCTCTCAAATATTCTCAACTCACTCTTTTCTGGCCACAATTACATCTGCACAATAACTTTTTTTTTCCTTAAAAAATTGTGGTAATGCCTGTTATCACAGAGGCATTACCACAATTTCTAATTGTCCCAGTCTTGCCCTGCAGCCTGTCCACCTTGGGCCTGCCAGGGATTTGCTCTACTGGAAATGGAGGAAACTTCTAGCAGCTTCTCACAGAAGCCACCCCTGTAGCCCTCCCCACCACTACCAAAACCTGGCCACACAAACCCAATACAGAAATATATCATGAAAATTGAGTGTGTTTATCAAGCATTGCTAGTGGTAGTTGGAATGAAACATAAGATTTTTAAGTACCTCTGCATAAACCAGTCAAAACGTGAAAGAATTGGATTCAGAACTAATGCGTTTTCTAATTGTTAAAGTAATAGTCGCTTTTTGAAGGTAAGACAAACTTGGGCTTTTGCCATTTACATGTTCTAGTATTTATTGATTTCTGTTATTGAAGAAATAATGGACAAAGCCCCATATAGAATTCTGCCAATCTGTAGCAGATATGTTGCAGTTTTGACTTCTATTTTATGAGTAAATTAGACGTCTTAAAGTGATCAGTCATCCTGATTCACTGAGAATGCATTAGTGCCACACCAAATTGGGTGATTGAGGACAAGAGATTTGTAAAATTTCTCTACAGATGGGATTCCTTTCATGACATACAGGTTTTCATAATTTTGTTTGCTTGTTTGGACAGTAAACAGTATGCTTACATTTTAGTGATGAAGACAGGTGAGAGTGGAATGACTGTATTTAGGCTTCTAACCAAAGAAAATCGATGGGCCTGGGTACAGGCAAATGCGCGACTTGTCTACAAAAATGGAAGACCAGATTACATCATTGCCACGCAAAGACCTCTTACGTAAGTCATCATTTCATAAAGTACTATGCTTCAAAAACTGAAAACTAGTTTGAGGCTGTTTCCATGCACAAAAGAATTTTTGTTTTTAAATTATTACCCTTTATATTCCAAATACCCAAAATTCTTTCAGTTTGCTTACAAACGTAAAGAATTCTGATATTTCAGAACTTGTGGCATATTCCTTTTGCATAAAATTTTAGACATATTGGTATCTTATAAGAACAAGATCAGCAGCAGAAGCATGAAGTTATTCCATCCACTGTACTCAATCCCAGTGAGCAAAAACCGAGAAATCCAACTGCAGTTGTGTGGAAGGAGCAGCAAATAACAAAGAAATTCAGTCCTAAATTTTAGTTCAGAACTAAGTTCTGCATAATATAGAATTCAGCCTTGTTAAATAGATTAAAAATTTTTTGCTAAGGAGTCTGTAAAATGGAGAAAGAAAGATACTTCAAGTATTGATTTACTTGCTATTCCAAGAAAAGCTTAATGGGTGAAACAAAGCCCACTTATTTTCACCTCAGCCCATAATGCACAGAAAATGGTGTATGCTATCTAGATTTAATTACAAATGTAATATGTAAATGTGGTATTACAGTCATAAGCTCCTTATTTCCTAATCTGCCTCTTGGTTTAACTCAGCCAAGTTGAGCTGGAATAGGTAGGAATTCGAAAAATGCCTACAAATAGAATAGTTCATTTTTTATCTTAATTCCAGGGGACAAAAAGATTAGACTAACTTTTTAGTACTGCACTACCATGCTATGTATCTGATTTATTTTCAGAGATGAGGAAGGGGCAGAACATCTACGGAAGCGTAACATGAAGTTGCCCTTCATGTTTGCCACTGGTGAGGCTGTGTTATATGAGGTATCTTTCCCTATGTCGAGCATTATGGACCCCTCTCAGCCGAAGAGTAAAAGCTCAGTGGGAAAGGGAGCCAAAGCAGCGCTACACGATGATTCTGTGGATCCAAACTCCCTCCTAGGTGTCATGTTAAGGCAAGACGAGTCTGTTTACCTCTGCCCTCCAGCATCACATAAACTTTCTTTTGAGCGGAACTTCTTTGCAGACAGTAGGGATGAACTGGGTGGTGTTGTTAGCAGTGGCTGGACAGACAATCTCCTACCTACTGGAAATCACAACATTCTTAAACGGGAGCTGATGGAGTGTTCCCCGGACAGTACTGTTCCACTTCCTGAAGACAGCGCAGCGCTCTTTCAGGATAACAAAACCAGTGATTTGTACAGCATCATGAAAAATCTGGGTATTGATTTTGAAGATCTAAAGTGTATTCAGCAGGATGAGGAGTTTTTTAAAACCGAATTATCTGATGTGGATGATATTGCGGACATCAACATAACTGATGAAATCCTGACTTATGTTCAGGATTCCTTAAATAAATCTGACTTCTTATATTCGGACTGTAACCAGCAGCAGCCCTTGGTCCAGAATGAAGGTTGCATGGTACAGCAAGACTTAGATCCACATCAACTTCATCAGCACCAGAAACAGCTTGTGGAACAGCAACAACAGCAGCAGCAACAGCAGCTCTGTCACAAGATGAAACATATGCAAGTCAATGGGATGTTCGCAAATTGGAGCTCTGGCATGCCTCTTAGCTGCTCACAGCAGCAGCCCCAGCAATACATGTTCCCTGGCATGCATGCCAGTACATCTGAGTTCTCCTACAAATCAGAAGTTAACACTTCCCCTTATGAGTGTAGGCAAGACTTTGTTCCTTACAAGCAACCCACAGCAATGATGCCAGAGCTTTCTAATTTTGCTCAAATGGATTTTCCTGCAGCAGGTTTTGATGTATCGACCTATTCGGCTTCTTCCAACTTCGAGGATTTTCTCAGTTGTTTGCAGCAAGTCCCTGAAAATCTTGAGTGTGGGATAAACTCTGAGTCAGTTATGCTCACTCCTCAAACATGCTATGCAGGCGCTGTTTCTATGTACCCCTGCACGCAGGAGGCACAGCCCAGCTGCGTGGATCAAATGCAATATGATCCTATGATGACAAATCAACAACAACAAACATTGGGGAACAAGGTATGGTAAACAGCATTGCAGCATTGCTTACATTTTGATCAAGTTTATATTGTTTTGGATGACTGCTGGGGGGAAAAGTTTGTTGTGACTGAATTGCTGAGTTTGAATTGGATGGGTTGGCAGTGTGTGGATGTCTTTGCTTTATTTGTTCATTAGAGTTGCATTTGATCAAGTTTATATGTATGTGTACCTGCAGTCTGATAGCTCTCTCTGGCAGTAGTAATCAAGAGTGAATGAGCTAGTCTGTGGTACTATACCAGTAATTTTCCTGATAGGAGCAAAAGTAGGTTGGTCCAAGTCTTGGAATTTGCTAATAGACCCTTTAGACAGGAGTTGAGTTTGCTTGGCACACTCATTTTCATTAAATATGTTGTAAGGATCAAAAAAAAAATGGTTTTGAAGTGTGAGTACTGTCTAGCTACTCAGATTCCTCAACAACTTTAGGATTAGTGAAAATATTATAGTATCATAATAATGGCCTGAAATATGAACTATTTCACACCTATACACAATGTTGTCCTGAAAAAAAAAATCATATATTGCTATAAGTGAAAGGCAGCTTGTTCCTCAAGCTGCTGTTTAAGTTAACTGCTGAAGAAAAAAACAGTTGGAAAATGTTATAGTCACAGTAAGATAAGCTGGTCCTTTTTCATCAAGGAAAATGCACAGTAAAACCCACAGAAGAGAGGATCCTGGCTGTAGCACAGACTGCAGTTGTAACTGTTCTTCATTGGTAAAATTAACTTGGAAATATAATTCAATTACTAGTTCCTGATTCTGAATAACCTTTGTTGAAGTACTTTCTGTTGTACCTATTATTTCTGTTAATGCTGAAAAAGTATAGAGCCAAAATTATTTTTGTTTCTGCTTTATCTCAACGAGTTAATGTTCTGAAGTACTGATCCTGAAAATGCTTATGCACATGCATAAGCATTTACAGAATTAAAGTATTAATTGGCATTTAACCTATGCAAGACAAGGGTGAGGAATGCAATTAGAACATATCCATTTTTTTACATGATTAATACAACTATGAAACATTCCCTTTTTAAAACTGCATCACTGCTGAAAAGAATGCAATTGCAGAATTGCAGAAATTTACCTAAAATATAGCACAGTTGAGCTACATGAATGGCTTCTCCCTGAGCCCCAGGATTGAAATTGCAAGAAGTGACTTTGAGAAAATGCACTGTGCAAACCTGAGCATAGCTTGGCTGTGCATTGCCTGGCTGTGTTCGGTGTTTTGTTGCAGAGCAGCTCCAGGGCCATTCAAGTTTGTCTTTGTAAAAACAAAGAATTGCTCTTTCCACAGAAGCTGTGCTTAAGTGATGCATCAGTTTCGAACAGCTGTTGCTTTCCCAATTCCATTTCTTTATATTTAATGGCTAGTTTCAATTGCATTTATTTTGCAGATTATTTTGTTGTTTGTTACACTTCCTTAATAATTTGTTATGATATCTATTTTTAAATTTTCTTCCTTGCATTTTCTTCACATCTATCTATAAAAAGTTTAATGACTAAGACAACACGTCTGAAAAAATTCTGTCTTTTGCTTAATATTTACTAGAATGCTGTGCTGCAATAATAATAAGACATTTTGTTTGTTGTTGTAAAAAAATGAACAAAGGCCACTTTGTGAAAAATTGTCCTTGCTTAAGTTGTTCAGAGGCAAATCCAGCCCCCCTTGTTAGGGTCTTCCTGTGTTGCATGGGGCTGAGTAGCACTGCATGAGCAGAAACCTCATGTGACTAAGCAGATAGGATGCTGTTGTCTGAGCCCACGTTCACACAGCCAAACCAAAGTAGGGCAGCATTGGTGGCTGGGTTAGCACACTGACATCCCTGTCGGTGGTGAGAGGACAGATGTTGCTATACAAGCCATGACTGGTATCTTTTCAGACTTCTACCTCCCATTGATTTCTACATAAAAAGACTACGGAATTAGAAAGGTCTATTGTGGTCATGCACCTTGACTTTCTGCCTATCTTATAATTGTGGTAGGAGCATAATAGCCAGTATAGTCTAAAATCACTTTCAGTGGTGGACAAGGACAGAAAGGCCTGTGATTGTTTGGCTGCTTGTTTAGGATCAGTATTCCTTTATTAAGCAGGAGAAACCTTGTACTTGATTCTATGTTGAGAGCATTCCTAAAAAATTTAATGAGTGTGGTCATCTTATTAATGAAGAATATAGAAATAACCTGCTTCTGTCTGAAATAATCCTTGTGGATACTCTTAAAAGTATCAGCTTTGATTAAAAACATAATTGACGTGGCTATAGTCTTGTTAAAAAGCTAGAAGAATTGTTCACAGTTAGTAAAATTTCAATGTTTGCATAGAAGGAAAAAAGAAATAATACTCAGCGTAATTTGATAGATGTATAAGACATGTTCTTAAAGGCAAACCTTGAAGGAATCAATACTTAACGGCATAAGCTACTCCTCAGGAGATGATGGAAATGTTTAAAATACTTTGTTGTATTTTCTTTGCATGACTGAATGGAGTATTTTGTAGATAAAGTCCATAGCATGACAGGAAGCATTACATTAGGTGATTAAAATAATCCTATGAACAATTATGTTAAGACTGATGAAAGCCATTCATTGCTCTTTCTTGGCATTGTCAATATAAGACTGCCAAAAAGCCCACCCTGCAACATTTCAGCCAGTGGATTGCACACAGTATGCTTCAGCTTATGGATAGCACTGCATGTGACATTCCTGGAGGAGCTTTTATGTCTGGATCCCACTGCAGGCATGGAAAGATGTAAATAGGTTGCTTTTAAAATATAACAGCTGGATGTGACAATTGGGAGTTCTCAGACTGCATTTTCTAGAAATGGAAACTCTATTGCACTTTAGATAATCAAATTATTTCTTCACTTAGCCAGAAGTAGGGCTCCCATTGACTTCAACATGGGCAAGGTTCACTGATGATTCAGTCCCTATTTTAATGCAAATTAAATTGTCATTAACCATCATTAAAAAAAAATTAAAGCTAATCAATGTGTTTTAAGATTATTTCATCCAATGTGTCTTTAGGAGGATTTTTAAATACCTATAAATAAATTGGTTTGCTGTACTAACCATTTGTATTTTATTTTTTTCCTGCCAGTTCCAAAATGGTTTCAATGGAGGAAATGTAAATGAATCATATCCCTCTCAGTTAGATGTGATCAGTAATGCACAGACTGCCACACATCTTCAGCCTCTTCATCATCCAAAAGAACCCAGATCCTTCTCAGATTTGGCATCTAGTGGATTTATGTGATTCAGATCTAGAGCTCCATCTGTGACTTTGTCTGGGTTTCAGGTTGCTCTGAGGAAAAGCTTGATAAGTCTCTCTTTGAGCATCAGACTTTAACAGCTAAATTACATTTTGAGAATATGAGGTTGGTTGCACTATATACGGGTGGACATGTAATTCAAGACCTGGCTTTTTAGAATGACAGGTGGAATTAAATCTTCTGATTAAAAGTATGCATGTGCTGTTTTCCATCAGGCTGACTGTGTCCTTGTAGTATGGATTGCATACATACTACAGACTATGTCATGCTATACAACATAAGATAAGGCAAATGGTTTTGTTGTTTAGAAAATAATTGGGCACTTTACAAATAGCATTGATGGCACAAGGAAGGTGATTTCACATGTGGATTATTTCCAGACTTTATTTTTTAAAAAACTATTAAAAAGCTCTAAATTCATGAGAATCAAAAGCACTTAATTTTAATGCATACTAAGCTCTGTAATCACTTATTTTATATTTGAATCCTTTTGTTTTAAGTCTCCATTTCTAGCACTTTAATAGAAGGCTTAATACAAGGATATGATATGCAACTTCAGGTTTTCTATGAAACAGACCCCTTGCATTCCTCCTTTTCATGTCAACCTTAAGTGCCTCACAATTTAGCTACCTTGTTTCTGATGGGAGTTTATTTTAGCAAAACTCACTATAAATGTCATCTCTATTATGTGAACTTTTAGGTAACAGTGCTACTTGGCTGTGTCTTTTTTTCTTTCCCTCTAACAATATTTGTTTAGAGAGTGACTTAATTCATCTGTGGATTTGTTACACTATTATAAGGAGTTCTTAATGTTCTGAATTTAGTTCAGCTAAAGAATTTGAGTTTCTATACTGCTTTTCTGCTTTCTTCAGGTAATACAGGGTATATTAAAAAGGCAGATTTTGCTGAGGGGGAGGAGCAGATCCTCAGGATTAGTTTTAGATTATTAATGCTGAAAAACATGTGCCTTATCTTGTGTTAAAACGCTCATAATGTTCTTTAGAAATAATACAAGGCTGCTCTATGCAAATATTTTCATTAAAATGGATATTGAAAAGGATTGCATTTTCAATAAAAGGGGTAAAGGAGTCTCAATAGTGATTGGCATTGACATTATTTTGACTGCAATTTTCAATGTTAATAGTGGGGAAAGGGTCAATTTGGTTTCAGTTTTATCCCCAGCAAATTGCACTGCAAAGAACAGAGAGGTTATTCTTCTTGTGTATGTTGATCCATTTGGAAAGCTTTGTGCAAAATATGAAATTGTGGAAAGAAAAGAAAAAAAATCATTAGAGAAATTCTCCTTGCAATGGTTTTATTTTTCAGGAAAAAATACAACCCAAACTAAACATATCCACTAAACATTCTGGGGTTTTGTTTTGCTTTTATCTGAGGACTGTAAAATTGCAGACACCAATGTTTGGTGCAAAATAATAATCTATGTGAAAAATACGGAAATGTGTATATGTTCAAAATATTTCATACTCTTGTGTGTTGTATAGTTCATATATAATAAAAATGTCTTTGTAAAATATTTTAAACAGTTAATTTTAAAGTATTACATCATTATATGTTAAGAACAATTTTATTACGTTTGTTATATGTAATGTAAAATGGCAATTTAGCCAGTTTGTTTGAAACAGGCAAAAGTAAATTGGCTCCCTCCAGATAGTTGTTTATATTGTTTAATAAAAGACACTCACTTAAAATCAGAATCCTTTCATAGCTGAAATAGGCTTTCTTTGAAGAAGAGCATATTTTCTTCCATTCCGTGTGATGTGATACATTAGGCCAAACTTCTAACTCAGTTACAACTTTTCAGATTAATAAATTCAGCAGTTTTTTTAAGTGAAATTAGCATATATGAAAGGGATATTAAGGAAGCAGTTACTATTCAGGAAAAGCCCATAAATACATTGTGGGTTTTATTATAAGGTTGCTTTTTTTTTTTTTTTTTTCACGTTTCAGATTTTTTTTTCAGCACAAGACAATAGTAACAAATTCACTTATTATATTTGAATTAATCCTTGATTCTGTCAGGTTTTTTTTATTGAAGGCATGTTTTAAGCCAATATCTGAAACGTCTTCCATATCTAGCTAGTGTGTCAAGTTTGCATTTGAACTGGAAAATTAGAATAATGCTGTAAAACCAGAAGGTTGAAAGGGATAATGTATGTGTTCCATCTTACAAACCATTATATATCCTGTTTATGAATTTAGTTAAACCAAATACATGTTGTCCTATCACTAAGTGCCAAGGATGCAGTACTACAACTGTGCTGCCCTACCTAATGTAAACAAGTTAGTTGTTTATATGCATATCAGCGTATTTTGTGCATTATCTTCTGCGTACAACGTTGACTGTATTAGTGCACTCTTGATCTGCACCAAACTGTACCTACAGTGCACAGGTGTTTCTGAATTGGATCTCTATTAGCCCTTCAGGTCTGTTATAAGTAAGATGATAACCCAGTGTTAGTCAGTATTACTGTCCATTTTTGTACAAGTTTTCTTACCTTGTTTTTCTTTCCAGTTCTCTCTCCTTCGCTCTGCCTGCACATACCATGCAATACACCTCTTGCGTTAAGGTATGGTTCTGTAGCGCTCTTGCTCATCTCCACTAAAGTTTGTAAGACATAATACATGGTAATAAAATATTCACTTGAATGTAGCTGAAATGTATGTTCTTTTACTACGAAAATGTTTGATTTCGGCAGTATACAAAAAATACGTTATCATATGGTTACTAATATCTTTTGAGAGCTTGTCATCTAAAATAGTTTACAAAACTTGTTATTTACGTCACTGTGGACTTTGCACTTCTCCGAATATTAGATGCAAATACAATGTATATAAATAATTTAGAGTGGTGAACAAATGTGTATTTGTCCATGGAATTAGTATTTTATACTTGCATGACAATGAGTTTATAAATAAAGTTTGTAAATAGCAAGCCACAATTAGTATTTGGAAGGCTCGTATATTCATTGCTTAGTCACAGTAAATTCACAGTTGAACAGTACTGAGGCAGAAACAGATTTCTGCATTGATGCTGCTGATGTTGTCTTTTGTGATCTGTAGCTGGGCATTGGTACTTACATTATATTGGTATTTACTGTTTATTACAGTTCATAGGGACATTAAGTTAAGAAAACAAATCATTTATTTCTAATAATGTTTGCTAATATTACTGTTTCCTGTGTGCTCTGTTGGCTTTGCATGATAATAATTTAAATTATAATGCTAAATCAAATGTTTCACTGTAATTCCCTATGCAGTTTACCAAATTTACAATAGTTTTTCTGTTTAGTGCCGTGATGGACAATAATTTAATTGGCTGGAACTACACCACTGTCCTGTAAAATGTATTAAGACAAATGTCTTATCTGGAATCAACACTAGGCTATGAACTCTGTATGCCAGTCCTACTGTTTACTCTCCTTGCACTGCACAAGACATGCTAAGGTACAAGTATAATTCAACAAGACTGCAAATCTATAATGTAACATCTGGAAATAATCAAGCAATAATATAAGCAACACTTGTCATCCTTCTCTTTGTAGTCTGTTGCATTCGTTAAAGGTACACCTTCAAGCCACATATCAACCTGTTCCCAGAAGCAGAGGACCTTACTGTCCAGTTTTGTTTGAAGGAAGGAGATACTTTCTTCTGGAGAAAGCCATTTGCTTTATTTATAAAGTTTTTTCTTCTTTTTATAAAGATTTCTTTTTTTTATGAAGATTTATAAAGTTTTTTCTTCTTTGCTCTAATTCAACATGAAAGTTAACAACCATGTTGATACCAAACCAGTAGTAGAGGACTGCATCAAAAGCTTGGGCAATTTTTTGGTAGAAGTCATCATCTTACTTTGTCAGAGGGAAGCTTTTCCAAATAGCTATTTTGGAGATCTTCCTAGTGAGGAACCATGTCTTCCACTCACACACTTAAACTGAGAGCTGTTTTATTCTCAGGTGAATTTGTTTATCCGAGAACTGACCTTTTAAGTAGAAGTAACTATCTAAAGTAAGAGCCTGACTCTACTTCTAACATTTTATTGTGTCATTGATTAATTTAGCAAATTACTTTCCTGCCTTCTTTCCTCTCTGCCCAGGCATCCTTCCCTACTAACTGACTCTTGTACTTCTAACTAATATAAGACCAAAGCATCTTTAGACATCCAAAATATAAGTTGACATCTTAAACTAAAAATGAAATTCCCCCAATTATATACTTTGCACCATCTAAACATGTAATTTCCAGCATGGGGCACATTCAGTTTCACCCATTTCATTCCTGTTCCCTCCAGGAAGCAATGGTCACTCTGATTGCTTATTAATGAATCTGAGCCAGGTCTACAGAGAGACATCCATTTTTTCACTCTAGCAAGTTCTGGTGCAACCATATTCTGTAAATCTTCTTATCTCTTGAAGTTTGTATTCCTGACAAGTGAAGAAGAACTGCAGTATTAAGGCATCAGTATCTAAGTGGAAAAAAACAAAAACCAAAACCAAACCAAAACAAAGATTCAACAAAATATGTGAAATAAAAGATGTGATCAGTCTTAGGAGATAATGAATTTTCTTCTTAATAACCTGACTTTCCTATTCAATGTCCAACACACAATGCTATTAGTATTAAATAAAGCTATATACACTTAGTTTCCAAAGTAGGCAGTCTTTGAGAAAAGGACAGGTCCCTTAACCTTAAACTTTTTTATAATTTATGCTGAAGCTAACAGGCTCTTATCTTCTCTTGAACCTGGCCTGGATGCAAATAGAAGTATAAGCAGAAATGCTTATAACTTTTATTCATTACTAAATTCAAAATTAATACATTCAACAGATATTTTAACACATTTCGGAGGCTGTATATGATCCTAATCATCTGGATGTCTGAAATCTATAAAAAGCAGTTTGAGTAGTTTCATTATTAAAAAAATAAATTGTAAAAACAGTAGAGGATGCCTGAAGGATGTTTGGACTAATTGGAATCCTTCATACTGCATAATAGGAATAATAATAAATATAAAAGTTCCTCCTATTCTTACAGAATGAAAATTTTTGATCAAATTTTCTTGTTTTTGCTGGTTATGAAGTCAAACTTCCCACGACGCAGAGTAGTGGGCATCTGTTGGCACATGGTATGAACTAGAACAACTCAACTCCTTGTTAGTAAAAGAGCTAAATTAGAAGAAACTATGAAATTAATTTGTAAAATTTTGAGAGGGAGGTGTAGGAAGAGAAAGGATTGTGTCACTCTCAGTGGACTTGAAAGATGTTTGAAGGCATTTGTATTCTTTTCTACTTTTTAAATAATAATCCACACTTTTTAAAGAGCAAAATTTAAGTCATCAGGGTCCTTACTTGGCTGCCTTGATTATTCCATAACTGCTCAGATCCTGGCAATACTGAGCTATTTGGCTACCAAGCCCTCAAAGTTGCATGTCAGATGTTTCCTGCATCTCTACGGGGCCCAAACCAGTATGTGTTTTCAGAACATACTGAGAAAACTTGTCCAACAGAAGGCAGCCAAAAAGTCTGTCAAAAGGAGCTAATGTGCAAGCAAAACAAGTTAGCTCCATCCTCTACCATGTTTGGAGTTTGGATGTGAAATAAATGGTCTCCTTAGTGGTTTGTAGGATATCCTAAAATGAAAGTCTCTCCTTTTAAGTCATTCCACCTGGAGCAAGCAGTTCATAAATAACAGAGAGAGTGCAAGGGATGTATCATTTGGTCTAGCATCTAGGACATGCACTTAAGACAACTGGATTCTTTAGGAGGATGTGCTGGATTCCCAGGGTACTCTATGGCCCAGTAATTAGGACATTCATTCAGCTCTTCGTAAGCATCTTTTTCATGCTCTTGAGGGGAGAAATGTAATCAATTTTGGATGGAGGTTTAGGCATAAAAGCCTGAAAACAAAATTAAAAACCAGCATGACCTTCATTCTTGGTTTTACATCTGCAGTAGATGAAGCATCTCTGCAGCTGAAATACATTACAAATGGCCTCATTGGAGAGTTTATTCTCTTTGATTTTATCTGTCCATACTGACATACATACATGTTTTTTAAAGCACAAAGATTGAAAGTTCTCATAACTGTCTCTCAGATTTTTTTTTTACAGAAGGTGCAAGTTGCCCTTCCAAGTTATAAATGGAACTGCAGAGTAAGTGCAGAATTACTTTCTGCCAGTGGAGCTCCAAATACAATGCCAAGACCTGGTCAGGACTTCACAGTACTGCTAGTCACTATAAAAAGTAGAACAGTCCTTTGCAGAAGTACCTAAAATTACTGAACAAAATGGTGTAGCATTTGTGAGTCCCTGGTGGGTGGTGGTAGCAGAGCTGTGTAACGTGCAAGTGCACGCACACAGAGCAGCCTGTGATCATGAAGGCACATGATCGTGTGCCAAAGAATGTTTTAATTGTACTGGCATCTAATCAAAACTTGAAAGGCTAATAAGAGCCTGTGACACCTCGTTTGGTATAAAGAAGGATCTGCATTAAACTTCAGACCTAGACTTATAATCAGTACATAAACTTTTATGTACTTAGCTTTATGGCTCAAATCTAATTTCAGCCCCTCAACAGATCTTAGTAAAATAAATAAAAGGAAGTTCTCAGGCAAAGAAAAGTTTTGTTAACTTTATATTTCAATTTTAATATTGTGAAGTAAAATAACAATCATAGGACCTTCAGACCAAGAATCTTATTATTAAGCAGCAAAAATGTGGAAATGATCAGTTTAAAGAATGTAGATAAACCTCATCAAATGCTTCTAAGCTCTGACTTTTCCCCTCAGATATAACTTTGTGAAGTGACTTTGTCAAGTTTGTTCCATTCCTTTCCTTTTTTTGCAGATATCAAAATCTAGCATTTAAAATGGTTCTTGCTACAGAGGAGAAAGATACAGATTTTCTGACTCAGCTGTGACTTCAAAACTTGTGGAAGTTCAAAGTGCTTTCAAGTCAGCATGCCTATTGCTAGAATCTGGACAAATGTAAAATATGTGGCAAAAGATCCAGATCTGAGTGGATGTACCACTGGAACATTTTTCATTGTTTTTATTTATTTTTAGAACAAGAGTATTTTTGTATTAATGGACATACTTACCTGCCCACTCTCAGGGGTCATATAAATCTTACAGAACCTGCTCCAATAGATACCAGTGGAATAAGACGGATTTGAGCTTATTCTTTTTATATTATCAGTGTAGTTTTTAGTCTCTGCTGCTTCTGAGTGAAGACAATTGTGTAGCTTCTGCAATAAGGGTGGAAGTATACTGTGAGAATGCCTTGAAATCACTTTGACACATGGCAAAGGCAGGTGAAGAATTTAGCCTGTGGGAGTCTGTAGAGCAGGAACAGTTGCTTCATGGTTGGAGCAGTTGCCCGTTTCGTCAGGGAGCGAGGTATCCAGACTCCTGCAGCAGCACTGCACAGTAGCTGAAGTTACTAATAGGATATACAAAGGACAAATATGGCTCAGAATTGCTGCCAAGACTCTTAACTCCTGTACAGGCACTGCAGGGAGATCCACAGTGCTAAGTGCTCTTCACACCACAGGGCCCAGAGCCAACTGTAAGCTCCTAGACCAGACTTGTCTGACTGGTGACTCCCTCTTATGCAACAGCCTTGTGGTTCTAGGACGAGCCTTCTGCCAGGGCTCAACTGGCAGCAGGAAGAACTGCATTCAAATGTGGATCCTGGCAACAAATACACCAGCGGAGCTTCCACCCAGGAACTTGGAGTAACAGATCTGAATTATTCGATGTTCCAAATGAGCTGACTCCCATGCTTGCAGACAAGACACAGATCAACGAGCAGTTGTTATTGAAGGGGGAGGAGGGGTGAGAAAGAAAATTCCACTAAGTTGGTTAAACAGGATGATTTATAATGCCTAATGCCTAAAGCAAATACCACACTATTTTAGAATCTGTTTTCCTCTGATGTGGCAACTGCTAGGTCAACTCTCATCCACTTTGAGATACCACTTAAGCAGCAGCCCTCAATCGATAAAATCTATTGGGTAACATGACCCAATTTGAACAGCTGCTAAGTTGCTTATCTGCTTTTTGTAGCTTTTACAAACTTCTTTGCTACCATTCTTTGCAACTTCTTATTGCTCTTCATTCCTTGCTTGGGCAGCTGCTATCTTTACCCATGGCATCTTGGTGAGTTGTTCCTGCTACAGCAGCCCAGAGTACTGAAAATAACACAGATAACTAACATACATGTTTACATGTGTTAGCTTAAACAGCTTTTCTTGCTTTGCAGCATAAAGGGAATTGTTGCATATCAGTCCTCTGTTCTGCTTTAGAGGAGAGATTGAGGGGTTTTTTAAGCCTTAACCATCAGTCTTACAGCAGACTTGGCAAGTAGAATACCTATCTTGGGACTGTCCCTTTCATCACTCTTCCTCCCCTGCATACTGAGAACCTGGCAATAGTTTTGTGTCACTGTTGGACACAAAGGAGGAGACGCGAGTCCGTTCAGAAGGCTGCGGACTCCCAAGGAGGGAGCCAGCGGTTTATTGTCTAAACTTATTTTATACCTTTTAACAAAGCACCCACCTTAGAGGTGGGGACCCCTGGAACCATTGGTCACTTGAAGAGACCATCACACGTAGTCCCTCCCATGGGAAAGCGTGTGGAAAACAGTTTACAAAATAGCATGACCTTGTTTATTAGTTTTGTCCTGGGGACAGAATTTCCAGAAACCAAAACATGGCAGGCACAAACCATGGCTACAGTTTTGCTCTCTTTTTTCCAGTTGCTTCTGAGTCACACCTTCCCTCAAAGCAATCTTTCATAACATTTTGGGCTATCAATCTTCATGCAGCCCCCAGTCAGTTCTCCTGCCCAGGAGAAATCAAGCCACTGCCAGCAGTGAGAAGTAGGTAGCAATTCTCTGGCTAAAATAAACACCCAGCCAGGTATTACAGCCCACTCATGTTCCCTTGTCACTCCCCACATTAGAGGAATTATGTCTTTGGAGCTTTTTGTTACTTCCTAGTTGTAATCTAAAACTTGAGAAACACTTCTTTAAAAACTGCATGCAATTTTTAAAGAATGCAACGAATGATGAAGAACCCTTCTTCCATCCCTCAAGAGCTAGTACTTGACCTTTCATTTACCATACTATGCTTTTGCTGGTATAATTTCAGATACAATTATCTGCACTCAGCTTCCTAAGTCAGGCATGAAATGCTTTTTCAGTGCCACTTTAACAACTAGCTGCTCAGTTTGCTGGAATTAGAAACCAGATATGTTGTTCTATTTACAATAAAAAATCAGACTGTGGTTTTGGTGTAGATTGCTATAATAAAGACGAAAGGTCCCTTTGGTGTTCTTTAATTTATGACACACTGTAAAATGTCCAGGCACATCTTGCCTAGTAGCAGAAGGAGAAAAAATAGTAACACTTGGCTGGAGATTAAAAAAGTCTCACACACCATTAATGTATTTTGAGATCCTGCACATTTGGGAGCAAATCAGCTACTTATCTGCTTCTGGGATCATACTCGTTTGTAACCACAGTGCAGGCTCTGTGGCTTTCAAGATTTTTTTGTTAGTCTGCCTAAATAAAATCATTCACATCAGATGAATGTCAGTACAGTGCCATTAAGATCACATTAAAGAGGTCTTTAGGCTAACATTTTTGGCCTTGCAGGATAAATTACATCCTGCTCTGTTTTTTTGGATTCTTAATGTATCAAAGCCTGCTTTTTAAGTACTAGAAACTAAAAATAGTCAAGTGCTGTGAATTACAGCTATATTGTGCTCTTTACCCTGCTCATGAAAAGTCTTGTCATCATTCTGCTGGATGTTTCCTGGGGAGCTGCATAAACAACTATGAACTATAGTTTTCTATAGCTTGTGCTCAAACTGTTCAATCTCTGCTTATCAGTCAGGAACCTTCAAAATGGCTAGTTCACTGCAGAGTTTGTAGTAGAAGTACATCATCTGATTAACTTCAACTACATCAGTAAACAGAAACATTACTAATGGATCGCAGAATGATGCAAAGATCTGTTACATCATCTCTCTCCTTGCACTCACAGAACAGGATTCCTCGTTGTAGAAAAGCTTCATCTGTCTGACTAGGGTGACTGTGGTACCTCCTATTCATGCAAGAGGCTAGCAAGCCTGTAAAAGCTCTCCCTGTGAGAAGAATTTCCCTTCATTTGTCCTATATCTTTCTCTTCTTCATTTCTTCCTTCTAGTCTCTATGTATTTATCTCAAGAAACTGCTTTCCAGAGAAACACACAACAAAATATTTCTTGATGATCACCCTTAGTCAATTTGAACAGCATGCATTTGGGAACTGGTATTTCCATATGCCATGCTATAAAATAATTCTATGAAGAGAAAAATAAAAAGAAATAGAATGATCCAGCAGAATTGGCAGGTGACCAGCTATTACTTTTTTCTTGACAAGAGTTCTTCAATAAAACCCCTCCCCTTATAACACAAGCCCATTGTTTTTATTGTGTTTTGAAATCCTTTTCTTTCAACAAGCTGGGTTTTTAGGGGGCTTGGGTGTTTTAGGAGGTTCTGCGGATTTGGTTTTGTTTTGTTTTTTTCCCAAAGGGAATGTAGTTCATTACGTCAGCCGTGGACAAGGAGACATTAGTTGAATTGATTGTTCATTGTATTAGAGGCATACATATATGGGAAAATCTCTTGCTTCCTTCTTTATATGAGGTAATTCCTTATGCATGCCAGATTTGTATTGGTTTTATTTTGCTGAACATTATGTTGAAAACTCATGTCAAATGAGTTTTTCATTTGTCTCTATCCAATGTATCTTTCTCCACCACAAAGAATTCCTTGTTTTCTTCGTACTTTCAAAGAGATGACAGTCTGCATTTCCCAAACAATTGAGATAAAATTTAAGGGAGATCTGTTCTGACTGAAGAGGATGTAACAGGGAGCTGCTGGATGAAACTGTAGAAAGTCAAAAACATTAAGGAAGCTTGGGGAGTAATAGAACCAGCGATGTTTCCTTGAGTGTTAGAGTTACCATTGTGTTGGACACTCAGACCTGGACTGAGCTGGCTTGTACTCTGCAAACAATTTATATGACTTACTGGATTTCTCCCATCTTTTATTCATGACTGCTTGCTCCATGACTGGGGTCTTTCATTCTTTGGGAAAAATATGTGTGCGCAACACAAGTGTGGAGCTTGATTGTATGCTTTTAAAGGGCTTATAGCTGCCTGCCAAATTGCTTTTTCTTTTTGGTTTCTTGTGTTTCTGAAATTCATACAGAACCTTTGGAAATTCCTCACACAAACATTTCAAAATCCATCCAGAAGAATTGGAAAAGAAAGGTGTTTACTCCCTAGCTGACAGCCTTTGTGTGTCCTATCTTAGCCTGCAGCAGGTGTTCTCAGCTACCATCAAGATGCTTTCACAGCAGCTGAACATACATTTGCTCAGGATATTCTTTTACCTTATGGAACTTGTCAAATTGCAGCATAAGTTATCTGAGCTTCTTTGCAAAAACTGCAGGGAAATCCTGCCACTTCTAAATATTTCTTACAATGTTGTAGAAATCCTTTTGGCCTATGGGAGAAACAAACAAAAAGATAGGTATAGATTTACCCACTTACTTTCTGTCTTCCCCTCTATCCCTGTCAGTGTCTGTACCCTGACTGTTCTTCCTCACCTGGAGGCCCAGTCACAGTAGATTTAGTTCAGTCTGCAATATAAGAAAATTACCTTGTTTAAAGTTGACAGGTGAGTTTAGAAGTGGCCTACCTTACTTAGGAACTCTGTGCCTCAGGATAGGGATCACTTCTGCCTGTTCATGTAGAAAAATACAGAACATATTTGCAGAAATAACTGCACTGTCCATGTACACCTAAAACAATTCAGGCAGTCTCTGGCTCTGAGTGTCACCTCTGGATCTCCTAACTTTTTTCACATCCCAGCAGGAATGGTTGCTGCCTCTGAAGCTGGAGATGATTGTCATTCATGCAAAACAGAGAAAAGCTCTTATGCCTATAGCTCTGAAAACATTGACTGTGGGTTTTTTTTAACCTTAGTTTTCTGACCTGTGCTACAATTATTCTGTCATCAAAGAAGGGACAGTAGGAAGCAATGACAATAGAACAAAACCACAGTTTATTCCACATTTCGTTCCTGCCACTAATTGGCAGATGTTTTTCATAAATGATGATATACCATTTGAAGAAGTTGAGGCAATAGAACAAAAATGTACTTCATTTTCTAAACACCTTTGGAAGATTATCTTTTCTACAGGTGGAGAAATCAGCTTTTGTGTTGTGCCTCCTCTCTATTTTATTTCTTCCTCAACCATTCAGCCTCTTCTCAGCATCTGTGTAGTTTTAAAGAATGTAATCCCTGTCTTTCACTGAGAAATTGAAACCCTTGCAATCTACTGACACAGCAATTAGCAATCTACTGACACAGTCTTACTGGTATGCATCTTTTCCTCCTCACTCAGCGATATTGTCATCATCCATTTTGCTCTTAACTCATGGTAATGAAAAGTGACTATTTGAAATACTTCACTGTTGGAAATGGAACAGATTTGTTACCAAATGTAATGCTAGATGTAGGTTAATTCTGTATTTTACAGAATATCAAAAGCATGACTAAGGTATAAGATCCAGATCAGCCGTTTAATTACTCCAAGTACACACAGCTAGTGGTTGCACAAATAAATCTTGAAATTCTGAACTCTTAAATTCAATCTCCTGCACACGTTTATATATGACACACTGGAACATATTCAAGGACTGAAACAGAGACATCTAGTGCCATTTTAGCTATAGGCTATCCAAAATATATACGTAAGCAATTCTACAACTTTTACAGAAGCAGCTGACAGGAGATTGTTGCCTATTCCTGATATAGGAATCACCACCACATTGGGGCATCTGCATGTTGTTGAGAAGCACTTAGGAGGAAAAAAGTTAATAAATAATTACATTCCTTTTACATTCTGACATGATCAGCATGTGGATTTGTTTAAAATGTTGATAGGCAATCAGTTTGATTTACATAGCATCTCACAGACATGGAAATCAGGAGGACAAAACTGAATTTAGCAATTTCTTGTCTTTCTAATCCACTCCCAGGTTGCAGCCCTTTCATGCTCATAACTGGTAAATGTTGTTGCAGTAAAACTTTTTGAAACTAGAAAGATTTAATTGTATCACCACAGCACCTGGAATGCAGAAGCAACTTATTTTTACGTACAAGAAACTGCCAATCTTCTCTCACTAAGAAAAATGCAGAACTTAGGTCCAAATGTGACCCCATGACAGCATATCTGTTCTGGCCTCTGGTGCTCAGCCTTCAATATAAACTCATTTTATCGATTATCCAACACATTCAGCAAAGTTCTGTCCTGCTTATAAGTATTCTGTGAGCAGAAGTCCTTGGGAATCATCCATTTGTTGCTACCAGCGGCATCTTGCCTGTTCCCCTCTCTGTGACAGGGGATATGAAAGTTGATCAGAAAGCTTTTTACAGTGACAGGGATGTGGGCTGTCTGCCAGTACCAGTGGGTGTTACAGCAATCAGTGCAGGCTGCCTTAGGCAGGCATGAAAGCCAGATACAGTGATCCCAGCACTTGAGCTCTGCTGGAACTGCTGGCACTCAGCTTGGTTTTCTATGCTTACTCTTTTTTCTTCAGATCTCTGGCCTGGTGAGGAGGAAGAACATTTTTTAAGAAGTATTTTTCAAGCAGTCTTTTAAAGCTGATTGTGATCCCTGAAGATTATGTCTTGCACGATTCTGGGTAGTATCAGCTAGCTGGGACAGTGCTGGATACTTTTCATAGATGATGCATCCATTTCTGCAATAGAAGCTCTGCCATAACTGTTCCCCTCTTATCTCCCCTCTTCTCATTCTGAAGAGACTTTCTGTTTGCAGATGAGGTAATTGGCTAAAGACAAGCTTGCTGACCTTGCCAAAAATTCTGTGGACGATTCTTCACAGTTTTACAAACTGACTGATCTATGGCTCAAAAAATTCTGAGAATTATGTGAAAGAACTCACCTGGGACATGTGCAGAATGTAAACCTTCATAGTAGCTGTTGCAAGTGATTAAATCATTCAGGCTATCTATCCAAGAGAATACTTTACTTTAAATAAATCTAAAAACTGAGCAGAGGGGTTTCAAAGAGTGTACTGAGAATCTCCTCTATGAAGTAAATAAGGCTGAGAACTATCTTTTAGCAAGAACTGGGCTGATGGGGTGGGAAATCTGGCAGTTTTAGATAGACGGATAGATAGATGTATAGATATATACATAAATAAATATATAAATACATAGGAACCAAATTACCACTGAAATCATCTTGTTGGAATAGTTGTGGTAAGAATCAACAACAACAAAATTGTATGTTATGGAGTTCTACTCTTTAGATCTTTCTATCACTTCTTCCAATAAATCTGCTCCTATTACAGATTTCCTCCTGGCCAAAAGTCTGTACTGTCACTAAAAGAGGTATTTTATTTTTAAAACACACGCAATTTACTTGATGCTTTAAATTGCCTTTGAAGAAGTTTGGCTTCAAAGAAGTGCATAACAATTATCCCACACCCATGAAGCAAATAATAATTTCACTCTCTCTGAAAAGCAGTGGTACAGCATTTTTCTTTGGCTTTTCGCCAAATTCAGAGGCACTCATTAAGGTTTTACTGTGTTTTTCTTTATAAACACTGTCTGATTTACCTGAAATATCAACATGATCTTTTCCAGAAAGGACATTTACTTAAGGGTTTTTTTTTTTTCTGTACAACATACTTTGCTTGGAGATGACTGTCATTTGAAGTCATAGAGCCACTGACCACTTGTGCCAGACTCTAAACATTGCAGAACATTGCAGATATGTTCTGATATCTGGGTCTCAACAGATGCTGGGTATGGTCAGGTCTTCAGACTCCTTCTTTGTATTTAGAGGAATTATAGCTTATTGTTTTGCTTTCTGAGCTTGATTCATTTAGTAGTCTTTCCCTATTGCTTTGATTTGTTTCGGGGAAGCCTCCTTTCCTACTTGAATCTATGTTTATCGTGATTTATTATATTTTAATTGGATTCTGCTGTATGCTGAAACACACTGAATTACATTGAGGAAGAAAAGAATATACACGATGTCACATCAGACAAAGTGCTAGTATGATTTAATTTAGTTTCATAGCCTTCTTTTAGGTACCAAAAAGGGAACTAGAATGTATGGTCACTTCCTCTGTTTACTGCAGTGGAAGAATTGCACTTTGTGCACAAACAGGAAAAATGAAGGCTTAGGGTATAACATGATCCTTTATGGTCCTCTTCCAACTTGAGGTACTCTATGGTTCTATGACAGTCCTGGGCTAAAATAAAACGTAAAGTAATAAATGTAAATGTAAATTATCTTGGGATCCCATTACCTATATTTCATTTTTGCCATACATTTTCTGTTTTTTCTGTCTTTGCAAATATTTCAAAGTAGACTCAAAGAAGTGTAACTTCTTTGATGTACTCACAGAAGAGCTCCAGTCCATTTTCCCCTGACACAGTCAGGTGCAGTCACAGAAGCTGCCAGAGATGGACCTTTCTGATTTGAGCATGGAGAATGAGTGGGCTCCCATGGAAAAAGTTATTTGCTTTCTTTTATTGCCTTTGCAGTGGCAGATTTTGTTCCAAAGTAATCCATTCACCTTCTCCCGTAAGTAAGACTAGAACTTGGTGGAAGTGGAGAACCTTCGCTCTTGGTTGCTCACTTGTGAAGCACTGAGCGGGGCTGGCCCAAAGCAGGGATTGCCCCAGTGATAAAATTTAATTCCTCTCTAGATCCCCTGCTTAAATTTGCATCCCTTTCATTTAATTAAAGTTGAGTTTTTAAAAAATGTTTTCATATTCTATGTATGCAGACCTCAGCATATGAGATTATTTTACTGAGCGTTTAAAACTTCTTTTGATTTACAGATTCATGGATGAATCATAATGATTTGTGCTGGCTAGTCTGCACGACTGTAGTTCTGTCTTGACTCACACAATTGAAAAAGTGCAACAGAAGCAACAGCAGAGTAAAAGGGTGTGGAGTCAGCATCAGCCTAATTTTAGAATCTACTTGTGAGCCTGATGTCAATACTTCAGCTATTATTATCAGCAAAGATCTCAACCTACAGTCAAATGAAGTCTGGAGAGTGATTCAGACACTGGAGTCTGGTCTAGTGTAAACAGAAAGGCTCTCTGATATCAGTTGAGAAGGACTTCCAGGTTACCAGTACTAGATCTTTGGTGGCAAAGGAATATGGCCATAGCATCCCACATACAAAGTTATCAAGCACCACTGCATTTTTCTGATAGTTAGGAAAAAATTTCTAATTATTGGGCTAACTGTGGCTGGGCAACAATCATTTATCCTCCAAAGCAGAGGAATCTAGATCACACAGTGATGGAACAACAGGACCTAAGGGCCTGCCCCTCACTCCATGCAGTCCCATAATCCCAGATCTGTTCTGTTTTGGCTACTACTGATGTTTCAGGCTCTTACCTGACATTTGTTCTGGATGAGTTCCTGCTGTAGTACTATTGCCTTGCACTGCATGGAGCAAGCATACATCAAGACAGTGGAAAACTGCACTGTTGACTTGTATTTACTTTCACCTCATTGCTTCATTCTTTGAACTTTCTTTTTGCTGGCTGGTGACCATAATAACCATGTATGTTACCTTATGCTGTAGATAATGTTTGCACAATTATATAGCTTATGTAACATTATGGTCACCATCCCATCTATGCTGCTTTTCTGATGGTTCCAGATAGATTTACTTCTGTGTAAAAACAGGTTACTGACTTCTTTTGGAAAACACTCGAGAGCACCATGTTTTTTTTTAAATATATTTTATTTTATTTTATTTTATTTTATTTTATTTTATTTTATTTTATTTTATTTTATTTTATTTTATTTTATTTTGGTATGGAAGTCCCAGTCCAAAAATCAACCTGACAACTTCTTCTAAACCTAGGTATTTGTAAAGCCTAGAAAAGTTTTGTGTCTTAATCTGTTCTTGAAAATCTGAATTTCTGTAAATTTTTTTCCTTAATGTTTTAACTGATAACTTTCTTGTGAGGGGGAAAAAAGCACAGAACATTTCCAGCACTTTTCATGTTGCAGAGGATAAGTATATCTTCCAAATATAATAACTCTTACTATTTGAGTATCTCTGAAGCAGGAATAAAATTAAAGTTTTGAATTGATCTTTCCAGTGACAGCTGAAGATGGCCAACTGTCAAAATAGACAATAAAATAAAGGGAACGTGACCAAGACCATTCTGAAACATTTTTTCAAAGTGCCTTTTTGCAGTTATTCTGTTTCATTCTCTTTGTGTTTTTATATCTTGAAATATTATGCCAGTTGTTATATTCTTAAAGAAGATATTTGAAGAATGGCTCACAGTCCATTTATTGTTATTCTGTACAGAGATGTGATGAAATCTATGTACTCTGCACCGCAGGCATAATGTAAAGCAGATGGTTTTTCCTCAAGCAATGAGTACATTAAAATCAAAACTATAATACAATGTATATAGTGCTTCTGGATTAAAGCTCTTGCATGCCAGATTTGTAGCTTTGATTCTTTCTGATTTTAGCGCTTAGTAGGATTTATCCCAGTGATTCTGCCCTTGGGCCAAAATGAATCAGCTTTTATCTAGGATGATCATATATTGGCTAAGCCTTGTAGCTTTTATTTTAATAAACACGTAACTTTTACCTACCATTGCATGTACATGAAACATTACAATTCAAGCTTGAGCACAACACTATGGACAAACCAGAGTCCATGAGAGTTCAAAATGTGGTTCATTTGCAGCAAGAACGTTCTAATTTGTGTCCTTTTAATTTTTCTGATTGCCTTTTAGTCAGCTTTCTTATAATCAAATTCATGCTTGCCCAAGGTTAAGCTTATTGTGGGCAAAATAAAAGAACATCCTCAGACTCCGGCCTTCAGAGTGAAAAGTCTTCATCAGTTTGCAGTTTCTTGTTAGAAAGTGACGTAGTCCTGTGTGCAAAATGACTCTGATTTTCTTATCTTTTTTGGTAGCACAAGAAGCAACTTTCAAAAAAGTTTTCTGTGTCAGTTTGGCTTATTTTCTTAAACCTCTTTGTTTCTCAATATTTTCAGGGCTTTGCTCATATTCCAAAAGATTACATTTCTTGAACCTGGAGTTATTATTATTCTTTCCCAACTCTCCAAAAATACATTTTGAACTTTGAAAGTAGTCAGGTAGATCTTCTTGGCCAAAATGTTCTTTTACTACTGTTCAAGGGGAAAAGCAAAAATCTGTCTTTAAGGCTCCTACCTGTGATACTTGCAAGATATCTATTATTTACAGAATTAACTTCATAGCCCCCCTCCCTCCCCCTCTTTGGTCTTCAGGCCCCATGATGTGACAGAGACAAAAGCAAAAGGGCGAGCTGCAGTCTGCTCTAGAACATTCTGATTTTCTCAGCATGTGGGAAAATCTTGCAGGGTCATATTCAGAGTGAAGTTGGAGAGCAGAGGGTCATAAGCAGTCCTTTCCACAAGTGATGTTTTTCAGTAATTCTTTGAAAGCATCCCAAGATCTGTGGGAATACAGGCTTGTTTTGTTTGGGAAGATATTTACAGAAACTGAAGCTAGAAGAGAATGAGTATTAGACATACAGTCCAAAAATTTAACTGATTAGTTCCAGAACAATTAGTAAATAATTCCCTCTCACTCCAACTTGATTTTATATGTCTCTCTGTCTAGACTACTCAAAGAGGCAGGCTGAGTCGGACCTGCACTCTATGGCATTGAATATATACTCCAGTTTCACAGATTTAACTCATTAACTCAGCTGCTGCCTAAGCAGTCCCACAGAGAAGCTCTCAGTAGGAGGAATAACATCTACACAGGCCTGGGCAATTCAAGATCCGGTGAAAAAATTGTTTCAGTCAGTCCACCATGTTGAGGATTATATTTTAGTGAGGCAGGAGTCCTGTTTGCACTGGGATGTGCACTGCTCCTGCCCTTCAGCCATCCCTCTCTTTGCCACCAGCTTTGTAGATCCACTTAGATTCACTAAAGAGTGTCATTTCCAAAATTGAAACCTCACCTCAATGAGGCTGCCTCAGGCACTGTGCAAAAGAGATATGGTATCATTCATACAAACAAATTAGAGGGGTTTTCCCTCCTGCCTTTTTCTCCTGCATGTAAAGCAGAGGCCTATTTATCATTTCCTGTAAGTCTGGCAGCTCTTGACTCAGAGCAAAATAATTTACACTAATAAAGAAAGTGAGGCTTTCTCTCTAAAAATAGCACAGACTTTTTCCTGACTGGTTCATATTCAGGCACAAGCACTATAAGGTTGTCACTGAGTGTTAATATAACTCTTACAGAAGACCAGCCAATAAAAAAGGTGCAGAAAGTGCAGAGAGAGCAGAGTTTTCCTATGCTTTGCAGTTTGGTGTTAAGATCATGCAGCATGTGACTTAGAGTGAGCACATTTCCTGTAGCCTCTAAAGATGCTCAGCAGGTCTGCAACAGACCTGTAGCAGGTGTCAACACATCAAACAAAAGAATACAAGTATTTGAAACAATTTGTATATTTTACATCTTAATTTAGCCCGGTAGTATCTCTAAAGCAGGAATAGACTTTAATACTGTCTGTTCCTTCAGACATTCCCACGGCAAGCTCTCCCAACCTGTCCTTCAGGTGAATATTCCTAGAGGTGAGATCTAAATTCACAGTCCTGAATCTGAATTCCCACTGAGACAGCTGAGACAACCCACAAAGGCCCCGATGACAGCGGGAGCTGTACTGGCACCCAGGACTGAAACTGTTGCTTCATTTCACCAAGAAAACAGACCAGTAGGTCTTTATTCAGGACAATAAAACCTTTGGATTTTAGATCAGCTCAGCTGATCTGGGCTGCCTCCAGCCAGCTATAAAAAGATGAAAGATGCTGTCTTGCAGTACTTAGCTACTGACTCCTTCCAGCTCTGAATTGAAATATGATGGGTTTTAATGACCATATTGTTAGAACTTGTTCACCCTGCCACAATTAATGTAATGAGAATGCATCTGTACAGCAAATTGTTTGATCATTATTTCATTTTAAATGGGGGATATAAAATTACTGCAGTGTAGGTACTGCTTTTTTTTTTATTGAAGAACTCACTGTTCTTCATGAGATTAACCATGACACTCCCATAATTTGTCAACTTTTTCTTCTCCCACTGGAAAGTGGTGTTTTCTGTGACTGTTAATCTACGTTGAGCATTTAGTTTCAAAGGAATAATAACAGCTCAGGTAAATGTCTGATATCTGCCTGCACTAATGAATCCCATGTCCAATGTTATTTTAGCCAAAAAGTATTCTCTGTCTAATGTATGGAGTTCACACAGAGATATCCCCCAGATTTTAAAATCTAAGATAAAATGTAGGATTATCTATTTTGACCTTGTTTGGAAGGTTTTTTTGTGCCATGTACAATTTGTTTCCAAAAAAATCAAAAATATTAAATTTTGGACATAATTATCTGTTTAATTCAAAACTATACTACATAATAAATATTTTTCTACTTTTGAAAATTTCAACAGCTGTTGAAATTAATTCTGTCACCCTTCCCCCACAAGAATAAGTTTTGAAAGAAAAAATCAAAACAGAGATAAATACAAAGTAAGGCTTTCAATATAAGAAGAAAAAAATAATGGAGAACATGCTTGTTACAGAGGTCACATTTGAGATTATGATGGTCTGATTGTCTGTAAGTGGTAAGTGTGCCTTTTCTCATTCAGATTGGTATAAATCAAATATAATCACTGTGTAAACAAGAATATTCTAGAGAGGAATAAAGTTCAAGTGATATTAGCCAATTTTATGTTATACATATACATCTCTATATAGCCTATAAATATGTTTATATAGTCATGGTTATAATTTTGCGGAAAAATATTCATGGAGGTTGTTTGCATTTTATCCCACCACACAGGCAATGTAATGATTCTGTGGGGTATCGTTGGGAAATATGCAGTGGTTTAGTGCTGAGTTCACTTACTTTTTGTTTAAATCCCCTTTTCATTTTTTCACTATGTAGTTATACATATATTTGAATTACAGAACAGTTTCGTTATGGTGGCTTCTATACTCAGGGAAAACAAGGATAAATAAAGCTCTAAATAAAATAAAACCATATGCCAAGCATGAATGCTTTGAACCTTTGCAACAGCAGAGGACGTTAAATGTGAATTCTTTCCCATGAAAACATTTGGGGAAAGTATGAAATCTGGGAACTGGCTGGGTTCTGCACCCTGTTTGTTTACCACAGCAAACACATCATTGCACCAGGTTACGCAATGCCCTGTCCTGTGTTATCTGTGGGCCTCTTCAAAGCTAAGACTTTCAGGAAGGAAGTAATAAAAAAATAAATTAAAAATTCTACAATTCACACATAAAATCATCCTTTTCTTATGGAAACTTAAGTTTGCCCCACAGTTCTGGTGAAGAGCAGCTGTTGTCACTGGGACTGGAAGATCATAGAATGATACTGACTGAAGCCTTAGAGAAAAGAGGGAGATGTCTGGGAAACCAGAAAGAAAATAGGGGGATGATCTGAGGCAGACCAGCCACAGGTGTGGTGCCTGGCCAGAGCCAGGAAAGGCTCTGGAGAGGAAGACTGAGAGAAAAACCTGAGTTTGAACAGGGTGCTTGCAGGGCAGACTGGGAACTGTCAGGATGGGTGCAGACCTGCAGGTCAAAAGTGGAGGGCCACTTTAGGGGTGAGGTGAAGGGTTGGAGTCAACAAGAGGTGAAACAAAGGAAGATAGGCAGAGAAGAAAAGACCCATTGATTACTCTCTGTGCCAGTTAATGCACCCCAAGGGGGGCAGATCAAGACCCTGGGTTCTCACTGGGGGTCTCAAGCAGAATTTGAGTGCTGAATGTAGCACTGAGGCACCAAACATGAGCACACAGCTGCTGCAGAAGCCTGCGGATACATAAACACCAGAGATGCTTTCCTCTTTCACCACAGGTCCCTGGGGCCAGGGTTCACATCTCAGCACATCACCAGAACGGGCCCGTTTCTGACAGGGCTGAGCAGCTGGGAGCAGGGGATACAGGCATTCCTCCTCCTAAATCCCCGACGGGCCATGGCTGGAGAGGCATTTGCAAGGCACGCTGAACGCCCTCGTGACTGACACGTCCCTTTGAACACTGCCACAGCAGAGGGGCCCCTTGGCAGAGCTCTCCTGCTCGCTGAGGGGGCTAAAGCACTTACCCGAGCTGCAGAAAAGCACCTCTGTTTCCCCAGCAGTTATCTTCAGGATCTGGGAACCCAGCCTAGACCTACACTTACTTTTCCTAGTCAAGCCAGCATGAAAACTGTGTTTCCTGGAAAAGGTGCTGGAATTAAGTTTGCATCCAGTTTGTAGGAGTATGTGGGGCCAACCTGGACCAGTTTGTGGTACAGATCTGGATGTCTACATCACAGTGGAGAGGATGCTCTTGTGAAATAGAGGGTGGACCTGGCAGCATGGCCTGCAAGCACTGCTGAGAGGTCATCTTCTCTGCAGTCTGCCAGGGTTCTGCTGCCCGCCCCCCCCACACACACAGCCAGGGCCCCTCCACCTCGGTGCAGGTGCCAGGGTGCTGGAAGATAGATTAACATAAAAAAGGACCTTCAGTAAGTCAGAGCAAAGTTGTGTTGGCAGGACCAGACCTTGGCAATAAAGGCAAAGGTGTGGTTGTGTGCCCTACCTGCTATTCTGTCCCATGCAAGCCATTTCCTACTATCATGTATTTTTGCAGTAAAAGCACCAGATAAATCTGACTGGCACTTTCCACAAAGTTGATTTATGGCTTCAGCCTTTAATTTGCTTTTTTATCACTTTTACATTGATTTTACTCCCTTCAGTGGCATGCCATAAATTAAACCATCCTAATATATATTACACCCACATATCTTTGTTATACATCAATGCATGGCAACAGGTAACAGAAGATAATAAAAAATAAATAGTGTGAGAACCACTGTGTGTACAACCATTGCAATAGCTGCCTGATTGTGTTATGAAGTACATGCTTTACTTCATCACATAAAAATACAGTCCGTATTTCACCATCTGTCATCTTTAAAAACATATATCCTCTAGCTCTAAATTTCTGTACATGTCTTGTATCAGGCTCCTCTTCATGGCCAGACTCCTCTCCATGTGTCATGTGCCATGTGCCTGCAGATGTGCCCCAGGCACACCAGGAGCCCATAATCTGGGGTGCCTGCCCCAGCGTGCTTGGGGTTGAACAGTGCTTGCCTGGGAGACATGGCTGTGGTGGTGCAAGGCTGGCACCTGGGCACCACTCAGCCTCTGCTCACTGTTGTGACTATCCTGGGGATAGTACTTTTCCACTACAGAAACATTTCCCTACTTCCTCTCAACTCACATATTGGACCATAAAAAATGGAACATCTTCTCTTTGGCAAGCACTTTAATAAGTTAGTCATTTATTTCCTTGTACTTCTATCAGCCTTTGTGTCTTGAGATAAAAGTGAACAGAGAAAGAATTTTTTTTCCCTTTTAAAAGCTGTTAATTATGCTCAAACTACTCTTCCCCTGACAGTGATATACAAGTGGGAGGTAAAAGGATGAAAAAGACACTGAGATGGACTTAAACAGTAGTTTGCCATTTTATTTGTAAAAGGGAGAAAACACAGAAATCTCTGTGAAACTTCCCTCAAACTAAATTTATGTATTCATATTAGGAACTACCAATGGCACCATGCTGGGAAATCAGGAGAACTGGCCCATGGATGCCTGACAGAATTTGCATCTTCTGCTATGGACAAAAACATTTTATTTTTACTCTAAAAATCCTTGAAATTTCACCACACTTAGTTTCATTTTCAGCAAAACAGAGAAGGAGTCTCTCCATCACCACCCAGCACAGTGGGTGCAGGAACAATCCTGATTTAAAGATGAGAGGCAATTCCAAAACAACTGTAAGAGCTGAAAGTTCTGATGAGAACAATGTATACAGTCCATCAGCACTCCAGTGGTAGCCTCAGGCCACCTTTCAAGTCTCCAGGTAAAGCAGGTCTCTGGTACAACACTGATAGCCCCAGTGTCCCTGTGTGTAAAGCTACTCAACAGACTTCTCAATTCCAATTAAATGTTAAGCACCACCTCTATCCTGATATTACCCCTCATTTCTCTCTGTACATTCAGTGTCCTCAAAAAATAACCTAAGCCATAAACACTGTGATCCTTCTTAGTATAAACCCCAGTTCTGTTGTTGCTATTGCAATCCCACAGAATCAGCACCTGTCACACACCCCTGACATAATTTTCCCTCTAATTCCTTTTCTTTATTCACCTATATCTCCATTTACTACTTCTATGTGTGTCTTGGCATTGACAGTATACATAATAGAAAAAAAAAAGACTGTGGAATTCCATTCTCTTTTATTTATTCAACAAGTTTCAGAAAGGAAAATATTTTTATAGGTAGGAAACCTTCCTTAAGGAAAGGTGAAATGAAAAAAGGTTCAATTAGCAAGTTAGAGATCAAAACCTGTTACAATAATCCATAAAAACCAACAACTTCTGGGGTGGTGTGACACATTTTTATTGTATTTACTATAGTATAACACATAACTCTTTTAATATCACAGGAATGACTCAAATTAAACTGAGTCACCTACAGTTAAAAACTGTCCACCTACAGTTTTTAAGGGTCTTTGAAAAGGTACATAAAGGCCTAACTGTATGAGATGTCTGTAATCCACTGACAAAACAAAAACACAGTGAAAGTGTGTGTCTGTGAGAAACACTGTCTGCACTCTGCAAGCAGCTTCCAAACCACAATATCTTAACAGCTTTCAGTTTCCAAAACAAAAAGCAATAAACTATATAATGCACTGTTACGCTGCCAAAATAGTTTTAGCCATGGTTTATGGTTAGATAAGCACAAATACAGCCAAAATCAATAAGGTTTGTGACTTTTTCCCTGTGTGTGTATACTTTAGAAAAACCATATGCATTTTTGTCTTGTCCAAGAGAAATTATTGGTATATATATTCACCACGAATAGGATTTACAGCCAAAATCTTAGTCCATTTTATTGCAGCTAAACTAGCTCTGTTTTGGCTATTAGGTTTTGTTTTGTGGTGTTTTTTCATCTCAAGAAAAATAATAGGGTTAACCAGTTTCTCATTTGAGGCATGTCGAAGACTTATTACTTGGTTTGAAAGTAAATGGAAATAGAGAGGTGTCAGTTCAATTTGAAACATAATCTGAAGTGAGAGTATGTATGTTAACCATTTTGAGGGTTGCCAAGAGTGACCTAAATATGTGTCTAAAACACTGGTTGTACCTATTCGTTCTTTCAACCAGTAACACAGACCAGACCAGATCATAAGGTGCTGCTGCTAGCAGATCCTTGTCATCTGGACCAGAGCTCCAAGGTAATGCTCTATAATTATTAGTTACAGCTAAAAATGTCCCTTTTTATGGGAGAGTGTGGGCTGAATAATATCCTAAGTTTCCATATGACATCCTAGTGAACCTAAGCACTAAATTTAATGCAGCAAGCAATGCATTGCACAGCTTGCCCACCTCAAAAATTTTTATACTAAGTGACTGTGGGAAGACTCATGTCACACCCCTGCCTCCAATCACTGAATTTATTCTCCCATGGAAGTAATTTTATCTCTCTACTTCAGATCCCCTTATTTAACTGGAATGTTGCCTGACCTTGAACTTCCCTAAGCACTGTCTCTTCTTGGCTATCCAGAATTCAGAGCAACAACTGGAAAAGCACCTTTGTTCTTTCAGTCTTTTTCATCCACATACATTGCTAGCAATCATCAGGTTCCAGACCTTGCATCTCTCACTGCCCTGGCCAGAGCAGTTTAGGAGAACAGTGTTTTTAGAGTTTTAAATGGCACCACAAACTGCTGAGCAGAAGGCTGTTGCAATAACATTCCAGATAGAAACGTCACGGATTGCTTTTCTAAAACTGGCTAAAATTGATATTAAGAAACACCTTTTTTTTTAAGTACCCAAGATACAATATTGCACAGTACCATGTTTTCAGCTGAAAGCAACACTTCAAGGGGAAGCTTGAGGATTCACAGGGCATGTCAAATGAAAAACGAAAATTGAAGGCCTTTCTCTTCTGTAAGTTTAAACTACTAATATTTTCATTTCCATCTCATCTTGAGGTTTTGTTGAGGCAGTTCTTGGTGGATGTGAAAAATATCCGTAACATGTTCTAAGAACTGATACCATTACACCATTACTAAGGTGGCAGAAGCTGACATGTTCACCTACTGACTATTAACTTGAGGTTTCATCTTCTTTACTGTCCTTGTTCTGCTCATATCCATGATTTATTAAGACAGTGTGGTGTGAAACAAGGAGATTTTCCCTGACACAGGATACTTCTTCGCATTGCCATGCCTGGAATTTTTTGTTAGAGGATGGTAGCTGGAGGTCCAGAAAGGCAGTGCTACATGCAGGTCATGCACTTCTCATGTTCTTGCCTACAGCAGAGGTCTCTGGTCAAAACTTAACCGATAGTTACCACTCATACAAGCTATAAGGAGGTAAATCTATAACAAAACATCTTTTAGTCATAATATAAATAAGCTTTAGGAGCTTTAGGTGTCTACATTCCACTGCAAGCTGGGTCTAATTCCCCTAAGTTCTTCAAAAATCCTAGGCTTTGTTCATGCAATAATCAACATCATCACTGTCCTTCAAAAATTAGCAACTAACTAAGCCACTTAATTCCGGAATTAACTCTCAATAATGCAAATGAAGACAGTAGAGAACCTGATCAAATTTAAATCTGGGCCATGTGATAAATTCACAAATGATCTTTAATTGTTTATCAGAAGACTGTTCCTGGATTTCTTAGAAATGGTATCCAGCCATTAGCAGTAAGTTAATTTCCCACAAAAATTATATGAGTTTAAAAGCCAAAATGTTGGTTTCTAAGAACAAGAGCAATGTGGTTCCAATAAATTTTATGTTCTTTAAAATTGCTTGATCTCAGACTTGGTATTGCAAGTCCTAGAAATAACTACATGTTTGAAGCTCTTTCTTCAACTATTAAAGCATGGGAAAATTCAAACACACTTATACATTTGTATTTATTTAATCCTTCTGTTTTCTGAAAAAAAAAAAAAAAAAAAAAAAAAAAAAAAAAAAAAAGTGGTATTTATGGGCCCAAAGAAATCAGTATGTACTGGGTACCTACATTAAAATTCTCTAAATTAAGATGTTATGAATTCCAAATGTAGAAAAAAAGTGTAAATATTGACAGTTACCAGCTGGACAAGCTGAGACCTAGCTTTCCTTTATTTTACAGTAGAACCTGTAAATATACACTCACAAATGTCTATTATGCAGGATTTTAGAAAGTAATAATTTACACAGTCTAGCAATCCTGTTCACTTCTTCCAGGCAAATCCGTAAGTTCCTTTGGAAAACGCATGGCAAATTGTCCAAAACTAGTTACCAATTGCATTTGGAATGGAGTTCTGAATTCTGTAGAATGGAAATGTTTGTAGCCTTTTGCTCAGTCACAGGGTTTTGGTGTGTGACATCTTCTGCACTGTCTACTTACCATGTGTCAAGGGCTTGATTGATATGCAAAAGCAGAATTTCTCATATCTTTGACTAACTAGGCAGATTTTGTTATTTTGGAACTGCTGATGTAAGAGAAATAGTATAAATACAAAGGATGGAGAGTAGCTGACATAAAGAAATGGGGAAATTTAGAAAAAAACATCTGCTCTTTTTACAGACTTCCATATGATGACACTTCAAAGAAAAAAGACAAACCAGTTAGTGATCACAACAGGTTTAATATTGCTTTTTATGGCCTGGAAGAGGGTGATGCTGATCTGCTGAAGGGGTTTGACTCCCTGAACATGGAAGAGAGTTTTGTATTTCTGAGTGACTTTCCACAGATAGCTATGACTCCACAGAGACTCCACTGTCTCTATTTGCTAGTGAGCACCATACTGTATACAAATAAAAACCAAATAGACATCAAGATCTTGAAAATCATGCAAACAAATATAGGCAGAATATTCTTGTTCCAAAATTTATCCTAGGGCTCCAGACGACAAAATCATTGAAACATTTGCTTCAAAAGGATTAAAATTATCATGAATTCTGCTCAAACACCAACCTGCACCATGTTTCTTTTGGAGCAGAGCAAAGTCAGGGAGAGGTCACAGTCACTGCTTATTTATCTACTCGTATATTTTCGGAGGTAAGGAGGAGCTTGGGAAAGGGATTGTGAAAAAAAAGGCAAAGAATGATACACACAAAAGGAGCAGAAGGGGTAGCAAACTTGCCATTGAAAGGACAAGAGGATGAGTTTAGAGAAAGACTGTAAAGACACCATGGGCAAGAGGAATTCTGAGGTTCCCAAAATTTGTGGGATTTCTTGTTTGAGTTCTGCCTCTTCCCACAGATTGCTAGCAGCTCTCTGCAATTATCTGCAATTTGTTTTTCTTCACATTTGATACAGTTTCTAACTCCTGACTCAAGAGTGTCAATATTTTAGCCTTTCTGGTGGATCAGGACTGAATTTCTGCTACACCCCACCTAAATAAGTTAGATTTCAGAAAGCCCACAGCTCGCATGGAGGGCAACTGGGGCAAGGAGATGAACAGGTGGGCAGCAGACAACAAGGAAGAGTTTGTTGCATAGATCAAAGTACTCAGAATGGCAGCACTAACTCCAAGTTATGACCCTTTGGTATGAAAGAGGGAGGTTTTAACAAGTGTTTGACACACCATTTGCAAAGAATTTAAGTGTGTATTTAACTTAAAATGCTGAAGTCACACTTGAATCAACAAGATTTCAGTGTATCTCTTTGCATACGCAATATGTGTTGTGAACATTTTGAAAACACCGTTGTCCCTGTGCCTATAAAAAGCTTGCATAGGAAAAAAGTATATCCCAACTATACCAAATAGGGTTATCCTTGAAAGTTTCTTTTTTGAGATTTGCTTTCATGGGAGGAGACATCAAATATGTCATCAAACATAGCTGTGAGAACACATGATAAAACTTTGTGCAAGTGGAAATGATACATGATTTCTCATAAATATCCGTGCTTTTGAAAAAAGTCTCTATACTGTGTGAAAAGCACAGCATGTCAGTTTTATATTCCTACAAACCTTCATTTCCTAGAGACAGTCATTGACTGAAGGTCTATAGAGAAGAGGTTTTTTTCGTGTTTTCAGAGAGTTGAAATATTTTCCCTGTGGAAACGTCTGGGCCCTATAATGTCTTCAGAAAAGTCTTAAAAATCCGTTTCCGCTTGGTGGCAAATATATCACCAAGGCTCATCATGAAAGCATGTGACCAGCTAACAAGTGATCCTGCTGCTGCTGGAGAGGAACAGGTGGACAACACACAGCTGATTTGATGAGTTCAAATAAGCATGTTGCAGACAGGCATTTCTCTGCAAAAGAAGCATAGACCAGCAATACCAGATAGGTGATGTGGGAATCCTTCAAGCCAAACATAAAGAAGTCCCTACTTCACATCTGTACTACTGACACGTCTCCTACTTCCCCAAATTCTGCCCACTCCCCATCCAAAGTCCCCCTTCCTCAAACCATTTCAGTCATGTATCATCTCTAAACTGGTTGCTCTTTATACAATCATGATATAGTCTTAATTACTTCTGTCCTATCACAATTTTCAAGACCTTGTTGAGAGGCAAGACAGTGCAAATACAGACTCAAAAGGTGTTTCTGTGGGCAGGCTATGACAAAAGAACTTACTAGGAAGAGGACTGAATGAGAGACTGAATAATCCTGGAGCTCTCAAACACATGAGACCTATTCAGCTTGAGCTTTAGCCCTGTTTTGTGTCAGCATTTCAGTATTCTCACAGAACAGATGCTTGTTTTATGTTGTATCTTCCTTCCATATTCTCTCAGTTTTGAGTGTTTCACAATTAACTCCATCTATGACAAATAAACCCTGACAGAATTCAGTGCATGGGAGACAGATTTAAATGAGCAGCATTGCTTTGACCAGCTGTATCTGGCTGAACCTCAGCAGCAAACAGCCTGTCAAACTCTGCCATTAAAAGACAAAACCCTCACATCTTGTGAACTGGTGTGTGTGTTTGTGTGTGCTGCAGAGGCCTGAGCAGGAATAGAGATCATGCTAAATGGGGAAGAAGAGAGCCTGTGGTGGAGCAGCTGCTGCAACCCAGCACAGCTTCATTTAGATTTTCCCCCCTCCCACAGCAAATGCTAAATCTACCCTGCTAAAGAGGAGTTCAAACCATGAAGATATTCCACACAGAAGAGGATTATAAAGCCCCATGATGAGCCTGGAATGAAATTAAATATAGCCTGTGAAATGAATGTACTTTCCTTACTCTGCTCTGGGAGGTTTCCTGAAGGAGATTTTGCCTCTCAAAGAACTGAGTGTAATCTCTCATGGATAGATCCCAAAATGTCCACTAAATATGTGACAAATTTAGATGACTGTTAAAAAGGAATGCACTTGCCTTGTCTGGGTTTTTTTTTGTTTTGTTTTGTTTTTTTGGGGGCAAGGGGAACGTGTGTATGCATGTGAGTATGTGTGTAGGAAAAGGAGGGCTCAGCCAGTCGATCAGATTTCATTAGGTTTCTAACTGCCAGCTTTAGGTTAGTGGTTTTGGAATATTACTTGGGATCATTTCAAGTATTTTCAGCTTTGAAAAGCAAGTTGTTGTAGTTTCTAATTAAAAGAGAGGAAAAAAGGCCCCTTTGTCAGTTAATAAATAATGGTCATTGACACTTCAATTCAAAAAACAGGAAACTCTGGAGCTTTTCTTTCTCCAATCTCAGCTAAGGGCTCTTGGCAAGAGAGCAGTGTCCCCAGCAGAGGACCACCTGCAGCTTGGGAGCAGCCAAGTTCTCAAGCTGAGATAGAGGAATTTTTTACATGACCATGATGTCCACTTCCACTTCAGGCCATCTTGAGACCAGATGCATCCAGATACAGAAGTGGAGGGTGCCAGATTTACAGTATAAAACACCTTCTTTTAGCATTACTCAGTCTATGGGATCCCTGGCTGCTTATTTTATCCCTCATAATACTAGAAAAGAATATGGATCCTGCCAAGTTTAGTAGTTTCATTTAAAGCGATTACAAATAACCTTTAATGGTAAATTCTCTAGGACCTCTCTTTTGTCTGCAAAGTACACTCCTGCTGAAATATACATATATTTATATATGGATATACCATCATCTCCAGGATAGGGGAAAGTTATACTTATCATTTCTTGCCTCATTCATGCTGCTTATTTCACCTTGTTGTGACTATTCTTATCCTTGCCTAATAACATCAGAATTATTTCATGCAGCTGTTTTAGTATCTTCAGAAACTTTGGAAAATATTTTGATCTCTTCTCCAGACACATGGAGTTTGAGATCATAAATTGAGATCACTTAGTGCTCAACCAAAGCTACAGATAAGACTCATCCTGGGATTAGTCAAGGGAATAATAGGAAGTTGGTAGGGCTTAAGTATCTGTTATGCTAGTGCTACACATTATCCTAGAAGTCATTATATGTAGATGACTGGAAGTTTTATGTGTAGAGATCTTCAGACACTATAGGTGAAATTAAAACCTAGCTCTAAAATTAATCATGGCTAGAAAACACCACACTCATTGGTATTTCTGTGGCTCATGTGAGTGTAAGGATGGCCAAGAGCAGCTAAGCTGAACCTTGTACCTCCATATGAGAAAGGTGGGTTGGTAAAAATTCCTCTGGCCTCACAGGAACTTTTGGTTTTGATCCTGTTTCTATGATAATGAGCCAAAAAAAATTTGGAAGGGTCCATTCACAGAAGTTTTACATGACATCAGCTTTCCTTGTCACCAGCCCAAAAAACAACTATAAGAGGTATATATGGAAACAATAAAGACCTACTGTTTTTATGGAAGTGTAATGCCATCCAAATAAAATCCACCATCTATGGAAACTTTCATTAAAAACATAGCTCTGAAAGACTCACTACTAGTAATTCAACAAAAAAGAACCCTTGTTTTCTAATATAAGTGAGAGTCCTGTAATGTCAGGTTTATCAGAGAAAAAAAAAGATATTCACAAACTCATCAGAGAGAAGTCTGCCTGTGAAGATAATGAAGGACAGATGTTATCTCATCTGAGATAAAGATGAGATGCTGAGCTCAGGATTTTATGCAATGGAGGCTCAAGAATAGGTGTTTTATGCATCATATGCCATTGAAAATTATAAATTTTTTCATTATATTTGCTTTTATGCCTGCACTTTACAGGGGACACAAAACTTCTTGGGCAAAATCAAGCTTTCCATCAGCTGCTGACAATGTGATAAACTGTCCTCACTCTATTTTTGTCTGCCTGAACATCTTTCAGTTCCCTGTGCCCAAACCTCTGCCAGTCCCAGAGCACATACACCTGCATGAAGAAATACTGATGTAACTTAGTCTCAGATTTAAAGGGTTAGAAATGTTGTTAAGAGGCTCTGATAACTCCTAGGACATCAGTAAAGTGATTTTACATGAGTCTGATCCCTCATGCATGCCCTGTGTCTGTCCACTGTGTTTAAACTACTCTTTTTGTATCTTAAACACATGGAAAATTGAGCTCAATTTATCAGACATATCCAAGTATATATACAAAAATATGATTGCTCAATTATTGCTTTTTCTCAGGTGGCTGAGAAAAATCATGGAGTAGCCTATAAATAATCAAATACTTCAAGAAATATTTTTAAGGTAATGAGTTAATGTTAATTCAAAAAAAGGACAACAACATAAATAGCAAAGTTCTATTAAGAGTAAGGATTTGGCTATAAAACAAGAATAAATAGTCAGTTTTCAAGATGTACAGTGATTATTAATGACTATTTTTAATAAATTGAAAAAAACACTAGAGGGTATAATATAATAATAATAATAATCCTGATATAATTTAGATCAGAATTCAACTGTCCAAATGAGAATCAAAGATGGCTTGATTCATTTTAGATTACTGACTTGTTTTTTGTTTTGTTTTGTTTTGTTTTGGGGATTTTTTTGGATGTTTTTAATTATTTTATTGAAGCAAACATTTTTAGTTTTAGTTTGATGGAAGAAATAGAATTTCCACTATGCTTTTAATTGACAAGTTATTTTAGGTCTCATAAACCATTATCATTCATGCTTTTCAGTGCCCAGTCGTGCTAAAAATATGTCTGTGAGGTATCATCTGATGACATTATTTTTTACTTTTTTATACTGCTAGAGAACCCTGTGAAAGAGTCTTTAAAATATTTAACAGAGCTTTAGATAACTAAGTTACAGAATATGGCTATCATGGAAGCCTTCAGTGCTTATTTTGTACCTACTGCAATTGCTTGTTCTTGCAGATTGCAGAGTAATCCCAGAAGAATCCCATAGTTGTTCTACATTAACATAGAACAGGAGAGGCTGTAACATGTACATTCCTTCCCCGATAAGGCAGGCATAACAAAGAAATTAAGTAGGTGTGCCACCAGCCTCTTTATTTCCCATAACACAGGCTGGTTGCTGCACAGCAGAGACATCAGACGTACTAGTGCGGAACGCAGCCCTGAAGTAGCAAGTACAGCAAGTTCAGACAAGCACAGATAATAGCAAAATATTTTTTCTGCATTTCAGGTGCAACAGCTGAAAGCTGAATGTTGACACTCCCCAGTTCTTTTCAAGTATGTTGCAGAATAGGGCTGAAATATATTTTGGCCTGAACAAGGTATTATCAATTTTAATAGTTTGGGGAAGTAAGGGTGGAGTGTGTAATTTATCTGCATTTTCTTTAACATATGTTCATTTATGACTTCATTTGTTTAATCTGTGTATGGCATTTTATCAAAAACTAATCTTTTTTTCATAAATAATTTCTCTTATTTCTTATTATATAAGCAAAGTTCTTACATTTGCCTAAGGAAGAGAAACAGGATTTATTTGAGGAGAATGAATCATTGTTAGCATTGTGAGCAATGTTAACAAATGTTGCACATTCATCAACTTTAAAAATTCCAAGTTAGATTCTCAGAAAGATTAGGTGTAACCTGCTATTGATTATTAATTTATTAATTAGAAAATGTTAGTTTGATGTATCCCTTGGCAATGGTCTTCCTTGTGATATATTTACAGATCATAAAGCAAACATAAACCAGGAAGAAAAATAAGGAAAGCCATCCAATATAAGCATGGATGAAATCCCACCAGCAACTCAGCTGCAAAAAATAATTCAGTTAATTGTAATTTACTCCATCCCAAAGCATTTTTATGCTTTGAAAGATGAGTAACAATCGTATTCAAAGAAAGACTCTTCCTCACCCATACTCATAGTATCCACACAGAACAAAACATTCATGGACACAAGAGATGGCTGTGCTTGCAGATGTGCCATAAACAGCACACCAGCTTTGCATCCCTTATTTTGCCAGTGATCACCATAAAAGGTGCCATAAATGATGGGTCAGCAAATTGTTTTGAGAAGACTTAATTGTACTGGTTCAGGTGTACTGCTGTCTTTCTGCTGTGCTGTGGTGGGGAGTTTCCCTGGGGCAAGACACGAGACCCAGTCCTCTCACTCCTCAAATAAGGGGAATGAGAAACAGCAAATGAAACAGGGCCATAATATCCTGACAGAGTTTACCTGAGCTGAGTTGAGGGTCTCATACGGAAAATTATTTAGGAGACCACAGTTTGTTACGGGAATTTGAAGGTATGGGGACAGGAGAGGAAACTATGAATAACAGTTCTAGGGAGTCCAAATTATTTTAATTAAATTTATCAAGTGCAAGAAGTTCTGGAAGTCTCACTCCATTTCTTAAAATCCAGCCTTCTAAAATGAGAATATTGCAAGTGTACCAATCTGATACTAGTTAACCATAACATTGCTAACAATTACCTCATACCTTAAATCTTTGCCAAGGGTTTCTTTTTACACAGAAAAAGGCTGGCAGTACCCACAGCCTCTGCTTCAGGCAAAGCATCTCAGGTTGTTCTCCATGTTTTTCATCTTTCCAAATGCAGTCTTTTTTATAAGGTTCCCTGGTTTCATTCTTTCCATATGTTTTCTCCTTGGCTTTTGCACAAGTGCCTGAAGTTTCAGGGCTGGGTTCTGCCCCAGGTGGTGTCACAGGGAGAGGTGCACTTTGCCCATCCCCTGGCCTGGGGCCCACAGGAACTTTCCCAGTGTCTCCAGGCTCTCCACCCCACCAAGGAGGCAGTGTCAGCCTTGCTGTCCCCACAACCTTCAAGGAGACCCTAGAGCCATCACCTTCTCTCCTGTTTAGCCTGAGCACACACTCAAATGGATCCCAGTTGCACAAATGGGCAATGTTCAACAGCCAAATTCAGTGCCAGGCAGCTGAAAGAGTGCATTTAAAATATCTGAAGGTAGGAGGCTCAGAAAAAATACCCAGATGTATGTGAGGTAATTCAAGTTGGCCAATAGGGGATTCCCAGGCAAGAGCAGGGTTTAGCTCTTTCTTAAAAGGTCGTTCTTCTGCAGATTTTAAAATAGGGGGGCAGAGGATTCTGTTAATATATACTTCACAGCTAGAAATCAATTCCAGAAGTAGGGTAGATGCAAAAGTTACGTTAAAAAAAGCCAAGAAAGGAACTCTGTTATCCCAGCTGAATTCAAAGCCTAGAATCCTAAAATTCAAGTCCCCATAAATTTGATTTAGAGCAAGCCTTGAAGTAAAATTGCTTTCCTCCCAAGAGAGTTGCCTTACACTTAGAATAAGCTGAACAAAGCCTGTGTTTGTTGAAGGTGATCCACTTGACACACATTAGTAGCTGTATGAGCAGAGATTGTGATCTAAATATAGTAATGTTAACACTCTGTCTAAGCTTAATGAATAATTAAGTATTTTTGCACAGTAGGACAAGAGAGACTGAGAGGATATCAGAAGTGAACATCTCTAGCTTTGCTTTGCAGTGGTTAGACAACCCAGGTTTAAATCCTTCACACAGATCAGACAGAGGAAAGATTTCTAGCTGGATATCCCACCTTGTCTAAGCCCTCCCAACACTGATTTCCCAGTGTTGAATGACGGGAAGACTTGGACTTGAATGAGTGTGCTTTGTTTGAAAAGAATCACCTACAGTCCTAAAAGCAGTAGAGATGGAAAGCAAACCATGTACCATGCTAGAGCTTAGTCATGAGTTACACACTAATTTTATGATGTCAAGATTTAGACTGAAATATGCAAATGCTTAGGCCCTGGAAACCATAAGTATCAAAGGCAAGTCAGGGAGTATGAGGTTAATGGACATGAAGGTAAGTTTAACCAAGCTTTCCAAACTTTCCCAACTTGAATATGTAGCAGAAAAAGACATCTTGATTTAGAGCCATGTTCTCTAGTGAGAAATTAACACTGAAACTAAAAGAAACTATGGTAAAGACTCTTGTGCATTTCAGTGAAGAGAAGAATTCTCAACAGGTTTATAGAAAGGCTGGATCTGCTCATTTGAATTCTTTGGCTGCTCTACAGTAAAACTATAAACACACAGCCTATCTTGAAAAACCACAACATTAAAAGCTAGTTAGGAAAGAGACTTAATGGCTGTCTTTGTGACAACAATGCAGCATTTTTGTGCATATGCCTCAAGATAAGACCCCAGACCAACCCTACCCTGTCCTATGCTCAGGATGGATGTAGGTTTATAAAAATTAGTTTTTTCTGTGTGTTGAATGTGGGGTATCCAGTGATTTTACTCTAAACTGTTTAAATATTATTCAAGACAAAATTGATTTTTCCCCTTGTTTTTTTTTTTTTTCTTTTCTGTACTCCTTAGGACCACAGTACCTACATGGGATACTTCTGTATATTTCCCAGCTCAGTGGAAGCAGGAACACACAGGCTGCTCTGCCACTAAGTCTCAACCGACAGGATATTGGAGGATCTGGACTTCAGCAGAGCTGTTTCACTGCCATCCTGTACACTTGACAAGTCATCAGGTCTTGGAAGCAATTAAACTAGTTAGTTAAAATCCCTATTGCCATATATACACAGTAGGGACGTGTGTGTTTTAAATTATTCTTTTGCATGATTCATTTGGTGTCTTTAATAACATCACTGCTCAGTAATTTTCTAGCCTGCGTGTTGTTCAGGACAAAACTTTGAGACACAATAACCCCATGCAGCACTATAGGCTGGGGGCAGAGTGGTTGGCCCAGTGGAGAAAGACCTGGGGATGCTGGTAGAGAGAAGCTGAACATGAGCCAGCATGTGCCCAGGTGGTCAAGATAGTCAATCTCATCCTGATTTGTACCAGGAATAGTGTGGCCAGCAGGACTGGGAAAGTGATTCTTCCCCTGTCCTTGCCACTGGTGAGGCCACACCTCAAGTGTTGAATCCAGTTCTGGGCCCTCTGTTCAGGAAGGACATTGAGGCACTGAAGCATGTGCAGACAAGGGCAATGAAGCTGGGGAAGGTCTGAAGCACAAGTCTGATGACAAACAGCTGAGGGAATTTGGGTTGTTTAGCCTCAAGTAAAGGAGGCTCAGAAGTGACCTTATCAGTCTCCACTCTGCCTGAAAAGAGGGTGTAGCCAGGTGGGGGTTGACCTATTCTCTCAGGTAACCAGCAATGGGATGAGAGGACATTAGGTTGCACCAAAGGAGGTTTTGGTTGGATATTGGGAAGAATTTCTTCACAGAAAGAGTGATTGGACATTGGAATGGGCTGCAAAGGGAGGTGGTGGAGTCACCATCCCTAGAGGTGTTTGAGGCAAGAATGGATGTAGCACTCAGTGCCATGGTCTAGTGGGCATGGTGGTGTTCAGTCATAGATTGGGCTTGATGGTCTTTTCCAGTTAGGCTTTTCTTTAGTTATTTGAGGGTCATTTTAGGACAATTTTCAACACCAAGGTCCCTCAAAAGGAGAGGTCTCCACATTTTCCCTAGGATAATAATGCTTTTACAATTGGCTCTTCCATGGTGCTGATGACAGCAATGAGGACAGACTCTCTGACTCACAGAATCATAGAATGGCTTGATTTGGCAGGGGTCCTTGAAAATCACCAAGTTCCACCGCTCTGCTGTCAACAGGGGCAGCTTCAACCAGACCAGGTTGCTCAAAGCCCATCCAACCTGGCCTTGAACACTTCCAGGGATGGGGCATCCACAGCTTCTCTGGGCCACCTGTTCATGTGCCTCACCACACTCACAGTGAAGTATTTTTTCCTAATAACTTATCTAAATTTACTCTCTAAACATGAAAAGCCCAGAATTTTTTTTTTCTTTATGAAGATATTTGGGTTTACAAAGCTTAAAAAAAAAGAATTGTATGGTGCATCTCATTTAAAAACAGAAGTTTGTTCATTCTTCTTTAGATTTCTCTCAAAAAAGCATAAAAAGACTTGTCTCCTCAAAGCAGAAGAACTCAGAGTACAGCTGAAGTGGCATTGTGGGTTTTTATATTTCATCTGTTCATCTTAAGACAAGCACAGTGAATATTCCTTCACAAATTTCTTTAGCTTGTGGAGTGACAGTGTGGTCTGAAGAAGGGATGACCATGTGGCCTAACCAGAAATGGTTTCTCGTTATACTTCTGTCTGTCTTCTGGCCTGAACTCAGGAATCACAGCCTGTGTAGGAGGTTTTAGGATGGGTTTAGAAGATTTCAGTGTCATTTTCTTCAGGTTAAGGAGTTTGCCTATTAACTCTACTTTTCCTGTGCAAAACCTTGTGCCAATGGTGTACAGAACAGACAGTAAGTGAAGGGATAGATGAAAAGAAATATGTTAAGTGTTCGTTATGTACATGTGCTATCCTTTTCCATTATAATTAATGTTTCTGTAATGGAAACAATGGCCAGGCTCACACAGGAGAGGATCAGTCCCCTGCTTCCACATGAAAATAACGTCAGGTGCACTTAGAGATTTCAAGAACTGTCCGTTGCTGCCCCAAATCTCAGCTCTGCACTGGTAGATTTGTTGGTGCACAATTTGGTTTCCATTTATTATGAATTCTGTGTTCTGTGCCCTACAGTGTATCAGATGGATCAGCCTGAAGCACTGACAATTGCAACCAGTTGGTTTCTGTGTCTGACTGAAGTCACTCTGAGGGCTGCATTCTTTCTTCCCTTCCTTCACCAAAGCCCTGAACACTTGGAGGAGGTTTACTGCCATTACAAATGTTTTCCTAAAAGTGGCCATGATGGGAAAGAACATCTTCTGAGGGTCTAGCCCTACAAACCTTGTTGATTCTCTGTGTTCAATAGTGCTGCAAATTACTGACAACTAAAGCCAGAGTCCTTTGTATTCTTACTTCTTGCTATTTATATCTAATGAAATATCAAGCCATGTCTCCTTGCAAATGGACAGAGGGTGCAAAACTCAGCCAGAGTGTGAGACTGCAACAACTGTGTGTTACAACAGTTTTGGGAACCTGGTCTTAATCTGTGATTTTCCCCACAGTAATTCAAATTATTTTTCTAAGTGATTTCAATGACCTTTTTGTGGAAACACTCATGTTGCTATGGCAAGGCTTATATTAATATTAAAAAGGTACTCTCAGACCACATGCCTCCACTGAGACATACAAATTCTTGAAGGTGGGAAATTTGCCAAGATATTCTTTCTACACAGTTAGGAAAAGGAATGTATGGTTAATCATTGTTTTACTCAAAAGCAAGCACGGAGAGATACATTTTTACTTTATGTATGCACCATTCCTCAACAGCAGAAGAAAGTAAGGCCCAAAACTTCTCAGAGTTGTTTGCAAATATTACAAAAGTATTTGAATACACAAACAGTTTGACAGGATTTTTTCATAATTACAGTTGTCTGTGTTTACTCTCAAAAAAGAAATCATGACCAAGCTCAAAAAGATATATTTTCAATATCAGTTATAACTGAGAAACTTCATTGACTTCACTGGGCTTTCAGAACTTTTGAAAGTGTGTCAAAAAACCTATGAAAGCAGAAGATTAAAAAAAAGCCTTACGTCATTTTTATAATAGGTTATAGAAGGCTCTTTGCAATATTTCAGGATCAAATTCTGTTTTTTTAACTCTTTCTGTCTTCGCACATGTAGGAGGATATATTTTTTCAGCACTACAGCTCTTAATCTGAACATTTTCTACAATTTCTTTAGTTTTCATGAATATCAGTCAGTACATGTGATTTCATGTGATTTCATTCATCTACGGCCCCATTTCATATAAGATCCATAAGCAATAAAGGGTTAAAAAAAATTGCTAGTTTCAGTTAATTGTTTCTGAGAGCCACAAAACCTGATTTTGAGTTTGGCCTGTAGACATATCTCTGGGTACTGCCCAGACCAGTGGTGTGATGGATGGCAAATACTTCTGTATTTACTGTGGCACAGTGCCCAGCCTTTATACTGTTGCTTCCTCCTCTTTGCAGCCCATGAGGTCTTCAGTTATTTTTTCAAAATTGCAGTCCTCAAATGATACCAGAATACCAGACTATAGCTGAGACATGTATGTCTCCAGCATACCCTCTTTTTTCATGAGAAATGTCAGTCTCTATCTAATGAGCCCAAATAAGCTATAATTAGCAGAAAGCCTCTTTATACCCCTAATAACAGAATGGTCAATTGTAAATCAGTGGATGAGGTAATTATTTTCAATCAGACTCTTCCGTCAAGCACCAAAATTTCATAGTTAGGAAAGCAGAGACTTCTTACAAACCACTAATCCTCATTTACTTCATAAGTAGCTTAGCAGACTTCATATGAACATATGAATCACTCTGTTTATCTTTTTTCATTAATTTATTTTATAATCGGTCCAAAGAAAACTTTTATAACAGCAATTTATAGTGTAATAAACTTCCCAGCATATGTTCATGCTGTTATTGTTGCAAAATTAAGATTTCTCTTTTTTTTTCTTTTTTTTCTTCTTATTCTTTTTGAGGAAGTGTACATTTGGATTGTGAATATTTCAGCCCCATTAGCAATAAAGTTCAGAATTGCTTTGGCTAATTCAGTGAACAATCCAGCAACTTTATGAACCAGAAGTTTCTGCAGACATATGTTTGGGTGGAGACAGAGATGCAGATAAGGGAACAAACCTATTTGGTGTTTAGGTAACAAAATTTAGCCACTTCTAACATGGAGAGAGGATTTTTTTCTTAACTCTTACACTGTTGGGTGAGAATGACTTTCCTCAAGAGTTCACTCAAAATGTCTGTCATCTATAGCACACTGACGACTGAAACTCTTTTTGAAAGCCAGAGCAGAAGCAACAGAGCCACTTCTTAGCGTGACCCAGCTGTGGTTTATGGAGACCAAATGGTCTATCATAATACTGCTGTTCCCACACTTATCCATCCCTGAGATTTCAAATAGAAAGGCCTGCTGGCATCATCTGCTGCATTGATTTCTGTTACACCTCGATAGGAATTGAAGCAAAGTCAGAAAAACAAAGATTCAAATGTTAGTTAATAAAAGAGAATGGAGGGTGAAATCTGCTGGAGGTTTTTTTGCCTAGAGTGCATGTCTGCACACAAAATACCCCTGTAACAGCATTAACATCAGAGTTTAAGCCACTTCTGAAACAATTGGGTTTGGTTACCTACAGATTGTGAGGAGTACAATGCTTTTTATAACTTACAAGGAGATTCACTGTGAGATAATGTCCTGGGTTGTGGAGCCAGGGTTTGTATATTCTATTTTCATTTGTTAAAAAGCAGTTGGGGAGATGCTTTTCTTTATCTCTGGTAACTCAAGGGGGAAGAGGCCTGACGCCTTCAGATAATGGGCCATTAGCACCTCCCCAGGCTATACCCCCTCCCAGAGTGTTGCATTTGCATTTCCATCATCTCATTGTGAGATACATCACATCCCCCTGGCAGTGGGGGGACAGGCAGTTTTGCTGTCTAGATAAACTAAGACACAGAGACAGGAAAGTGGTTAGCTTCACCCGATTCTCTGGGAGGAAGACTGGACCCCTTCTCGTTCACTGGACCCTTCCCACCACCACTGGACCCTTTCCTACCACCACTGGATTCCTTTTACCACCACTGGACCCTTTCCCCCCCCCACCACTGGATCCCTTTTGCCATCACTGGACCCATTCTTCTACAGGATCATCTCTACTCCAACAGAATCACGTCTTCCACTTCAGAAGGACTCACTTTTGGACTGCTTTCAACACCCTGACCCAGAGGGTGTCAGGTTGTAGCTCTGACTCTGTCAGGGTTTTCCAAAATTGTTGTTTGTTTGTTTGTTTGCTCATTTGGTTGGGTGGTTTTGTTTCCTATTACATTTGTATTGTTAATATTCTTAGTAAAGAACTGTTATTCCTATCCCCAAAAAATCTTTGCCTGAAAGCCCTTGATTGCAAAATTATAACTTGGCAGGGGGTGAGGAATTTACATTCTCCATTCTAAGGGAAACCCCAGTTTCCCTGGCAAAAACCAGTCTTTCCAAACCAAGACAGATAATTACTTCTAATATGTGTGTGGGGTGCAGTTTTGCAGCAGGATGTTGCATTGGTGATTATTAATAGTGTTATTCAAAAAAATTCATTAAAATTACTTTTGCTGGCTGGTAAACTCTATTGTACTTAAATAAATTTCATTATACTTTTCTATTCCTGTGATGGTGGAGGAAACACACTTACAAATTATTTGTTTTAAGAACAACAATAAAAGTAATATGCAACAGCTCTTTAAACTTTCACTTAAGAACTATTTTTAAATTATATACAAAACATCTGTTACAGATATTAAAATATCTGGGACTGTCTTCCAGATGTGAAATAATGTTTATCAAAAGATGGAACAAAAAGCAGTTATCACTGAAGTAGGTCAAGAGGGAGGTCTCTGGATTACACAGTCCTACCAGCGCTCCACAATAGGCAATGGGTTATGAAACAAACACGTGGTCACAGTCAATATAACTTTATTTGCCTTATGAATAGGGCACTTAACAGGACACAAGCTGGGATTCAGAGAAGTACACTGTAAATAACCAGCAGCCTTATCCATACAATTTGTGTTGTGAGTATGTTCAACTTAAAGAGTATCTGTCATGTTAAGACAGAGATTAATTGTTGTGCTTAGGCACAGCTCCATCTTAAGTTATACCTTCCCTGGAGGAGTTTGGAGAGATTAAAATGCTTCCCATGAGTCTGGAGCTTGTGGTGTGAACTTGGAGTGTGCACCAGCAGCAGGCCTGTTCTTTGTCGCTCTTAGTGGGCTGGTCTCTTCTCAATGACACCATCAACACCTTCTGTGAGCAGAAACCAGCAGACCTCAAGACTGAACACAGCTCCTACTTTACAGCCATGCTAAGTAATGTCACACTTTCTACAAAGGCTTTCTCTTATAAATTGGGCTTCCAGCCATGTCTTTAAGCTGCCTGTGTATCCTGTCCTCTAAAACTGACTCTTGCCCTTTATTTCCTGATTTACTGACGCATCTGTTTCTTCTGTGCTGCTGTTGTGAACTTTCAAGTCAGAGAGTATATGTAGTTTTCTCATACTGTGTGTGCAGACATTTATTTTACTACCATTATTACAGAGCTTATTTCTCCCAGTAAATGGATGTCAGAATTTTAAGAGGCCCGCTACATCAGAGGTATTTTGGTATTCTTAGATCCTCCTCATTCAATCTTTTTCTGTTCAGAAAACAGTGCAGACTTGGGCCATCAACAAACCCATTAAGCTCACAAACATTTCACAAACACAATGTATTGGTGGTCTCAAAAGTCATGTGAAGCTGTAAAATGTCATGGTTCCTATGCAACTTTTGCTGATCTTGAAATCAAATGTGAAAGCTAAATGAAAATATCAGGAGTGATGAGGTCTTTAATTTTGCCAAAGTTAAAGAAAGGGCTTGTGGCATCCTGAGAGGGAAACTTCTGACCGTGCATTGCTTAGCAGTGTGCCACAGTAATGAAAAATTTTAGAATGTGTTGCATTCCAATCAAAACCACTTTGATCTTTACTTGCAAGCAGAGATATTATGTGTCCAGATACATAAAATTGAGGTTGTACTAGAATTCCTGTTATACTCCCTGAAAATTTCCCTGTCTGCATTGCAAACCTCTAAATGCAAGAGTCAGCTTCCTGGAATTGCTCACCGTTTGACAGCATCACATAAATTGAATATTCAAATGCCTTTTCTTTGCAGTAAGGTACTAGATAATGGAACGTCTAAGTGATATAAATTAAAAAGATGAGAGAAAAATAGTTATAAACTGTCCATCTGATGGATCAGTAGATAATGTGCTCATTTTTCCAGTTTGAGGTTTCCAGCTTTACTGCTTTCACCTGTGTTGCCAGGGCTTTTGATCTGAATGAATTTCATTACAACATGGTATCTTTAGTCCTACTTCCCATGTTACTTTAGTAAATCCACTCCATGATTTGGCACAGCAGGATGATTAGCTTTTGTTGGTATATTGAAGCAGCAAGTAGAGCTGGTTTTGATGTCTGAACAAGTCTGCTTTGGCAGAAGGCCAGAAAAAAGGGGAAGGAAACAAGCTCATGACCTCCAGGCAATTGCTGGCATCTCTTTGGGGAGGCTGCTGGATCATGATAGCAAAAAAAAGTCATCACTGTGGATTGTGGCATCTTGACTGAGAAAAAATGGTATTTTCCACTTGTTAATTTGTTTTATATGTAACAAGAATTCAGTTATACTTCTAAATAGACTTATAAAATATGTCTTGATACAAAAAGCAGGTATCATCTATATGTCAATACTTCCTGTGCAGTGATCCTGTGATCCAGTGATCTGAATAGAGGTACAGGGTATTGCTTCAAATCAAAGTGTGTGCTGCTTTTTCTTATACAACTGTTGACCTTTTAAAGATGACTGCTGGACTGTGAAAATACATTCTTGCAAAACAGCATCTGTGTACCTTTGCATATAATTAGATAAGCCAAACTTTTATTTGCCCAAGGAGGAAAAAAACCCCAAACAATTGCCAAAAATGCCCTCCCTCCCTGGTCCAAATGAGTCATATGATTTCTAGCAACATCCTGGTTTTATTCAATGTTCCATCTGTGTTGACTGAGGCAACAAGAGGTCAAGTGACTTCAAGGGTGGCTTTCCCATAAAGACAGATCCAGCAGCTGTCTAATGGAGAAAACATAAAAGCAGCATAATATTGGTTGACACTGGAGCATTTAAATAACTGTGGGCTGGGGGGAGATGGCATTTTCCCATTTCCCTGGAGCTGCTAAGGCTTTACAGAAGTTGCTAGTGAGATGACTACAAGCAGTGGGGTTTTCACTGAGCTGGCAGCAGCGTTCCCTAGCACTGATCTCTGATCTCTAGGCAATGCATTTGCATCCATAAACATTTTACCTGGCCTTGACCTACCCTCCTGATGACAAAACTTTAAAATCCGTTTAAAGAAGATGATCAGCTCATCGCTCCTTATAAAGTGTATAACTCACACATAAAATATGAAAAATCACAAGACTGTGTTACAAACTTAAATTTAGACCTATTTTCTCTTTGATTCTTAAGAGTAGGGTTAGGCACAAAAAGTCAGTTATTTGCCAACACCTACTCTGCGGCAGAGTGTAGGGTAAAACAAAGTTCCTTTAGTCTGAACAGAGGCATAATCTCTGTGTGAGTGGTAACATACAGAAGGTGTTGAATCAGTCTTAAGTGCTTAAGTCCTGGTTGGAGGGCCTGGGCTCCTGGTGGGTACAGAGAGACACTGGCAGTGCTGCTCTCACAGAAACTTCCCTTCTGTCCTGCCAAATGGCTTACTACTGGAAAAGCTTCCAAAGTAGTGCAGTGCTTTCATCAACACCACTAGTTGATGATCTAGTTACCACCTGAGAGATGGGAAAGACTCTTTCTCATGTATCTTGGCCTGATTATGCTTTTTGTTATGTCTACCAGTTGTGGGACACATTCTGTTGTGTAGCCAAGAAGCAGCTGGGAAGCCCAGCAAATCCTGGGTGGGACATGCTCTTGGTGCAAAGGTACCTCAAGTGCCCCCTGCAATAAACCTGGCCTTGTCAGCCAAAATGTCTGATGTTATCCTGAGTTATGCAACCAGCTTGAATAAAGTAGGGAAGGATGAAATCAACTGTTAGTATCTCTCACCAAGTGGGCTGGTACTGTCATGCAAGATGTCCCCTTCCTCCTCTTGCAGATGAGACATCACACCAGAGCTCAGCACAGCTCCCTCTGTTCCCTGGCTGAACCAGCTGCACTTCTGTCAACTCTGCAAAAACAAAACTTCATAATCTGTCTCAATTTCAATAAATTTCTAGAGGGACCGGGGTGGGTTTTTTGCTTCTTTTGTTTTTCTTTTTACTTTGGCCTTCAGTGCACTCCATGGCCAGGCCTCTGTCCAGCACCAATATCCGAGGCAGCAGCATGAGGCAAGCAACAACATCAGATCCTGATGAAAGAAATTTCCCCTTGTAAAACAAAGATAATGATGTCAATTTATTCAATGGCAAAAATACTTAGAAATTCCCATTAATTCCTGCAATTATTGACAATATACATAGGCGTCAGTCCAAGACTAATACCTTTGTTCTTTCACTTTTAGGGGTCAAGAAGGACAAAAGTATTAAGCAGGACAAAGTGGATCTTTGAAGCAATACATGAGAAAGAAACTACATTATATTCCTTGGCTTTTCCAACACTTGCTCTCTGGCTGTCCTGTTCTGCGCCCATTTACATAATCAAGAACAATTTTCTGACCAAAAAAAAAAATAAACGCAACTCCTCTTTTTCTGGAAGTACGTCTTTTTACAGCTATTGTCTTAAGAAGAAAGTCTTTTGGGGGTCAATGTACTCCTCTAACAATATGGAATGAATAAGGACAGGGAAGAGAGAGTCCAAAAAATTGCTTAGGGAGCTTGTATAGTTAAAGAGGGATGTGTGTAAGCAGAAAAGGACTTAAATTTTTAAAGGAGACATAGACAGAGTTTCAGGATCTGTGCCCAAGACTGCAACCTAGAAAATTCAAGATAAACTTGCTCTAAATCCACAACTCTTTTACTCTTTAACATTTTCAGGTACCCAAAATCTAACCTTGCTCTGTTTTGAAAGGTGTTTTGTCTAATTTCTCCCCCAAATAATTAGATTTTTTAATTTAAGGTTCCTGAGAAAAATAATTTCCCAGATCCCTTCTGGAAAGACCAGACTTCACTTCAAAAATAATGGTGATGTTGCCTAATACTAGTTTAGAATATTTCCCTAAGAAATGGAAAGAAAGGTTTAAATTTTTCCTCAGCTTGAGGTGTGCTGAATCTGTATCTTCTGCCTCCTATAAAAAGGCTGCACAGCAACTGCAGAACTTTTTAGGCAAATACATTAAGGAAAAGTGAAGCCATAATTTGTTTATATTCATGCTAGACTGAAAAATAACATTTTTAATGCATATGGTCAAATATTTTAGTGACGTGCATTGAGAGGAAATCTTCATTTTTGAATCCAGTGTTTATAATATATGGTTCAAAGATATTCATTCCTGAAACATAATCTTGGAAACAAAAGTGGTTTATGCACATTGAATATTTCATCTCACAAAATGCAGATATATGGGATCCAAAGATTCAGTACTTTAATGCTTTTACTCCTCTTCACAGGAAACTGCAATCCTTTCCTGACATTACCAGAGCATAAAAGCAGGAAGTTCCCTCACCCAGAATATCCCATATCTGGTTGCAAAGTTGCTCTCCTGATACGTGGTTTTGAAATCTTTCATCCAGATGAAAGATCTGATTTAGTTCAGCTCTTAGTTTCTGTTTGTATGCTTTAGATATGGGGTCATTTAACAGGTCATACATACCCATTTGTCTTTCAAAGAGCACTTTCACTGCCGCATTTTTGGGTGTCTGCATCCTTTATTAGACTTAACATAGAATTTTTAACATGTAAGTCAACTACTGTTGATGCAACTTTCCTTCTGCCATTTCCCTTAGCCTCTCTAAGAGAGCTTTCTTGCTCTGACTGTTAACTAGTTCTGCTTAAAATAGATCCATTAGCCTGTGCCAGGCAGATGTTTACAATGTGAGGTACTCTGAGCCAGAACTATATATGAAAGCTCCGATTTTCAGTAAATTGTTCCAGTTTAATTCATTTTAGATCTGCTAAATTAATAAAAAAAATCTGGAAAGCAGTACTGGAATATTTAAATGGGCATATAAAATAGTCTAGGATAGACACTAGAGTTAAACACTCAAAATGCTTATGAACATGTTTTATGATATCACACAAATACAGAAAGTATGGGCATTGAGAACAAGCTTTACTAATTCCCTCCTGCATTCTGTTGCTGTTTGTATCTGTAGAGGAAGCTTCCCCTCATTTACAGTTTAATATGTATGAGATTGACAGACAGTAACTAAGTATTATATAAATACACACATTTGGGGAGCTGGTGTAGATTTGTCAATTCAGAATTTACTTGAAGATTTTTGTGATTTTTTTTTTCATTTTGGTTTGGTTTTAGTTTTTGACTGAAATCACTGAATAAGGGATATGCAGTGAGTAAAATTTCATAATTCCATCCTTCCTTATTCTGAACGCATCTGCTTCTCAGAAGTTTTAAAAATTAAAGTTTCTTTAATTTTTAGAGATTTGTGAAATGGCTTAATTCAAAATTCTGGTGAACAAATGTGGTATTAACAGTTGTGATCGTTACAAGACATGCAGTGTGGTCAGTCATCAGGGAAAGGGTTAAATGACATTCAAAATCAAAATATTGGCTTCTGGTCTGGTTAAATCACTGTAAATGTCTACATTTTACAGCACCACAAGACAATGAGATCTGAGTATCAGCTGGTGTCTGCACTTCACCTTCCATATGATGGAAACACACCCCAGAAAACATTTTAGACCATACTGCATATGGAGAGCCAGAAGTGACATGGGGTTCCAATTATAGTAAAATGAACCATATGTCTAATTAAATATATATGTTTTCTATTGATCTCCACTCTAATTGCTGAAAACAGATGCACATGTTTCATCTAAACAGCAATTAGCTATGGGTAGCTATAATCTGTGGTTCTACCCTATACATCTTTTTCTCACCTGCTGCTCATCTTACCCATTGTGGAAATTTATTTTTTTTTGGCTATAGGTTTCTTTCAGCTTGGAATATGCATGAACTCTCATGCTTGTTCATATGTCACATATAATTAGCTTTCCCTGAAAGAAATAAGCAAATATTTTAGAAAGTAGTGATATGATATTTCTCCAGGTTTATATGAGACATCTTAAAAGATTTCCTGAGGGTGGTGCTAAGCACATTATGAAAATCACCCCTGCAAGTACTGCCAAATTAGGGATACGCAGAAATACTGCAGATGTTTGAATGGAATTAATTTTCTTGGTTATTTCTTGATGAGAAAGATTTCTATAAAATTATTTCCCTTAAACTGCACAGAAGTAGGAGCAATAAATTTTTTCAATGTGTTTCCAGTTTTAGCAAAACACACATAAAATTATCATCTAAATAAATTGCCCTTTTTCAAGAAAAGTAAAAACAGAGCAGCAATTCTTTTCATTATACTAATCTAGAAAAAGTTATCTCATTGTTAGACACAAAGTCAATGAAAAAAACCTTTTCAGAAAGAAATTCCAGAAGTAAGGATGCAATTTAAAAAATTTTTATGAAGTTTAGATGAAGACTGAAATCATCCTGCCCAGCTGCATTCCTAAATGCATTCAGTTCTGCAAAGAGGACTTTAACAACGAAGTAAATTGCATTCTGAATAGCATAACATCTGTAGCTGCAGAACTCCAGCTTGAAGCAAAGATATCACAACTTATCAGGGTTTTTCTCCTTTTAAACATGATTTGTCACAAAGCTTTCCCCCAGAATTTTTAAAAAAATCCTTGTAGGCATTATGCTATTGAACATATTCGTTCTCTGAAAACATTTGAAAAGATATACAGCATAAATAAGTAAATTCTTTCAAAAGTTTCCCATTAAATTTTCAGTGAGGTCTTTTTATGAGAAAAAAAATGCTATTTGGAAAAATTGTCACAGTCAAAGAATTCTCTTTTAGTGGACTATGAGAGAGATTTTCAATTCTTAATGGTGTATTTTTCCAAAGGGATTGCTCTGCATTTTTTTCACACTGGTTTTTAACAATAAAGTGAGTATTTTCATAGCAAATGAGAATTGTCTCATTTTAGGTGTGCAGCTTAGGTGTGTTTGAGCAAACTGAGAAGATTTTCTACTCCTCGTAGTTAAAGTGAGAAGGTTGAAAGTTTTCAAAGGGCAGGGAGAGGAAAAGGGTGAGAAGTGGTACCTGTTAGGTGTCTGAAATGGTTTGATTGCTGACAGTGTTCAACATGATGTCAACTGCAAATATCCCAAGTAGGCAATACTAAAGGTGAAACACAGATTGAAAGCCAATTTAAGTTTATTATGAACATATTGTGCTCAAAAAAAGCAGTTTATTAAAGCCTGTAAATTTGCAGGTGGCTTGCACGTTTGTTGAAAAGGTTCCTGACATTTCAGAAGAGATCAGAATGTCTGGGAATGATTCACAGAGTAATGACTTCACTTGGTGAGTAACCTATATAAACAGGTGGTGGTTGGTTGTAAGCTTTCCTTGTCTCTCTTTCAAAGTCCACAAGTTGTTTTGCTAGTCTAGGCAGAGGTGAGATACACTGGGTGAGCCCTGCTTTGAATGTAATCCTTCATGCAGTTCAGCTGCCATTGTGTTTCTGAACTTTGAGTTAGTCTGGTTTTTGGGAATTAGCATATTCATAAAATCTCTGTCAGCATTGTTGAAAAAAACTCAAAAGCCTCCAAAGGATTACTTATTCCACCTCACATGGCCATTCCCCATTGATAATCAGAATTATTTTGGGAATTTTCGAAGAAGGAATGAAATCTACACACATCATTATCAGGAAAAGAAGTCACATACATTTCATCTGGTATATTCATACAGAAAGACACTTGTAAAATGAGTAGTGAGTAGTCATTAATTAGCTAATCTGGATTCTTTAAAATTACATTTTACTGGAATAAACTATTAATTTGGTAATACATATTAATTTCACCAGAAGAATCTTTTCTTACAGACCTGAGAGACAGAATTTGGTAAAGTTTGTTGCATTTACCCTTATAAGAAAGACTTGAGTTAAATCCTGCACTCCAATTCACATTTTTCTCCTGGAAAATTAGTTTCCTGCTTTACATAATGTAATGAGTTAGGGCATGTATTTCAGAACCATTTCCTTCTATTTTGCCTAACTTTCAAAGAAGAACTTCCAAAATAGATCAGATCGCTTTGTTATTGTATTCTGATGAAGACTTCCTTTTCTGAAGCCGTCAGCCCCCTCTGTTCTGTTTACATTCATGGGTCATGTTGAGTAATGCCATCTGCTGGCAGAAATACTGACAAGTGAGTCACACGCTGCAAAAGCTAGGGCAGGAGATAATGTTAGAGAAGGCCTAATGGGAAAAGATCTTGCCTCTGTCAAGTTCTGAAGCTGATATTTATGAAAAGGATGCATGAAAACTGTAAGAATATATGTCTCATGTATCTGCAAGATGTCTGTCCTCAAGACAATATGTTTAATAGTCTGTTATGGATTTTTCTTTCAAAATTCTTCTGTAAAATAAATCTTTATGATTTAGCTAAATCTGGTAGCAATTTAGGATTCAGTACCAAGTGCATCTTGTCTTATTGAGTACCACACTGTAATCATATGTGTGAAAAACAATGTCTTTAGCTGGTTTTGCATCTATTATCTTTGAGTGTCTCCACCCCATCCTTTCTCTACGAAAAACTGTTAATAATTTATTGCTCAATCATTCATGAATTTCCAGAACATATGTAAAACTTTTCACCAAGTAGAATTTATATTCATACTTATGAAAATCTTCCAGGTCCTTCCAAAGAATAGTAACTCTTACGACTACAAATTCACTATTGATCAAAACTGCCCTTTTTCCTTATTCTAGGTGAAAATCCTACTCACTTCTCTGCTATTCGTGGTCTGCTCAAAATGCAACAGCAAGAGTGTGAGAAGGATGAGGTAAAAAGCAAGTTCAGAAAAACTGAAGACTTTTTTTTCCCAGGTCTTTATGAAAATCCTTCATTATATATGCAGAGTTTTTTAGCAGTGGTTGCCTTATCTCTAACTAGATGTGCAGTCTTGCATAAGTAAAACAGCAGAGTTTTGGCTGATAACATCTGACCTTAAAAGAGTGGTTGGGGTTTTTATTGATTTTTCTGCCAAGACTGCATTTACAGTTGGGATGATTAATTAATGAATTTCTAGTTTCAGAGAGATTATTGCTACTTAAACTGATTAGCTAGCACAGAAGTATTTTATGGCTTTCCAGCAATTAATCTTTATAGCTAAACTGACGTAGGAGTATCTTTTTCACTGTAGCATTTCTAGTTTGTACAGAAAACAGCACAGAAACAGTAATTGACTCTTACTCGTATCAAGACAAAAATACAGTTAAAACAAAAATGCAGTGTGAGAATGTCACTGGACAAGTATAACATTTAGTAACAGGAAAACATATTAAAGGCACTGTGAGTTAAATATGGACCTCTTTGTCATATCCTGTACAGATACAACTTTGTGCACAGTGTGGTGTTTTAGAGAGGATGGTCACTTGCTGCCACTCATTTAGACAGTGACAAAGCACTTAACTGAGCTCAAATACAGTCTCCTCAGGGTTGAGAAAAATTCCATTGATTGCTGGTGGCAATAGAGAAAAAGAATATTTTCAAGAAAAAAAAATTATTTGGCTCCTGAAAAATAAAAGAAAAAATGAAAATGAGAAAGAGAAATTGGCATTGAAATGTCACCAGGTTTAGTTTGGATAATCATGATTTGCTGCAGTGCTGTGTTATATGTACAAATTAAATGCATATTACACAACATTGTTTGTAGGAACCATGCATATATTGGATAACATCTTCTCATTTAAGAAAGAACAAAAAATTCTAAAAGGCTCTGCCCTTGGGAAACCACCTCACACTGACCTAATTACTTTATTAAGCTTGGATTGAATGGTTGATCCCAAAGTAGATAAAGCTGGAAGCAGGAAAACAGAAAATTCTCCCTTTCTCCCTCTGTCTCTCTCTCCCTCTGGGAAGAAATGTCATTAGGATGATGTTTTGTATCATAAAAAAAATCTTGCTGTGTGTCTCTGTTCAGGAAATTTGCCTAGGTAGCAAATGTATTGCACTGTGCAGTGCAATAATTCATGGAAAAAGAATTTGTCATATTCTTCATTTTGGAGAAGGTGCTGCAAACAGGAAGAAGGTTTGTTTTTTCTTGTTTGTTTGTTTGTTTGTGGTTTTGTTTGTTTGGTTTTTGTTGTTGTTTTTTTTTTGTGGGGTGTTTTGTTTTTCAAGTACAAAGGAAAACATATAGAAAAGGAGAGAGTTGAAACAGGAGAAGGAGAAGGTGGGAGGAAGTGTTTGGGCTGTCAAAAAAGGTGTAGTTTGAAGCAATGTGTGAGGGAACATGGAGCTTTCAAGAGAAAAAAACACAAGAATTTTAATCTCAGCATAAATGACAGTGAACAAATCCAATAAGAAAAAGAAAATTCCCTCCTTTAGGGACAAAAGTGTTGAAGGAGAAAGCAAGGGAAGAACATGGTATTTCTGCTGACACTAACTGTAGTGTAAGCCAGTCCCAGGTGAAAACAAATTCTTTCTGTAATCGCTCCAGTATCCCCAGAGTGATGGGAAATCCCTCGGCAATTCTGGATTAGCAGAATAGCAAAGGCTGTCCTCAGCTTTTCTCAGTGTGCCTGCAAAGTACCCAGGGTACTTTGGGTACAGTATGAGGATGCACAAAGAGGGTGCAGAGTGTCTTTCAAGGCAATTTCTAGATTTCTTCTAAAATATTTCTGGGACTGCACCAAAACAAAATTGTGCCAGTGAAGTAACTAGTCTTAACTACAAGTTTCTTCACCTTATCCTTGAACTGTTCATACTTCTCCTTGCAGCCATGTGACCTTGATAAGATTTCACCAGCTGTACTGGAGATCCCCTTAGTATAAAAACCTGGTTTTCACAGATATGTGTAACTAAATGAGCTATTAACCTCTGCTTTGAACTAAAGCGATAGATTGCTATGATTATGGCCCTCACAAGAAGCACTTTTCTGAACTCTGTCTCTCAAGGTATATAAACACAAAGGATATAGCACTGCAGTCCTAATCTTACTAACACCACAGCAACTTGGGATTCTTTTGTCCACACATCCTTGTCTTCTCTCTTGCCTACAGTGTTGGAGAGAAAGTTGACATGCAGCTGTCTTTTTTTTTCCATGTTTCCTAGCACATCACACCAAAATTTGGAATTTTTATGTCATGAGAAACTTTGAAGTTTCCATATTTTTTCTTCAAAAATTGAAGCTTCATGAAAAAATACCAAAAATAAGTTTTCACAAGGGTGACTTTAGAATAAAGATTCCTTTCAGAATCTCCAAACATCATCTTAAATACTCTTTTTGTTTCTGCATTGAGAGGAATATTTCAATTTCACCCCATACCATACTGTGTATCTTAGAGTCAGGCCTCACCACCTGTAATACTGAGATGCTAAAGATGACGATATGTAATAGTTGAAATAATCTATTCTATCTTTAAAACCATTAAAGACAGCTGTTATTCAGTGCTGATTGAAACATTTTATCTCCTTTTATAGATCAAAGTGTATACTGTGACACAGTATATGACATAGTGTGGCATTTGGATATTTTAAATAGATGGTCTTCAGATGTTCTCTAGGGATCTCAGATTTAAGTTCCACTGGGAAGAAAATTACACAGTTTTGAGTTTTTTGAGTTAGAAAATAATTGTAGCACTCCTATCAGATGATAGGACCTTCCAGGGAAATGTGAAACATTTTAATGTAAGGGCTTCTTAGCCCACAAATTAAAATTTTAGTGGCAGCTGGAAAGCCCAGTGAAATAACAGCTTGTACACAGCCCTGCAGAAAGCTCTGAAATGTGGAATAAAAATGAAGAGTAAAATAAAAAGAGGCTGTATCATTGGCTGAATTTGCATGTAGAGGGCTTTCAGATATAATCCTCAGGCTGGACAAAACTGCCTTGACTGAATTTCCCCCGTAAGGGTGGTACTTTCTAAAGGTCCAGTGAAGTTAAAAATAATTAAGTTCTACATGTGGAGAATAAGCTTCAGTTTTCCTTCCAAGCAAAATTAACATTTGAAACACAGGCTGTATTTAGAAAAGTCCATGGGGTTAAAAATTGAAGGAATATCAAAATACCTTCAAACCATTGCTGTGCTAGGCAACTTTTTACTATACTTAATATACCTATTAAGGACACAGATAATTCAAGGTTAAATGGAATTTAAATTACATTACTTACATCTGAGATAGAAGTGAAAAGGAACAATTTTGTATTTTAATCTTTTTATTCAGGAGTTTGCTCAGGGATCTGGTTAAGAATAACCAGTCACCAGACTCCGGCCTGGCTGGGCATAATATTATTGCAAAGGGCTGATGGCTGCAAATGCTCCGGAAGGGTCTGAGTAAACAACCATATTAATTCAACTTGTATAACTGTATATTCAGGAGCCAGATGCTTGAGAGTGAGCTATTAATGGCCAACTTGGCTTGTATATTCAATTGTATGCTGGATGTTTCATTCTCTGTACTCTGCTATCCGTTTGAGGCACAAACAAAAATGGGGTAGTTATTTTAATGCAATAAATGGAGACAATGAATAACAAACATACTACAGTCTCCTGCTTCCCCAGTGTTTTCCAAGAACAGAAGCCTCTGAGAGTAAGACACTTTTCCCTAATTTTCTAATCAGCCACATTCGTGGTTAGTTGAACTGTTTCCATTTGTTACCATTTATTTTTATTATTCTTGTCCCCCCACAAAAAAAAGAAATTCTAGGGACAGGAGGGTGAGGAGAGAAAGAGAGGGTGTTATGGGGGAGAGACAGACAAAAAAGTAGACAATATCATATTGCAGAAATCCTGGCACCCTGATGTCACAGCTTAAGCTCCAAACTAGTGCCGTCTCCTGAAAACAGATCTCTTTTTACTGTGTGAGCAGAGTAAGGAATTTAGCTCAGTTGACAAATAAAAAGCTTTCCACTGTGTCAAGGATTAATACTTCTTTGAAGTATGCCCACTGTGTCCAATGTTACTTCATCAGATAAAGACAGTGTCATCGCCGTAAGATTTTGTGTTTCAAAAGTCAAAGAACCACTTTGAAGTTTGTTTTAAAAATATGCTTTGAAAGATTTAGCCACAATAAGAACATTTGATTTCATTACTTCTATACAAAGGACATTAGCCAATGCACTCTCTAGTACTGTGTGCAGACATGGACTTTTACAATTCCAGAACATTGCATTTAGTCTTGTAGAATTCATTAAGTTTTTGACAATCTTGTATAACTATTTAAGTGTTCTGTAGGTAGGAAGCAATATAAATACATAGCTGTGGAAAATTGGTTGGATACAAGCTGCAATGGAGTAATTTGTACTGAAAGTCACTTTACATTCATTTCCTCTAAAACTTTATGTTCATTTTATCTACAAAGTTATTTTTGGGATGAGAAGCTGTCATGATTACATGCTTACAAAAGTTCTCATGCCAGAGGTATGCAGCAGTTATTAGAAACACTTCTGAGGGTTTGGGACCCAGCCAGCAGGGACAAATAGGTAACTCAAAAAGAGAAAATAGACACATTTACTGAGTCAATTGTGTGCTAAGAGTAGTTCTCCCTGCTCTAGGAGTTTATCCTTTGCTTTGCATGTATTTGCATGCATCCAGGATAACACATGAACACAAATTTCATGGTCCATGTATATTATGATAGTGTCTGAGAAGATACTATCACAATGAATTTCTAGTTAAGGATCAGCATCCACATTACCTAGGAATCACTGACAAAATTATAGGATAAGTAGTTTGTTGATGGCTTGACTGATTGGACAGAGTACCCAGAAGAAATTCACACAAACACCCACTACATATATACACAAATATCACAGGAGTGTGAACATGAGTTCTTTGAGGCAGCAAACCTATTTGAGATGGCAAACAAGAGGGATGCACAACCTGGATGAGTTTGGGAAGGCAAGAATAATGAAGAATTTATATTTTGTCCTCAAAGAACGTCAGACACGATACAACTCAAACAGTGCAATCTGAAGTAGTAAGAGTACTCATCTTTGTATACAAAGAGCACAATTCAGCTGTGTTACAAAAAAATCTAGGAGTATAAATGCAGATCTAAAGAATAGTTAATACATCTTTTACATCTAAGAACTATTGAACTGAGGCAGATGTTGATGGGGCATAGAGTTGTGGTGTCTGAGAGAAAAATGTTGAACCATGTTCAGCTGATTACTGTTATTACATCATTACTGTTTTCATTCCAGCTGCTACTATGCAGACAATTACACGGAGTTTATTAAACAGTTTTCCAATGTTCCAAACAGTCAATCCAAGCGTATTAGAATAAATGCTTTCATTTACATTCTGTTAGCTTTAATATGGTTCAAAGCAAAACTTTGTGATCTGAAAAAAAGCAACAGTTCTCAGAGAGTGTCAGAAATTCAGCTGTGGACATCTTGAGTTACCAGTGGTATTCAATAATGATTTATGCTTTTTCTTCAGAAGGTAGTGTGGGGATTGTGAAAGTTCTACCCTTGAAATGAAACTAAGAGAGATAGTATTTCATGCCATCTTGCTTTTTGCAAAACACACTACTGTCAAAATTCTTGGGTAGTCCCACAGTCCCTCCATGCATAGCAAAGATTGCAGTGTATCAGAATCCTATCAGGATTCCAGCTGGCATGTGAAGGCATCTTCTATGTAATCCTGTGTACAATCCTCCACCTCACTCATTTCTTTCTTCATGATTGAATTTAGACTGAAGGCACTGAGACAGGAACTGTTTAATCATGAGGTCCTGATTTCTACTGAAACTCCAGGAATCACAGCACCCTGTAATGTCTCTGCATAAAGCACAACTTAGCTGATAAAAAGGACCTTTTTTTGTAAAGAAAAACAAATTATATTTTAATATTTTTATCTCTTCATAACATATATTTGAAGACATTCATTACACGTAGTGTTTGATGTCAGGGGGGCAGGGGGCTCTGGCTAGCTCTGTCCCCTGGCCATGCTGGTCAGGAGTGGCCGTCCTTGGTCTGCAGGCAGATCAAGTGACAGTAGAGAGCAGAGCTGCTTTCTGCTCTCCTGGTCCTGGATATCCTTGGTGTCTAGGTGCAAAGCAAGGGTCAGAGAATGCTCTCACAGAGGCCTTTATTCTTCAAGGTGGTACAGGAGAGAGAGGGCAGGGTCCCGTGCTAACATTTAAACCAGGGGCAGAGAGGGTGGGGCAGGGCAGGTTAACACAGGGCAGGGTCAGGAGAGGAGACAAAGGACAGGGGAGGGGAAAACCTGGGGTAAAAACCAAAATAAACCAGACACTGGGGGAATAACAGGAGTAAACCACAATTTATCAAAAAACCCATCACCTCAGTGTTCATGTCAGCTATTGCTCTGCCATTTTCTAAAGACAGGATAAGGAGGTTGGTATGTTTTGAAAGCATGGCTTTTTCTTTACAGATCTTAGGCTGGTAATTTCAGACAAGTGCTGAGATAGCATTAAGTCCTCCACACTTGTTGGAAAACTAGAAAACATTTTCATAGGTACTAAGATCATAAGGAAACATGTCATCTAAAATATATGTACAAATTCCCAATTTTTATTCAATAATTGTTCCAAACATTGTATTTCTGTTTCTCTATTGTCTATGTCAAACTGTATTTGATAAAACATTAAGTTTATTGTTTGAAGTATGTAAAATCCTTTAACAGACATGCAGTTTTTTCTTGAAGAAAGAAAATTACAGCTATTTTATCATATTTTAGGGTAATTTAATCCAGAAATATTATGACAGTCATAGGGGAAGAGAGAAGCTCTATTTTAAATTCAGGTTGGTCTTCTGTGTGTCTCCATTTCTACTTGATGGTGCAACAGCTTTCCTAAGGTACCTAAGTGACAATGGAAATATCTGAACTACATTTTATTCTTAAATACAGGCATAATCCCTTCTGGTGTGCTATAGCCTAGCTGTCTAATGTACAGTTTTTATCAGGTACTGTCACTCATTATTTATTTATCTGTGCTTCTTTTATGTAAAATTCTTCAGTAAAATTCAGAATTCTGCATCCTAAATGCACTCCTATAGGTGACTAAAATGCCAGCCACTCTTTCTGTAAAAGTTACAAATTTGTGCTATTTCTACATGAGCTCAAGGAGCCTTAGAGTCCTGTAAGGGACTCATTAACTGCCAGCTTTAGGAAACAGCACAGACTGGTAGGAGTGGGTCTGTGGGTCTGCTGAGTAACTGATCCCCTCATCTGGTGACAAGGACCTGATGCCCATGTTAAATGTTATGAGACCTTTTATTTCAGGCTATCTCTAGTTTTTTTTCAGTGGCCTGAATACCCAGTGATGGCTGGATCACATCAGCTCTGCTCCTGGAGCATATCATTGTTTAGTTTCATCCAAAAACTGTCAGAAGTCCTAGAAATATTGTTCACCGAAGTACAGCAAGAGTAAAATCTCAGAGTAAAATCTGAGTAAAAAACTACTCTGCAAATATCATAGTTTTCAAGTACTGAGAAAAAACACAAACCCAACCAAACCACTCTACCTTCTGAAAATCTTTACTGGTAAGAGCAATGCTGAGAGAATTGCAAGAAATCAACTCTCAGTACCAAAGACACAAAATAACCTTTTACAACATCAGAAAAGGCAGACAGCTTTCTGTGTCACTTAGTTGTTTGCTTTGAAGAAGAAATAAACAAAGCATTAAACCAGACTACCAGCTTCCCCAAAAGGTCATACCTGCCAGCAACATATCTCAGGGGGTGAATTTCACAGCAGATCATAAGAAAACCTGTGCTGTAAACATCAAAGTCCCTTCAGATGTTAAAACTAAAAATTGTTGTAGATTTTGTGGAATTATGAACACCTAACAAGAAAGCAGATTTCATGCCTGGCAGGTTAACAGTGCATCATGTTAGTGAGTCCCAGTAACGCTGCTCTCTCTGGTGTACCTCTAAAATTCCAAAGATTTTAAGCTAAGCCCACTCCACCCTGGTCTGCAGCCTTTTTACGCAGGCTGCTTGAGAATACCCATACCTCCTCTGCCTCTGATACTCCCACACTAAGAAGCAGCATCTGGCAGGGCCATGCTTTCAAGAAGAATGCAGGAGTGAATAGATGGATTCCTACCAGACCGCAGGTAGGAATCCTGCACTCATCCTCTTCTTCTGCCATAGCGGTTCATGTGGGTCCTGGATCCAAAACATGAAAGACAAGATTTCTTTCATCTTCAAGACAGACCTTTCTTGTCTTCTTGAAGAAAAGACCTCATCTGTATTATCATTCCCTGGCAGAAATATGAAAGAATAAAAGCTGTGAAAAATTCATTTTTGAGGACTGTTGAGTATCCCTTGGAGTTCCTTTGCATCTCTCCAGCTTGTCTTAGATAGTTACTGTCTTTTTTCAGAGCAGATTTTAAGGTGTCACTCTGATACCTCTTGATTTTAGAAACTGAATGCATTTTTCTACAGAGTAATTGGTGTAATTTGTTCATTTGGCTTATTTGCATTTCAGCAGTGCTGCAACTACTGGTAGCTGAGCCATCACAAGACACCCCAGGTTCCTTGAAATCTTTGAGGAAATTCTCTTTACAGAGACCATATTGACAACAAGAAGCAAAACTAGAAAAGACATCTGAGTTTTCAGAGTTTAGTGAAATAGACAATATAAACCCATGAAAGGAAAATATGTATCAGTTGTCAGAACTCCATTATCTGAACTATCTCTTTCTAAGCTAATGTTAAAGATTTCATCTTGACCAGCAACTAAATAGTTACTTTATAAAAAAATCTAACTTCAGGTTTGGCTCAGAAAACTAGAATTTTGTTTATTTTCCCATCCAAGTTTCTCATAATAAGAAGTTAATGTAATTTACTTTCTTCAGTCATACAAAAGAAAATACTCAAAGACACTCAGTCAATTGCCACTTTTCTCAGTGTTTTGAGGATATGTGTAGTTTGCTATGAACATGGTGAAAGAAATTATGCAAAATCTTATCATAAAGCTAGAAGCAGTAGCTTTTCTAGTCAGAGTGTCTAACCAATAGCTGATTTTCCCAGGATATTTCAATTAAGAGAAAAAATTATGTTAGACTTGAAGCAGTGCTAGTGTATTTGATGGAGCTTTAGTTAGAACAGAAGCAGTACTGCTAAATTCTAGCAGGGAAATGCACAAATGCAGTAGAAGTACTGCACCTCTAATGTGGTTGGAGCAGCAAAAGAAGTCCTTGCCTCCTACCAAGTTCTGACACTTACACATTCATCAAAAAATGTAGAAAATCCTTCTCTCTTGGATATACAATGAAACAAGCACTTAGTCTGAAGCCAACACCTCCACCCCAAAGCCCACAATATCCAAGACAGGCCTTTGTAGTTTTCTGAAGCTCCTCTCTTTATCTACTTCTCTATTCTCCAACTGAGAAGCTTCTTTTCTCCATACACAGTTTAGCAAAACAATTTTAAGCCACATCTTTCCACATGGATCATCTGAATTTTATTTGGTTTTTTATTCATGGAAGCACAGCCTTAGCTGTCTCTCTCAGCTACCTCAAAAAGAGGCAGAGTTCCTTAGTTCTGGTGAAAGGTAAGTCCAGCACAGTTACATACTTTTGTTCCAGTAGTTTTAAAGGGGACAAACCTAAATCATCTATCCAAACAAAAAGAAAGAGAAATAATTTGACAGACTATTAATGCTGAAAAAAACTGATGTATATGTATACAATCTTTTTTGGAAGTGTTTCACTTTGTCAAAATTCAGTTCCTGTCCAAATCCCTTACTTTAGTGTGTTCCAAGCCCCATGGCAGATTTTCTTTCAGTACCAAAGGCAGGCCGCACTCACATAACTTATGAAATACTACAGTTTCTGTAAAAAATGCAAGCTGGAAGGTATTCTTTCCCTACCATTCACTATTTTATTACACTTTCTCTCTTTACTGGAAAATCCTGCACCAATATCTCCAATTTTTCATGGAGAAGAGGAAAAAAAAGATGTCAAGATGTCATATCCTACAAGATTTTTTAATTTGGGACTTCTTTTTTTTTCTTTAGAGATTTTCCAGAAGGAAAAATAAGACAGATATTTTTAGCATATGCCCAGATGTAAATAGTGTACTATGCTTCATATAACACACGCCTGTTTTCTATAGATTATCTAGAAAAAAAAGAGCATAGCACTTAACAGGCAGTAAAAAACTATGATCATGGTTAATATTTCCACTATTCAAGCAAAGCCTTGAAAATCCAGGATCCATAAAACCTCATATTTTTCAGATCTGTGCTTAAATTTAACTGACATGACAATCTCTGCAGGTTTTATCCACCAGTGCCAATTCCAATTCCATAGCCTTTTGGTATCTGAATGGATAAGTAGCAGCCAATATTTGCATGTAGCTGCAGTCCAGCATGCCCCCTCCCTAAAAGACCCTTGCACTTTGACAGCTACATATTGTAATAAAACTTTAAATGGCACTGTATATGGGCCCTCCTCCCTTAAACCGTACTGTCTTTGGCAACACAAATCCTGTCCTTCCTGCACCTGTAGCTCTAGCTGAGCCTGCAGGCTTCAAACCCTATAGATATCACAGAATATTCTGTGTTAGCAGGGACCCACATGATCATTGAGTCCAGCTCTTGGGTGAATGGCCCATTCAAGGATTGAACCCACAACCTTGGTGTTTTCAGCATCCTGTTCTAATTAACTGAGCTAATCCCAGTCCATATTTTTCCTTTCGAGGGGCAAGGTTTTATTTATCTAGAAATATTGAAATGTTTTAGAATCATTCTATCAAAGTTATCTATTTTCAACTTACCATGTACAACAAGTAGCTGCTCTGTCTACTGTTAGCTACTTTTGCCTCATTTCTTATAAACTTACTTTAACTCATGATTCCTCCAGAAACCCTGAAATCCTGAAGGGATGCTGAACTTGATGGCAATTGCCTGAACCAAAAAATCTGCTAGGCTCACACAGTCTAATTAATTAGATCAGTTTCTTTAAATTTATGTAGGAAACAAAAAAAATCTGTTTCCTGATATAAGTGCTCTGTTAGATAATCTTAGATGCAATTCTGATTGCAGAAGTGATGGGACCAGTGATAGGTTGCAGCCAAATACAATCATCACAATACAACTTGACAGTACTTAATTGAACACCAGCTTTACCACTCTGTGAAAGCAGCATGAAACACAAGTCAAATCAGGTGTATCTAGGAGTTGATCACAGTTTGAATTTTCAAGGACATCTAAAGAAAACAGCTGCAAAAGCAAGGACATCTGTGCAGTAGATTAGCTGGCTTAGCATGGGGTGCCTAAACACAAACCTTCCTGACACCCGTACCAGCCATCTGTTCCTCAGCCGTTCTAGCCTGCTCCTGACTGTCACACGCAAAGCTGGAGGGTAGCCAGCTCTATTTAATCATGCCTTATATCATAAACCTTCTGATCCAATCTTCTCCCATCTCTGCTGGTGCTTCATAGCATACCACCAGTGCACATGTGCTGTGAGCATTCAACAGTCAGCTCTGCAGAGAAAGCCCCAGACTGCCCTTTGGTTTGGACCCATCCAGCTCACCCGGAGTGCCCCAGGACACGTCGGTGGAATCTCACTGTTAACAGGAATGGTCCTCATTAGTGGTAAATAACTTGTAAGTTTGTTCAGTAGCAAATATAAACCTTCTGACCTTAACCTGCCACACATGCACCCTGGCAAATAAGTCATGCCAAGATTGTTGTAGAGCCTATGTTCATTCCTTTGTGGTCTTCTCTCAATACTGGTGACAATGATTACAACAAATTAAAGGTCTGTCTCAGGAAGACATATATTAAGCCAAAAATAAGACAAAAGTTGCTTGAAATCATACCAAACCAGCTTTAGCAACTCATGGAAGATACATTTACAAAATTGAATTTATACAGACACGGCAACCAGTTTCCATTTTCTTTATTAAAGACTACTTTTGCCTTCCAACGCACTGCTACAGGAGCCCAGGTTCTGGACAATGGTCTGAACTATCTTTGCAAGCTGTTTGATTGATCTTATCTCAGTTATAGCAATGCTATTACACTAATGGGGACTGGTAGCAAGGAAACATTAAAACAGGTAAAATGTTTATATTAACACAATGAAGAAAAATTCAATTGCAGTGAATGAAAATGTAACCCAACAGGTACTCTGACTACCATATACTGGATGCAGCCTTTACTTGTGAGGCAAAATCCTTTACTTTAGAGGTAAATTCCTATTATCTAGTAGGGATCTCAAAAAGCAATTGTAATAAAATTGTGTTTTCATGTGCATTATTTAACGAGGATTTAGGAGAAGTGTCACGCAAAGCCATTAGCAGTTAGTAAAGTATTCACAAGATAGTACAAGACAAATGTACTTAGATCTTGTGTATTTGAAAACTGGAAAAAAAAAAAGCATTCAGTCTCCTATATGCCTGTTTCTGTGGCACCTGAGGTGCCAAAAGCCTGTCCCTGATTTCAGGGTAAGCCAAGGAACTAACTGCCTGTATAGGGCTGACATGAAGATTTAATGTGCTTCCCAAATGCATGGGTTATGTATGATACTAGACTTGATATAAAGATGTATACCATCTGCACTCAGAGAAAGAAGGAAATAAAATCCAGAAAGATTTAACCAGATTTCTGGGAAATAAATCTCTGTCCTTAAGGTAAGAGCCTCAATTAATCCTTACAGTGATAATTTGGAGTTATCATTTGATTTCATAGTAAAGCAGACAAGCTAAGTCTGTAAACAAAATTAATGTGCAGTGTCAAATGAGCCTTCTCTGATTCATGAATGTCAAAAAAGCATCCCAGTATCATAATCTGTTACAATAATGTTCATTCTTTTGGAAAATAATCTGGAGAGGAGAGATGCTTCAGACAGAGAGATGCTTCAGAAGGTTGCAGATAGAATGCTATTTTCTGCCAATCACCTTTGCAGATCTGTTCAGCCCTGCTGCACACATTTGCAAACTGCAGGACAGCAGACACAATTTCCTCCCTTTGCCAACTCCCCCTCCTCACACACTGCCCTTCCCTGACCAAGACACACCAGTGATCCCACCAGGGATCTCTCCAGCACTTTGGTGGGCTGGGAGAGGAGAGGTGGGGGAGGCAGTGGGGGTGTGACATTTGCCTTGAAGTAGTGAGCAATGTGAATTTACTCTGTTATTACTCTGGGTTAGGGGCAGTGGAGGCTGGAGCATTGCAGGCAGCTGGGACTCAGATCAGGGCTCTTCTGAAGCACCTGGAGAGCTGGAATCAGTGAGTTCCTAGGTGGAACAATTATGATGGAACTGGCACCTTAAATTTTTCCCTTTTCACTACTCTCAATGCTGACATTTCACCAAACATAGTGCATTCATTTGGCCCTTGTTCCATTCATTATAGACACACAAACAGAGTACATACTTACGGATTTTATTGCAAAGGACTGCAACTGCAGCTGAGCATTACAGGAATCTTTGCACTTCATCTTGTCCTCAGAAACAGTAAAAGATCTCTGATGGGTGGGTAGCTCCACTTTAAGAAGTGTCCTTATAAATCTACTCTAAAGACGCAGAGATGCAGTAAGACTGCTGATTAGACCTTTGACAGACACTGAAAGAACATTTACTGCATATGAAGATTAGATAAGATGTTCTTTGTCAAGTTTTTTCTTTTCTGTATAAGAGGATAGGATGAAAGACAGGAAGTTTCTCTAGTCTTATGTTTTCATACCATAGATTAGAGACGAGTTAGTTCCGAATTTCCACTTAAAATGTCTCTTGGAATGCATAGCTAATTTCCTGCAGACATGATTCTTGGGCTTTTATGTAGAGTTCCAATAAATCTCTCAAAAATCTGTCCAAATAACTTTCAGGCATAGGGCTTTTTTCCTTCCTTTTTTTTTTTTTTTTTTTTTTTTTTTTTTTTTTTTTTTTTTTTTTTTTTTTTGTGTTCTCTTTTGGAATCTGCTCTGCTAATGAGTTCACAGTGAGGAACTTACTATGCTGTTCTTTCTAAATAATCACTTTTTACATAGATTTTCTGAAGAATGTTACACAAGGTAAAATGCAGTCAATAGAATGTGGAAGACCTCCATAACACCAGTCATTAGTACTGAATTTATGAGAAAAGGAGATGAGCTTACATACTAAACAACTACATTAGAAGGCTGGGAAGGCTGTGGTTCCAGACATGCTTATTTTGTCCTGGAAAACCATAATGGAACAGCACTACAATATGGAAGTCTCATGAACCATCTACACAGCTTCACTGTGAGAATCCCATGATAATGTTTTCATGAGATTCTCCAGACTATTCTCCACAGTATTCCTGTGAAACATTATGGTCAGTCAAACTGAGTTGAAATCACAGTGAGAGGAGAATCAGACACCTCATAATGAGGGTGCTTTCAGTGTTACACACTTTCTGTTTCTCTCCAGCCTTCAGAATTGTTGCAATCTCTCCCTACTTTTCCTTTGGTATCCACTTCCCTTTGTATTTTCCTACTTTGGATTGTCCTTTCACAGTAAAATTTGGTGAAGAACAAATTTTTGTTTATCTACTCTCTTCACAATTGTGTAAGATTTTATCATATCACTGCACTCAACCTGTCACTGCATTGCAGCATTCAGCTCTGCAGGGTGGAATCCCAGCCGGTTTAATCCCTCCACAGAAGGCAGCTGCTATATTTCTCAAGGGTTTTTAGTTGAAGTCAGCACCTTGACTTCACTATCCCAGAGTACTGAAGATCAGAACTGCACAGAATAATAATAAGAGGGTGTACATTATTTTGTACAATGTAAAAATTACTTCTCCAGTTTATGTCAGTCCTCAACAAAACCTTCTTGTCTTTTTTGTCTGCCATTTTAAATGGAACAAAAATTACTGAGGGTTTGAGTGTTGACATTTTGCATTTGCTATTTCCTTCATTTGACAAGACATTCAATTCTTACACACTGAGCTTTCTACCATGATATCCTTCTTGTCTTTCCTACTGAGGGCCTCAATGTTTAATTGGCTTTTATTTTTGGATGAGCTTGATTTCCTCTTTAATTATAGCACATGTTTTACCTGGCCTTACATAGAAACATAGCCCTACTATAGGCAGAGGTCCAGTAGAAGAGAAAGAAAGAGAAAAGGAAGAAGGGAAAACATTTAGAATGGTAGCATACTTCGTGCAACACAGGATTCTTAAAATAGAGCTTATGTAGATGTCATTGTCAAATACCTAATGGCAACATATTTCTCAGTTCACAGATCTAGAAGACAAATATGTCTTCATACAAAAAGAAGTTAAAAAACAACAGTTCATCTTGCAGGCATATTAAATTTGGTTTATTTTCTGCTAAGCTGTTGCCTACAATAAAACGATATAATTTTCTGTAAGTTAAAGACCATTTATTTTTATTTTACTAGTGATAACTCTCATAATAAAGAGACTGCAATACACAGATATGAAAAAATTGAGGAATTTATTAGAAAAACAAAAGTTATCACACTATTTTTTTAATTAAAAAAATAGCCTTTATATTTCAAATATTTTATATTTCCAAGATTCCAGGTATGGTAACATAGAGTAAAGCCCTTCTTCATTTTATAAATGTATTGAATATTTTGATAATAATGCAAGTTTTTCTTTCCACACATACATTTGCTTTTTACCGATTTTTTTCAAATTTTTGACCAGTAGGTATGAAGCAGATTCTTAAAGCTCCTGTAAAAGCCACTTGTCATAGAATTTCAAGTTACTTGTTCACAACTCAGAGATTCTTAGTGCCTGAGCCTAGTGAATATGGTTGGTGACATGTATTTCATGCACTTTTAAAGATACGTGCATGCTTTAGGTTATAACCATTATTATTCAGAATTTGGTGTTGATGGCCTCTTGATATGACCCCTAAATTGCAGAGCTGTTAAAGCTATACAATTGCTGAAATATAACATTCAATATATCTGTTGGTGACCTTTGGTGGGTATGTAGCAAACATCCAAAGAATAATCAGCTTGTTGAACCTTTGTTGTATGCTTCACTAATTATTTGCTTCATTCATGGACAAATATGTTATATTTTCATGTAGGCATTTACTGATCTGGGCCTCAGTGAGGTGTGAGCTATCTCCAAAATAAATAAACAACTGAATTATTTTTATCAATCAGCTTTGTTTGATAGATTGGTTGGTTAGTCAAAAGAAGCATTTTTCCACAGATCAAATAAGGAACTGGCAGATGTTAGTCATTGGTTTATGACTTAATTTATCATTTCTTATCTTTAAAATTCTAGTCGTGTCATTTACATCCAATGATGGTGATATGAGAGTGGCAGTGACAAAATTTATTCCAGTTGTGTTTGACTTCAAAGGAAAATTTGGAAATCCCCTATTTACCTTCCCAGGTCTCCAAGAGGTCATTGCTTCTCAGATAACAAAATATTTTCTCACCTCAGCAGTGTCTAGGTACTAAAAAAAGAAACTTTGGGTCACAAGCAGGTGCTTAAATTTGTCCGGAAGGAGCAAATGCATGCAGATGGGAACTGGAATGAAGTGTACAGACATGAAGAGTTTCTGCCCTTGATAAACCTCCAGAATTATCCTAGTTCCTTTCAAAGCTATAGCTTATCTCCTTGTCCTAAATTTTTGGAGTCTCTATTGGAACCATCTCATGCTGTTCTGCCTTTTGCCTAGGGTACTCCCCAAATAGGAGCTACTCTTGCATACCAGATATGACTGCATACTGCACTGCAATGTTTTGAGAACTCTGTCTTCTCTCTCTGTTCAGGCTGGATTCCTATCACAAATCAACAAATTTTAGAGATAAGGCAATTACTTGAAAAGTAAATGTGGTCCTCCTGTGGTCTCACAGGAATTTAGTAATAATATTCCCTACTATAAGCTTGTGCCTGAAATGATAATTAATTCAACCTAGCCATAGACATGTATGATGCACATATGGAACATACCAGTGCTGAACAGAAAAAATATGCCATTCGATGGCATGTCCCTTTTGGGAAACAGATAACAATTTGTGTGATACACTGATAGCATGATCTCTCTATGAAACACATGACAAACTTGACAGTCATTTACTTTGCCATGTTTTTATAAATCCCTGTGTTGGCATACAGAAACTTGAAATATCCTCCATTAAGTAAAATATAAGAGAAAAATACTCTTAAAAGCAAAAAGCCAGGAACTTTACCCTTTATTGGTGACCTTTAAAGACAGAACTAATAAGCTGTTCTGAAAGAGCAGCACTCAGGTAACCTCAGTGACCCTTTCTCTTAAATGTCATTTGAGGCAAAAAAAAAAAAAAAAAAAAAAAAAAAAAACACCACCAAAAACAAAACAAAACAAAACAAAACAATAAAAATCATAGTATACATCGAGGTTTATAGAATAAAGCTACCTCTGGTGCTTTGTTCAGGTTAATTTGCTGTTACAGAAATACATTTCTGATACCAGAGGCCCTATATATTTTCTAACTTAGTGGCATCCTCTTCTATATACGCTCACTCAGAGCAAATGTTTCTATCTTGGAGAGCTTAATTGTTATTTATTTTTTCTTTGTATAAAAATCCTGATTTGATTCTCAGATGGCCAGTTTGTAGCAACTGCCTGTAGATTTGATATTTGAGTTATATGATTTTTACATTAACGGTCCAAGTATTCACCTGTATCACCCAGGGGAATCAGAAAGTGAAATCTGGATTTTTATGATGTGATGGCTGCTCTGCTAATGACAATGAATTGATTTCTCATGTACATGACATCCACTCTGTGTGGTGCTTTATTTTAATCTGGGCTTAAACTATGACATGAAGACAGTAGTCCTTGTATCCTGAAATCCTTCAGAAGGAGACCTAGACGTGTATTGATTTGCTTTTCCATTTAGGACCGTCTCTGCATAAATACATTTCAGTCAAAGAATTGCCAATAAACTCTTTAATATTCACTACTTGAAGGTTGGACTTGTGACTAAAGCTACTGCTAATGATGATCTAGTTCAGTTTGGATTATAAATGCGCGTACAAAATTACTCATTAAGTTTTGTATTTTTTTTTATGCTTTGGTTCACAGACCAAATTGGGCTCAGAGTACTTGAGCTGAGTTGCTTATTAATGAAGTTAAATTAGAAGTTGATGCAGGTGCATAGGAAATGCAGGCTGGCTGTAGCATGAGAAATGCACAGAGAGGCACATTTTATTTTTCCTCCACAAATTTCCCAGAAAGTACAGAGATGTGCCTTATTCTGGGCACATTGACCTTCTCTTAGATCCTCCAAGTAATATGTAAAATTCACCATGAAAAATGCCCAATAGAAGCCAGTGATGGAGATGTAGGGTAGATAAATGGATTCTTCCAACATTTGAGTAGCTGGGGAAGAACAGCCCCTCCACCCATTTTATGTTCTACAAGTTCTATCAAGGTCACAAATGCTTTAGGTTTGGAGCTGTAACCATCAAAGAAACTTCAGACACATTGGTGAAGAGTAAAGAAAATGTTTTTGTTTGGCACAAACATTAGCAAGGTTCCTGTTTTAGCTGAAGAGAAAATCTTGTACTGTTTGTAAAAATTTTTGGCCTGGATTGCTTTTGTTTTAAGGGAATAAGTAGCCCCTCGAGTAAAAGATGTGATAAGAGACTAAATTTGGATCCTCAATTGCAGACAGCTGTTAAATAAGTCACAAGTGAAATGACTTTGGCATTGTTAACTCTTGAAAACAGATACAAGCTGAACATTCACCATGCCTGACTTCAGCACCTAATTTTTCACTCCATCTCTGTTTTCTGAGTCCTTAAACAGAACAACTTCAATTTTAAGTCTATAGTCTCCTGCCAAGAATTGATTGAAAAAATATGGTTTAAAAATAATGCTCTCTAGGTATATTTTTAACAGTAGAAAGTATCTTTAAAGTAGAGTAACTATTATAACATGAAATACATTTTAATAGAATTCCTCTGAATATTTTTGCAAGCAAACATCTTCATCATCTGTGGAAATTATTTTCTCCTGAATCGCTTATTATCTATGTCCCCTGTTAGATATATTTTGATGATTCCTAAGCAGCAAAACTTCCAATTTTAGAACCATACAAGGTAAAATATAAGTGCTTGCAAGTAAAATTGTATTTTCACGTAGATTTTTTTTTTTTTAATTTAGGTACCTTGAATTGCTGCTGGAGCATAGACTGGGAGTTGAACACCACCACCGCCACCGCTGGCTAATGACCTCTTATTTGGGTTTTTATCCTTACTTTGTTAGCCTCTTTGGTCTTGCTGGCCATGAATACTTCAGATGTATGTGAGGCCGAGTAGGTCCATTCATTTTCAAGTTTACCTTGCCCAAATCCTTCAGTGTCAATCTGACAGAAGGCAGTTGGGTGTGTAGGGAATTTACTTAGGATCAGGGAGATGTCTGTTCTACTCATTACTTTACCCCAGGTGGCCACTGGAAAAATTGCTTGTTCCCAGTATGAGAAACAAGGACAGTAACCCTTCTTGCACACTAGTGGACATGCAGGCAGGGGAGATACTCAAAGACAGTTGCCTACTCAAACCCAGTTTAGAGTCCTTTACCCAACATAGTCACAACCAGCTGTGGTCACAAGTGGGAACAGATAACCCATGCTGTAGAGGAAAAGATGTAGGGAATTAATGTCTTTGGAAGGTCAAAATATATTCCCAAACCATAAAAAGTATAATTTTTACTATTTTAGTAGGGGTGGGTCTTAGGTAGTGGCACAAATTCAATCAGTGGACTGGCAGTGGATACTCTGAGCATGCGCCTTTCAGAGCAAGTGAATAACACCTCTGACAGTGGTTTTACATAAGAAGACAGATGTGGCCAGATGCCTTTTCTGAGTGAAACCCACTGAGGAGCCGGAAGCCTTATCTGCTTCAGTTGTGCCCACTTGACTCCTTCCTGTCAATGAATCTCTTTCCCGTATCAAACTTGTCTCGTCTTTCAGGGGATTTGACCTTTCTGAATTATACACAGAGCTCTTGTGTAACAGGCCTTATATCAGTGTGTTTACCATCTGTTCTCCTTTTCTGAATGCAGACATGTGTTACTGTTTATCCACTATGTGTCACCAGTTTACTACAACAAATTCAGTCAAGTGGAAATCAGGTCAAGGTGAAATTTATTTCAGGCACTTTTGTTCCACTTCATTTTACAGGTCGCCACATGCTAATCATATGCATTCTGAACAAGGATCAAAAAAACCAAATAAAATTATGTTCTGGCTTCTGACTGACATTTTCAATGGATTGTTTCATTCACCTTTTGGAAAACCTCATCCTGTACTTGGCTTCACTGGAAAACGTAGCTGCTGGTAATTTTAGCAGATTGCTGGACAATATGGAAGGTGAAAACTGAACACTTAATGCAAAGCTTAAAAAAAAGAAGGTATATTTGTCTTTTAACACTGTATAGTGGGCAGGGAAGTTGTGTAACTCCCATCCCTTCCTTGTGTGTACTGGATGCGAGGAACATAATGCAAAATCCTGAAAAAAATGTCCCCACCCACTGTAAGAACTTCCAACCACCACAAAGTTTACACAGATTTTAATTTGATTCCCTGGAAATAATTCCGCACTTAGCCTTTGTGTTATTGAGCAATACAATATTATTACATAGAATAATTATTACTAATTATAATTCTGTGAGAATAGGGCATGAATATGGGTTCAGAAGTGAGATGACTTCAAAGGATGTGTAAGAACAGACACTGGTTACCCTGGGCCTCCATGACTGCTTGCTGCTGGGATGAGGTATGTTGGGTGTACTCAGCCCTTTAGACCTCTGAGAATAACCCAAGACATTTACTTGGATTGTGCAAATTGGCCTTAGCTATGGAAATTTCATAAACTGCTTTCCCCAGGAAAAGCAATTTTGCAGACCTCGAAGTACATACCAGAGCTATTACCACTGTGCCTGTGCAAAGAATCCCTTCCTCTTTACATAAACATAAATTACTTGTTTCTGTAGACCCCTGAGAAAGTTTAAATCTAGTCAAGATTCAAGACATGGAAATTTAGTGAGTGAACAAGCTTTTGCCTTAAAACATGCATTACTTTCACATGATTAGGTTTCTCAGTATTAGCTTTTCTAAAGCAGTCCATTCTTATCAAAGGAAAAAAAAGATTCTTGCAAAATGTTTGCAATTTCTGCTCATTCATTTTATTACCATTTCAGATGTGTTGCATGACCTTTTATTAACAGTTGTGTTCTAGTCTGCAGGTCAAAAAGGTTTTAGCAAATAAGGGTATGTGGCAGCAACCTCAGTAACAGCAAATGGAGTCCACAGCCACAAAGACAGATGCACCTTTTCTCCCTCTCTTCTCCATAAGCAGGCTGATATATGGTAAGAGTGAGCAAAGATTCATTTCTCTGAGAAAATCTATTGTCACTGGTTAGGTCAGTGTAGAACACTAACTATGGTTATAGAACATGTTGATAAACTTATTGGGAGAAAGTGCAAATTAATTGAAAATATGGGTTAACAATATTCATTCATATAGCACAAAGACTCCCAGTTTTGCTGATTTGCATGAGTGTTAAATATTTTCACAGAGCTGTGTCCTGTTGTTTATAGGTGTGACCCATGATACTGATCCCATGTTGCCATTTTTTAAGAAACTGGTAAGAAAACATGTGCAATTGAACACCATAACATGCTACAGTTATTTTACTTGTGGCTAAATATTTGTATTTCATTAATCTGGAAAAGAATCAGCTAGCATGGAGATATACTGAGCTAGGTCATGTAAAATAGATAGGAATTGTTGGTTCTGGCCTATATGAACATGCAATCTATATGATGGGACCATTGTTATTCCACTGAGGGAATGAAGGGTGACTACATTTGGGGTTTCATGGAAATTCCATTTCAAAAAATTAAAAGAAGTCTCAAAGTCAGTTGCTAATTTCAAGGGATTCACTGTGTCAGTGGAGATGAGGTTTCCCACAGGATGATGCAAAACAAGAGCCCCCACATCCTGTCTTGATTTCAAGGTGACACCATCCAGATTTCTAGGCATACGGCTTCCACAGGAGCACCAATCTACTGATGAGGAGTTTAAAAAAAAATGGAGGTGGTCCTGCAGTGAACGGGGTTTTGCTACAATTCCAAGAAGGACAAAACTTCTGTTTTTTCTGCTCCTTCCTGTTCCTGTGTTCATATGTTCCATCATGAACTTCAGAGAAGCATCGCCTGTCATAGTACTCTGTTTACTTCCTGTAAGTTGAGGTTTTAAGTATTTATTTCCTTTCTCTAGTCTGGATGCAACTTTTACTAGGTGGCTTTTCTCTGAGCTGGAGAGAAATGGGTAGAAGCTCATAAAAATACATAAGATATTTTTAGATCATGTGTTGGGTTGACCTTGAGTGGACACCAGTTGCCCACCAAACTGCTGTGTCACTCTCCTCCTCATTAAGACAGGTCCAGGGAGAAAATAAGTTGGAAGAAAACATATGGGTCAAGATAAAAGGCAGTTTAATAAAGCAAAAGAAAACACTGCACATGCAGAAGCAAAGAAAACCAAAAGATTTATTGTCTACTTCCAATCAGCAGACAATATCCAGCCATTCCCTGGGAAGCATGGCTTCAGTACATGTAGCAATTGCTCTGGAAGACAAATGTCATAATAAAAAATGCCTCCCTCCTCTTTCTCTTAGCTTCCATTGCTGAGCAGACATCACATGGTATGGAATATCCCTGTGGGCATTTTGGGTCAGCGGTCCTGGATATGTTGCCTCCAAAAAGCTTTAGAGTGCTGACGACTGAGGGGAAAATGTTGAGGAGACCATGTTGAGGCTGTGTGAGCATTTCTCAACAACAGCCAAAACACCAGTGTGTAATCAGCACCTTTCCAGCTACAAACACAAAGCACAGCTCTGTGAGGGCTGCTGTGGGAAAATTAACTCCACCTCAGCCAAACCCAATACAGTTAATTGTGATATTAGTTCAATAAGGTTTGATGGAGAGCTGTGTTTTTATTTGAATGTGTGGTAGAGTTTCTACAGAGCACTGACATTCCTGTAGATTTAAGCAATTTTTCTAATCAGGATAGAAAAAATGGATCTGTGCCCACCACTAGGGAATCCAGAGCAACTGCAATAGCTGGAATTGATTCTTCCTTTTTTTTTCCCTCAACACAGTGCACTGCATTATAGATATTTAGGTCACAATTCTATGTTAGGTTTTTGAGTCATGAACATGGCACACCTCGAGGCTCTAGTATTATAGTCAAGAAACATAAAATATCCAAAATCAAAGCATAGCAAAATATGTGCTTCTGCCTTTTCCTTATCAAAGCTGGGTTCCTAGACTGCCTTCACACATGGAATAGAGCTGTAAAAAGAGTGTTATTAAGCATTTGACCTTTGTAACCTGGCACCAGTCTCTCAGCTCAGTACAAAGGTTCCCCTTCCCCTCCCTCACCCTGCTCTGCATGACTGAGATCAGCATCCCTCAGTTCTGATCATGACTGCCACAAAGCTTAGCCCTGTCCTCTTCTAACCAATCCCTCAATTTATCACTGACCAGGCACCTGGCAGAAGTGTTACTTGCAGTGGTGTCTTCCTTTGTAATATTCAAGCCTTAGATTTGTGGTACTATGAGTCATGCTAAGTTCCCTCATTAGATTCATTAAGGATTTACAAAACTATTTTTCTTATGAGTATTTGTTAAAAATAGCAGAAAACATAAGCAACTGTCTTAAAATTTAGACACAGTTGTAAAATTTTCTGCAACTCTACTAAATATCTAAGTGACTTTTGTAAAAATGTGACAATTACAACTAAATAGAAACACTTTCAGCTCCACTCTGGAGAGCTAATATTGGCCCCTTTTGAATAACAAGAAAAAGCATAAGCATGATAATTAATTTTAAAAAGCCCCAATAGACAGCAAAAAATTACATGGTTGTTTCCACAATATGAGTCTTTAGACTGGGTTTATACAGAACAGTCCACTGCTTAAAAAATATTTGATTATTCTAATGAATAGAAAATTTAACATTATCTATTTCATAGATAGTTGTGAAAAATGCCTGTCATGTCCATTGCAATGTGAATAAAGCTAAAAACTATTGTGGCTCACAAAAAAAAATCATAACATAAGAAACAGAATGAATTATTTGTGCATAATTTTAAAATATGATAAAGAATTACCTTATAAAATACTTGCAATTTATAAGATCAGATAATTTCTCATATTTAATTTGTTATATTTATAAGATGGCTCACAATAGTTTAGTGGCTTTCAGTAACTTTTTCAGCATTGGTTATTTCAGTGCATACTGTCCAATTTATTAATTTTTTTCATTACTGTTTTTACAGAAGATATTTCTCTGTACTATAAAACAAATCAGATTCTATGAAACATGAGGAAAATACATAATGGAAGAATTTGTTCTGTTTGTGAAAAATAATAATGTTTTGAAAAATGTTCCATCACTGTCTAGTCTGTTTCCCACTATTCACCTAACATTGCTGGAATTTTAAGTTCCCCACCTTTTCCTTCTTTTACCTTCAATAACACTTCATATCACATTTTCGTATGACAGAAAATAACTATAATTACTAATGAAAAAAAAATGTATTGAAAAAATCTTTCTACATGTGAATTTAGTTTATTGATCATCACTACAAAGAGGCATTAATTGTAATAATATTACTTGAGAAAACACATGGCTATATGGGGAAGAACTTGGTAAAATATGTTGGCACCATGATTTGGACATTTCACATTTAATATGCTTTGTTACTCTTATCATGCATGTACATTAATCACAGTTGTCTCACCTTCATTCACAGAGTTCTCCTGCTTTAGCAAGACATTCCCATCATGTGAATCTTTTCCCCTTTCCTTTTTCACATTATCTGTGCAATCAATCCAAAGAGCAGGGTTTCATTTTTCCCTCTACAAAGTGCGGAGGCATTTGCTTCAGATCCTGAGACATGACCCTGGAAGAAGAGTAGAGGTCATTGAATTGAGACCTCCCTGTAAGATTTACTGAATCAGGTCTCTGCAACAGGCTTGAATTGGTCAAAACCAAAAGGTGCCTTTCATGTGCTTCAGAGACCTTCAGCTCAGGAGATTTGCAGGTCAGAAGGGATGCAGCAGAGGCTGTGCTTGTCCGCTAGGAGATGGGGTTTACCAATGTGAAGCTGGACTGCAGAGCAGCACTTTGAGCAGATACAACAGATACAACTCAGCAGGGATGTTCCCTGAGATCCTGAATGTGGTAGAACAGTTCTAGCATGTGGCACTGGAAGCATTCCCATGGCAGTGCCAGAGCTCTGCTCTTCAGACTGCCCCGGGGTGTCCCCATGTCTGAGTGCCGTGTACTCCCACACAGGTGTCCCCATTTCCGTATCTGCACTTGGAGACAGATTTCAACTGCAGCAGCAGAGATGTGCATTAAGGTTGATAAACTATCATGTGTGGAAGGGGAAGCCTAAGCTTCCACAGGCAGAGCTATGTTGTACTATTTTTGTGAAATAAAGTCATGAAAGTGTTGGAGAGGATGAAGTAGCAAGACCCTGCAGAGATGATTTATTAGTAAAAGATTCTAAGAGTATGAAACCTACAAGAGGAATAGAATTGAAAGCAAGATTTGAACTGTAGAATGTTAAGCAGGAAGACGGTGATTGAATTAACTAAGTCAATAGCCAAAGCTCCGGCGATTGAGCAATCCCCCTCCTCAAACAAAAGGGGGTTGGACCTTCTCAGGTATCAGGGAAAAGGTGGTTTTTCAGGTTTTTAGTATGTAGATTAGTATGGTAATATAGTAGTCCCTATAGGCTGTATGTAAATTCTGTAGGTTTTGTATCTTGAGGTGATTGGTTGATGCTCATTAGAATATTCACGATAGAAAAGGTTAAAATGGAATGTAACAGGTAACTTGCTCTCTTGCTCCCCTGGATCCCTGTCCCTTTAGACCTTTGGACTCTTCCCCGGTTAGGCTGCCTTCTCACTACCAATAAACCACGTGTCCCAAAGAGTATCCTGGTCTTCAGATCATCTCTCTCATTGGACACTAACAGCACGTTACCAATATGAAAGAACTTGATAAAACTCAATATTGAAAAAAGAGCCCCACAAGTGAGCTTAAATGTACCTGATTTGAACAGCAGCTCTGAGCTTTGGGGGGTTTTTTGCCAGACTATTCTGTTCTGTGTACTTCAGAAAAACTTCAACATACTTATAAAAGAGGAGAAATAAGGTGGAAAAAAAAAGAGTGAAAGCTGAAAGCTGAAACTTCCAAAAGACCATTAATCAGTCCATGAAACAATATAAAAGTAAAGAAACAAAGAGTGCCTCCATACAGAAAAAGGCCAACATAACAAAAATGCCTGTAACTATGGAGATAATACACTTTGAAGCAACCTGCCTATAATAAAGTTTCACTTACTGGATTACTGCAAATATTTAATAACTTGTAGTACTGCCAAAGCTCAGACTAAACTATAGTTATTTTCCCTGTCAAAAACTATTCAGCTGTGCAATGTCAAGCCACCAGAAGTCTTCTTTATTGCATCCGTATGAGAAAAGCTAACCGCATTTCATTTTTGTAGAGTAACAGTTTTCTTTTTGTTAGCATGCTATGAATGTACTTGGAGATCAAAAAGCTGTTATTTAAAACAAAATGTTAGAATGGTTCAAATTAAAATTAAATCATATTCATTTGTTGAACTGGCAAGCTATGAACAATCTGGTCATGTGATTGCAATTAAAACAGACTAATGACTTGACAAAAAAGCCTTTCAAAATATAGGTGTGTTTAAAAAAGTTTGGTTTTAATATATCCATTAATAGTAACTTTTCAGCTTTTGGTACATCCCAAAGTCACTCAAATATTAAGATAAATTGATCACAGAATAATATCATCTGCAAGCTTTGTTGCTTACATATGAACCTGTGATTAGTTTATGCAGTCAGGTGTTGTGGTCTAGGAGTTGTACTTCCCAAATCAGCACCCCCACCAAGACTCTCCTATACCACACACTGATCTCCCACTCCCCTTTCCTGATGCAGTGGGATGGAATTGAGAATTGGAGGCACAAAAGGTGAAGATCATGGGTTGAGATAAGAACAAATTACTGGAAACAGCGATGAAATTAGAAAATGAATAGTAACAGCAAAAATATTAGTAACAAAATTATACTAAAGAGAGAGTGATTCACATACAAAAATGATCACTTTGGACCCCAGCAATGAAGAATGGTGGGTGGCTTCCCCCTCGTTTATGTATGAAAGTCCAAAATACTTTCTAAAAAAACCATAACTGCACAGACACACAGACAATACCTTTAATGCCCTTTATGTAATTATTAAACACCTTTATGCTTAATTGTCAGCCCTTGCTTAGCCTGTCTTTTTGACAGAAATTCCACAGATGGTGGATTGTATTTAGTCAACTGTAATTAGTACTTTTGTTGTACACAGTGTCTTGCACAATCAAAAATATGGAAAGTGAGCTCTACAGAGAAAAAAAAGGACAGAAAACACCTTTACAGACTGCAGACAGAGGAGTGGTAGGAATTTAGCAATAAGGGAAAGCTGAGATATTTGTTACTAAAAGGCAAAAAAGAACAGAGAGTAGTCCATGTGTTGCCACACAAAACCACAAGAAGAAAGCATCAAGAAAAAGCTAACAGAAACATTTACAAGGAACACATGGATTGTAGGGAAGGCAAAACACAGAAGGAATGCAAAAACTGCTGAAGAAGCTATAACAGCACAGAAGTGAAAGGGAGCTGCCAAAAAAGAAGATGCTACCACTGATATTTGTTGGTACAGATGGGTAGCAAAAAGACCTATCAATACAGGGATTTTTAGATAGAAAATCCATCAAAAGTTTTACTTCCCTAAGATGTAATGAAGTTTCACAAACAGAATTATGTAGGCATATATTATTCAGTCGTTATTTATTAGGTTCTGTTAACGCTTGTGAAAAAGCAGATAGTTCACAGGTATCTGGATTTGCATGAACCTGCTTCTGCATTAATGTTAGACATTTTCTGCACAGCTCTCAAGGATTGCTTTTAAAATCCTACTCTGAATGAACTCAGTAGAGAAACTCACAACAATTTTAATGTAGTTTTTGGCTCTTTTTTCTAATTAGGATATAAAAAGATGTCTCTTTCCAGTTCATCTTCTGGAATACATTTATTTTTAAAATGTGTTTTTGGAAGACTATTTTGAACACATGGGCAGCCTATTAGCTTTTTATCTTGCTGGGTTATTACCACAGAATTAGCAATAGAAAAACCATCTATTGCATATTCAGTATGCAGCACAGACTTTTGCTGAGCCCTAAGGGAATATAATCCAGCAAGGAAGGAAAACTATTCCTCTCTTCTTTTTCCACAGGGCTGTTTTCATTTCCTCCTGCCTTCCACTGGAAGACATCAGACCTTCCCAAGAGAGGCCAGCTTCAGAGTCTGACAGCCAAATGACCTAGAAGAGCAAGACCTCTGGCATTATTCTTGCTTTTTATATCTATTCTGCATGTAAAAACTATATAAAGAAATGAAGGAGAAATATTTGTTAATTATTCAGCTTAATCGCGGGCAGAAGCTACACTGTGAGATTGTATTTATTTTATTGTGCATGAAGACTTGTGCAAATGAACCAAAATTAATGCAGGTAGACAGGAAACAAAGGCAATGAGCAGGTCAAAAGTGCAGTAGACTTGCCATGTCTGTCTGCATAGCTTGTCCTCAGCATAGAAGACAGGGAACTGTGCATCACTGGGAAGAAATAAGAGGAAGCAGCCAGCCCTTGAGTATGATTGTAAAATAGCCCATCTAAATGTTATAACTAAGCTTGAAATGTTATAACTAAGCTTTTACTTGACAGCTTTCTAGTGTTTCAAGTAAATGTTTAGAATAGTTCTCTTCTTCCTCCCTGTTCTTTTGGATTTCTAGGGTACTATGCAACTTTATTTTACTTCTACATCCCTGTCTCATGAAAGATCATATTAGCAGTATAGGATTAATTGAATAGTACATTTCATCAAATTATTACAAGTTATTTTTACATATGCTTTTATTATAATTTCAGAAAGTGAATGTTTAAAAACATTACCAAAAGCAATGCCATGGTTAGGGACAAAAAACCACAAATGGTCCATGAGAGCAGAGACTTCAGGTGTGGTGCTCTGGGATTACAATTCCTTTAATATTTTCTTAATAGAAAACAATTCTTGCACAGCTTCTGCCTTCAGAGCTTGCCATGTAGAACAGGATTTATCTGACATATTTTTCACTATTTAAAAACTAACTTTTAGCTAAATTCACCATCCAAATTAATAAAGAGCCCCTTACCCCTAAAGGATTGATTTTATCTCAGGGTAGGAGCCATAAATCATTAGCTCCAGAAGCAAAGTCATCCTACTCTTTCCTCCACTGACTACCTAGACACGACATCTAGGTATATGTAGTTCAGAACACCCAGTTTCTGGACACCCAAAATGAGATGAAACAAAACCCCTTATTTAAATACATAAATGCAGTTAAATGGCATGAAAAAGCCTCTCTGATTTACTTGAGACTATGGCTCGTGTCAGCAGACATTAAAGGATGTAACAGGGCATGTTATTCTTTGTGGCTATTTACCCTTAGAGCAGATAATGGTCTAGTTCAGTTTTTGAGGGCTGGGACATTGATAAAATCTGAGAAAAGGCCTATGGATACAATTCTGAAGAGCAGGTAAATTATTCTGAAATCTGACCACAGCAAGGCAATTTTATTTCCACTGTCCTGTAAATGAGCTTACTTTTTGTTTCCCATAGAAGAAACTATCACTAGATGAGTGAAAAGTTTCAGAGCTTGTTTATGTCCAGCTGCAAGAAAGAGATATACAATTTAGAAATGATCATCCCCACTGTTGCTGTGGTTTTTCAAACTGATAAGAGAAAAAGTTATATAGCAAAAGGCTAAAGGTATTCCCTCTCCATACAGGAAAATATACATTCCAGTTCTAGAAGCCTTTGACCTTCTTTAAACTAGGTATGTCTGCTGCTAATGATCAGAAGTTTTTTTCCTGTAAAGTGCTTTAAAGTTTATCTGTTTCTCAAGCCTCATTTTTGGGGAGAAAAGAAAGATAGACTTTAAGAAGATAGATTAGAGGCATTTCTGAAAAGCCAAGGCAGCTGCTCATCGTTACATTACCACAAGCCAACATTTCCCATTTTATATTCAAAGACATGAATAATTTACCCAACACACTTTGATATTTCTTTGGACTGTCAATTATTACCTGACCAATCTCTGTATGTAAGGGGTTTTAAGAGTATTTTATTACTAAATTTAGCTGCAGAGTTCATTGGGATCTCTTCTTTATAGGGTTGTTTCACAGAAGTGGTTTTAGCAGGGAGGAAGCATTCATACGAGAATTCACTCTTGTGTGTATCACAAAGAAAAAATGTCTGGATAAAAGAGTTAATAGGAATGAAAAACAGCATGGGCCCTTAGAGCAACAGAACTAGGAAATTACAGTGCACCATAAAAATTTAGAGAATTTTTATTAATATTCACCATACTTACAGTCTTCATGGTGTTTTTAGTGAATGATTAAGAGTCATCAAACTATTCATAGACTGCAATTATAAGATACAAAAATCCAACCAAACCCAATATAATCATTGCTCATGTTTATGAAAATATTTCTGAATTCTCTACGATATCTTGAACTGATAACCAGTCAATGAACCTTCTTTATACAGAGATTTTTGGCAAAGACATTTATTATTAAAACTGCTACAGTTTTTAAGCACCTCTGAAGTGGATGGAAACAGAGGAATAATGATGAGCAAAATTTTAGGATTCATTTTGCCTCTAGTTATGTGAAACCGTACCTTGTGGGCCATTAAACCACTCTGTAAGTCTCTGCAATCAAAGGTTAGTTGGCCCATAAACAGGAAATTACAGTGTGTTAGTCTGGGAAGTTGTGTGGGTAAGGAATCCATAAGCAACTGTTACCTACAGCAAATACAAGGAATGAGAATACTGGCCAAGTGACAAAGTTAACTACATAATCTGACTATTCCTGAAATATTACACATAAAACACACAAAGTAGGTGCATTTTTTGCATTCCCTAAATTACAAGAGTATTAATCTGCCAGAAAATTCTTCAGCACTGGTTTCTGTCCCAAAACTATGTATAGTTGTATAATTCAAAGTGAAGTGTTTTACAAAGACAGTATATTTTTAACAGGGTTCATCAGATATATATAGATATGGACATATGTTTTATATATGAGTGTGTGTATATATGTGTATGTATGTATGTATGTATGTATAGCACATAAACATCTCCATAGCTATTGAAAAATGTTCACTAATTCCTTTGTCACAAATATTTTGGATTCCATGTAAGCCACCCCAAAACAGCCCCACAGTTTGACAGAGTGGTCATCCCAGAGTTTGCCAGGAGGGCCAGTAAAGTCTGGAATTTGTCTGACATATCTCTATCAAATTTATGATAATAAGCAATCCAAAAGAGTGAAAGTTTATGATACTGACCACAGAATTATGGTCTGGTAGAAGCCAAGATCATTTGTATACCCCATGAGTTTACAACGTAGACACAAGTTGGGTGTAAAATGCACTGGTTGGAACTTGATGCAAAGGTATTTCTTCTAGTCAGGGAGCCTCAGAATTTTCTACACATCCATGAGGACTTTTAGGGAGAAAAGCACAAAAGTTTAAATAGCTTGTAGTGAGCTGTTGGAGGCCATTGTACACAGGAGCACACAGCTGGAAGCAGAGAGAGCAAGTACAAAGTCTGGGCATTAAAGGAGGTGGAGTGGCTCAGCTGGTCTAAATCAGTCTAGCTGACTTTATAGAAGAATTCAGTTTGGACCAGATGAGATCAGAGCTCTAATATTAAGATTTTTTAAAAAAAAAGGGTGAAGAGGAAATGCCACCTTCAGAAATTAAGATAAGGAATCAGCAAATTCTACTCCTATATGTACTGTTTTCAACAACATTTCGTTTTTAGACTTTGATGAGATTACTCATTAATCTTTCAATGAGCAGATCATTACTAGTGAATTTTAGACTAATAATTTCCATGCTGTTTCCTATGGTCAGTTTGCAGCTCTCCAGCTAAATTTGTCCAAAGCTATATAAACGAATGAACTCAGAAAATAAAATCTGCTCTCTGGCTAATGTAAATAAAAGAGGTAAAACCACAGATGACATATGGGGACAGAAGCGTAAGGAAATAATTAAAGATTTAAGGAACACTATAATATGCAAAACACTAATTCTTTCAGGGACTATCTTCCAAGGACAACTCAAGGAACCAAGGTCTGTTTTCAAAATAAATGTTAATTCCTTAGCCTGAAGTAAAGAAAAATATTAAAGAAGGAGGCAGCCATTGGATTATCCCACGTTTTCAGAATCACTGGTCTTGTCTGCCAGATAAGTCTTTGAAATTAATTATTAGTCATGACCAGGATATAATTTATATGCAAGTCATAGGATTCCATTTCTTCACCTTAGACAATATATCCTCCTGTTTTCTTCAAGAAAAACAATTTAAACCAGTCCTTTAGCTTTTAGCAGTTTATCTTGGTTGTGAACAGAAATGAATTTACATGAGCAAAACTAAAAAATCTTACTTTGAAATTAAGAAAAATTCATTTTTTTTTCCTTTTGTGCACCTTGGGCTTTATTGAGTTCCCATTCACACTGATGGACATCCCAGGTTACTCTAAAAAAATCCTACCCATCAAGGGCAGTGAAAGTACCAGTGGGAGAAGCCAAAGGAGAAATGCTGTACCAATGGAACGTGCTGATGGAACCAGACTAAACAGGTCATCCAGAGCCTGGCACTGACAGCTTTTCAAGACACCCAGTACAGAAGACCAAGTACAAATAGGCATAATTTCTGAGCAAGCACTGGAGCATCCTGAAAAGAAGTCTTCCTCACAGGGTTCTCATTCCCTGTTCCTAAATAAGCACCATCTTGTATAATAACCTAAATGATTTTTGACAGAAGGAAATCCAGATTTCCTCATTCTCTTAATTTTGTGACATTGAGCATCCTTATAGCAGTCACTTTTATGAGACCACAAATGTCTAATTGAAGTAAGAGAGCCCCAACAAGGCATTTCTATTCCTTTCAGTCACTGCCTGTCCCTCCCTCTGCAGTTATGTACATTGATAGAATAATCATAAGTTCATTGCATTTCATTGGAAGCTGGCAAAGACTCTAAATTCAGCAAGCAGTAGGACGAAATGAGTTTGGTTATCATACATTCTCATGAGTGTCCAAATCATTATTGAATCAAAGATGAACAGTGTAGTATCATGACAGCCACTACATAAGGAACAAGTACATGAGAAAGGCTATCCAATAGTGATGCCCCCTCACCTTCAAGGGAGTTTTCCCCTTCATATAATAAATGGCCAGTTTTCCACTCCAAGCTTACTCCAGATCCCACAGTTCCACTGCTTCAGATGTTAAATCTACCATAGCAACTGATTTTTAGATATTCTTTTATATTTTCCGATAGATTATGGCATAGATTTACTTGGTGAAGAGATGACAATCTCTTAGAAAATGTAGGTCCATGTTTTTGCCAAGTAGAAGATGGTTAAACAGTTATAGCTTCAAAGAAAACAAAGACAGGGTCACTATCATCAGAAAATCCTGTTTTGAGGCTAAATAATTCAGGTATCACATCATGTTTATTGAGCTACATTCCTACTGGAACCCAAGCTGGTTACTAATGACTGAGCAAGGTGTGGCACTATACCACAGACTCATACCAACTAGTTTGGTCATAGTTTCAGCTTTCTAACGTGGCACTGAATTATTTCCATCTAGCCATATCCTTGCTGATGTAAACAAATACCAGAGACTGTGTTACTTGAATGTATTTTTATCAAATTCGTCATCTTTTGAGCAAGTCCCCAAAGCAAAAGTTTGATCCTGTCATTGCAATTCTGGACTAAAAAATTGCATTTAACTCCTGCATCACAAGAAATCACCTTCACTCAGCATAAGCAACAATCCATCCCATCATAAATATCAAATATTAAACAATTCCTCAGGACATAAGTGTTTCAGAGGAATGCTGAAGATGTTAATTCACCCCTTAAACAAGACAAAGGGTTCAATATTTAACATGTACAGTTTTACTTACATAGAAATCAGCCTTAGAAACCTATACTGCACAGATCTATAGCATGGCATGGACCAATTTTGGAGTTAAAGGAGACCATGCAGATTATCAAGTTTAATCTCCTGCAGGGATTTTGGAAAAATGTTTTTTTAATAAAGGCACACTTTGAACAACCTAAAGAAATTCAACTTTTGTTTCACACAGTGATATTAAAATCCAAGAATAAAGCTAAGAAAATTCATACTTAGGGTTTATAATTACAGCTTGTGGTTAATAGAAAACCAAAATGATGTCTCTCATGTAAACTTTTTATATTTTTCCTAATTAAAATGGGTCTAGCTTTCTCATAACTCTCTGCTGGTGGTCTGGTAATGTGACCACAAACTCATTTTATCCTCTTACCTCATTGCTGTGTGTGCCAAGTAAAACTTGTTTGTAGGTCTTCTGGAGTACATATTACATTTACTGCTGGACTGCACAGTTTTTTTAGTGATTAAATAGATCTCACAAAGCTCACTAAACCTGGCTTTGCAGACAGAGGGAAAGTGAGTGGATGGCATGTAGCAGAAAATTAGAACGGCATGCAGGAGCCCAAAGAGCACTGTATAAATTGGGAATGGGGGTAAGGCTAATGTTAGAAATAATGGAGAGAATATTCAGAACAGCAGCTGGAAGGAAGAGCAATACTAGAAGGCACAGAGCTAGTTGAAGAGGATGGAGAAGCAAAAGAAGTAATCACTTGTTGCTTTGAGGGATGTGTATGCAGGAGATGAGTCAGACACAAACCACCTCCATCTCACTAGATGTCTAAAAGGTGCAATTCAAAAAGAGGAAATAGAGAGAGATTTGTAAGAAGGGGAGAGAAAAGCTGAAGTCTAAAAACAGCTGTGATAGAATGGAACAAGTCTGTTTCAACTTACTATATGCAATGTAGTATACAAAAACATTAAATATATTATTGCTAATGTAACAAAAGATAGTTCCTTCCCTATTTATGGGGGGAATTTTTACTTTTTTTTTTATTTAAGTCACAGAAATTTTGAAAACACACAAATTTACAAAAAGGAAAGATACAAGTTACATGTTAATGATTATTATTCTTAAAATAATAACTATTAAGAATATAAAGTGCAACATTAAATAAGAATTGGGAGCATCAAATGTAAACATACTTCCAGTAGAAAAATTAGTTATTTTGACACAGAAGCAGTGATTTAAAATGTAAAATAACTGCATGAAGATGGAACATTACATTTCTATGTTTCCATAGCTATTTGCAGAGAGAAATGTTGGCTATTTCTGGAGTTTATAGTAACAGGATCAGATACTATAGAAGAGCTCTTTTAGGAGATCATCACCAAGCAATATTTAGGTCCAGTGGTTGAGATTATGATCAGGTTATTTTCAACCTCCAAATACAAGACATTTGACAGTTGTTTTCCAAGGTTCTCTTTGCAACTGTAAAGTGCTTATATTAAAAATATTCACACTCCTGTTATACTGATGGACACTCCTGTGATACTGAAGAGTTTGCAGCAATGTATACAGTTTTTATCTTGTTAAATTTCACCTCACATTTAGAGCTCTGAAAAGGAAAAGAAAGCTTTCTCAAAGGAGAAGCAGATAAATTCTAAGGTCTGATTATCTCTGCCACCTTACACTTTCTGAGATGACACTTGTTCAATAGGGTCTCAACAAAATGTTCTCTGACAAGTATTGTAGCATTTACAACCAAGCTTGATATCTCTGTGCCGTAAAAATTTGGTACCTCTGTTTTTGCATTGGAAAGTGAGAGATAGAGATTTAATTAATTGTGCTTGCAAAAAACTTCAATGACAAAAATAAAAAGGTATTTTTAGATTTCTGCTACTACTGAAGCAAAACACAGGAGCATGATGTATGGTACTTTATGGGTCTGACCTCCTCAAAGGCTGTCCTGCTGTTTCCTGGAGGTGCAGTTCTGGGTTCTCAGCCTCTCCCAAAAACAAATCTAATTATTGTGCCTTGAATAGAGACTACTCCATATCAAAATCTTATCTCAGCTCTCTGTGACCTGATTTCCTTCACTGCTTTGTGTTGTCACCACTGAAGAAACAGCTTCTGGCTTTTTTGTGCTTAAAAGCACTTAAATCGAATTTGGCTTCCATAGAGGGCCTTCACCCTGTGCTGACACTCTGGGTGCAGTTACTTCATGCACATAGTAAAAGCACAAATTTTAAACTCTTGAATTTCTAAACAAAACCACTCTCAGAGGAATTTTTAAAATGTTCACAGTGTTAGCAGTTTGGGAAGGATGGACCTCCCATCAGCTTCTCTCAAGTCTGAATCTCTCTCTGGCTTGGACACATGGGGGCCAGCTGGCTGTCCTTGACAACAAGAGTTACTTTTGCATCCACTTTCTATAATATTGTGTTAGATATTTGTCTGAAGGACATCTTGGCATCTGCAAGTAAACATCACATTCAGGAAGGCCTGTGTGTACATAGTCTTAGTCATTTATAGAAGAGCAGGATGCTTCTGAAGAAAATGCTAAATTTAGATTGAAAACTCTCATTCACAAAAAAAACCCAAAAAAACAAAACTATTCAAGTTAAACTTTTTTCTTCGCCCTCCCTATTTTTAAATATTTCCTTTTAAGTTTTCCAAACCCATATGATTTTCCCCTTAAGCATAGTAATTTTTTTTTCATCCAGAACCAAGGAGAAGATAAGCAGTAAATAGATATATATTCAATTTTTTTTTCTCAGCTGTGTCTTTGATTAAGTACTTTCAATTTTCTATTGAATACCGGAGTGTCCAATGTTCTTTTAACTAACTTTGATATAGCTTTGGTTGAACTTTGGAAACAAAAACTTGCTTGTTAAAGATTAGCTCAATCTAATGCCAAACTATAAAAAAAAAGACATTAAATGTACTAGCAGAAATACATAGCTAACAAAGCAAAAACATTACTTTCTTTCAAGTGAGCTTGTATTTTTATTTCCCTATTGCACTGAAATTTGTATTCTTTTACAAAAAGCTTTCCATTTGATGTAGAACTATAGCTAGGTATTATTATATTATGTGGTTATATTATTATAATTAGATATAATATAGAATGTAAACATAAATGAGGTCAGATTTCATGAGGAGAAACAGATTTTGGAACAACAGGGAGAGGATGGGCTAAGTGGAAAAAACCTCATTTTACAGAGAGATCACTCTTTGGAAACACACTGCTCTGTCAGAAACTTCCATGTTTCAAGTCATTGGTTTTAAAATAATGCAAACTGTGGCATGCCATTGAAAATATTAAATTGTCGTTTCTATTGTTAGGCTGCAGCCCCACATAAAGAATGCCAGCGGTGAGTTCAAGAAGATATGTCTGTGAAAAAGCAGAAGAGAAAGAGCTATGCAGTGCACAGCACAGAAAACATCAGCCCTGAAGCTGTAATGGGGGAAGAACTGTGCAACCACTATGACCAGGTTGTGTTAATGCTACTGTACAATGTTCTCCTCTTGCTGGACAGAGCACGTCCTAATTACCAACACAAAGTCCCTTCTTTGAGGTCCCTGCACAAACATGCAAAGCACAATAAATAGAGGAGTTTGCTGGACCTGTAAACAGAATATGTTAGTCCTGAGAAGTTTCTGAGAAGATTTTTTTCATCCCATTGCAGTTATCACAGGAAATTTTCACATGTATCATAAGCAAGATTCTCTCAAGTCTGTTCGTAAGTAAAGAAGAAACAGTCTAATTAAAAATAGTATTCCTCTGTCATATGACTTCTTTTTACAGATAATCTGCTCTAACTATATACATAGTAAGATCACTCAGCAGCTGATGTGGCATTTCTCTTCTGAACAGTCAAGCCTTCTGTATATTAATGCCTCAGGCAGCAGCTTTAATTTCATTAAGCAAAAAAATATTTTAGGTTTGCAGTCACCAATAGCTGAGAGTAATTCTAAAGAGAGTAAATAGACAAGCTGTCCTTTAACAAATGTATTGTTGTGCTAGAAAGGGTAGAATTAAGCTACCAGATGACATGAAAAAATACACTAATTACTTTGGTTAATGTAAAAACCTTTGCCACCCTGACTATCCTTAGTTTCTGTGTTCTGAATATTGTAGTGACACTGCCTCTTCTGTAATAACATTGCTTGGAGAAAAACCGTGTAAGTTTGTTGGGATGGTGCCCAAATTTGCTTACAATGTGGAGACATAGAGGCATTGGGAGAGTGTGGTGCCAGAACAGTGTGGAGGGAAGGGTAGCAGGTTTTTCTCTACAAGCACTCTGTTATTGCCTGGTGTGGTCATAACCCTTCAGATCTGTTTACCTTTGACATCAGAATGGGAGCCAGGAGTACTCTGGGCCTGGCTTTGTGGCGTAATGGGCCAGCAAAGAACTGCTTTGCCCTTACCTTTCCATTTCTTGTACAAATAGTTTAGAAATAACCTCATTTCTTCCAGGTTTTGTTCCCTTCCTCATCCTATTCAGTCACTATGATAGAGATCTGCTTTGTGTTCTCAGAGATGATAAATATAAATTTTATCTCACTCAAAATCTATTCACTTTCCCCTTTATACCTCCAGAGTCTAGATAATTTCTGATTTAAAAAAAAATCAATTTAGTAAATCTAAAATATAAAAATATAAAGAAAAATAAAGTCCTGAACACAATTATCTTAATGCTACTATGATCTAATGGCATAATTAAATATATTACAAATTTTCACAGTTTTTTTGCTTCTTGTGCGGGGTCTTGATTCCAGTCCTTGAACAAATGCTGCACTGTTTGTAGTTTGGGATGCTAGACTTTTAGAAAGGCCACTATATAAAGGGGAGCTTTCTTCTGCTTTCATTCCTGCAATAGGAATTTAACTCCTGAAGCAGAAAGGCTCACTGTAGGTAGGTGTTGCAATATAGGATAATATTCCTGACCAAAAAAATCACAAAAGTATTCAATCTGTCTGGTTTCACCACCTCTATCTAAGTCCTAACCCGTATATACATAAAATATATATGGCTGACAAAGACCCACGCTCTGTGCCTTTTGCAGTGCTAGTGTGTAACTTCAGGCCCTTTATAATCTGACACTACTCAGGAAGGAGGGACTAATATAAAGTTTAATTGCTGGTAAAGCCTAGAGTAAATATTTGCAATGTTCTTTAACACCCTTCCCACAGCTCTGTACAACACACAAAACCTTGGCAACCTAGAGTTTCAAACCAGAAAACAAAAGCACCATTGCTGAGAGCAGGTAAATGTTATGTGTACCTAACATAGTATCACCAGGGTGAAAATCTCTGGTTTAGAAAGAGATGGCAAATTTTCAACTTACTCCTCTGTTACCAGAATCAGAATTTGGTATTGCAGTGACTCTGAAGGAAGAAGAGTCCAGCTGTCCTGACTTGATTCTCTGTTATCTTGAGACCTGGCAAAACTGTTACCCTCAAGACCTCATATGAGATGCTTCAGTCTTTGAAGAAACTATTCAGCACCTTTAGAGTCAAACAGAGACCCGTTTTTTGGCAGCTAGATGGAGAAGTAACACATGTTAGGAACATATGGCCTTGGCAGGTTCATATTTAGCCATTTTTACTTCCCAGAAATATAAGATTAACTCTGAGTTGGTGGAGCAGTGAGTTGTTCTCTTTCTTTTTTTTATTTTGACAGACCAGGAGATATTAATGTTCTTTACTGTCTGGAAGTATTTTTAGTTACACTTAGAAGACCCAAATAACACAGGAGTCTCACTCCTGTGTTACTTGGGGCTTCTAAACGTAGATCAAGACATACAGTTAGATGTTGAAAAGGATATTCACATCACAGCCAAGGCCTGCAGTCCTGTGTCCACAGTCTGAAAATGTTTGTGTGTGTGTTGCTGTACTGAACTTAAAGAGGCAGCTTACCTAAGCAATGTTATGGACATACATATGAGCATGACTCACTCCTCTGACAGAGAAGTAGGTGGGAAAAAAATGTCCTGCATAAATAATTCAAAAGGCTTTAGAGTCAAAGGCTGTAGACCAACCCATCCTCCAGGCCCTCCTTCTCTTTGAAAATCTGTCAGCATTAATTACGGTGGAGCACATGGAGCTCTGTTTGAACAGGGCATGGCCCCTGACCTGAAAGGCGGGGACTGGTACCTGGCAGGGCAGAGCAGGGATGTTGCAACTCTGTCAGTCATCAGGGAAGAATTGGTGAGTGGAAAAGAGAAGAGGCAGCATGAAGGCTTTTTCTGCTCTGTGTTTTGGACACTCACATGGCTCTTTCAGTACATCAGTTAGAGTTATGCTCAGATTGGAATCTCACCTTTATAATCTCAAATACCTTTTAGGCTGAAACATCCCTGAATGCATTTCATTTAATAAATGCCACGGTAATTATTAATTTCCTATTGTATTTTCTTGAGCTTTCCTAAATACAATGAATGTGACTGAAAATGTGGACAAAAAGTTTTAAATCACACCTACACCAAAGCCTCCTTTGTTCATCAAATATCATATGCCTTACTAAAAAGGAAAAAAAAATATAGTGTATGATTTTTCAGGGGGAGATGTTAAGTGATTGTGAAATGGTCTGTTTAGGAATCTTTAATTTTCCTTTAAGTAAAGACACCCAATTTATGTACACTGTACAGGAACAGGAGATTCCTGTGGTGTTTTGTACTGAGCGGATTCTCGTTTTGTGGGTGTTTCCGTGGACACAACGTAGAAAACAAAGCTGTGATGATTTATTAAATGTTTTCTTGGTATGCACATCTCTTGCCACTCCCTTCCTCTCCTTCCTCTGGCCAGGCAAAGGTCAGGAGGAAAGCAGGCATGTAGTGGAAGAAGGAACTGTGGCAGTGTTGTCTGGATCCTCAAACAAAGGCAGAAACAGTACAGTTGGCCACAAAAGCCCAAAATAAAGTCAATTCCCCCTCAGATATGCTTGCCCAGCACCCTCCATGCTAAGAGCTTGAGGAGCATTGTCCAGCCATGGTTTTCAGGACAGGAAGGGCACCTATTTCACTAAGAGGAAGTTTATTCACTTCCAAGGAAAAAGCTACTAAAAGTTAAACCCCCACCATTTTCCCCACTGAGACCAGGAGAATGCATCATTCCCACACCCAGGTTGCCCAGGTACTTATTCCTCCTACACAAACATGTTCGTGTCTGTCCCATGATATTATTAGATAATAGAAGGATGATAAAAACAGTCAGATTAATCCCACTTTAGCAAAGCAGCAAGTGTTTAACATTCAGGTGATTAAGCCATCAAAGTAAAACAGATGGCATGAACAGCCTCCTGCAAGGAAAAGGTTTGGGTGGTTTGGGTGAAAACTATTAATTTCAGTCAAAACCTGTATAATTCTTGGGATAAAAAAAAACATCAGACAGTGATTCTACAGCTGTGATATGAGAAATTAAAAGAAAAAAAAAAAAAAAAGCTAACCTGTAAGTATTCTTCCCTTTTCCCATGTGGCAGTTCAGCAGTGAGCACAGCATGTTGTTTTCCTACAAGAGCAAGCAGTTCCTCACACATTTGCTGTACTGGAAGGTCACACAGCACTGCCAGAGAGGCAGCAATCTGTGCTGAAATGTGCAAGCTTTCAGGGATGGACGTTTTCCATGCAGCCCATACGTGACTTTGGGAGCTGAGGTTGATGCATTCTCATTTTGATGGGATACATGACCATGTTCCTTCTCTAGCTGATAAGCTCCACATACCAACAAAACTGGAAGCTCTCCTGAGCTGTCATTTTGAAGAAAAATGGGAAGTTCATCAATAGACCAAAAACTGCTTTTTGTGGGCCATTGTTGTTTATGTTGGGCTGTTCATTCCAGAAGTTATTTTGAAATGTGCTTGCATTGGGGTTTGAGGTTTTTCAGAAGAAAAATGCGGGTTTATATTTATGTTTAAAATATACTTCTGAGGAAGAAAGGGCAGGATCCTTTGTTTTGTACATTTATCCAAGATGTGCTGTACTGTTAAATTTTTAGTTCCTTATCCTGCTCTCCTATACTTTTTGTTGAAGTCTCTGACCTAAAACATATGGTATGGGCTGCTGAGGGATTCTATTTGTCCTTCTCCTATCTCACCTTCTGCTGCCCTTATGCCCCCTGCCAAACAAATAAAAGCAAAGCTTTTTTTGTCTTGAGTAAAGGTCTCAATCTCAAGGAAATGACAGGATAATATGATAAAGCCCCAGCCACCTACAGAATTGGTTTGATCAAACGATTTTGGAAAACAGTGAAATCAAGAATCCAAATAATTTTCATAGGTAAAGTAAGTTATTTTAAATACCATGAACATATTTGCAACATTTAAAATTATAATGCCATTTACACAAGAGTTTATACATCCCACTTCTCCACCAGCAAGGGAGCTGTTTAACCCATGGGCTGCAGTGTTAATTGTAGTTCTCTCAGTAAATAGTAAGGGAGTCAGTGGACTTTGATTCAATACAAATGTGTGATATTGTGTATCAACAATAAATAAAAGACTTTTTAGCCGCTCTACAGCTTCAGATGCCCTGTGAAATAATTATATCCATAAATAAATTCCATTTACTAATGGAAACAAGATTTTAAGTCTAATACAAATTAATACATGTAGCTACTGTAAATAAAAACATAAAAACAGATTTTAGGCTACTGGAACAATGAATATATTCTGAAGAGTCTGAGAGTTAAGTAATACAGGAGACTTATGATGAAGTAACATGTTGATCGAATGTTTCATGTTTCTACTTAAAAGATTAAAACAGAAAATGTGAGGGTTAAATGTGCTATACTACAGCTTCTGTAGCATTTCTGGTGCTGCAAAGGAACAAATCCTCAGACAAAGAAGAAGGAGTGCAATACCTTTGTGCTGTCTGCTTGAGAGGATGTATGGAAGGGCTGCAATGATGATGCTTACAGTGGATCCAACGTGTGGGGACATTCTTCAATGTCATTTGGAGAAAATGCAGTGAAGCAAAATTTAGCAGAGTTCAGAATAAAGCTGTGCTTACCTATACTATGGGCAAAATAAGGTAGATTAAGAAGTAGACAAGAATATTCTTTCCTTCTAAATCCTCCTTTTAGACAGAAAATAGTTTGGCTAGAGCAGAGCATCAGGGTCAGTGTATGCTTTTATTTTGATACAAAACACTACAGCCCATTTAAGCTTAGGGGAAAGACATTGCATTCTGATGGATTTTTAGCACAGACCACAGAGAGGCTATTTTGTACTTTAAATTAAAAAGGACATGCATTCCAAATCATGCTCTGAACGGGATCTGGCTTTGGTGGGGAGAAGTTTGTTGCTCCCACGATGAGGACTTATGAAACATTTTAATAAACAATAAGGCTTTGTCTGAAGAGAGAGCCTTGACATCCAGTGTGCAGAAGTCAGATATATGAACAATGCATTCAAACTGAACCACAGAGAAACCATGGCAGACCAGTGGAGGAAATCTTTATTTTCACAATTGTGCACTTATTGAAGTGGCCTTTCCCAAAGTATTTTCACAGGGGGTTTAACTCCATGCCAGTCATGTTTTCTCCTGTCTTCTATCCTGACATGAGCATTTTTCACTCTCTGAGTAACAAGGGATCCTGTGTGGGAAAATGTTTTCCCTTTATACCTTACAAAGAGAAGTTCTTTCACTCTGAAGAATTATGTTGTTGCTTGTGTTAATCCCATGTTCTATGTGTATGCTTATTCCAAGGAATACTCAGTATTTTATGAGTCATAGTTTTTTTCTTTGTTCAGGTTACTTAAAAACTACTTAGGAAAACATTTGGAGTATAAAAACTATGACTTTTGTTTCTAGTTCTTTTAATACAAGAGAAATCAGTTTAGGCAACCGTAGTTTTACCAGACCTCTGCACAATTCCAGGCTTTGAACACCCACATCTCTGGCCCTACATCAGGCTCAAAAAGGCAGTAATGCAGAGTCAGAGTTTTGGGTACAACAGCATGGTCTTTTTCTTAAGAGTTCACATATGTGAATGTACTACACACTGCTCTCTATCTCAGCACTGCTAGAAAAGAAAGAATTTACGAGTTCTGCTTTGTACGCTTAAATGGAGATTGAGGGACGTGGAGACTCTCTAGGAGCTTGATTCCAGATTTCATGACTCACTAATGGCAATGTTTTCATCTTGTTTTCCAAACTATCTCGTTGTTTACTTGCAGTGAAGTTGCGGGCAAAATTTCCATTGACTTCAGAGGAAGTCGGATGGCGCCAGTGAGGTTCTCATAGTTTTAGTTCTCATAGTTTCTTTCATAGTTTTAGAAAGCTATCCAAATCTGTCACTAACTTCAAGAATTTTGTCTCAGAAGTCCTTTTATATGTGGGCTAATTACTGTGGGAATAAATACAGCCACAGTATGTACCAAGATATTTTAGCTTCTCTTCATACTGTAATTATATGTATTATCTTACATCACTAATTAAGTTCAAATGTTCTTTTCTTAACCTCATCATTAATAAACTGTAAAAAATCTCTCCAGAGCAAAACTAAATTAAAAATCCACTGTACAGGCCACTTATAAGAGGGTAATCTGGTTGGGTTTTTTAACTACTGGGTTTCAGATACAGCCTCAGGGACTCCATATGGGTGGTCAAGTAATTCTGTCTGATGAGCAATAAGCAAATAATTCTACACCCAATTCTGTTTTATTCCCACTGAGTGGTAGCTCCTTATGGAAGTAGTTCCACTTCGGTATTTAGGCATGCACTTAATCCCAGCTATTTATATGGCTAAACACCACTCCCTGAAACAAGGGATATAGTATTAAGCAATGTGTAAAAAAGCAGAAAATTACCCAACAAAATGCAAAAAATCGTATGTTGAAAAGATAGACATTATATTCAGGACTCAGACATCAAACTAATTATAATTTTCAGTTAAAAAAAAGGCTTCTCAACATCATGTCTTAATGCGTATTTTTTCCCCAGATTTGAGATGAGTATTCATAAGGTTCACATACCTGTTTTTTGAGTGGCAGTGATTTTTTTAATAGGTGGAATGTCCCTTCTATCTTGATCTTTCACATAGTCAGTGCTGATCAGGAGTTATTTTGGTTCTAAGAATATTTCACTGACTGTTAAGTGTTGTTTTATATTATTTTTGAATAGCAGCTGTCATGTTTTGCAGTTTCAAGGGAAGAAGATTGTTTATTGGAAAAAAAGAAAAAAAAAGACATTACTGTACCTTCTGGGCACTCACACCAAAACTCTTGTATGGAAAATACAGAACTACTTTCTTTATTAGTGGTTTAACTAAAAACAGACTTTGTCAGCTAATCTTCTAAACATCTAAACCTCATCAATTACTTTCCTCTGCTGTTGGAGCAAAAGTATGACATTCTTTGGAGAAGGATATTGAGGATATGAAATATGTATGCATACATTTTCGTATATGCATACATTTGCATATATGCATACTCCGGCAAAGATTTTTTTAGAACAATGTCACTACAATTCAAGTTCAATGAAGAACTGAACAGCCCAGTCTGTGAGTTTTATCTTTTAGACTTTAGGGGTGAGATTCTGGCCCCTTTATTCAACCTAATAATCAGAACTTCCAGTAAGGTTTAGTCAGTGTTGATGAAAGCTGCAGCTGCCAACAGAGGCCTGTGGGTCACACCACGGAAAATAGGCAGCTATCGTGGTTTTTTACCCTTGTAACCTTGCTGTGTTATAACTGCAGGTAGAAAACATGGTCAGCCTCACTTTCCATTAATATTTAAGCATCATAAAAAATGGTACACCTGAGTATTGTTTCCTGACTCTTCCCCATTTCATAGCACAGGCAGGCATAAGTGCACACACAGCTACATGCCCATGTGCAGTGATACACAGCACAGACTCAAAGGGTCCTCCTGCAAATCTCCTTCTATTTGGAACACCTTCATCATTTATATTTTTTTTCAGATTTCAGTTCAGTCAAATCAAAGACAGTTTACTGAAGGAAAAAAGAGCCTTACTGACACTTCTGGCAGATTAGAGAACAGCACTTTAACCTCAGATTTCACAAACAGCATAAAGAATCCTGATTCAGGCAACTGCCTGTCTTACTGAACTTCAGAGCCTGCATTCACCTCTGCCTATTCTCAAGTCCTTTAAAAATTAAATTCGGAAAGGCTCATGCAGCTGTGTCTGGCACAGTTTTGCCTCTGCACTTTAAGGCTGAGTGCTACCACCTTGTCTTGTTGCTTCAAATCAAAAAATCCCAGAATAAATCTCAAAAAACTGCCTGCAAGTACATTTTAAAAACAAAATGTATAAAAGCAATGACATAAAAGGAAATGAAGTATGTTTTGCTGTGCTTTAAGGTAACTTTCCATCAGTAAATTCTTTAATGATCTTCTATGCTTTAGGATGGCAATAACATATGAAAAATATATTATTTTTAATCTTAATAATTCATAACTATAATAATAAAAATATTACAAATTAAGATTAGAAATGAAAATTTCAGGAGAAGGATAATTCCTAGGATATATATGCATTTGAAGATAACTAGTAACTGGCACTTCTGCATTAGCTCTAAAGATGCCATATTTGCCACAGAAAACACACATTAAAGAATAAATGAAGAAAGTGTTCAATATAACAATAATAAGAGAAGACAAAGTAAACCAGTGACTCTCCATTGTTTCTGGACAGGCACTGTCTTTCTGTAGCATAATTCTACAGAAAGACACCTTCTTTGTCATCTGACAAACTACCTCAATGGAACATGGGAGAGCTCAGCTACCAACCTCTGACACCAACAAGATAAATTCCCTGGTTTGCGGTCTAGCCAACAGCACCTTAAACTCTTGTCCTGAGACTTTGGTAGTTTAGCTTACCCATTGTGATTTTTATTGTATACTTAGTTGAAGCACAGGCTGAATTTGTCTTGGGGAGATTTTTTACTCTGAAATGTGAACTGGGAATGGGTGTGGGGAAAATCTTTTCTTCTCTAGAGCTCCGTTTTCTTGCTGAATTTACTGGGAACAGCAGAAGTTTAGAAACAGTGAAAACAAGCCTCTGTTATTTATTCCACTTAAAGTTTTGCAACTCTGAATCTTGTTGTCAAAGTGCATTAATTCAAATTAACATAATAAATTTTTTGGTTTTTGGTTTGGCTCAAAAGAGCCTTTAAACTCTATTTTGCCTATGGATTTCTCAGATGCTATTATTACAGTTTGTTTTCGGCCAAGTAGTCTATGAATGGAACAAGAATGAGGACTGTTTGACAATTAGCAGAAATATATCATTCAAAGCACTAAAAATGCTCACATTCTCTCTCACCTCCACTAAGGGTTTCTTCTTTGTTTTTTCCCTCACTTAAGAAAGAAACATTCTGGAGCCAGCACCCACAGCCTTTCTGTAAGTGTAGCTGTTGTTTCTTTTAGGACAGAGAACAGAAATACCCAGATACAAGCATAAATCTCAGTAGAAGGCATCCGTTCCAGCTCACTGTGCCACGAGGCTGGTTTTTGCATTTCCCTTGTTTCTTTGAAATCATCTGAGCAGGGAAGTGATTTGGACATAGCTGTGCCCTGTGATGAGTCCCATTTTTTCAGAGCTCTGAAGGTTTCCTCGCAGAGTGTGAGAACCAGGCACATCCCTCTTCTGTTCATTTCAGATGATGCTATTTCTTTTAAAGACGCTACTAATATCTTGATCATCTCATATTTTTCCTAAAGAAAAAGGTGCAAGGATTGAAATTATCTGAATTTTGACGTCCACACCTGTTATACAGTGCTGCTGTCATCTCCAGTGGAAGTGGAGCTGTTTCAATCACTCTGTTCTACAAAAGACAAGCAACTCTGCTTTAATGTCAAGATTCAAGAACACAAAGGCGTGGCTGTACTAAAGAAATAATCACATATAGTCAAATCAAACCAGCATAGTTAAACAACATGTACCATGGAACATTTTCATCTTCTGGAAATTCACTTGAAAATTACTCTGAAAAACATCTCATGGTATGGCTACTAATGGAACAGAATAAATGAAACTGGGAGAGATGCACAGAGCCTTGAACAGGCAAGGTAAAATCCATAATTAGTCACCCAGCACCCAGGTGGCATGTCATAATATCCTTTTTTAACAGAGAGCAAAAGGACAAGATGCAGCACATTACTAAGGACAATCCTGCTGTGTTGCCTGTCCTGGGAAGTGGAAGTGAACAATGTTAAAAGATCCACATAACTATTAACATAGCTTCTTAATGCAAGATGTTGTCCTTACATAGAGATATCCAAAAACAAAGATGAAGAAAATATTTGTTCATCCACTCAGATTATCTGTGTACTTGATAAGGAAAAAAGTTCTTCCATCCTTCACATAAATAAATAAATAAATAAATAAATAAGGATAGTGATCCATCACCTAAAATTCTGTCAAAAATTTAAATATTTTATCCAAAAATATTTAAAAACAGGTGGTGTTACATCTAAAAATAAAATTTAAAAAAACACATGGGATTTTATTTCAATGAGACATAGAAACATAATTAAAGACATTAAAACTAAATGTAGAAAATAATTTTGGGAATCTGGTTCAGTTAGAAAAACATCAAAGAGCTTATTACTGTATCTTGAGTTAAGTAAGCATGTTGTCACTCTAACAGACTGGTTTTAATTTGTTGAAACCACTCTGTTGGGATGATTTATATCCCAGTATTTCTGGCAAACACATTTAGGAGAGTCAATTCTGTTTTCTGAGAGGCGCAACAGGTTTTTGTTGACTCAACTGCGGTACAGAATATCAACATATAAATTCAAATACTTTGAACAGGATGTTAAAAGTGGGTATTCTAATTAAGCAACTCCAAATCAAATCAAAATCTACCACTTTTAGTTTAAAAAAAGGCTTTTAAACTTTCTTTTTTTATGATCTTCTTAGGTCTGGGACCAATTTATTGGATGAAATTTATGGGGTGAAATGAGAGCCTCAGTGACCCCAAAGGAACTCTGCAGTAGTTCACTAGCCCTTCAGCCACACCAAAACAGCCCTTTACTGGAAGGGGGATTTTGATTTGGGTTTTTCTGGGGAGAGTTGTTTTGTTTTGTTCATTTCAGTAACTCAGCTCACTGAGCAGCCCCATATGCTGCTATTCTTGTGCAATGGGGACGAGGTTTCTCAACAGCTTAAGCCAACTTTGCCACCAACATCCCTGCCTTTCCCTTGTGATCTCCAGCCCTCTGCTGCTGGCACTGGCGGTTCCCAGTGGCTCAGAGCTGGTTCAAAGGGCTTAAAAGAAAGCTACCAGCAATTTCTGTAGCCTGGCACTCTCATGCCAGGAGCAGTACAAGAGAGGAGGGGAGAGATACAGAGCAAAGGATGAAGATGGGACCATGACTGAGCTGACTAAGCTTTGTTTAATTTGTCACAGAAGTGTGACCTGAGGGTACGGTAAACAGCAGCATGAAGGATACAAGGCACCAGGGCAGAGGGGGTGACTGGAAACTTCTAAACCCAACCTTTCCAGCAATGTCAATGTCTTGAGTAATTTCAGCCACAGGGCTGAGATTGGCATAGATGGAGCCTGTGCTCACAGCATGTCCTGGCATAGCTGGGCCCCTTTCGGTCCTTGTGCTGTTGACAGCTGTAGGGGAGAGAGGGGTGGGAAGCAGAGAATCAGCAGATTTAACACAGCTAGGAGACTGTTCCCTGAAGGAAATGTCTACCAGCCATATTCAGACAGCTTTTAAATTCTTACTCTCTTTCAAGTAAAATAGTTATTAAATATAGTGCCTGTTATATCACTTTGCAAGTTGTGTTGCTGCTTGCCTGTTTACTCTTCCACTCTTTGCATCTTTAGTATAAACAAGCATTGATAGCTCACCCTATTTCTTGGATTCCTTCTTGGGGTGATTTCTCATCGGGATCATTTTTGTGTCTTTTGGAGCAGAACGGCAGTCCAGAGTGAATAACCTACATTCCCTAGTAAAAGGTATTCATGATGAAGGAGAGAAAACACAACAAAACTCTCGGGGTCTCTGCTTGCCCGAGAATGATGGATGGGCACTGCCTCTGGTCCTTCGGGAAGCCCCGAGCCGCCCACAGAAAAGACGAGGAGTCTTCAGATGTTCTTTTTCTGGGTTTTCCTCCTTGTTTATTTTATCTTATCTCTACAATTCTCTCTGAGCTCTGCCAAGGTCTGGACAGCACGGGCAACAGGCGACGACTGCCCGCCTGCCCACGGCTCGTCATCTTATATACAGATAATTACGTGCACATTATTTACAATTGTGATCCAATACATACACTTAACACTAGACAGGTATTTTCTACTTTAACCCAATCCCTCTAAACCTACTTCATGTCGTCACCACTGTGCAAGATGGAGACAAAGAAGAAGGAGAAGACCCTAGGGTAACACCCAGAATCCTCCATCTTGTCTCTGGTCCTTCTTATCTTGAAACCCCTAACGTGAAAATATTATTACTTTCTACTACTTTCAAGGCCTTGCAATTCTTCCCATAGTGTTGGTAATCTTTCCCATGGACTATAATCGAGACCCCTGCCTGTCTGGGGTCCATGCCAGGGTCTGTAACCCCCCTGCACATATCTCCGACCCCCCTGTACAGGTTTTAAACCCCCCTGTACAGGTTTCTGCTTGTCCAGGTTTCCAGAGGAATACCCTGGACTCCTACACAAAACCTGCAATGATAATGTTATGTCTGGTCAGTGGAGGAGGCCCATGCACTCCCCCTACACTCACAGCCCTGTTAGAAGAGATGCACAATGAAGTTTCTAAATCTTCTTTTAAGCACAGCATGTAAAAACAGAAAATGCCCCATACACTGAATTTATACCTTCAAGGAAGAGTGATCTGAGCATTTTAGGGTTGGAAGGGATTCTCAGAAATTTCCTAGCCATCTCCTCAGGGAGAAAATCAACAGCATCATTGAGGGATTCAATTGTGTTCCATATAAATTAAGCTAAAAGTATAGGGAAGACAAGGAAAAAAATATGGCACTTATAAGCTGTTTGGTTTGGCAAGCATCTTGCTCTATACAATTCCACAGAAACTGCCAGAGAGTTTATGGAAGGTTCAACATTTTTGTTCCAATCTTTTTGGCCCATTTCGGAGGACAGTGACCTGTGGGAAACATTATGCATGCTTACTCAGAAAAATATCTGAAATACCACTGTAGACTCCAGCTGTTCAAATGAGAAGAAAGAATGATTTAACTGCTGGCCATGACCAAACTTGGATGACAATAGTTAATGTGGGATTCCCATCTCAGTATTCATTTACTTCAGCATCTGCAGCCTTCAACAATAGAAGGAAATAGTGGAAACCAATAGCAGGATTTCCTTTTATTTTAGAAATTCACTTTTATTCCTTCTTCCCTTAAATCCCTTTATTCTTTCCTAGTAAAAATTGTATATGTAGTAGCAGCTGGAGGGAATGCAAGGTCAGGCCTCAAAACACTTCAATCCATCAGCACAGAGGAGTGGCAGCTGCTCAGTCTGCTGTCTTGCAGGAAGGAAGCCACAGCCTTTGCTTTGAGTCACGAGAAGCAGCCAAGGAGGGAAGCATCCATGCTTTGATGGTGGATGTGGCAGGGTCAAGCTCTGGAGGAAAGTTGTGCACAGAAAACACTATCAAGCAAAGCTGCTCTATCATCAACTTACAGCACATGCCAACGTATATCTGTGTTCTCAACAAGGAACTGAGATCTGTGTCTGCCTTGGCAAGTGATGGATTGTAGTAGGAGCAGACCTTTAGAAGACAAAGTTGTTCCTGAAGAGCTAGCTTCTCCCCTTTGCTCAGTAGAGAGGATTTTACAGCAAATTAGTTCTAGTCTGTCCCAATTGGTCAGAAGGGGTGGGTGTAAGCACATGAGGAGCCAGCTGGAGCTCTTTGCATCGAAAGATCTCCAGTTTGCATCATCAGTGTAATGTTGTCTTGGAGTGAACAAGCTGCAGAAAGTGGGCATTACAGGAGACTTGTTTCAGAAGCAGTCTTACAGCAGCTGGTTTTCCTCTGCTTCACTAGTGAATGAGTTGTGAGATCAACATCCTGATAACAGAAAGGAGATGGAATGGAATTACCGGCAATGATCCTTGGAAGGACAGATCCCATCACTCCCCCTGGGGTCACATCAGAGGGATGACTTCTGATCAGAAGTTCTGAGATCACAGCAGATCCACTGCTGAGAATGCTCAAGCAGCTACAGCAAAACACAAGCTCTCCATTACAACCTAAACCAGCTGTGTGAGAGGGTGTATAGTTCAATCACATGATAAATCTCCCTTGAAAGTCTCTCCTTCTGTCACCTTTACAAGCTTTTTAAAGTTTCTTAAGAATCAAGGCTAAAAATATTTAGCCAGACAAGAACATCATATTTAGAGCTGGTGAGCACTCTTTCTGTTCGTTTTCTTTTCCAGAGCTTGTTATAGTGCTGTGTAGTAGCATAAGCACAACACTTGGTTGCACAAGGTAGTTGAAGGATCCTCAATCAGCTCTTGGTTGGCTGTGTGGCTTCCTCTGTGCTTGCAGCAGTTCCCAAGGAAACACTTTGAAGGGTTCAGAAAGACCACTATGAAGAAAATTATTATATGCAATAGTGTCTTCTAACTACTGTTACACAGTAATCAGCACAAACCTTCAGAAATGCAAGTGATTTATCTTCAGAAGACTACAGGAGAAGCAGTGTTTTTTGGAAGAAACATGGACAAACAACTTGGCAACCCCCATATTGTGCCCATTCTGCTGATACAGGAAACAAAAAGGAAGAGAGGCTGATCTTATACTCCAACCTGGCTGTTTGACTGCGTGCTGCACAAAGCATAGTCAAAGAGACTGAAATGTTACAAAATCCAATGTTAGTGTTCTTTCTTGTGTATATTCAGGCAGAAGAAATCAAGAATTATGGCTGAAACTCCAGCATCAACTCATGCAGTCATACTCAAAGACTTCTGTAAAAAGAGAGGGATGCTTATATACTTAGGAATATGCAGACCCAGTTAATGACAAGAAATCCATCTAAACCTGCATATCCCTATTGAGCAAACTACTACAGTTACAGGTGGTTTTAATTTAATTTTTGAGTAATTTGTCTTCCACTCAGATTATCACCTGACTAACAAACATCAGGGGATTCCCTGTCATAATTTCTTCACTAAATAAATTAATGAAAACACAAGTTTGATTCTTCATGCATCAAACACTGGGGGTAAACAAATAGAGAAAGAAAAAAAAAAAAAAAAAAGCAAGGATCAACCGAATTAATATGAATTTATATGAAGCTACACTGATTTTACTGGAGCTGAGATTATCCCCTGGTCTCTGGATACAGCAGAGCGGGGAATGAGACCGGGTCTCTCTTTTAATATTTTCTTTCTATCTTGATGTGCCAATATCTTGCTACTTGACTCTGTTGCTAGTGTCTAATATGCTTTAACTAACATGAGGTTCATCACCATAAAATTCTTAATTTTAAGAGGACCTACTGATTATTATTGCAATTATTACTTTAGCAAAAATCCATCTAACATGTCTATGAAATTGTATCATGGTTCTATGCCCCTTGGCAATCCTTGAATGACCATTCCCCTTCATTTTTAACAAGAAATCTTTCTCTGTAATGTCACATCTCTTGCTTTTGATCATGTCCATAACTGATGACTTCTGAAAATTTCCGAAGTAGGATTAAGAAACAAACACAGTGAGCTTTTCTGTTCAATATCTACTGAAAGACATGTCTTAATGTCTTATCAACTTCAATCTTTAGAACAGAACGTGATGTTCTTGGGTTGAGAGGAAAAGCACAGGAAAACAGCGTACTGGGGCTGAAGTGGGGGTGTGAGCATTAAGCACACACTTCACTGTTAAGTCATCCTCTGCATCCTAATTTTGAGTAATGAAAACTGTTTTCTTCTACCAGTGATCAAAGCTTCCATTAAAACTAAGTGGCTTATGTAAAATTGGATGAAATTGCAATTCCCAGCCTCAAAGGAACCTCCAAAGGCCTCTGTGTGTGCACACACACTCACATGTATCACCACCTTTCAAAATGCTTCTAGCTTGCTGATCTCAGAGTATATCTGTGGGTATCTCAAATCTGATGTGATTGTACTGAAATTGGACACTTCATAAAAGGGCTTAGAATAAGCAAATGGAAACATGTGGCCTAACTCTCCTCTCACACTCATATCAGAGCAAATTAAATCTAGCACTGGATTAGTTTTCTTGACAAGCTGCAGAAGCTGTATGAAAGCTTCTGGGAAACCCAAGGCTCTTGCAAATTTGTGTTTAGCTTGACCAAACATTTCCAACAGGAAAGTATTTTTGGCACTTTGATGAGAAATTATTTTCATTTTGAAACTAATTTTTTTAGCATATAGAAGTGTTAAATAAATGAAAAGTAAACCTAAAATTTGTGGATAATTTCTTTGCCTTTTCTGCAAATGAGAAGATCTTACATGAAGTTGTCATTTCCATTTCTGTGGTGAAAAAAAATAAAGGCATACAGTTTAATATTATGCACAATTGAATTCAACATGTGACAGTACAAAAACTAATAATGCACTCTCCATCCAAGGGTCAATTTTACTCAAACAGTCAATTTTGCTAAAATCAGTTAAAATTTTCAGACTGCTTCATGGCAGATCAGTAATGGTCTCCACAAAATCTGATCAATTCCTTAAAGATTTTTTGTATTTAAATAGATGAAATTTCAAGGAGCTTTACAGAAAATTTTTACTCCTGAGCCCTGATTAAAGACAACATATATCCACTTGCAGAGAATACTCTTTTCACTGTTTGGATGAAAGTAACAATGTAAGGTGTACTCTGTTCATTCCAATTTATCTTCACTTTTATTTTCCATGTCCCTCCTGGAAAAGTTCTAAAGGGTCTTAACATAAACCGTAAATCTGAGATATACTGACATAAAACTTCTTTCAGTAATATGATAATGATAGTTTTGTAGCTGAGAGAATTCAGAGAACTCAGCCAATCCCCATTGGCTCTGGCTCTGACACCACCTAATGTTTCACATCTGGCCAAAAGGGAGCTAAAATGGCAATCCTTGACTCCTTGTGATTTGGAGTGACCATGCCTCTTCTTTACTCAAAAACAGAAGCAGATGCCTCTACTGAAAACTGTGTTAGCTATCAGGGCAGGTTTTGTGATGGGTCCCTCTCTGCAACTACTTTGCTACAGCAAACTCAGGGTTTTTTATTCAGTGTAGACAACTTTCAGAGCTTTTCAGTCTAAGTCTGATTTGAATTGTGAACAAAAATTAAACCGTTGGGAATTTAATTTTTTTCCAACCAAGATTTTTAAAAATTTCACAAGACGTGTATGAATTTATGCCCAGTTTGCCTTGTGTAATCTTCAACACTATTATGAATATTTATTAGTATCATTTGACAGTCCAGACTGCATGATGTGGCCAGAGAGCTGATGAAGTCTCCTCTACAGAGAAAGCTTCCCATTCTTTGAAGATTTACTTCTTGATTTCTTTTTTCCTTTTTCAAGTATTTGAAAGTCCATTTTCTATTCTTAGTCTTCACTGAAAGACAGAATTTTAAAGGTTAAATACACCCATGAACTGCAACATGGACCACTGTCTGGGATGTTTTGAAAGCTGCTAAAATAACTCCTTCATTTTCTTAGTTAGCTATCAATCTATCTATCTAGGTGTTGCAGGGAAAGGGTAGAAAGCAGAAGATTTGGCAAGGAGGGAAAGTAGAGTTGTCTTCTCTCAAGATGACCTTGCAGCTGAGAGATGCTAAGAATATCCAGTGTGGAAAATTTTGAGTATTGTGCTTGCTTTGGGTTGTTTTCTGTCTGTCTTGAGAGGTGGAGTTTTTGTAGAGGATAACAGAAAGCTGTCAAAGACTTGAGGCATTCTTCATTGACAGGCATGTTAGAGAGATAAGGAGCTGGGGGTTATGGAAAACAAAGTGCTGTGAAGCACTTCATAAGCCCCAGGCCCTTGGAGATCTGAGAGTGGGAATGTACTCCCGGCTTTTTGTCCCTGCTAACATGGACTAAGCTTAGCAGTGCATGTGTCCCCTCTTGTTTTTGGAATCCTTCAGCTAGTGGGGAGATGGAATAAATCTACTCCTTGCACTCCAGCTGTGGGTTGTGGTGGCCTTGGTTACTTGCACCCATCAAAGCACACCCTAGGTCAGACTGATAGATAACTGTTCACATTAGACAAATACATGCCTAGGACAGCGGGAGGGAGAGAGGAAAATTACCAGTTCTAGATGGATAGAGTGTATTGATGGCACAATTTCTTGATAACTGTTCATTTGGGGCATAGGATAACATTTCTAAACCTTCTCAGTCTTTGATGGGAAAACTGAAGAATGCACACAACTTCAAGATGCTACTTGACTCTTTATGAGGCAAAATGCCTTTTGAGCGTTGCTGTCACATAGATAAGCTGCTGGGAAAAAGCAGGAGTGAAGTCATAAGGATGAGTTATGTTGTGCCAGCTCTCATAAGGAGAGAAAGGATGTTGCCAGGCCAGCACCATTAACAAGTTCTCAGACCTTTACTGCATGCTGTGAAGGACTAAGGCATTGTGTTGAAGCTGCAGTGCATTTCCTTCCCAAACCTGAGGCAGGAAACAGGAGTGCAAGGAAACAAAAGAAGAAAGAGAAGTCCAGAGATAGTTCCATTATAACCACATGTGATAATACAAAATACTTCCTCTCCTCCAATAAAAATAATAATAATAAAAAAAAAAAAAAAATTAAACTGAGCTATGAACCTGGACAAAAAGTGGCAATTCTCCTTGAAATTGCCCTCTTTTACTCCATGTTCAAATTTTGTCACATGATTGGCATTACTTACTCTTTCCTTTCCTGCCCAGCAAAAATTTTAAGTGCCTGACTAGTCAACCAGGAAAAAGACAAAGAGAGACTACTAAGTTACCAGAAAACCCTCCTGATTATCTCCTTCTCAGTTTAAAGGGGATACAATGGATTTATTTCTTAAAAATATAATCCTTTTTTTTGTTTAAATTTCCTTTCCTACTTTTCCCTGAGAAAAATATTTCTTCTTTTTTTTTTTTCCTGGAAAGAGATCCACACTAGTCTAGCAACTGAAGATTAATAAGTCACTGTTATTGCTAAATCAAAGGCACTGGAGGAATGCTCGCACTCCAAGCCTTCGTTGACTCTGGGAGACTTTGTACTGGGATCTCTAGGGGAAATATAATATGAGACTGAACAGGTTTTCCAGTAATCTCATTTATTTATTCTTCCTAGTGCAGTAAGATACACCCAAAGTTACTCCATATTAACTGAGAACATTTTTAGATTTCCAGATATATTTTGCACCATTAAATGCATAGATAAACAGCTTGAGGATCCAGTTTGGTAGTTCCCCTCAGTATTAATCATCAAAACACACACACACACACACACACATATTATTCACACTTCCACTGATACAGTTAAATGCTGATATTTAAAAAGGATCTTTCCATAACAGGATTGGGAGTATTACCTCTGGGCTAATGCATACAGTAAAGGAAATTAAAAGAGGCTGCAAAGCAAAAGTAAAAGTAGAACTGGCCCTTGCTGAAGTCAGTGACAAAATTCCTTTAAACTGCAGTAAGACAAGAACAAGCCCCAGCAGCCTGGATTAACTACAAAGCCAAGGGAGATTTTAAAACATGAGTAATAAGAAGAGGGGACAGTACAAAGATTATTAATACTAAGAAATTAGGAATCATGCCTTTTAATATTTATTAACATTTCTCCAAATACACATTTAATTTGTCTTTACAATTAGTACAATGTTATCAATACAAAAGCAAGGATCTATCTTCTTAGTCTAATTGTGTTGGTTTTCCCTCCACAGTATACATGCAGTGTAAATGCATTCGTATTTCTTTATATCTTTACCATGTGTCCCTGCAGAGAGGGAAGGGCCATAGTTACATGGGCAGGAAACAGAAAATGTTCCATTTTCCAAGCTTATCCTTGCCTTCAAATCATTAGAATGCCAGATTTTATCAGGAACACTGCTTTAAAAAAATTAAAGAGAATTTCAGTTCCAGATGGAGTCTACAGTGATGTTACAAAGATAATATAAGAAACAGAAAGTGAAAACAGATGTGTCATTTTTAAGGAGATGGATTATATTAGCCTAAAACTCTCCAAATGTTCTGTGAGATGTGACATCTGCAGCAGTATTTTCAAACCTGGGTAGTTCTCTCCCCTTTCCACTGTGGATTTCTTGGTTTGGATGGTCTTTTCTACCTTTGTAACTTCATAGATTGTAAGGGACCATCTAGCCTGATCCTTTCACAGGCTGCAGAACTTCCCACAATTAAGTCCTAAAAAAAAATTGCCTTGAATTGCAGCAGTGGACAAACTATGACAATACTTGCTAGCCATACTAATTAATGTTTTGTCGATAGACAGAAAGGCAGAAACCAGATGTCTCAGGACTGTGATTCTGCTCACACAACTGTCACCACTTTCCCTCAGTCATTGTCTCCTCTGTTGAATTGCTGCAATCTTTCACACTTTGATGAATAACCTTTCCATAAAAATAAATTATCCTCTTTCATTCTGCATCGATACATCAGACAGAACCACCTGTCCTCTGACAGCTGCCAGAAATTATTAAAATGTGAGCTATCACAATGAGGTTTTAGCCTATGCTGTATCACCAATTGCCCCTTTCGTGTCTGAACCAAAATGCCAAATGTAAAGTCACTGCTGTGCCATTGTCTTTAAAAACCAAACTTACCTCAAATGATTCAAAACAAGATACTAAAATCTGCTTACTGCAAACCTATGTCAATTGATGCTGACACTGTGACCCTCCTTTCATTTTTCATGTAGAAGTTCTTCAGCAGCTTCCCACAAATCCTCCACCTACTGCAGTCACCATCTTGTTCCTTTAAAACATTAGTACGCTGTTAATTTTCCCCATTTCTAGATTAGAATAAATGTTTATCGTGAGACTTATCAAACTAATTTATTTTAAAATATCTAACTTGAATGGTATGTGTTTGATGTCCTTAAATACTGGATGATGTAATTACTTACAGAGCAGTTCTGCCTCTCTGGTTCATTATAGACAATAATAGAACTTTCTTTTAGCAACAGAACAATACAATTGCAACTTTTCTGAACATAATTTAAAGCTTACCTCGTACACTCTACATGTTCTATCTCTGTGGTTTTTTCTTTTCCCTTTAACAACTGTTGAATAATTCCTATCTTCTTTAAGGTCGCTTCCAGGCCAAACAATTCTATGATTCTATGATTCTGACTTCTACAACTTTCAAATTTGCCTTTCTTCTATTTTTATATAAGTTTTCATTCTTCCTGGGTTTATTTTGTTTGTTTGTTTCATATCTGTTTCCACTTTCCCTTTGAGCCAAGGTTTTGTTTTGTTTTGTTTGGGTGGTATTTTTTTAAAAGCAACATGGCCTTTTCTCTCATTTGTGGTTTTTGAAGCATTTGGTAAAATATTCCTAAGCAGCTCCCAATTATCATTCACATTTTACTGTTTAAAAGCTTTTTCCCCAAAGATTTAGCTCTTAATTGTTTTCAGCTTTATGAAACTTCTCTTTCAAAGCACTAAGAGAGGGGGAATGTGAAGTTGTTTTTTATATTTTTGCTGGTTTGAACACTCTTTTGCTTTGATATGCTTAATATAATTTTGCTGAAGATAAATGGCTAAGCATTAACAATAGCCTTAACCCTGAGTTTGAAATTCCCTTTTACCTAACAAGATAGGTTCAGTAGATGGCTCAGTGCTCCAGAAACATTTTCTGATTTAAGAAACAGGTAAAAAGAAATTCCTATAACTTTTTTAATGTTATATTAATAGTTAAATGTCAATTTATAGTTATTTAAAGAACCAACTGTCATGGTCTGTTCTGTTGCTTGGTGCTGCAATATTCTTAGAAGAGCAATGTTAAAAGCAGGGTTTGATTCATTCATTTGGTATCAGGTAAATAGAAAAATATTCTTCCTGCAAGACTGGTCAGATCTTTCAAGAAACACACTCACCACTACACTTCAGATTTTCACCATTCCTCTTAAATGTTCCTCAAGTGTCTTGACTTTTGCTGTATGCTTGGTGAAGAGGGATACAGGCTTTTCAGTAGAAAAACCACTAGGGAACTGAGGGAATGGGGTTTCAGAGGGCAACAATACATCAGTTTCTATATTAAAAGTAAAGAAGTTTATACTTGAAAGAAAAATGCAAATAAACTTTGAGCTTTTGAATGCACTAAGAACTGGACTACATCTATGAGCAGGTGAATAATCACAGTCATCCCTCTGAATTGGCAGATGCTTCCATTTGCTCAGAAGAATTACAACTGGGTGACAATAATTTTTTTAGAACCTATCCAATCCCCAATGTTTAAATTAGTTCAGAAGTGACATAGATAAAAATAAGAAACACTGACAGAGAATAACATCCTTCTTCATATTTGTATTCAAAGTTAAATACATTTGAAACTGATCTTCCTTGCTGACCAATTTCCCTGCTGTGAAAGAATCGCAGAAGTTTTTCCACAGTGTAACAAAATTCAGTTATGGGCTTTGTTTAATGATTCAGAGCAGAATTTAGATAATTTTTCCAATGAGCTCCTTAAAAAATCTAATAATCACTAAATAATCACTATTCTCTTCTTAATAGGATTAAAAGATATGTAGTAACTCAGATGAATTACAAGAGCATTAGTGGCAGTAGTCATTTGAAGAGATCCAGTGTGAAATAGGCAGAAGTAATGTGGATGCCAAGATCAATTTCCTTATTATTGTATGAGAGCTTATGGTTCCAAAACTAATGAATTGAGTGACTGTCAAGATTATACTGCAAAATATTTTTAATAATTTAGTTGGAAGGCATGAGGGGTGGTCACTTAATTTGAGATTCAAAGACAAGTAGTCTTTCAGGTTTAGTGATATATAAAAACTCTTTCCAGACAACTTTTAGGTTTGGATTCTCCCTTTAACATAATCAGCTTCATCTCTCAGTGCTAACGTGATTTTTCTGTGTCTGGTCAGCAAGGAAGACCCAGAGGGGACCTGGATAGCTGAGGGAGGGAGAGTGTTTTATTTACAGTGTAGGCATGGAGATGTTTATTCTTCAGTGGCAAACACATTGACACATCAACCACGGTGCTGAATGTTCCCAGTTGAGAACTATTTCAAGAAGACTCTGTCTGGTTAGCCACTTCTATTTTGTGGACCAGAAGAAGGAAACAGAGTTTTTTTCAAAGCAGTCAGTCTCTGCTTCACTTATTATGTCCACAAAGAGAATGATTTAAGCAGGTAATCAGAAAAGTTTGATAACTGATTTGAATAAACCAAAACAGAACAGAATTATTATAAATTAAAATGCTGTTTTGGTTTAAAAAAAAAAAAAAAAAAAAAAGAAAGAAAGAAAAAAAATACCACAAAAAAACACCTTTTCAAAGAAGGTATCATAGACTGAAAGAAAATTTTGATTTGGAGAGTACATCCTCCAAAGTGTCTTTAGTAAGTGTCTGAGAAATAAAAAACTACATTTCAAAATTATTATAGTTTTCTCTTAATAGCCAAATAAAAACTGAAACATGTTTAAAACTACAGGGACTCTGGGTGCATTTATTAAGGAGTTTTAAATCAATGTAATCTAGTTCCTGAATAAATGTCTGAACAACCAGGTTATATACTGGTTTTGAGGGTACCCTCAAACTCCTATTGCTTTTCCTCATTTTGCATTAAAACTCAAGACAATTATTGGAAATAATCACAGGTTTGAAATTTGCTTTCCAATGGGCCAAATTATGAGGTTGGGAAGTAATTTCTTTCTGTGCTTCAAAAAATATTCAGATAGCTTTTATAAAACCAAACTCCACTGGTAAAATGGGTCAGGCTTTATCAGAATACTTAAAAAAGATCACTGGAGCACTGTTTTATGTGTACAGTGCTGTTAAAAACCTTCAGAGTAGAAATTTAAATCTCCCAGTTTCTGATCTCTGGCTATTATTCAAAAGACTGCTCAGCACACACCCCAATGTGTTAAGAATGAATAGTATGTGATCACTATGTATTAGGAGCCTCAGAAATCACACAACTAGAAACAACACTTTCAGAGAACTAAGGCAAGAGAGGAAGTCTAATTTCTTGACCTCAAACCTCATTAAGCAGAAGACAGGCTACTGACAGGAATTTACTCAAACCAGATGAGCTCTGGTGCACACTGCAATCACCAACTCAAGAGAGTGAGATTGCCTTTTGCCAGTCTTTTCTGGGAGCTTTTGCATCAGGTATGCTTTCAGGAGCTGCATCATGTTCCTAGTTCTCCATCCTCTACATCTGCACCAAAATTGCAGCCTTCCTACTACTGCAAGTCTTACTTGCTTATTTACAGCTTCGACGTTATCAAAGTAGACGACCAGTTTCTGCAGGCACAGACGTGTTCAGAAAGGCCCAATAAAACCATGCAATACCCTCCCAGGTGTTGTATTCCCTTTGGTATCCCCTCTTTTGTGAAACTCTACTTGTCTTTTGACTCTGACCTATGGCCTTTGGCCATAGGTAACCCCGCCCCCTACTTTGAAATGCATAAAACCCCCTTTCTCTCTGGGGTCGGTCTTTTTTCGCCCTGGGATTCCCTTCTTGGAATAAAGCCTCGGAACACATCTCGGGGTAAGAGCCTCCTTTAGTTTTATGTCCCTATCATGAGGTTTCCCCTCATCCTAACCTCCCTAAATCTGAGCTAGCAACTGATCTCGGGGGGCGTGGGGAGGAGAACACTTCACCCAGGCTTCTGTGGGATTTCCACACCTCAGGTGTCTACTGGGGTTCCACCTTATGCTGAGTCTCTCCACAGCTAAGTCCAAGTACAATGTTTGGTGGTCTTCTCTTCCTCTGACACTCACATTATTAACATCAGCTCAGGAATTGTGCTTGGCACTGTCCGTTTCCATTTGATAGCTATTACTGTCTGGTGAATGACCCTTCCTTCCTTCCTTAGCAGCTGCAAGGTAGATGGAGGTACTAAGGAACTCAGTTTTTCAAAAAAGAGGAGTAAAATCATAATCTTAAACATTGGTTTGAGGCTCCAGTCAGCTCCTCAGTATGAAGGAGCAGAAGCATGGACAAAAAAGATTACAGGAAAGGGAAGAGAATTTAGACTTTCAATAATGGAGAGATGTAAAGAGCAAAAGAAAAACCCATATACATACATACCTAAAAAAATAAAAATGGAAACCAACATGAAGACAAAACAAAGTGCAATGGAAGGAGGATTCTAAGAAATGTTGGTGAAAAAGAGGAAAAGAGAAACAAATTATTAAAAAAACCCTTCAATCAACTCTATTTTTCATCAGCCAGGCTGAAATTGAATGTGAAAAAACCCAACATTTTCAGTTAAAAAACTCTGTTTATAAAATGCATTTTTTGGGAAAAGTTACATGATGAAACTTTATTTTTGTTGCACTTAAAATAAGTGTTTCTTTTCCTTCTACCTTTATCAATGGGTATTACAGTGTATCTATTGATGCAAAAAAAAATATTTCTTAGCTCCACTGAAGTGAACAGAAAAACTTTATCTGACCATTTAAGTACAGAAATGGCATCCACGCTTATACAAAAGACACAAGCAGAATGTTTCCAACCTGATCAGGCCACTAAACTTGAAAAGTTACAACCAAAAGGGAAAAAAATACAACTGAGTGAAAGAGTTTAATTAGGAGATCCTGCTAGATTGTGTCAGTCTTCTTTTATTCAGAATTTAATCTGGTGTAAATCTGAAGCTGACATGGATAGAGTAATAATGATTAGGGATAAATATAAAGCAAAAGCCCTTCTCAATTCTCATTTATGTATTGTTATGTTCCTCAGCTGGCTCTCAAACTGGGCAGAGGGAGAGATTTAAGAGAAGTAGCAACTCATATGAATGCCAGCAGTTTTCCAGAAGAGGAAAATGCATTTTCTTTACACAAACTCAGCTGCCTCAACGTGGCAGAAGATATCTGCAAGAAAAAACATCTCTGGTGATTACAGTTGGGAGACTGAAGTTTTGCAGTTGTAAAAGGCTCCCTTCTAAATCAATAAGACTTATGGGAGATCTCTTGCCTCTGCTGGTAATGGGCACAGACAGCGATGCAGTGTCACAGCTGCCCCTCTCCCCACGCCACTGACAGCACTGATGCTGCTGACGAAAATGAGATTTCCCTGGGTGCACATAGTGTCTGAAAACCAAATAGGAAGGGACAGTGTCAATGAGTTTTTTTATTAGTCATAGGACTGCTGAGGAGATTGTCAGGGAAATGAGGGTTATGAGGAGACAGATTGCACTGAAAACTGAAGGTGATGTCTTGAAATTCCGGAGTCATAGGCAAAACTTTTCCTGGCATCTACAGGGCCAGGAGCTCATCCTCTGTATGTAAAACAGTGAATGCAAAACTTACTGAAGGGAATAAATATTTTCCACCTCAAAAAGGGTTCTGTTAGGGAATCACTCCCCCTGATAAGCACACCATAATGATTTAAAAGCAAATCTTTACATTGCCTACAAATGGAGATGTAAATTAAGCTTAAAATGACCATAAGAAAGAAGCTTCTAAAATTATTGAATGCTTGATATGGCAGCATGTTAAATTGTGACAAGATTCAGAAGACTTCTCCCAAGGCTGAATAATTTGGAATAAACTTCAGAGAACAGCAGAGGTATGTCAGTTCTGGTATATCAAGGGAGTTACTTTGAAAACCTCTGTACACATCCAGGCACCAATATGGTCTTCCTAGAGATCCAACACAAAGAGCTGTAGCCAGCCTTGGTCATAATACATCTATTAATCATCTTAGTTTACCTAGTAACAGAAGAAATGTTACTACTGATATGAAACATTAGGAACACCAACAACCCAGAAGAGAATTAGCCTGGATGAGAAACTTGCATCCTAGTTTCCAAAAGCTAAAATCTACCTCAGCTTCTTCTCTCTTTGCTCATTTTCCTCTGCTGAAAAGTGACAGTGATTGATATCTTCTCCCACCCTAAGTATGCTGTGGTTATTTCTCCTTATGGTTAGAATTAAGCTAACAGCCCAGCTCGAGCACTCACCCATTTAGATGAAGTATTTATTAGCCACGAATCCTTCTGTTCTTACACCACCTCAAAGTCCTTGTGTACGTCACTGAGGGACACAAAGGGAAGGATTCTGGCATTCAGTCAGAGGCTCCAGCACCAAACCCTCTAACAAGGCGAGCAGGCATGGAACAGCTCCGAAAGCCCAGATGTTTAAACCATATGAAGCTGCAGAAGAAAATAAAGAGCAGCTGAATTATAAAGGAGGGGAGGATACAATGTTTGTGTATGGTTAAACTACTGTAAACTTTGAAATCTGTATTATGGAACCCATTAGGAAACCCATAACTTTGATTTAAAAGTAATAGTCGTAAGATTCCTACTTTGCCATTATTTATGGTATAATGAGAAGGTAGGTTACTAGAATCCCACAAACTAAATAGGTGGATTTCATTAAAACTGTACCGATGAGGAGTAAAATCGAAGGGAAAAGGAAATAACAGCTTTTATTTTATGCCAATTTATTTTCATAGGCTGCTTTGCACAGCAGAAACATAGGAAGATGAAAAGACAGGGAAAATTTTCCCTCTCTTCCATAACAGAGAGAAACTTTTTAATGGTATTTGAAGGGCGGAAATGACCTACTTCCAGTTGCTTCTATATTAAGAATCTGGCTATGTATCCAAGAGTTGCCTGAAGAATCAAAGCAATGTACAAATTCAAATCAGGATTTATTTGTCAACACATTGGTTAAATAGAAAATTTGTTGGTAAAGAATGTGCTGTAAAAATGAATGCTTGAAGTTCTGCCCCAGGAGGGTCTTCAGGGACATAACTCCAATATTTGCCTTGTCTCCCCCCCACTCTCTCCTGCTCTCCTTTCCTCTCTCCACTCTGATGACTCTCCTGGGGAAGCAGAAATCACAGGAGCAATTTGGCTTTATGCCCACCTTTCATCTCAGCTTTTTACTCCAAAGGACCCACAAATCAAGTCTGCACAAAGTGCTGTTATGGTGTCTGTTGGGTTTTTTTTTTCAGGGATCTCCTTCCTATTCAATGAAGCCCCAGGAGTTCACCAATCCCCCCCTGCCCCAAAAATGTTCCTGCCACAGGGTTTTTTCACAAGACAGAGCTCCTCCAGGAAAACTGCCAAGACCAGAACAAAGTGACTGAGCTATCTCATGGATTCCATTTTAAATCAGCAACTGGTGAAGGAGACTGGAAGAAGCCTGGTCTCTGTGCTGGTAAACCAGCATAGCACTGAAATCTGAGCAGGGCATGCACAGAAAGGCTGCTCTCCCCTTCCTCCTTCCCAAGAACAGTCCAGAGAGGTTTCTGGTTGGAATGGCATGAAACAGATGATAGGTCACACTGCGTCACTTGTGAGCTGCACCCACCCCCTTGCTGGGAGGAAGAGGAATGAATGATCCAGCATTTGCATGCTGTTGTCTTGTGAGGAAACAGGAATGATACAGGCAACTCCAGAACTGTTAACTTTAGTCTTGAGTTATAATTATGGACATCATATAATCTATAGTTAATTTCACAGTAATCAAAGGGTGCTGCCCACAAAATCTATTTATTTCCCTACTTTACAGCTCTAATGGCTATTATTCCCCAACTAGTCTGTGCTGCCACTTTCCTGCACCCTAGGCTGTGTTTCTGGCATGCTGCAGTTGGCTTCCCAGGTATGCCAGTGCTCTTTACATTTCAGCCCAAGCTCACCACCTCCCAAGGCAAAGGGCTAGAGCTGGGTACAACACTCTAGGTGAGTGCTCAGCCAGCCAGCCGCAGGTCAGAGGTGCTAAAGCTCCTCCAGCTTCACTGGAAACTCTTCCCCTTGATGCTTTTCATGACAGATTATACAGAAGCCCATTAGATTGCAGTGTGATTTGAGCTGCCTTCTCATCTCTTCACTTGTAGCCTACAGACAAACTTTTGGCTTATTCTTCCTAAGTTTGAGCCTTTGCATTCCATTTCAATATGTGTGTCACCTTCAGGTGGCTGGAGCCCTCATGCTCATCTATTCTTGTAGTGCTACCCTCCAATCTTTCTATCCACAACAGCATCATTTCCAAATCTGTGTCACACACTCCTTATTGTAGCCCCCAGTGTGTTGTGCTGAGCCCCCAAGATCAGTGGAAGCTGAAATCTACAAGCAAACTACATCTCACTGAATACCTGGAAATACAGATATTTTTGTTTCCGGCTTTTCCTTATGAAGTTGCATCCACTGGTGTGCACATGTGCTTCTCAGATGCACCCCTGCGTGCACAGATAATATGAGCAGTAAAAGAGCAGGCTTTAAAACTGCTCAGTCATTTTGGTAGTTTTGCACTCTCAACTATTGAACTAATGGCCTGAGCAGCTGAATTTTGTTTGTGATGACATGTTTTCAAACAGGCTGTAATTCAAACTATGAAGAAACTTTGATACTCCCAATTCTTGTTCTTATTCTAATGCTTAAAATTCTTCTTGTTGATTTATTAGGAGTTAAATAATCATTGCAAGAAAATTAGAGCCTTTAAGCACTTCTCACTCATTTAATTTTAAATTTACAGACTTGACCATAACTGCCTTACAGTGACACCTTCTGGAAAATCTAGGAGGAGAGGGAAAGCTGCTCCATAAAGGGAGAGTGTGTAGGGGACAGATGTGAATCAACACAGATCAGCTTTGGAGCACTTATTCCTGGCAGACTTTCAGTGTTCAAATACATGTACAGTGCTGTTACAGACACCCTACAGTTCAGCTCTCTCTAAGAAACCAAATCTATTGTTGTGTCATCAATCTCGTCACACTTGTTTTCCTCTATAAAATGGTGTTAAAGTGTAGGACAGTTATAGTATCCTTCTTAACATCTCACAGAGATAAAAATAAAATAAAACTAGAATTAGTTATTTTTTTTCTGGATTAACACTTATTCTGTTTGAAATACTGTCTAAAAATATTTCTATATGCTGAGAGATGTTTGTGTTAATACTAAGTCTTTAAGGGACAACAGTATCTGCAGTACACCGGTTCAGCTGATTAGGCAAGCAAAGCAGGGGAAAAAAACCCTCAAAGTTCATTAGAGAAGTCTAGCAGAAGATGTGAAAACAGTTTACACTTCTAGAGAGCAGTTCAGCTGCTGACAACCTACTGTCATGGCAGAGCTCCCAGTTTCTGGGAGGCTCCCTCAATGTTAAACACACAAAGGAGTTACACTGGCATCAGCAGCAGTTTCTGAGACCACTCTCAGTACACTGACACAAGAGTGGCTCTGTTGTGTCTCACCAGACGCAGAGAAAAGGAAGGCTTTGGGTCTGGCTGCCATTTAAGCAAATGGGTTTTACAAGAAAGGTCTGGGATCTGGGGATGGCCAGTTCTTTAGCAGAGTTACACCGATGAACAGCTTGTGCAAGAATGGTGTAGGAGTAGAGACAGTTTATTACAAAAAGCTGAAATCTAACTGAAAACAGAGCTGTTGGGCCCTCACAAAAAGTGAAGCAGGGTGATTTTCCAAATTTGCAACTATTGGCGTCACAAGAGCCAACTCTAAAATGTCACAACATCCTTACTCATGTTGTCACTGATGACCCTTGTACCATGAGTCTCCATCCATTTGTATAACAGTGCTAGCTGTAAATTTCCAGCTCATTAGTTATATATGCAAGCACGAAATCAGCACAGCCATGATGATTTAAACCAGATGAGGGTTCACCTTTAATTTGGACACAGGATCATGTGGGAGAGGAAATTGTATTACATGGGAAAGAGTCATTACAACTATCAAAATAAAGCATTAGTCAGGTGAGCTTGGCTGTACTTGCAGGAGACTGACCCTCATGCCCAAAGCCACCAGGGTTGGCTGGCACTGACTCAGCCCAGAGCCATCACACTCCTGGGTGATGCAGTTGCCAAGCCCTCAGCCCTGAGAGATGGGGCAGGCTGGCAGTGTGGTGGGACCTGCCACCCACACAGACAGGCTGTACCTGATGGACCTGACAGGGTACCTGACACCCCACATTTTCAAAGCAAGTCAGCCTGAACAATTCATCTGTCTGGTCCTAATGTGGCACTGGAACATGGCTAAAGCCTGCATTCAGTCTCAAGGAGCTGAAAATTTTCTCAGTGCTGCCAGGAGGAGAGGACTTCAGTCTTCAGGAGTAAGAGGACTTTACAACAGAGATCTTTCCAATGCAGATTAGCCCAAATTTTGATTTATTTCCAAGGATTTCTGTTATCCTTTGTGTGTTGGTAGTTTCTTTATTTGATTACATCAGAAAGGGCACTTTACCATTCCCAAAAATAAATTGTATTTAACATCACAAAAAGGAGACTTTGGTATGGAGATCCAGTTTCCAGAGGAAAAGAGGAGAAAAATCCACTGAGCAATAAAAAATAATAGATGTCATATATTCAGGACTGATCAATCCAAACAGATCTGGTTTCTAACCCATGAAGTTTCCAAACTTGTGACTACCAACACTTAGAATTTATTTAGCTAAATCCTCCAGCTTCAGCCAGGTGAGGTCTTTAGGTAGACAAACCCACAGCAGCTGGGGGTTAAGAAAATACCATGTACTGTAGGTTTTTCAATAAAGAATAAGTCAATCCCGATTGTATTTCTATATAAACCTCATCTCTTTTTGTCCTGTTATTCCAAAGTCTGTGCTCTTTTGTAGCAACTCACTACAAAGGAGGCCAGAAAGTGGCACACAATAGGTGTAATGTGGGAGAGCCCGATGAAAGTAAACAAAACCTGGACTTACAGAACTCATGGGAGCAGAAAGGAAAAGGAGTAGCAGCAGGTATGAGCTATGCTTAAGAGACTTCACCACAATGGTGAAGGGTCTTAGTGCTGGAATGCAGACTGATGGCTCTTAAAATTTGACTTTTTTTTTCTAAAAAGAGGAGTCAAATATCATAATAAGCTCAGAACTGCTTACAATAGCTGCCCTCACTGAGGCTCTAGAAACACCACTGCAACAGAAACATGAGAAACTGGAAGAAAAGGCTTTTGCAAGGAACAGCCTAAGATGGTGACTATGATGGGGGTTTTTCCTCAAGATCTGCTGAACTGTAAGGAAAAATTATTCAAGCTACAAGGAGTGCATGCATTTTTCATTGATAACTATGAGAATCACATAGATATAACAAGTTTATTTCAACCTGGATCCAAACCATTGGTCTTGAAACCATGAAATGAAGGAGAGAAAGAGGGAGACTGAGACACAGAAAGAGAGAGCCTGTGTATTTGCAAAAGGACACAATATGCTGCCTGTTACTGCTGGGTGAGGGACAGGGAGCCTTCTGTACTGTCAGCATAGTTACTATAAACTGCCCCATAGAAAATATTTAAATGTAAGCTTCTTTTCAATTCAAGAAACAACCTTCAAAAAGAGCCCTTTTACTTTAATAGTAATCCATGTTAATTTACTACAACAATAACCAGAAGTCAGTTTGCCAGTTGATGTTTTGCTTTTACTATAAAGCTTGAAATGGAAACTGTGGCCTTGATGAAAACTGTAAAATTCCAGTAAATGGGATTAGTCATCCCTTTGTGTGCCCCAGTTCCACATATCAAATAACAAGCAGTGACACCCTCAGCTAGCAAGTGGAAGTAAATATACTTCAAAAAGGAAAAAAAAAAAAGCCACAGAGAGGATGAGTAACATTTGACATTTTCATGTACGGAATTTCTGTAAATGTCTCTCTCCCAGAGGAGAAATATCTTCCAAAATATTTAGTTCGTTGTGGTATTTCTCTTGGATAGAGTACTGTGAAATCCAGAGTGTAGAAATCCTTAATTAAAACATCTTAATATTTAACTCTTTGCAACCTGGGATCATTTAAAGCTTTTCCGATCAGGACTGGTATAACAAATGGCAAAGGAGAATGGATTTCAATCTTTAAGATTCCTGCAAATTGTGGAAAACTTCACTGCCTGATCTCTCTGCATCCAACGCTGTGAGCCTTTAATTTCACCTTCAAAATAAGAATTCCATTGAAAAAGGCACTGCTCCATTGAGAAGGCAGATATTTCTCACGCTAATACTGTACATCTAATCACTTTGGTTTTGATGGAATATGGTTAATATTTCCCTCCCAGAGCTCACTTCCCCAGCAGAAACCCCACATATTCACTTTCTGCTGATCTTGGTTACACAGTGTGCTTTGTCAAAGCATGATCCATGCTACTGCTTGCAGAAGCAAGAAAACTCCATTGAAAAATTTGCTTATAATAAGTTTCTGGATTGATTGACTGTTGCTCTTGAGTAAAGCACCTGACTGTTATAAGATTTTAGCATAGTGAATGGATCTTAAACAGATTTCCAGTCCAAACATGCTGTCAAGCACACGGTATAATTCTTTTGATCCATGGTCATATTACAGGACAATAAAAATCCATTTAAAAATTGTGGTTGCAAATTTCAGTAATTGACACAACATGAAAACAACTCTAAAAAACCCAAATCCTTGCACATAATAGATCAGAAATAAAAATCCCTACATAAAGCCTCACCAACATCAGTTAAATCCTCACAATTTCTGGTAGCTCCACAGCATTGGAAAACATCCTAAGTCATTTCTCTCTATCTTGCAAGAAAACCATGCTCCACAGCAATTCCAGCCTTCAGCCTGATAAAGAAGGGTCTTTCTCCAGAAACTCAGCCCTTGATATCTTCCCTCGTCAATGTTAGTATGGAAGTCAGAATAGGAGAGCTCCAGCATCCAGGGTACCCATGGCCCATCTCTAAATAAACAGGTGAAGTTCACAGACTGGAAACTCTTCTGCAGTGACAGGATGTCACAACAAAGGGCCACATCCCACTCTTGCCACCCTTACCAACTAGCCTGTCAGAGTAGTGTACCAGTGAAGAATGGACTGAAGTCATCAAACACCCCACCTGCTTGGCTTCTCCTGGACACTCACAACAGTAAGTTTACATTTCAAAATGCTTTCTTTTAAATAGTAATCCCAAAAATGAAAGGATTTTTTTCCTTACTACTGTTATAAACATTAATTATGCCAAATTCCTATTAGAAAGAATGGAAATTTACCTTGCCTTTTGGGAAGAGGATAATCCATACTGCACAACTGGGCATTTCTTTGCACAGTACATACAAACATTTTGTGGACTTCAATTTGAGATCTACAGTATTTGAGTGTTTAGTTTTCATAAGTTAATGTCTTAGCATCTTTTTACAAAAGTTGAATGAAGAAAAATACAGCACCTTTTACTACATTCACTGGCAGGCCATGGCAGGCAGTGCCTGTAGATGAAAGGACAGCTGGCACAGGCTGGCCAAGGTGGTTTGTGTAACAGTAGGAAAAGGCTGTGTTCTCCAGGCTCACAGTAATTACAGCAGTTAGGGCACAGGGAGCACACATATGCTGCACAAAACCCAGCAAACCCAAGGGGGGCTGCAGGCAGAGCTGGCCTTGATGCCAGCAGAAAATCACAAACGCCATCAAAATTCTCCTTTTAAGCTACAGCTGGCTGCCAACTGTTTAGCAGCTGCAGAGGAAAGGAGGAGAAACAGGGAAATATTATAATTTAACAGCATATAGCTTTCGTACAAATAATTTCAAGGAGAAATGGAAGAAAAAAGCAAACACATTAAACATACATTCTCCCCTTGTCCCCACAATTTTAAAAGAAGGCAAGACAATTGCAGGGAAATGACATGGCCATTTACAGACAGCAAAGTTCTGTACCAGCTGAAATACCAGTGGTAACAGAACAGAACAGATACCCTTAGCTAGATAGGAGAAAGGCTGGAGTTTAACTGCTCTGCAAATATCTAAAGGAGACCTTTCTAAGCCTACAAAATGCAAATTCACAGAACGCATAAATTTTGACATTTAAAGAAAGGAAGGTGAAGAGATGACTCAGGACACCTGAATCAGAGCATGATTACCATGTGAGACACAAGACCCACCAGTGCACTGCTCTAGGCTCATAGCATCCGCTGATGAGAAGATGTATCACCCATTAAGCTAAAAAAAGATGCACAAAGGAAGAGTGGGTTCTGGGAAAGAATTTCCAGTAAAGCCACACTGGCATGAGTAGCACAGACCACATAGTCAGACACAGCAGACCCACCACAGAATAAAAATTAGTATCAGAACTACATGGTTCCCCAGGCTGCCTGTTAAAGGGGTCCAGTAGGAGACCCCAGAGAGAAAATACATAGAAAACTAGTATAGGAGACCAACAGGAGATCACAGAGGAGAAAATTTGGAGAAATGTGTTGCTGGTTTTCTGAACACATTGATATGGGAGATTTAAACTCATATGTTAATTATTTTCTCATTAGAAGAGTGCTGTTGTACTATTTGCAGACTAAGTTACTACTCAGCATGTGCACTTCGTCCCCAATCTGTCCCTTAGTAGGAACATACTGATACACATTCCCTCATATGGAACACATTAGACATTAAATATAAAAGCTGTTTTTGTTTTTATATAACTTCATACACACAGAAAATAATATTCCACAGGCTATATATTAATCATGTTTACTGATCTCTGCAGAGTATTAATACACTTTGAAGTCAGCCCATTGTGCCAAGCCTCTGTCAGCTGAAGCCATAAATTTTCTGCTTTACTCCTTGTGTAACTTTTCCTTTCTCTCCCCACCCCAGCCCTCAACGAGGCAAGGTTAGATCTGAGCTAGATGCACTTCTATATTAGCCTGCCAAATCATTCAAGACGTGTGAATGGATGACTTCAGTTTGAAGGTACATGTTCAAGTAACCAAGTCACCTTTTCCACCCAGTAAACTTCTCAAACAGTCATACTCTTCCCATCGTTCTGCAACAGAAGGAAAGCTTTCCAAAAGCACAACTCTGCCCATCAGCACATTGTTAGATAGCCACATTCCAAGCGTAAGGCTGAAAGTTACTTTTAGAAAGTAGTGATTATAAATAAAGCATCTGAGATATGGCTTCCCTGTATTGTGAACCATAGTAATAACACACCTTTAACTGAATAGGTATTTTGCATCAGAATAAAAGAAATATGTTTTAGTTAGGAAAAAAAAAACTAAACCAACAACAAAAACAACAAAGCCAGCTGCTAAAACAAAGTGAAAAAATACACTGATAAAGCTGAGCATGGAGTTGTGCAGAATTTTCTGCCCTAAGACACAATGCCACCTAGCAGTGGAAAAGGAGTCGTCTTTCACCCACCAGCTAGCCTAGGCATGTACAGAGGTGTGCATCCAGAGGATAAGGGGATCAGCTGGTGGCTGATTGTTCCCAACATCTCACTGCAAATCCTGGTCCAGTAGGAATATCTCTTGAGAGTCTCTCAGTGAGAGTCACTGAGAATTATTATGAAAGCCCTGTATCAAGGCACTTGCTGGATGCCAAAGCAGAAGCATTGCTTGAAAAGAGCAACTGAGGGAAGTCAGTCTAAACTTTACATGCTTTCACCATTAGCACCAGCTTCAGTGGGGCAAACAAATGCAGTACTACAAAAACATAATCCTGTTCCTTCACTCAGAATAGAAACACAGAGTGCATGTGAACAAGAAAGATACACAGAAATCTTGGCTCTAGCTGGCATACAAGTCAAAGTTAAGGAAGTAAGATGAATTTTCCCTGGAGTTCCATCAGCACTAGTGATTGTTTGTGGCCATGCATATTTAATATCTATATCCATCTGAGTTACATTTAGAAGTCTAGGCTTCTGATTTTGATCCTCTGAAGAGTACTGAAGCAGGCTGTCTACAGTAGCCTGAAACCAGTGGTGAATATACACGACCCTCAGTATACTTTTTGTAGTAAAAATCATTTCACTCCCTACTTGCCATTTGATTACAGTTGTTTAGGACTACAGATAGCTATCTCAGCTGTCAAGGACAAAATTTAAATGGCCTTGAAATCTTAATGACGATCTCTTTCCTTTACCTTCCAAAAAGACAGCCCTCACACAGCTAAACAAACAGAAGTTGACAGAGTACACAGAAAGATAAGATGCCTCTGAAACTACTGCTAGCACCAAAAGTAGCAAAAAATAGAAAAACACAGCAGAGCACTTCAAACACATTAACTTCATTTATTAATTGATTGATTTAGTTATGTTGGTGTGAAGTGGACTTAGTGCAGGGCCAATGTTAAGAGCCATGCTGCTGTTCTGGTGAGTGAACCTGTTCAACCCTCCCAGGATGGACCCAGATCAGCAAGCAGGGAGGGAAAGAAAAAAGTGCCACCACTTTGGGTAGGGAATCATGAAGGGGCTTGTATTGGCTGAGCAAGGTCTCTATGCAGCCACTACGAGAAGCTGCTCAAACACAACTTTTCTTGATGCTTGATAGGTTAGGAATGGGAGCGTGCAAGGGGCATTTAGGAACAGGGATATAACACAAGGTTCTCTCCCCAGCTCCGGGAAACTGTCATTAATTCAACAACCCCTGGAAAACTGTTGGTTTGACTCACCAGCAGACAAACAAATGTCCTTTTTCTGACTATGCAGCCAAACAAATACGGCCTCTCTGAGTGTCTGAGCTGTGTGATCCCACGCCAAGGCCTGTGCTGGCTCTCAGTAAGAACAGGCTTGAAAGGTATCTGTCTCCATCCCATTGGAGCTGCCTCCAGCTGTGTGTATAAACACTGAGTGCCAGAACCTTTCCCCAGCCTGGGATCCTCACCATTTTCTACTTTGCTTTTTTTCTGGCATTGTCTGGGGAAAAGAACCTCAGATTTTAGTAAAACATTGCTAAAATATTAAAGAAAAATGCTACATTCATTTTGAAAAAATCTTAAGAATCTAAACCCACTGTCTTCCTGTTACACCCTAAAAATATACACATTGAAGAGGAAAAATTGCATCATCAAATATATCAAATATATTAGTAGGTGAGGCTAGTCAGTGTTACACAATTATGGCATGAAAAACTCTGACATTAAAACAAAGGCACATTATTCACAAGGGAGTTATTAAAGAAACAACAACCCACCTAAACTCTAAATTCCTACTTTTTAGTTTTATAACTGAAATTTAACTTCATAGGAGTTCGATTCAGTGCATTAAATAGAATGGCCTCCTTGAAAAAAGGTACCTACCAGCACACTTATTGCATCTCTATTCATAGCATGCCCAGAGTGCACACACTCTTTTCATGACAGTATGGATAAAGATAAAAGATCAGAGATGCTTTTGAATGCTCTAGAATTTGTTTCTGCTTTGAAAGAGTTAGTTATCAGGGCTGTGATACAATTCAGAGGCAGTTTTCTGACGAAGCTGAGATGGCCACTCTCCAGGGCTGGGAAAGGATGTTACCGCAAGGGTTCCATTAGTCACCAAAGCATTTTTCTCTTAAATGTGCCAGTTTTTGACCTTGGAGGTCAGCAATATACTGTGCATGTGTTGTTGGTTGGCTTTCCTGAAGACTCATATCTGAGAGTTCGGGCCGATGTTTCCCTAATTGCATTTCCCTCCTGGGACAATTTGTCATGGCCCCATTCAAAAAGGGGTTCATCCAACCTGGAGGTGCTTCTGGAGGCTCTTGGGGACAGGGTCTGCTCCATTTGCTCTGGCTGGGAAAGAAGTGCCAAGCAGAGCAATCACAAACCCTTACATCCCAGTAAAATTAACCAAAGGGATCTATTTGGAGCAGAGGAGGGGGGGAAAAGCCAGAAAAAATACATAACTAAATCAGAGCTATGCCACAACAGCAAACTACAAAGGAGCCACAAGGGAGCTTTAATTTGCAATATGCTACAGGCAGAGAACTCCTAGTATATGGACAACAGTATAAGGAGGGGAATTACAGCAATTATTACCAAAAGAAAGAAAAACTACAGAAATGAAATACAGACCTTTTTTTCCCAAGGAATTCAAACAAGTTGATGAAAACTACAAAAAAAAAATCTTCTTTAAGAATCTCTCTTCTTGCAAAAGACAAATAGCTCAAAGCAGGAAGCAAACACTGTGACACATCAAGGTTATTGATGGTAAGTGTTCTTGTTTCCAGTAAGAATTTAGTGTGTTTCAGATTGCTGAAATGGAAGTAAAAAAGTGAAGAAAATACTTCTGCCAAATACAAAGAGGAAATCTTTTTTCTTGCTTTTCCTTCCATGCTACTTGAATTGCTCCCTTTTTTCTCTGCATATTTTAAAGCAAATACCTTCTAAAACCTGTTTGCATTCACCCAAGTTGTGATATACAGGAAAAGCAAAACTCTAAGTATCCTATATATGTCTTCTCTCTGTGTAAGATCAAATATTTACAGCACACATCTCTCTGAAAAGTTATGCAAAGGAGAAAGCAGTCACTGTGGGAATGACAGGCACAAAATATGGATTGATATCACAAATAAAAATCTGACATCTGAGAGTTCCCTTTAAAAAAAAAAATCCAGAAAAACAACCAAATATGCACCACAAAATAAAAAACAACCCCAAAACAACAACAACAAACCTCCAACACAAAAAAACCCCTCCAAAACAAAACAAACCCACCCAAACAAATAAACAGAAAAATAGCTTATCTGCTCTTGATTTCCTGATGCCATATCATTAAATCCCACCATTGAAAATGTCACTTAGGGACAATATTAAATGTGCAAGCTACCCCTGTGATCAGGATTGAGCATAAAACAAGTTTACACAGACACAGAATGGGAAAATTTTCAAGAGGCCACAAAAAAAAGTGCACAGGCTTTCTGGGAAATCACATACTGGAAAAAAAAAAGTCCATTACATGATATCCATGTGGCAATACTTTATCAAGTAGACAAGTCCTTCCACAAGGTTAAATACGACCTGTATTTAACATCCAAGCATTTTGGACATTTCGAGATTGAAATCCAGTTAAATTATACTTATTCTCAAAGCTACTCTTTCAAACTTTAGGATATATTTGTAAAAAATAAATAAATTTAGTAGGTTGTGTAAGGTGGCTAATTGTTCCCTATTCACTAGGTGGCACTAGGAGTCCACCAGTGAATTTAAAGCTCATCAGTATTTTCTACTGTAGTTGTTGCAGATCTCTGTCTGAAAAAGTAATATTATCTTTTTAAGCCTTTTTAAGAGCTCTTCTGGGGCTTAACTTGACATGTTTTGTCATATTAAGCAGGAAAGCAATTTTTCCATAAGAAATTAAATCCACAAAATGCAGCATGTAAATCATTTTATATTTATATTGCTCAGAATGGTGATAAAATATCATAAACTGAAAGATCCAGCATGGGGGGAGGAAGAAACAACAAATTTGTGCCTTAAGTTTGACATTCCTAAATGTTTAGATAATCTGAGCTGCAATAATAGTAATAATATATGGTACTTATTTTGTTTCTATCTATTTACTTACTGATTACTAAAACCTAAAATGCTAGCCCATGTAGTAAGTTTGCTGATTTTTACTGGGGAAAAAAAAGGGAAAATTATGGGAATTGAAGTTAGAACCTGACTTTTCTTAACCTGAAATCAAATAGCTTAGGCCACGATGTCCAGTGCTTTCTGCTGAAGACAGGACACTTCCAGGGAGGGTGGATGTACCAGCCCAAGGGTTTCTCAAGAAGCCTGCAGTAGGACTGATGGTACAGGAAAGCACACTGAAACCTGCTCCAGCATTGGTTTGGCCAGCAAGGCAATGATTCAGGAGGCTGGTTACCAAGAGAAAGGTGGAAAGAAAAGCCAATTTTGTTTCCACAGAGGAGGAAAGCAGCAGCCCCTGCTGTATGCCTGTGCTGTTTCTCCAGCACTCCTGGTGGGTTACTTTTCCTGAAGACCCATCCAGCTTGTCTGTCCATGGCCTGTGGATACAGTGGGTGCAGCTGGCATGGTCTGTAACCAGCACCAGCCCATTGAGAGGAAAAGCAAAGAAAAAGCAAAGTAAAGCCAAAATAAGAAACAGCTGTGGCACTGCTCTGTCAAAGTGAGGACCCAGTGAATGGCCAGAGCCCACGCCCCTTGGGGTCTTTTCCCTGATAGAAAGGTCATGTACATCATGAACAACAGTTTTAAGTGGTCTAGCTACAAAATAGAGCAAATGGCAGACACTGCCATATGTGAGACGTGAAAAGGAGAGGCTGGGATGCCAGGGCAGGTCTGACAGGTACCCAGCACACAGGGCAGAGGTGCACAACCTCTTGAAAGGCCTTATGAAGGCCACAGTTCATATCTCATTTGTGTGCCACAGGAAAGAAAGGCCCATTCACACGTGTGTCCCAGCCTCCCCACAGGACAAATTCCAGCCTTGCTCAGAGAGTAAATCATGCACTGGGTTTCCAAATGGCCAAGAGCCCTTTAGAGTTATGTTTTCAAATACACTTACCAGTTTGACTACTTTTGAAAATCTGGATCTCAGGTGATAAAATAGGAGATGGGGCAAATCTGACTCTTAGAAGGTGTCAGAATCATAAATATGAGAGATGAAAATCCCTCCTAAATCAACCCTTCTGTATTAAGCATATTTTCACTGTTTCCAAGAAGGATATTTTTTTAAAAAAATCATATATTGCTAGTCACAGGAAAGTGTGCTTATGACTAATTCCTGAGGTCCTTTAAAAGTATTTATTTGAATGTTTTTCTTCTTCCAGTTTGTCACTTGCTCACATATCAAAAGTTCAGAAAAAGGCACAGAGCACCACTGTGCTCCCAACCAGCTCCTTGAATAGTCCCTTGGCAGCTGTAACTCAGCAGGAAAGCTTAGCTGCTTGGATGTGTTAATTAGCTGGCAGTTCTCCTCAAATTTTCAGCAGTAATGCTTAGTGCTGGAGTTCTGTCTCCAGGCATACACTTTCATTTTGCTGTTTGACCAAGCAAACTCTGAAAAAGGAAGAACAAGTGCTGAATTTAATAGGAGTTAATGCATTACTTTGCAAGTGCTTCATGGCTGAGAGTCTAAAGTCTTCCTCCCAGCAATGTGACTGAGACAGCTGCAAATCTCCAAGTAATGACCTCTGCTAAGTGAGTCAGTCAGTTCAGCCCAAATCCCAGCAGATAAATAACACCATATATCTCCCCTTCAGCTATTTACCCAGGCTGGGGAAGGAAACAGGGCATGTGAGCCTTGTGCTGCTGTAGCTGCACACAACCAGCTGTACCCCAGTGAGTGAGTGTGTGATTAACCCTGCAACTCAGACCCTGCAGCTACTCTGTGACTGGATGTTCCTGCCACACAAACTACCCAAAAGCATCAGCAGCCTCCGGCATCCACCAGTTTAAACACATTTTAAAGTATTATGCTCAGTTTCCTCAACAACAAGGGTTCTATCAGACAGTGCATTACCTGGCACCTCACACATTGTGTGCACTGCAGGAGGATATTTCAGTTTCCAGAAAAAAGTGCTGGACAAAAACAGTCACATATGGGCACTGGAAGGGCCCAGTTTTCAAAAACTTGGGAAATTTTTTAATTTCTATTTCAGCAATAAGAAATAATAAGTAATTAGCACCCTCAGTATTATTTCTACATGCATTTTCTGAACTCCATTAACAAAGTGCAACTGGAAAGTATCTCTCATGGGTAAGTTTTCTTTTGCAGCTTTTTCTTGTGGCCAGGTAACAATGTAAGAGAGAGAATTTCAGTAGGCTGTAGGGAGTAGAGACAGGCTCAGTAAATCTGAAAAGATGTACTGTATTCTACAGCCATATATCATAATTTTACTTGTTCAAATTAAATGCACGAGGTAAAATACATCACACTAACATATTTAGAGGGTGGTTAAGGTAAATGGAGTTCCCTAGTTTTGTTTGGATGATAAAGCATTTAACCACTGCTCATACACTTTGGATAAGTGGATTTATCCTTAATTTGGATGTATGTCTATACAACTTCCATACAGTCTGTCTGTTCTTCCCTCACAGTTGAGAAAAGGTCAAGGATGTAAGTTCAGTCCTCATAAATAATTTTTAATTATGATGTTCTAAGAAAAGTGCTAATCAGATGCCATTTGCATGGCAGAAAACAGCTGACAGCACACTTAGGCCCTTTGTCTGGGCAAGAAGACAAGTTATGTTTTAATGAAAACGGTGCAAAGAACCAAAAGTGTTGCTTGTCCCTGTTATTAGTGTCCAGAGGGAGACATCAGTCACAAGGAGAAGCAGTAGCCAAGAAACAGCACACTCATAACTGGGCAGCTGGGGAGAGGACTGGCCACTGCATGGGGCCAAGGCAAAGGCACCTGCCAAGAGAGGGGACCTGCAGCAAGGCTCTCCACCTGCAGTGGTCCCAGCCAGACAGTTTTGAAAAATACTCCTTTAAAATCATCAGGGATATAGTTTCTTTATAAAATATTTTGTCTCAAGGTCTATAGCGTCTCTTTCTTTAAACTGACTTATGCCAACAGTTAAATATATGTCCTTAAAAATAGTACGTGCAGTAGGAATGCAAATGTAAGGTTGCTTGCTCCACAAGAAAAATACCAGATCAGTGAAGTGATTCAGTTTTCATATTGCAATTCCTACTTGTTAAGGTCATCACCCTTGGTTTGGAGCTGAATAGGACTGCAAATGTTCACCCATACCACTGTACATTGAATATGGAGATACTATCACAGTGGTTATTGTTAATAATTGTTTTTATTAAATATTGTTAATATTTGTAAGCTTAATTTCCAGACATCAAACTGGGGAAATAGTACAAAATTCTGAAAACAAAGTGCAACTTTGGTAAATATCTACATTGTCCACCACTGGTTTTACCAAGAGATAGTTTAAAGAGCTCTAATGTTTAAATATTTGCCTTGCCTCATCACTACAGGAATATTTGAAACACTACAGTTATTTTTCCTTCTTTAATGCAGATGAGACAGCTCTAACTGGTTGGATTTCCCACAGCTATAACTATTCAATATCTCTAGATTTTTCACCATGTATGCCCCTCTGGATTCTGGGGCTTGAAAGGGGCCACAGAGCTGACTAAAGGTAATAAACATGACTGTGGTGGCTTCTCTGTGTGGCACCCTCTCCCAAGGATCCCAACTCATCACAGTCATTGACCAGGCATGCAGTTAGCTAGCAAAGAGCCAGAAAAGAGCATTAATATTGTCATATAAAATCTGCTTAGATATGTTGCAATCCATCCAACTCAGCTCAGTATCCAACCAGGAGGTGGCAGTCTCGTTTCATACTTGTGCTGTTTTCAGCCAGACTCCAGCATCAGGACTTAACCTGTGCATGCCTGCAGAATAAATACTGAAAACCAACTCAATTTTAAATTGGCAGATACATCTTATTACAGGCACAACATAAAAAGAGAAAAAAACTCCTCATCTCTAGAAATAAAGGTACAATAAAGTTGAGCATTCCAACTGGAAATAACAATTTTAAAAGTTGTTCTTGGTAAGTAGAATTATTTTGCAACAGGTTTCTTATTTAAAATTACATTTAGGGCTAAGAAACTGTTCATGGGCTTATTTTATAGGCAGAACTTTAAAAGTGGAAGTAGGTTCAATGGAAAACTCTTCTCTCTTTACAGGAGGTGGGATTTGCCTTCCTCACAAAATGAGCACAGAGGAGCTCGGTATGGGAAAGATGCTGTAAATTTTGCTTCCTGAAAGAACCTTGACTAAAATAAAAAATATGTGTCTGAACACACAGAAACGTTATGTGAATATGTACAAGAAAAAAATAAAAACACATACAAGCATACACTACAAAGTAATTCAGCCCTGGTTTGCAGAAAATAAGGAAAATTATTTCCTACACACAAAAAGGAAGGAGCTACTTCTTACACAGGGCCTGATCCCACCCACAACACCTTACCCAGTGAAGGAAATGGGAGATTTACAACAAACTCTGTGATCCCTACTGAACAGGAGCAAACATAAGTCTGGGATGATTTTTTGCTCCCTGAGATCTACTCTTCTGCCACAGCATTTCTGTGCATTTTGGGAAAGTTTGGCCATTCTGCCTTTTCAAGGTCCTGGGTGTAGAGACACACTAAAAGGCAGAGGTGTATCACAGAGAACAGTTTTACTGGGAACTTTCACAGGCATCACAGCTGCGCTTCTGCTCTCCAGAGGGATTACTGTAACACAGGCAACACGACATAACTCGTTATTTTTCACCCCAGAAATGTTTCAAGAAGTTCTATGTTTGGAGAAAAGAACTTTGCCTCACAAGATGCTTGTAAAACCAAGAGATCAGCCTCTACAGAGGTTTACCATTAGTAACAAACCATTTCATTTCAGATGTTGCAGATTCCACACTAAGGGAAGAGCTTGTTCACAGGCAGCACCAGGAGCTGAGGCTACTCAGCAGTGTCCAGCAGTGTTCCCAGTGTCAGAATGCTCACCACTGCCAAATCAGATGTTTAGTGCACCAACATATGGCTGCCCCTCCCAAACAGCACCTGAAATGGGCTGCTTTCTCTGGGACTCAGCTGTGCCTTGCAACAGATACTTTTTCATCATCATGTTAATTTTTTCAAAGATAAAATAAGTCCTGATAAGCAGTCCTATAATAAAGGAAATAAAAGCACAGAAGAGTAGAATCAAAGAATTTCTGGTGCTTTGAGACACCGTCCATTCAAGTCATGAGGCCCAGGGTTCCTCATCCCTGGCTCTGATAGTTAATGGGTGTTTGTGCCTGTTACAGAATCAATCTCTCTGTCCTCTGCAAGAGGCTGCTGTTCTGGGCATCAGGACAACACAGTGACTGCAAAGGACAGACAGCAAGAAATAGGTCAATAAATTATACGTTTCAAAGCACAACTATCATTATGTTGTGTGCAGACGTTTGCAGTTTATTTAATGAAATGAGAGTAAAGGTCCCAAGACCAGAGAGTGTGGAAACCTTCAATTCACAGATGTACACTAGCTGCATACCAATGCAACATAAGACCAAAATAAATCACTAAGATAAGAGAAGATTCCTCCTGGAGGCTGAAAAACACTGTAACATCTGGAAAGAAAAAAAATAGTTGAATATGTGTTTTGGATGCTTTGTAGGAAAAATATCTGGAAGAGACTGTCATATCTTTAAACACTGAGCATTGAGACCCAGGATGTTTCCTGGGGATTAGTAACTACCTAGGAGAGTTAACAACCCAGAGAAAAGCTGAGGGTCATTAAAACCAGTCAGTCATCAGGTCATTGGGAAATGCTCTCTGCTCAAGCTTGTTACAGTTGATGATAAATACAAGAAAAGAAAATAATAACTGGTAAACACAAGAAAAGAAAAAAGCAGCAGTATACTTCTTTCTGCATTGCCAGAAAGACCTGCAGCCATCCCTCTGTGAGGGGAAATGTTGGGGAGGCACCACCACTGTGCTAAACTTTGTAAAAAAACCCAATATAATTTCTCCCCTTGAATTTAGATAATATTGTTATATTCAGTGTGCTTAGATTAGGCACATGAAAAGTCTAGGTCACCTTTCAATAAATGCTTGATATTCATCAGTTTGAGTATTACTTAAGAAGATTTTTACATAAAAGATTAAGTTTTTAAATAAATGCAATTAGCTATTGCAGTTTTAGCTCAACAGAGACAGATTTCTGTCTAAAGGCATGCCAATATTACCAGTTATTAAACCCTGATTTGCCAACAAAAACTGGGAGAAACACACTGCTCTGAACACTTCATTTGTCTGAGAGCTGGCCAGTAAGAAGGGAAGTACAAGACAGGCAACAACTATAATCATGTATTTCCTGCCTTAGTTAAACACCATGACACTGGCACAGGAGTCAGCAAAAAGCAAAGTCACAATTACCCTGGAAAATATGTTCTTTCAGGGAAATCTGCATCTGTGTTTAAATCAGGGTAGTCAGCCATAAAAACCAGAGGCAGAAAAGTTTCCTTTAATGAGTAGATTTGGTAGTGAAGCATGTCTAACCTAAAAATGCATGTTTACAAAACCTGAACAGAAGGAGGCAGAGGGGCACAATTAACAAAGGTAGCCTGAACAAACAGCAGCTCTCAGTTACTAGGTACAGACATCAGAAGACCTTAAACACCAATTTTAATTCTCAGCCATGCAAAAAGATCCAGGTGTACACAGATGTCTGAACCAGTGAAATAGTGCAGCCCTGGAGTCCTTCAGGCAGAGACCAATGAGGGAGTGCTCAGGCCACATCCTTCCAGCAGCAGAGGCTGCAGACAAATTTCAGAGAAGCATGGAATCATTTAGATAGAACAAGATCTTTAATGTCATAGAATTCAACCATTAACTAAGTTCATCACTAAACCATGTCCCTATGTGCCACATCTACACATCTCTTGAATACCTACAGGAACGGCAACTCCATGACTCCCTGGGCAGCCTGTGTCACTGCTTGACAACATGCTGGGATAACAAATTGTTCCTAATATCCAATCTGAACCTCCTCTGGTGCAACTTGAGGTCATTTGCTCTTGGCCTGTCACTTGTTACCTGGAAGAAAAGACTGACCCTCACCTCACTACAGCCTCCTTTCAGGCATTTGTCAAGAGCCATAAGGTCTCCCCTGAGCCTCCTTTTCTCCAGGGCAAACAGTCCCAGCTCCCTCCTCATAAGATTTGTGCTGCAGACCCTTCCCCAGCTCTGTAGCTCTTCTTTTGCCACACAGTAACAGGTTTATTGTTTCTTCCCCCACCATGCTGGGCTGGGATTGGAGCTGTATATGAGCAATTTAAGAGACACAGGACAAGGGTTGTTCAGGTCTGACAAAAAAGTCATATAGACACTACAGTATCCATATAACAGGGACCTTCTAAAACAGGTAATTATTTTAGAACTCTCATTTCATAGATTTGAGTCAATTATTCAGAGCTGAAAAAATAATTCTCTGTATTTTCTTCTCTAGAGAATCTTGCTGCACTTTCAATCAGGAAACCTCCTTGCTTCTCCTGACTGAACTTATGGCTCCTTTCAAGAGAAGCTTCTTCCTCCATGCAGGAAAAGGATGCATCACTTCTCATTCCAGACTTTGTTTGGATGCTGCTCCTTCTTGTTGCTTTTCAAGATGTGCTGGGCTTGAAATACTCAGAATAGCAACTTTTACTGCAGGAAAAGTGCAACACTTACTTTTAAGTGGTCCCACTTTAAAGCCAAGTGCTTTAGTCTTTGTTTTATTGTTAGGGGATTTCTCTGCACTTACAAAAATAAAAGTTCACCAGAACACAGAAGGATCTTAGGAAGTGCAATCCAGCCTGCTCCCAAAAGGCATAATTAGGCAAATAAATTTTCCCAAGTGTTTACATCTCTTCCAGGCTTTACTTTTCCCTATCTCAGTGCGACAATCTTAGGCAGCAGTAATCCTTCATTAGAGAGAATGGAAGAGAAATTCAGCAACCTCTACAGATTAACCTGCACATGCTCAAGTTCAACCTGACATTTCTGTCATCAGCAATAGGCACACAAGTAAAATTATTTGCTATATCAGCCCTATGATACCTTCTTGATAGGGCAAGGTTCAATGTAAGGATTAAAATAAACATGGAAAAGTGAGGCAAGAGAGAGGGAAGACTGCCAGCAAGTCAGAAATCTCTTCCAACGTTTTATACAAACCTCTGCTTTCTGAGTTTAGTCGGAAATCTGTGAAAATCAGGTGTTGCCGTCTGAACATTTTTGACTCAAAGTAATGGCAATCAGCACAAAACAGAAGTAAATATAGGCCAAAAAAAATCAGCCTAATAATTTTATTACGGCAAACCTGGAAGACTGGGAGACGTGAAAAAGAAATATGGAAATTCAAAGAGAGAAGGTTTCAATTCCTATGTCATCATTTTGCCGAATTTCAGGCACGACAAAGAGAGCAACCATCAGAAAAATCAAGAAAAATTATTCCCTGTCACTCAGTGGATGTATCTATCTATCTCATGCATCGTATCAGGGTGATCAGGAAGGCGATGCTATGAGCAGACCCAGGTCTCCTACCAGTTGCAGAAGCAGCCACCAGACTGCACCTGGGCACCAGACTTTTCACATTTGCTCAAAGTGTGTTTGCTGTACACAGGAAGCAGGTCTATGAGACATATAAAGTAGTACAGCTGGGACATTTTCTTGGGGGAAAAAAAACAACCAAAAACTATTGAAATCAAAATGAGCATGTGGAGGGTTTTTTTGTAAATATCTTTTGCCAAAAACTGCCAAAGTGTACTTTTATGACTTTGTTATGGGATCTCTCTGCAGCTTAATTTTTCCTGTTACTGCTTCTACAGGTTCTAGGGGACTAAAAAGATCATGCACTCTCAAAACAACTAAAGCAGGGAAAGCAGACAATTATAATGGCTCCTGTTAAAAATAAAGTCTTTGTGGCAGTACCCTGCAGAGGTAAGATTGCCCTTGCCAAGGCTGGGGGACAAAACAAGCTGCAACAACCTATATGATGATCGCCTCAACATGTGTTAAGTTTCAAGCTTCAAGCAGTCACCAGCTGTGACAAGAGTGACTTTTCTAAAAATTCCTCTTTAGTCATCATGTGCAAGCAGAGACTTACTAAAATCAAAACCTGAAGACTGAAAGATTGTTTCTTCTCAAATATCCAGCCCACATCCATGAAATACATGCAGAATGGGGGTAACATTTCAATAGATGTCAGATCCTTTGCCCATCAGCAGCTTTTACACAAAGCCAAGAAAATTATAGAGAAGGGCCACAGAGAATGACCTGATGAAATAAAATTCAATATTGGGTCATCCTTAATATAAACAATGCATTTGTTTGGGGTTAGGGAAAATGAGATTCTCCTGAAACAGCCTCTCTGAGCTGGCAGGGTTGACAGCCACTCCCACCGAGGTCTTGGCCCTTCCCACCTCCAAGACCATGTGTCTGATACCTCCCCTGCCAGTACCACCTGTAACCACAGCCTCTGCTGACCAAAAGCACAGCTAAATGAAATGTTATTCAATTTTGTTTTTCTGTCCAAAGCCACCACCCCCCCAAAAAATCAACAACAAATAAACTAAACAAACAAAAACTGTCAACAAGAAACCCTTCATGCAGCTCTTCAGTTTTCAGAAAAACCCATTTTCAGAAATATTTTCAATCTAATTACTTGTTCAAAGGCAACTGCTAACATAGCAGTTCACTCTTGAACTAATGGAGATGAAAAGAAGCAGTATCATTTAATATAGGGACCATACTGCTACACAGGACTTTTCCCAAATTAAAATGGGAGAAATTGCTAACAGTAGTCAGAGAAATTGTGACAATGACTTTTGCAAAAAAATTAACTTATCAGGTTGGAAGTATCCTTAGCTAGCACATTTTAGTGGTAGTCAGAGCTGGTAACTGAGTAGCTTCTGTACAGCAAATTAACAGCCTATTTAATAATATGCACTATAACATGCACACACTATAATTTTTAGAAATTCAGAGAGTTGACAGAAGACAAGAAACATTTGCTCAGGGAGACCAGAGCTGGGCAATTTCCTTCTTTCTTGATCTGGAATGCCAAGATCTACACAAAGAGAAGCTCTGGCGAGAACACTGGCTTCTGTATCTTACAAATTCATCATCTCTCAGCCTGACTGTTAATTTTGCCAGACAGTCATGCATCTTATTTTTGAAGATAGCTGTTCTGGAGAGGAAGGATTAAGCTATCATAGCCTGAGGTCCAAGAAATTAAATTTGCTACTTCTCTGAAAGTCACTCTGGGACTGTCTTAAACTTTTCTGGGGTATGGGGGTGGGATGTTGGATTTCTCCAGGCCTGCTGTTTTTCATGTGCTTTCACACGGGAGAGAAGGAGAATGCAGCCCTTACACGTGACACACTCAGAGTACAACTGCCAGGCAGCCTGCCCCTCCTGCAAATGCCATTAGGAACCTTTCTCTTAAAAAAAAAAAAAAAAAAACCACCAAACTTAAATCAACATTAGCACCATAATTATTGCAAAGCTGATGAATGGGCCACTCTGTTACCTAAAGTCCATTTTAATCCCAAAACAACATAGTTAGGATGGGAAAGACTTTTTAAAGGTATTTGAAATATGCATATTCCATTTCAGGTCCAGGGAATCAAGTTACCAGCCTGTAAGTGAGATAAGGCAGCAAGAGAGTACCCAGATCCTGGGCGGCTGCGGGACTTGGGTGATTTGCTCAGCTCAATCCTCAGGCTAAGCAAAGCCCCCAATAACACCAGCTGGAACGTGTGCCCTGCAGCCCTGGACAGCTGGAAGGAGAAAAGGCTAGTCACAAATTAAATTAAGAGGTGTAATATGGTGTGAGAAGAAAAACAAATTGAGATTGTGAAAACAGGTGCCAACTGACATTTACTCAATACTCAGTCACACTTTCCTTTCTCCTTCTGTGATTAGCAGCTAAGCTGAATTAGGATAGATTTCATGCTTCTGTGACCTTCTAGAACTCCCTTACAGAAAAAGAAAAACACCTGTAGCAAGAAGGTTTTTTTCCAAGAGGGTAAAAGTGGCAACTCCTGTGAAGCTGGGCTGTCCCGACTGATACATCAAAGCAAAAAATACAGAGATGCAACCAGTTAAATTCTATTTTTTTTAAAAAGAGCACTAAAGACTGGGCTTCAGAGTAGCACCATGCTGCAAAAGTCATGAATTTACTTATCTGCATCATTCAAGACTATCCTACTAGTTATTTTTTCAGAGAATAAGCTGAAACCCATGAGCACCATCCTGAAGTTCCTGAGAAGGACTAAAATGAAAAGCAATGGACAAAATTCCCTGCAGAGCCTTGGGCTCTTTCTGTGCCCCTGAAAGCAGAACCATGATTTTGTATAAGCTCCATTGGGGGCTCCATGAAAGAAAGGCTTTACCTGTGAGGGTGCAGGAGATCAACTCAATACCACTACACCTTGAATGCCATTCCTCCAGTCACACCACATGCTGGGGTGGAAAGCTTTTTCCACTGCCTGGGCAGTCTCTCTTGTTCAGACATGGAGGCTCACACTGTCTGCTGGGGGACTCTCCAGAGGTTCCTTCCTCAAGCCTTCTGCTCAGTGCAGGCTCCCACAACCTGTTCCTACTCAAAGCTTCTTTCCTAGGAGGAAAACTACGGCAGATTTTCAGCAAATCGACCTGTAAACACACCTCTCTTGATCTGACGCAGATGTCAAGGAGATCCCTGACTTTTTGGTAGGATAAGGTTAAATAGAAGATATGCCATATCCAACAGCTAAATCCAGGACAACCTCCTTGTACACCCATGGCCCATGCAATTTCAGAAAAGCCTCTTCTGACACTAAAGGATTGGCAGGACTGTGGGAACAGATAACTTCAGAAGTGCAACTTTCAAAGCAGACCTTTCCCTCTTCCCAAAAGCACCAGAATTATTAGAACAAATGCCTTTGGAGGAGTTTACCTCTGTTTGTGTGAGGCTGCGCCCATCTTGCATCACACCTGGCTGTAGCAAATATTCAGCTCTGTCCTGTGGGGCTCAGAAACACAAACTCCTGCACTCCTCAAACCAATGTCTAAAGCACAATCCCACCCACAAACAACCACAAACATGCTACAATGCACAAAGACCAAGTGCTTTGGAAGAAAATACTTCAAGCAACACCTTCCACTAACCTTTAAAATCACAGAGTTTTGTGCAATAACATAAAGTCTTGGGACTCTATCGAGGACAGCAGCATTGAATTAACATTTTTTTCTAAAACCCTCCACAGATGAACAGATGATGGCAAGCATGTACCATAAGACCACTTTATGAAAATGTCAGGGGTCTTAGAAATAGCTGACATTCTCTGGCCTTCAGTTTCATGATCTTTATCATAGTAAAATGTTTTTGCTTATTCCTTGCACACCTGCTGTGTGTCAGTTTTCCCCCAGTGGAGCTCCCTTACCACATGCACTGATCATACTGACATACACAACCACTTTCTTTATAGCAAGCAGATCTCAGGCAATATTGGACCATCACACACTGATAAAAACCACAGGACATAAAACACTTTGTGAAGAGAGAGGAATGTAGACCAGGAATGTGGCTCAGGGTTGGAATAAATGAGAACAGAGGCCTGGAACTAGCTGCCATGAAGCTTTGGATGAAAATCCATAAATATTTCTGAAGTATTTATTTTCATCTCATACAACCAATTATTCTTATGAAATGTCAGCAGCAAATCATGCCAGGAGACAAGCTTCTTGAATTTTGAAGCCATAAAGCATAACCAAAAACTGCAGGGAGTGGGAAGGATGGACAAGAGGGAGATCCAAGAACTCCAGTGCTTGACCTCTTTTTAACCTCTACAGTTCAAGAGGGTTTCAGCTCCTCTACTCTACTTCTTAACTGAGCTCAGTAACTCCACTGCCTCTACACAAATACTTTGTCACATGCATCATTCAACTCTATATATGTACTATGCAATCAGCTTTTAGAAACATACTATCCTATGCTTGTACTTACAACAAAACAACTTGAGGAACATCACAAAGAAAAATGTTAATTTTTGACTACAGAGCTGAAAAAGAATGAATTTTAGAAAACATTTTCTCAGGTTTAATTGTATTTGGGAATATTTTACATTTTTTTGTAAGCTTACATTAGTTTAACAAAAAACAGTCTTTCAAACTTATTCCTACACTGAGTAAACAAATGTTGCTATAAAACCTGCTGAGTACAAGCAATACTAGAATTGTCTGGTTTACTTCAAACATAATTAAATAAAAAAATCAAGAGTAGAATATTTTTAACTTGAAGTGTTAGAGTAATAAACTGTGCAAGTATGGAAAACCAAGGTAATTATCCTTGCAACATTTTTTATTAGGACATGTGAATTCAAATTACCTAAAAGATGCAGCAGGCTGTTTAAGAATAGAATTTAGTTTACCTGTGCAATTGTTAATAGGAGAAGATTAATTTAAATGAAATTATTCCAGGCCCATAAAAAACAGGCACAGAAACAGAAGTCCTAGCTGTGGTTTCTTTCTTAATTAACTCAAAGGAATGGCCACTGTGCAGAAGGCAAAAGCACACAGGGTCAAAACAGGCTCAGACAGCAATTCACGAGTCATACAACAGAGTATCCTGAGCTGGAAGGGACTATGGAGTCCTGCACAGGACACCACCAAAAATCACACCACGTGCCTGAGTGTTGTCCAGATGCTCCTTGATCTCAGACAGACTCGGTGCTGTGACCATTCCCTGGGGAGCCTGTTCCCATGCTCAACCAGGAAGTGCACTACCATAATCAGCTTCTGCTAGCCAAGATTTCACATTCTGTCCTCCTCTGCTTTGAAAATAAACTCCTCCAGTGTTTCCATGCTCTGGACATCTGTAATGCCCACAAAACACAATTCTTTGCCCACATCTCTACAAACCCAACCCCTCTGCCTTTAAGCTAGTCCCACTGCTTTAAGCAATGCATGGGTACATGGCTTGGCTCACTATAAACATGTCTACATTTGTCCACATTTTAGGAGCAACTTCATGAAAACATTCCAAGTAGCTGAAAACACTCTGTGTAGCTAAAGGGGACATGCAAATGTATGTCAGTCCTTTCTTTTTTTTTGGGGGGGGGGGGTAATTTCTCATGTGAGGGATTATTACAAGTATAGAAGTACTGATCAGATTAAATAAAGAAAATAATCAACAAAAATAATTATTTAAAAAAGGCAATAAGATTGGCGTGTTTTATATTTGAATAAAATAATAATTTTTCATTTCCTTATATTTGATTTTAAAACTGCACAGTTCCCCCAAATGATCAGGAGGCTTGTAGTTAATTCTATGCTTTGCAACACACAACATACACTCACGTATATATCTATAACCTAATGCTACATGTTAGACTTCCTTGGTTTAGGTTCTCATGTAAGAAAGAACATGAGATTTTGCTGATTGATAAAACATAATCAGAAGAAACAAACATTATCTCTTGCAACTCCTAGTGGTGGCACTTAGTCTTTTTTGTCTTTTAACAAAAAGAGAAGTATTTTCTAGCTAAGCAAATTTAACTAATTTTGATGTGATCAACCAAAGCAGTTTGCAAAGAGTAGGCAGTTTATTTGGAGAGTGCTTCCCTTTATCTCTGATAAAACCTACAAATAGCTAATGGGAAGGAAAACAAGTATTGCATGTAAATAGTATTTTTCTGATGTGAAATGCTCGATACAAAATGTGTAAGTCCCAGAAATACAAATGCATACAATATTAGAGATGCACAAAAAATCAATTATGCTGCAAATTTCAATCAATTACTGTCTGATTTGCATTAAGAGTGCAAAAGCTTAAAGAATTGGAATGGGATAGAGGTTTTATTCAGGTTTTCAAAATAAATCTGAAGCTGAGACATATTTCTGACCTATCAATTTTTTTTCTGCAGATAATCTTTTCAGATTATCCAATTCTCTCTCAAGTTAACAAATTGAGAATATTGTACTTCACATGCTGTCACTAAATGAGTACAAAATTTTACTGTTCCGTTTTCTAAGAAATGGATTAGTAGACCTACTATAAGAGCCACAGCTCTTTCAGTTTAGTAAGTGATCACTTGACTTGGTACCAAAAAATAAATCATCAGGAAAAAAAAGTCCAGTTAAAATATTTTTTAACTTATTATTCTTAATAATTAATCTTTATTATTATTTAAAATTCCTCTTATTTTTACTATTGCTTCTTATGGATTCTTTTCAGCTGTAGTCCACAACACTAGAAATATTATGACTGTCAAGCCAAGAGCCCACCTACAGCCCTCCATCCTTAGGCTCAGGATGACACACCCTCTAGAGACCATGATACTCCTGGCAATAGCAATACACAGAAAGTAAAAAAATGGAACAGCACAAGTATTTCTGTGCAGAATCACTTGCTATCACTCAGGTGCTTCGCCAAGTTCTTTCAGTGGTGACAGCCCCATGTGTTAGCTCTATAGAAGCCCTGTCAGTAACACATTTCTACAGGCGGCACTTCCCTCATGAGCAGAACCATGAGGCTTCAACCCATTCAGAGGCATTTACCACAGCTACTCACCACTAGCCCCAGCAACACTTAGAACCCACGTGGAGTAAAAAGAAAACTAAAATACTTTTCTTTGAGCTCCACAGGAGAACCATGAGTCCGTGTTTCCTTGACATGGCACTGCACAAAGTCAGCAAAACCAGTGAATTTCCAGGTGCATGGCATCCCAGTTTCACTTCTGTGCCAATACAATTCCACAAGACAGAAGAGCATTCCATGGAGGTCCTATCCCTTCTTCCCCCCAGAAACCCATGTTTTTACATTAGACATAAGCAGGTCTTGTTTGTTTGCAGAAATGATGTTCAGGATTAATGAGAAGCCAGTGTTTTAAATCAACACAGATAACATAAAATTGAGTAAGATGTGAAACCAATTTTTAAACAGACTATAAAGGAATGCTTTGTACGAAGTTCTTGGTAACAAAAACATTGCCTTTGGTAATCAAATTCCAACTTCACCACCACACTGAAAAATATCAAACCTGTAAGGGAGATGACATTTGCAGAGTTTTGTACTTACCTTAATACAGGCTGGCTATTTTAAGGAAAAGAACAAAAGGAATTAAAGTTCTGGCTATTCTGTACATGGAACTACCAGGTAACTTGCAGAATCATATTCCACATGCTCCAAATGAAGAAGAATGTTCCCAATTCAAGTAATTTTGATAATCTCTTACCTAAAACTCCCAGAAGTTGGTAACAGAAAAATTTTATTATCTCTCAATTCAGCACAAAAATCTCTAGGCTAATTTGGACTTGTGTTTAAAAGTGGTATGGTTAGAAAGAAAAATACAATTTTTGAAATCTACGTTCCTTATTTCCACTCAGTATGTCTTAATTGACCAACAAATTCAATATAATCTTGTTCTCTACTTAAACCCAATCTCACAATTAATTTGTGGACTAGTCCAATTCTAATATGCCAAATGAGAATTCCAGTTAGCCCTTGCTGAATCAATTGACCCATGCAGATTATCCCAAGCCCAACATGCCACAGTAATTCAGAGACATGACAAATATCTCAAATAACTAGGAAATAGTTATTTGAGACTTCTGAATACAAAAGTAGTCAAACGCATTTTGGGGAGGGACATACTGTAGTGGCATATATGTTTCAAGTGTTTATTAAAACTTAATTCCTTTTGAAATTTGTAACAAAAGTGAACTAATTGTTTTCATGAAGTAATTTCCCTTCTTCCAAGAGACTAATTATGGAATTTGTAGTCATGTCAAGGAAGACTGATGCTGCCTACTGAATTCCACAAAAACTTTAGCAATCACACTGCACTAGACATCAAAACCAAAATTAAATAATCTGTTAGACTTAAGATTTAAATAAACCACAGACACATAGTTAGTAAAGGGCAGATATTTCAAAGACTTAAAAAAACCCCAAACTTATTGTGGAGTGTATTTTTGCAATGAAATTACCCTAGGATAACAGGTTCAACAATAAGAACTTCCAATCAGCTAGTAAAATTCCTGCTATGTATCTATATCCTGTAGCAAGAGAAAGTGGTAAACACTTTACTCAAGGGTCAAAGAGCTAACATCTCTCTAGCTCAGGACATCTTTTTGATGAATGTGAAACAGCTGGAATAAACACATCAAGGGTAACAATTGTGATCCCATGGTAGACCCAGCTGCTGCAAAAATAAACCCGGGGGGGGGGAGAAGCCAAAGACTTAAAAAAACCCACAATATAAACCCCTCTAACATCATACAATCCCATTGTTTCTGCTTATTTTTAAAATACAGGACTCTTTGCAGACAGTGGTCAAAAATGAATGTAGAGATTAATTTGTTAGAAGCAAACCCAGTTTATAAAATGTAAAAAAAAAAATCAAAGATGGCTGTTTTATTTAAACAGCAATAGTTTTATCTTTAGCGACCTTTTATACCTGCTGGTGACAATGTTATTTGAAAAATAAATGGAGACTCATCGTAATCCTGTTAATACTTTATTAATGTCATTTTTTAGCTTTCTATTGGACAGAACATAAATGCAAACTCCAAAATAAATTCAGAGTCCTCTGCCATTCAGTAGAAGTGACCATGGCAGCCCATTTCATGTTCATTCTTTGTTACAGAAACGAGAGGAGGGAGAAGGGAGGGGAAAAGCATCAATAGAACAATTAGGCACACAGCTGACACTTACTGTACAATGATATGCACAAGTAATTTATAACAGCTCTATGAGCTTATGAGATGTGTTCTTCAGATTCTTCCCTTGTAATATATGAGCTTTGCTCAGGAGAGCAAGGATCATTGAAAACAAAGGAATTAACAAAGGAGTAACAAGTAAGACTTTTAAAACAAGTCCTTAAATAAACTAATGTAACAACAGAATGCAGAATTGTTCAGCTGAGAAGACATTTTTAACTTAGACTTCAGAACATTAAAAATTCATTTATTTTACAGCTATTCAAATACACATGCATTAAATGAAAATATTGCACAAAATTAAAATTTAGATTGTGGAATTCATATTGTTTCATTTTGGTACACATTCTGGTAGCACTTAAAATTTACTGTTTAGTTCTAGCAAACACCAGCAGCACAAGCTTGAGGATGAACCAAATGAAAAATTCAGTTGCTCATTTATCTTAAAAATAATTAAGGCTAAAACAAGTGCATTTGCTGACAGTGGCACAATTTTCAGTGGCCAGTCACAGCACCCAAAGGCCAGAAGATACACCCAGACACTTCAGTGCTGTATATTAACATTCAGTTTTGGAGACTTCCTAGGATAACAGGCTGCATGGGTTCACAGGATGGGTACTTCAAAATTGTCGACAGGAAAACCTTTTAAATAAACATACATAAAAACTCGCTTTAACAAAAAGTACTCATTTCTGATGGTTCTTGCCAGCCAACAGGCACCACTGAATTAGGAAGCCACATTCTGTAATTAAATACAGAAGACAAAACTTCAATACATATATACATATGCACACATGCGTATACAAATGTGTGTATAGGTATATGTAATAAATTCATTAAGTAAAACGACTAATAAGCATGGAACATTATGTTCAATTCACATTCCTAGAGATATTATTTTATTTTTGTACAGAAATGTACCAGATAACTATGAAAAAAGAAAAAAGAGCCAAATTTGTATATTTGAAATTTTTCATGGTACCTACAGATAGATAAAAGGTTCCACAGATTTGATAAAACAGTATTTGAACTTCCCACTTTCATACTGCTTAACAAATTCAGTTACTTAAAAGACATAAATTAGATTTGGTAGGATTAATGAGATATTTACTGTATCACCAAGAACAACTGCTGAATGATCTTTCATCGGTCAGATATCAGTTATGCTTGAGCACCCTGACATCAGAGGAAGATACAGGCATGTAAACAATAGGAGCTGGCTATGTTGATTACTTCACAGAGAACTCAAGAATTCTGTTAAATTCAAAAGCATTTAACCATCACACTTCTACAGAACCTGCAGAGAGGAAGGGAGAGGGGTTCTATATTTACCAAGTTGTCTTCCTAGGGATTACAAAAGAAAGGGATTTAATTTACAGCATTTAGTTCTGCAATAAAGAAAAAAACAAGTGCACTTGAGCCCATGCATACTGTATGAGAATGTTAACAGTACAATATGATCATCATTAAGTAGTATGATAAAAGGCTACATTTCATTAATAGAGTCCATGAGAAAAATTATCTATATAGAGGTGTCACTCAATTTAATGAGGTCCTTTGAGAGCCTTCTATTTTGTCTCAGAACGCTTTCATCAAAGGTTTATGCTTCTCTCTTGCATAAAAGGACCATTTGTTCCCATTAAGACACAAATTACAACAAGGATCCTCAGGATCCTTGATCCCTAACTGTATTTTACCCTGTGTTTAGCGTTCAGAAAAAAAAGGGACTCTAAAAGACTACCTTCTATTCACTCAGGATAGCAGTGCTCAAACAGTCCGGGACTACGAAAAAGAAAACACAAACTGAGATATGCTGTGGCCAAACAGGATTATTCAGATGTTACTGTATTTTTAAATTGAACAGAACTTCTTCAATAAAACTAAACAGATGGATGTGGGGCCTTGATGTCAATTTTTTATTAAAATTTTACACTATGCAAAAAATAAAAAAATTATTTAAAAAAATATTGTAGTTTTATTTCCTTTTTATTTTCATATATACACTGAGATGCATTCAGAAATTTCCAAGTGTTTGCATATGACTAATGAAATTTTTACCTGTGAGGAACCAAGTAATTCTCACGTTTTTCCATATGAGGCTTACACACTAAAAGGTGAGGAATCTTTCAATTAAGTAGGACATAGTTCTTTCACATCCCAAAAAAGCTCCAGATTTTAGTGGGGAGTTGTGTGTAAAATGTGTCTTAGTGCAATTTCCTCATCTTCTAACACAATATCTATCCTCTTTGAAACATATATCCCTTTCCTTCTACAACTATCAACTTGACTTAATGTTCCAATAGACCAATTGAATACAAGTATGATGCTCCTTCTCCACTGAAGTTACATGCAAAATGTATGCCAGGTGCTGTAAGAGCAGCATATGGCCCTTAAAGCTACAGAATAATCAGAATAAAGGGTTTGATTCTACTGCACCTCTGCTTTTACTAAAACCCCCAATAAATATAAGGTTAGTTTAATTTTCAAAATATGAAAGGTGATGCAAACGTGGCATCAAAGCCACCTTACCTCCACTTTTATTCAATAAATGTACTTTTTTGATGGGGCTATAGCTATTTCTTCCCGCTCCTATGAACCTGCTATTCCAAAGACTGCTTTTCCAGTTAACTCAGCCTTTACAGGAATGTTAAAATAGCCCTACAGAGCCTCAACACTTGTAATGTCGAACAATTCCACCTGACTCTCACACATTGCACTATCTCCCAGTGCCAAAACACCCTTTTCTTCAATTGTATCACCATAGTTGTGCTTTACTTGAACAGTCTGGCACTTTTCATTGCTGGCAAAACATCGACTCAGGAACGGAAGGGATCAGCATTCTGATACACCGGGCCAGTTTTCTTCTCAATGTTGCATGAAGACGCACCAAATCATTTAAGACACACAAACCATTCTGGTAGTGGTTGAATTACAAGTGAAGATGAGAAGATCCACAGGTCTTACAGATGCATTAATAATCTAATATGTGACACTAGAAGACTGGTGCAGAAATGACAGCATGTGAGTCTGAAGCCCCAGAGAATCTGCCCAAGTAATTAATCCTGGACAAACAAACACCAGCTTAATGGATTTGAAGTGTCACCTTTTCTGTAAGGAAGGCGCTTGAGTAGAGTGTAGTCTCTGCTTATATCTCTGCATTTGCTTTGACCTTGAATGCAGTTTGTTGAACAGCTCAGGGAACTTATTTTGTGGAAATAAGGTTTCTAGAAATCTCTCCAGAAACACATACAACATTCTCTTATTCAGCTGACTATGCTGGAACATTTCAAAGACACGAAGAATGCCTTTCCGCGTAGTCTCAGCGCCTATGATGTGTTTCAGTTCGTCTACAAAAACAGAAGTCACACAGAAGTTTAAGCTAAATTCTAATTCCATGTCAACAACAAACTTAAACTGAATATTAAGTCTTTCAAACCATGTAGCCTGAAATTTGAGGTATCAGCACCTCTACACAACATAACTAAACTCAAAGTTCTCTTACAGAAGAGAGTGTCTGAAAATTACTTCACTCTTACCCTATATATGTGGAAACCATGTTTGCAAGAAATTGTATTGTTTTGGAATATACCTATTTCAGGCACATCTTAAATCCTCAAGAAACTTAATATGGGGTTGGCTCTAAGAGAATTACTGACAGTACATGTGAAAATGTCCAACACTTTAATAATTAGAAACCTTTTCATTTAAATACAGTTCCTACATCAACACTTCTTTTCAGTACTTAAAACAATCAACAAGAATATCAACACTCATTTCAGTAACAATATGTAGTATGAATTATTAGACTTTAATCCCAGACTCACTCACCTGGCATTACCTCCAGCAGTTTGGTTTTCCCTGCCACTCTCGTTCTCATCCTAATAGCTTTGTCCCTTCGTGGAACAGTTTCTGCTAAAATGCCATTGGGCCAAAAAGCGTCTCTGTAACAAAAGCAAATCTGTCAAAATACATTAACATTTTATCAAGTGAAAAGTTCTTTTAAATCTCTCAAGGCTATCTCATAAAATAAATACAAGAAAGTAACTTGCACACAACCTAACACACACTTCAAGTATCAGAAGAGGGTAAAAATGAAGAATGATGAAAAAGATGAAGAAATCAAAAGCAAGTAGAACAGTGTGAGTGTGTATTCAACCTATCAATAGCTACAATATACTTTTTTAGTATAGACTACTTTTAGTATAGTATATTTTTTTAGTACAGGAATCAGAAGAAATGAAATTTTAATAAAATAATGCGAATCAAAACCATTCAAATACCACACAGCTCTTACATAAAACAGACCTAAGCCTTGCTTTTACTGGGCTTTATTGCTACTGAGACTCTAGGTGTATTAATTGCTTCATCAAAATTTTGACACTAGCAGTTAGCCTTTCAACAAGGTAAAGCTGAAAAGAAATAGTTTCAGTGTAGTAGAAAGTTCAATGCAAAAGACATGCCTCTAATAAGCTATTTTGCCTCAGTGGAAGACAATTCTTTTTCTGAATAAAAAGTATGCATTCTTACAGTTTAATCAAAGAATAACAGTACACTTGCAAGTATGACCGTTTGGACAACACATTACCCTACTTTGACCTTCACCCCAACAAAAAAACTGCCCAACTAGAGGGAAAGAAAAAAATGTGAAACATTTTCTCAACACCAATGCAGAAGCCAAAACTTTTAGGAAATTCAGAGTTTCAAATTCAGACCTCAGTTCCATTGTATCTATCCAAAGTGAAACATTATCTCAGAGCTAGGGCTCATTGCCTTTTAAAGCAAGGCATGTACATGTCTTCATCAAGGCAAACGAGACACTACATCACTACAGTGAGAAATGATGACATTTGTAAGTATAACTGTACTCTAGCTTTTCTAGACTGGTTAACACAGAAGTTTTTAAGGTAGAGGAGAAAACTTTAAAATACTCATTTCTGTGTGACAATTGCTTTCTCTCACTTAACACATGTAAAAAGCAGTGCATGATCTAACTGTATTCTGGAGAATAATAATTTCCTCATGTAAGAAGAATAGGAAGACATATAGATATTAGAAGACATCAGTTGGTGAGTGCTTTGTTTTTAACATCTGTGACAAAAAGACATACCTGAAGCGTTTCACTGCATCTGCTACTTGTTCAGGAGATGTCATCCAATCAACATGGTCAACTATTTTTCTAAAACCAAAGCAACAAGTCTTTTGTTTAATTTCTAAAGCAGAGAACCCATAAGTGAAGCATTTTAAAGAGCATTCTAGGGCAAACAAAGTATAATTTCAACTCCCTCCATCTCCATAAGTAGGTTCTATAATACTGCACAAGGAAGGCAAACACTGACTCTCAAGATAGAAATCTAAGCTCACTGATCACTCCCTAAAGCTAAAGCTTTTTTCTTTTTGGGTAAATATATGATAAAGAAGTTGGCTGCGAAGCTGCTGTTGCATCTTCCATCAGCATTAGGTAACTGGTTTGCTTGTAGAGCACTCCTCTTCATGTTCCTCATGGAGCACTCTTAAATTCTGCTTCTGTGAGCAAAGGATCTACCTGGAATCTCAAAATACTTGCTCCAATGTGTACAGTTACTTCACAGTCCTTAACAGGAGATATAGACCAATCATTTATCAGGCCCTCATTCACCAACCTATACATACAGCTCTATATCCAAATCTAGGAAATGATACATGCATCTGTGTATCACCACAATCCCAGGACTGTTTCCCTAATCACAATTTGAATCTAGTTTTCTAAGAAACAAAAAAGATGATTTTTCTGCAGAATGTCATTAAATCCCAAGAACTTGCCAGGACAAGGTATGACTGCTGACCAGAGGAAGCCATGAGTATCTAAAACAGCTCCAAATGCAGTTTGTATTTATGTAGTACATTAGTACTACACTACAGCCCTCTCTGCAATAAGGAAGCAGCAGCCTATGCACAAACTCTGCTGCTTATACTACAATCTGGAAACAGCAAAAAAGTATTCAGAGTTGTTCAACAGGGCAGCATGTTCTTGGAAGTACAGTTCTCAAGACAGTTTTCAACTGGCCCTAAGGAATTATTTGAGAAAAACCTAGTGCTATTTTATCACATGGTTACATCATTACTGCTACCACAAGTCTATATGTTTAACAGTGATGATGAACACACCACAAATATAATTGTGAAAGGTAAAACAAAATGATACAGTGAGGAATGTCCTGAAAAAAATTAATAGGAAGCTACTTCTCACCATCTAGAAATTAAGTTTTTGATTCATGGCACTAAATTGAAAGTAACAGAGCAATTCTAAACCTGCTTACAGAACTTGTTGCTGTTATCCTTTATATTTGTTCACATTTTAAAAACAAATTATTAGAAGGCAAGCCTGGAAACCATATATTTCTAAGCTGAGGGCACAAAACATTACTTAATTAGCACTATAACTGGCTTTGCATTTGCATGAATAAGTGTACATGTGAAGTACAAAGAACACAAAGCGACCAAAACAGATCCCCTAAGAGCCTCCTTTTCTTTTCCCACTTCCATCTTTAAAATGTGAGAGCAAAAATTTGACACAGCAACTCAGTATAGTTCACATAATTTGAAAGTGCTAGTGTATCATTTGGGGCATGAAAGAGCTGTAAGCAGAAATAGTGCAGAAAGTAACAAATAATATTAATAAAAAAAGGTATAGTGGCAAAACAGAGCAAAAAGCATAAATATTAAATTACATTCACAGATATATGAACTCTTATATTGAAAGCTCTTTTGTAAGTTCTCTAGCATGTAAGAGTTACTGGAATTTTTCTTTCAGTAATGTTTTGTGTTTATCTCCATTTTATACCACATTTGCACTCAGTTTATTAATTTTCTTTGAAAAGTAATCAATGCATGCAGATTTAAACCAATTTAAACCAATATAAACCACAATAAGTTAGTAACACCAAGAAGGATGTATAGACAGTGACTTTACAGCATCATTTACATGATTGCTCCATATATAAGGAAAACAGTACCTATTAATTGTGTCACCGTATGTTGCTCTAATAAGTTGCTGAAGCAGATTTTTTATATTTCTTCTTAACCACTGATTTCTCTCCTTTAAATCAAATACTTCATCCATAAGCAGGAGCATTACTCTCAGCGGAATATTGTCATCCACCTGACCACCAATTAAAAGAATAAACAGTAAACTTTTATTTCAGTTCAAGAAAGCTAGTTTTAGAAGCTACTTTATGTGTCTTCAGTATAAGCACAACAATGACAAACACTTTGTATTTTACTGTCATATGAAATCTTCCCTAAATCTTCTATAACACCATTAGAAGCAAAAGACTGAAAATTCAGATACACTGAATTTTTAAAAAAATACAAGAAGCAGCAACTATTTCAAAAGCCAACAGTTATTAAAGAAGTTGAATAAAATTAATACATGTAAATATGTCCTAAAGAGAGACCTCATCCCTGACCTCTTCCTTGGTTGCTGTGCTTTCAACTGCCTTACACAAAATCTCAGGAAGGAGCTTTTCTTGGGCACCATTTTCTTACGGACACTAAAAACAGTAACATTTCCCTGCAATGGACTGCTTTTTATTTAGTCATCATTGTAATCTGCATGACTATCCAGTGCTTTTATGCTTGAAGATTAAGAAAAGGATCATAATTTTACTTTTTCACAGATTGTCCTACAAGAGGTATGTTGGAGGGAGAAGAGAAAAAAAAACAAAAAAAATGAAACCCCCAGCCATGAAACACAGAAATGGTAGTACATACACTCTTCACAGTTACTCCAATGTTGTACAAACCATTTCAGTGCTAGCAAAAATGTTAATTTTAAAAGGAAGTATGAAAATTTCTTTTTAAAAAGCTTAGAACTTGTTTGAAGTGCCTGGTATAGTGTCAGAAAACAACAGAAGTGTAACTAAGTGCAGAATAAGTAACTTATTTGTTCAGTTTTAGAGGTGTCAACTTTGAAAGGACAAATGTCAGACTCACATTGTCATCAATTGGTGCTGCAACACGGCAGTGGTCAGGATCTGAATAGGTTTTCTGCATGAGAGGTGGCACCTACAATAAAAAAAGGCTATGTTAATTGCAGAAAATATACTTTAGAGTATGAATAAATCAGAAAAAAAATCATAAGCAGTTTTGTTATGAAAATTTAAAACAACAACATTTGGTCAAAACTAATGGCAAACTAATGCAGATAAATATACAGCAGACCTTTCACCTTCCAAAACCAAAAATCAAGTCTGTATACATTTTTGTATAGCTACCAAAATTATCAACACCGTTAAGACAACCCACATCTAATCTATTGGGTGCCTAATGCTTCAACTGAAAGACACCTAAAATCTCTTATGAGACTGATATTTCTTTTGGTACTTCTTCCTCATCTTAACTCCTGCCTAGTCACGGGCTTCCCAGCAAGTACAACTGCAAATATACTGTTAGTCACACACCAGAGAAGTTACTAGCAATGAGAAAATCCAGAGACAGTCATTTTACTCTGCAAGTAATTAAACAAAACTCAGATATCTCCCCCAGGCCCCAATTTATTATTCCCTTTCATGATTTAAGGGTTATTCACCCATCTCAGTTGCTGTTCTACATCTGCCATATATAACTGCTTTGGTAGCAGAAAATGGAACAATCCCTGACCACAGACCTTACACAGAAAGAGGAAGACCAGAGAAATGAAGGGAAGATGAACATGCTCTGAACATAACCATTTTCACAGGACTTCCAGATTGCATGTCATGCTACCATTCCCCAGCTCAAAAGTATTATTTATGAATGTAAGAGATGGAGAAAAATGGGAGGAAAGACAGAAAAAAAATCATTTAAGCCAGAATTCAGTAAGGAATAAGCAGAAAATAGGCTATCTCCTTATTCTGAGTTTCAAAACATGTTGTGTTTTTTTTGTTTTCTTTCCTAATGAAAACAGTAGATGCAGGGAATTAGCTGATTGAGAATGGTTGGTTAAAAAACAAGTAAAGCCATGAATCTCATGTTCCTCTCAAGTTACTTCACTGAATTAAGTGAAGGAGAACTGTAACAGTCTGTAGATGCCATCTTAAAACATATTACTTCATGGCAAAGACCTCCATTTTTGTAGTAAAATGCCTCCCTGAACCTTATTAAAAAAGTGCAGGTACAAAACAGATTGGTCTTCTATTTAATGGCTTGACTCTTCTATATAACATTAGTTCAAGGCAGTCAATAGTGACTCTTCTGTTAATATACTAGTACATATTAACCACCAGCATTTTCTTACCTTGAAAAATGATTGCTTTATGTCTTGTCCCAATCTCTCTGACATTTTACCCATGTTGTCTGACATTTTAGTCATTCCCTCTGCCAGGCTGTCAGGGATAGACTTGACTGCATTTGATACATTTCTCATAGAGTTACGCAGTGGATTTACAAACGTATCCATCTGAAGAGAAAGATGTTTAACCAAAATTGTCTATGAGGACACCAGCATATTAATACACTATGAGAAGCATGGCACTGTTCCAGAGAAAAGTAATATAAAAAAACAACTCAAATTACTTAACTTCATTACAGAATATAGTTTTAATTTTACTTCCATTTATAGTTTCTCATTTGTTACAACCCTACTGCAGCTATTTCCATATTTCAACAGATGTTTTCCTGAGTCATTTCCATTTCCCATCCCTTGGCTTTTCTTAGCTTAAATTTATTTTCCTTTTCTTCTCCATTCAATATCATTTCTCCCTTCCAAGCTTTTTACTTCCAGATGTTTCAATTCTGCTTTCAACTTCTCATCCTTACAACATGCCTCTTCTAAACAACACTGGAATAGTATGTATCATGGCAAGCATAATTAAAAACATAAAGTAGTTCTACAGAGACTGTTACAATTTTTCTTTCAGTATATATTCTAAATTCAGTCCAAACAGAGACACAAATACCAGTGTGATGTCCTTCAAAAAGTTATGCTTATAAAGAATCTTCTAAGATGGAAAACACATCTTAATCATTATATAAACCTTGATAAATATTTAACTATTTGACTGTGAATTATTTAAGGAATATAGGCAGGACAGTAACTTGAGGTGACAATCGAGTTGCAGATGCTTTTTATATCTAAATCACTAAAACTTTAGAAATGGCTACATTTGCAAAGCAGACCGTCACCCAAACTGGTCAACTGAACAAAGAACCACTTGTCTGAAGACCGTTCTGGTGGCTTAACAAAAAGGATGCCGAGCCCAGAGCTCTGAATTAGACCAATGACTCTGGATGGTTACACCTAAATACATAACAGGTGCTTTTGAAGGGAAATGCATATCATGTTTTGTGCTGAAGAGTGGAAAGCATGGCAACAGCAGCAAATACAGAGTAAAGAACCACAAAAAGAAATCAGAAGGAATAAGACAAAAAAAATCATGGATGTCTGAAAAAGCAACTTTCAATAAACACACTTTTAGAATACTCAGTGCAATTCACTGTGTCCAATTTCAAAATTTTATTTCCTTGTCATACAAACAGGTTTACCTATTACAAAAAAGGTAATTTTTTGGTTCCATATGTCCTCAGATACTTTGCCTCTGAAAGTTTTAAAGCAACTCACTTGCAAGCCGTTTTCAAAGTGTTATATAGCTTTTTAATATCAGTTCAACATGCCTGTTTAATGCAATCACTGCATGAAGAAATGCTCTAAAGTTTCCTTGACTGTACAAAACATTCTTACCTTCCGTGCAAAATCCCCCTTTCCTTTGCTGTAGGCTTTATTCTCCAGGAAGTCATACACATAATGGGCTAAAGCTGGAGAAGCTTTCATTATTTCAGGATTTAACAAGAGCTGAGTAAAACAATTTTTAAAATACATAATGAACAAGTCACAATCAAAGACATCAAGTCTAGCAATGTATTTTTTCATTCCTAAATTTTATTCTAACATTACGCTAGTCTCAAGATGGAAACAATGGGCTTCTTAGTAATTACCATAATTTTAACCACTATGGTAATTGTAGCATCTCACAGAAAAATATACAACTTTATCATCAAATTGTCATTTCACAGTATTTTACTCATCCTCATTATTTACTGTTAAGATGTTCATTGACTCAGTCAACATATTATAGTGCTAAATGACCAGAAAGTCTCTATGAAGGAAGACAGCTGAATTTCTTTGTTAGGGCTGATACAGGCCTTCTCTGATACAGAGGAACTGTGTGCTTTGCCACACTGCTGGAGTGGGTGCCATGGAAATCCTTATGCAGCAGCACAAGAGAAAGTGACCACAAACATGTCAGCAGGAGAAGGTCAGTGGCATAATGCTCAAAACCAACATACCTGAAGCCTCATCAGCTCAGAAAAGCTGTGACAGAACTGGCTGAGAACAAACCAAAACACCAAAGAAAATGCAAATTTAAGAGATAGTATCAAGTTTTTATGGTATATTATTTAGTTCTTTGTACCAACGACAACACAGCTTTTGTTTTTTACAAAAGAAAAAAATCACAAGGCAAGCTACCTCTGAAAAAATAATTCCAAGCACAGAGCTAAAATAAAACAGTAACAACTTACCTGCAAATAAGCATTTAAATCTTTTTTCCTCTTTTCCAAAAACTCTCTGTCCATATTGTTAAATGTTTTTTTGCCAGGAAGTTTTAGTATATTTGCAAGGTTTTCAAACTAGGAAAAAAGGGAAGATTTTTTTATTCTGTTTTCAAGAGTTTTAAGTTTTCTTATAAGGACATTCTATTCACTGATTTTTATAGATCATCTAACACCTGATAAAAAGAGTTCTGAATCATGCCTGGAACTCAGAAACCTCGGAAAAGCCAAAGTGAAACATATGCTGTCAAGAACAAATGCATGAAAATTCAAAGGGGACTATCAAGGGTAAAATTTAATTTCTTGTGAAACTCTCTTTTGAAACACAAATCAATAGAGTGTGCAAAAGGCTTAGGCCCAAAATTTATCATTATTATTATTTGTAATGAAGTCACTAGGATTACAAGACTACATAAAGAGTAAAGATTTTCAAGAGAACTTGTTTCTAAAATCTCTTTCCTTTCCTGTCCTGATCAAGCCTATTAAGGAAATAATTAAGCTTTTCTCCCTGGAGAGATGGCAGCACCCAGTTTACACATAGGTTATCACAACATGTCCTACATGTCATGATCTGTGCCCTGTCTCCAGGTAATGACAGTGATTGGCAATGGTTGACATATATTCTGATCTAGTTTTGCAGGAAGAATGGTAGTCCCAGGGAAGCAGAAGGGGAAGAAGAGGCCCTAACACTTCATAAGGCTGAATATATTTGGTAAAATGCACAAAAAATAAAAAAGTGACCAGAACAAAACTTGGAGAATCAGGACTATCCCCATACAAAACCCAGACTTCCTGTAAATAATATCCTTAAGGTGGTAAAAAGAGAAACATACAGTATTCTAGGCTTTAAGAAACAACCTGGAAACAGGTTGCATCCTTTTCCTCTAGCAAAGACCACAACATTACAGATTTAAAAATATGGATTCCATTCAGTCCCTGCAAGATCTATTCTTGCATCAGTAAGCTTTGGAAAGCCATGAAACTCACAAAAATTTATGGTCTGGAGGAAGCACCAAAGAATAGCTCTTTACAAATCCCATTCCCTTGCAAGTAGGTCATATGGGAAAGTAACTGAAGACGGTCTAGCTTTCATTTGGACTCTTGTATCTAAGCAATGTAAGCAACTAACAGCCTCTATTTTAAATATAGGTATCTACTTCAAATGGCATTTATTACATGACTGATTAAAGGAACTGATGTGAATCTATTCAGTGCTCTAAGGAAAAGAAACTCAGATTCTATGAACTGCTGACTTCAATTCCAGTTTGGATCAACTATCTATTTTCTCTGAAAAACAGTCCCTGCCCTTCTTATTAATCTTATACTAATGATTCTAACTTTTACCCTTAATATGTCAATAAAAATGTCTCAGGCAAGCACACAAGACAGTAAGAATGTCTATTTTACTGTCAAGACAAAGCAAAACTCTTGGGACCATCTTAGATGCCAGAGTGAATCACAGAAATCTGTTTACTTTTTGCAATCTTAGTACTCTAGGGTAACATTTCTAGTCTCTGTAAATTCAATCAGACATAGCAACCAGAAATGTTGAGATTTCATATTTCGAACATCTTTGCTTTTGCCATTTATTTCTACTCATTTGATGTTATCTTAGCTTTAAATTACTGTCCCATATCAGCAGAATGTTAATTCACTCTAAGATCCAGGATTCTTCAAAACACTGAATTAATTAAAAAAATCGTTTTGAAGGAGTACAAAAATTGGTATTTCAAATATATTGACAGCACACTAAGATCATCAGAAATTCAAAAGAAAGTAGGACTTCATTTATAATTAAATATTCAATGTGTTTGCTTTTTTAATAAAGCCTTTTCAATTTTTATTACTGCTGTAATTTTAAAATGCTAACTTACCTAGACAGAATTTGCTCTCTATGACTGTCAGTTAATAACAGAGTAAAGGAATATAAAAGGGACAGTTCTGACTAGTTCAAAGTTATGCAGTCAAATCTGACTTCTCCAAAGGCTTGGTTTAACAGCACTTCAGCCATCTTTTAAAAACACAGTGTTTTCATCATTTTTTCATGTCAGTAGGTTCGACTTTGTACCAGCTGGTGAATTACAACTCTCTATTTCTTCCTTCTTTCATGTTAGGCGGGTTAAGAGTCTGAGAATACAAGTATAGCAGTAAAAGCCAGATTGCTAGTAGTATAGTGAGGTGCTACCAGTTGTCCCTTTTGGGACCCCACCAGTTCTTGACATTCACTTAAAACCTAAATACCTAATTCCCGACCTCAGTTTTTATTTCTTAATCTCTGTGAAAAATATAACTAACTCCCTCTGAGACTCACAGTACTTCCATACAAAGATTTAAAGTGAAATTAAGCAGTATGGGAAGAGGGGGGAGATTTTCTAAGCTCCATTTCTTTTTCATAGAGCAATCACATAGTCATTGGTTATTAAACCACAGAAACGTGCACCTATAAAGATTTTCATGAGCTTGGTTACCTGCTCAGTGATCCTCATGTGAAAGTCATGGAAGTCACTGTAGCGCCGATATGTCTTCCACATCTCCTCGCTGTTTGCATTTCGCCGGTGGACAGTGATGGCGTACAGGGCATATGTCTTGCCATGGTCATTGCACACTCCTGCCACAGCATATGGGTCAGAGTCAGCATAGACTAGTAGTTTTAAAAACAAAAATAAAAAAAAAAAAGGAACAAACAGAAAGAAGGAAGACGAAAGGACACAAATGTGAAGTGAAGAAATGTCTGGAATGACAGACTTGAAGACAAAAATGGACATGCAAGCAGAAGACTAACTATCCCTTTAAATTAAATACTGCATGATACTCTCCAAAACTTACTACATAAACTTAAATAGAGATTAAGCAGCTTTAAAGTTAGATAGGTTTCAATGACATGCAAAACATAAACAGAAGAATTTTCAATTTTTAAATAGTAAATTCATCTTTCAAAAGAATGTTTTAACCTAAAGAACTCAAGATGGGGGTGAAAGACAACTGTGAAACCAGAAGAAATTCCAGTCTGCAAAGTAGTCTAATCACATTGCAACAGTCTGCGCATCAAGAAGGTCTATAAATACAAGACAATAATTGCAAGCTGCAAGCATTCATAGTTATTGGCATCAGGAGTTTGTTATTAACTCAGCAGTAAGTTATTAACTCTAAGATAAAAAACACTCCATGCTATTTTAGTCAACTCAATATACAGACGTGTGTGTACATATATATAAATCATTCTCTGCGTGTGCACACATATTGTACAGAAAAGTCAATTCGTAAATAAAAAGAACACATACAGCTATCTGAAACAGAAGCAAACATCCTTTTCATCTCTGTTAAATATGTAAGTCTTCTTGGACATTCCTCCCTCACAGAATTTTCCCAGTACAGTTTATTTCAAAATCTTTCATTTTAGAGACTAACCTAGAACCAATATTGTTTATTTATGCACCATTTAAATTGGCAACACGTTGTATTTCTAAGTATTGAGCCAATATTCAGTACCTACAGTTTTCCAGTGGCTAGATGAAAATATTTTTAATCAAGATCTCTGAATTTTTCTATGCACTTATACTGCATAAAATACAATTCTCCTGAGAAATCATCAACTCAATCCTCTGTAGTACTCTCAGTCTTGATTTCTCTTAAGTATAATGCTTTTGTCTAAACAGTCAGAGAGTACCCGTAGGATAGTGGCAGCTGCTGCCAATGCAAGAATTACACACTAGAAAGGTGAAGAATGCACACAGAGCATCTTGTCTTTGCCATCCACTCTCTAAAAGAAGAATGTTGAGTGCTGAACCCCTAGGGAAAGGAGCAGGCAGTCAGGATGGTGCCAAAAGACTGCCCAGAGAGCAGAGCCAGGAACCCCCAGCCCTAAGGGGGGGTTCACACAAGCCCTGTTCTCTACACTCACATTGACCACTTGGCCCCTGCAGCCACCAGACCACATCCCAGGGGCACTACGAAGTGGCATCTTCAGAACCACTTCAGGTAGAAAAGGAAAGAAGTTGTCCTGCTGCCCCTGATGTCACAGCCTCTTAATTAGTATTTGTTCTGCAACTCAAAACAGCGTGAATCCTAAAACACACAGAGATAATCCTGTCTGTATATAACACCCGCATGCACAGTAAAGGATAGTAACTGAGTGAGGAAAGAAGTCTGCTCACAGATGCAATTTAATATTATCTTGCAATACAAACCTGTACAGATCTCCTGCTACAACTGGAGCATTATGTATTCAGTCAGACTGGTAGTCATCAGTACCTGCTGCCCTCAAGATTACAAACTTTACAACTTATGTGGTTTTAAGTTTACCTTTTTTCCCTTAGGTCAGAATGATGAAACTTCTGATTTTAATTCAGAAAGAAAGTACCATATGCCATTTTAATTAAAAGGAGAATTTGATTCTTAACTTTCAACTCAGTTTCCCTTTTCCCTGAGGACTGACTACCATGACCTTGGATTGCACACTGCCCTCACACTGAGTTGGAACAGGTTTAATTAAAATGTAAAGTAGCTGAATGTTTGCCGATAGCATGTGTCCATACATAAATGCATAGATTTAAAAGCATATTGCATAGTAAAATCTACCAAAAAAAGTATCTGAAGACCACTTCACAATTTAATTACCCAATACAATCTCATTTAACTAGAGCATTTGCAAATAATAGCAGAGATTTTTATTATTTACTCTCATGTAATATAGAAAAATAAATTTTTCTAGGCAAAGTTTCTTAAAAGATAACCAAAAATGCCACCACAATAAGGACAGGAGTCACTTCCTTAAACTAATCTAACTCAGTAAGGAAGCAAAAGAATAAGGGAAAAATATTATACTAAGAGAATGAAACACTCAAGAATTATAATTCTGTGATTAGAAGGAGAGATGGCTTTCAGAATTTCTTTAAGTAATTGCTAAAATAAACCCTACTCAATAGTAATTTTAATGAACGATTCTCCAAAGATAAAAGTAGTAATAATAATAATAATACCATAAGCAAAAAAAAAATTAAATCACTTTTTAAGTACAGATATAGAGTCTGTGACCTACAGAACAAATACTGTAAAGATTTCCGAAAGGACTTAATATGAAAAATATATGGAAAATATGAATTCAAATGTTTTATGAGGCCAAAAAATGAGACCATCAGGATTTCAAGGGCCTGTAATATTACAAAACTCAAAATAAATGGTGGAAAAAAAGTAAGCAAACATCATAACAGATTCACTTACCAGTATCTGAGATGTATGCATGGAGCTGAACCGTCTCATCAGAAGGGCCATTTGAAAGGTCATCTAAGGACTGAAAAGTGGAGAGATAATATAGGCGGAAAAATGGGAAAAAAATAAGATCAGAAATACATTGTATTTGAGATGTGTTTTAATTTATCTATTTAGCTTTCAAACTTTCAGTTCACTCTTCTAAAAGCTTAGTGCATTGTAACAATGCAGGTGTTTGTGCTACCTGGTTACCAAAGATCTTCTTTTGCACAGTATAGGGCCTTTCACTTCCCCCAGCATTTTCACATAGTTGTGTGACCACTCATATTTGATCAAGCTTATTTGCCACTTCAGTTTGATATCTCAACTCTAATGGAAATACACCTAAAAATGGTCTTTTGCTAAGCATTGGGAAAAAAACCCAAACAAACCCAGAAAATCTCCCAAACAATGGGAGATACAGATGTTGTGTAACAGGTCTTTTGGCTTTTACCCTCATAGCATTCTGTTTTCTTTCAAATGTCTTTATGCACTACACATATCTTACACAGCAGTAGAAACGGGAAGTTTTTTTGCTTTATGTAAAAAAACAAGCCAACATTTTTCTCAGAAATAATTTCTGTAGTAAAAAAATTAACAGGTACATCCTCAGCTGGCTAATGCTCCCTCTCCATATTTGATATTTATTGGGATCAAAAGAAACCCAATGGGTCTTTTAAAAAAGCCTTTTTTAGTTAAAATTAATACATCTCATTACTGAGATTTAACATAATAAAGCTCTTCAAGACTGTTGAAAGACTTGCACACACAACTGAAAGAAATAGAGGATGGGCCACTATGCATTCCAATCTTAAATTACCAGGTTAAAAAAAAAAAAAAAAGTTAGAGCTACTAAAAGAAAAGCAGAATTCACAGACACTGGAATCCCAGTTACTTTGTATATTTCACCCCAGAATTCTAAAATTCTCCAAAGAAACACCTTCAGAATGAACACAGCTATCTGCTATCTTTTATCATTTAGCCAAACCAGTTCAATAGTGACTTACCACAAAAAGTTACCTACAATGGGTCTTACTGGTTAGCAGTGCCATGATCATATCAAACTAAAACCTCTACCTACACCAATTCAGTTTCTAAATCTCCTCTGTTTCCTTAAACATAAAACAATATTTGAGATTACAATCCAAAGGTAGGCTGGACTTAAACATTAATTATTTAAAGACTCTGCTCTTGCCCCTTCATCTGAATCTTTATTAACTCCACAATATCCCAACATAATACTCCATTCTTTCCTCCTCTAGTTCTTTACAAGGAATGGCTCTTTTCTGCTACAACCACCTCAATCAGTCTCTGCCTAAGTGTTTACTACTGAAGGCAAGGGAAATAACATATCTGTTATAAAGTCTAGATATCAAATAAAAAGCAGCTTAACAGCGTCTGAATAACATGTGTTGCAGTAGGGAGTCTCCTGAAGTATCTTCGATATGCATGTAGAATTGTAGCACTAAGGTCCCAGACTGAGAAGAGGTAGAAGCAAGAAAAGCCCTTTTGGGGGAATCTATTTTGCCACTACATCCTATAGTGCTAGAAGTTTATGACTGTCGAACGGTAGAACAGATGAATTTATACAAAAATATTTTGACAGCAGACATCATCTTTACCTCAAGAATCTGTAAGTTACTGGATGCTGGAGAGTTATTCTGGTAAAGTATCACCATAAGTGGGTGTGCCTTTAATTTTATGGTTGCTTTCAGTCATTGTTGGACACAGGACTCTGATTTAGTCCATTCCTGAACAAGTCCCTTGGACAGCCATGATGCTGTCAAGCATGCTGCTCTATACTGCAGTGTTCAATTTAGGAGCAGAGTATCACCTGAGACTGGCTAACAGAAGACATTTGTTGAAGCTTGCTTGATGTTCTGAAAGCTCTAGAATTTGATTATCAGTAAGATGGAATGGATGCGATGTTATAAGAGAAGACAAGCAACTGTCAACTGCTCAAATGTTTTATTTGCTACAAAATACTGACATTAAGGTACTGTTATATTTTTTAAAGGCATAATTACTGCTTGTTTTCCTGCTTCCTTTCACTGTCACTCAAGTTCAGATTTCTTTCTGATTACTGAGCGGGGCTCAAGCTGACACATGCTAATGACTGCCAAAAGTTCAACCCAGCCACTTCTGCTGCCCTTTAAGGTCTTGGAACACCTGTGTAACTCCTATTTACTCAGTGCAAAGCTCCCATTATGAATCCTTTAGAGGAAATCTGCAAGAGTCTATAAATATTTACAATGATTTTATACTCCCCAAATGTGACCCACTGATTTAATACAGTAGATTAATGTATCAAATCAAAAGGCAAAAAATCAGATATTTTTGTAAAACAACTTTTCCTCAAAACAGTTTTGAGCCTCTTTTCCAAATACTTCCAGTGAAAGTATGAACTACAGACAATTTATTTTATAATAGAAACTTTAGGAAACACTCAACTCCTGTGGCAAGGCACTATACAGCAACTATTAATACAAGTAAATTAAAAGGCTGAAACCTGAACAGATAACACAACAGACGGACATTTAATATGAGCTAATATCTCTGCCATTAGATATATTCACAGGAACACAAGTTAATTAAAAACCTAAAAATATCACATCACAACACAATCTTATTTAATACATTGTCATTGTCATTAGTTGCAAGTACAGAAATTCCCTGACCTTTGAAGTAACCTTTCCAAGGTCTATTTTTCTTATGTAACAGACTAACACAAGGGAGCTAAACTATGTGCACAGAAATTTACTCTGGACATGGCATTGAGCCAGAAAAAACTAATCTACCAGTATTCAAACACCTGTAAAAGCACTGAACACTCTGAACAATATGGATGACAGAAAAGTAAAAGTAGTTCTGCATAAAGAGAAATTTACTTATGTATTTCTCCTAGAATGTTCCTAACTCTTTATTGTCACAACAAAAACAGAAATCAAGTCTTTGAAGAGTCCCATGCAAATACCTATTTGTACTGCAACAGTGCTTGGTAAAGACTTTAGGACTTTGTAACTTAGCTTGGCAAGTCACTTGAAACAAAGCAGCAGATAACCACTAGCCAGATAAGCCACCACAATGACAAATCCTCATCCATAAAACATAATTCTGGTATGTCACAACATTTTTAGAAAGAGTACTTAAAAGACATTTGAAAGACTTTTTGAAGTGATTAGTCAGTTAAAAGACTCTTGTGAAAAAATATGGCTAAATTAATTTTTTCTTCCACATCTACCAGGAGTTCATATAAATTTTATCAGCTAAACACCTCCCCTTTTCTTTACATTTCAAAATGTCAACAACAGGAAAATACTAGGAAAGAAAATCCCAGTTTAAATTAAAAAACATCCAAAACCCACAAAAAAACAAACCCCATAACCAACCAACCCCTACAATGACACATATTTACATTAACGTTACATGTATTCCTTTAGAAAACACTCATTCCTTTGCATGCAAGCATGACCAGCACCTTCCAAGAACAAACCAGAAGGGCTCAGGCATGACATAATCCAGGAAATTGCATGCAGATTGTAAATCTCTATGTAAACCTTCATGAAACTAAAAGGTTACTCTCATATGCCCAACTGAATCTTACGTACCTTGTGGCTCAGCTACACACTGTCTGCAGAAACATGGGGAGGATATATATCAAACTTTCTAAGATTTTTCCTTTTTAAATAACTGTATTTGCATTGTTGGTTTAGGAACACTCATTTAACACAGAAAAGGTTTTGACAAACTGACACAAGTCAAGAATCACTTAAAAAATAAAATTGAACTTGAAATTGGACAGATTAAAAAAACAAAGACTCATGGCTGGAATAAATTCCAGATACTTTAATGCCTCCAAATCAAGTCTTAATGAAAAAAAAAAAACAAATTATCAAGCAACAAAAATGTAATTAAATGCCTCATTTCAAAGTCTATTTGAATTTAATCCTTTGAGATTTGTTTTCAAGGATTTGTTTTCACCTATAATTATGTAACTTCAAATTTATATCTAAAAAACAAATAGTGTTAAGAAAGTATGCTTTCCATAAATTAACTGTTTGTGTGAGAAACAATGTAAAATTTCATTAAACATGGGAAAATACAAAATAGGAGAAGTTTTGTCTTACACAATAATTAATAACTTGTGTGTTTCAATATGACTCAAAAACTGTCAGAAATTCAACTACATTGAAGTAAAGCCTGTAATGTACATTAAGTTAAACTATTTTATCATGCTTTCTCTACTGTTGAGGACAAAAAAAAAATTTAAAAAAAAATCCAAGCACTTACCAGATTTATGCTGCCAGTAGGAGATCCATTAAAAGATTCTGGGAGCAGTGAAGGAAAAGGAAAAGGAAAAGGAAAAGGAAAAGGAAAAGGAAAAGGAAAAGGAAAAGGAAAAGGAAAAGGAAAAGGAAAAGGAAAAGGAAAAGGAAAAGGAAAAGGAAAAGGAAAAGGAAAAGGAAAAGGAAAAGGAAAAGGAAAAGGAAAAGGAAAAGGAAAAGGAAAAGGAAAAGGAAAAGGAAAAGGAAAAGGAAAAGGAAAAGGAAAAGGAAAAGGAAAAGGAAAAGGAAAAACCAGCTTAGAAGATTTTCCCCCATTGCAGGACCACACATAAATAAAAATGCATCCAAAAACAATATGGAAAATGAAGGAGAACTGTGGCACTGGGCAAAATGCTGCATGCAATACGCCAGTTTTTCAAATTTCAAATTACTTAAAGAAATGTAAGTTTATAAAGATGCTAAATAAATATTTCAGATAGCTTCTTTTTAAGTTTATATCCCCACACGGTAGTGCTTTGTTAAGGGGCTAGTTTAACAGCGAAAACAATTTCCATTGGATTTGTACTTCAGTTAACAAGAAAAAAATTATTTTATTTGTTTTAAAAGCCACATCTCCTATGTACTTTCTATTTCCAGCGAGAAGCATAGTTATGCATTAAAAGAACCCAACATATTGAAGAGTTTTAAATATTTTCAAGAAAAAAGTAAATGGAAGAATCGCATATTTATTTTAGTGATAAGCCAGTTACCAAGACCTGACATGAATTTATATAAGATTAATACACTTACTATAGTGAAAACCCTATGTGAGTCCCAAAACAATTCACACAAAAGCACAAGGAGGAGAATTAATTTATATATCAGAGATACCACAGGAGTATTTAATTTCCTAAAAACAGTGTGGATAATTTTTTTATTTTCATTTTAAAGCAGAGAAAAGAATGATCCTATGAAATACCCCTTAGAGATACAGAACTCACCTCCTTCACCATCATCTGATCCTCTGAAACTGGGATCCTTCAGCATATCCAGCTCAGCTAACATACGCACGTACAAAACATTCTGCTTGAACGAAGGGTAGAACCTCTCATCTCGCAGCATCAACTCATACACCTTATTGAAACAAAAATGCCAACTTCAGAAATACTTCTTGCATTTTTTAATTAATCAGACTAGTTTTCATAAACTCTATTTGAAACAGAATTACCTCTGCATACGTGTCTCTTAGGACTTACTTTTAATGGAAAGGTTATCAGGTAATTTCTAACTAGTCAGACATGTGCATCTAGGAAGGAAATGGCACACTAACTGAAAATGCTTCTGTCCTCTGCTCTTAACCCTTTCAATTGCAGTACAAACCTATTTGGTCTTTATCCATTTCATAAAAGATTATCTCTGTCCCTCCTTGTGGATGAACTATACATGTAGACCTGCAAACACTTAGGGCAAGAGGTGAGAAGGGGAAAAAAGGGGAGGAAAGACACCATTTGTGACCTTTCTGACAATTTCTAGTTTAGCCAATACAATATAGCCATACCTCACAAAGATTTAACCACACCACCTCAAACAATTTACCTTCATAGCCTATACATTATATATACATACACACAAAAATATCTATACATAGCAGGAATTAATTCATAATGTTTGGATATTCATGTTAATTCTAGAGTGTTTTAATGATTTTTTCCCCCATTTTAATGATTTTTCCCCACTGTTCAAGTACTATCATCCAGTAAGAACAGAAAAAAACCAATCCATCTAGGTTTGAGGAAGTTAATTTCCTTTGTAACACATGGGAAATTTATGCTCTTCAGCAGAATTCACAAGCAAGGCCCAGATTTCACAAGGTGCTTTAATTAGTCTTAAATGGGAGTCCCAAGTACAGCAGTGTGAATCTAAATTCTACAGCTCATATCACTGATTTGTAGCATGAATAAGAACATCAAAGTAATGATCTAAAATAAAAACATTTCAGACTGGGTATGTAAGTTATTGCCAGAATATTAGTCATCCACTTTTCCTTTCTAAACACGTATGTTAGACTTGAGTGATAAAGTATACATATGCAGGTAATAAATAAACTGTTTTTTTCTTCAGTACTTGCTGTTTCTTAGCGCTTCACTATGCAAGTTTGCAGAAATGGACCAGTCAAACAAATTTCTGGGAACAGCTACAGGATTTAATATGAGTGAATTACATTCACCTTTGAAAAAGAGAAGTAAAGCTGAACAATAACTGTATGTCTTAGTCTACTCATGACGTTTTTCTTGAATTGGTGCATCAACACAAATAAAAACATCATAATTCTAAACTGAGTTTCATATTTAGATTCATAAGGAAGGACACCTACTCCCGTCTACTGCTTTGAAAACCATGGGCTAACAAATGGCAAAGCAGAAGTTGACAGTTTTAGAGTGTGATAGAACAGCAAGATGGTAACACAAGTTTTAGGGTTTAGATATTTGACTTCCTTCTTTTTCAGCATCTGTAATTATGCTTTATATTCTATATCATTAACAGTTCTTATGAAATAAAGGACGAATAGATTATACCTTTCTCTGAATGTCATCAAAGATTTCAGGTGTTGGATCCTCATGGTTCAGTTTTTCTGCAAGTTTTGCTACTAAGTTGTCATCAATATTAACTCTTGGAGATGCCTGTCATAGAGATCTAAATCAACTTTTGCAGCATAAAAATAATAAAGTTCTACTTTAACAAATAAAATCCAAAACAATGCTGCAACTCTCTAAGTAAACTGAATTTCTTCTTCACAAATATCTCTGTAACTGTCTAGAACATACAACAGGAGTCAGATCCCCTCCACCCCAAAATTAGATTTGGAGTTTGTATTAAAACTTGAAAGTTTCATTATTAAACACTAGAAATTGCCTCAAAAACAATTTATACATACATTTTGAAGAAGTACCTAAATCAGATTTACTCCGACTTATAAACAGTTTTTATTTATGAAAAAGATTTAGATTCAGAAATTAAGAAGAAACCAATAAAAAGTAATAGGATGAAGTCCTGAAACATCTGAGGAAAGGGTAACAGTTTGTCAACTGCCCACTTCTGAGTGAGAGATGATTTTTATGCACACGCAAATTCAGAACAAAGATGCTTTGTAAATACAAGATGATGAGTGATTTCTTGACAGAGGATGAATCCTTACTGCCTATTGAAAGATACCCGGTGGTGATATCTGAGCAATTTACACAGACAATTGTAAAGAGACACAAGGCAGCTATTTCATCTGATAACCCAATCTTAATCCAAGTTTGGACAAATACTCAGTTCCATTTTTTAATAACACTTCTTAAGAGGACAGGCAAGGGTGGAGGGAAGAATAAAAGGAAGGGAAAGGACAGCATATGCAGAGACTTTTTTACTCTGTCTTTTCATTGTCTCTAGTTTGAGTATTCTAGAAAACCAACTTCTGAGTAACACAGGGCATCTGACAGGGCAGTCAGCAGCAATATTAGCCTGCCTGACATGAGAGAGAGAAGATATACAAGCAATAGCTTAAATGTCAACATGTAAGCAACTTGTGCTCCTTAACAACAATTTCATATTAGCTTAGCCATAACTATCAAAGTAGTATCAGTACAAAGTATAAACACCAAACTGCAGAATTAAGTTACTCTTACCTTTTCTGATAAATATTGCTCATAAACTCCAAATGCAGCTGCTCTTAATAAACCCTTGGTCTGATTAGTCTGATGTTTTCCATCTTTCTGCCGGCTTTGAAGTACCTCCAGCTGTTGCTGTGCTGTAACCCTGTATCCTTCCACTGTCATCCAGAAAAACAAATGTGCTTGGCCACCAGTTTGCTGCATGTAATCTACAGAAAACAGACACCACATGACCTTAGTTACTGTTGTGCATCTTGGAATAGGAATTCTCTATGATGTTGACTACATATGGAACACCAGGATCTGATTATACATCTGGAATACTTGCAACAGAGAGTCAATTAAAAAAAATATATACATATACTTAGAGGTGATATTTATGTGTATATATGTATGCATATATACATTATGGTGATAATCAGTAAAAAGAGCCAAGTCTAGGAACTAAGTACTGAATCCTCAAATGAACATGTAAAAAGTGAATTTATCATTACTGTGTACCAGCTTGTACAGCATGATACAAATGGAGACAAAATTCAAACTGAGTTTCTAAAAAACACGTTCATAGAATCACAGGATCATTTTGATTGGAAAAGATGTTCAAGACTACCAATCTAACACTTCCAAGTCCACCACTAAACCATGTTCCTAAGCACCACATCTACATGTCCTTTAAATACCTCCAGGGATGGTGACTCAACCACTTCCCCTGGCAGCCTGTCAAGCCAATGCTTCACCCTTTTGGTGAAGAAATCTTTCCTAATACCCAATCTAAACCTCATCTGGCACATCTTGAGGCAATTTCCTCTCACCCTGTTGCTAGCTGCCTAGGAGAAGAGAGCAGTCCTCACCTCACTACAGCCTCCTTTCAGGCAGTTGTAGAGAGTGATAAGGTCCTCCCTGAGTGTCCTTTTCTCCAGCCTAAGCATCCCCAGTTCCCTGGGCCACTCCACGTAAGACTTGTGCTCCAGACCCTTCCCCAGCTTTGTTGTCCTTCTCTAGACATGCTCCAGCACCCCAATGTCTTTCTTGTAGTGAAGATCCCAAAACTTCAACACAGGATTTGAGGTGTGGCCTCACTAGTGCTGAGTACAGGGGAAAAATCTCTGCCATAATCCTGCTGGCCACACCATTGCTGATCCAAGCCAGGATAGCATCGGCCTTCTTGGTCACCTGGACTCACTCCTGGCTCATGTTCAGCTGCTGTCAATCAGCACCCCCAGGTGCTTTTCTGCCAGGCAGTTTCCCAGCCACTCTGACCCCAGCCTGCAGCACTGCTTGGGGTTTACACAAGTGCAAGACCTGGCACTTGGCTTTATTGAATCTAATACAAATGATCTTGGACCACAAATCCAGGCTTCTTCCCTCTAGAGCCTCCTTGCCCTCTAGCATGTGAACACTCCTGCTCAACTTAAGTGTCATCTGTAAACTAACTAATTTATGCCCAAGACAGCCTCCAACCATCACATCATCCTGTTTGCAAACAACAGGTTCAGACAGGTGCCTTTTTAGGTTGGCTGCTTCACCAACTATGTCAGGAAGTATCTCCAACGCACTCCAGGAACTTCCTGGACTGTTTCCATCTACTGCATTAAAAGTACTATAACCACCAACAAAAGTGGATATTCTTAGTACTGACAATTAGCAATTCCACGTATACACTCCTGTGAGTTAGCATATTCTTTATAAATAAAAGAGATCAGATAAACTTACCCATAAAAAACTGTAGTGCAACATTGTCTACCAGAATATGGTCCAGAGGGACTGTGCAAAGTTTTCCAAAGTTTGCTGCCAGTTTCACAGTATCTATTTCCTGTAAGATACAGTTCAGTGTGTTCATAGGCTTTTTTTAAATTAACCTTTAAAACTTCTACTTACCACAAAGAATATAGGTTAAAAAAAGTTACTTTACACATAATAAAGTAGCATCTCAATGACTAGCTATTTTCATGATCACTAGTAAATGAAGGTCTAGATTAGAAGGCCATGTTTTCTTAATAATTTGCCTTCAAAATGGGCTGCAGCTATTCTGCAACATAAGCTGGATTTTAATACTGTTGTTCACGTAATACTCTACAGGTCAAATTAACCCCAAATGCCTCATCAACTGTGACAGTAGCAGAAAATTAACTAACAAGAATTAACTTCAGCATTTGATGGGCTGCAGGTCACAACTTAAATTCATTTCAGTCACATTTTCTTCTGCCTATATGGCATTTCTTGCTATTACAGCAATGCCTTCAAGTTCAGCTATAGAATGTTTAATCATTTTAATAGTCAATACATGCAAAATATTACATTATCTTGGAACTACATCTAGGCCAAATAAGGAGAGTCAAGAAACTAAGTAAAGTAAAGCCAAGCATACCAACTCCATCAAACCCTTAACTATAAAACAAGCAAAAAGAACAACTATTCAGTCATTTGCAACCTCACCCTTTTGAAACTAAAAAAAAAAAAAAATTTAAAACACTTACTTTTCCTGACTGCAACCTTTGAATTCTTGAATCACATACTTTAATAACATATAATAAACTGTTTATTTGATTTTTTATAGTGTTGATATCTGAAAGCAAAAACAAAGACAATTGAGCAATGCATATGACTAAATAAAGTCTTGTTTTGGTTTTTTTTCAGTTTAATACCTTGCTAATGAAAATGAACAAAAAGAAATATTTTTCTCTCCCATTTTTCAGATTAATGGTTAACTGATTACCATTAATACCTTAAATATTACTGAAATTCAGACCCACCAGTCAGGCAGTTTTGATTTAACAGAAATACATTAAGCTAACCAAATTCTCTATACTTACAAAAAAAAGGAATCAAACACACCAACCAAAAAAACACTTACGAAAATGAAAACTCGAGTTTTATCACCTCTTATGCAATTTTTTTAATAAAATACTTCATATTATGCTGCATCAGAGCTTTTATTTTTCAGTTGTTGCAATATTCTACAGAGACCATGCTGGTAAATGCATTTCATATTTTAAAAACAATGCAGCACTAACCATCTCCTGCTGTATCTAGAGATCGAAGATATTGCAGTTCTTCACTTGCTTTATCTTTCACTGCTTCCAACTCTCCTATATTATCACTTAATTTAATAATATTCATAAAGGCCTCATAGTTACAGTTGGAATCACGAATCTGAAACACAAAGTTTTACAGTGTAAGCAATGTAAAACAGCTAAAAGTACAAGATGTGATTTTTCTTCAAGTGAATTAGTGAATGATACAGCACTGCAAAGTGGCATTTTGAAAATTCTTTGACACTTCTTCCTTTTGGTACTGAAATTTTAGATGGACTAAGACAGAAAAAGCATGCATAGTCAAAACCTATTTCACACCATCACTTTCTGTTTCCAAGAAGTACAACACAGACACATGGAAAGTCCATCAACCTCCTTAATGAAGATCTCCAAAATACAATCCACTTTCTTCTGCTATTATCTCCTCAGCTAAATAGGCAGAAAATGGTGAGACCACTGAAAAGGTTCAGCTTTACCAAGATCCCCTGCAAGTATACATGCTCCCAAGAGTAATGGCTTCTTAAGATACAGAATTACAAAAAGAATTAAAACATTCTACAATGTAATCATAACCTACTGAGGAAGAAAAAAAAGTAAATGACTCCTCTCTGGAATCCTAATTCAGATACCCTGGCAAATACTACCAAGCTATTTAAATACATACTATTTTACCAGTATTGGCATAGAGTGAACCTGTTCTAGGGACTCATAGGAATGTGCAAGTGAAGGAAGCCTGCTGTGCTGCCAAGATCACTGGAAACTGTGCTGTGAATGCAGCATGGAGATAGGAAAGGTTGGCAGCTTCAGAACACATGCACACAGGTGCTGAGGGTTGAGCTCTAATGCTGTCTTTACCATCTGAAGCTACATCCACATCTCTTATAAATGCTCACTTTGATATGGAAATGTAATACTTGGTCTGTGCCGAAGAAGTGCATTGACATCAGCTGCACTAAGCAGAAAGAATGAAGACCGGATACCATTAACCAAAGTTAATGGAAAAATCTCTCTAGAAATCTGCTTTTAAAAGTAATAATATAGGCAATACTTTAACTTAAAACACTTTGTAAATTTGTGAATTTCACAGTGAAGAGAAAAGTTTGAATTAACTTTTAATTTTATTTATTTTATTCAATTTATTTTATTATTGAAATAATAATAATTTATTAATATTATTTATTTTATTGCAACTGAATTAGTATTGGACTGTGGTATGCCTAGAAATCTGGAATTAGACTTCTCTTTTCCAGAAACTGATCTTTTCTTTCAAGTCTGACTTTATTCATGTCAAAGGTTCCAAAAGGAGCAAGGATTTATTTTAGTCATCTCTACTTTTGACCTTAATTTCTGCAACAACCTCCATTTCATAAGACTTAATTAATTTTTTTTCCTTATCTTTTGCCCAGCACATTTGCTTCTTCAACTCAGAAAGCAATTTTGAAAATTAGTTATTTGGGACATCACTATCATAACAGAAAGCTTTATAAAAAAATCAGAATCCTATCTCTGGATGGAGCCGGGGGCAGTGCTCCGTAAATAAAGAATGAGGCCAAGTTACAAATAAAGAACACACGGAGGAAGAAAGGGGAATCGAAAATTGAAAGTTCTGGCCCAGATGAGCAAAATTTTTCCTTACTAAAGCTAGGTTCTTGTAGAATGTGTGCAAACTTATACATGAAATGGAGGAGGCTGGAGTGAAGGAAACATCATACACATACACTTGAAGTCATTCCATAATTCCATACGTAATAAGAACTTTGAAATTCAAGGGTGTTTTCAGCACAGAATTTAAAGGTACACCGTAAGACTAAAATATATGAATAAAAAGAGAGAAGTTGGGGAAAAAAAATAAATTTAATTCATTAACTATAAAGGATAATAACATATAAGAGTAAGTTTTACCTTGCTTTGCAAATAATCCACAACGTTAATCAAAGAACAAATACTCTATTTATGTTAGCTTTACTATATAATACTACTTTAAAAAGTTTGGGGGCTTTTCTTGCAGGTGCATTAGAGAGTTATTAAAGTAAAAAAAATGTTTCTGCCCATTCAGTTGAATTATTTCGGGTTAACACAGACAGTCCTACAACAATTTCCTTGAAATTCTTTAGCAGAAAATAAATGTTTCTTAGTTTTCATTCTTGAGGCCTGTTAAGCTTGAAAGGCCAAACACAGCAGAGGAAAACACCTCCATGGTTACTGTCATACTTCCTAAACTGCCCAGCGGAACTCAGAAGAGTGAACTTTACATTTTGTGATACATTTGTGCTCAGTCAGGTAACTCTGGCTGAACAATCAAAATGAAGAGTGCAGATATATATATAGACTCTGTGTGTATGTGTGTACAAAATTTAATATAAGCCCTAAGTTCACTATCTCTGCCAAGATATCCATTGGTAACATTTATACCAGACACTTATCCATCTTGGTTATATGGAACATGAGCAAAGCCTTATATGAAAATGTTCTGGAAATACAAATAATTTTAAACATTTTAAATCTTACCATCCATATGACATACTGATTAATATAATCAGGATCACTGAGCTGGTTTATTAATGGAAGAAGAATTCCTCGGGAGAGGATTTCCTAAAAAACAAAGGACAACAGACCATTTTATATATTTATTCATAAAGCTAGTATATAACTGCAACAATTTAAACATCACTGTGTAGAGCTTAAAACACAAAAGTGTAATTACAGAAAACATTTAATAGGCACTACCACATTCTCTTCCAACTAACACTACAAATGTAATTTGTAATTGCGAGAAATTACAAGAAAAATCTCCTCAAGAAAAAAACAACCTTAAGAAAAACAACATCCACTTCCTCACACTTTTGTCATGATAGAGCTAAAGAACCCTCAAAAACATTTCAGACAAACAGCTCACTGCCGTAAAATACTTAAAATACTCTACTGCTTTTAAAATACCCTAATATTACATTAGCTCGATTTTAGAAAATAAGACCAGCAGTTTAGATCTAAAACTTTTTTTATGACATTAAACCAAAGAATTGAGAAGGCTTTTAGAGTCTGTACTTACCCTGACAAAGTATCGCATGATCTTGTTCTGGAAGTCTCCAGGAGGTAGCAATATATACAGTAAAACCTCACACAGATCCCTTAGGAATCCTACAGAAGGAAAACAAAACCCCTCAGTACAATTTCCTATTATGTTACTTCACATTTTACCTGCTATCACCAAATCCCATAGATAAATCCTTAATTCTGAGTTCAAACATACAACCATGTATCTCTTACATTCCAAGCAGTACCATAACTACTTTCAGATAGAATATAAGCAGCACTGATGAAAAAGATCTACCTCAAAGCCAAGACAACAAAAGCCAAGTTGCAAAATTAAAAAAAAAAACAACCTAACTCTAATTGATTTTCCTTACTTAACATATACAGCATTTTTCCCCTCCTTCAACACTTTGCCTTAAAATATAGTGGGTTTTGAAGGAAGACTACAGAATAGTGATAAGGAAGGCACATCTAACAAAAAAGCAGTAAGAATCTGCAAAACCATCCCCGCCCTCCCATAAAAAAATATTTTCATCTTAAAATTCTTCCAATGAAAGAAGGAACACTTACATATGTACATGCTTCATTTCAGTTATAGCATTAATATGCACAAACCAGAGAAAATGTATGCGTCTAGTATATAGCCACACGTTGAAAGTCATATGCTAAGATTTTAATGCATTTCATATAGTGAACACAATTGTTAGTATTTTGATTTAGTCTCCCATACTAAAATATTTACTCAGAAGATAATATTTTGAGACCTTCTTCATCTTTGGGAGAAGTGCAGACTAGATCACGACAGACTTCTTTTTCCATTTCAACTTCAACCTCAAAGAATGTATCTACAAGTTCCTCAGCTTGATCTATGCAAAAGAAAATTTAAAAAAGCATATTTTTGTCAAGACTAGAAACTTGAGAGTGAACTTGAATTATAAAATAAAGTTAACTATATCTCACACACATAAGATACCAGCCTACTCAGACTCAAATGAAAGATACTTCACATTACCTTTCATCTGATCACCTTTCTCTGCTATCCTTTGCTGAGCTTTTCTGAAAACTCGAAGATGAGTGCCAAAGTCATCGACAAGTCGTGTAGTGAAATAAGGCTGCCAGTCTGTTTCCTTTGACCTATTGGTAAAGGAGATCCATGGAAATTATTATTTTATTGTGAACACAAAGAACAATAATAAATTCCTACTTCTTCCTTCCTGACAAGAACCACACTGATAGTAAACATGGAAAAGCAAAGAAATAAATCAGTCTCCTAATTGCCTATCCACTGAAAACCCAAATATTGCAAAATACCACTCTTGCAACACATTAATATTTATGTTTGATTTAGTTGAAAGTCAACATTTGCATCTAGAATAGTGTTCTGATTTGTGACATTATCAAATACCTGTGAGGAGTCCTGATATAAACAACTCACAATGTAAAACTAAAATACTCTCTGGGTCTTTTTCAGACATACTTTCTACCATTTTGGAAAGCATCTAATAAAAACAATTTTTCTCTGAATTTGCAGAATATGCGCCAGTGAGAAAACACATTTCACTTGAAACTAAACACATTCGAATATTACCTATCAACAATTGATTCCACAGCTTATATGAGGCACTTAGCATACTTTCCAACAACATACATAGGTTTAAATCAGAAAACAGTCACTATCAGATTTAACATAAAACTAGTTCCTTAGTGATGTGAAACGTATAGAGGCATTTTTATTATATCTGTGCCTTACTAGGCAACCTAAAAATGTGATTGTGCATGATAGGTTTAGTGAATCTTGATGCTAGCAATAGCTCTTACCCTGCACTAAGTACTTTACTGCCTGAATTCTCTCAAGATGCCCACTTTGTTATAGCAGGAATCCTTCTACAACACTTCCTTCTCTTTATATTTGTTCCCTTACCTACTCTTTCTTTTCTCAAGGAGAGAGAAAGAGAGAAGGAACTCTGGAAGAAAGGGAAGACTGCTGCAAAGTGTAGATGTGTAAATAAGAATAGAGCTGTCCCAAAAGAGCTGTCCCAAAGGGCTATCGATCAAACAGTCCAGATCCCCCACCCGCAAGAGACAGAACCGCACAAAACCTCTGGGTGGCAGCCTTACACCAGGCTCCCAAAGACGCAGCTCTCAGGGAATAAAAAATTCCCACTGTACTCATTCTCCCCAGAAGCTGACAGGCTGCATGAAACTATAGGTGATTGTACTAACCTAAACTGCTTCAGCTCTATCCAACTACAGGCATTATAAATACACTACATCATTTTTTCTGCAGAAGAACTGCTACAGGCCTGTGAAATTGATTTGCCTTCTACAGCAGAACACAACCACTCAGGAGCAGTGCCTATTTTTGAAGAGCTATAATATTGTAGGAAAGAAAAATAAACCTGCAAGAATTTGACCTACTTTGACACAAACTCAGTGCTCGACACTGTCCAATGAAGTAACTCTGCCAAACAGACAAAAATACTGAAGCTGAGTAGCCAGGTCCATTTCATGCAAACGTAAGTTTGCTTGCTGTAACAGCTTAGCACAGTTTTTCCCACTTTAATACTGTTTCCTAGGATTTTCAATATTTTAGTACATTATATATTATTATATAGTATTATACTATATTTATAATTATTATAATTATTTTTTTCTTAGTACTAAACCCAGCTCTCCATCCTTGACCCTCACTGTCAGAAAAGCACACTAACGTACATTTTTAAGTCAACAGAGGGAGGGGATAACACCCTAAAATTGCTAAGAAGTTACTTATACTTAGGTGACCCACAACCTCTTCTGCAGAGAAAGCAAGTAACAATAAGCACAGTGGGATGAATACCTGAAATAAAAACTTACTAAGTATATGCTGTAAGTATCTGAAATAAAATTATTTAAGTATATACATATAAGTATATGGATATAGAAGCACGTGAGAAATCAGCCATACTAAAGAAGTGAATTTCCCAGACAAGTTACTTAATCAAGTAGCAGGAACTCAGAGAACAGCAGTAGAACTAAGGGGTAATTAACAAACCATCCCATTTGTCTTCAATCAATCCTGTTTTTTAAAAAAGGTTGGCATATGTGACATTCTATTTCATTCCCCAGACTACTGTTCTTTTTTAGTATCGTTGTTCTTACATACGGAAGAGCCAAACCACTTCTAAAAATCATCTGAGGTGACTCATATGTTGAATTCTGACTTTTGGTCTGAATTCAGACTTACATCAGGACTGGCTCAACTCTTTACATGAAAAAGACTTGAATACAAATAGATAATGGTTCAAAAACTTAATGCTCAAGTTGTAAAAAAGGGGAAAAAAACCACGGTTCAGTGATTTTAGATATTAATTTGAATTTTGAAATGGCCATTTTGCAAAAGATCATGACTTCAAACAGTATCATCTTCATTATTTCCCTAGAGGATCAGCAAAAGACTGTATTTCTTACACTATAATCTTAAATTTTATATGTTCTTTCTGTAAAATGCACTGAACTATCCTAATAGATTAACTTAATCACTTATTTACTACCCTACAACTCACAATATGTTGATGTGAATAAAAACAAATCTTACCTGGCAGAAAACTGAACAAGTGCATACTGAAGAGCCTGCCTAATTTCCAGGAGAAAGGATTCATCATCACTTAGTGTGTAATACCAATACTGCACATAGTCTCTCAGGGAAAACTGGATTACCTGAAATTGGAAAGAAAAAAAAATTAAAAAGGACAAAAAAATACTCAACAGGTTTTTGTGCCTGATAACACCATAGCTATTATCCTAAAAGGTTACCAGAGTGAATGATACCCCTTTGCCGTTATGAAACTCAGAGTGAAATTATAAAATTCACACAGTGAAACTTCTTTTTCAGACTGGTTTGCATATAATGTTTTTATCAACATTACACTCAGAAAATAAAATATACCAAAAATATACTCAAATGTTGACCAATATCCTGGCTCATCTCACATGGTTTTTTCATCTATCACTCTCATATTGGGTAAAATTTTGAAATTCTATTTGTCACTCAACTACTTCTGTATTACACAATCAATACTTGCAGAAAAACAGAAGTAGGTTAAACAGTCCTGGTTAGAACTTACCTGTTGCAAAGGCTCATCAATTATGTTTGCACCTGTCAGTCTTCTGTCAATCTTAATAGGTCTGGCTTCACGTTTCATTTCTTCTATGCACTTGAAAGAGATTGGGAAATGTAACTTTGCAGGTTTAGCTTTAATTAAAAAACAGCTCTACTGCTTATGATATATATGTATACTTCCAGTAATGACTTTATATATTTTCTATATTATTATAATTTATAGAGAAGATATAATCATATAATTACAGAATTATTTGGGTTGGAAGGTCTAGTTCAACCCCCCTGCAATGAGCAAGGACATCTTGTACTACATCAGGTTGCTCAGATCCCTGTCCAACCTGAACTGGAACATTTCCAGGGATGCAGCATTCACCACTTCTCTGGGTAACAGTATTTTCTGTATTTTTATCTATATAGTACATAATGATGAGGAACTCCTGAAAACCTACTTCTTGCTTATATAAAGGAGCAAGTATTAGCTACGTTACTAAATCAGAAGGAAATAATGGTCAAATAGTTGGAAAAGGAGGGAAGGGAGAGACACAAGAACAGCACAAGATAGTTTTTGTGAAAGACTCCAGTTCCCCTCTTGTTTGCGAACTTGACTGTGCTATCTCAAGCAGGTAATTTTCAGCTGAGTTTTTGGGGTTTTTTTATCCACCTCAGTTCATTCTATATGCCAGAAGAGAAGTTTTGTAGCACTGCTACTCAACAGATGAGCCTTTGGAAAGTAACTGAAGAGGAGGGAAAGAAATTATAGAAGGATTTGCAACTCAAAGCAGTTAACTCCAAGAATGAATGACCTTATCAGAGCTGACTTTTGGCTAGTGACACACTGAAAAAGAACTCCCACTACCAGTGTGCCTCTCAAGTGGACTAATGCAGTGTCTTTCTACAAAATTTCAATTAAATAGGCTATAAACTCTATTTTGACAGAAATAACAACACAACTACTTACACTATCATTCAAATAAAACAATAATTTATTTGATCTACAAAGAAAGTTATGACTATATTGGAAAAAAAGCAGAACTGCCAAAACCATAAATGAAGGAATTATAAACCATATATCCAAGGTTTTCATTCTATGTGACTCGCCCTAAGTACCTCTCATTCAAATTGGCAGTGAAACACCTGAGGCTAGAAATAAACATCATCCTCCTATTTAAGCAACTCTGTATCACAACAGAGAAATATTCTGTTGCTAAATTCTGTATATTTTTTACCTTTCAAGACAAGGGAACCTTCAAAGCTACTTTAATACAAATAAGACCGGGTCACACTCAAACAATTAGTATATTCCACCAATAGACTAATGAATTTGCGAAGTATTTTTGTGTTCATTGTGTCAAAACCACCAAAATTATATGGAATTGAATAATTAAATATTTTAGTAAGCACAGCACAGTACAAATTACCAGACAGACCTGTCAAAATAATTTTGAAGGACTGCATGCATAAAACTCCATTTGGAAAACAGAAGAAAACACAGTAGGAAAAAAAGCAGAGTGATACAGAGAATATGGCAAGATGACTTGGTAAAAATTTGAATGTTCATATGCTCATGGGATCCAGGTTTTGACCTGGATTTCAGGAATTCATCTTGACCAACCTTCCACTCAAAGCAGAGCCAACTACAAAGTTAGACCGTTTCTTCATATTCTTTATCTCCAGTGAAATCTTTATGTGCCTGTTGTATAATTTAATCTGCTTTTGATATGCAACGATATATCTGAAGACATCTAAAATTTAGAGCATAATATTATTTTATTCCATTATAGGTACAACAGCTGACTGTAGTCTCACTTTGTTGGTTTTACTTCTGCCTTCCAGACACCGCCACACAAGACAGGCTTAAAGGAAGGACCCAACTCACATGACAACTGCCCCATTTGACTGTCACTTCATTCACAATTAGTCTGATGCCCTCTACTAGTATTAAATCATTGGTTAGGAAAAATGGGTATCACTTGTTATTATATTTGACAACTTGCTTTATTTCAAGCAAGGAGGAAGAACCTGGGAGGAATGCAAGACACAGACTCCACAAAGTGAGATGCAGCACAAACAAATCCAGGCTCCACAAGCATCTAACTGCACTGACTGAGATATTCAGACTTTTGTTTCACTGCACTAATGGGTATTTCTGAGGTCCTCTTGAAAATTTTAAGTAACTGTCAAATATGAAATATGCCTCATTTAGACTGTGCTATTATTTCCTCAGTTGCAGTCACAGGGGTTCATGTCACAAGACACAGGGTATTTACACACCTGCCTCAAATCTGTGACACAGGATACATCGCACTGACTTAAAGAGACTCAGAGACTATTCAGGGATCCAACATGCAACTACTGCTTGTATGTTGTTACCACTGGTTTCTTGCTGTACTTTGGCAATATCGTACCCAGCCCACAGAAACTCTTTGTCTTTTGGGTGAAGCTTAGAGACATCAACTTTGCTTGGGACTCTACTTGCACTGCTACTGAAATGCTCACCAACACTTGTTAACGCTACTTTAATGCAGAGGCAAAAGAGGAAACTATTGCAGAAGACAAACAGATTTTATTTGGTGAACAGCTTCAAATAGCATTTCATAAGTCAGCTAAAAACAAATACCTTAGTATTACAAAACTTAAATCCAGAGATTAGTTGAGACAAGTCAGTTGATGGAAGTGCTGTGTCAATAGTCCATACCCAAATCAGATGTCAAACCACCGAATTCACAAAGATTACACAAAAAACTCTGCATGATTTTATTCTTTTATAAAGCAACTAGAGCATACATACATACTGAAACCAAAAAAGTAACATTAACATTAAAAAAAGTTTCAACATATGGAGGAAATTTAAAAACCAGAAAAACTTATCTACATCTGGTCTCAAAACACAGGACATTAGGTAACACTCCACAACCCATACAACAGAAGCACTAAAGTCTGTACGGCACCAAGAATCTTAGCTATCCAAAATGAGGTTTCATTAACAGATCAGAAACATCAGCTGACTGCTAACCTTTCCTTTTTCAGCCTTAACCTTTGTACTTTTCACCTTGAGCAGTGACCTTACTTTACAGTTTAGGATATACTTTCAGATTTATTTTAAAATATTCAAAGACTTAAGTGAAAAGGCCAGCTGTGAACCAGTCACAGAAAAAGGTATGTGACTAAAAAACATACTGCTGAATCACAAGGTAAAATTCTATGTGCCACTGACAATGCTGAACATTCACCCCCTTTGACAGACAACATGAAGTAGTAAAAGAAGCTAAGAAAGAACAGGATGTTTCAGTCAGAATAGCTGTGAGATTAAATTTAACATAATTAGCAAGTTTTGCGTTGAAATGTTTACTCAATTCTAATGAGTGCAAATGGATTAGGCCAAGATACATCTAAACCTTCTGAGCTAACAGGATGCATTGGTTCATAAACCAAGAACTCCTACAAATTCTACCTCTTGGCTATTAACAACTTTTTCTGTACTAAACAGATGCAGATTTATCCAGTTAGGAACCCTGAACTTAAGTCCATCAACCAAAATGATGTGTCTGTTGGGTATTCAGAAAAGAAGAGAGGGGAAAAGTGGATTCCACTGCTGCTCTCTATTCATCCATGCCTTTCCAGTATATTTGGTTGGTCTTGAAGAAAGCCAAAGACAACCTCTACGTCCTTAAAGTGTTGCAAATCTAGACTTTGTAACTTTCTTAGGCAGGCAACTTTTTCACCACGATCAAAAGTGGAGAAACTACAGATGCAGTGATGGAAGACATGTAGAGAGCTGTGACCATCTTGCACAAAAAAACAAGGAAGAGCTACCCCACTGAAAACAAACCAAGACACACAAGTAGTGTAGAAAGGAATGGTTTAGTAATGTCCTTATAGATGATATTAGCCAGTCATATCATAATAATTTCTCACAATGAAGAAATAATACTTAAACTTTCCATAACCTATTAAAAAACTTGTATTTCATACAGGAAAAATATTGCATTTCACTTTCACATTGCAGCTGACTCAAAATATAAAAGCAGGCTCTTTTACCTTGAGAAATGGGCACAATTCTTATATTAAAACTGATTATTTCTAACCAAGTTATAAAATCTGCTCTAGAAGTTAAGACCAGAAAACTTTCCTTACCTTAGGGATCCCAACCGACGTACAAGGGAGAAACGAATGTTCACACTGCTCAAGGTATTTTTCTGAATTGCTTTTTCCAAATAAAAGAGTAACCACAAAACCCCTAAAATGGAAAAAAAAAAAAAAAAAAAAAGACCAGGTACAACAACAGCCACATTTTCTCACCCCTAGAAAATATTTAACAGCAAGTTATAAAATGACAATACATGACAGTCCTCATTGTTTACTCTTGTGCTTTTCCACATTATAACATGCTGCTCAAAATAACTGACACAATCCTAAGTATGAAGTTTCCCAGTCTTGTATTGTCTGTCTTGTCTGATTCTTATCATACAGAAGATCTATATAGCATTGTCTACACTTCAGTGTGCCTGCTGTGATGGCACCCTGCCCGTGGTCACAAATATTAGCACTTGGGAAGAGGGGTACATATGGAAGTTGCTTTGGTTGCATTTATATGAAGACTCTCCAATACCAACAAATAAACTCTGCAGGCTGCTCCACTGTAATGTAAGCCACAAAATCAGAGTCCAGGAATAAACTGATGCAGCAAGCATAACTAACCACTGCATATGTTTAGACATTGTGCTTACCCTTGCTAGAACAGCAAGAATTTATTTATAGCTTATGACACTAGGGCACAAAAACACATGAGCATCAAGCTGGTTTTACTAAGAAACAGATGAAAACCCAGTGTCTGTCCCAATTCTAGCGTAAGCAGAGCGTGTAGCCTTTGAAATATCAAGCAAAGAAAAAAAGAAAATAGATTAGCCTTGGGATGACTAAACACACATAGCTTTTTACACAAGTTTCAAAGCATTCAATTTAAAGGCCAGCTGACCAGCATTTGTGACCACAGGAACTCAAAAAGCTATTCCAGGCTTGAAATGTGCTGAAATAATATATTCTTTTAATATAGATAGCTGTTGATATATGATACTCTCATTTATAAGATTAGAAAAAAATCCTATCCAAGCTAAAATATGCCATTTAGAGGTTTTAATTCCCAAAATTAAAGTATTTCTTTTTAAGCCCCCCAGAGGCCCAGTAACTCACAAGCTGTGAGGTTAATTCCACAAAAGAGGGGGGGCAAAAAAAAAAAAAAAAAAAAAGCTACACAAATTATTATCAGTAACTTGACAATGCATAGGAGGAGTTCACTGGATACTCTAACTCCATTACAGACATCTTTACCTGCCATATGAAGCAAGAAATAAAAGCAGGTTTAATTGCCCTCCTGCTCCCTGTAACTTTAAAATCATAACATCGATCAGGGTTCACAGAGAAGAACTTGCTTAGAAAAATCTCACTATTAGTTTCACTAATATTTGGTTCATTTTTAATTATTTAAGTTTGGATTTTCTTTTGATTATCTATGACTTTTCTATTAGAAACCTCAGTTGTCTTTTAGAGAGAACAGTGTAATCAAGTTTGGCCTAAAATCAACTTTAACTTCAAACATCCATCAGCCAACTGCTTTTCCTCTTTTATTCAAAAAGACTGAAATTTTGGAAATAACTACCTACAGATTACATTTCTGTTTTCTCTCAAATGTTTTGATATTTTAAAGTTAATGATTCATTCAAAAATACTAATACTACCAGTATAGTTTAAAAAAATGCTAATCTTCTTAGATGCCTTGAAGTGTTTTCAGTTTTATGCTAGAAATGCTAGGAGCTTCCTCTTCTCTGGCAGAAACTAATACATTTTATTCTCTAATGTAAAATCCTGTAAGCATTAGAGAAGGATCGATAGTCTGACCATTCAGGATGTCTGTTAGCTAACCTGAATCTTCTAGTGTAAATGCTTATTTAATTCATCAAGAGCATTTTCAACACAGGAATGAGAAATCATATTAGTCTTCTCTAATGAATAGAGCAGAAAAAGGAAAAGACTGTATTTTGATCCACTTTCTAAAAATTCTTCCAAAGATTACTGGATGGCCAGTTTTTTCAAGGGCAGATTAACAACAGAACAAAGATAGAAAAACAAAGACCACAGATTTATCACTTTCCCCTCAAGTCTGAAAAGTAACAGTCTCAGCTGAATGCTCTGTGAAAGTCAAAAAGCAGCTACAGAACCATTCCTGATTTGGTCAGCAGTTACAATCATTAAGGAGTCAGACAGTCACATACATATGGATATGACTGAGTATCAATAATTATGGGATTTGATGACAGAGCAAATTCTTTTAAATGGCAAAGAAATTGATGATCCAAGAAATTTCAATTTTTGTATTTGGCAAAACCACAATTCACAGCATTTTCATTTCACTTCCTTGGGGCTGAAGAGGGAAGGATAGAGAATAAGATCAGAAACACTCTTAGTAGGAAAGGCACATGGTAACAGACAGGCTCAGCACTCAGGTAAAGGGGTCTACACCAGTACTTGAAGGAGAGGAAAAAAGAAGAATACCACCCTGTAATATTTTACACTATTCTATTCTAGGTTAAGTAAACAGTATCTATCTTTAGCCTCCTGCTTTTGAGCTATTTCCCTAAGTGAATGAGTTACCAGATCCTGAATGGAAAAAGGCTAACATTTTATAGATCAGCCTTGAAACAAAACGAAATAAAGACAAATTGTGATTTTGAACTTTTATTCCTATATACAAATAGTTTCAGTATTCTTCCATGTACACCAAAAACAATAGTACATTTATTACAAGCCATCTGTGCAATCACAGAGCTGAGTGCAAATCAAAACGAAATAATTAGCACATAACAGGATTGAAACAGTATAAACATATTGATTACATTGACACAGATATGGCATCACCATTGTCTTCCTGCACAGCTCACTGATATATTATTTAAATGCTTAGGTCAAGACTAAGAATGCAACCAGCTGTGATTCAGCATTTTCTTGTGCTAAAACTGCAAAATGGGACAGAAGCTGGATATCTGGCTAGTGAAGTCAGAAAACTTTGACACAGGCCACTTCTTTCTTGAACAAAATATCAAGACCTAGAAAACTGTGTAACAAATTGGATAAAAACTCCAAGACCCAACAAAAAAATCGACCACAAAAATCCATGTCCAAAATTGCTATTTAGCTCTAGAGAAGGGCGCAGTAAATATTGGACACCACTATAAACATGAAATAAAACTTATTTTTTGTTTTCTAAATTTATATATACGATGTTATGACATATAACTGTTAATCATAAGTGCAAAAGTTACTTCGTAACAATTTGTTTGTTTTTAAAAGAAGCATGACCAAGCATTTTGTGAAACTTCAAGGGAATTAATTAAAATTAAAAAAAAAGCAGGCAAGAGTAATTTAGATATAAACGCATTTGGCCTAGTTAGCACTCACAGTTCTGTGTGCTGAATGCTAAAGTGTGTCACTCTGAAAAAGATTAAGAGTGTAAAAAAGGGCCAGATCGCAGCCACAGCCAAGATGTATATGTTAAAATAATGAAGTGATGACATTCTACTGCAAGGGCTGAGACTTCACATCTATATATGTAAGTAAACACTCTGCTCTAACAGATACACTATCACTAGATGAATTTATCCTTAACGAGATCAATGTTTACTGACTAGCTACAAAAATGAATCAAAGCAGCACAATAACCCCAGCAAAGAGATTTGAGAGCTGACTTGAGAATGAATGAGCTCAGGCACCACATGCAGTTTAATGGTGCCAAACTGTAGCTGACTTCAGACATGCTCTGAGACCCTGCTTTGACTGTTAGCTTTGAAAAGCCAAACAACTGAAACTGCAAGAATGAAGGATAACGTCTTAAGAAATTATTATATCCCAGATTATTTTCCATACTGCAAGTACTAAGGAAGTGGTAAGACAAAACAGAAAGCAGATGCACTCTTGCCCTTTGGTTGAACTTTGACTTTTGCCCTGAACAAAGACAAAATATGCCAACCATACCTGTAATCAAGTCTTAACAAGACAAAAGCATTTACTTCAAGTTAGTTTAACTAAATCCCTTTTTTAACAGAATGATTATTCTTATTTCTCAGAGATGAAATACCAAGCTAATACCAAGTTGAAACCCAAGCGTAGCAGCTCTAATTCTAGCTACTAAACTCTATTACATTTTTGATGAGATATACAGGAATATACATACCTTCTGTATGGCATCAAATAAGTAAAAAGAATATCCCACTAAGACGTTCTAACTTGCCATTAAACATGTTTTAATGGTTACAAGGCGAACATCATAATATACAATGTAATAATGGTGCTAAACTTCACCCGTTTGCTCCCTTCCTGCCTCCCATACAAAAAGTCTACAGCTGCTAAACTGATCTACTTGTTCAAACTAGAGCATTATTTCCACACACCTAGGCAACATCTATTCCCATGAATCAAGTGCCTTAGACAGGAAAATGAGATTGTGATAGAAAAGGAAATGGAAGTACTTAGAAGTACCTGGGGAAAAAAACCTGACACTAATGAAAAGTATGAACTGAAATTACCACTGTTTTTATGTGAGCACTTGTCCTCTAACACCCACTAAAAATAGCTAAATTGAGATTTCAATTACAAAAATTTTGCTCATAAAGAGGTGCTCAAATGTGGAAATATTAATTACATAAAGCCACTTCATATTTTCAGAGCAAGATCTTTGCTAATACACCCATTAAATTTTTACTTTCACAGCAAATTAAACAAAAGAGTAATATACTTACCCACCCACAAAGCAGAGGATATAAAATGCAAAGTAAAATATAGCGAAGGGTCCAAAAGTTACTAGAAAAAGCACAAGGCCAAGACTTCCCCATCCCCATATGGAAAGACTGGTCTGTAAACAAGAACATACAGCAAAGGAATAATTAATATTATATTCGTACAACTTTAAGTCTCCAGAGCAATAGTTACAGTTTCTATAATGTTTGATACATTTTAACCAGATATAAGTTCTGCCTGCTGAAATAAAAATTACCTTTGTTTTTAAGAGTATATTGCTATCAAATGTCCCCCCATTATATTGTGGGCCAGTAATCCAGTTTAGGTAACATTAGAGCATTTTTCTTTCAAACACTGTTCCTCATCTCTCGCTTCAGATAAAACTTAAATCATCCTTAAAGGTGTCACTTTTTTCTTTTCTATTCTCCTTTTGTGCACTTTTGTTTCTTGAGATCCCTTCCTCCTCACCTCTTCTCCCAACCCACCCTGTGAAAAGTTCTCCCCCACCTTCTAGGAAAAAGCAGGCTTTGTGATTGAACAGGAAGAGACAACACTGTCATGTTTTACACATCTGAACATGTTATTTTCTACAACCAAGCAATGCTATTTTTTCCCTAGATCAAAGGGGGTGCAAGACTAAAAAGGTGTCCCTTTCTCCAGTCAAATCACAAGCGGGTCAACATGTGCACCAAATAATTGGCACAAGTATACTTTTACTCTTTCACATAAATAAAAGGGAGGAAAACTTCAGAAACTGATGCCTGGGCAGTGGCAGAGAGGCAAGGGTTGTTTGAAAAGTCCATGATGAAGTTAAAGTCAGTCACAAGAGCACATGTGGGGCTGGTGGGATTTTGAGGGTTGATGTCTAGCATAAACGCAGCAGGCAAGACTCCACCTGCACTGGCAGCCACCAGGAGTACGAAAAAAGCAGCAATATTCCAGTTACTGTGCCAATACAGGTTGTAGTGTAAGTGCATTTATATACACCCACAAATAAGATACATACTTGATCCATCTATCCTGACACACGCGTGTCTGTACTTACCTGTACATACACACATGGTAATCTAAAAAAGCAAGGCAGGGAAAACCTGACTGATCTGAGCTCCAATAGTTTTTATACCATGACAATGCTGCAATGCAGTTAACAAAGCTTATATAAATTTAATTCAATCTAGTCTCTAGTTCAATATGGAAAGCATCTTTCAGCCAAGTCCCAAGAGTGTGAAACACAAAGATGACGAGTATTTATAGGCCACCCATACTGTTCTAGCTTAAAGAGTCTCAATTTTTTGTTGGTTTGTTGTTTTTTGGGGTTTTTTTTTTTGATTTTTTGTTGCTGTTGTCTAATTTACACCTTTCCTAACAGTGATCAAATGACACCCTGATGGGAACTCAGACAACTGTGTCAACAAGTAACACTAAGAAAGTATTTAAAGAAACTCGTCTTGCAGTTTGACATTTAGAAAATAAACAGAAATTGAACACCAGATTTGCAGAGAGCCCTTTTTTAGCTTTTAATATGAAGGAGCTACAGCTCATTTCTCTCAAGGAACTATTTAGATTTCATCTTTTCATCTTAGGCGTAGAATTTAAAAAAAATCAACATTTAAAAAAAAAAGTTCTAAAAATCCTATAGACCATGAAAAATTAAGACTCCTATATAAAGCAGCTTTGATTATTTTTTGAGAGCAAAATCAAAAAGCAAAATCACAGCTCTGAAGAGAGACTGCTTCATAGACCTTAACTGTAATAATCAGAATTATTTAATTCTTCCTAGTTAAAAGTTTAATGGAACATTGAGATGAAATTCTATTTTCTTCATATCTGAACCTTCTTAGCAGGAGATAGAAGTTGTACTGGCTTTGTTCTTAGTGTTTGAGGCTGGGAAAAATTAAACGTACAAGTATGTAGATGAGTGTAATCTAAGTGCCGCAATTAAAAAATCCATTGCAAGTTATTCAATTCTCTTTAAGCAGAGGAATTGCTTTAATAGATAATATAAACCACAAAATCCACACAACTGAAATGCCGAATCTGCATTACTAAAATCACAATCAAGTAGAAGATTTTGTTGTTTCGTTGACTCATAATAAGAAAACACAGTAGGTAATTGTGGTCTTCCTGTACATGAAGAGATCTCACAAGGAAGATAAACTACTCACAATGGCATGTAGTGACAGAACAAGGGGGAATGGTTCCAAACAGAGACTAAGTTTAGATTAGATATAGGGTGAGAGGGTGGTGAGGCACTGAACAGTTTGCCCAGAGAAGCTATGGACGCCCTAACCCTGGCAGTGTTCAAGGCCAAGTTGGCCAGCAACCTGGTCTAGCAGAAAGTGCTCCTGCCCATGGCAGGGGGCCTGGAACTAGAAGATCTTTAAGGTCCCGTCCAACCCAAACCATTGTAGGATTCTGTGATAACTCCTTGGAATATAGCAATGAGAGATACATCAGTTGAAAAAAAAAACAAAAGAAACCCCAAAACTGGCTAATGCAAAATTAAGTAAAAACACGAGATCCCATTGCACATCTACATTTCAATACGAAAAGAAGACTCCGCATATTCATACCCTCAGAAATACATTTTAAAACTTCTGCAGAGCACTACAAGCATGATAAGGAAGATATGCACACAGAAGACAGCATTTAATGATGGCCTTTTTATGTCAAAAATCCATTATGCTTAATGACATAATTCAAAAAAGTTTAAGTTCCAAATATGGGATAAGCACTCTAAATGACTTAATTAAACTAGATGGATGTATAGTCAGAGTTGGATGAATGCATAATTAACAAAGAAAGCTCTATAACGCTAATAAATAAAACAGTGACCTTTTGTCCTATGCTCCAGTTTTGCAATTTAGCATATGGGTACAGAGATTCAAATCTCATTTGGTATTTTAATAGGATTTCTTAAAAATCGTACAACTTGGTACACTGCAGGAAACACAACAGATACTGGCCCGATTCTTGCATTTTCTAAATGAGTGGTTTATAGTCTTACGGCTTTTGAGACATTCAAAGGGATTAAATCATCAGGATGGTACCCTTTCTGCTGACTGTAAACAAAACTCTCCCTAACCCCACACTTCTTGAAGGGACTTCAGCAGTAAAACTCCTAGGGAAAAAAAGTGAAAACTTAAAGTTCTTTATACATAAAAACCAACTATTTTTGAACACAATGTCCAACCATACACAAATATGACTATACAGCTGGTAAGCTGTATGACTATACACCTGACAACAGTTCAGGTGTTTAAATTCAAACCTCATTGCAGCTTTTTCCAAATTTTATTTATAATGTTAATTTTTTAGAAGATTTATAGATTTAGTGAAGCTCTGTTAATCTTACTAAAGTTAGCTGCAGGCTGAATGCTTATCACTCTTAACACAAAGAACAAACTATTCTTCTGAACAAATGGTGTAATTGCTGGTGTTTAAGTCACAGCTATCCAGACCCTTTAGAAGAAGCTGACATGCCCTACATTGGCAGGGCAAACTTCCAAGCTGATCTGGCACAGTGCTGTTCACTGACTTTCAAGGAATTAGGGACAGTTACCTAAAGCCTGAAGAGATACACAGGCCTTAGTGCTGTGGCTGGCATGGTAGGCATGTGTGCATACACAAGGATAAAGGATGTTTATTCCATGTCAGCAGCTTTTCCACTTCATCAGTTTTAGCCACTTCTGCTTACCACCACTACAGATGCTGTATGTTTATCTCACCATCATCACTTCTTAGCTTTCAGGTCTAAGATTTGACTAAGACTTCTGCAGTATATTATAAGGTCATACATATATAAGTGGGTTAATATAGCATTGTGATCAAACACAGTAATTTTCCTCCCACAGCTGGAGTCGGCTTCAGCAAAATAAACAGCAGCTGAAGTACAGGGGTGTCTAACAGTACACACTGCAGAGGCTCATCAGATGTGAGAACACACACAAAGGTGAATATTCGAATGCGCTTGATTCAGCTTTTACAGGTAACAAAACTGTCACCTCAACGACACCTGTTTACCCAGGGTTTATGACTAGGTTTTGTCCATTTTTCACACTGAATGTTTTTCCACAGTATACAGCTAAGTACTAAAAGTAGTACATAAAGAATTTGCTTTCTTATGCATATTTGCTTTTTCTTTCTTGGGTTTCTGCTTCCTAATCAAGGCAGCATTTTGATGGTCTAAGCAGCATGCCATTATAGCTAGTAGTGCTGAGCTAAGACTATGTGACTTAACATGACCATTCACACAGAAGTTTCTAGAAATCCACAATATACAGCAATTATTTATTCCAGAAACAAACACAATCATATCTTACTAAAAAGTAGCTTCAATAGATTTCTTATTCACTAAATCCATCTAACAATCTTTCAGCCCTTTGCCCCACACCCACTTTTAAGCAAGATCTTCAGTCTTGACACATCTTTCTCTAAAAATAATTTGTCAAGGTAATGTAAATTTGTTGTTTGGATTTAAACTAGTGCTGTCAATTTTAGCTTGCAACTGGCAGTAAGGTAACACATGTGTCTGGTTTAGGGCAAAACAAGTGTTACTCCACAAGTCCAGATGACAGGTTCTCCCTCTGCCACTGAACAGAGGACAAGTGTTTCTGCTCATGCGACTCTGGTGCCACCACCCTCCTCCTCCAGTGAGAAGCTCTTGTTCCAGGCACTTGTCTCTCTTCACAATTCCCACACACATGCACAGTAATTGTGGTTTCAAGTTTGGAAACACAGTTTGAGAAGAAATAAAGAACACCCATATAGGAAAGCAGGGCTCTGGAATCATCTGCTTGTCAATCTTAAAGCTGCAGGAGAAGATGATTTAAGTCTTACAGTAGCATCCAAAAGACTGATACCATCTTGGAAGATTATAATTTGTGATTATTTTCAAATTTAATGGTCACGACAGAATAATCTGAGCTCTGAAAGAACAGCAACATTTTAAAACAAAAACATGTTTCTTTGCTCACAAATCTTTTTATCAAATTACATTTTTCCATTAATATTTTAAAAGTTACAGTAGTTGACCTGTTTCTAACAGACACTGATTTTTGCCATTTGCATGCTATTTTTTGCCATTTGGGTAGTATAAATTATTAGGGTTTGTTTGGTGTTTTGTTTTGGTTTTTTTTTTTGTTTTGGTTTTTTTTTTTTTTTTTAAAGAGCTCCAGCCTCCTCTAGGCTCACATTAAAAAAATTATCAGGGATTGCATTTACAGTAGATGTCAAGTTTAATTTTGTTAATTCCATACATCTGCCTTTTAATTTGACTTCCATATAAAGTGCAAATGGAGTATGTTCACATATAAACCTTTCTATAATTAAGGTGAGTGTCACTTTTGTCAAGTGATTAAAAACATTATTTTAGGTTTCAAATTACTGCCTCTTTACTAGCATGACAAGTAAAATTGCAAAGCTGTACCAACCGGAGTGCCAATTTCAGTGCAATGAAATTGCTATGTCTCAGAAATATTTAACAATTGTGAAATAGATCATTAACAACTTTCTAGTTACATTCTCCTATCTGCCAAAGTTAAAGCCATCATCTGAAATACATGTCAACAGGGTTTTGAGTTCTGCATATCCTGATTTCCTAACAACACTAAAGGTCTCTTTTTAACCTCTTCCTTCTTATCCTTTTGCCCTTTTCCTTCCTTAGCCCAAAAAGGAAAAAGAAAAAAACAGCCTTAACTCCACTCCTACTTCACACTACAGAAAATTAGTTGTGGTGAATCTACACAACAATTTACTGCAGTACTTCCAAGGAAACTCTTGGCATTTAAAAAAAAAGTAAAGGATTTTATATAGTCTATTTTGCTTTTATTGTTCTAAGTTTAGATTGTTGGTTTTTTTCCCCAAAGTAAGCTTAAAATACTAAAGTATATAAATATATTAAAAATCTTTAAATATAAAGAAGGTAATGTTAATGAATGTTAAAAGTTAAGAAGTTTGGCCAATGAAGTTTCTTCTAGATAAATGTAGTACTCCTGCTGATCCCCCCTGGTTACAGAGGCTGGAAACTCTCTGTTGCAAGTAAGAGTCCATCTGTTTCCTCCCTACCTCACGTCCTCTTCTTTTGCTAATGCACACTCTGTATGTCAAATGGCTTAATTACTTCACAGTTGCATTAATTCAAACACAATTACGTCTAACTGTTCTGAGTTTGGGTTTTCCTGCTGTTCCTCACACTGCCTGAAACAGCAAAGCTTTTGGGATCATTTTCCCCTGCTCTCCTCCCTACTCTCCCCTACGGCTATACAATGCAGTCCAACAGATTAGGCTCTAACGGATAGGATTTTTCATCTGTATTCACTATTACTGCAGTTTTGACTATTCCTCAAAGTCATTTTTAGAAGTGCAAACATTTAAATGAAAATACATACTAGCATTTTCTTAAAATGTGTAGCATATAGTGCGTAACTAGAAAGACTAAAAGTTATTGTGCACACTACTGCAATTTTAGCATTTATTGAGGGAGCAACAAATTCCCTTACTAAAACTTTACTGTTTGCAGCAATCACAATATTCCTATACAACTTATAATATAATTAAAAATAAAAATGTTATGTTCCATATTCTGATATAACTGGGGTTTTTTGCAAGAAAAAGACCAATTTTCTGATTAAGACGTACACTTCTATGAGAAATGGTAAATATTTTCAGTGTCAAACTTTCTTCTCAAATGAACACAGTCAAGATTATTTTTTCTTCCTCTCTCACACCTGGCTTTGTCACCATTCCTGATCATTACACGATATTAGGAAGGCTTAATTTTAAACTGACCTTCATTTTACTACCTTTATTTCCAGTGCTAACAGCTACTTCATTATACAGCAGAAGTATCAGCAAGGGACAGAAAGTTTTTTTCCATGTAACCTTTTCTTGAGTCGCCCAAGTACTTAACTTGCTGTGAAAAACAAAGAGGCTACCTTCAGAGATGCACACTCTTTCTGACAACATGTCTGCATTAAAACCCACTCTGAGTCATTTTCTAGTTAAAAGATAGGAAGTTTTGGTCAAATTTAAAAGAAGCACTTGAGCAACTTGGATAGTAGTGGGAAAATATGAGATGCAAGCCCCACTTTTTTCTACTTTCTTGAATACAAAAGGGACATACTCAAACTCATCTTTCATACAAATTTCAAGGAAGTGATCCTTCTTCTTTGTAACAATCCATATTGACTTGTAGCCAAACTAATTTATTTATTTGGACAGAAAGCAAGACAAAAAGATAAAAGCATTTTGGATCACCTTAGGTGATTGAAACAGGGCCAGGCTTGACAGGATTGCCTAAGGTGATCTAAAGTGAGAGAATAAAGTAATCCCTCTATCTTGAATTCAAGCCAATGAGATAATCTAGACTGTTCTACATTCAGCCTCTGGATAAACAAATTACACCTATTTCAAGTTTTTCTGGTGCAAAATAGTGGCAAAGGGGAGAATGGGGGAAGCCTCCAGAATCCAGAAACTGCAGATGAAAAAAAAAAAGTCTGTTCTCCTATTTGGTTCAAAATAATGGATGCGCTAAGACAAGAAACTGCCATTGTGTATTTCATTTGTGACTACTACTCAAGTAGCATCTTAAGCTTTTTACTTTCCTGCAGCAAGGAGTTATCTAAAAGTTCTTTTCACCATTTTTTTCTTTTTTCACTGCTAAAGAAACCTGATTCCACTGAATGAACTTTAAGAATCATGAACTTTGCTTTGAGAATAATTCCTACCACTCCAGCTCCTAATATTTATCTGTATGGGAATTTATCTGTATGCATTAAATGAGTCTCTCTCCACAAAAAATCAGATCTAGTGGTCATCTCATTATGTTTCTAATAAAAACATGCAGGCAGAGCTCACAGATACTACAGAAACAGTTGTATGGGATACATTTTTAAGAAGGTTTCTTTATACATGACGAGCTATGCTTTCAGAAGGTAGAGAAGAAATCTCTTTAGTTCTAAGCTGTTGTTCCTTGGTAGTGTAATTTCAACTCAGCCTTCTGCCAGGCAATAAGCATCTGTCTACTCCTGGAACTTAAATCACACTTGACCAACTTATACTATTACTAAAAAAATTTATATAAGGATTATTTATATAAACACTATTTTTTTCAAATTTTATACTGACAAAAATACTAGGATTTTGTTTCTATCACTTGATGACTTGCTTGAAAGCAGCAATAAGCAAATAATTATTTTCAAGCAAATTCCAGTAGTTTCTTCTAAATAGACTGATAAATCATACATTTCAATATATATCTGCCAGATGTGGGATTTTTTTTTACTGAGACCTAAACATATTATATGTGTTTATACCTAGTTCACATATACTTAAGTATTATATATACACACATGAAATCCAGTACTTAAGTTTACTGCAGAAAGATTTAATCATTAACTTCTGATCAACCTTTTAGTTCTCTGGTTTCCTCAGGCTACAAAATTAGTTTTGTTTAGTTCTTTAATCCACTGGTAATATTATGTTGTTATTTGCAGCAAAATTTTCAGCATTATTCCACTAAAGTTAAGGTGCAAACTGCTTTGGATGCAGTATTCTTTGAATAGTACATACCACAATCTAGTAGATCCCAAATAAGCAACATTCCTCATCTTGATGAAAAAGTTACTTTAAAAATACTAAGCTAAAAACATAATTTTAGAATATTTTTATCAAGGACTGTACTAAATATAAAGATTGACTCTACTTGCCTTATTAGGTCAGGTTACAAATCTGAATGAGTACAAGTGTAAGAAGCCAATTCACATTATCTGTCATAAGTGCCAGGAGTTCTCCAGTAACAGGCATACTCAACAAGACTAAAAATTGATTTCCACATTGTCCTTAGTGATAAAGGGCGTTGTGTCTAAATACAGTCAGTCATGCCACCAATCCTTGTAGAATTATTTTGGCAAATAAAAGAATGTGGTTAAAACATCCCTATCCTTTTTATTACCCCTAAAAAAGGTTTTTGTTTTTTTAACTTACTAAAAAGGAGAAAAGCTGTAAGCAATACTGTAGTGTTCATAAAGGAAAACCACGTTGAGTTTCTCACCTCTAATGTAAAACGTCACCTTGATTTAAGACAGTACTGTAATTCCTACCATGGAATCCAGAAAAACAAAGCTTAACCGCAAGCCACTGTAAAGGATTTCTCAGACGGTATTGGCAGCAGATCATCACCAAGAAAGAGGGTCCAGGCCAGGGGGGAAGGAAAAATCTATGCCAGTCAGCATCAGCTCAGTCCCTCAGAAGGGGAGCAAAACCAAAAGATATTTACCAAGTGCAAATCATATCTGGCCAATCCAATTGCTTTATATGGTGAGGAGAAAGATGCTGACGACAAGGGTGGGGCCTTAGATGATGTGTACTTTGCCTTCAGCACAATATCCCACAGCTTCCTTATCACTAAATTGGTGAGGGGTGGGCTGGATGAGTAGATTAAAAGGCAATGGAAAATGCTGGATGCAAAGACATGATCAGTGGTACAGAGTTCAGTGTGCAGCCAGTGACTAGGTAAGAACCTTCACGGATCAACGTGGGACTGATGATGCCTGAGCAATGTGGGTGATGTGACACAGTGAACTCTCAGGAAAAGGGTGCACAGAATCCTAAAGTGGGGTGAGCGCTCATTACACTGGAGGGTTCTGAGATGTGTCAACAGGCCTGAGAAAGAGGTTGACAGGAACCTCATCAAGTTCAACAAAAACAAGCACAGGTTTGCATCTGGGGTGGACTAAGCCTGGGCCCACTCTCTGCGAAACAGCTCTGCAGAAAAGGACCCCAAGGTGGGCTCTGAGGTGAACACGAGTCAGCAGCATGCCATTGTAGCAAAGCTGGCCAACAGTACTTCACTCTCTATCAGCAGAACTGTCACCAGCAGAGACAGCAAAGTGAACCTTCCTCTCCCTTTGGACATCCCTGGAGTCCTGTGTCCAGTTCTGGTCTTCCTGTTACAATACAAATCCCTCAGGAAACCAATATACAACATCCAATTCCACCACAAAGGATTTTGTGCTGAAGTAAAATGTATCCACATTATGAAGCCACACTCTGGCTACACTTGCCACCAAGAGAAGGGTAGATTTAGAAAGCTTGTTTGCGTTCCCAATTAACATTCTGACCCCCTTTTATGTGACTGAGAAGTAACACAATTTTTAAAGTATTACCCCCTTCCTCCTCTCCCTAGTGGTCACCTTTGTCTTCAAAAATAAACAAGGGTAGTAATCTCTACACTCTGACCACCACAGTAATAAAGGGTATCTACTGCCTAAACACCGGATTCTGAACAAACAGCTACCAACACTGTATTCACTGATTTTACTATTTTGGCAGATTTGTTTTGATCTTTTAATTCCAAAACTTCAATCAGTGCCTGCATCATGAACTAGTTTCAGTTTGGACTCCTGTTTGCAATGATCACCCCTTCACTACATCTGATATCCTGTCAGAAATGTATTGATAGTTCCACAACAGTTCTTAAAACTACGTAGTTTTAATCAGCATCTACTTTTTAATCAGCATCGTAATTTACAGACTGGAAAATGAAATGGATATTAAAAATAGAATTCCAAAGATCAGAGTTTGCACCACAAAGAATATGCTGTCAGTACACAAATAACAAGTAGAATTCCAAGATGCAAATATAGTCCATTTTTAAGAAACTTAAAACAACTGACAGAATACTAGCACCTTCCTCTGGAGATTGTGATGTTACTCCACTGTTTTCTTCAAAAGTTAGAATTTTATGCAGTTCTCTGAGTGCCACAGGTTTTCTCCAGTTACAAAATACAGAAACTCTGATACAATCACTACTTCACTACAAATTCCCAGTGGTCTCTGAGAATACATCTGAACTCCTACAGGGCCAAATTTCATATGAAGCATGCTTACTGGATGAAGACAAAATAACCATGGAAACAGCTGTTACACAAAGTGACACAGACCTTTACAAAGCTAGAGTAAGCCTAAAAACTTCCTGTTCCTCTCAACTGTTTTCCTGGACAGAATATCATCCAGTTGCACAAAGTAAAGCAAGAGAAAGAAATCAGTGTCAGCAAGTTTTTCAATAGTCCATAATATACAAAAAATCTGCAACCTCTTCAATAAGCAGCTGATGCCTAACTCTTACAGAACGGACAGTGCCAACACAGAAAATCAGCACTCTGATTTTACTCAGAATCAGCAAAAAAAGCCCTTACTTAAGAGGGGGAGAAATTGTTTAAATATTATTTTTTCCAATGGGACAAATGTAATTGGAATGTAACAGAAATAAATAAAATCTTTCCCCTTCATGTATTTAATATCCCCCTTTTCCAATACCTCCTACAGTCCTTGTGTGCTTTACCTGCTTGCTTTCCACAGATGTTTGGCTCCCCATCCCTTTTGGGAAGGCTTGCTCACTCCATGCAAGTGACTGTGACTCTTTCACAGTCCTCTCTGCACTTCTGCCTTTTCCCTCACACCGTTACCGAGCAAACTGCTGTCTGCTGTCTGCACAGCCCTGAGAAACTCCACAAGTTTTATTGAGTGGTTTGCTACAGAACGCTGCTGACAGCACTGCAGGTATGTGTAAGTAGAGTGGAGCCTTCTACAACCTCTTCCAAGACTCTGCTCCATGACCTCTGTCCATCTGGCCTCTCTATGGAAGCAAAGAGCAAGTTGAGTATCCTAAATGAATCTTTTAGCCTCAAGTAGTCATCTTCTTCCACATACAAAATCTGGATCCAGAATCAGCATGTCAACTATTTCCTGGATATCTCCCAGGTTCACATACTACCTCTGCCACGAAGACACAGAAGAGAGAAAGCAAGTGTGAGTACCCTCAAATAACATTTACATAAAGGGACAGTTCCTTGAACTTGCTGGAATACTTCGTTTTCATGCATAAGGGCATGGAATATTTCCAACAAATTTCAATGAATCTAGAGAGCAAGGAAACCACAGAAATGGTGCATCAACTCTTGCCACTTCAAGACTATAAACTGAAACTAATTATAGATTAAACTAATTGAGTCATTTGAATATCTAGCTCCCAGGGCAAGTTTAGAGAAGATATCTAAAAACTTCAATCATTGCCACGTGGCCAAGAACAAAAAAAAAAAAAAAATCTTATTTGTAATTTTTTCTGGAGGCAGAGATGCATTCAGAAGTCACAGAATGAATAGTGACATTCCCTGTTTTCAAAAGTACAGGAATTATTTTGCATATTAACTCATTTTAGATCTACACAGAAGGAAATGAAGATTAACACTATACACCTTCCTAGCATCGAACCATGCAGCTGTTGATTTGGCAACTTATCCTGTGTTCCCACCCTCATATCCCTCCACAAGACTGGTTCATCCAGGCAAAAGAATTCCCCATGCAGTTGCTACTTAGCTGCTAGACCTGAAACAAGAAGCTGTCAGACCAGCTTGTGTCTGGTGGAGGGGAGAAAAAACACTTTAGCAGCAGACAAACTAGATCCAGTGAAGTCAAACATGAAATGGCACTCCTAGCATCTTGAATGCCTTTATGCATGGATGCCATCTAAGGAAAAATACACGGCTATCCCAGTGACAGAAGCGGGAAAACAAAAATATATAAAGACAATAATAAACAAGAGAGCAATCCATGAGAGAAGCAAAGAACGAACAAAAGAAGAACCACAGGGACAGCAAGGTGGAAGCATTCATAGACCAACCCAGGTACACAACTCCACAAAGAAACAACGCAGCTACTTCTATCATTGGAAAACAAACAAACAAACAAACAAACAAACAAACAAACAAAAAACCATTTGGCATAATGCACCAAAAAATAGAGAATAAGGGACATAATAGTTATGGGCAATTCTCTAGAAATCCAGAGAGAAAAAACAGGAAGACTGCAAGTATCATATTATATTGAGATTGTTAAAATAGAAAAATTATTTCTAACAAAAAAGGCGCCAGTAAAATAAAGCACAATTAAAAGAAACAGCAACTGGCAACAGCCAACTGTCATTAATTGGAGAATTCAATAAAGGAAAATATCCAATAAAGTAATGGAAGAGCTTAGAAACATTCATGGACATATTGTTTGCTGCTGGCCTCACTATTGCTAATTCATAATCTTCATAAGAATTTTTAAGAAGCTGTAATAGGGCAACTGCCAACTGAAAGACAGACCAGTACCACTTAAAGTTCAGACATAAAGAAATAAACATAGAATTCATTTCAAAGTTTTAGGCACACATGCAAGTCAAGCATGAAGCACTAAAGAAGAAATGAAGTACACAGTTGTAAGACCACAAAGCAAGGTACCAGTATTAAGTGCTTGTATACATGAAGTAAGGACAAATTATTTTTAACACACCTATTACACACTATTGGTAAGTATGAAAATTTTAAATAAAATCTTATTCTCCTAGCCTAATGTTATAAATAAATAACTTTTTATCAAAACAATAAAAATTATATTCACATAAACCAATTTGTTCTCCACAAGAATTTTTAAATTTTATCGAAGAAACAAACAAGCATAAAAAGTAATTACCATTTCCTTATATGTACCATCAAATTAAATTTGTAATTCAGGCATTAAATCACAAGATTTAAGACTTCCATAGCATATAATTTTACTTTACAAAGTTAATAAAATTTCTATTTCTTACCATTGTGATCAAAAATACTAACTTGAGTATATAAACAATTAAAAAGTATTTTTCTTCCAAGTAGGTTAAAAGGAGTTGGATACCTCAATCCCCAATAGGTTTCATTAAAAATTAAGATATCTATCAGTAACAAATACACCAAGATATACGGGAAAGGGGAACAGAACAAAAACCACTTGCATGGATTTTTAGAAAAAAAAATAAAGATCACACAAATACAGATGTGATTTCAAACATAAAGAGTTCCTTCAGTGAATCAGGAATATATATATTTTTTACTCATCCCATTATTTTCAAGGTATCACAAAAAATCACTACATAGGCTTCAGAAAAGTAAGGTGATACAACAGTATGAAACACCACAACCTTTGGGGAACCCAAGCTAAACAAAGTTTTATTATAAGGGGCATGAACGTAAATGTTTAAGTGGGCCTCACACAGGAGAAAAAACTCAAGACTCAGAGATATCTCAGGCTTCATCAGCCATTGTTAGAACAGCAGCAGGGCAACAAGCAAGGCTCCCTCATCTCTCCAAGTCAGACAGTTCCAAGACCTTTCTGACAATCAGCAAGACTTCAAAGCAACCACTCTTTCTACAGTAACACAGGTTGAACACTTGTTTCCCAAGGCATGCACATCACCAGATTTTCAACTCATCCATGCAGTCTGGCATGCCAAATCCTGAATAAGGGGTGACTGGGACACCATACACACTTGTTCCCCATTGCTTTTAGTATCACTTAAGATGTATGTGAGAAATCATTGCAAGTCTGAGGCACTGCTCCATAATAAGCTGCAGAGCTGCTGCAAGAATTTTGTTATTCTAGATTGTTTTCTACTTGGCCTTGTATAACAGCGTTAACTGGAAGAATGGAAATGCAGGGTGCCCTACAGGATATGTAGCAATTCCAACTTCCTGCTCAAGTTCATTCCCTTACATCACAAGAGGCAACCTAACCTGCAGTGCCTTAGAGGCACCAGCAGAAGAGCTGTGTAGTCATTCCCTAGAATAGCAAAAATATACTGATGAACAAGAATGCCTGATCTTATAATAGTGACATTTCTGAAACCAAAACATTCTGACACAAATAGATTTGATTAAAATAGAACCAGGATCACCCCCTTCCTCCAAGAAGTATGAGATTAAGGGAAGAATGGCAAAGGAACAGACATAAAAGACAAAAAAAAAAAAAAAAAAAAACCCACCACAATTGCATTGTAACAAAAGCTCAACTGCATTTAAGCAGCTAATACTCTTCAAAAAATGCTCCCAAACTTATGAACATTCCTGGAAAGAAAATACATGCAAAGCTCATCCTCCTACACAGGACTCCAACCACAATGGGATACTGAATTAAACATTGCAGACATCAATGGTACCTGTGAATTTTTAATTAGGCCATAGGAGCCCTCACATGAACAAACACAGTGCTACTTCTACCTGTGAAATAAAGAAAAAGTTCTTGAAGTTTACTATTTCTGATAATCAAAAAAATCCTTCCAAGTGAAGTTGAAGAAAGGACATCATACAAGCCATCTGATGCATAAAGAGATTTAATGGGATTCAAGCCAGCAGAGACGATTCATCTCCTGTTGCCAACTAGTGGACTGACAAACTGGTGAGGTTCAAATCAAATTAGTCTTGTGCTCACTGTCTGAGAAAATAGGCAATACAGCAGGACTGAAAGGATTTCAGTGTCACTGGTCAAACAGCTTCAAAGTAAACTACTGCACTATGGACAAATTCCATATTCCATCCTAGGAAATCCCTGATTTTTCAATTTTTCACAACATTCCACTAGTTAAAAATCTGTAGGACTTTTTAAATGTTTGTGAAACGTCAATGTTAGAATACAGCAATAAATTTGGCTCACACTATTTTAACTGCAACACCGAGATCACATCCCATTCCACACAGAACACAGTCAATCAACAGTACAACTTCAGAAATCCATCTCCACTCTCTCCGGATTTTACAGCTACTCCTGTTTCAGAGCAATAATAATCTTTAGCAGGTCCTCCCAAACTGTGATAGTGTAGGAATTGACCCCTTGTCCAAAACAAATGGCAGTTATAAAAGGAGTCCCCCTGGCTGCACATACCTATAATCTATGCTTACTCACAGCACAAATAAACACCCATTTCACCTCAAACTTGTAAATCACAATCATGCCGTCATCATTTTGAGGTGTGATTCCACAGAAATTATGTAAACAAGATTAGAGTGCTCTTGTTCAAACCTGTCAATATGTTTACATCATGAAATGATGCCTTGTTTTATTAATTCAGAAATCAGATATTACATGGTGTGGGCATAAGAACAAGCATCAGGCCCAAGCCTACAACGCCTTGTACTTCTTGAAAGTTCTCACTCACATAACTGCAAGTGCCAGCTGCAACTGATTTTGCTATCATTCCAGCCTTGGTATTCCCAACCAAGCAATGGGGAAAATTGCTAGTGAGACTTCTAAATATTAATTCTTGCACTGTTGCAAATAACATAGATACAATATCAATGACTTCTCTTTTCTAATAATAGCAATTCTCCTAATGCTAGCTAAAAGAAAATATGCTTTGTCATCTTTGTAAGGGTGGGGAGAAGAGACAAACATATTTAAAAGAGAGATAATTCCCTAGAGTGCAACCAGACAGAGGAAATCATCCTTTGGAGCTCCTTCAGCTATCTAACCAGACAAGCTATTACTATTTTGGTTGAAGTAAGGAACTTCACGCTTTTCTTCTTCCACACTGTTTTGAGGAATGGTCCAGACTGACATTTTAGAGTTGTTGCAGAATTCTGCATTCAGTCTCAGCAGTTTAGGCCCAAATGTACACTCTAAGAATAGTCCTGAGTGTTTAGACACTATCTTTTACTAGTAGCCAGCAAAATATTTAAAAACAAATACTTAGGAATACATGATAACTGTTCTTTGCAAAAGATTAGTTTTCTTAATTTTAGCATTTCCCATATACTTCCAACTGACACTTCATAAACTATGGAGTTATTAAAAGAGCTTTAATAGGAACAATTAGAGACCAGCTGTAGGGGAAACCTCATTGACAAAAAATACTGAAGGAGAAAGAGGCTTTTTACCTCCCAAGGGCTTGCAACTAATGCTCCAGCTAGATCTCATCTAGCAAAACACTAGCACTAAAGAAAGCCCCAGCACACAAGTTTCACAAAAGGACAGGAAACTAATTTGTTTCAGCACCCTGGTAAATGTCTACACATTTGAAAACGGCTCTACCAGTGGAACAAAGTTCAGATACATAAAGCACCAGAGCAACCTGCCACTGACATGTATCAAGGAACAGAAAAAGTTAATGCTACAGTATTAATCAAGCAGTTAACTGTGTTCCACATCTGTCAGAGCTGTACTAATATACTTCACAATGTGCTACTGTTGCAGAAAGGCTAATTCACTATTATTCTAGAGCAAGTTAAGCTGCTGAGTTAACCTTTATTCTTAAAAATCAAGCTCATTTGCTTGGTTTTGCTCAGTAACAGTTTTCAATGGCTAGATTAACCAAAATTCAGCAACAACAAAAAAGGTTGTTAAACCCCTCTTATAAACAAAATGTAGATTGTTTAATGGAGAGGAAATACTGAATGTAGTTAGTGAACTATGTTGACCAGTTGCAATAAGAAGAAATACCAACATGTCAGAGCTCATTTAGTATGACTCATTTTTAGTTGTGGATAAACAAAAAAGTTTTCTTACTTTATCAAATTTCAAAAATCTTCTCAACTATCACTAGTACTGCAACAAGTTACTCTTACCGAGAATTAAGCTGTCAAAAATTTAGCTGCTGATAAATTCTAAAGTCCTCCCTAAGCATCTCAAAGCAGTTTAATGAGCAGCTGGGGAGAAAAAAAAAAAAAAAAAAAAGCAACCTAGTTCTCAGCTGAGATAAAGTGCCTTCTTCAGAGGTAACACAGGCAGCAAATGCAGACAGCACAGGCCATCAAGTTGACACACATCTAAAACTTCCTGTAAATTAAGTAAAAATCTTACTGAATGTTTGTTACATCAGAATTTAAGACACTACTGATCACCAAGAGCCAGAGCTGTAAAACACCAACTGCTGCTCTGTAGTCCGTGCAGTGCAGTTACCATTGCACAAGCGGCGGGCATGACGAAGCCAGTTGTCCAAAAAGACAAGAAGAGAAAGATCATTGCAACCTGTGTTTGCCATGGCCTTGCCAGATGAGAAAGTGCTGAGGCAGCAAGTCACATGGGAACAGGCCACACTGGCCTGGAAAGCACAGGAGACATCTGATGAACAAGAAAAGCAGAACAAGTGAAAAGGCACAGAATGGCCAACACAACAGACTAGGGAAATGATCATCAGAGCAGGACTCTAAAAACATCGTGACATAATGTGTTCAACAATACTGCAGAAGTAAGTTTTATGGTGAAAATTTTGGAAATGGCTTTTGCCAGCTAGGTAAATAATGCATGTGCTTGGCATCCAATTAGCATGGGGTTTGAATGTAACTAAAATAAGATAGTCAGAAAGGGCCAAATAAAAACCACAGAGAGTATTTTTTCCTGACAGGAAGTGTGATCTTCCCCTGAAATTACTGATTACAAAGTCCTAATCGCAACTGCATTCACACAAAACTGAAACGAATCTGCTGGGGTCTGCATACACAGATACAGTCAAAGGATGTAGGAAACTGACCTTGAGAAACTCAACACTATGTTACTGCATGATAACAATACATGCAAAACCCGATCTGCCTTCCTTTCATTCTTAAACATATTTAAGAAAATATATTTTCTAAATTTTTAAGTTATGAAACTAGCAGTTATGGTAGGGGAAATGGATCCAAAATTTTAATGGCTAAAATTATGGTGACTTTGGCCACTCTAGACAGTAGCAAACTTGACAAAGCCACAAATATCCAGCACCAAAAACTAGTGCAGTTTTTGCTTCTAATGTCAGCTCACCATACAGTCAATCTCAATTTTCATATATAAAGAAATCATGTATCAGTAGACGTGAAACAAACTGCATATATTGTCCAAAGTGTGGTAAGGCTTCATGGGTGCAACTGTGTACAGTTTCCCTAGGCTGTTGTAGCTACCAAGTCACCATCTGAACACCCAGAAAAGTGCACTGGGAAAGGACTCCTCCACCTTAGGTGGGTACTCCTGACAGCCTAGAGCTGTCTGACTGCCTGAAGAACTCCCCACAGCTGCTTTTCAGACAGGCAAAGCCTGCAATTTTGCTAGACGCCCTTAAAATTTAAATTTGTCCCCTTGGCAGAGACCAAGGCTGGAATACTTTACCTTGAAGCATCTTGTCTACAAATAGCTTGCGTACAGGAGCTAGAATAGGGAACATCAGAGCCCTCTCCTCCTGATACCAAGGACAGGAGTCAGAACTGATCATCACACATGAAATCACTAAGCTTTACCTCAAAAAGCCAAGAGATTGTCATCCACACTGCTAGTCACAGAATTTCAACACTGTTAAAAAAAAAGAAAAATCAGTTCCAAGATGAAGTGTCTTGGATGGGCACACACAGCCCTACCAAAAGGAATAAACACTCCAGCAGGAGGCACTGACCCAGAACGTTCTATGCTACCCTTAAAATAATCTAAATTACTATGGCTAATGCTTATGCATCACACTTACCAACTCTCTTTAATGCAGCTTATTAATCCTGACCACCTACCAAATACCCTCAATGCAAAAATAGGTCAGGGATTTTTACAGGTTTAACTCATTCTGCAAATTTTACCCTCCTGGGGAAATCTGAGAGCTCACAGATCTACAGAACTGCTTTCTTAATGCCCTAAAACTTTGAACTGATGCAAATTAAAACGTATAAGATACTGCTTAATATCATTCAAGAAAGCAAAGCTGAAATGTTCAGGTGTTGGAAAGCAAGCTTTTACCCTACAAGACTTAATACACTTTTGGATGAATAACCTCCACTGTAGAATGAAATGACAAATTATAAAACATGGGTAACATAGTCATTGTGTTGCAGAAGTATCTGCACTCAGGACACCTTGCTCATAATAAAAATAGAAAATCAATTGCTCTTTGTAGACAAAACAGAATACAGGGTAAAGTCTAATTTCCAGCAACTGGAAAGCACAGCCAGATTCCACCTTTTAGAATGCCTTTGGACATAGGAGACATTTATAGCCCACGCTGATCCTCAAATACCAGTCTGCCTCACAGCCAAGCTGCTTCAGGACAGAAACCCTCCACCAGGCAGAGGTGAACCAGGGCAGCCAACTTCTAAGGATTACCTATTGACACAAACTCCTGCAAGCACAGCCGAAGCGCTCGGCTTAAGCCCTCTAACTAGAACACAAACAAGGAGCCCTTACGAAGCCATCGCGGAGAAGGAGGCCAGAGGGGCTGAAGCGGAGGGGGCGTGCGGGGCCCAGGCGGGGGCATCTCCCTGGCGCGGCCCAGGGCCGAGGCGGGTTCCCCGTCACCAGGTGCGCTCCGCTCCTCCAAACACGGGCCCGCCGTGGGGTCGCGGCCCCACGGGCCCTCGCCGGGCAGCACAGCCCGGCCGTCTGCGGACCGCGTCGGAACAGGGACCGGGCCCAGCTGCCGCACGGAGCGGGCACGGCTGACCGGGCACCGCCGCGGAGCCGGAGCGCCCCGCTTCCATCCCTCCCTGCCGGGAGAGAAGGGCGGCTGATAAGAGGGGCCCGGCGCTGCCCTGGAGAGCCGTCCAGCGCCTCTGCCCTCCGCGGCCGAGGGGGAAACCGCCAGCCGCCGAGACAACTGGGGGGCCCGGGCGAGGGCACTGAGCGCTGTCCGCTCGGGCGGACAGAGAGCCTCTCCCCGCGCTCCCGCACCTCGCCGGCAGCGCTCTTACCTCTGTTAACATTATTACCCCGCTGCGCTGCGGCGGCGCCTCGGCGGCTCTAGCCCCGCAGCATGGTGAAGCCTGGCGGCCGCGCGGAAAGCCACCCCGCAACCCGCGGGGAAGCGAGGCGAGCGCCGCCAGCCCCCGCCGCCGCCCCGCTCAGCGCCCGCCCGCCGGCCCCGGCCCCGCCGCCGCCCTCGCAGCCCGGTCCGGAGCGGCCGCCATCTTGGGACGGCTACGTGCGCCGCCGCCGCGCCCCGCCCGCCCGGCGGGGCCGCCCCTGCCGGGGCCGGCGCTCCGCTCCCCGCCCAGCCCGGCCCGCGCTGCGCCTGCCCGGCGGAGGCAGCGGCCTCAGCCCCGGCCCATCACCGGCACCGGCCCCGGCTCCAGCGGCGTTTAGTGGGGTCCGGCCACAAGGCACAGACCTCGAAACTGCGGGTCTGTTTTTTTGCCCCATGTCCTTTGGTGTGACCTTAGAGCTCTTCGGTGTCAGGCAACTGTGCTGCGGACGCTAATCGAAATATTTGTTAAATTTCTGACCAAGCAGCACATCTCTCCTCCAGTGACGCATGCAGCGCTGAGCGTCTTTCCCGGTTCTAGATGCTAAGGAAGAGCCTATCTGGAGCACAAGTCCTTTGAGGGGCGGCTGAGGGAGCTGGGGGTGTTTAGCCCGGAGTAAGTGAGATTCAGGGGTAACCTTATCGCTCTCTACAACTCCCTGAAATGAGGCTGTAGCCAGGTGGGGGTCGGTCTCTTCTCCCAGGCAACCAGCGACAGGGCGGGAGGACACAGTCTTAAACTGCACCAGGGGAGGTTTGGGTTGGATATTAGGAAGAATTTCTTCACGAAGTGTATTTAGACATTGAAGTGGGCCGCTCAGGGAGGTGGTGGAGTCACTGTCCCTGGAGGTGTTTAAGGAGGTGTTCAAGGCGTCACTGGATGTGGCACTCAGCGTCATGGTCTACTGGACGTGGTGGTGATCAGTCATTGTTTGCACTTGACGATGTCAGGTCTTTTCCAAACTCATTGATTTTGTGAAAGAAACTTCTTCTATAAATAAGCCTGTTACCTACAGTATTGTTAAATAATGGCATGAAGTATGGAACAGAAACAGATGCCCTCAGAAACAGAGCCATGACTGTACCAGAGAGCCCTGGGGTGATGTGCCCCTGTGGGGAGACAAAAGGAGATGCTGCTGAAGGCAGTCTTGCCCTTGATATGTTACAGGTGTGTTAATTATCAAAGAGTGGAAACAGCCTTGCCCTCACATGATAAAAAGTGAGTTAGCTGGTAGGGAGTCAGTTGGAGTCTGCTGGTCATGCTGTGAAGACCTGGGGATAGGAGGTCGTGCAAGGGACAGGAAAAGTAAGGTGCTGTACGTAGGACAGACACAGTTAGGTGGCCGTGCTACAGACAGGAAGGAGTGAGCCAGAATGAAGAAAGCGAGACAGAGCCAGAGCTGTGTGGATCTGCTCTTGGGAAGTTGCAGAGAAAAGGTGTGGGAGACTCTTGAATAACAAGGTGCCGATGCTTGAAGCCTTCTGGTGATTTTAATGAAGCACCTTGAGTACAGTGTCCATATCGATTACCACATGTTAACTATGTCATGCCCCTACAGCTTAGTATTTGAATACATGGAAAGGTTCCTGTCTGAAACTTGCTTTTCCTTTAAGCACTGCTCTGTGAGCTTTTGTTTGTGTGCTTGCCTTTTCACCAGACTTTAAGTTACACAGTTAACCCTAGGTGCATTTGGAGAGTAGAAACAAGATGGGGTTTTTTCCTGCAGAAATGTGAAGGGCACTAAGCAATTCTTAAGGCTGATGAGTTTTGTAGAAGTTCTTTAATTCTCTCAGGCATTGTTAAATACTTAACATTTCAAGGTTGACCACTTCTTAGTTTTATTTGTGATATAATTGAGTTTCAGTTTTACTCATACAACTGTTTTTCCCCTGTCAGAGACCCAGCTGCTAGTCATGTGAAACAAAAAGAGCAAACCCTTGATGCTCATAATAGCTTATTTGCCTTTTATAAATAATAAAAAATACTGTTTTTTTCTAAGTGTCTAATATACTTTTTACTTCTGAGTCTATAATTTGAATGTTTTATGTTAGCAGTACTCTCTCTCTCAAGCTGATTCCTCAGGGAAAATCCAAATCTTACAGCACACACTACTTTAAACAATAGGCTTAGCAATAAAAGCACCATGCAGAGGTCTTGCACATGATATTTCACCACCTTGATAAATTGAAAATTGTTCAAAACCATTGGGAAATAGGAGTTGTGAAATACCACTTCCATTGTATTGCTTTGGTCCCCTAAAATTTTGTAGGTGCTTGTTTGGCAGACATGTATGTACACAGCTAGGATCCATATTTGTGGCTTTCACTGTGCTTCAAGTCAGGCAAATAATGTCCTGTGCTCAGATCTGTGTTACAGGAAATCCTGAAGGTACCCATAAAATAGCAGAGTGATCAGTAGTGTGTAATTATGAAAAAACGTCAGCACATACTTAGGTAGATAGGAAATAGAGGCAAAATACTTAAAGCACCTACTGCTTGACACATCATTGAGTCAATAAATATGTCCTCTGGGCAAGGCACGGTATCGTGAACTGATAAGATAAATTACCTATTTCATAAAATGTAAGGGTTGGGCAGGAGGTAAAAAATCTCATTATATTTATGGATATATGTAAATGATAATAATTGAACTAAGGTAATATTCTAGAAAAATAAACTTTCTAGGCAGTGTATTCTTTACCTTGTGTGTTTAGTATAGCAGTTAAGGTATTCAAAATAAATAATATGTTTTGACAACTTACTGCAAAGATGTATATATCCTAAGTGTGCTAGATGTGAAAGAAGAGCAAATCTTACACAAACCTCCCAGCAAGGGAGTGAAGTCACAATTAATACTTTGTACTTGAATTTGCCCCTTCTTCTGCTTGGGATTTGGCAGCCCAACAGCATAACAGTTTGGGAAGCACCTTCTGTTCTTGTACTCCTGGAATAAACCTACCAGTACTTCTGCTGAAAACTGTTCTCTGATTTTACAGTCATCAGCACAGTCTTAATAGTGTTCCAAATTGTTACTAATGCTAGAATCCATTATTCTAATTTTTTGGTCAATATCGTCTCAGCTTGAAAAGAGAAAGGCAGTGTAATTGAAACAGCAAGGACTGAGGCTGTGAGGGAGGACTGAACCACATAGCCTCAAGGCAGAAGAGGCAGCCTGATAAAGGAGAGGTGAGAAGGGACAGCAGCTTGGGATAAGGATGTTATCAGGGAATTCTTGAAAAGCTGCTGGGAGGAAGAGAAAACAAATCAGCTGGTATGTTGCCAGTTCCCGTTCTTATAATAAACTGGAAAAATGTACCTTTTTTTTTTTTTTTTTACTCTAGGAAGGAGGGTGTTTCTAAATCAGTGTGAACGGGTCTGGAAATGAGGGTTCAACAGAGACTGAAAAAATTATCAATGGTAGGCCAGAAGCACTAGAACACTTGTTTCCCTGAGCCCATCTTCAAGTAACAGTAATTCCATTAGACTTGATGAGTCATCTGTTAGAGAGTTTATCCATGTCATCCTTTTGCATTCATTATGTACAGCTCAGGCCAGGCACTGCAACAAGCCAGCACATTAACAGCAGCAGCAGGGCAGCCACGTTAGCACCACACTCATCCAGGCGGTGCAGCACACACCTTATTTTTCATGTCACTTGCACAAGCCCACGAGCACAGTATGAAGTACTGTGTTAGGGCAAGTATTTATATCTGCAGTCAAAGACAAACCTGGCAGAAAGTGTTTGCACTCAGTTGTTAAAATACTCACAGAATTTTTCTCTTAGACCTAGACAAATTCTTAGTTTATCTAGGAGTACCTGAAAGCTGATGGCTGCGAATACCTTCATAATTATGAAACAACTCCAACCTGTTGCCAAACACCTTAGTGTTCTTTGCACTCATCACAGTTTCCACTACAAGCTAAAGGAGTGGTCTGATGGTCTAGATCCACATTTTGAAATCCCACTGGGGACACTGGGAGCCATGGGGCTGTCTACTGAAATGATGGATGAATGCAGAAGGAAAATCTGAAATACAGCAGAAGGAGACAGAGATAACACCATCTTTATAAACTTCTGGCTCTACATCCAGAAGTTTATAAAAATTTTGTAAAGTAAAGCATAGGAAGTGCGCTAAGTTAAGAGACAAAAATGTAGTTATGAGGGGGAGGACACAACACACAGAGAAGCAGGGACATAAGCAGGATTTAGCAATAAAAGAGCAACTGTGCCAACTTGCAGCGAAGCACAAAGGAGTGCAAATTATTTTCCAGTCCTGAAAGGAGGGCAGTTCCACAACCTAAATAATTGTTAGCTCACCAAGCTTATGAAAAATGAAATTGGTGACCTAATTGCCATCACTATAACCTCTGAAAGAGCAGTAGCCTGCATTTGGAGAGCAAAAGGATATGTTCTTGTGGCTTGTACAAGAAAACAAGTGAAGACTAAAGAAAGGGGAAACTACAGGCAGGATTGGGGGAGGGACGGACTGAAAGAACAACAGACCGATTTTTGCTTTACAAAGCATTCTCATGGAAGTGGCTACAAGACTGTTTCTAACATCAGCAAGCCTGAACTTCTGCACCTTTCTTTACAATCTAGAAAGATCCTTTACAGAATACTTTCTGAATGCTGTAATTAGTTCTGATTGTCCATAACAACCAATGCAAACCAAAGTTTGGCTTCTGTTCTCTTGTTTAAGTTGCTTGTAACTCAGGCTGGCAGTATGGTTAGAGTTAGCATAAGGTTCAGTTTGGGATTCACTCTTTGTTAGGGGAGAAGGTCTGAAGAATTTGTGGTCATTAAATATTTCAAGTGTTAAGTCTTAACTTTTTAAGAGCAATTCTCTGTATTGCATTCCATTCCATTTCAAATAAGGTCACATGACCCCAAAAGTCTACATAGCAACGTGATTGAAAGGGGAACTCAAAGTAGCTTTTATGTGTGAAATTTGAATATTCCGTTATTTCAGAATGTTGCCAATTCTGAGCTCTTTGGTCTGAGTGGCCTGATCAGAAGTTTGGTTTCTGTATAATTTCCAATTAAATATCTCATCCACTTTAAGCTCTTTCATCATTCACCTGAGATGCAGCACAGACAGCAGATGCAAGGGTGTGTATGTGAAAGGGCCACTCCAAGCAATATGATGTGGATGCTGGGCATTAGATAAATAATTACTGAAGAAGCATCAGCTTTAATTCCTGCTTCATCTTCTGCAATAAGGAGGCAATATCTCCCCAATGTTCATGTTCTCAGAGTTGTTTACGGGAGGCTGAAATACCATTTAAACCTTTTGCCAGCTTTGCTATAGTGAACAGTTTTGTATTCAAACAGCTGTCTGCAAGCTAGACATGCTAGACAGACACTTTGCCTTAGCAGCTTGATCCTAGTTGTCTAAGTATTAGAATAAAGATAAGCTATATTTTTAATACAAAGAGAACTTTCAAAATTATGATGTCTTTTTCAGAAGTCTATCACAACTAGAGTCATATCAGAATTGTAATACAGATGTTAGTCATCAGCTGCTTAGCTTTTGGCTGGGGATTTTCTGTGAAAATACTGCACACAAACAGAAGGCATTCTATGCTATTTGTACACTGCTGATACAAAGGCAACCAAAGTAGAATGCAGTAAACTGTTTAGAAAAGTCACCTTAATTCTTAAAATTCCTTTGGAAACAACCAGTGCAATTCTTTATCTGAATTATATGGTAATTTGTAGATAAAACTGTTAAATGGAATTTTTATTCTATGTTATGATAAAAGATCCCCCTCCTTTCAAGTGGGTCAAGAGTCATGAAAGCAAGTATCTGTGATTTAAAGGTATTTCTATTGCTCTTCAGACTATTTGCTGTTACCCAGGCTTGACCTGGTGTCGACAACTATCCACTGCAAAAGGGTTTGGATGGTTTCTCGTCTGAGATCTGAACCCCTGAGTGTATCTGGCAGGTAGATCAGCCTATGTGAGGGGCCCGTTGGGCTAAAAAGTATCAAAAGCACACTTCAAAAGGATACTTTTGGTATTCTCTCAAGCGTACATATGTGCAGTTTTAGAATGTACTGCAAACAATTTGTGTACATGGGTTTTAGTTTTGTTCGGTGATGGTGTCACAGTGGACTCGGTTTACTTTTCTGGTAAGAAGAATTTGTTTGCATCATTATATCATAGTTATCCTCCCGTACATTAGGTGTAGAAGAAGCATCAGGCCTGGGCCTAAATTTTCAGGTTACAAACTGCTACAGTAGTGATTACAGTGATACTGGTGCTGTGATTGTTACAACAACACAGAATTTTGCCAATGACTTAAGAACAGAATTAGGATACTCAGTGGCACAGAGAACAGGAAGTAAGTTATATCTAAAATATTTTGCGAGAAAATATCCACGTTAATAAGACCACCAGCTAGGAAAACAAACAAACAAAAAACCAACAACAAAAACAAAACCAAAAAAAACCAAACCAAAAAACCCCCACCAAACCAAATAGGAACCGAAGTCATTCATTACACATTAAAAAAATTATCATTTACCATGTTTGTGTTCTGCAAAATTGGTGTCTATTAAGTCCTCTTTACATAAACCCAAATGAGGATATCATCCTGTGAAGTCTAAGAAGCCTGACTAACAGTACTGCAGTTAACACAGGGTACAAAAGTTTCTTGGTTAAGAAATGTCTTTTTAGAAAACCAAAAAACTCTGACCAGATGGGCTTTAGAAGGGATTCTAAAACTTTTTTTTTTTTCTTTAAGCAATGTTTTCCACTGAGTCGTAAAGGCCTAATCCATAATCAGCAAAATTTCTAGAATAGTTAATCTGCCTATAGGAGATGGATGTGCAGAAGAAAATGAAAAGAATATAATAGCTATGTAGTAAAAAATATTCTGTCTGCATTATCAGCAACCTCAGGTGTTCAGTGCCATTAGCCAAGTTGTATTTTCAGGCTTTGCTTTGCAATCATAAACACTACAAAATCTTTTGAAAGCTTATTTCCTCTGGCAATAAATGACTTGGCTCCAAAAACTATAAGAAATAAGCTAAATATTGTAAGTTATAATAAACTTTTACAACTTGGCAAAAAACTGTGAGAATACTGGAGAGCTTATTATACTTTCCTTCCATTGTACATCACTGATGTTTGCATCTTGTCTATGTGTGAAGGACTTTATTAATACTGTATGTGCTCTCAGAGTTGAAGCTTTAGACCTTTGAAACTACCCTGGGAATTGGCTGCATTCTTCTGCTCGTTTGTTTTGCTGCCCGTTCTGCTCGTTTGTTTTGTTTGTTTTGTTTGTTTTGTTACAGTTTGACAAAACAAAAAACAACCCCAAAACTTACAGCAGTTTATTCTTAACAAACACTGATGCAACTACAAAATGTAGAGGTTTAATTTAAGCACTGCCAACAGCCACAGTAAGTCCAAACATCTGAAACAAAATGCTGCATGTAATGCATTAGGAAGAAGCAGCACAGAGGAGTACAACAATCTTTGCTTATTTGAATTTCCTCTGGTTATCTGGGACTCTCACAATACTCTTCCCTGTGACTTAAAACAGAAATCAGTGTCTGCTCCCCTGAAGGAGCATTAAAAACTGGTCCTATGTCAATGCCAAATTGTTTTTCATGTGTTACAAGGACTACGAAGTCTCTCCTTCACCAGAAAAACCTGTTCCTCAGGCACTCCTCTTCCTCATTTTTGGATGCATAGTCAGAGAGGCCATTATGAAGAATTTCATTTGGGTGGATTTTATATACAAGATGTGTCCCTGAAAAAAGATTTGATCCTCTGACTGTTTCCATGGTTTGTTGGCTTTATTTTTGACATTCTGTTTTTCTCCTTAAGTTTTTCACAAGTTTGGTTTTCTGTTTTGGAGGGGGTTTTTTTCCTATTGTTACAGTTTGACAAAACAAAAAACAACCCCAAAAACAACCAACCAACCAAAAAAAAAAAAAACACAAAAAACCACCTCTGCTTGTGTGTGTTCTTCCTTCACTTTACCAGAGGACTAAATGCCATTTGTTCTTTCTCATAATTTACATACAGTTCTCCAAAAGACAATCCCATTTCTCCACAGTTTGTGAAAGAATTGGAACCATGTATGCCACTACTGCAGGCATAAGGACATCAGCAATATATCTAAGGTCACAAAGGTTCAGTAAAGGTATAATCTTAATAGGATTTTGCAGAGTGACTCACACACCTGAGTATTAATCCTTGCAGCAAAGGCGTATCCTAAAGTAGGATGGTGAAATTTTCCGTGATAAATCCCATAATTTCTTGATAATTCCTGTGGTTTCTTAAAATAGTTCCTCTGGAAATGCCAACTTGAATTTGTAAGCTTAAAATGCATGTTTAGTCTTTCCCTTTCTCCTTGATGTCAGTGGGTTTGACAAAGAATATCACTTTTTCTTCAGGCTGAGAATACAGTCCTTCAGGCTTACTTATGTCCCATATTACAAGCAGTACAGATGCTGCAGTCAAAATATAGTCTCAAACCAAAAGTACAATCACAGGGATTTTATTGCAAATTATTGAATATAGACATCACTTGACCCAGACTACTCTGGAGTCAAAGTTAAGATTGCAATGCAAAAAACTAAAAACTGAAATCTCTTTAGCAACTATGCACAGGAGTCTGCAATGCAGTTTTGACTTGAAATTTAGATCTGCTTAGTCATCATAGTGATGAAGATTTTGGATTTACACAGATAACTGCCAGAAAAAGCCTGATTTACTCCAAACTCACCAATGTTTTGGAAGAGAGAAAAGATGTGCTCTGTCCAAGCCTAATATATGACTGACCTGAACATTGTTATTTTGAATTTTTATCCAACTATTAAATTAAAAGCTTTCCAGTTAGAAACAATTAGGTGCATCACATTCTTCCTCAATAGATGATGCAATTAAAAACTTGCGTAATGACTTCAGGTGTTGCCAGAGTTAAAAACCAAACAGCACCTTTAATTTAAGTTGCAAATTATCTGACAGAAGTGACAAAAAACAGGGCTGGAACAAATATCTTCCAGTTACAATACATAAATCAGCTGCACTAGATCTTTCCTTGCTTTTTTTCTGGAGCAGTCCAATGAACACACAGAAAATATATCAGGGGAAAGCAAAAAAAACTAAGTTAGAATAACATACTTGTTAAGAAAATCTAAGATTTGGAAAAAATAAAAATAACATTACAATTCCATTTACATCCAGCTGTGGAAAATAAACATCTTCCTTGCAAAGTCTAGTGTTCATCCATCTATACTGTCTCTGCTCACTCAGTGGTGTTTTGTTTTGGTTGTTTTTTTGGTGGTTTTTTTGTTTGTTTGTTTTTGTGGGGTTTGTTGTTTTTTTTTTGTTGTTGTTGTTGTTTTGTTTTGTTTGTTTGGGTTTTTGTTGGTTTTTGGGGTTTTTTTGGTTTGTTTTTTTTTTTTTTTTTTGGTTTTTTTTTTTTTTTTTGGTTTTTTTTTTTTTGTTCTTTACCCTGCAATATCTGGATGTAATACTTTCTTAATTCCATTCCCCCATTTTTTGGGGGGGAAACATGCTTCCTTTCAGTTCCTAGGCCCCTGGTGTGGCAGCAACTCTATATTCCTTTTAGAAATACCTCCCTTTCTCACAGCTCAGCATGAATATTGTCTTTTGCTTGCCACCTGGGGAAAGTACCATCCCAGGGGAGTGAGCAAGCTGCCAGGATTCATCCATCTTCTGCCCCTCCCTCAAAGCAAAGAGCTGCTATCTCTGAGAGGAAATGTGCTCTGGGATAAGACTGATGGTAGCTACCAAAAGCATTTCTGGATAGAATAGTCTCACTAGTGGGGAAAGGATATGTTTGCTCTGTAATTTTAAACTGTATAGCTTTTCAGTAAATATGAAACAGCTTTAAATGGAAAAATCAAATAGAGTTCCTCACTCTAGCAGGTTCAGGGGTTGGTTTTGTTGCTTGACCTAAAGCTGCCATCTGTGAAGACATGTGCCTGAACCATGTGATGATGAAAGGTTCTGCTGTAGGCAAGCAAGTTTTCATCCTTCCTCTTGGAACAGAAATGCTTACTTATGTGAATCCTAAAGCCTTAGAAAACTGGGTAAGTAGAAAAAATGCATTTCTAGTTCGTTATATGGGTACCTCTGGGTTCAAACCCCTCCAGCTTGGTTACTCCTAATGTTTAAAGCCCTCAAAAACTTTTGCATCTGCTAACTTTACTACTGGAATACCTTTTATAATCACTCAGTGCACAGAACTTTAACACAAATTTATTAAAGTGTGTGTAGAATTGTGACCAAATCACATTTAGACATCTTCTGTCACCTGCTACTGTCTGGGTAGCTCTATTCCAAACAGCGCTCCACAAGCAGGTTAATATTTAAAAAGATGTGATCAGTCTTCTTCTCCAAAATCTGGAGATTTCCAGGACACAGAAGACCTCTTTAGCAGTCTTTATCCAAAAATAACTATAAAGAGACAGAGCTCTGTTCCACAAGGACATCTATTTCTGTGAGGATAAGGAAAAATTCTTTCCTTACCTTAGGTGAGAGATGTGAATAAAATTGCATTTATTCTTTAGGGTGCACATAGCTGGGACTAGGCTAGGTCCACAGAAGTTGGCAAAGCCTTTGTAAATTGTTTCTACAGCAAGTTCAATTGTGGAATGGATTATAACGAATTGGAATGAATCTAGAAGGAATTGGAGTCCTGCATTCAAGCTAGAGGAAGCAAAACTACATTTATTTCCATGGAACATTTTCCTTTTTTTTATCCTTTGCATTTAACACACTCATCATGTATGTAAAGCACACAGCTGCTGATTAAAAGATTGCAAAAGGCATGCAAAAAAAATCTTTTTAAACATACAGAATGAAATAGCTTGAGTGGCATTTTGTGATTTGTTTTCCAATTAAGAATGACATTTAATTTTAGGAGTTGAGCTGTTTTCAAGATAACATTTTGTTGGCTCAGGTGCATATGCCTACTAGTGTGATTACTGATTGGAACTCCCAGGGTTTTAGACAGAGATACATGGTCTCAGACATCTTTTTCCAGTAGTCTCGTTTTAATGTGTAGGGCTATACTCACTGTTGTGAATGACACAACCTCAAATTTATTTTTGTTTCCAGTTTTTATGTATTATGTATATTTCTAGATTATTAAGGAAGCAGCTCTAGAATAAGATCTTCACTGACTTCACCAGAATTAGTGGTAGACCTTTCTGTTCAAGAGCAAGGTAAATGCAGCTTGTTATGCAGATCACAAACTGTCATAAGGTCAGTTTTGAGGTGTGTAGTCATTAGCATTGACAGTTTTCACATTAAAAACCTATGGTAAAAGTAATAACTAATAATGTACTTAATAATAAGTAGTTTTAAGTTGTTTTTTCTAAAATTGGCAACATTTACAAGGAAAATTCACTTTTTTAAAGTACCCCAACTATACGAAGTGCTCCACAGAAATAAGCAAAACTATATCTATATTGATAACTTGGAAATAAGAGGCTGCAGTGAGGGCTCACACTCACGTTAACCTGACATGAATTGGCTCTGTCTCCTCATGTGCCCAGCTGCTCACTCCCAGCACCTGCCTTAATGCTGCTACAAGCAGGGAGGCTTTTGAGCAGGCACAGTCAGGTAAGTTAAACATGCACCCATTTTTGCATGTAATCAGCAGGATTTAATCACATTAAACAGACTGTATAATTGTGACCTGATTCTGCAAAACTGTGAGTTTTAGTTTTGCATCTTAAATTACTGCGCATTTTAATCATGTTATAGCTTATATGATACTAAGCACAAAACAGGAGACCTGTGCTAAAGAAATCTATTTCCACTTCAATAGGATGCAGTTGACAGCAGTACTGAAGGAAAACTGTGATGAGGGAATTACTAAGTTGGATATGGGCTTTTTATATAATATCAAAAATAGGTGTGCCACAAAATAAGAAGAGGAAGGACAGGGAACCAGATTGTTTCCTGTTTTGCTTTTAGAAAATTGTTTTCTTTAAAATGCTTGCTTATCTTTAAAAAATGCTTTAAGCAAACTGCCTGGATTAAATCAAAACAGTAATTACGATTTCATGAGTTATTCTGTATCTTTTAGGACTGAGGCTTTGATCTCTGACATGCTATATTATATTAGTATTTATTACAGACCACCGTGCTGTTACTTGAAAAATAGGGAAACTTTTATTATGCTGGGACTAACACATAGTTAAAGTATCTTGCTGGGACTATAAAAATAATCTTTTTTCCTATATAAGCTTAATTCTATAGTTCAATTTTGGTTTTTATGAGCAATAGGGAAATTTTCCAAACCAAAGAAAGTGTCAGCTGTACTTAATGTATTTGTTGTTGTATAACATGGAGATTACTGCTGAAGGGTGTGTTTTAAATTTTATTTTCAAATTGGTTTTTATAAGATAACAAAAATGCCTGTGTGGGCTCAGATGTGTGTGTGTGTTGAATGCATGCACACATGCATGTTTATCTCTCTGTTCTCCATTAATGCCTTTGAGCCCTTTGGCTAATTCCAACCAAATTAACTTAGGACCATAGTTCTAAAAACAAATACGTTCCTACAAGGCTTGGAAAATGGCCAAGTAAAATAAGGAAGTCTTATCAGTGGTCTTGTTAAAGGAAAAGTTGTCGTGTAGGTGCATATATTATTAGACACTAGAGAACCTACTTTAAGGACACCCTCTAAAATTATCTCAGATGAGGGACTTCTTGGCTGATACCTAAACTGGGTGATGCATGTTAAGATATATTCAAGATGCATAGCTGGTTGCATGCTAAAACCATGTCTAGTTTTATATCTTCTTTCTTTACCAACCTTGGGAGCGTTTCCAAGTCCTCCATTCATGTGCAGCCTTTGATGTTACCACTGTTAAGTCCTTGGAATATGCAGCTCCATGAAATTACTTGAAGAATTTTAAAGGGTACCTGTTGCCTCCATCCAGCCTTTGTAGATGTTTGTTGTCTGCTGATAGCAGCACCAAATAGGCAGTGTCCTTCAGGAACACACATCCAGTCCTGCTACCCTGTCCTCTACCCTCTGGGATGCTCTGTAGTGCATGACAGTCAAATAATTAACTGAAACGTCTAAAGATAGATTTGCAGAAGCTTCTCAGCTCATTTTTGCCTCCGTAGTCATAGGCCAGTCTCCACACACTAGCAGAGACTTGGTGCTGCCAGCCACATTCAAAGGTCTCCAGAGCACTAGATTTAATAGCTTAAAGGAATCCAAAGTGCAAGAAACTCTGCAGGGTGTGCCCCATTTGATACTTAACAACTGTTTTGTTGTTGGTTTTTTTCCCCATTTTTCTGATACTTCCAATCCAAATAGTATATGGCAGAATAAAAGTTTCTCATTAGTATCACGTGTGTCTATGGTAGTTTAGTCAGACTTCTGGGGCTTATATTATCTTGATTTTCTTGAAACCCCCACACTTACATAAAGTTTCTTTGTGGTCAAAGAGAAAGCTTTAAGAAATTATGTTACTACATAAAAGCAAATCAAAGAAGAAAAAAAAAAGCCCACCACTTCACATTTATAAAAATAATTTAGGATTTTTTTGTGATTTTGATTAACAAATTCATATCTCCTTATATTGTCCTTGTATATTAGTAGTATATCTTAACTAGATAAAGGCATTAAGGAAGACATTCAGAGCCATAGCAACAGCAGTACTACAGTCACATACTACTTATAGATTTTTTTTTTGTTTGCATAGAAAAGACACTCTACATTTGGCATAGGCTATAACTACTATAAAAATGTGTTCTAAGTTGTAATTTGGTCTTTTCTGGTTATTCTGTATGCAAATACATTCAAAATGCTTGATGAACTACTCAAGCTTTCTTTCTTCTATGTGCAACTGTGTTTAATATAGAAATTAGGAGAAAATGATTGATTTATTGCTATACTTATTTGAATTGATGGATATTTCGTTTTGCAAAAGATTTTCCAAGTTCTAAAATACTAAGAAATATAAAGACAACTATTTACCTCTTATAAAGTAATTATGGAGGACATTTGGAGAAGTAATCATCATCCATGCACGAAACTATTGCTTTAAAGGCAAACATCAGTAGCTTTTTCTTGTAATGGTGCATACATGTAGTAAGAATTTGGAAGCTTTTATGAAGCTTGTGATCTTTTATGCAGCTTTTAGGGAGTGTTGGTATTTCCAAAATATTTTGCTATAGAAACTAGCATGGAAGACCACTGATATAAAAACCAGAGTCTAATTAAAAACTTTAAATATCTGTGAATGTATTCCATAGTTCAATCATAAAAATTTATTTGTAGCCAAAATCTTTTATAACTACATAGGTATTTACTTAAATACTATGATCAAAACACACAATGGAGAAACATTATCTTATTAAAGATACAGTTTCTTACTAATTCATTTAAGGTATGAGATTTGAAAATAAAACAAAAAAAAAGGGGAAGCTCCTGTAATGTCTTCCTACAAGACCTAGAATTAGGAAACTTAAAATTGTTTTTAAATTGAAACTTAAAATGACAATTTTAAGTTAAAAATTTACTTTCAAAGCCTAGTTATAAAGCTTAAGGAGCTGAATAAACTGTCTTAAAAACTGAAATGTAATATTAAAGTATGGTTTTCAGTGGATTTATGATGTCATCATGCACTCTTGCAATAATTCCATGTTGCCACAGGTCTATCCATATAGCACACCCATTGCAGAACTCTGGTGTTCTCCAAGACCTTTATTGGAGTCATTCCTAGCAGCATCTCCAATCTCTACCACGATTTGCAAATAGAAACAAACAGTCCAGCACTTGGCATAACCTAAATCTACCTTAATTTTACCTGCTGTCTCTATGGCATGACTAGCTCAGTTACATCTGTGCTGGCTGGCTGGCCAGTGTAAGTAGATCAGCCAAGCACTTCTGTTAAATGGGATATAAATGTTTCCATTTTATCTGTCTTTCTTCTAATGAACATTAGCAGCAGCTCTTTTCTTTCTATAGGTGTCATTTTCTTTTTCACTGAACATTGGGGCTTATATCAACTGTGAAACCTTACTGCTTTTTGTGGTCACTGGTGCTACAGCTTCCAAGCTACCAGGAGGGGAGCTTGCACAAGGAGAACCATTTCATAACTTCTAAGGGAAGTGCACAAAAAAAGAGCCAAATTCAAGTTTAAAAAAATCACATTATCTTTGACCCTCTTTTGCATTTTTTTTCATAATGGCTTCAGCATAAAACACATGAACAGTTATATAGAAGTGATTCTGATCATGATCTTTTTGAATCCCATGCATTCAGTCTAATGCGCAGGGTCCCAAAGTGATATTGGGTTAAGCATATTTTGAGCTGCTAAAAAGTGAGAAACAAACTAAATATGGAGAAGAACGAGCCTCCGAATCAATATATCTCATGTGAAGTCACATCATATTCCCTGGATATGTATTCAGGGATGACCCTTTACTCTGCGGCTCAAGTGTATAATACAGTAGGTAGGGCCTGCCACTTCCACAGGAGTTTTGCCATCCGTGGATTAAGAGTACAGAGTATCACTGATGAGCATTTCACTTGTGAAGCTCGTTCTACATTGTCTGTCAATCCAATTATAATTATGTTTATTCATGAAAATCTGTAGTAGTTTCTGATGTTCTCCCAAGCTTCTAACATTAGTTCAGGAATACCGTAAGATTCTTTATTTTGCCAGCTTCATTACAATCTGTCTGAATTTCCTTTTAATCGTGTTTTCTTCTTTCTTTTTTCCCATATAGGCCCCAGGAGACCTAATTTAGTGCATTACATCTTCCACAATGATAGCTCTACATTTATGTTTAGCTGAAGAATTGACTCAAAGTTAAAAATAAAAACCTCTCCAATCAAAGGACAAAGCTACTGATAGGTGTATAAATTCACAAAATTCTTTAAAAGTCAGCCCATATCTCTAATGCAGTCACTATCTGTCAGACAGCCATATCAAAAAACACATTTGTTACAATATTTGGGGCAAACTGTTTTCAAGAATTTCTGTATCTTATTCATTGCAACAATTGCTTAGTAAAAAGTGTCTTGAAGATTAAAAATTGCGTTCTCTGATGCCAAGTAGATTGTTATTAATGGGAAACAAGTATTTTCCTGAGTCTTCATCCCAGCTGGTGTTATTAATGCTTCTAAAGGTACAAGTATGTTCAATTACCTTTTTAGGATAATTTTCTTTCTGAGAGGATTTCAGAGACAATCTGGTTGTTTAATGACTACAGGTGAGCCACTCAAAGCAAAATTTTGGAGTTAATTTTTTTCCTCAGGATGATTGTAATTCCAGGGAATTCTCATAGTGAATGAAGACACATGGTTCATGTCAAGTGCACACAGAGGCTGCAATTACTGAGAAAATCCTTACCTGAGACCTGAATGAACACAGCTTCTGCCCCTGGCCCAAGACCTCCATTTAAGCTCTGTCTTGTCCTGTATTTGAAACTTAAGGCCCTTGCCATGGGTTGTTAATGGTGCAGAACTATGCCAAAACTCTCAGTTTTCATAGGTACTACAAACCTATTTCTTCTCAAGCCCCCTTGCTCAACATCTCCGAGTAAAGTTAATAAAACAAGTTCCCTGTCTAAAAGTCTGCAACTAATTTATTGCTTGATCCAAGTTTCCACAGCAGCATTTGAGAAAATAGAGGACGGAGTGGTGGGGAAAGCTGTAGGAGTGAAATAAGCAATAATTTGCTTTCCTAGGAGAGTCAAAGGTACTGAATGCTTCCTTACGTTTTAAAAGGTCTTGTGTGGTTTTTCACAACATACACCAGGTGACTTTGGTTTTGTACTGGGGTTTTGACTTTTATACTGGGGCTATGAATTCTCTTGTTGATCTGTTTACCATGCATAATTCTGCAAGAAGTGTTGGAGAATTGTAGAATGGTTTGGGTTGAAAGGGACCTTAGAGATGCCCTCCTGCAGCTCCCATCAGTGCTTTGGTCTCTGCCAGTGCCCTGTGGTGGTGCTTGGCAGGGCCAGCAGTGCCAGAGTGTGGCTGCAGGGTGGGAAATGGGCTGTGACTCAGCCTGCTCCCTCCAGTCCTCCTACCCCAATTCATTGCCTTTATTGAGACTAGTCATTAGTTTTACTTTCTTTTTGCCAGAAGATAATGATTCATACTGAATAAACGCACCAGCCATTAACTGGTACTACTTTACTGATGAGTGCTTGAAGAAACAGGACTTAGCTTGAGAAATTCAGATGAAAGAGCTTCTTTCCTCAAGCAAGGACTTTTTCGAGACTAATCCTGCCTCTCTATCTACAGTACTTGGTGTACACATTAATAGTATTAGAATTTCTGGAAAAGGTCTGTAAGGAAAATTTAGTATATGTTTGGTTTCTGTGTTTCTTCTTTGTGAACTTTATCCCTTAGCCTGTTTAGTGACAACAGATGTCAGAGCAGGTTATTAAGTGCTGCTTTTAGCTAAGCTCTGCAATTTGACTTCCAAATTGCAAAACAGAGGGTTCTGCAGCCAGAGGCATATTTAGAGTGCAACAGCAGGTTTCTTCAGTGCAGCACTCTCTCCAGTGTCACTCACATGATTTCAGTGGTGCTAGATGAAGTTGGCAAAGCATGTGACTAGAGCTTCAACCCAACTGCAGCAAAACAATTGTGTTAGGCAGGTAGAGGCCGGGATATTTGACCCCTTCTCTTGTCTTCCAGATGGGACAGAGATTCAAAACTTCAGACTGTGGAGGTCATAGGCCATGTTTATTCACATTAGAATTGGGTCATTGCAGTTTATTTTTATACCTCCTTTTTCTTATCTTGCCTGTACTCAGGCTGCTTATTGAACAAAGGCTGCCTGAGCTACTAGTACAGTTAGAACCGAGCCTCTGCATAGATCTAAAGAGAAAAGATCAGCTAGAAACCTATATTTTAAAGGAGTTGTCTGAATGAAAAAATATATGCTTTTTCAAATACTTTCCATTGCTTTGATAGTTGTCTACTATTGAACTTAAGTACAGAGATGCACAAGTCCTTGAAGAAACCTGTATGTAAATACTGCAGATGAAAGCAGTTCTACATTTGAAAAAAGATTTGTCCTGCTTCTAGGGAATAGTCATGCATTTATGGGTAGTCCAGGTATTCACACTGCTTATCCTAGGTATCTGAGGTCTTCAAGACTATCTACAAAGGTAGATGTACTTTTAATACAAAGCATGTATTTCTAATATTTTGAAAATATCACGTCATGTCCCTTTCAAACTATACTATATGAGCCTCTGATTCTGAACATTTCAGGTATGCTCAAAACAAAGAATGGGATCCTTATTTACTGCAGAAAAGATACCCCTTATAAAAGTCCCTCTTTTTCTTCTATTTTTAGGGGATTTTAATGGTAATGGTAAACAAAAATTTCCAAATGTGTGAAATGGGTTATCTGCCATTGCTACATGTCAAAACCTTTGTTTCAAGGTCACCTGACTTAAACAAAATTAGGTGGATGGAAAGAAAGGAATTTCACATGAGAGAGGCAGCAAAAGCTTATAAGCAGAACTGACATACAAAGTAGGGAAACTAATTTATTTCTTTATAACTATATCTTGATAAACAACTACTTGACATAGACTGAGGTGCCCAGTTTCCCTGCATTTTAAGGACTAAGTACTTCACTTGCAAGAATAGATGCAACTTTTTTTATCATTTAATGGTTTTGTGCAGGCTTTTTCACTATTTCAGTGTCTGTGATGTGAGGAGTCTTCACAAACCATGATGATGTAGCAACAGTAACAGCATGGCTTTTATAAATGCCTCTAAAGCACTAGTGACAGACTTAACACTGCATGACATCTCTGTAACAGGGACTAACATGGTTATGTCAGCTGCTGTCTGAGGTAGAATTTACTGCTGGACTTGAGACTTGCTGTAAGTTATTACAGAGGAGCAAGGCATCATGCTTCCAGTACATGCTTCCAGTACATAGTGACAAAACAGTGAATATGCACAAACCACCTGTTTTTGTTTTTATTCCTTGTTTTATATTTGAATTTTGCCAAGAGCTCACTATCCATCCATGCAGGCCTTTGCTTGACCTCCTGCCTGTCAGCTAGAGGGATCCTTGAAAAGCAATTGGATCTTTTAGATCCCTCACTCCTCTGGGATCCTTATGGGATTCTCCCAAGTAACCCCCTGAAAAGGCCTGAAAGTCAGGGCTGTGATTCTGTTTATTGGATTTGTTTCCCTCTCCCAGGATCCTGAACTCCGCAATGTCACGTGGAGTCACTGCAGCCAAAGCTACCCTCTGTTAGTTCCTTATTTGCCCATATTGGGGAGTGGCCACCAACGCCCTCCAGAAACCTCCTGGATTGCTTGTGCTCTGCTCTGTTGTCTGTTTATCAGATAACTGGTGATTTAAGTCATTCCTGATGGATAATTGCAAGTGTGGAGGTGCTTCAGTTGTCTGAAGAAACCTCATTGATCAGTCTGTAGGAGACACTCACCAAACATTGTTCATCCTGGTCTCTCCTCTCATCCCACTCCATAAACTTTCAACTTTGTCATTATCCATCCCAGGGCAGACTTCTGGGCATCCTTGCTGCTCTCACTCATGAAGGGCTGTCCATCCTAAAAATTGACACCTATAACAGCTCTCCAGTCATGTGAGCTATCCTACCATTCTCCTTCCCCCCGTCCATTCCCTGTGCTGTGGACGTTCAGGAACTGAAGATGCACTCAGCTCTGCTGATTTAAAAGAAAAGGAATAAAATAATTCCCAATAATTCCCAAAATAATTCTCAACAGTTCCTTCTTTCCCCTTTCTGTCTTGTTTTGGAGGTCTGCTTTATCCCTCACTTCAAGCAATTTTTGCTTACCAAACCTGATCTGCCACTTGGTTGCAAAAGGGAGAGGGAGGTAAAACAGCTTAATCTCATTGACCATTTCTTTTATGGGTGGCTACTAATTTAGGTTTATCCTCTCTACTCAATTGTAGATTTCTTCACAGCTTGTAGGATTTGAAATCTTATTTCCAGTTTGAATTTTAGGGAACAATGCATTAAAATCTTACTGAGAACTGGCTTCTAGACTTGTGAACATATGGCATGATTTGGTCAACCACATTGTATGAGAATACTAGCGCAAAAGGAGTATGTAATAAGCTTGTTCTGCTTTAAAGGACTGACAGGTGTTAATTTAAGGGGAGGTATTAAAGGGGTCTAACTTCCATCTCCCTTTCTGCCATAGACTGCATGAGATGCATTTTTTTTTATGTACCTATTGCTATATCTCAAATAGGGAGATTTTTTAAAAATATAATATCTGTGTAAACTGCTCTGGGAAATCAGATTGCACAAACCATCAGTGTCTGGAGAAGATAAGTATACAAAGGACTGGTCAATGACGACCTACTGTCCTCAGCTGTCACAGCTGCCTTAATGCAGAAATTACTTTCCTACAGGGCAACAGAGGACTTGTCAGCATTTTCAAGCTACTTGTTGGGATGGAATGAACTTTCCTCCTAGCAGCACTGTAGTGCTGAGGCTTGTCTGTGTTGATAACACAGCAGTGTTGATAACACACCAGGGTTTTGGCTATTGCAGAGCAATGCTTGCACAGCATCAAGGCTGTCTCTTCATCCCTGCCCTGCCAAAGGCCTGCAGGCTGGGGGTGGGCAGGGGGTTGGGAGGCTGCAAGAGCTGTCCACACTCACCACAGGGGTTTGTCATACTATGTAATATCATGTCCAGCAATACAAGGTAAGGGATAGGAGTGTAGGGAAGCTGGAAATGGGCAACTTGTTTTTAAGGTATTTGTCCTGTGAAGTGACTGCTATAAGTACTGAGGCTCTGCTTCCCAGAAAATGACTGGAATAAAATGCCTGCTGAGAAGATTTTTTTTTTGTTCTGCTTCTATGTACAATCTTTGTTTCTTTCATTAAAGTGCCTTTATCTTGACCCCTGAGCTTTTAATCTTCATTTCACCCCACTTTGATGAGGAGGAAAACTGAGAGAGCAGCTTGGTGGGCACCTGGCAGTCAGACAAGGTCAACTCACCACACTTACTTAACATAGTTAATAATAGTTTAAACATAAATTAAAAAATAAAATTCAGAATTCTTGCAGCAGGTATAGGGGGCAGTAGATATTATTTGCTTTAAAATGCATCTAGGATGAAATCAACCAGCTAATGAATTTGTTGAAACTTGCTAATACACAGACAGTCCCAGTGGACTGAAAGTGTCTGCCAAATGAAAAATTGGCACCCTGGTTTCAATAATACTTGCTAAGATTATTGATCACCATTAACACGGTGAGAGTAACATATGCGAGTAATGATCTCTATCTCCTTACAGATTTTTAAATGGATTTATATCAGTCAAGAAATTAGGCACATCATCATATTCAATTTGCAATCTATATCAAATGAGTACTTCCTTTGCCAGTGTTTGAAGACTATGCTGACTTCTGGTCCCTGGGTCCTGAGTATTGTAATAGTAAAGCTGTCTATCTTGAATCTAAATGTAACCAATATTAACATCAAGGATTTAACTCTAGGTGGCAGTTTATTCCATATTTTCTTTAAATGCAGTCTTAGCAGAAGCATAGTGATCAGCACCCTTTTGTAAATGCAACATTATAAGTGCTGAAAGAGAAAGCAAATAAAGCTGTGGTGACAGTTATTCTGATTTTTTAAATGTATTTCTTCCTATAACCATGTCACCAACCAAATGGATTTTAGAGGGTATGACTCGAATTTTCCTTTCCTGAATTATTAGTCTTTTCTATAATTCTGAGATGGCTGGGAAGAGCCTGATACTGGCTCTAAAACACTTCTTCAGTTCTTCTTTTACCATCTTTTTGGCCAAACCAGTCAGTAACTACTAAAAAAATATTCCCTAGTAGTCTTGCTACTGCTGCTTCAAGTACTTGATGTTGGTTGCTGCTCCTGAGCAGTCTGCACCCTTTTTTCAGCCCCTGTCTGCATTATTTACTGTTCAAGGTTCTGATATTCAGGATATGCAGGACCATAAAATAATTCAGGCTGGAAAGGAAGAGCCCTGGAGGGTTCTAGTCCTACCTTCTGCTCAAGGCATGGTCAGCTGGGAGCCAGGCCAGGTTACTCTGCTCTCTGCAGAGAAGTTAATTTTGCAGACTGATGACTTTGGTGTTCAGTTACACATGCAAAGAAAGCCAAGGGGAAGGGATGTCCATCCTTCATTTTAATAGGAAGTAATTACCGAGACTGACAGTATAACTCATAACTGAGAGACTCAGTGGATACTATTGAGTGTTATGGGTTAGGAAAACTGAAGAGATTTCCTTTTCATCCTACACAGACCCAAGCTATATGAAGAATTTTAATAATGGTCTCAAATGACATACCATGATATTTCAGGCATATATTTGAAATGCAGCAGTGATCAAGAACTATGATTTTCATTTGGAAAACCTAAAATTTAAAATTCCAGCAGTTATTGCTGATGGACTAAACTCTTTAGTTTAGTAAATAGGAAGGCAGGAAGTACAATTAAAAGAAAATGTTCAAAGTTAGGTAGAAGAGTATTAATTTGGTATGTTTTGAAAGCAGAATCCAGGGAAAGAAGTAAAATTATCAAGAAAGAAACTTCAAGAAATAAATTAATGTATAAACTTTTTTTTTTCTTTTAATTGATTCAGTAGCAAATGATCCCATCCTGCTGTAACCGATGCCAGTGACAAAATATTCTATGACTTCAGCTGTGGCCACATCAGACTCACTTGCTCCAACACCATTAACTGTGGTGGGAACAATATACTCTACCCAACCAACATGCAGGGTTTACAGAGGTTAGCTGTTTGGTTTAGACTGGGAAAAGTCCCTGGCTTAGCCTGAAATAATGTATTTTTTTGTCTTAAAATCCCGGTGGGACAGTAATTCAGACTTAATATACTTGAGGTGATGTTCAGCATTTCTAAAATTATCTACATATTCCAAAGCTAAATATTACTTTCAAAAGTGACAAAATACTTAGGGGTTAGGGGAGAGTTTAAGGAACTAAGTCACTGTATGCATTGCAGCTGATCCAAACCTGTTATATAACATGGGTCTTGCTGATAAGACTTAGAGTTTTTAATTTAAATAGATTTATAAAGATAATTTTAGGTTTTGGGTAGTTATTTCAAAATGCAGTGTTGCATATTCATAGATATTCAATCCCAAGCCTGTCTCTAATTGAGATGAGTGTGATTACTAAGGAATATAATAGGTAGCTGCAAGTGGTTATGGAAGTAGTTCCGACAATTTACTTCATTTTAAGAGTCAGAAACTCTCTGTGGATGTCCACAGTTATCCTTGCAGACAGTCTAAGTTCTTTTAATTAAGTTAGGGAATTTTAACTTTTCACAGTAATATAAGTTTTCATTTTAAGTATTACTCTCTTTGAAGGCATATTAGACTGTACACAATCTAGCTGGAATAGAGAGACATGGGCATCAAACTGGTATGTGGGGTGCCTACAATCTAACCTAATTTCTAGTGTTTATGTAACTCTTGGTAAAATGCCTAAAACAAGCTTTCAGAGATTTTTTTTTTTTTTGCTAATGACAATTTAACTCAAGGCAGGATCCCTAATCTACTTCAATCATCTCTCTTTTCAAAATCCCCATTCTCTTTCTGCTCTCGTGCCTACTGGGCCCTGACAGCACCACTAGTTCTTGAGGTGGTCTTTAAAAAAGCTTGGCAGTTTGGGTTTATTCTATTAAACTTTTCCATATGGTATAGGAGTCTCTTGAGGTTCAGCTTTTTTTGGTTTTATTTTAATTGTGAAAATATAAAAATCCTGATCTCTCAGGCTTCCAGCTTGAAAGGACTTCATTACCAGGGTTTCTTCCATCTCTGTTTCCAGATTCAGAAACTAAATAAAGTCCATTTGATGGATACCTTCTTGCAGGGATAGACATACTGTCACTTAGTTTTTTCCTCAAAAATACATACTACAGGGGAAAAAATAAAAAAAAAAAAAATAAAAAAAGGCCAGTTTAGATTGTTGACTATAAGCTCTAGATGGTACTTTTTCCAGTTTTGGAAGTTTTGTGTCTACATGGGAATGTGTTAGAAATGTCACCAACTCCATAGCAGAAGGCATGATTTACCATGGGTTGGATTTTCCTGAAGTTATATTTATGGAGAGGTTAAGACATCTAGAGCTGGTTTTGTTTAAGGCATTCTCATTTTAAAGCATTCACTTGTAGGTCAAAACCACCCTAAACATCAGTATTATTTTAAATTATCTTGATTTATCATTAGTATAACTCATCAAAACTGTGCTAAATTCTTTTGATTTAACTGCTGAAATTGTAATATTTCTATTACTACCTGAAGAACAAAGTGAAATTATCTTTTAAAAGAAACTAGGTAGGAAAGGTACAGATTTCCACGGAAAAGCAAACTGCTTTAAAGTAACTCAGTAGTTAATTTTATGCTCTTCTACTGTCATGCTTATTCCCTACATCTCATATTCTGTCAAGCCCCTGAATTCATACTACTATAGAAGCACATTAGAAACTTGTCATCGATAAGCAGAAATAAACAGCCAGAGAGGTAAACTAAGATCAAGTCAACAGAACAAGTATCCATCTTTCTCTCATTCTCCCCTTGTGCTAAACACTTTTGTTATAGCTACCACTGTACCTTTTCCAAAGCTGCAGAATTCCTCCAGAGGTGCACATCTTTAAGCAGATTTCCAAATGTGCTAATAGGAAGCCTCATTCTTTGAGAAGACTCGTTTTCCATGTCTTTGAATGAAATCTAGAAAACAAAATAGCCTGTATTCTAAAAGAACAAATAAAGTTTATAAGCTGAAACAGCTTTCTCTGCTCTCCTTTAAACATCAGTATAGAAACACTATGCTGTGTTATCTTCTGTGCAGATCAGTGCTCTTAGCATTAGGCTATCCATTGCATGTAATCCTGTGTTCTCTGTTATGAAAATAAGAATACACTTCTTCTGCCTTTTAGTTGAAATTATAACTGGTTTTATTTTGACAGAATAGTTTTGTGGATTGATTCTCCATGTTCTTGTTGTTCCTGTGATTGAGTAATAATTTATATTTATAATTGCTATGAAATGTGACTATTTTTCCTTAAATTTTAAGGTTTTAACAGGTCCCAGGGCTATTTTAAAGATATGAAAGTTTCTAATACATGAGAATTCAAAGATATTTTGAAAAAACAGATTTGATTACAAAATATACTTTTTGAACAATAAAAAATATTTGAAACATGAGAGAATTCAGCTGTTTCAATAAAGATGAACCTAAGTGTTTCTTGTTTTAGATACAAAATACAAAGAGAGGTGGAAATCTCTCTCTGAAGCACTGGGAGTCATCAGAATTACAGGCCTGAAAATAAAAAAAAAATCCCAATCAAATTGCAGTTGTTATTACCCTTACAGAAAAGCAAAAGTGGATTCCCTAAAGAGGGGAATCTGTTGTGAATTGGGCCGCAGCAATCCATCACGAATAGAGGTAACTAACAAAAAAATAATATCTGAGCTAATTCAAGTATTAGTTAAGAGAACATTTTGACTCACATTAAAAAGTGACTAATCTTTTTCTCTGGAATTATGCATTTACTAATGTTCTGTAATATTTCAGGAACTTCTCAGTTACCATCAGCATCCAAACTTTTCTGTATTCCGTAGTAGTTGGCTGCTTAGGTCTTCTGAAAATCTCGACCTTAAATCAACATCTCAGTGAGTTAAAGGAAAATTATTTTTCTGAAATAAAGAAAGTGTTGTAAAAGTGCTTCTGGCAGCATTGTAAAGAGGAATAGATGCAACCTTGGGAGGTGATCTAATCAATCTGTCTGAACAGAACAGGAATATTGTGCCAGCTCTCCTGCAGTCTCTATGGTTGTTAATTGATTCTAGTGTGATGTTTGCCTTTTTCATAGCAGCATGAAACTGCTAACTCATGCTCACTTTCTAACAGGATATAGCTCTTATCTCTTGTTTCAAATTACCTTTTCTGAAATACTTTATTTGTGCACTCTTCTTGCCCAAGCATAATATTTTTACTTTTGCAATTATATTTCATTTTGTGTGTGTGTTTCTCCGCTAATCTCTCAATAGGTATTAGAGTTCTGATCTTCTGCTTCAACATACCTATGGTTCCTTTTAGGTCTTTTTTTCTCAGATATAATGACTCCATTCCCTCAGGTCCTGTCACTGGTCCCCACAGGGAAGAGGTCAGTGCCTGCCCTTCCTCAGCCAGGAAGTTGTAACTGCAATGAGGTCTCCCCTCAGTCTCCTTTTCTCCAGCCTGAACAGAACAAGTGGCCTCAGCTGCTCCTCACATGGCTTCCCCTCAAGGCCCTTCACCATCTTTGTTGCCCTCCTTTGGACTGCCTCTAACAATTCAGTGTCTTTTTTATATTGTGGCACCCAAAACTGCTCCCAGCACTTGAAGTGAGGCCGTCCCAGTGCAGAGCAGAGCAGGACAATCCCCTCCCTTGCCCAGCTGGCCATGCTGTGCCTGATGCCTCCCAGGACAAGGGTGGTCCTGCTGGTTGCCAGGGCTCTGCTGGCTCATATTCAACTTGCCACTGATCATGACCCCCAAATCCCATTCTGTGGAATGAGATGCTTTGCAGCATCTCATTCCCCAAACTGTCTGCACATCCCAGAGTTACCTTGTCTCAGTTGCAGAATCTGGCATTTGCCCCTGTAACTTCATATGGTTGGTAAGAAGCATTCTCCACCCAGTTCAATTTACTTATTTAAAAAGCCTTAGCCACAAGAACCAAACTGCTCCTTGTTCCTCACTGCATCACTTATTCATGTGTGTGAAATACAATCTTCAGACAGATCTCATGACTTGGATTACTGCACAGTGTTACTACATTTGTGTAGTGTTCATTTCAGAAGGTGTTTTACTTTAGGTAAACTTGCCTATCCTGAGTTATATTGTTCATGGAGCTGAACATTACAGAGGAAGCTTCCTGAGGAAAAAAAAAGCCAAAAACAATGAACAATACCATTTAGGCAAATGGTTATTTTTATCTTTGTTTTGCCAAGTCACAATTCATTGTCCTTCTTGATGGTGTAAAACTAATTGGCTTTTATCACAGTTGCATTAGCTCCAAAGGCACATAAAATTAATGCAAAATAAACATCACCATGATCAAAGATGGACTGATTAAAAAGGAAATAACCCATATCAAGTTGATATGGAAACCAGCAACAGACTTAGAATTATAAATCAAAACAGTTTTCAGGTTATAAGCTATGGCTTTTTGTTTTAGCCTTGGAGTATCCTTGATGCATCTACTCTGCTGTGATTAATAGAACTGATGAAAATAAACTATGGAAGAGCAATGTTATATTGCATGACTACTTTATCAGGTTACTTGTTTACAGCTTTTAAAATGTTTATGTTCATATAAATAAATCAAAGCCTGTTGAGCTCTGTGTTGTATGTGAAACACTATCATATCTGTCTGTGATACTTCCAAGTGGAGTACATCACTTTCAAGAAATTATACTTTGAACTGCAAAATCTCCAGCCTTTTATTTTCCTCCATTCAGTCCCTCTTTTTTTCCTGTGTTTACAGGAAGATCCTGTTTGCATATGTGAGTAATATAATTTCTCTCCTCAGAGCTCACATTGGAAAAAATTTGTATTTTAAATTCCTTCTAAAAATCTCAAGTAACTTTGGCAGTTGCTGTTGAGTCTGAATAAAAGAAGGTTTATTAGGCATGACCACTGAGGGGTCAGAATCGTCATTTGGCTTTTTAAATTTAAAAATGAAATGCCAGTGACTTTATGTAATCCCAGTCTTCAAAGAAGAGTGCAGAAACATTCTCGGAAAAACACACATTTCAACTTAAAGAAAATAAGGTATATTTAATCAAAAGTTGCAATTAGTTTTATGTGATGCAAGTAAAATTCTAGAAAAGTTGTAGAAAGATATGCATATACATGGGATTTGTATTTGAAGACTTGACAGTTACTCTGTACAGGATAATTGATTTTAGAAAATATGATTCTTAATTAAATTGAATGGCTTAGAGACTGCTGTTGGGGAGATATCCATGAGCTGTTAAAATCCACACAGAGTTAGGCTAAATTCAGAAATCATTGTGGTCTACAAATTCATACACTGACACTTAACAACCAGACAAATATGTAGAGGACTACAGTAAAGATGAAATAAATTAATTATTCTTCATGTGCATCCTTGATTGTTCAAGGAGTCTGGAAATTACACTGTGAGAGAGGGTGTTCATATGAATGTACTTGTTCCTGGAAAGCAGGGGAAAGATAAGCTTCTCTTCAAATTATTTCTGGAGAAGGCTTTGCCTTTCTCTTTCTTATTAACCTTCATCACTGTGGATCCAAACAGGACATGTCACCCAGTAAAGAATATATTGGAGATAACAGGCTTAATAAGACGCATTTATATTTAATATTTTCTATAATATTTCATATGTGTGATATTAAATACCTCAAAGAGAATGTGTTAGGGCGTTGATATGCGTGCCTGAGTGAACCCAAAACATTAGGCAAAGTGGGAATACAGAGCCTCCATTCTACGTGTGACTGTAGGGAGCAACGGAGAGAAAGGCAGAATCTAGGGAATGAAGAAGTTACACAAGGAATTCAAATATCCATATGCAATTTTCCAAAAGAACAACCTGCAGTTATTTTAGGTGAATTCTGTTTATTTTACATGCAGTTTTTCATTTCCAATGCTTCAAACTACAGCTGAGGTATGCAGGTTTTTATGTTGTTTTACAAACAGCTTTGTCTATTTTCATATAACAAGGTGGGTGGGTTATGTTGCCATCAGTAAACCAATTGTGTTCTGTATTGCCAAAGACGATCTACAAATTCTATGCAGGCAATCTGGACACAACTAAATTGTAGGGATTATGCTTTGTAAGCTGATGGTCTGCACAGCATTCACTGATAGTTCCCAGAAACTCAGCATAGAGGCTACATGGTCAGATAGTGGCTTTGAGGTTTGGGTGTGGTTTTTTGGGTTTTGGGTGGTTTTTTGGGGTTTTTTTTTTTTGTGGTTTTTTTGGGGTTTTTTTTGGTTTGGTTCGGTTCGGTTTGGTTTGGTTTTTTTTGCTAGGCAAAAAGAATTGTTCCTTTTATAGGTAACAAGTCACCAAATTGCCTCAGCCCTTCTGCAAAGCAGCAGCAGAGAAAGTTTAAATTAGACAAGGCCACTCTTGTGGTAAGGATTACTAAGTACTAAAATAGATGTCATGGGAGGTTGTGTAATCATTTCCTTTAGAGGTTTTTGAGAGCAACGATAAAGCAAAATCTCTCTCAGATCTGACAAGGCACAGCTGATCTATTTTTCCATGGTCATATTTTATTTTCTAAAATCCAGCACATACAACATTTTATAGAAAATAAAATGCTTTACATTTAATACTGGTGACATGGGGCATTCAAAACACTCACTTCCAGTTTATTGCCTTTCCCATAAAAGCCTGAGCATGTGATAAAGATGAACTGAATTCTTGTATCCATTTAACTATTTTTCAAATAAATTGTTTAATCTTAGAGAGAAAAACTGCAGAACAGAATTAATTTGTTGCCTGTGTACTTGTATAGCCATCTTTTTATGGTCACAGAACACAAACATGACTGTCTTTAAGAACAATAAACAAGCACAGCTGCATTTACTTCAGTTGAATTAGTAAACAGAAGGTAAAACTTTTCTCAAACAGCATCTAAGTCATCCTGTAATGAGGGAATTAATGTGGAGCAAACATAATTGAGAAACATAGCCATTTGAGATAAACATGTTTTCATCTAAGTGCTTCTTAATATAATATATTATTGGCCCATTCTGAATCTGAAAATATTATTGTTGTCTTTTTGACGTATTTCCCATTTCTTTTGCTCTTCTCCAGCACATTTGTAAGGATTAGAGAGCAAGCCTTTCTCTCCCTTTCCATCAAGATCCGCTCTTTATCTCACATAGTGAAGCTTTCTTGCAAGAACATTCAGCTGAGGCCTCTGACAAGCACCAGAATAGATCTTCCTGTAACCCTCCCAACAGACAGCTGAAGCCAGGTCCTCTGTGCTCCTCTCGTGGCCATTAGCCTGCTGGCACCATTTCACTTAAAGTTAGCATCTTTGTATCATAGCAACACAGGAGAATGCAAAGCACGAATAATACAGCGGTGTTTTATTACGAAGAACAATTGGAAAATTCCTTTTGACTTTTATGTTTGAATGATTTTTATGTACAAATTCGTGAAGCGAGTTTCCCATTCGACACATAAATAATGGCATTCCAGCAATAAACCAGCTTGTAGATGAGAAAAACGGCCTCTTTTTTTCTTAAAATGTATGGCTTACCCACTTGCTCTTCAGTCACTCAAGGAGAAACAAGTTCCACAATGTTATTGTGATGAGGGCAGGTCAGCTGGTTATTTTTAGCATGAGCAAACTCCCACAAGAGGAAATATTCTTTACCTGCAGCTTATTAGCATTCAGAGCTGCACAACTCCATCCATTTGAGCATCAAAACAGCTATTTTAGTCTTATTTTTACAAGAAAATGCTTGCTGCTCCTTGTTAAGAGAAAGGTGACTCAGAAAAAACCAGCATAATATGTTTCTGATCTCAAAAGCAAAATGCAAAGTCTGATTACTAAAGCCTCTGGCAATGGAATAATTAGCACAAAAATACAAGGACAGCTACTACCAGACATTAATGACTATAGCCATTAAAACTCCTCTGGAGCCGGGAATGGAATTTTCACAGTATTTTTTATAAGGTTTCTTTTCATTTTTTTCGTATCTAAGTAGTTAAAATTTTGATGGAAGCTAGCATGTAGGTTCAAAAGCCTTTATTTAGGTCTAGTGAGGATGACATTTTAGGATAGGCAGGATCTTTTCTATTACCCTCCTTGACCTTGCTGCATGGCTTCACAGACCTAAGAGTTTGTTTTTCTACTTTGCTAACTAGAAACTGGTACCCCAGAGAGAATTGAAAATTATTTAGTCGACATACACAAGGAATCATAAAAACAAAAAAACAGACTGAAAACCCAATGCTTTGTCTATTTACAATACTGCACTGGCGTTACAGTTGATTAGAAACATAAACTTCAGTCAATTTTTTAAGTTGTTCATTGTTTACCAGTAGAGAGCAGAACTTTCCTTCCTCCAAAAAGACAGACAACTTAAAATTTCTAAAATATCTCCTGTTTGAAAAAAAAATATTTTCAATTCTCCTTATAAATATTTGTTGATAATACTTCTGACCATAAATTCCAACTGTTTGAAACTTGATGTCAAAGGGGCTCTGTCATTCACTTTGAATTTGCTGAAAATTCTGAGCATTGCATTTATCACAGGCATCTCAAGGTCCTAGGTGATCCTTTCTTACCCTCATCCCACAGAAAATAATTCAATTCCCTCCTCTTATACTAGGATTTCTCTTTTTCAACTTCCCTTACCACATTTTCTTCTTTAGGTCATTCAGGATACATAGTACATAGTTTACAAGCTGCATACTATGGATGAATAGAGAGACAATGAAAAAATAGTTTCTCTGGAAGAGTTTTTCAGCTGGCAAAACCTGAGATATCCTTCTGTCTTCAGCTGCAAAGGCGTTTAGAGCTGCTGGAAATCTGATCACAATGTCAGTATCTAAATTTGTTCTTTATTTCTAATATTTTCTCCTCCAGCTTGCATTGACCCTGTGGTAGCCACTCGGGTAGAACTCAAAAGTTCTGTTGCATTATGTACAACAGAGCAATTAGTGCATGTAGGTAGGAGACTGGCTTTGCTAAGCAAGCAACATCACTGCAACACAAGAATGTTGAGAAGTTCTCACCATATAAGGGATATCTAATGGAGACAAAAGAAAAGAAACAGCCCCACCCAACACCCTCGTTATTAATTGCTTCAACTGAGTTTGGTTTATGGTTGGATATTAACATTAAGCAAACCTAAATGAACCAGAAGTAGTAATTCTGTATGCCCAGATAAATCAGATAAACAGATAGACCTGAATCAGTTACTTTCTTCCTGAAGCAAGTTTTCCATTTTTTAAGGATACTCCTGAGAAAATGTACTGGTTGTCAGGATCTCAGTGTAAACTCATAAAAGCTGATAGAGGCATCAATTGCTTTTCTTCCTTTAAGCATCTTCTGATGTCTTATCAAATGCCTTGCTGTATTTGTGGATGTTGGAGATGTGGGACTGTCCATTCACATTTAAGGAAATGCATTTGGCTAATAGCAGTTAATAGCTTGTGAGGCTTTTCTAAACTGACTCTTTGGTGTCATATTATTATTTTGTGAGTTGTTTGATCTGAAACTGAGCTTTAGGTTGACTACAGGTATCGCTGTGGACACCCACTATGGCCAATTAACTGTGTAAGAAGGAGCCAGTAATGGTTGTGATTTGAGAGTAAGAGAGCCTTAACTGGCAGTTAAAGAATAAGTGATCTATGACTCTTCTGAATGTGTAGGAGCCTTGCAATTAGAATGGAACAGGTGGAGAAAGTTTCTCAATGCAAGCTTGTGCTCTTACTTGTCCAGCAAATCTTCTTTTGGCTTCCCAATCCATTTCTTAGACAAACTGCAGTCAGGAGGAAACGCTTAGCACATTATTGACCCCTCTAGCTAACAGAGGATGAATTCTTCCTCTGGGAGGGGGCAGTCTCCCATGACTGCCCAGTACAGATGAGCCAGATGATGAACAGCTCTCACCAACAGTACACCTGGCATGGGCAGGGCAGGCAAGCATAAGCAGGTCAGGACTGGGGACCCCGAGGACTTCTTTGCATGCAGCCCTGCTGCCATGTCTCCACTGCAGCCACCATGTATGAAAAAGTGCCAATTCTAGTAACCACGCTCTCCAAAGCACAGATTGTTGTTGAATTTTGTCAACGTTCCTGTTAATAAAATTTGATTGCTGGATTGTTTTTGGTAAATAAACACAGAAGACCCATATGTGCTGCCAGAGTGAGTTGAAGTAATACTGCTGGGGAGCGTTCGCTGTAGTCGCGGGGGGTTTTAGTGCTCAGCACTTCAAGAAAATACAATTAAGTCATAGGCCTGGTAACAGCTCATGTACTACTGAACCATTAGGGCAGTTAATTGGTTATGCATTGTTTGCAATCCTGACTACATGGGCTGTTAAGGCCCAAGAGATAAGGTCTCATTTCCCTCATCCAAAATGTTCTTTCAATTCTCAGGCCCACAGTTTCCATCATGGGATGGGGGCATATCATCAACAGCTCCCATCTCTATCCTGTACAAATGTTTATGGTCATATTAGGATGGACTATATGCACAGATTAATACTATGTAACATTTATCCAGAGTAACAGAATGGCAAATACTGGGGTACTCTTCCCCCTTTTTGACCTAGGTTCCTGTTGCAACATTCGGAAGAGTGCTTATCAAAACCAGCTTGACATTCAGAAATTTTCAGTGGTGTCAGTAAACATTCTTTCTGTTAAATTGCTATTGGTTTCCTCAAGCTAATCATTCTTTTAGTCTCAAAAGTTCTAACTCTTGTCACTGGAAAAAAAACTGAAACAAAAAAAGGAACAAAAAAATCCCTAAATCTGACTTGCAACCCCTAATGAGAAAAGAAAAAAAAAATCTGTCATCTCATTCAGGAGAAAGAAAAAATGTTAGCTTTTTTTAAGTGAAATAAATGCTTTCTCTAAACATGATCGCAGTTGACAAAATGCTGGATGTTTAGGTGGCAATTATAGCCCTTTCAGAGACTGTCAAATCTTGTCACAACACATGTTATAAATGAGGACAGATTTAGACATCCTTTCTGACAGTTATGTGTAGGATGTGGATGGTTGGCAGTTAAATTTCAAATGCAGGGAAATTTTCCTTCCAATAAATCTTTGCTTGTTTATTAAGAGGGAGTTGCCGTGCACTGAATCTTGTATCTACCATGTGCAGCTTTTCATCCTTACAGCTTTTGACATTTCACTTTAACTTTTTTTGTGACAGCCATCTGAACATTGTTTTAGGTAAAAAGTAACCTACGGTGCTCTGGAGATGTAAGAATTCTTTTGGTGTTTTCATACTAAGATGAGACTAGGAAATGTGTCGTATTATACACGGATGGATAGATAGCAAGAAAGCAAATAACTGAGACTGCAACAATGCTGATTGAAGGGAGCAGCTTCATGATGCATACAGAAAATGGGATAATGCAATAGCCCACATTCATCATCTGAGATGTGCAAAGTGTTGATGAAGTATTAGTAATAATAATGTGCATCAGAAAGCACAATTCATGTGATGATAAACTACTTCGTGTATCATTAAAGGCCAGACCTGACATGGATTTCAAAATGTTTGTGATGGACAAAAAAACTGTTTGAGAGGACAAACAGCAAGGGGAAAAGAGAGGCAAGAAGAATCATATTGCCATGGGCAAGAATCCTGGCTGGGTCAAGACAGAACTTTTTTGGAAGTTCCCAAGCAAGCATGCTGGAGCAGTCTCAGTGTTGCAATGAGTGAAGCATAAGCCTTCTCCACAGCTGCTGCCTAAATCTAGTAAGCAGTATAGATAGTGAAAAGCTTTGCATTCACCCTTTCTGCAAAGGCTGATAAAAAGGTGAGAAGGAGAGAGGCAACATCTCCCAGTTAGGTGATGTCCAGCATACATTGCATTATATACAGTTATTGGAGAGAAGGCAGCTACAGCTCCTTCAGTGTCTGCTCCAAATGGCAATAATCCCGTCAAGCTCCCAGAAGCATGTCCTCCTGGAAGAAACTGGTAAGAGGGAAAAAAATCTGCTTATCCATGTTGTAGTCCTCTCTCACTGGAATATGACACATTATAGACTAACTTTTATGAATGGTAGTGCATAAAACCCCAGTGAATTAGGTAAGTGTAAAGCTAACATTTCATAGAGACAGTGAGGAAGAGATGGAATCTATGATATCAGGACCTTGTGATTCTCTTATTTAGCTATAGTAGCAGCTTAGCATAAGACAGTTACTCACGTGCAAACTGTTAGGCAGATCTATGAGTTGTTTGCTGGACCGAGACCAAAGTGCTCATTGCGTTGGAGGACGGAGCCCATAAACTGGAACACTGTGGGCAGCTATACCTTTTGCAGAGCTGAAGTTTTAGCACTTTCTATTTTCATAAGAGTGACAGTGTTATGTAACTAGCATATAGATGAACTTGTGTTCATTCCTAAAGATCATAAAATATTCAAGAATATTTGTGTGATTCTATCTTGAGTAATACAGCTTAAGCCCTTGAATATTGAATGGGTAGCTCTCCTGTTTCTCTCTGGTTACAGACCATTCACTTAGCCTTAATGACATGCATTCAAATAAATGCTTGCTATTTCACAAATGTGAAAATAAATTTACTGTTTCTGTGCTCCAAGACATCAGCATTTATTGCCTCATTTGGGAAAACAATAGAGTTATTTGGTTCATTTATACTCTGTTCAAATACAGCTTTGAGAACAGGGACCATCACCTTGCATCTCAGAGCTCTTCATGAATAGGTCTATATATTCCCAGATATCTTCCCTTCTATTCACTTGTATGAAAAAACCTTGGGGGGTAAAAGATTACAGGATGTCTCAGGTATGCATAATTAATTTTCCCATCAACTACTGAAATGTAACATGTCAACATTTTTTTAAATTTGTCCAGTTCCTTACTCAGCTGAGCTTGTCTCTTCTTGACTTAATGGGTTAATTTACTATGTGTGAATAAATTCTACCTGACTATGTGCAAATAAATTATAGTGTCTCTTCTTCACAATCATTTAACCCATGAATCCTGGTTGGTAATAAAATACTCCAAAACGTTTGTCTGTTCGAGAAATATTTCTGACTCTTTTTAAGGAAATGTCATATTTGCATGTATGCATTCAGAAATAACAACAACAAAAAAAGATGAATTATCTACTTCAGAAGTTCAGAAGTCTTCACATTATTGGAATGCTATGGGAGTATGCAATCTTATTTTAAAGATTTAGGCAGTAATTCTGATTGTTATGAAGTTTATTAGAAAATTAGAAGCACCAACAATTTCAAATCTTTTTTGTGTCAGAAATCTTTAGGATTATAATTTTTTGACGTTTGTCAGACTTGGTCTTCTATATCTACTCACATATTTCGAACCATAGTAAAAAAAGGGAAAAAATATCTCATCAGGATAAAATAACCAACAGGTTCTCAGATAATGTCTGTAAGGGAGCCATTGACCACACTTGGGAAAAATAAAAATGCAATAACAAAAACATTCATGTTTAGATGCACTTTAAGGCTCCTTCAATAAATAGCTTTTCTTCAAGGCCAATAGCTCTTTTGCTGCTGAGGGATATAGGTATTTCTGTACTATACCTGTTCAAAATCCTGACCTCCAAATTCTTACATTAGAGACCCACATACCCAGGTTAATGGCACTGCTGTTGATGCTGAGGAGGGAAAAAGATATTGTGCCATTCTGTTACTATGTCTGCTCTGAGTGTCACAGAGGCCACATGGATCATCAAGATGGTACTCTTTAATGAGAAGGGAACACAATTCATGTGGGTACAAGTTCCTTGAAGTTAGTGCTACCATAATTAAATACACAGGTGTGTGGTAGTCCTGTTCTATTTTCAGGGTGCTGGAGGCACTACCAAGCCTTACTGACTCTGTCTTCCCTCCCCTGGAGCTCACCTCAGCCTAACCATAATCCCATTTCAGCCCCTTTTGAGGCTGTCAGTTCTTTAACCCATGAGGCAATTGCCTGCTGTGCTACCACAGCCCTGCCATCACTGACTCCACTCCCCTCAGCTTCATCCCCAGGAGCCTGCAGCCCCAAACCCAGAGAGGCTTTGGCCCATATGTCTGTAAGGTGCCCTCCACTATGTAAAAAAAAATCTAAAAGATGAAGAATTAGCAGCAGGAGTGTCCTGGTTTAGGGCAAATTTGGGAGGAAACCTCTGAAGGGGTTCTTCTGGAAAGCACACCCAAACGGCCCCTCTTCCCAGCCAGTTCGGGAAGAAACTCCTATGACAACGAGGAATCACATCTGGTCTCTGGCAAGCTCTGCATGAACTGCATGGTGAAACCAGAGAAAAAATTATCTGAGCTGAAGTCACTATTTCATTGACATCAGACAGAAAAGCACATAACTGCAGATTTGGGTGCTCAGTTCTATGTTCCTGTATTTGAAAGGATTTGGGGTAAATCACAAGACCATCATTCTGTATTGAAGAAATGACTGCATATCTTCTCCCCCTCCAGCTGCCAACAGCTGGAATATGAAAGTTGCTTTATACTTTAGCTTCTCAGCCTACCATTCAAAACCACCTGCAATTGCAGGTAATCTACTTCTACATCATTGGCCAAAGCAGTGGCCCAGACCTCCACAGGATGTAAGATATTGTAAGATATTCATGCCCAGTATATGATCAAATCCTAATGAGTTGCTGATTAGTTTTCTGCAAGATTTGGGTAAAAATGTAGCAGCCATTCCTTCTACGAATGGTGTACTGGGAGAGGCCAACAACTTGACACAATGCTGCTAGGTGATTTCAGATAAAGAGAAGGTAAAGAGGAATAGAAAAAACACCAGAAAACATAATTGGGATGATTTGGTTCAGAGAGCAAAGGGGGAAAACAAAATTCTTTGGACCTAATGCTTGCCAAAGATAACCGTGTTTGAATTATTCTACTGGTCACTGAGGTGCCACAAGCAGATCTGACACATTTTGTATATTTTTACAGGGACTATTACTGGTCACTTTTCATTAACAATCAGAGATAGTCACCAGTCAATAATATGAAGAAGCACTGAGATGCTAAATTTTACACCAGTCCTCAGTTTCTGCTAAAAAAGTACTTTTCTACACGTACCAAAATAATTCTCATTCATATGGTTCTGCTGGCAATGGGGTTCTGATGGGATTCTACAGAAAATTATTTTTCCATGGACTGATGATAAGGATCACCTCCTTCAGGAGTGAAGCATCAGGAGTGATGCATTCCAACAAAGAGGAAGTCAAACAAAAATACCCAGAGATATGAATGGATGAACAAGGTGCTCCTGGACAAATGCCCTACAGAGGGTGGAAGCATGGACAAAGAACCTGAGGAGAATACAGAGAAATTGTTCAAGCAGAAAGGGATCACGTTAGGAAAGGTAATAGATTTAAAGATAGAAATAAATCTGGGCAGGGGCATCAAAGACAACAAGAAAAACTGCTACAGGTATGTCAGTGATAAGAGAAAGACTAGGGGGAAAGTGTGCCCTACCAAATGGAAATGGGAGACATGGCTACTTGGCACAGGGAGAAAGCTGAGGTACTCAATGAAGTTTTTTTGCCTCAGTCTTGACTGGCGAGTGCTCCAGCTACACCAGCCAAGTTACAGAAAGCAAAGACAGGGGCAGGGAGAATGAAGTAGGAAAAGATAGGTTCAAGGCCACGTGAAGAACCTGGAGGTGCACAAGTCCATGGGACCTGATGAGATGCCTTTGCAGGTCCTGAGGGAATAGACAGATTAGGTGACTATCCACTATATTTGAGAAGTTGTTGCAGTCTGGTAAAGTTGCCACTGACTGGAACAGGGGAAATGTAACGCTTACTTTCAACATAAGAAGGACACGGACCCGTTGGAGTGAGTCAGGCGAGGGCCACAAAAATGACCAGAAGGCTGGAGCACCTCTCCTAAGAGGAGAGGCTGACAGAGTTGGGTTTGTTCATCCTGGCAAAGAGAAGGCTCCAGGAGACCTTACAGCACCTTCCAGTACCTAAAGGGGACCTACGGGAGACCTGGAGACTGATTTTTTTACAAAATCATGTAGGGGTAGGACATGGGGTAGTGGCCATAAACTGAATGAGAGTAGGTTTAGAGTAGATATTAGGAAGAAATTCTTTCCTATGGAGGGTGGTGATGCACTGGAAATTGGAGCAGTGAAACAGACTATCCAGAAAAATTGTGGAAGCTCCATCCCTGGAAGTGTTCAAGGCCAGGTTGAATAGACACTCAGCAACCCAGTTTTAGTGGGTGGCATCCATGCCAAAAGCAGGGAGTTTGAAACAACATGATCTTTAAGGTCTCTTCCTACTCAAACCTTTCAATGATTCTACAATTCTATGATTTCCCATTCTTTATCATGCTACCAGGAATAATACTTCATCATTCTGTTTCAGCAGTGCTGACAGTATTTAGCTTTGTACTAAATCCTGCCAGACATCAGCCACGGCTACAGGCACAGACACAGAATTATAACAGCATGACAATTTTTATAGGATACAACAGTGAAAACCCTCTTTTTAATTTGAGATAACAAAAAGTTTGGTCATTGCTGACCGAAAGCACCACCTTTAAAGACAAAATGGGTTTGAGTCATCATAATGAAGTAGTTTTCTCTAGATTCTTTTATTATGCCAAGAACTGTCTGTACTCTAACATTTTAATGGTATCATGGTATCAGAACATAAAACAGCCATCAAAAAACTCACAAATACCTTTGTAAGGCAGTGACAAATGACCAAAATGTGGCTTTCTAGAGAATGGACAATTGTCCTTTGTTGCATCCTAGACAAGAAGCTGTACAAATTCAAACTTACTAGGGAAGTTTTGGAGATAAAAACTGGGAAATAAAGTACTTGAATTTTGTCTTACACGTATGTTACTGACAAATAAGAGAAGAATTGTTCTATTTAGCAATAGCTTTGACAATTTATGTCATATACAGGCAGCACATTCACACAGAAATATGATTGCAATAGATATACTATTGTTGCATATAGATAAAAACTTAAAAAAGGAAGGCCTTGTAAATTCAGGACTCAGGCCTGCTACTTTGGCTAAGCAGAAAAGGACTATGGGAAAGTGACTCAGCTGAATTAGAGGTAGAAAAACAAGTTAAATAACCATGGTGTGTTCACATCATGTTGTATGGTGGTTGGTTGAATTACATTTGTTAAGATTTAAAACTATGTGACTGATAAAGGCCTAACTGCTTAAAAGGGCCCGGTTTTTGGAATAAAGCAGCTTTCCTTTGCACCTGCCTCGTGACTCTGTGTCACTACGGACCCTCACCTCACATATTATGTTTTGCAAATAACAATAAATAGAAACTTTCCAATTAATAAATTCTTGCTTAATATGAATTTTTATAGGTGAGCCTAAGATTTTCTAGAGTTTTGGCTATAGTTATTACTTAAGTTGCATGGTCTTAATGCTCAAGAAAATATGTCCTAACACTTTTCATTTGAACAGGCTTACACAAATAAATGTATCTGTTAAATGAAATCTGTAACAAATTATATTACTGTTATTTTATTAGTCTCTCCCTTTAAAGTAGCTCAGTGTTCTCTAGTAGCTACATTGTATGCAGAAAAGGTTTAGGGCAGAGATCAGAGTTCCTCTTCCTTACATATAAAGACAGAAATCCAGAAAGAACAGCCTTTGTCTACTTCTCTTCTTATATAATTCTACTACTGTGACTCAGTGGAATAGGAGGAGTTTCAAAGGTTATATACAGGTGAACTGTGCTATAATCATGAATTCTTTTTATACAATAAAAAGACTGCAGGGAGTTGAGATAAAATTTTTCACTTTGTGTAGGGGGATGAAGAGGGATTTTTCAGCTATAACTTGGAATATATCTGTATGTTCATGCTTAAATGTTATAAATACATTTATACATACTTATGTATAAATATGATATATATATATTTACATGGTACACCTATATGCTAGAGATCATATGCAGATATGCATATATATATGTGTGTGTGTGTAAGATTTTATGCTGTACTGCATAATTTTTTAATAACTATTAACACAAAAAATGTATAAGGCTCCAAAATGTAGAATGTGTCACTCTGACAGAATAGGTGGTATTCAGTGAAAAAGCACATTTTTTTTTCTTTATGGTACAACAGATTGTGTGAAAGCTTTCAGAGTCTGGGAATTCATTCAGTAAAGTGACCTCAACAAAGTTATTCAGTTACATGAGAAAGAAATGGTACATTCTTTTTAGCAACATTTTCTGAATTTCTGTAGCTGAGAGATAAAAATCACGATGATTGATCAAAAAAGAACAGAATGAAACTGTGGAGGATACACAAAACTCCAGAGTTTATTATTTGAAACAGACTAATTACTAATAGGATTCTTTGTAAGTAAAAGACCCCACTTGTTAAATCCCAGTTTTGATTCTTCCCCTGAAATCAACCTCAGATTTTTCAGAACCCTATCAATGTCTCTAAATCAAATGTATTAGTATTGTTGATGTCCACTTCATCCTGTAGTGTTAAAATTGCAAAACACAATTTTAGAAGAAGTATCCATTTGATATTCTTGAACCCAACACATCACCTTGATGGCACATGAAATTGTGCTAATAATAACTACAAATACAGAATTTATGTAAGAGTGGACATGTGTCTCCTTGGTGGTCTACAAATACATTTTTTTTTCTGGCCACTTGACTGGTAAAAACTCCTCTGTAAGACATAATGTAATGAAAAAGACATCTGTAAAGACTGAATAAGAGACTGCAGATACTGCAGGTGTGTTCAGCACCTACAGCTGAATGAAAATTTCTCTGAAACTATTTCTCTCTATTGCTTGAACAGGGAGCTGAGGGCAATGCTGCCCTAAGTTAGGGCAAAAGAGTTTCACTTCTATGAAAGCAGGATGCCAATACATATTGTGGTTTGGAGGATGCATCTGCCAGAGTATGTTGATCCAGTGTGATGAAGAAACGTGTTTTTTGCATTCGTTGGAGAATGCTGCAGGCACCAAGGCTCTGTGGCTCCCATTGGCCTGGACGAGTAGGGATGGTGCTTTTCACCTCACATGACTACCATGTCACCTTCCACGGGTGTGCTGTGAGCACCTGCTGAGAGCACCTGCTGTGAGGGGCTGAGCAACCTCAAACCTCATGAAAGTCATTGGATAGAGCCCCGAGCTATCTCATGAGATGAAGTTGCACTATTTATACTCTGAGAACATATGTATACTGTACTATTAGTGCTAATATTTTTGTCAGAACACTTTCTTAAAGCAAAATGTGAGAACATTTGTGGGCAGTAATCACAAAACAGGGTTGACAGCTCCTTCCCTCTCTTACTCAGTCACAAACGTTTTTCCTTTCAACAGATGATGAAATGTAAATGGAACTGGTCATTTTCAGAAACTAGTGTTATTTTATTGATAATACATGAACACCAAATGGGAGCTGACAAGGCTGTTGCCAAGTAGACCTAATAATTGTAGGGTGTCTGCAGTCCTACCTTAAATTGAAAGAGGAGTTACACAGCCTGACAGCAATACCTGTAAGTGGGAAGTGCATACTGCATTTGCAAAAGTTCATAAAAGACAGAGGCCTAAGCCTGTCTCTTCCATTTCCACCAAATTAGCAGTTACGTGTCAAATTTTATTTTACCAATAGCCTTCCATACTGTGGAAGTGTATCCCCGTCTGAACACCCAAGACCTTTTTTGCTGAAAACTGCAGGAAAAGCTCTCTTTCCGTGAACATCATGGTTCATACTGCCCTGGTACTAAGCTGTGGGATCTCAGGCAAGAAACAATACTGGAAATTAGCAATTCAGAACATGAAATTACAGGAAGGAAAAATAATGTCACTAAATTGTTTTGTACCCCAGGAAATGGCTGGCTCACATACTCTCATGGAGTTGTTTGTTGCACTTGATCATCAGTGAGTCATCATCAGGTCCAGGCTGCCTGCATCAAGCTTTTGACAAAAGCTCCTGGCAGTAACTTCTGCCTGTTCTCCAGCACACCTCTGTCATCATTACAGAGCGTGGGTTAATAATAACAAAAAAAGATTAATCAGAAAGCCGAAACAAATCCTACCTGATGAATCATTATAGAAAGGAAGATTTGTGTAATTTCAGAATCACTCTTTCATTCAGAATCACATATTATCTGTTATTGCTGTTAATTGTAATAAATGCATAACAAAACCTGACGCAAGCATCCATCTGAGCAAGCATGATGTGGACAGGTTTGATGACAGGGTGTTCCTCAAAGAGTTCCTCTTCTCAACTTCAACACAGTTTGCTCAGTTAGGAACTAAATAAATTCACCTCTATAACATTCTTTATCCTCTAACAATGATTATGAGCAACAAATAAAACACAACAAGTGCAAAGGCCTGTCATTTTATTTTTGCAAAGACTAATGCATCTGGAATTTTGTAAGCTAGATATACTTATGATCTGTGGGCAGTTCTTGATGTAGTTGTGATCTATTCTTCTATCCACATTTTTTTCAAGGTAAGTAAAGAAAAACTTTATTGCCTGCTAGCTTTACTAAGCAGAATGGCAAAGAATACAAACTCCCTTCCAAACTGGGGATCAGCATAAGACAGAAAAAGGTGCTCAGTCTGTAAGCCAAGATTTGTACAATAAGGTGTGAATACAAATGCACTCCTTTGCTGGAACTGTACATATTTATGCCAGGAAGGAGCAAGGACATCAGAAAATCAAGGAGACAGTAAGAAATCAGGACAAATATGTAAACAAGGACGAGTGGCAGAACTTGCTGTTCTGCCTGAACAAGACACCAGATAAGACTAACACTGGAGTCTGTTGTCAGATGACTTTGAAAAAGACACCTGCTTCAGAATGAGTAAAAGACAGAGATCAGAACAGGGTTAGGATACCTGTGGTGTCCCTTGCACCAGTCTAATGGGGCATACCAATGTCTTCAAGAATAATTCAGATAGTTAGGCAACATTAAAAATGGAGGAAAAGAATTTGGACAAAAAGCAGGCAAAAGTGCAACAATCAGAGGTGTTTATGATATGGACAGAAGAGGATTCAGGATCAAGAGCAGTATGGGAAGGCAAGGAGAGGACTCAGCTTCAGCTCCAGTTAGTCCAAACCTAACGGGAAATCTTTCAATTGACACCCAAGCATTGTGCTTAGATCCCCTTTTGATATGACTGTTTGTGAATTCTGCACTGCTCACCACAGCAATAGGGGACACTTAAACACCCTTCCTTGTGTGAGTAAAACAACCACTTTGGGAGCATGGTTGTGTGCAGGCTCTGCATTACGAGTGAGCAGCCCAGTATGGTCACTCATTTCATAACTTACTGCATTCAGAGAAACAAGATATGTCTATATTCTCTGTATACAAATAGGTCAGGATCAAACACCACTTGACTCTATCATGTTTTTAAGAAATAGCCCACAAATTTCCAAATATTGGCTAACCACTGGCACTAAAAGAAACGTGTAATAACATGTTTAATTTTAACCACATGAATGGTGCTGTTGAATGTAGGTACGTGTAGACATTCCTGAAAGCCCAGGCACTGAAAGAGCTAATCACACCTTAATTTATCTCCAGTGTGTGGGAAATATATTTTCATGAGACATTTAAGTATATATAAAATAATTCTTTTTATTTTTTTAATGTTAGTCTGAAAAAATCCCATTTTCTTTGAAATGCTGGCATGTGTGTTAATTTACTTAGCTTGCAATTAACTCTAGCAGTTAAGAGGTTATTTACGAATTGTGTGAAACTGATCAGCTAAATGGCTGATCCTTTCCCATGAAAAATCCCAACCACTTTCAGTAAACAAAATCAAAAATTATACGCAACCTAAAACATGTAAAAATGTTTATGAGCTACTGAACAAGATACTTGCTAAAAGACCGGAAGATTCACGCAAAAGAAGAGCTTTTAACTAATTCTCAGTCTAACTAAGAGACATCACAAATAAGTTACACTCCTTCACCTCACCAAATTTTGATGGTGTTCTCAGGGAAGACAAATCTTAAAATTTTAGAGAAGGACTTAATGTAAATATTCTTAGTAAATGAATCTCACTCAGATCCACAATTTAACAAGCCCATGTACATTGGAAGTCCAGTTTGGTCTTGTTAAATGTCCAAGGGTTTTTCTGTTAATATTGATTGGTTTCACTTTTTGTGAAATGATGATTTATGAACTGGATTGGAAAGGGATATAGCTGAATATCATCTTACAGTACAGAACATCCTAGATGTTCCCTTTCAGTATCATAGTAAGGGAATTGCTCACCACTTCTTGTGTCTTGGGCATTGCCTGATGAGCTGTTATACCTCAGGGCCTTTTTAATACCTAAGTTAGTTTCCAATGAAAGCATGGAATTTCCAAAAGCTATTTCTCCACAGTGTTAACCATACTAAAATATGTGTCAAATGCTTTACTGAATGTTACTGTGTTTTATGTGTATTAATCGTCAATATATTCAGTGCTTCTATTTGACTGGGGGGAAAAAAGGAGAAAGAATGTTTATGTTTTTTCTCCTAGTGCTTTCACTAGGCACTAGGAAGGCACTTAGGCACTCTTGAGCAAGGAACCATGGAGAAGACAATTTTTCTTACTCAGTGTGGTTTCCAAAACTGTTTGTGGCCCTCCCAAAAATGACCTTTCTAATGATCTTTGTGATAAACACACAAGCTTTTTTCCATTCAAATTAATTATTTCCATACAAATTAATTCCAGTAATTATTGTAAATTGGAGTATATATGAAGGGCATTTTAGCCTTCACAGTCAGCAGATACTAGTTTACAATGTGGCAGAGACGAAGCTCCAAGGATGGTGTGTGTTTCCTTTTAGGGATAAAAATCTTTTAAAGACTTCAGCATCTCATCTCTAGTTTTATAAATTAAGCTTGTAATGCAGGCACAGCACATTCTTTTGTCACCCCCATGACTTTCAGTAAATGTTTGTAATAACTCAGAAAGACAGTGATAACATAGGGAATGCTACATTTGAATGAAGAACTGCACATATTCACTCCAGCAAGTCAGTCAAGCCTATAAATAATTTTTTGGTCTGTAAGATTAGAAGTAGATAATGAGGAAATGGAACAGCATGAGTAGATATAGCAAAAGCATGATAAAGACTGGTGAATATAATAACTACCATGCACCACCACTTCATTATATTTATTAGCACCAAGTGGAAACAAGTGGACAAGCACAGCAGTAATCAAAACATGGAGGTGTCTCAGAGGTGCCTGTTATTTTCCAATAGAAATTCAGGAATTCCCAATATAGCATTAGAATGGTGACTAGTCTTTTAAAAACTTATTATAATGCTGATGCTTCCTTTGAGTAGACAGAGGGCAAGAGTATATAATGAAACAAAAGTTATGGATCAGTTTGGAGTGTATTGATCAGTCAGGGAAACAGTGCTGTGTGATTTCATTAGCCAGTCTGGACTTGGATCTGTCTCATGGCACTCCATGACTTAACATTCAGCAAAACCACTGAAACTGATTCCCAAACTAAAACACAAACCAAAAGAAACTAATGAGATTCCTCTCCAAGTTGAAACACACTCAGACACAGTTCTATTTCTAGTTTTGAGAAGTGAGATTTATTTTGAGGGTCACAAAAATCGCTGCTTACCAAAAATCACTGCCCAAATTCAAAACCTCTTTTTTTAGAAGCTTTACCTTTTTCTTACTTAACTAGTTCTTCATCAGTCTTGGCAACAACCATTTTAAACATTTGTTTCAGAAAAGCACATCTGAAAGCAATACAATCTGGAAAGAATAAATACAAGCAATCTCAAAAAAACCCCAAAACCAAAAACCCCAAAAAAGCAACAACAAAACAACAAGAAACCAACAACCTAAAAATACCCCAATTAAAATGCAGCACGAAACTTCCAAAGATATTAGGTGGAAAATAGTTTTGTTTGGTTGGTTGGTTTTTTGTTTAGTTTTTTGTTTTTTTTTTTTTTTTTTTTTTTTTTTTTTTTTTTTTGATTGCTTAGATATCCAAGAACTAAACTCCAAAGTTTCCCCTGGAAGGAGAAAAATAAAAGGTGACACTTTTTTTCCTGAGTAATGAAGTGATCTATCAAAAAATTTAGATTGGAAATAACTGTGGCTAAGACAGACTCCACTGACTAAAGTGCTTTATATGCTGTATAAAACTGTATTAGGAAAAGAGAATTCTGGTGACTCTTGATCCCCAATGAGACTTAGCGTGCAGTCAGAAAGGTGGGCATCCTCTAGTTGAAGACACCAAGAAATATCGAGACTGATAAGGATGCCACGAGAGGATAGCAGCCCTAGAGAAATGTGCAATCATCTCGAGCCGTGAAAGCCCAAAGGAACAGGATCACACACACAGCCTGTAACACCTCCTTTCTCCCTGTGGCGAAAGCCCGCTGGAAGCAGCGCGGGTGCCGTCCCAGACGCGTCCTCGCTCCACCCCTGCGGGCCGCGCCGCCGTCCCTCGGCTGGCAGGGCAGGCAGGTGTGTCCGCTCCCCGGAGGGCTGACAGGGTCCCCCAGCGGTGAAGGACTCGGAACAGCCCCGGGCTCCCCGCCGCGGTCCCGGGCAGCCGCGGTCCCTGGGGCCGGGAGCGCCGCCCGGGCGCGCTCTGCCCTGTGCCCGCCCGGCGCTGTCCCCGGCGGCGGCGCTGCCAGCCCCGGCCCGCTCGGCCCCCAGCGGCCGCGGCGGGGAGCGCTGCAGCCCGGCCGCCTCCCCCGCCTCCCCCCGCGCCGCGCCGAGCCGAGCCAGCCGCTATTTTTAGCAAATCCTCCCCGCGTCGCCACGGGCGGCGATCGCAGCGCGCAGCCCCGCGCCAGCTGCCGCCGCCGCCCCGCCCGCCCGCCCGCCGCGCACGGCACAGGCTCGCCCCGCCGGCGCGATGGCCACCTGATCGCCACCTAATCGCCACCTGATCGCCGCCTAATCGCCACCTAATCGCCACTTAATCGTCGCCGCGGGCGCCGCCGCCGCAACTTTTCCTCCCCGCGCCGCGCCGCTGCTTCCCCCGTCGCTCCGGGGGAAGATGGCAGTTGGGGGAAGCGCTGGAACTTGCAGCCCGCGAGCCAAGAGATAAGGCGGAGGAGCGGGAAGGTGAGTGGCACCGGCCGGCTGCCCCTCCGCTCCACCCCGCCCCGCCCGGCAGCGAGTGCGGGGCCGGCCGGTCCCGCCACCCGGACGTTGTCCTCGACCTGCCGGGGCGGTATTTCTGGGACCTTCGGGAAGGTTTCGGGAAGTTGGACCGTGTAAGGGCTGGCAAGGTGGCGGGGGAGGGAGGACACGGCCGCCCCTGGCAAGTTTTACTTCGCGGGAGCGTGAGTGGAAGAGCGGTTCCCCGAGCGGTCCCTGCCGGGCGGGTGGTGCGTCTCTGGCTCCGGGGGATCCTCGGCGACCCCCGCGTCCTGCGGGGCCGCGGCCGGGGCGAGGGTGCCGGCCGGAGAACGGCTGCTGGAGCTCAGCGGGCGGTGCCAGCTCCCCGCGGTCGGCTGGGACCGCGGAGCTCCGGAGGGCGCCGAGGGAGCTGCCCCGTGGGGACCGAACAGGTGGGCGACGCCGGGGTGCTCCCTCCTCGGGCACCGCCGCCGGGCCGGTGTCGGGCTGCCCGGGGCAGGCGGCAGCCGGAGGGCGGGTGCATCCCGTCCCGTCCCATCCCGTTCCCGTGCGGGGTGGGTGGTCAGAATTTTGTAAAATTGTATTTACGGTGGTACTGCGGTGTGCGCATCCCGGCCGGCAGCTTCCCGGTTAGCAGCGCAGGGCATGAGGAAGGTAGTTTCCAGCAAAGGTACAGTTGCTTTGGCTCCTCTAAAATGTCTGAGTTTGATATGAAATGGAACATAATAGCAATCAGTAATCATTCATGCTTATCACTCTTACAGAAAAAAACCCAAACAAATCAGGTATTACTCGTAATGCACAAAATGCGTATTCATCTTTGAATATCTGCCCCGAGCCCACAGCAGTTTATGTTTTTAAGTGCTCTGAAGAGGTCTAAACGCACTGTTAAACAACGTGAGAATTTAGGTGTAGGCAAATATTTAAAACAAGCCGATCTTTGAAAAAGAAGTAGCGAGGTGAATCGCGGAGACCTTTTGACATATGAAAATGCATGAATGTGCTTTTTTGATGCAAAAGCTGTTGAGATTCTCTGTCACGAACAGCACAGAACAAGCGCTGACACAGGATCCGAGGAATTTTAAACATGTTTCTTTCAACGTTGTCAGCTTTAGTTCCTTGACATTTTGTTTTCTGTGACAGAAGAATAGTTTTGTGACAGTTATTCAGGATTTAATTTGCAAGCTCACAAAGGCCTGTAGCTGTGATGAGAACTCATGAACAAAAAATGGGACATATTTCACATTAAGGTTTTTCAAATGTCCTGTCCTACTCGAAGGTCTTGTCCTACTCCTATCTCCTCTCCTCACACACCTAGCTCCACTGCAATGTCCCTGTATCTTTGCAAGTTATCTTATTGCTGAGTGTCTCTAAATTTTCTTTCATGTCCAATACATTTCTGTATCAGTGGACCCAGCTCATATATATTTTGTACCAGGAGCACCTGCTTTGTTCAGAAAGAGATGCCAGCTTGTTCTTTGTCATAACACCAGAGCAGTCTTGGAAGGCAGTTCCATCCCTTCATACATTTAAGTTGCATTGTTATTTGTGTAAAATAGCTATGACTCAACTGTATAGAACTTTCTACCATGAATGATGCAAATAATATACTATTTTAACACCTCTTTTTTATTGTCATGGCAAAGATGTGGTCCAAAACATTGGGAGTAAACATGTCATGGCTCCAGAGAAAAGCTGCAGTCAGTCATGTTTATGTACCACTGGTGCCAGTTTCTTCATATAAATATTGAAATAGTTGTCTTTTTAACAAAAATCTCATTGCCAGCTCAGAATTCCCAAAAAGAGAAAAACATGCCATTATACCTCTTGGTGACCAACTTGATGCAAACACAGCACCATAGTTAAACCTACCCAAAGTGCTGGCCTCAGTGTCAGATTCTTCTGTAAGTATTACACATTCTGTGTGAATGTGTAATACACCCAAATGTTTTGAATCTGACTTTAAAATATTGGTTTTGAAAACAGTCATGTTTGGTTTTCCATTAAATTACTTTTCCACAAATGAAACTTGGTCTACATGACTAAATGAGAACAGTAATTTGTGAGCTGCTGTGTATCTTCAGTTCACCAGCATCTTACTGTGCCCAGAGCAATTTAAAAACAAAAGCAAATAGTGTCTTCACTGCTGGAAGTCAGTACATGCTTCATTTAGAGCAGTTGTTCCTATTAGAATTTATTTCTATGAAAAAAAGAGATAATACTGTGATTAAGTGGCATATGTATTTCCTAACTTCTTGATAAAAATAACATTGAAAAGAGATTCAGTTATAAAAATGATATACTTTCTAAAAAGCATGTAAGTGGAAAATAATTTTCAATTCTTCACCTGAAATAGCCCCATAGAAGTTGCTGTTAAAATTATTACTTGCATACTGAAAAGATGTATAAAATTTAAGTTTACCTGTCCTGAAAATTATATGAATCCTGGTATTGGTATGAGTTACCATGAATACTGATGGTACCTAAATGTAGTTGCAGAAGTTTCTTAGTATTCAGCTAATGCTTAGCAGGCAAAATGTAGCTTTGAAAGTCATCAAATCCTGTTGTGAATGAACAACTATAACCAACAAAAAATGACAAAAGAATTGGGATGTGGTCTAATCATCTCCAAATTGGTAAATTAAGTACATATTTACCAGAGTGCATGTACGACTGTTGTTTTACGTTCATCAGTATTCAGACTAGCTAATTTAAAGCTACTTAGGGTATGTGTGTTCAAACTGCAATAGAAAGTACTTGTGGCTTGCAGCATACTCATAGCTCAACCATTCAGCTGAGAAAGCTTAGTGCATCACAGGAGTGAGGCTTTTTCCCCTTTACAAAAGGGTTCTGGGCCAGATTTGTTGAGGATTATATGCTGTGTCCTATAAGCATGCCGTTTACATGAGCTTTCCATATAAATTCAAATTAAAGGAATGAGTATTCATCAGAGTTTTCCACTCTCCTCAAAAGTAAAAAAATGTTCTCTAAGTTGCTGCAATTAGGTAGAAGGTACATAATACATCTGTTGAGTTAAATTAATGATAGCTCTCATATAGAGACAGAACATTAGGCTATTCTATGATAAATCATATTTGTCATGTTTCAAACATTACTTCCTTCGGTAATGATTTCCAGATAAATAGGCAGAGAATTTTGCGTTGCTGAATCACTTAAGGTTATATTGTTTGTTGAAACTGGTAGATGAGTAAGGCATTTTAGAGCTGACATTACTTGATGAAATCACCTTTCATTTTCTCCTTTTGGTTTTCAGTTTTTAAATTAGGATGATCATACATGACCAAAGCATTTTTTCCTTACTCAATGTAACTTATTTGTAATGAATACGTTATGTTGTGAACATCAGCACGTGCTGGGTAAGGCTGTACTAGTGTTGAATTTATTGTTATTACTTTAACAATAAGTTACAAAGGTTATTTGTGCTGCTAATCTATAGCTTCATCTTCAAGCAGCTAAGAAATTACAGTGAAATAGTGTTTAACTAGTGCTCAAAACTAATGTTTCAATACTTTGAGGCCGGCTTAGACCTTTCCTGTAAGGACATACCCACATATTTCTCCATATTTTGTACAGTATGTAGTTGTGTAACTTTCTGCCAAAGAAGTTTGTCAATGCAAAAAGTTAACATGAGTCAAAAAAAAAAAAAAAAAAAAGGTTTGGACAAATTCCTAGACCAAAAAAAAAAAAAAAAAAAAAAAGCTAGAAAGCAGAGATATAATGCTTCTGAATCATAATGTCCCTAACCAGCAAATATTCTGGAGGCTTCAGAGTATTTCAAGAAGATACCATTCATATGGTTGCATTGCACTTTCTCACTTTTCCTTATGCTTATTCCTTGCTGTGGGGCATCTGGAGAAAAGGTGTTGAATTCTGAACAGGTCTTTGGTTTGGTTAAATTTTATTATTCATGCATTCTTACCCAATCAAGGTGGACAAGGTGATATGAAATTTAGACATTCCTTTATGGGGGAAAGTGATTGAAAACTCTTGTTACACAACCTTGAAGCAGATGCTTATTTGAATTAATTAGCATTAATTCAATGTATGATGTTGATTATGAGATGGGAAGGTAATAGGAAGCAAATATTTCTTCTAATTTCCCAGTAATTTATTGTTAATGGTTTTTGTTCAATATCATGTTAACATTGGTCATTCACAAATCGCAATACATTGTTGAAGTTTGTTTATGGTATGTAGCAACTATCAGGATAGTTTGGTTTACATCTATTGCGTAATTGTAAACTATTTTTGTTTAAGAAAATGAAATGCTTTTCAGTGAAGGTAGCTCAGAAGTGCCTGTAAGAAGATAACTCCTTACAGTATGTCTTTTATTTGTCCCTAGTTTCTCAGTTTTGGAGTTGAAGATGATGGATTCTATATCTCTTAGTTTGATTTCTGCTCTGAGATGCTCAGTCTTTTAGTTCATTTCTGTTCAAGATACAGAGTGCTCCTTCTCTAGAACGGATGACTGTCATTCTTGGGGCTTCATTCAGAATTGAGTGTGGTTTTCTGGTTTAGTCTGAGCATGCATGAGCCTCTATTGTCATGTTCACTGAGTCCAGCTTTTATTTCCATGCTCTTTTAACCTGCAAGAGAGGTGAAGACCTGGTCTAAAGAGTATTTTGAAAAGGTGATGTCCAAAGCACAAGAGAAATTGGCAACCCTGAAGCATGACAATCTTGTATGCATGCAAGATGCATGAAGACTTGAGCCTGAACTTACTCATAAAGGAAGTGGTGCTGCACAGTGCCTTTGGTGCCTCAACCTTTTACAGTGCCAAGGATCTTCCATTTGTGGCTGCCTTTCCGTTGCAGCTCTGTCACCTTTCACCAAAGCTTCTAGGACAGTGTTTGCCTTCCTGTCCTCAAGCTCTTGGTCTCATACTGAAGTGCTCCCCTTCCCTCGCCCCCCGAGACCCGTTGCCAGCTCAGATTTAGGGAGGTTAGGGTGAGGGGAAACTCCAAGATAGGGACATAAAACCAAAGGAGGCTCTTACCCCGAGATGTTGTTCCAAGGTTTATTCCATGAAGGGATCTCGAGGCGAAAAGAGAACGACCCCGGAGGGAAAGGGGGTTTTATGCCTTTCAGGGTAGGGGGCGGGGTTACCTATGGCCAAAGGCCATAGGTCAGAGTCAAGGGACAGGTAAGGTTTCACAGGGGAGGAGGTACCAAAGGGAATACATCATACTGTTATTCTCATGGCCCTGTACCTCCACACTGTGCTACTGCTGTTGTGTCAGGGAGGTAATTGACACTGCTGTAAGAGTCAAGCCCTTTCAGCAGCCTTTTCTTGCACTGTTTTTTGCAGCTTTTAGTTTGCATTAGGAGGATAGGAGGAAGCCAAGTATTTGCCCAGTGTTCCCCAGTAATACATGCAAAACTTAGCAGCCAGTTAGTTTGCAACACCAGCCTCTGATCAAAAACTACTTCACTCAGGGCTGATGGCATCATAAGGGGGGGCAGGCACTAGGGAATTTGAACAGATCATGGAGAAACTGATGTGATTTCTGTGGAAAAAGTAGTATGGTGCATCACCTGATACCTTGGAGAGGACACCTGGGAGAGGGTGCTTAATGGGGAAACCCTGGCAGTTCTCTTCTTGACTAGCCCTTGACTGGAGCTTTCCCCTTTTCATTTTCTCCTTTTGCTTTTCCAGTTCCCTTTCCTCTTTTTTTTATGTTTTTATCTCTCCCCCTGCCATCTTTTTCCTCTAAAGAAGCTTTTATTGTTGGCCTTGATGCTTGTCACCAGCTATAAATTCTGCAAGTAAATCAGGAAGGGGCATAGAGATGTTTACGTACTTGTAAAAAGAAGTTTAGGTGCATGTGTGAATAGATTGGTATACAGTCAATTTATAACTGTGTAAATAGAAATTATCTGATAACTTTCCTTGTTTTGCTTCTTGGTCAAAGAGAAATCATTCATCCCCATAGCATTTATTTGGTCATCCTGAATTTACTCCTGATTTATTTTCATGTGAGAACATCTCTATTCCACCAGATATCTCTGTGTCCTTCTCTGTATCTTTTTCTGTCTGAAATTTCCATCTAAATTCCAGTCTGAATTTAGATTTTTTTTTTTTCAGTAAATGTAATCAGAATAATGGTCTGTGCCCACAGAAATCTCTTTGTTGTGTTGCCCAAGGGTGATAATGCTCCATCTCCTTTTTTGAAAAGCTTCGGTGATGTGTCTTAGGTTGTATTAAGCTCAATCTGAAGATTAATTTCCTGTTACTTTTTGTAATGCTCATGATTACACTAAATCACAGAAGCTGGAAGGGACCTGTTGGTCAAAATAGAGTCAATGTTGAATTTAAACCACGTTGTTTAGAGGTTTTTTCAATTCTGCCTGGAAAAGATCCAAGGAAAGCAATTGCACAACTTCTCTGAACAATCATACCCAATCCTTAGTTATCTTGGTAGCACTTTTTCTTCTTTATGTTGAGTAATAGCCTCCCAGTTTCAATTCATGAGTATTTTCTCTGATTTTTGTGCCATGCATGCCTCTGAAGAGCCTGGCTCCATCTTTTTGGTAAAGCTTCTCATAGGCATTGACAGGCTGGTGTTAGGTCCCTGCTAAGGCCACCTCATCTTCAGGATGAACAGGTCCAGCTCTCTCAGCTTTTAACAGGGCAAGTCCTCCAGCCCACTTTGACAGACTCTGGAGGAAGCTTCATTCAGTTATTTGGAGCACCAAGACTGGATGCAATATTCCAGATGAGGTCTAGTGCTTGAGTAAAGTGAAAACATGAAATTTCATATTGGTAAATCTACAAAATAATAAATATTCACCAGATTCTGACAGTCCAGGAATGAGACATTAGGCAGAACTTTACTGTCTTGTAACCATAAAATTAATTCAAGCTATTGTATGCTTTGTTACACTTCAGTGTAACAAAGAAAAGATGAGTAAAGTCTTTTAGGGGTGTTAGCTCTCCTATTTCAAACATATTAGTCTGTTATGAAGACTGTGAATGAAGAAACCACCTAAGACAATATTCAACTGCTCTCAATATATCCAGGTTGCTTACTCAGAGTCTCTTGGAAGACTACGAAGTGTTTAAATTTATTCTGTGTCATCACATACACCTTGTCTTCCACTGCATCTGGCTATATGCTTTCACCCCCCTCCAAAAAAAAAAAAAAAAGAAATTCTGTTATGAAAATGTGGTTAAATATTGGTATCCTTTGAACAGTTGGAACAAGAGTTCAAGGCTTCCTTTTGACAGGAAGGTGAGGTTAGTAAGTGGATTTTTTTGACATGAGTCTTTCTTCAGAAAAAAAAGTGAAAAACTGGTACAGGTTTAATGGGATTAGTGGGTGAGTAGCCCCAGGTTTTTGTAGCATTTTAGTGAGATACATATGACTGAATGGGTATCAGCCTATTAATGGGATGAAACTTCCTTTAGGACTTCTGAGAGCTGATCAACAATTCTTCCTTGTGCTAATGCATGTCATTTATACTGATCCAGATTTTGAATTTCTAAAAATTTGCTGAGGATGACACTAATATTAACTGTGTTAGGACCTTGATTAAAGAGGTCAAAGATTTTACTTGTCTGTGAGGAGTTTTGCAATTGACTATAATGAGATCAGGATGTCACCTCTGCATGTGAAATTTTCACCTCTTTGATGGGCTGTTTGCTCTTGTTGAAACAGATCAGATTAAGAGGAGAGCTGGTGAAAGCCCTGTTCAGATCTACTGAAGACATGCATGGAAAACTGTAGTATACTCATTTTCTTCCCAGCCATAGCAGATATGGCATGGAGCATGGAATCTGGGATTGGAGCTAGCAGCAGTTGATTGTTCTTTAATTCATTAGGGCAAACCATAGAAGCTGATTCAATTTAGACAGGCAGTCAAAGCAGTGGAGGAGCTGGAAAAGTGTATAAAAGAAAATTCCTGATTATTCTTTCCTGCCATCTTTTGCAAATTACCTTTAAATAAATTTAGCAGATTTTGGCAGGCACTCTGGGTACACTTTCCCTACATTAAACTGTCTGCATGCTTCTATTCCCTCCATCACTAGTTTTCCTTAGTGATGCCTAAATATAAGTTTGTAGCTTCTTCAGCATACTCTGATTACATGCAAACAGAGCATGCTGGTATGCGTAGGAGATTTTTCTGGGTGTCTGGCAAATGAAATCCTTTTTCTTTAGGCCACAGAGTAGCAACTGAACTGCTTCCACAATTTCACTGCAACTTTTCTGGGGAATCTGTATACAATGCCTGTGAGAAATCTGGAAGGGCTGATTGACTTTGTAGTGATGAACTGAGTGTCGTTCCTCACACAGCTTCACATTTATTTATCCTCAGAATGGTCATCTGTACTTTTGGAGAGAGTTGCTGGGATGTTGGTTGCCTGTGGAGTCTGTATGCATCATTTTTCCTCACTCTTTTTATTTCTATGGAGTGTTTGTATTGCTGCCTTTGTGAAAAGAGACTGAGCTGGGAGACACAGCAGGAGACACAACTGAGAGTCTTTTTCAGTTGACATTTGGACCATAATTTAGGTTTTATGCATAGAAATGTAAGCTCAAAAGACACTTCTGTGTAGATAATGAAGCAACATAATAAATCCATTATCATAGTAAGAGAAAAAAGATATGGATTTTTTTCAATGATTTCAGTCTAAGTATTTCAGGAGAGAGAATTAAAAAAGGCATATTTTTGTATTTTAAGGCCATAAATATAATCAAAACAAATTAAAAGTAAGCCACATTTAAAAAGCATTTCAAATTCTGCTTGCTTACTCTGATTGAGGGTGATTATCTTGCATGAAACTGATTAACTATGTGATATGTAACCTAATGTATTTTTCTTAAAACGTCATAGGATTGCCTCATCTCTAGGTTGCCATTGCTATGTTATGTATATGGTCATTTTATATTGCTCACCTCTGTGAAAAATAACACCATAGAGCTTCCTGCTCCAAGTATATTGAAATCAATAAGATGAAAATACCAACATCTGTCATTTATGGTATGTAGTTCTATTCCAGAGTGAATGGGAAATGCATAGATAGGCAAGGCCAGAACTGGGGTCTAATATATGTATCTTTTTTGTTCATATTTGGCTTTTAAGTCCAACATCATAACAGGATGGACTATGTGCTAAGCACTCATAAAGCAAAGCAAAGACAATTATTTTTCACCCTTAAAGCAGTTACTGTACATAGGTGCAGTGATCTGTCAGATTTTCATATGCAGGCTGTTGTCCTCTTGTCTACAGATTTTCCCAGTAATGTTGCTGCTTCAGTTAGGCAAAGGAATAATTAACTATACTGATCCTAATGGAACTGTTATTGCTGACACCTATCAAGGTAAACAAAATGAAAATCTGACTTGTGTCAGGTTGAAAATGTGCTAGCTATTGACTCAGTCTAATTATACTGAATTAAATCTAATTGCATATCATCATCCAGTCCCCAGAATTTTAATAGTAATTGAATTCTTGTAAAGTTACAAGGGTGACTTAAAAAAGTAATGTAAATTCCATGGAACTTTCTCTGTAAAATTTAAACTTCTGGAAAAAACAAACACTGTTTAAAGAAAATAACCATTTTGGTGAGGAAGTTTTCTGTCAGAAACCACTAAAAATATAGGGGGTTAACATGAATAGTAAATATATACTTCAAGGTTTTTCACCTGTTTTATTATCTGTTTCAATAGTTTATTATGTAATACTGAATTAGAGAAGTCTCATCATTTGTTATGAAAGAAGGTGTTACCACCAATATTTCTGTTTCAAAAGATGACTACTACAGCTGAATTCTCTACATTTATCCTGGTATAGAAGAGTGTTGGCTATGGCATTACCAGAGGTAGAAATGTGGACACAATTTTTGTGTAGAAGACAGCTGAAGAAACAATCCTCTCTGAATTAGGATTTTATTTGGTTCTGACTGTTTGGCATCTGGTTAATTGTTTAAAGTGAAAGTAATGCTGTGATGCATATGGGCAGACATAGCAGTTGGTACTTGAAACCAGTTATGTTTCATTCTGCATCAGTCATTAAAATTGTATTGATTAGACAATAAAACCAGTGCTGCTAGAAGAAATAAAGGGTAGGTTAAGCAAGAAAAAAAAATCTTTTTACAATTTGCAGTAGATGAGGAGACTCTTTAGTTTAGTAATTGCAATGTTTTTCAATGCTGTAGTTCCCATTTCCTAATAGTAATAAATTGGAATTCTGTCATTTCACTTTATGTTGATTTTTATTTTGCAATGCATCTGAAAATTGATAGAAGCTCTTGCTATTTTATCACAGTTCTGCAAAAAAGGAGGAGAAATAAAAATTGCATGTGAGGATAAAGCCAGTAAAATCTTAATGGTTTAAATGAAAGTATTTCTGGGAAGCAAGTGGAATAAAGGCTAACACAGGCAATTGGATTAGGCAAGTTTATCTTGGCTGATGTCAGGTAGAAATCACTGTCTCTAATGGGGAAGTGTCACTGGAGAGCAATGGGAGGTGAATATGTAATCAAAGAATTCTCTAACTCCATCCTGCCTGTCATACCAACACCTTTGGTACCATAGAAGAAAACATCCCTTTCACATAGCTATGAGATGTATCATGAGTGAGAAAAATACTGAAAGGTCTAATAAAGACAGTCTCAAAGTGAAAAATAAAAAATCCAAACAAAACCCCCACATTTTTGTTATTTGAATACCCATTTGCCAACTGTGCTGGAAATATATACAATATACAGACTCGAATAATGTATGCTTGGATAGACATCTACATCAAATAATGTAAAGCCTGTTTGTTTCTTGTTTGTGGGTTTTTTGTTTGTTTTTTGGTTTTTTTTTTTGAAGGCCCACTGTATTTTGGTGCTGAGTTCCTGATTAGAATTAATCATCTTTCATGTTCCAATGGAAATAAATCAGTTTTAATACTATAATAGAATTTATTCACTATTGAGTGCGTAATTTGTGGAACAAGAAAGCATCAGCAGGAGAGGCCTCCAATTCTGTGCAAGGTTGTAATCTGCCATTTTGTTATAGAATGGGGTATATTTTCCCTTTTTTCTTATTGCTGACCCACAGAAGGTAATTGCGGCTTTTGTGTATAAGCATTGGAGACAGTTTGGATAACTGAATTGAGTAACTCAAGTAAAGAATCAGAAAGAAATAAGGCACATTCAACATTTCACTTTTTGGAACAGCGAGTTAGAGAGAAGCTGTGCCCTCACCTATAAGAGATATTTAAACTCTTTATTCATCTCTACAATAATTTGAAATGCAGTCAATTTCAATCTGCTGTTTCAGCAGCATGATTCATGCAGAAAGAATGTTTGTTTCTTATTCAGATTTCAGTAGCCCTCTAATTATTGTGTCCTGTGGGCATACATTCTATTTAGATAGAGTGTGTCTCTATGTCTTAAACACTGTGACTGTGTTTCAGACATAGAAATCTATGCATGATTGTTCATAAAGACTGGGATTCATTTTCTTGCATGGAGAAATGTTAGATGCCACTCTAAAATTATGAATTTGAGTTTTATTTGTGGGGAAATTGCTCTTGATTGCAGCACCAAGTTCTTGTGTGGACAACTTTATATCCTCTAAATGCTCAGGCCTACATCCCAAGCTGTGATATCTTCCTGTAGACTCATCTAGATGGCTAAGCATGCAATATGCTGGCTATATTGTCCAGCAATCCAATCAATTTTCCCCTTATTTTCTTTCTTCTTTTGAGTGCTGCATTGCAGCATATGCTATGGAGAAGGGCATTGCAAGGTATCTGTGTACGTAGTCTCTTCTCAAACCCAACGTAAAATACCTGGTTAAAATCGTGCTGAGAGGAAACATTGCCCAGAGAACAGAGGTGGCTGTTATATTGGCCTGGTGACTATGAAGCCATGGGGAATTGCAATGGTATTGCCTATACACAGCAAGGGGACAACAGTGAGCCAATGCTGATAGAGTCTGTGCTGTGACAAGACCTTCCAATGCATGATGGGGCTTCCTTTTGTGAGCAAGGATGTTCTTCCTTACATTTTTTCCCTACAGCTTTTTCCTACTCCCTGTGGCATCCTGAGTTCCTGAGTTAGTCTCTCAGCTCTGAATAGAAAGTCCTCTACCAACCACAGACAGCCAGCATGGACAAGTCTTGGCTTAATTTTTTTCCTCTTGCTGCCCTGAATGATGGGCACAAAATCCACGTATTTTGGATTACGTGGCTCTTAGTGATTCAGAATCAAGAGGTACAAAGGCAGAAGGAAAAAAAAAACCACTCTTCTTTTCATGAGACAAATCCTGCTGTGCTCGGCACCCAAATCACAAAAACCTCCAGCATAAGTGAATTCTTCTCAGTTGCAAAACATGCATCAACTACCATTCAGCCTGCAACTTCTAGTGCTTCTTGTGTAATTTTTATGGAAGTCCAGTTACAGGACAGGTGAATATCTTTTTGTAGCCAACTTTGATGGCAGGAAGGAGATGACAACCAAAGAAACCCTGTCTTGACAGACTGAAAACAATGAAGATTGAGCAGCATCCTGCCATTGCTCAGCATGCAAGTGATTACTAGCTCACAGCATGCAATTCTGGACAAGCCAAGTATAAAACTTGGAGACAATGAGAGGCATGAGTGCCTTCTCAAATGTCTTCCATACTTGGTGCTCCATCCTTCACTTTTTATTGATGAAGGATGCTTAAATATCATGAGTATGTACTCCTAGCATGGATAGTCAGCAGTTTTGGCTAGGTCCTGCCCATGTTACACATTCAAAACCAGCTTAGGTTTCCTATTTATTCCTCAAGTCTCTGTTTCTCCAGGTCAGTTACTTTGAGTCAGATCTTTTTCACTTTGCCACATGAGTCTGATCCTTTTCCTGCTCATGACCAGGAAGATAGGTATAACAATATCCGAGGTGTTTCAAATATGGGGAAGTGAGCAGGTGTTTAGACACAGTAGCTGGGATTTTTGGCTTTGTAGACTGTGAAGTACACATTGGATAGGAGACCTAGAAATAAAAATAATTTAAAACAACTTGGTAATGCTCCATCTTTATTGTGTTTATTTCTAGATTGAACTGAATGAGTAGCTTGAGACACTCAAGTTCCCTCCTTCACCCTGGAGTGGATACTTGAAATGAACAGTTGTGTGCTCTCTTTGTTCATCACGATGCTGCTTCACTTGGTAATTTGTCCCAGCCATAGCCAGGAGAGAGCTGACGTAGCAACACCAGAAGTGGGACAGTTGTGTTTGGTCTGAAATCAAGCCTGGATGTCCTGCAGCGTAAGAAGTTTTCTGGTTTTCCTTTCTTAAGTAGCTAAGCATCTAGTGAGTGACAGACAGCAGTTTGAGTAGAGAACAAGAATGTTGGGAGAACTGGAGTCTCCAGAGCTGTACTCAGGAGGTCGTGGTGGTACCTGAGAGCTTAGTTCCCTGTCTTGCACAGTGGAATTACTGCACGGTGGAAAATCATTATTTTCCTCTTGCAGTTGAGGAAAGCTGGTGTCTTCTCCTCCTGTTGGACACAGGTGGTATGATAGATCTGAATTCCCCTAATTCTCAAGTCTGGTCATTGGGCAGTATACATAGCCTGTCACATCTGGCTCTTCTGCTGGATCAGATTGGGTTACTTGTACATGCATCTAGCCTAAAATTTTGGGATTTCTGAGATGATTTTCATGTAAGATCAAATTTGGGAGTGATGAGTGGAAAGGGACTGTTCTGACTTCTTCAGGTGTCAACGTCCATGTTTTTACTTCTTGGTCAGGTTCTCTAGCAAATATCTAAAAGAGCATGTGTCCTCTATGCAGAACACATATATCTTTATCCTTCAATTTCCTTTTTGCCCAACTGGTAAAAATTAGTAGCTGTAGACACAATCTAGTTCTTCCTTAGTATCTTAGGGGAAATCAGTTGGATACAGGAAACTTGTCTGATGGCTCTGTGAATTTGTTTCTAGGCTGTGCCTCTGGTATGGGTCTGGAAGAAGGTCCTGAGTCAGGAGGAGGTTATCTGAAAGTAATTCTGGTGCTTCACTGAAGGTGACCCTAGGATACAGTACTAGGGCTTGTGGCAGCCTCTCCATGTTCTTCATGGAAGGGGCAGATGTTACATGAAGTGCTCACAATTTCTGGATACAGAACTTTTATAAGCTTCAGTTTAGAATGTTTTTTTCTCCTGGAACACCTGACATTATTCATGATCCTGATGTATGACCATAAAATCTTACTGTTAGCAGAATTACAAATCTACAAGTGGCCTTCCAAATGTGGTCACATATGGCTCCCAGACCTCCCGTTGCTATATAATCTGCAGTATCCTGAGTTGTGCCAAGGGATTTCCTTTAGAAATGAAATGGCTGTTTGTCTCATTTTCAACCTTTGGTAGAGACTTGCTAAGGGGAGGGTAAAAATTAGTAGCTTAGAATTACGATGGCTTGGCAATGTGGCAACAAATTTTTAAAATCTTGTTCCTTGAATGGTTTTTTTTCCAACAAAGTTGCCTTTTAAGTGATATCTATTTCTTCTTGAATTGAACTAGGAGAACACAAAGTATTTGACAAGTGCTATACAGAAAGTCTCACACCACCTCACTGAGAACATCAGGGAAGAACTTGTTAATATCACTGCTGCTTCTCTGCAGCTCCAAGGGGGTGTACGCTGCTGTCTTGAAAAGATCTTCTCTTTTCTTTGTTCAGAGTGATCATAACAAGTAATCCTTTCTCCTGTGGCATTTATGGATCCCTTCTGTCAGCTGTCATTTAGATTTGATACACCATCAAATGTTGATATGCAGGTTATAATATGAAAAAAGACAACAATTTAGCCTCTAAAAATGTCATAGACAAGTGACAGCACAAAGCTTTTTGGGCTTAAGTCAGACTTAAGCATCTAAATAATTTAAGACTCTTCTTAACTGTTTTCTTAGATTTATAAAAGAATTTTCATCTACAGTTGCTAGGAAATTAACAGCAAGCATATAACCAGATTAAAAAGTGCTGCTTTACATCTTTCCTCCAAGTGAACTTTTAATTTTCTGGATGAATACATTTTCCAAAATGCAACTTTTGTCTTTCAAATTCCTCTTTCTAACTACCTGCTTTAGAAAGTATCTTTCTCCCAACTCATTTGTCCTTTGTGCTGTGTCATTTCTTGAATGGATTGTAAAAGAACTCATGCTGTGGTCACTGTTCCCTAGAGCAATTTCCACGGCATTTTGCCTTTATATCACAGTTGTTTCTCTGATGAGTTGTTGCATTGAGCAGGATTACTTTTTCAATATTTGTGGCTTAAATACTCACAGAGAATGCACTTTTCTTTTGGGTTGCTCCACAAAGCCATGAAGACTTTTCAGAATTAGTAAATCCAGTAAATTTACAGTATTTTCCAGTAATTAGTAAATCCAGTAAATTTACAGTATTTTCTGTAAAACTGTTCAGATATCTGCAGTTTTGAATACTACACCTTTTTCACTTGATTTATAAAGTCACAGATTTATAAAATGGTTAGAGTTAGAAGGGACCTTAAAGATCATCTGTTCTAACACCCCTGCCATGGGCAGGTACATCTTTCAATAGACCACGTTGCTCAGAGCCCCATCCAGTCTGGCCTTGAACACTTCCAGGGTTGAGGCATTCACAACTTCTCTGGGCAGTCTGTTCCAGTGCCTCACCACCCTCACAGTAAAGAATTTCTTTCTAATATATAATGTAAACCCACGCTCTTTCATTTTGAACCCATTCCCTGTTGTCCTGTCACTACATGTTCTTGGGAAAAGTCCTTCTCCATCTTTCTCATAGGCTCCCTTCAGGCACTGGAAGGCCACAATCAGGTTACCCCGAAACTTTCTGCAGGCTGAACAATCCCAATTCTCCAAGCCTTTCCTTATAAGAGGTGTCTTCCATCCTTCTAATCATCTTCTTGACCCTCCTTGGGACACATTCCAAAAGAGCCATGTCCTCCCTGGGCTGAGCATCCCAGAGCTGAATGCAATGTTCCAGTAATTCAGGTGGGATCTCATGAGAGTGGAATAAAGGGGCAGAATCACCTCCACTGACCTGCTGGCAATGCTTCTTTGGATTGATTTCACAGGCTTTTAAACTGAACTTCCTTCTTTCTAAGATACATGTCATACCTGTTAAAAATCAAATTAATGTAATTGAAAGTAACAGTCTCAGTAGTAAAGTATGCCTAAAAATGTGTGCAACTTTTTCTAAATAAAATTTTTAAGCTGTTATTTATTAAAGCGTGTGGTGAAAAGCGTCTTGTGGAAAGATATTAAATACATTATTGTGATACATACATACATCTTTGAATACTATGTATTTGTTTTTATGTACAGTACGTACAGAACTTAATCTCTTCTCTGCACTATCTATGTTCATGTATTTTCACATTTATTCTAAATGCTCATATAGAGGAAAGGTGTCATACACCTAGCACCAGCAAATGGTATGCAGTAAGCAAGTTAATGTCAGTAACTAAATTTCTTATATAGAGTGAGTTGATCAGAAACAAATTTTTCTGTTAAATCTAGGCATATACTTTGAAATTTGATCCTTTAAAATCTCAATTTCATAATTTAGATCTCAGTTCTGCTCAGCATACGCTGAAGTAACATGAAGCCAAACTAAAGGCTGGTGCCTTTCAAAGTACCCATAGCAGATCCTACACTTCAGCTCTCTGTAGAAGTAGAATTGTACCTGCCTAAATTTAAAGATGCTTACCCTGCTGTTTTTGATCTTTTCCTGTCAGTTTGATTATAGTGGTATTCTTTGAAGACTTACTCAGTGATATTTTTTTCTAATATAGAGAGATTAAATGCATTTTCTCTAGTAGTCTTGGTAGAAAGTGAGTGGTCTAGCTCAAAGCAAAGATTGCACAGTTTGAGAATTTTATCTGTGTCTTCAAACTACAAAGACCTGTTGAAGAGAACAATGATGACACATATCTAGATGGGAAGCTCTTAGATTTACTTTTTTGATTTCAGTTTTCTTTTATGATTTTTCTTTTTGTTTAAGTGATTAATGTGACTCATATGAGATGAAGGAACCCTTTTAATATTTGTATGTTTCGGCAACAGTGGAAGTACAGTAGTCAATGAAAAATAACACAGATGGGGCAAGGTAGATCTTAACATTTGGTGGCAGCAATAGGCAATCTTGAAGTGAGAGGATTTTTAAAAATCAGAATAATGGATTGGCAACTGGGAAGTACATCTAAAGGGGACCATCTTATTATTAGCAAATAAGTAGATGGACAGATGTATAGATGTATGAAAATACATTACAGGGAAAAAAATTATGTGACTATACAGATTTACACCTTTGCCATAGATGGACAGGATAAGTTGACATAAATAACCAGGCAAAATACTATCATGGTTTAAACAGATTAGAGAAGCCCAGGGAGAAAGTGGTGCTGGATGAACACCTGGGACACTCAACAGTTTGGGTATATATCATCTATGAATGGAACTGTATCAGTAAAGGGAGGAATTAGGGAAGGTTGTTAAAGCATGACCCGAGGAACAAAAATATTAAAATTAATTGATTGTGTGTAACACTGAAGTTCTTGTTTTGAGAAAGCAGAGCTGTAGCTTTAAATGCCAGTTTTTGGGATGAAGGTTTGATTCTGGCCAGGAAACAGTAATAGTGCATATTTTTCATCAAAGCAGCTGCTGTAGTCTGTAATGCACTTTCTTTGGCAGATGCTGATTTTTAATTGTGACTTTTGTGCCTAAACATAGATATCAAAAACCTCTTAATTCCAAGGAAGAGATGTCTCTCTCACTGATACTACTAGCAGATATTCCTGACTTAAAAAAGGTCAAGAAATCCTATCGTTTTTCTTTCTGACCATCATGCCTAATTTCATTGCTATATGCGGTACATCATGAGAAAACTCCATGTTTTTGATATCAGTATCAGGAGGAAAGACAAAGAACTTCTTCCTGGGTCTTGGTACACTGACTGGTTGTCTTTTATTTTTTTTTTTTTTTGTCTGCATGTGAAGATCTTTTATTTTTGTTACGGTAAGAATAAAAAAAACCCATGAAACTTTGAAAGAGGTGATAAATACTGCTACTTTTTTTTTTTTGTTGTTGTCCAGCATTTGAACTGTGTCAATAAATATTAAAATGTTATTAAATGGAAGCAGAGGGACATTCCTATAGATTTCAGCAGGACTGAATTTTTATTGATAAATAAAATTTATCAATATTTATTTATCAAAATATTTATTTATTTAAATAAAAGTTTTTGTTGATAAATATATTTGGTACTTTCTTCCTGCTGAAATGGAAATGTTTGCTATCTTGCTCTATTTAAACTCTAAAAAGTACATGAAACTGAAGGTTCTTTGATTTGCCTACTTCATGAGTTGCCTTGCAGCTCTTCTTTTATTTTATTTTTTATTTTTCCCATTCCTCTTGCCCCAAGCTGATGCTGTCATGCTTACATTTATTTCTGAATGGAAGCTCTGCTTTTCTGTAAACCATTCTAACTTTCACTTACCGGTCCTTTTCCTTGTCTCTTTATCATAATAATTGGCTATTTTAGCTGAAGGCACGTCTTGGGGTAAAGTTCAGTTCCTTACATCATCTTCTGGCAGCCTAGCAAATTCTCTTAACCTTTTCCATGTCCTCTTCTGTCTCCTGTTCTGTTTCTCAGCTTCTGGGCAATTTTTTCTTGTCTGGCTGCAACTGGATCTTTTTACCTGCCTCTAGGAAAGTGGCATTCTTCCTAGTTCTACTAAGAAAGAGGGGTTGAATATGTAGCATGCCAGTTTTATAAGGCTTTGTCAGTTACAGTGAGAGAGAAACTTCTTTTTGATTTTCCTAGGCATTAAAAAATCCAAAAAGCTTTGCAGGGTGATTAAACTCAACAGTATTCATGGACTAGTGCAATGCATGTGCTGCATAACTGCAGCATCTGTACAATTTTTTTTAGCCCTGAAAAGTGAAAAGGCTTCATGCTGTCTACTTTCATCTGGATAGGTTCAATTGTGTGCTTATGGAGTTCCTATGTGCTTATGCAGTGGAGAAAAACAATAAATAACTCAAAAGACTTTTCTTTGTTTCACATTAGTAGTTGTTTTATCAATATTTAGCTGTTTTGACGGTACTAAATCTCAAGCCAACATCTATAACAACTTCAAATTTTTAGTGGAAGCATCAACTCCTCTTTCTTTTCACATACTCAAAATGTATGTAAATGTGAACTTGGAATCATTGAATGGTTTGGGTTGGAAGTGGACCTTGAAGATCATCTGGTTCCAACCCCCGTGACATAGGAGGGACATCTTTCACAGGATCAGGTTGCTCAAAGCCCCATCCAGCCTGAATTTGAACACTCTAATGATGGGGCATCCACAACCCCCCTGGACAACCTCTTCCAGCATTTCATTACCCTCATCATAAAGCATTTCTTCCTTATGTCCAACCTACCCTCTTTTGGTTTCAAACCATTGCCCATGTCCTGTTACTACATGTCTTGGTAAAAAGCTTCTCTGATTTTCCTTTTAAGTCACCCTTATATATACTGAAGGTCTGCAGTAAGGTCTTTCTTAACTCACTCATATTTGATAATTTCAATTCTGTGAAGCCAATTCTTCATTTTATTAGGAAGTCACATTGTGAACTAGTGCCAAAATAGCTGAATGCTAAATAATTGTCTCTCTGTAGGCAAGTAAAAGGTAACTTTTTATTATTATTTTGGTTTCAATTTCACTACATCACTCATTTTCTTATAATTGATATAAAAGTCAGAAAAATCTTCAGTCACAAATACTGGATATTGCTTCCTAGTCTTACTCAATGTTTTGCTAGTCAAGGGATCCTTGAAAATAAAGCTACATTTGCCTGGTTGCTGTTTTTGGAGCCTGAAATGACCTGAGATTTGGCTCAGGCAAAATTTGAGTGGGTTTGAAAGGAGGTGACGTGACTACACTCATTTTTGGGAAACCTCATCCGGTTTTATACAGGCTATTTTAGCCACAAGTTTATGGTTAGGCATTTTTATGTTCATGAGGAAAGTGGCTTCTTCCAGCTGTGGGACAGTGGAGTTGTTCTATAATTACTTGCTTTAATCTTAAATCTTTTATTGCCAATAAAGTGTAGTTGAACAAAGAGCACATTCTTGTTGTGAATGTGCCTTTATTTATGTTGTCTGTCTTTAGTCTTTAGTAAATAAATAGTTTTAATTATTTAGTGACTAATTAGGTTAGGCATTTTTTACTAGGTACTGCACAATTTTTTTTTTCTGTTTTGCTTTCTTTCAAATTTTGTGCTAGGTTTTACTTTGTGTAGCTCTGTTTGGAGGAATCTAACCATGAGGATGTTCATGTGTCCTAAAGTCAAGAGAAATTTAATTGCCATGCTATTAAAGTTTAAAAATAAAATAAAAATTATAATAGTATCTTTATACTAAGTAAAAAAACCAAACTGGTTATACTGGAAAATATTTCTATGTGATGTTTATTTACCAGTCTGTGGTATGGCATGCATAATGTCTTCAAGCATAATGATGCAGCTTGTGTTGAAATTGTTTCTAGTTGAATTTTCAGTATGGTTGGTGTTGTAACAAAAAAGGGGAATTAGGTATCTGCAGTTGGGAGTCTGCAGCAGGAGGTATGCAGCTGTGTGAGCAGTTGTGGACTGTGGACAGGTTGTTGGGACTTTGCCAGTAAAAATAGCATAAAATCTTTTCCTGTTTGTGTATCTGGACTTACTTGGTACAAGAATTTGGCAGCAAATCCAAATGTAACAATGTAATTTTAATTATATTCTCTTATGCTTCTTGTTGTGGGAAAAAAATCTAGGGCTGCTTTCATTAATGTCTCTTTTACTGTGGAAATATGGTTACCAAAGTGACTTATGCTTGAACAGGAGGTGACAGTTCATTTGCTTACATATGTGATTTTTTACACAGGAAAAAAAAATGAAAGTTATATTGCTCTCAGTTTAAAACTTGATTTTTTAAGTGGCCTTAAATTCTATAGTGAATATCTTCTAAATTCCTGAACCTCCTTTACTTTCTGGTGTACTCACAAACACTGTATATGTGCTTTTCTCTTAATTCAGAATGTACTCATATTTGTATTTGGAATGACAATCTGTAACTCCTGTTTCGGTGGGGGTTTCTTCTTTGTTTGGTTGGGGTTTTGTTTAGTTTTTTTTCCTTACTACTGGAAGATTCCTCTTGCTGAAAGTTACATAGAAAAGATAGAAAAGTAGCCTTCCACATTCCTTATCCCAGCCATGTGCTGGAAGCCCAGTTTTGTTTCACTTCCACCATTTATTGTGTCCCTTCCTGCTGCTGTGCCTTTGCTAAACCATCTGTGCACTTTCCTTTGAGTCCCAAAGGCTTAAGAAGTGTCCTATTTTGTTTGACATTAGTTTTGTTTATATTAGTTTGACAAGTGATGGTTGGACTTAGAATTGCTTCTGCAACCTGAAAATATTTTTTTAAAGATGACGTATTTGCCTTTCAGTTTCAAATTCTATCAGCCTCTTAAAGTTGTGCAGGAGTAATTAAAAACACTGCATTATCTAAAGTTTGTGATTAACATGATAGATTTGGATAAGTCACAGACTAAGTGCTACATAACTTCCCTGCTAAGACACAGATGAATACTCATTTTTATGTGTAAGAAAATAGCTTTTGCTATTCTTTTACCTATTTTAGAGGTAGCAGCAAGAGAAATGGTCTCACTGAAGTGTAAAATGAATTCTGTGATTCTGTTTGACTGGTTGGCATCTGCATCTTCTCCAAGCTGAACAAACCAAGTGACCTCAGCTGCTCTTACAAGGCAATACTTACAAAGCCTTGCCCTCAAGGCCTTTCACCATCTTGGTCCCTCCTCCAGACACATTCTAATACCTTGATGTCCTTCTTATATTGAGGTACTTAAACCAGCACACAGTGCTTGAGGTGTGTTGAAACCACTGGTGTGGTACTTAAACCACAGAGCAGAGCAGAACAGGGCAGTCACATCCCTCAACCAGCTGTGATGCCATGCTTGATGCACTCCAGGAACCTCTTGGTTTCCAGGATGTGCCATTGACTTATACTCAACTTGCTATTGACCAGGAGCCTCAGATGTCTTTCCTGGCTGTTCACAAATGCAGCCTCTTCCATGGATATTCAGAATGCTGATGTTGAAAGAATAGGAGGAAAAATAACCAAGCTTTTAATGTGTTTAAACAACATCTTTATATCTTTCATATGTTTGTGATGGCAGGTGCAATGTTTTGCATTGCAAGTGTTTGCCAAAACCACTGAGTTTTAATTCCAAATGTTTTCATCCAGTCAGGGTTGATGAAAAAGCATTGAGTCATCCATAGCCCTGGTTTTGCTTGTTGTGCTTTTGTTTTCACCGGAATCAAGCGCAATTTTTTTTGTGTGGGCATAGAAATGGGTTTGGCTTTTTTTTTTTTGTTTTGTTGTGTGTGTGTATTTTCTTTCTTTTTTTTTTTTTTTTCTTTTCTGTTTTTCTCCCCCAAGTAGTCAAGAAACTTGGTGATTTTAGCTTGAGGTGATTTCTTTAGGTCTTGAAAGCTGTGATTAAAAAGTGATTTTGAGTGTTGAAAGAAGCCCACACAGTTGAAACTGAATTGATCATGTTTAAGTATTTTCCACAGCTGTAACCGTTACAAGAAAGGAAACTGAGTCAGTTGGTAAGAAGTCCATTATTTTTTGTATGTATGTAGCTAGATGAAAAAGTGCATGGATACAGAATTCATTTTATTAAGCTGGGAGATTTACCTGTAGCTTGTTGCTAGATATGAATTTTGAACCCTTTTTTTTGCAACTGATAGTGGATATTTATGTGTGATATTTACAAATGTATAAGCTTCCTTGTAATTAAGTGTAGGTACAAAAATTTGCATTAGAAATCATTGCAAGTATATGTATATCCATGTATCTGAAGAGGGCAAAAAGACAGATGGTTTATTTTATGTGTGTTGGATCTTCCTTTATTTGCTCAGCCCTCAGACACTGATCAAGAGTGGTGTTATAAGTGCATGTTTTGGAGTTGGCTTTTCACATATAGTAAGATGATTGCTTTATATATAATATGAGAAGGATGTATTGTATGTTCTTTTGTTAATAGAATTTGAAAAATGCAATAAATTAATATTCTTAGATTGTAACAAAGTAGAGATGAGGGTTGTGCTTTTTTTGTAACTCCTCAACTAGATAGAAGACAGAAGGGACGTCTGCCATTCCTGAAACTAAAGATTTCTGATAAAGAACAAACGAGCCTTTGAGGGTTTGAATCTTCAGAAGACAGATTTACAACATCCATCCAGACTGTGTGGAGTCCCACAGATAAATTGTATACTTAGGGGGGGTCTTGAAACCAAAATGGATATTTGAATCATGCATTAGCTGATTTAAAAGATGTAACACAGGGGTCCTTAAAACAAAGGATCTGAAAAGAGATGGTGTGCTGATCTCACTGGTATCAGCACCTCAGCTGAAAAAGCTTTGTTTTTCTGTCTCCTAATTGTCTATTTTATTTTATTTTATTTTTATTAAACTTATAAATTTTACATAAAAGCAAATCGTGTTTTTCAAAGCTCTTCAGAAGAGCTTGGTCAGTATGTGGGTTGTGTTGAACATTTTCCTCCCTCCTGCACAAGACTTACTTTCCATGAACTTCATGAGCATCATTAACCTTTACCATTGTTTTGTCCTAATGCTACTGCTAAATGACAGTACACACTCTCAGCAGAGGTCAAAATTTTCTCAAAAGTTCTGATTTATGAGTTGAATTGATCACCCAGGTGTATTAAAATAAGTCCCTTGCATTGATGTCAAGTTCCAATAGGAAAGATGTACTATAATATTAATTTATAAATTATCAAAGATATAGGTTGTTTTTTTGTTTGTTTGTTGTTTTTTTTCCAGTGACATTGGTGAAATCACAGAAAACTAATTCTGCAGAAAAATAATTTTCAGTCTTCAACCTGTGATCTAATTTAACTGCCTGATACAGGGAGTCTGTTTTCTTGGCTTGTACTTCACTGCTTAAAATGCCAAAGTATTAATCAAACTTCCATGTATCATTTAGTCTCTGCTGAATCATACTCTTAAAACATGTCAGTTTAGAATTAAACCTTGTCTTGTGAAAACAAGTAAGGCTCTACAGGAAAGAAATCTATTGTCAAAGGACATTCAGAGTAAATGTTCTTCAAAGCATCAGCTGCAGTGAAAGGTTTATTTTCTTGTAAGACAAGCTCTACAAAATTTGTTACTTACCAAACACTGCAAATAACTATTTCAACAACTAAAGACTTTGTGATAATAGTTCTTTAGAATTGAAAAGATGAAATTGAAGCCTAATGTATCTAAAAGCTAGTGTAAAAAACTTGTCCAATCTTTGATAAAATTCAATGATAGCAAACATAAGTTTTTCTTGTGGGGCAAGTTTTCATAAAATAATTCAGCTTACATGTTCTTTGGCCATCTATATGCTTTTTTGAGGAAAATGTGTCTGAAACTTGTTTTTAGTGAACAGAAAACTACTTGGCTGTTTAGCAACAGAAAGCTAAAGGAATCTTGATGTTTATAAAGACAAAAATCATTTTGCTGCTAAGCAGATAAGCCCATTTTTTCCATCATAGATTTAAACTGAAAGTTTTGACTCATTTCAGTTACTTTTAATGCATGAAATAACATTGGACATCAATCATCTCATGTAATGAATCACAACTATGAAAAATTTACATGGGTTGTTTCCACTTCCTTCTAAGCTTGCTGACAGCTGCTGTGTACCTATAGACCCTCTCCTGTGTCAATTCTCTTATTAATGTGGTTTCATCACTTTGTAAAAATCTTAAACTTACCAATCTCCACTCATTACTGGGCTTGGTGCCTGCACTAAACCCTGTTACCCTCTCTGTCCGGCTTGCAAGGTCTTTGCAGGAGGAATTCCTTAAAGTGCTGCATAAACACAAGATGTTGCTCTCACATGGGGGTCTCTGTGTGTTACATAATGGAAGCAGCTGACTGAATCCTGTAAGTGATTGCCGTGATGCTTGGCTTGTGTTTTACCTGTTTGTAGGTGCATCTGTTTCTTTGTATTCTGGGGACTCCTGACCTAAAATTAAGTTGTTGTGTCTTAGTCCTGTGTGATACTTGGTTTTCTGGAAAATTGTCTGTCACATACAAGTCAGAATTACAAACTATCCAAATATGCCTGTGTATTTGAAGTTCTCTGCTATATATTTCTTCAAGTATTTGTTTCTCAGATTAATGTTTTAAGATGAATAAGTGATAAAATTCAGAAACCATTTTAAAATACGTTTTTTCCTAAAATGATGCCTCATATCCTAAGTGGCTAAGACTTTCCCCAAATCAGAAATATATGTGTGTATAGAAGAGTACAATAATTTACCTGTAAATGAGGTAACACTTCTACAGCTTTTTGAGTATGCTTGTGTCACTGAAGTAATGCATCTGAGACTGGATATTCTTTCTTTAGAGGAGAAAATTGTACACATGAGAAGGTCATTTTTGAGACCAATGTTTTGAAGTCCACAGAAATTTACTAATTCAGGGCCATTGAAGCATGCTGTTCCATATTTGACATTTAAAAAAAGTTTTGATAACTTTTAAAGGCCAGCTAAGTACAGAGCATTAAATGTCTTACTAAATGGTTTGAATCCTGGATGGGACGTCTAGTTCCTAATTTAATGGCAGTAGCTAAAGTGGTTCAGAAGAAACCAAAGAGTTTTGTAGCCTCTGTGGAAGGGCTGTGGAGAGCAGCAGAATATTATGATGATTCACCTTGAGGTTTGTCTGGATTCGTCCAAACCAAGTATCAAAGCAAAGCTTACAGAGACATGTTGTGTTCTAAAAATATGAACTTTTTGCAAATCAGGTGCTCTTGAATATGATTATCCATGCTAATATCTATATATAATCATAGAATCTAACACAAATATGGATTTTTCAAGGCTGTTTTATTATAACTTCACTCTAGCCTTTTTGAAGGCATTGGTGATAATTCCCTTATGTTTTTGATCACATCAAAATGAATAATCATTACATTCTAAGGAAGGTTTCAGTGAGGGAGAGGATGACTTTTGTCTTAAAATTAGAAAAAAAAAAGAGTTCAAATAATTTTACTGAAAGTAAATTTTTTGAGATTCCAAATAAAATTTTTATGATGTCAGAGGAAGTTTACACATGAAGTTGCTCCTCTAAAATTTTATTAATTTTTTTCCTTTTAACTTAACCATCACATACTTCTCAAGTGCTGGAAAGGAAAGCAAGACTGATTCCTTCAGAGAGCCATTCAGATCACAGGCCAAGCAGCTGAAACTGCCTTTGGAGGCTTTCCCTTCTAGATAAGTAGCCTCTTCTTGTTGAGTCTGTCTAAAAAAGACAAACTTTCATAGGGAGGCTGATAATTTTTGTTGTTTCATGAGAGGTGTTCTGTTATTCTAAATTAGTTCGATGTTGCAGAAATGGAAAAGTCGTTTTTTTGTATGAAGGAAGCTTTGATGTTTTGATATATTCTACTTACAAATTCCCACTGTGGTGAATATTCAGGTGCTGTGCATCTCAGATTAAATTCAAAACATAAAAAAACACCCCAGTTATACTGCTCTTCATGTGAAAAGATAGAGTAAAGAAAAGGAATAGGGGAAAATTGTGTTGCTGTCTCTAGTTCTTTATGGGTAGCTATATGTCAGTTACCACACCGTGCAACAAGGTCAGTAACAGCTGAAATATAATTCGGTTTAAGAAAAAAGAAGGGGAGTGGTTGAGAGGAAATTAGTTTTCATCTGATGAAGAGGCAAACATAAACCAAAGCTGAAGTACTGTGAACTACATATTATAGGCTAAGGTTTCAGAAGTGTTCTGTTCACAGTCTGCTTCTTGTTCCTTCGAAGGAGCAAGTTTGTAGTTCTAGTGCACTGAACTATGTTGGTTTACCTGAACCCCTGTTATATTCTAACATAATGTTTACCTACTTAAATTTTTGTTCTTGTGTACAGCTATTTATTAAGAATGTGTTTTTTAGTGGGTTTTTTTAAATTATTATTATTATTCTATGTGCATGCAGGCATAGAATAAACTGTCAGCCTCCTTCTCTCCTTCCCTCTACTGTAGCCCATTGTTAATAGTTTTCATGGGTTAAAATTACACTTCATCTCAAGCATATTTAGAGAAATGGGTGTTCTTGGACAGACAGCAGGCAGAGATGGGTAGGAGTATGCACAGAAGGGTTGTTTCTTTTCGCATTACTTGAAAGGGTGGGTTTTGGGGTTTTTATTTCTTTTTTGGTTTAATTACCAGTGACTAAGTTATTAATGGTGACTGATAATAAATTGCAGATTATTGAAGTGTGGCCCTCCCTGAAATACTCCCTGAATTATGCACAGTGTAACTCCATAATGCAGAGCTCATAGTGCTCATATAAGTCTGTACTCTAGCTGTCACTTAATTTTGCCTTTGCTCACCACAGAAGTTCACTTAAATTTTTTCAAGGGCAAATTTAAGAATTTAGAAAACATTTTTAAATTGAGTGCATGAATTGTCTGGTGGTTTCTTACCAGGAGCTTGGATAGTTAATTTTGATAGGGCTGGGTAAGAGAGTCAAAATAAAAGAAAGTTAGAATTCGTGATTTCTTTCAAAGTAATATGGACTCTGTAATTTCTTTTTGTGTCCCACTTTGTCCAGCTTTTAGAGAAGTTTTAAGTGACAGCTTCTTTCTTCCAGTTGTATTCATCTGGTGGAAGTTTCTCCACGCTTGCGTGAGGGATGAGGACTGTACCTACTTTCATACCACCTACAAGGACTTTGTGTGTCTTGTGTGTTTTCTCAGTGTCTTTTGGCAGAATGGCTGAGGCTGGAAAGCATCTCTAGAGATTTTCTAATTCATTCATAGTGAAGAAAGCACAGTCAGCTACAGTAGACTGGCCAAGGCCATTTTCACTTGGGTTGTGAATATCTCCAAGGATGGAGATGACATCTGGACAACCTGTTACAATGGAAAAGGCTTTTGGTTTTTTTATTTCTTTCCTTATGTGCTTCAGTGAACTCTGAATTTTAAGTTTGATTATTTTCCCTGTAAGAGGTTTTATTTCCAGTACTGATTAAAGTCTGGCATATTTTAAAAAAATATCAAAATGTGGACCAAAACAGGCCTGTATCATATTTTCCTTTTCTGCTATGAAAGCATCATATAGGCCAGTCCCTCACCTGCTGTGGTATCTGCTACTGCCTGGTTGTACTTGATACAGGCCAAATCTTGTACATTAGCTCTGCTTTCTGAGGGCACATGTGGATGTGCACTCTTTTAAATGCAGATAAGAGGCTGGCATGAAAGAGGAAGATAGGACAACTTAAGCTGCAGCAGAAGTATTTCTGCAGCTGCCTGGTGAACAAATTCCAAATCCTGATGAGGCTGAAAGAGAAAAAAAGTTTGCTTGCTTTTTTTTTTTTTTTATTATTTTTTTTTAACTGTTTTCACTGGGAAGCAGAGCAGAGGCTTGTGCCAGTCTGTTGTAGCTGGCATAGCAGAAGTCCAGCCAGCAGCGTAGCAGCACATTATTTAATCCTGTTGACTGAAGCCTTGGATTCCTTTTTGGTGGAAGAAATCATCTCATCTTGATTTTTAGAAAACTTATTTGCTTTGTCTCTATAGTTGGCAATGAATGTAAAAGAGGTTATTGAAATAGCTGTATGGCTTTATTCCTTGCTTTAAAGAATTTCAGGAAGGAGGATTTTTTTTACTGGACAGAAGTCTGAGCCTCTCACAGCTGTGTGAGCCATGTGCTCACAGCATGTGTGAGGTCTAACACTGCTTAATATTGCATATGGGTAACTGCTAAAACATAGTGATTTCACTTATTGGGCAAAATAAATAGTTCCATGTTAGAAGTGTATAGCCAAGGATTCTTTGCAAGGTTCTGTAAGATGTACTTTTCTGTTAGGCACTGCATCAAAAATTACTTTGTTGGGGAAATATAAAGTGTATGACAGTCCAGTACTTGCTGCTGGAGTGATTCTTTAATACAAAACCTTCAAAGGTATGTACTGCAAAATTGTTACAGACTTCAAAAAGTCTTGAAGTAGATACCTAATTAAGAATAAGTTGTCTGAATATCTTATGGTAAAATACTTAATCCTGCACTGAGCTCTGAATTCTGAAGGCTTTTCTGTGGAACCACTAAATTCCCACTTAAAGCAGTTATATATACCCCAATGTCTACTGGACTAGACACTGGTCTTTTTACTGCAAATAAATCTGCACTGCATTTGCATATAAAGGTCACTGCATAATTGCATGTGCTGCTAATGTCCTGGTTTTGGTTTAGCTTTCACTTATTCTACCTTTTTAAACCAATTATAATAGCCATTTGCTTTTTGGACTGATGTCCTTAAGTACTTTGTCTTGGAATTCACACCATTCCTTAGCACCTTACCAGCTTTTCCATATGCCAGCTTACTTCCAAATCAAATTTAGAAGTTTGATACAAGGTCAGAAGGGTTTGATTTGGCACTCTGAGTTTGGCTTACATGGGTGCAAATCACTTCAGCAAAAGTTTACTGTGATTTGTCTACCGGTCATTATGTTTTTGAAGTTTCATTACTATTTTTTCTAAGATCTGACCTCTTTTTAATCTGATTTTCAGTAGATACTGTAAGAATACCTATTCAATGATTTTCTTTCGAATAATGCCTTTCATTTAGAAAGATGCATTATTTTTTTAAGCATCATGCTTTTCATGTTCTAGAGAGAACAACTATTGTTCTTTTTGTTTTTGTTTTTAAGCTTTCCTATTTCTTTTAATTGAGCTTTTTTCTGAACTGTTCATTGGATAAAAGAATTTGTACTAAATCTTACAGCTGTTTTACATGTTTAATTTTTTAACACACGAGCTGTTAAGTATGAGAAATGAATATTTCTTTCTTGTGATACTTGAGCACTTGTGACCCTTAATGGCCTCCAGCATTTTAATCTCAATTCCAAACAACAATTTTGTTTCTAGGTAACTGAAAACTATTTTAAAACAATATATGCAGCAGAGAAACGACTAGGTATATTATTAAGGGTGCTGACCTGTCATGTTCAGAATTTAATGAAGCATATAATTCTATATTTTTATCCACAAAATCTTTCATAATGATTTTCTAGACCCCTTTGCAGATAGAGATATTTTAGGTCAAAAATCCTCTTGGAAGAGAAAGATCTGGAAGATACCTCCAGGATATAGTTTTGAAAACTATGGATTCATTTCAGAAGTTCTCATGAAAAATTCATCTTGGGCACAGGGAAAATAGAAGTAGAAATGTATTTTTTTATCTGAGTTCTGTTGATTTGAATTCATTGCATCCTATTTCAGAAACTCAGTTCCCAGAAGAATTTTGAAGTATAGGCACAAGATAGAAAAAATACAGTCAGTGAATGTAGTTCTGGGACAACACAGCAAGAGATGACAGATTAAGAGGATAGTGTTAACTTGAAATGCTTATTTGTGTTAGAAAATACTGTACCTACAATGTAGTCATGAGAAACATGAGGTTTGTGGTGGCTGGTGGGCATGAAAACCTACATTCCACCTTCCACTCTTCTTTTGTAGCAATTTCAAAGGTGCATCAGTTGTTGTAGCATATGAACTGTTAAATTTCCTTTGAAGAAAAAGGGGAAGGTTTTATGGTTCCTGGATGAGCAAATGCAAATTGCTGATAATGCAGCATCACCTCCAGTGATATACATGAAGGTAGAAATTAATTGTTGTATATTGTGCTGTAGACTAAAATGACAGCTTGTTAATTAATAAAGATGAAATATCATTCAGTTAAAATGTAGTTAAAAAAACCCAAACAACAAACCCGTTAGAATGTTAGTGTTGAAATGCTGAAGTGCAGTGCCTTAGGAAGTGCACTTAGTCGATCCTAAATCCTGGAGCCCCTTGGTGTACCTTAGTATCTTCAGGATTTGACCAATCAGGAATTGTGTGCTTTTTTGTGTGGGTGGAGATGGAGCACAAATTCATATCCCAATGAGCAAAGAACCCCTCATGAAATTTTAATGCACAATGGCCGTGCTGTGCTTTTTTTAATTTTCAGTGCTAACATTAAAAAATATGTAACAGTGCAGTTCATAGTGTCTAATTTGCACTCTGACATTCCTTCAGAGAAAGAAAAGAAATGAAGCATGTCAGCATATCAGTACAAGTGTATTTGAATGAGAGTTTCTGTGTTGTGAATGTATTTCTGTGTATGGTGATGTGGAACTTTTCATGTTCTAAATGGGAGCTTTGACAATGTGAGCCTTGTATCATATTTACAAGGAGTTGTTAAAACTGAGTCTGAACAACAACATTCAGCTTAGTGAAAGCTTTGCATTTATGTGAAATATATGGAAATAGAGTATCAGGGAGGATGCCAACTGCCACTTCATTAAATATAAGACTACCAGTACAGTTGAATTTACAGAATTCCTTAGCAGAAATCTTTTTATGGGAATCCCAGCAGAACACTTTCTTATATTGGAATTATTCTCACTAGGTTTAACTGCAATGAATATTCAATGCTGGTGCAGTCTTTGGTGATCTTGAAAGGGAAAATCACAGAGTATTTCCAGACCTCTGCAGGTATCTAGTCCATACCCCTCTTCTAGGCTAGGTCAGCTACAGCAAGTTGCCCAAGACTGTGTACAACCTCCAGGTATGGAGACTCAAAAAACTTGCTGGGCAGCCTATTTCTTAGATGTTTGACCTCAAAAACAGGGGAAAAGTACCTCTTAATGTTTAAATGAAATTGCCATATTTCATTTAGTGCACATTGCCTCTTCTTCTGTCTCTGGGGATCACTGAGAACAGTCTTGTTCTGTCTTCTTTACTGCTTTTTACCTAGCTACTCTGCAGTAGAGGACCTCCTTTTCCTCTGATCTTGGGGCTTTTTCTGTTTCTCACTTTTCTCCCTGCCACCCACCCCAGCCTTGGAACACACATTCAGTAGATCCAGTTTCTCTAGCCCATTGAAGTCCCTCTGAATGACAGCAGAGCCATCTGCTCTATCAACTACTCCTTCCAATTTGGAATCATCTGTAGAATTACTGAGGTTAGGCTCTGTACCATGAGCCAGGTCCTTAATGAAAAGCAGTACTGGCACCAGTATTGACCCCTGGGGGCTCCATTGAAGGGACTAGCCTCCAGCTGGACTTTGGCCTGCAGATCACAACCCTTAGAGCTTGGCAGCACAGACTGTTTTCAGCCACCTTGCTGTCCACTTTCCTGTGTTTTGCAGTTTGTGGGGGAGTTCTGGGGAACAGTGCTGAAAGCTTTTCTTTATTCAAGATAAACAACAATCTCAGCTCTCCCCCATCTATTTTCTAACTATTTAATTGTAGAAGACTATCATGTGGGCCAAGCATGATTTTCCTTCAAAAATAAAGGCTGGCTATTTCCCACTACCTTCCTGTCCTTCACATGCTTGGAAATTGTCTCCAGGATTATTTGGCCCATCACCTTCCAAAACATTGAGTTGAGGTGGACTGGCCTTTGGTTGTCTGTATTCTCCTTGTCCTTCCTGAAGACAGGGGAGTTGTTTGCTTTCTTACAGTCTATTTGAATCTCCCTTGATGGTCATGACTTTTCAAAGCTGTTCTGGGAGTGGCTTTGCAGTGATGCTGTCCAGGTCCCTCAGGACTCATGGGAGTCTCCCTCCCATCAGGTTGCATGAACTTATGTGTGGCCAGCTTGTTTAAATCTTCCCTAACCTGATTCTTCTCCAAGAGTAAGTGTTCCTTGCTCCAGAAGAGCAGGGAAGAACTATGAAGCAGCTTGTTACTACAGTTTCTGCACAGCTGGTATCCATAACCCAGTACAGGGTTGGTGGGAGCACTGTTTTGAGTACAGAATGTCGCTCAAATGGAATATCTGCACTGACAGGAGCATGCTAATCATATCTACTGATCTCTCTGTCTCTCACACACAACTATCCCAATTGTTAGAAGCTATCTTTACCGATGAAAAAAAAAAAAAGTGAAGTTTTTTTTTGTGGGGAGAAAGCATTCCTATTTGAGAGTGCAATTGGAACTGACTGTGTGTTCTCTGCTCTCATATGAGCTTCAAATGTTTACCTAGATGGGAGAAAGTGCACTACATGAAGCAAACTTACACAAAATTATAGTGTCAGTTATGGGGATTATAAATTAATTGCAAATATTAGAATATTGTCAAATCCTAATGCCCAGAAATTTCCTAATGCTCAAAAATACTGTGTTTACTTTAAGTGTATGCTCAAAAGTCACTCAAGTAAAGTCCACAGTTATGCATCAATATCCATTTTCTACTTTCTGAGAGAAACCACATCGTCCCAGATGAGGCTGGACACTGAATGAATGGATGTTGGATTCACTGGAAAATCTTTTTTCATGATCTGTGTAGCTGCTAAGATAATAATGACCTCAGTGAAATGGAGTACAATCTTAGAACTCCTGAACTGTGTATTGGTTGTACTTTTATTGATAAATCTTGGAGCTATATGCCTGCTGCAGCCAAGGTAGGGATCTGCCAAAGTGCACGTTTTGGATAGGGCTTAACAGTAGAGTCTGTTCAGTTTTATAGTGGTTCCATCTGATATTTGACGAATTTTGATGCATGAGGCAAGCAAGGAAAAATAATTAGGATTTTCATGAAGTATCATGAATTTTGGTTTTACAGGTGCTGTCTGCTGGAGTGCTGGTTGTGTCCTAACATCATGCCTATTTGAGCAGTGTATGTCCAGCTTGCTTTAAGGGGCGTAAAAGCAGAAGTTATCTAAATGTGTGATTTTCTTTTCTTGAATGATAATGGTGCTAAACTTAAATGATTATACTTGGTTAAAATGTAATTTACTATCTCGAATTTGGCTGAGCTCAGCTTGAAACTAAATGTGCAGTTGGTAGTTTAAAAAAAGTGACAAAAGCTGCTAAAATATTCAGCACTAAGAATATCTTTGACTACTTAGACACTTCAGGAGCAGTGGCTGAATAGGATAGTTACAGTCGTAATGCACTACAACCTTCTCTCTCATTATGCTGTTTATATCATGCTTGAATGAAAATATATTTTAGTTCCCTGAAAGCCTCTTCTCTATAGCTTTAAACTTTCAGCAGATGGGAGTATTAGAGGAACGTTTGTGCTTCTGCTTCTGTATTGAACTGAGAATGCCACGGGACTGTGAAAGGATTTCAGCCAAATTGCAGAACCTCCCTTGCCCTACTCTCAGCAGCCCACACCATTAGCAGCTCTCTTTGTGGTGTAGGAGATGTCATTAACTCATCATGGGAGATCCCTTCAGCTATGCTAATTACTTCAACAAGTTCTATTAATGAGCTGTTCAAACATTGGAACTTTAGGAAGTAGTAGCTATTCCGGAAAGACTCTTGAATGCAGATCTGTTTCTGCACCTTCATGTTTCGATGCTGACTGCAGTAAAACTGAGAGTTGGCCACTCCTTAGACATAAGGGTGTAATCCAGATATTTGTACCTCGTGTCTTCTATTTCATATAATACCCTGATCACAGAGGAGAGAGAAAGGACACAGTTCATCCTTTACTTTCTGGTGTTCTTATGTGGCTGTAGATGGGCTGCAATGCAAATTTCTAGTTGAGCTGTTCTGAAGCTTTAGGATTTCTGAATTTTAGTCTTGTTTTCAGTGGTTATCAGCTCTTGAATTTGCAGCAAAAAAGTAGACTGCAGAAAGAACCCTTGGGGTGAGAGATTTCAAATGTTCTTCTGTTTAAGTATGTTTGCATAATTGTATTCTCTTAAAAATATTATGTTGCCAACAAATAGTCAAAAGGTGTTTTTTTCTTCTTTATTTTACTCAGATTCACCCCACTTCTGGAAGAATCTCAAAATCTGAACAACTTCAGCCACAGTTTGCTTTACAATTTGACAAGATACCATTCCATTGAGAACAATGAGCTCCACGACACCAGGTCAGTTTGTTTATATTTATACCTCACTCCTGCAGAAAACTGTGCTTTCTTAGGAAATACGTAATTCTTTGTGTTGATGAAATGAATTTGGCAAATGACTGATATGCAACACTTCTTATAAAACAGGACAATGGCTGTACAGGCAGAAAAAGCAGTTTCGGGGATACCTTATCACAGCTGAATTTTAAAGCCAGTATAATCCTACAGTACAATTAAAATATTTTTTGTTTTTTTCTTAAGAAACTGATTAGTCATGATCTGACATGAATAGGCATTTCAGTTCTTAATATGTGTAATTAGGCATTAATTTATTTTCTCCCTTTGCACAGATGCTTCTTTTAAAGAAAGACTACAAATGGTATCCTGTTATTTTTCTGTTTAGCTCCAAAGCCATGTTTGCCCATAACAGGCAGTCTTTGCAGAGCTTCCTCCTTTAAATATGTGAAATTACAATGGCCTCTGAACCTGCTTTATCCAATGAGTCCATTTATCCATGCAAAATGAGTCACTGAAATGCAGGTTCACTTGATAGAGAGCAAACTATCAGTAGCTGTCTAAACTTCCAAGAAAACAGAATGCTGCATATGGAACATGCCTTGACTTCAGTTCTTTTGAGGAGTGAGAGTCCCCAATTCAAATCTCTGCAACGTCCCATATGGTTCACACTGTGTTCACCCACACTTGAAGTAGCTATTCCTAGCACTGTTGGTAAAATAACCCTTTACAGGTGGCTTATTTTATGACTGCTTTGGTTTTGTGCAAACAGCCTATAAAAGCATCAGGGAAAACACTGCAGTACTTCATGAGCTGTATTTATCTGTACATACCCTATTGCATAGAAATTTAATCCAGTGAACATTTTTTGAGAATTGTTGATTGTAGCATTAAAAACTGACAATAGCTTTTACATCAAAGCATAGCTGGGTTTCAGACTTGGCCTCTTTTTCTTACAGTGCAATTTGGTGCATGCAGTGAATTATCCATACAGAGCACAACAGGGCATTTAGCAGAAGGGTACATCTTTTTCTGCATCACCGTGGTGCTTAATAGGAAATAATCTTGTACTTTCCTAAACATATAGTTCAAATGCCAAGACACTCCAGCTGATTTGGTATCTTTCTAACGTTTCTTCTTTTGTGTTAGTGGCAGTCTGTGGAGAGAGCCAAAAATTAAATTGGGTCTCACAAAAAGAAGGCAATTTTTTCCAGTACTGTTATTGGTATGAGGAAAGAAGATAGCAAATGTGAATGCGTATTTGTTGTCTGTTTCTGCAGGCTACATCTGATGCACGAAAGGAGAAACATTCAGTATAATTAGATTACTTGTAAAGGTATTTAGATACTTCAGGAACATCACTTTTGGTAGGAGTTAGGTGCCTAAATATCTTCAAATCTACTTTGTGTGCCCCATCATTAGAGTTTGCCTCTGAAATATCTGAATTGCTTCACCAACCATTTCAATACACCTGTGGCATGTACAGAAATGTATTATTCAAGGGCAGTGTCAGCCCTTGATCCACATTTTTCTTTTCCTCAGTGAAACAGCAGTGGGGCAGTATGGGAACCCTAAAAATCCCCTCAGGGAAACTTCCAGGCTTTGCCCTGGAAAGATTTACCACAGAGTTCCCTGCCTAGGCTGAAAGAAAAAACTTCCCTCATGGTGTCTTGCAGAGCTACTGCCAAACTACCCTGGATTGCTTCCCTCACTGGTCACTTAACCTTGCCCACCCCAGTTGTTCACCCCTCATCCCCCCCATTAGGGTTTCTGCCCCTTGCCTTTGTACCACCCCTGTGCCCTCAGACCATTGGTTCCTGACCCCTACTTAACCACCGAGCACCATGTGGTCGGTGTCTCCTGTCCCCGATCCCTTTGGCATGCTGAAATTAGCCCTGCTGGAACATATCCTACAGGAGGCCCTTCCTGTCCTTCCTCTGCTGAGGGATGTGTTGGCAGGGCCTTGAGATGGCTGTGCCTGTGGCCTGCTCTGAGCGGCGTCTGAAGGAGACGCCTCGAGAAGGCAGCAGCATTTCATCATCCTGCCACACTGCTACAGGGCAGGATTTATTTGGACTTTAGTCTTGCATCCTGCTTAAAGTTAGTGCCACAAACTGGAGGAGGATGAGTGGCATCTCTTCTGTCCCCCAGCTGAGCAGGGCTGAGATGTGTTTTGTGCAGTGCTTTGTCACCTTTCAAAACTTCTGGTTCCAGTGCAGTCCCTGGAATAGAGTGGTAGGGAATAGAGTGGTAGGAGAAGCCTACCATTTCTCTGAGCAGTTAACATTTGATTGGAATTTTTTAGAAGATAAACATTGGTAAATGTTCTTATTGCATCCATAGTAACTGAGTTCCCCTTTTCCTGTCCTTTTCAAGTGTGCTTATTTTTCATACATGGCTAATGTCTTTGTCCCGTTGCAATTGCTACTTTCTCATGGACGTTGTTTTTTACGAAGGTGAACCTTATGAGATGAAGAGATGGAAGGGCCGTTCCATCCAACTTTAAAGGTCCCTTCCAACCAAAACTATTTTATGGATCTTTGATTCCTATGATTCAGCTTTCAACGTAGGTCTAAAATATGGATCAGGTTGTAATTGTTTCACTTGTAAGATGCTCCAGTATTGCAAGTGTCCCTAGTATTCCAAAAGAAAAATTAATGAATTGCCAGTGACAGGAGCAGCTTCTTCCTGTGATGGCAAGCCTGTGGTAGACAGTACTTGTATTTATGGCTTGTAATTTAAATGGCAAAAGCCTGAGTGTTCAGTAGTGTTAGAGTTGGGGGTTTTGTGCTTTTTCATTCTTATTCCTGATTGTCTTGAATTTCTTCAGCGAATAAGTTGCTGTATTCTTTTATATCCAGTGGTTAGGGCAGTTTGAAGTCATTTTTAAGAGACACACTTTAAGCACATACAGTATACAGACAGTATTTATAACCCTTTTTTCTATGGTGTAACACCAGGATGCTATCACATTTGAAAACCAATCTGTGTGTCTTGTACATACGACCTGTGAAAATCTTCATAATATATGGTAAATGTTGATATTTTGGGTCATGGTTGTAGAGTTACAACAAAATGGTGAATGTACTTTTTTTTTTTTTTTTTACAATATATCTAGCCCACATATATCTAGCTTCTGTATGTACATTCATACATGCTGCTTAAACAGAAGGTAAATATATTTTTAAAAAACTTGAAAAACCAGAATAAGAAGCAAGAGGCAAACTGGTAAAACAGTACTACTCTGTAGATGAATGGTATAGGCCAGCCCACTTCATGGATGGCTTGTTCTACCAATGAAAAATTCTAAAATGCTGTAGAAAGGATTGTGTGCACTATGATAAATTTCAGTGGTTTTATGATGGGATATGCTAAGTGGAAAAAAAAATTGTTTCTTTAGAATTGCTTTCCCTTCAAACCTAAATTGTCTGAAAGACCATTATGTGGAACAAGCAAAGACCTTATGTGGAACAAGCAAAAATGATGTATGTTTTATTTAACCATTATCTGAGGGACCTCTTTGGATAGAGTTTGTTTGTAGAACCAATGCCCATGAGTATTTCCTTATATTGTATGATGCAATGAGTGCAGGGTCTCCAGCATAGCAACATCTACTTGCAAGAAGTCTGTAGCCTATTAAACTGATCTCAGCTCTTTGAACCTTCAGGGACCAGGCTCTTGCTAATCTGTAAAGCTATTAGGTGAATGCTGAATCTCAACAGGGAAAGGTGCTGATGTTTGCTTTGCTTGTTATGAATTGTAACATCATTAAGGAAATGTTTACATTCTTTAACCATTGCATGTTCTGAACTGATTACTGTGCATCAGTAAAAGCATTGGTCAGGAAAAGAAAATATTTAAATATTTATTTCACAGAATCACAGAATGTGTTGGAAGGGACCTCTGGAGATAACCATTCAAATCCCTCTGCCAAGGCAGGGTCACCTAGAGCAGGTGACTCAGGAATGTGTCCAGGTGGGTTTTCAATGTCTCCAGAGAGGGAGACTCCATGACCTCCCTGGGCAGCCTGTTCCTCTACCACCCTCAATGCAAAGAATTTCTTTCTCATGTTGAGGTGAAACTTCTTGTGTTATAGTTTATGGCCATTGCTCCTCATCCTGTAGCTGGGCACCACTAAAGAGTCTGGCTCTAATCTCTTGGCACTTGCCTTTAAGGTATTTGTATGCTTTAATGAGATCCCCTCCCAGTCTTCTCTTCTCTTCTCTGGACTGAACTGGCCCAGCACATGTAACATTCTCTTATAGAGAGTAGTTAGCATCATGTTTTGAAAGAGACTCTTTTTTTAAGAAATACTAATACTTTCCAGTGTTGAATTAATATACTCACAGGTATATTTTGGAATTATCTCTCTCTAGCTATCTAGTATTTTGGAACACATCTTCTAGTAAGATGGTGGTGTAGTTGGAGACTGTGTCTGTTATATGCCTACCAGCTCAGTTTCCAAGGGTTCCAGTCCTTGGAAAGAATGCTACTCATCTGAACAGGAGAGAGATTGCTTCATTTAAAGCATGTATTGGTTTAATACAGTATTTTTTTTAAGAAAAACAGCATCTATGGAGAACGGTGGATTATAAATATTTCTGTGAAGATACATCACAGGTTTTCTTTTTGTAACCTGAGAAGGGCAATGAGTCCAGAGGGATCTCATTTCTTTTCCCCTTTGCTTCTCCTGTCACCCAGATCTTTCAGATTTTATGCTCTACCTTTTCCCTGGAAATTGAAAGCAACATTGGAAGAGTTAAATGGAAAAAAATTCTATTGAAAAACCAACACACCAAAACCACTAAGATTGGTCATGTAATAATTTTCTGTTAGGGAAGAGAGACAAGTAATATTAATACATGGGACTAATAAATGATGAAGAAGGAAAAATACCTGAAACACTTGACCTTTATGGAAGTTTTCTAGATGCTGCAACTATTGCTAAAATAGCAGTGTTTGGTATCACAGTTTCCTGATGGAAAGCCACACATCCAGTTTATCCAGTTTCTTGCTTTTAATATTGCAGACAGGTGAAATGCTGTTGTGGAAAGCTGATCAGAGAGCTTTTTACTGTCCCTGGTTTTCAGCAGCATTTCAACATGCCTGCTGCTGAAGATAACAAGTTCAAAATGTGTCTGGTTTACTTACATGCACCTAGGTGAAATCAGCTCTTTTATCTATCTGTAATTACTGAACTGAAATCCAAGTGTGATTTATAATATTTTGGAAATTGCTGTCCAAACTTCTTTCTGCTCCTCAACAACATTGCTTATTTTTTCAGGTGTTTTGGGTCTTCTAAGAGCTTCTATAATGAACAGAAACTGATGTTTCTTAATAAACTGAGAGAGAAAGGAGCTGTATGCTAAATTCTATGAGCTTCTGCTTTTGGATCACTTTTCTGTCATCTTGATTCTGAATTTCCTTGATAGGCATTTGTTTGTTCTTCATGAGAAATAGCTTGTTTTTCCTCACTGCAAAGCTGACTCCCCCTGTTTTCTTGTTCTGCTTTTCTCCGCATTTTTATAAATAATTTTCCTCATATTAGTAAAGACTGAACATAGAAAAAGCTCCAAAATGCAATTTTCACTACTGTTTTAAAATTAAAATGCACTGAAAGTTTATATTACAGTCCAGTAACCATCTCTTCACCAGCAGTAGATGCTGTGAACAGATGAATATTTTGATGAATAATCATATATCTTACTTTAAAATGTATTTTGTCAGCTTTTTAGTAAAAAGATGTAAGAGAACTTTGAGTCCAAAACAAAGAATTAAATGAAATACCAGAAGGCTAAAACCTCTTCTTCACACAAAGGTCTGTTTTGGCAGGTGTTTAAGTTCCATTGAAGTTAAGTGCATGAATCTTTTTCAGATTTCTGACTGTAGGCTGAAAGAATCAAATACATTTGTTCCTTGTGATGACTTTGTGATGAATTTTCCTTAGATTAAAAAAGAACTGCATCACAGGCTGGATTAGATATATGTGGAGGATTCACTGAATATGGCCCAATAAGATTCAGGATTAATAGGTATATTATCTCTATCTATCTGTCTGTGTATGACAGAGTACTGCAGCTCTTTAAGATCTCAAAAGGGAAAAAATAAAAAGATCTACAAGCTCAGCCTTGATATAATGTGTGTAAAAGACGGATTCTTGCCTCACAGCACTCCCTGCTCTTTTTAACTTTTAATGCAAAGCATGATGGAGATGTACAGCTCAGATTTTGACCTCTTGAATCTCCTTACAGGACTCCAAAATAGCTTCAGTCTGACATAAATCTTAAGTTTGCCCTTATGAAATGTAAAAGACATTGCTGTTTAGAGACTCTCTCTGTATTTTTCTCATAATAATTTAAGCCTGACATCTTTATGTAGGTATTTCTAGGTAAAATCCCAGCAAGCTTGAATGAAAAATTTCAATTCAAAATGTGTTCTGCCACTGGGGATTTAGTGTACAAGACTACCAAATAATGAATAAAATGCTCTATGCATACATTAGATAAGAAAGCATCATCTTGTTCATTTGCTATAATTAAAGTTTGTAAATACATTGACCTACTTACCATGCTTTTTTTCTTCCTCTTCAAAAAGAAGTAATTTGCACCGTTTACAATGAAAATTGATAATTAAAACATTAAAATGTCATGGTTCTTATTTGTGCTTTCATACTTGCACATGTTCATGAAGTTGTATTATTTCGTATGCTAATTCTTCAGATTTTAAGTGAATAAGGAATGACAACAACTAGACAGTGGGTTGTGGGTTCAGTTGCTACTTTCAGCAGATTCAGGTTAACCGAAGAAAACAAATCTGAAGAGTATTTCTGGTATAATTTTGTGATACTTTAAGATGATACGTACATACAGACTCTTACCTATACATACATAAAAGATTCCTATCTCTTCAAACAGAGCACAGTTGCTTGACAATTAGGACTATATTGCTGTTTTCTTTCAGGAGTCAGTTGTTAATGTTGGCTGCTGAATGTTTTGTTTTTTTCTGGGAATTTGTCTTTCAAAGTAACTATTTTGTTGGTCTGTGTAGCCAAAGCAGAGGTCTGACTTTTTGACCATTAGCGCCTTAAAAGATAATTTTCTGGAAATACTGAAATGTTAATAAAGTTTGTAAAGATTCTTCAGAGTGGCTTTTTTAAATTAGAAGTAGAAACTTCTTCTTGTTTTAAGTGTGTAATTTATCCTCAGTGCTCACTTAGAACATGGACCTCTAGAAGGAGCCATCAGATTTATTGTCCAGTGACAAAACAGTGTATTCCACTGTCCTTTTGATGATTAGTAGTTCATTAAACCAAGGTGGTGCAGTTATACTTCCACTGGAGTCTAACAAAATTTAAATAGGTAAATGTATATGTTTATATTTTGAGTGACCTTAGAAAAGCAAATCAGAAGATTGCATTCTCTCTGGAGAGTGAACATGTGGTGTGATATAACAGTGTTGATAATTAACCATTGAAATATGCTGGAAAATAGTGGAGAGGCTGATTCCTCATGTGGCTCATCATTACAAACAATGAATCCCAACAGCCACCTAGAAGTTGCTTTGATTGTCACTAAGTGTATGACAAAATTTTCATTTGTTTTTACTGAATAGAAGTCTGCCATCACTCTGAGTGAGTTTGGAAAGCCTCCAAACCCAGAAGTTTGGATTCCCATCTCACAGGAAATATTTAACCAACTCTGCTTTTATTACTTTGCTGTCTGTAATCCTGAAGTCATTGTGCTTGCTGGAAGCTCACATGATGGGAGCATCCTGCATTGCCTCATGAAAGCTTGCCTTTACTTGGAGCAAACTCTGTAGCATAACCTGTAAAGGCATTCCTAAGTATAGGAATTTTCTCTAGGAACAGAAATTGTGTGTAGTTCTAAATCAAGTCAGAATCTGAGGCTCAACTAGAGATGTCCCTTCCCCATCTCATTTCAGCAGTTGACCTGTGTCTTCCTGTGCTCTGATTCCATATGGTTCAAGGCCTAGATTTTTATATTATTGGAGGAAGGAAGGGATCACCACCATCTCTGAATTTTCTATCTAGGCAGCTGGACTGTCATATACACAGAGTATTTCTTGGACTTGTGCCAAGTATAAGAAGTTCTAATCCCTTAGTGGGTGAGGCCAGTCCTAGATAAGTGCATCAACTTTTGTTGCTTATTTTAATTTTTAATTTTTTTGTATACTTCTCTCCCTCTCCCCAGCATCTGAATTCCATTCTTAGGCTTGTCATACCAAATAATTTGTTTGTTCTTCTGCAGATGAGAAGTGCTTTAATGTAGTGTCTAACATGTTTAAGGAGGGTGGCATTGGCGGGGGAAAGTTCAGGGTGTTGTGTTTTTAAGAAGTCCTGATTAATGTAGCTCAAAGGCTGTAAATAAAAGGTTTTGCCTATCCAGGTGGTTCATTGCTGTACTCTGTTTGGCAGGTCAGTTGATTTTCCTAATTTTTGTCTCTGTCAATTCTCACATTTCCATGTGGAGAATTGCTGTTGCAGTATCCAGATAAACAATAGCAACAAAAATCTTTTTACGATGTCATTATTAGTGGGGTTCTTTATATCTGAAAACACAAGTAGTGTGGAAGATGTTCATGCTTCCTGCTTTGCTGCAAACACATTTTATCTCCTGAGTGGTTTGGCTCAACATGGAAAGAGGTAACCTTTTCACTTCAATTACTAAGTGATGTGGTGTCAAGACTCATTGCTGTGTGTTTGTCTTTGTGGGGGGAGAAGACAGGACAGTTTCACCTCTAGGACAGGAGGGCCAGTGGAACTGCAGGGTTCAGAGAGCCACCAGGGGGAGGTTACATTTTGAGAAGTCTTTTTCAGTGGCAATGCCAGAATAAGCAACTCTAGTGACTGGCTGCCTGTTGGTCTCACTGGTCTCATCAACTGCTCAGCTGTGCCAGCTAAACTTATTTGTGTGGCCACAGGATGAAATGGATTCAGGAACTAATCCAGGCTCAGCTGTTCCCAAAAGGTAAGGGTTGTTTTTAGCCTGGATTGGTTCCTCAGTGCTTTTTACTACATAGCCACACAATGGTCTTGGCAAAGTTAGGAAGGAAGAAGGAAAAGAAAAGTACGTTTAACTCATGTCCTACATTGGAAAGAAAGGATCATGAGTCATCCTTGAACAAGAGAAGCATGGTCAGCCTCCATAACTGTGGGACTGCTTAACCATAGGTAAAGCTGGAGAGAAGTACTAAGGACTTCTTTGCACTTCTTCACTTTACTGGTCATTTCTCATTTATGGATTTTAAGAATTACCTGTCCTGTTCATGTAGAATTTGGAGGCGCAGTGAGCATTTTTATAGCTGAATGAGGTGACCAAGAAAGTCACATCATCAGTCACATCACAAAGCATACCACTTTTAAAGTGATAGTTCAGCATCTGGCTGCCAGGCATTTTTTCATATTCATTAAGACATACGTGACACAAAGCAGTTAAGAATATGTGAAATGTGCTTTGCCAAAAGAGCATTGATTTAATATTTACCTGTGTGAATTTGTAACATCTACAATTTTGTAAGGCTATGTTTCTAAAATGTTGCATTATAAAGGAAGGTGAATAAAAAGGTTTTGTTTCTTCATTTATTATGTTAGCTGTATGAATATTGGTTATATTGAATACCCTATAAAAGGCATGTTTGCCAACTTTAAATATTTTCACACCCACACACCACCTCCTAATTTTGTCTCTGGCAGATGTGTTTCTGCAGATTAAGTGTTTCTGCAGTGATAATTATAACACTTATAGCAGGTAATTTGTAGATTTGGTAACTCACAAAAAGCAAGACTATTTTGTTGCACCTTAATTTTGAAGCTGGTAGCAATTTCAAAACTTCATTACAAAATCTAAAATGTTAGTGGGTATGGTATATCTTAATCTAGAAATTAAGCACCTCTTTGTAGCATTTAGCAAATGAGTGTCTAAAGGGAGCTTAAGGTATGATTTAAATTGGGGAGGGGTGTGTGTCATGCATTACTTCAGATGATGATGTGCACATTGTAGGTGGATCCAAGCCCTGCTGAACCAGTGGGCTTTTTTATTTTATTTTTTTTTTCTTTTCTTATATTAACATCTCTAAGAAGACAAGATGATTTTCAGTTTTAAAAGCTAACACTACAATAATTTCCACAGTCCCCCTTGATGGCCTGTTTCCATGTGTGATTTAGAAAAATACTTAATATACATTAAGTGTTTATATTTCTACTAGTTAAGCCTATTTCTGTTTAGCATTGCAGCTGAGATATTCAAGAGTTGCAGACTCTGAGAACTTTATTTGAAAGTTTAATGAGGTCTGAAACAGACTAACACAAAAATGTTGTTTTGGACTATTATTCTCTGCAGGGGAGGATTTTGATGTCAAATAATAACTAGATTTTTTTTAATGAGTTTTTTTTAAATTTTTTTTTCTTTTAATGATGACAAAGCTGGGCAGCTGTCAGGGGTCCTGAGGTAATACCAAATTTTTGTGATGACTGTAGTTCTAAGGGCTGTGATGTGGGGTGTTGATGTTGTCAACCTCAGTGTCTGTTCCAGAGGGCAGTCTCCTTCAGGTACAGACCTCTGGCTGGAAATTCTGACAGAAAGGAAGGCAACCTGAGATGGTTTGACAAAATTCCCATTAGTTAAAATATTTTGAGTTCAAAATTTCTGGTTTAACATTTTGGCAGTTTCTGCCAAAGCACTGAGCTATTGTAGGATCCCTGAATTCCTGCCCAAAGTTCCCTTTGTTATCAATTGTAGTTAGCAGCTGACCTGGAGACATGAGGACTAGTGACCTCTGCCATGCTATTTTATTCTCTAACTTGTTCAATGTTCTTCTCCTAGGCTATCATTTGTTAGTTGTTCTTTCCAGTCTTCTCTTAACTAAATTGTTAAAATCTGTTACTTTAACCTTTTTTCATAGGTAACAATTTTAAATCTCTCCGTGTTTTTTCTTTTAGATTATTAAGGTGCTACCTGGAAGTGACAGGAAAGTTTCTGTTCCATAAAAGTAAAATTATGCAAGTACTTATTGTTTATTAATCTCTTATTGCTTTTTAACCCTCAGTGTGCAGATACAGTCATTCTCAATTGTCTGGATTATGGATTAATAAGGGTTTGTAGCCCTCAGTGCTTGACTGCAGGACATTGCCATGATATGAGTAAAGGAGATAACAACTTGTATGTGGCTTCCTCTGTGTACTGCTCTTTAAGGCTGCAAATGTGCCTTGCAGCAGTTTACAGATCTTTCAAAATGGAATGTTCATGTCATTCATTTACACAACTTTCATGTTGTCTGTTTTCTTGATTTTTCCCATGTTGAGAAGGGGAAAAACAATCTGACCTGAGTGGGAAATTCACAATGGATTACTGATCTGGGGCATGGTAGGGCAAAAAATGGTTTTCTGTAGGTATAGACAGTAGGTGTTGTGTATGCTCTATGTTGTGTGACTCACATCACTTGTATTAAAAAAGCATCTACTCTGTATTTTAAAACAGTACTATTTTGAGGCCAGTGCACAGTACACAAACTTCAGTCTCCATGAAGAAAGCAGACATCAGATATCTTTCACAGCTCCCCCTAAGGTGCTTGCAGCTGTTTCTCTAGCCTTGAAGTATATCTTTAGTGACTTAAAGTGAATACAGCTCATTTAGATATCCCCAACTCAGCTTTCAGTAGTTGCTGTGGGTGCAAAGAGCACTCTTTCATATTGCTCAAAAGCTGCCTCAGATCCTGATGAATATCTTTTATTCTCTACTGAAGCATTCAGCAGTTGCCCTAGATGATTTTTTTGTGGACAAATTCACGAGTACGTGTAAGTTAAGTCAGGAAAACCCTGAAATAGCCACTGAGTACTTTGTCTTTTCTGTTCAGCTATTTTTAAAGAGTAGAAGAAGAGAGAGGAATGCAAAACACAGTGCTTTTACATGAAATACTGCATCACCTTTCCCGTGTGTTATTTCTTGTGACTTCATGAATGTTTCAGCTTTTCAGTCTGGTATATTAGAATGTGCCCTCTGCACCATGTTATTGGATACATATGAGGGGTCTCCTTGCCTTTACCTCACAAAACATACAGGAAAGCTTGTTCCTTTGTGCACTCCTTAAGCCATTACCATCCAAGGAATCTGTGCTAGATGACGAATGTTTTGATTTCAAATAGCTGATCAGGAGTGCCTATAGACTTGTGGAAGCACCAATCATTTCTCTGGCAGGGAGACTGAACTGCAGTGGCTGTCTTTGGGGTGCAGACCCCAAAAGTACATTGGAATATAATAATATAGTCCTTTCAGTAGGAAACTCCCCAGCCAGGCAAAAAGTGAAACAAACCCAGCATTGGTATGCAGAAGATTCAAGAGAAGAAAGTGACAAAGGGGCTTGAAAGCAGCATAAAGAAGGGAAAGTGAGGTAGAGTGGAGATGTTAAGAGCAGTGGAGGGGGGAAGCACTTAGATTAAAGTAATAAGGAACAAGAATGTAAGAGAAAAGGTATATAGAGAAGACATATACAGAAACCTAAGAATACATGAGAATAAGTGTGTCTAAAGTGTTAGTGAGGAAAAGAAATTTTCTGAAAGAACTTCCTGGGGAAATAGCCTCCCTTCCTCTTGGCACCGGTCCTCGGTGTCACAAGGGAACAGGGATTAGCTTCAGTAGTGCTCTGCATGCCTAGATGCTGAAATGGAGATTTGTTTCAAAGTTGACTAAGATTTTACAGCTAGTCAGTACTTTATGGTGCTGAAAACATTCCCACTGATAGTTTCTAAGGTGTTTAGCTGGCACTAGTTTCAAATTTGGTTATTTTAGTGATGTAGCACAGTGGATATGGACTGGAAGAGCAAATTCCTTTAATTCCATGCTAAAAGGAAATCTGGATTACTTTTGCTGTGTTTTGTATTTTCTTACCCCTGGGAAGTGTTTCTAGAAGAAGTAAAATTTTACATTTGAATTTTACATTTGGGATTAATAGTCCTTTTGGTGTAACTGCCCAGAAGCAAATTCTGGGAGCATACCCTCTTGGAAACTACCAGCAGGTCCCTTAGAAAACTCACACTGGCTGGTGCAGCTGTCTGGTTTGGTTGGGAAGAGCAAGGGGTCAGATTTGGAGGCTGTCACATGTGGTCTGTGCAATAGAGTAAGTTGCAAGTTCATGCAAAATGGAATGAATACTATAAAATTGAGCATAAATTAGCTTCAGATGAGCTGTATTTGACTTCATTATAACTGTTTATTTGTTTTAGCCTTCAGTCCCCAGTTACGATGTTGCAATTCAGTTATACCATGGAATGAAAAAATAAGAGACCTCAAAAAAAGATTCACTAAACATATTCATTTCTGGTGCATGTGTTTTACATCCTTTTGAAAGGGTTTTTTAAATGATTTTTTAATGCTTTTTTTAAATTTATTTTTACAAGAGTAATCTGATATTTTCCAGTCAAAAATCAGGTATAAACTCTGTGTGCATGTGTCTATCTATAAAAAACCAGAAATATGATAATGCTTCCTGGACTTGCAGCATCCAGTGTTCTGACTCTTTGAGGGCTTTAGCAGCAGATTTCAGTCACTCTGAATTGTACATTGATAATTATTCTACATTAAAAAAAAAGAGAGTGATTTTTCTGGTGAGGGGTTGGGTATGTCACCCAATGTTACTTGAGAAGTAAATCATCCTGATGTCCGTCATTATCTTCTTCCTGCCTTTCCAGCTCTCCAGAGGTGCTTTCTGCAGTCCTGTAAGGAGGCAGGAGGTGCACAAGGTCTCTTTAGTTAGCACACATGATGTTTTATTTAACCATCCATCTATGCTGTGCAGTGGCTGTGCCACAAGAATTGCACAAAGCTTTTCTTAACTGTAGGCGGTTGTTCATTTATTAATGTAAACACCATGTGCCTTGGATGTGCGAGCACTAAAAATAAAGTTGCAGAGTTAAAAATAGATCTCTGGGAGTACTGAGATGCTGCCTAATCAGAACCAGCTGCAAGCTGTCTAGAAAATGTAAGTTATATGGAGCCAGATGGCTTTTGCCCTTTTTGCTTTAGACAGCATGTAATTTGGGTAACTGCAGCTACAGTAATGTATTTTCCCAGTCAAACTGTTTGATAAACATATTTGTTTCGAAGAGACACTTCCAATTACAGAGCCAGTAAAATGTTAATTTATTTTAATATTTCTCCATGTGGGTAAGCCAAAGGAAGGTTACATAATAATAAACTCAAAGGCATGCACAATTACTGCTTGCGGCTGTATGCAGCAGGAGCTGGATTATGACTATGCATCTTTGTACAAAAAAGCTCTTATTCTGGGAACAATCCCACTGAAAGCAAGGGAAGAAGGATATAAATTAAATTAATAGTGATCAGTGGGAGTCATGTGAAGTAAGTTTGCAGGAGTAAGACATTAAACAAAGTAGAGGAAGTGTGTCAGAATGAAATCTGGCAAGTGCACATCAAACAACACCCTGTATGATGTCAGGAAGCTTTTCTTGCACACTTGCTTAATTGATAGGATTAAAAGCAGACTGATAGTATTAAAACCTCTTCTGAGGCTTGGCAGTTTCCACAATTCACCAGCCTGTTGTTAGAGTCTTGTGTTCAGAGTACATTTAGGCATCTAATCTAGGAAGTGGGAAACTGAAGCTCAAGTCTACTTTCTTTGATTTGGAACCACTTGGGGTGGGGGATTATGCTTTGATTGGGAGGCTTAAAGGCAAATACCTAAAACTGCAGGATCATCCTACCTCTGTTCTTGAGGTCTACTGGTCAGCATCTGGGGGAGCGTCGTGTGAAATTGCAGAGTCTCAGACCATTGTAGCTGTGTGTGTATAAATTGTTGTTCAGTCTCACACTTACAGAGCTGGGCTGGTGTTATGATTATGGGAAAACCTGGGGGAAGCAGGTGGGATGCATTTGAGGAAGTAGGAATTTTAGGAATTATTGTAACAAAAGCTGAACCGTACAAACCTGAGAAGCAAGTGACCAGGTTGCACCCTTTTTTAAGCAAGGATGTCAGATGAAGAGGGCTGTGCAGAAGATCCAGAAAATGAATCTTGGTTTAAGCAAAGGCTTTTGAAAGATGGAATTTATTAAGATGCCTGCTTTACGGCAGATTATACAAATTACTTGCAGTTGCCATAAAGTAGTTGTATTGAGTGATTAAATCTCTCCACATCCTTCTCCCATCAGTGTTTTACATTTTCTGTGATAACTGGATCTGGTTACAATCTTGATGTTCCTTTGATATTCTAGCCTTTTTTTTTTAATTTAATCTTAGCACTGTTAGCTGTAATTAAATAACTAATTGAGTTTTCTGAATGAAATGCCTTTTTCTCTGTTATGTTTTCATTCTGTTCATTAAAGAGTTTTCTTTCTCTGCTTCATCCAATCTCCCAGAATTCAACTTCAGTGTCTTCTATGCAAATTGTCATCATCTTAGAAATTTAAATTAATTTTCTCTCTTCCCATGAGAAACCACACAAAAATTCCAACCTGTTTCTGAAGGTAGCACTAGCTGCCTGAACTAGCTTAGTGGTGGGTTGGTAAGATATGTTTGTTTTATTTTCCTAAATGCTTATATTTAAATATATTTACAATGCAAATTTGTCTGAAATTGGTAGTGTGGCATTCTCTTCTCGACTTTAATTCTTTTGCACCTGTCATACCCATGAGTCATGAGATTTTTTTTAGCTGCAATAAGCGGTTTAATCAGATTTTGTGGCCTGTAATTTTTTATACTAATTGATGCCAAGCAAAGTTCTAGGTTACAAGGTTTTTTGGAGACATTTCAGTACGAAATTAACGTTTTAGAGTGCTTTGAAAATGCAATTATTGACTTAAAAAAAAAGAGTTGCTCTTGTTTGGTCTGTTTGATTATTGGCTGAAACTACTAGCGATTTAAGAACTTGGAAATCTGTCCTTGCCTGAGCATGATTGCAGGTTCAATTTACAAGTGGTTCTTAATATAGTAACACTTAGAGCCAGTTTCTAAGATGTTTTAGACTGAAATCAAATTATAAGAATTTACTAGTTTTTTGACAGCAGAAGTGATAAAGCTGTGCAGATGAATTTTTAAGTAGCTGTATACATGACATTCAGTCTTAAACTGATGAGTGCCTGGATTTAGATCATCCCAGCTGTAAGAAAAGCTCTGTGATGATCTGATTGTTCCAGGCTTTCTCACTTAAATATTTTGTCAGTGAGCTAAAAATGGTTGCTACTCTATTTGCCTTGGGATAATGATGACCCACTCCTAAACAGGAGAGCAAGAGAGGAAGGGGGAACAAGATCACATGAGCCCCTTGGCCAAGACTTCAGCTTTTCCTTTGTTAAGAATCTGGTGGAAGATAGAATGCATTGCTTATCTACTATTTTCCTCCCTTTCACACTTATCTGTCGAGGAGATTAAGATTAGAAACAGAATTAGCTTTATGTTGGTTGTGCTGTTCAGCAGATCTGAATGGGGTATAAGCAAAGGCTTATGTTGTACCAGTAAAGATATTTGCAGTACTTAATGGGTGATAGTTGCTTTTAAGGGGAGGAAAAGCAGGCAGTCATGCTTTTGACCAAATTCAGAGCAAATAATTGACTTCTGAATTCGGTGATTGTGCTCTAACTTCTAAAATTTCATATTGTTTCCTTCACAAATGCCTCATGAAATATCTAAGTATTTCACTTAAACGGCATCACAAGGAAGAATTTCTCATTCCAATGTTTTTAGCACAGGACACCTTCCCCTGGCCCGGAAAGCCTGATCCAAACTGGCCTTGAACACTTCCACATATGGGGCATCCACACCCCTCTGGGCAACCTGTTCCAGTGCCTCACCACCCTCTCAATAAATAATTTCCTCCTAATACCTAATCTAAACCTGTCCTCTTTTGTTTTAAGCCATTAACCCTTGTCCTATCACTGCATGCCCTTTCAGAAGATTGCTGTCAACAGTTTAAATATTAGGGTTTTGCTAATCTGGTACATTTTGACTGGAATAGCCTCAGAAGTGTTTGCAGGAGCAGCCCAACATGCACCCAGTTAGGGGATGGAAGCTGTGGAAGATCATGCCTGGTGCACAAGTGCAGACAGGCTACTAGGAGGTAGTGTTACCCTTGACAGTCAGAACCTTCTGTTCCTCCTTTACTTCTTGCTGTGCATGGCCTGAGAGTTATTGTAAGCCAGGTAATCTTGGTTCTTCCCTGTAAAGGTGGATAATTTTAGAATATCTTACTATCTGCCTGATTTTTTACATTAAAAATTAATGAAATTATGAAATTAAATTAACATATTAATTTGCCTTGTTTAAGGTTGTTTTATGCCCACATATAAATAAGGGTTGAAGAGTGAAAACAGCAAATGACCACAGGTTTCATATACTGTATCCTCTCTTTTTAGATTTTAAGAGTAAAAACCTGTGTTTTTCTGGAAAATGCTGAATTTCCTATATAAAACTAAACTTTCTTAAACTTGGAAATGCTGGTTTATTGTGACTGTTTCTAGGCTTAATTGGAAATCTTCCTCTGTGATTACTTTTAGTATTAGTCTAAAAGTAGATCCTTGTCCTCATTTTAACACTGCTACAAGAAGAGAGAAATTGATTTACTAAAGGAAAAAAAAACAAATTTAATAATTTAAATGCAGATGTCCCCTATGAAAAATAAAATAAGCTGGAAAAAAATAAAGCTGTAATAAAGGCTTACACTTATTATAGAGGGTCTTGCATAGATTATGGGGTGTGCTCTTAAACCTACCCAGGTTTTTCTTCATGATGGCATTTCCAGGGTCTTTGGGTTGATTTACACAAGGACAGGCAAAAAATTAATATACACTAACCAGATTTGAAGCAGATTCATCGAATTGTGTTAAATCCTTGCTCAGAATGCTTTTAAAATTAGCTTCTTTAATTTAATTTATATTAATTTTTTGGGAGGTGATCTAACTGTATGGAGTTAATTTAATTCTGAGTATCCATAATGGGGTTGAACTAGTTTAACCATGCTTTTTTAAAAGTAAGTCTGGAGTGTTTTCAAATATTTTGATATTCCTTTGAATTTCTTCTTCATTTAAGATGAAATGCCTAGAATAGCTTTTATACATGGGTTTTTTGGTGATTGGGTTGTTTGGACTTTTTTTGATTGTATTCAACTCACTATGTTATTGTAAGCAAAACCATAATTTTTTTGATGTAAATTATGTTGGTATTTGTAAGCAAGAGGATACAGTGTATCTATTCATAGTTTGTGACCAGGAGAGAGATGATAGGAGAATCTCAGGCTAGTTCTTGGAAAAGTGCTGAGCTTTTTATTCTATTCCCTCCTATACAATGTATTTTTTAAAGTGTACAGTTATCTGCTTTTCTAGCTTTCCTTACAACCTTTAAAGTGATACATTTCCCTTTTTGTGTTTGAAAGGATGTTGATCTTATAGAAGAATTTGCTGAGTGATTTCCATATCATTTGAACAAAAAAATTAGGAAAAGAAGAAATAGATCTGTGAGGTTCTGTAAATGAAACTATTTTAATATTACTTAGGGTGGATGTATAGCTATAATTACTCTCCAAAATAATTAACATTGGGATAAATTTTAATGTAATCAGAGTTTTCCTCAAATATGTATCTTTAAGCAAAAAAAAAAATCTTCATGCTTCTTTAACATTATTATTTTTTTTAAATAAGGAAATACCACAAAAGTGTGAGCTTTTTCTTTGTTACCTCTGTTACCTCTGAGAATCAAGATATTATAATTATGATGGAAGAGGAAATTGTCATCTCTTTTCTGGTCTTTTCTATATATGCTAAATAATGAAATTTTCAGCAATTTTATTTTGGCATTTTTATATTTGATTTGTAGCTAATTTCATTAACTATGATGGTCTGTGTGAACAAATTAATTCTGTGTGTACTGAAAGCAGTAGCTTTTAGTTCTATATCTGCTTCTGAGTGCTCTTCCACTCCCTGTGTATCTCTATACAGCTTAACATATTTGAATAAATGATTGTTGCCCCTTTTCCTGTCAGACAGAAATACAATGTCTGATGCATCTGACAGATATTTTTTCTTTTTTTTTTACATAAAATACCTGTGTGAGGAAAGAGAAGGGGACAAAAGGAGGGTGCTTGAAAGCTCACACATTTGTGGCACACAGAAGGTCTTCTCAGTCCCAAGTAACACTAAGACATATCTGTGGCTCTCATCTTTCTTACATCATAAATATTCTATAATTTTATTTTTTTAACACATATGATTGTATATTTGACTTGTTGATGACAATGTTGTAATATTTTTCTTGATTTTCTGATATTTGAAAGTTTTTGTTGCTATTCCTGGACAGGAAGGCATTGTGACCCCTGTTGGTGCTTACCTGATGTATGTATCCTTAGAAATTCTCATTTCTGAGCTGCCACACTAATACTTCTCTACATTCTCCCTCATGTTATAATAATCATATTGGAGTCTCATTGCAATTTTCTGTGCTCAGTGTGTGTTCAAAAGATTTATTTGCATTTCTATCCTGAATAAATTAAAATAATTTTGTTGAAAAATGGCTTCACAGGGTTTGAGTTTTCATATCTTTCAATTCCTGCATACTTATATTTTAATCTGCGGGAAATGCCAACAATTTAAAGGTACAAGAAATGCAAATACTTCTTAAACATGCATTTAACATGTCTCCTGGATGCTTGAAGAGATAAACTACTTAATAAATTATAATCAAACTCAAATGTTTGAATTTTGTCACACCAATGTACTTTCTTTCTTCTATTGATAGATTTTTTTACCAAAAAATGCAAGGCTTGCAGGAGTTAACAATATTGATCAGGGTTGTATAACAGTAGGCTGAATATAAATTTACAGAAAGTTAGTTTTCTCTAGCTGGAAAACTAAATCTGGTTTGTTATGTAGAAATATACACTTAGAATGAATATATTCATATTTTATCAATAAATGTGTCATTCAAATTCCTAATACTTCTTTGCATGCCAAACTATGTTTCTGGTATCTGCTGAATAGTTTGTGATTGACAAATTCTTGGATTATTTCAATGTGAATGTAGGACTGTGAGAAAGATGCTTTCCTTAATAAGCAATATTAATTTCCTGAAACATTTGTTTTACATTGCAAGCTTGTTAAAAAATACCTGCAAGAAATGTGAAATACGCTGGGTTTGTGGTTTGGGTTTCTTTACAGCATAAGAGATGCAATCACAATAATGTGTAACATAGGGATTGAAACAGGACATATTTTAGGACAGGTAACCAGATCAGCCTCTCTGAAGAATTGTTCATTTTCATAATGGGCCAAAATTTATGTAAAGTCAAATATACCAAAATGATATTTTATATGAATCTGAAAGTTTTGCTATATTTTCAGAATTTTAAAGAGCCAGCAGAATTGGACAACAAAATCATTGAGGATCAGTTCTAGTAAACCAGGAGAGTGAGTCCCAGACAGGTGAATTAAATAATGATTCCAGCATTCCTGTGGGTTTTCTTTGTTGTTGGTTTTTTGTTTATTTGGGCTTTTTGTTTGTTTCTTTTGCTTGGGTTTGTTTGCTAATTCAAGTACATGGAATTAGTCAGCTCTGGAGGTATTTTACAGTCTGGTTTTGGCCAAATTAATGTTTTGGGTGTCAGATGTCAGGGTTTTGACTGGCACCCACAAACATAGCCAGGTTCTTTGCCAGTTGTGGTGGGTAGATCCTTACTGGATGACAGATGCCCACCAAAGCTGCTCTATCCCTTCCTGTCCTCAGCTTGTCAGGAGAGAGGAAATATAGTGAAAGGCTGGTGCACAGAGATAAAGGCAGGGAGAGATCACTCACCAATGGCTGTCACAGTCAAAACATACTCACTTGGAGAAATAAATTATTCTCAGTCACATCAGAATAGAATAACGAGAAAGTAAACCCCAAGCCTTTTAAACACCTTTCCACCATCCCTCCCTTTTTCCAGGCTCAGTTTCACTCCTAATTTTCCTTTTCAGGTGGGTGCCTTCACCCTAGGTACAGTCCTTCAGGAGCAGGGTGGGTGCCCCACGGGGTCACAAGTGCTGAGAGCAGAGCTGCTCCAGCTTGGGCTCCTCTCTCCATGGTTCCACAGCTCCTGCCAGGAGCCTGCTCCAGCATGGGCTTCCCGTGGGTGCTTATGGCTGTCAAGGGAAGCTGGTAGGGAACAGGTTCAAAATAAAAGAAGGGACCATTTTCTTTTTCTTTTTTAAATCTGAGTCTAAGGGGACTCAGTAAGCAAGTACCTACGGAGAAGTGCCTGAAGATTTCTTAGCTTACTGCAATCATATCTGCCTCAAGAATTTCCTTGGAAAGGGTTTGGAATTTTGAAGACTATTCTGGGGAGCATATATATGTCCTGTTTTCCCTGGGCAGCTGCTTGAGGATACTGATGAAAGTAAGATATTGGTCTTACCTTATATTTCATCTAGCAATCAGTTGAAGTTGTTGCATGCTTTGTTGACTTCCTAATTGTTAAACTTAGAGGTTTTGTAGTTTATTTTTTTTAAAGAAAAAAATTATAATCTGATCTTGGCTCACCTTCACCTAATGGAAGATGACAAATTATTATGAAGGTGTTTGAAGGCTCTGTTAGATGCACAGCTTCATTTCTTTTGAATAATGAATAGTTTCAACGACTGAACATTAGTTCTTACAAACTGTGGACCAGAATACTTAAAAAAAATACAGTCAGAAATGTCAGTCTAGATTTTTTTTTTAATATATTTTATTTTTTCAATCAAATGCACTAAATTCAAACCAAGCCTTGATCCAAGTATGTCTGATGTATACCAAGGTACCATTGCTTTGTTTTCCCTATTTTTATTCTTTTATGAATTTACAGGTGAACCCATTTCAGTCTACAAGATCATTCATTATATGTAGACAAATATCTGCTGCTATATGGATTTCTATTTGAGTTCCCTTTTCATTGGTAAAGTATTTCTTCATCATAATAGGACCAGCAAAGACAACAGTGTTAAAGAAGTTTTTCTTCACTACCTATTTATGTCTAACACTGAAAAGACTTCTTCTGTTAGCCAGCACTGCTGCGGCAGCAAAAACATATTGTGTTAACCTTATGATTCTGTGAGAAGAATTTCCCAGTGGGAGACAGAGAGGGGCAAAGAATACTCCAGCCTAGCCATGTCTGTGTGGCTGCATGTGGTTTAATGATAATGATTAAGTGATAGTGGCCCTGCTGTGCTGTGCTGTGAGGCAGCTGACTCCCAGGCAGATAAATTGCTAGAATAGGTTTGTAGGAGAGAGTAGATTTCTGATGACTGAATCAGCATGGTGACTACACTTTTTTGCTTTTGTTCTTATGGCTTTAAGTAAGCCAAGTAATTTACTTACCAGCAGTGTGTGGAACGCTGTGGAGTATGGAAAAGGAAAAGAGAAGGTCAGTACATTAGTGCCATCCCTCCCTGCCTCCCAGTGAACAGCCTCAGCTCCCTTCTTGGAGCTCCTTGCATGCGCGTTGTGTAACGTGGAGCTGTCCTTAGCAGGAGTCGCGCAACAAATATGGAAAACTCTGCAAAAGTAGCTTATGGAATAGCTAATTTTGATAGGACAAGCTGATAGATACATGTTTAAAAGTATAACTTTATTTCTGGCAAATGTGGGCCTAATGCTTAAACTGGTCAGGCCGCCTCGTTTTAGTCTTCCTGGAGCAGCTGAAGAAATATTTCTGCTCTCAGGTCTTTTAGTGCTCCCCAGCTGGAGATTGCTTTCCTTACAACTCATTTGTGTCCTGGCAGTTCTACTTAATGGTCACAAACAATTTAGGATCATTTTTTCCTAGGGTAATAATTGCCATCTCTGAGGATTGTAGGGAAAATAGATTAAAAACCACTGATATTAGAAAGTGGTAAGATATGCTGAAGGAAAAGTAAGTTCACAATGTTTTGTAGATTGTTTTTCATGTTGGATATTCAAAAACAACCCTGCTGGACTCGAGCTGTGAAAACAGCAAGTGATACATTTACTGTGTGATGAAACAATCTCATTTGCACTCAATTCTTAGACTTCCAAACCATTTTTTTTCCTGTAGCTTTAAGCAGTTCTTGAAAGCAGTGTGTTTCCTCTCAGAAAATCCCCAAACAAATGGATATATCAGGACAGAGATTTTATAGCTTCCTGGAGGAGGAGTTAAAGAGGAAGGTCATTGGCCCAAAGTCACCAAGTTTAGCAAGTCCCTTTTAAGCATAAATCACTATAAAACTAGGATTCAATAAATTTCTAGGGTTAAAATTATTTTTATTTATAGATTTTTTCGTTTATTTATTTTTTAGATTAGAAACTATTTACATCTGTGAATGATAAATTTCTGGTTCTGTAGACTTTAGCATTACTGAGTAGAATATGATGTGATTAAACAAATGAGACTTTTTTGCATAAGAATGTATTACTTTGTACAATTAAACTCCATGTAATGTGGTGTAAAATAGTTTTCTAGGACAGAAGAGAAGGCAATAAATGGTTGGTAAGAAATATATGCATACTTAGAATGAAAATCAGCTAGATTTTAGCCAGTACTAATGTGTCCTGCTAAATTCCTATTTTTCCCTATCTTTACAATTTTGAATCTACCATGATAATCAAAATGGAGAGGAAGAGTGTCAATTTGTTTTTTACAGCTCGTAGGAAACAAGCTGCTTCTTCATTTTGAAGAACACCGAAATACTTCATTTCTATATGAAGTGTGTGGGGTGTCTCTATTTTAAGAAATATGTAGCAAACCCCACATATCTCTATGATTGCAATAAGTTACTTCTAAAGATATAAGACTTTTTGTTGCTGAATTGTATGTCTTGTACAGTCATTTTTTTTGATTGAGGGAGGGAAGTGGCATTGGTGTGCTAATGATAACAGCTGATGCAGAAATGTTTTGGAAGAGGTGGTGCTGTAGCACGGCTATGAAATTCAAAGATTGCAGAACATCTGAATAGCAATTAGTGAGGCAATGGTAATTTCTTGAAAACATTTGAAATTTTAAGTGGCTGTAGCTGAGTGTATCATACCAAAGCTTAGAAAGATGCTTATCATATTTGTGAGCAGTGTTGTTAAATCTTGTGAATGCTTAACAATCTCTTCCATCCACCCTTTGATGAGATAATTGTGTAATTTGGACCACTACTATTTTCCATTCAGAAATACTTAAAATAACAGAAGTCATCAGAGTTACTAGGAGGTAGGATATGATACTATTCCTGTCTGAAAGACTTCTACCGGAGGGGAAATGTGCAAAAACTTGTATTTTTTCCTCCCCTTCATCCCCTCTACTCAACTGGGGACTGATAAGCAACTGGTTTTGTTGCGCTCATCCAAAGCAAACCCAAGTTCAGTGGAGGAGGTAGAGGATCAAGCTTCATTAGGTAGTCTTTTTCTCTGTCATTAAAGTAACATGGAAACTAGCCAAAAAGGCACTAAGTTTATCTGAAGTAACACTTGCAGCTTTGTGGAAGTATGCGGCTGAGTAATAGTACAAAAATAGCAAGTTATTTTGAGGAACAGCATATGTTCTGTAACAATGAGAAATTGGTATACAGATAAAAGAAATTATGTATCTAAATATAAATTGCACATGAGAAAGATCCGTGGCTTAGTGCCACAAAGTTTTCTGTAGATGCAGCCATTAAAAGTTGTTTAATGCTCATTTTTCTAACATAGTTATTTAAAGACACGCCATCATTGGTAAATTGCTGTACTGCCTTAGGGGTGCATATTTTGTAGTCTGTAACAGTACAGATAATAAGCACTTTTTATATTCCAGTGCACACTGATATACAGAGTACCACACAGTGATAATTGCAGGGCTTTTTTTCTTACAAGGAAGGTACATTGCAGAGCCATGGTGTTTGCTTACTATTTAAAGATGCTGACAGCCAAAATGCAGCTATCTCCTGTTAGAATTAAAAATTAAGACAACACTGGAAGAGATTTTCAGGTGACTTGAGGAAGCAGTTAAGTATATATGCTTAGATACCAGAAAACAATTCCAGTGCCATCACTTGTTCAGCATCATTCAAAATTTTCCATGGTTCATCAAATAATAGCAAAGTTTGTTTAGAAGATAGAGAGAATTGCTTTGAGGATTAAAACTTTCCTTCGTATAAGTTGCTCTATTTCGTGGAAGAGATTAACTTCTTTATAAAAATATGAAGTATGCACCAGGTCCCTCAAAGTCTTTACCTTTAAATGCTTCTGCATCTGGTTTTTTTGTTAAAGCTACCCCTTAAACAATTAGAGATTGGCATATGTAAAAGTCATACTGATGAGCAGAACAAGAGATTAGAAGATTAAGCTGCAGTTAGATGTTGAATAAGTAGAACCTAAGGCATTACCAAATAAAATCCACGTCAAGCTCTGCATAATGTAAAGCTGACTGAATAGACTGAGCTGACTGAGCTTTGAAAGCCTCAAAAGTAATTACGTAAAATAAAATCTTCATTGTTAAAATTCTACTTTTCAGGAGGTACCAGTTTATTAGACCTTAAGACAGTCATGGTAAAACAAGAATAAATTCTTAATGAGTTTTGGGTAAATATTTATGGTGTTTTCTGAGCCACTTGCACTTCAAAAATCTACGTGCTACTTGCTGTCATAGTTGCTGTCCATAAGAAAGGCATGTTCATGCACAACTTCTGTTTCAGAAGAGAAAAAATGTTGGCAAAGGAGAGACATACAGAATTCAGGAGTCATATAATCACTCAATGTATGTATTTTTAACCTGTTTGTCTTCCTCCCTCTCTCCTAATCATTGAATAACCAGCCTTATTTCATTAGTGTCTGTATTACAAAGTACCTGTGTTGCTACTGCTGGGGAGAAATGAGGAGAAAATGTTCCAAAAGGAGAAGGTTTCAAAATTGAGACAAAAAATTATCAAGAAACTGAGAGAAAAGGTGAAGAAAAGAATCCTTATGAGGTTTTTGTCCTCTGGATTTTTTTTCCCATATATTTTCTCTGTACTGCTGAAAGTATTGAGACAAAGTATATATAGTAGCTTTAGCTCTTGCCTTTACAATTCCCAGAAAAAGAGAGATCACTTTTCTCCAAGCCAGCAGGCATCACTTCATCTAAAACAGTGGCAAGAAAGGGAAGTATAGGAGGTAAGATAGTATTTCTGCTGTTAAACTTTAATGCACAAGTATGTATTTGGTGTTTGGAGTTGTTTTCTAGAAGTAAAAGATAAAGAAAAACACCTAGTGATTTTCATGATCTTTCTGTATGTCTGGGATCTGTTTTTACTTACTGGTGTGTGCTGCAGTTCCTGGCTAGGATACCTACCCAGGTTTATTTTCTGTGTAACTAAGTGTGAAGAGGAATAGATCATACATGATCAGATCTCGTCCTAATACTTCAGATGGAGCCTGAAAACTTAAATGATAGGTAAATTATAGACAAGAAGGCAAGAGAATACAAAAATATCACCAGCCACTATGACTGTGAAATCTGTGCATTTAGGGAGCAGTCCTGTTACGGTATTCTGGCCAAAATCAACAGTTGGAATATTGAGTTTGGAGAGAAATTGGAAGACACTTTTCTTTAATGAAGGGGAACAAAGTGTTTTGTATGGTTCTTCCTTTGTAGAGACGTTCCTAGTACTCTATTTTACTTGTTTATTCCTGTGATTTAAAAAAAATCTCCTCACAAAATGCTCCTCGTTTGGAGCTTTGTGCATCCATGCCATATGTTAAAAACACGATAGAGAGTAGAGTCAATGCAGCGACACTTATCCTTTATCTTTCTCTGCACCCACACTGAAATAACAGACTTATAGTCTGTTATTTTCTGCACCATTTTTTCCTCCAGCAGACATAAACTTTCTGGCTATGCGATCTCAACACTTTTCAAATTGACCAGAGAATTTATATTTATTTTTTTTTTTATTTTTCTGACTCACGCTTTCAGAATCTCTGTTTAGGTTCTTTAAAACACTGGACCGGTATATCTGGAGTACATAAACTAAGAATTGAAGCTTTAATAGTGACTAAAAGTGAATACAAAAAATCACCATGAGTTTTTTGAAGTACTGCCGCAAGCACTGGTTCTGTAACACATTTTATGCCATTTTTCATATTTTCAGTGTGTTACCTGGAAGTTAAAGAAAATTTTAAGAGGATTTTGGGAGCCAACTTTAGTTGAACTTGTTTGAAAAATGTAGTCTTCAAGGAGAAATAATACCCAATTTGATTTATATAATATCTTGGCTTATTTCCATATCTCCTGCATACTCTGAAATGTGAAAGGGGGAAAAGGTTCTTATCCTGTCTGATCTGATTTTGTTTTAAGTTTTTTTCACTTTGGGCATCCTGTGACAGCCATTTTTAGCAATGGAATCAGAAATAGGCTTATTGCTTGATTTTTTTTATACTGATATAAAAGGAAGTATCTAGATCAAGTGTCTAGGTCATGTTAAGTTGTATGTTTAAGCATGGAGATGTGTTTAAGCATGGAGAACCCAGACCTGTTACATTAAATGTTACAAAAGGTGGTATAATTTCACATGAAGATGCCTGTGGGCAAAGATGAAACTCATAATTTTCATTGCAAAAATAGTGATCACAGGATGTTAGGTAGAACATGTCATCAGTGGTTTGTTCTTGAGCATAAGGTGCTGATCTCTCTGTGTTTTGACCTACGTGTGAGAGAAAATTTCCCCAAAAAGTATGTTTTGTAAATAAGTAATAAATTTCAGTTTTACTGAAAGAGTTTTACTTCAGATGTCAATCCTTTGTCACAGCCTCATGTATCTTGCTTTGGTCATTTCTTCCTTTATATCAAACTGTGAACGATGGCCTAGATCACATAATCAAAGGTAATGGAGTATTGCATTGTGAGAGAAAACATTATCAAGAAAAGACGTAAAATAACTTTGAAAGTTCCAGCATGCTCAGAGCCTTTTCACATAGCAAGGATCCATGAGGTAAGAACAAATATGTACAAAATGGGTTTCTTTTCTGGCTGTGGAACCTGAGTAACAGAAGAACAGAGAGAGATGCTGCTTTGTGACTATCACTCATGGAGGAGGCAGTGCTGAACTTTCTTGGAGTGACTCCATCCAGGAACAGCTTGAGGGGCCTGTACCAGCAGTGATCCAGACATAAGTTACATTTGTCTCCTAGACTCTGAAAATAAGCCATCTCTGTAAAGTAAATTTGCTCCTTGTGTAACCCTATACAGGATAAAGAGCATTCTCATTTAATTTGGTGCTTGTTTAGTCTCAGAGTCTTTGTGTGTTGCAGAAGCCTCAAGGTGTTCCCAAAAAGGAAAGCTGGCATTGATTCTCCTGTGATGTGTATAATCTCAGGCTTTCCTCTGACAGAGCCCTTGGCCTCAGGACGTCTGGACTCTGGGAACAAGGAGACTGGAAATGTTTTGCTATTCAAAAAAAAAACCAAAACAAACCAAACAACTTCCAGAAAGCCAAAGTCCTCTGGGTAGCGGAAGAGCTACACTGTAGCATGTACCACACACATGTGCAGTCCTGGCATTGTAAAATTATTTAGAAGTGTTTTCACTCTGTTGAATAGACCAAAATGTTCAGGTCAGTTTTTAAAAGATGCCATTTCTGTTTTGTCCATATGAACACTTTTTTTAGATTCTGCTCTTTCCCCCCACCCCGCCCCGCCTTTATGCAAAGATATTGTAAAGAAACAGCTTAGGGAAATGAAACAAGCTGTCCATATGTGTAAAAGTTATACTTCCTCATGGAATTTCAGTAATGTGTAACAACTGGTCTAAATGGGAATTATAACAGTTTAGATTTTTTTTGTTATTATTTTAAATAAGAAGGAGGACTGTAATTATTTCCCAAGAGAGCAAGAATGACATAGTTAAAAGTCATGCCAGAAGAAAAATAGATACCTAATATATAAAAAAATGTCCAATTTTATAATGTTTTGTCTTTTAAAATGAAACATGTAGCTATTTTTTCTGCTTTGGTGGTGTTAACCTAGTAGAAACATCTGACCAAACAGAGCAACATTTGGACACTGTAAAAGTATATTGAATAGAGTAGTAGGCACTGTAGTCAACTATTCCAAAATTTGTGGGTTGCCTGGATTTCTGGTATTTTTGCCATGTGGCATACATATCAGTTATGTATATTGTAACCAATGAAATCAGTTTTATTGTTTTATTGAAAATAGTTTTATGTACTAGCTCTGGTACAGTAATTTTTATTTGCAATCGATATTTAAACTTTACTATTTCTTGATAAGCCACTGTACAAATGAATACTGAGATTTTTCCCATACATCATGTTGATAAACACACTATAAATGCTGTGCATTTCCCCTCTCTCTCTATCAAGATGCTGTCCCCATAGTTTCACTCACCTGATGGTCAAAACATTTATGGAATTCCAATATATTCATTGGATATATAGCAGATACTGAAAGGAGTTTTTAATTAATTCTCATAGAGCCTTGCTTATATGATGTAATCTGGAAATTTATCTCTGTTTTGTTATTTAAGTAACTACTCTATCTCATGCTGTCCTATAATTTGCAGAAAGGCACAAGCAGATTGAGAGGAGACTCACAGTTAGTGTGTGCTAATAGAATCTCCAACATGGTTTCTCTGATGAGTTCTAAGGAGCCCAAATTTGTGGATTTTCGTGAAAATGTTGAAGGCTTTTCATGGAAGTTTGAATAATACTGTTGTTTATTTAGTAGCTAAAGATAGTTACAAGCTGAGATTGTTTGGGCTGTTCAGCCTGACGAAGAGAAGGCTCCAGGGAGATTTTAGAGCAGCCTTCCAGTACTTAAAAGAGGTTTACAAGAAGGCTGGAGAAGGGCTTTTTACAAGAGCATATAGTGATAGGACAAGGGGGAATGGATGTGAGCTGAAGGAGAGCAGATTCAGATGAGGTGTTCGGAAGAAATTCTTTACTGTGAGGGTGGTGAGGCACTGGAACACGTTGCCCACAGAAGCTGTGGACCCCTATCCTGGCAGTGCTCAGGGCAAGGTTGAATGAAGCTCTGAGTAACCTGATCAAGTGAAAGGTGTCCCTGGATAAAAACACACCTACCTGCCCACACGCAGTTTCCCTGGGTAGGGGGAAGCTGTCAAAGCTGCTCCTAAGATTCCTTTGCAGTTGTTACAAGTGAGGGAAAATCTGTCCTTAAGCTAAGGGACAGTTTGAGCATTAAGATGCAGTGGTTATAGATGAGCTATGAATGGTCTGTGTGAGCTACTCCAATGTATATATTGGAATTCCATAAATGTTTTGACCATCAAGTGAGTGAAACTATGGGGACAGCATCTTGATAGAGAGATAGGGGAAACACACAGCATTTATAGTGTGTTTATCAACATGATGTATGGGAAAATGCACAAAAAAAAAAGGTAGCATCACCTAGTCCACATTTCTACTCCTGCTGAATAAAGTCTTTTTTAATAATCTACACAAGCTACATTTTTGCCAGGTTTTGGAGGATCTCTGTCGCTCCATATCCTGTTTTCTTTTCCTCCCAGGAGAAGTGGCATGATTCCACAAAGTCTGCGTAGTAACTAAATATTGTAGAAATTAATAGTACTATTGTAAAGTCTTTTGAGCTGTCAGCTACAGCAAATAGGTCTTGGTGATGTCCAGCTGAATGCCAAGTTACTGGGGAGACACAACAATTACGCTGTTAGAATTGACCTGCTGTGGAAGAAGGTGTCTATATATGTGAGATAGACTTCTGTGGGTAGGTTGAAGGTTCTTACAAAATGAAGCTTCTCTATAGATAGGCAATCCCTATGGATGGAAGAAAGAAATGTGAGAGAAAGTGAAGTATGGCATGTTCTTGCTGCCATGTGGCCAGGCCATTCTTTCACAAAAGCATGAGAGCTTCTGTAGCCTGCTGACTGGGGTGGTGTGTGGATGATGGAGAGAGACAGAGAGAGAGCAGTTCCTTCTGCAGGTTGGCTTTTGGATGTGAAGGTTTTTTTGGTAGGGAGAGAAGTTGAACTTTGGTCTAGTTTATGATTTGTCTTGAATACTTAGACCTCTGCATGTAGGCACTAAATCTTTGATGTACTTTGCAAATGCCAAAGGAAAACACTGAGTAAACCATAAGACCACAAATGTAAAGATAACTTGAGCTCTTTCTTTGGCTCAGCTTTAACCAACTCATCTTAATCCATTTTATTTTATTGCACAGAAACAAAGGGAGATGTCTTGTTTATTTGTTTTCTCTGCTGTTGCTAAAAGTGGAAATTCTTGGTGTTTAAAGGAGCATACTAAAGGAGGACACTCAGATTGTGTTAATTCTTTCAGAGTTCCTTTAATGTGTGGTGTTAAACATTGTGTATTAGGAAAAAAAATCATGGCTCAGCAGTGAAATTGAAATTTAAAGCAAATTCCACAGAACAAGAATGTAATCTGAAATGAGGAAGCATACAGCATATGTATGAAAATTTGTTTAAAATATGGCTTTAAGGTAAAAATTAAACATATTATTAAAAAAAGAAAAATACTTCTTTTCTGTCTCTTGTTACCCTTGGTCACTTGAAGTGATTATGAAATACTGATTTTTGTTAGATGGCATCCTCTATTCAGGTGCAGATGCATAAGTACCTGAATAAAATCTCCTGTCTGTTGACTGAAAATCAGCTTGATCAGGGCTGTTAAGTAACTTGACTAATGGTATATAGAGATAATTTATTCTTCCCTTCCCACTAATGCAGAATGTCATTATCTTCAGTCAAAGCAGCAATGAGAAAATGTACTGTTAAATAGATTTTTGGTTGTGATTTTTTTTTTAAATTTTCCCTCCTAGTAAACAGAGATTACCACTGCTTGGATGTTGTGTCTAGTATTTAATAAGAATGTAGGTATTGAATATCTGGTTTGAAACACTAAAAATCCTGCAAAGGTGGTGTCACACTTCTTTTGGTTTTGTTTTTTTTTTTTTTTTTTTTTGTTTTTTTTTTTTTTTTTTTTAAATAAACAAAATTAAGAACAGGGATAGTGAGCTGAATTATGACCCCACAGAGATAGGTACTGCTGTAAGAAGTGGGAGGGAGTAACAGAACCAGCTAGTTGACTAACCACTTCCCTTCATTGTTGCTTTTAATATCAGAACAGCCTTGCTAGCTTTCTAAACCACCATAAGTTACATTAGAGAGACCATGTACACCCTAACTGGTAAGTCCCTTTCACTTTAGATCTAAATTGGAAGTTGAATTGAAGGCGCAATTTTTAACCACTGAGGATGCTCTGTGGTTAAAAATTGAATAAGATGTATTGCTTTGTGTTATTATATCATAATCATTAAAAAAAAAGATTTTCTGTGTTCTTAAAAGTAAATAAATCTGGACACATACCTGCCTTAGCAACAAACTTCATGCAGAACCAGAAGGATATATTTACCTGACAAATTACAAGATAATTACCAAAATAATAATAACAACAGTTGAAAAAATAGTGCAAGTTTATAAGGTCTGAAAAGGGGGTTGATTGGTGTTTTTTGAACGATCTGAAAAATGAACTTCCCTTTCTCTCAAAAGTACTATATCTTGTGCTCTACTGTCCTTCACAAGCTGAAGCCATTTATGTTGATTGCTATTACTGCTTGGTGTTTGGAAGAGTTGTCTTCTATGGTTTCTGTTGCAGGTCCTGGTAGTAGTAATTATTACAGTTTAAAGTCCTAAATAATAGGCTAAGTAAACAAGCAAATACTTTTTAGTTTAGTTTCACTTTTAAGTGCACTAAATAACCTGAATAATCTTACAGTGGGGATTTATAGCCAAGGCTAAAATAAGCTGGGTTTATGATTGCTGTGCTCAAAAAACTGCCAATCAGCCATGAAGTTTGTACTAAGTTCAAGCCTGGTGTCTTGGCAGCAGTACAATGGAAGGTTCTAGCCTGTATTTGCTGAATGGGAATTAGATTGGGTTCTTCAGTATGCAGCCAAAAGTTGTAATAGGGGTTTTACTTGTTACAGCTATTTCTTTTTGTCTTACTGATCATGTGTCTTATGTGGCTAAATATACCCCAAGACTAGAGAAGGGCACATCAGCTCAGAATCTGTTTTATTGCAGTCATTTAGTGGGATGAGCTAACTTCCATTGTCAGTATATTTTTTTGCTTAATAGCTTTACTTATTAGGAGCTTTTTAATAGTCTTCCTAATAATAGAAGCCCAAAACCCAAACCTAAATAAGCAAGTAAAAAAAACACCCCAGTAATGGGTGTTTTGTCTCAGGGAGAGCATTGTTGAAAAGTTGTCAATGTATTTTGGGTTCTTAATTAGTACATTTTATTTTATTGCAAGCTGTCTATCCACATTAGCACTCCATAGTTTCTACAGCAGGTATTTACCAAGTGGCTGCCATGTATTCCTTTCCTATTCGGATATTTACTTCTGAATTAAGCCAAATATTTGAGAAGCTTCATGAGGTTGACAAAAAATAAGAATTTGAAATTATTATAACTTTATTTATAATCTCACACTGAAAAACATTACAAGCAGTTCCATTTGAATCTCACACAAGCAAACATGCTGGACTGTGGATCATTCTTCTGGGAGTGACCTTGTGGCTGCCAGCCACTGGTACCCTAAGATATGGCTCTGCTGTGATGAAAAGGCTTCCACATAACTTTAATGCTGATGCTTTTTTAACAGCCATCAAAGAACATTTCTTTTTCTTATTACAGAAATTACTGGATGTTAAGTCTAACAGTAGAAAAAAAATGTTAGAGCAGTAATAGCTGCAGGAAGTGTTGCTTTTTGAGGCCCTCCACATCCCTCATCTGAGCAACATGAGCGTAATTAGCAAGTAATTTGTTCTTCCTATGTGACAAAACAACCTTGTTTTGCAGACATCTTAACCCTTAGTATTGTCCTCTGCTTCTTTATACTAAATTTTGTTATTATTATTATTATTATTCTTTTACCTGATTCTTCAGCTTCAGGAAATCCCCTTGGAGTTTTACAATTTTTTGTGTCATTCAAGTCAGTAACAAATTTCACCCCTTCCTTCAGCCTTCATTGCATTGCAGTGCCTGCTGCTGGATCCTCAGCAGATTTACACAGCTCTTAAAAGTCTTGGTGGACCTGTGACAAGATACATTTTAGGAAAGGGATTTGCTCAACACCTCTTTCATTTCCAACTGAACTGGAATCATGCAAATATATGATCATCCCAGCTGTCATTAAAGGGAACGAGACAATCACACAGAACCCGCCTTGTCCTTTCCCCACTCCACCTGGACCCCTGAGCAGCACAACTGCAGCAGCCTGGTCTCAGAGAGGGCAGGGAGGAGCTCCTGGCTAGCAAAGGCAGCTCCACAGTGGGAGCACTACTTAAATTCCCTTTCCTCTCCCAGCTGCCATTTTTGGGAATCTAATATGTTTCACACCCTGCAAGACCTGGCAGAAATCACTCCATGAATTCAGAAGTTATTGTGATGAGGGCCTAACGGATAAGTTTCATTTCCTTAGGAAACCAGGCTAAAAATATCTTTTTAGCTCTTCTGTGTGCAGAGGAAAATTTTTACATGTTAGTACCAAGTTTGTTGCAAAATGAGAGGAAAAAAGTGATTTAAAAAATGACATTTTAGTCAATCAGTGTGAGGAGTCTATTGCTGAATTTTTTCTCTCTAACACTCATATATGCTTAGTGCTATTCCTGAGACCATCAATTTTTGGTCTTAGAAGAAGCCATCATGTAATTATATGTGTTACCAGAGTGTAACCTCAGAGATCCAGAAATCCAGTTCTGTCCAGTGGTTCAAATCAATGTTCCCAGCCTAGTGTTTAACCTCAAAGTAGTTGTTCTTTTATTCATTCCAAAATCTGTGGTGTTAAGAGTTGTGTAGACTTGTTCATATTATCGACTGTTCAACTGACTGACTGTCAGTGAAATTCATGAACTTCATTGGATCCTGAATACTGCAGTAGAGGAATCCTTTCAAGACAAGACCCCCGTCCCTTTTTTGAGATCTATTTTCAAGTACAGCTTTCTCTTAGACTGTTTTCCTCCTGTAGTTCCATTTTTTTTTCTTGCAGTAAGTTGTAACTGAAAGGGTGTGCCAGCAAATGTAAAATAATTCCAGAGAAACTTTTCCTGTGGCATTTCTGTGCTATGTGGTGTTAATATTATGGAAAAGGTTGCTGCACACCCCGCCGCCCCTTCCCAGATACATTTTTCCAGTTAAAACAGTACTGTTTCTGTATCCACAACATAGGCAAAATGAATAATGTTACAAAAAGACAGGTCAGGCCTTAAAATCAACCCTCTGACTAGACAATACGTAGTGCTCAATGAAGTTTTCAGCTACATTAAATGTAGTGCAAGTCACCATATTGAGTATATGGTGAAGCATATATATGCTGGATATTTTAAATAATGTTTTTAAAATCATATCCCATAATACTTCTCTAGGAAGGAGAAGGTCAGAAGGAGGAATGGCTGAGGGAGTCTTTGGTATTGCACTATGTAGTTGTTTCCGGAGGCATGTGGAAGAAATGAAGCTGTCTCAGATTTCACAGTTTATAGGAGGAGATACTTAGCAGCTCCATCAGAATGTGTCCATGGCAGTTGCACATTCCTTCATTTCATCTGTCTACAACCTCCCTCCCCATCATAGGTACTTGCAAGGTCCAGCCTGCATTTGTCATCTTCTGCAGTTACTGTGGAGAGCAAATGAAACGTGGGCAACAATTAGAATTTTAAATCATTTCCATGGTGCATTCCCACCTTTGGTGTCTGAGTGCTTATAGGAGATGAAACTTCAGCTGAGTTTAGAGGAATGGTGGGGTTTGATGTTTCCCAACACTTTTTTTTTTTTTTTAATCCAAAAGAATTATTATGGTTATGAACCCCAAATTAGACAGATTTGAAGGGCTTGTAGCTTATAGGAAGTAGTAGCATTTTAAAGCTTCTCTGAACCTGCAAAATTGCCTCCTCTATATTCCAAATAATGGCAGAATCATTTTGACAGTGTAAGTTTTGTGAGTTAATGGAGAATTTTGAATAATACAATTCACTGAATAGTATTATTATTATTATTTTTTAAATCTAATTGTCTGTCCAGTGTTGGTGGAAGATGAAATGGAACAGAATTGAAGAGTATACAGGAATTCTGTAGAAATAGAGCTGAAATTGTCAAGTAACAGCTTGAGAATGTTTTAATAGAGGCTGGAAAACATTTGCCCTATTTGAGTTTTTCTCTAAAGTAGCACCTATTGTGCTAATCATAAATATTGGTAAATCATTTTATTTCTTATCCTATTTTTTTCATCAAATATTCTTGTATGATGCATGATCATTGCACATCAGTGTTTGAAAGCAGAGGAGGCAGGAGAATGTACAACTCTGTGAGAAAGCCTAAAAAGCCCTATATTTGCAGCTGATTTGATGTACTGTTGCAGTGAAATAGCAGATGCTGCCAATTATCATCACTCTGATGGCTCTTTAGTGTTGTTACATTTTTCAAATTATTCTCAGCTTGCTAATTTGATACTCTTTACCAAGGCTGTTACTAGAGCTCTCTTATTTCATTATTTATAATTACTTTTGGCTTTGTAAATGAAAACAATCCTACTGCTAATTCTGTAATTTATAATCTGAGTAATTGTAGATTTTCATTAATTTCTTATTATTTGCCAAATATTTGCCATGCAAAAGACTCTTATTGTTGCCATTTATTTCAGAAATGGTCTAATGTCTTGGGAAATTACTTTCTTTCACCTAGGATTTATCTGCAAATTATATGCATTTTTTAAAAATTAATACACAAAATTGCAGGAATTAATACATTGTTTCTCTACAGAAGAAAATAGTGAATAAAATTTGGGGGTAAACAGAAAAATTCATGGAAAAATCATGAACAGCATTATTCATTTCATGTTTGGTATTATGATTCCAGTTTCTTTCTTATCTGTCTTTATAGGGAAAGGGGTGAAGAAAAGAGGTCCTTAAGCAAACTATCTTAGGCAGATGAACAGAGTATTTAGGAATAAACAAAACACTGAATTTTAAAAGTGTGAGGTCATAAAAATGTTTGGGAGATCACAACCATTTTTTACTCTTTTACAGATTTCTGTTTGCAGATATTCTAGCAAGATTGTTAGCTGAGTCTAACATGATGATTTGAAAGGATGAACTTTTATATCAAAACGTATAGCAAAGTGGGAGTAAAGTTTTGAAGTTATGCCAGGAGAATCTTTGACTGACAGATGAAGATTTCTTTTTCTTATGAATTTTTTTTCCCTGTTGTAGTGTTTTCCCAGACTGTGAAGAAGATTTTAGACTGTGTGAACCAGATTTATCCTTTCATGTACTCACTCACTCAGAATTGCTGCATTTAGAAATGTTACAGACAGTTGAATGCTGTTTAATAATAAATTGGCAAAGGTTCTAAAGAATATAATCTTTTCTCAGACATGTATTTTTCTGAAAAGGCCATGCAATAGTTCCTTAATGAATATTTATAGTTTATAACCAAAACCTTCTCTCTCTAATGTCACGCATGTCTACTAAGAATACTGAGTGTGGAGATTGAATTAGGAGAGCTGCTTTATTTTCCATGAAGGCATGGCAAAGCTTTGAGTATGTCTGCTGAAGACTGTTCTTCCTTAAGTTAGCTATTTGCTAATTAACTCTAGGTTATTTTTCTTGCTTGAACACATACTTGTAGACCGGAACAAATGGAAGACTACATACTATTTTACAAAACCACATTTGGTGCCTTGAATTAACTCAAAATAAGTTAACTTGAGAGCGAAATAAGGAATCATTCCAGACTCTGACTTTGGCTTAAAAATAACATTTTATGTTATTGCTGTGTGACTCAGACATATATCTTATAGTCACATTTAGACCACAGGTTATGTACATGAAGAATATAAAGCAAACCTTCACTTGCACAATAATGTTGAGTTGTGTGTGTAGGTAGCATCCTCTTCTTTTCGAAGAACCCTCATCCTTCAAGTATTCTTCACTGCAATAATCTGTTCCTTCTGCAAGACAGCATTCTAGTCTATCTTTAGTTTTATGTGACTCTATGAGGATCTTGCTTATCCACTCTCTGTTTTGTTAGTAATTACATTAACACAGGATATATGCATGCAAGTGTGGTATTCTATCGCATTTTCCAGAAGACACATCTTATTTGGCAAGCTATTTTCTTGTCTAGAAATTTTCTTTATTTTTGGAAACAAAAAAACCCCAGAACCCTTCCAAAATAATAGACCTATCTCTTCAAATTATAGACCAAAAAAATCCCTCCAAACCCATGAGCAGAGTAGAAAATATCTTTCCTTTATGTGAAGCTCTTGCTGAAGCACAGTTTGCAGCAGTTTGGCTATAGCACACTGCTAAATTGCTTCTTTTGGGCTGGTAAAGGTGCAAAGTCCTCTTGGGCTTTTCTAAATTTCACCTGGTTTAGGAGCTACTTTGGCCCTATTTTTAATACCAAAGTGCAGTCCTGTACTCCTCAGGAAGTTACCCACTTCTTCCCATCCATCCCATTTTAATGAGAAGTCATCATTTTACATATTTTATCTGTTTTCCAATTTGATTCTGCTGTTTCCAATCATCATTCCCCATTCAGCAAAATTTATTATCCTAATTCTGATTTTATAGCTCTAACATTAGTAAGTCAATATGTCCTTTTTAGGCAGATGCTGGTTTACTGTTGCCATGCTGCAAACAGCTGGTAGATGATTCTTGCTGCATCCTGAGATTACAGAAAGCTGTGTTGGTACTATGCCCAAACTAATTGAGCCTATTTCTTAGCAGCAAGGGTTCTGTGGTGTCCTAATTGCAGTTAAACCACTATCTGTTAGCCCACAGGAGGCACACAGATATTTATTGCATATGTCTTCAGAGAGGTTAATGGTATTCCCATTTAAATCCATGGCAACTCCTCTCTTCTGTACCCATCCACATACATTCTTTGATTCTGAATTTTGAAAGAAGACATGAAGATAATAATGGATAATCATCAGTTAGGCTTTAGAATAATGGCCAAATAACACACTATACCTAGGAGATTCTTGATTTGGGAATTTGCAAAGTTCTGTGCAGTACAGGATGGGACATACAGTGTTTGCTGGAACCTGAGTCAGAGTTGTGTGTTCTGAAGTTTGGCAGTAAAGCTATTTCTCCTTTTGTTTTGCTAATTCCTTCACTGTTCTTCCCCACGATGCCTCATTCTCCATCAAAGGTATTAAAAGGTGTAATAGAAATAAACAGAAAAAACCAAACAAACCTTGTTTTGTCTTATTAATGTTCTTCTAAACAAAGAAAAAATCTGAAGTCTAAATGTGCCTGACCATTGGAATTGGGGATGTTTTGATTTCTGAAAAAAAAAAGAAATTCAACAAGTCAATCTTTGTGAAGTTAAACAACTACATATGCAAATAAGGGCATTTTTCTAATTAAAATTCATTTGGTTATTACAGACTGAATTAAAATGACAGTGAAAGAACAGCCTCAGGTGTATGACTGTGCATTTTAAAGTGCTACATTTAATGTTTATGCAGAAGGTTTTTATATTTTAGAAAGTGATTAGCACCTTGGCTGTACCGCTTTCAGGAGGTTTTTTTGGTTTTTTTTTTAACAGTGCATAAGATTTCAAGATTTTCTTTCAACATTTGACCTACTTAGGAACAAGTTCTGATTAGCACCATGTAATATACTCTCTCAGTTTTGGAAGTGCCTTTGGGTAATGTATTGTAGAGAAAAGTAATCTCATCTAGTAAATGGACCCTATCACATTTTAAGATATAGATTTTTTCCCCCGCTATTCCCTATGCCTAATTTAGTCCTCAGATGCAGCCCTGTTTAATGAATCCACGTTCAACTGTCTTGCTTTACTGATAGCTTAATTCTGTTTGCATACAAATTCGTTTCTTCCGTGGCTGATTAAAAAGAATCCCTCTCTTTGAAGTCAGGTGACACAAACAGAGCCTAAAAAGTTTACTACAAAATTAGGCTTTTTGGATATTCTTTATTTTCTGAGTTCTGAGTAAAGCATTTTTTAGTTAGCAGGGCCTAAACAACTGTGTCCCTGAAAGGCAAAGGTGACTCATGACTGTGGGTTATATCCTAGTTAGGGAAAACCTGTGGGCAAACAGGACACAAATTGGCTGTAGCTTTCCATCTAGACTGAAGTGGGAGCAGGATAGTTTGGAAAGAGCCCTCACTTCCCATTTCTTCCTTTACCTACTTCCCATAAGGTGGAGCATTTGTTAATGAGGTAGTGTGCATTCATCTGGGAATTTTGAGGGAGTTCTTAAATTTTTCTCATTCCAAGTATTTAATAGCTGCAGGAAGGACACTGCTTCCCTGGAAATAAACTTCAGCACCAGACATGGGCAGTTACTACATTTCTTTCCTTGAATTCCAGGACTGACAAGAGGAATAGCTAATGACTTTAAAAAAATCTGAAAAAAATCTATCTTCTGCACTGCTTTGCTGCTTCACCTGGGATTAACAGATGGACATTGGTGGGTGAGAACCTGACTGTTGCCACCAGAATTTGCCTGAGATGAGACTGAATAAATCCCAGTTAATCCCAGATCATGTAAAGAGCCATAAAGTTTTCTCTAATAAATACTTGATGGTGCCTTTTAAAATGAAAGGTAACCTTTGTGGCTTTACAGGTTTATGAAGCTACAAAATTGCAAATTAATTTTTAATGGTGTGGGATTCTGCCCAACCCCTTTCTGAATTGAGGTGGCAGATATGCTTATAACAATGTGGTGTAGGTGCAGTAGAGGATGAACATGCTTAATACCAAAGCCAGAGTGAAGGCTTGGCAAAATTGAATAAGGCAAAGTTGATGTAAAATAAAATGTTGTCTCGTCCGTCTTTGGTCTGTTTAGAGCAATGGTTCCCAGTTTTCCCTGAATCATGAGTACAGCTGGAATGAGTAATACATTGTAGGCAGCCCTGTGCTTTGCTCTGTGTTAAATTGGTTGGGAACCATGGGCACCTGCAGGTCTTGGATTTGTGTCCTGCTAGCTGAAGTCTCTTCCTTTTCTCTGCAGCATCAGCTTAATTATATTTTATATTTTCTTGCATATTCAGCCTACAAAAATTTTTTTCCATAATTATTTTTTTAATAGTAAGTACCTTTTAAATGAGACATTAATTCTAATTTTTAACATTAAAATGTATTTTTGGTGTTGCATACAGTTGGTGTTTTTATCACTGAGTCGGAAAATTGTAGGTTGATTGTACTTTTTGGTCTGGCTATTTGTATGTGGTAAAATAATAGTTCTAAAAGTTTCTAGATCACATTCCTGATACAATGTTTCTAAGAGAATCATCTTTCAGATTTTTAAAGGTGGTTGATAGCAATCATACATAGATATATTTTGCAATTTTCCCTCAAAGTTGCTTCTTGCACTACTGTGAACCAAGTCAGATAGCAGATGTTTGGAATGCATATTACTACTCCTTAGCAGAGCTGTCTTAGTCACACTGAGGGAGTAGAAGCCTGCACAGAAGGGTTTTTATTTTTGGTTTGCTGTCTTTCTCCTTTATTCCCTTTGTGTATTAATGTGGATAAGGAATGCAATACTGGATTGCAGTTATTCCTACATCTTGATAAATGACATCTGTATTTAACAAATATTTCTCTGCACTCTCTTTGTCTGCTCTGAATCCCAGAAAAATGTTATGAATTTGGTCATTCTAATGATAAAGCAAAGAACTCTTCTTCCTCTGGGGCTTTTCTGTTATTTCACTTTGCTTTAATCATTTCACCATACTTAAAAATGCCACTTTGGTCATAAGTAGTTATGTTTTCTTCCTCAGTTTAATTGCATTCAATGGGAATTGATGTTGTAAATGACTGTCATTTGTTCATAAACCTGACAGTAAGCAACAAAAGTCTTATCTGGTTTGGAGAAGTAAATGAGCACAATGTCAAAGCATTTGAAATAATATTACTTGCTTTACCTTTATATTACAAAACTTTTCTGAACAATGCCACTATTTCCTGGATTTTTGTGACTTTGACTATTTGTCAAAAGAGTTTGTCATTTAGTAAAACTGCATTTTCCTTAATAGAATAACTAACTCCATGCCAACAGCATTGGAATGCATGCACTGATGTTCAAGTCTTGAAGTGCATCTGAAGGACTATCTAATTACTTTGGTTCTCTTTTAAAATCATGTTCAGTAATAAATGTGTAAATGTTAGGCTTTATCAGAAAAGTTTTGGTTTTGTGTGTTAAGTAGAGATTTTTCTAAATGTGGATCCATGCAGCTATTGCAGGGATGTGGGGGAAAAAAAAAGGACAGAAATTCCATAATTATTTATAGTACTGTCATTTCAGTATTCAGAGTTGCAATTTCATAAAGCAATTTGCACAACTGAAATGTTGTAAGAATCATCTGAATGCTGCCCAAACCACTTATTTTTTTATCTACTTGGGTTGTATAATACAAGATAATGAAAGTGGTGGAAAAAGGTGAAAGAACTGGAATTTGCACAGATATTCTTCATACTGATTGTATTAAATTTGGGCATCTCTGGATTCAGTGTGTATGAACAGTCATTTTTATTCTCTACGGTACACAGTGTAGTGGGTCTGCCTTTTTTTTCCATAGGTTTTTTGTTTGTTTGTTTGTTTGTTTTGTTTGGTTTTTTTACTATAATTTCTTTTGAATTCAGGTTTGTAAAGGCAATGTTAGATTGATACCAAATTAATTATTTCAAGTAATATACTAAGATTATCAAAATAGATTGCTACAATAATATGTTCCTGAATTATTTTGTAAGCTAATTTATTACTCAGATATTTTTCAGAAATGGAGACCTGAACTTTTTATGGAGGGGTTTTCAATAACTTACTAAGGTTGAAGTAAACTTACTGGGAAATTTGGGAAATGCTTACCTATGGCATCCCAGAGACTGATTACAACCCAGTTGAAATCTGTCTATGTATTCTGCTACAATTTACAAGTATGTGTTGAATGTTTACAGAATTATATGCTACACAATTTTTTTTTGTGTGTCAGCATTATCATGAGTAGAGAAAAGGATGAAAAGATGCACTCATAAAAGGAATGGCATTGCATGCAGTACTATGTACTTTTAAAGTATATATTTGTGTAATAATTGCAGTGTTTCTCTAGTTAACTATTTTCTTTAGGTAGTCACCTATCTATCAAGTTACTAGTCCTGTCTCAACACAGGTGCCATATTGGGGGCTGTCTGTGGGGCTTTTTATCAAAGGCAGTGATCTGCTTATGTTCCCTCATTGAAAAATGAGATTTGAAGTATTTAATTTAAATGTATGCCTTAAGTGTATCTTCATTCCCACAACAACATAGTAGTGTACTTGTATAAATGCATAACAGAAAGAAATGTTACTTTAGAAGTAACATTTGGTTAGGTATGCAATTAATTCATTATAGATGCAAATTATGGTCACATTTTTTTTTCCTGGCTTACTGACACAGTACCAGTTTCTACATCAAGTGGCTGTATTTCAGTTGCTTTGTTGACATTGCAGGTGCCTACAAAGTATTGATAATGGTAAATAAACAAATCATATAATTATGAAGGATTTGTGGTTGAGGATGGCTTTTCAAGTTATGGACTCTCACAATGAAAAGAAACAAATATGCTTTGGAAGTGTCCCATAATAGAATGCTACGCAGACTTCCACAACAATTAGATCTCCTGAAAAAGCAATCAGGTGGTGGTCTGAATGGTGGGTTCTTGCAACTGTGTTTTCATCTGGATTGCATGAGACTCCCCAAACCATAGTTCTGCTGAATTCTTGCAACCCATCTGACTCATGGTCTTGTGTGATCTCCCTGACATGTGTGTGGTCATTGCTAGAGAGTATCTTAAACTATGTACTACTAATCTCCTAAGTAATCTTAACTTCAGGAACTATTGCATGTGATCATTTCTACATCTAGACAAACAGGTTACTGTCTATTTGCAAGTGTCTTAACTGTGTGTAGTTTGGTTAATTCTGTTGCAGAGACTGCCTGAGCATCTCTCTGAAATGGCCAGAGATTCCATTCAGGATGATAATCAGCACACTGAAACAGATGAGTTTATCAAGACACAGCAGGACCTGCCTGGGGGAATCATTGGAACCATCCAAAATTCCCACATGGCAAACTCCTTTGGTAATTAGTCAAAATACATATTTGCAGCTAGATTTGTAAATAGGTCCTTTTATTTCACTCCTGTAGAGAAACTCTCTGGGGAATTCCTGTGCCACCCAGAGAATTAAGGACTCACGTGCACTGGATGTGCACACAGGCACAGCCCTGTGCCCAAGCTGTGCAACAGCTAGAATAGGTACGGGCCAGGGGAAAAGAGGCATCAAGATGTGCTGGTTGATTTCTCAAGGATCTCCCCATTCAAGCTCCATCCTGATGTGTAGACAGTCAAGGAAAACTGCTGGCAGGCCTACATGGAATAACAAAGAGGTCCTAGCAGAAATCTGACATTAAAGGGAAACATAAGGGAGGTTGAAACAGGGACAGCTGATTCTGGAAGGAAAAGAGAGATACAGGGTCTGCAAAGCCAAAGCTCACTCAGAGTTTAATTTGGCAAAGAACATTAAGAACAAGAGCTGCAGACTTCTGCAGCTGAATCAGCCACAAAAGGGAGACTACTGAAAATGTGAGCCCACTTCTGAATGGCACAGGGGATTTGGTTACAGGGAACATGGAGCATGTTGAGATGTTCAGTATCTTCTCCATGCTGTCTTTTTTGCTGACCTTCAGGAGTAACGTGCATGGGACCTGTCTGGATTACAGAAGACTGATCCCCAACAGAAGATTGAGGAACACAAACTGGACATGCAGAAGTCCATGGGAGCTGGTGGGGTGCACCCATGAGTGTTCAGGAAGCTGGTCAATGCCTTTGTGAAGGCTGCTCTTGATTATCCTTGAAAGAGTATGGTATTTGGGAGAAAGAAAATGTCATTCCTGCCTTCATGGAGGGCAAGAAGAAGAATACAGGGAACTGCAGTCTGATCATCCTCAACTTGATTTCTGTGAGAGTGAGGGACCAAACAACAGAGGAAACCACTTCCAGGCATGTGAATGAAAAGAAGGTAGTTGGCAATAGTGGGTGTGGACTTGGAAAGGAGGATCATGCTTCACCAATCTGATAGCCTTCTGCAGGGGAGAGGCATGAGAGGGGTGGGTGTTGTATAATCTATGCTGCAGTAAGCTTTCTAGCACAGTCTCCTACAATATTCTCATGGATGAAGTACAGGTAGATAAGTGAACAGGGAGATGGACTACAAACACGTAAGGTGCCAGCCTCAAAGGTTTTGTGAACTGCAGCCCACGATCCAGCTGGAAGCCAGTAACTAGTAGAATTCCCCAGGGGCTGATAACTGGTGCCAGAAGTGCCTGGCAGCTTCATTAAGGCCCTTGACGGGCTGGAGAGATGTACCAACAGGAATCTCATGCAGTACTTTCCATTTCTCTTGGCTGAACTTCAGCCTTGGGAGGAAGAACCACATGTACCAATTTGGACAAGGGGGCAACTGGCTGGAAAGCAGCTTTGCAGAAAAGGACCTGGAGATCTTGGTGGAAAAGTTGGAAGAGGAGCCAGCAAATGTGCCATTGCAGCAAGGGAGGCCAGCAGTCTCTTAGGCTGCACTAGGCAGTTTGCTGCTCAGATGTCTCCCTTTTGAGAACAGTTCAATACATAGTAGTTTGAAAAACATTTAAATATCTGTATAAAGTGGGTTTTTTCTTAATATAGCTGAAAAATGAGCATGATGGTCTGTATGTTGTTTTAGTCCTGTTAGATGGTTTTTATTTTCTTTTTAATGAAATACATAGCTATAAGCAGCTTTTCCAAGAGCTTAAAAATCTGACTGTTTTCAGGGAAATTGAGCTTCTTTATTCAGTCAGATATACTTCTCATTCCTCTTCTTCCCTCAAATATTATTCACAGAAATTAATGTGTAAGAATGAATACATTTAACAGAAAAAGAGTGTTTGTTGTAAGTGGCAAAAACAGATTAGCTTTATTACTTTTCTTCAGAATCTGCTGTATTAGGTAAGTTATGCGTCAGTAGCAAAAATCCTTGTCATTTTTTGTACTATTATAGTGAAATGCTGCAAAAAAGCTAATCTAAACTACAGCTTCCATAGCTTGAAGGTCAAAGCCTGTTTCCATGGACTTTACAGTATGTGGTACAGATTCTGTCTTCCTACAGTCACTGAAAATTAAAGCATTGTGGGGCATGTAGAATCTGCAGTTCTCAGAGTGCCTGTTTGGCATGAGTAACCTCAGCCTTGTTTTGGCTTTCTTAGTTGCCATCCTGCCCCCCCCACACCCCCTGAATATGAAAGAGAGTGATCCATACCCCTGGCACAGAGATTGTGTGGAACAGTGCATGTGGAGACATGCACCATTAGATGTATTTCAGAAAAAGGGTAATGTGTAAGTTGTATCACACAGAAGCTTTTTTTTGATAGTGCAATTAAAGAGAGAATTTCTTCTCAGTAGTGTTTCGCAAAGCCAAACCTGAAAATGCAACCTTTTTTTTCTTGGCAGATTTTTCTTTACCCTTCAGGTACTTTCACAGATGCTTGTTAGAGACTCTGAGTATGTAACTATAGCAATAAAAATACAGTGAAAGTTAAAAATTATGCTTTTAAAAGAAGAAAAATATTATATGACAAATCATACTGTATGAAATGGCCCTCTGCATGGAGGTTCAGGGTATGATGTTCACATCTGCCCTGCCTGTCTTGACACATGGAAGAAGCTTTTGTAAAGTCCAGACTTAAAGAGCTGGCTGAGGATTTCTTTGTGTGCAAGAAAGCAAAAAAGCAGTTCTTCAATGACCATTTCACTCTCCAGTTTAGTTCTGAGGTGAATTCAGAGGAGGTATAGACATTTCAAGATCTGAAACAGGACTTCTGTACAATTCTAAGATGTGAAACAAATTGGGAAAATTTCTATTTTTTGGAAAGGCTCTTGGGGCCTGTTTAAATGGCACACAATAACTCCCAACCCTGCAAGTATTACACAGGACTGAAAATGTTCCTGCAAGTTCCAGATCCACACAGGACCTGCTTCAGGCATGCTGGGCAGTCTCTGAGGTGGAGGCTATCCACCTATTATGGTAGTGAGGCATTGCTTAGGTTTTCTTGTTTGTTTTTGTTTTTGTTTTGTTTTGTTTTGTTTTGTTTTGTTTTGTTTTTTCTTGAGCAAAACTCCCATTTCAGAAATAACTTGCTATTTGGAGAAGCAGTAGTCTCAGATGAGTAAAATTTTAGTGGAAAGACTGGCAGGTAAAGACATGGTTTATTAACTAGGCATGCTAACATAGCATCCATAGGAAACAGAGGCACAATAACCCACATGGATTATTAAGGCTGTAAGGTTTGAGAGCTGGTGGAGATACTGGCTAGACATCGATACTGGCACAGGATAGCATCGTGGGGAAACTGGGGCTGGTACAACTTGCCTGCAAAAGGCCAGACGGGGAGAAAACTTCTCTGCAAAGGAAGGGGGTTGCTCCTCTCCATAGTGTAGAGGATTCTCTCATATTGAAGGGATGTTGAAAAAGTAAAATGTGTTTGAAAGTGATTTTCTTCAAGGTTTTAGGGAGCTCATTACAGAAAGTGAATAATTTTGTTTTCAAGCGAGGATGTAGGTAATGTCTGATAAACTGCTTTTGGAACCTTAATCAGTGAGTAAGGGGAACAAAGTATAAAAGCTTTTTGTTAAATAAATAACATTCATCCCTGCTATAAGGATCCTAAGACGCATAGGAGCACTTAATTAATTTTTTTTCTATAATCCACGTAAGAACAGCAACCAAATTATTATGTCAAAGGAAATCCTAATCCAAAGTTTTGTGATTTCAAAATGCTGAATTTTTTGGCTTTAATATTCTTTAAGTGAGATACTTCCCCACTGTCCCATAGAGTTTTATGTTTGTAAAATATGCAGGGTCATCAAGGAGTGTAATTCTGATTTTTGCCTTTTCCTAGTGGATAGGTGTTGAAAATCTTAAAGAATAAATGTTTTCATGATTTTGTTTTCTGGGATTTTTGCTTCCTTTGTTTTTAGTCATGGGATTTTCTCTGGTGTGTGTGAGTGTTTTCTGTTGCTGTTGTCAGGTAGTTATCCTGTTTGTTTGTTTTGTTTGTATTCTTTTCCTCGGGAGATGTAAATGAAGGGAGGAAGTCTGTCTAGAGGTATATGTAGCTTCCATGAAGCACTATTGTAATGTTCATTATCTAAGTTATATATGGTAAACCATCTTTAGGCACAAAATGGGAACTCAATTTTAACTGTCTATACATTTTGCTACTAGCATTAGTCTTTTGCTTCAACACTTCTATCATGAATATAGCTAAATGCTTCAAACTCTTCTGAAAACATTTTGTCTCTGACAGCATATTCTAAGGAACTCAAGGAGTTGGGTTTGATTTTAATATCATTTTTGCAATTAAATATTTTGACAAATTACTACCAGCTTTATTCTGTTGGCAATATTTTGACAGATGGGAGAAAATGTTTCAATTTTAGAAAAGTATTTTAAGGTAATAAAAGAATTGGAAAGACTTAGAAGTACTGTCTTTGAAAACACTACATTCAGACATCCCTAATACTGGAATGAACTGGAACTAAGACTCAATATGCTCATTGTATTGTACACATATATCATTTACTCAGAATAATTTAAAAAGAGAAAATGAAAGTAATTTTAAAAACTTAGGTATATGTGAACAACCTAGAAAAATCTGAAGGATTATCTTGGAGATTCTGCTGAGTGAAAAAACTTATGATTTTTTTATTTTTTTTTTCCTGACTGATATCTAGAAATGTGTGCAATATACAATACATATACAATATATAATACAATACAGTATAGCCTCTGTGACAAGTGTAGGGAAAAATGTCCTGTGGGATGCATAAACTTTTATTTGCCTTTGCACTGCTTGAAGAAAAGCCCACTGTGTTTGTGGCGTTTTGTTTGTAGCTTTGAGCATTAGTTATCTTTTCTCAGGTGGTAGCTATATTAAACAATGTAGTAAAAATTAGGTCAGAAGAGGCAAGAAGCTGATGTTTATTTGTGGAACTGCTGTTGCTGGCAGAATGGGCTTCTTGCTTGTGAAAAGTAGATGGTATAAGACTCTGCTAAATAAATACCTCTATCCAAAGATCACATTGTTGTTTCGTTAGTGCTTTACAGCTTCCTTTGCAAGGCATTAAAATAAGTCTTGTAAAATGACCAGTTTCACCTGGCAGCTGCTGAAAAGAATCTCTCCTAAGCAGTATTGCTATAGAAGTTAATGAACTGAAGTGTCTTTTTTTCCCCCAATAATAAATATTTCTTGATTTAATTTTAATTTGGTTCCAAATCCAATTTGGTGTATTTCCATATGGTTACTAGGATTACAGTTTCACTGTCTTGCTAAACAATGTAGTAGATGAAGTGGGTTAACCAGCCTTTCATAGGGCATTTTTTTCCTTGGGTTAGGAGCGCAAAGCTACGTGTGATATTATTGAAGAAGACTCCTGAGACATTCAGTTTCCCAATTTACCACTTCCTGGAACATCAGCATACTCAATAGTTTTCAGCAATGAAGATATTTTTGTAACATCTGGTTTATAGGCTGTATTCTTCTTTCCTGAACTAAAAATCTCTTTTACACACACACACATACATGCCAAAAAAAAAAAAAAAAAAAGGCACACCATCATTAAGCAGATAGCTTTTCTCTTAATACAAGAGAAAAACGTTTCCCTCCCTCCCTCTTTACTTTCTTTACACAGAATTAGGTATTTTCTTAACAAGTGGTTCAGACCTGCAGAAAAAGTTGCAAGAAACCAGCCAAAGCTAAAATAGGTCTGCCACCAGCTCCTTAATCTGTAACAGAACTGTTTCCCAGTACTCTTCTTCCAATGCTTTTTTTGTAGTATTTTGTTTCAGAACCATGCGTGGGTGTCTGGAGTCATTCAGTACTGCCCTGGTTTAGATGAGAGTATTTTGCTACTTCATAATGGGCAAACTCTGGTTCCTGTAATACTTAGGAAATGAAGACAGCATTTACGCTTTTGTAACATTGTTTCCTCTGAAGCTGTGCCTTTGCTGAGTGGCTGTTTGCTTCCAGGAAGTTTTCCAGGCACTCTTTGGGCTCTCACTGCTCTGTTAACATGCCACATAGCAGCAGAAACCCATAGTTGATGCAGTATTCACAAATGTTCTGTTAAATCCGTGGATTGGGTGAAGAAAAGGGTTAGCTAAGTCCCAGGAAAAGGGATCTGATTGGAAAAGTCCAGAAAAAGAGGAATTTTTGAAGGGCAGATTTGAAAGTTGGAAATAAGATGGAGCTGGACCTTGGCATGGCTGAGGGTCAGCCTCTGTGGGCACGGTGGGACCAGGGAGTGAACAAGAACACATGACCTACTATAACTTACTTTTCTATATAAGCTAAAGAATGAGAAAACCAGTCTTTTGTTTTTTCTGATCATTTGGCTTTGTTTTTCCTGAGTGAGTAGTGCCCTGCTGCGGTGCCATTGTTGGACTGCAGCGATGTTACTGTGCGCTAGGACGTGGTTCAGCCTGACTAAAGGTGTTGGATCCTTGCCCAGTCCTCTGGAGTCTCCCTTATTTGATCTGACAGCAATTCTCTTCAGCTGGCTGTCCTTCTGCTCTAATGTGTGCTGTCCTGGCATCCTTCTTGGGTGTGGAGAAGGAGAGCCTCCAGTCTAGCTCTGTTCACTCCCTGCTGCTGTACATTGGAAGCACTGGAGTCATGCCAGCATGCTGCTGTGTGTGGGATCAAGGTGTGCTAACTGGCAAAAAAACCCAAAACCCAAACCAAAGTCAGATTTTTTTTGTGTGTGTGTTTTATTATTATGGTCATGGATTTGAATGGGGAAAGCAGAGGAAGTTTATAGCTTTGTAAATTTTGAGACTTCTTTCTTCCTACTTGAGCTGATCTTTGCTTATACATAAAAAACTGAATGCTGCTGCTGAAGTAGCAATGGTGTAGAGTAAATGCCCTTATCTGTGTGTTCTAACTTGGTCCTGTTTTCTAAAAAAAGTTCTGTTTCTAAAAAATTTGGACTGAAAATGGCATTTAGTTGCAGAACATTCTGGACAAATACCAACAATAATAATTGAATAAGAGAAATTCTGAGGAAACTGGCACAAAAATACCGGCCCATATTCTATGTATGATTGTGGAAGACGTGTTTTAAGTGACTAATGAAAATGTTGTGAGTCTTTTAGATACACACATTTCTGGAAATTTAATAATTAAAATTTGTTAAACTTTCATTATTTTAAAATTAAGAGCACAAGAAAGTGAATTTACCTTCAAGTCCTTTTGACCTATGATTAAAAAAAACCAACAAGCACCTGAGTTTTTTAATTGGAAGTTTCTTAGTGCAACAACAAAATGCTGAATATATTTTTTTGAGTTTTGAGGCTCTTTTATGCACATTTTATAAAAAAGTAGGATATATATGTAAACACTTTAATTTCCAAAGGCATTAGCCTAGTTTTTAAACAGGAATTTAACATTGCTAGCTAGTAAGATTAGTGTGTGTTGCATCTTTACACCTTCTCAGAGGCTAAGATTTGTCTTCAAGTTTTGATTTGAAAAGAACATTTAGCTTCTGACTTCATATAATATCTTTAAGAATTGCAACGCACCGACCTGGTTCTAATTACCAAAGCGATCAACTTTCATTAAACAAAGCGATGCTTTCTTGCCAAAAGTACGATTAAAAAAAAAATCCCAGACAAACTAAAGTTAGACTAAGCATCTAAAGAGCTGGGACAGTAATAATTCTTCAACCACTATTCTGCCTAATTCTAGCCTACTGTGGCTGAACAAATGTGCAGGTAGTGGTGTTTGTCTGTATTTCAGCTGCATGTGAAGGTTTCAGAATGTTGTGCCTGGTGTTAGGTGAGCATAGATACTAAGTTTCCAAAAGCACTTCTGGCTGCACGGAACTGTAAGTGTTGTCTGGAACTGCCATGTCGTCAATGTTTCTATTTATTAAACTTTGCTTTAGTGTAAAAAGAGGGTTCTGAAAGTGGTATAAATGTACTACTGCGCTTCAATAAAGGTATTTGATGTATTTATTGCATTTATATACCATATAATTTGTTGGTATGCCGACTGCTTTCGTATTTTTGCTAGACATACGATCAAATACTAAAGTGAAAACAATTCATACTTTCCATCATATATATATATATATATATATATATATATATATATATATATACACACTTCTCACTTATGTTGCAAAAAGTGTCTGGAAGAAACTAAAGGTTTCTGTTACCACTCTGCACTAGGAATTTTTAACGCACAAACTGGAACTGTGCGAGGAGCAGCAGATCTCTGCAGTGCTGACAGTTTTCTTCAACAGAGAACATGAGAAGGAAGAGTCCTGTTCTCATTGGGATACTTGCTCTAGACTGCTCTAAGAAATCAAAGAACCCAGCAGAAATCCCAATCCTTTGTATCCCCATCTCTTACTACTTCAAGCCGGGGCAGGGCTGCTGTACTTGTTGCTCTGTGATGATACAGTGTGAAAGCCTTGGCACTCTTCCTCTGAACAGTAGCACAGATGTTTTTGTGTGAGGTACATTAGCCCATCCTTAAGCAAGTGAATAGCTCAGCAGACCTTAATGACATTCAAAGATAAATCTATTCTCTTTTGGTCTTCCATTTGAAATTAGAGTGAGTGTCTGGTGATTATGATGGTATAACAAAGGTGTAAAAAACCAATTTGCCCTGGAACTTGCATAGCAAAAGCAGTCGAAGTATATTATTTGGGGTGTCTACAGTAGATGCACTGTCCAATAATCAAGTATGTCTAAGTTCAGTGCTATTCAAACCATTTTTTTTAGAAATATTATGTGTGTGTCATAAATCAGACACTTAAAATGACTCTTCCCATATATAGACATTTTCATTTTTATACTACTTTGTCCAGTGCTAGCTTTTTAGAGGATGAACCATTGTGTTATTAGATGAAGAAACTCTTCTGCATATCAGCTTGGAAAATTTTGGGGGTTTTGAGGAATTTTTACCTTTCCAGTTCCAAACCTTATATTGACTGGCTCTGTGTTACAAAGAGAGAGACAAAGCAACTTGGAATATTTGGGACTAATGTCTGTTTCTCCTTACAGTTTTTCTGACTCTGTTGACTTTTTACATCAGCCTTCACATCTGAAATATTTGCAAAATAATGACAACAACAACAACAACAATAATAATATTTATTATAAAATTTCAGCCTTTTTTTTCTTGCCTTTTTTTTTTCTTTTTTTTTTTTTTTTTTCTTTTTTCCCTGGTGATGTTCTGATTCTGCAAGGAATGTTGAAAAAACAAGATGCCCCTCTCTGAAGAAATTTAGACAGTAGGTGTTAGATGTAATATTGTAAGTGGATGTGGACACGTATAGACCAGATACAGAAAATGTCTCCTGCTTTTAACAGAGATATTGCTAAATAAATTGTATTAGTTTCTGCATGTATTTGGTACACTGCTTCTGTTATTAGAGCCTTTATTTCCATGCAGCACGTGAATTTTAGCACTACTCTGGAAGCAGTCAGCTTGTGCAACAAAGGACAGATTGGTGTGTGGTCTGAAGCATGACTTTGGCTATGAGTAAATTCCGTTTGCCCTGAAGGGAGACTTTGCCCAGTTCTAACCCTGAATTCAAGAGTTTCAGTGTCACATCTAATAGCTACTGTGTTCTTGAACTTGTTCTGGTTTTTGTTTTGAAATTCATGTACCGTGTTAAGTCACAAGATAATAGTTGAAAAATCTGTTTTCTGTGTCATATCTAGCTAGACAGAGTTTTGTCAGCTTTTGCTGAAAATTGTGAAGTGCCTTGAGACTTGTAATGTGACAGACTCCATTTGTGTTGTACTATATTAAAAAAACTGTTGTTTTTTTTTAAAAAAAAATCACTTTTTTTTTTTTTTTTGTTCCAGATCTGCTTGAATGCTTTTTTAGCAGAAAGCAGACAAGAAATTTCTTTAACTTATTTTCTGGATTTAGAAGTCATAATTCATAAGCATTCAGTGCTGTCAAAAGATGTGCATCTTCCAGAAAGAGAAAGTTCTCCCAAATGTGTCTTTGCCTCTAATGGGTGCCATAGAAATATGTTGTAGTCACGTGAGTCTACATGAAGATGGGTAAAAACCAAGTGAATTAGGAATTTTGGGAGGGAGATACAAGGTGATTTTGAGATCTGTTAACTGAGGGAGTAACATATTAGAATAGAAGAACAAACTCCGTGTAGGAAATAAGACCGGGAAATTATTTAGGTTTGGCTTTTTCCATTGTGTTTCTTTTTGTTTAGTAGGGTGTTTAGTCTTGGAGTAGATTATGCTTGATTTCTTGCAGTATTTTATCAAAGGGTACAATTTAACAGATGTGTGCTTTACTGTGTATGTATACTTTGCTCTGTATGTGTGTATTTCACTTTGCATGATGAAGCTACATCAAGTTGCTATATTCATTTCTGCATTCTGCAGAAAGATTTTTTCATAGCTTAAAAATCATTCACTATCCTCAGAAAAATGGGAGAAAAAAATCCCACAAAACCCCAAACCAGACTGACAGCTGTCAACTTTTACTTTCAACTTTCTCAAAGAGATTATTCAATTTGTTTCCTGAACACCAGGTCTTTAACTGCTTTAATTTTCATTCAGTTCAAAATAACTTGTCAAAATCACTCATCTTCAGACTGCTGGAGCTTTAGACTAGAAACCCATACAACATTTTTGCATTATCATTCTGTCAAACCTTGTAGGACAAGGATTCTGTACACTCACATGAAATCCAAACCAAAAAGACAGTTTCTGTAATTTGCTAACTTCTTAATAGTAGGATTCTTTTACTTGACTTGCATAATTTTAAAGTCTTTTTGAAATGAGGGTTAAGGACAAGGCAAAAAAATTGAACATAATTCAATAAAATAATGTTTAATTTTGATCACTAAAAATAATTCTGGCAAGTTTTAAAATACAGAAAAAAATCAAATTCATTAGCAAAATGAAACATTTGCAAACTATTTAAAGATAATTCTAAAAAGAAGAATATAGAAAAAAGAGAATGTCGTAATCTGAATATTTGAAATAATAAGACAAGAGAAAAGTAATCTATAACATTATGTTATATTGTATTAATAACACTTGGATTATATGCTTTGTATGTATTTTAAAATTAGAGTAAGAGTGTACCAGATTGCTTCCAAAAATCCACCCAGAACTAAGATTTTTTTCCTGAGGCCATAGGGAAGCATGAACTAAATACCAGTGTACCTTAGCATTGAACTAATTTCTTTCACTTGCTTGGACCCTTGCTTCTAATGTCATATTCTAATAGTCTACATAAAAGGAAACATCAGAGTGTTGCAATTGCTTGATTTTGTAATTTTATCTGGCTGGTGGGGCAGAAATATCAAGCCAGATGAAAACAACTGGGTTTTGTGCAGCTGCCTTAAGCCTTGGCTGTTGAGAATGGCAAAACTGCTTTCCACTCATTGAGACAAACCAGTGTCATAGGAGGAGGAGGAGTAGAAGTAGTTCATCAGTATAAAATCATTTATTTCTGGATTAAAATTGTGCTCTGATGTACTGCCATACTTGCAAAGGTTATGCCCTACTTGAATTTCAGATTTTAGCTTTAAAGGTTTTTCAGATCAGTTGCTGAGACTTCAATTGAATTGTCTTTCAAAGCAGTCTGTATCACAGCTCTCAGGGATATATTTTACTATCCAAACCTTTCAATTTCATCAGTTTAGGTCTGTTTTCAGGAATTTCTTTTATACATGCAATTTTACATGAGCAGAAAGGTATTCCTGTGTCTGTGAAAACACATCAGTCCTGCATTTTTAAAACACTCAGGAGAACTTTTCTGTCCTAATTATTGCAATGCTAGTGGCTAAGGAGTATATTCAGAAATCTGTAATCTGCAGTCCAGATTACCCTGCTTGCTTTCCTATGTTCTCTTAGCTTTCCAGAAAATACATGACTGAAATCAGTATGAGCTTTTCACTTCTTGGCTTAAGCACAAATACTGGTAGGTAGGTGGGTTGGCATGTAAACATTTATTTTGAGGGTGCTTTGCAGTCCATGTGAGCTAGGAATATTTCACACTTGAATGCCTTTTTTTTTTTTTTTTTTTTTTTTTTTTTTTTTTTTTTTTAAGTCCCATGGCTTTATTTGGGAGTTAAATAAGATGTGTGTGAGAAAGTGATCACGCAAAGTTTAGTCTGAATATCTCGGGTTAGGTTAACTGAAGAGACATATGGTTGTCTCTGTATGAACCTTCTACATGGTCTTGTTCTTATTGCGCAGAGAGAGATCTCTTGAGAGCCAGGTAGGTGTTATTCAATATTGATTCCTTTGGGGTTTTTCAGTTTGTTTCCAGCAAAGTTAGTGTTTTTTGGTGTGAAGAATCAAAATTCCCTGTTGTCCTACAGGCCTTAAAACAGAGAATCTGTATCAATATGGAAATCCTACCAAGAATTTCCTTGTACAAAGAAGAGGAAAAGTAAATCCTTCGTGAGAAAAAAGTTGTTGACAAAAGTAGAATGCACCAAAGCTTGGAAACAAATGTTACAAAACTATATGTGTGCACCAGGAAATACAAAGAAAAGTAGTTGTACAATAATAATTTAAAAGTTTGATTTCAACTATGAAGAAAATCTATTTCATACTGAAAGCTTTTTCTTAACATATTATGCTGCTAAACTGCATAAAATTATGCAGTCCTCAAAGTATCAAATATATTCCATTAACTGGGATGCAATGGTGGTGAGTCTCATTCTTTATAGCACTTCCTTATACTATATTTTATATATTTGTTATATTTGATATGTTAACTGTTGCTGCTAATAACTTTGTACTATATTTTTCATGCCTTCAAGAGTAGGGTACATTTGAAACATTTTTACAAAGATGTTGCTGGTCAGAAGGCTATTTGCAAAGAATGTGAGAATTGTATGTAAAATCTCAGAGCTGACAGAATTGCTTGCCAAAGCTGATATATTAGACTGTCTTAAAGCTGAGTCAGGCTTGACATCCACTGACATAGTTCAGGGCAAGAAGGAGGCTTTCCCCTACTATGCCTTGTGAATGTAGCCTGGGATTGTAATGGAAACAGTTACATCTTTGTAAAATTTTAATTATGTATTCTAAATGTGCACATTGCAATCACATCTGAATTATTTACCTTTCTTTCAGATTTCCCCACATTGCCCCCTATATGTGCAACAAAACTAGTAATTAAAATACTCCTAATTTCTGCTGCTTTTACGTACAGAGCTAGATCAAGGCCTATGAAAACCATAAGCAAACTTTAACTTTGCACTCCCAAGGTTGACAGAGAGTAAACATTTTTTTTCTTTCTCAGTGACAGAAAATGTCAGGACCCTTGAGCTCATTGCCCTGTGTTAGGGTCTGGCTGCCTGAGATCAGTGCCAGTTTTGGCAATGCAGTTAACAAGTTTTGTGAAGTGATAGTGAACCTGGAAGCCTTGCTTTGATGTGGGAGGAAAGTGAGGTAGGTTGGTTGGTTGGTTGGTTGGTTGGTTGGTTTTCAAAGAGTCTTTCAGGGCATCATTCCTCTTCATTGATGCCCATTCCTTTCAGTGACTGCACTGGCCTGGCACAGTGTGCACCAGCTTCTCAGAGTGCAGAACGCCTTTGGGGCCTGATCAAGGATTAAGGGACTCAAATTGCTTAAGCTACAGCAATAAAAGGGTTTTGGAATTTTAATCAGTGGGAGTTAGTGTCCCTGTATATTGAGTCTTGGCTTTCCTGGGACTGAAGAATCTTAAAGCTTGTGAGGCATGATGGTAATTCAAAAAGGGGTAGCATATAACAGCAGATGAAAAGTCTGTAGGTCCTTGCTCAGGAATGCTGGTGGGTGAGGCGGTGCTGTTGGGTGAGGGGGCCAGAAAGTATTCTTATGACACTGATAATGTTTTAGATTTTATAGTGTCATTCATGTGTGATCACTGGCTGGAAGTCCTGAAATTAGCATTTATTTTGAACGGACAAATTCCTATAAAATAGCTCAAATGCTAAAAAAAATCCTGATGATTTTTTCCCAGTACATTCAATCACAGAAAACCAGCCTTTCTAAACAAAATTAATCATCAATGTCAATTTTTGATTCTTAAGCAACCCAAACTCAAGGGCAGAATTCTACATGCATTACTTCCCTAAAAATAAACAGAACAACCAACAGATTCTTAAGTTCTAAGAAATGCTCTAAAAATGTCTATCTCCTATTTGTGTTTTGCATTCCTATAGGTTAATATAGCTAAACTGATTTTCCTCCTGATGTTCTGTTAACTGAACTTCCTCTGAGGCACTGTGTTTTGGTATATGCTATATTTTATCTCAGAGTAGATTTTTATATGCAAACTATAACTCTCAGAAGCACACTCCGCTGACACCACTTTAAGTACAGTTGCACTGGCAGTAATATATCTGCATGGGGAGAATCCACTAAACAATAAAATTATGTAAATCAGACTATAGGAAGATTATTCATAAGCAAATGCCTAGATATAAGCTTAGCATCTCCTCTGTGGTTCATGGATTTTGTTAAAGTATGACAAACAATCCTGGCAGAAATCACAAGAGAAATTAAGATCAAAGCCTAAACATAAACTAAAAGAAATTGAGTATTTTCCGCTGATCAATTAACAACGTGCTTTGCTTCCAGCCTGCAGTCATAAACCAAAGAGGAAATTACATTAGGCTGCTTTTATAATCAGGAATAGAAACGGCACTTATGGATAAAAAGAGAAAAACTCATTATGTTTATCTCTCTATTGTTTTTTAATTGTTTTTTTTCCCCATCATTGTTATTTCTCATCATTCATATTAAGATTAGATACCTAATTTTAGATGAGCGAAGTGTGTAATAAATGCATGAATTCCATTTGGTTTAAATATCCCCATCTAATGACCCTGTGCTTTTGTTATCAATCTCAGATGTTAACAGTCTAATGGCAAAAGGGGTTTTTAGTAATTAAATTGTTAGTAGAATTATTGAAGAGCACGCTGACATACCAAACACACTGAATCATAACTATATGATAACTATAAATAGTCCATAAAGGCTCTCAGTGGGAGTGAGATTAAAAAGTAAAAGAATAGCAATTTAATATTATATTTCATGTCTTCTCCCTGTATTTGAAACTGCCTTATTCTTGTCTCCAGCATTGTTTACCATTTTATGGGGTGTTGAGCTTTTCCTATTCTGAATTTCTTCAGCATCTCTTAGATGCTGAAGAATAGGAAGGTCCTGCTGGAAATTGCATAATGGAGCACAGGAGACGCTTTTCCGTTTGCTCCTGTAAACCAAAGCTGCAAGAGTGGTAAATGCAAGAATTAAGTGACAGTTGCTCTCTCAATATTGTTTTTCCTCTCTGAGAAGATACTTCATTGAAAGAAAGCTTTGGGAAGCTATGCTGTTGAAAGGACAACCATGGTGTCCTTTCATGTAGGACAGTAATGTCAGTATGTGTTTTTGAATGAGATGTGTGGAGTTACACCCAGTTATAAACGGTTGTATTGATTTCCATAGCAGCAGGGGACAAGTATGTTCCTTCTCATCTTCAGAATGAATATAGTGAGTTGAGTTGTGTCTTAGTTTTTCAAGTAGGAGGTGTAAGGACGGAAAAAATAAATGTCTTCAGGCCAATGTAATTAAGAAGGGTTTTTTTTTTTTCCCTTCTGCTAGGCTGTAGGCAGATCTTCTGCCTTCCCTGCAGTTAAAAACAAAGAGGAGAAAGAGGAGCCAAAGGGTAAACTTCAGTGCCCATGGCTCAAAGAGTGATATAAAGTCACTTCCCCATCTGCTGCCAGCTCTTTGCTGTGTAAAGGTTCTGTAGGTGAAACTGGATGTCTTCATGAAGTGCAGTCTTGCTGCTGGCGTTTCAGTCTCCATCCTGCCACTGCCTCCCCTGTGCCTCTTCTTTGCACACCCTTTTCTCCCAGGGCTATTTCCTTCTCACACCCCTTGCCCTGACTGCCCTGCCTTGCCCTGGCCTTGGTCAGTGCACTGTCAGGGTAGCCCAAGCCAGAAAGCTCAGCTTAGCTGCAGACCTGGTTAGGAGAGATTAACGCTGGGGCTGGGGTTTGCTGGGTGAGAGCTGACGGTGAAAATCCCGTGAGTCCCAGGAAGGTGCTGATGGTTGAGTAAAACAGATAAGCTGAGGAACTTTGCCAAAAGAGGGGAGGGGAGGCCAGGATCTGAAGATACTTGGCTGAATGGCAAGTCAGGATAGACTAATGATATGGTTTTTGGGATAGGAAGGAATTTTCCTCTGACTCATATTGGCAGAAATGAATAAGGTTCTTTTTCCTTCCTTTACAGCATGTTGTTCTTCAAGGCTACTGCAACTCCTTTTTTTTTTTTTTTTTCCTCTCCTTCCCTCTCTGTTTCTTGCTTTCCCTCTATCTCTTTCTTCCACTGGTTTCTTTTCAGTGTGCTGCTGCTTTTGAGGCTCATGGGTCTATCCTGTGAAAACTCTGGCACTTGTTATAAATATTTTGAGGAAAATTCTGGAAAAAAATTTAAATTAGATTTTTTTTTGGCATGCTGAAGTGCTGGTATTGGTTTGGCTGTGCACTTACCTGGAAATAAACTTCCATTTTATCAGTCTTTTTTATTTGTAAAGAACCAAATCAAGTCACCCAGTTGCCTATCTTGGATTCCTGTTAGCTACTTTTAGGCTGTTTCTTGCTCACCGCACCAATTTTGTGGTTTCTCCTCTGAGGTGACTAAATTTCCATGACCTAGAATGCTCTGTAATGGGAGAAGAGGGACTTAACACTGTATTTTTCAGTACAATTTCACTACACAAAATTTAGCTGTTACAACAGTAATTTTTAATTCAGTTAGTTCTTGAATTTACTTGTGTTTTCTTAAATCTATGTGTAAAGTGAAATTAGAGAGAGGATCTACAATACATGTGGGATATGAAAGGCTTTTGATTTTGAAGACTTTATTTCAAAAAGGAATGCAAGAGCTACATTTTTGTCCCCTTTTTTGTTCAATTAAAAAAAAAATCTGGTTGATATGGTAGGAGATGCTTCTCAGTGTGCACAAAATGTACTGTACCATACACCAAGGCATAAATCTGTCATAAATCCTAAAATCACAACAGCTGTTGAGTTGCTTGTAATGCTCATTTCACGTTTATTAGGTCTTTCATAGTTATATTTCCAAATTGTTCAACATTAATGAAGTTCCCACATCTTGTAGAGGTCACTTCAGTGCCTGTACCAGGAGACGTTCAGATGGAGTTAGATCATGTTTGTCAGTAGGCTTTGAAATCTAATTAGGCAGTTATAGCTTAAATTCCACAGCTCAAAATAAACGGAGCTCCATCTTTTCTGTGAGCTATTTTCAAACAATGAAACCTGCTGAGTACAGACTAACTACAACGGGCAACGCACAGATTTTGTTCATCAAGAATAAAAATGGTGCTGAAGTATGCTGTTCCAGTCTGGGAAATGTTAGGGCCATGTTTCAAAAACTGGCATTTAGCAGTAAAATGTACAGTATATGCACAGTGCAGATAGGTAGGTCATATATTTTTGCAGACTGCCATTTATACTTGCAAATGAATTATTATTATTTGCCATGAAGTATTTACCTACAAGTTTAAAAGAGTGTTTCACTTGCTCCAAGCAGTTCTTTTGAGAGATTCACTTAAGAGATTAACTGCTAACTATTGGACTGGATGACCTTAGAGGTCTTTTCCAATCTAAACAATTCTATGATTCTGTGATGTATTCATACTAGTGGGAGGCTTTGATTTTAAAACTTTAGAGGCAGATTTTGGACTTGTCCTTTTTATAGCATGAGTTGTATGTGTTATTCACTTATTCTGATTGACTAAGTCAAGTACTTGGTGATGGCATTTTTAAGCCTCTTAAGAATGAGTGAAATCATGTTTACTAAATAGGATATCTCCTGCTTAGCTTTAAGCCCACTGTAATCAAAGATACAGTTTCTTTTTCTTACATGGTAAACTAAAAACTGTCTTATTTTCTCCCCTTTGCAAAAATTCACAAACACTTTTCTCTTTTTAAGTAGCTTTTCATGTTCTATTGAAATTTTGATTCCCTCTGAAATGACTACCGTGGAGATAAATTCTTTGCATATCTCATCTTGCTTTGTTTAAAAGAGCTTAATATGTAAAAGAAAAGAAAGAAAGGAAGAAAGAAAGAAGTCCTGAGGTTTTGTGAAAACTCTTTCCAGTAACTTTTAAATCCCTTTGGAAAATAAAATCATAATATGGTAGTAATAAATCAAGAAAATGCTTGTTCTTTGAGACTGTTTCAGCATATTTACATTTGAAAAATCTTGTCTGTATTAACAAGTTGCTGAAAAGAAAATCATTTCCCAGCTTTTTTAGATCAGCTCACTGAGAACTGTTATTGCCAAAACCAACATACTTTTTCTTTGTTTATTTGGTAGTTTAATCTCTTTGACTTTTAGGACAGAGCGTTACTGTCAGGCCTTGTGCTCTCAGGTTATCATTGCTCATTTTAGAGTCCCCTGCCCAGCCCCAGAGAACCTGTGGCAGGTTTTGCCTGCAGTGCTCTGGCTGCTTGGGCCAGTGGTAAGACAAGGGACTGCAGCACACACACGGTGGTAGGCACCCTTTTGAGAAAAAGGGCAAAGGTATGACAGTGTCACAGTGATTGATGTCTTCCTGGTAATTTGGGAAAATATTTGCTGGAGAAGCTTTCCTGCATTCTTTCTCTCTTTTCCTATGTTTAGGCGTTTTTCAATGTATGTATAAATTTTACTCACAATTTCATTTATCAGTAAAACAAAGTCCAACAAAAACTGCCCCCCTTTGAAAGACTTCTCTGCTATCTCAATGGTCAAGTGCCATCCAGTTTTTCATATTCCCCTGCTTGTAATTTGTTTCAACAGATCTGTGGCAAATACTGTAATGTGGGCTTTTTTACCCCTAATATCTCCAAAATACCTTCTAATAAAGACTCCATCCATGCCATAGCTTCTTATAGAGAAGGTATTTTAACAGTGCCTGAAGTTTTTCTCTTGCTTGATCTTGCTGCCTGCTTTTTGATGCTGTCATCCTTTTAGAATGAATTGTCATATGTTATATATGCAATGTTTTTAAAAACTTTTCCTCTCTTCATTTTTTAAAATGTCACTGAATATTTGTATTTTATTTACATTTAATAGTTATACCTGGTTTTCTTGCAAAAGAAAATGAGTTAGATGCAACTACAGGTCTGAGAAAATAGTGCAAGTAGCATTGGACAGAAATGTTTTACTGGTGAGAACCCTCTTCAGATTGTAGGTTCTCAATATAGACTGGTTCCCTTTGCCATCTCCCTGATACCTTGGCAAAGCAAAGTGGTAGCAGCCCCAGCTGTGGTGCTGATGCTGCCAGATGAATAGTTTGCAGTACTTACTCCAGAGAAGAGATGACAGAGCTCCTTGAGGAGTCCCAGAACTGTTTAACCATAGACTTTGAAGGCATCTATAAGCAAAGAAGAGGAGGAGGGATAAAAAGGACAGACTGTATTGTTCTTGAAAATGAAAATAATTTTTTAGAAGTTCCTTGTGCATTAAATGGCATGAAGGCAACTGCTAAAACGGCAGCCACACTTGCTATCTCATGAATTGCCATAGGAACCAGAAGTGTATCATCTCGTGTTAATTATAATTGCCATTCATAGTGTTGAATTAACAGTCAGTATCAGAAACCACAAGCATATGAGTTCAGTGGAAGTGTAAATGTTGTGACCTTGAAAAATGCTTCTCCCCTTGCCTCTCCCCTCCAGTCTTTTTAACATTTTTGTTAATGTTGGCCTTAGCCGTAGGAGCATACACTTAAAGCGAGTGGAGGGAACCTCAGCGATCATTCTGCCTCCTGCTGCCATCTCCTGGCTGGAACCGACCCCACATACGGACAGCTCCTTTTCCTTCTGAAGTGAGGGAAAGCTCAGATAGTTCAGCCTCCCGTGTTTGAGGAACTACAGGCTGTATGGTATGGCCATATGTATGTGGGCACTTGATGCTAATGGTATAAGTACAACCACAGACATATAGTTTGCTTTACATATTGATGGCACAAGTCTACATTTTATTTAATATCCAAATTAAAAAGAAAAACAAAAAGCAAACAAAAAAGCAGCCAGATCGTTCCAATTTGTTTACATTACAGTAGTCTTTTCCTTGCACAAAAGCTGTGATCGAACAAAATGCTGGGTTTTGTTTCCTTTTTCATTTCCATGGTTCTTGTTCCCACTAACAAACTTTACCAATTAAATCTACAGAGAAGGTCATCTTTATCAAATATATGTTTCTAGAATAAATATATACAACCTTCTGTATATTTATAACTGTGTATGTAGGAGTGTTTTTTGAACATAATCCTGTTGAGGCAGATGTCTGGAACTTTCTTTAGTTTTATGTCAAAGACACATGGCTCATACCTCATCTAAATTTGCTCTATCCAATTTACATTGAGCAAGGATCTGGTCAAAAGTTGTTGCTAGAACTCACAATGGCACTAGAATGGGGAATTTCTGATGAATACTAGTCATGGGATCACTATGGGGATTTAGTTCAGCCACCCAGATATTACAAATAAAAATACAAATAAAAAGTACAAATTCATTTCCAAACAGGCAGTGTTGCTTTAAAAAGAAATTAAGATAAATATTATTTAAGGGCTGCACCATAGAGTAATGATTGTAACAGTAAAAAGGTGAGAGCAAATTACAAGTCAGTTGCAACAGATTAAAATCATAAAGTAGCCTGTATATTATTGCTGTTGTCTTTTTGTCATTCACCTCTCTTTTGCACAAAATTGAAGTTTTCTCTAGCGTGGCTTGAAACTGCAAACTAACTTTGAATTCACTGCCACATACCCTAGCATTCAGGGATTCTAATTGAAGCACTTTGTGCATGGCTATTTGCTTAAATTCCAGTGTTCCGATACACTGCAGTGTGGGATGCTATTGGCAGTCAGTATTGATGCAAATTAAAAACTTGTCACATTAATGACATTTAGTGCTACGAACTGAAGCAGCAAATATTACCTAATGCCTTGTACCGACTTTCTCATAGTGAAGTGACAAGTCTAATTTCATAGCTATAAATGCAGATTGTTGCCCATTGTTATCACAAAATAAAGGACTATTAAGGTAGGGCTTTTTCTTTCTTAACACGTTTTAATGGCTTGATCTGATTAGGTGTTGCTTTGGCTTGATGGGCTCACTCAGTCTTCCTACTGTGCTTTTGCCGTCTCATTTCCTGGGGTGCTGCTGTGAAAGCATCAGGAGAAAGTTGCTGTCTACAACTTCCTCACGAGGGGAAGCAGAGGAGCAGACACTGATCTCTTCTCTGGGGTGGCTGGTGACAGGACTCCAGGAAATGGCCTGAAGTTGTATCAGGGGAGGTTTAGGTTAGATATTAGAAAAAGATGCTTCACCCAGAGGGTGGTTGAGCACTGGAACAGGCTCCCCAGGGAAGTGGTCATAGCACCAGCCTGACAGAGCTCAAGAAGTGTTTGGACAATGTTCTCAGGCACATGATGGGATTCTTTGGGCTGTCCTGTGCAGGGCCAAAAGTTGGGTCTCTTCCAGATCAGGATATTCTATGATTCTATGGGAGACTGATGTTTTTCAGCTGCTCTCCTGCATTGACCTGTGGATAAGAAACACCAGGGCTGATCAATGGAGATAAAACTAGTTAAATGTAGTTATTCTTTCAAAAGCAGTTTGAATGGAGCCAGAGAAGGTGACCAACCACCTGACATCTCCTCTTTTACCAACCAGCCTGTAGTGGCACAAGTCCTCCATCCTGCTGCCAAAACTACCATGGCACAGCAAGATCACCCTCCAGCCATCCTTGGTCACCCTGCTTCCCAGGCTGGCTGGTTAGGTAGGAAAGGCAGCAGCAAGTGAGAGTAATGGAATAAAAACAATCCTCTTCAGAATAACTGCACAAGGAGCTCTCTGTACTGGGCAGTGTACTTAAAGAACTGCAAAACTCTTGATGACCATCCTCAAACTACCCTCTGAATAGAAAGTTCTTGCAATTGCCGAGCTGCATGGCAGTTCCTGCCTCATGGGTCCCTCTGCTGGCCTTAGTTGTTTGATGGAATATTTTCAAATAAAATACGAATTTAGTTTTCTCTGTATTATCATCTTTGGTACTCCAGGCATGGTCAGAACAAACCCCAGCTGGTAGCTCCCCAATCTCTTCTCCAGGTTCAGCTCCCAGGGTAGTAGGCTCCCTGCAAGGCCTTTGGGAATCAGGGAGGAAACAGCAGGTCCCCACCAGTCAGAGTGGTTACATAATGGAAGTGTTAACAGAAATATATATGACACTTTATTTAAGTACTTCTATGTGTTAGGCCAGGAAGAAGATACCATTTTCTCAAACCAGTCCAAATGAGTTTCGTTACAATTTGAAAAATTGTGAAATACATTGGAGTTATTGTTTATTAAACTTTAAGCTTATCCTGTTTGCCAAATACATATTTATGTCAATGCACAAATGTGCGTGTGGCAGAGAAGGATGGAAATATTCTTTTGGAGCTAATTAAATTCTGAAGAATTTTTTTTTTTTTACTTCCTTCTGTTCTCTTGTTATATTGATGATTATTTATTTGCTTTACATCTCAGTTCGGGAGTTGTATTGCTTCTTAATTTTTTTTCAAGTTTCTATCTGAAGCTGGTGTCATAATTCTAGAATCTTCAGTTTTTGAAGTTTTCTTTACTCTTTTTCACTGTCAACCTGGATTGCATTCCTCTTTTCTACAGCTGAACAAACAGAAGGACATATCTATCAAAAACATAGTCTTGAACCAAGTGAGCTCATAAAAACTATATACCTACACAGTACTGAATTAAAATTGATTTTTACTTATGGGATGAGAAGTCATTTCAGATTTTCTGTTCTTTTTCTAGGATAGTTTATTGGTTGCTTAAATTTAGCTTATATGAGAATGGCCTCAGCAAACTAAGTTATAAACAAGAAATTTGTGCCAGAAACAGTTGTGGTGTTTCGGTTTTTTGTTTTGGATTTTGTTGGTTTATTTGGGTCTGGGAGTTTTGGTTTTGGTGGTTTTTTTTTGTGGTTTGTTTGTTTGTTTTTTTCTGTCAGTTTTTTCCATTTTTCCATTTAAATCTTTCTATAAAACTGAGGTGAAGAAATTCTGTTGCATCTATCTTCAAACAAGAGCATTGGGAAAAATCCAGAATTCAATCCCACAACTTTTGCCTTAGAAAACCTTTTGCACGTCTATCACTTTTTTCATTTTTATCAGTAAAACCACCATCTGACTTGATTCATATAGACTGCTGCAAATGCATTTCTGTTGCCAAATTCTGATTAAAACCCACTCATGCCTGAAGCTAGCTTGAGATTTTCAGGTTATCAGCTATCCTTGTGCTTTTTGGTGTGCTAAACCAGACTTATGTATCAAGTCTTTGCTTTCAATCTAATTGAAAGGAAATCTTGTAGAAGGAAAAAATAGTGGAAAGAAAAAAGCCTGTGACATTAAGGTGATTTTAACTGAGCAAAGCAGGTTTTAGTGATGTAAACTGTGTAAAAGTGATGTCACTTTTTACATATAATGTTTATTTATCTAATAAAGCAGAAATATCACCGCCTTGTGTTTAAATCCAGAAGTTGCATTTGCATTCCCAAGAATGCTGCAGTTCAGAAGGATCCCAGACACATAATTTTACCTCTTCATACCTAATCTCTCAGGATTCTGATCACGCTCAGGTTTGTGTTACCCTCCTTTGTCCTGCTTGCAGAGAAGATCTGGGCCTTTCCTATAAGCCATTCACTGTCTGCTGCTCCTCTAAGCCAAGGTATCTTACAAGCAAGCATTGATAGTTCTGGAATACAGTGTGGATTTCTAAACTTCAAAGTGAAATGAAATCCCATGCACAAAAGAAACCTGTATATATTTCACTCCAGTCTTGCTTCACAGCTGTATTTTCATAAGAAAACAAATTTCTCATTGGTTAATATGGGCAGTCAAATGCATTGATTTCGAAATTATTTATAGTAATGTTACAATCACCTTACTGCACTTTCACTTTTGTAATTATATAGCATATTCAGGATCTAATTTTTACAGCATTATTAGGTAGAAATGATGAATGGCACTTACTTCTTAACTTTCTTACTTTCTTCTTTTTTGTCAAAAAATTCTGAAAACCTAGAATTAAATTTTAAAGCAACCTTTTTATTTTATTTCTAATTATTAAATAATTTTATTCTGCTACATAATATATTACATATTTTCTATTATTTATATTATTTTTCCATAAATGTTCTGGCTATGTGGGAAACACACTTCATCAAAACGTATTATGGATTTATTTTGCATCAATAGAGTTGATTATTAAAATTAATGGATTTTTTCCAGTTCCTTCCTTGCTTAGGTATCTGAAGTTATTTAAAATCTCCCAGATGTCATAAAAGGATTCTACAATTAGCTAGGGCACTACACTGTGTCCCTACAGTATATAAAATAGCAATAACAGAAAAATATCAGATTCGTTATTGCTTGTTCCCCCACCTCATCCAAAAAGCTATTTTCATAGTTCACAAGATACTGATTTACAGAATCTATTGTAAAATTAGAATTCAAAAAACCCAGATTATTTCAATATGAAGTTTTAGTTCTATACTCTCCCTTGTTAAGATTAAGCATTTCTTAACTTCTGAATGACACCCTCTTAGGTAAAAAGATATTTAAGAAACTATTGCTATTTTAAGGTATTGTAAATAGTATTAGTTCTAGTAACTGTTCTAATAATTTATTTAAAATACTATTATTATAAAAAATATGTTTGTATAGTTGATATTTGAAGTTTATGGTAAAGAATAAATAACTGTTTTTTCTGTGTTTTCATATAGACTGAACCTGTAATTGGGATCTGAGCATGAGTTTAAATGAAATGTTGAGCATACAAGCTGTGGCAGGCAAAGATTCATTGTCTGTCTTTGTATTATAAAGTGAGATGAAAAGCTAATATGCTTCCTGAATCAGACCTGTGGTTTGGAGTTTTTCTTTATTATACCAGAAATATCTAATGAGGCATTTCTTACTGTAGTTCTAGCTCTGTAATCCATAGATACAGATACAGTATTTATTTTTTAAAGCTTCTGTATTTCACACTTCTTAAAGTCCCTGCTACTTCTTAAGGATTAAAAAAAAATAATAAAATTCTTTATTGGTATGGCAGCTTTGAATTTCATTTCTACTTAAAACAGTAGAGAGACGCCCTGCTAGCAGTGGTTAGCTGAGCGTGGTCTATTGCCATAAAGATAAACTGCATAGGTTTCCCAGCAATGAAGGTCAAAGGACACGTGCACAGCTATTTATTTGCTTTTAAAACAGAAGGAGTATGATTTATGCAGGATATTAGCTAATGCCATAGTGTTGAGCTTTGCAGGTGCAGCCATGGGAGCCTGACCCCCGCTAATCCCCCCAAGTGCAGCGGGCACGCATGCAATGGCTTTGTTGTTGCCGTGCTGCTTCGTGGCTCCCTTTCTTCACTGGTTGGGGAGGTGAGGCTGCATTTCCCATGACAAGCTTCCAAACTTTTGATTAGAATCAAATTGAGCAAGTTAGGGACATTTGGGCAACGCATTTGGACAGAACTGCTGATACCCAGAGTTGCTTTTAGTCGAACTGCACGGCTTAGCTTGCTTGTGTTTGAAGCTGCTTCTGCTCAGTTTTGTACTCAACTTTTGCTGCTAGTGCGTCATAGTCTCCCAGCCATCTGCTGATACAAAGCCTGCTAAACACTCTCAACTGATGGGCTCTGCAAGGGATTCCTGCAAATGAGCCGGGCTTGATCCCCACGCACTCACTCTTCAGGGAGGTGAGCCAGTGCTGACTTTTCCAAGAGCTGACTGTAACTCTTAGAAATGCCCTAATAATGCCAATAATAATTCAGAGTTCCTTTTAATGATGCATCATTACCTGCATTCTGTAAGATGCAAAGCATAGATGGCCAGCCCAGCACAGGGAAGAGGCACACAGATTTTTGGGTCTCGTTACCTTGTTTAGCATATAAGTAGAGAGCATAAATATTTTGTAACAGATTACAAACAGCAATCTTATTACTTCTCTTTCTAACTGTTTTTTCTTAGGTTACTGTTGGGTTTAATTTGAGGTGGGGATCTTACTCCTTGTGTGCTAGCAGTGTGTAAGCAGTCTTTAGAGTTTCAAGCACAAGAATAGGCTGCAATTTTACTTTGAAAGATTAAGTAAATAATGATGTTTTAACATCACTCAGAATAATAGTAATAAAAAATCCTGTAAGTGAAGAAGTGCATAAATATATGACTGATGATTTTACATATAAGAAAAAAAAAAATTAGTGATGGTTCACATCAGAGTTTGTCAGAAGATTATTATTATGAATATTATTATTATTATGACATAATTGCTTTTGTTTGAAATATTTACTCAAAAACATGCAGGAGATTGTGGTAATTAAGAACAAATGCATGCTGAATTTTTGCACTTAAGATATAGAAAAAGAGGGTTTATTATACCTTTTACCTTTTCTACAGAGGGGCAGGAATAGCATCTCTTCCCCAAGGTGGTTACATGTATTATTTGCATGTGTAGTTATTTCAGAATCTTATAGTTTGTCTCCCTTACCAGATATAACAGAGAAATATTTTATATGTTATGTTTAAAAAGTATGTTCTGTAAAGACACATCTAGCAACCCCTAGAGGGTGCCAGAAGCCTTCCTTAGAACTGAAACGGCAACCTTTTACATGGAGTTGTAAATTACTTTTTTCTCTTCTAGTACAGTACTTACTCTCACATTTTTAGTCTGAGTTTTAAACATACTGCTATTTGTGCTACTCAGAAATATATTTGACAATTTACATGTTGAATTTCGTAGCTATTTGCCATGATGTTTAAGGAGGGGAATGTGCAGCAGCAATATGAACTAAATGATGGAGGGGGCTGTGAGTGTGTCCTGCAATGCTGGCACAGCACTTATTGGTGGGTGTGTGCTGCTTTGGATAGTGGTGGGGGAGATGCTCCCCTTCCTACCACAAATCACATCAGTTTCAGTTTTGAAATACAGGAGTATCACATTTCCTTGATTGCCTTACTTCTTTTCAAAAATTAAATGTAATACAATTTATGAGGGTTTATATTTTCTGTTTAGTCCAACAGCGATGAAAAATCCTGTCTTTCACCTTTTCCCTCTCCATATAAGCAGAAGCAGAGGGGGACAAAGCGGGTCCATCTTTCTACTTCACCCTTTTTAGTTAGCACCCCAATCCTCACAACCTTTTCATCCACTCTTTATTGTGCCAGAGTTTATTCCTTGAACAAGTTTATTGACAACTTCACTATAAAACGTATCTCCTTCTGGGAATGTCATGCTATGCACTCAGCAAAATGTCTCCCAATACCCTAGCGAATCAGTAAAATATTTTAATAAACACTTTACTTCTATGAACCAAATACCCTGATGGTTATTGGATTTGTCACAGGATATAAGATTTCTCCTCTATGCATACTGGCCTTCATACACTATTGTGTTGCAAACCAAATCTTAATGTAATCAAATAATGAAAAGAAAATGCTTAATTAACAATGAACGACCCCATTTTAAAAAACAAGTAACTAATTTCGTTTAATCTTGCTTTTTAAAAATTTTGTTGGTTTAGCATTTGGATCTGTGTTTTGAAAACTGAAGAGAACATTGAACTATTTTTAATCAAACCAGTATCAAACTCCTTTCAGCAGGACACCACATTTTTGACTAGACTTAGATCTTGTAACTCTTGATTGCCACAGAAAGGAACAGGTCATGAAAGGTTTTTCTCCTGGGAAAAAATATATGTGCTAGGCAGCCATAAATTCTGATATACTCTCATTATAGCACAAAGAATTACAGAGGGCTAAACTAAGTAAATTATTTTCCCCTCCTCCTGTGTGCTCCTGAGTCACGTTATACATGCTGGATTCTGTTGGTGAGTGATGCAAAAGCTGCTGTCACAACCTTTTATTGCCTGGGTGCAAGCAGTCCTTTGCAATGTGAACGAAGGACATCAAAGACTTTTTTTTGCTGTATGATGCCCATCAAGAGCATAGAAGCAGGAGGGGGTGCACAGAACCTGAAACTATGCTGAACTACTATTGTGTGGAGGCTCATATCAGTGAAAATTTAAGTGATTATTTAGTTTGTGAACCTCTTTGCACTGTTATAGTATTCTTCTAACTATCTGTATAATGCTTAACATTATACAGTGTGTTTCTATCCTAAGCAAAGTAAAAACTCATGACTTAAAGATGAAAACAAATTATAGCAGATACTTCTAGAAGTGAGTGAGACCAATACAAATTCAATCGAATTGAGTGTAAACTTTAACATGGCTTTAAATATGGGAGAACAATTTTTAATAATTTGTTATCAGAAGTTCTCTAACTTGCATAAATCCCGTCAGATGCTTGATACCAGCTCTGAATTAATAGTGCCTTGTTTTAGTGGCTGGGTTCTGCTCTTCAGCAAACAAACTTGTAACCTATGTGGGTGTTAGAGGGGAAATAGCCAGATTTGGAGTATAGCAATATGTTAGTCTGCATTTCAAGTATATAAATTATACTTTTAGCTTGAAAGCACTGTGTAGATGAACACAGAGCATCTGTATACATTATGAAATGTACATTTTATAAAGGCAGATGAAAACCTACCAGATAGTAAGGAAAAAAACTAGACACAAAAATACCCCAAATGAGAAGAAAATACAGTGATTTATAAAGCATGCTTTTAGCAGCATTTCTGAGTTTCATGTGCTAAACACCTACTCTTGACCTCGAATTGACCTTGAAGTTTATGAGCTAGGTAACAATTATGCAACAGCTAAAATATGCAGACAGGACTTTACTGCCTAAAAAGAACTGCTGTCCTGTGTTTTGTTTGAATTAACACACTTTGCTGTTTATGAAACTTAACTTTGTCCTTTTGGACAGCCAGGGGGAAAGGAGTGCTGGTAGCCAGTGTGCAGAAACCTCAGAACAAAGTAGGGCTGAGCAGAGGAGGGTGGCACATGCATTGGGTTAGGTCAGTTCTGCAGGAGAAGCCACCATCTCTTTCTTTGGGCCACTTCTCAGAGAGAGAGAAGTTATCCCAGGGAGTGTCTCCAGACAGAGATCTAATGCTCGAAAAGCTCAGTGTCAATGTAAACTTTCAAGGAGGGTGAAATGAGCCTTTTTTATCTAAAGCACTTACTCAGAATAAAATGGCCTTGTCAGAGACTTGGCTTTGTTAATTTTGATCACATCTTACAGCCTCTACAAGGTGTCATAGAACTTCAGCCTTCGAGTCCTGGTGCATTCATACGGCAGTGAAGTGTCTGTATTGCATTTGCTGTACATTGCAGCTCTTTTTCTGAACACAGAAATTGAATGTGAGAAATAATGTGTTTAAACATTACTTGCACAGTAATCACAGGTATCCTTTATAATTTAAATGGATGTCTCTGTTTTTTATCCTTTGGTAAATAAAAGGCTTGTTTTTCTGTTTAAAAGAAAAAAAAATTGACAAACAAAACCACCTCCAAACCTAATGCATTGTTCTTCTGTTCCTTTGAATAATGCAATAGACAATGATGTGACATTTGGAAAGTAGAAGCACCCATACATACATACATACATAGTTTTACAAGTAAACTTTCTTGTTTTTCTTACTTTCCGGCAGCATGAAATCTCAAAGCAATACAGGCTGTTCATGATACACATGCATGTCACTAATTTTGGCAATAAATGAAACATTCCTCAGATCCTGTTTTACTCTTTGTGTTAGTCACAGCTACCTCCATTGTCACGAGAGGCCTGCTGAAGTTGCAGTTTCAATTTTGCTACTGTTTTTCATCCTCTAAGACTTTGGAGCAAGTCATACAGTGTCTGCATCAAGTGCACAGTGATATTTTTATCTACTTTTCTTGCAGATGAGTTTAGGGAAGATGCTGCTGTTTGAAGAGTACTTGTAAAATACCAAGGGCTGGAACCTTACAGTCTTTTCCTCTCAGGCAACATCAAATGTACTCTTTGCTGTTCCAGCTCTGCAACAAGGAATGAGAAAACTAAGGAAATTCCAGGGCATTGCTTTGAACAGCAGGTGTTAGGTTGCTGTGTCTTTCCCAAACAGATGTTTTAGCAGCAGAAGGAAGACCAAATGCACATACCCCAGCTCTGGAAAAATTTAAACCTGTATATTTAAATGCATGGAGTTACTTTATTAATACTAAAACTACTTAGAGAATTAACTCTTATAGATACTGTGAACTCTCTTGGGCATATTACTTACTTCTGGTGACAAATTTCCCTAAAAGCATTGGATAACATTTTCCTTCGTAGTTTCTTTAATGCAGAGGTTTCTAATGGCTGCAAAATCCTCTAAGTAGTAATGAAATCCTCTCTTTTAATATTTTCTCAAAAAATAGGTGTGAATGCTATTATTCATTAGAAAATTATAATAAAATGAGTCCCTTTGCCCAGTTGACTTTCCTGGGAACTAAAGGAGGTTTTTAGAGAGAATAAAATTGTTCTCTCCCATAGTGCCAGGTACGGGAAATGCTGTTCATCATTCCTGCTACCTTAAAAATTTGTTACACTTCTGTTCTAGGCTTCATGGACCCTAAGGTAAATTATGACATATCAGGTATCATTCTTTTTCACAATTCCTATAAAAGTATCTAGTTAACATGAAAGAATTTTCAATGGGGACAAAAAAGTGAACCTTTTTTCCTAGGCTCCTATTGGGGTGTATTCTAATAAGCTGTGAGACCATCTCTGACCATTGCAGGTTAAAGACACCCCTCACAGCACAATGGGCATGCTTTAAATCAAACCCTGTGTGCCAATTTTGCTCTAGTGGATTACCTAGGAAATAACTTTCTTATTACAGAAGATGACTCTCTGTTGTTTTTGTGACTTTCTGCCTGGATCTCTTATTTGATAGATTCAATAGAGGACCTCCATCTGGTGCTTTAGGTGTCCTCATGGATCCAGTACAAACTTTTTTGATGCAAAAGAACTAATTTAGCTAACCCAAACCAAATCCTCAGTTGGATAGGTTTATGTTGCCTAGTGGAGAGCTGAGCATTCAGGAGGCCCTTTGGCTGTGGTTACATCTGAGGCTGGCACCGCAGTGTCCAGCTGTGCAGCTACTCAAAAGTTTGAGGCTGGTTTTCTTTTTTTCCCTTTAAATGCTTCCATTTCATTCCTAGAACAAAGTGGGATTTTTTTTGAGATCTAATAATTTGTCAGTATGGCAAAATGCTATTTTTCCCCAGGAGAAGGTCTACAAGGCTCTTCTCATTTGGACAGGAACTGTCTTTTAGAGAGGACCCCAGAGCCCTTTGCTCAGCAGCATCTGGCAGGCTTCAGTGAGGTTCAGAAGCCATTCTGCTGGGCCTTGGTCTTGTAATGCATCACTTATGCTCTTTAAGGCAGTCTCATAAATTATTAGTACACTGCATGTAGATGGTGTTTCTTGTCCTAAATCGTTAAGTAATTTACTGTACTGGCTCTCCAGAACACATCACATTTTTCATAGTTGAGAGCAGGAAACTTAGACCTGATGTCAGGATGCTGTACTGAGTTTTACTAATATTGAAAAACTGATGTAGGGCTTGGACTAATATTTTAAATTAGTACTATCTACAGTAAAATGCAGAACTTGGGAATTAGAGTTGCCACACTTATGTTTTCCATGTGAATGCTGCAACCTTGGCTTCATACAGGCAGAAATTCCTTGCTGTCCCCAGGGGTAACTCCTTCAGTTTGTTGAGCATAATGATAATGAAACACATCCGGCAATTCCTTATTCAGAGTGCCTAGGGGAATGGGCTAGGCATTGAGAATTAAGATCAATGGTGGCATATGAAAAAGATGCCATGAACCAAATCATCCTGCAGCGCATCACCTAGTCCAAGTAAATTGCAGGAGTGTACACTTCTGGATGGGAAAGACAAAAAAATGCGTGTCAAGACACCACCAGGTATGAAAGCATTCAGAGATGAATAAAATACATAGTAGCTATATGGTTTTACACTTGTGATTTTCACAATAATGTTTTCATCGGCCGAAAAGAAATAATCTCAGTTCTTAAAATGGCATTTAGAAGCATGAATATTGGCTTTTTTTTTTCTCTGTGTGTAAACTTGTTTTCTCAGCTTCACATATGATACAGCCTTAGTTTCTACTGCATATTAATATCACCACATGTGAGAAATAAAAGCCAGAGAAAGGATAAGGGCCTTTTCCAAGACCACACAACAAGTCAGTAGCAGAACTGGAATGAAACCACAAGAATTCCTGGCTCCTTATTAGATTTTTAAGGCATTTTGGAGGGCCTCATCCAGACATGTAGAGAATAGTTTGTGTAGAAAAGTAAATTTTAAACATGTTCAAAGGGTGATTTACACTAAGGGTGATTTACACTGCATTCTATGGTACAGTATAAACAGGTGTTTGATGGCACTGCCTACCTGCTGGCACTCCTCTGATTGATTTTTCCTGCCATTTGGGGGTACTGTGCTTCTGGAAATAAAGCCAAGGTAAAGAGGTCAGTAGTAGGTAGCTACAGTAAATGGTTAAAACATATGTCCTTAGTAGCATTTTCACAGTTTGGTTCTTCAGAGGGGTTACTGTGAAAGATAGAACACAAAGCCCAACCACATGTGGTCCAGTGGTATTGTGTAGGTGGTATAGAGAAAAAGTTCTTTTGTAACTATGTTCAGCAAGTAATGGGCATTGCATCTCAAGCAGAAATGGACATAGATGCTTGCTGAGACTAAGGATGATGAAAACAACTTGTTCAAAACTTTTAATCACCTTTGATCTTCTTGAATGGGAATAATGTGGGGGTGGGCCAGAGTGGAAATAAATGCTCAGCATCATATGCCTTAGAAGAATACTTAGAGTGTCTTCAAAAGCCTTCTGTTTTTAATCTAAAACACTTGCATTCATTTACATCAGCACAAAATGATATAAAACCTGATAGCTGTCTTTTATGCCCACTCTCAAATGGTATAATGAAAATCTAAGGAGAATTAGCCCTATCATTTCCTTCTTTCTTGTGACTGAGTCCTTATACTCCTGAGGTATTAGGAGCCTCCCCTAATTAAAAGCAAATAAATACAGAGAGAACTGAATTGATGGCACCATTTGGAGCACCCGTGTGATTTGGAAAGCAGATTGTTCGTAACCCAACGGAAAGTTTAATGAGCCGGCCTCTTCCGCAGTCTGCTGCACTGGGAGCAGCCTGGGAGCTGGTGTGCTGTCACGACAGAGCCTGGCACTGCTGTGTGCTTGGCCACATTCACTGAATACTGAATTTATGCCTTACAGTTATATTTTTTTTTTTCGTAACGGCAGCAAATTTAAACTGCATCCTAAAGTTTGAGACAATCAAGCATGAGATTCTTCCTGCTGCACTTTTTACAGACTCTTAACTCAACGCCTTTCAACTGGGAAAAGGAAATCATATGTTGTTTCTGGCCTGGCTTACCTGGCAGCAACCAAAACGAGGTCAGAGAATTCAACATTTGTAATAATAGATGGATTTTAAGTAGTTGATACCTACTTTTTGCTTTTTAATTGAGTTTTGATTGTTAATAGAGCAAAATAATTTAGTCAAGCTACTAAAAGCAGTACTGGTCTCAGGATTTTTAGTTTATCTGCGTTTTTAGTATGTAATTTCCTTAGCTATGCATAGGGACAGGATTTTTTCATCTGTGCCAGTCCTATACTGGGAGAACTCTTAGCCAACTTCTCTTTACTCTTGAAAGACCGATTCCCTTCCCCAGCTGCTTTAGTGCTAGTGCAGATGCTAGCTGAGTGCTGGCAGGCTCCCCTTAGCAGGAATGCATTCCTTCCCTTGCAGGATCTGACACTGTGAGAGCAACTGGCGCTCTGGGCTCGTCCCAGAGGATCGATAGCTCTTGCAGGGGGATGCACTTTGATGGTGAGAAAGTAGCCTGCTGTGTTAAGCTGGCCAGATGATCTGGTCTGAGTCTGGACTGCACAGCCAGCCCACTGTTCACCAGGCCAAATACCTGTTTCTCAAGACCCTGACCAACAAAGTGGAAGAAATTTTCCTGTCAGAAAAAAAAAATATAAAAATCAGAGTTTTGGAAAATTTTGCAATGAGAAGTTATTTGGTATTTGTATGCATAAACTTAAGATTTATTGATATCTGTTCAGGAATTACTATTTTTTCTTGGTGAGAGGTCATGATCTTTTATGGTAACAGTAAATCCTGTGAAGTGAGTGATGAAGATAAGGAACTGTGTAGTCATTGAAATTATAAAGAGTTTGTTTTCATGCATTTGGAAGTTATTATCTAATTTAATCTAGAAATAAAGGGAAATTATAGATAGTGTAAGTAGCTGCTGTAGCTAAAAAGTTGGTTGTTCCATTTATTTCATCTTAGAAAAAGAAAATTCATACTTCCTCGACTTCAAAACTGAAGTCTGTATCTGAAATATTTTTCTGTTGCTTCTTTTTTTAATTGGAATGTCAAGTCAAGAGTCTTGTATGACTGGAACAAACTGTTTCAGCATAATCACATTGCAGGCTATATTTATCACCTTCTTTGACTGTTGAGATTTTATAGCAACCAAAGTTTCCCTGCTCAAAATCCTAACAAATGTTCAGAAGATGTATGATACAAGATTTTAAATCTGTGGGGTTTTTTTAAAGAAAGAAAACGAAAAGCTTGTTATAGGACTGTGATAGTTTTTGAACTTCCTATGCAACAGTAAAAATAAAATAATCTTGAGGTTAGGCATCAGGACCTAGATTTTCCCTCACCAGTCAGCCAGAGTGAGGTACCATTTTTTGCTTGCTTTTTACCTTGTGATACCGGAACTCGCAAACTGTCTGAATTCAAGTAGGTCAGAAAGCAGAAGTTACATTTGGGACCTCCTCCAGCTGAGAAGCAAACTGCATCTAGGTCTTCTGCTTCCTGCTAAACTGGGCTTTTAGGGTAAGCTTGGCCAGGATCTGGAAGCCGTACTACTTTTCTGGGACATCTATGCTTTGAAAAGAAAGCTGCTACGTCTGCATTTTGAGAGAAATGTAATTTTGTTGGGACAGCTTGGTTATGTACAGAGCACAGGTATCCTAAGGTGATTGGGGTGCTGTTCTGCCTAGTGTCCAGGCTGGCCAGGGATCAAGAGCAACTGAAGCACTGCAAACCTTGGACCAAAGAAGTTGTGGTTTACACAAAGACTGCCTTTTGTGCACCTGCAGCATCCTCAACTAAAGGAAAGCACTTGGTGAGCTGTGGTGCTGCTTGGACTCTATGGGAGTTCAGGAAAACTTGCTTTGGAAATTTGAAATTTGAAAAAAATCAGTTATTTTTATTCTGATCTGTGATATGACTGAGTATTGTATTTCCCATTTTGTGCAAAAGAACTATTCATGGAACCATATCCTGAAGTACTGTGTACCCCCTTACCTCTTAAGTAGTTTTTATGCCAGCCTGGTCATGAGTGTCTGCAATCTCTGTGCCTTCCCGATCCAATATTTTTATGACAATATAATCTCCACAAACTGTGGCTGCAGAGTTGAGAAGTTTTGCTGTGCTGCTGGAATGCCTATTTAAAGCAGACTTGAAAATGCATCATATGATTACTGCAATTTCAATTAATGTTCCTGTTTGGGATATTTTGGATCTGATTCTCATTTTCTATGGATTCGTGAAGTTGGGGACTAGAAGGGGCAAATTTATCACCACATCCAACTGCACAAATAAGAGGGACAGCATACATTGCTTTAAAGCATTTTCTCCAGCATGCCTATAATTTTCAGCACATATTGTGCACATTTTACTTTCCATCATGAGCTAGTGCTAGTTTTGCTGTAAGGAAATTGTGTGACTTTGGAATAGAAACAGAGGTAACCATTAGGTTGGGGACAGATGTGCATTGTGATCTTCAATATTGCTGCAGACATACTGAGAAGGCAGGCTTCCTTGCATGCAAAGTTGCTTTGATACTTCTTTTTAGAGTGAGACACACAAAGACTTGCACTCCCAGTTTTTGCATTTTAGATTGGCTGGGTAGAGCTCTTTTTAAAGGCAGGCAGAAGATGTTGTCTTGCAATCTGTGGGTATTGAGAGACGTGGGTCAGCTGTGCTGGGTGGGAGTACATTGCTAGACTTACTTTGCTTTTGCTAGCAATATACCTGAAGTTGCTTGGCACATTTTGCATAAAGACTGTATTTAGCCCATGGTGGTTTGGCTAGTAAACCATTAGTCCTGTGGCAGGTGATGCTTTAAAACCTTTAACGAGATGTCAGGTGAATTGCAGTGGTTGGCACTGATGGATGGGGATGCAGAAGCACTGGTGAGGTGCTGGGCAGGGCTGCTAAGGTAAAGGCCTTGTTCAGAGCTTCCTTTCGTTTAAGCAACAAAGCTGTGATTGCATAAACAGAACTGCTTCAGCCAGCACAACGTGTCATTATGGATTTTCCAGCTAATCCGTCGATTCATCTTAATGGTGCAGAACTTGCGCTTCGTGTCACTCTCTGCCTTTGTTCCCCTCCTTCATCTCTTGAAACGTCTGTCATGAAGAAAGTGTTTATCTTGAATTATGTGTTGAAGAAGGTTAGAGAGCACACTTCTGAAGCTTGGCATGAAATTTCCTAAACAAACCTTGCCGGTTGCTTCGTGAAAATAACAGAGGTATGGATTTCAGATTAACATTGGGCATTAATGTTTTTGGAAGCACTTAAAAATAACGGCTGTGGTGCTGGTGACCAAAGGAATCCCGTTGAAGTGCATGTGACATATGCATTATTAACAAATCAGCTTATTCATTGTAATGAATATTATTATGATAAATGTTATCTTAATGCCCAATGATTAACAGTTATTACAGAGACTTTTTATTAACTGAAACATTTACTTGTATTACATTTAATTTAATACAGTACAAGATTTAAACACTTTTCTGCTTGGATGTTTTTGTATTGGGCTAATGCTGGTATTGTGTTGCTGTACAAACACTTGCAGAGCATACGTATTTGGGGAAGTGGAGAGTGCAGTGTGAAGGCTCAGGGACCTGCCGGAGCTTGAGGCACAAAAAGGATTATATTAGAAGCAGCAAAGAGTCTCTGAGTCACAAGCAGCTCACAGCTGTGGAATGAAATTATTTCCCTTTAGCCTCCCTGCTTCTCTTTTTCCAGTAGCTATCTTCAGTTTAGGATGTGGTCTTTTCCTTACCCTTCAGTAAGAGATGGTCTCTGATGAATTTCTTTGAATTGCATGTAATATTTCAATTCTTTTTCTGCAGCCAGTTGTGCCTATTCTAATATGACACTTGTTTATCTAAATCTGATACATATATATTATAAATTTATATTAGCTATATATCTGAGTATTTTTTATATGTATTTTGAATTAAAATACCTTGAAAAATTTGTTACAGGGAGTGAAAAAAACCATCTAAATAAAAACTGAAAGGTGTTCAGGAGACCATTTGGGTTCTTAAGGTTTGTTTTCACCATATTCACGTACACAAACAAATAAAAGAGAACAGGTTTATTGTATGCATCTCCCTAGTTTGCTTTCTTAGAAGTGAGGATGCTGTTTTTCCACTTCACTTAAGATCTCTGCTGTTCAGTTGTAACAATTTATGCAAGAATATACTAAATCTTAAGAATATGAATGCTTCTATATGAATCAATAGGATAAGTAATGCTCAGAAATGAAACTCTGTCTATGCACCATTATTGTGGGACCCTAAAAGGTATGATGCAATTAGTAATCATCTACTTTTTTTTTTCTCACACTTTGGTTTTTTTATATCAGAAATAACATTTTTATTTTTCCAGTGGATTAAGGAATTCTGAATGGTTATTTTCAATACTAAAATTAATTTGGAAGTGCAGGTAGTAAATTGTAATTCAGCTAGACATGGCAAAATTGATTTCTATAATTAATGCAATACTCACACTTTAAATTTGGTTAAAATCTAGTTGATGATTTCTCTTTTTGAATAAATTTCTTGCTATCCTGTTAACTTCAGTGGAATTGTCATCTTGTATTTGAACTCAGAACTGGTTTGCTTTAGGGTTCCGTGTAAAGTTGAGCAGAATATGTGTAGGTGCTGCACCTACTCTAAAAATTATGTCAGGATCTTACAAATCTTCATTAAAAGTAAATGTAAACAAACAAAAAGATAAAACATCTGTGAGTTTTGAAATGTCCACCTTCTTTTCCAATCTTGAAATGTAATATTATGCAAAGCATGAAGTAGAACCAACTGGTTTGTTTCAACTCCCTCTTTATATATAACTAAACTGCATAAACAGCAGTGAAAGGCATAAATAATCACACTCTTTTTTTGTCAAAGGGAAAGTATGAAGAAAGGCAGAACCAGAATGGTTTTCTGTAATAAAGACTAGTTATTCTAATAGCCAACAGCAGCATTGCTAATATCTGGGTATATTCAGGAAGTATAATGATGTACTACTTTGGGATTTTTAGGTTTACTTGGATGCTTATGGGGGATTTCTGCTTGAGAGAATTAGCAGGGCAGGAACAGATGCTTTACAGGATGCTCAGGTGCCAATACTTGTCAAGAGACTTGATAACAAGATACAACTTCTCACAAAAATTTGGGGATCTTTGTCATGTGTCATATGATTATTTTTGTTTGTTTTTTAATTCTTTGATGAAATCAGTGAATTGTATAATTGCTTGGAAAAACACTGCTGCTATAGTATTTGAAATGTCAATTTTACGTGGCATTAGACCTCTTGTAAATAAAAAGTAGGCAACAATGAGGGTGCCATAAATGACATTTCAATAATCCAGGTCACCAACACAACGTTAGCTCTGAAAGGGCTGCGTTCGGTGCTGCTCCCAAACTTTGAACTGTTGAAGTAAATCTCTTTTATTGAACATTAACATTCCTCAGCTGTTCCTTGAAATTCCAGTTATCTCCATGTGAGAAAGTTAGGAAATACATTATTTTTATTTTAGAACTTGCAAATAAACTTCAAAAATTGTAACACATTTATGTTACTGTTTTCCCTTGAGATTCACTGGGCTACATTTTGGAATGGAATTTATTTTTCAGTTTAAAAACTTCCTGGAAATTAACACTTCCCATCTTCTTTTTTATTCTTAGTATGACAATTCTAAATAGTTACAAATCTGATATAAAACAAAACCTTAGAATTTAAAAAATGGAAGTGGAAGGCTTTGGCAGACTTCATGCTGCAGAATTCTTCTTCATTCTGTCTGTGTGCTGCAGCACTTATCACGGAAATCCTTCTCTTTGCTGCTGCTGCATACCAAATCAGATCTTCAATATAGCTCTGAATTCAGTGTTTATTAGATGAGATTTTCCCCATGGCTATTAAGCATTGAAGCTGGAATCCCGACTATTAAAATAAAGACCTGTATTTTGAGTAAATTTTTAGACTTAGTAGGTTTTTTTTCTTTCTATTTCAGTCCATTTATTTGTGATATCATTATAGTAAATATGTTGGTGACAAGTGCCAAGTCTCTGTCATGAATAGCATATGAAGAAAGTGCTAAGTCCCTGATGCTTGCTTATTAAAATACCTCCTGTGCATGAAAACAGTTCTGTTGAAAGCTAGCTTACTAATAAAATCAACCCTGTTTATAGCAGCAATCTTGCACTACATTTGCCACACCCTCACCCAGTGTAGATGACTTCACTGATTACCTTGGATGGGCAGTTCCTGTGTCTTTAGGACACGGGAATTTACATTTACATATTTACATGGAATAGACACCTATCCTTTTTATTCATAGTCCAGCCAATATAAACACTACCCCATTGTTGACTTAGACTAATCATGTTCACTTATTCTTGTGATATTTTCTAGAATGTATTTCAACAAAACATGAATGTTCACTTTAGTTTACGTTTTATCACAGGACAAGAGATCATACTGTTTGAAATTAATTTCAAATTAGTTAATGATTGTGTTAGCCAAAATGAAATCACTTTTGAGAAGGATCTCTTGGGTATGGTGAGCAGAGGGCACAGGAAGGCACAGCAGAGTCAGAGGGTGTTGGTACAGGCTACTCTCCAGTTGTAGCAGCAGTAACCTAAGTGTGGCCAGTACCAATGCCTAATGCTGTCCAGGTCCCAGGTGTGAAAGTCACCAAAAGAAACCTCTCCTGTGGATGAGATCTGTTGTAGTTCAACCCCAGCCAGCAACAGAGCCCCACACAGCTGTTTGCTCACTCACCCCACAGTGGGGTGGGGGAGAGAATCACAGAATCATAGTGGTTTGGTTTGGAAGGCTCATTCCAGCCTCCTTGACACTTTCCACTAGGCCAGGTTACTCAGAGCCCCATCTGGCCTGGTCTTGAGCACTTCCAGGGATGGGGCATTCACAAGTTTTCGGGGCAACCTGTTCCAGTGCCTCACCACTCCCACAGTGAAATTTTCTTCCTAATATCTAATACAAACCTACTCTCTTTCAGTTTGAAGCCATTCCCTTTGTCCTGTCATTACATGCTCTTGTAAAATAGTCCCTCCCCATCTTTCTTGTAGGCTCCCTTCAGGTGCTGGAAGGCTGCTGTTAGGTCACCCTGAAGCCTTCTCTTCTCCAGGCTGAGCAATCCCAATTCTCTGAGACTTGCCTCACAGGAGAGATGTTTCATCCCCCTATTCATCTTTTTTGCCATTCTCTGGACTTGTTTCAACAAGTCAGTATCCTTCCTGTGCTGGGGACACACAGGAAGGACATCAGAAGGTTAAAAGTGAGAAAACTTGTGGCTTGAGATGAAGACAGTTTAATAGGTAAAGCAAAAGCTATGCATACACAAGCAAATCAAAACAGTGAATTAATTCACCACTTTCTATTGTCTTGCTAGTTTTCAGCCATCCTCAGGAGATCAGGACTCCATCAAGTCACTTGAGGCTGTGGACCTTGGGGCTCCCAGGGTCAGGGAATGAACTCCATGAGGCAGCTGATGGACCACTGATCATGTGGGCTGGGACAGCTTCTGCTCTTCACAGGGCTTTGAATGTTTGTGCTGTGGCTGGTTCATATTTACTGTTTGGAAATGGGGGACTGCAAATAAATCTGTATGGCTAACCATGGTTTATTTTCTGCATGTTTAATATATGAAAGCAACTAGCAGGTGACTAGAAAGAGTTTTGTTCTGTCCCTCATGTTAAGTTGATTTACTATTATGAAAGCAAACACAGATTTCCTCTCTTGTAGACTTGGTGCTTGAGACTGCACACGGGGTTTTGTACAGCATTCCTGAGATGCCTGAATAAATGTGTGGACTCTCTTATATAAATAAAAGAGCACATACAGTAATATATGTGTGTATAGGAACATTATTTTTTGAAGTTTATTTCTGCGTGGATTTTGTGAAAGGCAAATACAACATAATGCAAACACAGGTGGAGAACTTTGCTCCTTGGTGAAAGTTTTTACAAGCAAGATGATCAGAAGATAAAAGAATGTCTAATTAGAATAGAATAGAAAAAAATTATTTCTTCCCACAGTGAAGTTTGCTAAAAGATAGATTAAATAGTACCTATCTACAGATAAACAGATAAAATATCTGTTTGTAGATATGTATAATATTTTTAGTTTACTGCTGGTAACTAATGAACTGGTAAAGTTTCTTACTTAAAGCAATAAATATTTTTTGAGGCCAATTTGCATTTGACCAATTTACAAGCATAAGTCAAAGTGCGGCAAGTTGTTGTCAAGTGTCTCCTGTACCTGGAAAAGCTGAGCTGTAACATCTATCAGTGATTCACTTACATCAGTGAGGGAAAGGTTATTCTTTAGCTGCATTTAAAATTGGAGGATTTCAAATGCTATGGCTTTAGCCACGTAGCGTCAATCAAAAAAGTTGTGTGTTTCATCAGCAAGTTTCTGATGTCCAGTTCCATGAATATGTTACAATATATTGCTATTTAAAGGGGAAAAAATGTTAAAAAAAGGGATGTATTCAGTTGTTCACACTCTCTGTAATCACATTGAACACTTTGCTTGTGCTTTTTTTGTGCTGTGCTTGTGAAGGCAGAAGTGCTTTGCTCCTACATGGGAAGCTGGGAACTGGTTTTTTAGGGTTATAATTATGTGTCAGAGTATGCTGTATAGAAATGACATGTGGCAGTAAATGTGAGTCCATAATTTGCATACAGTGTATCTATGAGTTTTTTTGGAGTACAAGTTTCAGGTATAAATATGCTTTTTACAAGAGAAAAGGCAACAAACAAATTACATACAGGGTTGGTTTTTTTTTTTTCTCCTTCTAGAGAGCTATTAAAAGCTTTAAATCACTCAATTTCACTACTGAGTATTTTATATACTCACCAAGTATTAGGGAAACCAATAAACATTTTAGAAGGCTTTAAATGGTATTAGAGGTATTATTTTTGTGCTTATATAAGGTATAAGTACCTTAGTTCAAAGGTAAGGCTTAGAGAGTGTCATAAACATAATCCTAAAGGAACTAAAATAGATTTCTGACTCATAAGTATAACAACTTTTGGAATCAACATAGTCAATCTTCTTAAGCATTCAAAATACCTATTTGCACCTTTCACTGAGAAGTTTGGGAATCTCACATTTTCAGATGCAAAATTCATGCTTTGGACCTGCTGCTGTTACACTGTACTATTAATACATCCTTTAGAGTCAGGGCATATAACCGTATGTGGGTGGATAAGGGAAACAGTTGGTGGAAAGCAGAGGAAAACATTTTGATTAAACACTTGAGTGTTTTGTGGGGCTTTGATGATTTTTTTCCTGTTGTTTTGTGGTTTTGGTGTTTGTGGTTTTTTTGTTGTTTTGTTGGGTTTTCTTAAGGAAGGAATGCAAATGGCTCTTTGAAGCTGCTCCGAATGCTGACAACTGTTTTAGAACTGAAAATCCCTGCACAAATCACAGATGAAATGCTTTCAAATATGAGATACCCTATTGGTATGCTGAACAGACACGTGTGCACAAGACAGGTAGATTTATCTATGTACTGTGTAACATGCGTAAGCCAACTCAGACGTCTGGAGATGTCTGTGTGATGGATCACACAGCCTCATGATAAATTAGTTCTGTCTCTGCGTGTAGCTGAATGCAAACAATGTGTGTGTTGTGTGTCCAAAAAACCATTGCAAGTTGCCCTTGAGACTTACTTTTAGTTAAATGGATTTCACAAAGGTAGGAATAAAAGTGGGAATAGCAGCCTTCTGATGCATCTAAAGAGGATGTTGCCATGAAGGCAACATGAAGGCTGGAGATGTCCAGCAAGATAACAAGACAGAGTTTTCATAAATTTAAAATAAAAGGGGAAAAAGTCTATATGAGGATAATTAAGCAAACTGATTACTCAGGGAGGTTTTGGAGCCTCTGCCCTTGGATTTTTTCAGTGCCTGATGGGACTAAACCCTAAACAATGTAATCCAAATTCAGTGTTGATCTGGCAGAGCAGAAGGTTAGGCTGGACGTGTCCCAAGGTCCCTTCGAACCCAAGTGCTTCTGGGAATCTGCAACGCTTACTGTAGACTCAGTCAACATCTGCCTCCAAATGTATGCCATTTCCTGCTGCAGAAGCTGATGACTTACCTTCCAACACAGCTGTAACAAAATGCAGCTCTCATATTATAAAACAAAATAGAAAACCTTTATCTTCTAGATTTAAACATCAGATTAAAGATAAATCCAGTATTTTTTCAGTGACTTGTCAGATGCACTCCATTGAGACATAGTCTGTGTAAGGTTCTTTTTCCTCACAAAAATCTGTGTATGTATTAAAATTTCTATACCGGACAACTTACCTTTTAGTTCACAGTGCTTTTGAGTCCTAAATTTCACTTTTTGCTTCTCTCGATCCTCTTTGAATTGGCTGGTAGGTGGAGCTGTTGGTTGGAGTTCAGTCCATCCGGTTAGTATTGTTTTTCTTTGGTATTATTATTCACTGGAGGACTGACTGTTTAAATGCTTGAGCGAAAAGACCATTTTTTCCAGTTACTGTGTTCAGAACATATTCATTTGAGTACAGAAAATGAGAAACCAGGAAATATGAACAAGAATCTCTGATGTTCAGCTCCAAACAGCTACAACTAAATCCTCGGGAAGAAGTCATTACTAGCATGTATTTACCTAGTATTATCATAGCCCCTGAAAGGCTGTATCTGTAAACAGGGTGTAGCATTGAACTGATACCTTGATAAAGTTCATTGTGCAGATCATAAACCCAGCAGGGTTCATTTGTATTTGGGATTGTGCTCTGTTCCAGCATTTGGAAAGTGTTTGATTTGGCTGCAGTATCCTTCCCTGATCCCACCCTGGTTTAAATTGTGCTTTTTTTTCTCCTTTCCTTTTCTGTGCTGGATAGTGCAGCTGAAGCAGTCCTTCGTGTTCCATGCTGGGCGGAGAGCAGAATGAGAGGGTTGTTTCTTCCCTTAGGGCTGGTGTGGGAAGGAGTCAGAAATGCCTTTCAAAGAGTCTTTCAAAGTCAGGAGTAATTGATGCTTTTTGAATTCTCCAGACTGTGGTCTGTAGCTTACCAGTAGACATGTTATGTGGTTTTGTCCCCATCTGCTTGTTCCTGGCAATTTCTAGGAGTTTATATGATCTTCACAACCAAGAAGTATGTTGTCTTTTATGAAAACCTGGAAACCAGGAGAAAAAGGTGAAGGAATGCCAATATTCAGGACTGATGATACAAAACTTTCATTCAGCTCCCGTTCTGGTGCCGTTTCTAGTGTCTCTCATGATGTAAAGGCAGGCCTGGAAGGAGCCCGAATGCAGTACCCAAGGAAGGCAGCTATCTAAGCATGTTAGATGTGCCTCACCAGGCTTCTGCCATGAAGTGAAAAGGGGGGAAAACTGATTTTCAGTGGTGCCGTTGAAGGTAGCTTATCTTATTAATTCAAAAACTACTCATGCCACAGTCAAACCACCGACCTGTTTTAGAGTGCAGACACTTCTTAATGTACAGGGTCTTCTTTATGGCAAGGTTCCACACTGCTGCCAGCTAGACACTAAAAATGCAGGCAGTTGAGTTCAGATAACGTAATTGGATTGAAGAGAAAAAAAAAACAAACACCAAAATAAGAGATTTGTCTTAGATTTATTTTCCAGCCATTAGAAGTGATCTGCTCTCTTGTGCATTTGTCTCCCATTCAGACACAGGAATTACATGCAATTATAAGCTCCAAGGGTGAAATCTGCTGGCCAGAATTGCAGCCAGACCCCTGCAGAGGGAGCTGATGCAGAGGACTTAGCGCACTCTCTTCCCTGCTACCCTGGACTGCTTGAAAGATTTGGACTGTGAACAGATGAGCCTTTTCTGTTCCTATTTCCTCAGTTTGAAATGTTGATTCTTTGCTTGCAGATAATCTTTCGATCCCTTTTTGTCTGGCCCACAAACTTGTAAATCATGTCATTCATGTCCTCATAGCTGCCAACTGTATTAATCTTTAAAAATAAAGCAAGCCACTATATTTTCTTATGGCAGACATCCTGGAGCCCTCTGTTTTGGATGTAACAGGCATCATGCTACACGGGGGCCAACAGAAAATTCCTCAGCATAAAGCGATGGAAACAAATTTTTATATAAGATATCCAGTTTTAAAAAAGGGGGAGAATGAGAATAAAGAAAAAAAAGAAGAGTTTTGAAAATTAGGAGGCATTTTTGGGCAACAGACCTTCAAATAAATGGCCTTGATTCAACCAAAACTGCAGTGACTCATAATCGCATCAGTATAATATTTCTACCTCCCACTGGGAGGTTTTGGCTTTTCCAACTGATTAATAAGAGTATCTGTCGTCTTTATTTCTGACATACTGGAAATGTACTCAAGGATTTCCAAAAACATTTTTAATACAGGCATAGTATTATCAAAGAGCTCATGGGACCCAGATGCTATTTGCTGAATGATTTATTTTCCCCTCTGTTTAAAAAAGAGCAACAAAGTATTTGAAATTAATTTCAGTCACTTGAAAATATTTGACAGGCACTCTGCTGTTGAGACTCAACTAATTATTGATAATTTATTTTTCAAGGATTGTTTATTTTCAATTCTGCAACAGGTAGAAAAAAATGTAGGCATGATAACACATTTGTCTGTGTCTATTTATTTATGTATATATAGATGTGTAATTCTGGATTGAACTGGTGGAACCTCTATTGTTGGGTTGCCTTACTCTTCCCGTTGAATACAATTCCACAGTACATTTCACTTTGAAAAGCTCTTACACAACCCTTGCTTGTAACATTCTTTAAAACTGTGCCAGACCCAAAGATACTAATTTTTTTTCAGCATTATTGAAACTCTAAAGTATAAAAAAATTACTATTTGCTTTATGCCAGCTTTAATGCTAAGGAAAACTGTGGGTGACTGATTAGATGGTAATCGCATGTGAGCATTCCAGAAGCCGAAGTCCAAACTGCTCTAGCAGTAGGAAGAGCAATGGGAAGACCATGCTGGAAGCCTCTAGGAGCATAGAGCCACAGAAGTGATTGAGGAAAAGGAAAGAGAGCTGGCCAGCCCATTCTCTTACTACCCTCAATATCGGAGTATATCAGAGGTCTGCCTCTTCTTAGGGAGGACACTTAGGACATGGGCCGTCCTGATTTATGGGTTTTGAACAGAAAGCCATAAGAGGCTTCCTGATGATTGTCCCTTCAAATTCAGCAAGTCATAGCTGTGGTGCATCCTCTTAAACCTGTGAAAGAACAGTTTTTAGTTGCAGGCCAGTTTTCTGCTCAGCACCAGTGCTACTGAAGGGCTGACTACTCATTCTTCCTTCAGCTGGGGTGGGATTTAGTGGGGTAAGCTAGCATGGCTGCATAAACCAGGGTTTATTTTTCCTTCTATTTCTGTAAACACATTCTTCCACACTTCATTTTGCTGCTTTAAAATTGTGTTGTTCGCATTGTGAATTCATGCGTGCAAATTCAGGATTTGCAAGTTTTCAGGAGCTGCCAGAACCTTATATATGTTTATATATTATATTGGTCTTTAAATGTATAAATGTGTACTAAGGTTTCTAAAGGAATTATGCTCTGTTTAGAGCACAGGGGAATGTAAATAGCTGTTACACATCTTTACATGTTGTGGTAATTTCACATGCATAAATATCTAGTAGTGGACTCATAATTAACAAGATAAACTTTCCAGAGTGTGCAAGTTACTTACTTCCTGCACAAGTAAGTAATTGCAGACCAGGTTTACTAAATGTGCATTTAATTTAACTGTTATATGGTATGTGCATAATTGAGAGTTGCAGGAGAGAGGAATATCCCTGTGAAAGTTTGTTTCAGAGAACTGGGATTTGAAGGATAACTACTTGGTTGAATCAATCATGACCTCATCAGATCAAAACCATATTTGTAGGATGTTTTGATTCACTGAGCACGTAACCATGTGCAAAAAAAAAAAAAAAAAAAGCTGGAAAAATATTCCTCAACCTACTGCAATTTTTTGTCTTATTAGCTTGTATTTGGATTTTGCACTACATTTCATGTACCCAGAGCAATTAGAAAATTTTACTCCTAGGACAGTTTTTACACAGCTGTAAAAGGTGGTCTTTCTGAAGCAAGACCTTCCAGTCTGTGACACTGTGATACGATGTTTGGTTAGAGAGGAATGAAAGTTGAAGGTTATTGAGTGTGGTATTCTAATTAAAACAGGAGCTTAATCTAGTCCACTTCTTTCTCTTCTAGTCCTTCTTCTTTCCAGGTTTTTTACCCTGCATCAGTTGAAAATTTGGGCTGGCCCTTGGTCTAAGTACCCCGCTGCCTTCTGTCAGTGCCTACTGCTGCTTTAGTTAGGCCATCTCATCTCTGTGTTTCAGTTCTTTTATTACAGAGCTAACACGCTGCTTCTCCCATTCTTTGACTTTTACATCTGTTTTGTCTCCATTCAACAGGGGCCTGAGTTTTCTGCCCCTACTCTGTTTTATAAAGAGCCTTTCTTGGTGGTAATCATATCTCAGGTGGGGCCCCTAACTATTGCCGTAATAAATCGATTTAACAATAAATAATTATATTTAAAGCCACAATCCACTAAATATCTACAGGATTCAACAGTGTATCTGTGCACCCTACAGTGAAAGAAAAAGAAAAAAATACCCTGCCTTCAATATTTCAACTAAGTCATAAACATTTAATCACAATCTATGGCTGTAACCATAACCCTGATGTAGTCTGAGTCCTTGCTGCTGCGAATTCATTCAGTTCGGTAGTATTTCATTGTAGGTTTTACAGAAGTCTCATATTCCCTAAAAATTAATGATTTTAAGATGAAAATAGATTATGTTCACCATATTATGTCCAGTTTATTTTTTATGATTTTGGGGTTTTTTATTGCTCATGTATTTTCTGTTCCCAGTATGTCAGTCTTTTCTGTGGCTGGCCATAAGTGCTGCAAATGCGTTACTGGGAGGCTCAATGCCTTGATTTTGTTGACAAAACCTTCAGCAATGGACCAGGATGTGATTGGGTGCGTTGGCTGAGGCCTGAGCCTGTCCGAGGAGGGAGGTGAGGGTGGCAGGTGTCTCCTTGCTGGCCACCTGCAGAGCAGGGCACGGTGCCAGCCTCCAGGGACATGGAAGGTGCAGGCTGCCAGTGGTGAAGCCACAGCAGCTGCCCCAGGCACCTCTCATGCTCAGGAACATGCTGGGGAATTTCCAGCGTGCTTTGAATAGGTGAGGCAAGTCAGCAAGTTAAAAATATTTATGTTTTCGGTTGAGCTCTGCCTGGAATGATGTGTCAAGTAAAGAATCCTGCCCACTGGTGGCTTTCTGCCAAGGACAAGCTGCAAAAGTGTAGCAGACAGATGAGCTTGGTCCTTCCACAGAGAAGGTAGATGTGCCCTTCCCCACAGGCTCTTGTCATTCACATGACTCCTGGTCAATCCCAGGTGTCTTCTGAGCCAGGCTGGAGACTTTGTGTAGATCCACGATTCTTTGCTGATCTGAAAGAGTGACCTTACCAGGTCTGAAGGAACCCTAAAGACCCTCTCTCCTCTTTCTGTCAAAGGCAGTTTGGTTCCTCTTGACTCAAACTGGGCCTGCCTCTGCAGAAATACTTACAGTTATGGCATGATAGGGTGGACAATTCTACTGAAGCAATTCTGTGCATACCAATTGATTTTAAATTTGTTTCTCTGATATTAGCTGCTGAGTGTTTATTCATTTCATAGCACTGTGATGAAGGCAGGTTGCTGTTTTATCAGTGCAGTTTTATCATGCTTAGCAGTGTAGCTTTCTGAGAGGTGAGTTGTGAAAACCAGCATGAGGACATCATCAAGGTGGGGTGTTTTTTATTATCACTAAATAATTGAAAGAGCAACAAATAATTACCTTTTTAAATTAATGATATTTTTACTCCCCCAGGCCCTAATTAACTGATCAAATCTAACTGCCTTTTCATTTGTGGTTTAATCCAAAACAATGACATGCAGATGCAATCTGTAGGGTTGATGAATTCTGGTTTCCACTGGCATCAGTGAAACTTCTACTAATTTAGTGGAGATACCATATGGTCCACCGCTTTGCTTTTCTTCTTAGAGAGAATAATGTAATTTTGCAAGAACAATGGGGATTTTAAATGGATGGAAGACAGCTCAGAGAACTGAAGGAGTGAAGTGTTTAATGAATTGCAATGTAAAGCTGAGGAAAAAGAGTAAGTTGAGCATGCATCGTAAATGAAGCTTCTTTAAAAAAAACCCTGTTTTCCTAAATTACAGCAAAAATACGTCAAAAAATTTGTACTCCTATACTGTCAAGATTTTCAGGGCAACCAAACTAGTTTCAAATACAGGAATTTTGGCCTTCATTCTTGAGGCAACAGAGCTAAAATGATAACACCCTCTGTCTTTTCCCATCAAGCTTTAAATCACATTGGGAAATTTCAGCCAGATTTAGCGGAAGAGCAGAAATCTGGAATTCACAATAGAAAGTCTGCAGTGCAATGACTGTGTGACAGCTTGTCTTGCTAATTGTTTCCTAAAATCATTAGGATTTATAAAGCTATTTGTTTTTCTGTGAGATTTCAATTAATGTTTTTTTTTCAAGCAGAAATCAATTTTCCCTGCTCTTTTTCTAAAGTCCATAGGTACAGGCAAGCCAAAGTAGCACATGCAGTTTGATACAATCAGAATAGAAAGTAGCCTAGAAAAGAACATTAGTATTTTTTTTTATTTTTATTTTTTTTTCCTTGCAGGTGGGAACCTGTGTTCCTTCTTGCTTACAGCATTGGGAATATGTATACTTTAAAAGCTAAAAGAATATGCATGAAGAACATACCAATTTTGTCAATTTGTTTTCATAAATCTCCGGTAGATAATCATCCTGCCCTCTGTTGACACTGAAGTGTACTTCAAACTCAGAAATTCATACCAGGTAGCAACTTGAGTTTTTCTTGCTTACATGTGTAAGTTCCTTCTTGCTGCTGAGAGCAGCTTGCAGATCTTCTTTCATGCTGATCATTAAAGAGAAAATAATACGTTTCATTTCTTTGGACCTAAGCATTAGTCAATTTGAACAGCAAACCACTATTGTATGCCTAGCTTCTCCTCATTCTCATCAGTAACAGTTATTCTTCCTCAAGAGTATTGCTTTGGGGTTTTTTTCTGATATAGTGCAGTACCTCAGTCTACAGGAATAAATTTTTATGTCATTATGAATGAAAACTATGAAACAAAGGTTTGGAATTACTTTCTCTGATATTAAGAATTTGATTTTTCTATTTAGAAAAAAAAAAAACCCTATTTTTTTTTTATTCAATAGATTTTTTTCACACAACATGTGTGTCTTAAATATATCCCAGTACATCTAAACAGACAGTCCCGGTCACTAATTTGCATAGTTGCAGTCAAAACATTTCCCAATTTGGTACAGATATTAACTAGTATCACTCTCTCTTATGAAAATATTTTGTTGCCATCAACTGACAGCAAACTCCTTTTGCTGCACAGTTGCATTCTGAAACTCTCTGTCTTATCTACTCCTAATTGTATGATGTTTTTTCTAAGCCATTGTTTATAAACGGGACTTTATTGAAAGATTTAATGACTTGTAAATAGTAAGAGATAGTAATGCTTTGTTAATATCCTCTAAATTAGTTTATACATGTAGATTTTTAATACTAGTGATGAACCACAGAATAACTAGGCTGATGCAAAACAATATACAGTATGAGGAAGTACTTATGCTTTATTTTTACTTCTTACATGTGTTTCTGTAAAGCTCAAATTATCCCTTGACTAGTGGAAGACAATCTGTTAATTGAAACCTAGAGTACTTTTCTCTTTCTCAAGGCCCAATTTAGACTGGATTTCAAAAACAAAATAAACAGCAGTCTGCCTGCCCATTAAAAAGGAGTGTGTCAGGTTTCTGTGTAATTAAGTCTTTTAAATAATCTCCACTTAACCGTTCACAAGGGGCCATGTAATCTTTAAGGATTTACATTGCCATCCCCTTTTGTCCCAGAATGATGGGGATATACTTGCATGTTGCAGGGTGGGAAGGATTTGCTCACTGAAATACAGCTGCAAGTAAGTAATGAGCATGTACTGTATGGCACCAGCATTATGTGCAATAGGGACATTTAAAAATGGTGAGGGAAAGGTTTTGTCTACACTGGCATTTTAGTTAATACTAAACCCATAGCAGATACACTGACTAGTTAAACACAGGGTTTAGAGTGGAATGAGCTGTCCCTCTGCAATTTTTCTGTATTGCAGTGGTTACTTTAGTAAAGACATTGCAAATGTTGGTGCATAGAGGATGAGTGTGACCCCTGTGCATTACAGATTGGTACTGCTTTGTTCCCCGAATCCCGGGGGCGGGCAGGACTCTCCTGCCATTGTCTGCCTGTGGTGACCAGTGTGGTCATCTGGATGGGAGCTGACAGTAGGAGTTTACAGGTAGAAAAATCTGTACAGGCTTTCTGAACATACTGGAACGTTTTGGGAGAAGTATCTAGAGCAGGAAGATTAACAGACACTACAGTGCACAAGCTGAAACCCAAAGAGTTGGGAGGAGCAAGACATTTGATGAAGGGGAGCAGAGGTGTCACAGTGATCTGGGCAGGAACACTGGCACTGTGACTACAGGATTGCAGTTTGGGACTGAATAGATGAGGAAGCTGGGACAGAAGAAAAATCCACTGCAACACTTTGCTGCAGGTGAAATGTAGAGTGACTTTACTTGGAATGCTGTAAGGGCCATGCAATGCTAGCCACTGCTTGAGGACAAAGGTAATGTCACATCTCACATCCCACATGGGCTCCTCTTTATTTTCAGTCTTCTAGTGCTGCATTTCTGCTTCAGTGGATCAATGCTGCACATGTTATCAGACTTCACAAAATTAAAAACTGAGCATGATGCTGTGGTGTGAATCAGAGGAAAACCTGTAAGGAAGTGTCAAGGGCCTGGAAAAAAATGTCTTTACATCTATGTTGCTGTTCCATGCAAAGAATAAGGTGTGAGTATAGATTACATAATGACCAAAGAGGAGAGTGTGATAGAGCAATGACTGCTGTGAGCAAACGTGTCAGAAGTTCTGTGGAAAAAGCCAGCACAGAGAGGTGTGTTTAGAGGCTTGGTTACAGAAGCCGTGCACAAAGGTGTTAAAATGAAAGTTGTGCCCTTGAGATTAATCTGGTATTTCCTGCCTTTTTAATCTTAAATCAAATCTTTTAAAGTTTGTTTGAGTTACCATGTATGTGTGGTCACATACTGGTGCACGTGCGTATAGCATTCTCTCAATGTACCTGTACTGAATTATTATAAATCATTATCACTTTATGTGCAAAACTCAAAAAATATTCACAGAATCAGAATTGCCAGAGAAAATTAGTGAATTTTTGCATTAATTTTTCTCCTTCAAAGGTTTAAATATATTATTAGAAGCACTGGCTCAAGGAGTGGAGCTGAAAATAGTTGGAGGCTGGGAAAACAGTATGTTTGTTCTATTCTTACTCTTTTCTATGTATCTGCACACGAGTTACTGCATCAGGCTGGGTGCAGAGCTAAGTGAACCTGTACTCTGACCCAGGATTTCTCTTCCTGCATCACTATAACTTAATCTTGTAAATTAAATAACAACAAGTTCAATGAAATAGTTTTTAAGCCTTAATGCAAGAACTATTAATAACTTAAAAAAAGAAATTGTGCTTGTCAAAGTGCAACATGCATTTCTTTTTCTGTAAACAAACTATGTTTTAATTTAATTTCAGTTTTGAAAAATAGGGACCTAAAAGGAGGAATATTTGACAGAAGATTCAAATATTCATGAAGGTGACTGAAAAGAGCAGTCTTTGAAGATAGAGCTGCAGTGCTTAGGTTGCCATATTACTATTGCTGGTTCTGCTTTGTCATGGGAGTACTGGGCTTGGTCAGACAGATGGCCACTGAAGAGATTATTTAAATAATTTTTTGGCTTTTGGGGTCAGTACTTCAGGTCCAGATTCAAATCTTTGCAGGTGTGGAATTTCTTTGAATGTCTGAAATGTTCCTAATTTAAAACCAGCTAACGTGTTTGGTGCTTTTTTTCCATAAATATTCATTGAAAAAAAAAAAAGCTTCTGAATTTAGTCTTTACATGCCGTATTCCAAGCAGATCTTTATGGCTGAATAATAAACTCCTGGAAATGGAGGTTTTAATGGAAAATACAATTTCACCTTAAGTAGAACAGCACCTTACAAACCCACTTTTTTGGAATATACCAAATCCCTTGCTTCCAAGGATGGTGTTACAATGAAAAGGAGTTCAATAACAGTTTAATTTATCATAAATACATAACATATTTTATGATGGTTTGATTGTGTTAAAAAAATTTCACATTATAGATTTCAATAAGGCTGGTAAACTTATTGCAGTTGCTTTTCTTTGCCTTTGACTCAGGGTCTCAGCAGAGTGAGGCATAAATGACTTCAAGTTAGAAGCCGGTTAATAAAAAGTAGATTTATTTTTCCTTTGACTTGTTTATGAAGCTGAAAAATGACGAGGCACATCACTGGTGTGTGGCAAGCTAATTTCTACAGTTATTAAACTGGCCAGGAGTAAAAATATTATGGTTAAGCTGAATAACCCATTTTCCTTTGTGAACATGAAATGCCATAAATGATCCAAGATAGGCGTATCAAAATCAGGAAAATCCCCATCTTCAGCAAAACAGAAGAAGCAGATAAATGTAGATGATGCTACCTTTTGGGCAGACTGATCCCTAGGAATGAGCCATACCAGGCATGGATCGATCTCTCTTCCTTCATTTGCAGTTTTATGTCAAGAGCTGTGTTTCTTGGCCATGCTCTTCCTAAATTGAAGTGGTACCAAGGACTGCCACAAATCAAACCAGAATTCAGGTAGACAGTTTCCTTTCCAAGTAAATTTAACATTCACGATATCTTCCTAATGAAATAAGGATTATTGAATTTTCAGTTTTGTTTACCTTCCCATCCTGTGTAAAGTTTAAATTAGAAACAGAGAAGTAGAATGTAGAAGTTAGGTTTTTATTTTACTGTACAATGTTGTATTTCACTACTGTATTGGTATTACCTAAGTTGCATTAATTTAGAGGAAATAAAGGTGTTATTTGGCATAGTTTTTCAGTGTTGTTTGTAGACATTAGGATTGTTTCAATTAAACTTAGGAGGACTTCTGAATCAAGCATATGTTGTACACTGGCACTGTAAACCAAAAACAATAAAAGTAATGATAATAAATATTTTGTATGTAGAGTTATGCTTACAGGTGAAGCTTAATACTTATGCCAAGCCCTTAGAATTTGAAAAAAATTCTAAAATTACTTGAATAAGCAGGGTAATTCTGAACTAAAACTCTTATTGAACATCTAGGGAATTGTAAATAAATAGTATTGCTGGTTCCTTTTTAATCATTCTTCTGAGAGCTTTTTTCTGAGAAACCAAGAATCTCTCCAAGAAATTCTTAAATAACATTCCTGCAAAGTGGGAATGCAAAGTGATTTTTTGTTGTTTTTACTGGAATGTGAATTGAACTGATGACTAGTAGTGGAGTATATGATTAATATTATACTGTAGATCTAGAATCAAGTAAGTTATAAATTAGATATTACTGGACTGTCACACTCTTGCATTTTTTGTTGTAAAGTACTGTTTTAATCTGCACTTGGAAATTATTTTGATCCCCTTTTCTCTATAATAATGAAATGAAAATCACAGTAGACAAAAATAACATGAAATCAAAATGTTTTCAATTAGTGTTTATAGCCTATGTCTGAAAATATTTGGCCTATGGGCTTTGACAGAGTTTTTTTAGTTTGTTTTGGTTGGAGTTTCTTTTCAGTATAAATATTGATTTTATTGTAATTTTCACAAACACAGACACAAAGAATTGACTAAAAAAACCTAAGTGACTAGTCAGGAGCTAGATGTTGTTGTAATTTTTTTGGTTTTGTTTTTGTTTTAAAAAGTAGATGATGTTTTGAGTATGCCATAAAGTCCACAGCTATTTCTTCAGTTAGTTTGTGATCAGGTAAGGGAGCACAAATGAGTTTCTGGGCAGTATTTCAGTTAATATTTCTTTTCAGTGGTAATGGATGGCATACTTCTGAGAAGTGATCTTTTAGAAGTCAGTGCACAGTAACCTGCAGACCTAGACTGTAACTTAGCCTGACAAAAATTGTAGCAGTTTGAAAACTAACAATGATTCTTTCTAATTGCTTGGTAGTCATCATTGCCAAACACTTATCAAGTTCTGAAGCTTTATGTGTTTATTTCCTGCAAAAGCAGAAAAATGTGGGAAAAGGGATAGAAAGGGGAAGAAAAAACCCAAGTTGAGATTCCTGTACAGTAGAATCAGTTCAAAGCTAAGACTCTAAGAAAACTGCTTGCCCTCGTCCCAATACTGGACTTTGTGGTAAAAAAAAAAAAAATAAATAAAAAAAATAAAATAAAAAAAAAAAAAAAATTGCTCCTCTTTTATGGTGTAAATTTGGTATTTTTAGATTAATAATGTTTATATAAATTCTATGCACTTTTCCTTCCTCAAGTTGACTGGAGCATTAGAAATTACATGAACCTTTATTCAGGGTGTTTCCAGGACTTGTCTAGGGCTATTAATTAGTTTATCTACATAGCATACACAAATTTTGCATCACATCAGCATTTTTGACAACCTGGATTCAAGTAATTTTTGACCCAAAGGCAAGGTGTAACTGCAACATTTGAACTTGAAGGTCCCCTGTGAATGCAGCCATGTACTCTGTTGTAACCCTGCAGTCATTCTGCAGTATCTGCATCCCTGTGGCAGGAAGATGTCATGTAAATGCAACCCCTTTTCCATATTGTTTAGTTTCATCACATTGCTTGCAGGATTTTTTTTTTTTTTCCGGTTGGTTTGGTTTGGTTTGTTTTTTTCCCAAGTCCTTTCATTTATGCCTTCACTTATAGAAGCAGTCTATGAGTCTATGAGCTTCTTTCCTCTCAGCTCCTTTTTTCTCATTTGTTTTCATCTTCTTCTTGGATAGCTCTCCAAATAACTTGCATTAATTTCATGCAATTCCAGGGTTGCAGTTTTAGCCACGTCCCACTAACTTAGACATTCTGCTTTTGTTTTGTCCCACTTATTCACGACATCTGTCATCCAGTAGGAAAGATGTATCCCCACTCTGTTCAACAACTTTCTTTACCAACTTGTTATGCTTTCAGATAAACGTCTTTATGCTGTCTATGCTTTTCATATTCATGATATCCTGTATTCACCTACAAAACTGTGGAATCTACAAAAATTTAGCACCAGTGATGGATATGAGTTGCTGCCTATTACAACTGGTGAACAATATTGTCTATGATCTCTTTCCTGCCAATTTACTTTAGGCTTTCTTACTTTATTATTAAATCTCTCAGAGGGGATATAGGTTGTTGTGGGTGGGGTTTTTGTTTGTTTGTTTTTGTTGTGTTGGTGGTGGTTTTTTTTTGTTGTTGTTGTTTTGTTTTTTTTTTTTGTGTGTGTGTTCTAGCCTTATTTGAAGTATTGCTCAGTGCTAAAGATCTGTGATTATCAATGGTTGTGCCAAAAAATGTATACTTTGGTATGTACCTTCCAGTCAAGATCTACATAAATGTAACTATTTTGCACTATGTTTTGTGTATTTCTGAAAATGATTCAAAAGCTGATACATTCCTAGCTGGTTTTTAAAGAATTGCTTAAAACAAAGGTAATGTTATTTGACGTCATTATTTTTTAATGGACTGTCATAAAATACATTGAAAACTATTGCACTGTACTTCACACCTTGATTAACTTGTATTCAATAGGTGAGTTCTGCCCTTTCTGTCTCCCCTTGAGAGGAAATATTAGAATGGAAGTCTCTCATTTTTTTCTTTAATCCCCCCCTCCTTCCACCTTCTCTTAACAAATAACTAAAATAGCTGCCTTTTATCCAGAGGTGGATTTGGCAAGTCTACTGTCATATTAAAAATTGATGGATTTTTTTTTATAAATAATACATTTCTATTTTTCTTCTACTACCCAATTTTTTGTAGATTAGATTAAAACTCTGGCTAGAAATTTTGTGGAAATATTTTCTGTATTTTGTGAAAAGCTCTTGGAAGTAATCAAAATATTCTACAAGGCTGGAACTTTACCCAGTTGTTAATTGGCAGGTTAAACTTTTATGGGTTTCTGGTACCCTGGCGATACATGACTATTAAAAATTGCAGGTGGTTCAGGGGAAAGGGGGAGGTGAGTTCCTGTGCTAGTAATGTATCATAAAACGATATATTTCATGCGCCTGTTGAGAAAGTGGAGACTTTAATACTTTTTCACAATATAAGCTGATTAAAGAATCTTTATGGCTCTCATTAACTGAAGTTTTTCTCTGTGAACACTGAAAAATGTAATGCTTATGGATAAGAACAGCAAAAATAATTAGTCTCTGCGGTACCTCCTTTGGTCTAACAAAAGCAACGCGGTATCAAATGTGCTTATTTGCTCTGAGCTTAAGTTTGCCCTTTAACACAAAATGCTGTCAATGACTTGGCCATTTTCCTTAATACTGGCATGATCAAGCATAGGAAGTGGAAGGGTAGAATTGTTGCATGGTCCAACTACAATAAAATACTACAATGTGTTTCACAGAGTCACAAAATCATGAAATTGTTGAGTTTGGAAAGAACCTCTGGAGATCTTATACTCTCACCTCCCTGCTCAGAGCAGGGCTGGCTACTACAGGTTGGTCTGGGTCAATTCCAAGGAACATGTCCAGAGATGGGGACTTAATAGTCTCTGTGGGGCACCATGTTCCACTGTTTGGTCACCCTCATGGGAAAAAAACCACAGTGTATTCCTATCTTTAACTGAAACTTCCTGTACTTAATTTGTGCCCATTGTTCTTTCACTGCTACTACTGAGAAGACTCCATCTTTACACCACCATCCCTGCTCAGACTTTTGCAGACATTCATGTTTCCCTTGAGCCATCTCACCTCCAGGCTGAACAGTCCCAGATCTCTGTCTCCAGGCCTTCGTAGGCTTTTGCTTACTCCGGTGTGTCCCTGTTTCTCCCATACTGAGGAACTTTCTTTATCCCCAGAACTGGACACAGCCTTCAAGATGTGTCTCACCAATGTGAAGCAGAGTGAAAGACCACCTCCCTCAACATTGTCCACCTCCCTCAGAGCTCCGGGGTGTATCCTATCAGATCTTATTGTAATGTTTGGCTTTTCTCTAACCTGATCCTCCTTTAGGGTTGGTCGGTCTTTGCTCCAGACTTTCCCAATAGTGTCAGTGGCCCTCCTCTCCTGAACTCCATGATATTTCATGGTTACTGCAGCCAAGATTGCCCATGATCTTCACCTTCCCAATCTTGTTTGCTAGTGTGACGTCCAGCAAAGTGCCTGTCTTTGTCCATTCCTCAATTGCCTCTGTTAAGAAGTGACCACCAGTGCCCTCCGGAAACCTCCTGGATTGCTTGTGTTCTCCTCTGCTCTCCTTCCAGCAGAATACAGGTGGTTAAAGTCCTCCCCCTTGAGGGTCAAGGCATGGCAATTTGAGGCTTATTCAAAGCCCCAAGTTGCCCAAAGACCTTATCTACTTCTTGAACGGCTGATTTTAGAAGCTATTTTGTTCTGCTTCAGATGAACAGTCATAATGCCTCATTCAGCTTTGTAATTCAGATTTTACATCACTTGCAGTGCTAATGAAGGATAAAAATAGTGAATAGCATTTGCAATGACCTTAATGGACCTATTTTTATATAAACTACTGTTTCTTAATATTGTTTAATAGCAATGGTTTCCCATTAAGAGATAGCTCTGTGTCTGTTGCACGGTGTTTAATTAAATTAATGTTACATCCAGTCGGATATATTGATTCTAATTAAGATAGAGTAAAGATAGGCATCCTGTTTTTTCCACTCACAATTTCATCTTATCTAGTACATTGGTGGTGAATTTCTCCTCATCTAAGATAAATGTCCTTAGAGATATTTCCTCTACTATGTAGCATAGATATTCAGTGGGAGCTATATCCCACATGTTTTGCTTGAGAATATTGGTTTTGTTATTTTCTAATAATAATTTTGTTCCTGATGTCAAGACCAAGACCTGTGGAGGTTTGTTTGGAATAGTTCACAAAGACCACTGTGGTCTTGCCAATATTAGCCCAACTTCAGGGGTCAGGTAGGTGTTTACTGGCAAGGGCTGAAGAGGTTTATACTTGGATTTTTAAATGTTCTAGTTCTGTTGTGTTAGTCCTGCACAGCCCCTTTTGCAGAACACAGGATGTTTCCACTTGTGAAGAGGTGCACCAGGAAACAAGACAGCCCTGAGCTTTAAAACTCCTCTACTGGGCCTGTACTGAGCCTCGCTCATCTAAATTTATCAATTTCTGAAACTTAGGGTAGGATCTCCCCAAACTTTTTCACCAAAGTGCTTTGGCCTTCTTGATGTCCCTTCAGGGCTCTTTGGGTCTGAAGTACCCCAGGTTGCCTGGCAGAAAGAAATTCAGTTGAGAGAACTATCAGTGTTTGGCTTTGTCTCCTCCAATAGGGAAGATGTTTTCAAAGTCACAAAAAGTGTTTCACATGTGTATAGATAAACATCAAGATATAGATATTCATCAAGACAGCCTTTTTTTATAAAAAATCCTGGGATTTGTACAGGTATTTCCTTCTTCTCTCCCTAATTACATTGAAATAAAAACCCACAATCCTAACACAAAAACTTGAAATCCTGGTTGTTGTTTGTACGCATCATTCTGCCCATCATAACTTCTGTGAATTAATTCACTTTTCTGACCCCACTATTGAGGGTGTCACAGGAAGTTTCTTACTGAGAAAACTCTTCATGTCACTGAACCGACTATGAAATTCAGTTTGTTCCTTTTTGTCTTTCCTGAAATTTTGATGATGAATATTGGAAACAGTAACATGGAATGTGAAGAATGGCAATTCCAGATTGAAAAAACCCAAAAATTCGTTATAGAAAAGGTCTTGATCTTTCTCTTCTTTTCAAAAAATTTTATTATTATAAATGCACCAAGGCCTTAAACTGTGTGTCTCCAAATACCCTTTGAAAACAAAAATGATTATTTATATTTAAAAATAGCTTTATTTATAAAGCATAGCTTTTCTCTTATTCCAATTCAAATGCAAGGTTTATATTCTGCTTTCATAATTTTGATGTTACTTAGTAATTTAAAATTCAATGTCTACAAACCAAAAAACAAAAAATTTCTTAAAACACATCTGTGAGCTGTCACTGTATTGGAAAGAGAGTTCTCATGCATTAGCACAAAGAATCTAGAAAATATAGCTACATGTATTTTTCTTGCTCTGTGATCTTCAGAAAAGCACGTGCAAAGAGTACAGTTAAAAAAAATATAAACAATTAAGGAAACCAATATCTCAATGCAGAATAATATGCTTGTGAAACACCATCAAAATACAAGAATACAAAGAATTATCTAGAAACAAAAAGATAAGTGACAAGGATGATCCTACAGCTATGCGTTTCTTCATGCAAATAGAAATTTCAGTGTGGTGCTTTTCCTTCAGCAAGAAATTATATACTTTTCATGGCATAAATATAAGAACAACTGTGAACATTAGGTGGATGGGTTCCAGAAATTTCAAAGCGTGCCACCAATGAAGCACTGGCTTTCACAGACAGAAGGAATAAAATGTCTATTCAAAAACTAGACACTCCTCAGTTATATTTGATACTAGAAAATAGAGTACCACTTTCACATTTATTCCACAGGGCCTCATTCCAGAAAACACTTCCATGAATAGAACTCAAAGGCACTGCTTATATGCATAAAGGTGCTTATGAGTGTTTCCAAGAATGGTATTTGCTATCTTGGTATTTGAAAAGCTACAAGAGTTTAATTTATTCCATTTTGAATTATTATAAAAGCCATGCACCTAAAGCTTGCCTGGCTTAATTAAATAATTATCAATGTAATTTTAGTTTTATAAAAGAACTTTAAAGTAAGCCTTAAATTAATAATTTAGTGACTCAATTTAAGTAATTATCAAACAAGTAATAAGTGAAAATACATTGTCTTTGTTATTTGAGTTTAAGTTAACCAGATTTAAGTTGAAAGATTTGGGTTTTTTCCTCTTTATAATTAATTATTCCTTATAAAATCAGGGTCTAGGAAAAGAAACATGCATTCCATGTACACTTGCTTGCACTTAATATATGTTGAAATTATAAGGCCTGCAAAAGAAATGTTGAGAATTTCAAATACAGCTGATGTTGGAACAGGAATGATAGATCGAGGATCCTTATAAATGCTATTATTTGAGCAGCAAAATTTCCTCCTTGAATGATATACGGCTGCATAGACTATGAAGAAGGAACACATTTGTATCTTGTTCTTTCAATAATAGCTTCAGCTTGTTGTCCTTCAGGTTGCTTTCAGTACCAGCATTATAATTTCAATAGTGTGTAAAATCAGTCCTTCATTACACAAAAGCTCTTAGGCAAGTGTAATGACACCTGCACATTACCAGCAATGAACACCTGCACATTTGTAATGAAGGAGAACTTCGTGTGCTGCCACACATCAACAATCCTGGCTTGTTTCCCTGATTTATTTTGCTGTCTAAATTTCCAGCATCAAGTCCTGAATGCTTTTGATTCTTCATACCCATACGGAAATTACTCTTCTTGCTTCACATCTCAGTGCCGTGAATTTAAATGGGCTGTGAACTAAGTTCTTGGCTTCTTTGTCAGGTGGTTTCATCTTGTTCATAATGAACTGTGCCATTTCTACATGGAGTGCATGGGAAAAATAATGAGAGTCTGAGAGAGGGCTTTCTGTCTCCTCTGTTTTGTCCTGTGACACACAAGAGATGTGTGCACAACAGGTTGTGTGTCTCAGTTTGTACATCTGCTTATCCATCCAAGGAGTAGGAAAAATTTTTGCTGTCCATCCTGCTCGCTATTCCCCCCCCCGCTGAAGTGCTGAAAACAGAGGGTAGTGTTTCTCTTCTTTGAGAAAGTAGAATAGGTAAGACACAGCTGGCATGCAACTCATCACTGGGGCAGACTCAGTCTAAGTGAATTGGACATATATTCGTTATGTCTAACATCTTTAACGGTAGTCAGTTTTGTTTTTAATATGATTAGAAAGCAGAATTTTGGCTTCTGAGTCAGAAGAAAAAGTGAAAAACGTGGGACTAAGATGCACAGAGCACAATTCAACTAGCATCACTTTAACCATCTAAAAATCAGGCATCTGCTCCAGGGTAGGCTACTATGTTTTCCTTCACTACTCAATTGAAACTGGTGGTCTGAAACACACTCTGAGTGTGCCTACCTCATCTGTCTTTCTGCTGTCTTGTGGAGGCGTTCAGTTAGATTTATGGTCACCCTTCAAAATAGTGTATATCTAATTCTCTGGTAATTTCACTGTGACTGTTGTATTGGTTTGCTTTCATCCCTTTAATTATCTGACAGTGCAAAGTTCTTTGTTGCCAGCAGAACACATACACATATACTGACTCTTAGAGATCAGTGTTTTAATTCTATAAAATTCATTAAAAAACACTGGTAGCTCTATGAAGGAAGAAAAAATTCCACACACTCAACTGTTGCAATCTTGTCCTTAATGAGATTTTTCAAACAGATTGGTCTGTAGTCTGCTGTGGAAAGGTAAAGGATCTCTGAGTACTTTAAACAGTAGAATGCTTTGCAAGAACATGGCTGGGATGGAGATCTCCTGAGTCTCAAGAGTCTCAAGTTTTCATAATAAACTCATGTCTGGCATTCCTATTTATATCTTTAGAAAACCAGCCTTCAATTTCTGCCTGTATTTTGGCACCTCTAGGCAGCTATGTATAATATTATATGTTAGAACAAATGCTGGATAAAGCCAATGACATTCTGAAAATCTTGTAAGAGGAGAGCTCTTAAGAAATTTAATATCCTCACCCCAGAACAGGAAAAGTAATCTTCCAGGTTTCAGGAGATGGATGACTGCATACTCTACTTTATTTTTCTACATTGAGCTCAACAGTCCTAACTATCATTAATCATTTCAGAATCTCTGCAGTGCTATTTTTAGAAGCATAAAGAATTTCAGTATTATAACATGATATGTGCTAGAAAGAGGTCAAATAAATGGTCAGCAGTGGAGATTTGCTGCTAGAAGTACATTGGGATAAATTTGAAAGTAACTTTATAGTACAGAACTACTGGGTGAGCGTACAGAAATTTACTAAATTACAGATTTCAGCTGCTGAAACATTTAAAAATATATTCCTATTTAATTATTCAATCTGGTAACCTCAGAACACAGCAGTTTATTCCAAATAGATACCTTGGATTTCATTTCTAAAAAATGTTTTGATTTTTTTATGCATGTTTAAAACCCAGGTGCTAGAAACAATATATAGGTATTTTATAGCTTTCTCCCCTTTTCTCACCTATTATGAGACTGCACAAATGATGTCAGATCACTGAATGGAGGCAGCTCAGATTAGGGAGCAAGTGCTACTTTGTCTGTGGAAACTGGTCTTTGCAGGGCCATGTACAAGAGGATTTCAGCTGATGTCCCTCATTTGCATCCAGATGTGTCCATTTCTTAAAGAATTAACATCAGCCAGAGATAAATTTAGAGCTCTAGCTTTCATGAATTTACCTAGGAGTGTCATGTATGTGAAACAGATTATATGTAATCTGTTGAGACTAAGTATGTTCTTATGGTGTCTTAAGGCAAAGGTTAGTTCATTAAAAACTGGAGTTTAACTTTGAGTGTAAAGACATCTTTGCAATGTAGAGGTAAACTGCAGAAAACCTGTTTTTAACCAGAGCATTACAAGTTTACTAACTCCAGGTACTTTGTGTGCAGTTTAATAGTCAGCAAATACAAATAAAAAAAATAATAAAAAATAATTAAAAAAATCACAGGCATTAAAAAAGCATAAATTCATAAATTTCTGCCTTGCTAACAGGTATCTTTTGGGCTTGGATCAGGTAAACTGCCCAGCTTTCTTCTCCTCTTTTCATTCAACTTTTTGTTCAGTACCAATCCTGCTGCTTCTATCACATTGCCATAAGAGGCAGTAGAGTCTTCTTGACTTCCAATGCCTTATGCCTGTGTGAGTTAAATACACAATGAGATTTAGGAAAAAAAGAGTCTGTGCATGTTGTTATTTTTATCCACTTAACAATATGGATGGTAGCTATATTTATATAGCTACAGATGCACTTATTTTCTTCATTAAGTAGATCAAAAGCATTTTCTCCTCTAACACAGTCCTTGAAGAGTCTGTACCATTTTGAGGATGTAATGAGGAACAGAACAATACTGGAAAGGTGGCAGATACACTTGGACAGGGATATAGAGAAAGCTTTAATATATCTTGAGTTGGGAGAACATTTTCTTGAGTAGCTTATACTCATAATGACTGTGTAAAATAAAAGTAAACTAAAAGTACATCAATACACACTTGGGCTGTGATGTTGTTAGATTTCATAAATGAAAATGGCTTGGGACTGTGTTCAAATTCAGGGGCTGATCTAGTAATTGTTTTTCTGAAAGATGTTATTTTGCTCTTTTGGGTCCTTACAAATGCAGTGTTTGATCCTGTTATGGCTGCATTTCTGGACATGCTTTTAGTTCTGCTGTAAAACAGAAACAAGGTGATAAATGTTCGGGACAAATAGGTGATCTCAGGAGTTGAAATCCTGACATAATAAAGTCAATAGCAGAACTTCCATTAACTGTAATGGGGCCAGGGGTCTGAATCATCATCTTGGGACTTTGATCAAGGGTCATGACATTTAACCCCATTTTCATTGTAGGTAAAGCTACCAAGAAATAAAGTGGTTCCTCATTGCTAGTTGTTCAGAGCACTGTTCATAGCTTGGAAAAGTAACATATGTAGGTGTTTCAAGGATCTATTGAATTCTTCATATATGTCATGTTTTGAGATCTGCTGAAATGTCTCACAAGAGAAGAGAGAGAAAGCTGTTCATTGTTTCCCATATCGTTAGCAGCTATAGCTGTTATCATATGTATACGTTGACATACAGAAATAGTATTCGAGACATAAATGGATGTGTTATATTTTTTTTCTCTTCCCCCTGCTGTAATATGATGTATTGAGGCTTTCAAGCTCAGGTATTTTAAGTAGAAAAACAAAAGTGCATCACCAAACCTTACTGAAACGGCAAATTACAGGCTGCTAAAATGTTTAGGATGCTGGGAATTTTAGTTCTAAAAACAATAGAAAAGCTCTTACTATTCTCTTTGATTACCACCCATGTCTTTATTTTAACTGTATGCTTTATAAATCTACAGATTATTGCCTTTATTGAAAAAGCTTGTGTGTTATTCAAGATGACTTGTAAACTTGACTCAATCTTCCCTAGCAAGGGAAACAGGAAATACCAGAGAACACTAGACTCAGTAAACCTATAAAATTTGAGAATGCAGCCCATTATTTCAAGAGACTTTTCACATAACACTTTGGGAAGCAGTGACTAATTAGTTTTTGGCTTTAACAATAACAGTTTGAGGGGATTTTTGGTTTTGTTTTTATAGCTTTCATATTAGGTAGAGGAGGGAAAGTGACTCTGAATGATGAAATATTGGCAGTGTATACACTTGCTTCTCAGTAGGAGCTCAGCTCTTTGATCCCTAGTACAATTACATTCATTGCCCAAGTTTTATTGCCATGCCGGAGAGTTAACAAGCAGCCGCTACGCTCATGACAGCATCCTAATAGATTTTTGTTCAATAGGTAATTGAATATTTAAAATTAATGTCTTAGATTCTCTGGATTCTTGGTAGTAATTAAATGTTCACAGCATTTTTTTCTTGACTGCTTCACAGCAGTAAATAGAGTATTAATATTGATCTGATCTATCCAACACTTCAAGAATTCTTCTGTGTGTTAACTGCAGCTAGAGAAACACTTTAGTTATTGTTCCTTTTTCCCTGTCTGAATACTTTGTTGAGTGTTATTCATCGAATTGATAAAAAGGCAAAGCTCAACTGACAGAAAGCTCTCCATCTTCCTGAAGAATATTTAAATTTGTACTCACTTTGGGTTCTTCCTGTAAGAATGGACTTCTTATCAAACACTAATGAAATTTAAAAGTTGCAAATATGATGGGGGCATATGTAAATGACAATTGATAACTTTCTTTTTTGTTATTCACTTCATATTCATTTATTCCTTAATGATCCTTCAAGCTGATATTAGCTGATATTTCAGCTAATTATAGGAAATATTCTGTGGGTAGCTTTTTGAAATGAAGTGGAGGAATTAACTATTATCCAGTGAATAGAACAGATGACTGGAAATCAGAAAGGCATGATTTCATTTGCATTTTTTCCTATTTTGCTGAGTGGTTTTGAAAAAATTACTATACCCATAGGTGCTCTAAGTCTTTTTGTTTACTCTTCTAGCTTTTCTATTTTTGAGTAGGGGTTTGACCTTTTATGTGTGAAAGGTATCTCAGCTACCTTAGTCAGAGAAGTACACACTACAGCTGTTAAACTACAGTCAACATGCAGTTTTGTTCTTTTTAAATAAAGCTGTGCATTCCAGAATATCTTAAACTATTTTTATGATTTTTATTTCTATTATAAACTCATAATGGGATAATGTAAAAACATGGGCATGAACTAAAATATAAATAATTGCCCATGAGCATGAAGGGTTTTATCTGCCAAGTAAATTATGTAATGTCATAAAGAATAGGGTGCTATATACAAGTTACTATAACTTGTGTCATAAGTAGGAAATGCAAAGAAATAACTTTGTGACAGAAGATTTCCATACCATCCCAAACCAACAACACTTTCTTGTTTCCAGGTTCAACAGGCCTCACTGGAATAAGCTTCTCTCCAGATGGTTTTAATTTTCAGGGTTGTCTAATTGTGTGTTCTCCAAATCATCCCCATGATTATCATACCTTTTGGGGAAGAAAAGTAAAAATAATATGCATGTGGCTTTAGTAAAGAGGTGCACTTTCTATTACAAAGCTAAAGCAAGCTAAAACAAGAGTGAGTAATTGTCCATATGTTTTATTTGATCAAGATTTGTTTGATCAGTTGACAAGAAAAGATTCAGGGAAGGCAATTAGCATCAATACAAACTCCTTTCTCTCAGATTAAAGAAAGTGATTGCATAATGTCAGGTTTCTTTGTGTTTTGATTATATGGAAAACGACTGCTTGATTATGACAATGGAATGATGAAAGAACTTGAAAAAAGGCCTCTTAGAACATTTTCTTTACTTATCGTAACAAACCTTCATTTTGGCAAGTGAGGAAGAACACTCCATGATACTGAAAATGGTCTCAAAAGGCACAAGAAGATGTGGGCTCCAGCCAATCAGCTAATTTAAACCTGGGTAGGTTCAAAAGCACTTTCTGATCAGTATATCAATCAGTGACTTCACTGCTGTATTAGACAGTGTTCAGAGCAGAGCCTACCAGCTGTGGATGCCCTAAATTGATGGTGCTTCTGGTCACCTGCGGACCTGCAGGTCATAGGTAATGGGCTATTCAGTTTCCTCTTTCTGTTGGCTTTGATTTTAAGGTCTTGATTTTGTACAGATTTAATCAATTTCTTAATCAGGATGTTGCCCATATAAGATGACTAAGTGGAATGACTGAGTTGGTAAAATTCCCTGACAGTAGCACTGTGGGAGGCCTTAAAAAATTAATGTGTTCAGATTCAGTGATTGATACTTGCCTTATATTTGTTTCATTCCTGTATTTTTACCCATTTTAAGATAAACACTTGGAATGCAGCCCAAGTAATGTTTGTCCTGATGACTAATCTGGTAATACTGTTACAAATCACAAGTAGTGTTGAAATACTTTAAGAAGTTCGATAGTAATGTGTCATAGAAACATAGAAATGACAGTTTTTCTGATGAAACAATTTCTGATTTAAGATACTGTCAAAATGAGGTTCTCTAGGTAACAGCAGAGGTAACTGAATAAGTAATAAAACTGAGTGATGCTTGTTCAGATGTATACTGAGAGACAAAAGTAATTAAAAAAACATGATTTATTTAAAGATTCCCCTGTCTGGTTTTATGCTTGTAATTTGCCTGTAGAATTATGGGAACGAGAGTACAGGATACTTGAAAAGTAAATATTTTTCTGATCTCCTTTATGTTTTTAAGGATGAGATATCCCCTGTCCTGAGAGCATGTCTATCTTGTAATTCAAAACCGAAATGGTTGAGTTTCATTTCTGGGTGCTGTCTAAAAACCCCTTCCTGTTTGGTGCATAAAGTTATTGAAATGCAGTCTGTTACTGTGAAACCTGCTACATACCTAGAGCAGTTTACTCAGGAAACTACTGATGTATTTATTTTTCTGGAAGGTGAGAGGTAAAGCTGATGTGATGGAAGTGAGTGGCTCCCTCATTCTGAAACCTTAGACCAGTTTGTGCTAATTCACTGATGGATGTGCCTAAACACATTAATAGGGCTAAAATAGACAGAGGCACCCGATGACGCATGCAGGGCTGGGGATAATGGACTGGCAGAGGGGTTTACTGAGGATCTGCTCCACTGGGAACAGAGCCTTTATATCCTAATTAGAGCCCCGTAAGCCTCCATTTAGTACTGGAAATCCAGTATCAGGTTTACTGAGCTGATTTTAATTAAAACTGATGTTAGCCTCGACTTCATGTGGGTCTCTGACCAAAATAAACTTGTGTAAGTGATGTGTGTGTGCATATCTGCGTGTGCACATACATTTGTGTCTGTTGGAGAGCACTTGTGCTGGTGTTTGCATTCTGTTGTGTTGAAGTGTTCCGTAATTAAGAACAGATTATCCCTGTTTTTAAACTAGTAATTGACTGAAGGAAATACTGACAAGTTATTTTTACTTCTATGTTATCACCTGTCATGTTGAATCTAGTACCAGGTGAGGGCTCTGTGAGCATTATACTGGGAGAGGTGGGAGGGACATTTGTGCTTCCCTGGTCTATAAATAACCATCTTTGTGTAACCATTGCAGAACCAGGTGTCACATTGTAGATGAATAGAGAACTACTCCTATATATAGAGAGGACTGTAATATCTCTACAAAAGAAATAGGGTTAGGGGGTTTTGTTAGCTTGATTTTAGAAACCTGGTGTATCAACATAGATTTTAAAAAAGACTGCAGTATAAAATATGAGGGAAGATAGCTGCTTTTTAATTTCTAGTTAGGTAGAATGGGAAATTCTTAATTAGAAAATGTGTTTTGTATATTTCGGTATTTAAAGTGTGTGTGAGAGATACCCACATGGAATTGAGGGGAAAAAAAAGAAAAGGGAGGGAGAGAAAAAGGTAGAGGAGAGAGGTAAAATAGTGGCATGTTGAAACAGAAGAATAAGTCTGCAATTAGATTGCCTATATACCCTTAATTTTCCTCCTTTTCTCTTTGTGCATAGCCATTTCACTTCCATTGTCGTGGTTCTTCCCCCCCCACCCCTACAGAATGTGGCTTGTTTGGTAATACTTGATTGATGGTCTAGCTGTATAGGTGGTCCTATAAAGATGTCTCATTCTTCCTTTTTTGGGTTCTAACTTTATTTCCCACCTGCCCTTCAATCCTGCACTGAATATAGAATTTTGTGTGTTTTCTAACATTTTTGATAGTGGATATTGACAATTTTATCTAAGTGTTTCACAGATTATTTTTGTCCCGTAATGGCCTTAAAAGATGAGATTATGTTATTTGTATATTCCACTTTATAGCTAGACAACTCAAACTCAGGGCACTGCTGATGAGTTTACTCTGACTACTTCTGGTTGATCTACACAATCGACCAAGAGCTGTATAATAAGATATTCTTCTCAAATTTTCCTGAGAGAAGAACATGGTTATTCTATATTGAGACAGAATAGCTCTGACTTGCAGAGCATTCTGCTGTTCAGACATATCCTCAGAGGTTATCTAAAATAGCAATATAGCTACCCAACTTGAAAAATTCTGCTTCTCAAAGTGCTCAGTAATAGTATCACTATGTATTGGGTCAGATCCAATCTACTTCCATTGCAAATATCTCCCTCAGCAGAAAATCAAAACTTAAACCCCAGGGAAATCATATCAGAACATTCAGTTAGAAAACAGAAAACAAATAAACAAAAAACAACAACAACAACAACAACAACAACAACAAAAAAAACCACCAAAAAAACCAAACAAAAATCCCCAAAAACAAACAAACAAAAAACAAAACCAGGTTCTGCTTGGGATAAATTTGGCTTATGCTTTGTGTCCCAGAGAGGTCCCATGCAGTTAAAGCTGCCTACTGTGCTGTCCAACTCCTGAGCTCTTGCAGCAGCATCCTGGGCACACAGACTCTCCTGACTTTGGGGGACACAGGAGGCCCAGTGCAGGTTCCTGAGGAGCAGGGAGCTCTGCAATGGGCTTCTCCCAGTTACCCAGTAAGAAATACTGGGGTTAGATGTGCAATATCTGTTCCTCTCTCCTTCATTAGCACCTTACTTGATAATTCAAAAGCCTGCCTTGATCCACTGGGCAACCACAACACTGAGGTAGATGTTCAGGCTCTGTCCTTCACGTAATTCAGGAGAATCTTGGTATTTCAAAGGAGGACCATGGGTAAAGGCTGATGTGTCACATATCAGAGTGGAAGCTTTCCTGGAGAAATATGAGCTCCCTTTCTGCAATCAACCTAAATAATAAACCTATAGTGCAAACCCCAACAATTAGCAGCTCAAAGGCAGAGCTGCTAGTTACCCTGTTCTTGCTGTGTGTTAATGGTTGTGCAAACAGCTAGCTTAAATCACCTTAACTTATTCTAAGGATAAGCTTCCTCTCTTAGGAAGCCTGACCATAGAATGTGTTAGGGTGGAGGTGAGGTTCTGGTGGTGCCACCTCCTGAGAGACAGCTGGCAACAGGGAGGAGATCTGTTGATCATCACTGCTTAGCTGGAGACTGCTGCATATCATATCAGATTTTCACTCTACTCAGTGTCATGCCAGTGTCAAGGGAGTGAAAAGATCATTAATTTTCCTTTGCCCTCTAGAGAGAGAGAAGTTCTTACAGCCTGCTCCAGCCAGCAAATGGTGACATCCAAACTCCCTAGGCCCTGGGCATAGGCTTGGCCCAAGAACATATGTGAACATGCCTTTAGTCTTCACACAGAGGGAAAATGTCTCAATGGAAGCTATGAGGTGCTGATCCATAGCTCTCTCCATTCCTTGGTACTTCGGGAATCACTGGTCAATGACTTTAGCAGGAACTGTGTAAAAGGGCAAGGAGATAATTCAGATCTCAAGAAGTGTTCAGCTTCTCTAGTCAAGAGGAAGATTTGCAGTTTCTTTTCTTGTTCACACAAAACTTCCTAACTCAGTAAAAACACAAGGAAGTATTCCTTCTTCAGGTGACAGTCTCCAAGATGAGCATGGGTAATGTGGAATTTGTAAAAGAAAAATGGCACAATACTCTGGCTTCTGACTGCCTAGACCCTACCAGGGCCTGTGTTAATTTACCCATGCTGACTCCACTGGTTGACAGCCAGCAACCTGTAGCCCATAGACATTCTTATGGTCTGGTTCACATTTCTGGCAGCATTGCCAAACAGTAAGCTCAAGAAAAGTCCCAGTCAGCTGTGGGCTAGGTGAGCCATTTTCAGATACCAGAAACCATGAAAAATATATGTTGGAAAGGACCTCTAGAGGTCTTCTGTTCCCATATGTGTCTTAAATCAGATCTACTTTAGTTTATGATCAACAAATAATCATAAACTAAAGTAGTTTAGTTTGATTTTTTCTTGCACAATATTTAAATGGTGCCACTCAGATCCATAATTCAACAGAAGAGTGATTAGGTGGGAGCAGTAAAAGACACTTCTCTGGTCAAGTAATATCTTCTCTGGCAAGTTTTGTTACCTATTTCTAAGACTGCAGGAGTGTTGATTCTAAGATAGTAAAATTGTTAGTGATGGGGCTTTTATCTGGGCAAAATAATTTTTCATTTTGTCCAGATTTTCTCTCCAAAATAGCTGTCTTAGCTGGCTCAGTTGTGTTTTGTTGTTTTTTGGTGATTTGTTTTTTTGGGTTTTTTTGCTCCCTCACACCTTGAAAATTATGGGAGTCAAAGCAAAGAGCTGAGGTAAGGAAGAGAGTAAGTTATTTTGCAACTGTGGGAAGCTAAGTACAGGATAATATAATAAAACCATTGGATAACCTGAATAATTAGTTCTTAACTCACTCTGTTCCTATTCCAGAGCATGCAAAATCATGGTTTAATTGGAGTTATAGTCAGTGTCTGGTAAAGTCATTGGGAGCTGAAGGGGCTGAAGCCTCTCTTTGTTGATATGGGGTCAGTTCTGAAATGACTTAGGAAGAAGAAAATCTGTTTTGATTTACTGCAGTCTACATCACGCCTGTAAAAATGATCCTGAAATGTATTGTTCAGAATGCATTTTCACATAACACCAGTGTGTACAGACTTTTTTACTGCAAGGGGGCTGCAAGGCATATGGCTATGTCAAACTCTGAAACTTGTTTTTGATTTTGTTTTAAAAACACACGAGAACATAATGTGTGACTCCATTACAAATTGAGACATCTCAGGTAACTTCATGAACTACATTAGAGTAACTGGCTATATATTTTGTAAGAAAGACTAGCATGTGGACTTTGAGTAAATGAACCTAGTGTTCATTTATTGAAAGGCCTGGAAGAATTTTATCTATGTGAAATGGAATGCTGACCTAACTGCTACCTTCAAGATCAAAGCTTGCTTGCTGTGCTAGGTCAACCTGATAAGAGTCCAATATTTTTTAATGATTATTAGGTTATATATCCAGGTTTTTTTACATCATCATCATAATAGGTACATTTTAAATGGTATAGTATGGTATTTTGGGGTTTATATTGTAGGGCTCCAGCAGATGGCAGAGGAGACAGACTTTGTATAGGTGAAGGTCTCAGGTACCCTGTAAAATTAGTACAAGAAAATAAGTTTTATTTGAGCTTCAGCAAGCCTGCCAGTTTCCCTCTATTTCACTTAAGTGGAACTAGTATGTAAGGTTTATGGGGGCTCACATGCCCTTCATGGTTGTTGGACCTTAGTTTCTGAAAATAAAACATACTGTAATAGGGGTTGCCCATTCTGGATCTGGAAAGATTACAAAGGTCTTTTTTCTCCTGTAAATTTCAGTCATTGATTTTAGATTCAGCACCTGAAGGAAAAATAGCCTATGGGGACAGTCCTGCTCTCTAACTTAAAAATATTTCATAAAAGAAGCATAAACATAAGGGGCTCTGATGTTTGTAGGCAGGAGCCAAGGCCTGTCTCTGTTCTCATTTAAATCACAGTAAACCCCAAATAATAAAATTGACATAGTCCATATGCATTATTAAGAGACTCCATTTGGTCAAGATTCCCTGTCTAATCCCATAGAACACTCAATAAAGCAGCTGTAGAAATCTCTAGGTAAGTGAGAAATTGCCACATAAATTAGTAGCCCATACACAGCCCTGGGTAAAACTTAGAAAAGCAAAGTATTTTTCCTCATTTGAAACGGGTTTGAAACATGCTCTGTGCTCACCTGAATGAGAACTACAAACCTCTCACCTGTAGGGAGAAAAGCACAGACAGAAGTTGAACATATAGTTTGTGAATTGTGGTCTGAATCTCTGAAACTTAGCATGAGGAGATGCTAAAAAAAAAAGGAGAACACAGAGGGAAAAGAAAAAAATACTGAAACAATCATCGTATTTTTCTGGAAGAACCATTTGTCAGTGGGGTAAGAGAATCCATGTTAGATCATGCTGATACGAGAATTTACATCCTCAGTGTGTCCCCTGGTATATCTCCACTTTCTCACTTAACCTATAAGTGGTTCTGGATCTCCTGTGATCTCTTTTGCAAAGCAACATTTGTGGCCACAGCAGTGTTTTTCTGAGGGCACTCCCTTCCCAGAGAAGTTACTTTATTCATCAGCTTGACAGCTAAGTTAGCAAGTTTGTCCTTGGGAGATCCTGTGCTACTTTAAAAAGAGAACAACAGAGCAAGTCTGTTGAATACTTTCAGGGACCATGAACAGCCATAGTTAAGTAGGAAGTGCAGTTCAGGAGAACAGAATTGCTCCCCTTTATGTCAAGAGCTGAAATTAGTTTTATCATTTTATGCTATTGGGAAGATCTCTGAAATAAGTTGTTAAGTTAACGAAGAGGGGACTTTGTTCTGATGCATGCTGCAAAAGCAAGTCAGAGCTTGCCTTGTTTACTGAGGCCTTACATTGTAGTAGCCTTACACTGATGGTGGAAACTTCCTGGCAATGTTTACCTGAAGAAATTGTGCTACTGGTAACTATATAGTAGAAAAACAACATATGCCTAAGTGAAACATTTAGTTGAAGGAACTGCCATCTTTCTCAAGAACATAATATCTTAGTTAAACTATTTCAAGTCTTTCTTTTCTCTGTTACTTCTGACAAACTTGTTAGTCCTTATTCAGTTAATGAAACCATTTGTGAGGAGCTTTGTTGCATGTTCTCAATGGAAAATTGCTATCTAGCCACTGTGGGATGCCAGGTGTTTCTCAAAGATCCTTTGGACAGTAGATGTCATCAGCCCTTCTTGAACTGCTCTAAAGATCCATATGTCTTATTTATCTGCTGCTATGTCTAGCTTTCATTCATGTTTCAGTCTGAGCAATCAAATAATTTGTTATGTGAGTAAATGAAATTAAATGGAATTGTGTCTTGGTTATTTCACAGTTACCATATTTACCTACATCTTTGGCAATGTTTTAGTATCAAGGGAAGCCTCTGGAACTTTTAACTTCTACATATTTTTGTGTATTATTGACTGGGATTGTGAAAAATGTGAGTTTACTTTATAGTTACGTGTGTTATATCTGAGACTATAGATCCAAAATCCACAGTTTTTCAGCCCTTCACAGAATTCAGTCCACACTGAACAATGACAAAAGTTCTTTAATTCTACACAGGAGTTTTCCACATTATAGGAGAGTGATGCCTTAGGTTCTGGGTTTTTCTGTCTTGTTCTGGTGGGTAGTTTTTGCCTTTCAATTAATGGTGCTGGGACTTGATCACAGGGCGATGGGTGCAGAGCAGTTTTGGTTCTAGCAGGGGACTCGTGTCTTCAAGGATTCTCTCCAAGCTCCAGGCCCCGAGGATAAACAATGTGGAAGAGGTGAGGCAAGCAGGAAGGATGGAACATCGTGATTTGGAGTTGTTGATTGGACAATGGACAGGGGGTATGCAAGTGGACTGAAACTTGTAAAAGGGGGGGAATCTCGTGACTCTTCCTCCTTTTGCTTCCATCTTGGAGCCATCTGAGCAGAGCCACTGCTGTGGCTCCGGTGCTGCCGGGCTGTGGCCTTGAAGGTCTTTAATAAATATTCACCTTATTCTTATAACTCTGTCTGGCCTCTGTCTCAGCCTTTAAGGCAACAAGAACATAATAATGGATGAGTAATGGAATGCTTGGCTGTGTTGCTGAGCATGCCTGTTAAACAGAAATTTGTAGCTGCAGAAAAACTAATTAGGCATTTTTTAGTAAGACAATAATCGTGTCAGGGCCAGCAGATAACATACTTACTTCTAAGCAGCTTTCACTAATCACAGAGGGTAAAATTAGTTATTAGTATTGAATCACAACTTTCCTTAAGTAGCAGTCTAAATCTAATTACTGTAAGTTACTTTACCTTCCACTTAATACTTTATTGTTGTCCACAAAGGTTTTGATGAACCAGAGGCTATTTATACTTGAGTTGATGATGTGCTGTCTTTTTCTTCAGTATATTTGTCAGTTGATGTGGAGTGATCAGATACTAATTCAGATACTGATTTTGCAGCTGAAAAGTTCATGACTCTCATTAGAGTGAAGTCTGGTATCTTGATTAATCATTTGATGTATTTTGAGGTTGGTTTCAAATTTGTGTAAACTGGCATGACTTCAGGACCTTCCAAATTCAGCAAAACTCATATCTACATTTGTAGGAAAAGAGGATTAAGCAAGAAGGGAAGAAAAAAAATAGTATTAAAGTAGCTTTTTAAAAAAATATAACCCTATTTTATTTCAGCAATGTACATATTTAATTTTTAAAATATTAAGGTGCCACAGCTTAAGAGAGTATGTCACCGTCTACCAGGTTCCTGTTGTCTTCAATAACACTGTGACTGTAGAGTCTTTAGCAGAACTGAAGTCAGTGGAAATAGAATTAGACCAATGCTGAAGTCTTCCATAAATTCTGTCCTAAAAATACTTGTGATGTCTTCTGAGTTCATTCATGTGGTGAGGTCATACACTTGAACTTGAACTCAGTGCTCAATGCCTTTAGCTCTCTGACTGGGAGTATTGGAGAGCTCACAGAAGAGGTTGCCTGATGGAGCTGTTGGTCTCCACCACATACACACACACAGCTTCCAGGATGGGCAGCTCACTGTGATCTTTGGAGAAGCCTCTAAAACTGCAGTGTGGAGACTCCAGCATGAGAGGGTTGGGAGCCTGGGCTGTGCTGTGCCTGCCAGCACCTGGTGCCCCACTCTAGTGATGAAGGCAGCTGTGCTATGTTGGGTGCTGCAGCGTGTGCTGGACTCCAAGTGGCATCCAAAGCCTCTAGTCCTAGGGAATGGAATACAAATAGACAGATCTGCTGCCAAGTCTATGTTGGGGATGGAAACCATCTCCAGGCCTTTTAACTTTGGTGATTCTGGAGCAAAATCAACATCCTCAGTGTGTAACAGAGCCATGGCCTTGCAGAATTCTGCTTCTGACACATTTGGACACAATGAACAGGTGTAGTTCAGACTCTAAGGGGTGGTGAGGTGAAGGGCCATGACAACGGTAGTGAGGTTTTCAGTTTTCTCCTACCTTTCATCTCATCTACATCACTTTAAAATAACTTTCTATGAATGTAGTTCTTGCAGCAAGTGAACAATTTATCCATAGATGTTACAATGCTATAAAGTAAATAAAACTATTTTCTGTCTCTTAGGATGGCTGTAGTAAATTGCTACGCAAAAACTAGAAAGAAATATAAACTTTAAAAAAAATAGAATTTTCTTTCCCCAAAATGGAATTGTGTATAGAAGTTCCAAAACAATTTTAATTTTTTTCCCCAAGTATTTAATGGAAATTTGTTTGGTTCTGTTTCATGGTTACTATCCAAAAAGCAATATGTACTTTATGTTTGAAAATTACTGGTGCCAGCGTTTCTATAAAAGAAGGCTAATATTGCTCATAAGTTGTGAGAACAGATTCCCTGCATCAGTTCAGAAAATTGCTGAGCTTTTCTCCTCCAGTCTTTTTGGACTTGTACATGAAGTATTATTGTAAGATAATCAATCTGATCCCCACACATAGTTTACAAAAGCATGCTTTGACACAACTCAGGGAAAGTGATTATCCATGTGGCAATTTCTTCACTGAAGTGCAAAGGGTCTGGGTTTAGGTCTGAAGAGTAAAACATGTCTTTAAACCTAAACTAATCCTGAGTTTAATTCTCTGATAGATTGTTGTTTGGCTTTAGATTGTTTTGATGCCCGTGGTGCATCATGGACATTGTGCTAGTTGAAGGCTGTTTTATCTGTGCCAGAGGCTTGTTACTTTCCATCTGGGGCTCATTATTTCCAAAACTTTGCCAGAATAAGGGCTTGTGCAACTACTGCAATGAAGGCAAAAGCATCTAAGACATTCCAGTAGATCATCTAACATGTGTTCTCCTCAAATGAAAATACCTTCTGCTAGCAGAGTTCTGTAGGCTGTGATCACCCAGCAGCTGGATTGCAATGGGAACACCAATGCATCAATACCAGCAGGAGCTATGTGTGGAGCAGGTCTGTTCGTGGCTTGAATTTATTAGCTATGTGTTTGAATTCACCAAAATAGGCTACTTAAAAAAACCTGTCTGTGGTTGACCCACCATCATAAATTACTTAAAAAATAAAGTATAAAACCCATGAACTTGTAAATGTAGATCTCAGGTGTAAGTCTTGCACTGAAAGTGATTTCCTAACTCATGTGGGGCACCACAAAAGATGGAGGATCTCAATAAAAAAAAAGAACTGTTCATGCATGGGGTGTCTCAGTAAGTTCTGACTTCTCCACAGAAGTTTTATTTTTTCTGATTTTTGAAAAATAAAAATAAAATAAAATTATCAGTTGCAGCAGGTTGCCAGGAGTGTGTCCAGTCAGGTTTTGAATATCTCCCCAGATGGAGAGTACACCAGCTGTCTTGCCAAACTGTTCTAGTGTTTGATAGTCTTTGCAGTATATGGAGGATTTTTTTTCTTATTTCTAGACAGAATTGGCTGTATTTCAATTTGTGCTCATTGCTTCTTGTCCTTTCACTGGGAAGCACCACTGGGAAGACTCTGTCTCCTTCTTTACTAAGGTATTTATACACATTCACAAGATCTCGCTAATCCTTCTTTTTCTCCAGACTAAACATTCACAGCTCTCTCAGCCTCTTTTTGAGTGACAGATGCTTTACTATGTGACCCAAACTGCACTTGTAGATAGCAGACATCCCTTTTAATCAGCTACTAGTTAATAGGGTTATACCTAAACTCTGCTTAAAAGGACTTGCCATTTAAAAATTATTTAATTCAGTCAAAATAAACTACATTCTTTGGAGAGCAGAAGAGTCTCTGTGCAATTATTTCTGTCAAAGTTTTGGGTTTTTTTAATTTATTCTGTTTTCTTATTTTTTTTAATTTGCTTATTATTTTATTTAGTTTTACCTGGTAAAATCTGGTAAAAATTTACACTAAACAGGAGAAAATTGTACCTGTTTTGCTAGTCCTCACCATTCATTGCTGGAAAAATGTGAAAGAATCTTTCATTGCTCAGTTCTGACTTCATAGTCCAGTTAAGGAAATGCCTGAGTGACGGTGAGGCTGTATTGCCACCCAGAATAAAAGTCATGAGTCAGTCCCCAAAACTCAGTAAGCTCAGAAGCTATTTACTGAATAATTATATGTTGTTTGAGTATCTTTAGGCCAGTCCTATGTTTGCCTTCTTTTTTTAGGCTGAAGATTTACGTCATGTTCTCAAGTTCATTTGAACTTGTGAGATAAAAGTGATTATACGTATTATAAACAACATTTTCAAGTATTTTATTTTTTATTTCCTTATATATACATATATATGCATATATACATACATACGTATATGTGCATATGAGGAAGTCACTTCTTAGCTAAACTTAGCTAAACTAGTTAACTAACTTAACTTCTAACTGTTCAATTTAGATATGTAGGGAAAAACAGATAGTATGCAAGGAATCTGTGATAAGCTTGCATGACATTAAGTACTGCATGATGGATGCAATTCCATCAGCCAAAAGATGGAATAGCTAAATGTAATCATTTTGCTTCAAGATTATTTGTCGTGGGACACTTTGTGGAAATTGTCTCCTCTTTAGATCCAGTAATCCACTAAGTACAACTTTGTGGATTTTTTTTTTCTTTGAGAAAATTTTGTTTACTTTCAAGTTTCTTAGATTTGATTATATACAGGTGTATATGAGGCAAAATTTATCCCTCCAAATTCAGTAGTACAACTCTGAATAAAACCAAATAATTTCTCTGTCATATTCTGCACTTAAATCTCCTTATCTCACCTCAGAATTTTACAAACCATGCTAATATCTTATGACCAGGAAATGTAGAATAGAAAGGTAATTCTTTACTAACACCCAGTAGAAATTCAGCAGGTCCCTGAATTACATTTAAGGGATTTAAAAGGAGCTCTTCTCTTCTCTTCTCTTCTCTTCTCTTCTCTTCTCTTCTCTTCTCTTCTCTTCTCTTCTCTTCTCTTCTCTTCTCTTCTCTTCTCTTCTCTTCTCTTCTCTTCTCTTCTCTTCTCTTCTCTTCTCTTCTCTTCTCTTCTCTTCTTTTCTTTTCTCTATAATATTTCCTCTGTAATTATTGTGCAGCAGATGTAAGCATCCTTGCTACTGAGCAACTACTTTTCTAGCTACAATGTAAATACATGATTCATTGTCCCTATGGAGCCTCCAGCACAAGACTTTAATAGCATCACAGTTAATTATTAGTGTAATGTTATGGTGACATATTTTTCCTTTTGTTGGTTGGGGATGCCATTAAATGAATGTGGATGGCTCACTTGGCAAAACTGGTTAAATGTCAACTTATTTTGTCTTAAGGTGTAGCTTATCTGAAAGGTGACATTGAAAACATTTCATTCCGATTATATTAGATTATTACATTTGTGAGGTTTTTGAAGAATAGAAGAATAGAAGAATTCTAGAATAATAAAACCTATTTACATACAGGTTGAAACAGTGCCAAATATAGCTGTGTTTCAGAGAAAAATAAAGTATCTTTCTTGATTTGCACACACACACACACACGCACACACATGTGTGTAAAAATATGTATATTTAAGGCTTTCCTTTTTTATCAGACTGTAAATACTAGGTCATCAGTGCAAATACTTTTTTTTTTTTTTTTTGCATGTGCTAGGCATCTGATTTTTTGGCTCTACCGTATTTTGCTGCATGTAGACATGTCCAGAGCCCACTGTGTCCTTGGGAGCAATGAAATAGGGCAGATGGGAGTGGACAGTCCCTAATGGACTAAGTAATCTATGGAAAGGATCTGCTCCTGTATTTGAAGGCAGAATTAATAAGTCAATATGCTACCTGATCCTTAAATTTTTTTTGTGTGGGAAGGACAATTATTGTGTTCCTCTATTTAATTTACTCCTCTGTGATTTTCATCTGGACACAACTTCAGCTAATTGAAGGATGTTTTTGAACTCTCAAGCTCTCCTTACTAGGTGAGATTCATTAATTTTGTGTTTTCAGGTGGGTGTTTTTCCATGTAATCTCTCTACAGCCTATGAGGATTTAGCACTTTCTAATGTCTCATTTCTGTTTCAGCTGTTCTTATCCTTTAACATAAATATCACTCTGGAAAAAAAAAAAAAAAAAAAAAAAAAGGAAGAGGGAGAGGGAGAAAGAAGGCAGAAGAGGGAGAAACCTTGTTGCCTTTGGCAGTAGCATAGACAGATCTGTTAGAAATGGCAGAATAGACGGATCAGGTCCAGCTAGGACCTGGTTGCTCAGATCAGACAATTACTGTTTGTAGTTACATCTGCTTTTGTGATGTTTTGGTGTATCAGACGTTATATGTCTGTGTTTGCAAAAGCCACAGCTTTTTATCTTTAAGAATTCATAATATCCTTACATGGTGTTTTTCAACAAGGGATTTCCCTGCAATTAAACTGTTCATATGTGCAAGCGACAGTGGGACATTTTTATGAGATGTGAACTCAGATTACTTGGATGAAAGATGGGTTTTTTGATAGGACAAGTTTAAATGGTGCAGTGCCAGCTCCTACCGTGGCGTAATCCTGCGTATTATGCAGACTGGGAAAATAAGTAGTGTATACAAGAAATGGCAGAAATATTTGATTTGTGTTATCATTAGAGATGGTGAAAGGCCTGAAATTCAGCAGATGAGTCAAGTGGTGGGCAATCTGCAAAGCCACTGCTTGGTTTTAGAGGCACTCTTTTATACCTGGGTGGGGAATTGTAAATTGGCTGCATTGTAAAAATATGTGGTCTTGCAGGTGTTATAGGTCTTTGTCATATTTTTCCACTTTCAGGGATCCACCTGGTACTGAACTCTTGATACTGAGGTTTGGTCACTGTCTGTAGGTGACTTCCTTGGCTTTCACCACACGTTGCACCTCCAAGTCTTGTATAGTCAGCCATGTAGCCAACCATGTAACCAAACCTGAATGCCAGACTGCAGTGCTTTTACCTCAGTGGATATCACAGCTCGAGCCCATGGCACTGAGTGCATGGTCATTTTTAATGGCTTGAGGCTATACTGCTGAAAATTTTGGATATAATTTTAAGGAAATAATACATAATTTGAAATGTGTTGTTTTCTTATAACAAAAGAGGATTGTGCCTTGCGTTTGGGTTATACTTTCTTGTAGTAAGAAGGTGATTGTACCTGACACAAACAGCTGTTTTACCCATGTGCATATTTTCCATATTTTCCTTGGAGTCCTTTGTGGGACTCCAAGGCAGCCCTGCTGAGAAGGACTTGGGGGTGATGGTGGGAGGATGGTGTTGGACATGACCCTGCAGTGTGCACTCCCAGCCCAGAAAGTCAAATGTGTCCTGGGCTACACCAAAAGCAGAATGGGCAGCAGGGGTGGGAGGGGATTCTGCCCCTCTGCTCTGCTGAGACTCCACCTGCATCCAGCTCTGGGGTCCCAGCACAGGAGGAACATGTATCAATTGGAGCAAGTCCAGAGGAGGACCAACAGGATGATTAGAGGGATGTAGCACCTCTTGTATGAGAAAAGGATGAGAGAATTGAGATTGTTCTGCCTGAGGTGGAGAAGGCTGCACGGAGACCTAATTATGGCCTTCCAGTACCTGAAGGGTACAAGAGAGGTGGAGAGGGACTTCTTGCAAGAGCATGTAGTGAAAGAAGAAGGGGAAATAGCTTCACAGAGAAAGAAAGTAGCTTTAGATTAGATATTAGGATGAAATTTTCACTCTGAGTGTGGTGAGGCGCTGGAACAGGTTGCCCTGAAAGCTTGTGAATGCCACATCCCTGGGAGTGTTCAAGACTAGGTTAGATGGTGCTCTGAGGAACCTGCTCCAGTGTACCTGGTCCAGGAATCTGTCTCTGTCCATGGCATGGGGGTTGGAACTAGGTGGTCTTTAAGGTCCATTCCAACCCAAACCATTCTATGAGTCTTTGATTTTGAAATGCCATAACATGGTAAAATCAGGCTCATACATGCCTTCTACTTAGTTTTAATAATAAACTGTCAAGTTAGGCTTTAGTGATTTTGATAAGCTTCTGAAACAGTACAAGAAAATTCACTTTTTCATTTTTTTATTTATAACAGAACTGTTTATGTTGGCAGATTTTTATTGAAGCAGTAATTCAACTAACAATTGCACTGTCAACTCTTATCTCTAGGTAGGAAAACAATAGCAGACATTTGTATTGAACACATATTTCATTGCTAAGTGTTATGGGAATTTTAATTTGTAGTAAGTAAATAAATAACTTTTTTTTCTCTTTCTGTTTAATGGTTCCCCCCTCCCAATCAATCAATTTTTCCCTTTGACATCAATTTTATTCTATTTTTGGAGCTATCAATTGTAGGTTGCAGCAGGCAATTTCCTATGGATTCGACAGGTGTGAAGTCTTTATCCTTCAAGTCAAATTGCAAGTGCAGGGAGGAGACTGAAGAATTTGCACCTTTGCCTTGGGAAAGCTCAAATAGTTAGTTAGTATTTGATGCTTGACTCCATCTTGTCTGTGCCACTTTTAAGCTGGAACAGAAACATTTCCACCAAAACTTCTCTCCTGCAGGTTCCTCTTCCCTAGCAGTGAACATCATGAGTTCAGGAAAATTCCCAACACTAGTACCAGAAGCTTTATAGTTTGAATGAAAGCTCAGATCTTGCCATAGCTGTGAGCCACATCCCTTGAAAATATATTTCATATATCTTTATGAAACATGTATTCTGATAAGTAATTAAGTTCATTTTTCAGGTTTTCCTACTTTGTGTGTATTGCAACAACTTTCAGCACATCTCACTATTCACTGTGATAACGATTATAATAAATATTCACTGAAGTAAAATAAAATAGAGAAGATGTCTCCTGATTTTTCACTGAACCTTAAGCTGTGAGATAGACATACACTTCCCTTGGCTGTGTTTGCTATGTGCTCTTTAGGATGGGACACAGGGGTAGACTCCAGAGCTGCTTGAGCCAGTGGCAGGAAAGTCCAGTGGCTGTACCAGGAAAAACAGCTCAGCCCCTGTACTTTACTTCATTGAGAAGTATGAGATACATTTGCAACTTTCACAGTCTCTCCTGGAAGGTCAGACATTCTGACCTTTGGATGTCTAATGTTCAGCTTCTTGTCTGTATGTATAGTAGTTACATTTGAAAGGTTTTGATGCAGTGTAATCTGAAGTAAACAAACTTTATAAAAAGAGTGATGGTAAGATATGTTGCACAACTTATATATGGTAGAAATGTTGTCTGTCATAAATGTTCCATCAGTACATGTTTCAAAAGAAATTTTGTGCTTTGTGCAACCACACATCCCCACTTAAACACAAGTAAATAAAATTGCATTCCACATGACTGTAGATAATTTAACTAGCTTTAAAATGGATACTGTTAAAGATTTAAATTTAGTGAAATATCAGTCTTCCTTGATTAATGACGTTATGGTTATGAATTATTATATTTATTTTTAATCTGGTGTATTTGTCATACTGAGTAATTTGCAAATGGGGATAGTTACTGAGCTATGTGGAAAACTTCTACTTGAATTGGAAAGATAATAGAAAATAACGTGAAGTGTAATTCAAACAATTGCAAAGTAGGTGGAATTAGGACATGTTTTGTTAGTTTCATAGTTTTGACTTTGTTATTTTTTTTCATATTCCAGTGTTTCCCTCTCCCCTCCCCTTTCCTTTTGTGCTCTGGGATAATATAGAAATAGCTAGTGATCTCATCGATCCTGTCAGGTGGTATAGTGAAGTAAATAAGGTCATTTAAGGCTTATCTTTAATATGCAATGTCATTATTTTTTCTGTGGGTTAAATCTGCAGGGCTTAATATAATTTGAAGCAGGTTTAGTCCTGTCAGCCACTGGCTTAGATTTTGAATAGAACTTTAAAAACTAAGAGTACATTAGTCTACACTCCCCAAGTATTATAAATAAATGGATAGCACTAATCCTGTCATTTTCTACTCCATTTTTCCACAGTACCTTTTCTGAATCCATTTCTATTTGTTTTTTTCCCTTGGTTTTTTTTTTTGTTTCCTTTTTTTTGTTTGTTTTGTTTGTTTTTGTGGGTTTTTTTCCCATTTTCCCACTTTTGATTTGCTGTTCTGCAAGCAAAATCTGTATATTGCTGAGAACCCTCAAACTCATTTTCCTGTACCTCTTGGAAGTCAGTCAGCATTTCTCAAGGTTAGACTCAGTGTTAAAATCATCACAGTTGAGATTTGTTTCTAATTTTAGATGTGACACCATCTTTTGTGACATGATGTGACCACATTTGTGAGGAAGAGATTAGGCCAGCAAAAGTCATATCTGTAGCCTTGTATTTAATATAAAACAACAAAGATGAGGAAATATCAAAAGAGGTGATTTTGCTGGGCTACTGTCTCTTTATTCTCATATAAATGAGAAAATACAAAGCAATCCAGGAACTTCTGCAACTAAGCTGTCAGGATTTTCTTAAAACAAGGATAGAGTGGAAAGTCGACACAATAGTTATTACTATATGAAAATATGGAAAGCAAGGGGACAGCTGGCTTGATGCCAGGTTTAGTGATGATGCTTTTCACACCAGCTCCACTAGTGTATTTGTACAGCTCATAAAGGAGATCTTACAGCTGAAGGCAATGGTACACTGTAGGCATGACCCAACCTTCACTGCATACCTCTAACATTAGCTCACTACAGTTATTTTAAGCTTTTCTTTTAATATAACCTAGTAATTTCTTTGCTATTTTTTGCCTAGTTTGGTGTAAAGCACCTGTAAACACCAGGACTCAACGTCCTGGTAGAATGATAGACGTCACTCCCTTTTGTTATTGTTACTTCTAGAAAGTTTATTTTATCATGAAAACAGACTGAGTCACTCCGATGAGTTGTTTTTTGTAAAAAAAAAAAACAATCTTGAATGTTGATGTTATATCTTCTCCTTGAGCAGTTTAGCTTTCTACTGCTTGATATTTGTCAATATTCAGCTCATAAAGGAAGACTGGTGCCTGTCTTGCAGATCTGTGGATGACAAGTTCTGTGAGCTCTTTTTAGTCATGTGTGAGTGCAAAGGTAAAAGTTGCTTCAAAATAGTCTCCTAATGTCTCCATAGCACCATCCATGCACATTGCTCTTAAAGTAAAAAATAGAAACTGGCCCTCCACAAGAACACACTCTTGAAATGAAAATGTCAGGGTTTAGTAGGTTTAGATAGGAAAGTATCCATAGAGAACTGAAGGAATGGTTGAAATTTGGACACCTAGATATGTTCAGAAAGCCTTGCTGCATGCTTTGCAAGCTCATCCTGTTTGGTGACATTGAGCATACACTTTTAAGTCATTGTATCTTGTTCAGTCTCAGACTGATAAACAATGTGGTTTTTCCCAAAGTGCCATTTCTCTGTGTTTGTTTTTCTAGCAGCCTTCCAAGTTGCACAGTAAATATCCCTCTTCTGCAACCACCTTCCACTCCTCCTTTTCTATTCAGGGTGCAACTCTCTTTCTGTGCACAGTGGAAAGAGTATTTTCTGTTATGGAATAAAAAGCCTACCTTTGTCTCACGTTTGCCAAAAATATAGTTTTATACCTTTCTGTTTTCCATTTAACAGAGGCTAAAGCTTCCTCTGGAGAGATTACAAATGGTGAAAATTAAGTATACAAGCCTTATAGTATATTGTCAGTGTCCTTACATCTGCCTTGACATGGTGAGTCAAAAGGAAATTACACTTTTTGGATGCTTTCCCTTTCAGTTTGGATTACACCAATTTATCACGTGAAAATGCTGAATTCAAGAATCACCTCATTTAAGTGGCAAAACAGGAGAGGTTTCTACCAGTTTGTTGGCTTTTAAAGAGCTAGACATTTCCAGGGGGAAAGAGCACAAGGTTAAGAGCAATGGAATTTAAAATGTAAAATGATTTCTGAATGCTGTAATCACCACTGTCCTCTCAGAAAAAAAAAAAAAAAAAAAAAAGTGATGTGGCAAAATCGTCTGTGTTTGAAGTTTACTTTGAATTTGAGAACTCAGAGGAAGAATTTCAGTAGTTGAGACAGCAAATCGTGCAGCATCTCTATAGACAGGAAAGATGAAAGTTTACAAGTACAATAAGAAAACAAGCAATAAAGAACACATTCTGAATTAGATTTGACGAAGAATGTTCAGGCTGTTAATAAGTAAAGAAATTGCAGTGCACAATGTCTATTAAAGGATCAAAGAGGAAGAAGCAAATGTGTGAAATATAGTGACAAATATAGACTGATGAAAATTAAAAAAAAAAAAATCAGTCATCAGAAGCTTCTGGGAGAAGAGATTGTGGAGCACTCTTTGCAGAAACTGTAGAAAGTAAATACAAGAAAAAAAAAACATAAATGAGAGAGGCATTCATCCATGTGTGAAAAGAATGGCAGAGCTGGTAAATGTTTGACATGAGCCGTTTGTTAAGGAATACTTTGCATTTCTTTTTGAGTTCAACATTCAGCAGAGATTATGGCAGCTAAAACCTTGTGAAGTGAATTCTGAATTAGTGGGTTTCAAATATATATGAATTCTAAGTATTACAGGGTATTTTTTTAGCTGGTAGCAGACTAGTGGAAGAACTTTTCTTGCAGAAGCACGGGCTGTTGGCAAATCTCTGTAACATCTCCCAGCACCTGGCAGTACAGGAAAGGAGCAATGGACATGGTAATACAACAACAGTACAAAGCCACAACCTCTTCTTTTATCCGATGGGGAGGCACTTTATGTTTATCATCACCACAACAAGCCTCTTCCAAGTAATTTTTTCAGCCTGGTTGGAAATATTTTGGCTGTATGTATAAACTGTGTACTTAGATAGGGAAGAAAAGAACCATATTACCTGGCAATGCTGGTGATTTTCTGAGCAGAGGAGCTCAAATTCTTGTATTGACCTACAGAGGAGGGTTTTAAGCCATCTTTTGGGGGACTTCTTCACAAATAAGAGAATAGCATAGGAGCAACCTCAGAAGTGTCTTTTTTTCTGAGATTTTACTAAGTGAAGCATGGAGGGAGTCACCATTTTAGCAGAGGATTGAAAGTGGAGTTAAAGGACATGAGCAGGACAGTCGTGTCTGTGCAACAATGAAGAAAAACTGACACAAGAAAGGAAAACTGTAGAAGAGATGGTCCTCAGATGCTGTTTTTTCCCTTGGAAAACACCGTCCTTTTTGACGGGAGTAGTGAACAAGGAAGGAAAGGATTGCATTTATAAATGAGTCCCACAATACAAACAGATTGTTCTGGTCAGTTTGTAAAGATCATCCTAGAGAAATATTTACCCTATTTGCAAATGAGGTTTTCAGACTCATGAGAAAGGTATCAAGAGAATGGGTTAATTTAATGTTGATGAGAGCAGAGACAATTTATCATGGTCAATCATTATTTAAATATTCTTATTCCAAAAATAGACCAAAGCTATCTGACCATGCCAGGTCTGGGCTGGAGGTGAAATAGGAGCAGAGTGTGTATGGCCACAGCTTCATCTGAATGGGAAAAAAGTCCTTCAGTTGATCTCATTAACTCATCAATGTAAAAAAGAGTGAATGGCAGAAATATTTACTCAGAGGCATGCATTTGGTTTTTAGGTATTTGTTGCTTTTTTTAAAAAAATCATTGTCTTGGGCTAAAACTGATGATTTTTTTTCTGTAGAACAAAGCATTTAGTGTGTACATGAGTGAGATTTGCTGCTTGCCACAACTACTGCTAAGCTGTCTTGTTTCTCCTTGTGAACGGAAATATCAGTAAGTTGTAAGCCTGGGAATCTAGACACAAAAAATTTTTTTAGCTGTGGTTTCTTTTTGCAAGTGGCAATGTTCTGTAGTTTACAGAACTACGTAAAATGTTCTGAAGAGAAGGACAAGTTAAGGGAACACAGGTAAAAACAGAAAGCTTTTGAAATATGAAAGCAAGCAGAGTCTTTTTGTGCTCGTCTCTAGCTTTTGAAGGAAAAACATCTACTCTTGTGGTTTAGGGAAATCATATACAATTTTATTTTGGAAATAATCAACTATCTGGAGTAATGTAGGCTCTACAAAGCATTGACAACCATGGGTAGTAATCAGTGTTGCCAATTCCCTGTGGAAGGATGCAGACTACCAGTTGCTAACTGACTGTGTGATATAGGAAGAGATTGGCAAAAGTATTTTAGCTTAAAGAAAGCATGTATTCTCCACTTCCATGATGTCTGAGCACCCTTAAAGCACTTGTGTTCTATACAATAATGTGAAACAAACTTCTGTTTGTTCCCATTGAACGGATGAGGACCTGAAACAGGGTGTATGGGATCTCTGATCACTGGAAATCTGTGACCAGCAATTGCAACTCAAGACCGCTCAGTCCTAGTCCCCTAACAACTCTGGGGTTTTTTAAGCATTCATTAACCATCCCTCATGGGCACTTTTAAGAGATATATGATGAATACATAGATGTAAAAATATCACATTATCTTTTTGAATGTTTCCACAGGAAAAGTAGAAACCTGTAAGAAAAAAAAGTCAAAAAAATCCACTCGTGTTTTGTATGTGTCTTGTAGCTACGTGAATGAAAAGCAAATCTTCCTGGTACTGCCAGACTAGGACTGCTGCAGGTCTTGCTTTCTGCCAGTAAAAAATTACATTGTTTCAGGTAGAGGAAAAAATGTTTCTTTGTCAAATATGGGAACTGGTCATCCATGAGAATCAGAAATAGATTATTTCATGCTCCGAATGACAGTGAATGGCACAAGCCGTGTTCAGGCTGGTTTGCTGTGTTGCATGTGAAATCAGGTAATGATACTGTACTTTCCAATATGACAAGGGTTCAACCCTCTCACAGATTGGATAAGAGTATCATATCTTGCCTGCAAATTGAAAATTTGAAAACTATATTATTAATTTTAATGATAGACAAGCTAATTCTCTTCAAGTCTGTATGTTGAGCAGAATAGCACATAACAAGCCTTACTGTGTGTGGTTTTTCTCTTACAAAGACAATAAAAATAAATATATACCTTATCAAATGGGGTGGCCAAACGATATGGATTGTTTATCAGCCTCTCCTGTGATGTCAGCAGTGTTGAGAATGTCTCTTTGTCTGCTCGGTGCATAAACAGCACACTGATTGCTGCCTCCTCTGAGACAGGAAGATCACAGGCTAGTGGGGGAGATCTGCACACGAGTGTTTAAAGATGTGGAGGAAACCTGAGTCCATTAGCTAGTCTAAATCCTATGGTAATCAAAATTTCATCTGAATTTCCATGAAAAGCAAAGGCATCAGCTGAAGTCTTGTAGAAATTGCCTCACCCAATATTCATTTTTCTGAACCATCAGAAAATAGTGTGTTCATTATAGAAACTAATCAAAGAATATTGTTTTCCTTTTCAAGGGAGACCTTAATTGTTTCTTTAACTAGTGCAATTTAGATCTATACCAACATGGCTACAAATTGTTAGAACCTTGAGGTTCTAAAAAAAATTGTTTTGAGTTCTAAGATTTTTTTCTCCCCCATAGTGTTTAAAATACATTTGAGTGCTGTTGGCTTTGTGCATATCTTTAAGTCATGGTTGCTAGTTTTGAGTAATCAGTTATTTTGACTATATATATTTATATATATATTAGCATGGCCATATAGGTTTTCAGTGATTCATCAATGTCTTCAATATGCAAATCTTCTTGAATACCTGTCATATCACTTAATAAAGAGTTCTGCATTAGTGTAGCACTGTCAGGAGTCCTTTGAACCTCTGTCACTGTGCTTGTGGCTTAATGAGGCAGAGGGATCTCATAAGGATAAAAAGTTCTTTCTTTTCATGCTTGGGCTTTTGGGGTCTTGCTTTTTTTGTCTGTGCTTTTTGAGCTGTATTGGAAAACTGATCTGATCTGATCTGATTTCCTTTCAAATTAATAAATACATGTAAAATCTTGCCATCAGACCAAGGACAGCAAAGTAGAAAGAAACTTAACATGATGTTGCCAGTGAAGCCTGTGTCCCATCCAAGTAAACACCATTCTACTGATCAGCAGTGCAGCAGTGCCTATATGGCAGCAATAGCTGCTTTGGTTTAAATATTCCAAAAATATGTTGTTTAGCACACATGGTCTTCTTTACAGGATGATCATATTTAGTATGCCTGAGAAATGGCTGTCCTCAGGTTCATGCAGGAGAAACACATTGTTTTCCAATGCCACTTGAGAAGTAATTACTGAAGGAGTTGACATCATCATTCTATCCAGCCCTCCACAGCTGCAGGTCACTCTGAAGAAGCTACATAGCTACCAATGATCTACTGACCACCTCTGTCCTTTCCTGCTCCTCGCACTGCAGTTGTGTGCACAAACCCCTTGTGGTGTCCTGTGACAAGCTTGTGGTCTTTGGATCAGAAGGAAAAGTATCACAAAGCAGCTGAGCTCCAGAAAAAGCATGTGGGAAATGAAAGCACATCCCAAACTTGTTTGTTGCCGGTGCCTGCCTGCAGTGCTAAATAAATTGGCAAAAAAAAAAGAAACGGGAGCCATAGGACTGTAAAAGATTGACTGATGAAATATTTCTGTTGGCAACCATCCTGGTGTATTTCCAGCCTGACATGCTTTTTGCTAGGTATGCCTTGGAGATTTCTCCTTGCAAATATAGTTAGTTGCTCAGCTTCTCAACTTATTCATTCTCTGTTGGATCCCAGAATAGCACACTGTCTTTCTGAATTGCTGGAGGCTTTCTGCTGCATCTGAGAGGACATTAAATGAACAAAAGTACATACAATGATTTAGGGCCCAAATCAATAAAATACTCGATCATTACATGTTTTAAATGAGATACTTGCTTATGTACCTTTTACATTTTGTTGTTGTTGTTGTTGATGTCAGTGTACTTGCACTTTAGTATTTCAACTGTGGTGAAATACTAGTTTCACCAGTAGCTGAAAGTGTTTTAAATCTGTTTAAATTTTTATACACACACATACGAGATTTATACATATAACGTCTTTGTGAGAAAAGTGCTTTGTATGCCTGTAAATAGTGATGGAAAGAAAACCGTGTGATTAAATAGCTTCCAGTAGTATTTTTATTTGAAGTTTCTAAATAAAACCAGCTCTGCTGTGTTACTTCAAGTAAATTATTCCGTAAATGCAAGGTTGTCACATTTGTCTATAGTCCAAAAATAGAGACAAGCGTTTCTTTAGAATGGTTAGCAAATTTATATTATGAAACACAAGGATGTTATTTTTAGAAGCATTCTTACTGGCAATTAAAATAAAAAATAAAGTTTGACCAAAGTTAAGCCTGTTTCATCACATTGGTCATTAACTTATGTGGGGTTTTTTTCAGCCCTATTATTACAGCACATCTATTTTTAGTTAAGGTGGTGCCCCGTCTTGCTGCACCCCTTTTTTAGATAACACAAAACCAGTCTCATGGCTTTAGTCATCATCCTTTATCTTCTGAGATGTGGAAAGCTGATAAGTCATGGCAAGTAAACCATTTGCTAGCTGTATGTTCACTTTTTAGTTGCCCAAGTTTTCTGTCTCCACCTTTTTAGCTTTTCTTTTTTTTTTTTTTTCTGGGATTCTGGCAGAGGTGGGGAGAGAAGATGGGAAAGAATATTAAAGATAATCTGGGTTGAGATTTCTTTGTTCATTCCTGTGGACACAGCCCATGGGTGATACATGCCACCTTGATCTGTCTAGCTTTTGTACCTGGATACTTTTAGCCAAGACTGCCAAGATTTATCCTGTGTATAGCATTATTTTGTGGGGTGCTGAAAATATACTTTTTTTTTTTTTTTTTTTATATATATAGACTAATCATAACACTTTGCTTGGATTATATTCCGATTAAAAAAAATCTAAATCTCTGAAATACACTTAGCAGTGTATTTCACTGACAAGTGTTTTAACAGGAGGAGAAGGGACTGGAAATGAAGAGCAATCTTAGCATGCACAGACCAGTCCATCTGTGACTGACAACTTGTGTGAGACCTGGCTTGTGATAGTGCAGGTCCTCTGATTTGTTGACTGAAAGGAGTTGTTTTCCTGCCATTACCACCTGCCCTGCCACCCTGTTCTCTCGACTACCAATCAGCAAGGTCTGAAGTGCATAGACGACTGCTGTGATATTTTTAGAACAGGCCTTGAGCCCGAGTTTGATGCGACATTTTGAATGGTCAGAAGCTTAAGGTCATCAAAAATAGTCTGTCTTCTCTGCTCATGGCACTGGGATTCCAGCACTAGCAAGTTCCTTTTCACTTACTACTTCATTTTTTCCCAGCAGCAATTAGGGTTTAAGTTCCTACATTACTACACGAGCTTTCCCCTCCCAGATCCTTTGCAAGACATAAATATATCTGATTGAAATTTATTAGAACGGGGGTATTGTCTGAACATGGATTCAATGTATTACCTTCCTGCTTCCCCCATGTTTTCAATGCAAATTATCAGCTCTGACCTGTGCAATTTTTTAGCCATTGCATAGTGGTTTGAGGCTCAGTAGAATCTGGCAAGTTTTTTTTTTGTCAACAATTCTCATTCTAGGAAATTCGGGCTTGGGACCAGCCTAGTCCCTTTGTCCTAGAGAGCTTGAGCACTCTCATCTTTCTCCTTTAAGCCAGAGATGGGACAGATGAAGGGACATGTGGAAGCAGCAGCTGCAGCTGCTCACCTCTGCTTGTTGAGGTGTGACTTTGCTTTGGCTTTCCTCTCCATTTGTTCCATCCCTTCTGTGGGATCAAGTGTCTAGCAAACTCAACATTGCAAGATTTGGCTAAATCAGCTTGAAGGATGGATAAAAGCCTTCTTAGGGCTGGTTTGGCCTTAGGAATACCAGTAGGATGCCTGTATTTACAGAAGGCAACTTTGTGACACATTTTGGCAGTGTCATAGTACATTGTAAAGGTATTTTCAGTTGCAGTAAGTAGCTCCATTAAGATTTTCAAGGTGGTTTGCTTAGCTACAGGGAGAGGTAATATTTACTTGAAATGTGTTGTAATTTTCATTTCAGAGTTATGAAACCTTGCTTTCAATTGTATTTTGATTTTTCCCCTCTTTTGCAGTCTATAAATCTGTTGGTTGCACAAGGAAAATTAAGGAAAATAAAGATCAAGGAAATTAAGATTAAGGAAAATTAATTAAGGAAAATTTTCTTAATTAAGATTAAGGAAAATTAGGTCCTGGTTCCACTGAAATCAGGCAAAATATTTAGTTTACCCAGTGAAGTCACAGTTTCATTTCAGCATTGCCCTAAATTCACCAGCAGAATAAAATCAGCTTCCAAGCTGGTGAATATTGATTACATTTTGGATTGCAGATCTGTTCCTTATCAAAGTTAAAGAGAACAAAGGAAATTAGATGAAAACTTGATCTGGGTTCACTGAAACATTTTGAAAACAAACAAACCAGGAGAGGACTGTTGCCATCCTGGCCCAGCTAACCATGAGGATTTTGTGCGGTTTCATAACAACATTATTGACCAGTATGAGATATGACCTTTTCAGAGTGCAGCAGTGGTCAATTTGTTACTGCTCTCAAGGGCATGTTTGTGCATCCAACGCTGTTTCTCCATGTGCTTGAATGCTCCCCTGTGAGGGGTGGAGATGCTGGGAGAGGGAGGAGATCCAAGCAGGCAGGACAGTGGGAGAGACTGGTGTGTGCCCACAGCTGAGCACATGGTCTGGCTTCTCAGGTCCATTCCTTGGCCCACACATTAAAGGAGGCCCTTTTTAATGCTGTGTGTAAAATGCTTTTTCTTGGCCAAGCTTCCAGTGACTTATAGTGACAGTTCTCTGGCTTTTTTTTTTTTTTTTAATCTTTAAGAAAACATCTTGTTTCAACATTTAAAAGACTAACTGTTCCAATCTACATTGGTATCTATCTAGAATAAATCTGCCATAAATCTACTATAGCTTTATAATCAGCTGGTAATATATTATGTAAAGCCACCTCATCACTTCATGAATCCAAGCCTGTATTTAGAAATACGCTATTTTTGAAATCTAATTATTTGATGTAAAATGGCAGCTTTGAATAGCAAAATGAAGTAAACATTTTGTGGGTTCTTTTTTTTCCCCAAAGGCTTTTTTCCCAAGCTATTTACAGTGCACTTCATTGTTCTACTCTTGTAAAAACTTCTCCAGTATCATAGGAAAGTAAACATAGTTTGGATAAAAAAAAAAATAATTAAAAAAAAAATTAAGCCTCTGCTTTTCAGGAGGGCATGATTTCAAATAATAGAATTATTTCTGATACAGGATATTAGTTTAATTTAGTTTAATATATACATTACTATGGATTTTAATTCCATTAATTAAGCAATCAATTAAGCAATACTTAGCTCTTATTAGTGTTGAAAGTACCTGAAGTGGGAAATGGCTAGTGGACTTGGATGTACTTACATTAATGATTGGACTCAATGATCTTAGAGGTTTTTTTCAGTCTAAACAATTCTATGATTCTACCCCCATGATCTGACCTTTTTAGAGTCATGAGATAAGACCTGTCTTGACATACAGAACTGTTAAAGCTTTCTTTTCAGAGACATGGTCAGTATTGATGTAAAGCTCATTTGGAAGTTGCTGCAGTGTTTGAAGCGTCCTTAAAATGCATGTCCACCTCTGGCTTGAATTTTTCTAATCAATGGATTTTTCTTAAAGTCTTATTTCTTAAATAAAGACTATTTTACTACCCCACTGGACATCTTCCCTTGTGTATTGCAGACAGTGCCAAGCCACCCCTGGGCTTTGTCAATAAACTTAGTATCACAGGTCTTTAAATTTCCATTTTTCAAGGGTTTTCCAAAGCCATTTTATGCATGTGGCATGTCTAGCCATCCTCAGTTTTTTAGCTTTCTTTTTCAAGTATTTATACTGGGAGAAGTTACAGTATCCCAAGATATTGTATGATATGTATATCATCTTACTGCTGTAATTCAGTACAAACTTGTTATATTTCCAAAGATTTTATTAGCCTTTTTTATGTCCTGGTGTAATCCTAAAAGCTTGTATTTGGTTGGCTGGCAATTGCTATGATTCCAAATCCTTTGCATGGCCATTGGTTTCCAGAATTTTATTTTCCAGGTAGCAGGCGTGGCCTACACTTCTTGTCTTAAATCCAAAAAGAGTCACTCAAACCTGGGCATATATTACAAGCTGGAGATGGTGTTCCTATTGGTTTTCCAGCCATAAGGATTTAGTAGTCTATTGTCCAGGAGCAGTGACCAGGTGATCTGACCTGCCATGATTAGGAGATGCAGTGCAAAACCCTGCATGGAGGTTCAGATTATCTGTTCACTAGGTGTGCAACAAGCTTGAAAGGCCTGGAGGATGCTGAACATATTGGCAGCTGTCCCAGGTGATGTGCTCAAGGGTTCCTTTTTGCCTGTGCACTCAGGTGTGCCTGGTGGAGCCAAGCGCAGCAGACACAGCACTAATGTCTCTCCAAGGAGGGTGGGCATTGCTGTGAAGAGCCAGGAGATCTCAAATTGCTCATATCTCCTCTAAACTCATTAATGGCATAGAAGGAACAAAGTGCTCTGCTGGTCTGAGGCATTCATTTGTCAGTATCTGATATTGCTTTGGCATGTGTTGTTCATGTGCAATTTACCTCAGTCTTGCCAAAAAAGATGGAGATTTTAGTTCCAACCTGATAAACAACTTTGTCAACAGAATAAATGATTTTTGTATGTTTTCCCTAACCTAAATATTTACTTACTTCATAGCTCTATATTAGTGTTAGGGTCTTTTTTATTACTTGAGCTTTGTGATTCAGGAAAATACCTTTGAATTTATGAAGCCCTTAAGCATATGCTTAACGTAAGCCTTGTGCTTATAATCAGCTATAATCAACTGTGCTGTTGAGGTGTTGTCCTGAATCTAAGACTTAATTTCTAATAGATTTATCTATGTGAACAAAAAATTGTATTTTAAGAGGAGAAAGAAGTGATGTCATCAACTAGTTACAAAACCCCTGAGCTAATTTGCATGAGAAGGATGCAAGGCTCTTTGTATTCTTACACAAGAGATGATAAGAGAGCCATGCATTTATCTAGCATAGCACTTCTTATCCTCAAAACTTTGTAAAGTTTTATTCTCCCATTGTTTGTCACAAAATCCCCTAAAGCTACAGATATGCCTTCCTTTGTCCCAGAAAATTCCTTTGAAGCTTGAATTGAGCTAAATCACTAGCATTGCAGTTTTCTCCTCACTTAAAAAATGTCCATCACATGGTTTCCCAGCACCGCAAAGAAAAGCACCGTGTATTCCTGCACAGGCAATGCCAAGGCTTGCTACACAGAGAATTGGTCGGAAACATTCCTGTACATTGTATTTCTAACCAGAGCACATGGAGTAAGTGATCCATTTTAACTCCTCCAGAGACTTGGAATGTGGTCCCTTAGTTCCAAGAGGGAGCAGGACCAGACCATTACAGCATCGCCCAATTTCTTTCTGCTCCCAAACCATCTGCTTCTCTGTGGTAATAGTCTTTTGCTGTTCATTAACATGGTTAATCCTCTAGCATAAGCTGTAGTAATTTATGCTGGATTTTTGCATTTCACGTGGTACTAATGGTATCTAATGAACTGTGGCTTCAGAAACATCTGTTCTATACAATAGTTAATTTTTTTCGTGGTGGTTTTTTTTTTTTTTGTTTTTTTTTTTTTTTTTTTTTTTTTTTTTTTTAATACCAGTGATTGGATACACAGAAATAGGAAGTCTTTAGGCTGCAGAGATTAGAACTCAAACCTTCAGTACTGAAATAGGCCAAATTTAATACTACTCATGCAACCTTAATTTAGCTCCCACTTGTTTATGAATTGTTTGACATTGCTGCATGTTATTATGCACTGCCTTTTCACTTGACAAATGAAAGAAGGTTGAATGGGACACCTGTAAGACTGCAATGTCCTCATTTAAGCTTATGACTAGAAGCTATGGAACTAGAAGCTAGCTTTTTTTAACGTGTTCAATATTTATGTGATACAATTGAGCAATATGATTAAAAAATCTATGCAAGTATTCATTTACAAGTAAGAAAACTGCAAAAGTTGAAACAAAATTATTAATATTAATTATAGATGAATATATATTAAGAATATAATAGCATTAATACATTAATGTATTAATGATAATTAGTATTGACATTATTAATATTAATATTAATAATCTTAATTATTTATAATATTATAATAATCCAGAATAGCTTGAGTGAAAAATAGGCTATGCTAAAAATCAGTAATATACTATTTGTGTTTTGAAAGGAAAGTAAAAAAATTTTTAAAAAAAGAAAGAAAAAAAGACAAAAGTATTTCCTAATTATAATGTTGCAGAGTTAATAATGCAGTAAAAATCCTAACTCTTTCTAATTTTAGGGCTTCATTTCTTAGTCCTAATGTTGCAGTAATGTAGTTTCCAGATTTAATTTCCTTATATTTATTTGTTTTTAACAACTCAGAGGGAAAATAAGAGAAACACGTTGTGAAAATGCTATAATGAGGTCACAGTGCTACTAACACGCCTTACATTTTCTATAAAGTGGCTGATTGCATTTAGAGTCACCTCACCACCACTAAATCATTTCAGCAGTTTACTCTTACCAGCAGTGTCATTAAACTTCTCCATGTTTAGGAAATGCATTTGAAAAAACAAGAAAAAATCCCCTCATGTTCCTGTATGAAAATGTCACCTTATAACATCCATAGCTTTAAAAATAAAAACCAGATTTTCTTCAGGCATGAACCCTTTATCCTTCCCCTGTGGGACTCTTAAGGAGCTCTTTAAATTCACGTGATCGTGCAGTTAAAGTCTGGGCTGACTCAGCACAGTGTTTAACTATGTGCTTAAATTCTATTGCAATCAATAGAATTTGAGCATGTGCTTAAATACTATGTTGAAAAGAAATGGATTTACACGTGTGTTTTAAACCTAAGCATGTACCAAAGTAGGCTTATAATATGCTAAAGCAAGTCGGAAGAATTCAGGTTGTAAAAACCCTACCTTTGGGGTGACTGACTTCATAAGTAAAATATTTTTATATCGTTTTTATGTATCATCTAAAATGTAAAGCGTAATGCTGTTGTTATTATGGTCTGTGAATTAGTGAACATAAGACAGTTTGTGTGTCTGTCAGTTTAAAATATGTATGTCACAATTAAGAACACTTGCATTTAAATATCTAAATGTATATTTTCTACTCTTGAATATGGTGTGCTTTCAGTTAGTTACTGAAGTATTTGAAGTCATTTAGAGCTGTGAACGCTATCTTTAAAAATGCAGCTGCATATATAAGAAGTTATAAACACATATGGGTACCTAATACCAGGATCTGACACTCCAGTTTTCCATGTTCTGACCTGTTTTTTACTTATTCCTCCCGTGTTTCCCTGTAACATGAAACTTGATTATTTTGAGGTACTGAATCACCAAACAGCGTCATGTTCTCTTTGGCTGAAGGGCATAAGCAACTCCACTTTTTCTATTTACTTCTGTTTATAAAAAGCTTTTTCTTCCTTAGAGGAGATTTCTGTTTCTACTGTTGATACCTCTTGCACTGTGTTGAACTGGCCTGTACTGTGGAAAGGCCACATATTTCCCATAAAACACTTGGGTATTTTTATTTTCCAGAGAAAATGTTTATGATACCAAATTGTCAGCAGTTAGTGATGTGATGGTATGAGTTATGCTCATCTGAAATCCTGCACTTTAACACCCTACTTGTCACTGTGCTGCCCCTGCCCCGGCTCCTGCCCCTTTGCAGAGCTGGGTGCATGCCATCTGTAGAGCTTCACTGCTTCCTCAGGAGCAGTGCTCCTGTGGAAAACAGGGGTATGGGAAGAGAGATGCCAAGGAGCACAGGGTGGCAAGAAGTGATAGGTGCTAACTTGAGGATTCTGCAGGGAAAACCCCTGCTGCTGCCAGCTGCTCCAGTCTCTGTCCAGGGGGCAGGTCCTAGCTCTCAGCAGGACCAGGTGATTTGGCTCATGGAGGAAGCAAAGGTTTGAGATGACAGGAAGACTTGAGCCACAGACTTCCTAAGTGCCATCAAGAAGCCAAACATGACAGGGGTGTCACAGTACTTCGTTATTGGTAATCTTTTCTTCAGTAGCACAATTGTGAGAAAAGTATATTAAAAAATATACTGCCCTTGGATCCGGCATGTAAGTTAAAGGGCGTACAGAAGATCCTTCACCAAAAGGCAGGAGAGAGCCCCAAATACTGGGCAAATTCTTGTCTTCAGGAGCAAAATATTATGTTGATAGCTGAGAATTCTGTGGATTTCTAGAAAGCTCCAATACAGCTTCTGTGTTGGTTTCTTGATTATAGTGAGGGATCACAATCCCACTGTTGCTCCTGTTGAGCAGGAACATGGGAGCAGACTTAAAATTTTGGTAGGAGAGTAGTCAAGCTGCTGTATAATACAGGTAGCAACAGGCTTTGGTCACCTGTATAAAAAGTACTGTAAGGCAGGGTAGGACTCCGAGAAGTAAAGTACTCTCTGTAACACTGAAATAAAAGTTATCGGTGTGTAGGTATATTAATCATCAAATGAGATGAAACTTTTGAAATACCAGTATGAAAAATGAACTTCACAGGTGTGAAACTTGCAAAACCACAGAGGAGCATGGTGCTGTTGTCTGATACACTGTCAAAAGCTGCTCTTCTGAAACCTCATCATCTTGGAGAAGTGAAAAAGACGCTGTGTAAATTGCCTAATGCCTTCTAAAAATAAGTGTGAACTTATTTTTAAGTTCAGCCCCTCTCCAAATTTTAGCAACTCGACCAAATAGTGCAGCGTCGGTAAGCGTGTCTAACACGCTGTGCCACAACTGGTGACTTACTATAAGAATTATATGAAGCATGCTAAATAGGGAAAGGCTGCTTATAGCTGCACGCACTAAACCAGGTCCCGCATTGACATCTGCTCCCCCCGGCCCGAGGAGCTGCAGAATCGCCTCTCGGGCGGCGGCTGCAGGTCCTGCAGGGAGCTGGCGGCCGCCTGGCTCCCCTGCCAAAGCCAACTGTGGCGTAGCCAGAGAAACGGGCAGCAAAAATAGAACAGCAGGATGGCTGCGCGTGGGCGAGGCAGAAACCACATCGCCAGCAAAACCTCCCAGCGTTATTTTAGGACCGATACAGACAGAGGCCGTGGCGTTTTGCTCTCTTTTCACAAAACAGTCCCCGGGGGAGGGTGAGGAGGGAGAGGGGTGCAAGTCCCGGGCGAGCACCGTCCCTGTCCCACTCCTGCCTTGCCTGCCTCCCCCTGGCGTGTCCCCAGTGACTCGGGCTGGGCAGGGGGAAGGGGTTAACTGAGCTCGAGGCCGGGCGGCGCACGGAGGACGGGCGGCGGTTTGAGAGACAGAGACTGGACAGCTGTGTTTGCTGTGGTATTTTTAAACGCATTAATGCAGGCTCCAATCACCCGGCCATGCTTGACCTATTTTTGGCTCAGGCCGGCCATTGTTCTATTTCTGCCGCCGCTGGGCCACGAGGGTGTCAATTCAAATGCAAATGAGTTATCGCTGCCGCTCCCGCCAACTTCGCCCAGCCGCCTGGCCGAGGGACAGCCGGCCGGCAGCGGAGAGGGACGCGGGCACGGCAGCGCGGGGCTAGGCTGGGGTCAACTCGGTTAAACCCTCCGCGGCTCCCCTGGAAAGGTGGCTTTTTCGGTTTGATGGTTTGTTAGAGGCAGTTCCCCCCCCGCCCTGCCGGGAAGCCCAAAGCGCAGAGATATCTCTTCATTTCTTCTTCCACCTGCCGCTGGCTGCCCGAACGCAACTGCTCCAACCCGGCAGCGCTCAGCCCCCCGCACGCTCACCGCTCCCTTCCGCGGGCGGGGGCTGCCCACACTGGATCTGGGCTTTTCCCCTCTCCTCATAGATACTCGTGCAAACGCTTAAACACTGCTAATTGCCGAAGCATATTATCTTGCAACCCTCGCTGGAGGAGGTAGGACCGCAGAGGGTCGTGCCCGACGCCTATGTGCAAGTGCAGTGATGAATCTCTTGTGTAGCTGAAGTGCAGACCAGTTGGAATATGCTGCAGACAATTTACGAGAGTGAATCGTGTTTTTCCTCAGATGGGGTTTCTGGACGTGAACAGCTCTTGGCTCAGCAAAGAATGCACAGTATGATCAGCTCAGGTAAGAGACAGCTCCGTGCCTTAGACTTGAGTGGCTGACCGGGAACATACAGCCTAGCATGACAAGAAAACACTCTTCTTTTAAGAAGTGACTTTATTTTTGTGGGCTTTATCCAAGTTGTTATTATGTAATTCCGGTGGTATTTTAGAAAGCAGCTGCTGCTTTTGCGAGGAGTTTCTCTCCTTTGGTCTGCTGCTTTCCAGACGCAGCAAAATGCTCACAAACTGAAGTGGAGTTTGGGTTTCCTTGTTTGTTTTGTTGCGTGATTGCAAAATGGGGCTCATGGTACAGGCTCGTTCACAGGAAGAGGCTTCCTCAGACAGACCTTGTCAGGAGGCTCGTTTTAGGGTCCCTCATAAGCAATTCTAGTCATATGTCTATTGTAAACAGGATTTGCTCTTTCTGTGAGTTTCCTTTTCTCTAGTTTGCATATGAAGGGGGTTTAGTACCAACCCCTTTCTCTTATCATTACAGTGCTACTGAAAACGTCTTTTAACTGCATGGCCTGTTTTGTTCCTTTAAAAATATTTGTGAACCTGGCAATGCTAGTTACATGTAATGACTCACTGAGATGTAAATTGGATGTGTTATTTCATGAAGGTATTTCAAAGCTACTCAGAAAGAATACTGCATTTTTCCTCATGTATTTCCAGCTCTTCCTGTGTTTTCTAGTTTCTTTCCTAGCTGTGTTTGAGACCTGCTACTGAGGATAAATTAACTTGGAAGAATTGTTGCCATTCAATTTAGATGGGCTAAAAATGTCAGCATTTCAGGTTGTCTACTCTTGGCTATTCTCTCCTAAAGTCTGTTAATTTCATTTCAGTTTTCACTGGGGTGAAACTCTTGTCTATTAAGGCACAGTGTTTTCCAGTTTGTATCTATTTAAACCTAGGTTTCTGACTTTGTTTTTCAGAAAGTGTTAGTTTTATAGCAGATTCATATGTGTAATGCAGGGTGAATTGTTTGCATGCATTTTAGTCTTAGTTTGTGCCCCCATTTGTTTTTTCTTTTTCTTTTTCCGAAAACTTCACTGACCTCAATTTTGAAAGGTCATTATGTGTACAGACCATACCTCTCTTCACATATTACCTGTTTTGGTACACCTGTTGAGCCTATGTCCATTTTTTTTTTACTGTTTATTTTCTTGCTTTGTAGAAAAAGAGCTAAAAGTTTTACTTGTGCTTCTCTCTTACATACAAGTTTAGGTTGTTGATCACCAATTTCAGCTCCTTTGTCAGGGACACAAATCAGCTAAAGGCATGTTTATAAATATGGGCAGTGAAGCTCTAGCAAAGCCTGTTTTCCTGGAAAAAAGTTTTCCTGGAAGTGTTACAGTTCTTCTGCAAAGCCATCTAGTGTGTCAACCTCTTGTTCAAAGATTGTTGCTTTCCTTTATTGCATTTCCTTAGTTTTCCTGAACAGCTCAACAGGTGTCCAGTGCTCTTAAATTGGTTAGAGATAAGGCTGATTGCATCCTCTCCCTCCTGTTTGGCTTTTTTTCTGGTTGGTTGTGTTTTGTTTTTTTGTTTGGTTGTTTGTTTGTTTGGTTTAGTTTTTGTTGTTTGTTTTTGGGGGGGTTTTTTTGGGTTTTTTTTAGTACTAAGTCAAGTTAAAATTAATGGTTCACAAGTGAAAATTTGGGGGTTTATCTCACTGTGATACCCTCTAACTGCCAACTAGTATAATAGCAATTTTTTCATTGCTCAAGAAACTCAAGAAAAGGAGATGATTTTTTGTAAGTTTATATCTCTGCTTGTCCTCATTGGAAATAAGAATATCATGTAACTGTTGATTTTTATCTGATAGTACATTAGGTAAGTCCATATAACATACACAATTTCTCCTGTAGTGCCAAGTAGAGTAGAAGGGGGGGTAGACTAAAAACAACTCCCACAAAAGCTCATTCAAAAACATTATCCAAATAAAAAATGCTTAAAAAAAATATATATATATATATAATAAATACATATACACACATATTCTGTGGAACATAAAACATTCCTCTGTGTTTCAGTTGGCCTTTAAAATACACAACCAGACTACAAGTAGTTGACATTATATATAGTCTGCAGTTTCAGTTCATGTCACATGAAACCTCAAAGCCTGGTGCTGCTCTTGATTACCTTCAGCTTCCTCAAGTTCAGCATCTTGCAGGATTAGTTCTGGTAACTTTTCATTGTTTCCATTTATGATGCATATAAAGAAGAAAGAAATAGTTAGGGTATGGCAGCATGCACCAGCATTTGGAGAGGCCAGAAACAGTCATTTTAATCTTCCTTTTCCTAATGCCCTTATTTTAAAGTTATCTTCACTTAAATATTTGTGACTTATACTCAGGTAAAAAATGTTGCATGTAGTTAAGAAATTAACAGATGTTTGTGCTTTTCATCCTTCATGTGCTTGCTCCAAAGACTTCAATAATAAAACAGCCAACAACAGTCATATTTTTTAGGTTTGCTGATATTCAGATACAATGCACATGTATTATGCAACTGATTTTAAACTGGGCTGTAGAGATCCCCAAAGAGGACAGGTTCAGTGGTCAATGGACTGGATTTGCAAAGCAAAATGTGTAAGAAATTTCTGACAAGAGCAGACATAGGAAATAATTCTATGACAAGAATCAGTTCTCTGTCAATTACTGCTTTGCCTGTCTATCTCCATCCTTGCTTGTAAGTCATACTATGAATGAGATGATCTGGATAGGTACCAATCAAAAGTCTAATTATGAATGGAGCAATCTAGATCGGCGCTGACTCAAGAAGCTGTGTAATTTGCAGACACCTACACCTTACTGCAGAGAGCAGTTTCAGCTATCTTGAGAAGACTGAACTAAATTCTCCCATATGGTACTGTTGCTCTAAAATGCAGCAGCAAGTGCTGTGCATCTTTATTTAAGAAAATGATGTTGATGTATTCTTATATATCTTATTCTTATACATCTTATTCTTATACATCTTATACCGTAGTTATTTTAATTTCATATTTACAAGATAAATCTGGGGTCTAAAGCATCTTATTTATCTGGAATTATTATTATCTATTCTGTCCCACAAAAAGACTCAATTTCCATGTGTGTGTAATGCCACAGTAGATCCTAACATTCAACTGGCCTCTGATCTGTCCACAGTACAGGTAACAAACTAAGTCTTTGAAAGAAAACATTTGGTGCAGCACAGTTCATGGGAAAAACACTCACTAAAATGTAGTTAATAAATAACTGATGCAGGACTACATTTCTCAAACAGATGGTAGTTGTGTGAAGGAGAAGGAAGGACCTACCCAGTCCTGGTATCTGTAGATGTGGGACTTTAGGAAGTAATGCCAACTTTTGATGATTTGATATACAGTGCTGGTTTTTCAAAGGGTAAGGTTGTTAAGTCTTCTCCACTGCCCATATCTTGGTGTACAGCTTTCCAGTACCCTGCCTGAGTTCCACCTTGGTTTTTATTGGATAAGGCATCCTTCGCTTCCTGCCCAAAGCTGTTGTGATGAAAAACCAAGAGTTCAAGGAGATCGTGAGCTTAAAGCGTGGCTTGTCAATGAGTTGACAGGTGACCTGAGTAAGTTACACAATCCTGCTTATGTCAGCTAATCCTTCTGTGAAACACAGTAAATGATACCTGTCAGGATCTGGAATCGATAGAGCAAAACTATTCTAAAGGGAATATAATGGTTCAGAATGATTAATTTTATTGGCTTCATCTACCTACAGGCTTGTAAAATACCTTTGATTTCACAAGTGTCAAAAGTGGATGTAGTGAATGTTTATTCTCTGCACCAGTCAGGAAATGTAACTGTGTCACTTGAATATAAATGACAGAATTACTGCTGCACGCATCATGCTGTACGTGGGTTGACAGGTCCTCATGAGCAATCTTCCTTCAGTAAACCCCAGTGTGCACAGTTTGTCTTGTATGTTGTCTCTACCATGTGTCTGCATGACCTTGTATACACATGGTTTGCTTTACACATGGATTTGTATTGCCTTCAGGAAAAGTTCTTTGGTATTTGCTCTCCCTCTTTTTTTTTTTTTTTTAATTATTTATTTCTCTGAACAAAACCTTTACCTGCTCACCTTTTCCTGTGGAGAACCTGAAGAAAGCAAGTTCATTTAAAGTTTTGCTCTGACACTCATGAAAAATTTGACATATTTGCATATCTCAATTAGGTAATGTAAACTTCTTACAGATACCAAATGTTTTGTTTAGGGGATCTCAGGCAGTAACACTTCAGAGAGAGCAGAAAGAATGAGAATAGGTGTACTGAGCTTTGTGGTTCTCTTCAGAGTAATAAAAAAAACTGAGTGTGGAGTATAGAGAAGTTCTGGATAACAACCAGAGTGGCTTTTTCAATGCCTGTTGTAAAAGTGAGGTACAAAATAATCTGGTGCTTCATAGTAGTAGCAGAAATATTTGAATTAATTGTTAGGGAAGTGTAAGACCTTAGCCATATACAGTTAATACAATGAGAAGAAACAAGCAACATAGACCTGCAGGTCTCATGCAGTTAAAATCTCACTGATTTTGAGTATAGGTTCTGCCCTGCAATGTGTGCTGGACAAAACTTTGGTTATGAATTCAGTTGAACAAAAACATGGTAAAATGGAATGAAGCTGCTTTTTCTGTTTTATGTTTTGAGACGACATTGAATACGGATTGATGCTGCCAATTTCATGTGTCTGATGCAGTAACAATTAATGCTATAACATTGCCTTTTCCTTATTTTCCTTTTTTTTTTTTCCTTTTTATTCCAGTTGCAGCTTCTGATGCTTTGTGGTTACCTGATGGTCTTGCTTTGTATTAGGAGGTATATTTATAGGTTGTGAGAAAAGCCTGAAATTCAAACTATAAGACTGACAAGAGTAGCAAGTTAGAAAAGCTGGAAAGTAAATAAAAAACTATGCAAAACATTACTTCAAAACCTCTTTCAATGCTTTTCAGAGACCATTAAACACTCCATTTAGTACAGAGGTTCTCTAGTACTGGTGCTAGGACACTAGCTCCCCTCTCTTCAGTGTGTTGAACTAAATCTCTGTATTGGAAAACAGCTTTTTGCTTCAGTCATTTATTGCTTTAGCTGTTTGGCTTTATAAACGTATTGGTTTGCACTGCACTCAAACACACAGTTCCAGCCAGTCTTCCCTTCTATAAAACTATGTGCAGAATACATTTAGTTTGCTAAGGTTTGCACTCGATATGTGGAGTGCTTGTAACTCTTCTGCTGCCAGAGCTTTAAGCAGACCCATGTTTCTGTGCCAACTGCCCAGCCTCTCTCTTCTGCACTGTCTGCAGAAAAACCAAAAGCTGGGAGAAAGCAGAATAGATAGATAGGCTGCAAAATATGCACATTCAGTTCAGGTTTTGGTGTAGATGATGGGGGAGATTTCAGATGTTGTTGCATTTTAACCTTTCCCAACTACTGCTGGGGGTAGACTTTCATATGTTGGCTACAATACAAAATATCATAGAGAAACCAGTCGGCAGATATTATTGTTAAATGCATGAAAATCTAAAATGCTCTGTTCTGTGGATCTCTTTAACAGGCTGACTCCTCTGGGTCAGTTATTCTTAGCCTAGTTATTTTCATCTTATGGCATTACAGGTCTAAGATTAGCCTGTTAGGCGTTATCATGCCATCTGAGTTACCTCCTAATATAACTGTACACCGGAATGATTATTTATAGACAGAGCATTCTGTCATTTTTGCTTTATTTCTGGTAGTTTAAATAAAGAAGAGCAACATTCAAGAAAAACCACAGATTCCTTCCTGCTGCCAAAACAACATGATAACTGCCTGCTGAGGGGCAGGGATATTGTTTAAAATGTGTGCTTGCAGCAGATGCAAACATCTTACCTCTCCTAAAACAAGATATCTCAGGGTACTGCTGCTTCTGTCTGTTCTGGAGGAGGGAGAGGGGTGCCAGATTGATGCACCAAATGACAGAGCTGAGATGGGGTTGTGGCTGCTGATGAGAACAAGGATAACCAGGTGCTATTTTTGGAGGTCGGCTCTGTCAAGCTCCATGCTCAGTGTGAACATGTCACATATGCACAAAGCTCCTCCAAAATGGACCCATCTAGTTTTGTTACATAAAAGTGATGTCTGCTGTACAAGAAGCCTTCTATGTGATTTTCTCGAGACATAATAAGAAGCTTTAGCAAATTGACAAATTTTTAGTAAAGTGTTCTTCATGATTGCTACACAAACATTTCTGCTCAGTAGAAAAACTTTAAACCTAAAGTGGAGTTGTTGTTCAAGAACAGAGTGAGGCTCATTCTCTCCTAAGGAAGTTCACTGGGGTCTTTGTGTTTGTATGTGTATAACTAGAAGGAAGCTTTTAGCTTTTTAGTAAAGAGCAGCAAAAATAGGAAAGTAGCACATCTTCAGCTGGGTGTCAGTGTAGCCTCTGCCTGCAGTTGTTGCTCAGGAACCAGGCAGCTGAAGAAATAGGGAAATATTAATGGATTATAATTATCTAATGAATTCCATCTCTTTTAACTTTCTGCTCTAAATAAATGGCACGTTTCTGTCTTTGTGCAGATTTTGTATGTAATCAGGGGGCACCTGATCTGTTCTACTTTAAAATGTTACTGGTGTAAAAAGGCTTGAAAAATCGGTGGAAGCCTCTGCATGGTTGAATGATATGATGCTGGCTTAACTCCCATTATATAATAAGCAGGGGGGTTTTTTGTTTGTGTTTTTTTGTTTGTTTGGGGTTTTTTTGGTTTTGTTTTTTTTTTTGGTCAGCCTGGCAGTTATGTGCATGACTGTAAAGGTACTTTAGCATTTAGTATAATCTGAGCATAGCCAACACATCTGTTTTATTTGTTTGGTGTCTCATGGTTGTAAACTCCTTCCATCTTGTGGACTATACAAACCCAATGAAGAATTGAAGAATTCTTGGTTCCAAGAATTGAAACCTTTTACATATGAATATGCTAGAAATGCAGGTTGCTTTATTCTAATGATAACATGTTCTTTCTGGTAATAAGACTTAATATCATCAAAGGGAGACAAGAGAAGTAATGGAGTGAATTCTTTGAAAATGCCAAATATATAAATCAAAGACTATTGTTCCTCTTTCATGATCCCTGTGGTTGAAGGTATGCATGCCACAGGGAGAAACCACAGTTATTCAATTTCAGTGAAGTCTGGAATGGAATAATGAGCAGGCTTAATGTTAATTTAATAATTTCCCCCAATTGTTCTGTTCTTAATCCAAGTTTCCTTTTTCTTTCTTGGTGCCCAAGGCCACCACCTTGTTGGTATTGTGCAGTAACAATATGAGAGAAAGCAGGAAAAACAGACTGTTAGTGCTTAATCTTACATAGATTCTTTTTAGAGTTTTGTACTCATTTAGTAAAATGTTAGTGTTGGCCTTTTTATTTACCTGTTCATAACTCCGTTTTTTGCAGAGACAGTAAGTTGTTACTTCTCTACATCTACTTGCTCGATCTCTAGATAAACGTCCTGATTGAAAATGTGTTTGAGAATGTTTTCCTAAACCTTTTGAGGTCTTTTTTTTTACAGACACAAAAATGTAATACTCCTGGACTCTTCAAATTTTTTATATTCTAATTTGAATTTGACCTTGAAGTTTTGAAGGGCTTAAAAGAATGTATGTTTTGCAGTATCACAAAGAATCATGAAGTAAAATATCTAGATCTTTTGAGATTTTTTGCTGACATAAATAGTTACGGAATTAGTATGAGGCACAGAATGGTGTTAGAAATGGCAAAAGGAAAATCATCGGTATTTGTATTTATGCTGTCTTCATTTTAGCATATATTTATTTCATGTAGGCGCATAGTGTTAAAGGACTATATAGAAATTTCCAGGATGCTTCAAAAGGCTCATCCTCAAAACCTTGCACAGCAGCTGCTGAAATCTAGTGGGACCTAAATTCAGGAGAGCATTTTACCTCGGTCTAGTAGCTCTCCAGCCTGTGTCATGCATATGCTCAAAACTGTTCCAGGCTCTAAAGAGGCATCTGCTCATTCCCATGCACACATCAGAGAGTTCACACCCTTTTATTTGCTGTCACTGTTTTTCCTACAGGATCTGCTTCCGAAGAGGAAGAAAGTTTTACTGTATTGTTTCTACTAAGTGTTGTCAGTAGTTACCACAGTAATAATTTCATAGGATATAGTAAGTTCCATTTAGGTTTTCTCAAGTAGTATGGAAGAAGGACTGGCAGAAGAGAAAGGTTTGAAGAAGTTATGAGATAATTTTATAAATGGAGTAGTAGGGCAGAAATGAGCTATACAAGCACTTCCTATGTTAAAATGCTGTTGTGAGGGAGGGTGGGAAAGGCTCTGAAGATGTAAGAGAGCTGTGTGGGAGGTGGAAACCAGGGGATTTTGAAACACAGTTCTAACTGTCCATGAACACAGGAAAAATATGGTTGAAAACAGTTGAGAAAGAAATCAACTGAGATGAGAGAAATTTCTGTCAAAGAAATCTCTAATGCCATCATGAAGGATACATGGGAAAGTATGAATATTTTAGAATCAACAAGAGTTGTTAAAAACAACCCAGGGCTGTGTTACTCTTGTAATGACACGTAAGCTAGTATTCAGGGATTTCTCTTGCCACTGAGGAGATTCTTTTTCTCTTTTCTTGGTCTGAGAGTGGAGTTTGTGAGAGGGAGAGGTATAGGACACAGATTTTGTTTATGCACATAATGCAAATTCTGCTGCATCTCACCATCCTCAACTCCTTCCCTCCAAATGTAGCTCAACTTTCCTGGAGAACCTGCAGAGCAATCTCAGCAGAACTTTGCTGTGAATTTCCATCCCTGTGTCAGCTGCACCATTCCTGTCTTGCCTTTTCTTCTTGACCTAGTAGGCAAATTTTCCGAGCTCTGTGCTGATTTTCTGGTTTGTTTGTTTGTTTGTTTGTTTGTTTGTTTGTTTTCTTCTTGTGCCAGTGTGTACAGGGTGATAACGGGGCATCTGGAGAACTTATTAAGAAGGGAAATTACAAATGCCAAAACCAAAGGGACGTAGGCAAAGAAATATAGAAGGAATGCTAATGTAGCCGAATTAAGTAATGGTGATGCTATGGGTGATTAAGGATACTAATACTGACACAGCTATTTTGTTTAGAAAATATATGGTTAGAAATGGGAATGTTTAGAAAAAAATTACCCCTGGGCTAAAAATTTTAAATCTCATCTAAGAAAGAATGCCTCTCTCTGGTTACTGGTCCGACATATCTACTTGTCACTGGTATGAATTTACAAAGATGTATATGTATTGCCTTATCACCAGTCTTACTCTGCCTCTCCTGCAGAGGACACTCTGGCATGGCTATATTAAAAACTGTCAGAAATTTTGGGAGCTCTGGGTTTACCAAGTTAGTGGAGGTAGGCTTGAATGTGTGCCTGAGGCAAAGTGGTTTTCCTTCTGCAGGCCTAGTAGTCCCACCAGAGGCAGATGCACATTCCATAAACCTCCTCATCTGCCTGCCATTCTTCATCTGCAAATAACCAAAGGTGTGCAGCAGCACGTTTGTTCCCAAGACCTCTAAAACTCATTCTTAAGGATCTGTCTTCGTTATTTCTTCTAGGGAATACTACTGCAGGTCTGTTCTGGTAGTGATTTCCTAATCACTAGGCACGTGGCCAGTTTAAAAACATTAGCAGCCAAATAGTCTTTAGTGTTGTCCTTCAGACTCAGAAAGACATGAGTGAGTATAGAAATCTGGACTATTCCTTTCTTCCTTTCTTCTGGACTCTTATTCTTCTGCTGGACAGTCACATCACTTGTACCAACACAGGTATTCATGTGTCCATTGGGCCTGGTGGAATGAAGAGCTGATCTTGGTTAAAACATGACCTCCAGGCCCTCGTGCCACTGCGGTGTGTGCTGCAGTGTGGGGAAGGACGGCATCATCCTTGTAGTCAGAGGGGTCATGAGTGGGGAAGGGAGACACAACCATTCCTCTCAGTTTCAGCTATGGCATATGGTGGCCCCAAAATATGTTAAACTGCTGCCTGGGAAATATTCTGGAGATTTCACCTTGCTTCTCTCAACATTATACAGGACGGAGTCTAAAATTTCGCACTTAATTAGCACTTTGTTAAACTCCAGTGAACTACATAGCACTTTACCATTAAGTATCATTTATGCTAATTCTGTCCCTGTGAAGCTATCAATAATTTACCGTTCATCATCCACAGGGTACATTTTATCTGTTCATGTGAAAGGAAAATACCCTAAAATGTACATTGTTTTGCATTAAGTAGAGTATTATATCTCTGCTGACCTTAGCAACCTGCACCAAAACTGAATGTACTGTAACCAGAAGCTGTCTTCATCTCAAAGTTGTATCAGTACTACTACAGCATCTGTTCCAGCAAGGCCTTCCTGGCTCTTGCATTCAATTTCTGGTACATTCTTTATTTGTGGAGAAAATGTTTTGCCAAACATTCCCCACTTAGTCCCGCCTATCCTCTAGTATTGTAACCTAAGTGTGCTTTGGTATGTCCTTAAACATCCTAGACAATCTGGAAATCAGTAGAATTCAAGTTATGGGAGAGAAAACTTTCCTTCGTGTGATCTTGTTTCCTAGTCACTACTTAGGTACCATTATCAAATACTTCCCAATGTAAACCAAAACCATAGAACAACTAACTGACATACTGACATGTTAGCAAACGCAGATCAAAAGGACCGTATAATTTTCCCAGTTGTTGCTATAAATTTCTTACTGAGTGCAGTTTCAAGTTGAAGGCACAGTTTGAGTCTCAAGGCTGGCACAAGGCTGTACAGACATTTTTTGGATCAGAACCCTTCAAAATGACTGTGCTCTCCACAGTAACAGCCAAAGTAGAAGATGCCAGATCTGAAAGGAGAGAAATTTTTCACTGCCTTTGCTTTGCTGTGAAAATCTGCACGTCTGAGCTGGTGACAGCCACAAACTGTGTCCCCAGTGGGACAGAATGGAGAACTAGAAGCATTAGTTAGTGACAGTCATGTAGGAAATAACATATTGTGTCCAGCTCTCAGGAGGTGGTATTTGACTAATTGTCCAAACCCCCAGTAGAGAGAAGAAAACTCATCTTTCTCCTTAGATAACATGTTCAGGTTCATGATACTGTTCATGATTCTGAATGCAATTATGAAGTCTACCTGAAAGACAGTAGTTACTTTTTGCAGGAGGAAGGCTGTATATATTAATCTTACATTTCTGCACTAAATCTACTTTGTTTTTATGTAACCCTTACTTGCACTCCCCAGAAGGCCTGTAGTTATGCAAATAATTCTCATTTATAATATGGTTTTCCTCTCCCAGTATAGATGGATGGATGTTTAGGTGGATATAAATAGTATGTGCTCCATGCAAAAAAAAGCATAGTAGCGCAAATGAAAATCAGAGTCTTTCTACTTATGGAAGTCTTCCCAAGCTCTTAATCATCTTAAATCCAATTAGTGTTTTCCTGTTTCTGACATAGTTCCCTTTGAGATGGGATAACAGAACTGGAATATTTCCGATGACAAAGCCTCACTGATGAATATGAAAACTTACTTTTATCCTGCTTTCAGCACTTTTCAGTTTTGGATCTTGCTGTACATTGACCACATGTTGTCACTGAGCTGTCTGCAATGACAGCCATCTGTTTTTAAGGTTATATTAAGGTTAATGAAGCACAGTAAGACGTATTCTGCTGATTTCTCCCAGTAGAAATTACTGTGCACGTGCAAAAACCGAGTGAACTCCTGTATTTTCTTTCCCTATCACAAAGCTTTATTAGGACCTCTGGCATTCTTCAGAAACTTCCGTGAAATATCCTAAAGAGCTTTGTTTCATCTGTGGTTTTAACCCAATCAATCTTTTTTCCATTATTCTTCTTTCCAGACCTCTATTAAAATAGCAATTACTATTGCCTCACTATACTATCAACCTTTTCTGAAATTCAAAAAGAATATTTATTTCCCTTCTGTTTTTATCTTTAAAACTGTTTCTGATCAGCTTTGGAATTCTTGTAACTTCAAATAAAGTTACAGAACAGGACACAAATTCCAGTGAGACACCTTGTGAAGGATATTTTGCAAGTCCAGATAAGTCTGTGGACCAGATCCTTCACTAGTACCAAGTGTCACAGCCCAGTAAAATCCAGACCCTTTTTCAGTCACCATCTTGTTAACCGTTTGAAAGATTTTTTATGCTTTTGTATTTCAAAGTATGCGTGCAAGTAGAATTCAAAGATCATAACTGCATCTTAAAAAATCAGTTTGCATCACACTTGATTTGTTCCCTCAAGTTCAAACAAAAATTGGCTCAGTTGTGGCTGTTAATGGAGGATATAGTTTCTTAGAGAACATATGGGGAAAGAATATCTCTTTCCCTTTTTTCTTTTAAAATTACATACATGACTCTCATTTGGCTAGAATAATTTTTGCTAAAACAAAACATTAGAAATTTTAAACTCAGAATAACACGTTTTAAAAGTATCTGGAGATCAAAGCAATTGCAGTAGTTTGTGCATTTCAATCTTGACTCGTGTGTTCACAATTATAGAAGTATAAACAGATCATATTTAAAATGAACAATTTTTTTTTTTTTTGTTTCACCACTCATTTGCAATCTTGTCTGTAGCTGTGGTCCAGAGTTTAAAATGAAAAGAAAATATAAAGATTACAAATGTGATATAAATACTAGAGGATAAAACATATGAAAAGGGATTAAGGGAGCTATATTTATAGCCTATAACAGAGAGCTCAAGGGACATGGGCACTAGCTATAAATAACTTCAAGGTAACAATATAAATGAAGGAAGGGAATTATTTGTTCTCAAAAGATGGTAAAGCATGGAATAGTAGCCTGAAGCAAAGAAAAGAATAGTTTAAATGTTAGAACTTTTTTGTCTCAGTAAGACCTATGGAGAGCAGAGACATAAATAACTAAGGTAGGAGGCTGAAGCAGTTTCTAAAGCACCAACTGCAGTTATTTGGCTACAGATTAAAATTACTCGTAGAGAAGTTGTGTTACAAAATTCACAGGGCTAGATTTAGTGATGCAAGTTTTTTTTTTTCATTTTCTTACCTGTTACATTTTATAATGACCCCATTTCATGGTGTGTGTTAATTTCTCATGAAGATTATATAGATAGAACATTCCTTCCAAGATTACTGAGCATCTTTAACCAGCTTAAGGGTAAAAAATGTTATTATTCAATTATAACTTCATTTATTAGTTGAATTTGACACCATTTGTTTCCATCAAAGTAGTGAAGTTTTCTGTTGTAATTTTTTCTGGACTGAAGGAAGAAGTCCTCTGTTCTCAACAGTCCCTAAATGAGATGGTAGCTGATGAACACTGTAACCTAGTTACTGGGTAGGGAAGACAGCTTCTGTGAATTGCACATGATGATGTCAGAACACGGGGCATTTGCTGGGTACTGCTGACTTCACTAGCATGAAATGGGTTATGTAGGTTGGGTGCTGGCATGGTTCAAAGTGAGCCCTGGTACAGCCATGACAGAATTAAGAAGGAGGAGACATGGAACAAACCCCAGCACGAATTGGAGTGTTGTAACTATCCCATTGCCTACAGCTGTAGACCTCTCAAAACAGTATGGTTCTAGACCATCTAGGTCATCACTTGGACATGTTTTTCTTGGTTATTCCTTTATTTCAATGTGTCTGGGGGCTTCTTAATGCTGGACATTTTATTTTTCAATCTAAAAATTTTGGATGAGATTGTTTCAGTGTAACCTGAAAGAAGTCATATCACACCTGTCATCGAGGAGCAATGCAGGAGACTTGAAAGACTGCAGTTCTTTCAAGTTGGTGTCAAATATGCTTGAGAGTGTGTAAGTGAGAGAGAGAGAGAGGGAGAACTTGATTAAGTAAAGGGGAGGAACTGCACAGGTATGCTTGAACCTCTACAAGTACCATATCACTTTCTTGGTCTAACTTACTAGGGTTTTTTCAGGCTTTTATATATCATGAGAACGATACAAAAAAAACCCCAAAGTGTTGCATTGTTAAATTAATATGACAGCTGTTTTTGTCTCTGCTTGTCTAACATTTAATCCACTAGGCAATAATAGTTTTGAAGGACTTAACAGTTTTAGTTGTTATGTGCAATATCCATACAAAATATTGTCTGAGTTAATATTGATTGAGTAATATAGACATGTTTGGCATGTATAGCTTCAGTAAGTTTCTGTATTGCAAGAAGAGGAATATAATGTCTACTCATTCTTGCCCAAGATTGCATGCTCAATAACCTTATACTCTTGCATTGTTAGCACTGCTAGACATTGCTGCTGCTGTTAAATCAGGTAGGGTCTCCTCTTGAATTACAGCCTTTTTGGCATAACTGAACCTGAAGATTTTAACTGTTACTGAATTGGGTTCAGTGTATAATAGCTCAGAACATGTGCCTGATATTTCTCAGGCATTTAGTCAATATTTTTCTTTTCCTGTCTTTCCTCTGTACCTCTTAGCTGTTAATTTTTTTGCAGCTTTGAAAAATCTGTTTTGATAAGGTAATTAATAATATTATTTAATGTGGATAATACAGGAAAAAAAAGATCTTGTATGGTAGAGGACTGCATTTGATTTTATACCTACCACCTCTTTTTGTCATCTTTTTTTAGCCACATTCAAACCCACATTTTCTCTTGGCCAGATGACAGCACTGGAAGAATAACTTCTCACTCTGAGGCCAGCCTTTGAAATTTGGTGTGCCCCACATACAAGGTGGCCCTGGAGGTACAGTGCTGTTAGGAAGACCTGTGGTCTTCCTGGATTTGAGATATGTTTTTAAGAGAATGCTTGTTTTAGTTTGTAGGTCAGTGGTAATCACCTGTCACCTCTGCAGAGCAGGCACCAGCTACTTCCTGGTACCTCATTTCACTCTGTGGCTTTTGGATTGTACATGCCAGTCTGAATATTGATAATGGTCTGGAAACTAATAATTTCACTTACATTAAACAAATGTACTTTGAAAAAGATACAGCTTTTCTAAGAGATTAGACTTCTAGGAAACAAGAGATCTGGTTTAATTTATGAAAACTTCAGTATAGAGCTGTATGTTTGCAGTCTGTATAAAATATTGTATTTCTTTTTATTTCTTCACATGGCTTATCGTGATCTTTTCCTCTGTCACTTTTGAGTCTGTTTTTCTGCTTTGGGAGGTTGTAGCTCATGTGCCATAAATGATATTTCTCATGGTTTTCTCTTCAAGATGACCCATATAGTTGACAGCAGAGCAGCCTGATGTCTCTGCTTGGACTTGCCTGAATTGCAATGCTTTATTCTGTCAGAAAAACTCAATAGTGTTGGGACATGATGACAGCTGCACAATGGTCCTTGTACAAACAAATGTTCTCCCATCACGAAGGAAATAAGGTGAAAGTGTTTATGATCTGTCTGGTTTGGGATTCTTTGGCCTGAAGAATGTCTAATGTGTGTAGGATTTATGTTAGTTATGAGGCTGCTATGCATTCAGAGAACTTTGAGGCCTGTTGAAAATTGGAGTAGACTAAATGAAATCAAGAAAATATTGCTCTTAATTTCTCAATATTATTAAGATGTCACTTGCATGTTTACTTTGATTTTTTAGAGGAAAGAATAAAGAAAGCAATCTGCAGCCCATCAGATTTCCAATGAATGAAAATGGCACTGAGATGAAAAGTCTAGTTATTTGGCATGCATAGTGTCACATTTCAGTATTTAATGTTTGTTATATTTTGAATGCACTGTCCATAAATACTTTAATATATTTTTCTGCCAAGAGGCATTTGTCTTACACTGTAAGTCCTTATCACTTCATTTATTTCATCTTCTTGTCTGACGGTATCCTAGTTTCCTACTGACTTTTTCAAAGTAAAATGAAATTAAGTCAAATTTTTTCTTAAATTTGATTTCTCACTTCATGCAAAGCTATGAATTTAATCACAAGACCTTTGAAGGCTTGGATTCTGCCTTAGGATGGTGAAATGTTTTTTGAGGGGAGAAATCACCAAATGAGAAAAAACAAAGAATAGAAAATAATTTATGATTTGGGACAAAATTATTTACATTTTGTGTATGCAGATTGTGGCATTGATTCAAGTTACTTGGATAATTTGTCACAGAATGCGAACAGCTCTCAATTATACTGGTAACAGTCGCTTTCTCACAGTATTCCTTAGGGCATGTTTGTTTGCTTGATACAATGTATAGAAAAGCTGTCTGTCTAGTAGATGGGTGCCAGTTCCTGTCCACTTCGTGTTTTGACTTTTATTTGACTAAATAATTCAAAAACATTGATTACTTATTCACCATGACATGAATAAATATCCAACTTGTCCAAAATCTAAACATTCGTTGCTGTTCCAGAATTAATGATCTTAATTTATATCTGATGCCAGCTGGTAAAGTCTGGAATTAAATTGCCATTTTCTTTCAATTGCTTGTCTTTATATATGGAAAAATATTCAGAAAAAGTTACTCTCTGATTTGAAGTTTCATTTGCTTGTACGTGGGCCAAAAGCAAATGTTATTCATCTGTGAAGGCTTACATACTTTTATGAACTTGAAAAGGGAAGCATGAAATTAAGTATTATTCTTACTTATTATAGAAGGAACAAAATCACATGCTGATGTTCTTCAGTCTTTCAGGAAATATTTTATCTTTAGAATGGAGGCCCCAGGGCTGCCGTGCACAGCTGAGCCTGAGGCCTCTGCAAAACTATATATTCTTATGCATTTCTTTCTGGCACCTGTGCCTACACTGCCGTTGTAGTTGCTTGAGAAGTGAGAAAGTGATAGAGGCAGTAAGGCTTTGCTGAGCTCCCTCCTGCTGAAGCTGCTTGGCTATAAGTGAGCAGAGAAGTAAATGAAAGCCGTTGTCCCAGTTTTGTTGCTGCAGTGGGACCACGCCATTGGCAGGAGCCCCAGGACACCCAGAGGTCATTGTGGGGAGATGGACAGAGTTGATTCCATTTTATAAGTCTGAAAATCAGTTCTTGATAAGTAAAGGTATGAATAAAATAATGTGTTATGCCTGTTTAGCACGTAAGCTAAACAGCAAGCTGCTGAATCTTTGGGTTCTGATCCAAGGAAGCAGACACCTTGTGTTTAAAGCTCTGATTCTTAGACACCCATACCTTTTTTCACCAATATGAAATGGTTTGTATTGTACCTGGAGTTCATCCCATAAATCTGTTATAAAGAAGACCTTTTGCTGAGAGATTCTGTAAGTATCAGATGAAGAAAAAAATCTTTATGATTAAAGATCTAGGTGAAATTAAAAGACTATGTAATCATTTTTTAATGATTACTTTCTAAGAATGATTACAATGGCTATGAAAAAACGATGAAGTCTTACACTTCAGCTGTCATAATAAATGTCACTTGACCTTCAGCTTAGCATGTTGAAAAGTTTTGTGTGTCTGTAAGTATTCAAAACTTCAAATTAATAGCTTTATCCAGTGGCATTGGTAACTTAGTTGAATGTTCATCATCATCTTAAACTTGATAGCAGCCTTTGAAAGTGCTTTTTACTACTTACTTTCCTTAAAGCAGAGGCAAATTTTTGGAGGAACTACCTTAGGCAGGAGAGGAAATGAACTTCTATTTCATGCTCACAAAGAATTTATTGAAATTATTTTAGTGTTATGAAATGACAGGACTCACAAATTTGTATGAGGCCTTAAACTGAGTAGACTAATTATCAGTTGCCTGGAGCTGGATTACCCAAGCTTTTCAACAGGCAAGGGAAAATGCATTTTAGGATAGCAAGGTGAAATGATTATCAAGTTCCATAAGCGATATGTTATCTTTTATTTTTAACCATCTGTTAGTATGGTATGAAAGAACTGGTAACTCTTCTTTCATTGCTGGTAACTCTTTCATTCTTACTGCTCAGATATTTTTTCCCTGTCTATTCATGCCACATTTTATACCAGAATAGAACAGAATCCGCATTGTAGTGGTGGTGAAAAATTAAAAGGCTTGCTTTTAAACCAGTATCTTTGAGATTTTCAGACTACTTTGATGTGCTTGCAACATTTATACTTTAGAAGGAAATAGCAGTAAATATTTGTGAAGCTTGTGACGGTGCTATTCAACTGGCTGCTAAAATGTGGTGCTTTTTTTCCCTCCTGTTATTTTTGGCTGAAACTTTTCAACCATTTTTGAGAAAGGAGCTAGACAGAAATAGACTATTCTGTCCTTGAAAAGTTCTACCTGCCTTATTCTAGAGCATGAAACTCTGATGCTCTGGTGCTTTAGATCAGGAACTTGGCATGTGATACTTGTGGCTGAAAGACGAATTTTCATTTTCACGGTGCAAATCTATTTTTGTTGGCCAAATTTAAATTGCAGATCAAGTTTTACTTTGTGTCAAGGTCTCCTGTCTTCAATTAGCATGTTTTGTTCTTGTCATTTTTATTGATCTTGGTTTTCAAGGCAGAGCAGGCAAAAGCAGCCCTGGTGCAATTCCAGGTGCCTCAAGCAAAGGCAGGATCTTGCTGTATCCCTCAGTTTGTCTTGCAGACCCCTCCACCTCCATCACCAGGCATGGTAACAAATAGACTTTGATGAAAGGCCAGTTGGAAACTGGTAGCATTAGGAAGAGAAGGGAAAAAAAAAAGAAAACTGAATAGGGAAGAACTGACTGATCAACCAAGGAGACTATGTCTGGTTGAAGACCACAGGGAAGATAGAATAGTTTGGGAAGGATGGGGCTGGATGGAAGGTGGGAAGGATAGGATCCAGGGGCAGATTGGATGGAAGTGGCAAAGAATGAGGAAAGGACCTGAGAAAGGACAAAGTGCAAGAAGTCAGTAGGATTAGGAGCTGTGTAATCTCATCATGTTTTCTTCTTACAGAACTTTCATCTGTGGCCATAGTGGATGAAGGGTGAAAACATTTCCATAACTTCATGGTTTCAGGCCTGGCTACAGGCATTATTAACTTCATGCTGTTTGTGCCCTACTCAGGATGCTAAGTTTATTAATTTCTTCCTGAGCCCACTTTATAGAACTTTTCTAAATATGAATATATTTACACAACACACAACACCTTTTGTGAAACAGAAGAGGTTGTTGTTGCTGTGTTATAGATAGGAACTAAAGCAAACATTTAAAATACAAGCATACTGAATATCTGTGAATTCATGGTGCCCTCGTTAAAAAGATAAGGGCTTGAGGTTTCAGCCTGCTTACTTTATATAGAACTGTTATTTAAGACAGGGTTTGGGGGCTTATTTTTTTAGTCTGACTGCAGTTTTAGTAAAGTATTTAATATAAAAAATATCTCATTCATTTATTTATCTTTAAAAAACAGAATATTTTTGTGAGGTAAAAGATTTTTTTTCGTTATGCAGAGTGAAGTGAGCTTCACTACAGGCCATGAATACCTGAGCCCTCTGTCTGTCTAAAAGTGCTATATATGATTTATCAGAGTCATAACATTTTTTTCCAACATATCAGTCCTTTGAATTTTGCTAAAACCTATTTAGCTAAAAATTGCTGAGAGTGAGTGACTGATACAAAACAAGTTGATACTATAATATTTCTGAGAAATACTGTCAGTTCTTGTGAACTATCTTTAGTGCTACTTCTTTGTTTCTAGTGGCTTTTCTTCAACATTCAAGCTGTTGTTTTGGTGACTCACTGGTACAATTTCAGAAATATCCTGGATACAAATAGTATCACTCTGTATTCATTTGCAAGTTCTCCTTTGTTTTAGATTATCTTTGGATAAATTATTGAAATGTCTATGGATACTTTGGCTTTGAATCCATAATTACCTGGCAATAGAAGTAAAAACACCTAAAAAGAATCTTCAAGCTTATGAAACTTGCAAAATTGGGAATTTGGGATATGTCAGAGCTAAGCTAGTTGTGCAGATGGGTGTAATTCACTCACTTGTTCTAGTGAGCTCCTAGAGCTTAAAGAAAGATGAGAAAGCATTAACTACGACATAAAGTTTGTGGAACACTGTACACTTTGATTACAATGACCACAGGCTTATCCCAGATCTGCTACCTCAGGATAACAAAAGATGTCCTTCCAGTGTTTTTGGGGTGACTACCACATTTCTGATTCATTCTGCAAGAACCCAGGGTTTAGAAAATTCCAATCTCTCAGTGGCATTTCTTGGTAGCTTCTTAAGTTGCAACAAGAATGAAAACCACCAGCTTAAGTATAATATCTATCAGTTATCAGCTGATAACAGCCTGGTCAGATCTGTAATGTACAGGGTAATGTTGAAGTGGAGTGAATGAGGAAGGGAGGAAAGAAGAAGGAGGAAGCTATAATATTTCTCCTGTGAGTCTTTGGTGAAAATTTCCAAACAGCCATGAGGAAATGATTTACCATCAGCCTCTCCCCAGTTAACCACTCAGTTTTCAATGTAAGCCTGACTGTGTTTGTAACTGTAAGCAGTTTCATGTTGCTCATAGTCAGGAGAACAGAGAAACAGAGGTTCACTATGTATGCCATTCTGAGAGGTAAAAATTTTTTCTACTTCAGTAAATAAAATGGCAGTTGTCTGCATTGCAAAGATGTAAATACTGTTTATACATATTAGAATGCTTAATTAATGGAAGCTGGACCCTCAAAACCTTCTTCTGGTGCTTAACAGTCATTTCTACAGTAAGGCAGAATAGAGGAACTTGGAGTGCTTCAGTGCTCCTCCAGAACACACGAAGCTGACTCTTTTCTGCCCCCTCTCCCTGAATGCTGTGGAGACATCAGGCTTTCTTGCAGCCAAAAGACTTGGTCTGGCAGGTATAAATGTTAAGGTGTTGAGAATGGATAAGGATAAAGAGATTTGCTTAGCTACTTTTTGTTGGTTGGTTTGTTGTTTGTTTTTTGGGTTTTTTTGTTTGTTTTTTTTTAACTTCACTGTCTCCTTAGTTTCATGCAGAACATTGAAGCTTTGGGCTTATACATGCCTTACCTGGATCCAGAAATGTACTTGTTTGAATGAGTATGAGTGGAGACTCGGTGAAATGTTCCTTACCTAGTGATGCTCATGCCAGGGGTAACAAAATCCATTTACTTTACAGCCACAGGTGCTCTGTTGCAGTCACTGTTCAAAGCTGCTTTGCTTTCTGAATTAAAACGAATTGTGCAATGAAGTTAGTGGAATAAATTCACCCCTCTAAATTCTCTGATCACCTACCGAAATCATTAACCAAATGTAATGAAATGGAGGCTTCTGATTAGCCAAGTATATAATCTGCTAATATGTGAAAGAGCCTTGGCTCACTCTTTCACTTGCTCATTCTTGAAACATTTACATTGGCACAGGGATTCCTGTAATGGGAGTGACATAAGAGTGACTATTCTAGATAACAGGTATGGAATCAATATAATATATAATTCTACATCTAACATAAGCACACAAATAAGCTAATTTACTGCCCGTATACTAAATTTTTCCCTGATTTTTGGACTGCAAGGATGTCTTATAACTTTACACAGGTCAGCTTCACCATGCTACTCTTTCAAAGTAAAGCAATCAGACTGACAAATCCTTTTTATAAACTGCAGTTGGAGTAATTCTTGCCTTGAGAAGTGCATTTGTGTATTTATTCCCCATGTGATTGGAATTTTTTTTAAGTTCCTGATTTTTGTAATTTCAAAGGAATTGTTTCAATGATCATCACCAATTTGAGTTCAGCTTCTGAGATGCAAAGGGAAAATAAGAGACATGGGGAGAAAGAAGCTGCATTTTGTTCTCTCCTTCTCTTTCACATTCAGGTAACTTCCCACTGGGGCATAATCTAGTTATTAGTTTGTAAAACTTTAGTACTATGCAAGTATTTATTAATAGTAACAATATTAGTAACTAACAATAATTAGCAACATTAATAGTAGTGATAGTAACAGAAGTAATAATAAATTTGGACTGTGATGCTCCTCCCAGTGGTAATAAACCCCAGATACAAAAGGTAGAAAGAGAGGCAGGATAATGTTTGGGTGGATTCTAACTGGGAAGAGCAGTTGGAACTCATGAGCAGTTCTGTTAGCATCAGTTCCTTTTTGTATACTTCATGGTACACAGTCCAGAATGGAAAGTCAATGTGAAAGACGTTAAAGGTTAAGAGAGAAAATGAGGAAGGAGACAGGCTTCTGTAGGGGAAAATGAGAAAGTGAGAGTGGAGAGAAAGGAACATTGCAGAAAGTAGTGCGTAGGTGGAGGTAACTGGTTGATGCTGTGAGCAACCTCCAGCCCTTTTTGAGGAGGATAAGACATTAAAGAAAAGAAGGAATGATTTTCTATTGAGTTACAAGCATCAAACTGGCAAAAAAAGAGTTAATTAAGTTATATTCTAGCAATAGAAAATCAAATGTGAGATGACATTTTAGCTGTGAGGCCCACTTTAGGCTGTTGAAAAGTAGTGGAGTACTAACAATGTTCTATTTTTTCCACAGCCTCAAGAGAACCTCATGGCTGCAGTGTCGCTGCTAATTTACTTTTACATTTCATCACACGTTAGTTTTACAAAGTGTATTGCATGTCCTCCCAAAGCTTAAAATTTGTTTACATTTTAAAATTATATTTTTCACATTTTAAGGGTGAAGGGTGTTTGCACCTTCTTTATACTGTTAGTGTAACAGATTACATCATGATTAACTGTCTTAGCAGAATTAAGAGTAAGGCCTATCTCCATAGAATTAGTTCTCTAACTTACTGGAATTTTACTGAAACAAATACCACTAACAGAGCTGCAGAGCTAAATGGAAACATGTGCTCTGAGCTTGCTGTTAGGTAACTTGAGGGCACATCGCTGCTGTTACGTTATCTCTTCTCTTCCATTTGGGTACAGGATTGTTTTCCTTATTCATTTAAAAATAAATGAGAGAGAGAAGGACGTGGCTGTACTGAGCCTGTATTGTTTCTACGAGGGTAGCTTATAAACAGATTATCAAAACAAACATTTGTGCCACACTTCATTCCTCAAATAGAGAGCTGTCTGATAGTAGTCAGCATGGTGTATCTCATAGAGAACTTGAATTTAATACCAGTGTTAGGCTTTATGTAAGAAGATAGCCTATAAAACTGGAGCCCTGCTTTGCTGTGTCGACATGTCTGGAGCTCAGAATAAAATTGAGTTTCCTGCTTTAGCTGTAGCTTGATCTTAAAATAACCTGCAGAAATTATAGTTCTGATTACAGGGAAAGTGAAGGACTTAGAATATTCTCCTAATAAAGTCACGGATGACACAAGTCTTAGTCATCTGTAGTATGTCTGTAATGGGCATTTCAGAGAAGGAAACAAGCCTTTGAAATTAGATAATTTGATTTGCAATCAGGTCTAAATATTTTAAGAACACAAAAAACCTTTGTTTTTGGGAAAAAGAACAATCTGGAATTCAATTATAAGAGAACAAGCCATTTTAAATATAATGGAAGCCACACATAATCCATAGAAAAACTGATGTCTTGGAGGAGAGAGTTATGTTTGAAATTAAGTCCACCTGTCGTTTTTCTTATTGCCATTTCTGAAATAAACAATTGAGCTCAAAGGACACATCACCCTAAAGGATAAATAAAATGTTTGTAAATGAAAGTCCACTCAAACCCAACACACAATAAACAGTAATTTAAAAGTGCTAAGGAAGCCTTTCTAACATCTTTCGAGTATTAGGTAAGTTTACAGCTGCAGAAAACACTTCAGGAAAGTAATAAATATTAGAAGAAAACCTGGCTATCCTCATAAAAATGCATATTTGGGAGCACCACTAGTGAACTGAAAACCAATGTACAATTTGGATTTAAGACACTTGGGGTTAGCTAATATTATTGAATGACCTTGGTCTCTTCTCTGGGGTTTCTTATTGCATTGTATAAATTTTTTAAAACTTTATAAATGAATAGCAATATTTAAAGTCTTAATCATTCCTCCTTTTGTGCTTTTAGATGAGTGTATGAAATGCTGAGACACAGTCCAAGGAATGGGTCAATTGGTCCTTCTCTTCTTACAGGTTCTACATGGGGGAAAGCCAGTGCTGCTTTGGGCCTAGAAAAGAGTCAGTATCCAGTGCAAGCCTGAAGATTTTTTTTGCCTATATAGTTTTGCTGGAGGGGGGCCAAAGCACTGTATTATTTACACAGTGAATAAGCTTTCCTCATTTGCTCCACTAAATGTGGATAATTATCATTCATTTTAAGTTTTTCAGTATAAATGACACAGATGTCCAGACAACATATTTATAATTTCACCCCATCTGTGCTAATTTTTCTATAAATGTCCTTTTAGTACAGCAAGTATTTTGTTTTATCAACAATATCTGCAGTGTTGAACAACATTCAAAGATGTGACTAATATTCAGCCCTCATTAAAAGAAAACATACCCACCCCATCCCAGAGTCACAGCACAGTTGGAAATTTCCTGGAGTGCCTTGATTTGTTTTGCTCTTTTGGTTTTCTGGGTCCATCCAAGACTGACAGTGGTTCCAGGGGGCAACAGGCAACAAATCCCCACAGTTTATATTCAAGGCGTTGTGCAGCTAAGTGCATTTTGTTATCCATAAAGAAAGAAATCACAGAAATGTGTATGCATTTCTTCTGAAATTAAGGGAGTTTCTTTAGAGCCCTTAATTACAGCCCCTTCCTCTGCACATTGCTGGGTGAAGTGAGCTAGCTAACTACTGTGTCTTAAATCCTTGAACTGGGACCCAGGTCTGTATGGCTCAGACAGGACCAGTGTAGTGTATGTAGGACCTGCTGTGCTGTCATTTGCTTCTAATGTGATGTAGATGGTTGTTTCTCCCCTCTTACCAAAAATTTCCATAGCTCACCACTTCAGAAGCAAACTTGCATTGGAAAAGACCTTGCAGTATTAAGCATAAGACCTTTTTGAGATCTGTTTTAATAAATCACCTTGAATTTATCAACCTATACAAATGTTGTGTATGTGTAATAATTTAGGAAATTTATGTAGGAAGTAATTAATGGTCATTCAGGGAAAGTGTATTTCTAAATGAAACAACTAGGTCATTATAATTTTTCGAATTGTGTTCCCCAGTTCCTGAAAGCCCCAGTGCAGCTGACAGTTTAATGACTTAGGAAAATAATATTTCCAGAAGCATATTAAACAATTGAAGCAAAAGAAAATAATCCAGAATCATAAAATAGCTATTTATTTTCAGTCCCAATCTCAAAAGTTTCTCTCTTAAACTTGCAAGAACAGTTGAGAAAAGAGGTCAAGACCTCCAAACTCACTTTTACTTAAGAGCAAAACATCAGAGCAATAGAAACTCTAAATAGGATAGAATTTAAAATGGAATCAGTGTTATCAGAATCACAGGCTTCTGAATACTCTGCTACTTAAAGATGTATTGAAATACTTCAAAGTCGCATTAAAGTACACTTTTCAAGAAAAGTAGTACCATGCTTTATAAGGTAAATTCCTTCTGCAGCTTTTGAGGTTTTTTGGTCTATTATGTGTTCTAGCAGGTTCACTAGCACTAACACTTCCTGTTTTCTCAGGAAGGAGTAAACTGTGTAAGATGGGGTAGTTCAATCTTTTAAATAATGACTACACATAAATGAAGCAGTAGCAAAGAAAGCACTATTTTCCTAACAACCAGGGTTGTGCTTGCATGTTCCCAGTGTAATCTGAGAATTTACAGAAGAACTCTACATACACCACCTTTTAGCAGTCCCTATGGAAACAGAAGATTACAGGAATTTCTTCTCTAGGTGTAAAAACAAGCGAACATCTTGTTGGTTTTTTTTAACAGATGTTATTGTGGTAAAATAGCACTTAAACACTTCAGTTTCTTCATTACTTAAGATGCACATTTCAAAGTTATTTAAGCATAAAGAAATTTGTTTGAGAAGGACCTTAGGAGTCTCAAAAACACTTGGAAGGCAAATGCAAATGACTGCTGACATCTGACTGTTCATCCAAGGTCTTTTCAGGACCTAAAAGTCTTTAAAACCTTTCCCAGATTCTAATATATTATATGTGTTGCTGTAAGTGAATTAAAAGTCTCAGTTTGTAAAATGAAACTATTCCTTCTAGTTTTTTGCATCCTGATACAATTCCTGTAAGCTGGTGTTTGTATACCAGTAAGATACCCGGCGTCTGCCTTGATATGAGCGCTAGAAGGATATTGCTGGGAGGGTAAAACTGCTTCTTCCTATTGTATCTAAAAAATCCCTTTCTATCAAAAAGTTTTCTTCTGTAATGGGGTCAGAGGAAATTAAAGTAGCCTTTCATTCTGTGTTATAGGAACTTCCTCTGAAGTTTCAGACTACCAGACTAGCAGGCTAAATTCAGCAGCAGGGATGCCTTCAATTAACTGTATCTGTTCTATTTGTAGTACAAAGGATATGAACAGCCTACATAGCTTAAAAGAAAGGAGGCTAAATAGAATTTAAAGAGGTACCCTGCATTATAGAACTCTCGTAGGAAAGGAATGGGATCTCTGCCAGTCAGCAGTTTAAGATCATGGCTAATGCAAAGACTTGGCTTGAATTTATACAGGTGTGCTGTCTAGTCAATAAGACATCCAGGAAGAATTTCTCTAGAGTTGCTCATAATGTAAAGCACCCTGCTGAAAATAGTGCCAAAGTGAGCAATGTGAATGAGTTTTAGGCAGAATTAGTAAATTCATTTTAGAGGAATGTATGGTTAGCTCAGGGGATTGATAGTAATCTTGAGATCTTCATCACATGAACACTATTATGAATTTAACCTGGTTGTTGATGCCAATCAAAATACACTGTCCTTGTTATTGATCTCTGTGAAATGACTTTCCAAAGTCCTTGGAATAAAATCCAGAACCTGCAGTTGGCACATAAAAATACTGAGACAAAAAAAAAATCTGACATAAAGATAATTGACAAAAAAAATTGAATGAGCATTGAATGAGCCTGGTGATTAAATTACTACTTACCTTCTGCAGACTGACTCAGAAGGATGGACCTCTTGCAGGGAGGCTGGCACAGACTGTGGGGAATATCATGTTCCTTGCCTCTCTCAACTAGCATAGGTCTTCAAGCTGTAATCTGACAGTGGAGTGAACAGCTACTGAGCTCTTAATGAAAGAGAAAGAAAAAGCAATGAAAGGAAAATATAAAAGGAAAAGACAAAATATACCTGTATATTTTGTCATCATTAGAACATCATCAGGAAGTGTGAAACTTTACTACACTTCTCTCAATGACTATTCCAAATCCCCTTGAAAGTATTTCTGGATTTGAGACTGGGGTCTCTACACCTTTTCTTATCAGAATGATATTAAAACAAGGTAACTTGGCTTCAAATGGCATTAATACTTAGTGCAGCAAGTATCTTGGTGTTGAAATGTCATCTATCTTAGGATCATGGCAGAAGTAAATTTTCATGATCTAGTGGTGTTCACTGATGGTAAATGTAGATACGGAAGATGAGATTTTATTTTCTCTGGGATTACTATGCTCCAGAAGGTCAGGAACCCAAGGAGAACTCAGAAAGCAGAGGAAAGGCTGGCACACAGTCAAAATGCAAAGCAGGACTCCAAGACTGAAGCTTTAAATTTGTTTCATATTGTTAGACATCACTCACCAGCACTAGGGGTTTTGCAAGCCATTTAATACTGCTGCAAAGCAGAGGGATTGTGGATTCCAGTTTTTTGGTGGTGGTGTTTTTTGTGGGGTGGTGTTTTTTTTTTGTTTGTTTGTTTTTTTTTTTTTTTATTTCCCAGCGAAATGTTAAAGGTGGCACAGACTGGCAAAGTTTCCTTTTCAGTCAGCAGAGCTACTCTGTCATCTGGCTCTAGGCAACTAGATATTCACTGATGTCATTAGTTCTGACACATGATAAATATGCAGTAAATTTTCTGTGTATTCAGTAACTGAGTAAGGTGGGGTTTCACTCCAGGGTAAATTAAGCTAAGATTAAATTAGCTCTCTATCAGGAAATATAGAAAACACTTCAAATTTCTACTTAAACAGGTTAATATGACTAGACTGAAAATAATTTTCTTTTGGAATTGTATTGGAATAGTATCATGAAGTGAAATTAACATTCTGTGTCTCCTTGATCAGGAAACACCCTCAAATAAGTTTTGTCTATAGAAGCTACTAATTTCAACTAAAACAATATTCAGTGGATTTTATTCCTTTGAAGAGTAAAGGGTTTCTCCCAAAATATTATCTTTCACTAGATCTCTGTTTTTCAGAAGTAAGTGTGGAGCTTTGTCTTTGAACAGGAGGAGGAAGTGATTACCCATATCTGCTGAAAATGCAAGCTCTTACTGTCAACATCGTGTGAGAAAACACACTGATGCTGCAAACTTTCAAGTTTCATCTGATGCAGGCTAATTCCAAAGATTTATGCCAGCTAAATTCTCGCTACAGAAAATGAGAACTTTGGCATCCTACATTGCCAAACATTTCATTCTTAGAAACAAGATTGCTTATAACAAGTTACAAGATTTTGTAACTTGATGCCATGTATTAACTGTTGCATCCACAGAGGTCTGATAAATGTTTCTTAAGAGCAGCTTTGTTTCAATTGCATTACCAATACAATCCATTTCCTCTGTATTTTTTTCTGTTCATGTGCGCTATTGAAAAAAATATCCTTAGTTTTTTAGTTGAGGATCTTTGAAGGATTTAATTACATTCAAAATTTGATCCAAAATAAACATTAATATAAAGGGATATATACATAGAGATTTTAAATGTGTTGCATTTTGTTTCTCTGTATGACTTTTTCATTGGTTAAAATAAAAAGTAAATTCCAAAGATTTGCTCAAAGGAATAAATTAATTTATATTGCAAGAATTTCAGGAATCGTGCAAATCAGATTTCATCTCGGTTAAGCACATCTGCCTCCATATAGAAACTTAAAAAATTGGGTAAAAAATCAAATATATTTCTCTGGTGTTTTCCTCTCACCTACTATAAAATTCATAGTGAATTCCCCAGTGAAAAGCCTTCACCGAATTCAATGAAGTGTGACTTTTGCCAAATCAAAATCTCTGCGGCATCTGAATTACATTCATCACTCAGTTATTCTGAGTCTTAATTTCTTTATTTTATTCCTTGATTTCAGATCATCTGTTTAGTCAAAGACTGATTTACAGTAGCTCACCCCCACATTCAGCAACAGTACAAACTGCAGATGAGCATGGAGCTAAATAAATATTGATAATCTACTAGAGACCAGTGATGTTAGAATGGTAGGGGAAGAACAAAGCAAACCCATGAAGAGCCACCTTACCTGCTTTGCTGCCATGGCTCACATACAGTGCTCATATTAAAATTTCTGCTGATCTTTAAGAGCATGTAGACTGTACAGATTCAGGGGCAAAAAATTGGAATTTGCTGTGGCAGGTACATACTAGTACTATCACACTAGAAAATGCATTTTATCTACTTATTTTGTAAAGATCTGGCCAATATAAAGGTTTTGGAAAAACCACAGTTTCTGTGTGATATAAGTTGTAGAGCTGTGTAGATAATCTGAAGATTTCAACTTGTCTACATTTGAATGTTCCCCATTTCAGAGCTCAGCTGTTTTGGTTCTTGGCTGCTGTAGGCTGAATCTGAACCTGGATCCAAGTACCAAAAGGACATCTGTCATTCCTGTGCTCAGTTACGTTTCTTGCTTTCCCTGGTAGGAAAGAGAAAAACCTGACAGGATAAACTGGAACACTGAGCTTGTATTTATGACTAGGAGCTGCGAATTAGAGTGCAGGGAATGTGGAGAGAGTTGGGGAGCAGATGAAAGAAAAAAGCCTTTTGGAAAAAACAAGCACTTGTGATTCAATGTTTGATGTAGACCAACAGCCATAAAACTACTTTTTTTCCTGTTCTTGAGTGTCTACTTGAAGTTAGTGCCAATTTAAAATCTAATTTAATAACCATATCCTATTTAAATATATATCTGTGCAGTTGATTAACATTTTCTGTTGCATTCACTATACCAGTTCACTTCTCAGGAAATAAAATGCTAAGATGATTAGCAGTATGAATAGTTAGTAGCGATAACCAAAAAAACCCAATATATTGCATTAAATGGAATTATTACAGATGTCAAAGAATTCCGTTGAAGAACCTTTTAAAGCACATGAATTGGCTTCTATATGAATAAAGATACATTTTTTACAGGAAAAGATTGTCTCTACAAGTTTTGAACTGACAATTGATCTCTGGCAGTATTTATTCTTTCTTCGTCCCCCTGCATGGTTTTCTGCTGAGGATTATAGCTGTGGCATTTTGGCCAATGACTGAAACCCGCGTAGGAAATCTTTTTACTCCTTCAAGAGATGTGCCCAATGGGGCCTATTCTGTGAATTCATATGAATCTGTGACAACAGCCAATCTAGAACTGATATCAACTGACTGTTAGGAATTTTAAGTGTAAATTAGACATCCATCAAGATTTAGTTCTCTGGAAAACACTGATTTCTTGATGTTCTGCATGTTCTCTCCCTATTTTCTTCCTGACAAAACAAAACAAAACAACACAAAAACCAAAGGGGAATAAATTTATATTATACTCTGAGTCCAAATCTGAGCTTCAGTTTCTCCTCTGGAAGTCTATGTAAGCTACGTTGGACATTGGACATTTCAGTGGTGGCAAGTACTGTTCGTACAGGTTTTCCATCCTTTCTTTCTGCCTTAAAGAAAGCAAAAGCAGAAGGAATGGGGAATAACTTACTAACTGCGAAGGAAAATCTGCTATTTTGAAAGTCTGTGACTGAGAGAAGCAAGGGTTTGATATATGTCATACTTTCCATGATTATCAAGATATTGAACTTTATAGGATGTTATAATAGGATGGTAAAAAAATTAAAATATTAAAGACACTGCCATCTGTAACAAGTGTGGCAAGTATGTGACTGCTTTCCTGTGGTTGGTTTGGTGCCACACTCTGCTATCTTAGTGTTTCCTTGAAAGAGAACTGGCAAGACAAGGACAGAAGAATGCTGTGTCCAAAAGATGAATCTCAGGAGGGTGCAGACAGCCAGGATGGTTCTTCTGTTATCCCTCTTAGTGAAGTAGTTAGCAATCTTTGGTGGATAGTGGTGGTCATAACCTATCTGGTGCTCATCCCAGTCCAGCTAGGTGAAGAAGAGCTGTGCAGTAAGGGTTCTCAAGAGCATCCAACCACACTGTGCTCTTTCAAATCAATAAACAGGATTCCCCTTGGAAAATTTGCCTTACTCTATACCTGAATTTCTCTAGCTATGACTGTTTTCTAGGAATAGCAAATCTCTGTTTTCTGTGTATTTCTCTGTAGTTTCTCATCCAGTACCAGTAGTTATCAGGAATATGCAATCTTATTTTATTATAGGCACACATCACAGGTATTCATACAACTCACTATAAAAATGTTTCTGTTTTCTGAATTTTTACTCCCTTGAGACAGATATAGCTCAAGGAAGACAGTAGAGCTGTGTCAAAGATTCATGCTGTGCTCTGCAATGACGAGCTCATTCAGCACTGGTGGCAGCTGATTTGTATTGATGGAGACTTCCTACATGTTGAACACAGACATAATCTGTGTTTGTGCCAGAAATCATTGTTTCCCACCTGCACAGTATAATCTGCTCCTAATGCCTATGACCTATTTTTAAATCTACTTCTTTATAACTGCTCATGTGCCATATTTATAGAAACACTACTGAAATGGTCAGTAAAGAGTGCAGATACCAGCCATTTACTTCTTCCTGTTTTATGGTACATTCTTAAAAAAAACCCCAAACCAAACAGTGGTACAGCTATTTGTTATGCATACTTACCACTCACTGGAAGAAATCGTATCTTTCATCTTTTATCCACAAAGAGCTGTTGTGCTCTGAATTGTACATAACTGCTGCTGTCTTTTGCATACTTGTCTAAGCAGAATATATCTGCTCTGTGTCTTTACTTTCATGTAGAGCTGACTGCTCTGTTATCTGTAGTTTGCCATCAAAATTGCAAACAAAAATGTGGTAGGAAAATACTGACTACAGATGAAAGTGCTTATAAATTAAACATGCCGTGCAACAGGACTTTCAGATTAAAGACCTTTTTTTAAGCTTTGAAAGCATTTTGTAATGGAGATGATATTAAATTGTACACAAACTACACGGAAGTTAGTCAGACCCAGCAGTTTGCTAACAGCGTAACAAATAACAAATGATAGCAGTTTAATCCAATGATGGATTCATTAATATGATCTGAAAAGGAAATTGTATGGTGGTTTTCAGAAAGGAAACTGGCATTAGAGAGGACTGTCATAAAAATAACACCACATTGTAGCATTTCTGACGAAAGGATTATGCAATACTCACAAAAACTGCAGTGTTAGCGCATTAATAGATTAAACTGCTAATTGAAAGGTGCAGTTCAAAGTCCAAAAAATCATTTCAGAAGATAATTTCAAGAGGTGGCAAATTCTTATTTATTAATCTAAATATTAAGATGTAGTAGCAGGGAAATTTCCAGTGTAATCAATCAGGTTTATTATGTATGTGCTCAAATATACATTCTCAGATAAGAGAGATTGCAAAATGTCCATATGAGGGAGAATATGCTCGTAGTGTGAGCAACTAATGGCTTCTGCCCATAGATTTGTCACTGTCTTTCTCTGCTCTGTCCCTGGAGAGTGTGGGGAGCAGAAAAGAGGCTCCAGCTTGGCCATGTGGAACATGCCAGTCCTCCTTTTCTGAACATGCTGAATAGCATTACTTTTAGGGGACTGCCATGGCCTGGAAAGTAATGGCAGACTGACTCTAAGCAGGACTCTGCTGGGAGCATGGGTCAAAGGAGGCGGGAGAAAGGTTTGTAATTAACATGAAAGGCACAGATTTTCTTTTGAATGCTTTTTATCTCTGTAAAACTCTAAAAACTTACAGATCTGTGCACATCTGGTTTTTAATGCAGTGTGGTTAAATGCATGACTTCACTCAGTGCCTTTTCACCCATTTAAGTTTTTCTCTCTGAAATTACCTGCTTTATCATGGATCAGCAAAATAATGTGAAATGCCTGTTGGGCTAAGAGAACTGTTCTACAGGTGAGTACTGTGGCAAGGTTTAGCAGCCAGAAGAAGTTGACCAAAAGATGTGAACAAAATCTGTAAGAATAAAAGCAACAGGTATTTACTTGTGATCCTTAGTTACATATTTGGACTGAAGAGAGACTTAAAATTCCTTGTCCTTTAGGATGTATAAAAGTGACAACAGAAGGATAACTGGCAACAAGCAGTTGGATACAAGCCCATGGATATTGGTAAACAGTTGGCAGACATGGATTATTTTGGTTCAGACCCATACTTTAAGGTCTGCCATAGAGCAGAGGTTCATTAGAGCTATCAGCCTTAGACCTGGAGTTGGCAACCCTTTTTCATTATTCTTATTGAAATCTATGATGTTATCCTGCTCCCTTCTACACTTCTCTTGAGGGAGCTGTTTTTACTGTATGCCAAAATGAATAATGAAAGAAATGAAGAAATTATTTTGATCATTCCTCTGTCTTACTATGTGTGCTAGTGCTATGAAGCCAACTGTGAATAGAAAAGTACAGGGAGAGAACCACAAGCACTCTTGAAAGACCAGGAGTGTGATTTCCACTGCTCTGTCCTTACCTGACTGTTACTGCCCCATATTGCACAGACTCATCCAGCGGGGAATGGCAAAAAAGAGGGTTCAGCAGGAAAATTGGTGTTTCACTGGAGGGAACAAAGCTTTGTCTAGTGGTGCAGACCCCTTTCTCATTCCACTGCCTCTAGTGCACAATCCCAGTGGCAGCCTCAGAAAAGCAGTTTAGCAGTCCTGTGGCTGGCTGGCTAAGTTTTCTTGACAGATGTTTTTTTCACTGAGTTTGAAACTAGCTAAAGACTATTGGCTTCACGTTGGTGGCTCTGTCTTTGAGAGGTCCCTGAGACGGCTGGGAGGTTGTTACTTGAAGTTATCATGGAATATTTTTTGTTCTGAAGTGGTCCTCTTCTGCTACAAAAGTTCTGCTTAATGTAGAAGTGGTTTTATTATTGCTGAATGAAGGCTGTTCCCAAGGCGCTGGGCTGTCCAATCTGACAAGTTTTTAAATAGTGTTCATATGGTGTTAATTAGCTTAATTGTATTAAGTACAGGATTATGTTTTACTGGCTAAATGTGGAGTGTAGGATTCATATTCATCCATGAAGAAATAATTCTTTGCAGTCCCTGCTTGCTCAGCTCCTGCTTGTTTCACAGCTCTTGCACTTGCATCTCATGGACTCTGATTATAAATATTGGTTTATTAAGGCAATCAGGCCTATCACTGGCTGTATCTCATGTGACTGTCACTTTAAGGCTCAAACAGCATATACTCAGAGTGGCTTCAGCCTGTGTCTCATCTCCTTTCCTAAAGCAAGACAAGGGAGCTCCTCCTTTCCTCCGGGGGGAGGATTATGGCAGCAGATCTGTTACAGTCTGCGCCCTGCTTGGGAGGGCTGCCGAGAACTGCTGGGAGAGGAGATGTGCGGCTTATGCACAGCGTGAAGCAGCTTAGCTCCCTGAGGTGTAATTTTAAGCTCTTCTTGGATTTAATAATGGTTATACTTGAACCATTTTTCTCTAGCTTTCTATACTAAACATAAACTAAATTAAATGTTCCTTAGCTAGAACATTATGTAAGAAATGCTCTTTTCTAGTATGATCCAAATGGTTCTTTATTTTGCAGCACTTGGCAGGACCTTAGAGTGTCTGTTTCTTAGTCTAGCTCTCTTTGTACATATATATATTTATATATATATTTATATATAAAATGAAAATGCAGACTTCAAATGAAGTTAGTGTTACTTTTTTCTTAGTTGCTCTTTTTTACCTGGATTGATTTATGATAGCAGACGCCAATGCTTCTGTAGTTTTTGAGTAAACCGTTTGTAGCATGCTTTAATAGTAAAATAAAATAAATATTAAAATTAAGATCAACATAAGATTATATGTAGTTTTACAAAAATATCTAAATGAAAAAAAATTCAAATGTTTCCCTTTTTTAAAATACTTTTCAATTAATATTGCTTTCAAGTAGATTACTCACTTTAATGATGGACAGGATGCAGCAGAGTTAATGTTGCGGTCCAAAAGGTGTTTTGAGAAGAAACCTTTGTGAGCTGTGTTTTATTCTAATCTTTTATGGCATTGCAAGCTACAGATTCCAGAAAGTCAAGAAAATGGCTAAGAACATACTGTGCTAGCAAATACAGGTATTTCAATACATTAATCATTTTACTCAGCAACTCCAGTAGCATGTTGATACATCTGTACTCAAGAGACTGTGGTCAGTCCCTGGTGCCCTAGATTGGGCTGAGGAGTGGAACCACAGTCATTTTGCAGGAAGTTTATACTGGTTCAGGCTGTGCCTTGGAAGACTGGGTAGCTGACTGTGGGAAAGGAAACCACAGGGAAGGGATCAGAATAGCTCTACATGCCCATGCCAACATATACCCTGTTTCAGTGACCCTACCAGTGAAGTTTCGCAGCAGGAGGAGGTACTAGCAAATGTTCCATAGTCAAAAGTAGTACCTGGAGAGGATAGTGAAGAGCTTATAAAGTGCATGGGAAGGAGGAAATACATACCATCTGTTCAAAGCACACACAAAAAAATCTGAATTTTGCTACATGATCTCCTTAAATATGGTTTTGTTTGGCTGGAGTTTTTTTCCACAGTTCCATTGCTCTTTTTACTCTCTGTGCTGTGATCTTCATATTCTTTCAGCAGGTTTCTATGTGTTTGGGTTTTTCCCTGAAAATATCGCAGTATGGAAGAGGACATAGGTAATTTAGTTTAGGCAGAAAATAATGAGACAAGAGTTACAACTATGCACAGAGTGAATTTCTAGAAAGTAGATTCCTTTCACTCCACTGGGTTTTTTTTTTTTTTTTGAAAATACCATATATCATCTTGAAATTACCTTAACATGATGTCCACTGTATTACAGAAAGGAGGAAGTGGTTGTAATCGAATGTAACAATAATGGTGAAGAGACAATCATTTATCATGAAATAGTTACAGATCTGTTTCTTGGAAGAAGGTCAGTTTTGGCCTTTATGAACATAAATTGGTAACCGTTTACACTGTAATATAGTTATCTACAATTACTCATTTTATCTTAAACACCTTTATACTTTGCTGTTTTGTAGCAAGATCAGAAAGTCTTGAAAGGTAAATTGCATTGAGGCCCATCTTCGAAGGTTTTGGAATTTTTTCCCCTCTGGAAACACCACTGTACCTACATTAGAAAAAACAGCCTTGGTTTCTTTAATCATGTTTGTGTCTTTCTACCCTTTGTTAATATGGTTCTCATTTAGAAACAGGAACTGTGAAATGTGGTGAGGAATAAATAGATCTCTTCTAAATAGACATTGTCAAGGAAGAGCTAAGGAAGTGAATTGTGCAAATTCTTAGAACCAAGTAACGTTTATTTCAGAAAAAGACATATTTCTCAGCTCTCTACTTTATCAGAATGTCCTCTAAGATGAGGTGGAGCAAAGTCTATAAAAGATGGTACAAATTCTGGAAAGGGATGAATAAAGATGGTAATGGACCGTGACATTTGGTTTGTTGTCACATTTTTTAAGAAAGGTCATATGCTATTTTTTAAATTGTCTCTGGTGTGGAAGTTGAGCCATTCATTTTAGCTGTATTCAAAAGTAATTTAAGGTCAGAAGCTGTTTTACATGTGTGTTGACTAGCAACTTCAGTTTTCTTTTTTTTTTTGTCTGTTTTTGTCTGGCAGGCGTAGCTGTGATTGAAAATGAAATGGAATTTTATGGATGCATAGGTTAGCTCTTTGTAAACCAAGAGCATCCATTGGTCACTTTGGGACCCTGATTTGTGGAGAGGGTGAAAGGTACTAGCATTGGGTGTCAGCTTTTCTCTGAGGTGTTTTATCAGATGCATAGCTCTCAATTGACAGAATAGTACTCCCGTACTGGGAATGAGTGAAGTCAGTGTCATCTCCATCGGCTGCATTTCCAGACATCCTTTCCTGCAGGTGGGCTGACACTTGGTCATTCTCTCCCTGTATATGCTCTGTCCAGACCCTACTATTCCTGTTGTTTCTGCAGAGTGCTTCTGTCCACAGTGATGAGTAGCTAGTGGTTGTGTAGATTTTGTGTTAGTTCTGGGACGTGGTGGTTTATGCTGGTGAGCAGGGGGAAGTCAGCTTCATGGGGTGTATTCATCACCTTCAGTTCCTAGGACATGGTGTGAAACATGCTTTATGGATGCTACCATGGTGTCAGCATTCATTTAATTACTTGAACTTTATAGTGAGCAGAGAAAGTGCTTGGCCAAGGCTGGCTATTGGGAAATCCATAACAATATAGAAATTTCAGTTCAGGTGTGCGCTATCAGATCCTAATTAAGGTGAAAAAACCAAACACAAGCACAACTAAACATTAGTGAAAATAACCTCATTTGCCAAAATAAACTCCTGTTTCTTAGCATAACCCTAAGATGTAAATGTGCATGGCACAAATATAAAAACCGTAAGAAGGGAAGTGATCAGGAAGATTTTTCATATTTCTGAGAAAAAAACCCACATTTTTGTGAATAGAAGAACTTACTAAGGTATGCTGCCGCTAGTGCAGCCTTCTGGAGTGCCTTGATGAGGGTAGAACCTTGATGAGGGTAGAACCTTCATGAGGATGATTCAGGCTAGATTCCAGTTTGTCTTCTGTCAAAGCAAACATATTAATAAATTCTTTATGGTAACAAGCCTACTCTCAGTGCTTCACCTTAAGTTAGTACCAGAGCTTTTCCATGGCAAACCTTCAATTAGTTGCGCTGCCTTTTTCTCCCGTCCTTAATATGCAATGCCTGAATTCCATAACATGGATGCCATCTCATTGATCACAAGAAGTTCTGCTTAGACTGCAGAACTTAAACACTTACTTGCAAGTTGCCTCTTGTATTGCAGAATTTTAGCTTGTTGTAATGATGTTTCCAGCCAAGTTCAAAAGCTCAGTCAACAGGACTAAATGTGCTGAGGGTTGTTCATCTTAGGTCTGGTGAGAGGGAACTTCTGCTCTGAGTGATTAATGTGCTAAGTGGGGGGTGGGAGTTTCCATATGACTAGGATTTATTTAAATGATTAGGCTGACATTCTCAGTGGACTCAGAGAGTTTCTTGAAGAGTAATTTCTAGTGCTTGACTCTATTAGTCTAGTGTGCCTGTTCCAGGCCTGATCTGTGGGTTTCTAAAACTTGAGCTTGAAATTTGAGAAGAGTTCCCACTGATTTTTTGTAGACTTCTTAGTAGGAAATTTAATTTCTTTCAAAACTTACTTGAGAAAGACGCTCTCATTTGAAACTGAAGAAGTGCCCACTGACTTTCTGCATATCAGATGAGATGAAGAGAGAAAAAAACAACCCACTATTAAGAAAAAGGGACCTGCTGAAATGTGGAAAACCGAAAATGGGTAATAACTTTTGGCTTTTTCAGTTTTCTGAACTGCACTTGCTAAGTGGCATGAGAATTGCATAGAAATTTTCAATGTCGTTTCTTTGACATCACAGATGAATTTTTACAAGTATTATATTAGTGTCTGGAATATTACAGAATGCAGAACCATTTTTTCAGTGTTTATTTAGAATAATAATCACAGAAAATATCTCCAGCTAATGTACTGAGAAAGTTGCTGTCATCTTAATAATTTCTGTAGTTTGATTTTCCAATTTGTAAAAATTACAAAGGCAAATGTATGTCAGAGTGAGGAGACATGTCTGGTTGTTTCCTGTACTACCATAGAAAATCCATAACTCTGCCTACTGATTGAGTTGACTGAACCATAAATAAACTGAAGAAAACCTGCTGTATTTCCAGCTGGTAAAATGACTTTTGAGTACAACAGTGTTTTGAACTTAAGAAAGAATAGTAGGTTGCATAGAAATGTAAGTATTTACCTTATGTAAAATATATTTTTATTCTTTAAAATTTTGTTAATCTGAAGTGTTATAAGAAAAGTATATTTGTAGGAATTTTGTTAATGAGCACTTGAAGTGAAAAAGATGATTTTCTTATCTCACAGAAATGAACCCCAAATAAACTTTATTTTCATTATGTTTGGTATCCACATAAATCTGGATTAAATAGTGATATTTGTTCTTCTCAGTGCTTTTTCTGTTCATTCTGATTTTGTAGTTGTCCTGAAACATCAAGTTGACTCCCTCTGGTGGTTGAAACCAAGTCTCTGCATTCCAAAGAGAGCCTTTCAGGGCTCCCTCCATTCTGGAGAGCACAAATCATGAATAATATTTTCTAAGTTTAGTGTTACATCATTATGAAAAACCATAAAAATGGTTTTTCTTGCTCTCATCCAGCGTAGCATTAGTTGTAGGTTGGTATTGCTTTGTTTTGAATTTCAAGCAGAGATTTACAGTCCTTTTTCAAGAAATTAAAGTAGGTTGTCAAAGTTAATACAGATATGGACAAAATAGGCTTGAAATCATTTACTGTGGTGAAAAGTGAAAAAAAAATGGAAAGGTACAATTTAGATAAGTAGTGTAATAGTAATGATGCTAAGTGAGTCACAAGAACAAGTCACACATGAACAAGACCTTTTGTATCTAGCTTGGGATTTTTTTTTCAGCTTGAGAACATTATTTGATTTTAAAAGTAAACGTCTTAGAGTTTATCTTTGTCAAGACATCCTTTGAGTATAAAAGAAATAATTCTTCAATATTTGGATTACAGCTCTGAACCTGAGATGTCTGTCTCCATTTTTCAAGTAATTCCCCCAAATCCCAAATGGCAAAATATGAGAGAGATTTTTGTGATTACTTACTGTGGATGATTATGGTTTGGATCTATACTCTACAAAACCACAACTGTCTTCACATTAGTGAGACAAAAATATAAGAAAGCATCTTAGAAGATTGGCATTTCCTTGCTTGTGAGTTCATAATGCTTTTCATATATTTTATATAATCTCTTACTGGAGTGCCTGCCTTATGTAAGGTCTCAGTAATGGAAATGAGGCCATCTGCATGGTAGTCAAGGTTATTTCCTGAAAGACATACTCTGTCTGCAGCAGAAAATAAATTGGATGAAGACCTTTAAAACCTTCACAGCCCTTTCATCAACCTGAGAGGGACCTTCCTCAGTAACTCCTCCTTAACTTTCTGTAGAGCAGCCTGTCTTCTCTGCCTACTGACATCATTATCCATACAACATTGGGGCTTGCCTGCTGCTTAATATTCCCATCAGCTGTATTAGCATTGTTTCTGTTTTTCATATTCTGCCACTCCTGGTTGAATGCCATCATCCAACAAACCCTACCTTTCCTTTGCTTTGCATCATCTCTGGGAAAGTCTTTTCCATTCATTTTCCCTGCCTTACCCACAGTGTTTTCTCCATGAATGTTGTCAACTCTTCTGCTTCTGGGTATCAGTAATCCAGCAGGTGGACCTCTGAAACACAGCAAGCCAGCAGTTTAGTGTTATGTATTCATTTTATTTCAGTCTCTGTGCAAATATGCTCAGTGTTTTATGTGAACAGAGGGAGAGAGAGTCCCCTGAGTGTGCTGCAGTTCAAGGCAATGTGGTACAAAGGGGAGCAGAATGGGAAAAAATGTATAATACAAACAGATGCAGCTATGTTAATAAACATCTGCAACTGTTAATTCTGCATAGAATACATAGGAGCTTTACTTCTGAGCTAGCACAGTAGGTAATACTGTTGCCACTTTCCAACTGGCGTTACATTTACTGTCTCATTAAAAAGATTCTTTTCCCCCTCCTCTTGGAGGAGGTTTCTGTTCAGTCCTCCCTGTGTCTGTGCTTATGATCAACACCATTTTTAGCCCCATGCTTGTCCAAGATCAGGATGTTCCATAAATGTTTATCAGAAACACTGGAATAATAGAAAGTCTTTCTTGATTTCCTGGGAATAGACAGGTTGTAAGTCTAAGAAGTTACATGTAAATGCTAGATTTTGCTATGCAGTAAAAAGGAGGAAAACCAAACTCCTAATTATTGTAGTGTTTTGAGGAGCACATATTTCTCCAACAACAACAACAACAGAAGGAACTGGAAGATACTGTTTTCAGTGCGTTTTTGGGGTCAGTCATCTTTTTTTCCTAAAAAACAAAGTTGCCAACAGTTCCTTGAAAGATTTGCCCTACATCTTGCCTTCCAAGGGTTTTGTTTGGAGCACTGGCTGTCACACCCCTGAAATAGCAATGCTATTTGGGGATACTTGTTCAGCAAACCTCCACCCACTGTCTTATTTGCTTGGAGCATGCTGCCCTATGATGCTTCAAGACATACCTGCTGGCATGCCCAAATGGTAGCTGTTTTGATACCCTCACTTCAAGGTGGGCCTTTTTCCCCCTCTCCTCTCTCTGTCATCACCTTGAGATTAGAATAGTGGTAGCCTCAGTGCCGTGAATTATTCAGCAGGTTGTGACACAACAATGTCACAAATGTGCCTGCAGCATTCACGGGTGGAGAAGAGGTGAAAGAAAAATAAGTGAAAATCCTAAGTTCTGGATGTATTTGGTACCCTTTGTAGCAGCCTCGTATTGCCTCTAGATCAGCAATGAGGCAGACTGCAGGTCTCTAGACCTAGGGCATCTCCATGGTGCCCTTTCAGCCATCCTTAGCAACCTGGGGGACTTGGTACATGGACTTTTAATGTAGAATGATACTGATACAATTGAAAACATGTTGCCTTTCTCATGTGGGTGTGGCATCAGTCATTATACATGTTTTTAAAAAAGGGAGGTTAGAGGAACCCTTTGTATCATATCTGCTCCATGATTTTTCTTAGCATTTCAGGATATGATGCAAAAATTATGTATGTATGCAAGTACACAGACACTATTATGTCACATGTGATTTCAATTTAATTAGTTAATTTTAAGTTTTTATTTAAGTGACTGGAAGATACTGATAAGCTGGTACTTGCTGCCTTGGAGACATTGTACCTACATAGTTCTTTAACCAGTAAGTGATGCTGCCACCAAACTGAACCTGAATTGGCATTTTCACAGGGTTCTCACTGGCAGTGGTACTGATTTGTGCACAGAAGATCCATAGCCAAAATAATGCTGTATTATGATCTTCCCTTTTTGGAACTCTGGAGGCTGAAAATTTCAGGCTTTCTGTTCTAAAAGGTACTGACCCTCAAGCAAGTATCACATTTTACTTGAGGCCATGGAACAGACTTCCAAAATTGAGTGATAGCACTGGGGTTGCGGGTCTGTAGTTTGAATAGTATTGTGTGGTCTCATGGGGTGAAAAACTTAGATTTAAGATTTTCATATATAGTATATATGGAGCAAGATGGAGAACTTCGGGCATTGCCCAAGTCCTTCTTCTTCACCTTCTTCTTCCTTCTTCTTCATGGGTTTGAGTAATTGGCTAATAAAGTCCACATTGCAGACTTCAAGTAGTTAGTTATTGGGTTCTCACTGGCAGTGGTACTGATTGTAAAGTAAAAATAATTTAGGTGCTATTTCACAATTGGTCCTTGAAAAGACCTTGTAGAGGTAAAGGAAGTAGTCCATTTTACCTCTGTTTTCTAACTTTCTAGTCAGAGCTCATGACTCGTGAGGCTGTAATATAGATAAGGATTAATAAACACAGAGTCCAAACATGAAAACATGACTCTGTGTGTTAATCCCAGCTCTAACACGAAGAAGAAAAGAAGATAAGAAAGACAAGATTCCCTGACATGTTTTGTGCGTGGATACCATGCAGAGGGCACATTAATGTCTAATTGGTTAACCTGATGCCATACCTAACACTGATTTATCATTTTCTAATGGAATCATCAATGCGTCATAGATTTTGGAACTGAGAATAAAGTTACATAGAAATTATACATTTTAACTCTATGTGCATTTATCTTTGTCCCGTTTTTATCTTGCCTGCAGCAGTGGTATCTAGAATTTAGGGTATTCATGTTCCTTATATCAAAAAGGCTTATTCTGGAAAGTGAAGATATGCCTGTGTGCTGATGGGTATAGAGAAACATTCATGTAAGGGTTCTCCTAGGTGAAATATAAATAAAGTAACTCAGAAACCCAAATATAGCTCAGCTTGGATTTCTTGATTACAGATCATCCCAGGTTTGAGTTTAAAAGTGTTTCATGTTCTGATGTGATTTGCTGGGCACATTTACCTTTATTCCTGTGACAGAAGTGGTTGGCCTGACATTTGCATGAGCTCTGGCAGGCGCGTAAGTGGAACTTTCGCTCACGTATTCAGTGTAGAAAGAACAGCAAACACTATAATGTTTAAAACTTTCTGGTGATAACAAATTAGATGGCATTTTTGTTTGCTTGTAATGAGTGTTCGACTCAAAAGCCTATTTGGAGAGAAGGAATCTTATTTTAGTAAATCAGTGTAATAAAGCCTTTGATTTTTTTACCAAAGGCAGCTAACTGTAACTTCAGTGTTGGTATTTCAAGGCCTCTCACTGATATTTTAGAAGTTTGTGGTTGTTGGAGCTTCCTTTCCAGGCCCTGGGGAAATAAGAGTTTGGTAAATCAAAGCCCAGATCACTGTTTGCATTTATTTTACTTCTCATTATGACATGTATGCAAACACTTAAAAGAAATAGGAAAAAGGTATAATCATGATAAGATCCCTTTTTTTAGAACAAAGGGGAATACTTTTCTACTTTAATTTATTACACTTCCCTTAATACAATAAACTGAATTGAGTGCCTCATCAAGTTTGACTGTTCACTTATACTTCTAATTCAGTGATAGTTCTTTTTAAAATAATTACTGACTCCTGAGACATAATCCAAGAAAATAACTGGAAAATACTTTTTCTGTTCTGAAATGTGTCTTAATTCCTTGTGTTTTTTTCTTTTCCAAGTGAGGAAGTCTTAAAACTGAAAAGTGCAGTTGAATACTTAACTGCCCAAAAATGTCATTGTGCTTCCTTTGAAAGAAATTTTCCATTTTCATTTGCAGTTTTTCTGCTTTCCTTGCCTGTGACAGCCAAAATCCAGTGTAAGATTGAGGATATATCATGAATCAAAAATATTTAATAACATTCAGAGAAATCTAGGTGACACTTTTTTTCAGTTTGATACACTCTCCAGCATAATTGAGAGAGTGGAGAAAGAAAGTGCTGATTTTATATATTGCAAAAAAGTTTTATAAGTGTCATCCTAAATTTGGATGCTTTTGTCCCCATGCTGAAATGAGATGCTCTGAAGGCTGTCTTCTTTCATCCCTGTTCTCTTGAGAGAGGCTCTGCATCTAGCTTCTCAGGTGGCATAAAGAAACTGCCTATATTGAAGTTAACAGAGGAATGACAGATTATGCCAGCTGAGAATTGAGGTGCAAGACTTTAGCTACCAGAACTGAAATGATAAAAGCATCTCATGGGAGGTAACCTAACCTTTCACAGTTTATTGATCATCTGACTTGTACTTCTGATGTCACTAGTTATTCTTAACCTTTCAGCTTCTCGCTCCTGCTGTCTGCCACACAGGTCTTGCTGTGGCACCGCCTCTCCTCCAGGGAACAGGCTCCAGATTAGGACATTTTCTGCCCTCTTGAACACTGAACAATTGCTGTGGCAGTTTTCATGCCAGTCTCAGTCCTCTTTAGTCATGGCTATTCAAAACCACTTTGCTCACCTAATTTCCCAGCATCCTCCCCAGGAGCACATTGCTCCTGTGTTTACACTGTGGCCTCCCTGCCACCTTATCACTGTGCCAGGGCTGCTCTTAGATTACAGAGTGAGCACTGTCCCTCTAATGCAGCTTCTCAGAGCAGAAATTTAGCTTCTATTCCTGTGTTTCATCCTCTGCTCATGTCTCAGTGCCTGGCCAGTTCTTCTCTGTCCCATCTCCTGCCAGTTACTTTGTGGTTCACATGGCTGCCAAAATTTCCCTCTTCCCCTCTGTTCCATTTTTCTTGCGAATTTCAGCCTCCTACAGTATTTAATCTTTTCAGTCTTTTCAAAGAGTTTTTTAACATCTGTTTCAAGGACACTCTTACAGCTTTTCAGGTATTGGTGCTTTTCAAGTCCTGAATGAGTTGGCACATAAATATGATTTAAAAATCTAGATTTAAATTGTAGAGTAAATTTAAAACTTTATTGGTGAGGGTATGAACCTTCCACTCTTCTCAGCTCTTTTCTATAAATTTCTTAGTGCTCTGATTATGTCATGATTGACTGATATAATTCTGCAAAAAGGGAGGTTTTTTGCTTTCTTTGTATGAAGAGGCCAAAATGAGCCAGTTTCCTTTACATTAAAATACGCAAAATTATTCTGGTTTGTTTTCATTTTATGAAAAGCGTATGAAAACTATGAAAAATGTTGTACAAGTTAATAATAACTTTGGGCTCTTTTATGCAGAGCAGAGTTCAAAAGAGTAGCACTGGTTTAAACTCTCATTCTCTTTTCTTTGTAATGCTTCACCAAAATGCTTTCTGGGGTAAGGTGTGGCCATTTCTTTGCATACTGGTTCTTCTCGATTTTACTTGGGGTTTGTGTGTTTTCAGGAATATGTTTTTATTACCGAATACTGCTGGTTGGAGAAACTTGTCATCTGTCTTTTGTCAGATGTAGTTGTAATTTAGTGTTCCAACTTCTGTAGTCCTCCGTGTTCACTTTATAAACCTTCACTGTTTCTTCTGTATAAGTTTGCCTTGAACAGCCAAGCCAGGAGAAGGAGGCTCACGAGCTTCGTGCCCTATTCCTATCTCCAGCCTTTTTTATTGTCCCAGCCCAAGAGTGTAACTGAGACGTTCCTTTGAGGAAAGGTTAACTTGGATCCCTGCATTCACAGCAGTCCAGACAGTTCCTTTATGTAAGAATCATAAATGTACTAGACAAGATGGTCTATAAGCAAGTCTACTGGAATTCTTGATTGCATCTCAAATCAGGAATGGCAACTGTTTAGCTGATGACAGCATTCCTTGTTTAAGTTCCTGGATTTAAAAGTGGCAGAAATGTCTGCCAAGAAAGGTAACTGCCAACAAAAAAAGAAGATTGCCTCTCTTGAGAGATGGTGGTAAGAATGTGGGCTGCTTTATTTTCTGATGTTTTCCTTTAGCATTTGTGATTTGGAAGATTTGAGTTTCTAATACACCGGGAATTGAAACCAGTCACCAGAAACAGAGATTGAAATGCCATCTCTTAGTGGAAGACTTAACAGTTGGTCAGTGTTCCTATTGCAAGGAACAGTTTCAAAATGCAAAGCCTGAGAGTTAAACCAAGCAGCTCCTTTACCTCTTTTTACACATGCTCCAAGCATCTAAATCACTCAACAAGAATGCCATTTTTCAAGTGTCTTATTTTCTTTCCACAGAATTTCAAAAGCCCTGTGGGAAGTGCCATCTATGGAGTATAATTGATATGGACACTCTTCTGAGACTATTTTTGTTGTTATGTTTCAAGATAAAGGCAGTTGAGTACTTATAGGAAAAATAAATACATATGCCTTTTGCAATGTGTTGTAACTGAAAATTAAATATTTTTCTACTCAAATTTTGGCATATTTCCTGGAATCACTGAGCTTTCAGTAACATTTTTAGTTAATATTCTGCAGCCTACTGTTGTATTCGCCACAGCTGACATGAACTCAGAGAGTTTGTCTTTATTTAACCTTAGAGAGGAATCCCAGGCTTGCCCTGTAGTTGCCAGAGCTGTTGGGAAGGATCTGCTGTGGACTGCAGGGGAGGGAGTGAGGACAGGGTCTGAACTGTGGCTGCTACAGATTTACTCCATTGGTGATATGAAAATCCTGAAGAGTAAGAGAAGTTAGCCTTCATCAAACTCTGATTAATATTTGCTTTTGTTATCCATCCCTTTTCTTCTTGTCCAATATTTTATGAATCCTGTTGTTTAGTACCTGCATCCCTCTGCTCCTTGTGATGTTTGAAGTTGAGGGCACCGATTAGGACATGAACATTTTATCTGTAGAATATATATATCTCCATGTAGAGGGGGTTAAAAAACATAAAAAACCCCAATGAGTGTAAATATTCTGCATCTCCTTTGCTCTCCAGAGACTTAAAATTGCAAGGGCGTGCTGGTAGGAGGAAGATGCTTCAGTGAAAAGTCAAAGCTTTTAAAGACACTGATTCTGATTCTCTGCTCCATTACACATTTTTCACACTGACGTAGCTCCACGGAGCTGCTTTGTCTCTTTCTTGTCAGCGAGTAGCAAGTAAGAGTGTAAATGGCCTATGGCATTAGGACTGTGAAACAGACAGTAGCAAACCATTCAGTCTGATTTGTGATCTTATAGTTACTTATTTACAATAATTTCACTGATAAGGTTGAATATTACCCAGCTAAGTATTACTTCACTTTTAAGACAGTAATTACCCTCAAAATGTAAGATTTGCTGTGTCAGCAGTTATTAGAGGTGTTGGTGGTAACCTTACTGTTAGCAATATTTATGCCAGGAAATAAATGCTTCTCTTTATTTGTTGGTAAATATTGACACTGAAATTACATTAAATGTTATTTCTATAAATATTGATTTCTATGGATTCAGAGCTACCCTAATATTTGTTTCCTCCCACATTAAGGAATGATGTTAAGGTCAAATTGATGAAGTAGATATTCCAGTGCTAGATTTATTATTTGAGTGTGTGAAAAATCTAGAAAATGTGTAGCTTACCAAACTGAGCTTGGTTTCAGTTGCAGATTTTACTAATAGTGAAAGGAAATTTCCATTGTTAAACATATCTGAAGGCCTCCCCTCATGCTACGTTTTCTGAAAATGGAGAAACGGGATGCTGGTCCAAGATGGGAAGTATAATCAGCCTGAATCACTGTGCAGGCCTGTAGAGGTTTATTTTCAGCCAGTATCTGCAAAATAAGCTGCAGGGTTCAGTTTGCAAACACTATTGTGAACCAGACCCTGCGGGGCTCAGTTTGCAAATAGTATTGTGAACCAGACCCTGCAGGGTTTGCTGAGCTCCAGTTACTGCTCCTAGTAAGGCTTATTATCCTGTCACAGGAGATGTAAGAAAATCCATCTCTCCCCTTTAAACATGATAAACCTTTGTCACCTACAATGCAATTAACGTTAAAAATAGAAGAGTGCTGATGATAAGATTGTGACTTGCAGGCAATGAGCCATTGTCCAAGTACAGGAGACTTATCTGGCGGGCCAGTCAGCCTACACAGTTTGCTGTCAGTTTGCTGATTGCCATTTCTCTCCGGGTTTGATGAAATATTCATGTCTTTGCTCTGCTCTCTGCAAGCACTATTGATTTCTTGTATAAACGTGGCTATATTTAGTCTAGACAAATGGAATGTGGATTGCTGCTGAATAAATGGGATGAAAGCCTGTCCGCTTCTCTTGGTCGGTGGCAATTATTTATAATCAAGAGTAGTTTTTGTGAGTTAAAGGTGATTTTTTATAATTTAGTGATTAGTCTCAGAACAAAAGTAAGCACTTAGACACAATCGTTCTGTTGGGATAACAGGTTAAGAAGCCAAATTATTCTCTGAGGTTTACAATCACAGCTATTAGGATTTTTTTAAAAAAAGGACCCAGAAAAGTGTATGTTTTCAGAATTTTGAGAACACAGAAGTGTGATCAGTAGAAAAGATTTGGTGCCTTTTCTCTTATTTTTATAAAATCTTTTACTTATATATTTGATTCTAGAGCTAGAATTCAGTCCTCTCCATTTCCTGCAGTTTCAGCTTTTACTGCTTCAATTTTGCTGCCTCTGCTTACTAGAATATTTCTGTTTCGTTTTGGTTTTTTCCTTGGAAATAAATACAGCTGCAGCAGAGAAAAAGGAGAAAATATGCTTAAAATCTTGTTCCCGAGTCATTTCCGACAGCATGTTTGTTTTCAATTAGTAATCTTATTTTCCAGTGAAGATAGTGGGGGAATAGGAACTGGAGTGGATGTGTTTGTGTTTCACTGTCCTCTTGTGGATGGAATCAGAACTGCTGGGCTTTAGCAGAAACCTTCAGCTGCTATTTATTTTCCTCTTGTAGATATGCTGCTTGTTAGTTTTGCTCTTTTGAAACAGATAAGGTTACAATGACTCTCTTCACTTGATGTGCAAACCAGAGCTTTACAAGTCTTGTAGAGAAAGTGATCAAATTGCTCTGTTCTGCTGCTATTTAGTTCCTTTGAATTAAATTAGATAAAAATTACAGGATCCTCCATTAAGTACTTTAATGCCAGATTAAGAATTTATAACATTGCTACAACAAACTGAAATAATTTATTTTCTCACAGGCCATATCAGTGTGCTTTTCCAAAAAGCACAGCGGTCACTTTTCCAAAAGCTGTTTTAAAACTTCTCATTTTGTGTGTCAAATTATTTCTCCACGTTATATGTTATTCCTCTATGTTTGCCAGGTATATTTATATGCAGTAGCTATGTAGCACTAAGTAGTTTTTCGTGGGCAACAATATCCTCAGAAAATCTACACAGTAGCTTTGAAAAATCTCTTGCAGGGCAGTGGGAACTGCAATGCCTTCATCTTATGCTGAGGAAGTGCTCTGAGTGCTTATTGTGTAGCATCAATAGTCCCTAGGAGATTTTCACTAAATATTGCTCCATTGGGCTATGACATGGTTTTAGAACAGGGTTGTGTGTTAACCTGTTTTGCAGAATATTAATCTGGGACTGTTTTTGCAGAGAATGGAAAGGAAGTGCTGAAGTTTGCATACAGCATAGATTGCATTAAATGTTTCGAAAGGTCTGTACAGTGAAACAGTCTGAGTGAAATGGGTCTTTTTCCCGGTAGGAATGCTGTCTCTTCTCCTGTTATGTTTAATGTGCAAACATTCTGTTGCTTTGTTCCTGCAGTGGATGTGAAGTCGGAGGTTCCCGTGGGACTGGAGCCTATCTCACCGCTGGACTTGCGAACCGATCTCAGGATGATGGTTCCCATGGTGGACCCCATTGTGCGCGAGAAGCAGCTGCAGCAGGAGCTGCTCCTCATCCAGCAGCAGCAGCAAATTCAGAAGCAACTGCTCATTGCAGAGTTCCAGAAGCAGCATGAAAACCTGACCCGCCAGCATCAGGCCCAGCTCCAGGAGCACATTAAGGTAGCAACATTTTTCATTTATCCCGTACTTTATCTGCAAAATGAATATGCTTAAACAGACATGGAAAGGGAACATGCCTGAAATGTTAGCTGTGACTGAGACATGGTGTTTGAATGCTCTCTTCTCTGTATTGGGGTGATAAAAGCCTTTTAAAGCAAAGCTGCTGGCACCTACCAGTGACTTGCTCACAGCAGACCAAGGCAATAGTATGAGAATCGTGAAGCTCATGAAGCCACCACATCCACAAAAAAATGGAACTACCTATTTCGCAACCTGGATTTTCAGCTGAACTTCAAAATGGCTGTTTTATCAGTATATACTGGTTTTAGTATATTAAAAGACTGCTTTATCGGGCTATTGTTTGAGTTTGTGACCACAAATCAAATTGATAGGCAAGTGAATAATATTTGCATTTGTCAAATGGAGAAAACCCTGAGTGTTGTGTTTTCAGTCATCTCTGAGCTACCTCATATAATACAAAAAGAAAATGATTTATGAGATTGCATGCACTATAGCAGGATTGCTATAATGGATTTTGACTGGGAATTTATGATCTTGCCTTTCATTTCATTTTTTCCTTCTTATCTACTTGCCATTGTGCTGCTGTGCTAAGCTTCCACTCGACAGAGCTGACAAATGCAGCAGAGCACAGCAACCAGAGCTGGGTGATGCGCAGGCAAAGAACAATGTGAAGTTTCCAGGCATCTTTGCCAAAAGAGAAAGAAGTGAAACCAGAGCAGCAGGCTGCTACCTGACACTAGAGTTCAATTTGGTGACAGCCAGTAATGCACTATGCCTGCTGCTTATAAGTCAGTTAAGAGATGAAAAGAAGTGTAAGCATAAAATCAAACACTGATCCTTAGTTTCTCAAGGGGGTTGTTTTAACCAGGACTGACCTAGAAAACACTGCAAACTGCACTTTCTCATGTCTTTTTGTTCTGTGCAAGTTACAACAGGAACTCCTAGCCATTAAACAACAGCAAGAACTTCTTGAAAAAGAACAGAAACTGGAGCAGCAAAGGCAAGAGCAGGAACTGGAGAGGCATCGCAGGGAGCAACAGCTTCCTCCCCTCCGAGGCAAAGAAAGAGGACGAGAAAGTAAGAGCCAATGTACCATGAATCCTAATCAGAAATGAATCTATTCCCCTTTGCATTCTCCCAGCCAAAATGAACTATGAACAGGAACCTGAAGGAAGCCTATTCCTGTGTGAAGTATGCAGGTCGAGAAGTCAAAACTGTGCTTTGAGAAGGGCAGGGCCACCCACTGCACCCACAGAAACACATTTCTGGTTTGTGTGCAGACTTGGAAGACTGTAGGAAAGCACAGTTTGACAGACTAGTATATATGCGTCTCAGGAGTCAAGCTCTTTGTATAAAAAAATGGGGAAATTTGAAAACATAAACCTTTGCATGAGAACTTTCTGAAGAGCTTATTTCTCAATACAGAAAGCATTATGAAATAGCCAAAGGTTAAATTAGTTGCTGAGCATTGTTTTAAGACTGAAAATAAAATGTAATATTTAAGAATATCTTGGGATGAGACTTCTAAATATTTTACTAGAACTTTTGCAAACTGTCTTGTGTTTGTTCTTGATGACATTTCATGAGGTGTAACCAAGAGTTATTTCTAGCTTATACACAGCTATAAAGAAAATAAGTATAAAGGTTTGTTAGGATTTGGTGCTCACTAGAGGGAGACATATACAAATAATTCTCTTTAGTGAGGTTAGTTTGAAAATTAGGTTAAAGTACAGTGTGAAGATATTCAAAATGAAGCTACCACAAACAGATACTATTAATTCCCTACTAAATGAGCGCAAGAATTAACTAACAAAGACTGAAGCAGAAAAGAGGTTTTTTTTATCTTGGGAGGAAAAATGTATCACTTCAGCAGCTGTAGGTGTACCATGTTGTAGGCTTTAGAAATTAAGGTGTACATGGTGCTTCTAGTACTTTGAAGAACAATGAGCCCATAAAAATTTTCCATCTTATTGACCTAGAAATGTGAAGGTGTGGAAACTGCAGGAACAAAAGATTCCTCTAAGAAATAAAAAAAAAATTAGCCTCCATATGAACAGTTGGGCTTTACCAGTGCTCCTGCCAGAGGAAGAGCAGAGTATGACCTCAGTAGTTCCCTTCTCAATTTGAGCTTGCTGGGTGGCTGTTCAGGATGTAATAGCAGCCAAGCAGCTTGTGACCCCTTCAGGCCCAGCCCCAGAGTTTGTTGGTGGTGATGATCTATTTAATGAGTAGATGAGGGAAGGGAGGTGTGGGCAGGAGGGTTGGGGTATGAAACAGAGAGGTAGTAGAGGTAGTTTGTGGGCAGTGGGTCACACTGGGATATGCTCAGCATCTCAGCTGTGGTGTTTTGTCACTGATTATGGAAAGATTTTTTGTTTTCATACTTTTTTTTTTTTTCCTTAATGAATGCTGTTTTGGCTGTGAGTAAAGAAGCATGTCCCATGCTGCAAGGTTGAATTGGCAGTTTAACCTTACAATGAGATGCTCTACTTTTTTGTTCTGTATTGAGCTAGTCACCAAAAGAGGTCAAAATGCACTGTCTCCTGTCTTCCAGACATCACAGGTAGAAGCTCTTAATGGGCTCCAATTAAAAGCCTCACTGCTGGCTCTTTCTGCAGTGTTCTGCTTAAAACCAAGACAGTGTTTAGAGGACGGTTCTGCTGTTTTATTTAATAGTAATCTATTACTTTATTAAAAGAAAAAACATTCATTACTAAAAACTCAAACTGACCTTTTGTTAATGTCTTTCTAGTTCTATTGTTGGTTTTGTATTTGGATTGTTGGGAGCTATCAGGAAATAATTTAAATTCTTTAGATACATCTGGCCCTGGATAAATGGCCTCATCTATTGTTGAAATATTCCTTATGACTTCACTGGCTTTTTGGATCATGGCCAGCTTCAGGCTTCCACAGACAAGTATTTAATCCAAATGTTATCTCATTTTGACTTTTTTCCACCAATAGTTTTTTTCATAGTTTACAAAACTTCCAGCAATCAGGCACAGACTCTGTTTTGGGGTTTGTTTTCTTTAAAAAGGTAATTTTTTAAAGTAAAGATAAGATGCATTTAACTCTGTGTTTCTTAGGGGCAGTGGCCAGTACAGAAGTGAAGCAGAAACTTCAAGAGTTCCTGTTAAGTAAATCAGCTACAAAAGACTCTCCAGCAAATGGGAAGAATCATTCCATGAGCCGCCACCCCAAGCTCTGGTACACGTATGTTCAGTATTAAGCTGCTTCCTTGTCTGGTTGAGGTATCAGCTAAAGCTTGGCAGAATGCTTTTCCAGCAGGGGTGTTGAGAGTCTGCCTCCAGAGCAAGGCAGGAGTTCAACACAAAGATTAGCAAAAAGCCAGAAGTGTTATATTTCTGGTTGAACTGAGGAGTATTCAGTGTTCAGTGATGAGATGAGAACTATACAGAACAAGACTTTCTAAAAATCTGTATAATTGTTTTTATTAAAGCTGCTTCATCTGTAGTATCTATAGCTGTTGCTATCACAAATTTTACAACTATACCTGTCATTTTTCCAAGTATCTTAAATTTTTACAGTTAGAACTATCTTGTGTTTTTCTTACTTGGATTTTGAATCAATCACAAAACATTGCCTCTTGAAGAGATGCTGCTTTGCTTCCAGTGAAGTTGCTTGAATGGTGTTAGTAATTCCCAAGGATTTTGAGAAAGACAGTGGTCATTTAACTTTTCTGACTTGTGGATTTTAGTATCCGAACTGCATATTCTTATAATAATGATATTCTTATGCTAATTCTCTTGGCCATGATGAGAATCTGCTTAGGCTATGGAAGCAAGGGATTTTGCTGTGTCCTTCAAATGGTCTATTGACGTGTTAACAGTTTAGGGTTTTGCAGTTTTTATTCTCCACATAAATGAATCCAAAAAAATGAACCCTGTCTGCATTTCTGAAAGACTTCAACATCATGCCCACATTGACTTTCAATAGGACAAACAGAAATTCATATGGTACACTAGGTTTCCATCTATTACTTACTCTTTTTAAAAAGGATTGCTGAAGATTGGGCCTTGGAGTTTGTGTTCTGAGCTAATCAGAGCATTTTGGTAAAATGATCTAATAAATAGTTAATTGTGTTAGGTGGAGATACAGTAATTAATTATATTTTTTTTCTTCCAAATAATGCATAAAAGTCTCTTGAATATGTAAGATTTCTGGACTAATAATCTGAGCTGCAGATGACTGAGTATGAGGAGCTCTGCAGAGGATGCCTTCTGCTACACTACAGAAAGTAGTACTTCCTCTCATGACACAGACATATTACTGATTAACCACACTGTGTTGGAAAGACAAACAGGGTCTGTAAAAAGCCAAGTAAAATTATGTTTAGATAAATACAAAGTTTGAAAGTTTTTCTCCTTTCCCTCTCTAAATAAAGGAAAAACAACCAAATCTGCTTCCCCCCCCCCAAAAAAAAAAAAAAAGGCAACCCAACTCCTGTTTCTGAGCCAAATGATGCAATTTCTACATGGTTGTTCAGAAAGCTCTGCCCACAATATTTCTTTCATCCAGCAGTTGTCAGAAAGCCCTCTTCAGCTTGGAGCTGATGTGACTGCTATGTGCTGCAGAGTGGTGTGCTCCCAAAATTTATAAATTGCACTTAAAGTCAAGGTTTCATTTACCTTGTTCACTAAATAATTTGGGGGAGGAGAGATAATGGTTCAATATTTCTGGTTATTTTGTTCAAGCCCTCCTGCCCTGAAAACCCCCCACATTTTGATAGAGAAGGCTTGATCAATATATGTCTATTTGTATGTAATAAATGGCTTTGTCAGCTTTTTCATATTAAAAGGAAACACCTGAAATGGTCAATTCCCTAAAGTGGTGACAGACCCTGTCTGTAGATCAACATGAATCTTATCCTATGTGACTTCTGTAATGAGTGCAAAAAAAAGTGTTTTTGGGAATCCCAAGGAGTTCCATAACTTACTGTAAGAGTGAAATTGGTTACATGAGCCTGTGGTTTGTGCACACTTAGACGAACAAGAACATAAACACAGCTGAGACCTGTACAACATGTGTGGATAGTTACTGCTGGTCACCTCAGTGACAGCTAATTTGTGACCTCTGTGTCTGCTGCAGGGCTGCCCACCATACCTCACTGGATCAAAGCTCTCCACCCCTGAGCGGGGCCTCGCCACCATACAAATACACTTTACCAGGAGCACAGGATGCTAAGGATGATTTTCCACTTCGTAAAACGGGTGAGTTAGCGTTGTTTATTTGAGCCCCTTGCCCAGCAATTCTTCCACCCTTTATTTTAACCAGGCTGTCCATCAGCAGGCATATATCATATTCCACAAATCCTGTTCAAGATGATACTATGAGTAAGTTCAAAGATCTAGACTGCAAGGTCAGCCTGGCCACATGGTACGAAGAGCTGGTGTTTCCCAGTGCTGACAGCTAGTGCAGGCTTCAGTTCTTATAAATTTTGTTTCTAAACAGATCATCATTTCACTGATTTTTGTTTTCTTTGCTCTTTTTCTGGCTTTAATAACTCTGTCTGCCCTGCTTGGTATCTATCTTTGGATGGTGTTCTGCTTTTAGATAATGTTTTTCAGGGCATTTTGAGGGGAAACCGTGGAAAGAGGAGGAATTGGATTGATACTATATTTTGTGTCATTGATTGTCAGAGTTTGTATGCATATCACAGACTCACAGAATATTCTGAGGTGGAAGAGAACCAAAAGGATCATGGAGTCCAACACTTAAGTGAATGGCCCATATGGGGATGGAACCCGTGATCTTGGCATCACCAGCACTGTGCTGTGTCCATAGAGACACATTTGCATGTCTTCTGACACATAGAAAATGTTCCTTTGAACGTTTTAGAATATTTTTGAAGACCTAACAGTTGAATATTTTATTTTGACAGCAGGTGAACTGTAGACTTAGCTTTTTCTGCACCACAAAGAAAGCTAGAATGGTGGTGGAGTCCATGTGGCTGTTGCCTCAGGACCTTGGTGCAGTGACTGGTATCCAGGAATGCGGGGAGACACTCAGAGGAGGGGGAAAAGGAAAAGAAAACATTAGATCGCTTATTGCATGAGTCTGCTGTTGAGTGATATAGTTATGTTCAGAGAGAAAGTCTGACCCCCTACTGTGCTAACAGCCTTTGAATGCAATTTAGACACTGGGAGATTGAAAACTAACTGCAAAACTGACTTCAAAAGAAGTGGCATTTGGACGCAGCATATATTCAGAGGGAAAATTCAGCTTGTATCTAATACTTTGGGGCAGACTTGCTAAGCTCATATTGTATCCCCAAATATTTTCAAAGGAATGGAAGCATGAAAAGCAAAATGCTAATTTATTCTATCTGAATTACATTTCATACAATATAGTGGCAATATAACAAGATTCTATAAAATCTTGCTCAGGCTGTTCATCACAATAAACTCTTATGTGGCTCTCTGCTTAATACCACTGAACAACATATATTTGCCAATATAGCAACAGACTGTACATTTTCATTTTTTGAACAAAAGGATACATTCTGCATCTTCTAAATGCTGTGAATTCATCTACATGTATTTGAAATGCAAGCTTTAATTTTTCTTCCATGTTTATGTATCTTAAACATTATGATTGATATTTATGATGTGTCAGACTGTTGATCTGTAAAACAAAACATTTTCAAACTTTGTAACAGTAAAGTTCTCGTGCAGCTGCTAATACTTTTATATCTCTGTGGGGGTTTCAAAATATTCCTTAATTCAATTCCCATTGTCTGCATAAGAGGACTATAATATAATTAAATCCAGATGTTTTCTATATGTTATTCCAAATATTTGGGCATGCAGTGCATCAGTTCCAAAATTTAACAAAGGACATGATGACTCTCTGAAAAGATATCTACAGAATAAATAGACAAATACTAATGTATTCATTAGTATAACCATTTCTATGACATTGACATAGCGATTCTGATAAGCAAATATAAATGAAGTGTACAGCATGTTGTATGTTACCAACAGAGGATATTTGATATCTCCGAAAATATCTGTGAAAATAGCAGCTGTTAATATCCTGTTTACACGTCCAGTCTCTCTGTGTACTAGAGATGTTTAATTCCAGTCTTCAGCAACATCCCCACAAAGTTTTCAATGATCATCGGGTTGAGTGTAAAAGCAACAGGAACCAAATCGACACAAGTCAAATGACCCTAAACTGATCTGGGTGGCTGTAGGGCCATCCTCCAGGCAGAGGGGACATTGTGGAGCCTCTGTCATCCTCACGGGACCTTACTAGACAAAGATGTCCCACCAACACTCATGTATATGGACAGGCTGTAAGCCTGCAGAAATCTGACCTTTGCCATGAGGGGTGAACCTCTTTTCCTTCCCTTTAGGCTATGAACGCTTATTGCCACTGGCTCCTGGTAAACCCTCTGTGGTGCTGAACCTGCGTGAAGTCAGCAATTCATGTGAAAGCAGACCTCACATTCCTTTCAGCCTTTAGAAAGGAATACCTGTTGCGACTTTTAATTACAGCTTTGTTTTGCTTTTTAGGTTGTTGGTTTTTTTTTTTTTTCTTTTAATCTTTAAAATATAAGATACAGAGGTATCTTTCTCTTCTCCAACTTTGATAAAATGCTCTTGTAAGATAATTCTGATTGAATCAAGTAATCTGAGATCAGATTTAATGGGAAACAAAGCTGAATGATTCTTCCCTGACATCCTAATGTGTTTTTCAGTGCTTAGGGAACACCAAGTGTCACACAGGCATTGTAAATCATGAGTTTTGCTTGCTTAGTTTCTTGTTCAGTAATCCATTTAATCTTTGCCAAATTTGTCCTGAAGTGGGATCTCCTTTTTAGTCTTCTAAAAATTAATTCTGAAAGAATGGTACAAAGGAAAATATTTTCTGCAGCCTTTACCCTTCTAGTTTCGAGAACGATGGAATGCTTAGATAACTAAGGAAAGACCTGAGTTTTGCTCTGTCAGTGTTTACAGTTAGGTACCAGAGTTGACATCCTAGTGCAGTGACTGTGGTTACTCAACAAGTCTCAGCCATGTGGATTGTTCCTTTCTGTACAAGATGCATCAGAAGTTGTCAGCAGTGGGCTTCAGAAAGTTTAGCTGCATGGAGGATTGGGACTGTCCTAGGGGCTAGAGGCCAGGATATGCAACTCTTTGCACAGCTGCATTCAGATACTTGGTGTTGACAGACTTTGAAAAGAGCAGAGCAAGGGGAGCTATTGCTTCACTGGGTAGATAAATACACCATAAGGAGAAGCTACACATCTGTAGCTATGAGCAGAATTTAGTGTAAACATCATAAGATTAAATTTTAAAAATCCCCAAAACTTGCACCATGGATACCAGTTGTAACGTGTTTTCTGCAAAGCACCCAAAAGTCTGAGCAGCACATGGCTCATTAACTTTCAATGAGACTAATGCATCTAAATTATCCAGAGAGGTTTGAAAATACTTCCCTGTTACTGAACACTTTTGAAATTCATACCGACTGTTTTAAGAGCTCTGATGGGAGCCATGTACTTTTGAATATCTGATCATTTAATATGGGGAACTTTTTCTTGTTGAGCTCCTCTATTCTGTGACTATCTGTCCATGAAAATATGATCCTCTCTATGAGGTTACTGTAAAACGAATAAAAACACAATAAGCAGCATGGGTTTGGTAGGGTAGATCTTTTCTAAGAATTTTTTTTCTAGTTTTTCTTTTACCTTTTTGAAATGAAGAATTTCTGGCAAATGGCCCTAACATTTGCATTTTCTCCAATCTTTAAATTTTCTTTTTTTGTATGCAAGTGTTGATAAAAACCAGCAAAAGCCAGTAAGTTCCAACAAGGGTTAGATCTCTGGCCAAAGCGGCATACTTTTAAAAAATGTTGCTGTAGGTGGTATTTCTGCATTTTTTTTCATGTTTTGGCTTTTTTGGAAGAAATTCCTGGGGACATCATCATATCAAGTATGAACTGTTTTTTCTTTCCTGAGTTTAGCAGAATCATGGAAGAATGGGAAAGTCAATTATTTGTATTTCTTTTCATTTTGTTTTTGTGCCAGTTGAACCTCTCTTTGTGGATGGAATTTTATGCTTACAATTAGGGACCTGAAGATCTCTCACAATCTAAAAATTTGAGATATTTGTAGTTCACTTTCCAAAAATTGAAAGTGTACTCAATGGAAACAGGATGGTTTGTTTTTGTTTTTTTTAAATAGCAAATCGTATGAGGTCCTTCCTTAGATGGGAAAAGTAATTTCATACAGGAAAAAAAGAGGAGTTGAAGGATTGTTTAATATTGTGATGAAAGAGAGGAAGAAGGCTGTCCTGCACAGCCATGAAGATCACTCTGTAAAAACCATATTAAGTTAACTTGATTAGGCAGTAGAATAACAGTTTAAGTCTTGTACAAATGGGAATGAAAGATTCCTGAATGAGAACTAGCAGACTTTTTTTTTTAAGAAAAAAAATTAATAAGAATATTTCCTTACAATTCTTTGTGTACTTAGTGACTCAGTAATTTACTGGAGCAGTTGAAAATCAGAAGAAAAACATTTTGTGTGAAGGTTTTTCTCCTTTCCCCTTTTGTCCCACCAAATTTCATTTCTGTTTGCATTTTCTAGGAAAACACTCTTTTGTGAGGTAATAGTATATGAAAAAGCTGGATTTCTTTTGGTTTTCATTTTTAAAAAAAAATGCTTAGAGTATCCCAAACCCTCAATTACCATGTCTGCCAAAATGAAGAAGTCCAGCTCAGTGGAGAGAAGTGCTATTTTTCTCTGAGTTTATGAGTGAGCACAATAAATGGCAGAGGCACTTTGTTTATTGAAGCAGGGAAACGAGGCAAACATACGATTCTCCTAAGTTTATCCCATTTTCCAGGGATGCTAAGCATTCCTGCCTCTCCAGAGTCCTTGTTTTCCTGGGTTGGTGAAACATCTCAATAAATTTGGACTAGGTAATGTGCCCAGAAGAAATCAGTACTTATCACAGTGAGAAGGAGAAAACGTACCTTGATCTCGACTCCTCTTCTGGTTAATCACCAAATGTTTTTAGCCTTCTCAAATTCAATATCAATAACTTCAAAGCATGTAATTGATAGTAGGAAGTTATAGAAAGAGGCAAAGCTGCAATTGCAGGGTGAGTTGGAGGCAAAGCTTCCAGATTCATGTAATGAGCAGGCCAAACCAGTGTCCAGGCCCTGGGAGCCAGCTGCTCCAAGGAAATGTGGTTATAGCTACCGTGAGGGGCTTCTGTTGCCTCCAGCCCATCAGAGCCCTGCAGCCTCCCAAGCTGGGGCTGAGGAGGGATGTCCTGTCATTCTAATTGAGCTCAAGGTAGAGGAGAATTTATTTGAAACATCCTAAAACTAGATTAAAATGAGTGCTAGGATAGGCTTAATGACACTGGCAAAGAGAAAAGAACTTGTGTAGGTATGCTTTGGTATCATGAAAGCTGCCAGGGCCTGCACCAGGTTTCAACAGGCGTCATCACCAGAATGATTCTCATGAAGACCATCATAGTTGTCTCATCAGTGGAAGGTTGTTCCTCTGATGTATTTTATTTAACACTTTTAATTGCAGAAAACAAGTTTTTTGTGAGTGGGTAAAAAATTTACTCAGTTTCTGAATTCAGTGTCTTTTTCTTTTAGCAAAAATTCTGCTCCATGTATCATTATCATGTTCTGTTTTGCCAGTAATTATTCTATGATGCTACCATCCCTTCTTTATAATTAAACTGATTATACAGTCTTGATCAAAATACTATCTTAGTTCTTTTACTGATAAGTGGGTAACCAAAACTAAATCGTGAAGTTCTGCTTCATGCAAGTACATAAAACTTTTCTTACACTGTGTATGTTTTCAAAAAATTACTTATAAAGTAGCATTTAGAAGTACCTTGCATAGCTTTTTGCTAATTAAGTAATCAAATACTAGACTTTTGAACCTAAAGAAACTGCTTCAATACGCAGCAGGGAACAGTCCTAAAATCTAAAGCATTTTAAGAGCATAATGTCCATTGAAAATGAGGTAGAATGTATTTAATGGGTATTTCAAAGCTTATTCCCACTGGATAAATAAGTTATAAAATACTGCATATAAAATTTGAGACTCTTTGAAGTCAGTAGAAACTGTCCTGTTTGATTTCAGTAGGATTAGGATTTTTCTTCCACTGTATCTAGAGAAGGGACAGTTGAAAACTTTAGAAAAGTAAACAACATCTAAAAGATGGCAAAAAGAGAGAAACAGAGAAGTGAGAAATGGAAATCACATGGTATGGTATCATCCAAAATAGAAGATATTGGTTTGTAAAGACTGTGCTTCTCCAAAATCCTGCAAAACATAATTTCACTGAAAAATCTATTCAAACCCACAACTCTAATTAAGGGGTTTAGCTGCCAAATAACATGTTGTGGCTAAAGCCAAGTGAGTATTACAGAGCCATTCATGAGCAAAGGCATAAGCTTTGTACTTTGCCTTTGATTTTCTCATGGGAAAGTAATATAAATGAGAGTGATACCTCCCTGTTGGCTTTAACTGTTAGAAATGCAAAGCATGCTGAAATTGTACATAATTCTCTTCCAAAGCAAAGGAAATAGCATTTCAATGGTTTTCCTCAGTGTCTCATTGAGTTATGATGGTGCACAATTATTCTTGTTAAATTGCTCTACCAGATGGAAGTTTACAATGTATATTTAGCTAATTAAGTTGTAGGGGACTGGAATTATCCCAGAGCATAAAAAAATCTATCTAAAAGTAAATTTATTTTAATTGAGTATGGTTGTGAAGGTGTAGTATGGATGTCCAATTGAGACTTCAAACGTGGGGTTTTTCTTCTCACTTTTCTTAACATGATCAGATATTTTCACAAAGTTGGCCCTGCCAAGTTCAAGAAGACAAACACGTCTTGAATTTCCAAGACATGGGGCCAATTTTATCATCATTTTTCTTCAGTGGGGCTGAATTGCCTTCTTACTTTTGAGATGAACTTGGCCAATGGTTCTCATCTGCTAGGAGAGCAAGATACATTGTGTTTTGGTTGCTTCTGTTTTCTTGGCATGCTCTTGCCTTTGGGCAACTCCAGAGTAGAACTCAGCAATCTAGACCTAACCACCTTGCACTTACCAATGGCACTGATGCCCTGTTAAACTGGGGGAGAAGACGATGGTGTTTCATCGTGAATTTCTGAAGGTTGAGGAAATACTGGACTGTGCTTTTTGCCTGACATCAGTGAGTTATGACAGATGGATATTTTCCTAGATTAAAATCTCTGGGATATAAACACCCTGTGAACTAGTTCTTTCTTTTATGGGGCTTGGGGAACAACATAATCATGAACATGATTATTCTTTAAAAAATAAATCATGTATCTAGGGGTCACATGGTGACCATGGCAAAAGCCTTGACTTTGGGGGCTAGGGGATTATCTGTGACAGTTCTTCACTGAACAGAATATTTTTTCTTGGGATTTAGTGGATTTGGGAGGAGGATTTAGACTGAAGAATGGGATTTGCTGTATTTGCAGAAAGTAAGATATTTTATTCACATTACTTCTTTCCAGCTAGAACCAGCTGGTGTAGATGGTCAGAAGAAAGGGTATGAATTACCAGTGGATACCCAACCAGAAGGACTGCCAGTCATGCATATCTTAATTTGTTTATTGAATTATTACCATTCAAATGAGAGATACCCTCTAATCAAGCACCTGTTTCATCTTCTTTTCTCATATCCACCTCCTGAGAACTCAGATGCGAGTTGGCTCCAGGAAGTGAGGAGTATTTTACAACAGTAAAGTTGTAATAAAATTACAGAATTTGACGACATGCAGAGAAGATGAAAATAAATTTTAAGCCATCCTTGTTCCTTAATTCTATGGTTCAAGACAGTACAGTAGTATTTGCTTTTTAATCCCCTACTTATCATTGCAAAAGGATATTATTTTAAGACAATTGTAAGACAATTAAGATGGACCTGACATAGTAGGGAAATGTAATGGTTTTAGCAGACTTGAGATGTAACAAGGATTCATAAGGCCTAGTAAAACCATGGCCTCTTGAAACTGCTGTATAACCCTGTGGTGCAAATGCAAGGAGATGCTGTTTCTTTGCTAAAAACCTGAATTTTAAAAATATTCTATCAAGAGGCCTGTTCTTTTGCCTATAGATTACATGAAGAACATATACCAACAGGAAATACATCATACTGCTCAGATATTCACGATCTCCAATTCTGGCTAAATCCAATCAGTACAATAAGTCATTTCTATATCTAACTCAAAATATTTGTTTCATTATCCATGGAAACAAGTGTTATTTTTCTAGGCACAATTTATTATGTTTCATAAGGACTGAAGTAAATAACAAAGAAAAGTTAGATATTCAAAGTAGCTTCAGGGACTATTTAATTTTGAACCTGCTTTAGAAAATTAATGAAAATTTGCTAATCTTGTTAAATTGGTTTCCTTAGCCTGAAGAGAGCAGAAGGGCAATACCCCCTCTAATCTAGTTAGCTCTTTTACCACGTGTTTCACTAAACCTGTTTTTTTATTTAGGGAATGGATATTTACCTTAGTCTGAAAAAATAAAGCATTCTACCTTCTACAGAAGTAAAATAAAGCAAAGGACTAAAGGGTTTCACATATGACCAGCATTCCCCATAAAGTGAATGGTTGTACAGGAAACAGTTTCAGTATATCCTGAAAACACATTAGGTGATGCAAGCCAGAAAAACAAAGCATCTCCATCCTGTACTGCTGTATCTGGTTCTCCTGCCTTGTTGGGACAAGCAGCAGTCAGGTCCATGTAATTCTTGGAAGAGCTTTAGAGGGCATGTGTAAATAGCTTTCACTCTCATTAATCTAATTTAAAACTCTTTCAGAAGTGGTAATTTGAATCAACACAATTGAAGAATCACTGAACCCACAGAATCATATTATATGCAGACTACTATCATCTTCCAGTCTGTCATCCAGTGGGGCAAATGTCCACAAGTACATTGTCCAATATTTTCTTCCATTGGGATATGGCCTTCTACAGCAAATGTCATTCAGTCATGTATGAAGACAAAGAGACACGGCTCATTTTGCCTATGCTTCATATAATCATGTGGAGGTGGCTGGAGCACTCTGTGGCTGCCTACAGGAAGCCAGAGCAGCAATCAGAAACTTCATTCAGAGCAGAGAATGGTTACATGATTGTGAGACCCCGTGCTGTAAAGGCTGTGAGGCCACCAGGTCTCTCAGAAAAAAAACAAAACAAACCCCCTGCATGGAGTACAGTGCAGAAACCAGTATCACGTATGACTCTTCTCAGCTTAAAAAAATTATAGCTAAAGAAATAGAGAATGCCTGTGAAGATTTGCTATAAGTTTTGAAGTCTTTGGTTTTTAATTGTTTCTGGTGACCTAATTATGTTAGGGAAGATCAGGTTGCTGTTTAAAACGTATCGCAGTGGTAACAGCTGATGCCTGGGTGAAGGCAAACAATTTGTATTTCTACAGTAGGATGTCAGTTTTGCCACTGTTGCTCATGCTGGTGTTGGAGTCTTTTTAGCCAAATTTAGGTAATTTACCTTGATTGCCCCACAGCTTTTCTAAGCCAGCCTGCTTGTGAGGAAAAGGAAATGCTTTCACTTTAGAGCCTTTTGGAATCTGGACAAAAGCTCACTTTCTGTTCTTCAGGTTTCCTATATATGGCTTTAGCCTCAAGATGAGGACCTGCTTGCTATGCACCCTCTCCCATCCCCCATTTCCTGCCTGGCTTCATTAAATGCTGATTTGAAGTTGGTACACACTCTTCTCATACAAAAGTACTACTGTGTTCCAGGAACCATCAGAGAGTAGTGCATTATTGTCTTTTACATTCTCTTCATACATGTCTTCTCCCCACGCGTAAAAAGGATTTTCATTCCTTCTTCTTAAATATCTCTGTATGTTTAATAACAAGAAACAGTGAAGCAAAGCCCTGCCAAGAAAACCTCAGCTCATTTGGGAGCAATCTGGCCCCAGGCTATATTCTTTAATGCTAGTATCTGCTAATTGCTAATATTAAGCAAAGTGGAGTATAGAATGTAATGACTTCACTGAATCATTTTCCTATCTCTTGTGCTTGTATTTGAGCATCATGTTTCTTAGGAGAGAATAGCTTTCTTTCACCTGGTCAGTGATGGCTCATGTGATTGAAATTAATGTGTATCTACATAGAAAACTGTATGCTTTCCATTTTTAACAGTACAGTTACTTTATTCTTTCTTCTTCTATGAAGCCACTATCAAATATGAGAAAATTTATTTAGACACTGTTTTTCTCCTTCACCTACAGCCAAAATTCTTAATTCTGTAGACACAACTACAAGTCTTGGCAAAATATTAGGTAACCAATCCTTTGATTGCCTGTGATATCTTCTGCTGTTGTTTAAACTAATCACTTCTGTGTCCTTCGTATCTGTTTCCCACTTAGAATCATTTAAAGAGTAATACCAGTCTGTAATTACCAGCACTAAAAAGACAATAAGGCAGGTAATAGCAATACAACTGAAGAAGCCATATTACTGCAACATCTCATTATTCCAAATTATGCTACATCTACATAAACAAAGTAATTTTTAGACTAGTCTTTCCTGAAATCCTCTGAAGTGGATCGCTCAAATGGGTATCTGATTCCCATTGAGAACAATGACATGGGCTTTGATGGCCTTCAGAGAAAATAGCTGTGTCTTTTTTGTTTCTTTGCAACAAAACACTTTCAAATAATATGTGTTCACTTTCTCAAAGTGGCAATTGATTTTTACTTGTCCTAAAGTGCTAAATATAATATAAGTGCAAAGATTTGTGGAGCAAAGAGGTTAGCTAAACAGAGAGCAACTAAAGCAATATCAGTTGTATACTGTTTCTTAGTAAGATTTTAGATTCACAGCCCAACCAACCAAATTGCTGCCATGAAAATTTGCCATCCTGTGTTCCTTGTCCTCGTGGCCACATTCCTGGCCACGTGCTCTTGTTATTCTCTTGTCTGTGGCATTTGGACTCCTTGGTCAGATGATTCGATCTGCTATAGACATCAAACCCAGCAAAACCCACCCCATTCCGCACCTCCAGCACTTAGAGAGGCCTCCTTTCCTCAGGAAGGTGAGATACACGATGTCTGCTATATGGGGTAGAATTAATCTAGGTTTGAGTTCTGGACCCCAGTGGGATCATTAACATATAGAAAGTTAGCCATGTGCATTAATTTTCTTGCTTTTTCAGTGTCTTGGTTTATGGTTGAATCACCATATAGATTCCCTGATGGTCTTTTCAATAATTTTGCGGTATTACTGTAGTAAAAAAAAAAAAAAAAAGTTACTTCTTAGGGACTTGTATTTGCTTGAGAAAGCTACTCTGAAGTAAATTGGGGAGTAAATCTTTAGCTTCAAAAGTTGTTTGGCATTGACTCCCCATGTGACAATTTTCTCCTTGGAGAATGTCTTTGTGTGATGAATATAGCCAGCAATGGATTAATTAAGCTGAGCAAAGGAGCAAATAATATGCAGTAAAAATACTTACAGGGTGGCTAATGCAGAACAGTTATTTTGATCATGACCCCTCTGTAGAGCCACTTCTAAGAGCCACTAGTTAAAGTATTGAGCCAAATACTCATTTGAAACATAAGACAAATCAATTATAATAATTCTGGGCCATTTGCTATTAAGACTTTCTAAGCGTCATGCAAATACTAGGGGAACAATCTAATTTTAAAAAAGGGTTTGAAAATTTTATTTTCACTTTTTGCTAACATTCACATTTCAGAGTTTAAAGCACTAAACTTTCAGTTTGTGAATGATCTTACATATGTGCTTTGAGGCGGTCAACGTATATATACATGTATATAAATTTAAAATTGCAATACACAGCTCCATATTTGAAGCTTAAAAGACTTAATCTTGCCTTTTTAACTGTCAGAAGAGAGTTGACAGTTAAAGATATCTTATTACTGCCCTCATGTAGGAGTGCACTGAGGCACATAGGGTTGCTTTGTGATCCACACCTCTTGCAGTGAACAAAAATTCTCCACCAGCTTTGGTGGAGCAGGTTGGTTCAGTGATCTCTACAGTCACACACCAAACCAATGCCTCAGCCACTGCAGGAGTCAAAAAACCAGTGTTCAGTTCTGCATTTTTTTCATCGGACCAGATATCCTCCAATTGCTTAGATTTGTATATTTTGTCCACTGAAACCAGAATTCTTTTTGCTAGCCACTGAGTCCTGGTAAGTACCATGTTAAGAGCTGTCAGTGTCTCAGGGAGAAAATTCAGGAAAGCAGAATTTGAACTAAACACTCTTCAAACATTGGCTTTGATTTGTATTGTGAGGTTTATTTTATCATTTCAAGACCACTATTCTCCATGCCATTTAATATTAAAATTGATTATTTCCATTTTTAAACTATTGACATTTTCATGCATCTTGCCAGATGGCTCATAAATTCATACACTGACTTTAAAGTTTGTTTTCTGTGCTTATATGATGGATTCAGATGCAGAATATGATGGGAATTTGGTAAAAATAGAAAGGGAATTGCTGTGACTGAGCATGAAACATCTACATAGAAATGGACAATTTCTCCAGTGAGTGTTGCCGAGGATTTGTATCACATTCATCTGTCACAGATGCACAGACAGAATATGTGCAGACATATTCTCCTGATTTTAAAAAGTATAGAATAGCAGAAATTGAAATATATTTAAGTGCAAAAGGAGTCTTTTCTTTTGAATGTCATTACACCTGGTAAGATCTGTGGTGCAATGACATTTAAAAGAAAAGGCAATCACTTCTTTTGTGAGTAATCACTCCTTTTGTGCATATAGTGTAAACATAGCCCATTATTATATTTTATATTTTCAGTTTCATTGAAAATGGTACCTTAAATAGTAAACAAGTCATCTGTACTTTGGTATTTTGTTGGAACCATTCATCTTAACAGTGGTAGCAGATGATAAAAATAACTTTCTAGTTAATATGTCTGTTAAAGATTTCCAGTGTTGTTCTCGCCTATGTCTCTTGGTCTGAAATGTATTGAAGGCATATTGAAGGGTCTTCAGAGGGCAGCCCTCACCACATGCAATGCAGTACATGACAAAGGTCAGCATGTGACAGCAGGTACTGCTGGTCACAGCAACTCTGCAGCCCCTTTGCCCTCCAGTGACCATTTCTGGCCTCCTCATCCCTGACAGAACAGGTGGGACAGAAGGAAAAAATATGTGAATATGACATGATGGCAGGAGCTAGAATTAGTAGTGTAGGATTGAGTTCCTGGCCCAAAGTGACAAATGGTGTAATTCAGAATTGAGTGAAGATATAATGCATTTTGGTTTTCTGCTAACTCTTGCTCCTTCTTTGAGGCTGGATTTAAGTCTGTGCATAGGAGAGAGAACTGATCCCAGTTTCTAGCTCGCTCTATTTTGAGATATTGCTTAGTCAATCCTCAGTTCCAGGAAGGGAAATATAAACAAATTCTAATCCACAATTATCTTTCACTAGCTCTTAGCAGTCTGTTTGATACAGGGTTTACTTGAAGAACAAATAAATGACTACATGAAACACATGAAAGCACAGCAGAGTTGGCCTTCATATGAAAAGACTGTGTCCATTAAGGAAACAAAGGTGGAACTTTCCCAAGGTGCATTATATATAATCCTAGGTTTTCTGGGAACCAACCCTACTTCTTCATTTTCAGAGCATATATTTTTCTCTGTAAATGGTCTTAGGACACTGTCATAAATCTAGTTGCTTGGTATGTTATTCAGAAAACATTAAATTTCTGGGCCTAAAATCACTGACCAAGAAATGTTCTGCCAGCAAGGCTTGTCGTAATTTATATTTCTCAGAGAAATCAAAAGGCACCAGTGGAGGCTAATCTCTGTTTCTGCAATTAGACCTTAATCCAGTTATAGTGTTCCAAGTTCCAAGATGTGTTTTCCAAGTTTTCATCTAAAAGAGAGATAAAAATAACGTAAATTGAATTTGCATTCATTTATTATTAATACTTATGGTAGCAACAATAATTAATGGGTAACTTCAAAGTTACAACGGAATGAGAAAAATGCTGGGATCCGAAGCACTTCAGGTCACTTCAACTCTTTTTTCCTAGTGTCCAATCTAAAATGAAGTTATATGAGGAGCAACAGGATGACTGAGAAAGTTGGGCAGTAAAATCTCTGCCTCCAAACCTCCTTGGATCAGATGAAGTCCTACAGGGTCACTGGTGTCTGACACAAGCCAGGAATTGGATTTGTAGTCACATATTTTCTTCTCTTCATTTCCAGCTTCAGAGCCCAATTTGAAGGTACGTTCAAGATTAAAACAGAAGGTGACAGAAAGGAGAAGCAGTCCTTTACTCAGGAGGAAGGATGGAAATGTCAGTTCATTCAAGAAGCGTCTTTTCGAGGTGACAGGTAATTAAGAATGGGGAAGTTCTGTTTCCACAGCTCACAGAATAATGGTGGAACTTCAGAATTGGAACTTGCTAACAAAACATCATTTTGCTTGCTAAACAAAATGAGCATTTGCAGTATTTGACCTCATCCTGATGATTCTTGCTTTGACTTTGCATTGATATTTAGTAGATTTGTGGCTTTTTCAGGTTATCAGGCCATACCTTTATGCAATCAACCATTACTAGTCTATCAGACATATATCTGAATTCACTGGATAGATCAGAGTTATGTCACACCAAGATGGAATTAAAATACAACTTGAACAAACACATTGGTGTCCCTGTACGTGCAATTCTTGTGACCACTTTACACAGTATGTCATGTGTGAAACTGGCACACAGGTGTGAATGCAACCATGAAAGTTACTAAGCAAAGTAGTTTCCTTATAAGTTATTTCCAGATTATAATTTTTCTACAGCTAATTTGTAAATTCCATTTGCTAAAGCCTCTATGAGTATCTTGATATCTACTTCCTTTGTTTTCGCCGATTTCTTTACAGTTTGCATACTTACAAGTTATAAAGTGAAATATTTATCACTGGAGGTTTTTTCCTGATGCCATTGAAAGAGCAGAAACATGAAAATAGATGTCTTCTTTTGCTGGCTCTGACAATAAAGGGGGATCTTTGTAGAATGTCTTGGAGCCTTTCAGATTGCTGTTATAATTATTAATATTGAATATGTGACATTTTGGACCTTTCATAATCCTAGTTAAACATTGTTGCCTGAAGTCTTTTTCCCCTTGATTTTATTCTCTTGAGTGAAAATAGCCCTTTATTTAAATGTCTATTTATACAAAAAGTGCTCTTTTAATTTTTAAAAATGAGAAAAAAGATTAAGTTTGTGTGTCTCCTCTGATACCTATCGAAAATACAATGTAAGAACTTCTACATGGCCAGTTAGCATAGCTGGGTATAGAGTCACTTCAGTAAATCAAGGAGTAAGAGATTCAAGTAACACCTAGGAAGCCTCCTGTGATGTCAGTCAATGTGAAAACATATTTTTGCATATGAACTAAGACATAAAGAGTGAATAAACAAAGAAGTAGCTATAGAATATTAGGTGCCACATTTAGATATTAATTACTTTAACTTCTTGAGTGCTTTAATTTGAGAGCTATCACTTGAAAGAGGGTTACCTCCACTACTGGCTTTCTCTTCCTTCTTTAACCTTCTTAACTCTTTCCATTATGTAAATATAATTTATATCGGTGTAGAGTTAGAATAACTCAATACAACAGCAACAAGAAATGAGATCATCCTCTCCCCCTTTGTCTTAGAGAGAACTTGGGACATTTTCAATCAAGATAGCACCCAGTCTTTCAAATCCTATTTTAATGTCTTTATATACTGTAAATATTCCTTCATGTTTCTACCAAAGACGGAGTGAAGGTGTATATTTTGCTGTTAGTGTTTGTGTATGTAATGATTGGTCCACAATGTGCTCATCCCCTTCCTAGATAGAAAGGATGGCAGTAGGCCTCATCTCTTACAGAAAAAGGACTCTTTACAATTAAAAAGGAAAGAGTTTCTTTTCTTTGCTCATTAAAAGCTCCGTGTTGGTGTCTCTGCCTGATATTGAGTATCATAACCATCTTTGTGGGAAAAATAAATACTGAACTCTTCTTACGTGCCACAGACAGATCAGAAGGGGAAAGATCAAGAGTATCTTTCCTTGTTAGTTCTAAAAAGAAAACCAAATAAATGGAAGATGAATCAAAAGTCTTTAATGTAAGAAAATAGTGTAACCAATAGATATTTTTCAACAGCAAAAAAGCTCTATGCTATAAAGAGTGTATAATTAATCAATCAAGATTATGTGTACCTTTCCAGAGTGAAATTCATGTATGTTTAATCTGTTTTTCAGAATCCTCAGTCAGTAGCAGCTCCCCTGGATCAGGTCCCAGTTCCCCAAGCAATGGTCCGACCAGCAGTACAACAGAAAATGAAACCTCAGTTTTGTCATCTAACATTCAAGCTGAGGTGAGACTTGTTATTGCATACGTAATTGCTCAGGTTTCTAGACTGAAGAAGGTGGAAAATTACTTGTAAGCAGAGTAATTGGGATACCAAGGCACTACAGGCTGACATCACAGTATGTAATATATGTGATATATCTTTATGTATGAGATGCATGTTTAGGAAACTCTATGGTAACAAAGGTTCAGGGGGAAGAAGCAGTAGTTTTACTGGAAGAGTGGAGGATGCTGTGAAAGGAACTTGGTTACAGAATATTACCTTCTGGGATGACCTGAAAGAGGTGCTCAGTGCTGAATGCTGATAAAGAGCTCCTGCATACAAAACAGTGGTTTAGGCATTGGTGATCCTAGCTCATAAGAGCTAAGGAGGTCCCAGGTTCAGGTGAATGCTGAAGTAGATTTCTTTAATCACAGTATTGGAGTTAGGTGACTAAATCCTTGTCACATCTCCCTTTTTTTTACTGTATCTCAGTTTCCTTATCAGGGCAGTACTTAACCACCATAAATGTCATGCCAGAATTCTTGAATACTTGTTTTGTAAAGTGAGATTGTGAACGGAAGGAATCTTAACTACTCCCTATTCTGTTTCATACATACGTGCCTATAACAACAGGAATGCAGATGGTAAATCAGTTGTGATAAACCTCATTTAGCACAGATGACATGCCCAAGTCATGCTTTCCATGGCAATATTGTAAAGGAACAGTAAACTAAATCGACTAAGAGCGACTCAAATTCCACAATATTCTATATGCAGCCTATACTTACCACAGTTCCTGCTTTGGTGGCAAGATTTCCTATTAATTGTTGTTTTATGCTGTTTATGTTATAAACATTGCATAAGAAAATGTGATTTAACAGAGTTTTAGTTAATGGAGCTGTTTCTCCAGGTCAGTGGCAGGACATTCACCTAAAAAAAACCCCTGGAATGGGCAGTTCAACCTCCAGCAGTGACTTTTCCCCATAATGAATTAATTGTGTGTGTGAACTATGATCCAGAGGGCAGGTGGGTGACCTCTGCACACTGATTAGTAGCCTCTCTCTGGCCCGTAACCAAAAAGAAAAAAAATTGCATTGATGGCTAACATGTGGTCTTGTCTCATAGCCCCCCATATGTGATTGCAAAGAAATTTAAATGATGCAGAGTAAGACCCATCATTAGGATTAGATCAGATCCTAGTTCTGTGGAATTAAGTTGTGTATTTTACTGCTGGGAATGTTGTAATTCCCAGAAATTGGTAATATGTGGGTGTTATTATGGGCTGTATTAAACAGAAAATCTTATCCAAATGGATCTTTTATTGACTGGAGGATTGTACAAAATGGAAGGGCATTTATGTCTCAGACTAATACATGGTGCTCATGACTTTGCATGTTACAGTTTCTGCACATTGGCACCATCAGAAATACGTACAGGCTAGTCAGGCTGGTGGTCTCTGGAGAGATTTGGAAAGGTTGTATCAGGAACCAGCAGTTATATTCTGTTTGCTAGTAGAACATTGCTAGCTTATTCTTTGCCACTTCTGTGCCAGACATCAAAAATTATAACCCCAACATACAACCAAAGATGCTCAAAGGAGCCTAAAACATTCCTTTAGAAGTTGAGCTCTGCATCCTGGCATCGGTCACTGCACTTGGTGAAATGTGCTAAGAAGCTGAAACTACAGACTTCCACTTCTGGATCCAGTTGGGGATTTCTTTACCTCTCTGGTTACTTGACTCTCAGTACTGCGGTCCTCTGGGTTCAAACATTTTTCCATAAATCTCAGCTTCAGTCGTTCTTACTTCAGTGGGATTTTCTTTGGTAGTTTAACAGCAGCCAAACTCCTACATATCTCTTTCCTAGTTTAGTTAGCCAGTTCTCAAAGGCTATACAGCTAATAAATTTTTTAATCAGATTCACAAAGTACAGAAGTTTCTAATAATAGGATGAGTGTTCCAAAATCACCCAAAATGCCACTTGTTTTTCTGTAATCCTGTATGACTCACATTGCTGTTGTTTCATAATCGTTGTTGTGACATTTGCAGTAACTGTTGTGCTCATATCTGAGTGGGTGGATAGCCGCGGTTTTCATGGCAGCAAATAAAACACTTTTTGCTGAGGAAAAACAGGTCGCTATGACAGAGTCATTTACCAGTAAAGCATGAGTCAGTACCATAAATAATTACACTCCAGTGCACGGACAGAATTAGAGCATTATCAGTAATGAAACAGATTTTTAAAGTATTTTTACCACATGCATTGGAATAGGGAGACTTTTAAGTGGTTTACTCTCTGGAGCAGACAGCCTGGTGGGTAGACGTTTACAATTTTTTGAATGAGCAAAGGTATACTGCACATGCTGCAGCTTTGCAGATAATCTTTTACTATCACAGTTCCCTTAATGGTACTTTCACTACCCTTTGCTAAAACACTGGTCTCATTATATGAAACTTGAAAGTTGAACTCAGGATTTTAATTGCACCTTATAAATAAAATCCTGTTTTTATTAGGCGCAGTTGTCTCCAGTATCATCAAGGTTCACCGCAGTAGCTATTTGTCTCCTGTAGCATGCCATACACTTTCAGGTCACCTGCTGTGCTGGAGCTAAATCTTACTTGCCTGAGAAATGCAAGCAGAATTGAGCCTCTGCACAGCATGTCCCTTGAGTTCAGAGGACAACCTGCTTTAGTCATGTGAAATGATTAATTTTAGGCATTCACGGTCTGGTCAAAAGCCATTGAAGGCAATGGAAAGTTTCCAGTTGGTGTAACTGGGCTTCAGATCAATTTCTTTCTTCTATTTGTGCTTTGGAAAGCAGTATTTCCTAGAATATCACTTGATTATACAGAAGATATAAATTACTTATGTGACAGATATACACATATTTGTTCTGAAGAACCCCACAGACCTATGCTTTTAAGACTCAGCTCCTTGAGGTGATCTTTGTAAGGAGCCAGTGGAAAAATGTGTAGATTTCTGACCAGCTGATCAGGTTTATGTCGAGTGTATGTGAAGAGTTTAAATTAATTTTTTCGAAAATCATCCCAAAGGCCTCAAGAAATACAAGTGTAAGTAATCGTGAATATTGAAAGCTGTGACAATCAGTTCTGCAATTGGCAAGTATTAAAGCCAAACCATTTTTTCTTCCCCATGTAATCTATAAATGTGCATATAAACATGCACACATAGGTGTTCCTGCTCTCAGCAGGTCCCAGAGCACAACTGAAGCACTGTCGTTCATGGTTACTTGTTGATCATCATGCAGTGTTACACTGAGTTCTTGTACTCTATTTTAAGAAAGAGCATAGCTCTGTTGACAGACTATTTTAAGCATCAGTAAGCAGGATCTGTGGACCCAATGAATAGGTACGTAGAGAGGAGCAAGTAGGGCAAGTTGCTCTTTGGGGTAATTTAGGTGCCAATCCAAACCACCATGCCTGCATGTAGGACGAGGACGTGGCTTAGTCATTGTGCTGCCAAATTACTCTCTAGATAATTCTTGCAGGTGCCACCATTGTAAGGAATTGTTCACCCTGTAAAAAGAAAAGCTGCAGCTAGGATCACAAATTTCTGCCTCTGGGTAACCTGCTTGAGCAGGGTACTTGGATTAGATAATGTCCAGTGGTCCCTTTGAACCTTACCCATTCTGGGATTCTGTGATACACAGAGAACCCTAATCTGTGCAGGTGGACTACTAATTTATTTTGGGAGATGAGGTTAAACTGATGCTTAGGATAATATTACCTAAAAATGTTTTGAAAAAATCAATCACTTACCAAAATGAAAGTGACAGGTTATTAACAGTATTAGAAATTAAATTAAGAGGCTTTTACTAATTAATTCCTGTTTTCAATATTAAATTCCTGTGGTAAATAACATCATTGCTTCTACCTGATGAAATAATCATGCCTGACCTTAGTGTGGTAGCGTGTTTTACTGCTATACACCCTGCCATTGTTATTTTTATTAATTCAGATCTTAGAAGGTAATAGTAGTATACTGAAAACCAAATATTAAACACAAATCTTTCAAGTGGCTTTTGTATCAATGCTGCCATTACTACAAATTTGATTATCTTCTAGGAGGCACATTAGAGTATCCTTTTTCACTTAAATATTTGTAGACTCCCTCCATAATATCTCCATAGTCTTGACATACTTGCATTTATTCGTGGTCAAAGGTGGATGTTATCAAGGCAAGACACTGTTAGCTAGGAATTAATGTAATATACAAGTGGAGCTTCTTTGTTTCCTATGCTATCTGTTGACATTCCCTAGGTACCAAAAGAAAATTACAGGGATAGACTTCTACTGTTATTGTCTCAGTGATAGGTCGTATCTCCAAACAAACTGTATGAGGAAGGTTATGTTTTGGAATAACATCCTGTGTTTTTGTGCTTAACCACTTTTCATTGATGGTCTGAAGTTGCATTGTATTAACACAAAGTATTTTACAGAGTTAATTGATATTCCAGGTTTGTCCAGGGGAAAATCTACAGCTCCCCACAACATGCTTGACAAGTTATTATATTTACTTTAGTCAAAGCCCGAGTGTGCAGTATCCCTCTTGGAGGTGGTCTATTATTGGAGTCCCATATGCTTTTTGTTTGGGAAGAAAGCAGTCACTGTGTCATACTGTTACACAGGGTATTCTTTTTCAAGGATGTTGTTCCCTTGGGGACCATATCATGCCAGAGTTCCTAAGTCTAATAAGACCTTTGTAGCTCTTATTGTGTCAAAGTTCTGGGAGGGAAGCAAGAGTTAAACAGAAAATATAATTCAAGCAACTTTACTAGACCACATGTTGAAAAATATCACTGTTCAAGGAGAAAGGCAAAGGCTTCAAAAAGATTCCTGATGTGGTAATCTTTTTATGTTTCTTCCCAAATAATCTATGGAAATAAAATGGGTGATCTTTGTAGAATGTCTGGTTTTATTTTAAAGTAATTAAAAATATTTCAGCAGTTCCATGTCTTTGAAAACTATATCACAGTTCTTCAAAAGAAGCATTAAAAAAATTAACTTGAATGGATTAGGAAAACTGTGAGGAGTATCTCATCATCAGAGAATGCCAGGATGCTGGTTTTGTATATATGCAGACAGAGAGAGACAGTCTATTGTTTTAAATGGAAGATGTGTCAATATACATTACTTTCTTCACAAAATTTCCATGTTAATGGAAGTAAATAATGTGCCTGAAATATCCCTGTATCATAATCTGGCCAACAAAAGATATGGACTAGTTAAGAGCCACATTTCGTACCTTACATAAAAACTGTGGCAAAGGTTTGATACATCCATATTCGTGATTCAGCTGGATAATCCTTAATTCACTAGATAAATTCCCACTGAGTTCTTGGAGTGAAAGTCCAGTTGATGAGAAGAACTGATGTGAAGTTAATGAGAAGTTGATAAGATGGTCTAGGAATCGTCAAGATTTCTGTTTTGCATTGCAATCTGATTTACTAACCAAGGAATAACCCCAAACGTGTTTTCTTAAGAAAATAAGTGTTTTTACTGGGACAGTAATTTTCTCTATCTGGAACTCCATTTGGGATGCAAACCAATGACTGGTACATAATTGGCTTTCAGTGTATCAGGATGCAAGCATAAAATAACCAAGATAAAAAGCCTGGAGATTTACTTTTGTTGGTTTTCCGCTTTATTCCAGCACCTGGTTTCCCAGCAACGACTTTTGATACAGGATGAACCAGTGAACTTGTTGAGTCTGTACACATCCCCTTCTCTGCCCAACATTACCTTGGGACTTCCAGCAATACAACCTCAAATCAGTGTAAGTGACCAGTCTCAAGCCTTCCTGCATACCTTTGCTTCCAGAAAATCTACTTTCTGATTATTCTCTTTATATTTTTAGCATTTTGGAACACAAGCAATTTAGAGTGGAACCAGACCTCTCTATGCATTGGGCAACATCTGGGTATATAAGGGCACAACTTGAAAGCAATATTCATTCTTGATCTCAAAAAAAAAACAAGTGCCAGTGTGGATGTTAGCAAAGTACAGGCCACATGCATTGCAGTTATGCCAGATAACAGATTTCAGATGTGGCAAGAAGTATATGAGGAGATTATTTAGTATAAAAGTATGAGGAGATTATTTAGTATAAATGTTTAAATTATATGATCATTTCTACCTGATAAATTACAGCACCTGTAACTTTTTATGAGATTCCAGTGGTGACCTAAACTGGGCTGGAGCATTGTAGAAGAAGAATGTAGTATTTTTCTAGCTCAGTAAAATACCCCAAAATTTTGCTACTGGTGAATATTTACCTGCTTTCCAGAAAAACCAACCAACCAACCAACCAACCAACCAACCAACCAACAAACCCAAACAAGTAAATATAATGATATATGGTGGTTCAATACAACAGAGTGTGAATTTGTACCTTCTGCGAAGAAATTAGAGGTTGTAACCTCAGGTTTCAGTGGAGGTCTAAAAAATTAGATCTATATGATCTGCTATGGTTTGTAACAATGCAACTTAATTCCAGTCCTAAATGCTAAATGTAGTTTCAAGCCAAAGTTCCATGTTATTTTATGGCTTTTTCAATACATTTACTGTTGTTAGCATTAACATATTGCTGCAGTGTTACATTTTAATGTCAGGTACAGAACTTTGCAAAGAAAATTATGTCAGCCTGAAATAATTTCTCTAAAAGTCAGCAAATTATTGTTTTTAAAGGATGGAAAAATTGAAGATCATGAAAAGTAGTGCTTACTTTCTCAGAGGATATCATCAAAAATTTCTTAGCTATTTCACAAAAATATAACTAGCTTCAACTAGCTTCAAAGTAAATCTATAACATTAAAAAGAAATGAAAATATGTTTCATTTGCTCACTCAAATCTTATAAGCTTTTGATGTGGCCAACTAGCACCAAATATTGCTTTTGGCATTAGAAAAAACAAATGGATTGATTTATGCAAGTTATGTTTATTTCTGTTACTAGAATAAGCAGTTGCAAATTGAATGTAAAGCTTACTTTGGTGTTTATTTTTCAGGGGAGTGTGGTAGCAGTGCGAAGTAAGCATATATCAAAAAAACATTGGTGAAAACATTATTTTAGAATTTATGGAATTCATATTGTCAGAGATACTGTTTTTACCATGACTTACCATAAGTGGTTGTCTGGAAACCTCAACATGCATATTTCTTTTAGGTTATTATTCTTTCTGTAAAAATTGTTATTCTGCTTGAACTGCCATTTCAAGATTTTTTTTTAATAGGAAATTTTTTTTTAATAGCAATATAAAGTACATTTGCAATGATGAAGGGTCAAAACTTCCAAAAGCTTTAAATCAATAACTGTGCGATTGATAAGTCACTTCAAAATGCCACACACATACAACAGCTCTTGATGATTCTGCAGATGAGAGTTTAACTGTACAAGTTTGTTTTACAAAGGGTAAAACTTACATTTGTGCTGTCCTTCAGGGAGTCAGGGAGTGCTCCAGGAAAAGTAATAGCTTCCCACTGCTACAGGTAACTACCTTGTTTTGCTGATTGGTTTGCTGTGTGATGGAAAGTTATGTGAAAAACCAAGCCTTGCCTATTCCAAACTCAGTGCACACTGTTTCCTCTGATCCTCTAGTTTCCTCTACAGGAGGCCATGGAAAGGTCTTTAGGAATTTTAAGGATAGGTCCCATCCTTTCATTAATAATGTTCTAACTAGTAATTCCTTATGCTTTGGCTTTTATTGCTGTTTGTTTTTCAACTGGTTTTATTACTCAGTTTCTCACAGTGTTACATTTAACTGGCATGTTCTTCCTTTTCATCTCACAAAGTGTAAGACAGGGATGTTAACCTTTTCTTCTCTATGTGTTCATGAGGACATAAGACCATCTAATGAAGCAGAGGTATAAATGGTCACTTCTCTGAAAAGCAGTTACCAATGCTGTTGTTCTTTGACAGGCTTCGTCGTCATTCAAAGAAAAGCAGAAGGGGGAGACCCCGTCTCTTAGACAAGGAGTGGCCTTGGCTGGGCAGTATGGAGGAAACCTTCCTCCACCGTCAACTCATCCTCACATTGCTTTGGAGGGAAAGCCAAACAGCAGCCACCAAGCTCTCTTGCAGCATCTGTTACTGAAAGAACAGATGAGACAGCAAAAACTTCTTGTGACTGGTAATGATCAAAGCTCCAGCAATACTAATTTAAGATGTTTTTAATGACATTTGTGTTCAGTTAAAACTAAATGCGGTAATACAAATACCACACATCCTAACTCTTGGGAAAAGTGGAAGGGTGGAAGAAAAAAGGACAGCATCTATGTTTTCTGTTTTAGTGATTCTGTACGAGTCTGTTAGCCTGAAAGAATTCAATGATTACAGAAAAGAGAAAATGATTACTTCATCACATTCTTTTGCAGCAGCTGAACTTCCCAGCATGGTGAGGCACGTGATACAAGTCCCACTGCATCAGTGCAGATGCAGAGTTCTGCAATATACACCCCTCTTCTTACTGAAAGCTTTCTTTCTTGTTAGAACTGTTAGTTTGTTGTTTTTCACAGGGGAGTGAAATGTCCCTGTTTTGCAGGAGCGGTTCCTCTTCATCCACAGTCTCCTTTAGCAGCAAAGGAAAGAGTCTCACCTGGCATAAGAGCTGCCCACAAACTGCCTCGTCACAGGCCACTGAACAGAACCCAGTCAGCTCCTCTTCCTCAGAGTACTTTGGCCCAGCTGGTCATCCAGCAGCAACATCAACAATTTTTGGAGAAGCAGAAACAGTACCAGCAGCAGATCCACATGAATAAGGTGAGTTCCCAAAGTAAAGAATTTCCAGTAAATTTAAAGGTGGAAAGCTAACAACAAAGTTTAGTTATTGGTGCGATGTCATCATGGACAATAGAGAGGTTCTTGCAGGACTATCTTTTCTGTTTATGCATAGTTGATATATACATTTGTATGGATCTTAATTTTAAGGTTCTGAAATAGGCTACAATTCAACAAAATAGAGTTCAAAGCAGCTTACAGTTTTATCTAACAGGTGTTTTCCTGTTGAATAGTAAATAATGTCTTAAAAATTGACATGTACTTCTGAGCTGCAGCAATCACTCCACTTGCTGCTTTTGAATTGTATTAAAACTTCTCTTATTGTGGACTAGAATGTTGCATAATCAGATAACTCATTTGAGCTCAAATCAGCTTATTAAACTTAGGAGTTTTTATAAGAAACTTAATAAACGTCTGGAAAAAATTTTAATCAGTATTTATCGAACTGACTTTTCTCTGTGAGTAGCATGAAAGTTTGCTATCTATATGGTGATACAAAATGACCATATAAGGAGAAAGAGAAAAATGTCTCTGGTATCTGACACAGAGGGTAATTGTGTAGTACAAGATTCCCTGTACAGTAACACCTTATTCTGAGCAGGGGCAGGGGAAAGAAGAAAAAGGGACCATCCATTAATAAACAAAGAGCAACAGATTCTGAATAGATTTATCAGGAAGCAATACTTCTACAACAAAATCAAGTTGTTACTTGCTTCAAAATTAAAATATGCAAGTAATTGCATGTTTTTGTTTAGAGAACATTTTTCAGCACTTAGTACTCAGCTTTCCAGAAGTTGTTTGCTGAAGCTCCACTAGTATTATGAAGATATTAATTATATATATTTAGTTGTCTTGTTTTAGCGTTACTCAATAATTATATATAAGAAGCAATGGCAAAGAAGAAAAGATGAAAAGTGGAGGTTCAGCTCTTGTAGCTAAGGAAAAAAAGATCAATCCACCTTACTTACTGGGTGAATTTCCCAGGGGTTACTGATTCTTTGGAATCTACTAAAAATTCCCAACAAAATTAGAAACAAACCTAGAGTTTAAGTACATAGTTTGTACAGTGGTTTGGTTATTAAATCTTGTCTTAATTAGGAAAAATGAAGACCAGAAAACTTCAAAGTTCAGAGCTGATCCTTGCATGTTAACCCCTCTCAGCTTGGGTGTTTTGATTACTCAACTAGGACTCCAGTTGGCTTTTCTTTGAGTATGCATTCCATATGTTTAATCAAGATGGCATATGTATATCTCATAGCCTCAGGTTTTGAAAATATTTCACCTTCCCTCAATTGTCTAAAAAGACTTTTTAACTGCTAAAGTGCTGAGTCTTTGTACTACAAACCCATCAGTTCATGCATTCCTCACAAGCCAAAGAACCCCACTGACATGTTTTTCTTAGATAATATGCTTAGTGATATAAATTCTACCATAGCATTTGGGGATATGTGCTGTGGCATATAGGAGCATTTCTCCCCAGTGTGAAAATTAAACTTGAGGTACATAATCATATATTTCTAGTCACATAGACTAGGAATGCATTGCATTTTACCAGAGACAGATGGGATAAGGAAGGAAGAAGATTGGAGTTTGGTCTATGATTATGCTTGTTTCAGTAACTTTTTTTTCAGTTGAACTACGGTGAAAATACATGCTAATGATTCCCTCTCATACTTGCCTTCATCCTCACATAGTTCTTTGTGATGAAGAGACAAAACTGGTGAATCTAGCTTTTATTCTGTACAGCATAGTCTATGCACATATGCAGAGAGTAGAAATTTAAGTCTATCCCAGGGCCTCTCTCTGCCTTGAACAACTCCATAACCTACTTTTGTCCCAAGAGCTTCTCAGTCTCCTTTACTCCTACTCCCAGAGCAACCAGGCTTCTTCAGGAGCACAGTAACTCCTCAGAGCAGTGAATGCCTGAGGAGGAATGAGATCAGGTTGTAGCCAGAGAAGCAGTGGGTTTTCTGAGGATGCATGTGGTTTTGCAGACATTACAGTTGGCAGCAACTAGGTTCTTCTCCAGTCTCAGAGAACCATTTTGAGGAATAGTACTGAAAAATGTCAGTGCTCTAACCATGTATCTGTCCTCTGCAAGGACACAGAAAGCCAAGGGGCTTCTTTATGTACTTATAGAACCTCATTCTTATAAACTGGAATTTTATAGCCAGTAGACAAGAGTAGAAAAAAGATCAAACCATAGAGTAGCTTTTAAACAGTAAATTTAAAGTTATCTTCTTTAACCTTTTAGCTAAAAGTTCAGATTGAACTCCTGTGACTACATAAGGGTTTTGAACTCTGCTAGAGTGGTAGAATATACTTTGTTCAGTCTTTAAACTCTCTGTTCACAATTGAAGTTATTTTTTCATTACATAATTTGCACGGCTTTACAATCAAACTCTGCAAGGCAGAGTTATAGTTTTTTTGAAATTTTAAAGAGCAGATATTCTAGACCAGGTAGGAAGGCAACCAAATATTTTATTTCTTTGGATAAGTTTGGGCATGTATCAAATGAACACATTAACTTGTTTTTTTTCTGTTGTTCTGTCCTTTACACTTCTGCTCATGGGCTGTTTAGTGAAGTATTCATAGAGGTATAATTCCTGCCTTTTCAGTCATGAAAATTCAGAGGTTTCATTTAACAAGGAATACTCAAGGACCCTAAAAGTTTTGGTAATAAAAGACCAGAATAATTTTAAGCTGTCAAGAGTGTGAAATGGTGGTTTATCAAGATCTTAGAGCAAATTATCATCTTTTTTTTGTTTTGTTTTTGATTTCCCTTAACATTTATTTCTTATGTTTATGTCTTCAAGTACTTAAGTCTTTAGTATTCAACTGAACCCACAGTTTGAGTGTTTGCCCTGAGCTAAGATGGTAGGGCATGTGTCAGTATCACTCCCTGATAACTGGTTTTGGACTGATCTCTTTGGCTGACTTATAGATGTAACAATAAAAAGAGGAAGAGAAGCACTTTTTCCTCACCCCATTGTTCTTGTATTCATCTTGTATTTAAAAAAAGTACTTTTTTTTTTTTTTTTTTTTTTTTTTTTTAGAAAAAAATATACTTCAGCAGCAAACCAGTGCTGCTGTAAGGGTGATAACAAGCAAAATCTAACATAGGTCAGAGGTAAAGGATTCCCCTGGATCATTTACATTCTGAAAAGAAACAAATCACTGCCAAAAGGTGTGCCTCTATCCTTACTAGCAAAGAGGAGATCCCCTATGGACTATTTCTGGTCAGCTGTCAGATGCCTGGCTTTTGATGTGGGAAATGGTATATGGCTCCACTGCAGTCTGACATTTATACCTGTGGGATCTAGTACACTGACCTTCTCAAAACATTCTGCAAATGTTGACATCTCTTCCAAAAGTAGGCAAAAACCCTTGTTCCAGAATTAATAATGAATGTGAAGTAACCTGAACTCAGCTTGTCTTAGGGAAGACCAGCTTTGCCATTGTCAGTTTTAATATACTTCTGTCCAAATGACAGCTTATTTCCTCATAATGTCCTTTGATCACCATTGCAGATCTTCATTCTGCTCAATAAAGGGAGACCAAAGTCCAAAACCCCGGGTAAAATTAATGCAATTGGATACCAAAAGACCACTACTACAATAAAAAACCTTAAAATCTTGATATTATTGTGTATATCTCCATCTAGAAAGCTTTGATCCAGCCACTTGCAGAAAAAAAATGAGGATTTTGATTTAACTAATCTAAATGCAAAACTCCTAGCAGAAGTCTGTGTTCAAGAAAATCTCAGAAATCATCATGTGAAGAGTAAATGAACAAAGCCATCTGTCTTTAGAAGTTATTTTTTACCATGTATGATGAATAAGGCCTGCCTCTACTGAAGCTGAAGTTTTCACTGGGGCCAAGATTTTCTTTGATCAATGCAGGAACCCTATTTGTGTTCTTAAGTTGTGTATTCATAGCATTTTGGAATTTTTTTTTTTTCAGTGGTAAAGTTCTCTGTGTTGGAGAAGTAAAGGGTAAAATAATGGGGTATTTGGTAGTGTGCTCTAAACCATGGGAGGTATATGGATAGTGTTAAGGCTCATATAAGAAACACCTGAATTTCAGTTTTCATTCTAGGATGTCAGTTGGTTTAAAGCATCTCTGTATAGGGAATCAGTGACCAGGAAGCCTGTGAGGTAAAAAAAAATATATATAGGAAGTGAATATTCATTAGTACTTGGATGGTGTTCTCAGTTTACCAATATCTCTAAATAAAAAATTAAAAACGGTACAGAAATTTATGTTGATGGGAAAATAGAACTATTATTTCTTGCCAGTAGAAATATAGAAAAGATACAATTAACCCTGGATAAGTCAGTCACTTCTCTGAATGATATTTAAAGGAAAGTGAAGAAAAGGTTCAGCAGTAATAAATCAATCTAGCTTAATTGAACATATTACACTGAGGTTTTGGCTTTGCAGCATACAAATCTGACTAGCATATTCTGCAGGTGAAAGATATTCTTAAATGTTGCTAATGGCAGGGGATTATTTAGGCAAAACTAAAGGAACTGTTGTCTGTTTGGAACTGGTAAATGCCCAGTGAATTTTCTCCTTTACTGAGAACTAATGTTTAAGCCATAATGGAAGAGAATGATTTGAAAGATAAATACATCTCTTAGAAGAGTATTGATACTACAAGAGTAACAGTGACAACAGGAAGCAGATGCCAAGTTGTTTTCAGTGCAGCTGACAATGTACGTACAAGACACATAGCTGGTAATGTGAGAGAAGGGGAAAAAGTGTTCTATAAGAATGTACATGAGTTCTTAGAAGTGATTGCCATGTATTTAAAATTAACAATTAATTAAGGATGGAAACATCTTGGATGGCTGTTGCAGGACTTTGTGATTCTGTCTCTTTGTAGAGACATCTTATTTAAAACACTGTATTTTACAAGAGCATATAATTTCAAAGGCAAAAACAACAGGGGCTGCAGCTGAAGGACCTATAAAATGGTCTATTGCAGTGTCCAGATTATTTAGTCTTCCATTTTTCTGTACAACTAAGCAGATTAGGATATGTTTGATGTCTTTTTCTTTGATTGGACTCTTGCAGTTATACAATGGAGTTGATGTCTGTAAATACTTCCTCTCCTGCTGATACTATTTACTTTGACTCATGCATATATCCCTTATAGCTTAATTTCCTGAAGATAAAAAAAAAAAAAATATAGGTTACATTAGCATGAAGACTTTTTTTTAGTGACCACTTAAATTGGAATAGGTGATAGCAGTAAAGTATACTAGTAAAATATAACCAATAGGTGCAACCCTTAATTTATTAGGGAAAGAAATTATGATTTTGTTATTATTTTCAAACATAATCCCACTAAAACTCAAATTCAGCAATCACTTTTTCAAAATAAAAAAGAATGCACTAAAATTAGGAGAAAGTCCTCCATGTAGCTACAGATAAAGTCAGAAAAAAATGGTCAGTGGGCGTTTAAAGTGAAAAGTTTAAACATGAAGTGTGAGCAGAAGTATCCAGCTGTGCAGTGAAAGGACCTGAGCAATGTTTCATTCAGAACATTTTCTGCTGTGTAACCCATCTTTAGATAGAGAAGATAGAAATACCAATTCTAAACTGCCACCTTCGTGTGTCTCCAGATACAGTACCACTACTAGGAGATATAATTTAAAATGAGATGTTTCTGATTTAGTACAACTGTTCAGTAATGCTACTAGCATTACTGGGGCCAAGCTTCAAAAGAACTTCAACAAATATGAAAGCATTGTGGTGATACAGAGAAAGCAGTCAGCTGTGGCTTAGCAGTCTGAGCAGTAGAAGGGGTTTTCAAGTTTTGGGTCATGTCTTCCCCATTCTATCCATGCAATTTGATCCTGCTCCATCATATGAGAAGACATGACTGTAAGTGCCTCATAGTCCCTCACCTGAGACTTAGTTAAAATCCCAATGGAAAGGATGTTTTTTAATAAAATTTTGTAGTAAAGAAGGTAATATAAATGCACTTTTTAAACTCTATTGAGTAAATATATAAAGACTTTAATTTCACAGAGTTTTAGAAAATTTAATTTGCTTATCTTCTCCTGTTGCTGAAATCTGGTGCAAATCACCTGCTGAGTTCCACAGCATGGGAGAGGGGTCCAAAACAGGAACACTGCAAATTGAAATACACACAAATTCCACTCTAAGTCTCTGCAGCCCCCTTACGTGAGCTTGTTCTCTTCACTGATTGCATGCAAGAAGTGTCTGAGGGTGATGCATGTATAGATTCTATACATGTATAGATTCTATACTGCAGTCCGTCATGTGCTGCCTCAGAGAGCTCAGCAGCAGATCTGTACCCATACAGCAGTGTAAAGAAAAAGAGCCTGACATAAAAGTGAAAAAGCATAAAAGAAAGAAGAACAGTAATGAGCTAAATATGTGTCTTAACTTTACTGTGGGCATGCACTCATTTTCTCTTGGCTTCCCCTGCAGAAAAACCCACCTGGTGTCAAGTAACTGGCACAGGGAATGGTTTACAGATGGATAAGACTCAGTGATTCTTGTAGTTTATATGATTATCTGTCACACAGGTGTTTCACGTTGTATTTACTCACTTGCAGCCAGCCATGCAGCCTTACTTGCCTTTCTCTTCCTGCTTGAGGAGTGGGGCAGGCTCCCCAAAAATGGTTAACTAATTATCAATAATTATCAATAATAATAATAATAATAATAGTAATACCAGTAAGTGAAAGGAATGTACCTAAGCTGATTACACATAGTTAGCTTTAGTACCTTTTTGGTCAGTGTCCTCCCCTGAGAAACAACTGGAAAAGATTTATAGGTTTGATCTGAGAAATTTTTCAGATGCTTTGTAATGAAAGGAGACTCCACATTAGCTGAAGTAGTAGGGATTGCCCAGTTTAGGGCACGCCACCTGCAGCATGCAAGATGCTCACATTGTGATTTGCCAGTTACTACAGTAATGAAGAGAGACTTTTTTGTTTATTTTTAGTAAGCCATTAAACTCCCATCACACCTCAAAAATGGAGGTTTGCTGTGACAATGGCCAGACAGGCTTCCTCTGAGGAATTTGTTTCTCCAGTGATGTGAGGCATATGCATCAGAGCATCAACTGGAACTGTATAAATTGATCTTTCAACTCTCCTTGTTGACTTCATGGGATTTCCTAAATCCAGCTGCAGCTTCTTGATCACAGTCTACATGACAACCTGGCATTTTTCTATCTGCTTTCGCAAGCTGAATTAAACTGGATGGTCCTGGCTTGTGACAAAAACAGACATCCTGAAGCCATTCATATACTCAGTAATTGAGTATATAACACTAGCTAAAACTCAGTTGAAAGACATGATTGATGGCTTGGGGGAGACAGATGGGAAGAGGAAAGTATGTAGGTGTTTTTTTCTCTCTCCAGATATTTGACTTAGATGATACAAAACAGTATTTACTTGAAATTGAGTAGGCCAGTTGAATAAATTATAATTACTTACTCAACCCTGCAACCTCCTGCTCACATGTCTGACTTGTGCCTCTTTCAACAAAGTAGGGATTTTTTTCAGTTTAGGTGTTTAGACTACATTTGGAGGATTTTGGAATGCATTGGCTTCACCTTAAACAGCAAAACACAAACTGCACATGATTGCAATGCTCAGGCATCCAGCACTTCCACAGAGCTTTACAATAGCAGTTACTGGGCTAGAGCTGGTGTTGCCTTGGGAGCTGTGTTATATCACCCTTGCTGGAACTGAGATACCTGTACAATGCACCACAAAGGCTTTAGTCCTTCCAGTCATGGAAGACGTGCTTGTAGTGTCCGTGTAGTGCCATCGGACAGGGGACTGACACCAGCTCTTTTGTCACTTCACTTTTGTTGGCTTTCAGTGCCTTCATGCTTTAATTGATAGAGATGTTTGTGTGAAAATTCTCTAATTTGCTTACAACAAAATATTAACCAGATTACTAGTTCCCTTATGTCTTAGTGTTCCTTTATTATTTTGTGTTGTGAGTAATTAACCGTAAGATGGTATTTCTGCATTCGTGTTTGAAGAAGATGAAGACTATTTTCTCTAGTTTACCAGCTGTAGCAGTCTAACAGATGGGTCATGTTTTTCCTTATCTATAAACATGGTATTTTCTGCTGCAGAAAAAATAGTGGCCTTTCGCTTAGGGGCTTTTGTCCTTTTTTCCGGATACATCAGCGTTTTGGCGGTGCACGGCTACATGGGTTTGCTGTGGACACTTCAATCTCATCCGTGCAGATCTAGTACTTCTTGGTGTTTGGCATCAATGAAAGGAGTCAGAACTTGTTCCCCTCTTCTCTTTCCAGATGCTCTCTAAGTCCATTGAGCAGCTCAAGCAGCCTGGCAGTCACCTGGAGGAAGCTGAAGAAGAGCTTCATGGAGACCACTCGATGCAGGAGGAGCGAGCTCCCGCCAGCAGTGCCAGCGTTAGGGCTGAGAGCAGCAGTGCTGGTGTGGATGACAGAATAGGACAGCAGGTGGGGGCTGTCAAAGTCAAAGAGGAGCCACTGGACAGTGATGAGGATGTTCAAACCCAGCAAATGGAATCTGGGGAGCAAGCTGCTTTTATGCAACAGGTAATAGGCAAAGATTTAGCTCCAGGATTTGTAATTAAGGTTATTATCTGAACATCACCTGTGTTTTCTAGGCTTTGATAAGCAATTGTGTTTTGATTCACTGAGCTAGCAAATCCTGATTTACTGTTCAAAGAATTTAACAAATGCAGAAGTGTTGTATGTACACTTGAAGACATAGTGAAGCTCATCCTTATGGCCACTAATTGAGAAAATATCTGTTGCAATCAATTATTCTACATAAATCTTTGAGTAATAGCTGATAGGTATTGTATTAGCCCAAAATTACCTTACACCGCTTAGTCCTAGTGAAAGAGAACTCCTATCACCTAGTTGAGATCAGCAATTGATGGAATTAGTTTCCAGACCTGATTGATGAAACATTCTTCTGATTTTGAATCCTCTGACTTCTGCTTTCAGCTGTCTGTATATATTGTATCATACTGTAGTCTTGAACACTGTTAATGTTAGGGTATTCTTTTCCCCAGTAGACAGGTACTGACTGCTATCTTGGTGGTCTTAGGCCGGTGTATAAAGTTTAATTTAGAGAAAAGTACAAGGTGGATATAAAGAGGCAAGGCAAGGCACTGTTTTAAAATTGCATTGTTTTCTTTTTTGCACTGCTTGGTTAATTTTTCATTCTGTCTTATTTGATGATAATGTCCACAGAGACATCCTTAAATGCAGCAGATGCAAGTACTGGTGAGAAGCAAAATGCAGCATTAGGTTCCAGTCAGTTATTTGCACAAAAAGCACGGAACTATTTTCCTTATCATCTGATATCCAATCACTTGTTTGGCGTATTTTTTTAATGAAGACTAATAGTACAATATCTTACAACCTTTACCATGGAGTCTCATGGACAAATCCTAAAAAAACAACTGTGCATAAAATGCCACCTTGACAAAAGGCAGGTTCAGCTTGTCTGGGAGCTTTAGGCGGAGCTGAAAGGCGCAGTCGTGTGTGCAGCCCGGGAGCTGCATCCCGGCCCATCCCTCACGGCCGGCAGAGCAAGGCTGGGTGCAGTGCAAGGCCCTGTTTATTTAAGTCGATACTTTGTCAGGTCCCTGCTGTTCTCCTGCAGAAAAGTGATTTTGGGAGGGGGGGCAGGAAATGCCTTATGGAAACAGGAAGCCCAAGTGATTCATGTGCTGAGGAATGCGGGGCAGGGGGGACGGGGCAGCGCTCCCTCTGTTTTTAAAGGCACTCTATGAATTGATTTATTGTCAAAGAAAATAACAAAGCGAGTAGGGAAATTGTTAAGGAAGCTTTCCAGTGAAACATTTCCTTCATATTCCCTTTTGATATGTTTACCTTGTTTTATAGGTTTACTTTTGTTAAGCTAGTTAAAGATTCATTGTATTAAGATCCCCTTTAATATGGATAATCCCAAACTGACCTGGACTCCTTGTCAGGTTTTTTTTCTATTAAAAATATTTATATTTCTAAAGCTGAGGTATTTTAAGGTGCAGTATCCGGTTTCAAAAGAGATAGTTGTTTTGCCAAATGTAGAAATTGTTCTCAAATATGTTATTAGCATGTGTTGTTTACATTATGTTCTAATACTCTTCAATCTCTTCTAAAATGTTGCAACTTCTAAAGATACATTATCCTTTTTCCTAGAAGGTCTCCAAACAAACGACTAAATAGTTGCTGTTAACATAAAAGGCCTCAAAGATAGAAAAAGATTTACATGAGAAAAACACAAGTGATTTTTATGTGTGCTTACATATTTGAACAGAAATCTGTCTCTTTCCTGGATGAAAAAAAATTACATTTACATTCAAAAAGTGAAGGCTATAAAAATAAAATAATATGTGATTTCCATACTGTATATTTTTAATTTTCTTTGAAATCTGACTTCAGCTTCATCAAAAAGGGATAGTGCATCTTTTAAAATACATTTGGGGAGAAATTTGCGATTGAGAAGAATTTTGTACAATATCACTTCAAAGATGTGTATTCACAGAAGACAAAAGATATTTTTATAACGTCATTCAGGTGAGAAACCCCAATACATTAGTGTATTTTAATTTCAGAATCTTTCAAATTTGGATAAAATTAAAATAAGAGAAACTACCTGGAACCAGTGAAAAGGAAAACTGGGTTTAAACAACCACATTTCTAATTGATTGTCTCTTACATTTTAAATCTACTGTATTTATTATAATTTACACCCTTAGAGGTGATCTCGTTTTGTGTTGTAAATATATTCTGTTTGTATGTTCCCTTTTTTTGCCTTCTGATATAAGTCTCTTCCTTTCTGAAATAAAGTTTTTTTTTTAAAAGATCCCCTTTCAGATATTTGACTTTGTGTAAATTTGGTAACTTAGTGGTGTTTTTTCTTTGTACAATCAGATATGTTTGATACACATTGTTGAAACAATTTAAACTTTCAGGAGCAAGGATTTTAATTACACTATTCTTACAATAATTACACAAAGTCCTTCTTTTTGGTCTCTTGTTTTATCCTACATCAGCCATTATAAGTTTTAGTGAATGTGGAATAGTATTGATGCATGCTCATTTTCCCATCATGGCATCTGTCTTGAACATGTGATCATACCATACAGGAAAGGCAAAAGTGAATCCCAGTTCCTCAGCTTCTAATTATCCAAAAGTCAGATGAACTGTAATAATTTACATGACATATCTAAAACCCCTTATCTGAAAATGTACTGACCACTTCGGTATTCATCAAGACCTTTGAAAAACTAAAGTCCACCTGTAAATATCCTGGGAGAAAGGGAATCCATGAACTCTGCAGACTTTAAAACAATTGCATGAGATAGTGAAGTCCCAATGTAGAGAACTTCCATGAAGATGTTAAATAACTTTGTGACATTTCCTGAACTTTCCTTAGGATCTACAGAGAGCTGGTGATGCATAACAATCCTTGCTACAGTACATGAATTATTACTACCAAAAGAGTTGGGAAAACTATTGCATTGTAGTTCTTGTAACTGCTCATTTCATTTCCAAATGCTCTGTGAAGCTTTGATTCTGGTATAATTTTAACTAAAATAAAATCCATGTTTCAACAACATAAGTATGTAAGAATAAATAGTTCTGTAAATCAAATTCAGGTATTTTCACTGCTATAGCAGCAGCATAATATTTCATCAGTAATACAACCCCCAAAAATAGATAAAAGATCAAGTTTTAGCTGAGGAAAGCTTAAAACAAGCATTAACAGTATAACATTGTACTGCTTGTCTTATTGTTTATAGTATATTTAGAATCGTATGTCTTTAAGTAAATCATGCTTTTGTAACAGGGATTTAGTGCTCTTTTGTTTAAATACCTGTGTTAGAATTAGAAGAGCAGCCATAAATGTTTTCAATTTACAACATTCCTGTATTGGAGACTAGATTTGCACCTATATTTTTTTTCCTAAATCATTTACCATGCATCAAAACACCCATAATGAAGAAAATAATCATAATACAATACAATTCAGATGCCTTATTCTATTCCCAGGATGATGTGCATCTCTTTTTCCTTTTTAACAATATATGTATATTCTGTCCTGTTGTCCAAAAAATAAAGCCACTAGAACTGATAGCTGACAATTTAGAAGTAATTGCTAATAAATGAAGGAAAATCCATCATAATATTTACATACTCAGACACACATTACTGGAATGTAGGTACTGTAACATTAGCCCTTTTGTCATCTTCTGGCATTAACAAAATGGGATTAAAAGCTGAATGCCTCAGCAAAGAATGAGCACTTCAGACACTACCACCCCTCATTTGTGCACTATCTTCATTCCATCTTCATTATCATCAAGATCACTAAGACGTGCTCCATGTCACTTAAGCCAACTATACCCTGTTTTTATCTTCACTGGAATTCTGAGGTAAAAATCTATAAACATTAGTCCCAAGCAGCAATCTGAAAATGTGTACTTATTTCTCCCCCTTATGAACATTTCACAATTTGCAGCCAAAATTAGCTAAGCTGAGTTAATTTCCTTATTGTATTCTGTTCTGCTAGCATCATGTCCTACTTATCCACTTAAGAAATGTTTGTTTGATTTTCATTTATTTGTTTAGTTTCTGATTTCCTTATGCAGTTCCCATCGTCTGGGTGGTAATGGAGCTTCTGTACCTCATTTCTCGGTGGAAGAATATAGTTTAGAACACCATCTGCTGAATTACTGGTTAGGCAAACAGAAGAAGGGCATCCTGGATGAAATTATCTTCTCTGGGCTAGAGCAATAATACAAGTTATTTTTGTGGAGTTTTACTGCTCTATTTGATAGGCTTTGTGCTTTGAATTTGTTTTGGCTTTTTTTTTTTTTTTTTCTCTCTCTCTTCTAATTCAGCCTAACTTGAATTAAGATTTAAAGGTAAAAAATAGGATTAACTGAAACTGCATAGCCAGTGGAAAATCTGGGTTCCTCTGTCATGCTCTCACTGACACACACACACTGGACTGGGAAGGTGCATCCTTTAGGCATGTCCCAGTTTCTGGTCCCCATTTGCTGAGCTTGAGTGTCACACTCCTGCTTGTTTTGATTGTGGCCCCATAGCTCATCTGGCCTGTACAGGACAAATTCTCTGGCTACCTGTGGGCACACATATCTGCTTCAGCCACACAGGGATTATTTAAGCAGCAGCTGAGAGTTGAAAGGAGTCCCCTTAGTAACTTGAAATCAATGTGATTTGCTGTGATAATGGGGGCCTTAGGCACCAGAGTTGTTTTGACAGACCAGATACATACTTGTAAGTGATCCAGTGCCTGAATTAACTGAATAAGATGTTTTGAATGTGGCCATGGAGTCTTTGTTGCATTTGTTTTACTTTCTTTTCCGTAGCTGTCTTGAAGTAACTGTGTTGACTGTTAATGGTACAGAGCCCTGAAATACGAGGGAGATGGTTTGGAGGATATGATGTTAAAAGTATCCCTCTGTACCCTTGATCCTTCCAGGATGGTTACAGCATTTTTGGCTTTGAGAAATGCTGTGAAGGGCAGGATAAATGAAAATGTAAGTTTTGAACAATGTCAGATTTATAAATAAACCTGCCCTCCCCACTCCTCCCTCCTAAATTAGATTGCCACTGCAGACTTAGCTCAATTCATCTCTTTTTTGTAGGCTGCCTTAGCTGTTTCCTTTAACTTTGCAGCCAGTAAGAGACACTAACCTTGTACCTTCCTGCCCTTCCTCAAGTCTGTGAGTGCACAGCCCAACAATAACTCCTACACAACACAAGCTGGGTCTGATTTCTGGAATCAAACATAGTGTAGATGGAGTAAGGAGGTGGAGTGCTGTGTAGCTGGATTTGTTTTGTAAAATTTTTTCATTTATCTACATGCAGGGAAGCCTCTAAATATTTAGCCTGTTTTTTCTCAGCCTTATTCTTAAGAGCCTGTTTATTTCTATCAAGTTTCTAACTGTGGTCTTTAAAAACTGTGTTACAGGAAGAATAATTTTTTTGTATGTTAATTCTACGTGAAAGTGTATAATAATGTGAATAATTATAAGAAATTATTCTTTCCCAAGTAGCTATACTTTCCTGTCTCCAGTTGGATGGGAAAATGATCCTTTTTTTTTAAGAAAAATCTGTTAACTGTAATAATTGCCAATATTTTTTTTGTCTCCTGTTGTAAACTTCCAGTTACAGAAGGCAATAACACTTATTTTATCATAAAACGAATTAACTGAATTGTCTACCTGACCATGTAGCATTACAATGTAACAGAATTATTTAATTTTATTGATGCCTTCATGGACTAAAGTTGACACTGCTTTATTTTTAGATCCAAGAGATTTTATGCTTCTTTCCCTCTTCCAAATGCTTAGGATATAGCACCTTGATACTTTTCTTATTGCTCCCATTTGTCAGAGAAAGCAGACTGTCAGGAGACCACTGGGGCTACACTAGGCAAAATTCCTTAATCAGGGCTACATAACTAGCATGAATCAAAAGCCTCCAAGTCCATATCCCAGTAATTATCACTGCAAATTTTGACAGTTAGATGATACTACTTTCATAACTTTGGGCAATTTATCATTTCCTGTATCCTACAGCACAGAGTTTCGTTAATATTGTCATTGAAGAGGATTATGTGTTCTTGGAAAGTTGCTTCTTTAAACGCTTCATTTTTGGAAAGAATTCTGTTTGACCTCTGAACATCTTTCTCACTGTTAGACATTTGTATGTGCACATGCACGAGTTTTCATTTTTCTCCCTCCTTTAAAATGTGAGAGTGAGCTAATGCACTGCTCAGTGTATTTCTGGCTAAATCTTCATAAAGCTGCGTTGTTTAATGTCGTGGAAGTGCAGCTCAGCCCAAATGCCTTGGAGACATAGGTGCCCTAATGCAGAAAGCAGTGCATAATCTGTCTCCTCTCAGGTTCTGGCCTGTGACCCTTGGATCCCCAGGAGACCGAGGAGGTGTTTCTGTTCATACTGCCTGTATTTCCTCAGCAAAAAGGCTTGTGAAAATTACAGCTATGAGATTGCAGCAATGCAGCAACGTCAAGGGCTTAAGAAGGCTTTGCTCAGGTTCTCTGTAAAGTAGCCAGTACAGCATGGAGAACTCAGTCTCATGCAGACTCCTTCCCTAGCCTTTTCCTTTTGCTCCCATCAATAAGAGCAGTGTGATAGTATTTAGGTGGCAGCCTGCAGATTTTTACAGAAGATCTCTGTTACTGAACAGACCCAGAAGGAGCACAGGGCAGAAACACTGTTGGGAAGTGCTCTCCTGCTGTGTACAGAGGGACAGCTACTGAGACCAGCTCCTTCTAAGGCTTGTTCTCCTAGATCTTGCTCTACTGAAAATAGAAGCTGAAGAGTTACTACACATCAGAGACCATAATTCCATCACTCAACTACCTGACTGCACACAGGGACAGGTGGTGACTGGTTTCCCTCATTTCTCAGCCATTTTGACACCTTGTCTTAGGGTGTCAAAGGCACCCAAACCCAACAGCACATCTCTTGGCATCTTCCTTAATTTCTAGAACTTCTTGGGTTTCACTACTTACCTAAATTTGTAGAGGTCTTTTGTCATAATTTCCTATAAGTTTCTGCATATATTTCAGTTTTCTGAAGCTACTGACTATACAGAGAGCTTCAAATCCTCTACAGTTTCTGACAGAAATGAAAATGGGAGTGCTGAATACAGGTGCCATCAGCCCAGGTTCAGTCCAGGAACACCTGACATCCACAGCTCTGATTTGGGCCTTTCTGCAAGTAATTGGGTCTCACTAAAGATGATAATTGTTCAGTTAAAATATGCACAGCATTACTCTTTGTGCTGTGTCAGCAATTTTTTTTTTCATCACAGGCAGGCTCTGAGATGAAACACAGTCAGCTCAGGACCAGCAAGAAAAAAGGAACAGGAGCAAGATCTGTTCCCGCAGCAAGAGGCTGAGAATTAGCATGGGGACTGTTACTTCCCTGTGTTGATGGATAATGCACTAACCAGGCAGGCTGCTCATTTTCCCAAGTCCATTGACTGTTTTCAAGTTAGATACCATTATAAGTTACTGTTACAGTAGCTTGGGCCCTCCTGTAAAAGAAGCAATCCTTTCTTCTACCTCTCTGGCCCTTTCTCTACATCTTTTAATGGAAAAAAAATCTCAAAGCCTATTAAGTCATTTTAATTTTCAAGTTCTTCTTTTAGTGGCTTTCAAAATGCTTTCAGGCTGCAAAATCAGTTGGCATGGAACACACTGGGTCAGAGAGGAGGCAGTGGGCTCAGCCTGGTGGGATGTCAGACCCACAGGAGCACAGCATTTGTGAAGCTGCTGTTGTAAAGGCGAGATCCAGGTGGTCAAAACTGAGAGACAGTTCCACAAGACAGTTTCCTTCATAATTTTGGTCATCAGTACCCCATCCAAGAGGCCACAAGTGAGTGGATCATTAAAGTTTGAAAGGATACTGTGAAACTTAGCTGGTCAGTAATAAAAGTGAGTGTTTGGTTCTCTATCTTACTGACGTGGCCAACTGTACAGTTAGTGTCATAACAAAAGGCTGAATATGAACATATAGACAGGTAATTAGAGTGGGTTAGGTACATTAGATAAGAAAAAAGTTTTGAAGCTCTTTACCAGGATCAGGATCTCTACCAAGATCTTTACTAAGCTATCTTACCAGGATTAGCTCTACTGTGTCTACTGCATGATTACTTCAGCTAGTCCTTAAGGAAATCAAAAGATAGTGCACTTAATGTTTGATGCATAATAACTTCTTATTCAACATTTCCTATTATGTTTTCTTTCTTCTGCTTTAATACATATGCTAAGTATTGAAAAGACTTTTATGGTGAGGGGTTTGTAACTGGAGGAGGATTTGGAAATTTAGAAAGCAGGGACACAATTCCACTGAGACCAGTTGCATTAAACCTGTAGAAACAGAAACTGATGTCAAGAAGGAGATATATATATATACACACACACACACACATATATATATATATATATATATTTATGTATGTATATTGCTCTTCTGTGTTTAATAGTTCATCCCTTGAACTAAGAGTTTGGGCCTGACAAAACAAGGAGATTTTAAGCCATGCAGCTGACTGCACAGCAGAGATAATCTGTGCAAAAGGAGAAGCTAGAAAGCAGTCTCACAATGTGACTCCTATTAGCAACCAGAGTCATTCCTCAGGCATTGCCTTCTCCAGAGATCTCTGTTACAGTGCTGTGGCATCAGCCGTGAACAACTAGCAGTCATTACTAATGCTGTGCTCAGTCCCTGTGTTGCATAGCTTCTAGAAGTGCTGTGCTGGAGGGGGTCCTCAAGGCTTCTTTGGAACAAGGAATAAGAACTTGAACAGAAAAAAATGAAATTGTCCAAGCCCATTGGTCTGAGTAGTTCACCGAGGGCATCACTAAGGGCAAAACTGCGTTTCTTTAATGTTGGCAGAAGCCAATGAACTGGATTTCATGTGCTGTCATAGGTCTAAGTACAGGATAGCTTTATAAGAGCAAAGAAATGCTACCTAGTTCTTTCTACAGGCCTTACCTCCTCTATGCCACTGAAGCAGCTGTGGTGGTTCACAGGGATGGAGCCTCTTCACAGCATAAAACTTGTGTCCCTAAAAGGCATAATGCTAAAAAAGCACCAAAAGGTGAAAGGCAGAGCTGCAAAATCAGAAGAACAATTATACTCAAAGCTACCACAGTGTTTTCCCCCTTCAGTGGTTAACTCCAACTCAGAAGCTTTTCCAGCCCCTTCTCCCTCCCATGCCAATCCATGTAGGTGTCTGATGTACCAGCCTGGAACTGCGGCAAGTTCTCCAGATTTGTCTAATTTCTGACAATCAGAAGATGTAAGAGATCCCCTTGGGAAGGGCTGTGAGCCATTTAGTTACCACTGCTTCATACGTGTGCTTGGCCAAGCCCTGGTGAGGTTGGCTCTGGGCAGGGAAGGTGCAGTGGCTGGAGGTCAAAGGCCAGTTGTGGGGCAAGGAGGGCAGAATGCAGGGGTGTCCTGCTCTCTTGGGCAGTGCTGTGGGATGGCATGGTAAGGAATGCTGATGGAGGTAGAGGAGGTGAAGCAGCAGCAGTGGAACATGTTACAGACATCTGGTAGTTGGGCTTGAGAGCATCTCTGTCCTCTTCTGGGAATGATGACATTACTTCAGCCAGAGGCTCCAGATCTCTATCTGCTACAAAGTACTTTTTCCATTGTCCTTGTTCTCAGAAGACAGCATGGTACAAGGGATTAAGTTCTTTGCCTTTTAACTGACTGGTTTAACCCACTGTCTAGAAAGTTCAGGTTAAATAATTTAAGGTGAAGTGCACCGATCCTTTCAGGGGGAAATAGAATAGTTTAGACAGTTAAAGAAAGCTTTTTTTTTTTTTTTTAACCTTTCTCAGCTACTACTAAAATGAGTTACTAGTCTTTGCTGTCCTGTTATTGTTATCTCCTTTAATTAGATTCACTGTTGAACACAAATTTTCCCAATGAAACAATGGAGATTAGTTACTAAAGAAAGCATTCAAAGGAGTAGAAGGAAAAAGTCTTGATGTCTAATTCTCCATACTGACTACATCTTGAATCATACTTTAATAATTTGAGAAATACCGTAATTGCTAAAGATTGAACCAAGAGTATCAATGTTTTATCATCTTTTACACTACTTTTCAAAAATAAATTGACACTTATTTTTCCAGCTGGATGCTCTTGTTTTGATTTAATTGAATAGAATCAATTAATAACCTTAATACCACAGCTCAGTGGTGAACCTGAAATCAGAAACACTGAAGTTACCATTGTTTCATCTCTGAGTTTTTTGGGTCAAGGAGACAGATAAAAGGAAGATGGAATATCGTAAATGCTTATGAAATTATCCAATACGTATTTCATCAGAGAAGGGAGAGTTAAAATTTTAATTTACTTTCAATGGACATATTTTCATGTGCTGCAATGGTTTTCTCAGAATTCTTAATAATCTTTACATTAAGAACATTTTGCAATCTTCAGAATTTCTCATTTATAGGAAGTGTTCTGTATGTCATCTGCTAAAAATCCCAAGGATTGGGCATTTAAATATGTCCTCATTGATTAGCAGCTTCTTCCAAACTGATTTGCGTCCTTTTCACTATTGTACAAAACCATTACATAACAGAAGTACAGGAGATTTGATTTGGCATCAGCCACTGAAAGATGAGTTGGAAATAAATTAGCAAATGTTCCAGTTGATCTTAATAGTATAGTGACAAGTAAATTCAAGGATGACAGATCATCCCACTGACTAGCAATTCTTCTGACTGTATTATAGCAAGGATAAACATGTTGGCTTTATTAACAACTGGCCATGAAAACAAAGAAATTTGAGTTGATACTGCTGTGGAAAATAGAACTGAAACAAAAATTCCTTTTTAATACATGCTTTGAGTATGTACAGCTTGTCTAACTCTTGTAAAAGACTGACAGGAATATGCTAGGATCTCAATTGTTTTTCTTATCTAGAAGATAACCAAAATGTTTCTCTTGACTTATTTTTTTACCCTGATTTGGAGTATCAGCCCTCCACTGTAAATCCAGTAACATATGGGATGCTCACGTGCTCAAGGCATTTTTAAGCTGCACCTTTAGTAATAAAAAAATACAGAATGAACTTCTTTGGCACTTTAGACCAGTTACCAAAGCCAGGGAGCCTGTCAAATATGCTACTATATCCCTTTTATTTTTGTGGGCATCATGCATTTTTAGAATGGTTATACATTTCCCTGAACCAATGTAATATAAAAGATTTACTGTTACAGTTTGTGTGTGGCCAGGCAATGGCATATGGAAAACATGTTTCCTGCTATTTAATTTAATTACTCTAATCACGTGCCAGCCCCGGGCATGTCATTCTGGACCTCTGAGGCTCTTTGTCTGTCAAAGAGATGGACAATATCTTGGCTTTGTTTAGTTGCTCTGCAGGCTGCAGATAAAACCACTGAAATACTGACTGTTTGTTTAACCAAAACTTTGCATTTTAACCATTTGGCTTTGATTTTTTGTTTTACAAGAAAAGATGACATTTTGGCCTTGGTGAGCTGAAAAGGAAATATTAGGGATATGAAGAAGAACTGTCACTTTCAGGGCTTAATAGATGAAAAAGAATACTCTAGCCTTCTGGTCAGAAATCAGCTTTGTTAGCAGAAACTTAAGACACACATCACTGTTATTTTAGAATTGCCTATTAGCAAGGGCAGCTGGAAAAGTCCTGTTTATAACTGCTCCTTTCTAATATGGTTAGCCCTTCCAGTAGATTTTTGTTTCTTTCATCTCAATAGATGAAACTGTTATGGGGAAAACTAATTAAGATTCCATAGCAAACACTTATACCAGTGCTGTGGAAGCCAGGCATAAGTGAGCTTTTATGTTAACATTATACTGTTATTTTTATGTAAGAAATATCTGCAAATGACACCTTTAAGTCTTTCAACAAAAATTGAAGAGCAGATAGAATACTCCATTCATATTATAAACCCCAAATCTACAGAGAAATTGATCATACACTTTAACTTAATTATATGCTTAACACCACCACTTCCTTCACTTGTAAGCAAGTACTCTACCTTTTCCTGCAACTAGAAGTGATGCCAGAAGTATTTAAACTGTATAAGAATACTATTTCTAAAAATCATGTTGTCAGAAGAGGAAAGAATAAGAACCTTCTTTTTAACAAATTCCATTTTATAAGGTATTACTAGATATAGAAAGACTTGCCAATTCATATTTTTGGAAACTATAATAAAACTAAATTAATAAACTTCATTTAGTATGTTTCAGCAATGAATTAATGTACTTTTTTATACAGTAGTGTGCCAGCACCCTGCTACAGTAGTTTTTGAACTATATCATATGGAATAGGATGGGGCTCTTCAGATAGGCCTAATCTCTGAAGAAGTCTGCATCATCAGAGGAAAACTGATGGAATCACATGGGATGCATCTTAATGGTTTACTTTTGATATTTCTCCAACTGGCTTTAATTTCTTTGTTTTCTAGCTGAATCAGTGAAATACAATAGGTAACATTTATTTCCTCTAAGGTGCACAGTACAACAATGCAAGAATTAAAGGTGTTGTTTACAGTGTGCTGAATTACAGCTCCTGTCCCCTTTAGCTTTGAGCTAACCACTAGATGACACTACTTCCCACTAACTTAACAGGTGTGGGCATATATTCCAGTCTGCTCATGTATCAATTCACATGTTTACATGCTTCTTGACCAAAGAACTTCAAAAAGAACATTATACAGGAATTGGCCTCACTACTATACATTTTGATGAATTTTGTGCAGATACACATAGGTATTTAGGTGTGTGCATGAAGGTGCACACAAGCAGCCCATGTGACTTTGCATTTATAGAAAAAACATATTATAATTCACTCTGTGAGTCTTTAGGGTCTTGTAACTTAGCAAGTGTCAATGACAGCTCTACATAAAAGAAACCAGAGGAAGTCCAAGAAAAACTTAATAGGCTGGAGTTTGTGGAGAATGTTCCCCTTATCCCCTATCTCCTTCCCTTCCCCCAAAAAAGATACTGTATTGGCTTCAGTAGTGGGATTCTGGAAAGACTGGGCAGGCAGAAAAATATCCCACTGAGGAGTCAGGCAAGAGTATGCTGCACTATTCAAGTCCAAAAATGACAAAGTGTGAGGAGGAGAGAGACAGAGAAGCGCTGTCATGCAAATCCATAAGGCACCGGCTGCTGCGGTTTTTGAATTAGGAAGAATGAACTTTCCAGAAGGATGTGTGGAAAGAATCCCACATTTTTAAAAACCTGATTTCCAGAGATCCAGAAGCTCCAGACTGCTTGAAAAACAAATCCTCCAAAATTCTATTTTTGCTTCTAAATTGCATGCATTGAGAGCATAAGTGGAGTAATAGCACCTTCAGATACATTTTTATTTGTGCCTGTATCAAGAAGCATCTTGTTTTCTTAAGATTAATTTCAATGATTTATAACCCATTTTCTCAATATGTGCTATAATTTTAATACATGTGTTGTGTGATATTCTTAAATATTATTTTAAAGGGCTATACTAAAACTTGTCTTCAAAATCAGTTTGTCAACTGTAGGTGTGACAATGCACTACCCATAGTCAAATTAAAAGAAAGAATTACTTTTTGGTTTAATAATCTAAATTTGAAATATTATAAGTCTTTTTCATTTTTTACCCACTTTAACCCTGATCTCCCTCAGTTGTAGCAATGAAGGTTGGCTACATCTTTATCTCCTATCACATTAGCCATATACTTTTGTACTCCTGTTGAGGGTGCCCTGGAATCAGGGAAGGTGAGACTCCTTGCCTTGGAATGAGTACATTCTCTTCTGCATTTCCATTTCAAATTCTATCATAATTAATTTTTAGCTTGTTTTTTTTTTCTGTTTTAATGCAAAGAACTGCCAGTAAAGTGTAATGATGTTTTTAGTGTCATATGAAGCCTGTTTAGTGTCTATCTAGCCCTAGACCAGGGAGGAAGGTATTTTTGCTATTAAGCTAGTTATGTTATATCAAGTATATTTCATGTCAGACAGACGTCAAATTGCTGATTTCTGGGGTTTCAAGAAGTTCCATGGCCTTAATAGTGTCAGTTTTGTTGTCTCTGTGCAATAATTCAGTTAATGCAATGTTTCCTATAGTTCTGTTGAATGTTTGAGAATTGAACTTAAAAATAAAATCACTCCTACTCACAAGTAATTTCTTCCAGCTTACAACAGTGCATGCTCTCTATAAAAGAGCAACAATATACCATAAACAGCACCATACTTGTAAAATTATGTTTTTAAGTAATTTGTCAACAAAAACGAGATATGTTTATCTGTTTGCAGCCAAAAACCTAACTAGATCCATGTAAGGACTGAGATTTTCAACTGCAGTTGAAGTGTGCTCAAGTCCACAGAAACAACAATGGCTGGAATCAAGGCTACCTAAATTGCAACCATAAGCAAAGTAATCAAAATCAAAGCTATGGTTTTATCCTGTACATGTGCTATTTGGACAGGTTAATTTATTAGGGATTATGGATCTGAGGAGAAAGTATAACTAATTTTAAACATAAAATAAGAGAAAGGCTGAGAAGTAAGATGTTAGCCAAAGGTTTTGCTTGTTTATTAAAATGCTGTCTTGCATTTAATCTAAACAAGGGTAATTACTTTTTCAGACTTTGATTTCCTCTGCAAATCTGGTGCTTTTACATTTCATTTAGACAGGACATTTATGTGAATTGCTTCTTTTTCACCAATTTCCTACAGTTTCTTAAATCTTTTTCAGTAAACATGTTTGAGCAAAGCCTGGTTAGGAAGGGAAAAAATTCTCCACTATATTTTTGGTTGAGCATGAGCTTCAGGAAGTTTAGCTAGAGCATACAAAAGCAGGCAAGACAAGACAGCAGCTTATTTTTCAGACCAGAATCTGGAGCTTGCTGCAGTAAAAACACCCTGTTGATGCATATGCTGCCTGAATGGGGAAAAGTTCCCTGCTCAGTTTGATTATAAAAGCATACGGTGTGAACTTTTCCATTGCTTTTGAAGGGAGAGAGTTTAAAAATTGTTTCAAGGCACCTTTGTTCTCTCCTTCTGACAAAAGGGCTTAAAGTTACAGTGACCCAAGAAATGCAGTACTGTGGGGCTAGTCTCTTCCCTTTCTCAGGGCTGGGAGGGAGGCTTAGGAGGAAAGCAGCTTGGTTATACCTGCTATGCTTGTGGAAAATAAATTATCATTTAATGATGTTTCATTCTTGCCCTGTAGCAAAGGAATTCTTGTTAGCTGGATCTGACATGGAGCAGGGAAGAAAAATACCTTGCCCCAAGTAACTAGAAAGGCAGCAAAGTACAAAGTGTGCAAGTAATCAAATGAATGTGAGCCAGATTCAGAAAGTGTAAAGTAACCTATGCAGCTTTGCACAGCCCTGGAAACCATGTATTTATAAAGTTCTCCCTCTCTCACTCATATGTGTGACTGAGGCAGTAGAAGCAAGCATTTTGAAGCAGTGCAAATGCTGATGGAGGAGACCAACAGCCAAATACACCTTTGTTATGAAGCTTCCTTCATGTCTGCCAGTACACTTGAAGAATTACAGCTGCCTTTTGATAGCTGCTGTGAAAACTCTGACCACATAATCCAAAGTCACTGCATTCAGGTTATCATTTTAATTGCCTTGCTGAAACCTCTGCTTCCATACTAACAGATTAGGACAATCTACCATGCTACAGACTTTATCCTGCTCTCAACTCTAATGTATAGTCTGGAGCAATACAGTTCAAAAACACGTTTAAACTGAGCATATACCAGTGAAGCAGGAGTCAGTTTTATTTTCCGTAAGGAGAAAAAATAAGAAGGTGTCCTTCTGCGCATAGGTATTCAGGAAGTTTATAACAAGAAGTTGTTAGAAGGAGTTACTACTTCCCCACACCTTCAAGAGTATCAGGAATTCCTTTTAAAATAATCTGAAGACAACATTGTTCAGGATCAAAGGAAGCTCTGTGACAATTCAGTGAGATTTTGTTCTCAATAGATATTAATTTTGTCTAGCATTTTCAAATCTACTTTCTACCTAAGACAGCAATGGTGAGGTTCTTCCTCAACATAGAACTATGTGGTGATGTTTCCTGCAATGGCCAGGCATGTTTCTCAGCTCAAAAGGAATGTCAAAGACCACACAGGAAAAACAAACAAACAAAACCATGAAAAAACCCTAAACCAACACCAACAAATTATCAAGAAAGAAAAAAAAGCAAAGATACAGAAACAGAAAAAAAACATCAGCAGACACAAAAAAGAAATGGCTTTAAGCTTACTAGAGAGAGGCTTTTGAATGTTGAAAAGTAAGAGATGGAGCTATATGAAACTCTCTGGGAAATGTGTTACACCTACAGCACAATCCCTTTCTAGCAGTTGCTCATTTTACTAAGATCATTGTAATAGCTGGTTTAATGCACTTGAGGTAGCCAGTAGTGTCCAAGGATTTATAGTTTGCTTTGGGTATAATGGTATGGGAGGAACTGCCTGCCAAAAGGGACTGTGATTTGAAGAGGGCGCCTTTGGTTTGGTAGGTGGTGTATTTCTTCTGTGGCTGGAGTTCAGTAGACAAGTTGTTTGATGCACTGGCCAACGATAACTATCTTGGGAGAGGGAGAAACCCAAATCCTCCAAGTTTCAAGGGGAGAGCAGAATGAAGTACTTGGGTATGTGGAAAAAAAAAAAGGAGATGACAAACACCACGGCAACATGAAGTGGATCGATTCATGGGGCACTTTGTGGTCTATCACTTAAAAAAATAAGATTTATTGGCCTCCAAATGATGGTAATTTTTAGTATTAAATGGACCTCATTTGAAGACTAAGCTGCTTGAGAAAAGGAGACAGTAGTTTTGGAATGGAGCCCTCAGCCTTAGAAATAACACTGCTGGTTTGGCTCTGCTTCCAATATTGTTGCCTAGTTTTAAAGCTTTTCAGCAGGACTTCGCTTCAGTCTGTTGACCAGCGTGAATCACTGTGGAGCAGATTAACACAGTGTTTTCCCAAGTGTCTAATCTCATTTTAAAATCAGAATACGAACAGCAGCAAAACATCCCTAAAACCCATGGAGTCCTAGGAGCAACCTGAAAGTCAGCTCCAGTAAACATTCACATTACCTTGGGCTCCATGAAATCACTTGACTATCCAAAATTCTTGGAAAGTTCTGACATTTCTGCCTTGACCTAAAGTGTTACCTTTGCATGCTGAGTGCAGCTCTTGGCTTGCCTGTGAGAGTGGTGTTATATGTATAACATCTTATCCTCTAAATCCTGCCTGCTGAGTGGATTCTTCCTTTCAAGCTCGCTTTTTATTGCTAGAGGGAGAGTTTTTGGAGGAGCTGTGTCTCTATTCCTTCTCTTTTGCTTCATGTTTTTTCTGCTATTTTAACACTCCTGAATTCAGGGAAGAGCTTTGCACTTTTGAACTAGTGTCAGTTCTTCCAAGAGGCAAGGGCTGAGAGACACTGATTGAAAGTTTGCTAAACAGTTTGTATACCTCTACAAGGAGACCAGGCTAGGCAAATGCAGATTAAGGTCTTTTCAAGTTAGACAGAAAATTCTCTTCCTGTTGCTGGATTTGGCATTTTTGACATCAAGAGATTAATCAACATACTTTAAACAAACAAACAAACAAACAAACAAAATCTGTGGCCCAGGTATGAAGATTAGGAGATATAAAAATAATTAGGAACTAAAGCAATAAGGGATTCAAAATCACTGATGCTGAGAGGATGTGTGCAAAAAGTCCCTTTGTCCCAAAGGTAAATAATGTGGCAGCAAACAAATAAAGCATGTGTAGATATGGAGAAGCAGAATTTAGGCACTAAGAATGCTTCAGCACAGTTCAGGTCATTGACCATCACAACAGACAGGATCCTCTGTGAAGTGATTTTAAGTAAAACCACAAAAATGCTTAGGTCTATATTTTGAAGGCACCTACTTGCCTGTAAGTGTGGGGGTCATTTCTTCAGAGGTCCATGCAGGTGATGCAAATGCATTCTCTGAGATCTAACAAAGAGACAAACATTTGTTTGTTTACTTCAGTATGCAAAAACAACAAAAAAAGGGTTCATGTTTGAGAGGAGGCTGGATATCTGATGGTGGGTACAGCAGGTCCATAAGCTGAGGGTGGAGATGTGTCACTATCCCAAAGGTACTTTATAGACTGAGGATTATTACATAGTTCTCTGTGTATTAAAGGTAAATTCCTATCCTTCTGTAACAAAAGAATGAAGTGAGAGTTCCTTAAAAACATATAATATAAAAAAAAATTACCAACAGTATTTTGAGTATATTATAAATTAAAATGAGCACAAGTTTTTTGCATGTCACTCCACTGCCTTTTCTCATGTTACAGTTAGGTCAGAACTAAAAAAGATACAGGGATTGTAGTAAGTACTGTAATATAAAATTATATGTCGATTTTTCCATGGGCTATTAATATCTTGTTACTGTGAGACTGTATTGGTTGGTGGTTTCTGGCTTAGTGGTGTTTGGCTTGTAGGTAAAGGAAAAAAGAAAAAAAAATAGAACAAGACCACCTCTGACATGAATGCTGACCTCCAACTGCTATTTTATGTAACTTATTTTTGGTTATTTCCACGTTTTTACATTTAATAGAAATGAAATAGCGCTCTATTTTCTTAGTCAGTACACATTTTTGTGCATGTTCAAAATAATATATGTGGAGATACTTTTATCTTGCTTACAAATTTCACTAGTACCAAGAACAAGACTCTCTTAACTTCTGGATCCCAGTTGGAATTCCAAGGGACATTCCAGTGGGCAGTAGATAAGAAGATGTAAAATTGCTGGTAAGGGGGAAGAGAAGTATTTTCTTTTGCACTCAGTCAGAGGGGAGTGTGGAAATAGTGCTGTAGGAGTGGTGCCTGCTGTGTTCTCCTGGGGCAATGCCTCTTAGACACTCTGAACACACAGTCATAATACAACCTGCTCTTCTTCCCCTCTCTTTCTAAAATAACTGAATTCCTAAATATCTAACAACAAAATGTTGAAGAAATTCCATTTTTAAGACAAACTCAAATTTCTATTTGAATGGGAAATAACTCAGAATTAGGAAACTGAAAATGTTACCACATAGCTTGTAAAGGTTAGTGGTATTTAGTTATTGATATAAAAACCTTGGTGAGGGACTGCATTTGCAGAGGGTTGCTAATAGAATACAGAACCTTTCGCCTTTGGGTCACTGGATCAAATCTGTCTCTTGTGGATAGTGACCAAAGTTCGCTATAATTTTAGTTTTCAGTGCTCTATATAAATTATATATGTAGAAGCTAGAGATGGAAAAGATTTGTTACGGCTTGCAGCCTATCCCCCTGCCAGTACAGAACTGTTCTCTCTAATGCATTTCCCTATTACAGATTTTCCAGTTCCTAGTTGGTCCTGTCCACCCTGCAGAGTAAAGCAGCTGGTATTAATTGATATCTGAGTTTAACTGGGTCCTGGTGAACTCCCCACTCTGACACTGCAGCTGCAGAAGGAATTTGGCAAACACTCTTCTGCTACCTGCCTCCATGGGAGCACTGAGTGGGCAGCAGCCCAGGGAGCTCCCATATCCCCCCACTGCTGCCTGGCATGGGGGCAGCAATCAAAACTCTCAGCTCCTTCCCACCCTGTGCAAAATACCTTAAAATACAGGAGGATTACTGAATCTCATTTTCACTGCCTCGCTTATCCCCCTTTAAAGCCCTACCAGTGTCCCTTCCATAACCAAACAGCTGCAGGTCATAGTTCTAAATTGTCAGCCTGATGGATTAGTTCGGGTAGCTAAAGGGTAGGCTAGATATTTGTTTAGACATTGATATGGACTAAAATTTTCCCGAAGTTTGTAAGAAATTTGGAAGCTTGAGTAGGGATTCTTTTTGATTTAAATGAAAAGGTTTGAACCCTATTATCTTTTGCAGCTTCCATTTGCAAGTGATTAACTATGTTGCAGAATGCCCATTATGAAGTGCTAGGGACTGGGTAGTGACAATATTAAGGTTAGTCTTGTAGGGTATTTAAGGTCTACTGCTGGCTATAGTGCTATAGATGTACATGGTCTTTGAAGACCATGAAGCAAAAAACACACTACAAAAGAAACTAAACAAACAAAAAAAACCCACAAAACCCAGTACAGTGACCCATTCCAAAGCAAAATAGACATGTAATAATTAAAACAGTTTTATTGTCTAAGAAAAGAGTCCAAATGGGGTTACTTTGGGCTACTTTAACTTGCCCACCATTGAGTGCCTCAGGGTGCAAGTTACAACGCTGAGACAGCTAGAATTTAAGTGGGATTTCCTCAGCACTTCTAATTTTGGCCATATGTGCCTGTCCCACAAACTTTATAATCCAATGCTTCCTGCTAAAATTCTAGTAGTATAACTGCAGCCTTCAAAGTATCAGAGTATTTTTAGAAAGAAAGCTGAACTTTGTTGCTGTTGCTCCCTCAGTGCCCCAAAGCCTGAAATGCCAGTGATGTGTTGGAGCTGTCCCCGCACCCCAATGTACTGCTGCTGGCAGATGCTGCTGGAGCTGGAGGAGCAGAGCTTGCTGCTGCTGCCTGGCCACAGCTCAGGACTCCCAAGTACCCTATAAAACACCAGTTTCTCCATTCACAGTGCAGCTAACAACTGCTGTGTTACCAGAGTTAACTTATTTCTGATATTCACAGTGCCAAAGCTGCTGAAAAATTCAAGTGATCGTAAAGGAATATCCTTTGGGATTCAGGAAGTTTACCATCAGGGGTTTTAAAAGAGAAGAATTTACAACAAAGAACACCAAACAGGAACAGAAATAATACCACAAAAATGGCAGAGAATCTACAAAAGGGACACTCCACATTTTTTTCCCAAGGTAAAAAAAACCCCACAACCATGTGTTGTGAAATGTCTTCTTAAAGACAGATTTAGAGAATGAAATTGAGGGTTATAAACTTGTAGCCAACAAAAGCAAGAAAGGCTGGAATGTTGGTAACCAATTGCAAGCACAGGATCCAAGCAAAACATCTTGAATTGCTGGTACTGTAATAAATTACAGTTTTCACTTTTGTATTCTGCAAGTGAAAACAGCACTAAGTCAAGCTTGAGAGAGGAAAAGTAAAGGATGACCTTTTTAATTCACCCACACCCATTACAAATAGAGAAGCTGCAACATGGAGCAGTGAAAAATGAAAATACAACACCCATCATTGTGTGAAGGGACAGATTCTGCTCCCATGAAATGGGGTTCCTGTGTTGCTGAAGAGTTAATTGTCAGGTAGCAGTAGATGAAAGCCAAACCAGGCTCTGGGATGGTCTGCTGTGGTGGCTGTTATCTCATTTTCTTCCATGGATTAATTTTCCCCTCTTTAACTTTAATTAGATAAAAGTCTAGGGGCGGGAGGTGGCCCTGGAGTGCTCAAAGGGCAAGAAATGGTCAAGAGCTGTTTTCTCTCAAGCTTTGATTAGCCTATTTGATAAGTGATACTAAGCACCCCAATTGGTTAATGAATGAGGGGTGCCCGTGAGGTAAGTGGCTGGGAAATTTAGCCTCCCCCACAAGGATGGTGAGTATGTAAACTTCTGTCCTTCAGTTAGGTGTCTACAGTGGTTAGGAGTAAGGGTGATTTATATCCTATCTGGGTCCTGGAGTGTATCTACATTGATTGACTCCCTTGATCTTGACATCAGTCACTTCAGCTTTCAGAGAAAGGGGGAACATGGGAGATAATGAAAGCTACATTAAAGAAGACCTTAACATTTATGTAAACGTTATTCTATCTTCAAAGGCAGAACTATCTTTCAGCAGAAAGGAGATTTATTTCCTAGTTGAAAATATTAGAAAGTGGCAATATATTTAATATCAAACCACTAACATTGGTGCTGGTCTCAGCCTTTAGGCTTTGTCTCACTTCTTAACTAAACTACATTATAGTCAAAGTTTTACTGCATACTGCTTGCAAGTACTGATGCAGACACACTAGTGCCTTGTGCAAAGATACACCATCCTCTCCCAGTGGGGAGAACAGGGAAAAAGAGAGAGAGAAAGACAAAATTAAGAGTTTGAAAAATAGAAGCAGAAGTGTAGAAGAAACCATTTGGAAAACTCATATGTTACTTTGTATTAAATGTGGGTCTTTTATACAGGCAAACCCATGGCAGTAAAAACCAGAAACATTTAAACATTTAAATAAAACTAAAATGCACTTCTCAAATGCTCCCCTAGGGAATATCACCTAAGTAGTAAGATTTCCCTGTCTGGTTGCCAGCCTCCCCTTGGCCTGGAGAAGAGGTGGCAGATTTGGGGCATGCTGGGGCAAGGAGGGAGCCTGGCAGGAGCTGGCAGTGTCCTCTCTCCACTGAGCATGTCGTCTACCAGGCAACTGCAGCACAAACATCAATTAAAGGACCATTTTCAACAATTCTGAGCAGAAAGGTAGTTTGTACAACTGAGAACAAGGGCCACATTATCACCATAAGAGGCTGAAAGAGTGCACAGAGCCTTCTGGGCAAACATGTCTAACTCTGCTACAGAATACCAAGACATTCACAACATCAGGAGGGCAGGAGGCAAAGTGGATGAGAAGCTGTTATTCAGCAAATCCTGCAACATTAGATTTGGGAGCTTTTCCTGAAATTATGAGGAGATCGGTTTAAAACACGCAAGATTTTGGTGTGGTGGGTTTTTTAGGTTTGGGGTTTTTTGGTTGGTTTGTTTGTGTTTGTTTGTTTTTGTTTTCCTTTGCACCACGAGTAGTGAAATTCTGAAATTTGTTGCCATGGAAGATTTGAGAATAAGCAGTACAAAACAGGATTGGACAAATTTATGGACAAGAGGGTCATAAGCAGCTATTAAAGCAAAGAAAGAGGGATGTGCCTCTAATATCTACAATGTAGAAATTCCATGTGCTGGGAGGGTACGAGGGGAATAAATTAGAAAGAGTAACAATGCTCATGTGGTCTCACTAAATAGAATCTCCTATTGCCTGAGACATTATTGGCCATGATAGACTGGCCTAATGCAGTAAGGCATTTCTTATGTTCTTATCAGCATAAATCTGTTTCAGCTCATCTAGTCCTTCAGTCATAGCCAAACTTAGATTCCTCTATTAAATTTGTGTACTAGTTTTCTGTCTAGCTTTAGAGTAAAACACATTTTTATTTCCTTTTCCTTGAGCCATGAATTATCTTTGTGAACCAAATAGTCAACATTTAGCTATGGATCACAAAAAGCTTCAAATCTATCTTCACAACATGAAAAATACGCTAGTACTCCTAAGTAAAATACTTTTGGTAAAAGCAGCCTAAAAGTGCAATAAAGTGGTAACTTAGAGTAAATCAAGAGATAGAGAATTTATAGCCCAGCATCATCTTATTAAATATGCCAAGAATTAGGACTAGTATGTAGGGCTGAATAATTAAGGGAAAAAATACATCTGTGGGAAGTTTTTGTATTAACTAGTATGGTTTTAGTCAGAGGACATGCCTTAGTTGCTAAGTCCTCTCTGTGATGTTTGGTAACCAGCAGCTATAAGACATAACATTTGCACTCTAAATGGAATATGATCCTCTGTCTGGGAGAACTGATCATTAATATGTAACCTGCAGAGCTGGGATATTTCTATGGTAGTGTGCAACTTCTTTGCAGTGAAAACATTAGTACAAAAAAAACCACATAGCAAGGTGAGAAGGAAGAGGAAGTTTTCTTTCACTCAAACACAGAAATGTAGAATTACACAATCTGCGTGAAAAACTTTATCAGTAATAAGAGGTCATGTAATAGGAAGTATGCTAATCAAGAGGAGCACAAAAGCGTGGTCTTCACAATCTTATAAACCATATCTTTTACTCAGATAAAGGAAAATGAAAGGGCTGGTATTTTGCCTAAATCCAAAATTACATGACATTAAAACACCTGACCAGAATAAAGTAGCAGGAAGTACAAATTTTTTTCTTGGACAGTATTTCTGGACAGATAACATCTACTGAGTGATACCTGCAACATTATGCTAGCTCTACTATATTCCTTCATACTTTTTTTCCTTCAGAACTCAAACAAAGCTGTAAGTGCTAACCTTCCACCTAAAAGCACCTTTAAATAAATAAATCTAAGAATCAAAGCACAGTCAAGATGTCAGGAAAAGAATCTTCCACAAGGAGCTCTTGTTGAGGTGTCCCCCCTGTGTTAAGGGGGTTGAGCTGTACCTGACTTTGACTGCTGAAACTCAATCTTAAAGAAATAGTACTTTCTGGCAAATCAAAGAAAACCACACCTGACTTTACACTCATACCTGTGATTTCCTCAGGTCCATCATGTTTGAGAGAGTAGAGAGCCCATGAGCAGAGCTCCCCAATGGAGTTACTGACATACTTATGGAAATAAACAGGCATGATTCCTGCACTGGAGCTGCTGAGCTGAGAGATAATATCTGTGCAGACATTACCAACCTCTAGATCAGATTTTGGATTCTTTGCTTAGTGACCAAAAGTCCAGACTCATAGAGCAATTCCTAAATTACAGTCCCAAAGACTCTTAATTGCTTGCTACAGGGCAGGCAAACCCCTGTCATCAGCCATCAGGACATCCACTGGGCAAACAGCCCAGATAAGCAAATAGTTTGGCTTAACATACACACAAGCCCACAGCATTAGATGAGAACCACACATGTGCCTAAAATCTGCTCTAGATGAAAATACCTACAGAAAACTCTGTCCATGCTTTGTTAGGGTGTAGCAAGTACTCTAGGTGATAAATCATCTCTGTTTCTTCACCCATCCTCCCCCAGCTGCACAGTGACTAAATACCTCTATCAACCAAGCTTTAAGTCAAATCAAGCTTTTAAAAATTCCTCTTTCTTAATGCTCTAACATGCATGGGTTCACAAAATTAAATTACAAAATTTTTATCTGTTTGGGATCAGCCCTGTTTCCTCCTCCTTGTGTTTACTTTCCTTCAGTAGCTGACATCAAAATGTTTTCTGGAATGCTGAGACTAAATAAGTTATGCTTAACTCAATATCTAATATAAATAGCCCTGGGGAAGCTCCAGCAGCACAATCATAAAAGCTACAGTTTCTTTTAATAGCTTGCCACACTTTGCTGATATAGTATTTCTCTAATCACCAATCTTTACGTGCCTTCCTGACCTTGGAGCGCTCTGTCCAACTGGCTTTGTTGTATCAAAGGCTTGTGTCATTGGAAGAGTGAATGGCTTTCATTTTTCTCCCTGAAACTTCCGGTTCCTGGCATCTGCAAAGAATTATTCCAAGCAGTGTTTGGCTGCCTTGCGGCCACTGCCCTGTAGTGGCCTGACTGATGGAAGTGACTTTTCCCAAAAAGGTTAGTGATTGTGGCTGCTGACAGGCGGGTGCTGCAGCTGGTGCACAACCAGCCCTGCTTTCTCAGCTGATTTTGTCTGGCCACTGGGCTACCGCAGCCACACATCACAGCAATTCACTTCTGTGGTGTTTTGGGAGCAATTGAATAAATAGGGTATATACTGTCTTATAGTGGACTACAGAAAGAAACAAAAGCCTTCCAAAATAACCACAGATTTCAAAAGCCTTCATATTACAACAAAGGTAATCTCTATTTAAAAGCTTTTATAGAAGTAATGGTTGCATAGTGACATAGGGCATCAGGTTTTCTCAACTGAACATCCAAAACCCACAGTTGTGGTGCTCTGACTATTTCCAGGTGAGAAGATTGCTGTCTGGATCCAGAGTCTGAGTTACAATTTGTCTTTTTAAAGCTGGATTCTTTTTCTCTCTACACCTCTCCCATCTAGTTTCTCTTCTTTCACATTTTCTCCTTTTGCTCTGGTTCCTTATATTTACCTCTCTTTTTCTTTTTAATATGAAATGTACTTGGACCTATACATACTATGCTGAAACCAACTAAATGAAACTCACAGTTTCGTTTGGGTGTGGTTTGTTTTATTTTTTTGGGGGGGTTGGGCAAGCAGGAGTGTAAGGAAGAGGATTTTTGAGGTATATTTTCGTTAAGTATTACGTGCCTTAACTTCACAATTGCAGTCAAGGATCCTTAGCTGTTGAGCACTGAACTGTCACATTGCAAAGGACAAACTGCTTGAAATCTTCACAGTTAGGAGATAAAGCCAGGACGAGATAAGGCGACACAAAGGCTCAGAGACAGAAGACTGGTGTAAGCTCATACAGCTGATCAGTAACAGATAAAATTTGAAAATCCTGCTTTTTCTTCTAAGAGACAAAATTAGGACAGCATTCCTCAGAGACGGATTATGTATTTCAATTACTTAAATTAAATTTTAATTCAAAGAATGAAAACAAAACATCTTCAGAGATCCAAATCCTCCCAAAGCAACCTAACTTGACCCAAACCTCTCTTGGGACTTTCAGCCCCTGGTGCAGCTCTTTCGGCAGCATGGCCCTGTAACCCTTTTTAAATGAAAAGGAGAGGCTCTCACACCCCCTCTGCCCCCGGGGAGAAGCGAGCCCCTAGGGACACAAATATTTCACAGCTGAAAGGAGCCAGCCACCGACCCCTGCTCAGGGCTTTTCACTCCCTTCTTTCTCATTAAAATACAAACACTAGGTGAGACAACTCACACCCCTGGTTTAGGCACGAAGTATGAGCATTGGCCACCCCAAGCTCCCTCCATGGGAATGTGTTATGGAGGCATCAACAGATGCCTGTGATGTTGTCATGCTTTAATTTCAGCTGGCAACTAACTACCACACTGAGTCAATTGCTCAGTCCCTTCCAGTGGGATGGTGGGAGAATCGGGGAAAAAAAGTATAACTCCTGGGTTGAAATCAGAACAGTTTAATAAGTGGAAGAAACTAAAATATAATGATATGTAGATTTTGCCTCAGGTATTCCCTTGGTCCTTTTTGGTTAAGATGGGCCTAAAATCTCAATGCCTTCAGATGGCAGATACTCGTAAATTAGAACTGTGCTTTGCTTCCTACCACATGGAGCATATAACTTGCATTGTAACAAGATTAATTTTGCTCTTACCAATCTTTGCACAAGCAACAAAACTTTGTTTTCAAAAGAGTTTTGGCTATATCAACTGTACATAGCACTTTTTGTACTGAAATATGTTGAATCTCCAGGTGTTAATGATATTAGCCCAGAAATACACTCAGCTCTGAAAGGGAGCTCAGTAACCATTTACTGTCACACACACAAAAGGCTGTAGATTAAATGAGGTAGCAGATGCTTCCACCTAAAGCTATATTGAACCCAAATTTTCAAAGCATTTTCTGGGATTTTGTATCCAGAGCAACTCCTGCATGTACCTAAAATCAGAATTCTCCTGCTAATTAACAATTTTATATAAAATTTACTGGAAACCTTGCAACTTCATGACTCCTTCTCCCAGAAAGAATGAGGCCCAGGAACATCTTAAAGGTGTAACACATAGGGTGAGTTGTATTACGACATTGGCAAATACTGCTATTTGAAAGAAACAGTCATGAGGGCTTAAATCCAGGCTGGGAAAAAAAAAATTAAAAAGACCAAAAAAGAACCGGGTCATAGCTTAGACTGATGCCTCACAATGCACATGAGAAGAACTGAAAAACAATCCTGTCTCTTATTTCCAACTGTACAGTAAAAGTCTTTTAAGTTCTCTGTAGACTGACTAAAAATAAGCAAAGAAGGCCAGGTAGCAGCTGTCAGATTCTTATGAATTAAATTATATCCATATGTATAGCACATTTCAATGTCCAAAGAGCCACTTGGATATGTGAATCTGAACACTTATGATGAAAAACAGGGATATTTCTAAAACTGTCAGTAAAACTCAAAAGCTCGGCCCCAGTCTCACGTATTTCCCCCTTTTTTGAATGTTGTTATTGTTTAATTGCTCAGATTACATTTTTGTAGCAAAGAAAAATCCCAATACCCATAGTCAGAGGAGGGTTTGGAAAAGGAGAGAGGGAAAAAGCTGAGAAGCTCACTGCCTGTGGCTGAGTTTCTGGACAGCATTAAATTCTCTGGTTGGGCTCAGGGCTAAAACTGTCGCATATCTGTTGATACTGCAATCAGGTTGAGTTTAACCCCCTGTGGCTCCTGGGAAGAAACCTTCAAACATGTCTTGTTTTGTAGATTTCTGACAGGAACTGCTGGGCTGGCAGCACCCAGTGCCTTGAGCCTTGCCTCAAAGCTTTCAGCCCACCTTTGAAGCTCAGCCATGGGTCTAAAATACATTTCACAGCATCCATTCTTTTTCAGAATTCCCCTATGGCCAGCATGGCCTCCAGGTCATTCTGAACACAATGGCATGGATGTGGGCTGCCAGCTATTTGGAGTGCTTTGGCTCTACCTTGCCTGGAGTGCTGTCAGCACATCTCTTGGGACTTGTGGTGGCCCCAAGGGTCGGCGGTGGCACGATGTGCATGCGCACCATGACGTGTACACCCGTACTATGCCATCGCCCTTCCTCCTGGTTACTCTGAGTAGGTTTAATGCTTCCAGAGCTTGGAAAGAAGATGGACTGGATGTTCCCAGTAAGATTAAGGGCCACAAAGACACAGAAGATGGGAAGTTTCATGGGCTCTTTCACCACATTGCCACAACGCCTCATTGTGGGTGACAGAGATGATCAGCCTCCCTCTCCTCACCCAGTCTGCTCAGAGCCCTTTTGCACCCAGCTTAAAGACACAGAGTAGGGATGCTTTAGCTTGTCTGAGCAGTACCTAAAAGCTGTGATATTTTACAGTGCCAGTTGCTCCGACCTCTTTCTCCCACCTTTTGTCAAATCCAGCACCATCAAACCAAAACAATTTCTGACCATACCTCCACTGCTATCAGTTGTAATAAGAAACAAAGGAAGTCACAGTTCTGCATTATTTCATAGTTAAACCAGATGTGAAGCCAGAAATGGAGAATATTATTAATACAATGCAATTATTACTCATCCAGTGGTTAAAGAAAGGACTTAAAACTCAGGATTTCCAATCCTTGTGCACTTTGGATTTGTAATGTCTACAAAAAAACCCCCCAAATTATATATCTATTATCATATTATAATATATAATATTATATACATTGCATTATATATCTGTCTGAAGAAAAAAAGGACATTTATGAAATTATACCAGTGGAAATATGTAACACCTACTGACCCATTGTCAGAAAATAAACAAGCACAACTTTGTTTCCAGCATGTTAGTAGCTACACTTCTGCAAGAAAGAGGAAAAAAAAAGTATTCCAGGCACTGAAAGATTCTGTTTGTCACAGGCCCCAAATCTAAAGCTTTTGGGGACAGCTATAATGTTATCTTGAGTGAACACAGGGCCAACATAATTACAAATAAAGAGGTAAGAAACAAGGGGAATTGTCTGCATAACTTCACTTGGTAAAATCCTCCCATAGAAGGTGGCAGGTAGGAAATCTGCATAATAGCAAACTTGTCACAACACAAGGCCAACTAAATGCAACAATTAGAATTAACATTTTGCTTTTACTGGCTCTCAGGATTCCCCCACTCTGTCCTCCCAGGTTTCACGAGATAAAGTTAAAATTGTAGAAATGTATTTATTCTACAAACATATAGAACATTCTACAACTATGTAGAATTCTAAATATATAGACCAGGTCTGAAAGGATTTTTGTGACAGTTTATTTTTCCATCTGCAGCATCCCTGCTATATTCAAATTCTTTATTTTGTAGTCTCAAATTATATCACCATTTCCTTGTGTTCCAAAATCTGTAAAGTGTAGTAGAACTCTGCACTGAAGAGAGAAAAATGATTTAAATATCTTGTGATATTTGCAGAAGTGTGTGTGTAAATACACAATTTTTCAAGAAACTTTATGTCTTACTACATCAGTGTTGGGGAAAGAAGTCTGTGGGCATTGAAGTAAGGTGTGAGTTTTGGCAATATATCTCTCTGAATTCTTCAGAGGGGTAGAAGTCATAGACCCACAAAATGGCTTGGGTTGAAACTGAACTTGGAAGTCATCTAATTCCAAACCCCCTGCCGTAGAGAAGGACTCCTTCCTCTAAAACAGATTGCTCAGAGCCCCATCCAACCTGACCTTGAACACATCCAGGGATGGAGTATCCACAATTTTGTGCAACTTACTCCTGTGGTCCACCACCTTTGCAGAAAAGAATTTCTTTCTAGATCAAATCGAGACTTACATTTCTAAATCAAATCTAAACTTACATTTTTTTTTTCAGTTTGAAGCCCTTCCCTGTCCTTACATGCTCTAGTGAATAGTTACTCTCCATCTTTCTTGTGGGCTTTCTCCAGTTACTGGAAGGCTGCAATTAGCTCACCCACCTCTTCACTAGCCTGAACAATCCCAATTGTCTCAGTCTTTCCTCACAGGAGACGTGCTTCAGCCCTCTGATCATCTTGGCAGCCCTCCTCTGGACTCACTCTAACAAGTCCATGTCCTTGCTGTGCTGGGACCCCAGAGTTGATGCAGCACTGTTGGTGGAGTCTCACCAGAGCAGAGCCGAGGGGCAAAATCCCCTCCCTCCCCTGCTGCCCACACTGCTTTGGATGCAGCTCAGGACATGTCTGGCTTTCTGGGCTGCAAGTGTACACTCCTGAGTCATGTCCAGCTTCTCACCCACCAGCACCCCCAAGTCCATCTTGGAGGGGCTGCTCAAAATCTGTTCATTCCCCAGCCTTTTGCATTAGATACAGTGACATGCACAAATGCTCTATAGAGAGAGAACAGGGTTGGTCAAACGCCCCATGTGGTCCACTGGTGTTCCCCATTCTGACCTCACTGTGCCTCTATACAAGGGAGGAAGCATCTATACACCCTCATGATTTTATACTTAGGCACTGATGTATTAGTGTCTGGACTCTATATTGAAGAGCAGGGTTTTCCAATATTTTCTCTTCATATATCAGATCCAAGTAATTTCTATTAATTCTACAATAAAACCTGAACTCAAAAGAATTGTCTATAAAACCAAAGCAGAATCTGTTTAAATAGGCAGAAAGCACAGATCTGCAGCAGGACTGCTGATGAATTTAGCCTGGAGATTATTATTTTTCTGTGTGAAGGCCAAAGTAATGATTCTTCACATAAAAATTAATCATACAAGTCTGCTAAGAAAAGTAGATCTGATGAAGAGCAGAAAAATGGAAGTGGTTGAAATGATCTGCATAGAGTAACACCAAACTGATTTGGTGCAGATCCAATACTGTTGAAGAGTTGGGTGACATTTCCTAGAGCAATGAAACATGTGGGACAGGTGATATTATCAGTAATTAGTTTTGGCCAACATATCAGCTTGCTCATTTCAGAACACTACTAGGATTAGGTGTTTGTAACCAATAAATGTTACTATAGAGCCTACTTATTCTTCATATCAAAGTAAAAAAAGAAAATACTTGTTAATACTGAAAGTTAGGGAAAGACACATGAACAATTGTATTTTCCTTTTGCAATCATTTTTGCACTTCTCTGTATTCTTTTTTTGGAAAGAACCAACTGACTTCTGGAAAGTCATGTTTTTTTCTATTAAAAGCAATAAAGTAACAAGAAACCTCTTCAGAGGTTTCCTTAAAAAACAAAAAAACCCCACAAGATATCCAGGTGGTCTATTTTTCCCCTTTATTGTACCCCTAATTATTTATACATTTGTATTAAATATCTGGAAGAGTCAGAAAGTGAGAAAAGATTCAGCCGGGAGTGAAGCTTTTGAGGAGGTGCTGCATTTTCTTTGGACGAGTGCTGTGCATGCTGCAGTCAGCACTTTAGCAGGAGTGACAGAAGTCAAGTACCTGCCAATATCGGGAGCAGAGAAGGCAGGTCTCACAGGAGCAGGAACCAGGAGTGAAACCAGCAGCTCAGCTGGACTCCTGGAATTTCCCTCCAGTAAAAGTGCTCTGACTTCAGGGCCACTTTTCTGTCACTCCTGTAATTCCTTTCTTCTTAAGCATGCCAGGCTTCAAATAATGACTGTTTGATTCATATTTCTTAACAAAGACAGCTGAAAACTTCTCAAACCATGTGACCACCTTGATTCCTCCTTACACGTGACCAACATGGGTCACGTTTAGATGCTCAGGCTTCTGGAAACTTTCCATCCAAGAAACTTTCCATCTTGGCCCAAACATGTTGCAATTTTTGTAACACGTTTTGTCACCCCAAAGGTGTGAGCTCCTGAGCTAGAAGGGAAGGATGGTAGAGGAGGGGCCTCTACAGCAGCAGTGTTGCAGCTCCAGGAATGGAGGGGGAAACCAAAACTGGTTGAGGGTGATAACCATTCCCTGGGCTGTCACTGCAGTAGGAGCAGCCTAAGTACTAAGCTCTACCTTGGCAGCAGCTGGAATAAGTCATTCCACAGTCCTTCAGAAGGCAAGGGGAAGGCACAGGGCATGGGGTTATTTTGCTGTGAGAAGCAGCTTGCTGCCCAAGGCAAATCTCTGCCTAGGACTCCAGGCAGAGTTTGGGTTATAGCTTCCATCCCACTGCTCTGTACCTGCACCTAAGATTCAGTTGATAAGACTTCACTTCTGCTTACCCATTTTCTAGTCAACACTGTGTTCCTTGGATTACAGCAAGAGAAATCAAAATTCTATAAACATCATGATATGTGACCTAAAATATCCAGATGCCTCAAGGCTAACTGTCCCGTTTCTTCCTGTCTATGCTTTTCCCTACTCTAAAACCATTTCTACCTATCCCATCCATGTGTCTGTAACCATACTTGTAATTTACTTACTTTTCATAAAAATGCTGATTCTGAGCTTGTGGTTGACTATATTTCAGATGGTGATACTGGGGTTTTTTGAAAGTGATGACGATGGAAGTTGGTGGCTCCACATGTGGTTTTGTCAAAAATAGAAACTGGTAGGGCTTCTTGGTGATGTGTTTTCTCCAAGTGACAAAGCAATTAAAAAGATGTCTCAACATATTCATTTTCAAGGATATCTCAGACTAATTTCTATTTTAGGTTGTCACCTTTCCTACACTTTCACATTTGTTCACACACTTTTTTTTTTGGAAGACCTCAGGACCTATACTTGCTTGGTTTCTGAGGGCAACTAGTTTTGGTTCTGTTTGAGGACAGTAGGCAAAATAGTACTTCACAAAACTCCTGGGTGAAAATAGCCAAGAATTCCACTTACCCACAGTTTTGTCCCAAGGAACAAACTCCTTTGTATAGGCATACCTTTTTTCTGTCACTTCTGAGGATAATCAAAGTTAAACCTATTAATATATTGTATGATATTTCTGAATGACTGTTAACTACCTACATCTGGGCTGAAGGAGAAATTCTGGATGACCAGAATTTCTGATTCAGTCAGACTTTGGATGATGCTGTCTGAGTTTGGGCCAAGACTGCCTTCATAGGGACCTTAAAGCAGGACTGAGCTCTGTTTGCTGCAAGCTGAGACCTTTTTATTGGATGCAGTCAGTGGCTGGCCTGGACATCCCTTGGATGCATTCAGCCACAACTGTACTGGGAAGGTAGAAAGCCTAGGATGGTGGTAGAAAAGACAAGCAGCAGGATCTGAAGTTGCTCTCTTCCTATGTCACTACAGGGGTCTGGACAGGGCTGAGGAGTAGGGCCTCCAACAGGAGCCATGGGGTGGGACAAGGCAGCAGAGCAGGCATCAGAAATGTCCTTCAAAAGAGGGCAGCAGGTCTTGTTTTCATCCTTACCTAGGGCAAAACTTTCTGAAGCATTTGCATGTAACTTTCCCCTTCAGGAAATTACCCATCCTTTGGGTAATTTTCTGAAAACAATGTGGAAATTAGCAAACAGACCACCAAAAATGCTTTCGGAGGAAAGGCTTAGTAAGGTTCATAGTGCTTAAGGTCTTTTGGGAGAGGAAGGCAGGACAGGTAAAATATGAGTAACTTTTACCAATTAATAGACTTTAGCACGCACTTCATACTTCACCAGAATGCATGAAAGGCACAACAACAGAGGGCTATAAACCTGGCCACAAATATATGAGAGTAGTAATCTTATTACTAAGAAATGCAAATTTTTCTATCCTGAAGAGGAAAAAAAATTCTCTACCACAATGAAAAAAAAAACCTCAAAGCATAAAACCTGAAGAGGTGTGTGAATACGCCCATACACATGCAGGATTATGCTACAGACATACAAATCTTGGGATTTGCTTAGCCATGACTAAACTAAATATTAACATATTAAATGAAAAAACAGACTGTTAAGAGGGAAAAAAAGGCTTTTATGAGGGAATCCTACATGTTTTTTCTCTGCACAAAACATAACAGTTCAAAGGACTGTTCATTTATAGACTACTCACCTATGCTTTATCCTCCAACATAGATCATCTAATAATCCAACAGAATGTACTCATGATTTATCAGTTCTCTCACCCAGTAGAAATAGGTAAATATTTCTCATTAAAATCCTTAGAATTTACAAAATGTTAAGCTCCAAAATCTACAAACCACACGCCTACATGAAAACAATATTCACACCAACCCAAATTAATTCAAAGCCCTGCTAAACAAACTTTACAGTAATACTAGGAGAACAACAAATATTTACTTCCCATGCTCCTAAAAGGCTCATCTTCTCTTTAGATACTGATTCTAACATTTCTCCTCAAAATAATTACTGAGGGCCTGAGCTTGTTTCTGTGGAAGGCAATGGATGGCTCTCTGCTAGCTCCAGCAGAGGCCCTAATTGCTTGCCTCTACTAATAAACTAATCTCAGGCACCTGGAACTAGCAGGCTCCATGCCGGGCAGACAGGGCTCAGGTTACCTAAGAAATACTCCAAATATATTCACACAAACCATTAGCCCTGCAGATGTGCAAATACTGCTTTTGTCATATTGCTGGAGAGATGGACATGTGTTTGCAGGGCTGTAACACATAAAACCTGAAGACGAATTCATTGTGTTCCTTTAATCCCTTCCAGAGGCCAGGTGGGCATTTGGGGAGCCAGATAAGCGTGCTGATTATCCACATTACTCATTGCATTAACCCACTTGTCTGTGACTCAGAGTATCAGAAATGCTCACAGCATAAATATGTAGGTGGCTGGAAAAAGTGTATGTATTTCATGAGTGCCTGTTGTCTGTAAAATAAAACCTAATCAGGAAGTTAGCCTAAAAATTTGACTAAAATCTAAACAAGTCTAAACTTCGTTGAAGTCTACAGTTTGTAATATTACAGTTAAAGGAGAGGATGTAAGCCATGGTGCAAACCTTACACGAAAAACTATCTTACTTTTAACAAATTTTAAAAGATTTTCACAGGTAAACGGTTTCTGTTTCTCAGAAATTAAAGCAGGTGTCAAGCAATTTCCATGGAACCTTCCACAAATTTCTTCTCCTTCCTTGAACAGATTATATTGATAAACATGTGTCAAACGCAGTATGTGTCTGGTTTCATTTGAGGAGGGGAGAATGATATAAGCAGGACACACTTTGACCTGAAAATGGAGGAGAGAAAGAATATCCTATATTCTTGGTCTCAAAAATAATTGCTGAAATAGATGTGTGGTTTAGGTGATGTTCACACAGATTGATTTGTATTAAAAAATATTATCTCGATTTGTTTGTCTGCATGAAAAATATTGTTTCTATTGACTACATAGGCACAAACACAAAATCATTTTAGAAGCAAAGAGAGGAACATCTTCCAAAGTTATCTATGTTTTGTGATGCTGCAGACTTTTTTTCTTCTTCTTCTTCAAGAGACTGTAAAAAACCCCCAACCCGCAAAACAAACAGCCCAGCAAAAAAAACCCAAACCAGCAAAACAAACAAACAAACAAAACCCCTCCACTTAAGTAGAATTTCTTAGATCAGAGACCTGAAAAGATTATATTTTAGATATTGACTGAATGGCAAACTTGCAGCATCATTGAAAAAAAATGTGCAGATATTGCATAACTGAAGTTCAGATCTGGAAGTAAAAGAAAGGCAGACAAGGCAGCTCTAAAGCCTCAGAACTCAGAGTCAACCAGCACTGAGAAAAGTCCAGAGACACCATCAATCTGCCCTCATTGACAGCTGAATTTCCAAGACTTCTGTAAGAAATAATGTTTGATAAAGACTACCACAATCCAGTGCGGGCCTTTACTATCTTGAAGACCATTCAAAAAGGAACAAATCCTTTTGTCTTCTGTACCCTAATGATTATCAGAAAAGTGAGCTCAATTAATGAATTATCAATAGTTAGTATGACCATTGAAAAATATATAAAAAAATTCCCTTGCTCAAAGAACTACACAGACAGCAGCTATTTAATTAATGCAACAAAGACAACATGTAAGCTGAGGAGAGCAGCAGAAATTCTATTCTGCTGATTTCCTGTCTGGCAGCAACATTCTGTGCCATGAATGGCTCCTGCAGGCACGAGTTTGGTTTCTTCCAATCTTCTCAGCTGGGAGTTTAGAAGAGTAGGCAGGAGATTGTGAATACATAAGCATCAGGCAAATGCTGCTGCCACACCACTTTATCCTCAGATGCAGGGAGTAATCATGCCACAGATAGCAAATGCCTTCCATGCCTACTTATTGACCCCTAAGCCAGCACTGAGGAAAGCAAATGCTAAATTCTCACAAAGGAATGTATTTTACTTCTCTGTTCTCCATAGGGAGACTACTCAACACAATAGTGTCCATGCATTCTTCACTCGTCTCCAATCACATACACTCCCAGGAAAGGTTGCAAAAAAATATGTATGCCTAGGAGACCAAAAAAAATCTCCTCTGAAAATTTATCACAGTCAAAATTATTAGCAAAACTAAGCAAAAAGAGATTTCAGGAAAAAAATTCCTGAATGTTAAGCTTTATTATGTTCATAGATGGATATACAGACCTCTTCAGATAGCTCAAGATATTTCCTGGAATATGTAACACTATCCTGTCATTGTATATTAAAAAAACAATAAGAAAAGTTGGGGACTGTATTTCAAGGAAAGGAAAAGGTTCAATGACTCTAAACAGAGACAATTCTTGTAAAATCTCTTTTTGCTTACTCAGATTTTTTTTTTTCTTCATTTAGGCACTTATGACAAGGTCCCAGGTGATTTACCTTTCCCATGACCTTATGTCTTTTCACTGAAATAGTGACCCTGATATTAATGTGGGTCTTGAGGCTGCTTTTTAAAGCATTTATTCTCATTTCAGCTATTATTGATGAGCACTTGTTTGCATAAAGGCCTCTTTTATTATATGCAGGGTAGACATTCTCATATCCCATGAGCTGCCAATTTATTCTGCAGTGCGTGATGGGCTGGGGTACTCCCACCTGCCTTCCCACACAGCCTGAACTCAGCTTCACCTCTCTGAGAAGCTAGCAATCTGTCCTGGACCAAGCCAGGCCTCTGAGCTGCTGTCTCAAGCAACCACACACAGCAATGTCAATTGTTACTGGGTTTATTAAAAAAAAAAAAAAAAAGAAAAAGCCACATGTGTGTATATATATTCCTGCATATACGTATATTGAGTCCAGGTGAGGATAAACAGAGCCTGCAGTTGTCACAAGTGTGACTTTCAACTGAATTCATATTAAGTGGTTTGAAAAATATTTCTCTTGCATACAGTTTTGGTTGAGGTTCTGGGATTATAGGCACAGAAAAAAGAAAAACAGAAAGAAAAGGGCTTGAGAAGCAATCCTGTTCGGTGGAGTGAGCCAGGTTCCTACTGGCTTCACAGGGTTTTAGCCTTTGTCATGTCAGCAAAAGTGACCATCTGTTGACAAAACAGAAGAGAAAATCGTTTCTACTCTCTTACAGTCTTTTCACACCTGCCTATTTCCCTGAGGTGTTTGCCTCTGCCTACAGCCAGAAGCAGTTATAACAAAAAGAGATGGTTCCTAAGTGGGATCTCATGTAACAATTCCTGAATTTCTAAACGATTTGTGAAAACTTATATGCAAATCATTGCTGCTTTCCAGGGAGTTCTGGGAACTGAGTTAACTGTAGAAACCTGACTCACAGTTGCTCAGTCCATTTGGTACTGAGTAGTAAGAACATCACTTTTCACTGTCAGTGCTGTGGGAAAATTTAAATTCTATTTGTGTAGGGTCATTAAATGCATGTTCCAACATCATATTGTGTATTCCACATATTAGAAAAACTTTGTCTTTTATAAGCCTTTGCATGTGAAGCTGTCTTTCCTGTCAGGGAGAATTGACAGGTTGCCTGCCATCACCTACTCTCCAGCATAGTCAGTAGCTCACGCTGTCAGCGTGAAAACATCTGTTGAATGGATTTATTGAGTGGGTCTTAGGTGCAAGTTGGGGGGTGGGGGTGCCCACTGTTTATTACAGCCCTGACCTAATGAACTTAATTTGTTGACATGTTTTGCTTGATCCCATCTCACATTTCTTTCTACTGTGCTGTTTTCTTGGAAACAGGAGTTCCTGGCCCATCGGCATGTCCACCAGTTGCAAATCTACCAGGCTCAGATGGCTACAGTTGGCATGGCAGGATCAGATAAACGACCACTTTCCAGGACCCCATCTTCCCCTGCTGACTCCACGTTACCTCACCCAGACATGGACCAGCCCAGCCAGCATGTCTACACAACTGGTAGGATTCCCTAAAGACTGCTTTTAATAGGCAGGGCAAATGCATTTGTTCATGTGGGATCAACAGACTTAAATGCCTCAAATACCTCCTGCAGCAATGCGTTCAGTTTTAGCCCTATTGCTCCTCTGTTTTATGATGCTATACTGGCACCAACTCAATCAGTGCAGCTGATAAATCACAGGGTTAATATTCACACAGTCATAAATTATTATCATTGACTGGCTCTGGCAATACAGAAACAGGTGCATTATTGGTGCCTTTAAGTCATTTATAGCTTTTTCTTTCATTTCCCTATTCTCTGGTTCTCTTCTTTGCGTTCTCGTTGCCTGTTTTGTAAAGAGACCATCAATAAGTTGAAGAAAGATCACCAATAAGGAGGAAAACTGTGATGTAATTCTCAATGTCAAGGTTGCTTTCTCTACAGAAAGAGCAAAGGTGTAGGCATGACTAAGTGATGTTGGCTACAACTTCTGTGTCATTCAACAGTTGTGCGGAGTCTACAGAGGCAGGTTTTATGCTTAGGTCCTGGGCTCAGGGAGCATAGACTGTCCAAAGCAGTGTTACTAGAACCTTAAAAATCTTCACTCAAAAGAAGGAAAATTAGCACAGAAACCTCACTTCTTATTGTGGGTAATCTAACCTTGTATGAGGGTCCATCTTTTTAAAAGTCTGAATTGAGTATAACATTAGAGCATGGTCAGAAGTGAAGATTCACTTTGTGCACAAAGAAAAATAAAAGGGGGGGAAAGAAATACTTGCAGTTACTGTTTATGAAGGTTTATGCTAGAAGTATATTTCCTTCAGCTGTTTGAACTTCCCATGCCCTGAAAGTTTGCACTCTTTCAGGCCATGACCATGGATTTATGTAGGATGGAGTCCTTAATGGGCACTGTGTAACTGTGTGAGACAGTGTGCTCTCCCATGTTTCCAATTAGAATGTGAACTTGGAAAGCAAAAACGTGTTATTATTGTTGGGTAACAAACATTTGGGTTGTACAGAAACAAAAATACTAGTTCACTTTCCATGAGTTTCTCAAAAAAAGAACAGCTGCGTATAGACAGGATTCTTAAACCAGACCATTGTATTTCTTGTTGTGCTCATAGAGTCCCTAAAACATTGTAAACTCATTCTAAGATTTGCAGAGCACATCAAAAGTGAGCTCACTGTCCCTTTCAAAAATCTGCGGTTCCACTGAAAAAGTTGAATAGAGTTACGGGTGTAAAAGCTGCTGCTTCAGCCTGATTGCTAAGGTTTACTGACACCTCCTTTTATAATCCGAGTGAGGGGTGCAGGGTCAAGGGGGTTACATAGATCTGTGGACTTGTGACATTACTGGAACTAATCAAGAAAGAAAGTGTGAAGCTGAGATGGAAAAATAAGAGCAGGAATGAAATTATGTACGACAAACACTGAATGGAGACGGTGATGGGAACGAGACATCCCTGGCATAAAGGGCTCAGGATGTGACACAAAGAAACCTGATAGGTTCAGCAATGGAAATGCAGACAGACAGATTAGGCAGAGTTGAAAAATTACCTTTTTAGTCAAGCATTGCTACATGAACACCAGTGGAAAGAGAGAGAGAGGAAAAGAGGAAGAAAGGAAGAGAGAAAGAGGAGAGGAAGGAAGGAAGAAGGGAAGGAAGGAAGGCAGGCCAACTTATTGCAACTGAGATTCTCAATCCTTCCCTGAATTCCTTTTTCAAAATATGAAACATCTTTTTCTTGAATCCCTGTTTCTTGTTTTATTGAATCTTTTTCCCCCATTCACTGCTCATTCAAAATAATAATCTTTACTCATTACTAAAAAAAATTAAATCATCCTGTTTTTATTTGCCCTACAACTTTATGCTTCTGCTTCTCTACCTCTGTTCTGCACACTCAGCTCTTTTATATCCTCTATACACCAGCTGAGAACAGTGTGGTGCTGTACCTGCTTGCAAACTGTATCTATGCTAATAGCCAGTACTCCCTGGCTGATTGACCAGGTCTCACAGAGCACATAGCTCTGCATTCACAGTTAAACCTTTCCTTTCTGCTTAAAGAAATCTCTTCCCCTGACATGTGTCTAGGCTTACAGACTTACACATGTAACCTTTATCACCCCACTTTTTGAGTACACTGAAAATAGAAGTATTTTTTATGAGATTGATACCTTTGGAGTGACAGAACAGAATGAACAGAAATTTTGCAACATCAACAGTTCTAATACAGTTTCTGTGAAAAAAAAAACCAACAAAACAACAAACCAAACCTAAACAATCTGTGTATTATTAACATATGGGATATTATGGTATAGAATGACTTTATCTGTCATACTATCTATGACTATCTGGTATATTATTTCCTGGATCTGGTTGGTGCCCTAGCATTTAATCATTGATCACTAGAAAGAAAGAAACTCAGACCCAGTTTTTATTTATTCTTATATGGCTTTTAGAAAATGCTTTAGGATGAAAGTCCCGAGGAATGTGGTCTGATCACAGTGCTGACCTGCTCTGAGCAGAGTTGGACTGCAAATCTCTGGAGGTCCCTGCCAACCTGAGCTATCCTATGGTTCCATGATTTTCTCCCTTAAGAGAGCACAAAATGCAACCAGCCATTGTCCACAGCAGTTGCAACACCAGCATTTATAAAAGCATGGAAAGAAGGAATGGGTGTGTGGACAGGGAGAAAATTCTAGTCCACCATAAAGCAAGAGCAAATTCAGACTCTAGAAAGTAATGTAGTAACATGTCCCTGCCTTGGGTTATTATTTACTGTTAGGGATTTTTTTTCTCCTATTTAAAGACAATTCATTCTTGGAAGAGACAAAAAGTTAGGAGGAAAACAGTTGTAGCAGATTATTATAAGGGCATGAAATTTGCCTATCTTTTTGTGAGGCATGAGCAAAATGCTTTTAGTCAAATATCTGAAGGGAATCAGAACAGGGATTGTTGTGAATTAAACAATATATACAGAGTATATGCACAAGATAATGAGTTAAATGTGGAAAAAAAAGTCCACTTAATTTTCATTTAGGTAGTTTACAGAATATTTGACATTATTTAGTTTAGAGTTTTTTGTTGGAATAATTTATTAGATATTCTTCCCTTGGGTTTTCTTATTGGTACTGTTGTTCCAATTAATCTTCCCCAAAGCATGCTGTTAGCCAATGATTTTTAGGTCTCTTGTTTTCCCCCCTGTTTAAAATGTTATTAAAAGAAACTGACCCGAATAAAGTATTTTGGAAATGAATGAGGGTTAGGGAGTCCCCACCAGGAAAATCTTGGTTTTAGTGACTTAATGCAAATTCAGTTTCTTTTGTCCTGTGTCCCCTATCATTATATGGTTCAGTGGTGGCACCATTCCCATCTGTCTTTAGAGCCACATTCTGACCTCAGTAATATTGGTGTAAATCCAGAATAAATCCACCAGTCTCAGTGGAGCTGCTCAGATTTACACAAGGAATCTGAGAGCAGAATCTGGCTGTAGGCATTTGTTCTGGAGAGACAGAATAACCATCTTTTCTTAATATTTCACAGCAGTCTGCAATTGAAAACAGTTGTCTCCCTCTCTCTTTTTTTTTTTTTTTTTTTTTTTTTTTTTTTTTTTTTTTTTTTTTTCCATGGGGGTGGGGAGATTATTGGCTGAATCCTGTTAGGGAAATCCTACAGGCTATTTTTAGCAGTAAGCTCTACTTCTGCATTCTGCTATTGTACAAAGCACATGTGCTGTATGACCAGCAGCCACCCATCTGAATCACTTGCACATCCTAAATCAATTTAAATGCTTGCAATAAATGAAAACATATATTTCAGTCTTTTCTTAAGTCAATTAATCCTCCTAGAAACAATTTTTACACTCAATGGTGTGAATACCTTGGTATTTAAAAGTTTGGAGCAGATGCTTCTGCCATGCAATACTGACCTGACCTTACTAAACTGATTTTTGATTCAGACAAAACAACTCACATACAAGAAAATGACATTTTTAGTTATATTCTATTTCTGGAAAAATGCTTAGAAAAGGAAGTTTATGTCAACCAGACAAGGCATCCTCAATACACAGTTTCAGTGTTTCACTTCAAAATTGGTTGCAACCCTGATACAGGTAACCAAAAAGTGTCAATATTACACCCGACTCTGTATAACAAAAACCTAGTAATAGGCTTTGGACTATTCAAGTAAGAAGAATAAAAAAATAAATTGAAAGAATAGCAGGTAGAAGATACTTTCAACATATTTTTCCTAATGTTTAACAAGCATTTCTATTCAAATCCATTCACTATAACAGCCTATTCTACCTGAAAGCTTCTGAAAGTCCTGATGCCTGCACAGTTAGCATATAAAGAGCCTCCCTGTTGGTCAGGGGGATGGGAGGAAATGTTTTCTTATCTGTTGGTATAATGGCCACTGCCAAACTGGACAAGCTGAGTAGGCAACAGACCGCAGAAGTCAAAACTGTGAGCGCCAAGAAAAGGAAAGTGAGGTATGTGAGCATGCCCTTATCTGTGTACATACTTCCAAGCAACATACAAGACCTGATGATAGAGCAGCAAAGAACTGCAGAGAAAGGAAATTATTAACTGCTTTGACAATGCCAGCAGATATTTTAAGCTGCATTAGCTTATTAGCTCCAGGTTTTCACTGGTTCTTTTTTCTTTAAAAGAAAACAGAACAAGAAAGTAAATACAAAAATTTATTGCTAATGAACTATTATATTTGCTACATAATCATTTAGCATTAAATTAGTGATACTACAGTTAGGTATTACGTTTGTGTTCTCCTCACGCTTAACATAAGTGTATTATCATTTTGGCTTAAATACCAAGATCCTTTGGGATCAGTTCTAAAGTGCATGAGCTAAGAAATATGGCAGCATAAATATTTCTAGAGCAGCATAACTTCTGGCTGGCTTCTAACTGAATTATCTCAGAACCTTAACTATGAATCACGCACAGTGTATACAGGCTCTTATTCAGAAGAGCTTTTAAAGACTTTATTGATGTTCAATACCCATTAGAGAACTTTGTTAAATAAGGGTGGTATTGAGCATTTTGTTGAATCTGGACTTTAATTTTGTATTGGCTTAGCTGGCTGACTTTTCAGTAGCAGGCGAATACAATTTTCCCAGAACTGTGTTGGCATCCCCAGTAGTGGTGGCACATAAGAAAGATGTGCCAAGAATGCCAAGAATTGGAGCTTGGAGAAATTGTTAATTTGAATCCCTTTCAACTGTAGGGGAAAGAAAAAAGCCAAATGTTTCCCAAATAAAAATGGTCCACATAGGGCTAAGGAAAATAATTTTTATTCCAGACATGTCTAAGAGAACAGCAAAGAACAAGTAAATACAGAAAATCATTTTTCAGTGTTTCAGACTTGGTTTGAAAGCCTTGAAAATTGAATTTAGCTTGAGCCTACTCACTAAAATTTCTCTTTTGCTCCCCATACACAGCTACAGAGCAATGTGATATTGATAGCTTTCTTGTATAAAGCTGTTCTGTCCTTGCATAAATGACCATAGAAAATTCAAAAGGTACCTTGCACTTGTAGTCAAACAACAGGATTTGATCCTAATTGAGTAGTGGGTGGAACTTTTCTTTTTAATGAAAAAGGACTCTGGCTGCCACTGTTTCAACTCTCTGAAACATTCATTTGATATGCTTTGAGATCTTGAATTAATAAAGTATTAGTTAAGCAGTAATACTTCAGAATGCCATTGCCATTTCATAATTTATTTTTAAAGGTTTCTCTTAATTATATTCTATACATAATATTTTCTTGTTTTATATAGGTTAACAGCTTTAACTAACTTTACCCACTAGAGAAAGAGAAAACAAATAATTGAGTAATAAGACTTTTTTTTTCTAGCCATAACATCTTTCAAAAGGCATCACCCAATTCCCCTTCTTCTTTACAGTTAATTGTATTTATTAATATAATTTCTTGAGAATTAATCTTTGCTTTATTGGTATCACAAGACTCACCTCATAAATCAAAATTCAGAGTCTCCCAAAGGAAAAAGAAATTTAGGTCCAGAGAAGGGCAACAATGCTGGTGAAGGGTCTAGAGAGTGACTCCTGAAAGGAGCATCTGAGCCAGCTGGGGGTGTTTAGGCTGGAGAAAAGGAGGTTTGGGAGAGACCTTATCACTCTGTACATTGCCTGAAGGGAGGCTGCAGCCAGGTGGGGATTGGGCTCTTCTCCCAGACTAACAGCAAGAGGACATGAGGACATGGCCTGAGGCTGTATCAGGGGAGGTTCAAGGTCAGGTTGGACATCAGGAAGAATTTCTTCCCAGAAAGGCTTGTCGGGCATCGGAATAGGCTTCCCAGGGAGGTGGTGGAGTCACCATCCCAGACGGTCTTCAAGAAACAACTGTTCATGGCACTCAGTGGTCTGGTCTAGTTGACAAGGTGGAGATAGGTCAAAGACTGGACTCAGTGATATCAGAGGTCTTTTCCAACCTAAATGATTCAGTGGGACTTTCATCTTGCTGTAATTGTCACATAAAATCAGTTTTTGCTAAAGTATGCATGACAGGTAATAGTATAACTTGGATTTGTTTCATTTGTTTCTTATTGTGCTGTCTTTGTGCTGAAGGTGTTGTGTATGACAGTCTGATGCTGAAGCACCAGTGCATGTGTGGGAACTATGCTAATCACCCTGAACATGCTGGAAGAATCCAAAGCATCTGGTCAAGGCTGCAAGAAACTGGGTTGCTAAACAAGTGCGAGGTAATTAAAAGTTAAGACCAGATATTTGACTTCTTAAAGTAAATAGCAAAGTTATTAACTTCTAAACCTGTTTTACTTCTGTAATAAGAGAGCAATTTGTTTTTAGGAATTATTTGATCTTAACTGATAATATTAAAATAATGCATCATAGGAATGCACACTTCCCAATCAGAAAATAAAGAATTTATACAGCGTCATGCATCCACATGCATCAGAATATAAAACACAGACATGATTATTCCTTACCTTTATAAAGGAAAGTAGACAAGCAGTAGTCAAACAGTAAGTGCAGTCCTCCCAATGGCATAGTTCTTAACTTTTTCAAGCAGCTAGGGATTTTACTTCTGTACTATAGAACATTTTTTAAAATATAAAATGCTTGCATCACTCCATAAGCATATTGTATCTTGTCTTTTTTCAGACTTTAAAGTCTGTTTTCATAGCATGCTCTTTTACCAGGTATACAACAGGTCCCATGTAAAGCCTCAAGGCATTCAAGAACAATCTTCTAGGCAACAGCAAATTTGTAATTTCTTTCGGCTACGATTGCTCTCAAAAATTTGCATATTAAACCATGCTTGAATCAAATATGGTCTGTGAGGCTCATATATGATTTAGATTAGTTAAAAGTAGCTTTGTCTTACCATTCCCTGCTTCCTGTGAGTCGTGCAGCACTGCCAACTTCTGCAGAAGGCTGTGGCAATTGCAGTTGTTTACTGCACTGCAGCACAAGTTATCAAAGTTCAGCAAAAATTGGCTATGTTTTTTAGGATCCCAAAATTTCCAGGCTTCTCATGTTCTGTTTAATTAGTTTTCTTTATCTCCTTATGTTTTTACAAACCCAAAGGAACCGGTTCAATTCACCCCTGTTGGTGACTGTTCCCAAAGACCTTCTGTAGGTAGCTCAGTGTCCTGGTCAGTCAGATATTGCAAGCACTGTAAATGGGTTTGTTGTATACACTCATCTAACTAGATGGCAGCACTCTAACAGGCTAATTCTTTTTCTTTAGCTTAGATAAATTTTTCAGTGCTCAAGAAGACTTTCTTTCAGCAAGGCCCTTAAGGCCACCTATCACATGAGTGGTTTCACTAGGGAATCACATACTTCAAGATTAAGTTAAACACGCAGCTGAGTGCTTTACTAAAATAAAGCCTAGTTACCTTCTTGACTCAGGACTCTGTATTACAAAAAAAAAGACAACAGAGGGAAAATAAGTAAAATACAGTGTGCTACCATGTATGGTTTCTTCACTAACAAACAGCTGCTGCAGAACGGTAAATTGTGTCGCTCTGTAAAAAGTGCAAAATGAAAAAGTGGTATATGTCAGTTTGAGATGCATGCAGTGTAGGAGTTTCCTGGAAGATTTAAAGTTTCCTCTTGCAAATCTAAAATTTCAAAACCTGAAACACGGCCTCTTAGGTCTTGCATAATCAAGTGAGGGAGGGAGAGAGGAAAAAAGTCACTTCATGTTGAACTGCATTCAGCTAATTTTGACCCCAACTGTGTGCTTTGAAATGAGGCTGGAATGTGAAATGAGCTGTCAAAATGTAAACCCTGATGATAAAACTAAGGAGTCTCAGTGTAAAGCTGGTGCATAGATCTGGTGTTTATCTAGATTCTCTTATGTAACTAGAGACAGAATTATATTTGGTGATGTGATCTGTCCTTTGTTTCACTAAATTATCAAGCATGTGCCTGACATCAAACAAGTGCTTAAAACTGTTCACTCTCCAAAATGAGAAAGGCTACAGTGATACACTTCATTGGTGCTCTGTTCTTTAGAAAGTTATCATTCAGCTGAATAGATAACTTATGTCACTAAAGAAGTGGTTATTGCATTATCCAAGATATAAAAAGCCACCATCAAGCTGCTTTCAATATACCACACCAAGAGCGTAAAGATCATGGGAAACTGCACTGTCACTTCTGCTGAATTCTGAATGCCCCCTCATGGACACTACTGTTTCTTAATATAATTTCTGAACATAATTTCCCACAGTTTTTTTCAGGAGTGGGGAGATCACTGATCAGGTTTTGCCACATGCATCACCTCATACACCAAGTCTAAAAGGCAGGTTAGTGATAGCAACCTGCAGCAGCCACTTAGGAAATCCTCTGCAGTTACTGGTGAACTTTTTCCTCTCTAACTAAAACAGTAGGGCTGCCAGCCCACTCTCTGCCTGATAAGGAGTTTTAGGACCAAAACTAGTTCAGTCAGAGGTAGCTCAGGTTTTCTCTACGTTGCACTGTATGGATCCTTGGGCACAGGCTTGCTTAGGGGGCCCTCCCTATTTTCATAATCTAACAAGAACCCTATGAACAACTTGTACCTCTATGACCCTTGTTATCTATAGCAGGGGGCTTTATGTGGTTCCTAAATCCTTCAGTGTGGATTAACTCCTCTCACACAGCTCAGGTCTTTGGCAATAGAGAGATGACTGGCTGAGTGTACAGACAATCAATATCTCTAACTGGGCATAGGATGATGAAAGTCATTGTTGTGGGTCATGTAACCAAAAAACCCCCCAAAACTTTATTCTATTTTTCCATCTGTTGAAACCAGCTGGAAAGATGTTTTATCTCGTGTATAACCTGTTCCTCATAACTCCAAGGGGGAGGGGGCAGATGCCTTCTGCAAATGGGCCAGCTGTTAAAAGCAGGTGGAACAATGTTCCTTATCTCTTCCACATCCCATCCTCCCTGCAGGGGAATATCTTCTCCTAGTGCACCATTAAGGCTCACTACATGACTGAAAACATTACATCATCCTATTGTGAGATGCTCCACCCAGTGGGGGGAACCAACCATTCCTAGCTAGATAAAAACTGAAAGAAACACCAGGGCAGCCTGTTTTCCACTGGATTCCAGGGGAAGACTGGATCCATCTCACCACCACTAGACCCTTTTCTACAGGATCATCTCTACTCCAAAAGAACCACATCTGTTTCTCCAGGAGTATTTATTTGGACTGTTTCCAACACCCTGACCAACAGGGTGTCAGGTTGTAGCTCTGACTGTCAGGGTTTCTAGGAGTTTTGTTTGTTTGTTTGCTTGGTTTTTGTAGTACTACATTTGTATTTTTAATATTCCTAGTAAAGAACTGTTATTCCCAAATCTTTGCCTGAAAGCCCTTAATTGCAAAATTATAATAATTTGGAGGGAGGGGGTTTACATTCTCCATTCCTAGGGAAACTCCAGCTTTCCCTGGCAGACACCTGTCTTCCTAGACCTAGACAGATTTTAGTGCCCAATGTGCGGCATGAGGGCATTGAGAGGAAAAGGAATAACAGTTCTTGAGTGATCTTCTTTCTTGTGTACTGGATATAGAAACCTTATTAAGTAGCATCCTGTGCTTAGCTTACCCTGGTTTGGGGGGCACATGGTTGTCGCTGTATTTCTCCCATTTGCAGGCCCTTATCTAAACATGGGCCCTATAACTAAGGCTACTGTGGCTGTCATCCAGTCTATTTTATGGGTTAATAAGGTGAGGAGTTCATGGATCTTTAACTTCCTCTGCAAGGCAGAGACATAGATTCAGAGCTATTACACACTAACTGTATGGTTTTGGGGTTACTTTAACAATGGTACCTACTGGAAATGGAAATGACACTGGGAGAAATTTTTTCCCAACCCTTCACCCAGTTCTTTGGGTCTACCCCACCAGTTTCTGAACGGTTCAAATCTCCTCTGAATGTTAATGATATCATACAAGTGGCTGGTGTTGCTGGGATGCCTGTTCTGTTTAGCAGAGATAAGAGGAGATGGACCTGGATAACACCCTGATACCTACCCCACAGACTCGGGATACTGCCCAAGAGCCCGCCCCTGCCCCACAGCCTGTCTCAGAAATGAACCACCCAGATTGGGTGGGGGTTCTGGTGAAGGAGATATGTGAGATGGGCCGGATGCTGAGGGAGTACATTTCCCCAGCTGGTGGGAAACCCTCCCCTTGCCCCCAAAACGGGAGAGTCTGATGGTGCAGCAATGAAACCCACAGACGTTACAACCGTCTAGGTTCCAGCTGAGCCACAAGGGCAGTCACAGCCAGCAGCAGTTGCCCCTGTGGAAATAAAGAAGTCTAAGGTGAAAACAGCAAACCCAAATAATAAGGATAAGAAAGGAGGGCTCTCACAACCTGCAGGGGAATCACATGTTCAGATCATCACCGAGTCCCTGTCGTATGAAAGTCTCCGTAATCTGCAAAAAGATATTGTACGGTGGGGACGTGAGGCTTACACAGCCTGGCTACTTCGGGTCTGGGACCTTATGGGTACTGGTGTGCAACTAGATAGTGGTCAGGCAAGGAATTTGGGACCCTTGACCCAGGACTCAGGTATAAATCAGGTATTTGTAAGAATGCCAGGGTCCCTTTTCCCTTTGGGAGTGGCTTTTAATGAGTGTGAGAGAGATATTTGTCCACAAAGAAAGAATGCAGGAGCAGCACCATAGAATGCGCTGGAAAACTCTGGAGGAAGGAATCCAGCAGCTGAGAGAAGTGGCAGTATTGGAAGTACTTTTTGGGAGGAGCAGACAGCATGATAATGACCCTGATAAGGTTGAATGCACAGGGAAGATGTCATGGAATTTGGCAAATCTGTGGCCATCTCAGTACACCACCTTTATTGCAACCATTAATGCTGAGGACAACCGAGAGACAGTGGGGTCTGTTGCCAATAAGCTTAGGAATTATGAGAGTATGATCAACGGCCCGATGCAGGCTCATATCTCTGCTGTGGTTAAAGAACTCAAAGAGGAAATGAGGGAGGTGAGGGAAGAAGAACATTTCCAATGTGGCACCGGTGCGAGTCACAGGCCCCAGAGCTAGAGCCCAACAATCCCCAGCTCGAGAGAGAGGGTACACCCCAAGAGCTGACCTGTGGTTTTATCTGCATGCCCATGGGGAAGACATGGGAGTGTGGGATGGGAAACCCACTTCTGTCCTGGCAGCACGGGTGCGTGAGCTCAAGGAGAGGAACACTCACCAAGGGGGTTCCATTAAAATGAAAGTAACCTCATCCTCCCATGACCAAGCTGCCAGAAGTCAGGATGATGTGTTGAATCCCCTCGAAGGAACCTCTACTATGTATGTTCAGCAAGGGAATAATAACTATTGCTAGAGGGGCTCTAGCCAGGAAGAAGCATGGGAAAACCGGGTCTTTTGGATGGTATGGATTTGATGGCCTGGCACATCAGAGCCACAGAAATATGAAGTTTTCATTGATACTGGTGTGCAGTGTACCCTGATGCCATCGGACGTGTGGGGGCAGAACCTGTTTCCATTGCTGGGGTGAAGGGGGGATCACAGCAGTTGACTCTGTTGGAAGCCGAGGTGAGCCTGACCAGGAAGGAGTGGCAGAAACATCCAATTGTGACCGGCCCAGAGGCCCCGTGTATTCTGGGCATAGACTTCCTCAGGAATGGCTATTACAAAGACCCTAAGGGACTCAGATGGGCCTTTGGGATAGCTGCTGTGGAAGCAGAGGGCATTAGGCAATTGAACACCCTGCCTGGACTGTCAGAGAGCACATCTGCAGTAGGACTCCTGAAGGTAGAAGAGCAACGAGTACCTGTTGCCACCTTGACATTGCACCGCTGGCAGTATCAGACAAATCAAGATGCTGTGATCCCCATCCACAAGATGATCCAAGAGCTGGAGAGCCAAGGGATGGTCAGCAAAACCCACTCAGCCTTCAGCAGCTCTTGTTATCTATAGCAGGGAGCTTTATGTGATTCCTAAATCCTTCAGTGTGGATTAACTCCTCTCACACAGCTCAGGTCTTTGGCAATAGAGAGGTGACTGGCTGAGTGTACAGACAATCAGTATCTCTAACTGGGCATAGGATGATGAATGTCATATAGACTGAGGCTATCACCATGCTTGCTGCAGTACATAGATTAATCTAGATAGACTAATCTAAACTTAATGTATTGCCTTTATATATACCTGTATACCTCACTCATGCTGACCCCGTTTATTTTTAAAATACAACTTGTAAAATCAGAACAAGGTTTGAACGGGGCACACAAGCTGAGTATTTGCTACAAAATAAAATGTGTCTGAGTCTGTTCTCTACTCCTGCAGCCAACTGGCATGGAAAGGCCCATGTTCATACTACCAGGAATGCTTCCTGGCCCATGCCAGTGACCAAACCATGTCTGGGAGTTTTTTGGGGGAGTGCTAGTTGCTGCTCAGCCAAAACAGTATGAAGGACCACTTTAGCAATTGAATAGTACAGATGATTTTGTTACTCTGCCTGGGAATGTTTCCTGGCACTACTTAGTTTACTGCTGCAGACATAGCCAGGAGGATTTGCTTTTCCAGACTGTATTTTGTCTTTCTATCTATAGACATCTGTGCTCTACAATTATTCAAACAACAGTTTGGAGGACTTTTGCTAAACCAAAAATTTAGTTTTAGCTTTCAGTTTATTTTTTAAATCATATACTACTTCCAAACAGATTGATTAATTCCTCCATTGGATTCCTCAAGACAAGGGAAAAAATACATTTAGACCATTGCCAGTTGCAGAGAGCCAGATTTGAGAGACCAGTCCCTGACTGAGTTCAGGGCAGGAGGTTGAAGTAATTCACACACATCCCCATCCACATACAAAGCCATAGTGATCTTTTTTATAGTCCTGGTATATATGTATTGGAAAAAAACAAAATTAATACACAACATTTTTCATACACAACTAGTTTCAAAGTTTTATGTACGTTTGCTGAAATGCCTGATTGGTGTTTGTTAAAGGCTGACAGATGTAGAACAGACAGCTATCAAATGCAGACGGGCAGCTAGAAGGTGCAAAGATGGGCATAAAAACCTCTATTATTGTGGTTTTTTACAATTTTCCCCTTGTTAAACAGCAATGCCTAGCTGCCCTACTTTTGGGACAATAAAAGGAGTGAATTATGTTTTGGTAGGGGTGTCTACTTCCCACTTGTTCTAGGGAGAGGAAGTATTCAAATAACTCCTTTGGGGCTGTAATTTACGCACACATGACTGACAGGCTACAGTAATCAGCACACTTTCAGAAGAGAAAAGAAAATGTATCCATGGTCCTGCTTTGTGCCCCCACATTTACTTCCTGTAGGGACTGTGGTCCAGCAACACTTTTCAGTCTAGAATTTGTTCTGAATTTTGGTAGTTTTCTGGATTAGGGAGGCATCTTACACCTCCTGCTGTCCACATCTCATGGACTGAAGGGGGGAGAAGGAAAGAATTTCAAGTTGAGTCTGCCAAATCACATAAACTGAAATATTTGAAAAATTCCACTCTTTGAACCTCAATTTACCACTAAAGATAAAATAATGCAGGAAAAGTTAGTCTTTTTTAAAGAGCAAAAGTATTTAGAGTGTTTAACATTCTAAATCTCTCTAAATCACTTTAAATCTTAAGAATGTTAGGCACTAGATGACCAAAACATGTGAGGAGAATAAATGCATCTCTGTGTGGGTGCATGTGTGTCAGAGGTATGCTTGAAATTCCCACATGGTGGAGAGAGAGCAAGCGATGTGAGTAAACTGACTGGCACAAGACATGTTATCTGAGTAGTTTTGAAAACAAGAGAAAATTTAACAACTATGAGAAATCTCAGGAAAACAGGAAAAAAAATCTGAAGACCTTGTTTACAGATTTGATAGCCTAAGGGAAATTCATACAAGAAGCTGCAGTACAGGCGATGGATACATTGCACTGAGAGACCCAAGCGAGAAATACCCTTAACCTGTGTCACAATTCATGTTAGTTTAGCAGAGAGAAACAGGCAGTGTCACCTTTGTCCTTTTGAATCTCTGTCTGTGCATGAGTTTGCTGACAGTCTAACCAAAATCTTCAGGTTAATAGGGGTTGTCTGTGTGAAAATTTAATGGTCTCTTTTAAACAGAAGCCCAGATTTTGACCTTAAATTCTGTAAAAGGTGAAAAGATTTTCCCATTGAAGGGACAATGGATTTCTAGTTTTAGACTGATTTTTCAAAGGACTCAGGTGCAAGTATTTTGTGCTCCTGAGATTTATTTATAGATGTTTCTGTTGATGAGGGAACTGCATATGTCAGAGTACAAACCCAACACATAAATTGTCATACACATTAGAAAAGGATGAATTTCCTTCTACTAAGGATGTAGTAGATGGGTGGATGTATTGTTCAAATTCTCCAGAATGAAACAAATACTGTTCATTTGTTCTCCTATGCTATTTCTCCTTTGTTTGTTGGCTTTATGCCAATTTTCTGCCACATTTTATGGTTTTGATACTACCATGGTCAATGAAAATTAAGAGAGACAAAAAAAATAATAAAGACATGGCTAAAAGTGTAGGTGTAAAGTTATACAAATGTATATGTATATGTATATGTATATGTATATGTATATGTATATGTACAAGTGTATATGTGCACTTTTCCTCTGTGCAGAGACTTAGATAGCTGGGATTGATATGCAGCAATACAGCAAGGATGAGATGAAAGGAACGTGAAAGGAGGAGATAGGAATGCAGAAACAGCATGGACTGTGCACTGTTTACCCTTCCCTTTCCCCCTGGCATCTACAGTGTAAGATGTACTACAGCTTGCTGACGTTAGAGCTCGAGAAGCCCTAGAGAAAGAGCAGCTCTGGGCTCTGCCAGCTCAGCTGATGGCTGCACTCCAAGGACCTCACTGTGGGGAGCTGCCTGGAGTGGGGTGTCCTCCTCAGTGCTACTTGATTTCTGCTCCAAACTGGCTTTTGTTCTGAAACATAACCTGTTTCTACCGTAGAGAATTTGAAGAGTGATACCGGGTAGGAGGTATATTGTTGGCAAAATATTTTGGGAGACCACTTCCAGACCAGATATCACAGAGCACCCCATTACAAAAATAATGGCTAGCTGTGTGGTTTTTTATAGTTAAAGGGATATGGCATTCCATTTAACAACACACTAAAAAAAGCCAGACAATTAACAGTGTTAAACATGTCTGAGAGTTTTTGTATACCTTGTAGAAAATATGTGACCAGAGAGTGAGTATTTTGCTCAAGGTTCTTCAGTGTGACCTTCATAAAATTCTTCTTTACTTTTCTTATACATTTATTTTATCTGTCTTTAAAGCCAGACTCCCTTCTCAGTTTTGCCGTGGAGAATTGGGTATATACATTTTAAAGCAGCTTGTTAGAAACATGGACCTTAATGAGAATGGATGAGGGAATAAATGTTACCAGTCACCTCACTTGTGAAGAAAAATATTTTATCTGACCCAGAAGAACCATTACAGAGTTTACTGACTCCATGAAGTAACATAATGTGCTGCTTTTGATTGTGCAACTGTGTGTTAAAAGGATGTGAGTGCACTGCTACAAATTCTCATGTGAGACTGGGAGAGGCTTGAAGAAATTAGAGATGAAAAAGGGTTTATTAAGTCATTTAGTTCTTGGATCATTCCCTAAAATGTTCTTTCCACTGCTGTGTCTAGTCAAGTTTTAAACACTGCAAGAAAAAGGGCTTTCACCATTTCCCTGAGGGGGAGCTTGTTCCACAGTCATCTAGCTCTAACTCTTAGCGTATTTTTCCTGATTAGTCAGAAAAAATTCCCACTGCTTAACTCAATATAAATTGTGCATGGTTCTTCTGACCCCCATCCCCCAGGCATCTCCTCTTTTCTGTAGTGCACATTCTCTTTAATATTCATAATATTGCTTTCCTCTCCTAGTGCAGAGGTTGGTGCTTTCCAATGTGTCTGACAAGGTGTTGGATACAGTAAGAATTTAACCTCCAAGAAAACTAGAACTAAAATCCAGGTAAATCAGTCTAATTGAAAATAGAGTAGTCTATTTAGATAACTGCTGTACCTGTGAATCTGTAGACCTTCAGAGGCAGATAGATCCAATCTAAGCTGTGAGAGAGTTGGCCCTCAGTGTTCGTAAGGACCAGCTCCGCAAACAGGGTCCAAGACCTTAAAATCAAGCTGTTTTCTCTTTATCCAATATCAACTGGAAAGATGATCTTGGGTCCAGAACCTTATTGACAGTGCTGTTTATTATGCCAAATCCTGAACGAATTCTGATTCATGTTGCTATATCTGCAAAGGCTGTGCAGCACTAGCACAAGCAGAGAAAGAAATATTTTTATGATATGCTCTAACTCCAAATACACACAAGGAACAGATATTGCAAATCAGAAAAGTGTTAGTTTTAGCTTTCCTTTCCTATCTTTCTTCCTTGCTAAACTGATTTGTAGAAAGATGTCCTAGATTTTTTTACATGTTGTTTTGGGACCAGTACAGGCTGGAGACCCAGTTAAAGAGACAAAATTCACTTACAAAAAAGAAGAAAGCAAGTGAGTCATCATGTGTAACAGCAACAGTATTAATCACACATGATCACATGTGTGTATATTGATATTGATCACACATTAAAAAATTTAAAAACATACACAAATATGCCACTAAAGCATTTAAAGTTTAATTTTCTTTTTTTCCCTGTCTCTCCTCACTGTGATCATGTTTCTCCTAACAGCAGAAATCACAAGTGCCAGTAATGATGCAAAAAACATTAATCCTCATTCCAAACACATCTGCAGCTTACAGGTGTGAATAAGTTTTTGCTCTCTAAATCAGATTTTTTATAGCTAGATTTCTTACTTCAGAAATATTTCACCTTTTGGTTTGTATCTCTTAATATATTATGTAGCGAAGAGGCAGAATCTTTTTATTTTTTTCTTTTACATGAAACTCTGTATTAAGATAACTCTCCTATGGCTTAAGTGAAGCATTTTGTGATAAAGCACACAGCATTTGTTTTTCATATAGCATTACTTTAATAAACAAATCAGTGTCACATTCCTGCATGACGCAATTTCAACCCATTATTAATCATACTAAATGTTATTTCGGACCTTTACTTTTTTTTTTCTACCTAAACATTGTCAGTGGAATATTGTAGGCCTCTGCTGTTTTCTTTCAGCGAATTCGAGGTCGAAAAGCCAGTCTGGAGGAAATACAGCTGGTTCACTCTGAACATCATTCACTGCTGTATGGCACCAGCCCACTGAACAGACAGAAGCTGGACCCCAGGAAACTCCTAGGTCTGTACAGGCCTCTATTCTACTGAGAACAGCACATTCCAGCACTGTCATTAGTCATAGCTGGTGTCAGTTTAAAACACTTGGCAAGCACTGTGATAAAAATTCACTTTTTCCAAATGCATTGCTATGTGCGAGGAGAATGTTACAATGGAGGCCAAACATAGATTAGCAAAATACACAGGCTGGAAAGCAGTGATATGAGTTTCTCCTCATTTGCTTTAAAAATCATCAGTGTTAACCTTTTACTGTAACTTGTTCTCCATTGAAGGTCAGTAGCAATTTTGAACACAGTTGGTTTCTACCTCCTTGTATTCTTTGATTTGAAATCAGGAATTTAAGATACACTTGCTTGTCAGAATTGTTTGTTTGCTGTTCTCATTTGCTTTATTTCAACTATTTCAGCCACTTTGCAGATATTATGCCTAAGTATTGCTGATAAGTGAACTTTATTTTAATGCCTTCTCATTATATGATATGATATGATATGATATGATATCTTTTCTGAACAATATGGGGGAAATACATTAACATATTAAATGCACCTAGGGTTGTACAGAATAGCAGAAAACTGACAGGTTTTTTTCACCTAAAATACCCTCATGTACAGCCAATGCTCAGTTTATGTCCTCTATAACACAAAAGTAGGATTAAAATGAGCTCTGCCATTAGTTTAGCATGAAGTAAGTCTACTTGTCAGAAACACACAAAAAACTAATGTATTTTGGAAATAATCTGTGAGTGAAATCCTGCCCTTTATGTCCCAGCACACTGAATGCAACACTTTAATTCTGAGTTATTTTTATAACTCTTCTTCTAAGATGTGGATCTTTTCTAAATGTGATCAAATCCAATCCAAACAAAAATAACATTAGCCTTCAAAAGAAATTGCTGCTACAATTCTAGTAATACCTAGCAATTGTTTTGCTTTGTAAACTTATGCTGTTTCTTCTGTAAGGCAGACTGTTGCTTCAGGAAGTCCTAAGATCATAATGTTATATAGGTTTATACATTTTCTTAGCCAAGGCAACAACAAAATTGAAAAATACTTACAGTATAATCAATTCTTGAGGCTTGAATTTCTAAGTAGGAAATCCTCCTTTAAAAAAAAAGTGTTTCCAAGAAAAAGTTCTAAATTCCTGCAAAATTAAATTGGAAACACTTTTATTTGATTTCATCAATGTTGTTAAATCGTTCCTTTTTGATACAGTCATCTATTTCATTTAAATTTTGTTGGGTGTAATTATTTTTATCGTTTACATTATTTAATATAACATACATTGCTATAAAATATTATTCCAAATTTAGATCTCAGTAGTTGAGCCGCCTCTGGGATGCAGTGTGCAGCTGCAGATACAAGGTTAAGAAGCAATGGACCTAACTGTGCCTCTGCTGATGTACACAGAATGCAGAAAGCTTTGTTTATGCAATCTCAGAATGCCATTTTCTTGGCCCACCATTCCTTACTGGACATGCTTTGCCTTTTTTATTAGACACTTAGTCCAAAACATTTACTTTCTAAGTTCACACCAAGATCACACTCTTAGAATATATTCTGAGTATATCCTTGGCTCACTGCCTTTTTCTCTCTCCATTTCCAGGATATTTTCTTGTTGCATCTCACATGACCACTTACCAAGACAAAAGTCAATAAAACACCCTTTCCACATGCTTTTGCATGTGCCTGTTTTCTGGCTGAAAGTTCAAATCATTTTGGCTTCCAGACTCTTGGATAAAGGAACCTAACTGTCTCTTACATTTTGTCCCCACTTTGATAAGGTTGAACCTAACCAATCCTGACATTAAAATTAACATCTCTGTATATTACAGAAATTAAATATACATGTACCAAGGGAAAAATATCTAAAGAAAATGTTTCTTATAAAAAATGTCATCAATAACAACATTATCTCAGAAAATATTTCTATTTCAGTGAAAGTGTATTATTTTTCTACAGAAATAGTTCCATCAAATAATGGCTTTACATCCTAATGAAAAGTAGGACTTAACCTTCATTTCTTTACTCCAGCCAAAAAGACAGAGACACCATTTGTTCACCACTTATGCTCCAGAAAACCTTTGTGCTTCCTGTTTCTCCTTAGAAGAGTGCATCTGCTTTGTCTTAAGCTCTTTTTTTTTTTTCCACTCACAAGCAGCTTCTGTACCTTTCAAACAGAAAAGAAACACCTGAAGGAATGAAACTTAAGTATGACTAGGGCTAGTGAGGTACTACTTGTCACTAAATCCTTATTTTAGTTTCCCTGTTCAAGAAAAAAAAACCAAACAAACCTGTTCTGGAAGACTGCTAAACAACATTGAATACTGAAGTCAATGAGACTTATGCACATATTCATCTATTCCTAACGGGTTACAAGTATTAACTTCCTTGAGCTCTTGGCTTTATCTTTCCTGTATCAGGGTCTATAAATGCAGCTATTTTAAATGCATTTAAATGCACTTCAACTTCTACACAATTGTGTAGTTAAGCTTTGGAGTGATGCATTTTAGTGTGTGTTAAGCAACATGTTATATTGCATTACCATTGTCTTGACACAAAGGAAACTAATATGCAGACTTTGTGTCACATCACATTGTGGTTTCAAATACCAGAATACAACCTTACAAATCTCTTCCTATAAATTCAAGGGCAGAGCAGAAAACATTTCTTACAAATTTGTTTCCTTTATCTCATTCCAACAGTTGTTAAGAAACTGTCACTCCAAGTCAAGTTTCCTGTTAGTAAAAGTTTGTAAAGTGAGAAATACACTGTCAGTACATCCATGACAGTGAGTCAGTACATAGTGTGCAACTAAAAGATGCATCAGAAAGCATCCAAGCAATTCCAATTTTAAATTAACGAAGAAATAAACACTTAGCAGAAATGGCTTTGCTCTTGAGGGATGATACTGAGAATAATCAGGTTAAAAAGTGAACGCATTTTTAATTAGGGTTTGGTTTTCTTTTTCTTTTGAAAGTGAGTTTTTACTCATCATTTTTTCTCAGTTTATCAGACTCTCAGTCCCCAGTCATCAATCTCCTAAGCAGCTTCCTTGACTTCTGTAGGGGCTTGACCTCAGTCAGTGATGGGTGTCTCAGCACCTAATTTGACAAACTAGTTTCTACTAGCTTTGTGCATTGATACTCTACAATATAAATTTTGGGACATTTCTAGTTCTATCACTGAACAGTTGTACTGAATCTAAAGTGCTGGTGACTACAAACTCTGCCGTAGTGCAATGTCAAAAATATTTGATTATTAGACTTTGTCTTCTACCTTACTTGAAGTATCCCAATATCCTCTGGGACATCAACTTCAAGCATCATGAGAAATTCTCACTTCAATTAATTTTCAGAATCGTTTTTTGCTATTGATTTTCATTTATGGCAGACTGTTGTGAGCTTTCCTTTTTTGTGAGGCTAGCTAACCAATGGTCTCACTTTCTCTTAGCCAAACATTTCCCCACTGTTCTTTTCATGAAATCTCAATGTTTTCCTTGTTCTTCAGAGTTTGGAAACTACTATTTTTTAAGCCATCATGCAATAAGAAATGAGTATCAAGAAGAAGCAAGCTTCTTGAGACGCTGAAAACACTTTCATGCTTGTTTTCCCCAGTTTTAGTACTATCTTCTGATTGATTCTAGTGTCCTTTCTCACCATCTGCTTTTCTGTTTTTATTTTGTGTTTATTGTTTTAGTGTTTACCATGCACAATGTGCCTGACTGCAGGGAGATAAATGAGAATTCATCTGTTGTCTCTTATGTCCCAACTCTGCCACAGAATTTAGGAAAAAATGTCTAGTCATTCAACAATCTAAAAATGCCTTCTTTTATCTCAAATTACATCTTATGTTTCCATTAATATCTCCTGGCACTTTAGCAGCGCAATTTTTTTTAGTTATCTGCTAGAAACTTTTTCATCTTCCCCATAGTAAAAAGTGAAAAATTGGTCCCTGGATCTCTTAGCAAGAAATCTGGAAACTCCAACTTGCACCTTTACTCTGACAATCTCCTGCAGCCAACATTTCCTTGCATGTCTGGGGCCATTAGGACTCACAGTATGAGAATACTCTGCATAGCTGCTGCACCTGCATTTCCCCTGGTAGCTCCACAGGAGGTTTTGTTTGGCTTCTCTCGCACACTGTGCAAACTGATCAAAGGCCTCTAGTTGGAGAAAAATGCATCTTGGATTTTACTCAAAGTGTAAAGCACTTTCCTCATCTCAGACTTTGCAGTCTGGTCTCTCGTACTTCAAAGATGATGGCTTATAATTGTCTTTATGCATTTCATTGGCACCTGCTAAACATGAGTAACTGCAGCATTCGCCCCTTCCATAACAAATGGGCGACTCCTCTAGGTAGCTCAAGTGATTCACTATCTAATGTTTCCTCCAGATGGCAAAGTTACAAAGCCAGTCCTGTGATACGGCAGGGGAAAAGCTTATGCTCTCTTCCACAGCTGCCTTAGGATCAGATTACACACTGGGATAGGAACTGCATCAAATCCTGAGATCCTTACCCAGTTTTCATATTGTCATTATCAACAAAAACAGTGAGTTTAGTAGTACCAAAAAGAAGAGAAAAAACCCAACAACAAAAAAACATACAAAAAAGATACAGAAAATATGAATCAATAAAATGTGAGTATAAATATCAACGTAAACCCTATCATATTAGCTAATGTATGCAGTAAATTAGTTAGAAATTAAATTATAAGGCCTATTAAGTTTTTATTCCCTTTAGTATAATGTATTTACTGAATAATACTGAAAAAATAGTATTTCAAATTTGTAATTTCAAGATTTTATTAATATTTTCAAAATATTAATACAATCATTGACGTGTACAAAGAAAACAGCATTTTTACATAGATAGACTAAGGCTGCAATTTTCAAAGGAGAAACTCTTTTGAAGCGAAAAAGCTAAGAAATTAGTTATCAGTTTTATGTAAACTTAATGTGGTTCCCTCTGCTGTCAGTGAAAAGAAACAGGTACTTCTCAAGCATAATTCATCCCATCAGTCATGTAGGTTGGATGGAGGTGCCTGTCTCATTCCTCTAGCTGGAGAAGCTGAGATGTGTAGCTTAGTCAAGCTCCTTATCAGCTACAGATATCAGGATGATTAGTCACCCTAGTTCAGAGTGATTTTCTCTGGAATTTTGATCATTATATTCCTTTGAAACTACCACTTACCAGTCTTAAGATTTGTCACTGTTGCATAACAGTACCTTAAATGTCTCACGGCTGATTTGATTTCTAAATATTATGATTATTTTTTGTACTATTATCTTGCATTTTCATAGTGATAATAATACTGAAATATGAATTACTGTAAAAAGAGTAAGGAAATACTGTTCTAGTATTTATATTTCTTTTTTGATAAATAATGCTTATTGTTTCTTTTTTTTCTTTAATATATAGGAAACGTGTCTCAAAAACTCTTTTCCTTGTTGCCTTGTGGGGGACTTGGGGTAAGTAGAAGTTGTTTCTTCACAAAAGGGATACCACACAACATATGTGTTCTCTGATTAATTCTTTAGCACTATCAGTTCAAAGTCTTCAGAAGCTGATAAAAATGTGGAGATGAAACATGACCCATTATCGCACTGTGTTTTCAAAGACATGGAAGACAGCGCATTACAAGAGGCATATGGAACAGTTAGGAACAAATTTGTGTAAATGTGCCCATTTCTAGTTATCCCACTTTGGGTTTTTTACATGAGTTCTCTTCTTGAGGAAAGTAACGTGGGCACAATTATTATAGCACAATGAGCTTTGGAGAAGCTGTTTCGTGTGCTGTTGAAAAATAAATATGGCTCCAAACTTCTCTGAAAGACAAAAAAAGTTGCCAAAGCTAACATTTAGTATGAAAAGGGCTCACTAGCTACTAGCAAATAACTTAGGTATTAAAGTAATAAATTATCAAGGCATTTTCATATCCTGTTTCAAAATGGATTCATCCAGAAAGACAAGCTCGTATTAGGACCCAGTAGACAAAAATCTGCAGAAAGAAATATATTGCAACACTAGGTAAAAGAGTAAAGCTTAATTACTGAAAACCATGTAGAATTTCTACTCATACTGGTATCATGCTCCTATAAAATTGTAGTGAAGATAATGCCAAGAAGAAATAATTTTTCACATAAATGAGTTTTTCACATAAATGAGTTTTTCACACGGAAGTATTTCACACTTCTGGTCCAACTGAATCCACTATTTACTGATGTCATTGATGTCAAAGTGAAATGATAATATTCTAGATATCAGTGAGCTGGATGGTTGATGTGTATTTTACTTACCTTTTACTGTTTCTCAGTGAATTCTGAAAAGTTTGAGCAGACATAAAGGTGTAATCCCTGGAGGTCAACTTTCAGTGCAACCTTATTCAGTTTCATTCACAAAGGATATTATTCTTCACAAAGGATAAACTCCATACCATACTAGTATGTTTATATGACAGAAGAAATGCTCGTTTTGTAAGGTTTTAACACACACACACAACACAAAAAAAAAAAAAAAAGTATTTTAACCTTCAGTATTTTGCAATTTTTGTGGGTTTCTGAACAATGAGTTAAGAAAAAAAGAATCAGGAAGTCGTATCATTCTGGTTCCTTCACCTTGGGCTTAGCTTGCTGAAGATCCTGCCTAAAATTTGGAAGTTGGTGGCTAGAAACTTGCCAATTTGGAAACCTGGGCATCATTTCTGGATGTGGTTCAGCTGTCATTACACATTGACATGTGTGTGCATGTGTGCCTCTGTAAACTACTGTGTGCACACATGCACACGATATGCACACACTGCTGTGTAAAACAGGTAATTTTTCACACTGCTGATGCAGAGAAAATTGAACAAAAAAAATTAAAAAGTTGAGAAAGGATGTTCAGGCTTCTGAGTAAAAAGGAGATTATGTAAAAGTTCTTGAAAAAAATCTATTTGAGGGCCTTGGATAGTAAAATGGACTATAGTATTGTTTGAAAATTAAATGATAAGATTTTTCTGTGGAACAGATTATTGTGATATTAAAAAATCATGACCAGAGATGTGCTTTGAAATCCTTCTACTAATGACAGTATGTTCCATTCTAAAGCTAACACAAGTCAGAATTGCTCAGTACAACTTCATCTTTTTTAAGCATTTAAATTCATCTGCACTTTTTTTTTTTCAGTCTGTTTCATTTATTTCTTATTTAAATTCATGGAAATTGGATTAAAGACCATGTTGCAGAAATAGATCTTTTATTTATTTATTTTCTAGTTGGTCTGCCTTTCTATATATTATTACTGTCAGGCTTGCTGTGGGGCTCTTTTAAAGGAATGGGTTATGACCTTTTTCAAGGTAAATAATCAGATTAGGAGCTTTCTTTCAGCGATATGTAGCTATCGATTGGTTAAGATGAGCTCTGGGAAAGGGAGCTTCAAACTATGTGGGAAGAAATTCTTAAGCTTACTTTCAGAAATGATGGTGGAAAGGAACACGAAATGTTGTTACTTAATAACTTTCAACTTAAATTGAAGGTATAAAGCAGTAATCAATGTAAAGCAGGAAGTGTAGTTCATGCAAAGATGTTAGGGAGAGATGGAAGAATTTCATCTTTTTTATGTTTGTTGTACAGTTTTTCCTCCTTGCTTGTATCATTACTTGTTTGCTACAGAATATAAGACTGTGTTAAAAAAAAAGAATTCCATTCTTGCAGGAGACTTTATGACTGCCTTTCGAATGAGGGTTTTCAGAGTTCTTTGATCCTATTGTCTTCTAACCATTCAGGGACCTTGCTTTATTATGTTATTATGCAGCTCTATTATTAAATAGATTAGTGGATAGACTACTCATGCAGCGGATGGGAAACCTAGGCTCAGTTCTGTTCACATCCAGGCTGGATTCAATATCAGAGACCCCATTTCTTAGTAGGTGTTGCTACCACACAAGAGATCAAATATTTTATCTGGTTGGGAACCCCCACACCATGCACTGAAGTGGTACCACTGTTGGAAAGAGCACTGGACAAGTAAGGCTTTATCCATAAGTAGGATAAAGCCCATCTACCTTAGGCTATGATCTACCTATTATATATAACTATAAATGCTGCTGAGTTCTAGTTCTGAGGCCCTGCTCCACAAGCAGCTTATAAATTTGATGTGAAAGAATCACTGAACAGAATGAAAACTGCTCTCAGATCAAGGAGTGGAAGCTGGGACTTCCTAAACACTGAAGACATCAAGATCACTTGATGGGCTTACGGTGTTCACAAACAAAAGCCCAAGTAACCTCTGTAACCCTGAATTCTTCTCTATTACTGATCTTATCTCTGTGTCCATAAATAGTATTTCTGATCCTTTTCCATCACTAAATCTTTAGTAGCAATGAAAAAAAATATGTAAAACTACTGCTTACTCATTTTGTAAGCACTTCTCATCCATATGAATTTTCTTCTAAGTAGTGCTGGGGACTGATTACGTCAGTCATTGGCTTAGGATGTTACACTTTCAGAAGAAATCAAATAAAATTTTTAGTTTTATAAGGAACTATGTAAGTAGTAGTTCTCTTATCTAAGAGCAGAAATCTGTTTCATCTGTACAGCTAAACAGATCTTATAAAGGGAAAAAAAAAATTTGTCTAAACTAGCATCCTAAATTTTCCCATAGCAGATTTTCTTTCAGTGATGGTTAATATTTTATCAGAGGGCTATCCAGGGTCAGGAGTATAAAATCCACTGTAGTATGGGAGCTCCCTCCTGCAATAATGTTTTTTATGGGTTTTTATTTTTGTTTTTTCAAGCTTCACCTTGTTCCAGAACCAACTGTTGTTAAAGAATTCTAATACCGGGGGGATGAAATTCTTTGTGTTGGAGTGAGACTAGCAGCTCTATGGCCAGCAGTTTTAATAAAAAGAGATGGTTTCTTGCAGCTGGTCAGAGGTTTGGAATGTGAAAAGTTTTCCAGGAGAGGTGGGTAGATTGCAGGTGAAGTGGCCAAATGGGGAGAATAATCACAAAATACATTTTGGTTCTGTGGATTGTCAGGCTGTTCCACAGTTTTTCATCTCTAAACAGCCACTAGAGCTATAACTGATCATTTGACCAATGCATCCACCTATTGCAATTCCTCTCCTGTTGTGCTGTGAAAATGACAATAAGAGAAGCAGAAATCTTTTAATGGGAGTAAGCTTCATCTCCTTGTCTCAGTCTGTCACTAAAAATAGTGATTGTTTTCTTGTCTGTTTGACCTGCTGCTGTGTGAAGAAATCTTGAAGTCATTTCTCAGCCATATTTTTTTGTCTAGCTGATAGGCAAAAAACCCCACAAAAGCAAAGAAGAGCAGGCTTTTATGATAATGTCATCATCGGCTCCCAGCTTCAAACACTTCTGCGGCTTTTGAATTGTCATTTATAACTTGGAACTGAACCGACCCATAATTCCCTTGGTGCATTTAGAGAAATTGATAACAGACTGCTTCTTTTATGGCTCAGAGGAGGCAACTCCCATCACATCACTATTGGCAGTCAATATTATTTTCTGACATGGTTGTAAAAGTATAAAGGGGCTTATGGCATTTGTTTAGATGAGGAATGGGCTCTCAAGCTGTGCTGGGGTTTATGGGTCCAGATTACTGAGAAGCAAAGGGAATATGATGTTTGCAAACAGGATATGATTTTATTTAAGTTTGGGTTTCATACGTTGTTCCCTGGGGATTGTCCTGCAGACAGAAGAGAATTTCACTTTTATCATATGAAATTGGGCAGTTATCCAATCCCCCCTGCTCTCCCCCCATCCTCCTCACCAAAGACACTGCTACAAACCTGTAATGCGTAAAGTCAGAGCTTTAAATTGCAAGAGGACGAGCTGGGGGAGAACGCTGCCCTGCAAAAAATCAGACTTCAGAAGAATTAATGTTTAGTGAGCTGAACAGAGTGCCTCTTGAGCTAAATATCAAGCCATCTGAATGGCTAAGTGTGGCTTGTACATATTATGGAATGTCCATTGCATTTCCTCTAATTTTGCTGTTACAGCAGTAAAACAGAGGTGATATCTTCTGCTGGGATAACAATTTGGCCTGTAATTACCAAGGGAAGAAGTTTATAGCTATAAAATCTCTCAACATATTTACAAAACTTACAAAACATTTGTATTTTCTGAATGTTAAATTCCTTCCTGCCATTCCTTGCTATGGCAGCTGACAGTACTACTTTTTGTCCTGACCACACAGGAAGAAAAGCAATAAGAAAGGCAAGATTTTACTAGTACACAAGTTTAGTAAGTCATCCAGGAAACAAATTGGGTTTTGCTGCTTCTCATTCTTCCCTAGATCTTCTCAGTTTTTGCCCAGGAAGAATTTTCAGCCTTTACATATTATGACTCTTCATTCCTCTTATTTCTATAAGAGCTAATGGTACCAAACTGGTTCCATTACCATGGTACAACAGTTTAAAAATCAAGAATATTGGCAGTGGCATTGCATTGCCTTCTTGTAGCAAGTTCAGATTCCAGGCTGCTTAAGTATCTCTCCTTATACCTGCACACAAATGTGTCTGTAGAGAAATTAGACTGCCTATAGTTTGGGCACTCAAATGAACCATCACCTCCATAGAGATCTTAGAATTAACTTGTGCCTTTCCCCTGTATTCCAGGTTGTACCACAATAGGTATAGTCCTCTCAACAAAAATTATGTCTTTCCTAGTTTTGAGAAAGCAATCTGTAATTCCTAGAAGCTCATCCACTCAATATTGTCTTCCATTGTGAAATCATTAATATACCATGTTGCCAATATATTCACCTAATACTTTAAATTACTTACCTGCCTCATTAACCTACTGAAATCTGCCAGTTAGAACATTTTGGAGCACACTGCAGAAGGCTCCTAGGAATGAAGGACTTGTTTATCACCTAAGCCTGTCAGCTACAACGCCCCTGAAGAAATACCAAGATTTAATCAAAACAACAAGCACATTATATTTTAAATATGTCAATTATGACTCACAGTTACACAGTGTTGACTATGATATTTTCTGCAGAGGTCAACAAATTGTGTGATCAACTGGTATCACCTCAAGGCAATTTACGGCCACTGGGGATGGAACCAGAGCCAGAGCTGGAAGTTTGCCTAAAGAAAAATCAGTGAATTAAGATTAAATCTGCACATTTAATTAATTTGCCCTCCAGAACAACAGCTCTCTGAAAATTCCCTTGTCCAGCTTTATGTACTGGCATTGGAAAGCCACGTGCATCACTAGAGCAGGGGTTGCTCTACCTAAGATCCGAACTGACTGGAGGTGCTGTGCTGTGCTCCTCTATTGACAGAGACTTGAAACAACTAAGTTTCAAATTTTAGGCACATTGATTTTAGAGAAAAAACAAAACAAAACAAAAACAAGTATGATAAGATGAATATTGATGATCACAGCAGGAAACAGCCAGCCTTCCTTTACTGAGGTACAAAGACTTCATCTCTTTTTCTGGGAAGTGAATCAGTGTCTCCTCGGCACCAGAGGGAATGCCACATTTAGCAAATTAACGCCATAGCCACAAAAAAACATTTCTTCACATTACAGGGCGGATATTTTTGTCCCATTCTTGTTTTTTCATGGTACTGAGACAGCCCTGTGCTATCTACCACAGACCTGGATATTCTGGTGAGAGGTGAAACTGTTTAGCCGAGAGACATAGTTCCTTGGTATTGCTGCAGGCACAATACAGTGTGCTCTAGAATAGTCCCAGACTGCTTTTACTTGCAGCAGGCAAGGATAGAAAGCTCAGGCATTATAATCTGACAACTCATCAAATACACAATTTGGTCCCTCAGACAATTTTTTCCCCTTTTTTAACAAAGGACTGTTTCTTCTTGCTACTCAACCAGATTAAATATTTAAACAAAGATACAGTGTATGGAACAGAGAAAATTATTGTGAAGTTAATGAACTACCGTAAAGCCAATTCTTTAAAGGTCTTACCTAATTTTCTGCATTTTCTAGAAACTACTGTGTTGCCAAAGGCAAACATTATGCAAAGAAGCTTCTTATTTGCCAAAATAGGAAACATTGATATAGAAATTGATATATAGATTAGATATAGAGATAGATAGATAGATAGATAGATAGATATTCACAGTTATGTAAATATCTAGGTAGGATAGTACCATATCCAATCTACTATTATTACTATTCACTCTTTCCAGACTTAATCACATATGGATTTGACAGAAATTCTGTAATTAAGGAAGAATTCACATTTGCACTTTAAAAATATATTATGTGTTTATTGGCAGATTTTAACCCCCAGATGGACAGAAGAGCTCTCTGAAGAGTAAATGCTTATGTGTTTTGTATCTGAATAAATACCAGGTTCTAGTGTAGTACCACAGTGGCCTCTAACATAAAGATCACCTACATCCAGGCAGAAAGTTGAAATGTTATGTTTTAATAAAAGTGTGTTCAGCAGTAAACAATGAAACTTTCCAAAAATAAGGCTTGAACAGTGCACAAAGAAGTTGCATTTTCTGTAACTGTATGCATTACAACCAACTATATAAATTGTTGTATTTCCTTGTCTACAAACTCCTGGAAACTGCAAGATCAAACACAAGAAGGCAGTTGCACAAGCATTTTCACACACTAACCCATTAAATACTAAAACAAATGTCAAGTTAAATTAATAGAGTACTTAGGGCTAGGCCTGAAAGTGCAGTAACACTTTTTACAAGCATCTGGTGATATACACCATATATCTGAGACTTGAATCTGGGCCTAAGTGTTTTATTTATGAGCTTTTTCTAAAAACAAGTTCTAATCCACATCTAATCCATGCTATCCTCCCTCCATTCCCCCTACCAATGATCCACACATCACTGTTTCACTAAGGTTTTGAGATCCTTTACGGTGTCTAATGTACGCTTTATGAGACCTTGAGATTCTGGATGTCTGTCATAAAACTTTGTTTAAGAGAGAAACCAAGTAAAACTATCTCTTTTTGAGATATTATTGTATTCAGGCTTCAGCTTGATTTAGCCTGATTTTTTCTGCTTCTCATTTTGCATACAAAGATATTTGTTTTCCAATACAGACTTCATATATTTAATGGGTTTTTACAAACTTTAAGATAATTTTGTATTTACTGAGAGGATGCTGAAGTTAAATCACGGGATGACTACCAACATCAGTAACTCTGCTAGGCATTCAATAATTAATTAATAATTAAATTTTTACTGAATATTTTCTAAAAATTTGCTTTGATTGGCATTTCATGTTCCTTCACTATTGGCAGGTAAAACCTGAAACACATTGAGTATTCTACAAACAACTGGTTTGTGTATTGCCCACATTCCTTGTTCTTGCAGAAAGACTGGAAAGAGGCTTTTGGGGTCAGAATTAATAGCCTTTAAAACTATTTTTAGAAGTCCTTTTCCATAAATATTATTACTGATAAATTCTTCTACTGGAATTATTCAAACACAGAAGTCAATGCAAGACTAAGGGAATTCCATGGCTTTTGTTTAAGCAATGATTTGTGACGGTCCTTTGAACTATTCATGCTGCTGGAGCCTAAAGATCACATGCCCTTCACAAATTATTTGTAAATCACACTAGTAGGCAAAGAAATACGCAAAGCTAGGTACTCCTTATGTTAGGCATTTTAGATCAAAACATCTGGAAATGCCTTTGACAGAAAAAAATCTTTGATACAGCTGCAATAGCAGTAAAAATAAAGGAAGCTCACTGTACATATTTTTCTAAAGTAGTACACTTTTACACACTTCCTGTATCTGGAATTTATGGAAAAGACGTCAGCCATGCAAACCTTTTCTCCTTTGTTCCTTAACGAGTGACACGGTTGACAGGCCATTCATTAGAAGTTAGTCCTTGGAGATGATGCGCACACCTTCGCTTCTTTAGTCATGGTGAGATGAAACAGCAGCTGAGAAGCACGTTGAGGACCTTTTGCTTCCTAGTGGAAATCACAGAGGTGATGAATGATCACCAGGACATCTGTAAGAATGGGAGGTGAGAGCTATGAGTGTGACACCTGGGAAGCTGCACGCTCATGGTCAGGAGCAAAATATTACAAACTTATGTGGTAGCGTTAGCTGGCACCAACAATCTCTAAGAATGACAGACTCCTTGCTGGAAGTGATACTGAAATGCCACACAATTTTTAGAGATTGAAACACTTCAGAAAAACATTTAATTTCTGTTTTCACACCAGTATGTTAAAAAACCCGGTGATGGAAATATGTTTGCTCTGGCATAAGTGAAAGAGTGTGTAACTCTGAATGCTTTTAAAGTTAAAACACAGGAATTTGCTCTGAAATATCTAAGTTTTATTAAATTTCAGTATCACTGAGGAGGCCAGTACTCTCCAGTATTATTTATCACAGATTCTTAATCAGTTTGTTTACTGCATATAGCTACACTATTGTGAGCTGACCAGATTTCATTTACTTCTCAGTATTAGAACCACTTATATCAAAGGACAGAATTTTTTTAACATAGTTGTTTTTCTAGATTTGTGTTGAAAGGTATCAGTTTGAAATGCATACTTAACTAACTTCCATCCAAGAACAGTTGAGCCCAATCTCTACTCTTTAAAGAAAGGGCAAAGAATCCTTTCAAACTACTGTAAAGAACTTGTTGCCCAGAATATTAGACACACAGAATACAATGACCCCTATCCAAGGAGCATCACAGGTCAAAGTTTCCATGAACAACTAGATGATAGACTACATTTTTGACCTGTTGTCAGAAAATTAGTATCTCTTGCAGGGTTGTGTGGTATCTCTAAGAGGACTGGTTTCGATTTTAATGATGGCAACAATTGTGCAGAGAATCCAAAGCAGGATGAGAAATTCAGTGTATTTTTAATTCCTCTTAGAACTAAAATCAGAATTCCATTGGAGAAAATGAATTTAGATTAAATCACAAGTTGTGTGCTTGTGGGTGGGAGGAGGAGTTGGGCGGGAAAGTTCCAAGATGCTTTGAATTCATCCCATAGCAGTAGGCTGGGCTCTCTTTTATATTGCCATATAGTTATCAGTGGGATGCATTCAAGGCAACTTCAGAGTTTACAATAATTTAGGAAAGATAACTCGCACAGATGAATACATCATGCAGGGTGTAAAAAAAGGAAAGGTTTGTCAGATTGTGAGCGGCATCTCTGGTCAGCAGTGATACAATGACCACTTGGCAGATCCCAGGAGATTTCTGAAAAAAAGAGGACTGAAACACAAGATGAGGAGTGAAGAGGCATTGTAGCCAGGAAGGACAGGTAAAACACAAATCAGTTATTATCTTAGAAATGCTTTAGCATTATTAATCACACTCCTTTTTTGCCGCCCTGAGGTAAGTTCCAGATAAATTTAAATAGCAGGACAAGGAATTGTCCTGTTCCAAGGGCTGAAAAATTTCCAATTTTGTCAACTGCAGTGATTTCAGAAAGGTCTTTAAGTAAGGAATCTCTCCCTCAGATATATTGCCATATCTTTCCTCACCATTTTCACATATGCCACAACCTGAGCATAGCATAAGGAGCTGGTACCTTTCAAACCTTACAGTCAGTCTTCCTTAAAACAAAATTTTCCAGCCCAAAAGGGGTTATAGTACAAGCTTTCTGTCTGTTGAAGGATCTCTGCTGTAAGGCTTCTTTCTTAGCTTGTTTTGAGTATGCTTAAGGTCTTCATTGCAAAAGTGGCGTTATCACTTAGATATTTCTTAAAGGAAGCATTCATATCAAGATTTTTTTGCAGTAAAAAGCAGAGAATTTCTGGACACAGGGCTTGAAGTATTAATTCATTCAGTCAGGAGAAGTTACCTACATTTCTTTTTACTTAAGTCATTCCCTTCCTCTTTAATGCCTCCACATCCACTTCAGGGACAGGTAGCTTAATTTCTATCATCTGTAGCTTTGCAAAGTATTAGCTTTGCTACACATGCCAATGATTGAGCTATACTAGATGTGCTTGAAAAAGCCTGCAACCTACAGTGCTCATTCAGGAAACTGGGAGTGAAGTAAATCCATATGTGTGTTAGAAAGTCAGTGTTCAGATGGGGCTCGTGTTCTCTGGCTCTTGGCGCTATCATGCACAATTCTTCTTTGAAGCACTGCAGCAGCGATAGGATTTTTGATAACAAAATGTGGCGTGTGCTCATAGTTCAACACTGACATTTTTATGCTTTAAAAATGTGGTTTTTTCATTCGGTTCAATTCAGAACATTCTTCTATCCTGACAAATTTTAAAAAGTACTCATAAATAGAAATAATATTTAAATATTAAACACAATAAACAGAAAAAAAGGCTAAGATTCTGTTAGAATTCACCTACAAATGCTGTATTTCCCTTAAATTTGGTTTAACATTGCCTGGAAAACAGGTTTTTCACTGAATTCTTTGGCTGCTCCAAAGCACTTGAACTAAAATAACCTCTTATAAAATTCCATCTGACTTCGTCATAGTCTGTGATTCAGAAAGCATCACATTTGTCACAAATTCATGCATAGTCAGCACACAGATAGGCTGTCAGATATATGTGATATATACATGCACTAGAACCAGAAACCACAGTGTCTAATCCTATTCCCTTTACTTGTATAAAATCCAACCATTTCATCTCACAGGAACACAGAAAAGCATATCAGCAGGATTTTAGAGCTTCATTTCATATGCAGCCTGACAACTGGGCCAACTGGAAGCTGTAATTTTAATGGATTTGCCATTTATACCACTGCATTTCAACAGCAATTTACAAAGTAAACACTGAGTAACACTAAAAGAAAATCTCTGTTTAAACACCTGAAACATTTAGGGGACTACATAGAGAAAACAGAGATAAAATGGAGTGAGATGGCATTTTCTAACAGTTACAGCTAAAATATTGGCTGTGTGATGCAAGTTCTTCTAGGCTGTTCTTCATGAGATGTTCCTCAGAAATTCAGTCTTAATTTTGCAAGAATATTAAGTAGTATTTGACAACTAAGTTTGTAATATTGTGCCTTTTCAGGGTAAATATTCATATATTTATGTTACTTTTCTTGTATTATAGCAACTGTCCATTAAAGTATGCAGCTTCAGTTGGCTACCCTGAGTTTTAAGACTTTACCACTCATTACATGTACCATGCCCAAGAGATTAGCTAAAAAACCCTGAATTTCCTGTGTTCATTTAGGTGGTCATTTTTGAAAAATTTCTCAGGAAACACTATTCTGTTTCCTGATTGCCCACTTTTTCTACCAGTCCAGGTAAATTAAGGTAGAAGTCATTCAAGTGGTCTGAGGGAAATTTTTCAGTGGAAGATACTTGGTCTTACTGTCCCAGTTCAGTCTCCTCACACTCAGCTGAAAGCAGAAAATGATAAATGCTGTACCTTGGCCAGTGCTCAGCATTCAGCACATGCAGAGACTGCAGTCTCATGTGTCAGAGCAGACAACTGTCTTAAGGGTGGGTACTCTCAAGCTGTGGTTACAATTTTAACTTAATCAGCCTTCCTGGAAATGAATCATAGTCCCTTTGAGGATGCAGGTTGCTCCTGCTCATGCCCTGGTGTACAGAGCAGCTGCCATTGAATCATTTTCATCAGCCACTCCTTCACGTTAACCTTAATTTGCTGGCCATAAAAATGGTAAGAAAGTACTCCCTCCCAGCCCTCTTGCTGATACTTCTTTATTTAAAATACTGCACAGTATTTTTCAAACTTTATTATGGTTTGATTAAATTGATTTAACCAATGACCTCTACTTATTTATCTCCTGATTAGCTTTAAAAATGAAATTTGATTCACAGTTCCTTTAAAGCAGTAGAGAGATAACTTGAAGGTCTGCCTAATGTTACTTATGTCATTATTATTTTACTACTTGGGTCCTCTCTTATTTCTTGTTCCCTATTGATCAGTGTGCATCTTTCCTAAACTTTATTTCTTTAAATCTCAAGCTACCAATCTACAAAACAAGTATAATAAATTATCCCATATCAGGTGATGATGCTTAATTGTGTTTGTACAACATTTTGAGTTTCTCAGATGACATAGTGTGCTGTCACTACTAAACTTTGCAAGCCAAATCCAGTTTTTTTTTATTCAGGTCTACTGCAAATACAAACTATTTTCATTAGTTCAGCTGCATGCACACAAAACTGATCAAATGATAGAAAAATCAGGTCCAGGATACTGAAAAATAAGATCATTTTAGTAGCTTGAAATATAATATTATTTTAACAATAATGGCAAAGACATTTGACAGGTGTAGAGAAGATCAAGCTTAGATCAAGCTTCTTTCTGTTTCAAATGACTAATCAGAGAAATTCCTCAGAACTTCCAGAGTCAAGTAGCATTTGCATCAATTTTCAATTACTTGGGGTTTTTTTTTAAATTTTTTTTTAAAGGAATTAGGAACAGAAGCTTCTGGTTCAAACTGAAAACATGTCTCAGTGTGCTTGGAAGTCATCCAAAAAGCATCTGCCACAGTATTTTGTCTATTTCTAAACGTTTTTCTTTTCATGATAAATTTGTACGGTATGCTACAATTAAATGCACTTCCCGTGGAGCATCAAGGAAGTCTGGCTGTCTCTTTGGATAACTTTCTCAGACTATTTAACACTAACATGTCTGCTTTTACATAATATATAATATATATATATAAGGATGTACAACATTTCACCTATATGTTTTGGCATGTTTCTGCAAATAAATACTTATTAAAAATAGATTTCAAAAGTAAAGTTTTAGCACACTGATAGAAGCTGTAGAGCAGTGCTGCTTAGCCACATTTATAGTGTATTCTTTACAATGTAATGTTTTAGATGTCACTCTTTCTCATTTAGAAGGTGCAGAAGTTAACTTTCTCTGCTTTAAAATCCCTCATTCATTGTTACAAAATGAAGCCTTCCAGCCCAAACTTACATCAAAACTGCAGATACAGCAAGAGTCTTGCTTTATGTAATATCGTTTTCCGTCTATGGCAAGAGTGACTGCTGAAATTTTTCAAAACAATTAATTGTTCCAATTTCAGTCACTTAATTACAACCGCCTGGGAAGGAAAAACGAGGGCTTACTACTCTCTTTTGTTCTTAAGAAAGGGGCGGCCGATGTGCCATTGATGAGCTCTGGTGGCACGGGCTGGGCTGGCTGTTCCCATGGACATTCCCGATGGACATTCCCATGGTGCCGGGGCAGGCAGGTCCCCGTCACCTCGCCAGCCGGCTTGGGGAGCGTCTGGCGAGCAGGCCCGGCCCGGCCGATGTAACACTGTTTGTAATGAGAAATCTAAACAGGGAATGGCAGCGAGGCATGACAGGAATGTGTTTCCATTGGAGAAGCCCGTGCAGAGAAAAAGCATAAGCAAAGCCATGTCCAGAAGGCCTTTCAGCTGGCCAGCACGGAAGACTGATGTTATTGTACACGGGCTGTCACGCTGCCAGCCCTCCCTCACGGGTTTGTTTTCTCTCATGCTCTCCCTCTCCCTCTCCCTCTCCCCTCTCCGCTGCCTTCCTCCCGGGGCCGGCTGTTTGCTCAGGTGGACAGTGACACCGTTTGGAACGAGCTGCACTCGGCCGGGGCGGCACGCATGGCGGTGGGCTGTGTCATCGAGCTGGCGGCCCGCGTGGCCTCCCGGGAGCTGAAGGTGAGGTCCGGGCCGCGCCGTGGGTGGGAGCGCCGGGCGGGCCGGGAGCGCGGGGGGCTGAAGGGCGGCGTTGTTCCAGCGCTCGGCTCCGGGGAGGGCGGCGGGACGAGAGCCGGCAGCGCGTCCGCCAAGGTGCGGGGCAGTGCGTGAGCTGCAGCGGCCCCGGGCAGTGCCAGCGCGGGGTGCTGCAGCCCGAGGTGAAGTTAGGGCGCATCTCCGGCCAGTGGCTGCGGCACTCCCTTTGAAGTCGAGTTTCAATTTTTTTTTTTTAATTATTATTTTTTTAAAGATGGTTGTTTAGTCACGTGCGTAATCTCAGGATACCACCCAGCGAGAGGGGAGGCACCGCCGGGGGCAAGAGGGCGCGGCTGGCGAGGAGGGCGCTGGGCGGGCGCTGCCCGGCTGCCAGCCTGCCCGTGCCCCCGCTGCTCCCGGGCCCCTGCCCGCTCCTATCTCCGTGCCGCGGGACCTGCGAGGCATGATGTACCAAACCCAAATTATCCCCAGTCTAAACAATTTATAAAAGCTCCAGACCTGACAGACTTTGACATTTTATTTGGTATTTTAACGGCCCTATTTAAAGGTACGCCATATGCAGCCGGAGTGCAGGCTTGCCCCAATAAACATTGTTGGGGCTAACATGTCTCCTTAATGAAACTGTTTATTCATTTTCCAGTCCACATACTAATGGATTCAGTCCTATTGCCAGAATCAAGATGGAAATAAATATTTTAAAATTAACACTGCATGATGATTTTTGAAATCCCAAATTCTGTTTGGAGAATTTTCTTCCTGTATATTTCTCTTATTTCAATCAAAATATGTTCGCTACGTGTTTGGGAATGAGTATCTATATTTAGTATATATAGTAAATATTAGTATATTTATATATTACATATATTTAGTATATATGTAAATACTCATGTATGTATACAGAGAGGTATGGAATATATCAGTGTATAAATGAGACCATAGCCAGGTGAAATGCAGTCCCTATAGCTCTGACATAATAAAATGCAGTTACTAAACTTTTATGTTCAGATACTGAAATCGTTAGCCAGGTACCACACAAAATGTACAAATTTTGAAATCTCAAGGATGGGGTGCATTATATGGGATCCTGTTGTGCGTCCTTTCTGATGAGTTCTTCATCCCCTTTAAGACTTTTTGGGCATAGTAAGATTTGTAACTCACTGTGCATCCTTCCACACAGGAACAATGAAAGTGAAGAAGGATTTTGTATCTAGTTCTTATCTTTAGCAACTGTAGGACACAGTGCCTAAGGCAATTTAAAAGCAAATTTTGGTAAGATTAGTGAGATATGTCCTGTGTGCACTTGACTTGAGTGGGGCCCACTGCAGCATCTTTACCACTTACCTCTATGCATTTGTGGTGTGTCTTACACAGTGTGAATGCTTTTGCTTATTTAAGTGTGTGACAGACAGCTGAAAAGAATCCTCAGACATTGTGAGACTTCTCTTGCTACTGCTGTTGCAGGAGTCTGTAAACAAATGTTTTATATTTAGTACTAGGTATTTTACATTTAGAGTTAGTTTAGTTAGTTTAATGTAACATTATTGTTGATTCTAAATAGAATCTTTTTCTACAATGCAGAGAATTGAACCAGTCTCATGCAACTTGTGAGTTGAGACGTAGGAAAGGCAATTTTTCAATAGATATGCCCAATAGTTTATTTAAACCAAATCATCAGAAAAACAGAAATTGAAGGGATTTGCTGTGAAAGAGAATTGTGAATATTCCTGCCATTCCTGATAGGTGTTTATCTAACCTGCTCCTGGACTTCCAGCATGCAGCGCAGTGATGCCACTATGGCATCTGTATCAACTGTCTCTCATGGGGTATTTTTCATTTAAGGTTATGGAAAGGTTATTAATGCCTGTCAGTAGGAAAGCATGTTAGCAAAATTTCTGTAAGTGCGGCAGTCCTGACATTAGCTATTTTGGCGCAGTGATCCTGTGTTTGCTTTATTGCTGCATCCATTCAACCCCAGGCTTTGCTAGCAAGTTGTTGTCAATACTGCCATATCATAGATTGCTCTGGGAGGGTTTTGCAGTGTTTTCTGGAGTTCTCTGCAATCTCCATATGATTTTAGACCATGTATTTGTATGTTCCAGGCTACCTTTATGCCTTTACATGTTCCTTCTCCAGCTTCCTGACATTTTGTCTGTAGAAAAAATAAGTTGATCAGCTGTTTCTGTTAAGGAAAATACCAATTTTTGTAGTGTACTTATGAAAATCTGTGGGGAAGAAGATGAAGTTGGCCACTTTCATGTGCATGTATTGAGCAAATATTCATGTGAAGCAATCATTTGGGGCCTGTACTGTGAGCACTGAGTGGGAGGATTAAACTCTCATGGGAACCTGGAATGATCTGCTACAGCCTCAGAATTTTTGGATGACAGAAGAAGCATCTTCCAAGAATTGCATGCAAGCTATAACAGCTCTACAACGTATTAACGGCAAGATGAGCGCAGTAGAGAAGCACACCATAGTGGTTCTCTGAATGTTTACCACTGTGGATTGCTATCAGATGGTCTACTGTCATTTTGGTGCCAATTCAATCAATTAAACCCCCAAATTTTTAACAACAGTGCCAGGCTAGAGTATGGAAACAAACATCATGTGCCTTGTATGACAGGGATCTGACATAAAAAGTTCATTTCCAGAGACCATATTCCATGGTCTCTGCTGATATTGCTTGCTATGGCACAGAGTGAAGTAGGTTGGAGCTGTAGGTACATGTTGCTAAGAAAATAGATGAGACTGCAAAATTAACCATGAAAGTCTGCAGAACAATTGGGAGATCCATTACAAAGCTGGGCATGAGTCAAACTCATATACAAGGCAAAAAATTCTTTACTTTATTCTGTCTGAATTTCCTGAGACTATTAGTCCCATTGCACACAAGTTTCATTGAGAAGAGCAAGATGTTGTTCATCTGATTTGGACAGTGTTCAAAAACTGACAAGGAATTAAGAGCAATTGTCTTTGCTGTAGTTCAAACCTCTTGTGAGTCATCAGATTTCTTTGATCTCCTTGATCACTGGGAAAAACATGAGTATGGCAGTACTAAGGATGTAAAACAATACCCATAATAGTAATTAAGAGTGGTGGGTTTTGTTTGGTTTTTTTTGTGGGGGGGAGGGGTTAGTATGGGGTTTTTAGGGGAGGGTTTGACTGTTTGTTGTTGTTGTTGGGGTTTTTTGCTTGTGGATTTTGTTTTTTTTTTTTTGATTAAGACAAATGGTCGCTTCTCTGGGGAGTCTTAATCTAGATTTTTTAATTTAATTATATACAATTGTTTAAATTTAGCATTCTGTGGGTCTGCTTAATAATGTAACAGTCATTAATATCCATTTGATAGATTTTTGAGGTAGTATTTAATAGAGAATAAAAAATCACACCACTGAAATGTATAATACTGTAAACGTGATGTTATACTGAGTCAAATGCTATGCTTTTCCCTTTCCCATAAAATTATTTACATGTCTATGAATGTGTTCTTGGCAATATTACAGTAGGAGATGAGCCTAATTATTCCATGAAGGCTGCCTTCTTTTGAGCTGTCTATAATTAGGAAAGATGCTGATGCACAATGAGGTATTTATGTTATGTGGAATCAGAGCCACCCCTCCTGTCTGTCTGTTTTTATGTATCTATGTGTGGTCATTTCTCATTTCCCGAACAGATTTATGTAGAAAGCTTCTAACACTCTGCTGCCTGACTACAGATTTTTAGAAGAGGGGAGTATGTAAATCTGGGTGAATAGAATTCCACCACAGTCCTTAGTTATATCCAATAAATAATTTTATCAGATAAGAGAAGTCCTATGATATATTCCTTAGTGCTTTTGGAAGAAATAGAGGTAGTGCCCAGCATATGATCTCTTGCATGCAGTGTAGCTCATGAACCTGGAAATCATTGTCTCAAGCCTTTACTTAATGACCTCACCTTCAGAAAGGGCTCAAAAAGATGCAGAGGGAGAGGATTTCTTATTTCTTTCCTGGAAGTGTCTCCTAAGGCTCTCATTGCTCTCTTTCATTGCCACAGGATGTGAAACTATCCTGCCCTCCCTTCTCATGTATTGCCCAGCCCGGTGCTTCCCTTGCATTCATTGTGATGCTCAGCTCAGTTCACCTCCCTCCCTGCTGTTGTGCTACTGCACTCAGAGGCAGCTATGCACCAGGAGACTTTTCTCTTGCCTCTGCATCTGTCCCACACAGCAGGCCATCCCTCCTGTTGCCCAGCTGGACAAGTACAGAGCTTGTACAAACCCCACATTAGACAAGTCTTGGAGAAAAATAAGGAGGGTTTCTGCATCTGTGGTCTTTTGAGTTTCAGATTTCATTTGTAACTGTTAGAGCTTGCAAAGAATCTTATCTTTAGGACTTCGCTTGCAAAATCATTGTTTTTATTTTTCCTGAAAGAGTTTAGCTTGCTGATATTTTCATTTTGTTAACCAAATTATTCATTTTGATGCTGCCATCTGTTTTGTTGTCATATATTAGGTGTTAATGAAATGGTTAATACTACATTTAAAAAGCTGGAGTTTATTTCAGTTAGTATGGTTAGTATGATAATTTTGCAGATATTTTCTGATAAAAAAATTGTACATTTCTCTGGCTGTCCCTCAATATCTTTAAATCAACAGGCAGGAATAAAAATTTTACAGGTGAAAAATATAATTTAAAAAGAGTATACTTAATAAAAACCTCTTTTTTGGGAGAGGTTACCAAACAGGAGATGGGAGTAATTCTTCCAATGGGAGATGACTTTCCATCATCATAGATAACTCAGTGCCAGAGCAGACCATGTAACTGTTGAAAATACAAAGGAACATTGCTGATTTTTTCTTCAGCTTCAGATGACCCCTTCAGTCTATTATAAGGTAGGATTAAGTATTTTAAATACAGAACCTATAATGAGTACTATCTCGTTTACTTTGCATATCCTTTGAATATGTAAATCTGGGTGATGGTAGCATTGTTTTCTGTGATAGAAACATGTAATGCCATATATTTTTAATTTGACAAACTTGAAACAGAAGAGATCTACACAAACAGCTATTAAGAGCTGGTAGGATTTGTATGATTATTCCCTGATTAAAAAAAAAAAAATGGGTGAATTAAGAGGCAATTCTTCGAAAGAAAACTCAAGAAGAAAGGCACGTAAGTTTCAAGCATGGTTTGAAACTGTCTTGAATGTCCACTTCAGCTTAATCAAGGGATGCAAAAGCTGTTTTTCTACCTTATCATATGTGTGTGTGCACATGCACGCACGCACACACACCTGTAAAGTTGCCCTGTTGGCAGCTAAGGGTCATTTGACAGAATGAAAGCAGTGGAAATGAGTTTCCCCTGAACCAGAATCAGGTACGTTCCTGGGATTGTTCTTTCTGATATGTCAGGTTGAATCAATACCAAAGCAGACCTCCTGAATTTGATCATTGCTACTCTGGTGTCTTTGTACAATCCAGAGACGACTTAAATTGAACTTGAAGCTTTCATTTCAAACGAGCTTGGTTTTTATGGTTCTCAAGGCCTTTGTCACACAGGGCTATGGAGGAATCATCATGTGGTAAGTAGTACTAATCTGGTGAATAAACAGAATTAGCTTAATCAACCTCCTCTTCCCCCACGTTCTTAGTTTTCTAGCTCTAAAAGTACACTGAATAAAAATCTTCCGGCCATATTTCACAGCTCTATTGCTAGGATTTCTTGCAACAACAACAACAACAACAAATTATCATTCTAAAGGCAAAATAAGCAAAAAGAGCAGAAAATAAATGTCTCCCTAGTCTCATAGTGTCCTTCCTCTGGTAAAGCTTTAGGCCAGCAAATTTTCATGGCTGCCTGAACAACACAAAACCCCACACAGCTCCTCTTGTTGCCTACAAAAATCTCCTTTCCTGGAATGTGCTCTGTGCCCAGGTGCCTCCTGGACGCTGTCTCTCCTGCAAGCTCTTCCCTACCCTTCCTTCTACTTTCTCGCCCTCTGTCCTATAAAAATCGCCCTTTGCTTGAAAAAAAATTCCAAGTGATGTGTGAAAGCCACAAAAAGAGGCATTTTTTCCACACCCAGCCACAGCATTTTGAACAATGCATGCATATAAGAAACAGTAACAAGTGAATACTTACTTTACTACTGTTAAAAATGTGGTTGATAAAAGCCTTCAAAGTTACCAATGAAATCTTTTAGGTAGTAGTTTGTATTCTTTGCTTTTACAAAGTTAGAAAAATTGCAAAATTTTGTATTAAACCATCTCTTAGATACTCCATCCCAGCAATTATGGTTATATTTATAGCTGAATGACTGTTATTATTTCATACAATCAGACAACTTTAATTGTGTGCGTGGTAAATTGTTCACCCCCATGACCACTCTGTACTAAAACTCTTCAGTCTGCTTTCTTTCCCAATATAGTTAACACTAGTTGTGGCTAAACAGGCTATCATGGTTGTATCTAAGCTACTCTGCAAGCACCAACTTTCCATGTGTGTTTTCTGATGCTATCCACTTAGACCTTCAGGAAAGCAGACAGGGAACTCTTTGTTTCCATCAAAGTGTTTAATGTCCATTGCTGTGTACTTGGCCTCTACTAGCTTCCTCTGCAAGACAAAATAATATTCCCTCATGTCCATTACTGTTTTCTTGGCAAATCTACATGCTGCTAATACTGCTCTGTTAAATCACAGGTTCTTGTTCACGGCATTCGTAGACCCCCAGGGCCAAGCACTGACTTCTGCTCTGGCTGTATGACTAGTTTGTAAAATTGTCCTAAACAGGTGCCCAAGGATTGCCTAGGCCTTACACCACTCATTCTTATGCTTACCCTCCCTGATGGATGGCATAGCTTGGGACTGTGTTACAGCATAAGTGCCACTTGTAAGGATATGGTTGTCTTCTTTCTGGTACCAGTTGCAAGCAGATTCTCATAGGCAGCCAAGATTTCAAGCAGCCCTGATGTTTGTTATTGTAGGACTTCACTACACCAGAGATGGCAGAATTAAAGATGGCACTAAGGCTGCTTTAGAAGTTAGACCTGTCAGCTACACTGTATGGACCACCTTTTAAATGTAAAGAAATTGGTTTTTATATATTACTTTATAAGGATACAAGTGTATATATAAAAATATATATTTATAAAAAACTCAGGGAATATAAATTCTGACAGGACAAACCGATACATTTCTGTATAATTCTCATTCTGAAATACATGCACATTGAAGCAAAAATAGAACCTTTCCATTAAAAACAAGTGCATGTCCAAGACTGCCTTGTTTAAGCAGTAGTAATTTTAAGAGTTAACTGCGAAATAGGTTAAGGGATTTAGACAAGTGGAAGTTAAAAACTTCTAACACCTAATCTTAGGAGCAAGTTGAGCTTCAAGTGTGTAGTTCAGACCCCCAGTTAGTTACCCGATCTCCATCTAAAAGACTCAGAGCAGGTGAGGTTGGAAGTGGCCTCAGGAGGTCATTAGAACCACCTCCCTTGCTCAAATAGAGCTGCCTAGAGCTAGTTGGCTAGGTGTATATCCAGATGGCTTTTGTGTACCTCCAGGAATGGAGACTCTACAACTTCTCTGGGCAAGCTGTTGTATTGCTTGTATTTTACCCACACAGTAAAAGGGTTTTTTCAAATGAAGCCTCTGCTCTTTCCGTGTCTATTTCCTCTTGAATAGATGGCATAGATGTCATTGCTCATTCATACAGGGGTTTATACCTTAAAATTCAAGACCTTCAATTTCTAATAATAATTAGTAGATAATAATTATAATTTTATAATTATAATTTTATATTTATAATTTTAAATAATTGTATTTTTATAATTATTAGATAATAATTATAATTTTTGTGTTTGAATAAAAGCTGAGGAAGAGCATAACTTCAGACCTATTGTTAGAAAACTTAGACTGAAAAGATGTGTCTCAACATCTATTTTAGGGACCACATAATCTCAATACAAAAAGTGGTGTGGGAAACAAATTTACAAATTCATCCCCATGTTCAAGAAGAAGTTTAACCTGAGTCTTCTATTACTTCAATAAGTGCTCTTGGAGTACCTGCTGTGGTTTATTGCTACTTTTTGCATAGCACTAACTTTTCTCAAAGACTACAAAAAGTCAGATGATTTTATTAAGGTAGTGCCACGGTGAAACTAGTATGCACTGCTTCTCAGTGAGGCCTCTCACCATACCTGGAGTACCTGACTGGCCAGGTAACTCTTCGTTCACTTGGAATCTAGGCAGAGCAAGATTAACTGTCATGTGAATGGAAGAATCATTCATGCCTTGCCACAATGATCACATATTGCCCTAGAGAAAAATTGTCTGCATCTAGTTTTACCTCCTGTATGGAGGTAAGGTAATAGAAACACCAGTGGAGCTCTGCAGTAGATGGTCAGTTCTAAGCCCTGGATTGTCCACCCATGTTACAGTATTGTTTTGAGTACTTGCCTTGGAAGGGTTCATGGAGTGGGACAGTAGATGCCCAAGCATGGTGTAGACCAACACTGTAACCCAGAACACTACAGAAAGGGGTTAACTTGACCATCAAAGACAAGAAGGCCACAGTAGGATATACACCTCTGTTCTTTGGAAATCAAGGATCCAGCTACTTTTTTAGAGTCATGAAAGAAGAGAATACTTAGCTGACTGTGGAAAAAGACTAACATTTTTCTTAGTTATCATTAAAGGACCAACTCAGCGGGTTTATCTGCAGTCAATCTGTGTAAACCGAGCCTGGGCAGACTTCACTTCCTTTGTTGTTCAAATATGCACAGATTTTAGAATATCTCTATTCAGGTTTTATTCTTAACCCTCAAATTTAAATAAAGGTAATCACATAATGGAACAGACATGAATCGTTTTTCTAATGTTCATGTCTGTCAGTCAGTTTAATGTTCTGTCTACTTATAAAGGTGTCTGTATCCTAGTATAAATAAGGGTCTGTACAAAAATGCTTTGAATTTATGTGTGTTGGCTTCATTTTCAACATATTACTCTGTGTTAGTCTTTCTATCTTTAAAGCAGATTTTTGCCTTTCCGTCTACTGTTCTACTGTCTACTGAGCTCACTGTCTGGTATTTGAAATTGCCTTAATATTCATTGTACAGTGTATGCTGTGTTCATGCAAAGTTTGAAAGTAGGAGAAATTAAGTGTTTTATCAATTGCACAAAAGTTGCCTATAATTCTAAATGGTAACTAGTTTTCTGTGTTTGTTATAATTCAACTATATATTTTATCATTAGTGTAACGTATGCACAGTATTTTTTAAAAAGAAAATTTCCTATGTGAATGCTGAACCTTTTGTGATGTAAAAACTTACAAAAAGTGGTCACAACTCTTGTGAATGTCTTGCGTGCTGGTGGAGATCTTTAATAGTTAAGCTCTGATTTCAGAAATTACCTAGATATAGTAAAACAGGGCTTCCAAAGAGTCTCATCAAAGGCAACGGAAGAGAAGCCTACTGTAACTGTCATATTGTCAAAAACAGCAGTGCTGATGTTTTCTGTCTCTATATTGCCCCACGAAATCCTCCTAGAGATAATCATCCTAATTATATTGATCTTTTGGGAATACTGATAAAGTTAGATGATAATGAGCTGTTAGCTGAGGAGGGGCAGCTGTAAGACTTTCATGGACTTTTTCCATATTCCTAAAAATATAGAGAGAACAAAGTACAGGTAGCATCATGCTCTTTGTCTAGTAATACCCTCTTTGCTGAGTCTTTTCGCACCTCATTATCCTGGCATTCATCAGCATGAATATACTTTGTTTTTTTCAAAAATGCTACAAAAGAGTTCTTTGCCAAATTCTTCTCTAAGTCATATTTTGTGTGAGAAGAAAATGTTAAAAAACTGGATAGAGAACACAGTTTTAGCTCTAAAGAGACTCTTTAGCTTTAGAGACTCTAAAGCTGTTTTAGTTCTGCAAATTAGTGCAGTCTACAATGCCTTTTTTTTTTTTTTCTGGTGTGCTTGATCTATAGGCAATTTATATCCCATCTCCAGGAATGCCTGCATGAATACTAACATATATAATTTTTGTGCCTTTAATTGTTGGGTTTTTGTGGGTTTTTTTTTTTTTTTTTTTTTTTTTTTTTTTTTTTTTTTTTTAATGTGGACACAAAGCAAAATAAGTAATGATGTCAAATCCCTCAGATTCTTTAAATGGTGGCCAGAAGAACCACTCTTACACGTGCACTTTCTTTGGTATTGTAATTTAAGTTTACAGTACTCTGGTAGAACTTTGGCCATGCTCCACAAAACTTTGCAGCTGTCTGCTTGGATTACATCTAGCAGCAAATCAAATAAGACAACGTTAGTATTTATTTATAAATAAATGCCAGTGAAGCAACACAGGTAGACAATTCCACATATGATTGTAAATAAACAGATTTCCCAGGAACCAATGTAACTATTAACTGCCATGTTCCTCTGTATTTACACCAGTGTGAGTGAAAGTTTAATGATTGTTGTTTTTTTCAGGTAAGAGAAGGCTGAAACATTTACATTTTACAACTGGAATACTTTAATACTGATTATTAAAATACAGAAGTATTCCAACCTTTTTCTTCCTTCATAGTATTTCCTCTCGGAAAATACAGTGCTTGTTTGGTCATGCAGGCATGCATACACACCTAGTGTTTGTATGAGTCTGTGTGAAAATACAAGGTGGGCAGATATCATGTATGGATTATAATTTCTTATTTTTATATATATGGTAATTGTCATTAGTGTGATGGCATATATATATAACTGAATAGAAGGACCATCTTGAGTAGTTTAAATAGAGAGGAAATACTATGAAGCAGAGATGTTTCTCCTGAATCTAACTGTTGTAAGAGAAATTTGATATGATACGTAACCTTATGAGACACTGCTTCTTGAATATATAATCTGATTTTCTGAATAGAGCTACCTTGCCAGCACTTCTACATTTTCCCTTTACCATACCCACACTGGAAGGATGGAAATTCCATTTTTTTTTTTATCTTCAGTGACTCCAGAGGAAAAAAAATTCCTTGGTCATCACTGATCCTAGTGCTGTACTTTATGAAATGTATATACAGTTCCAGAAAGTGTGTTAGAAATTGAGTTCAGGGAATCTATTATCTTGTGAGCATGGCAGGTTCCCAAGTGTAATTTATGGTTTGCAGAAATATGGGATGTTCATTGTCATCCTTTTTCTACTGTTAAAAACTGTGTGTGTGTGGGTCTGAATTTATCATTTAGTCTGTATGGAGGTAAGGTCGACAATGGCTAATTGTGTAAAATATATACCTTAAGGTACTTTTATTTTGAAGCATCTCAAACCAGAGCAAGTTAAGATTACATGATCTTACATGACATTCATTTTAAATGTGAATTCTAAACAGCAGAATTCACAACAGGGCTTTCTCATCCTGCCTTTTTCCTCCTCTTTAGATCATATTGTGTGCGAACGTATGCATGTGTATGTGTGTATTTATAAGAGTTTGTTTGCCACTGTTCTCAACTGTATTATTTCTGGCAGTACTATGAAAGGGTGATTGGATAGAAAAAGTGCTCAAGAGGCTCTAATAGATTTCAATCCCATCTGCCTGCTGCTCTGTTTTGCTCTAAGTCAAGTATTTTTTTAAGCTGATAATTGAAAACCTATCTTGTTCTTACAGAATGGCTTTGCTGTTGTAAGGCCCCCAGGCCATCATGCTGAGGAATCAACAGCCATGTAAGTACCAGGGAATATTGCCCATCTTGGAGCACTAAGGTTACTGGCAATCACCTGCATTGTGCATGTCTCTGAAGAACTGTAATTGTTAGCAGATGACTGAAAAGACTTTCTAGGTACTCCCAGAAGCAGATTTATGGCCTCAGAGATCATATAGCATTTTTAAAAATGCTCTGAACATTATTTATAGCTATTTTCCTGACTGATTTTCTTTCTTATTTCTGTTCTTCTCTATTCCACAGGGGGTTCTGCTTTTTTAATTCGATTGCAATTACTGCCAAATACTTGAGAGACAAGCTAAATATAGGCAAGATATTGATTGTAGATCTGGTATGTATTCTTGGCAAGCATCACACTCGCAGTGCAACTAGATGAAAGATAATAAATTTGTATTTATAAGTCCAACTTTCCTGCTTTTAATACCTTCAAGTAATAAAGGTGTGCATTTCCTCTGATTTTGGGAACTCATTAAAGCCAGGATGGCAGTACTGAAGCTATAAACATCTATGTTTCACTTTAATGGTGTTAACTGCAATTTAATGAGAAGAAGGCACAGATCAGGGCAACTTTTATGGTCCTTAAATGAATTGATACTTCCACTGTTAAAATAACCCTACAGAACCTAAGTTTACTTTTCCCTACAGAATAGAAACTTTAAGTAGTCAGGTATTCTTTAAAGAACGTTGTTGTGTTTGTAACAAAACTGACCACTTTCCCCAGTTCACAGTGATTTGACTTGTTGTGTAACTTTGATATTATTAAACAAATCGAGGTTTGTTTAAAGGTCATTTCCCCCAAGAAGTTTTCTAGTCATGTATGCCAGGTTTTGGTGGTTCCCTGAAGGAAAGCTATGTGATTAAAAATCCACTTCATTGGATTAGTCTTGTGTTTTAATAGAAGGCATTCTTACACAATACTTAATACGTTTAACAAATGGATTATTTAAATGCAGATGACATTTGGCATGTTGGCTGTATTATTTTCATGAATAATGAATTGGAGCTTTGCCTTGCACTTAAAGGATCAGCCCAATGCACAGCCCAAGGAAAGTTGAATGCTGATTTATGAGCACCATTTTTGTTTTCCTACAGTTCATGACGAGGTGTAATAGGGTGTCTGACAAAGCATAGACAGGAAATGAACCCTGGCATCAAAACCTAACCTGTTACATCTGCACTTAATTAATTTTTGCAGGTGATAAAAGATTTAAAGACAAAATATGTTAAAGGGTTTTTGAAGTGCAAGGCTTAATAGTCTAAATCTTGTTCATATCTGCACTCATAATTAAATCTTATTGTGGAGTCATGGCCTTACCATCTAGCACTTTTGTTCAGTTAAACATGCGTACTGACTGTTGAAGAGAAGCAGAGAAAGGGGGAGTGTGGGAGAAGGAATGGTAAGTGAAAAATGAGTGGCAGAATAAATATATGTGTAGATTAAGTATTCTTAGAATGTTTTTCCAATATTTCTAAGATTGTTCTATTGACATTTAGGAACATAATTATAAACTGCCAGAAACTATTATTTCTGAAAAATTCACTTCCACTGTATGTTATGTCTGTTTGCTGACTTGAATATTTCAGTTCATTGCTTTAAAATCTGGCCAAAAGTGAACTCTCTGTTTACTCTCATTTTTTAATAGGAAAAGCCTACTCAAAATTTGTGAATATTTTTAAGTCTTTTTGCCTGTAAACATTACATTTGCATTGTTGGGAAAAGAAAACACTTCTCTTTGTCATACTTAGCCAATAAGCACTTAGAAATTCAGCTTCAGTTTTTCAAGGCAAGGTTAAATGTGCAAATGATTACCTGAGCAAATGATTACCTGTGAAGCTGCTTATCTTTACCCAGGAAAGTAGATAGGGAATTTTCAGCCTTTCTGCCAACTGTCCCATTGACCATAATAACTCAGCGAGTTAAAAGGAAAAAATATATTACTGGCACAGATTACATCATTCCTGGAGCAGTTGCAGTCCAGTCCCTGTCTGCTCCGTGGTCAGAGCAATGATGTACAAAAATTCATATGGAAAATTTCTTATGCATGCAAATTATGGATAAATCACAGGCCAAACTGAATGAATGAACAAGTTAATAGTGATGTCTTTATTCCCACCAACAGAGTTTTGGGAAGAAGGAAAGAATGGAATTACAGATGTTAAACTTGAAATTAACCTTTAAGACTATATTTTGATAGTGACTAGCACAGCAGGACACCATGCAAGTTGGCAGCTATACATGTTACTACAATATAAATGTTAAAAAGTAATATCCAATCCCACACACTAAAGTGTACTCTAGTTACAAATTAAGTATAGTCTTCATAGCTGCTACATGTCTTCATATATAAATTCTTAACTTTTTAATTGTCAATCTTCCCTTCATCTATTTCTACAGTAAAATGAAAGACCTATCTGACAGGATTTTTTCCTCATTCCACCATTTGCATAAATCTCTGGTTTTGAACTGACTTACATACCCTGCATGCATTTGCTCTACTAAGGCCCGAATATGAACTCATTTCCCACACACTAACATCCGCAGTCTTAAAGAACACATTCCTTTGTCTATCAGAGAAGTTACTGCTCTTCAAAAAATAGCTCTTAGTGGAATTAAAGTTTAGACAAGAAAGCTAGCTTTGAGGTTTGAATAATAAAAAAAAAGTAATTAGGAAAAAAGAGCTCTCTGTGCTCCTTTAACATTTTTCCTTCTGTTTTGGAAACTGTTACGGCAAGAATATATCTAAAGCCCCAAATATATACAGAAAAGGAAGACTAATTAAAATAATGAAGTAAAGTCCTACTGTGTCCCTGCAGATCTATCTATGTGCCCAGCACAGCTTGTCAGGTTGTTGAAGTCCTCATTCCAGGATCATCCATACTTGCATTTGTGCTAGCGGGATTTGAATCTGTTTTAGAGTAAACCAATTAATTCTGACACAACTGAAGACTGAATGGGATTCTGGGATTAGTCTGCATGCCAGCTTTTATTTCATTTGCCAGTCAGAGCCATCTAACAGTGCACTGGCTGCCTTGAAATCTTCAACAGCCTCATACCAGTGTGTTCTCCTTTGCACGTCTCATGTGTTACATTTAACCTTGGCATTAAGTCACAATTGGGCTGTAACTCCATCCTCATATTGTTTCAAGTACTTTCAACATAGAAAAGAAAATAAACCTTTATAATACTATCCTACAGAGGTCCCAGAGGAGGTCCAAGTCAAGCACAATGCAGTAGAAGTAGGACTCAATCAATGTAGAGGGTTCTGAATGATGTGGGTGAAACTCATAGGCTGCTCCAGCTGGCAAGGAGGACAAGCAGTGTTCAGTGCTTGCTGTGCTATTGGCAGTGCACACCTTGAGGTACAACTCGAGCCTTTCTGAAGTCTAGGCATAGTGAAGAGAATGTGACTTCTGTTTCGCAGACACTACACTGGGTTTAGACCTCATAACATTTGTAAAATAAATACAGACTGGATGAAAGTGACAGTGTTGCCATTCAGCATACTTTGTTCCCCTTAATTCACTAAACTGGAAGATCAAAGGGATGGCTTAAAGAAGGAAAAGAAGCTATATCTATAACTTTTAAGATTCTTAGAAATGCCAGTGAGGAAACATTTTTGGTTTTGTGTTGTTTTGTTTTGTTTTTGTTTTTTGGGTTTTTTTTGGGGTGGGTTTTTTTTTGTTTTTTTTTGGGTTTTTTTTTACTTTTCTTTTACTGAAAGGCAAGTGGATTTTCCATTTTCGCTTGTAAAATTCTTGTGTGTCTAACCACAGTAGTGAACTGTGAAAACAAACTAAAAAAAAGGAAATGTCTGCATTATCAGCCTTTGTTATATAGATATACTGTCAGTATTTCTTTGTCAGCATTTTATTTAATGACAGAATTTTATTCACTGTCATTATATAATGTTTGAAATATGGAGACTGGCCAAGGTCACTCCTTGATTGTGGAAGGCACCATCCTATCTGCCAGATGATTTAATAGCTAATGAGATCATATTCCTATGTCTTCAACTGTTGCCGTCATGATTTTGCAAAAATGAAGTATGAAGTCCTTTCCGCATCTGGCATCTCTTTTGATGTGGATCTAACTGCTGAGGGACTGAGCTGAACTGAATGTTTCAAGAAAGCCAATTTACTCAGCTGGTCACAGAGCCTTTGACCTCAATAGTGGAACTTGGCAAATCAGTGAATACTCTTATGTTTAGTGTTCTGTCAAGAATTGTGAAAAAGCTCTGTAAACCATAGATCCTTCTGCAAAATACTAGTTTGTAGTTTAAACATTAGTCTTTCTTCAGAGGCCAATGAGGCTAGTTAATTAAGCCTGAGGGGTTATGAACTGTTGGCAGTTAATAAGTCATAAAATTCCTCCATAAAACAGGATGCTAGATTCCATCACTGAGGCAAGGAGTACAAAGAGCCGGTGTATAAATATCTAATTGTACAAAAGGACTGGGATTTCTCAATGACTGCTCATCTGGAGTCTCCAGGGCATGCTCGCTATGGTTTCCTGATTTTTAGAAGCCAGTTTAAAAAATGAGTGCATTAAAGAGTAATTTGCCTGAAAGTTCAGGAAGTATGGGGTGGTGAAGGGAGGGGGAAAGGGAAAGACAAAAGGAGGGCAAGGGAGAGGGAGAGAAACTGAGAGAGAGAGGTGGGGGGTGTAAAAGAAAGCAGAACTGAGCTCTCTACTCTGAGTTGGACATTATTACATTTGTCATCTGTTTTCTTTCTCCTTTAGGATGTTCACCATGGCAACGGTACACAGCAGGCTTTTTATGCTGACCCCAGCATCCTGTATGTTTCCCTCCATCGCTATGATGAAGGCAACTTCTTCCCCGGCAGTGGAGCCCCAAATGAGGTTAGGTTTATTTCTTTAGAGCCCCATTTTTATTTGTATCTTTCAGGTAATTGCGTTGCATGATTACCCCTAATTTTCTTGTCCTTCTCTGGTTCTTTAAATTACACCAGATTACCAAATTGTCCACTGGGAGCAAGGGACCAGTGGAGAACAAGTGCATAACCCAGAGCAGTCCTTGTCAAACAAGGCTGATCTGACATGTTGTTTGATGTTTGTTTCTAAAGCACATTTGAGAATTTTTTTTCTTTTCCCATTTCCCTCTCTCTTTTCCTCCTCATTTTTCCTCTTTTTCTCTCTTTTTGGCATTTTATTTTTATTTTTCAGGTTGGAAGTGGCCCTGGAGAAGGATATAACATAAATATTGCTTGGACAGGTGGCTTGGATCCTCCTATGGGTGATGTTGAGTATCTCACAGCATTCAGGTTGGTATCATTCAGAGTTTTGAAAACTGTTTGTAGAACAAAAGCACATGAATATGAGCTAATGTAGTGGTGAAAGTCAGGAGAATAATCCACGGTGAAAATAAATTGATCCTGGCATTCCAGTATATGAGAGTTTAGTAAATTAAAAAATGGATAGTTTAATTGTTGTGATTGTCCATGCAGAATCAACAACAAAAAAATTCTAATAATTTAATTGGTCATTTGTGTTTTCATTATTATGCCATGCCAGTAAAGTACTTTGAGCTTGCTTACTTCTTTACCTATAAAATTTAAATGCTGAAAATATCCTATAAAATATACAGGCTGAAGAAAATTACTGTTCACGTTCACATTGATTGCAGTTGCATGCCAGTAGAGCAGACAGAAAGCAGTATGAAATATGGTCCAAATTCAGTGCTCTTCATGCTCTTAAAAGACTCATTATGATGCTCACAGATTTGACCATTAGTTTTTTGGGTTTTGGTGTTTGTTTGTTTGTTTTGTTTTTGTTTTTTGTTTTTTTTTTTTACAAAATAGCAGTAAAGTGCTATTTAATTAAAAGTAAAGAATTTTGACATATTGCAATAAGAATTATAAGAAATGTTGCATGCTGTATTTCTCTTTGCTCACTCATAATGAATATTCTCAATAGCTCATCCATAAATGAAATTTTATTCCTTCATAGGTGATGCTTCATAATCTATTAAGTCTTATTTTCGTGGGACCAGAGGAGATAAGAACAGTTCAGAATACTTTTAGAGTTTCAGTGTCCTGTCTTACGTACACCATTTCCTTGCATGGTAAATCAGTCAGTGGAATCAATCAGTGGTTTAGTGAAACTTAGGGAAGGCAAAGGGTTCATCTTTCAAATTTGGGCAAATGCTACACCTCTGAAAAATAGAATGATATACAAGAAAGGCAATGAGAAAACCAACGTGTATTTCTAATCTCTTTCAAGACATTTAGTTTGTGGCAGCGTAATTACCTTATACAGTTTTTGACTATACTCTATTGAAAATACACCACAAACCCCCATAAAACTCTTGTTTTGTTTGTTGGGGTTTTTGTGTGTGTGTGGGTTTGGTTTTTTTGTTCTAAAGAACTTCTGTGCGGCCCATGAAATAATATGCAGAGTTTCTAATAAACAACACACCTGAAATCAGAGTCTAAGTGCTAGTCAGACAAATAGCCTTACACATTCACAGTATCCCATTGTAAGGGTGGGAAAAGTTTTTATTTTACTTACATTTGTCTGTATTTAAAAAGAGTCTAAACAAATTGTACATGGCAGGCTCCAAATTTTCTACGCTCGGTAGTGCCTCAAGCTCTTTCCAAGATATTGCCTATACTTCCGTGAGATTTTTACAGAAGTTAAGGAATTGGATGGTTCAAATCACTGGCATTAGTGTCTGATACTAATACATCTGGTAATCCCACCCCAACATTCTTGGTTTGGATCCAAACCATCCCACTAATGATACAGGTAATGTGGTCATCTAATGATGGAGAGAATGGTGGTCCCAGTTTTTTCAACAGAAGACTCACATACTGGGACTCTAACCATAATTGGTACCCCTGCTCCTGATGACAAATACCTGGGCTTAATATGGATTTACAAATATGTACCTCACAGTTCTATTTTAAGGCACACTAGAAAATTGTTTGGAACAGCTAATATTGCTGCTATGCCTATTACTCTGATTCACAGTTAGAGGGAATTTTAGTCTCTGTTCCTAAGCAAAGCAGCACTACTCAGGAAAATAAAATTCATGTAACTTACTACACACTGACTAATCATATGCAGACATATACTTAACTTTTTTTAAGGTAAATAAATTCAAATTTAAGTTTAGAATCTCCTTTTGAAAAATTGCTGGTGAAAAATTTCATGTTGCTATTTTAAATGCATCCATTTAACTTTGTGATTAATGTTATAATGAATGTGAATGTTTTTCTCCAAGCAACAACAGGAAATGTTTCCCTACACTCTCAGCCCCTTTTGACCTGATAACAGTCTTTGTGCCCTCTGTAGGTCTTGCTGACATGGATTTACTATGACTGGTATGACAGTTTTGAATGGGGATCATTGAAGCAAATAACGTGGAACTTAGAAGGGTGGATGCAAAAATTAGTGAATTACTAAACAGACCAGGTAGCTGTTTCTGTAGATCAAGTCTGAGTGGTAGGTATATGTACAGTTACTAGTAAAGAGACACTTTATCCATGGGCCAGAATCTATCCTTGCTATTATCCAAAATGTCACACATGATGTAGCCTAAGTTCTCAGTTTAGCTGGAACACAATTGTGAGAGCAGACTGTCAAGAGTCCAAAAAAGTCCAGAAAATCAATAGAGGAATTGCCATGCTCTCCCAACAAATCAGCTGTTGTTCTGGAGTTTCTGTCCACAAGAAGCCAGTTTTTAAGAAAATAAGTGAGTTTCAGAGATAGAAAAATGTGATTGGTTTTTTATATTAGATTACATGCTTTTGTAGATAGACTTATGGAGAAGGTCCAAACTAAGGGTGGAGCAAATTTTGGACATTCAATCTTAAGAGAAAAATGAGGGAAAAATGGAGAGATTTTTCTCTTTATGCCTGCCAGTAGACAGGGAGATTGGGCAGTATTCATTCCCTAGTGAAGGCAGGAGTGGATTTTGGTGAAGAGGGTCTCCACCATAATCAAGGTGTGAATAAATTTGCAGAGGGGTGGAGCCTGTTTGGAGAGAGAAGCCAAGGCTCCCGGCTTGCTGGCTGGCTCCAGAGTCTAATCCTTTGAGTTCTTAGAAACTGAGAAATTTGCATTAAAATAATCTAAAACTCCCCAGGGGGTGCACATGGCTTTCACTTCCTCACCAGCAGAGCCCTAATTTCACCCTAGAATTGCTCCAAGCACATATTTGAAGTCACCAGCCTTGATGTTAGGTAGCTCCTTATGACTTGATTGACTGTCAAATTTCACAGCAGAGATCCTTCTGAATGATAATGTCCACAGAAAAGAGACCAAGGGGTTTTTCTGTCTCTAGAGTTCGGCTCATAACCAGGTGTTATATATGGTGATGTACTTGATACCAGGTATGTTGTTTTTAGGTCAGAATATATTTGCAGAAGCATTTACACACAGACATATACATATACGTGCAGGTAGCAGAATACTAGCTATTTCCCACTGCATAAATAACTAGATAAATCTATTTTAGGTAAATCTTTTTAGGACTGAATAATATTGCACCTCACTCTTCCTCCAAACTGTTTGAGAAAATATTTCTATTTCTTCAGGAAAAAAGCAACTCTCATGTGTAAAAATGCAGAAAAAAACTTGAATGCGGAGTAATCACTTCAAAGGCATGCTGAGTGGATGGCTGTACTGGGACTGTAGTGGGAAACAGGAAAATTGTCTCTGCCATTTTGATTTCAGTGCTACATGAAAAAATTACTACATTTTTGAACTAACTCTTTCTACTGCAAAATCAAATTTAAGTGGCTGAATTCAATTTGAAGATGAGGACTGCTCATTCATATATAAAAGATGTTTTCATTTCTTTCTTATTTCTACTATGAAAATGTTTGCTTGTGTTAACTACAAGGACGTAGTAGAAAATATAGGATAAAGAAGTTTCTGTAAAATGTAAAAAAATTGCAGTAATCACATCACTATGCCATTTATTTTTGCCAGAAAAGTGTTTCTTCGTGTTTACCATAGTTAAGGAACTGGCCTAACTACAAAAATCCTTGAAATAATGACATTTTTCTAAAGGACAAGCATCTCTTCTTTTCTCCTAAGATAACAAAAATGCACAGCTCTTTTCCATTATTTTTAAGCTCTGAAGCATCCCTCTAGAGAATTTGTTTCATCATTTACTTCCACCTATTCAGGTTAAATTTGCTTTAATCTCTTTGAAAGCCAAAGGAGATGGTGGCTGTTTTCTAAGAGGATGATTTTACACTCGAGTTTATGAGGATGTAATCCACTCTCTTCTGCCAACAGTTCTAGAAAAAAAAAAAAAAAGAGCAATGGTGACTAGTAATGTTCAAATAATTATTTTCATAAGCTCCACATTACACCAGATGTGCTCAGTAAAGCAGGCACCAGAAAGAGGCTCAGGTCTGTGTTGTACATGCACTTATGTCTATATGTGTACTTGGAGTTTGCAGGGGACAGGAGAGTTGTGTTTCTGTAGAGTGGAATACAGAAGATGCAGGAGGCAGTGGAAACAAATGAGAGTGTTCAGAAGAGGGAAGGAGAAGCAAGAGACAGAAGGAAACTGGGCTGTGCCTTTCAACTGCTTTGCATTGTTTTATCAAACAAAGGAGTTTTAAATTTGACCAAACCAGCCAGTATGCTCTGGCTGCTTTGCACTACTCCAGAGTAGCATAAAACAGCCACAGCATATTAATGAACCTGGCCATAAAAGCTTGCTTAAAATGAAACATGTATGTGTGTGTGATTCTTGGAATGATTAGAAATAGCTCATGATAATATTATCTTTTAGCAGTCACATGTTTGATTTTAATTTAAGAAGGGGAGCAAATTCAAAAGAAATAGGTGGCAATAAGGCAGACTTAAGGAGAGATGAACTATATCTATGATTTAATTTAAAATACATTTGTACTTACCACAAAATATAATTTTAAACAAAGTTGAAAATTAAAATCATGGTTGAAATTACATGGGATAAAATGTAAAAAAGAAAGAAAACAAAGGTGTGCAGAAAATCTTCATCCTGTCTTTCAGTTCTTAGTGCTTGTTTTGGGAGAAAATAAATATGTTTAAAACTGTACTCTAGTCTGTGCTCAAAAATATTAACAAAAATATTCCTTGTCATTTTGTGGCCATACAGGGTACAATTAAGTTGGTTTGAAACATTGCATTGATGCATACCATTTTTTTTCTGTAGTTTTGCATTTCTAGATCTCATGACATTTAGTTTTGACATTTCAAATGAAAAACTTTGTAGAAGTACTTTTGTTATTTTTATATTATCCTTGTTAACTCTGTTTCAGCACTGGTATTGACTGTAATTTTTCTTTATTGTTTACATTAGAATTTAACTTATAAACACTAAGAAGAGCACTGTATTGCTATATATGCCTTATGCTTTTTAAATAGAATTAGATATAGCATGTATTTTTATTTGTTATTTCATTTTCCTGTAAATTTTACTTTTAAAATTTTTTGTTAACTAAGGCATTTGAGATAACTTCAAGAAGTTTCATTTATCCTCTTGGTATTAACTTTCATGGTCTTAAGTATGTGTGTCTGAAAACCAAAAATTCTTTGTTTTAGCTCAAATCACTAGTCTTCCACTTTCATTAAATGTCCATTTGTTTATGTGTAACATGTGTAGATGAAACTCACATTCTTGCCTATCCACATTTATTATTTTAAATACATTTGTACGATCTGTGTCATGTCCTTTCCTATTTTTCTTCTCTCAAAATACAGTATTTCTGGTCTTTTTCAATCTCTCTTCATTTAGAAATGTATCCAGTTGCCAAAAGGCTTTAATTGCTCCTTGCTGAGGCTTGGCTATTTTCTGGAAATGAGCTAAATACACCACATGAGGGCGAACCATCGATTTATGCTATTTAAAATATTATTATGGCTGTCTTTGGCATCACTGCTCTGCAATGTTGTATAACTCTCTGAGTAGAAACCTTGGTTTCTGATAAACATAACAAAAGAATGTAGAAGACAAAATTGACATTTTTTTCCTAGATGTATCTAACTATTGAAAGTGAGTTGTAGCACAATACTGTATTGTGATGTTTAATGAATTCCACCAAGAGTTTGAGTATAAAGTTCTTTTAAACAGTGATTCTTAATACCCGTAACTCAATATCTATTAATTTTTTATGACTGTTATTTCCAGAAGCTGCTGCTGAGGCTATATTATACTAGATGAGGTCTAAAAACTACAGACTAAGTTTCTGACTCAAATGTTTGATAATGTTTGATATCTCTTCAAAGAGATAAAAAGACGAAAGCATGGGAGGTTAAAAAATAAAACAAGTTAGTTACTTAGCCTCATGAGTCAATGAAAGAAAGACAAGTAAACTCCAGTAACATCTTCAGAACTTTAACATATTGTGTTATCAGTGAAATCTATTCACAATAGCCTTAGACTAGCCAAATGACATCCTTATCTTTACTAATGGAAACTAATTATTTATTTCTGAATATATTGCTTTGTAATAACTGCTAAAAGTTATCTCAGCTATAGTTATTTCTCTTATCTATTTGTTGGCAGAAATACATTCAGCATTTTACTGTGTATAGAAGAAGGCAGAATCTCTGAGTCATGTATGACAGGCAGATAATGATTTACTCAAATGCAGGTGGACATTATTGAGACTGCTAGTTATCCACAGTCCTTCTGCATTGTCAAGGGCAAAGCATTTAGGAAGAAAAATGTAGCTGAACAAAACACAGTCATGGAAGCTCTAGGAAATTTCAACAATGGTTTCTGTATGGATGTATGTAGTTTGCTGTCAGATAGCATTCTGCAGTTAAAAGTTGCAGTTTCAATCATTTTTTAATTTCTGACCTTTTCACTTCTACCATGTGTTCTTTAGAAGATGCTCATTTCAACCAGAGATGTCTCTCTTTTCCGCCATAGAAAATGTCTTAGAATTCAAATAAAGATGTACCAAACAGCTGTAGAAAGATAACTTAGTCGTGCCTGAGCAGTTTCTTTTGAAGAAGTTTGAAGAAGGTAGAAGTCTGCTTGGAATATTTTTTTAAATCTGCTTTGAGTATAAGTTTCATATGTAAACATTCTATAGCCTGATGATTTGTGGCTTTAGAATACTTTTCTGAGTGTGATAACAAAGGTTTTGTAACAATGGTAAATTTTCATGGTTTTTTTTTCTTGACTAATGTTGTGAGCATTGTGTCTTTGGGAAATGGAGAAGCAGAGTTAAAAGTATTTGAAACAGTGGTATAAACAGATTTTCAGCATTTTGTTATACTTCAAAGTTCACCATAAAACTAAAACTGGCAACGGTGTTTATAACCTGCAACCTCTTGTTCTTCCTACTTCTTTACTTTTATTTGGAAAATCTAACTTCTTCTGACTGAAATACCCTAAATTTTCACCTTTACTGTACCAGGATTTTTAAAACTGTATATGGTGCCCCCTTAATTCTCTGGAACTACAAAAGTGAAACTGTTCATTACTGAAATTAATTAGTGTTGGCTTACTTTTCTACAGATGCACAGTTTCTTTTATTGACATGGCAGAGTAGGGGGTGGAGGAGAAAGGATAATAAAATATGGCATGTGTCAGGTTTATGTGCTTCAGGTTAAAAACTATTTGATTAAAACCCCAAGCCGTGCATGGTCTGTAGTTTCAAAGTACTGGAAAGTATCTGAACTCTTTTCCAATATAACCATTTTCCAATTTTTGTTAAGCTGGAAAGATGAAAGAATAGAGATGTATGGATAAAGAATTGCCATATTGTCAAATATTTGATAGAAAAGTTTAGAAATATCACCAAAAACATCCTGGAAGAAACTGAACATCAACAAGAGTAGAGAAGATACTTTTACCCTAAAAGTCAAAATATCCATGGTCTTTACATGAAGATAAATTTCAGGTCAGAATTAAAAGTCCTACAGCAACACTAAGTGATTGTATAGATATCCAATCCCAATTTAAATTTTGTTCTTTTATAATAACTTTCGAGAACTACACTGCAGCCTGTAAAAAATATCCACATGTTCTCTGCTGGAACAGCTCCAGACTTTAACAGAACCACTAGATTGCACCCTGGTGCTTTATGTATTGTTTAATTGTTTTCCTTTGGTGGATATTTTTATTAAAAGCCCATTATCCAGAATCAGACAGAAGTGTTGTTTCAAGAACAGCAGAAACAGAGGCCTTTCAGCTACACAGTTCTTGTACATGCTTTCTTTAGTTAGCTTAGCTAATGAGACCTCCACTATTCTTCTTTTAATACTTAGAGAAGAAAAAGAAATAGGAGTTTTTATTTTGTTGCCTTTAAATCTAAGCAGGATTGCAAAGAAGTATTGTGAGGTTCTGGAGTGCTTACACACCTGTGTCTCAGTTTTAGTTTGTGTGAGAACCTCCAGGGCACTTCTGTGCTTGTAGATGTTCTCATGCTTTTGCACAAATAATTCCTTGGAGATATTTTTTTATCCTAATCATTTTATGTGTCTGTGCTACACTTTACCTATACAATAATTGCATAAAAGGAATGGGCATTTTTCATAGAAAAAATATTCTAGAAAATAAAACTGCAGTAATTCTGAAGAAAAGTAGGAAAGCCTTGCAAGAGTCAGATTTTAAAATTGTGACATGCTGAATAGCACTGTTCTCAGAGCTGCAAGATCTTGTGAGGGTTGGTTCTTGTTACTGGATATTGTTGGAGCCCTAACTCCAAGTATTTAATTACTTTTTGAAGTCAGCCTTTAGTCCTGTGGAGAGATGTTTGAAACTATGAAAACATAAATGGCTCAAAATAGATGTCTAATGAATATGTTCAGGGAAGGTCTGTGACTCATCATTATGTGATATTAGCAGTACTACTTGGGTAATTATTAATCCATTAAATCAGTGCAGCTTCTTGGATAGTAAGTGATTACCCAGAGTGAGGGAATCTATCAGACTTCAAACTCTGAGACATTAATTTTACAAGCAGTGTAAGAAAAATTCTTAGAGTGACTTAGCATTGTATATATTTTTATTCAGGCAAAGTGGAGGTTTTGTCCTGTGATCACATATACTAGGGTTAGGATTTAGAAGGAAGTTGATCATTTGTGTCATTAGTTCATGCAGTTGTGCACAACACCATAATTCATAGCTAAGATAGGGAGGTGTTACTTATACAAAATAGTAGCTTCTTGCAAAAATCATTGTTAAAAGAGTTTGTGAAATCAAAGGCTTTTCACTGAGTAAATGTGGCAGGATTTAATCTTAAATACTGTGACTACATTTAACCTAATTAAGCAGTCAAATCTTTAAGATTATATACAAGCAGGTTCATGAGTTATGCCTTGAAACAAAATAAGCTTTTGAAGGATCTTATTAGCTGATTCATATGCTTACCTACCACAAGCCTTCCAGTGATATTTATATCAGCTGTTAAAATAAAGTTACCAAGATTATTAATTTATTTTTAAAAAATAATGGAAAATGAAAGCAAACAAATTACAGCACAGAATAAGCCAGGTTGAAAATAGCTATGGTTGGGCATTTCTCTGGTGTCATGCATGTAGGAGTGTACGTGCTTATCAGAAGATAGAAGGAGGAGAGCTGAAGGGATGATGCAGTTTATTTGGTTCTTTTTCTTGCTGTGAGTAAGTGGACCAGACCCTGGTGCTGTGTCCCTCCTGTGCAGAGAGTGCATTACTAAAGTAGAGATGACTAAAGACAGCACTTCCAGTAAGCAGCAACTGTCCGTGGTTATAAAATGTGATTTTCTTCTACACTGGAACAAAACCAAAACTATTGGAAGTTTCCAAGAAAACAACTTAAGTGTTTGTGTTTCAAACCCTTTAATGTGTTTTATGTGTTAGACAGTGTTCATGTCTAACCTCTTGGTGAGGACATCACTCTAGGAAGCTAGAAAATTTTAAGTGAGAAATCTCAATGCTTTTGGATTTGGCCTTAAATTGCACCAGGGGAGGTTCAGATTAGAAATTAAGGGGAAAAATCACTTAGTTAGTGGTTTTGCATTGGAATAATTTGCCCAGGGACATGGTAGAGTCACTGTCTCTGGAAGTGTTCAAGAGGTATCTGGATGTGACACTTAAGGATATGGTTTAGTGGTAGTTAGGTGGTGTGGGGATGACAGTTGGACAAGCTGGTCTTGAAGTTCTCTTCCAACCTGATGATTCTGTGATACTGTGAAAGAGTGAAGACAGTTTCTTGTCCCCCATTCCTACAAATCAGGGGAATGAACCTAACCTCATCACATCTGAAATTTATGCCTTTGCTGTCAGATTATGTGGAATGTTTTGGGTTGTTTCTTTTTCCTCATGTTTAAAAGAAGTCTACTTCTGAAAAATATCAAGGAGATGCAAAAGATTATGTTTTAGTAAAATAAGTACATTTTTGGAAAAAGTTAGTGTTCTAGTTCTGAATTACTAGTCAAATAGAAGAGTGAGAGCTAATTACCACTTTACCCAGTCTAACCTTTCCTACCTCTTCAATCAAGATGTTTACAGATTAAGAATGAATTGCTCAGAAAGTGCTTCAATTCTTGTCACAGGGTTTTTTTCATTCCTCATGTTTCATTAATATGTGTTTCACTTTCTGTGTGATGAACTCTCTATGGAAACTGATTCCCTCTGGATCAGAAAATTGCAATTTATTATCTGATCATTTGCCTCATTTTTTTTTTCAACAAAGAAAAGATATTTCAAAAAGTTGCCCATCATTTTCAGTGTAATTCTTGTTAGAAACTGCAAACACAGCAAAAGAAATGCAGAGTTTGTAATAGCTTGAAGACCCTTTAATTTTCAAACTAATCAAGAATGCAGTGATTTGATTCTCATTCTGTTCCACCAGATGGGCCACTGCTAAGTGTTAACTGCCCCCGAAACTAAAACCATGACATAGATGAGTGTTCTTCAGTCAGTTTTGATTTGCTCTATGTTAAATTCAGTCATTGGTCGCTATGTAAAAACTTACTGAAAAAAACCCAGAATTTTTTATGCTGTCTTTTGTCATCTTGCAAAGCAAATTTTAGATTGGAAGTACTTGGAATGTAACAGACTGGAAAAGATCAGAAAGAGCCAAAGATTAGAAATACATTTCTATTAGTACCAAGCAGTGTAAATAATTTTCCAAGATTGCTAATACCTCCACCCTTCTTGCCACTTTCATATTTCACTCTTGGAGTCATAATTTGATCATTCATCAAGTACTCCATAGCATCTGTAACATCCCTTTTCTTCCCACAGTTCTGCCATATGCCTCTGATCACAAAGTTGCTCCTCATCTGTTTTTCTCAGATGCTCAGAAGCATCTGAGTTTTCTCAAAACTCTTTTGCTTATTATCAGGCCCTCATGCTCTTTTATCTTCTGATCTACCTGGGAAATAAGCTTTCCTCTTCCTTTGTCTATTTAACCTCTCACTCCCCTCACAAGAGAGGGGAATTGTCCCTTGTCATGTCCATGCTCTTGTCCCTTGTAATACAATTATGATTCATTGTAAAGAAAAATGACTGCTAAGCTCTCCATCTTCCTCTCTCCTTTCTCCCTGTCTGTCCTCAAAACCATTGAGTGTACATATTGCTCTTTGTCCTCTGATTCTGGACCCCCTCCAAAAGAGTGTCTCAGTCTTCCTCTAAAACCATTCTTGACATAAATCCCTCCTAGACCCAAAGCTCAGAGTCTGTATTTTACCCTCATTTTTCCTAGACTGTGTGTCATGCACTTTTATTTACACCCTATGATCTTTTTCTTGAAAATTCATCTTTCCCTGACTTCCATGAGAGTCCCTGGCCTCCACCGAGACTTGAACATAGAACATCTCCTTTAACTTGTTTTTTGGAAGAATCAACATTTGCCTCCTTGATCTTCAGTTATTCCATGACATTCTGCTTTTGGTCTTGGTATCTTCTCCTACTCTGTGGTTTTCTGCAGGGCAGTTTGTCCACAATGCAGATTGAGTTATTGTTTGCTGACCAACGGCTTCTCCGTTCCAGGTATGTTTCCTCTGTACATCATGAAATTTTATAGTGACTTTATTATATACTAATTGAGGAAATCTGCATTTAGTTGAAGCTCAACTTTACCAAACTTTTATCCTCAAGCCATTACTACTGCCACTCTCTATAGGCAAAACCATTTTTCTGCCCGTCAGTCAGGCAAGTTCTTGTGTAACCTTTGACCTTCTCTGTTGGAAGTCACAACACAACAATGTCTAAATTTTGCAAATTCTTTCTGTAGCATGTCTTTGAAATACAGAATGTATTACCATTCCAACCACCTAAAGTGATTTCTAAGTTTCAGCCATTTTGTTTATTATTGCAGTGTCACTCTCAGAATGCTCTTATGAATTTCATTTTCTATATGATACCAGCTAAAAGTTTTCTGATTTTTTGTGTGATAAAGTTCATACTTGTAGAGTATTCTCATAAACTGCTACAAGACTGGTTCATTAACTTCCTTGAAATATTTTATTACATTTCTATTTTGCTGTATTGCTTCACTCAAAACTGGACAGTAGTTAAATTCCTAGCAGCTAAGACTGTTTCTATTTTTCTGGCATGTACAGCTTCTGCCTGAAGTTCCCCAAGTCTCCATAGTGTACATAGACATGAGCCAATTTTTATTCATTCTGTGCAGTGTTTTATGCAATTGGTTTTGGTTCATGACAGTATCTCCAATGCCTTTTACTGGTACAAATGTGTTCGTTCTTGCTGTTAAGAATAATAGTAAGGTGTAAGGAGTTAAGAGGTTAGTTTGGGAGATACAAGTTGTTCCTCTCCCCATCACGTTGCATGTTGCATGAGATACACATGCTCAATACTGGTGACATTGGTCCCATGTGGGACATGGGATCACTTCAGGTGGTGCACTGTGTGGTTCCAAGGCTAGAACCAAGCTGGAATCAGGTTCTCCGATCTCATACAAAAGGCAGTGTCTTTCCAGAGTTTGAGAAAGGGAGATGGAGGGATTAAGTGCTCTAGCCCAGATGTCTTTCATACCGATTTTAATTACTAAAGTTTATTTGGGACATGGTGACATGGATCTGTCTTCTGGAGCTGTTCTTCAGTTCCAAGAGTAAGCTACTGGTAGGATTCAATCAGGCTTCCCAAACAGGCTTTTGAAGTGTGATCCAGCCTCTCAGAAGAGTCCATCCATCTCAGAAGCACAGATATCTCTCAGCATCACATCTGCAGCATCTAAGATCTCATGAAGCCCATGAGCATACATATCTTGTTGACATCTGAGGAAACATGATGATTATCAGCAAAATGTCGGGCCTGTAGTACACTGTATTGCTTCAAACACAATGAGGTTATTAAGGCTTAATTACATAAGAAACAGTATACATGTTGTGCAAGCTTGTAGAATGTCACTTGCAGAAGTTAGGCAAGATATAAGAGTTTCCTAAGTTTCTATTATAGTTTTATTTCCAGCAGTATTCTTTGACAAACTAAATGAATTACTGCATGTATTGGACCTCTGAGGCTTGGGGCAAAGAATGGAAAAATTATTTACAAAAGCTTGAAAATATTTAATCACTAGAGGCAGGGGGCAACTGTGTTTTAATTAGAAGTTCCTCAGGCCATTGGCTGGCTGGAGGCTTTCTCAAACAACCACACAAATGCACTGAATAGCTGTTTGCCAGCCTTAGGGTCAGGCCTGAGATGAAACAGATAAGATAATTGGCTCTAATGAAATCCAGAAGGCCTTGGCTTTCTTGTTTGAGCTTGGATTTGAAAAGTGCGTGTGGAAGTGAGGCTTAATTCAAACCAGTCCTGAACTAGGCCCGTTTTTCAGTGACTTTGATATTGTTTGAAGTTCTGAAAGTGTTCGCCACACCACTAGCCTGCTGGGCTGGGCCTCCCCAGTCACCTTAATTACTGAGCTTTATTGCTGACTTTACTACACAGGAAAGGAGCCATTATATGTTCCATCAACATCAGCTCTCCTCAGATTGGAGGAAAGGGCAGGGTGAAAGGCCACTGTAGGAAGGCAAAAACTTCACTTTGAGGTAGTCAGATCATTTACCCGTGTTAAATTTCACTGTGCTATGTGTGTACATTCCTCACAACACAGAAGCCCAATTTCCATTTTTTTTAGCAAGTGATTACTTTTCAAAACATTTTGTTTGTGTCTGATTAGCAGTAGGGTACATTTATTCTTAGAGGTGGAAAGAAAGCAAATTGTAACAAACGCCTAATTAATCATCACAGGGGGAAGAAATCTAGTTAAAAACTGTAATAAAGAGAAATTGTTCTTAATGCTTCTTTGAAGTGGGAATAAGTGAGGAAACCCCTATGGTGTGTTTGCAGACCTGACACCCTACAGAACTGACTCCTTAAAGCCAGCCTGATATCTTCAGGGTAACTTGTTACGGGCTCTCCAAAAACAGAAAAGCTCCTCCTGTGAAGTACTGTTAGGGCAAGCAACAGTTGAGGTATTTTAGCAATGTTAGTTCTGAATTATTCTCTTCAGAAAATTGCTTTCAGAATTTGGTCCTAATCTCTTTAGCTGCTCCAGCTGGTGGTGCTGCTGGAAAAAGAAGAAGCTGAACTTCTGTGCGTGAATTGGTTTTCAGATCTAGACACCCTGTAGCAGGAGAGGTGTCTCTCAGGCTTCAGGGTCTGGGGCCACTGAGGTGCCTGGGAAGACTGCTGTCAGGAAACCTGGGAGAGATCCTGAAACTGCTTAAATGAATGTATTTACATATTAACTCATTAATAAGTCAATTAGGCTACTAGCCAGAGTAAAGTTACACGTGTGCATTCATGTTTGCAGGATTGGGCCTCCTGAGACTAATGAAAGTGTATAATATTGGTTGATTTGTGCCAGATCCCATATTACCAACACTAGCACTTAATAAAAGAAATATTGATGAAAATTAGTTTCTAGTGTGACCATAGTTCAGATCAAGATAAGAAGCATTTTTTTTCAATGAGCTCAGGAGGCAAATTAAAAAGGACTGAAAAATCAGACCTGTTAATGTTTACTCTGTGAGATTTTATTTTGGATTTTTGTGTGTATGTTTTTTGTGAAATTTTTTCCTTGGTTTTTTTCTGGGTTTTTCTTTTGGGTTTTTTTTTGGGGTTTTTTTGGTTTTTTTTGAGGGGGGGGTTGGGGGTATTTTTGGATTTTTTTTTTTTTGTTGTTGTTGTTTTTGTTTTGTTTATTTCATGGAGCTAGTTTTTCTTAAATCTTAAAAATGTCTGGGATTCCTTCATAAAAATTAGAATCAGACATTGCACAGACTATTCAGCCCTTTCCTTAAAGGCAACTCTTTTTCATAAGGAAGACTTCTGTAGATCAAGATAGTTCCACCTTGTGTTATTTTTTAAATAATATAAATATATTTTTTAGATTTATAAATATATTTATAAGTAATATGAGTATATAATATTTATTAAAACACAAATTTTATGTATACGTAGCTCAATTTTTTTTTACACAAAGGACTCATAAGAATCCTGAAGGTTTCTTGTTTTTCTTCTCTTTCATATGATCTGTCACTTTAACATGTTTTATGTTAGTAGAATCACAAATTGGTTATATGCTTTAAAGAGAAGCAGCAGGTTTTAATATTTTTATCATCATTTTGTGAAATTCTAACCTGTTAAATTCATAGCCAGCATCACAGGGAGCTGGTTATATCTTGATATATATTTTGTTAGCACTAATGAACCTCTCTCTGAGCTGAGAAAATAACTTTTCAAATCATCATAATTCATCACAATTACTGGAAAACAATAATTTCCCTTCTAATACAAAAGATTGTTTTGCGAGAAAACAGTGGTGTAAGTATCATAGTGGGAGAGTATGAGGGTTCCTATAAGCAATATTTCCAGATGGGCAGACATTCTGATCTTTGTTAAACATAAGATTTTGTTTGCCCTCATTTTTTATAATGTAAAAAACAAGAGACAAATGTCCTTTTTGATTCCGTGCTTTCTAAGAGGTAGTCTGGACTATTAATCTTAGTCCATCATTATAAATCATGATCCTTGTCTGACTGTGCTTTCAGCTGCATTCACATTTCAGAGAGGCTAATGTGATTGAGAGGATCATATATGATGGTATAATAATATTATAATATATTGGAAAAGATTTTTTGACTGGCAGAAGTGACATTAGGTAATCTATTAGTGATTTAGTAGGTACCTTGCACATATGGCTAATGATCTTTTCAATAGAAGAAATAAAATTATAAAATCTACTGGTGATTTAATCTGACCTTTGCACATCTGCTCACAAAGTTTGTAAAGTTAAGTTTACATGGATGGTGTAAATCAAGCAGGGGATAGTGACTGAGGAAGCAATTTATTGCAGGGAAAAAAATCCCTGGCTGCTTAAATTGCTTATTTCCAAAGTTTCCAATCATGTTTTTAGGGTAGCATAATGCTTATTAGTAAAAAGGGTCTTTTTTTTTCATGTGGGGAACTGGGGACTGTGCAGTTACATAATTTTCACCTTGCTTATAATTGCTTTTAAATCTGCAATTTAATAAAAGGAAGTCTAACAAAAATATTCATAAAGTAGCCATTATATGATGTAATGGTGTTGTGTTGTGTATTTTTAAAACAATATGTAGACCACACAGGAAATCACTGGCTGAGCAAAGAGTAAATGTTGGGTTTCATTACTTTCAGTACTTCTATGAATTTGCTGCATCTTTAAAATGACAGATCTTAAAAAAATGACTGTCAGATGCCATCCTTATATATACCCATCTGCTCTCCTGTAAATGTTTTCAGATAGAAAATCCATCTGCATTTCTTCTAAGATTTAAAAGTAGATTTTGATTCTGCTTTTCATTATTCTTCCTTTGTATCATTTTAGAATGTGTAAAGAAGAGGTAAATTAAACCACTTGGGTTCAGTAAGTCATTTTTAGATGCAACAACCACGACACACATTTTGGTAGGACTATGTTCTGTTGTTCATTACCTGTTTTTTACAGTCTTTGATAACATGAGGGTAACTTGAAGATAAATGCCATAAAAAACCATTTAATTGGGTGCTGGCTGCTTTAACTGCTTATATAATTATAGATGGCTTTTAGACATCTTTTACCCTGATAAAGAATAGGGAAAGGGTTAATAAGGACATTACCTACCTAAGGTGTATATATATGTGGCTCTTTGTGCCTTTTCATTGCTGTACTCAGTCACAACAGTAGGAATAATTCACTGCAGAGAACTTTCACAGAGGATGCCATAGGTACATCATTCTTTTGACTAGGGAATTCAACTGGGATACATTTCTCATACTGTGCCATATGCTATATTCTCATAGATTACTTTTGTGTGATGTGAGAGATCAAAGGATTGTACTCCTATTTCCATGACTACAATAAACTTAAAAAGAACAAAAGCTAATTCTGGTGAATATTGCATAAAACCAATGGGAACTAACATGATTTAGAGAAAAGGACAATTAGAGGAAAAATTAGGACAGCATGCTTCTTTATTGTTCTTGGTTATAGTGTGAAGTCTTGCACCTGCTTGTTAACAAGGTCAGATATGGGATTAAGAAAAACTGAGTGGTTTTAGTTGCATATTTTCTCCTAATAGCTGTTTCCTTAATTTAATTCATATGTACAGTATTGTGAAATAACTACACTGCTTGATAGTACTGTAATAAAACACTGGAAAATAGACACAAATTCAATGTTTCTTTAAAAATTTTAAATACTTCCCATTGTATTCTGTTTATTATTGGGCTTGAAATATGTTTTTTCAGAAGTGAAATACAATTCTAACTGTAACATGAAGCATTATTTTTAATTAGTAGTCAATCCTATCTTACATGTCTTTAAAATGAATTAATAATTTACAAAACTTAAATGAAAAAACACATATATTTTTATTTAATGGAATCTGTTGTATAACTACAATTTGTGCCATATTAGGTTGTGTAAAGATTGTGGAATTAAGAGTGCTAAGTCCTGTATTGTCCATGCTGCTTGTGAATACTATTCTTAGTAAACTCTAGATAATTATTGTTATAAGTTAGTATAATAGTATTAGCTGCCCAGATCAGACTATGACTTTTGCACTGAAAAGTAGCAATGTACAAGCTGTTGAGAGGAAACAGAAGGTTCAGCCTGCTGTGTAGAAATAATTTGCATTAGTACCCTGAAGGAAAATGTGGAACCCAGCCATACATTTTCAGATCTTATTTCAAAAATTTGATTATACAGATGTGATTCACTTCCCTATGTCCTTTCTGCTCTGAATGTGAAGAGAGATGACTTCATATTTGAAAAAAGAAGCTTCCTCTGCTCTCTACCCAGGACACCTTTCTGCCCCAGTACCCTAAGACTGGATTGAGAATAGTGTTAATGGAAGGCTTCCTAGAATGGTTTCTCTGCAGGAGATTTTAGCTTGAATGACTGAATAATATTGAAGAAATTGTGATTTTTGGCTTCTCATTTCACACAGGGTTATGGCTAGAAACTACTATATAAACAGAGAGAAATTCAGGATCAAATTCAGAAATCCTACTGTGTCCCTGCAATGTAGGCGTCTGCATGTCAGCAAGGTGTCTGCTTTCCCACTGTGCAGCTCTGGGTGATGCAGCTAGTTGGGTCAGCCCAACTGAGACAGCTGTGTGGCTCACCCCTTACCAGGGATATCCACTAGTTGTCTGAATAACTTCTTGGATTTCACTGTCTCTACTGACTAGGACCTTGATTCAGTTTGCAATACCTTGCAAGTCATGCTGCAGGAGGTGCACTGGAGGAGCAGAGGCTTACTGCTGTGGCTGATAGCTATAGCAGGGGAGCTCTGGGACATTGTGCAGGAGGCCAGGAGGGGTTCCCCAAATTCCCAAACACCACTAGATATTTTCATGTAGGTAACTGAACTGAATCCTTTGCCTCCATGCAACACAGTGGGAGCTCCCATAGAGACTCCTACAGTATATTGTTAGCTGTCTGCATCTGGATTTCTATGCCATTCCTGGTTAAATATCTCTCTATTCTATTTAATATTTATTTACATGCTTGGGGAAAACTCAGTTAATCATGTTCTCATCCATATATGGTTAGGGATATTCTAAGCCAGTGTTTCAGAGCATGCTTATACCTCTCTACCTGCAAAGAAAGTGTAAACATATCCAGTCCAGCTTTAAGCTACTTACGCAATGTCTGAAGAATTCTCATGAAATACCCATGCTAGTTGATTTTGTCTTTACTGAACAGTGACAAAACATAAACACACACACTGTAAGTAGTTTATGTCTGTCCACACACCAATCTTTCAGGCTGGAAGAAGCTTTATAGAGGCTAATATACTGTGCTGACATAAATTACTTTTTCTTAGCAGTACGAAATAGCCTGTACAAAACCAAATCCCTCTGGCAGGAATTTTTCAGTATCCATATCCACATCATTTCAAACCTACACATCTTTGGATCTAGCTGCAGTATGCATTGTAGTCATATCCCTAGGAAAGGTCTCTCCTTTAGTTTTTTGAGGAAGTGGGAGGTTTACCACTTCAGTTGTACACTTTCTTTTATATCCTTGAATTGCACTTTCCATAGACAGGATTGTTGGCTGCATTTAGACCAAAATACATGAGAACAAGAACCTGGGAGGAGGCTGTGTTTTAGTCAGGTTGTGCTATATACCCCTGAAGGGACTACCTCTCAACAGAGACCCTTTCCAGAAATTTAGAGCTGATAATATTTATGAGAGTTCAGAGCAGTTGAAACACTGGCTAGATATCTTTTAAATGGCTGAATTTCAACACACTCCCTAAGGAGCTGGGATGGAGATAATTTCAGACCTGTCAGAGGAAGATCATGCCTTAATTGTACTTCATTGTACTATAAAAAATGAGACCTCTCCACTAGATTTAAGAGCCTGTGGTATTGTGATCTGTGCTAAATCTTCAGGGAACTCATCTAGGACCTTACAGTGTATGTGAAATAAGCTTGTGTCACTAACAAAGGTAGAAATATCCACATAAATATGATGGTTTCTGTAACTGATCTTTTCTAAAAGTATCTCCAACTTGACAGGGAGCATCTTTTCAGTGTGATTTATTCTGTAATATAGTACACTCCAGTGGCTGCCTTCCAAAAATGCTGTCATAAGTATCTGCTTATGAACAGAGCAGCCCCAAATCACTCAGCTGCATGACTCTGGCATTTCATTGAAAGATGAACTCTGCTTTGACTATGGCACAGATGCCAGCCTTTAGAACAGAGCGTCTCTGAAAATGTGAAGGACAAGTTTCATCTTTCAGTAGCAGCTCTTACCATGACAGAAGTCCACGTTAAGCATCTCAGTTTTAAACATTGTTGTAGTCTTCAAAAAAGAGTTTGATATGTTTGACATGGTATAACACTAGTACTTTTATTTGTTAAAATTAAAATCAGCTAACTTCTGTCAGAGGTACTGTCCTTTCTTCAGTCTCTGATTAAAACCTTTCCCAATTTTCACAGTTATAAGAAAGAGATAGAGACTGTGTAATTTAGACAACATGCAAACTACGTCTCTAAACCTAATTTCTGACCTCTGGGAGCTTGTAGAAGTCTCTGGAGTTCCCAGAAATTTCCTCCACAGCAGGGGACTGATTTGTAATGAGTTTTCTCTTCCATTCACACTGGGAAGAGCAAGAATGTTACTGTTTCTCTCTGCTTGGGGGAGTGCTTGAAAACTGGGGAGTGCTTGGTCTGTGGTGTGAGGAGAAAGGCAGAGTTTGAGGAATGAAAGCTTTGACTGATGCAGTTCTCTGCTGGCACAAGGGCAGAGGTGGTACGATAAATGGGCTTTTCCTACATCAAGGATGTTCAGCTGGAGGACATGCCTTTTACTGTAACTGGAACTTGTCCCAAGGGCAAAGGACATAGGAAAGGGGACTTCACTGGAGTTGGTAGTTCATTTTAGTGTCCAGCCAGTGTTCCCAAGCCTGAGACATAGAAATGTGCAAATAAGTCTGTGGATTATGCTGAATATACCCTTTAAATGATGGACCTGCTATTGAGGTGATGGTCTTGCCAAAGTGTCTTTGGCATTGCATCTTCAGACATATCACAGAGATGGCATGGTAAAATGCACAAATGTGAAAAATTATGAAGGCCCAGGAAATGAAACCATATGCTCACTTCTGGGAGATCAGTAACTTGCTGTACTGTTATGGACATTTGTGGAGAGTTTTTCTTTATTAAGAGGGAAAACAAATAGCTTCAAGCTGGAAGTTTCTGACTGAATTCAATTCAACATATTTGGCTTGTGATTCTAACAGGTATTAAGTGCATGTCTAACTTTTTTTTCATGAGTGTTCTAAAACAGATAAAATGAGATACAAAAATAAAATATTTGGAGTTTCCCTTCAGAGATTAGAAAAGTAGGTAACAAGATATTGTGCTAACCTGTGTGCAGGTAGGACACTAGAGAGTTACAGTTTTCCATGAAAAGCACAAATGGGTCCTGTAGAAATTTATGCTTCCAGGAATAACAGCACAATGAACCTTAGACAACATTCAGAGAAGTAACATGCTTAGGTCAGTGAAGACATCAGGGATGGTCTTAAAACTACATTAAAAGGAAAGCATTTAAAGTTTGCAGGTCAAGGAAAGTTAAAGTGGTCAGCATCACAGAATGAAGCTCTTGGGCCTCATACATTCTCTCCTCTTTGAGATAACTAGGAAGTGAAGGGGATAATAGAGGGCTGGACTAATGGTAATGAGAAAGCAGATGAGAGAAACCAGAGTAGAGAGAGAATTTAGATGAGGCAGAGTAGAAGAAAAGATGAGAGAAAACAGATGGAAGCCAAAAAGCCAATGAAGTGAGAGAGACAAGACTACAATGATTTACACAATGGTGGAACTCTGGATAAAACACTGAAAGAAACTTATAGCCTCAGTCCAACTCTGAAATAAAAAGAAAAACAACTTTTAACAGGGATTTAAATGGGTTAAGGCAGAACTTTGTGAATCTTTTTATTCTGGCATTAGAAACAGAGATTCTATAACAGGATATTCTGATAGTATTGGTGACCTTGCATAGATTAGATTGAAATAAACATGAAAATATTTACGTGGTTTTTTTTACCAAACTTCAAATTCCTTGAGGTCTATTCTTTGCTAATATGTATTTCCTTTTAAAACTGTAAAGAGCCTACAAATGAATCTATATTAAGTATGCCTGTATAACATGAATTGATAACAAGAATGCATGTAAAACAAGTTAAACAAAAGCTAAGGATGAAACACCTTATTTTTTTTCTCAAATTGGCATGTTCTAATAATAATCTTCATTCCCTCAGTAGTAAATCATTATTTACAATTATTTGGGATTGTGAATTAAAAAATAATTCTAATTGATTTTTTTTTAACTTACGGAAAGAGAATGTAGGAACTGTTCAAGGAAGCACAAGTCTGAAGAAATTTCTTACCAGGATTTTGATTCATTTGCAATTAGAAACAGAGCCAAATTGGAAGTTGCCTGTGTATCCTCTAGCTGTTGAAATAACAGTGGTTTTCAATTTAAATGCTTTTTTGACTGTACAATATCTGTATGAATTATAGAAATACTGAGTATTCTAGAATTGTATCAGCTTCTTTAAACATTCTTGAGCTGTATTAATCAAAGTTAGCAATCCAGGTAAAAGGAGATCTTGGATTACAAGGTGGAGTACTTCTAATTTGTTGCTTTAGTCGCAGCTTTTTTTCTTTTTTTTTTTTTTTTTTTTTTTCATGATCAAACTACAGTTCTTTGGTGATTCAATGGAATTAAAAGGGAATGGAGTACAGCCAGAGGAAGATGAATATATCAGCCTTGGCAGGATGAGCTTATTTTTAAGTACTCTTTTATCTTTGATACTCCTCATCTCTATCATTGCTTTTCTTGGTGAGGAAAACACTGCAACAAGGTGATCAGAAAGCTGGCTTACTTTTTATTGTAGCAAGTGAGATTTACCAGTTCTCATTCCACAGTCAAGTCTCTTCAAAGATAACTATTTCCTTCCTGACTGTGTTTTAACTTGGACTGACAGGTTGCCAGTATTCCCAGTAGTAGAGCATCAACTGATGTTTGAGGTTGGAATTAATTTTAAAGATTTCCAATTAAAAGCTCAGATTTTTTGGAATTCAAGGTATAAAATAAAATAAACAAATTGTTAACAATTTAACAGCTATGAAATGAGTTAAAATTACATTTTTGCTTCTTCAATATCTTTTTGAATCTAACTTGGATAAATAATATGAAAAATGCAAATTATTTATTTGATGTTAGAGGGAACTCATGGAAAACTACTTGACTAATAGTGTCCATCAAGTGTGCAGAGCTGGATGAAAAAAAAAAGGAAAAATACATGAAGTATCCAATAATTGAGAAAACAAAAAATAAACTTTAGATATTATTTCATCGATCTTATGAATTCAAAAAAGTCAGAATGTGTTGAAATTAGGACTGCAGCTTGGGTGATTATATATACAACCATTCTGTAAATTCCCTTGACATTATACTGACTTAGGATTCTGGTTTTTCTTCCAAAGACTGAACTATCTTACAGCAACACAGTACAAAAAGTACAGATTTTAATAAGTAATTTTTTCCTTAGCTGTTCATGCTGAAAGGCTGACAAATTCTTTTTGCTTAGCGGCCAAGAGTCTTCTAACCTTTCTTGAGGGGGTCACAACTTAAAAATCTACTGGATCACCTCCCATGTATTAGCAATGATGAAAACTTCCTCCTATTCACTGTAATTGCACACCTCCCTATGACAGCTTTGGCAATATCATGTTGGAAGAGTTATTGTAATGAAGAGTAGATGAGAATAGTATGCCAAATTTCTCAGCTGGTGTAAAATTCCATGTATTTAAATCTAGATTGGCAACTGGAATTGAAGACCTCACTGCCAAAAGGTTCAGTGTTTTGGAGACTGTTGGTAATCCAAAGGTAGCAGCATGAAAAGTGCTGCTCTTAACTAGTTCCTTGAAGAGTTTACAAGGTCTGTTGACAATTTCAAGTAAAGAAATGACAAAAGTATTTCAGAAAGTAATGGTAACTTAATTGCAGTAAGTACACTAAAGCTGACTAAAGTCAGATCCTTAGGAGAGAAATGATTATGAAGTCCTGATGGGGTTTATGAAATACTTGGAAAATTAATGTTTTATTAAATATATTTTGGCCTCAGTAAGAGATTCATTTTTAGGAAAGAGTAAAGAATTTGAGTTACATGATACCTATATATTGTGTCATCCAGATATCAAAACTGGAATAACTATTTTATTTTATTTTATTTTATTTTATTTTATTTTAAAGTAAGGGCGATTTGAATGTACATTTTACTTATATTTATTTCAATGTTTTCTGAAACTTCACAATTATTTTACTGAAGTTTCCAGTTATTATATTATTTTGATTTTCACCCTGAAAGAAAAGTGCAGCAAAAATAAATCTAGAAGTGAAAATCATGCTTAGGGATGTTTTTGTTGCTTCTTCCAACACTGTAAATTTAGATGGACATTGAAAGAAGGAACCATGTGATTCAGTTTATTCTTACATTTTCTTGAAATTAGAATCAATCTTAGTTCCCAAGACAACTGACTCTATGAGGATGGACCAGCCAATAATGAAAAACAGCTTTCTTTTTTGTTGCTGTAGCATATGGTAGAAAAAGTCTTTTTTTTTCATGCTGTTGAGGAGACTATCCAATTTATCACTCCAAGGAGGATCCAAAAATTATTAAAGGAGGTGTGAGTACTTCAGTTTTTCAAGCTAAGAACAGGGACATAAGTTCATTGGGGAAAGGCAAATTCAGGAATGTCAAAATGTAATTTTTAGATCCTTTTCAGTTAAATCCCAAACTTCACCTTGATTTTTTTCTCAGTCCTTCTTCAGAGGAGGTCCTGACAACATGAAGAGTTGGTGCCAGTGATTCTATTGGCAAATGCAGTAGCAATGTGTCAATATGACCCTCTTGGACTGAGTGGGATGCCTTTCTACTGTAAAATGCCTGGCACAGAAAAAAAGGCTTCTTCCATATACACCACTGAAAGAGTTATTATTGATCTAGGACCACATGACTCTACAATGCTTTTGTAGATGATGAATGAAATCTATTAAGACAAACGTTGGTTCTGTGAAGTCAATGGAAGTAAAAAAAAATATTAAATCACATTGCAGTGTATCTGCATTTTCATATTTTGTTTTTCAGTCTGAGATTGCAAGTTCTTTGCTGTTCACTATCCCTTCCTTGAAATGAAAACAAAAAAAACTCCAGTGTAACATTAATGCAGGAGTCATGTTTTTCCTGAATGCTGTGGTGTTGTGTGCAGTGCTTTTTTAGAGCTTTTTATTTTTCATTTTTCTCTATCCTTTTTTCCTCATTATGCCCATGAGTGGAATCATCCTTTTTGTACTATTATTACTTGAGTTTCTCTGAAGCTGATACTGTATCTTCTGATCATCTTGGGTTTTGTTTCAGATATTGTTTTAATGCATATCCTTTTACTATTTTTGTATTTTATTAAAATTCTTATTTGTGACATTGATTCCTTAATGTTTTAATCTCTTTCTAGATGAAAATGCTTGCCTTTGAATTTTATATATTAAACTATTTTTTTATACTAATGAAACCAGAAAAAAATTCCTGTTGTCCTCAACGTTGTATTTGGCTTCATATTTTCCTAAGCCTTAGTTCTCTCCAACCCTTTCTTTGACTTCCGTCTTTAAGTCATAAGTGTAACCCTCTTGCAGGAGAGTGTTTCTCATTTTAAAACAGCCTACCTGATGATACTCTCTGAACAAGTCTGGTACTTTTACTTGTGAATTGAGTCCTTCCAGTCACATTCAATTCAGTTGATCTCTAAGTGCTGACATCCAATTTTCTCTGTCTTTGAAGTCTATCAGATTTCCTTTATTTTGTTGAGTAAAATGAGTGTAAATGAAGAATAGGGATAAGGTAATATAAAAGAGACAGGATTCCTCCAAGCTACACAGAGCCAACACCAGATCACATTTCTAACCAAACAGTAGCTGAGAGTGCACCAGAAAAAGTTGTAATTTCTAACACCATGTGGTACCTTGGGATTAGTGCATTAAGTGAGAGTGTACCCTCTGGTCCCACAAATATCTCCTCTCACTCTGAGAATTCTCTGGGGGAGTTGGAGGGAAGAAGGAGGAGAAAAGGGCAGGGATTGAAAAGTACTTTTCTGGGTTACCTTACATTATCTGTAAATGTTTCTTCTAAATCCTCAATAAAATTATACCAGTATGGGTTCCATTAAGTGGCATTCAATTTAGGTAAAGTGAGAAGACTTGAAGTTTTTGTACTGTATAAGCCTTATTATATGAGGGAAACTATTTATGGCTATCAGAAAGAAGGCCAGCTGGTCCGTTTAAATGCATGGTAGATGTATTGAGTTGGTCCAAATGAGTTTGACCAATGAATTGGCCCAGCTCCAAAGACAGGGCTCTGCCAAGCATGAAGCAGACAAACATGCCTGTGTTACTTGTACAGAAGTGGTGAATGCTGTTGCTGCCTGTAGCATCAATAATCCTGCCTGTAGTATCAATTAAGATCAAAGGCACTTGTTGGTTAATTTGGTTTGGGTGTAAGAAAATGTCTATATTTTTCTTGTCTACCAGTGTATGTTGTTCTTCAGCAAAAAACAGGAGGAAATAACATGTCTGCATCTTCCCTTCAGAACTTCAGAAAAATACTAGTCATATGAGCAATTTTCTGAACAGCATTACTTCAAAGGAAAAGTCACAATACAGACTAAAATGGCAGTTGCTATCCAGAAAATTGTGAAATTCCTGTTCAATGATAAGCCAGAAAGCCAGAGAGAAAATACTATTAAAAGAAGTTATGCGTATATGGAAGAAAATATAAGACAGAGCGAGAAAGCATCTGTAAAAGAAAATATATCAAGATCTCTGAGAAAAAAATCAAGACAACTTCATGTCCTTTGTAGTCACAACTGTGTTGATGAATACAGTATGTGGAAAATTATGGTTTTGCAAATGGCTTTGACCTTGATAAATAATTTGATTTCTAGAAAATGTTTTCTTTTCCATTCATTTAAAAGGGGAAAAAAATCCCCTTCTGGGCAAAAAGTACTTTTCAGAAATGAAGAAATTTTATTGGTAAAAGTGCTTTTTCCAAGGGATCTCTATGTCTTTTATCCACTCAACCTATTGCTCCCATGAAAAATACAGCCACTCCAATTCATCTCTCCAGGCATTTTTAAATCAGATTTACCTTCCTTTCTTCCCCACATCTCACTTTTGCAAGAACTGAAAAGTACTTTACACTTGTTAAGTAATAATAATTTGTGGTTACATAAGCGGACTGTTGATGTTGCAAACACTGTTGTAGAATCAATAAAAGTAAAGGTTAGGTAGCATATGTTCTTCGTTTCTGCTGTGCATCAAAGTGTATGCTATATCCCCAATCTGAAAAGCTTTTCAAAACATTTTTCATAAACAGGGAGGGTAGATTTTGGACTTAGAAACAAACTCATACTCTAGAACCCTCTTCTTTTAATTTATTCAAAACAGCACCATTTCCTTATTTTCTCCAATTCCACTGTTCCTGTAAAATATCAGTAAATTAGGTACTAGGCTTTCCTTTCTCTTATACTATTCTTAGGGGGCTAAGTAATTTTAAAAATTTCAAGTACCCTAAAATACACGGAAATGTAGAATATGCTAAAAGTAATGTGCTTTTCTGTAGATGCAAAAAATTCTTTGGAGACTATGTCATGCTGTCATTTATTTTTTGAATTCTGTAAATATGACACTTTGAGGCAAGTTTTTACCTCTATATTTAAATATTTCTGATATTATAGCACTTACTTTTGTTTTCTTATAAGCAATCTTATTACTATATAATAAGATTACTGGGAGCAGTGAACTGTTTTAGTAGCATTATTAGTTTATTATGTTAACATTTTAGGCCAAAATACTGCTGAGACAAATTACTTAAAAAATAAAAAAATAAAAAAGCAAATCTGATAGCTATTTTTTTTATAGAAAATACTGTAGTGTTTTCAGCCTTGATAAGAATGTAATATGTTTTCTAAACTATTATGCAAATTTTAAAACAGAAAAAGTAGCCCCAAATGTGATTGTTATATTTATGGCAGAAAAGCTTCTAAGTATTTACTTTCTTTTTCTTCCATAAAATAGAGTAATGAGCACTGAATTGATTTTTCTGGTAGAAATATGTTGCACCATTAAAGCTAAATGATATCTTAATACTTGGTGGTAAAATTTGGCAGTGTGTATACGTGTGTCAGTACCATTTCCCATACAAGTTGGAATGGCTTTGATAGAAAAATAATTGGCTTTAAATGGTGGGATTCCATATTTACAGCATTTTGCTTTCTCAGTGTTGGAGATACTATTTTAGGTTATTCTATGTTTTATTTTAAACTCTGTCTCGCAAATTAAACCTCTACTTCCTCCCTCTCATATATCATCTTCAGTTTTGCAGCTCTTGGAAGCCACATCAGTCCTTTAGCTAACAACTGGAATTTAGTAAATAAATTATTCACAAGAATGGCATGTTACCAACCAGTGTTATTTAAGATCTGAGAAATAATTAAAAGGTAATTTTTTTTCATCATATAAGTGCTTCCACAAGAGTCGGAGAAGACAGAGGAATATTTAATAAAAAATGCAGATTTTCTGAGCTCAGTTTCTCAGGGTAAAATACTGGTGCTATTGTCGATATTATTTTGGCCTATATTTATTTAGAAGGCTTTATGTTTGTATACTTTCCTCTGATACTTGCAAACTTGCCTTTTTAGGTAATCTTTTTCTTTAAACCTGTACTCATTTGAGAGATGCTTATACCCATGAGTTTTGAACAAGCTTATTTTCCATAATCTTTAGCCCATCCCTTTACCTAATTACCACCATGAATTTTACTCCATTTTGAATATGGACATGAGTGTGCATAGTACATGTGTATATGCTTTTGTCTCTGTTTCAAGAAGTAGGATAATTTTACTTGACAATGCTATTAAAATTTAAGTGAATTCTGGAAAACACAAAGTAATGCTTCTCATAGTTTTTCTTTGTGTTAACTTTTCCTTTTTTTTTAGTCCTTTTTATACTAAGTCAGAGACTCTGACTAAGGCATATTATAGATCAAATGTAGAGGAGTCAGTATAATTACACTGAAGCCACCTTTCTAAACAATAAAAATAGAGGGGTGAGCAGATATTTTAGGCAATATTTCATATATTTTTTGTCTGCTTAAGATCTTATAGTTACAGCTGTAATAGAATTCAGGAAAGCTACATGAAGGATGCCAAAATAATTATTAATTTAAAAAGGAACCCACAAATAGTATCTTTAGGCTACAAAAATGTCTTTAAAAGACAAAAAGAAAAAAAAAAAAAAGAAAAAAAAAAGGCAAGAAAGCAAGCAAGCAAGAAAATAAACTCTTGGTGCTTCTAAAACTTTTCATTCAGTGACACTTAGATACTCTTACAATTATAACATTTAAAATTGCTAACTTTTGAAATAGTCTTTAAATGGGTGCATCCATGGAAGACCTTTAAACATTTTGGCATGTGATTAAGTTCAAAACCATGTGCAAATTCCAGTGACATGATTTGCAGTGCTGAGGACTTTGTATTGGTGTGGTACCTTTTGCCCCCTGAAGAAATAATGAAAAATATATTTTTCTTTGAAAATAATTAAAATACTTTAAAATACAGGTAAAAATACTTGCTCCAGAAAGCAAGTAAGATAACTATAAAATAAAAGTAAGGACAGGAATATTGATTGTTCTTAAAAAAGAAATAGAGAAGAAATACAATTATTAAAGTGGTATAAAAAGAAAACCTAGAAGAATAAAAGAAAATATATGAAAATATGTGAAAATAAAGGCTGTAAAGGACAAAGTTGATGGTAAGATGATAGTCATCAAGGAGTTTTGAGGGAATGTTCTCAAGTTTGGCCTTGATGAACTTGGGCTGACAGAACAACTGACACAAAGGAATGTCATGAAAGTAAACCAAAATTTTAGCAAGAGACAGTATTATAATCAATTGGTGCAGAAAAAAGTATTATCTGCAAGTTGTACAGAAATTCTATGTAGCTTTCTGTGAGAAGAGACATTACTTGATACTGTGTTACATTAAAACACATGTGCAAACAACACATAAAAATAATAGATACCTTAAGTTCCACATACCTATAGGGGCAATCCTTTAAATGGTTTCTGATCTGTTTTTGTCAGGGAACATTAAACAATTTACTTTACCTTGTCTGATTTTAAGGTAGGACAACATAGTGATTGTTTGGTACAGTCTTTTATTTGCCTGATGTGAAACTGAGAAACTGTAGGCAGACCTAGATTCTTTCAAACAACAGACTGAGTCTCCATTTGATAGCTAAATCCCCACTATAATAACATTAATGCATTGTATATATATATCTATATCCCTGCAAAATACAAGTCTGATATAACTGAACAAATAATAATGCATTTAGAGGATTTTTTTCCCTACTTGTTAAAGTTATGGACTTTAGAATCTTCTGCATTTTCTCTCAAGGTTTTTCAAGAGACAACTGGGTAATTTATTCAAGGCTTTTACCAGCTTCTAGTTTTAGCTGATTCATCTGTCAAATGGGTAAAGAAATGCTTTCTTTAGAGGAGTATGCAATCAGAAACAGCTATACTGATTTATACCAGCTGAAGATACGAACCTTTCCATTTTTCAGTGTTCTCAAAGTACTTTGAGATCACTGGATGAAAACACTGAAAGATTTTAGGGAAAGAGCAAAAATTTATGTTACTAAGCCATTCCAATCTGCATGGATTATTTTTCTCAGTTACATAAATTGTTGTCCTGGGCTGGTATTCCTGCTCGTTTCCTTTTTAAATTAACGACACAGCAAAAGAATTGTAGCTATTTGCATAAGTTTAGCTTTCTTTGGAGATTTCCAGCTCTGTGTCGTGGTGCTTGGAGAGTGATTTTTGCTTTGGGTACTTCTCTGCAATCTCTTCTGGGAGAACAAATGTTTGGTAGCATCCTAGCCATGTGCTTTGAATGTACAAAAATAGAATAGAAGAATGAAAGAAACAGAGTCCCTTGGTGGAATCGCTTTAATGTCTTGCATCTGACGTTCAGATTGGTGGGGAGGGGAGGATCGCATGCCTGATGTTTTCTCTAGAACTACACCCAACTGGAAGCCATCCCTTGGCTTCTCTGCAGACAGCAGCATACCCAAATGGAACATATTAATTCTTTGGGGAAATCTCCTTAGTCAGACAAAAAGAAATCTTTTCAGCTTCCCAGATACATTCTCTGTTCCCAGTACCATCAGACTGAAAGAGGAGTCTGCATTACATTGATCTGGAAGACAGTTTCACTCTGTGAAACTGCAAAGGTTTAGATAAATAACTTCTGCGATGCAGCTGCTCAAGCTTTCAGATTTTGACACGTTTATTAATGAAAATGAATGAGAAAAGAAAGAAACAGTCAGCCAGGCAAGATGCCCTTCTCACTCTGCTGTCATCATTAGGTGAATATGGTATACCAAATATTTATGCTTCTATATGATTCAGATCACAGAAAATAAATATCACTTTTATGTGTTTTATTTTCTTTGGAGAAGGAAGTGGAGGAGAGTGTGAGTCATAGTGGAAGAATAAAATCTATTTCTTTTCTGACAAAAGCTGCTTGTTTTGTCAGAGAAGGATCCTAGCATTAACTTCAGTTTACTGATAAGCTCTGGAGCCTGACTGGCTTCAAAAAGAAGTGATGGCCTGCCAGTCCCCAGCCTGTACCTGTCTGGTGACCCATGGCCAGAAGCCAAATCATATTTCTCACTCCTGCTGGGCATAAGATAATCAGAGTTCCTAGCAGGGTCTGAATGTAGGCTGCCAGTGCACCCTTGCAAGGTGCTCACCCTTTCTGGTGAGCAAAATTTTGACCCTTCACACCGTAAAACATCCTGCCAGCTGCAGCCTCACTTCTGAGCATAGAGCTGGTCTGAGAAATCTTGGAAAGTTACATGAATATGTATTAGTTTATGACCAATGTTATTTGCCTGCTTTAAAAAAAGCGACACCAACATATTTTCTGTTATGGTCAGATTCACAGGGTTCTCTTCTTAGGCGGCTGAAAAGGGAAGCAACATAATTATAGGAGCTCCTGAGGAAGTAGTCAGTTGATGATTTCTCTTTTTTACTCCTTGCTGTGCCCTCCAGAATGTAGAAGAGATAAAAAAGGTGCAAGATACAGGCTCTTACGATTTTCTGTTCCCAAGAGATAGTGAAGGGTCAGGAACTGTCACTTCCTGTCCAAGCATCCTGAGGTAGGAAAAGATTGCTTACAAGGGAGAAGTGATCTTTGCGTTGCTTTCTCTAGGCTTTCTTTACAACTACCAACCTCAAACCATTTGTTGCCCCTACCCATGACAGGGGGAATGGGCTAAATGGTCTTTAAAGGTCCCTTCCAACTCAAGCTATTCTATGATTCTGTGATTCTGTGATTTTCCTAAAGACAGATATTCCTGTAAAGGTGCTAAAGCCTGAGAGGTGACAAATGATGAAAGTTTTTTATGTATGTCCTGTTGAAAGTAAGACTATGTTTAAAAAGGTGTGTGTATCATTCCTTATTGAACTTCATAAGATAGGAAAGTATGTGTCATTTTTGTGAAAGAATTTTCGTGTACATTTTGCCACAAAACAGTTACTGCCAATGCTAGACAAAAATTACAGATGTCCTACCTACATAAACTCCAAACCAAAATGCCATTTTCCAGATGTTAAGTTGCTCTTTTCTGAACAGAGGTGTCATAGAATTTATTCAAAAGTCTAACCACCTAAATGCCCGTAGATTAATGTAGAAGACTGGCTTAGAGATTTAGGAACCAAAGGTCTATATGGTCTTTGCAGTTGAAAGACCTGTGGCTGTCATCTTTCTGAAAGAACAAATAGTAGCCTTGACTACTGTAACAAGGACCAGGGACACTCTGAGATGTTTAAGAGGGGAGTCAAGCTTGCTGTCCCAGTAAAGAGATTTTTTTTTTTTGTTTTCCTTGATATGTTTCAAAAGGAAAAGTCCTTAGAGGTTCTTCAGTATTGAATGAAGAACAGTATCAGATGGATGAGCTCTGAAATTCCACTTCCCTCCATCCTGTGGAGGATGAAAAAGAAATGAACAACTCAGGGCATAGCTCTTCTGGTACATTGTATGCAGAGTAGCTGCAGCAAAATTCTGTCTTAGTTTGTGAGACAATATTACAGTAGAAGTAGGATGGTATTTTTTTGGCAAAATGTAACAGACACTGCGTACATTTTTAAAAGAAAAACATTTTTCTTTCAGAAAAACTCTTTTACCTTTTTTTTTTTTTGGTAATGTGAGTTCAGGTGATACTGAAACCAGTAACAGAACACTGAATTCTAAATGCCACATCCAGTTATTAGCATTATAGCTTTCTCCTTTCTTTAGCTGAGATTCCTATATATCATTTCTGTAGAGATTTATGAATGTGCTACTATTTCCTGTTCAGCACTATTAAAAATGGTGTTAATAGCTATTCCTGGGTCTCTGTGTCGAAAGACCAAATGCTTTCAGTATTTAATAATTTTCCTATTGCTACTCAGTATGGCTGGCAGTTTTAATCAGACATATTTATTTGACAAAAATTTTGAATAAACTGTGTCTAAACAATTTTTGCTCTGTCTATGAAGGAGATTAAGGGTCAAATGCATTGTTTTACCCCATTGTTATTAAAAAATGTGCTGACATCTTTACACTTTAGAGCAAGGTCTTGAAATGTGGTAGAAGTGTGGTAGATTTTCCCAATGTTCCAAATTATAGGACTCTCAAAGACTTCTTTGTGTGTTAGGCTGGTGAGGCTTGTTACTGCTCATCAACTTGAGCTTGCAGAGCTCCTCTGCACTGAACACACTCCATCATCTGACTCCTGAGCTTAGTCTGTGCTGTACTCTGTGGTGCTGCCACTTTGTTTGACATGAAGAAATAAAAAGCAGAGCCTGACTTGAATTTGAGGAAATATGAATGGAGAGGAGGAGGGCAAAAGCTCAAGTGGTTGCAGATAGGGAGGGTTCTTCACAGGATCCCTCCTTCTTTTAGTGTATAAGATGCTATGGGGACAGATGAAGATTGTGTATCAGCCAGTCCTCATCAGTAATCAGGATCCATGCCACATGTGTTGCAGACGTGGGGAAGTTTGGGAAGTATGTGTTGCTTCAGACAATGAATTTTTAATTAGAGTATCAGAAGGTATGTACATAAGACGTGGTTGCATAGGAGACCTTTATTCCTGATATTGTTCCCTAGCCTTGTAGAGATTAGCCTGCAAAAGCTCAGTCACTGTGGTGTCTAATATAAGTATTCATATATGTGCTTTATGTGTTTAGAGTTCTGGAACGTCATGGAACAATAAGAAAAAAGACCTAGAGGAGAAGTAATTGACTGCCTGCCTCCAGGCCATGTCAGCTCAAACCTGTAGCAAGCGTGGTGGATATTTTTTTAGCTATTATTAAAAAAAGTCCAAGAGATGGGGAGTGTCCAATTTTCTTAAACATTTTATTTAGATTATTATTTATTCTTACTATTTAAAAGCTTGTTCCAGTGTCAGAAAAACAGGTTTCCTGTTGCAGCTGCTTCAGGACCTGTCCACAAGATACAGAACAGGTTATTTCTTTCCTCTTGCAATGACTTAAATATTTGTGCACTTTTATAATATTTGCTCTCATGTTATGCAAATAAAATAGTTATAATTATGTTATTTATCCACATAAATTATATTTTTTAGAAGTTTTTTTCTTTGCTTTTGATCTCTCCAGTTGGTCTAGGTCATTCTTGAAGTGCAATGCTCAGTACTGAAATCCATATTTCAGCAGAGGCCTACTAATGGAATATTTCAAAACTTATATCACTTTGCCTTGGTGGAATATCAGCAAAATCACCAAAAAAAAAAAATTAAATGGTCTCTGTCCTTTCTTTAAATGTAAAACTATATTCATTGAAATGCTGTATGCCCTGACAAAGACTTTTTGCTTCATCTGAGTTCTCTTTTTTTTATGATGAACAAGTAAAAGGAACATTTTCCTAATCTTAAAATCACCTTTGAGGATAACAAAACAAAACAAAGTTTATAATGCATAGATCAAAAACTAAACTGAAGAAAAACCTAAAGAATTATTACTATCATTAATGTGCCTTTTTTTCCCACAGAAAACCTAAACTTTCAACAAAAATATGATTTCTTTGGACTAAACTGTTTATCAAATAACATAATAAACATTGAACTTAAACAAATAGCATTACACATGCGCAAAATTAATCTTCACATTCTGACCAGTGTAAACCAATTGGGATTTTCTAGAATTAATTTATCTGTGATAGAACATTCATATATGTATTTGTTTTTTAATGTTAGTCATGTCCCCTGATCTAGCACAGCCATTACAGTCTCGGTGTTTGTCGAACCAGTGGAACAGCCATCCTGACTCCTTCCCTTTGGAGTCAGCCTGAAAGAACACATCTGCACGTGCAGAACACAGGGGCTTATCTTCTCCTTCAATACATCTTTCATGCTTTGAGATTGGAGAAGGGAAAAATCCAAGTGATAAAATATCCTCACATACGTTTGTCAAGGAAGGGGTTAAAAAAGTGGAATCTTTGTGACTGTAAAGGGCTGAATTATCTTCCTGACTCCAGCAGGGGTTGCTGTCACTAGTTTGTGGTTGTCACATTCCTGTTATGCTTGACCTTGGAAAGGCTTGACAACATAGTCTGGATTTGATTAAGGGAATTTCATGTTTTTCCTTTGCTAGAGTCACCCCCCACCTCGACAAACATTTAAAAATGTTAAGGAGTAAAAAAAAAAAAAGTTTGGAAAGCAAACATTTTCCCAAAAGAAATTTATAGTTCAAATTTACACCAAGTTCGCACTAACTGGAGCAGTCCGGGTTTCCAGTCAGGCTTTGAGAGGTCTCTGTAAACCATTAGTCACTTCCCTGGAAGAGGCAGCTTTTTATAGGCAGCAGGATAAAACAGACACAGATGTGTAAGTAATATTAGAGGCTTTCACATGTACCTGCCTTTTTTTTTCCTTAGTCATAGAAAAGAAAAAAAGAGTGATTATAGAAAGAAATTGATTGAAGCCTTTGATTTGAACAGCTACCATGGAGATTGGTTTAATTAAAATAAAATGTCTTGTGTTTTTTTCTGATTGATTTCTGATTTCTGATTTCTGATTTTCTGAATTTATATAATGAGGATGGAAGTTCTTTTAATTTTATCACATTGGGTTCTTTACATTCTACAGGACTGTGATTATGCCAGCTGCCAACGAGTTTGATCCAGAGATTGTCCTGGTGTCAGCAGGATTCGATGCTGTGGAAGGCCACGACCCTCCGCTGGGCGGGTACAAAGTCACAGCTAAATGTAGGTATTGCCATTGGCACGTGTTTCTGAGTTGATTTTTTTTTTTTCTAGTTAGGAACCTTGTTATGTAAGCCCACTTCATGTCTGTGTTTCTGTTCTGTGAGATGACAGCTGTGTCACTGAGGGCAGGGATTGTCCATGAGTTAATACCCAGAGATGTCTGGAGAGCTGCTGTGCTTGCCCAACTCATGGACAAGGTGGGAACAAACATGTTAGAGTTTCTGGCTCCCTCCTTCCTGTTCCTCTTGGCACTTTTGCCTTGACTTTTTAAAGTATTACTTTTCTGGCATTCAAGCAACATTTTAGAGGTTTCATGCTTTTCAATAGCCCCCAATTTCCAAATGCTGGAGTGAGTTACTTTTCTTTAAATATATATTGGAGATATTAGACTTTGGATGCCTAAATCCAATCTCATATTGCTATTTTGTTATTGTAATCTTTTCAGCTCCATGGCATTAATCCTGAATTACATCAGTGTTTATGAAGGCCAAATTTTCTAAAAGACTACTCTGTTGGGTCTCAATATCTGGATGTCCATTTCGTTCTTTCAAAACGTGTACTTATGGCAGAGATTTAACACTTTCTGAAAGACAGGTCTGTCTGACGTATCTCATATGTAGCACTCCAAAATCACTAGCTCTTACCAGGCATTGTGGCCAAAATGATTCTGAGCCTGGGATGTTAAGCAAGGCTGGGTGATGTAGTAACTTTCTGTACAGTAATGTGCATTGTAATGTTGCTGTATATCAATTGCTTTACATGGGGGAACACAAAATGGCTTCCTAATGCAATGCTGTGAATAATTTTCTTCAGTTTCTGCTTTCATTCAGTATATTCAGTCTATAATATCACTTCAGTGGTTATTAAATTGGACCTCTGCTGCTAATGGCAAATGCCTAGGGAAAAGTCTGGAGAAGTCAATGAGACTTAATGTCATTTAAAACACTGCACAAAGTTTAGAGGATCTTGTCCTTCTAACCTCTGCCTTTTATTACAGATCAATAGACCAAAGCTGTTGTTTACCTCAGGAGGTTCAGAGCAGATATGCATATTTTTTATTTTAATTTTCACTGCATACTGAACAGGCTCCCTTGAACACCAGTGACAGTGATGGAGGAACGGAGTGAGTGTCCATAGTTGTGTGCTGTGGAAAGGGAGAATGCAGAGAGCAGTGGGATCTACCCACAGACACTTACACAGGTGCTAATGCACACATGGGCTGGAAATGGAATATCCCTCTGGCTGCAAGTAGGGTGTACTGAATTTTAGCACAGCTTTTCAGCTTAATGCAGTGGCTACACTGGAGAGGAAAGAAACATAGTAGGCAGTGTGCATGTTTGAGTGTCATTTCTTTGTGTATTATGTTTTTAGTAAAACATTTTGCAGGAAGAGGTGAAAGATGTGCTCGATGGTTTTTTTCCATGTGTGGTTCCTGGTCAGCAGCACCATTCCATGTGCTTGTGTGGGAGGGAGGTGAACTTTCAACTGGTACTAAATCAGATATTTTGTTGAGAACTATTGTATAACTATCTGTATTTAGCTGTTGAGAAGGTATTCTATATGTCCCTTGAGGATGCAAGATGCTTTGGCATATGTAATAATCTGGCATAGCAACTTCAACAACTTAACTAGAAATTGCAGCCAAGAAAAACTGTCTGACATTATAATTAGTGCTAATTTTCATTCATTAATTAATTAACTCTTCATAGGTTTTTTAAAGAAATCCTTATTTTTTTAATATAAGAGACTGCACATCTACTTCTGCATATGTGTCTATAAGCAAAAATCTTTTGCTTACAGACAAAAAAAAAAGAGCCAGTGTAGGTGGCTCTTGTTTAAATTAAGAGAAAAGCCGAGATAGACTCAGATAATGATCATGCACCTGAGGGATGAATAAAGCCATATTTACAGAGCCAAAGGAATTTATTATTTCCCCAAAACAAAATTCTCCACATTCCACCATGCTATTTTTGAGCATAGCATACTGTATGTGGTATGTAGGAACGAACAGTCTGTTAAAAAAAAAATAAGGTCCAAAGAGAGACTTTCATATTAGAGACTAAAAATAGATATTTGTGCAAAGTTTTAATATCATTAGTTTGTAATAATTAGAAATTATATGCCAACAAATAAAGTTGAACCTGTAAATATTCTTTCTTTATAAATCTTTGGCACTTTGTTTATACTTAATACAATGAATTTTCTGATTTCTATGACTTAATACAAGCTTTACAAATTTGAGAGAGATTGACATCAAAGGAGAGAAGATAGATCCTTAGCAACTAACCTAGCTCTTAAAGAGAGTTTAGAAGCTGCTTGATACTTGATAATGAATTCTTTCTGTCTTTCCCTCAGAGTACAATCTAAGAGAAAAAAAAATGTGTTAACCAATCAACCATCCCAAGTTATAAAGTAAAAATCATTGGATGTAGATAGCAGATTGAACTAATTACAGCCTTGGAGTAACCATATATCATGCAACATCATGCAATTACATTCAGCAAAAAATGGTCTGATAAATCTGCACAGTTTGAGAAATGTAAACTGTCATCTGCTTTAATCCAGAATTTTAGATTTTTTTCTGTTTTATCATACAATCTTATTTACTGAGGAGTTGACATTTCTGATTAGTAAAGAAACATGTCAGCAACAAAATAATCATATATATATATATATATTTGCATCTGATTTAAAATCTGTGAGTCTGTTGTGCATGTCAGGACTTTTCACAGTGAGGTGACTCTCAAATCCTCTAGAAGATTGTAGAGTGGAATCTGGCCAACTGAGATCAGTGATGATAGCAGAGCTTGGAGATATCTCACTTCCTAATTCATCTCTACTTGTATTAAGTAATGAAATCACTAACGGTCCTTTTCCCATTAAAAAAATATATATATAATGTTTAAAAAAATTGGAAGGAAAATTTGAATCTTTCCTATCTTATTGCACTTTTCAAATCACTTTCCCTATTTTTTCAAAGTGGCTTTGCCATTTGTCCTCATCTGTTGATTAGTTTTCACTAAACTAAGCAATATTTAGCTAAGTTTTACCTGTCTGCAAAACAGATTTGTTTGGTGCAATGTAGAATTGAGAATGAGCATTAAGTAAAACATTTTTTCAGCCGAACTTTGAGGATTTCACAGGCACATTTTTCTTTATGTTAGCTCTTTGTGCCAATCCCCTCTCTTAATGAAGTGCTATGATTTCAAAAGGTGCTTTTATAATACACCTACATACACATACACAGCTTGAAATATATACTCAACCCATGTGCATAAACTTTGTGATGGATTTTATATTCTTTTAAGAACAAAAAGAGCTTCAAAGATTTGATATGACTGGTGGCATATGGCAGAACTTGTTGCTGCTGGGAAGTTCTCAGTCCTTCGGTACAAGCTACATTCCTAATATCTTAGTAAGGAAAGGCAAGCTTTATTGACAATACTGATGAAAGGCCACCTAGCATAATTAGAAACAGGTATACTTTTGAATTCACAATTGCTTTGGCCTGAAGAAGGTCTTCCCCCCCAGAAGGGTTTGTGTCAGAAACAGACTTTGTTTTTCCAAATAAAAACTTTTTATCTGCTAAAATATTATCTTTACTCACAGACACTGCCTTGCCTGTGGCATTATGCTATGGGAACTGTACCAAGTTTAACATCAAAAAGCAAAGAGAAGAAAGTGAGGCAGATATCATGTTAAATTTCTTTGGTAGTCCTCTTGGCCCAGGGTATTGCATCAGTTAAAGGTGCCAACCCTTGCTCAGGAGCTTCTCTAATATCTGGCACGTTCTGTCAGAAATATTCAGGCAACTTACCTCAGATTTTGCTTTCTGTGCCCCTTCTGTAATGACTCAAGGTTAACTTCATTAGCTGAAATAGAGGAATACCTTTTGTAATATTAAGTCCATCTTCAATACCAGCATGGCTCTGTGGCTGTTGCTTGGCTCAGTGGTTCCCCAAGATGTAAGGTGAAGATGGGTGCATCAGCTGGAACTCCCATACACAGCTCTTATGCAGGGTAGCTATTGAAATCTTTGGGATGTCTTTGTTTACATCATGGACTATAAAAGTCCTTTGATTTTATTGTACAATGTAGTCAGGTGAGAGGAAAACATGCCTCAGTTCCTGACAAATCCAATGGTTTCTTTTTATTGCTAGAAATATTTTTTTCAGTAAGATAACAGAAAATATTAGCACAATGTAACGTGTATCAAAACACGTTTTTATCAAATTCACTTTCTGTACTGGAGTAATAAAAGTTGTATTTGCAATAAAAAATAAGAAATATAATGGTAGAAGAAATAATGGGAATAAAGGAATTTTATATTTAGAATAGTAAGGATATGCCTAAACAGTATGAATCTTAGAGTAATGCTTGCGCTAAAGCCACTAGGATCACTTTACTGTTGAAGTAAATATTGTTTATATTGATTAAATTGTGACCATTCCATAAAAAGAATAAAGTAAATAGAGAAGTGTCAAGCAAGAATGAAGACCTTTTTCAAGGTACTTAACTTCCTGAAGCACTGCATTTATTAAGGGTTATGATGAATTACTGGAGTTTTCCTGTTGTTTTACTCTCCTATTCCAAAGATGCTATTTGACACCAGAGTACAAAATGAGATCATCAATTAGCAGTAGGAAAGGATACCACTGTGGGCATTTAACGAGTAAATGATATTTTGTCTGTTGGAATATTTGTCTTCTGTTATGCCAAATTTGTAATAAAAAGTTGATCCAGTGCCTGGAATATAACTGATTCTATCTAAGCTGATTTGCAACTTCTAATGTTTTTATTTGAGCAAATTGCAATAACTCTCTAACTTATCAAAAGCTGCATTATGCTGTAATATACTCCATTCAATTGAGGCCAGTGAAAAAAGTTCTGAAATTATTAGCAGTTTCCCTTCTCATGAGCCCAGGTTATTTCCAAAGGATATGTCAACATAAGTGGTAGAAATTAATGTATAAAAAAGACTGCTGACTTACACATAGCCAACAGCTCTTCCGTGAGAAATCACTTCTCATGGTTGGAAATCTGAAAAATACAAATAAGAGCAATCAGGTTGAACTGGGGGGCCTGTTGGTTTCCTGTTGCTTTGCCCTTCACATTTCCGTTCCTATTCCCACTGTGAGTAATGAGTTTTGATAAAAAGATCTCTGAATATAACATAAAATACTATAAAAAGCTAAAATACCTAGCATCTCAGCACAAGTGAATTCAGAAGTAATGGGCACAGTTGTAATAAAGAGATGACTGATTGCTGAAACAAATGACATAGCATGATGGAGCAGCTGTCACTAGAAGGCTTTAAAGGAGACTTATAAATAGATGGCGTCCTTACAATTAGGTATGCCATGGCACACTCAGACACCAGAGGTTTCATGCAAAAGCTTTTCTTCAATGACTAGTCTTTTCTTGAGCCTTCACAACTGTCCTACTGTATCTTGGAATTCTTCTCAGTTTCCCACGGTGTTTTGTTTATAGTATATAGGTTAGAAACAGACCAAAGGCTAATGCTAGACCTACCTATCACTGAATTCAAATGCAGAGCTCCTCAGCATCAAAGCCTGGTACTTCAGATATGTTTCAGAGATGAAGTTTCCCACATGCCAATTTCAGTATTTCTAAAACACTCTATGTGACTGCGTATTTCAAGCAGTGAAAGTCTATATATGTTTGTTGGTTTGTTTTTTTCCTGGAAGTGGTTAGTTTCTAAAGGAGTCCCCAAATAATATTGTTATTCTCTACTGGAATTGGACAGCCTTGGACTGGCTGTGAGTGTTTTTGGGTAGGATGATTATAATGTCTTTGGGTAGGGACTTCACATTCTTGTGATTGTCTGAAAGTCTTCTCTGACTCTTGACTCCAAGAAAGAGTCCTGACTGGGACTACTGGGGCTGATGTAATAGGTCAAAGGAAGGCAGAGAAAAGGAGTCCCTGCAAATTGACAGTTGACTAAAGAGAATAGGAGTAGCTTGGTAGCTGTTTTAACACAGTTTGAGTTTCTAAAAATAGCATTGCAGGCTTTTATAATGCCATGTCTAATCTCTTTACAAGTAAGAAAGTCTTTTTGACTCATCTACGAGAAGCTGTGATCTCGGTAAGTCTGGCACTGAGTGCTGCTGACTGCAGTTTTGTAGCTGACGTAGCTGCTCCAAGCAGCTCCTTGCCATACAAAAGTGTGATTGAGCACCACTTCCCCTTCTGAGTTTTTACCATTATTTACTTTGCACTGGGCCAGCTTCTTGTCAATCTCTCTGTGAATGCAAGGAGCATTTACTCATCAACCCATCAGATAACAAAGTCAAAAACGTGAAGAGACTTCAATTGGGCTGAAGCTGAATCAGATTGTGGAAGAACCAATGTGTTCCAGAGCCTGCAGAGAAAGGAAGAGATTGCACAGGATAATTTATGGTAGCAGTAAACTGTTAAATTACTTCCTTTGCTACAGCTGCCTTCTTTTCTGAATTCTCCTGAGTTCAGAGGTTTGATTTTTTTTACATAGTTTGGTTATCTTTGTGGTACTTGAGGTGATAGAATGATTATCCAGCAGGGTAGAACTTCAACTTTTGACTCAGAGCTAACAGCATTGGAGATGGCTTGGAGCAATGATCATTGATACAGTTTTTCACTGGGAAGTGTCATCATTGATATCAGATATTTTCTTTCTGTCCCTTTTGTCTCTTGGAAACTACAGGATACCCCGTGACCAGCAGCAAGAAAATGCAGCATCAAGACTGAAAGCAAAGTTTGGCTTTTCTCTAGGGTGATTTCTTGAAAACTAATTAAATGGTAGTTTGGTATGATCCAAAGTACATCAAAATAGATGATAAATTAATTGGTGACCAACCCTTGGAAGTGATTATTTGCACAGGATTCACAGTAAGAAGTAAAGCATTTTGGTTTCTTTCTCCTTGTAGCCCACAGCAGTCATTGCTGTATCATATCTGATGATATGATGTGATTATGATATGATCCTTTGGGCATGGCCATTGGATTGCCCAGCCTCCTAAATCAGATTATGTTTATTTACTGCTGCATTTGTACTCCTTAAATTTGTTCTTGCAATACAAATATTGGTGATTTATTTATCAGTCACTCCAGGATCTGGTACATTATTGGCTTGTACATTACATTTACATTTATAAACATGAAACGTAGAAAATTTCAGAAATCCTGCTCTTTGAGGAAGAGCAGTCTGTTGGCTCCTGTGGAAGAGAGATTAGAATTCACGGTATAAAATTAGTGTCCTCTCTAGGATACAGCATAAAAAGGCAAATGTGAAGATATAAGAGGATTCCTTTTCTCTTTTATTTTTTTCATTTTAAGAAGGGATTAGTGCTTGGAGAAATTCAGAAAGATTCTGATGTTTGGTTGAAGAACCTGCTTTCATGTACTGGCATATGTAAACATATGTCAATGGCTTGGACTATGGGCTTCAGCCGTGAGAAAACAGTTAATAATTCATTTACATCATTTACTGAGGCTAGGGAAATCCTCATCTTAAGACTCTGGGGCACATATGACTAACTGGACACATATAATGCATCTGAAGGATTCAGAAATCTTAATACTAATTTTGTTATTACCCAGTGTTTTCAGTACTGTCTGGCTAACTGGTGTATCTTCCAGAAAGGGTCTACCTGAGCAGAAAGCAAGTGAAATTAGAAATATTAATAAATAAGCATTGATTTGACCTGCTTTTTCACTTTTACTTGGCCTTTCTTTCTGCAAGTGAGCCAGGAGAGATTTTCGTTTTCATTCCCACTCCTGCCTCTCAAAGAGAAGATCTGTCTGCTGGCAAGTTAACTAATAGGTACAAGTGAAAAACCACCTGTATAGCATGTTCAGCTATGCAGTGTCAATCCATCTGCAGAATGCATCAGGTGCCAATTCCTTGATTTAGGGCGGTTGCTGGGGACAGGGTAGAGGATAGATTACAATGGAAAAAAAAGAGAATCTCCACAACCATTAGGAATTATTTTCCCTTTTTGGTCATCTTCCCTTATCTCTTCACCTACCTCTTGATGATTTTTTCTTTCATGCTACAATAGCAACATTGGCTAATGACAATAACTTATGTGAGGGATGCAAAAAAGGTACAATTGGTCGTACCTTCTCTCAGTTTTGAAATTAAACTTAGGAAATCTTCTTCCTTATTGAAACAAAGAGGCTGTCATTTAGTAGAAGAAAGGAAAGAGCAAAGGTGTTGGGGTTTTTTTTGTTTGTTTGTGTTTTGTTGTTGTTCTTTTGTTGGGGGTTTTTTGTGTTTTTTTTTTTTTTTTTGTGGTGGTTTGTTTGTTTGTTTGTTTGTTTTTGGGGGGTTTTTTTGGTGTTTTTTGTTTGTTTGTTTGTTTGTTTTTTTTGCTTAGGCAATATTAATCATGTCAGATTACAATTTAAATAGAGCAAATTAAGTATAAGTTTTAGGGCCATTTTGAAACTAATGGAGCTTGACACAGCCTTTTGCAGGATTGGATCCTGAGAGAACATTGTTGAAAGACATCTCCAAATGTGGATTTCTGCATAACAAAGTGTCTGATCTTTTATAGCATCGTTGCATTGGGAATTAGTCTTGTCTTTGGGAATTTGTAGCCTTTAGTAGAAGAGCATGATTTATGTCTTAGAATTTAACCATTCTCTGTAATAAATAGAAATGTGCCACAAGTATTTACTTGGTTGCGCCATGGGAAAATTTTTAACATATTGTTCACAGCTACAAAATGCTATAAAAGAAGGCATGTAATTTGAAGACTGACTATCCTTTGTGATTTCTAACCAATAGATTGATTAATATCTTTCAAAAGAGACAGCAGCCAAAATGTTTACATCTCATTAGGCAGAGAAGAAGAGAGTACACACTATTTTGATTATGAGCTTGGATGGTTCATTTCTTTAGGCTTCACATCCCCACTACTTAAGGCAGACTGTAACTTTAAGATGTTATCTCTTGCCTGCACAAATAAACAGCCAGTTATGCTTTTTATGGCGGGTAGTTCTCAAACCAACAGGGGATTAAATGATATTAGCTGGAGTTTGTGGTTCCCTGCTGAACTATCACGGGCTCCATGGATTCCTGTCCTGAATATTTGACAGGGCAAACACCTCTTATCTGAGGTGATATTCTCACACTGGCCTCTTGGCCATGGACTTCAAAAGCTGATCACAGGGAGGGCTTGAGAGGCAATAACCCTTAATATAACAGTCTCTCCTGATAGGGATAGACAAGGTAAAGGTAAGGCGTCTCTGAAGTTTGCTCTTGTGTGTTTAGCCCCATGGGGTGATAAGGGGCCATCTGTTTTTTCAGTCTGCAAACTCATCTTTTTCACACTATCCCAGTATCAAGTACACTTTCAGTCTGACTGGTATCAGCATCAGCAATTCTTCAGTGATCTGAAGAGGTTTTCTTGGTATTTTTAGCTGTGATCCCAGCAATTGTCTTAGTTGCTGTTGTGTTGGTTTTTTTCCTAAGCAAATATATAAATTAAAATTTAAAACATTATGTTCAAGGTACCATTGTCAGAAAGAAAATAAGTTATTGAAATAGGTGTTATGAAAGTTATGTTAACTACTTGTGGGTAAAGGGAAATTTTTGTGCTTACCCGTGTGATTAAACTCAAAACATCAGTTCACAGTGGTAGTTTCAAAAAGTCACATCACCACACCTTTATTAATTGTTGAAATAGAGTATCAGTACTACCAGTTCTAGAAGTTAAAAAAACACTGCTTCAGGCCTCAAAACTATTATAAGAGTTAGTAAAATGCTACTCCTATTTCTTTTATTGTGGAGCTCCCAGAACATCTTCCTTCATCTTTTAAGCTTTTCCCTGCAGCCATTTTTTTATCAATGAAACATTCGGATTCAATTGCAATCTCCTAATTACAATAGCTTTATATGAAAACACTATATTTTCCCAAACTATGAAAAATACTATGAAATCTGCAATAAAATGATGCAAGTTGCCAACACAGGCACATGAAAAAAAAAAAATCCCTAACTTTTTTTCAGCACTTTATTTGTTTGTTTTCAACCTTTATTTGTTGTTTTGTGGGGTGACATTGATGGCTGTCTTTAAGTAAATTGTCCTTGCTTATACCAACTAATTGCCATAAAATTTCTGGAAATGCAAGAATTTAGATCCTAATCCCACAAGCTTTTACTCACCTTAGCAGTCCTACTGATTGAGACTACTCCACCAACCTGATTAAGATTTACTAAAATAAGTAATGTTTACTGGGACAGAGATTGTAAATATTATTATGGTACAATATACATGCGAAAAACTCTTCAAAAGCATATTTACATGAGAATGCTGTTGTTTGAATACTTCCTGAAATCTTATAGAATTAAATTGAAAAGAAATAAGGATTTTTCTATTTTAAAATATGTCCATTTGAAGTGAATTTGCTAATAACTTATTTACTTCCGATTTGTTTTTTTCTCCCCATTATTAATTAGGATTCATGTACACTAAAATTGACCAAGGGAAAGACCTTGAAAGATCTTCTTTGGAAGAAGAAACTAAAATTAGATAACTGTCCCAGAACAACAAAGTATTGATAGTTAATAAAATTTCACTTACTTAATGTTTTCTCTTTATGATGGCAAATTAATCACATATTTATTTCCTTTAATCCATAGTCTTATCCCTTTTCCTTAAATTCCTCTTGGTAAAAAAAAAAATAGTTATTTTTTTGATATCTGCCATTGCATCCATTCAGAAGTAATTTACTTGTGAGAGATGTTTTCTAAATGTTTTTTTTTAATTACTTAAAATGGATTAGCATTCTCTAAAAGCAAAATAAAACAAAGCTGTTTCATTTAATAGTAGAATGTGTCCTTTAATGAAATGTCTGGCTTTTAAATGTGTTAGCTTTCAAAATTATTTTCCTAATATGATTAATTAACATCAGATATGAAATTAGTTATTTATTTGTATGGAAAACAGATTACTGACATGTACCGCCATATATTGTGTGTTTTTATTTATGATTGCAGCCAGGCATAATGGGTTTGTTTTTGTTCATAGTTTTTTACTTATTAAGCAAAGCTGGTTTACAAAGAATAACTTAAATTGCTTTGCATAGTATTTTTGTGCTGCCAAGAGAAAATATCAATTTAAAATTTGAGATATATATAAATCTCAATAAAGGTTGATAATCTTCCCAAGTTTGTTTTGTTTTTTAAATTTTCATATAAATATATTTATTTTAAAAATAAACAGAATTATTATTTATTTCTGTTAAAGAGTTTAATTATCCAAAATAGAAAAAATACAGAATATCTTTAGTTGGTTTGGGTTTTTTTGTGGTAGAGAAGAGGTATTGACTAAAAGATCAAATCCAGATGTTATTATTTGTCTCTATTTTTGTTTCTATTTAAAAGGTAGTATCCGTAGTTTCAGAAATCCTTTGTTTTCAATGCGAGTTATAGTAGCATCTTTTATGATTCTTACAGGAACAGCTTTTCAGTTAAATTACCTTTTAATATGACTGGTCTGCATTCTAACAAATTTACCAGGAATTTCAAGAAATTTTGACAAATCATCTTTGAAATAGTTGCATAATTAAGTCCAGTGTTTGAAGCATGTTAGCACGGAAGTAAAAGTGGCAGAGTGGAACACATTTTGTTGAAATTTCCAAAGCCAACATCAAAAGAATTTTTCATTCACTTAAATATTTGAGTAAGTAGCATTTTTAAACCTGCATCAAACCCTGGGAAAACAGTAAAGAAAATCCATTTACCAAGTGATGCAATGCTGTTTCAAAATTGTAATTTAATTAACAAATGTGTTACATCAAAGGAATTAGTTATCCAAAAAGAATTGTGGTATTTATGTCACCATGTGAATAAATTATTTTCTTCTAGTGGTGCTAACTGCACCAATGGTAGCTCTGTGGAACATACACAAAGACAGTGCATATGTCCTGAACCATGTAATTTTTTTCTTTTAGCTCTTTTTGGGTGCATCTATTCCCACACACAGTGGACACCTCTGGGATTTTCCCAGCATGCTTTTTGAGGAAAATCATTGAGGTCACAAAAGCTGAAGATCTTTAAGGGATCTTTACGGGGAAAAAAAGTAGTAGCTCGGAAATGTTTTTATCCACCAGGAGTTTTCTTCCAGCTCACTGGGAATTGCTGAAGGTTTTTTTCAAAATCACATTACAAATTTGAAGATTATCCAAATGAACAGTATTTTTATAATGTTTTAGGTTACTGATAGGGAGTAAAGAAGATTACTTTAAAAAACACTTAAAAGGGTCTGTGCAGTTTTAATGGCTTGAGTGAAACAAAACACCAAACAGGATGTCCTTGTCCCCTTTGAACTTGAGGCATCACATTGACATGAAGCTACTGAATTCTCTCATTTGTTGTGTGGTGCTGGAATCCCAGAGGCACTTAATGAAGATAAGTTTTTATGTAGTGCTTTCAAAAAAGAAGTGGAAGTTGAATCTGATCAAATTTAGTACTCTATCATAGACATGATCAAGTTGGGAAACAGAAAAGAAAGAAAAAAGAAAAAAGAAAAAAGAAAAAAAAAGGAAAAAGAAAAAAGAAAAAAGAAAAAAGAAAAAAGAAAAAAGAAAAAAAAAAGAAAAAAGAAAAAAGAAAAAAGAAAAAAATAAAAAAGAAAAAAGAAAAAAAAGAAAAAAGAAAAAAGAAAAAAGAAAAAAGAAAAAAGAAAAAAAGAAAAAAGAAAAAAGAAAAAAAGAAAAGAAAAAGCAGAAGCAAAAGAAAAGCAAAAAGCAAAAGCAAAGCAAAAAGCAAAAAGAACAAGAGAGAAGAGAAGAGAAGAGAAGAGAAGAGAAGAGAAGAGAAGAGAAGAGAAGAGAAGAGAAGAGAAGAGAAGAGAAGAGAAGAGGAGATAGAAAAAGGGAAAAGATTAAAATCTAGAACATAAAATAAGAAGTGTCTTTCATTCAGACAAAATAAACATTTCCTTATTGTAATTTGCATTATATAGATAAAAGAAAGGAAAAGTAATATACTACACATTGGCACTTTTTGCATAAAATTTTCAAAACTATTTTTAAATTATTTACCTACTTTTTACTATGTTTCATTATATTTGAAGAAAAATTTGTAAGTTATTTTAATGGAACTGGCCATCTTATACCATAATAAGCATAACCACTTTAGCATAGTGCACGCTGATAATCAGAACTTGTCAGACCTGAAGAGAGAAAGGAGAAAAATAATCTTCTGTTCCAAGGTGGGGCATATACTTCAGGCAGAAACTGAGAGAATATATTTAGTTCAGTAAACAGTCAGCACTGTTCTAGATATATTTCATCTGAAAGACAATAGCAGTCTTTTGGCTTTGGCTGACTACTGACAATTAGAGCATCATAAACCAGATGTCAAACATTATGTCTTGAGTAACTTTTTTCTTCAAAATTTGCCAATCCCTCTTGTCATCATGGCTCAACTCCCTAATTTAGTCCATTGGATTGCACTGTCCTTGCTCAGTACCTGTTTTTATTTTATTAAAATAGTGAAAGAAAGAGTATCTGTAATATACATTGATTTGCTCTGAATGTTTCCTTTTTCAAAAAACTGATGCACAATAAGTAGACTCAGAAATAAACTTAAAATTAAAGAAAGGTCAGCTAAAAGTCCTCTCATTACTACAGGAATATTCCCTGACCAATTTTATTATAATCTCTATGTCACTGAACTGTTCCTTCTGTGTTACTTTCAACTCAGTGAGTTTTAGTCTTACTGCCTTTTGGAGACCCATCTGTGGAGATTTCATTCTTGAAACTTGTCCCTTGAGATTTGATTTTAATTTGCTTCAGTTTATCTCTCACGTAGGCAATCATTTCCTTCTTTCAAATATTTGAAAGTCTCTTCAAATGTCTCGTTTTTGAAGCAATATAGATATTCATGGTAGCGCTGTTTAGAGATACGTCAACTGTTAATTTGAAAGAGAGGACTTGAGAGCAGCAAATTAATTCATGATGAACAAGGACGTTTTCCAGTGTTTCAGCCTGGGAAATCCCAGGTGTGAGGATGGGAAGGCTGGGCATCAGACATCCGAGCTGAAATGATTCTTTTGATCAGGTGGTTTAACTTCTAAAACACCAGGACAAATGGTCAAATTCTCTTCCTTTTCTGGGATATCTAAAAGCCACCCTGGTAAATGCATTCCACTTACCATGTTTTTGTCATGTTATTAGCAGAGAAGTGCCAGTATATTCAAGGGAAGAGAACACTGAGCTAAAAGGGTGTTAGGAGAGATTGAACTAAGTACTGAGCAGAGATTTAAAGAGCAGATGATTTATGTCTTAGACAAAGAAAGCAAGGTGCGCAGTGATTTGGTACGATAGCAAATATTTTGAGTCAGATGTGTAGTCTGAGGAATTATTACTGGGTTTAATGGAACAAATCTGCCGTAGAAATTCCAGATATTCATAGATGAATAGGCTCTAAAGCTAAGAAGACTGTTATTATGACATGCTAATATGACTATATTTACTGTAAGTAGAGCAAACATAATTTCTACATAGTTTTCATGGTTTCTGTATAAAAATACCCATTTTTGCTTGGAATTTGAATGATTATTAGAAATATATTAGGTAGTATTATTACATAGAAAATACTTTCTAAGTAATTTCCTATTAAGTATATAATTAATATACTAATATTGTATGATGATATTAGTATTATAACTTGCTTAAATAATACAAGGATTTGAAAGTAGTTCTCCATAACCTATAAAATCTCTACGAAGAGTAGTTTTTATTGAGGCACTAATGGAAGCATAGATTACTTAACTAAAACGCATTCATCTTTAATTTCATATTTACCTGAGAAGCTTCTCACTGAGCATGCTGTATTCATGATACATGACTGTGGTAGATGAAAATGTATTTTATCTGCCTGAGTGTAAATTGTCTTTTGGAGCCTTAAATGAGCTTCCTCTCTCAAAGTTTGGCTTTCTGGACATTAAACATCTTATTAAGTCCAGTGACAGGCAGTAAAAGTGTTTAATTCCAAAAAGACCTTCTTTTCAGAAAATTGCTGCAACAGATCTTCCTGGGGACATTTCTCTCCTCCTACTAAGTAGTAAATAGACTGGAGAAATAGCAGAGGCAAAACAGCTAACTTTTCCTTACTTAAAGGTAGGGAAGAAGATTTTTGACAAATATTAAAATCAAGGGGTTTTTCCAATCCAATTTCAACATATAAAAACGTCATAAATTGAAATTAAATTAAATGATAAATGAAACTTGTTTTAATACAGATCAGGTTGCTTAAATGGGTAGTTAAATTCCCTAAAAATAGAATGAACTGCAGAATCTTCAATAAGAAAAACTTCTGCACAAGTTCTTCACATAGATTTTAAGAGGGGAAAAACACTCAGAGATGTCTTTGCAGTAAGCTTACCACTACACTTCACTGGGAAAAACCATTTTGACATAAATTCAGCTATCAGTGTTGATGATAGGAGAGTCTGTTGGTTTTGTTATTTTACACTAACACATGAATGGTCTGTAATATGAAAAGAACTTTCACCTCAGCTGCAGTTGTCATTTCACTGTTAGCAATAAGCAGTAGTTTAGAGGGGGTGCAGATATGGGTATGTGATGTTGAAGGTGAGGGAAGAGATACAGTGAGTGAGGAGATGCCCAGCAAGCTCCCATCATGCAGGTGTTAAGCTTTCTCAAAGTCCAGCTGCCTTGCTAGCCCCTGCTTCTCCAGCTCTTTCAGCTATCATAAAAACCCTGCACATACCCTTCTGCACATACAGACTGGTAATGTGCACGCATATATTTGGGCTGACAATTAAGAATTATGGCAGGGGGGTTAATATTCTTCAAACATCTGGATACCTTCAGGACTTGGTCCATGTAGAAATTATTTTGTAGGTAAACAGCAATTAAAATCCTTCTTTGCAGCACCTGGTGTTGGTACATTTAGATGACACTACTAATGCATTAAAATTTTCCAAGGAATGGAAGACCCTAAGGAGGAGAAAGACTATAAAGCCAGTTGTGGTGTTTTTGTTGTTGTTTCAGCAAATTTGGTCATTGAGCTGAAAGGGGGAGAAAAAAACAGGAAGAAGCTGGCCACAGAACAAATAAATATGGCATTGGCTCATATTCATTACAACACATTGGATAAAAAATGAACAATGGCAACTATCAGCTTTCATGCACTTCCTTGGAAAAAAACAATGTTGTATAACTTGGCCAAAAAGACAATGACATGTACCACTGCACATATACAGCTCAGAAGGGGAGTCAAAGGAGCACCAGAAGAAAATAGCTGTTTTATTTGGAGGTCCTGTTTACTTGGAATATTTATTACTTTCATCAAAAATATCAGTTTAGCATATCACTTGCACAATTTCTACTCTTTTGGTTTTCATAAGAATTCCAGTAAACTCATTTTGCTACTGAATGGGAAAGATATTAGAGAGATTCAGAGACTTGGGGGGATAGAAAGGAAAAAAGAAAGGTCAACACAGAAGAAAAGGCTTAGATGAAAGAATGTCAGAGCAAAGCTTCCCATGAAAGATTATTGAGAATAAAGCTTTTTTTAAACAGACATAAAAAAACAATATATAAATCAAGAGCACAAAAGCCCTGTTTTATGATTTTTTTTCTTCTGGTGCTGTTTAATTTTTTTATATCTTTTTTTGCCATTGTTAAAAAACAGCCAAAACTTCAAAGGCACACTGCATGTGTTCTAAATCAGGACTTCAGTGCTGATGTATGACAGCACAAAAATTAAAACTAAATAAATGTGCTGTCTAAACGACCATATTTCTCAAAAAATTACTTTAAAGGCTTTAAAAAATTAGAATCATTGATTGATCTTACTTTACCAACCATAGTTTTCACCAGAGTAAAGGACAAAATATTATATTAAAAAAGAGAGAAAGAAAAAAAGTGTTGTCTGAACATATCTGAGCACCTGTATTTGGCTGTCTTGCAGTTTTGTCAGACAGGCAAGAGGGAAAATGAAACTTTTCAGTGATTTTTCAGATAGTCAGTATGAAAATGAATAATTTTTCAGTTTATTCACTGCTTTCTGGAAGGCTCCTCTACAGTCAGGGTAAATCGATAAAAACAAGGCAGTATATCTGTGAAGAAAAGAAGAGAATTTCTGGTCCACCACATAAAAATGCTTGTAGAAAGGACATGTCTTCATAAAAAATAGTTTGTGCAAGTTTTTTACTATTTTCTTTTCAAAATAGGAACTTTTTGACATGTTGAGTTAGCATTCCATTTTAATTTAGTTTGTGAAGGATCTTGCTGTTTTGGCAAGTCTGACTCTAAAGGTATCTGGCCACAGCACACCCATTAAATCTGCTTGCAAAAAAATTGCGTGACTGGGGTGTTTGTGGCGTCCCTTTTCCTCTGGCCTCTACTTTTACAATGGCCATTTGCTGTTCTTCCACTAAGTCATCTTGATTTGTATTGACTCACTTGTTTTATCAGGTTACAAAAGGGGCAAGTGGCCCTGGCAAATAGGAATGCAAGTGCTGTTCTTTTTCATAGACATTTCTTTTAGGACTCATTTGTCCCACCCCTGCTAGTGTTCTTTTCCCAATTCTTTTTAAGAAATAGTCACTGGCTCTAATTTATGTTTTTATTTAAGTCTGAGGAGTGGTATTTCTTTGCAAAAGTTCCTGGACATTTGTGTGATCAAGAGAACTGGTTATTTACTTGTTGTCATTTTATCTTATTTAGTCCCTACTCTTTTCTGTTCAGTTCCTTCAGTTACACATTAAGAGAGCAGATACTGTAGGATGTCATTTTATGAGCACTAGTAAGAAGTAGATAATTAAGTTTAGCAAGTCAATGCAGTGTGCTGGGAGTCTCTGAGCTGAACATGATGTCTGGCAAATACTAACATATGTTTACAAACAGTGTTACAAACATGAAACAGGGATACACTACCTGACCTATTCATTTACTATTACTTTGATCAATTGTATTAATGTATAGAAGATTGACCATCTTAGATGTAATATAAGGACAGGGATAACATCCTAGGGAGCTTGAGGTATTCTGGGCTGCCCCAGCATTAACCACCTGACCCTGGTATTTCAATTAAAAGCCCAGATCCCTGAGATTGTCAGTGGTGCCTCCAGAGGCTGACTCAACAGTTCCAGAGCTCTCCAGGAGTGGCTAACCCCAAAAGAATCTCTCATGGTTAATTGCAGATTTTTTTGGTATATACTAAGTGCTAAAGTTGCCTCTCCCACATGCGGAATTTGGAGTTTGCCAAAATTCATCTTGGAGCCGGTTACTTTGAAATTTTTAATGATCACTGCTCATATAGATAACACTTCTTTTTTTTTTTCTTTTTTTTTTTTATAATTTTTTAATAAAGAGCTTACAGTGTTTCATCAAGGAAAGGGTTCATCACTGTTTCCATATAGACGTCATCTACAGCACATGTATGGAAGTGATATGTGTGCTTTTCATATTGAACTTTTCAAGATGTGGCCTGAAATTTTGTTTATGGAAAAAGAAATATCAAGAATTTAAGACACTGCATGGTTATAGTGGGAACAAGTAGATGTTACATTTATGTTGTCTATGTTTCTGCTTTCTGCCTTGTTCTTGAACAAGTCCTCAGAATTTTTTATTAGTGGCAGTCATTTGATGACTGACAAGGAAGTATTCTTGGGTTGGCAAAGGGTCACTACCTTTCCCTATAATATTCTCTGCTCTCTGATGAACTGCTAAAACCTGTCATTTCTCTTCTCCTCATTTAATTCCTTATTAAGATAGTATCAGCACATACAGTCAAATAAATGAAAAATTCAAATCTGAAACCACTGAAAGTAGCATCAGTAGAGACTCTTTCCAGAACAAGTCTTCCAGTTTGGCACAAACATTTATCCGTATGTAGGATGAATGGGTTGCTCACTTCAGTTTTGCCTGAAATTGTTTACATACTCCTTCTTTGGAGCAGTAAATCTAGAAATTGCCTACAAAAACTGTGCACAAAGGAACATTATTTGGGTTGTAAGGTCAATTGCTCTGAAGTTAGACCAAGAGAGATTTATGATTGCTTGCACAATGGACTCCTTTTGCATTTGCTGTAAGATAGAGATGTTAATTAAATGAACATCTACTATTTTGGACCTTTGCTTTTCTCTACATAGACAGGGCCAAGTTCAGGTTTTAACTGTAAGCAAGCAGTAAATGCTAACTTTGTAATTTCTGCCTAAAGCTAAAAACTATAGGAAATAAATGTTCCTCTACCTCTCCTCTATACATCAGGGTTTTTTCCTGTTATCCACTTTCTAATAATTATAAGCAGCCCTAAAATCCAACAAGTTCTGTGGTTGATTAAAAAAATGGCACTGTGGTACTCTAAATTTCTTGTTTCTTAAATCTTAACTTCACATTAAATGAAAATGTTTTTATTTTTCTATCTTTCAATGTGCAACATCAGCTATCAGGTCAGTTATGCATGGCCATTGCCCATGAAAAGACACAGCTAGAAATTTGAGCCAAACTCTGATATAAATATTAACTTGTTTGCATTATAAAATAGTCCCAGAACAGGTAATAGTCATGTCAAAACAAATTTCTCTTGAGCATTTCCAGACATAGTGAGAGTGCAAGAAGATTGTGCAAGAAGTGTAAGTACAATACAGTACAGAATGTGCAAGAAGTAAAAAAAAAATCCTAGCCTGAATGGGTTGTAAGGACTATTCCTGCCTATTTCTTGGGTGTCTGAAACAGGATAGGAAGAAAAAAAAATGGCTTTTACAACCTTCTCTGCCTGCAACCACGCACCTGCTCAGTCACACGTGTATCAGCCCTGCTGGCTGCATGTGTTGGATTTCACACCTTTTGAATAGACAACATCCAGATCTATACAGATTTATACAATTTGTATAGATTTTAGCACTAAATAAATGTTTTTTATTAATAGCTATCACTGCCAAAAATCATCTTAATGCTGGCAATTACTTTTTTGTTTACCGATGTGCAAGCACTTGTCTTCAGATGTGTTTTCTACTGAGATCTGAGTATTCAGTCCTTGCAAGTGTTATAATAAATACAAAGATTTACTGTTTGAGTTCACATTGGGTACAAGGAAAAGAAAAAAATTGCTTTGTTTGTTATCTTTGTTAAAAAGACTTCCAGGCCATCTTTGAGCCAGGTTGGCCTAGGTAGATGCCAAGGCTTGCCAGCTTGAGATGGAGTCCATCACCTGGGAAAGAGATTGAAGCCATCTGATACCAAGGATTTGGATTTATGGAAAGGTAGTTTGTATTTATTTGTGATGACCCATTAGAAAAAGGCATGGTCTGGGAAGATTATATCTTCTTAAGTAGCTAAAAGGTTAGAAGGAGCAACTGCTATCAGTTCCTCAAGTCTAGATGAGTTCAGGAAACTTCTGCATTCACTTAAAATTTCTGTTCTGGTTGATAAAATGTGGATCTCCAAATACTCATTTGACCTTTAATGTGGACTTCATTCACGATTTCTAAACTTATTTTACTATGGTTAAGAGAAGAAAATTTTCTGCTTTTAATAGGCCAAGTTTTGCTCACAGTTCCAGAAAATGAAATCCATTGCATCCATTGGATTACTTCAGATTTTTTCTCTGTGGCAGTATGGTAGTATGTCTGAATAAATGGCAAGTGATGTGCTTGCTCCTGGGGAGACCAGCCTGTTGTCAGGTACCTGCTTATTTAAATGTTTTCATTTCTTTGAGTGTTATCACAAACTCTTTTGCCCACACGTACAAACCTGTCATCCAGCACTGTGCTAGCTGCCTGTGTTTAGACCTCTTTTTAGTTAGCAACTTATCACTGAGGAATCCAGAGTTCACTGCAGCCAAAAGCTGAATGATTTTAATGTTAATATTACTGGGGCACTCTCTCACCTTTCTCTGCAAATAAAGGATACAAAATATATTCCTAGGGGAAATTTCAGAAATGTTCTGAATCCCTTTGTAGAAATAACATCACAAACTTATGCTGCTCTCTTTACTTTCTGACCCTTTCTGATGGTTATAAGACAATCTGTTTCCTTGACCATGTTTAGTTTCATACTCACATTCGTTGTTTTCTTGCTCATCCTTCCATGCCTTTATTGTCTATTACAAATATATTTATTTATCCTCTTTTTTTATAACAGTCTCTTTTATTAACCAGACACTTTTATCCTTTTCCCAATTCTGTTATGTCCCTTTTTTCTTTCATCTTTATCTCTCATGAGTAATTAATTTTCAGCACTAAATTCTAGGTAAAAAAAAGTGAGAAGATGCTAAAATTTTGCTCCATGGCCATTTATTTTATGAAATTAAATCAACACTTTGGCTAAAGCAGAGAATGAAAGTTTCAAAGTTTACAAAGTTTATCCTCTACTGGAATGATCACTTCATGTCCGAATGAGTAGAAGTGTTATGAGTTTGATATTTTCCCTGTTTATCTCTATTTATAGTGAGACAGTCGAATGCCTTTCTTGTCTAGGGTTTCTAAGTGGCTTTACTTTGGATAATTTTTGCCCAAACTCTCAGCTACTGTGGCTCTTCAGCCTTCATCAGAGCAAAGAGTAAATGCAGTCCTGATGTTGCAATTTGATATACCTTATTTGCTAAGATTCTAGAGCCACTAGAGAGCTTTGAGCCACTGCAGCAGGTTTACTTCTGGCTGTTAAAACTCTGGAGGAGAAACAGTAGCTATTCTGGTAGTAGATTTTCAGTGTGTCCAGCTAAAAAAGCTGATGTACTGTTTTCCCTTGAAGAAGAAATAACTGTTGCTGCTCAAGAAACAGTATCTCAATGTGGAATGAATGGGTTTTGCCCTGTTGTGAACTTCCCACTTTTAAGGGGAATGACTAAGATGGCTGTTGCAGCTGCAACAACATCTGGAGTCCTCAAATTACCTTGACACTAGTTTGCTGGATTTAGGTCTGAGTGTAGCACAGAAATACCATTGTTTGTCTTGATGTTTCTATTGTTCAGTAAAGATTACCATTTATTTTAGATTTTCCAGCTTCCCTTAATACTTCTGTCATGCTTTGGTAACAGCAGAGAGAGTGGCAATTTGCTTATATATGGGTCCTGCAGATTCAGGAGTGACTGCTCCTCACTCTGAGAAAATCCAGAAAGTAGTACTCCTTGACTGCTCAGCCACCTGAAGGTATCTTTCACCCATGTCAGCTTATCGTCATTGTTTTAACTTTCTCTAAGAAAAGGTAGAAAACCACTGGGTAAAGAACCCCATAAGGCTTCTGAACCACTAATTCTCAAGCAGTAATTGGTGGGTCACCACTTGGCTGCAGAATCTCACAGACTCTTTCAGATAACTGTATGTTGGAAGACTGGAAAGAATGGGATGAGATATTCAGAATTCTCATATGTGTTTCTTGGGGGATTGGGAGGGGTAGACTTGGGGGACAGGGGTGATGTGGTAGAATTTCTGTGGAAACAAAGAGACCAGAAAATAAAAGTGTTGTCTACGTATTTCCACCTGTTGTGCATGAGAACAGAGTGGCATCAGTCTTGCCTTCACCTGAAGTCCATGCAGCTCCCTGCCACCTTTTCTTGTGCTCCCAGTGGGTTAAGGCTCCTGCAAACTCTGCTGTGTAGTAACATGAGTGACAAGGTTCTGACATAACTTCTCTATTCATGGAGAAGGCTGGATAGAGTCACCTATGTCATTCAAATGGTAGCTACAGTTGCTTTTGCAATTCCACCATTTCAAGGTGTTTGTGTGTCCTTTTAATAGTATGAAAAGGTACATATGGGCTGATGTCTGGACTGAAATCACATCCTTAATTCTTACATGTTTTTGTAATAGAACAACATAATAGAAAGTTGCTCAATGTATTTTACTTGGAAATTGCAATTAAACAGAAGACTGTAAGGAGTCAGACCCCAAACCTAGTTTCAGTACCATTTCCTCTAGCGAATTTTACACATTACCCTCTCAATAAGTGGTGACAGGCAGTGCATTTCTGGGTGATTATAGCATGTGTCAGGTGGGGTTAACAGGCACAGGGCCAGAGGGAAAGTGAATAACTATATGAGATGTACAGTAATCCCTTAGAAACGCAGTGCCTTACTCCCTTCTGATTTTATAAAATGATGTTTATTAAACAATGTGATCCAAATCCTGAGGGGCACTAGACCTCTGGTACTAATACTGAGTTCATCAGGAAACTTGTTGCCAAATTGGTCAGGAAATAGAGTGTTTACTTCAAGTCTATCCACCTACAAGGACCTCTCCCTGATATGCCTATTGTATGTATGTTGCTAGCCTTGGAATGATGAATGGTCCACATCTGGAGGCTAGGTCTTTAGATAATGGTATATGCTGATTAACACTGGCTAAGGAACGAGCTCCTAATTTAATCTGATACGTTGATGTGGTAGGGTCAGTAAATGACTGAAAATAAAGTGAGAGCCTTAATTTGTATGCTCTGAGAAACTGTATAAGTTGGAAAGATCTTTCAGTCAATGATGATTTTCTTGGCAGAATATATTAGACCATCTTCAGAAAATGGCAGTCAGTTCTTAGCTTCTGAGTGATGGGGTTTAAATCAGATCCTTTGTGTTAGCCTCCTGGGTCAATTCAGCATTAACTGACTTGGCTTTTCATCAGTTAGGAAAAAAAAATTAAGGCTAGATCTTCCCATCAGATTGTTTTCAGTTATAACTCAGTGCCCACATTTCAGCTATTCATGTATAACAGCAGAAACTTTGCCCCACATATTTTAAAAATGTGTCAAGTTGATTTTATAGGCAGTAGCATTATAATAAACTTCTCCAAACTTAATCAAGCTTACTGATTTATTTGGATAGTCAATAGTAGTATCTGATTTTCATTCCAGCGTGGATTAGAAACAAATTCTTCATACTTTGAATTATTTTTTTATCAGATGTCTTGTTTTTTAGCCAACCCCTAACTGAGTCTAGACTCAGATTTGGAGATATAATCATCTGTAACTTGTAACATCAGATGCATATATTGTATATCAGTTTAATCAGGCAACTTGATCAGATTTGGAAGAAATTATGATAACAGTAATACCACATGCTCTATCAGCTTGGCAGATTTCACAGTATATGGGACAGATTTTCACAGATAATTATTAGTCTGATTAGTCTATCTCCAAAGAATCCCTTTAGAGGGTTTTTAGTCTTCAGGAAAAAAGAAAAAAGAAAAAGCTCTCCAAACTCCATGAAGAATCCCCTCACCTCACAGATGGAGCAGCAGCCTTTTTCAGAGAGATCTGAATCCAAGACTCTGAAATACCACCTTGCTATGTGAAGTCCTGCAGCTTCTCTCTTCTGGCTTCTGCTTTCTGATGCGGAACAACTATTTGTTCTTGAAAAAACAGGGAAGATCTCTGTTGGATGGATCATCTTGCATCCTGTCTGGCTTCACTTAGCAGAGGATTTTCTAAATAGGAAGCAAAATAAAAAAAGAGAGGAAGGATAGCAGGGCAGTGAAGAAATTATTACTTGGACCAGCTTTAAGAAGGGGCAGACATTAAGGAAATGTAAGGGAACAGAGAAGAAAGAAAGGCACAGGGCAAAGACCTAGTAAGAACAGGGCTAAAAACCTCCAGACTGTTTTGGGAATATCCAAAGGTTCCTGCTTTGACTTTGGCAGCTGAAATCTGTGGTTGAATATTTTCCCTCTGAATCCACATAACAGCATTTTAACAGTTCTAAAAGCTTCATAATTATTTTGTACATTACCGTGACCTTTCCTGGAGGGTGCAGAGTCCCTACAGCTTGGTAATGCAAGTTACAAAAGAAAAGCCATTCTTTTATTTTTACCATGAATTAATTGGGAGAAAAGTTTGGGGGAGTGTTCTTCCTCCATATGTTTTCTCTGAAAAACATTTGGTCAGTGCTGGTGGTCAGTGCTGCCTTTTGTGGTGAAGGTGTAAAAGTTCCTCCCTCCTGAAGGATTAAGCAAATGCTGTGGGTTGTATGACACACTTGGATACATCCATATCTCAAACCATCTTACTGAGCATTGCAAGGTTGCCTCTTCCTGTAGCGAGACAGGTTTGCAGTATTTGACTTTCAAAGAGGAATCCTATGTATCCTTGAATATATATTAAGAGAGATTTAATGAGTTATGTTCAGTGTAGCAGCTAAAGAGCAGCTAATTATGAAAAACATATTACTGCAGACCTAACAGGCATGCAATAAAAACATCTATTACATAAATTGTTATTCCATAAAAATGTGTTCTTGAGACTATTGGCATTTATTTAACATACAATTACTGTCTAATTTAATATAAATTAAATGCCTGCTTGAGACATTTAATTTAAGTGTTACTGAGCTTCCTTCTCCTGTATTAAAAGCAAGAAATCAGCAGCTAATGCCTGGAGGCCAAATGTACCATTTAAATTCAGGTACCTCAACAGTAACATTTGTAATTTCAGCCATTTGGAAAATGTTTTTCATAAGAATGTATTTGGCGTTAAAATCTCCTTTTCCCCCTCACTCAAGGCCACATCCTGCCAACTGAGTCAAGTCTCTGACTTCATCCAAATGAAGTTTTGCTTGAAAAAAAGGTCCTGAATTAAGAGCTGAGAATAAAATATGTTCTCTTATCTCAGAACACAAGCTTTGTAAAATGTCCCAGTCCTTGCTGGTGCTGGAAGGGTAAATTATCTTTTGACTCCTGTATGGACATATTTATTTAGGACACGTAGCCTGGTGACTCAGGAAGTTATGTAAAAACTGACCCAGTTAATTTTAGATGCTATTGTTGGAAGAATATCAATGAAAATTAATCAAATAGTCACGAAGGAACCACAGGGAAGGAGCACGGAACACTGGTGGGTAGAATTTTGGCAGTGATCATCGCAACAACTTTAATGAGAGGAAAACACATTGTCAAGTAAATTAGAGAGTAATGACATGATTAAATGGTAAATAATAGTTAAATACGTGCTTGGAGGTCCAGGACAGAGACTGTAGAGGTTTTGTGTTTTACATGTATTCCTCTCCAGGCTGCTCTCAGTATCCAGAGGAGCTCACCAGGGCTCTGCCTGTAATTTAGGGTTGGGTTATAGCTTTTAAGACACTGAAGCCAAAAGAGTTGTTGGGGCCCTGCTGCTGAGGCTGAAAAAGCTGATGCTTTCTCCATAACTCTAAAGCTTCTCCAACCTTTTGGTTGTTGACGTGTCCTTGTTCCTTCACCAGCCCTCTCCAATGAGCAAGGGCCAGCACCAGGCTTTGTTCAGCTTGCCGTCACCCAAAAAATGACTGTGCAGGAGACATCTGCTCTCCTTATGCACAGTGGGGGAGAGGGAAGGAGTCTCTCTTCTGCTGAGGCAGGTTTAGTCCCCACTAACTGGCTGTTTCCACATTTGCTGGCAAGCAAATTGAGTTACATATATGACTTTTTATGCAAACAAGGAGTGCTAGCTGGGAGTTCACCCCATCCATATGGTTCCTTTCCCTGTCTGCTGAGGAAAGGATGAAAAGAGAATAAGGTTCACAAATTTTCTTCATCCTCAAATGCATATTTTGCAAAATGAGTGGTTGTCCATTCAAACTCTGACTGGTTAGCTTTACTTCCACCACACGTAAGACAACACATCATTGTGTAATGAGCCTGTCAGAGGAGAACTGACCTGGATAAGAGGTGTTTTACCTGCCTTCTGTTTGCCACTGTCCATTTCAGGTTATCAGAGTAAGGATACCTCAAAAACAACAAAAGAAAACTAACTCTGCATTCTCTTTTTATAGGATTTTTATGCTCTTTTTTTTTTTTTTTTTTTTTTTCCCAATAACTCCAGGTAGAGTACAGTTGCTCCATTGACTTTGGTCAAGTGAGGCTTCAGAAACCTCACCCATGCCATTCCTTGCTGCTTAGCAGAACTAAAAAGCCTGTGAGGGGAGGTTATCTGTTACAAACAGGAAAAAAAAAACCCAGGATCCTTACTGGGGCATCAGTCCATCAGTCCACTAAAAGACGAATTACTTCCTCAGATGGTAATTCAAGTGATCAGCACACTATGTCCTTCAATAACAGCCTGAAAGGTTGCTCATTAGTATAACAGATTAATCATTTTCTCTCTTTCCACCTTCCCACACTAGAATAATTTCCTATGAAAGTCTGAGTATTGTATATCCTCCAATAATATTACTGCAGGAGGGGAAAAGGTGTAATTAAAAATTACACGTTATGTTTTTGTTTTGAAATTTTGTATTTTACTTCAAAGCTTGGCAAATAACAACTCATATACAGCTTATCACTCCAATGCATAAGATGGTTTATAATGGTTACAGTCTTAATCTAGTCTTCTCTGCTTGGATGTACATTATGCACCCCTGGGGTTTTTTGTGAAGAAAATATAAAACACTTGGTGAATAGGAATTTCAGAATTACTTAGTAGAGTTTTGCTTCTGGTGGAAATCAAAGGTTAATAATAATATCTAATAGGAAGATAGCAAATGAATATTAAATGCTTCTGCAAGTTCTACTCAGGATACCTGAATGTTTGATCTGTTGATGAAGCAAGTACTTTTAATGTTTAAATTACAGAAATTATGAAAATAATAGTTGGCACTAAAACATTCTCACCATTTCCTGTCACACTGCATGAGCCTAATTTAAAAAAATGCTGCACTTTTCTGCAAAATCACTGAGCACATTTACAAGAAGATTTCAGCAGGTACAGTACAAGAGCCAAGAACTGCTGTTGATTTCTAGATATTCATTCGAGTTGGAAGGCTCAGGATTCAAAATGCTTGTCTGACTTCTTTCTCACCTTAAGTTGGCCAGTGCTTGATCTCCTTATATCAGAGGAGATGACAGATTTTTTAATGGTGTTTGTTACTATTTTCTTCTTGTTTACATTAATTATTTGGCATGGACTACAGCCCATCTTAAAACTATTACTTGACTGGGATTCCTTTCTTTCCATTTTCTTACTTTTGCACTCCAGAGGGTTTCCTTGAGGAAGCTAACATCTTTGTTAGGTTGCTGCAGTGACATGGGATCCAAGTTTCTTTGTCAAGAGTTTCCATAACTCATTCAGTCACTGGCAATGTTGGTATTGTTGACTAAAATAATTTCTTCACTTTCTAGCAAGTCATTTTTACTTTCTGGAGAAAAGCCCCATCATGTTAATTTGGGTTGGAAACAGTTTATCCTGTAACTGTGATCTCTCTTTTGAAAGATGCTTTCTTTGTAGCTCCTTGTATCCTGATTCAGTCAGGAGTAATTATTTGATCATTCATACTAGGAAAACCATCAGGAAACCAAGCAGGCAAACTAATATTGTAACAATGATGATGGGTTATATTATATGTGGTTATCTAAACAAAGAAAAGGCATAACAAGAGTCTTTATATTTATTGCCCTACAAACCTCAGAAGATTACTACGTGGAGATAACAATATTTGCAGTCATACAAAATTCTCCAGTGTGCAGGGGAAATGTGGTAGACCTTCCTCTTCACAGAATCTTTATTACTCAAAGGATAATGTGATCTTAAAAGTGCTGTTGGATTCCTCACACACTCAAAGGGTGAATTATAAATGTGAGAAGCCTGTGCCTGTTCTTTCTTCTTCATTTCCTGTAAATGTTCTATCTTTGACTCACTTTCCCCTGTTGGCACTCTCATGAACCCAAAGATCTCATGTGTAACATGCAGAGAGAAATAATTTCTATAGGTAAAAGCAGAAATTGGCTAAAGATCAAAGGTTACCCTCAATCCACTCCTTCCTTTACTTTTATTATCCTGTCTAAATTTGGTTTTTGTAGAGAGGAGGGGGAGTTGAGGATTGTTGGGGTGGGGTTTTTTGTTGTTGATTTTTTTTCATGAAGGAAGGTTGAGTTTAAATGGGAGTTTAAGGTTTTATTTGTTATTCAGCCCTTTATGTAATTTGAACCACAGTGTAGTTACTTTGCTAGAATCAAAACTGTGGTACTTTTAAGGTACAGAAGATTGGGCAGTGGCTCAAGGAAACAGTATTACACCTCAAGTGTTTCAATGATCATTTATATGTTAAGTGGCAAGTAGGGGAGTTCTGTTGCTTTGGGGGTTTTGTGTCTGTACAGCTAATCCAGATTTGATGTAATTAAAGTTCCTATTCTAAGAACAGTTGGACATGTGGTTAGCAAAGATGTCCATTTTACATCCTATGATGAAAACAGAACTAAATGTGAGTTTGGAAAATTACTCTAGAAAATATGCTTGTAATTTTCACAGTTTTAATTTTTGGTGGTCTTCTCCACTGGAACATACCAAAAAATGTTGATTTTCCCATCTTTATAGAACTCCATGGTCTAGTAGATACTTTCTAATGCTTTATTTAAGGAAATGAAATGCAATGGAATGAGTAGTGATGACCATCAGTGGAGCAACTAGTACAGATCAAGTGAAAATGTTAAAGACAAGATGTGATGTGTATTTAATGTCAATAGTTTCAAATCTTTTTTTATCATTTCTTACTTGAAAGAGATTAAACAAAAACAATAGCTGTCCTAGGAAACTACCACAAAAATTCTTTCAAAAATCTTCACTCCAAATTGATATATTTCATGCTATTTTTCTTGTCATTAAAAATGTAATAAATTAACTTTACTTGAATCACAGATGAAAAACTTTGTGGTAATGTCTGTGTAGTTATGGATCACCACAGAAAATGAAGTACCATCACTCCTGGCTATGGTGCAGAGTTTCTTAGAATGCTGTTGGTCAGTAGTGAACGATACTGCTAGAGATAGCCATGAAGTTCTAGACAGTTTTGACTTATACCAAAACCTTGAATTAAAGTTGTTAGTGCTGCTTCTAAAAACACTTCAAGATGGTCCTAAGAGGTAACATATGTTTCCGCTATCTCTCAGTCCATGATTTTATATTGTTCTCAAACCTCAAATATAAAGGAAGAAGTAATTTTTAAATAAAAAACCCTTCATCATCCTACTTGGAAAGCACAATTATTTTTAATTATAGCTCTGTCATTTAACTACATCTATTTGTCATATCAATGCCGTAAGTGACCAGGGTTGTCAGATCTCTCTAAATAACATGGCTATATGTCACACTGCTATGCAAATAGGAAGAGAATCCAGGGTGATAATGGTTAACAAAGGTAAGAAGAGAGATATCCTCGTGTTTCAACTAATCTCCAGCGATGAGGGATCATCATAAGGGACATTATCTCACATGTGCCTCGTAAAAACTTCCATATGCTAGCATCAAATCATCTGGTGTGGGCCATGGTCAGAAACAGGATACTGGACTAAGTATATCCTATGCTGCCTGTAGAGTTTTCCAGAGCTTTCTACATTCTCATACAGCAGATGTGAAACATGCCTGCAATGCCTCTTCTGCTTTAATTATTTTCACTCCTGTGTTTGAATACCAGGTTTTGGTCACCTAACCAAGCAATTGCTGAAGCTGGCGGATGGCCGCGTGGTGCTGGCGCTGGAGGGAGGACATGACCTTACTGCCATCTGTGACGCCTCTGAAGCCTGTATAAATGCCCTTCTAGGAAATGAGGTAAAACATAAATCATAGCAGGTGGAGGGAATGAGCAAAGTTTGCTGAAGCTGCTATCTTTGGCATTCTTTTAGTAACAATGGTGTCAGTCCATTTTTCGTTTGATATAAAAAACATGGAATTTGGGTGTGTCTTAGAAATGTACAGATCTGGTTTGCATAAATAGCTCTAAATTAGATGATTATACAAATTCCTTAGTGTATGCCTAAATTATTCCCAGTTCCAAATTGCTTTTAGTGATGTGCTGAATACCAGACTTGACATCACTGGTAGTCATTGGTGTGCATATCATCTACTAGGAATGGATTTTTTAGCCATCTATCATGGAAAAAAAAATGGCTTTTTCGAGGTAACTGGTAATCTCAGAAACTGGATATTGCAAAGGCACGTATTTTGCAGTATTTTGACACTTCACTTCTGAAACATTAATAAAAATGTGTACAAGATTAAAAAGAAGTATATAAATGAAGATTTAGATTGATTTTTATGCAGTTGAAATGGAGTTTCCCAGAGTTATCAAACACTATATGTTAACAACTTTTGAGAGGAGACTATAAGACTAAGTAAATAAGAGTATGTGTTGTTTATGTATACAAATGCAAGATAAGGATTCCTATTAGTGAAAATTTTTCTGACATCCATTAAAAATTATCTTTTATCCTACAAATACAGTGAGAAGAAAAAAAAATTGCTGAAGGTGCAGTCAAAATAATTTATGAAGGGACAAAAGCCTTTACCATAAATTGTGAATTTTGCAGGATCTTGTTATAAAGTGGAGTGTGCTACTTTGTTTCCCCCTCAGGGGAAGTTTTAATAGCTATATAATCTCTCCAATCAAATGTGTTAGTGCCAAATTGCAGGCTAGTCTGCCAGTTCCCTTCCACTTCAAGGCTTCCTACCTATGTGAATAAGGTGAAGTAACGTGTCTTCTGATGGATGTTGGGTAGAGGAATTTTCTAAATGTTCTTTTAAACTTTTGCTTTTCATCTTTATGACACATCAACAATGCTTATTATTTTTTACATTATATATACAGTGAATAAAGAGTTAGGTTTTTTTCAAAAATATTCTCAGAAATGTAAAACAGACACCAGAAAAAAAGAGAAACATTTCAATGGGTTTTATCTACTGTCACCTTTGACGTACTCCATAAGGAAAGTTTTCCAGTTTTATGTTTTCCTACCTAAAAAGCTGCTCACCTCAGTGTTAGTTCTTTTATTTAGGTACTGAAATATGGATTACATAACCCAGCTTGAGGCATTTGACAATCTAAGTGAATGCAGCATTTCCTTCCTGATCAGCTGCCATTCCAGGGCACTCTCATTGATATTTCTGTTGTCAGCTTCCCTGTGATGATAACTTACACCACCGATGGCTTTTCATAGCATTTCTAAACCCATTCCCTGAAGTCTGCAGCCCTGTGGGACTAATGTGAGTGGTTCTGTGATGATGGTGTGATGTATCCTCCTCTGTGTAGGTGCCTGGGTCCCTCTATCCAGTTATGACCATTTGGTGGTGCTACCCATTTATGGAAACTGCCTTACTTTGTTTTACCACTCTATCAATCCCAACTACTAATTCTGCTATCACTGAATGATAATGAATACAAAAGCCCCCTGCAGTCATTTTTAATTTGCTTGTAAAAGAACACGGTCCTTAATAACTTGAAGCATCTCAGGCAATAAGCTGTTTTCTCATGGCCTTTTGCTAACAACATTGTCTTCTGGGATGTGCATCAAATGGTTTGGTGCAGCAGAATTTCAAAGACAGTATATGCTATGGCTGTGGAGAAAAGCATTCCAGAGAGGATGTTGCTACCAAGAGGACCACAAGAAACTGACATTGGCCTAAAAAAATAAGTAAAGGTGTTGCCAAGGAGTAGATACTAATGAGGAAGTCTGATACCTAGTTAGCATTTAGAAACAGATTTATGGCAATATAGACCACATTGCCCACAGCATATATATGCACTGCTTGATTTCAGCATACTATTCATGAACTTGCACAGTGAACTCCAAGTATGTTCTGCCAAGGACACTTATTTTTTTTTTCTTTAAACAACCAGTTGCTATAATTTGAGGGTGGATTCTTCTCTGAATGCAATTCTTTACAGGTGATTAATAGGATAATTATAACTTATTATCTGCCTTTCACTTTTACAAATAATGGTATATGCTACACTCCTAGTTTAAAAACATTGGCAAGATTAGCTTCAGTTCTAAACACTACACATGTATTTGAACTCAAATTAGAAAGGTTGGGAAAGGCCTTTGTGAGGTACCCTGCAGTTTGTCACATGTATTTATTCATGTGCTGAGAATTAGAATTCATAAACATTTTGCAGAGCTTTTTAAAAACTTTTTCTTTTCTTTTGTTGTTTTTGGCCAGGACTTTTCAATACAGAAATTCATTGCTTCATGTGTGCTATTACCAACAGAATAACACTTCAAAAATTCTAAAACTAGCAACCACTTACAGCTTTCAACTTTCAGGGAGTGCTGGTCTGATATGTTGCCTAAGAGGTAACATTAAATTTACAAATGTAAAATGCCTTCTTCTCTTAGTTTCTCTCAGAGAATCAAGAAGTAAAATAGATTGACATCCAAAACAGATATATTTTAATTTATACATGGCTTATAGCTTAGTGATTTGTTTAGTAAGATAACTTCTCACTCTTCTCTTAGAAAAAAGTGACTGAAGACACTAGGAAAATAATACTCTATCAAATTATTCTTCTTTAAATAATTTGAGCATGGAAGGATTGATATAAGTAACAGAATTTTGAGGACATCCACATCCTCTCTGACAGCAACTGGGAAGAAGATAAAGACACCCTATGGTATCCGAAATGGCTCAGTTTGGTTTGGTGAATACCTTCTTAAATAATAAACAAACAAAAAAGGAAATTATAGAATTAAGGATAAACTTTATGAAGGTCAATTAATTAGAATGTTTAAATGTAAAATTACTTTAAAAATATTTTGATATCTATCTTAGGTTTTCCTCTTTGCACATCTGTTTACAAGCAGAAAGTTTCCATGTCACTTTGAGAAAAATCCATTTGACCATTTGCAGACCTAATTAGAAGCACTGTAGGTTATCTCCTTGGAAGGAAATCTTCCTAAGAGGTGAGAAGAGATTAAGCAGCTGGATTCCCTTGAAATCCAAAATGTAAACATGGAAAACCTTCTGGAAGGTGAAAAGGCAAGATGACCATCAGTTGCCTTAAAATATCCCTGAATTTTCTCAACATGATTTGAGAACTGGTCCATTAAAAAAGCATCTGTCAAAACAAAGCAAAGGATGGATTCAGATAATTCCAAAAGAATCATTGCTTTTAAGCCTTTTTGAGATTATGATATGCATGCTGAAAATTAAATTTTTTCACTTATTGTGACACTCATTAAAAGATTCTACAGTATTTCACACATTGATTACATAGATCTAAAAACTTATTTTTAAAGTGTATATAGATATACATTTGACTTCAATTAAGAAAACAATTGAATATTAAGATTTATATTTCATTCCAAGAAGACTGTGAAAATTGGGTTGAATATTGAGATTTTTCCCCAAAATTTTCATTGTGGAGTATGGAAATTCCATCCTGTTTTTCCCATCCTAGCTTTGGTGCTATAAAGAGCTCTGCTATGACTTTTGGTCCCTGGTGGTGGTGAGTAATGCCCCTCTAGACACGTAAGGGTACGTGTTCTGCTTTCTCTCTTCCACATTATTTCTGAAGAGGGACTACTTGGATTTAAAAAATCCTTGGGCATGGGCTTTCCTTGAATCCAATGTGCTAAATCCTATGTTTTATTTCCAACACAACAGCATTCATATAGAGGTTTATCTGCAGCCAGAAAGAGCAGGAAAGTATTCTTTCAAGCACAAAACTCTTTGAGTCAAAACCTAAGGATTTAGCTCTTCCTTCATCCCATGCCTTCTAAAGCAGCCAGGTGTGATGTCTCCATGGGACGCAGAAATCAGTCTAACATCATGGTCCCTCTGATCTGCCTACAGGTTTGGGCAGTGTCTCTTAGCTCCCCGTGGCACAGCAGTTTCCTGTGGTCTGTAACAAGTGATAATTAGTCACAGATGGGGTCATGCTCTTCTTTGCACAGAGGAGGCAGAGAAGTGCAGTCCACAGTGTCTCTGCCCAGCAGGACCCTGCAGCAAAAGCTCAGAGAAGATGCACGTCTGCTCTCAATGATTGTGGCGGCCAAGGCTGAATTTGGCCCCAAGTGTAAAAACATTTTTAAGTGACTAAATTTAACATCTTCTAGTAAATATTCTTCTGGCTTGAATTTCAGTCTGAAGCAGAATTTGACAAAACATTGTGATTGGTTGGCTCCCAAGCATGCTTGAAAACTTACACCGGACAATTTTCTTCCAGAGTGTGAAGTATGTGCTTCTTTCTTGCAGTTTGTTGAGCTGGCATTTAGGAGGGGATGGTAATTTAAGTGGAAAGCTTGTACTCTGCAGCTTTCCTGCTGCTGATGAAAAGTTGGCATTTTCTCCTTTGTGGAATTCTGTGTCAATCTGGGGCTGCTTGCCAGCCAGGCAGTGAGCTCTGCCAAGAGGGCATTAAAAGAGGTTATTTACCAAAACAGGTAAGCATTTCTCTCTCCAAAATGGAAATATTCATGGAAGTGAATTTTAAAATTTTAAATTGCATGGTAAACTTGCTCACAATCTCACATCCTCATTGTTAATCTGACTCTAATACTAGAAAATAATTAACACTGAGTCTAAAACACCTGTCAACTGCTGCTTGCATAAACCCAGAGTCTAGAAATAGAGATCTGGATGAGACAGGAAACTGGATCAATGTGTGTGCCAGAGGTCAGCATGGTGACATCAAAGTTCCCAAGGTAGGCAGTGCTAGTCAGGAAGTGGTTTGGCCAAGGAAAACAGAGAGTATTCTGATTCCAAAGTTACATAATTCCAAGGTATCACTTGGTTTTCAGGGACTGGCAGGTACTAATGACCCTTTGTGTCTTTGAACCCTTTGTGTCTTTGAATTTCTTCCTGATGAAATTTGATTTATTTATTTACTGCATTGTAACCCTTGATCACAAAAATACCTGCCTGAAGTGCTTATATGTAAACAGAGAGTGCAAAAACTGAGAAAATTGCTAACATACGAACACATAAGAGGACCTGTGAGATCTTTGAACTTACTTTTCTGTAATCATAGGCAACATTAAGAGCCACAAAGCTCAGTCTTTATGCTGATAGGTTTTTTACATACTGTAACCAAGAAAGGGGGGTTGTGATTCTTTCCCCTGCAGCCCTAGCATCCCTGAGGAGCCTGCCTGCCTCCTCCCCTTCCTCTGCTTCTGGCAGTCTCTGTGCTCCTTACCTTTTGCTTACACTTGCCTCACTTGTCAGTAATCTCTAACTGCACTCCACAACATTCTTCAGTGAAGCTAATCTTGGTACTTTAAAACATGACAGTGCTAAAGACAACATGGATATTGCTAGAATTTTCAGCTCAATAGAGACTGCTCCAGTTTCAGATTCTCTCCACGTTCCCAAGGATCAATTCAGATCCCTTTCTGGGCACATGAAATTTCCATCATTAATTCCTTCTTCAAACATTTGTTGATATGCCTCTGGCAGATTTTGGCATACCAAGTGATTTTTTTTACCCATTTACATTGTTTTTCCTATCTTGAAAATGATTAGCGGACTCAGTTTCTACATTAATCTACTTTGGACACAAAAGCCCAATTCAGCCATGTAAAAGCTTTGAAATTGTGACCCTTTGTGTCTGGTCCAAACTGTCTCTCCAGTGGTTTGGTTATTTCTGCAGACTTGAGCTGTTCTTCTCTGAGAGATTTCTTTCCTCATGGTGTATTTCCAGTGCTCTTTTCAGCTTATTTTCTGCTAGCCTCCAGATTTAATAGGCTTCATGATCTGAATGCCAGTAAGTGTAGGAGGGAAGGTGATGGGGCCATAATGCCAGGTGTAGAGTAATTTCTTTTGTTCAGTGTTGGGTCTAAGTGCTGATATTTTCCAGGGACACCTCTGTGTCTATACAGTTGTATGCAATTGTAGATAACTGCCAAAAGAGTCCTCCTTTTGAATGCAGACAGTTTCATTTCAAAGAAATAGCTGCCATAACCCACTGGCTTTATTTCTGCAGTGATTTTGTAATGGAACTTCATTTTGGGCTATGAAAGATATATGATGTAATGAACTCACTTGTGGAGCCTGATAAAATTTCCTTGCTGTGAAAGAGGGACCATGGTCTGTTGGGCTGTACTTAAGGATGAGGAAACAGAAAGCCTTAGGAGCCTGCCTCAGCCAAGCTTGGAATAGAAAATGAACTTTTTGTGGAAAAAAAGAGTTAAGAAAATGATCAAACATGCCCACTATACTCACATCACCTACAAAACTGTTAGTAGTGCTAACAGATGGAGCAATGATTGGGTTAAGTGTTGGATGTTTTACCCTCTTTCTTCTTTTAAAGATTCATCAGCTTATGCTGATTTCTAAAAACACATCTGCCATTTCCAAATATTCACCTGAGATGTCTAGATATTCAAATACAGCCTTTTTTTTTTTTTTTTTTAATCTATACTGATAAACAAAGAGGTGATTCTGATATATTAGGGAAAATCAAGCCTTTTGATTTGGGTGGGGTTTGGCTCTTGCAAAAATCCAGCTTTAAGGAGAGCAACAAAATATCCACCTTTTAATAGAAAATTTCTTCTAACTTTCTCTACATCAGTTGTTGCCATCTTAATAATTAGTACAAAGGGTCTGCATATAATTAGTACAAAAGATCTGCCTAAAGAATCTTATACTCCAAGGGCAAACCAAGGCACAGCTCTCACATACTGCAGTCTGGCAATTCCATACCTTTTACTATTATTCCTGCTGCTGTGGCCTGGAGCTATTTTGTTCTGTTTCAGGGAAGTGAATTGGTCATCAAAGCCTTAGGAATTAGGAAATTGATGAAACAGAACCTTAAACTACTCCATGCTGTCCCTTCTGTGTTCCTGCACCCAGCATGACCAAACAGAACTTCAGGGGTTTGTATTCTTCCTGGCCAAATGCTAGATTACTTTAAACAGAAAATGACTAGTGATAAGGTAAACGCTATTTATCTGTATAACTCAAGGTATGGATTATTAAGGTTATTATATGGATTATTGCTCTAAAATCTGTAAAGCTTGATCTGTTGGTTGGCATTTTTGTAAATATGCAGTTTCCCCTCAGGCACCTGAAAAAGTTACCAAATAGAGCCACCTATGAAGATGATAAAGTAGATGTGGTTCAAGGATTGCAAAAGTGTCTGAATATTATTTCTATTGTAATTGCTGACTTTGTGCTAATCCATGATACATACTAGATAGGGACAATCTTTCTTTGCAAATTGGCCTCTTTGTTAACCAAGTAGCACTGGGACCCAGTCAGGTCCAACCAGCACTTCTCTGCATACTGGATCACGGAGCAGAATGGACTGATTCATGCTACTTGAAAACAAAACATAGTGCTATTGTTTCTAGCCAGAAGAAAATCTTCCAGCTGCAATCCCATATGGGCTTCTAAGGAAATAATGACATGAACAGCCCTATTCATTTTAGCTACCAAGACTGTAAAGGACTGGTGATATTTGCAATGTCTTTATCGCTGACAGGCATTCACTGCTGATTGTAGTGGCAGGATCCCAGAAGTTTTGGGATTTGTAGCTAAGCTTGCTTAAAATAGCACCACTGAGGGAGTATCCACACTGCAGTTACTTCCCACTATGTGTGCTTGGATCAAAGTTGATTTTATCTAGCTGGTGAGTAGCGATGCAGCGGTAGCAACCTGGAGGACAGTATGTGATGGCTACTGAACTACTAACGTCACAAAGGAAGCTCCTTGGGTGGGCTTCACTTGACCTAGTTTAAAATAGACCCAGGCATACTTAAAAAAGGAGTTTTGTCTGCAGTACAGATGTCTTCTGTCAATGGTGGTTGAACTTGCTTAGCTTTAGAGAGGAGAGACTGGTGTTGAGATTGCTTTTTTTTGTCCACCTTAACACAGTTGCTACTCCTCGGGATGCAAGCCTGCACACCCAGCCATGGCGGTTTACATGGGAAGCAGAAGAGCTTCATGACTCTTAGCCTTGTTCATGGAGAATATAGTTTTTACAGTGTAAGGAGAAACATTTAAGCCAAACAATTTTTTACTCTTTTTTTTCCTAGGAGAAAATGTGTGGAAGGTGGACAAAAAAGCACATGTGGGTGACATTCAAAATACGGTTTATTTTTTACATTTATCCACTGCAGGGCAAAAATAACTATGCAGTAACTGAACATTTCTTTCTGCTAGTGCAGCCCTACTCAAAGAATATACAATTAAAATTAGGAGATCAAAATGCAGCTGATTCTGTAAAAAACTTACTTAGGGAAATTTACTGCTAATCTGCATAGCCATTTTTAAATTTACTACTTTATTTGAAATTAATGTTAAGCTAGTAAAAGCAGCTGTACTTTATGGTTTCCCTCTATAAACCTTAAAATGAGTAAGATGGTTAGATGAAATAACACCAGAAAAATAAAGATAATAGAGTGCACACTTTGGTTCCAGTGCAGCTTCAGCAAGGTTTTGTTTGGAGTGCCCAGCTGCGTATACAGACACAGTGGAATTTGGTTTGTGAGGAACCTACAAAAATTACACAAATAACTAGCATTTTTTAATGAATAATACACAGACATGCACCTGCTTCAGAGACTCCATAGATTAGTCTTGCAGCCAATAGAAAAGCCCCTTGGAATTCAATTACATGGCTGGAAAACAAAAAACAAAATCATGACTATACATTTAGAACTGATACCAGCAACATATTAACCAGTTCTTGGGCTGAGCTTTTCCTGAGGATTAGATTGTTTCAGTTTGTTTTATGTCCCTGTGGCTTATTGACTATTTATATTATTCTATTCTATTCTTTCAGCTGGAACCTCTCCCGGAAGATATTGTGCACCAAATCCCCAATATGAATGCAATAGCTTCTTTAAAAAAGACCACTGAAATTCAAAGTATGTTTCTCAGTTTAAGATGGTGGGTTAGTGGGCTGGGGGTTATTTTTTATTATTAATTAATGTCATAGACATTATTGTTTCAGAGAAAAGAGTGGGAAAATGTTTTATGTATAAATTGCCATGGTGTGTCAAATATTTATATATACATATATGATTTCATTTTTGTTTCTTCGACATTTCTTTGTTCCTGCCACATATTTAGCCTTGAGAAAGTAACACATTAAAATTATTTAAACATTTCTGATTCCTGAATATTCCCAAATTTTTTCATTCCAGAGCAGCTTGGATGAAATAGATGTTTGTCAGTGAACAGACAGGTAAATTAGAGCTCTAACAAAGAGTTTGTTCAGATTCTGTTTGTGCAGCCCTTTACAAGGTACTCACTTTGAGATTCAGAGGAGCTTGAGATAATGCTAAAAAGCTCCACATGGGCACTGGTCCATGGAACAGTGCTAAAAATTACATTATTTTATTGTTTCTGAGACAGAGAGTACATTATTGCTTCACTTGTGTGCTCTGATCCTTAACTACCCAGATGCTTTAGGGCATTTTCTCACTGAAGAACTTTGGGCCATCAATTGCTTTAATCCAACTGAGCACACATCCCTTAAATTCTCTAATCTTCTGGTCTCTGCCATTTTACTGAGCCAGTGGGAGCTTCCTGACTTCTACTGTTTGCTTTAGAATAACAAATGAATAACAAATGTTTTCCTTCATTTGAGATGAACCACAAATGGTTGGGATTCATCGACATAAAATAAAAACAGTTTTTAAAAGGGACACCATGCCCAATTCTCTGTTCAGGCAATCCATGCAATCTCCATCTGATTTTAGTTGCAAAGTGACAAAGAAAATTCATTGTTGGTATATAATTTATCATGCATATGCAGTAGACACCTAGATACAGAAAAGCTCTAATTAAATCAGCTGTATATGATATATTCCAGTAAGTCCTTTATGCTGAATGGCATGTTCTTGGGTAGCTCATGAGTTAAAATTCCCTGTTAATAATCTGTTAATGATCTGAAAGGAGTCAGCAGATTAAGGAAATTCATGTACTGTGCAAGATAGAACAGATTTGCAAATGATAAGTGCAGAATGCTACACACAGACCACAGACAAGGAAAAGAGATGCAATTCTGTTTGAAATAAAACATGCATATAATGGAAAATGGATCTGAAATAAATTTTAAAAAAAGAGTGAATTGAAAAACAGACAAACAGAAAAGTAGGAATACAAATGATGGCTGTTGAGAGAGAAGGTGTGGATTTGGGAACAAATACATGGTGTAAATCTGAGAACAAATTCCAGAGCTCTGCAGAATGACTTGATTTTGCCATAATTAGGTTTCAGCTGAACTGATACAGTCACGCAGTCCAGTGGGCTGTTCTGAAAGCTTAGTCAGGCTGCTCAGGTTTGGACTTATTTACACACAACATTCTGTCTTCTTTTGCAACTACCTAAAAAGTTATATTTACCTCATTTTGTCTGGAGAGAGGCCAAGTATTAGAAAGGAATATGCTTGGATGACAGAAAGGAGCCCTGAGGAAGTTCAGTGCAGCTTTGTGATGCATATTTACATCTAACAGAAGTAAGTTTGATATTTTACTGTTCAATATTTTAGAGAGTTAGACGGGCTGGAGAGCATTAGACTGTTGAGTAGCACCTCAAGAGGTACTGAGAAAGCTTGATTTGTTTGGATCATTGCATTGCCTTTGGATATTGGGTTTGCATTTCTGTGATCCAACTTTCATAATGAATATTAGCAACATTTTATGCCAAGTAAGCCCCTCCTCAAGGTTTTGCTTTTTGCAAAACCTTGAAGCTACAATACTTAAAAACTAAGAGAAAACTTTTTTTCTAACTAGAATAGAGTTTCTATAAATGCTTTGTATTGACAGTGATCCAATGCTCCTTTGAAAATGTAATACATTTGGAATTAGTAGTCCCCACACCCATGTAATAGACTATTTCTAAACAATCCTGTTCAATAGCAGAATACCAACCCCCAACATTGTTTTTCAAGCAAGACACCGTATGGCATGTCCAAATCTATGAAAAGCAATTACAAATGCCTATAGAAGTGACAGAAACATTCCCTTTTATTTTTTCCTGGTAATAGTCAGTGCTCACACAAATCTTTGAGGGAGACTTAAGCACATTTTCATACTCAAAGCCAAAGCGTACCTAGAAGACTGATTCGGTTTCATTGTTTTTTTCTTACAATCCATGATTGCTCAAGTTTTGTATGAATGAAACATGTATGCTTCATTCTTTCCCTTGAGCTCCACCAAGTTCTTCTCAATGAATGTAACAGCACTGGTAGAATTTCACATTCCGGTAGAGCGCAGTAGAAATGGCATTTTCAGAGATTGCAGTGGTCTGAGGCCAATGCTTTTTGACTTCTTTTAATTGTCAATCCACAGCATAACTCCTAACAAAGCTCCTTTGCAGCTGTGTGCTGTGGTTGCCTCCCCATTCTATACCTCTTTGCCTGCAAATTTTTTGGCTGAACATGCAGTCAAGGCCTGTATGTTTTGTGTACAGCAAATAAATGTTGTCCTGGATAAAAAGAAGCTTGCAAAGCTCTTCTGCTTACCCAAGGTGTTTGCAATGTACAGTTTTCCGATTTTAAAGAAAAGCCTATCATCACTTTTTCACAGGCATCACAGAGCCCTCCTTGCATGAGGTACCTGCTGCTACCTGGATGCTATTTCTAATTGTGACTCCTTAAACATTTCCCCCCACAAACCACAAACACCCTGCCATGTAGTTCCTTTTTCCAGGACCCTCCACTGCAGTATGTGGGCTGCCACCTGCCTCCTGGCCTGACTCTGCTCTCTCTGTCACTGAAGCCCCTCTCATAACACAACTCTCTGTGTGGGGAAACAAAGAACACCACCAATGGCTTGGGAGTGAAGGGCAGTTAAATGGGCACAGAGAGCTCACTAATATGCTTAAATTGGCCCCAAGTTTTAATGTTACAAGAAAGTCAGGATTCAAGGGGCAGCTGGTGTGCAAGCCTGTGTGTGAATGAACGAATGTGATGTAGCAATCCTCACTGATGCTGTTTTATTGTTGCTGCAGGAGAGCAACACAGTGGTAGCATGGTACTAATATTTTATTTTATGAATAAAAGCCCTTGAAAACTCCAGCAGTGAACATGGGTTCATTTCTTTTATAGGCAAGAGGGGGTATTATTCCCATGCCAACAGATTTGATTTTCTTGCACATCTGTTTCTGCAACAAAAACCCCACCCACTCTGTGAACATTTAGCTCATAAATTATAGGGTTTGAATTGGGTGTATATTGCAAAGACTGACTTTTGCACATAGGATCTGTGAGAACATTGTGGAATGCTCATATAACTTTTTTGTTTGTTTTTAGTGTATTTTTTAATGAATAGAGAATATGGTCTCTGAGCACAGTAATAATAGAGAATATTTTTGTCTTGTTTTTATAAAATTTGCCAGGCTCCAATCATTGAGCCTACTGTTATGTACATAACTTTTTAGCTCTGTCTTTCATGTTTTTGGAGCAAAGCCAACCTCCTAACACTTAATCTCAACTTTGTAGGATACTTAATACACTTTACATTTTATCCCCAGAAGGTCTCCGTTATTTAAAGATTCTGCTAACTACTCAAACGTGCACACTATTAGAGTTCAAAGAAACACTCTGGCCATGCTCACTGGTTGTTCTTAAAGATTGACTTGGGCTTTCATCTTGCAATGATATTTTTGAATAAAGACATTTTCAGACTTTATTGACAGCTGCTTTCTCACTGGAGGGAAAAGTTCATCCTTCCAAAAGCCTGAAACTGTGCTGAGAGCTGTGTTACCAAAGAGGGAGTTTTCAGCAGCCTTTCTGCAGCACAGGCAGCACCACTGCTGGCGTGGCCTCCCAGCTGTCAAAGCCTCCAGCTACCCTCTGGATAAGCACCTCAGCTCAGCCTTCTGCCCAGCTGCCAAAATCCTCCTTTTAGTCCTTGGAAAGGTCCCCTGCTTGATCCCCTCTCTTTCACAGCTGTTGAAACCCTCTGTCTAATTCCCAGATAAGTACCCTGATCCAACCTCTGCAGCAGCTGCTGAAAGCTTCTTGCTAAACACTGAGTAAGCTCTGGTCCAGAGCTCCCAGACTCCCCAAAGCTCCTAATTCCCAGGTGTCTTCCACCTGGCAATTAGTGAGTGCTCAGTGTTTTACTGGACTGTTAAGAAATAAATATGTAAATTCATACTTGTTCATGTGGTTTCCAATAATCAAACTGTTTCGTAATAGCTGTGCAGTAGGAGATCATTTTATATGTTTAGGATGAGTCACCTGCCATTATTTTTTGCATTTCTTGATGAGCTTCTTCTGTTGCAGGCAGAAATCTGAAAATACTCATGCTTTTAATCCACTGCTGTATTTTAACATAGCAGACCAGAAAGCTGTATCCCTTATGATACCTGGCAGCTTTCCAGCAACAGTCAGTTCATATATGAAAGTTTTAACTAAATTATTGTTCTAGTATACGCCCTGAGGTTGGAGGAGAAAGAACATCCAGGACTAACAAACCTGATTGTTCTGGCAACACCACTTCAGTCTGAGCTGGCATTTCTGACTTCTTTCCTTTTCAAGACAGTGCTGTGTGAGCACTTTGTACAACAATGTACATTTTCCTACGTTTTGCTGTCTCTGCATCAACTATGTGCCATATCAGAGCTTCTAGTTATTAACCCTGCTCTGAACTCCCATCACCTTGTGTAGATATGCTAGTCTTCCTGACAATCTGTGTTCATTAGTCTGTGTGTTACTCCTCCAGTTTATTACCTTCTGGGGAAGGGTGTGACACAGCTCTTGGAATGAAAGCACTTTCCAACTTGGCATTCTTAGGTTCAGAAATAGACCTCTTCACTGCAGTCTGAAATTTCAACTGTGCTGCTTACACCACAGTGATTTTAAATTATAATCACTCAGTGTTGAACTAAGTGATTACTGTTCTTGTACCACCATGCTAGCTAAAATTCCCATAAATTATTATGTGTGTTTTCCTTAGGCAAGTACTGGAAGTCAGTGGAGCCATACTCTGTGCCAGTGGATTGTGCTCTGGCTGAGTCTCAGAAGCAGGAAAGGGAGGAAACAGAAACAGTATCTGCTATGGCTTCTCTTTCAGTGGATGTTGAGCAGTGTATTCCTCAGGAAGGCAGCAGGTAAGTGCATGAAATTATTACAGAGAACAAGGCTTTATCTCCAGCCAAGTGAAACAAAGAAGAAAGGAAGACTAAGGGTTGTTTCAAAATTATCTGCTAATTGAGATACATGGAATTTTTCATCTCTGGATTTCAGTTCTCTCACTTAGCCACTTGAAGCAGAGATATTCTACGCTAGCAGTTTTTTGGGTTTGGTATCTCTGTTTCTGTACTAAAGTTCATGATTAGTGCAAGAACCTTGTTTTCTTGCCATGTCTAATTCTTGCTACTTCATACAAGGTGCAATATCCCTAAGACGTAAATAGACATGGTCAAACGTAATCAACCATATTCTTCTTAGTAGAAGCTTCTCAAATCTCTTCTAATTTTCCAGGAAAGCACTCAACAAATTTAATAACAATGGACTTAAATCATTATTAAGTGATATTAGACAGACATTAAAAGTTACTTCCCTGGAAGTTATGTGAACAGTGCCAGTATAAAACTTAAAGCAATCCTGACCAGGATTAGGGCCAACATTTTCTATGTACTAAGATGAAGGTAGACCAGCAAAGAATGAGAATGCTGGTTTTTCCAGCTTGTCATCTGCTTTTTACATTAATGAAGATTTCTTTCCACTTCCAAATTAAGAAAATGATGCAGTAAATGCTATTGTATGTTTTGCCAATTACACGTGAAAAAAAGACTCAGTAGCCACTCAATATTCTGTCATCTATAATTAGAAAAGCCACTGCAGAAGTTTTCGGAGTTTCCTGGTTTTTTTTGTTTTAAGAACAAACATTCCTGGTCTTCACCAGTAGAGAAAGACACAAAATGTAGTGGAACCACTTGGGTTCCATCGTACACAGAAAACAGAGGAGGGAGGAGGAAAGATGAAAAAAAGCCTTATAAGGAGACTCATCAGCTCATCAGGCTGTGGAACAACAGTGGAGAAAGGAGGGAGCTGTGGGTAGGGACAGCAGTGGTGGGAGTGGAGCCAGAAAGATCCATGGCTCCTACATTGTGACTGCTTCTTAGTTACTTCATTTCTTTCCTCCTGTGTTGTGTCTTTTAATCAGAACTGAGCTGATAGGCACCCAGGGGACTAGTGCAATGCTCAAAACTATGGAAGTGTTTGGGAGTGAGCATCCCTCACAACAGTGGCAACACTCATCTGTCAAAGAATTAAGGCATGGCTCAAAGGGACACACAGGGAATAGAGCTAGCTAGTAAAGTTCACAGTATTTTCATAATTACCTTTCCAATTGTAATTATATTTTAATATGCCATGGCTATTCTTGTGCTAGGATTATTGCAGACAACTTCATAAAAGCTTAGAGAAGAATCCATGATGAACACAAGATGTAGTTCAGATTTATGACTGTGCTAATCAGTGCTCAGCTGAGGAATAGTGGAGTTTTTCATATAAGTTTCTGACAGTTACAAGACACTTCTGCTAGCTAGGGACAGAAAAATTCCCACTTGTGTGTGCATAGCTCTGAAATATAAATAATTTTAGTTAAAGTATTGGAAATAATGCAGTCAAGCAAATTAAAGCTATAAATTGTCTGGAAAAGGGCATGGCTAATTTTGTGTATTTTTATATTGCTGAGAATAACCAAAAATTTTATTTGTTATGTGCCTACACTCAAAACTACAACTACCAAGAGCAACTGCTACTCCTACATGATTTGAACAAAATAACCCTTTGACTAACACTGCACGTAATTACTGTACTTATTAGCTACCAAGTGATAACCTGTGACAGTTTCCGCCCATTCTGGAAACAGAATTTCAGGGCAATGCTGAGAAACAAGGAAAAAAAATGAATGTACTGAAATGAACACAAGTGGAATTCATGTGACTGCCAGATTCATTACACTTCATCAGTTCTGGACTCTTGTAGGGATGAATCCATTGTGATGAATTGTTTTGTGGAAAAATGACTTCTTTTGGAATATCTTCTGTGGTGCTGCAGACATTTGTCAAGAGCACAAAAGAAAAAAAAAAAGCCTACACACGCATGCGTCCTGAAATCTCTTTCTACATTTCTAAACCTCAAAGAAGTCACATGAAGCCAAGTTGCCATCAGAGAGTGACAGAACAAAAAAAAATGCTGTCCCACTGGACCAAAATTGATGGTTAGGTTTTCTGAGGCTTCTGAGCATCATTTTCTTCATTTTCTTCCTAACGAATATAAGGATCAATATGGAATTGCATGCTTTGGGTTCTGTGTAATTTACTTCATTTCACATAAACACACCATCTATTTCGTAGGTACATACCAACACAGACAGCAGTAATGGAGAGAATAGTCCAGCTTTGCTTTTTCACTTTTTTTAATGAATGTTGTAATAAAGGACCGTGTAGGCTCCTTCTCCAGCCACTTCCTATGGCAAACAGAGGGCAGCAGGGATGTGAGGAATCATATGGAGTCTCAAGCTCTGTTAGGTGTGCCCTTCCTCCTGTTGGTACAGATGGGGTCACCTGAAGACCTGTTGCAAGCTTTTGCATTGATCATTCATTTGGGAAAGTTGTTTGTGACAGGAAGCACCATGGCTGACAGGGCAGCCTGAAGGCTTCCTTCATTACACCAGGAGTCGATTTGCTTCCTCTTAATTCCCACCATGGTCAGCCAGGCTGATAGTTCTGGCCTGCAGCTCTAAGCCTGTTTCACTGATTCGATGGCAGAGTTCCTGTCGACTTCAGCTCTGGATGGTCAGGCCTCCAGATGAAGAGCAGCAGCAAGAGTCTCTTTGCGGGAAACTCTGGCCAGTTATGTTGGAGGATATATTGGTGTTGGAGTGAGATGACTCACTTTAAACTCGGATTTTGGGTAAAGCAGCTCTTTTCCTGGCCAACTCATATCTGACTCATTTACCACTGATGGATAAAATGCTCCTGGCTAAGGCCCATATTAAGTATTTTTATTTCTTTCTTCTCTCTTTCTTTTCTTCAAGTGACAGTGCTGATTATTTTTTTGCTTGATTTTCTCTTGCTAGGGAAACGAAGAAAAACGTGAAAAGCTATTATGCTTTTGGTGTTTTATTTTACCGAAGCATAACTCTGCATTTTAAGATCCAATTGAATCTTGATTATAGACTTTGGAAGAGTACAGATATAGAAAAACACGTTTGTGGATAGGAAAGGAAATATGTATGGTACTAATGGGGATTTAAATAGAGATGCAATTAAACAAACAAGCATGCCCTATAAAACATTTCTAACTACCAAAACTTTTGTGTTTTGATAACAGTTTATTCCCTATGTGAGATACAAATTCAGCTGATTAGAATTTTGTTTTGTCCAGACATCTGTTCAGAAATCGTGCTGTGAAAATATTCAGTACGCTGCTGTCCCTGATACCTTGGAGCTTCTGTATGTTTCTTCTTAAAATGGAAAAAGAAAAGGGTGTGGAGGGAGATCTCTTGCACTTACTATTTTTACAGGAAGCAGTAAATCTTGAGAAAGACATTTATCAGAATTTGACTTCATGGCTCTGGTTCAGCTGAGCATAGATTTTACTCAAATGGAAATAAAAACAAAGTATAATTTTTGCTTTTAATGCTACAGAGCTACCAGTTGCAGTTTCAGTCAAATTGCATTATATTATATACTAGAGCAAATGGTTGAATTATGGGGTACAGCTAGCTACCATTTAGGGTCACTTGCTGTATTTGTCTGTCAACTCATAAAGCTTCACATAGCATTTCACTATTTGGATATCTACCCTAGCTGTGCTGAGTACACAGCTCACACCTGGCCATGCCCCACAGGGCTTACAATCCCCTCCAGGCTCAGGAGCTGCAGAACAGCTTTCCCAGGTCAGCCTGCCCACCTTCTTGTCATCCTTGGTGGTGGGTGCATAAGGAAGAGAACCAGGAGTAGAGGAGGTTGGGGGCCAGCCTTGCCCTGGTGAGTTGATAGATCTCAACCACTGTCTTTGACTCATCCTGTGTAAAACCCTTGAGGATACATACACAGGCATAAACTTCTCAAAACCTTTTTGAACCTGCCTCTGGCACTCCAAAGCCTCATCAAGCATCACACTGCTTTTACTTATTAACCAATAAAATCACTGGGAACCCCCTCAGTCTTGTATTGTGAGAAAGAAAACCACCTCTTACTCATAATCTTTGACCCATATCTGGTTTTAAAGGCCTGAGCTTCTCAAGACTCTGTATTCCTGCTGGTATGAAAATAATCTCTTATCTTTGATGATTTTTGCTCCTCTCTGTGCTTTTTGTAGTTTCTTTGAGATGGAGTAAAGCTGCATGCAGGACTACAGGTGCTGGGCACATTATGAATTTAGACAGTAGCTAATACTGGGGATGTTTTGTTTCTGTGGCTTTCTGCTCCTCTACCATTAACTCCCAATTCTCAGCCGTAGCCATGACTGTTCGAACAGTTAAAGCTGTCCTCCCTCATTTTGTGTATTCTGTGTTTGTGTTGTTTGCCGCCTTCTCCATACAGAAATGCTGTTATGGGCCTTACAGCTGAGTAGTATTGGCAATTTGGCATCATCAGCAAACATTATCACCTAAATCTACTTGTAGTCTGCCTAGTCTTTTTGAGATGCTCTAGAGAATTCCTCCATGGTGAAAATTCACCAGTATTATTATGTGTTTCCTGCTTTCGATGAATTGTTAATCTGTGAAAGGACCTTCTCCCAACAGCCTAGGTTCTTCTAAGCACTTGAATGAAATTGTTGGAAGACTTTCTTTGCAGAGGGCAATCGCTTGACCCTTTTCTCTAATTTCCTTCAGAAACTTCTAGTAAATTTGAAAGCATCTTTTTAAATGTTAAGACCTAACTCTTACCCAAATGACTGTTACCTAGAAGCCTACTAATTCCATCACTGATTGTAGCTGCTTTCAATATTGCCATACAAGGTTACTGTACCTCCTGTGGTTTCAAAAAGGGGAACTGCTTTTCTTGCATCTCTACCTCTTGCTGAGTTAAGCTGTAGAATATGCTCAATAACTATTTCTTTAACAACATCCTAATCGTATTTCCCTGGAACTTAGCAGACAAATATCATCTGCTCTTAGAAATTTGGCAATGTTTGGTGTTTCAGTTTGTTCTAGCACTGATTCAGTTTAGGATAGTTCATCTGCAAGTAATAAAATATCACTGACACTTCTCTAGTGAACCCAGATATAAATAGTTCATTTTGCTTTTGTGGTCTACCTTCCTTGATGCTCCTTTTATGCTTTGATCATTTCCTCTGATGTATTTTGAAAGATCTTTTTATTATTAGCTTTTATGCCTTTAATATGTTGCTCTTCAGACTTTCCATTAGTTTGCTTCATTGAGGGTTTACATTTAACTTGCCAGAGTTTATATTTTATTTAATTTGCCTTGTTTGGACATTACTTCCTCTCTTGAGAGTATATATGGAGTTACCTTATTCTGCTCTTAAACTAGGATGGTTTTTACTTTTAGTTTCTTTCTCTTTGATCCACACTAAGTCCATTTTTACTAGGATATACACTTACTCAGGATGTCTTATATAATGTCTTTAGACACTCCCTGAATCGCCTTCACGATACAGAAATGTACCTCTTTTTCCCCAGCTCTTTGCTACCAGAGGATCACTTTTCAATTACAACCATCTTCCCTGAGACAGCTGAGTTAAATTAGGAACAGATTATGGCATAAAACAGCCATACCATGCCAGAAGAATCTATCTTTTGTTCAGCAGTTTCTACCTTGGAAACATACCTTGAATTTTTATTTTTGTATGTGTGATAATGTACCTAAAAGAAATCTCTGTAATTCTCATTTAAAAAATAAGGTTAAATAAACAGTTTCTTTTTTGGGGTGATGTACTGAGTTTATCTACATTCTTAAATACTACATTTTTTTAAATTGTAGACATTAATTACTTTTAATAATTTTCTCATAAATAACATTTATTCTCAATTTCCACAGAACAATATTTAAGATGTCACATGTTTTGCTAGATTTTATCCATATGATAGGATTTTTTCCTCATCTATTTATTTTGTTTGAAGGTTTAAATAGCATCATTTTGTTTAGCATGAACTGCAAAGAGATTCTTTCATTCTGCCATAGTCAGAATTCTACATATAGAGAGCTAAAGATGAGCACTCTTCACAGCACACCAAAGTAAAGTGAATGCAGGAGGGCTCAGCTCCTAGGAACTTGCAGTTTAAATGAGCCACGGTGAAGCCTTAGAGAAAAGTCTATAATCATTACAATCTCAACCAGTGTCTTTCTGAATTTGCTGACTGCATGGAATTGGTTTAGATCAGACCTGAGCTCACAGCTGCATCTCGAGGAACTGCTCAGAGCATACAGTGTGGGATGGGGGGTTCTGCCTGTTTTATGTTTTTATGCCAACTTCCTGTCAGCTACAGGAAGACTGACTGAACTGACGTAATTCACAGTGACAAAGCTGAAGTTACACAAATTTGGCCTGTCAGACTCTACCCCCTCCATTTTTCTTCTGATAACTTTTGATTTTGTCAGAATGGGCATATATCGATTCTCTGCTCAGTGCTATGGGATTTACAGTGTTTTTCTCTCTGTCCTTTGGCCCCAAAACAGTACTGGCTCTCACACAAAACTCTAGCCTGAGCCGTTATCTCATAAAAATAAATGTTTTTAATGATAAACTATTGGATAAATCCAGTGACTTCTCTGACACTAATAAAATGAAGTTAAAGCATACACATAAGTCTTCAAAAGGAGACTGAAGAAGACTGTGAGAGTACCCACACTGCAATACAACAGCTGGATTGCCACGGTGCTCTAACCTTAGCTCCCCTTCCTAAAAAGGACCTTGCATCTGGCACTTATATATATAAAATATTATTGGTGCTTATGCTCTGGCTGGAGAAGAATGTTGGCCTGTTGTTGGAATACATTGGAATATATTAGAATATAGCACTCAAGAACAGTGAGGGCCACTCCTGGCCCTCAGAAACACCTTTGTCAGTGAAGAATTTCCCAGTGAAAGAAGTCTAAATAAGATCCTCAGTTGTACTATGAGGATACCAGTCCCAGAAGTCAAACACATGTGAACAGATTGTTGCATGTACTGCTTCCCTAGGTACTTATGAATAGTCCAAACTCCTACTCTCACTTCCAGAGGTTTACCTGAGCTTTGCTCCTTCCTGATCTGCCAATCACCATCTGAAATCTATTGACACATATTGTTTCTCATTTGTAGAACCTAAAAACTGAGCTGTCATCTTCTTCCAAATTATCTTCTTTCCAGACAGACCCATAAGGTTCTGGATGTTTAACAAGGGCTTATTGACCCCCTGTGTTATGCCAGAGGACTTTCAGGTCTCCCACAAATGGCTGGAGAAAGTGGAAGTGTGTGGTTGGCACAGCAACAACACACACCATCAGTATGAATTCCTCACCTGGTGTGTGATCATTTATTTCACCTGAGGACCTCAGCAGCAGGCAGGGCTCCATCTCACCTTGGATGTTCTCTCTGCTGCAATCCAGACCAAAGCAAAAGGGGGAAAAGTGGGAGAGCAAGGGGGCTTCACCTCACTTCTCAGGAATGAGGGAGCTGCAGTGGTTACTGTAGATAGGAAACATTCTCCACCATGTGTTGAGAAACTAAAGATTTGAGATTTATAGATTAAGTATCTTTTAGAGTCAATGCCCTTTGGAAAGTGATTAGTCTGAAAAACATAATCTTTTTCACATGTCATTCACCTGACATATTTTCCAACATGTTATCAGTGATCATTCCAAATCATAAAGGAAAGACCTGTATAAAATAATTTAAAGACATACTGCTGATTTTTTTCATTGGGAAAGACTTTAATAAATTCCAGATTAATTTAAAATTCTCTGACTTACTTGCTGAATGAACTCTCGAAGTCCAAGCAAGCCCCCATTAATTACTTTTTTTTCTCCAAGGGGATCTCATGAATTTGTACTTTCTGAGGAATGTTTTACTGAAGCCAGTTATTATATTGGCTTCCAGGAATTAACTGGTAAACATCTCATTTATTAATTTACATTTATTTTTCTCCTCTGGTTTCAAATTTGTTTGAAGTTACTATTTTAAAGTAGTTCTTAAGGCTGACAGACTGAGATGAGAAGCAGTTTCTTTCCAAATTCTTTTCCCTTCAATAGTGAGGTCTCTGCATGATCTCAGAAGCTTCCAATTTTATAATTGCCATCATATTCCTCTCAGGTGCAGTAGCTTGTCAGATACAAGGAATTTCAGGACTTGATGTCAGCTCAGCATATACATTCTCATCATTTTCCTATTGGTTGTCTTAGAGAGCTCCTCTTGCCTAAGCTGATAATTTCCCAGAGGTTTTCATATAAAAGATATAGATATAATCTGATTTGATATAATTAATAGATACTTTTTCTTTGATAGTGGTCTGCTGATCAGGTTCAGAATTTAGTCTCAAAAGCTGCAGGCAGGCAATATGTTTATGAAAACACAAAATCAAAAACTAGGGAACTGGAGAAGAACCTCAGAGGGAACGCTACGTGGCTACTAGTGAACTATTTTGCTTTAATGGTGTGGGCTGTCTTGAAAAAAATAAATGCATGTATTTTTAGTTGCAAAAGCTTGTAAAATGAAAGTATCACGGCTATTTTTTTCATTAAATTATTTGATTCTGTTGACACAAAGCATGTACATTTCTGGACAAAATGTTATAAAATATTCTGACATATTTTAATATAAACAGGAACATTTTCAGTGATTGCTTGGATCTAAAATGTTTTTCCACTTGACATTTGTTTATACTTCCTAGGAAAGAAACTCTATTTATGGATAGCTGAATAACACAAATAAACATCTGAGAGAGCTGAAAAATCAGCTTTGATTATGCATGAAAATCTACAATGTCATTGTGTACTCTTGTGCCGTATTCTGATTGCCTGTTTATTTTTACAGAGCTGCTGGTGAGCCCATGGAAGAAGAGCCAGCCTTGTGAAGTGCCAAGTCCTCCCTGATATTTCCTGTGGGTGACATCATTGTGTATCCCCCAAAGCACCCTCAGACATGTCTTGTCTGCTTCTTGGGTGGCACAGATCAGATGGAACATAAACACTGGGCACAAGGCTCGGAATAGCAGCTTCACTTGTTCTTTGGATGGACTTGAAAGAGCCCGAAAGATTCCTTAAATGTAACCGCCACAATTCTAGAGTTACAGTAAAACAGACTTGGGAGAAAGAGCCTAGAGCATGTATTTTAATGCTGTTTGACCCACTCACCAACACAAATTGTGAAATAGAGTATTGCAAAATTCTACATGATAGATTAGAGATATGAGAATTGCAACAGCCAGCAACATACTCTGTGAACTCCATGAATCACTTTCTGACACTTTTTACTGGATAATTTTTTTCATACTGTGTTAAATTGTTAATAGAATTTGTTTTCTTTGCTCTGTGTAATGAAGAAAAAAGAAAAAACCCCACCCTTATTTTACGTGCCATTTTTTAACCTCCTGTAATGAATTCTTAGCTGAATAAGTGAAAAGTGTTTAAATTATGATGAGGGATTGTAGCTAAAGGGAAAGCACTTCTTATTGTACTATAAATCCCCTAAAGTACTGTGCTTGGTGGTGCTTTATTTTCTCTTCCCTATTCCTGCCATCCCTCCCCATTTCATGTAATCTCTTCTGTCATAAAAGCACATTCACGATTCTCTAAAATGATCTTTTGCCTTTAAGAAAACGTGCTGTACCCTCTGTAGTTGACAGTAGCGCTCACCATATGTGCAGCAGAGATCAAGTATGGATAGTTTTTCAAACGTGTTTTTGGTTTGTTCTGAAATGTTTCAGCGTTCTGACTCCAAAGCAGCGACCTTCAGTAACTGCGTGCAGCTCATTTGAAGCTCAGGTGTTTCTGTGGAGGCTGTGTGGGAGTGTTTTTTACAGGTCGTGATGTGAATACGAACTGATTCTTTTATGTAGTCCTGCACCAAGAGAACTGATGTTGCTTAAGAAGCTTCAAAGGGTTTAGGCTTTATTTTAGATTCCCGAAGTGCAGCGAGATCTCCCTGCAATGTGACTTTAGCTGTTTTAATTCCATGTTTGAGAACGTAACATAGAGTTGTGCCTTTAGCTGAAAATGAACGCTTAAACTGTTACACGTGTTGCCTTACTGTCAGAGAGAGAGAGATGGGCATGTATGTAAGAGTACTTCAAATGAACAAAACTCTGCTACAGTAACTTTTATTTTGTTTACAACTTTCTCACCTAATGAACCCCAGGAGATATCTTGAAGTATTCAGCTTGCAGTATTTGATAGCTTGCTCAGCTTTTAAAAGCAAGTGATGTTCATTTTTTATATATTATCCAAATTCAAAAAGAAAAAAAAGGATCTATATTAAAGCCATAAGTGAAGACTGTCATGCTTTTTATTCTAAAATCTGAAAGGAACCTTAATTAAAACAAGATTTTGGGGAAGGCCATGATATGAAAGATATGGAACAATATGGTTTCAGTTATAGGCAGACTCAAACCTGTAAATCAAAGATGAAAGATTTCACTCAAATAGAATTATATAATTCTCTTTTGTTATGCAGTCAGACTATATCTTTCATGCATTTGGGTTTGTTTACGATTAGCATTTTAATTTTAAAGACTTTTATTACTTATACCAAAGCTCTCCACTACAAGTCAGAAATCTGAGGCATGCTTTGAAAAGGGAAATCTAAAAAAAGGGATGTCGTTTCCTATAATGTGAAGTAAACTTTTATTCTGAAAGGTTTACTCTGAAATGAATGTATGCCCCTTAGAAAGGGAAATAAAATTCTGACCCTCAGAAAGTGAAATAAAATTCTACCCCCCATTTACAAGCCAAAACCATGCTCGTTTTAGTAATGCAAAGAGTCTCAGCAGGCTAAATTAACTCCTGGTGTAAGCCACCTTGCCTGACTGGGCTGCTCTGAAGGGGTTGTTCACATGACTAAAGCAATCATGAGTTCCTCCTGCATTTTCAGCAGACTCCTGATGGCAATCTTGCTTGCAATTTACTGTGATTTTTGTTATGGTCATCAAAGAAATTTCCCTTCAAGGAAACTAAGGGCTATAGCTGATGAGTTGGGTAATTTGTAGAGCTTTTCAAATTTTGAAATCATGGCTGCAAATTTTTAATTGAGTACGTAGTAACATCATTTTAAAATTTACCCTAAAATCTGCTTGTGTCCTTAGCTTGCATGAACTTTTATATGAATTGCAACCTGAAATGTGAATTACAAGCTTTTCCAATCAAGTCTGTCTTCTGGGGTGCAAATCAGCTAAAGCTGTCTTTTTTAGCTGGAAATGCTTTTAAAATGCCAGAATAATTTGAATTAAACCACATTATAAACTCACACTTTTACATTTTTGCAGATGCAGTCCCAGGCAGATATCTAGACGTGCCGTTGGTTGAAGTTAGGATCGTTTGGATAAACAAGTGTGCTAATAAACTGCACACAGATTGCATCCAGAACTCTGTTCTGACTGAAGTCAATAGCAAAGTCCTCTTTGATTTCGATGGCAGATGGATCAGGCCCTGCTTTTCTTTACCCCTTTAAGTCAAGAACACCATTGCTTTTTGATTATGTCATTCCAAGGCATCTTACAGCCCTCTGGGAAATGGCTGAGTCTTATGGTGAATGTCAACACTTCCTTCAAAGCAGACCTGGGCTTTCTGAGAGGGCAGTTTCACTTGCTGCTGTTTTCTTCTCACAGTATTTTTTATTACCGTCAATAGCTCCCCATGGACTGCAGTTAAAATATCTTCCAGCAATTTTAGTCATAGTTCTAGGGAAATATTCACATAGACACTCTTAAAAATGCCCGGTTTTAACTGGATTCAACAACAGATTGCAAGAATTTCAGAAAGATGCATGAATTGTGTGTTTCCAATGTAAAAATTCATATTTTTGGGCAGACATGAAAGTCTCATGTCTCCCACAGACCTTTCCCACTAGGCTAGAGAGATTGACACCTCTGAAAATTCGGTCCTAGATATTTCAAGTTGGCTGCCAAAATATCTATGTCTAAGCTTAGATTACATCTAAAACTGAGCTGAAATGCACAAACAAGATGGGATAAGGGTGGTTTCTGTGTGTGACTCCATGGGGAAGGTGAAGCTGAGGAGGCGGCAGGGAGCACTCGGAGCCAGGGTGGCACGAGGGCTGCAGGCAGGCAGAAGGACATCCCACAGCACCTCCTCCCCAGGCTGCCATTGCCATCTGCAGCAAATCTTTGCCTCATGAGGGAATCCTGAAGTAATTTTCACTCTGCCCCTGCACCAGTCACCAACCACCAGAAAGAGAGATGCCTCAGCAGCAAGCCCCACTAACATGCTTGCCTCAGTTTGTTTTCTTCTCTAGTATTAGGAACTAAGTATTAAGCTCAGTGGAGCTTTTCTGGTATTACTATGCTTTTCTTGTACCTTTCTTGTATTCTTAGGTCCTTCTGTTCATAATACAAACTGAAAACTAAAAGGAGACATGACTCAGGAGATCAAGAGAAGAATGATTTTTATCCAGCTTAAGGTTCTTACCTGGGCTGCAGTAAGAACAGTGATGAACAGCAAATCTCAGAACTGCAGAAATCTTCATGAGTGTCTTGCACTTCATTTTTGGACTCTGTGGAGGAATTCTGCATATGCTCATTCGGTTTTGATATAATTTGCGGTTTGATTATATAATCTCTTTTCAGGCAACATTTCTAGTGGGTAATCAAAGTTCATGGGAATTTTGCCAGTGTAAAGATGACAGAATTATTCCCTTTTTTTAATCATTTACCTTCCTAATTTTTCTTTCAGTGCAAATGAAACAACTAATTCCAAGCGAGTACATCTGAGAAAAGTCAAATCATTAAGCTATCCTAAATAAACGTCATAAAAGAAACAGAAAATGTTACACAAATAAAGATGGCTATGCCTTTACTTTGCAAAAAAAGTCAACAACATGCTGCAGGCTGAATATAAGTGGCAAAACAAACCCCTCTCTAGAGTATGTGGTATTTTAGTTGGTGTCTTATCTAAGTGCAGTCTCTCTGAAAAGCTGAGAGTCATAACCGGAGATGAAATATTAGAAAGGTTTTGCTGCAGCCAACACCAGAGGTCCTGTAGAGAACAAGAATGTAGAGACTGACTAATTTTTGTAGACAGACAGCAGGACACTTTCGGGGCAATGTGTCTGGGACGAAGAATTAGAGGGAACTTTTCCAAAGGCACTGATGGCTGTAAAACAACTAACTCCTATTCTCTTGCAGGGGCAAGGAGGTTCCCAGCAAGCATTTATTCTTTGGGAAATGCCTCCTCTGTCCCACCAGCATGGCCACACTCATGCAGATGTGAACCTGGCTATTTTCTCTCATAAGAAGCAGCAACAGCAGCAGCAACAGCAGCAGCTGCCATGTGTGCTGATGTGTGTACTGTGCCCAAGAAGTTCTCAGCCCCCAGGAGACACTTCATAACATGACTGATAGGGGATTTATTTTTTTTTCTCAATAGTGGCCTTTCCAGAAGCATAGCAGTGCATGGGTTTTTATTTTTAAAGGTCACAATAGAGCTTTGTGAACCATTGTATTTTTTTTTTTTACAGACTCCATATGGAAGTAAAACAGAATATGTACCTGGGGAAGGGGGGATGTGGTGTGTGGAACCTGCCAGGAAAGGATCTCTCTTAAATCAAGTTTCTGCTACTTGCTTTTCATCCTGGATTTGAAGGAGTTTGGCTTCTAAATTATCATTTAAGGTCTTTCTTTGTCATGTCACTTGCTTGGTTTTTGTACCTGTAATTGAATTCACCCTTGTAACACATAGAAAAACATCTGAAAAAAAAAGGCTGTTTTCTGAAAGATTGCCCTGCCCTTGGTGTGGGAATGAGACTCGCTTATCTTTGTCACTTCTCACAGAAATTAAATGCTTCATTTTTGTAACAGATCCAAACTGCAGCAATATTTTAAGAGTACTATTTAGCTGGCTATCTGCTGACTGTTAAAAAAAGAAATTGTGAAACTTAAATTCCTCTCTAACCTCAAAAGAAACCCATTTTGATTTTAACAATGTCATTTTTTCACTTGATCCAAAAGGGTTCTGTCCCATGAGATCTTGTTGCTAGCTCAGTTCTAATCACTAGTAAATCACACAGTGCAGAAAGTGAAGACCAAAAAGGATGGATGATCCAGCAACTCCCAGTTATGTCTCTTCTGCACAATCCTTCATCCTGCTCCAGTGCCACGCTCTGTGTTTCAGCATGTTAGCATAGATTACAGCAAAATATAAATTGTTCTGCACCATCAAAGATACTGCTCTGTGGATGTCAATTAGCACACTGTGAGTTGGGCTGTTGTTTATAAGGGCTGTGATTTATGACAAAGACATGCTTCTGTGGGGATGGTCTAAAGACAAGTGATGTATGCAAGCAGTGGCACTGGTACTGTGTGGTCAGAGGGATTCTGTGCCAAGATCTCCACGCATTCCCCCTTTTGATGGTACACCTGCATGGCCAGAGGCACATTTGCAGTAGCAGAGCCATAGGATGTCCTGATTCAAAGATGACTTTAATCCCTCCTCTAACAGGCTTTGGGTAATATTTGGGAGGCAGCTGGAGGAGGAACCTGAACTCTGCACTTAGCCACATAAAACTGTAAAAAAAAAAGCCCAGGTAAAAGACCTGAACTTGCCCTCACATACCTTTTCCTGATATAAAGTGCCAGTTCTGCTCCTAGAAAAGTCTGTCTGAAAGAAAATTGACTCTGCTGGATCTATTCTACTGGCTTCATGAGCGTGTATACGTCATGTGTTAGGGGAACAGGTTCATACTCATGTCTCTTGCTGCTTAGTTTACTGCTATCTTAAATTTTATGATTGGCTTAATATTCCAAGTTAGGATGCAGTAGGAAAGCATAAAGCAATACCTGGTGAAGTCATAACTAAGGCTTTCAAAGCAAGCTTACTGCCATGGGTTTTTACAAGACTGAGTTTTTGGTCTAGGGATACACAGCTGAAATGTCTATATTTTTTTCTTGGGAAATTGATGTTGCTATCTGTTTCCATGATAAAAACCAGTCCTTTTGCTCAGAGCTCTGAAAGTTTATCTGTAATTTGTCTTTCCAGGCAGAGCAAATTCTAAGGGATAAAGCATCAGTGGGACTGACCCAAAGGGCAACATTTTTAAAGGTCAATAGTAATTTTTCCATAAGAGTAAAAGGAACCATTGTTATTATTCCTGATACATTTTTGTATCTGCAATTATCCAATGAGTAATGTTAAGTAATATTGTGCTCCAGAATTTTGTTGATTATAGATATATGAGCATTGGATTGGCGTGAAATAGTCTTCAACCAAGTTGTTAAAATCCCTTTTGTTTTGTGTTTTGTATAATTCTTTGGCTATAGTCTTGTCCTAGTGTTAATAAAAGCTATTTGAAGTAAGCTCGTTCAATACTCTGAGGAGTTTTTCTGCCTGTTTCATTTTTTAATCAGTGCGAAAAAGAAGTGGAGCTTTGAACATGCCACCCTCGTTGGATCATAGGAGTCTGACTGTTAAAATATAAAGGGGGGAGCATGGTGAAGCTGGAGTGAATAAAAAAGGAACCACAAATGTTAATGTAAAAGTAATGTTACATAGCAGGCTGAGACACACACAAAGCAGAGCGTTGCAGAGCTCTGGCTCTAACACCAAGCTCATATTCTATAGTTCCTTTGGCTCATTGTCCTGAGGCGTTGCAGAGCACATAATTCTCCTCCCAGTGAAGCAATTTAAATAGTACATGCACTGTTTTGAAAGCTGCAAGGCCCCTACTTTGTGGGCGGTGGGGAATACCCAGCCCTCTGCACCAATGCTCTGCAGCAGAGCTGCTATTGCTCCAGCACTGCTGCTGTAAAACTCGGAGTTGTTACCTTGATAGAACAGACCTGCTTTGAGAAAGGCTCCCACAAAAGCAGGGGAGTGAGGAAGGAGTGTGTTTGCTGTGAGCACATTTTGATCACTTGCACATTGTGAAAAATAGCTCACAGATTGAAATTGCTTCTGTGCGTGGACCTTCATGCACCTGAACTTGAAAACTGAGCAGAGGAGGGTAGCTGGGAAGTACAGGCTCTTTGTTTGCACATGGAAACCCCTACCTCCTGGCACATATCCAGTGCTGTGCCAGAAGGGGATTAAAACCGAAGTGAAGCAAAACAGCATCCTATAATTTTAGCTTCTTTCATTCTTCAGAATAGCACATCTTTTTCTTTTCTGGGGAAAAGGACCCCAAACCTAGAAACACACAGCTCTATTCCATCAGTAAAATACTGTTTGAAAATCTGAACATGTAACATGTAATTTCCTCAGCATATTTCAAAGAAGTTCCATGTACAGAGAATCTCAGTCTATCCAGTCTATCTATCTGCTTCTCTGTTTCGCTTGTTTCCTGTGATTCTGTTGTGATAAATTGCAGAGCCCTGTGATAAATTGCATTCATCATGTCTTTCTGGCTGCCTCACCTGCATTTTGTACATTAAATCCTCTCTCCTGGGTCTACTTCTAACATTCCAACCTTGTGAGAAATTCCAGCTAGACACCATTGCTGCTTTAAAATCAACCTGCCAGAATTGACCTTGCCTTTGAGAAGTGGAGTGGGTTTTTTGAAACCTTCAGACTAACAATGCTTCTAGGAGTCTCCTGTAGATGGGTGGGAGTGAATTCCTTCAGATTCCTCCTCTCATGTTTTTTCACTGCTTCCCCTGGAGATCCTCATCCCCAGAAAAAAATCTTTCTTTCCATTGACAGCTTTAAAAGGAGTAGCAAGAGTTGGATAGCCCTTTGTCAAAAAGGGTGAATAGATAAACCTGAGTGGATATGTGCTGAGCCACTGCTCTTTTCCCTTATTTCTTTCTCTTTTCCTTGTCAAATAAAAAGAGAAGGATATTTAAAATTATGGAGTTTGGTTTCAGTATGCTAGAAATACTTTTTGTTTATTTGTTTGTTTCTTTTTAAAGAAAGAGTTTATTTTTTTACCTTTGCTGTCACAGTGCCCAGGTACAGTACTTTATTCATACAGGACTCCTGGAGACTTGTAAAATAAGGTTTCACAATTCTTGTTCATAATTCCCTTTCTGGGCTTGCCTGTAAAAAGGAACAGGTTCAACAAAAAACCAAAATGAAATTCTGTACTTTACTAGAAGCTGAGTAAGGGCATGGGTCCAGGATTTTGTGCAAAATTTATATTCTTAGCTTGTATGCTGCTTCTGGCTAAACTTCTCCATCCACATTATCACTGAAAAATACCCAGCCTGTTATGGCTGTCAAATGAAAGTCTTCATAGATTGTTAATAACTGAATAGAACATTCCTTCTAAGATCCTAAATTACCTCTCTTGTGGTATATTTTATGTACAAGCAACATATAATTTTACACCATCAGATGGTTACAGCATTTGAATGCATCATTCTTTAGCTATCTAATTAATTTAAAGATTAGTCTGTGGTAAAGTTATTAGTTGTTATCAAAATAAAATTTCAATCAATCAATTGATCAATCAGGATAAAAGCATACATTACAAATATTTATGTTGCCCCAAGGCAGTACAGGTTCGTTTTCCACACTCAGAGTATCTACACTAGCTGTGACAGTGGCCCAGCCTAACTGCATGCAATTCTGCCAGACTCTACACAGGAACAAAGATTAGGAAGGTAACTGTCATAATTTGTAGTACTTTCTTCTCAACTTTCTTTTCATTGTCTAAATTCTGCTCTTCAACTTGGGCTGTGTTAGGCAACACAACCACTGAAAGTCTAACATTTTTCTCTCTATTTTAGGTAATCTAGTCTTGAAAACCTTATTGGAACATCTGTAGATAATCTAGTATCTAGTCTATAATTAATCTAGTCTTGTTAAAGTTAATTTGACCTACAAACAGGGAAAAATGAGATGATTCTTTGTTCTACCTACTGAATACAGCAGGAAAAATAACAACTGAAAACAAAACCATAAATAATCCTCCACTTGATTTCTCTTATTCTCAATTGCCTCTCCTTCTCCCTTCAAAATCATGTTAAAGAAATATATATTATGTTAGCTGAAATGTAAATGTGTATTGTCTGTCACTACATCTGATGTGTTGCAGTTCTGTCTCTGCCACCTGAGCCAGAAAGAACCAGTCCCGGCTCCTTTTGAGCTACTGCCTGGAGCAGGTGTTTGGGTTTGTACTGGAAGTCGAGTACATAATTTAACAATAATTTAAATGCAGCAACATTTGTAAAAAGCAAAAAGTGCTGAAAAACTTCAAAAATGAATATGTGTACTCCAGTTCCCCTTAAAAATGCCCAACAAATTATTTCATGAGAAGCATCATCACGGTGTAATGTTGTCTTGCAATGAAATCTTCTTGTCTTTGTTGACCTACAATAGCTCATGTTATCTCCTTTAGAGCCTGTATCTGAACCAGAAATCTAAATCTAGAGTGGGATTAGACAGCTGCACCTGAATCCTCTTTGTAATATCAAAATTCATCCACAGCCATGTTGCTGTCCTTTTCTCCACTGCAGGTGTAAGTAACTCTTTGGTTACTGCTTGATGACACATCATGGAAGGGCGGTCCTGGTCCCGGGCTCTTAGTAGAACTTGCTGCTTCTTGCTGCTGCTGAACATGTCTTCTATGATTCCTATGGGAATATAAGTGGTTTATTCATTGAGCTGGTAAGGTCTGCTGAGAACTGATCATGCTTGCTGTACAGCAAGTATCTGCTGTACAGAACTTTTTTTTAAGTTAGGAGAAAAATCTGTGAGAAAAAAATTTATTGATGCTGAATGCTGACAGATGGTCAGTACTAGTGTAGACCATGTCTTCCATTTCAGTCAGAAATAGACTTACTCTGAACAGCAAAATGGCTCAAAGTGAATTACTTTTGAGCACTTTTTACAGCTGAGTGGTTTGAAGAAATAATTTTATTTCAGTGGCACTCAACATGAAAATCCAAGATCCTTGTAAACACCCAGGGTTTCATACAACAGCCACAGAAGCAAGCCAGTCATTGCCTCTTTTCACAGACAGGATTAAAAGTGTTGTTTGAGGATCCACGAAGGGCTTGTAGCTGACGGAAAAATCTTCAGGGCTACAGTCCTTGTGCCAGCACCCAGACTGTCCATGTGACTATATTTCTTCCAGATGCCTTCACATTATAAAGTTAGTGTGTGTGTATTTGTGACTTCAGATGCTGAATCTGCCTCTTCTAATTTTAGCTTATTGTTTTGAGCTTGCTTGTTCTCTGGCATGTGTGTTACTTACTGGAACACTGCTAAACAAAAAAACCCCTTTTATTTATTTTTTCAAAGAAGACTGCATGAGCATGTAGAGGAGATGTGGGATTTTTATGAATCACATCCTGTAGTTTCCTTGTGTTTGTACTTCTCTTATTCACTCCTTGTTTTTAAATTACCTTCACAAAACAGAGAGCTGTTTGGTGTATAACCATCCATGCACAGGAACTAGACCTTTTCTTTACCCTGCTAGATGTGCTGGCTGGTGTGATTTTGAAGGTAGATTGCAAATAACAACAAAAAAATGTCAATAAATACTGCACTTGTGTAGGGGGTAACAACTGTGAAGGGGTAACAGCCTCATTTTAGATGAGGCTTCAGGGAACTTGGAAGGAAGTTATCTCAAGACCTACAATGTCTATAAGCATAAGATGTTGTGGTTCTTATTACCAAGTGATAAGGATTCAGTGAATGGACAGGTGAGAACAGACATGGGCTGCATGCACCAAGCCCTCACAAATAAATGTAAAGCAAAACCCTCTACCACATCTCAAGTTGAGTTGTCCTTCAACAAATGCTTTCTCAAATCTGCTTCTATTTTCTGCCTTAGAACTTAGAACTCCTCTGAGCAGTGTGAACAACTTTTCAAGGTACATTTTGTTAGATCCTCCTATATACAATTGTTTAAACATCTTTGGGAATACATGAAGGAAGGAGGTGGTATGTGTCACAGAATATCTGCTGTTTAGCTGTAAATTTGGATTTCATCTTCCTTTAAAACTCTCTTGGGAAGTCTAAGGTGTTATGCTCAGAATGCATGCTCTTAACTATGGGCAACCAAGAAGAAGACAAGTGTGGCCATATTTCAAGCATAATGAGATTTGCATGGATGCAAATGCATGGATGTTGTGTGTGTGTACTGTGTCCCCACAGGATCCATGGTGATAGGATCCTCAAAGTTTAGAGCAGCGGGACATGATTCAAAATGGTCTGGGACAACCTTCATCCCTTTGCAAAATCAGAATTAGCTGCTGGAGAGAACTCTCTAAAAAAGTCTAAGAAAAAATCTCAGTAGAAATGTAAGCCCAGCCTCACACACTGCAAATTCCCAGAGGTGAGTGGGAAAGGACCAGAAAACTCTGCAGTTGCCCTACTAATGGATCATGAGCTGTTTTATGAACAGCAGCTAGTATCTGAGCAGCTCAGAGGAAAATTTGGAGCTTAGCAGACACATTTTGCTGTGAACTGATTTTAAATTAAATTAATTAAACCTTATATGATGGTTCAAACAGAATGAAGAAGCAAGGCACAATGGAGGAGGAATTATCCAAACTATGTATTACCTATCACCTCCACATATTCTGCATATGTCTTCATGAAAGGAATTTAAAGACATTGAGAACTATGTCTAGAATTTGAAAGGAAAATTGCTCCAGGGCAGACTACCCTGTATGCTGCACAATTCCATGACTGACTTCATAAGTGACACAACCTTTGCTAAAGGAGAGCGCTAGTGGGCATGCAAACATGTCATATTGATCACATTGGCTCTCCCATTTCTTTTCCACGCAGTCATAACTGCAAAACTCTCCACAGCAGTGTGCTAATGCTGAGCTTTCTGGCAGCAGTCTGTGAGAGATATTATGCAGGAGGTCAGGCATATGGCTGGGACCCCGTCAGGAATGCTGGCAGCAGCACATCCCTTCCCTTTGCAGAATTTTAGACCAAATTAATGTGTATCTGAGAGACAGTAGACTGACTTCATAAGAAAAATAAGATTTGAAACACATGCAGTATGTTTTCTGATGCTGGGATGTATTTCCTCTGACTTCTGTTTTCAGTTGTGCCCATGCCTATCATATCTATATCTAGCATCTATTTCGAGCATCTATATCCCTGACTCACAGCAGAAGCAAACCTGTGTGAGGTCTGGAGGGTGTCTATAAACTATCCAAGATAGTTTTCTACAGTAGATATAATGGTATTAAGCTGACTGAAGTAATGAATTTAAAAATATAAGTAATGATGGTTATTGAAGGATACTACCTGTAGAAACACAGTCAGGCTATTGTTAAAATAAGGGTTCAGTATATCCCTTTGCTGGTGATGAATTACATAAAAAATTGTATTAATATTTCTCTGCTGCTTGTTCACCAGTCACAAAATATAGTAATAAATTTTATTATTATTATTATTATTATTATTATTTTACAGTATAATCTGGATCTGGGGATGCTGTTAATCACAGAAGGGCTCAGTGAAGTTCACTGAAGATAACAGATAAGATGCACTGAATTGTGTGGAAAACATAGATTTTTATAACTGCAACACTATCTTCTTTAAAATCCTATGTTAACTATACATCAGGCAGTTATGACATTTTCTTTAAGACCATGCTTTTAGACAATGTTTTAATTGGTTGCAGGACTTCAGTACTGGATTTCAAAGACCTGCCTCCTTGAATCCAGCATCACCATTGCTTGAAACCCTGCTGGCTGCCAGCTCCTGGGCTTTTCTGCTGCCCAAGCTCTGTTATGATCCTCAGGGGAGGTATTTTCAGAGGCTGTCACCTTGCTCATGCACCACAAAGGCTTTTGTGCTGAGTCAGCGTCCCTCCCCCCTGTACCCACAGTTTGGGCATTTCCCCATTTTCCTGGAAAGGTGTGCCAGTGGCAATTTTAGGCATGTTCACCTGCAGTCTGCTTGGTTTAGTAGATGTGTCCCTTCTTCTCCTGCCCAGTCACTCCTATTCCTGCAGAGAACCTTAGTCTCCAGGGCATTTAGCAGAGCTGGGCAGACATTTTCAAATGCTGTTTTCATTCTTCTTCAGAACAAGTTGCTTTATCTTTTCTTTTTCAAATCCAAGAGTTTAAAACCTTGTGGAAGAGGGACAAAGAGAAATATTAAGCCTTTTTTTTTTTTTTTTTTTTTTTTTTTTTTTTGTTCCTATTGTTTTTTCACTTGGTTTGGGAAACATGGCCATGTGGTTATTCCCAGGATGAAATGTATTCCCCAGTACCCTGTCAGCTGCTGATGGTGTCCGATAGTCCTGTCAGCTCCACAGCTGCTGTTAATAGCCATGCCCTGCTTGCCGTGGCACTGCACCCCTACCTCCTGGGGCAGTGTGTAACCACTGAGCCACATGGCCATGCCTGATCCCTCTCTCACTCTCCCCATGATAATTAACCAGCATGCATTTAAGCAACATGTAAATTGAAGCTACCCTTAGTGCCCCCAAATTTCAGTTTTCTCACGTCTGCTTTGACTTGTCATTCCCCTCCAGGCAAGGATCGTGGCTGTGTCTTTCTCAAACCCTTGCTGATCTAAGCATAGGAGAAAAGACAGAAGCATGTTGCTCCAGCTGATTTTGTGCATGGCCTGATCCTGCAGATATGCTTAGAGAAAATCTGGCATAATGGGCCCTGTGGATTGGCACAGGTTTCTATCATTTACCTGGGGCTATTGGTCTTAAACCAGAATGTTGCTCCAGACTAGAATTGTAAAAGCCAAAGGCAGTTTTGAGGAAAAGGACTCAAGTTTTCCTCCTAAATTTCAGCAAAAAAGTCTATCACTAAAATGACCCAACATAAATACTTATGTAAACTGCATTTTGGCCCAACTGGAATTCAGATTCAAATTCAGAGCCACATTTAGACTGTGATACATCTCTAGCACTGCAATATGCCAGGGGAGTTAACTGTTCCCAAAGATCAAACAATCAATGCTTTTCTAGTGTTCTCTTCCCTTTGTTTTCTGATATATCTTCAAGTATGTTTTACAAAGCAGCCAGGTGTGCAGCAGCCAGAGAGGAGCAAGAGAGTTATTTGTGATGATGGGCGTGGCCATCTTTTGGGCAGGCAACACCCAAAGTGTGAGCAACAGCAAGCTGGACAAAAGAGCTCTGGCTTCAGGGATAAGCCCAACTACAGCTGGATCTTCGATGGACTGGACACACAGGGGAGCCAAATATATTCTGTGCTGTGGATTATAACAGCAACAGGTGGGACTTCTGATGATGTTTTGGTTAGTCCTCATAAGAATAAAAATATTCTTTCTTATCCTTGGGCCAAATAATAAAGTGTGAGGAAGTCTTCACTGCCTATTGTAGAGCAGGCTTTTTTTGGCTGCAGAATTGTTCTCTTTCTTACCCCCTGCTACAGTGTCTACTTCCCCCTTATCTCACATGTTTTCTGTTTTGTTTTAGCTCACTTGAATACGGACACTAAAAATAAAGTTTCATTAGCTGTATATGTTCTGAGAGGGCAAGTGTGGAAGAAGTTCATAAAGCTAACAGAACAAGACAATAATTTAAGTGCCATGTTCCTCTTAAAAATTAATTGATGTTCAGAATGAGAATAAAGTACACTGATAGAAACTTGTCCTTCTAGATGCAGCTTTATTCCCATTTGACTAGATTTGTTTTTCTACCATAACCTTTGGCTCATTTGAGTTATTGTTTCCCACAATCAAATATGTTAGTGTAATAGTAAAGATTTCCAGAAGGACTTTTTTCCCTCTGCTACTTTGGGAAAGGCTCTGCATGTAAGCTGCTATATGACTTCATGCTAAGTGCGCACACTAAACATGATACGTTTATTTTATCATTTGTAGCTAAAGAGACGTAATTATTTAAGTGGGTGTAATTTAGTGTTATGGCATCCCTCAAATTGCAGTCCTGAAATTACTTTAATCTGTACTTTGGCTGGGGAAATACATAAAAAATTGAAAAGCTAAACAAAAACCCTGAAGCTCAGAAAGGAGTTGTTTCTGGGGATTTGCACAAATGTCCTTGTGACATCTTTTCAGGAAGCAGTCCTACTTTCGCAAGAGCTTTACTATCTATTGAACTATTTATGGACTATTTATCAGTCATCACTGATGGTGGTTCACCACCAGCAGGCTTATGTGTCAAACTAAAAGTGGGTGCTCTAGGCAAGCTACATCACATACTGTGCCTTTCACAGTCTATGGAAAGAGTGAGGGACTAAGCTGTCCATTATTTCAGGGACACAGAATGCTGAACTTTTACTGCTTTTAATCTTAACAACACTCTATTAATTAGCAGTTTTGAATCTTTCCCCATTGTTTACATGCAACATGCAAAGCCAGCAACAATAGCAACACACTGAGTTGTGTGAAAACAGCAACAACAAACTACTGTCCTCTGATTTTTAAATATACATTTTGCAAGAAAAACCTCTCTAGATTCACACCTGTGCTTTCTAGCAACTAGTCCTTCTGTGAAAATCAGTCTGAGCTCTTTAAAGAGTGGTTTCGTTAAGAATCTGTGCTTTATATACTGGGTGTGGTATCCTGGTTTTTTTTAATGACTTAAGCACATTTTGAGCTAAGTAGAGTAGCTGTCTAATATTTTTGCTAGGACGGAAATATCAAAGTCAGCTCTTATTATTACCGGAATCTCTTCTATGAAAAGCCATCTCAAACAGAAGTTTGTAATATCTGCATTTAAATAAATTTAGCTTCTTAGTAATTCTCTAATGACTTTGGGCTACCTCCTGTTCCCGTTGAAGTCAGTGGGAATGTTGCCATTGACTTTACTAAGCTTGGGATTTGGTTTCCCTTCATCAAAGATTGTTCTAAATGTAGATTCCTGCAGCCTCAGTTAGGTATACATCTCCATCCCAGTTTAGCATGAAATTAAAAGGACTCTTGCAATAAACTAAAGCATTTTACTTCCTTTTAGAGCCACCTCCTGCTACCACCTGCTGAGACTGGAAGAGCTGCCCTGGTTTTTTTGGGTTTACGAGTATGTTTCTTTTTCCACTGTGAATGACTACGTTAACTGCTCCAAAGCCAATCCTCCAAAAACCCAGAACCTCTGCAGCAGTAGAGGTGGAGTGGTTTGTTCCGAGGCTGTTATTCTGCCTCCAAAACAATCATGAGGGGAAAGTTCCATTTTCTCTCTAGGCACCTGGCACCAATAATAACTAATGTAAATTGTGGCTTAAAGCAATAAGCAGACCCTGTGAATGTAAGTTAAGAGCTCATCTGTGTGAATTTTACCTACAAAAATAAGCTGCTCATAGATAAATCTTCTATCAATTTTTATAGTCCTGGAATAGAGGTTATTTTTTCTTACTTTTATTCTGTTTTGATATCTACCAAAAGAGACAATCAAACTTTTGTTCAGACAGTGAAGCAGCAGTTGAAATAACCTGAGTCAAAAATCTCTGTTTCTGTCAGGGCAGCTTTGCCCAATGCTACTATTTCTGTTGTTGCAGAAAGTACTAATTAATCTGTCTCTAAAATTATATTTTGTTCCAAATTCGGACAGAGAGATAGAACCTTAAAAAAGTCTGTTTATTCAATTAATGACAAGGAGAAGAGAAAGTTGACTCAAGGCTAGTGAAAAATATTGTGAGCAGCAATAGGAAACAAGAAGAAAGCAGCTATCAAAACTGATCTTCAGAATTGGAACACACAGATAAGGTAGGCCCATGAGCAGAATGAAAGCATCTGGAAAACAACCTTAGTTAAGTTGCTCCCTTCTGTGGTACCTCTACAGCACAGCATCCCATCCTGTCTGCATATCTCTTCTTGAGGGGTTATACTCAACAGAAATCCTTAGCTTTTGTAGGAGACTCCTATTCAAACGTCTCCACTATGTTCCATGGGTTAGTTGACTGAGAATAGGTTTTAAAGGAGCAGAACTTTAGTTAGAATAAGTATTCATGATTTTTAGTTAGAATTATTGTTCAAGCAGTATGCAGCATGTCAAGAGCCTGACCAAAACCTACTGAAACAGAAATAGTTCTCTGTTTGTTACACTCATCTGTGAATAAGACATCCAGAGGACTCAGAATTTAAATGTCCAAACTCTGAGAATGCCTACCTCTCCCACAGGGACTTATTATTGAAACAAAAGCATGCTACTGAAGGCAGCTGTGGCTGGCATGTTAATATGCTTGACTTATTACCAAAGGTGCTTGACTGTTTGCATGTGTCTGTAATAGGTGTTTTTAATGTCTTCAGGAGAGGAGTGAATAGTGACTCTTAACAGGAGAAACACAAGTCTCCATGGGAACACAACAAACATGATTGCACAACAGTGATCCTTGCATTTCTAGGTATCTGTTTCTTGGTCCATTTCTGTCATGCTGTCACCTGGATTATACATTCAATGACACTCCTAGCATCATTGCTGGCCCACTTTTCTGTCTGGTTTATTCATTTTATCTAATTAGAATCTACCCTTATCCCCCATGATAAAATATTTCCATATATTCTAGGTTTGTGCTTTTATTGTTTATATCTCTGTATATAATTTTGCCCCAAAATGTCCTTACAATGTCTTCAGTGATTTGTTGCAGTAAATGTGAAGAGCAGACTTCATCCACTAAATTTTCCATTTGGTCAAATGTTATTGCTCAGTTGAAACTTCTTTGAAATTGTTTTAACAATGTCAAATAAAGATGAACACAATGCATACTGTGAGGTCAGGGAGCAGTTCATGGATGGTAACTCATGGAGATGTTCTGGAAAGTGTTCTGTCCTTTAATATAAGAAAGGTAATTTTCTTTGTCCTTTCTGATTATTGAGCCAATATATGTTGTTCTGCAGGTGTGTTTGAAGCTCAGTTTTACTCAGAAATTGCTCACCACTGTCACTTGTGGCAGACACACCTATGAGTTATGGAGCAGTGTTCTCCACTCCTTTGAGCATTGTTTAATGGTGCTCCCAGCAGAGCAGAAAGCAGCTCTGTAGGTGCTTTAGCCAGAAGACTGCCTGTGATCACTTCGTTCCTGCCAAGGAGTAGTTTCTCAAATGAAAATGTCATTGAAGACAGCAAGAGTGTAAGTCATTTACTTGTGTGGATAATTCATTACATTTTTTGTTCTGATTTGGCTTTTTTCTTACACACGATCCATGTGTAAAAAATAACAGTTTTACTTTTTGCATTAGGAAGCTGAACCTGCAGAGATAATATGTGTGGAGGGGTTTCCAATCACTTGTGACTCTATCAAAAAATTACCGAGCTAGCTACAGAGATCTTCCCAAAATGCTACTTCTACAGAACTAGTTCTTCTTCAGAGTGCAGGAAGAACTGTCAATAGCATGACTAGCAAAAATGAACTCCAGTCATTAAAGCAAGAAGCTAAGCCACCAAGCACCCACAGAAGATGAGCTCATTGAGTCAGAAGATGCCACTTTAATGAAGTAGTTTTAAAACCAAAATTGTATTTTGAGACAGATTAGATTACTATCTGCCAAACTACCATGGCTGTATTTAGTTTGGCTACCCATCCAAATTATGTGAGCATAAAGAACTATAATGTACCATATATGTCTGTCTCTAGCACTGTACATACCACAGCTATGAATATATGTACCATTGTGGAATGGAAACAATAGGGGAGCTAATTCTTAGCTGTATATAGCATTTTAGCTCCACTGAATGCTAAGTCTGATGATGATTTTCCTCCAGGGAACATCTTGCCCTCCCTGAATTTAGAATTCAGTAATTGTATGTGCCAGTCCTGGGAAGGTCCAGCCACGCTCTTGGGGTGTGCCCTAGGTCCAGGAAGCTTCAGCTGAGGCATAACCATGCTGTGGCTGGACCATGAAGAGATCTCTTTGCTCAAGCACTCCCAGCAGTTGAGCATGCCACCAAGTGCACAGGAGGCCGTTCAGGGGCAGGCTGGTGTGAAGAATGGCAGTCTGATGATCCCCATGGACTTTTCAGCAAATAGCCATCAGCACAGCGGCCATCACTTCACACTTCTGCATTGCATTTTTTTAATCCAGTCCCTAATCCATTTATTTTATGAAGTGAAACATTCCAAAATTACAAAAGGATTTATATTTTGTGAACATGTGTGAGCCGGCTGGAAAGATTTGCGAATTCTTCATACCTTTCTCTGTAGCTAACTCTTGGGTCCATCTTCACAGTTGATTAACCTGCATTTCACACACCTCTTTAAAATTTCGATTTCAGGTTGCTTTCTGAGATAGGTGACACCCAAAGCAAATGGGCTTTCTTAGGAGGATTTTGCAATAGAAATGTTAAAATATGAGGGTAAAGACTGGGGAAAAAACACCCATAAACGTGTGCCAAGTACTAACTCACAGAAGCTGAGCAAGTTTTCAAAAAGAATGTTGACCCTGGCAGCAGGGTGGTGATTTTTCTCACTGCTAGCATTACTGAAAAGTCCATAAAGTAGCAAGAACAATTAAATAAATACAGTGGCAATGGTGCTAACCAGGATAGGTAGTGATAGCCATTGTTGCCATGCTTATTGTGTTACATTGGCTTAGCCAAGAAAAACCTTATCTGATTAAAACAATAGCTCCCAAAACACACTTCTTTTAGAGAAATTGATTTTATTCAACATGAAATTCCAAAATAAATATAACACAATATTTTAAATTTACTTATGCAAATCTATCAGGATGCTCCAGCCAAGAAATAACCCAAATCAAGTTAACCTTGGCTAGTATGTTACCCTTTAGCTATGAAACTGTTGTGAGTTCCACTTCTGGTATGGCTCCATGTATGCAAATGCAGGGTGGCTTAAGTCTCTCTCTTTTAGCTGTCTTTTTTTTACAGTAGAGACGGAAAGAATGTTTATCACCAAAGGAGTACATTCCGTGAGTGATGGTTTTCTGTTACGAAGTTATGATTTTGAAAAGAATCACTACCTCCCATTGAACAGGGCCCAGAATTTATGTACTTTCTTTGGCTGACACTTGAATCTGGCTTTGAAGCCAAATATGAGAAGCAAAGCTTGCAGGAAGATTTTCTTTCTTTTCATGGTTTCTTAGCATATGCACTTACTGCACAGAGGAAAACACATGCAGTTTGTTCATTTGACAGCTTTCATCCCTTTAGACCTCAGCCTTTCCTGACCTCTCCTCACTATCTGTACTCCCTTCACACACCTTGCAAGCTTCTTAGGATTTGTGTCACATAGTAAAAGAAATATTTTATAGGATATGGAGAAATAGTTCATGTTCTTCTTTTCATCTGAATAATGTGAAAACCTAAGATCCAAACGCACTTCTTTCCTCATCTGCCTCAGCCCCTCTGAAAATACTAAAGTATTCTTATTGTGAGATTAAACGTTTACACAGACATCTCAAAATTTCAGACTACCTTTGGTACAGGAAATTGTGTTGATCAATTCTTTAATTTCTTCTCCAATCAAAGTTCGGTTCCAAATGCAAGTTAAAGAGCTTTGGAGAAACTTTATCCTGTATCTCACCAGAAGTATCCTTACTTATTTCAAAAGCTGGAATGGACTAAATCTTTCCTACTTCACTGTAGTGGAAGTTTCCTTAATTTAGTAATTTTGATACTCTGTACTTTTATAAGAAACCCTGGAGGTCATTCAACCCCTTTAAAAGAAAGAAATAATAAACTGAAAGTGGTCTTTAATCTTTAAAACTATTAAAGTTAACTTAAAAAATGCAAATTAAAGTTTCAAATTCAGCCACAGTGTCTTGAGTCCATTTTTTGAGGTATATTTTTTTTTATATGACACCTGGAAACACAACACAAATGTCATGAAGTTTGTGGCTTCAATGCTTTGTTTATTCCATTTACTTAAATCTGTTTTATGTATTTCTTCTGTGTTTTCTTGAATGAAAGGTACTTTTTTTCCTAGGACACTGAAAATGAGTCAGAATTTTCATGAATACTTGTAGCAATAATCTGGTATCTGGGAGATGGTTTCAGCATCTCCAAAGGCAGCCCAGCAGAAGAGTTTCAAAACTGGGATTTAAAGCTCTTCTAGATTAGACGCACCCCAGAGGGCAGTAGGATGGTCTGCTCCTCCTCAAGGACACCTCATCTATTGAAAATGCCCCACGGGTTACTGAGCAGGGAGACAAATGCTGCTTTGGGACCTAAAAAGGTGATTGTGTTAAAAGTCATAGTGCAGAAGGAAGTAAAATATGCTAGGTTATTAGAGCTAGAGCTGGGATGGTTCTGGTTCACATCAGAGAAAACCCCCTGGGAAGAAACTATGCCCAGCAAACCTTCAGGCTGGTCCAAGAAAACTTCATTTATACGAAGAGTTCAATGCCTTCAAATTCTTTCCCATGCAAGCAGTAGATCAAAGCCTTTGCTGCTTTTCTGCACAACACAGTGGCCAGGCTCATGACACAGGCCAAATCAAAGAAATTTTGGGTGGGATCTAATGTGAGGTCATGCCTCTTGTCTAGCTGAAAAAGCATTGGCTTCTTCAGCTGGACTGTGGAAAGAAATCTTGTGAGTAGTTTGCAGCTCTCTTAAACATGCATTTGCCTGGCTCACACTTAGGCACTGGATCCTGCTGGGGGCTTCATGACGCTGTTCCCTGTGACAGGACACAGCTTGTCTTCTTGTGCCAACTTTCTGAGCTTCAGGTTGTACTCCCTCTCACCAGCTGTGTGATGCAGACCTGGGGGGGATCAGTTGTGGTAATGATGGTCCTATCCAACTTCCCCATCAGGGCTCATCTTGGCTTTGCCTCTATTCCCAGCCAGTACCTGGTCTCCTCCCAAGCTGGGGTGGGAGACTGGGTTTTTCAGAAGCACACTGGCCCTTCAATGCTGGACACCCTCACTGGGTGAGACTACAGTGTTACAGCCAATAAACTTCTTTCACTAAAAAGCTGGGGTGCGACTTTAATGACAAAGGAAATTGCAACCTTCTACTCTGTGTTTGTATTTACAGTAGTAAGAGGAAATTAAAGCATTGGCAGCAGCTCTGAGCAGGCCAAGGAGGTGGGCTCTTGAGACTGATCAGAGATGAAATGAAGAGATGGGAATTTTAAAGAAAGGAATAGAGTCCCAATTGAATTTCCACTAAGATGAACAGAAATGTTTTTTCACAGCATCGTCTTTTAACAGGGAAACCTTCAGATTTATTAACTAATAATCCTATAAGAAAGTTATCAATAACATAATATAATAAAAAGAATGTAAAATTTTATTAGTTTTTGGTTAGATACAGCTTTTCCAGTCAGGGCTACAGGGATATAAATTGTCAAGTAAAATGATTTATCGTCAACATCTGTTTCATTTGAAGGATTCCTTTGGTTAAAGTGGGTCTCTAGAATGATTCTAGCATATCTAGTATCAATGGGGAAAGAAAGGTTATTGTAACTTCCAAATGCAGGCAGATGCACAAGTAAGGAAACCTCCAAAAAAAGTGGACCCCAGAGCTGGAAATGTACTTTTCTTACCTGAACTGCTGGGGAAAACGTAAAACTGCAATGCGGTATAAGCTTGCATATCCTTCTCTTTCTATGAATTGCATTCATAATGTTTTATGTCACCACTTTAGCTGAAAATAATGAAAAGGCTTTTCTCGGTTTCCTCTGCAGTAGACAGCTGTCCACCAGCGATACCCTGGATATTGAAGACAAGTATTTCAAATGAACTCTTCACTACATGCTTGGTGCTTTGCTCTACAACACATTTCCCATACTGCAAAGAAGACAATGAAGAACATTAAGTAGAGATATTACAGCAATACCCCAGGGTTAGGAGATGATTTCTACTTTTCCCACAGTCTTAACATGTCTCTCTGATTACTGTGAAATCTAATGTAAACTCAAGGATTTGTGAGATGCGTTCTTCAGGCATTTAAAGAAAAAAAATTACTACAATCACATCAATTACATCAAATCACCTCTCAACTTCCTCCCAGGCTAAGGTGAGAGTAAATAATCACAACGACTACCCTGAAAAAATTTGAGGTCACCCACTACTAATGTACCTTGGTCCTACAGCTTCATTGGGGAAAGAAATGGAAAAGGGTGTTCCAGAAACACTGGGTCCTGCTATGGATTGAGCTGTGAGTCGTACCTTGCATCTGTATAAACTGAGTAAGCAACAAGCTGTTGCCTGCTTCCATTCATACAGTGCTTACTGTTACTATCTGCTCACCTTTTGTTTGAGTGTTTGTGTGTTGGGAAAGAAGGCATTAGTTACAATAGAAAAATAATCTAATTCCAGCAAAAACTCAGAGAATGAATGAAAATAAGTGATGCCCACGACTGCTCTTGAGCAAGTTGAAAAGAGGAGTAGAGTGAACAAAATAAAATGCACTTGAAGAGGACTTGTGGCAACCTGGGGTGCAGGAGGTAAGATTAAGGCTGAAGGCTGTATGAGAGAAAACTTGGAGGATACCAGGGTTCAATAGTTAAGGAAGTGGGGATTTATGACAGCTAGTAGCTGTCAGCCCTGCATTCCTTCCTTCCTAAGGGCATTCCTTGCTTGGGAGAGATTTTAATCTTTCAATCTCTCTTCCATCAGGTTACGCAAAGTGTGAAAGGTCCATGCTCCACTTCTCACTGAGGCATACATCAATATTCCTTTCCTTTTTACATGGGGGAAGGGAAGGGAAGGGAAGGGAAGGGAAGGGAAGGGAAGGGAAGGGAAGGGAAGGGAAGGGAAGGGAAGGGAAGGGAAGGGAAGGGAAGGGAAGGGAAGGGAAGGGAAGGGAAGGGAAGGGAAGGGAAGGGAAGGGAAGGGAAGGGAAGGGAAGGGAAGGGAAGGGAAGGGAAGCCTACTATTCCAGTGGCTATTTAAGATGCACTGTGTACTTTATCTTATATGAGTTCTGATGCCCTGCTCATCAAATCTCTGTTTCTGCCATCTCATCTAGCCCCTTACATCTGAAGGGTGTTTCAGTCATTCTTTGTATGCCTCCATCTGCCTCTGAAGCTTGAACTGAGACTGCAAAGAGAAAGGTGCTGCAGGGAAAAAAACCTATTCATGATCCTTTAGCTTGATTCCTTCTATTTGAGGAATTGAGGGAAAGCATCCTCAGTGCATGGTAGATGCTCTAAAGTATTGGTGCTACTGTCAAGGAATTCAAATGCCCACTAGAACAAATATTCTCATGTGTATGTAAACAGTTTTTGTCTTGTTGTTTTGTTTGTTTGTTTTGGTTTTGGGTTTTGGTTGTTTGTTTGTTTGTTTTTAACTGAAAGGCTGAATTTTCTATATGTTCTAAATTAAGTATATTTGGGCAGACTTCTTTCATATCCAGCATGCTTACAGAGGTTCAGAATAGGATTAATAGTCAAAATGTGGCAGCATATAAGCCACAGCAATGCAAAACAACTGTTCAAGAAAGCATTCCTAAAACTAAATGAAACAAAACCAGGAAAAAGCAAAGAAAGCCAATAAAGCTCATTCATTTCTCTAAATTTCTTGTGCATTGGTCCAGAGTACTAATTTTTGTCTCTGCAGGGAATGCAAGGCTTTACCCTAGCTAGTGTTACACTTTGGGGAAACAGCACTGAGCCTGGGATACTTGAAAAATTAAGTTCTGAGAATGACAGACGTCCAATGCTTCACATTGGGGAGTTGAACCCAGACAGGCTGAATAAAGAGACACAGCAGATTTTTCTAGTGTTTTGATCAGCTCATTCTACCACTTTAAAACACATCCTGTCCTCTGCACTGGTTCTGTCTCACCCAGAAATTTCCACCCCCTTCAACATGGGTGTCACAGACTGGCCACCATCACAAAGGATGCCTGTTGGGTACCTAAGGAGCATCTGCAGGAGAGAGGTTGCATCCAAACCACCTTTTGGAAAGTGGGATCAAAGATGTACCATCTTGTGTCCAGGCAGGGAATGTCTCCAGCACTGCATTCAGCTGTGTTTGGCTTCTCTCTCTGCCACAGACATCCAAGGCTAGGTCACTGTTATTACCTGCAGATGACAGGTTCTGAATGTTCTACACATGTAATCAGTTCAGGTGTTTTATAGATCTTCCTTTGATGCCTAATAACTCTTCAGATTCTGTTTCTTCATATGGAAAAACAGACAGCAATACAACAAAGGATTGGGGATGCTGACCAATAAAATGAGCAGAATAGATGGACTATTCATCTGATCTGCTGTAGCTGACACTCAGTTCAGAAGCAAGAGATGTAATTTTTCATCACAACAAAAAAGAGAGGGTTTGAATATTAAAAAAAAAATAAATGCTATTATTATTAAAAAGAAAGATTTTTTGCTCCCAGAAAGAAGAAACAAAATGTTTAACTAAAAATTGGTAAAAACTTTTTTGCACAATCAAGGAATTGTCAAATTCATCCAATCTCAAAATCAAATGTGAGGGTGAAGGGTGGGAGCCAAACACACAGCAAGGGTTGCAATATTTAAAATTGCCGAAAGGTAAGATAACAGAACAATCAAGACCTTTTTTTCTTTCTGCAGCACCCAACAGAAAGTACAGTTATGTTCCATATTCCTTAGGCTGCATATATACACACATACGCACTTCAGTTCTAATGTGAAGCATGCTATTCTGTTCATTCACAAGTTCTCATCACTGAGTCTTGAAATCTCAGATAAATTCACATTTGCATTTATTTCCAAGAAAGCGTCTGGTTTGCCATAACTTTTAATGGGATTTAGTGTGAAGTCAACATCATTCACAGATCAGCTCCTCCTCCCTCCAGTGTTAGTGGGAATATATCCAGTGCCAGTGTGAGATGTGATGTGCCTTCTGTAACCCATTGAACCAGAAGCTAGAAATGAAGCTGTAGTCAAGTCTTCTACTACAGCTGTTCCTGAGTCTATGCCCAGCTTCTCTTCCTTCCATTTCCCAGAGGTATTGCTCCTTAAAATCTACTCCCACAACTGTGTATAAAGTCTTTCTGATGTGTCCATAAAAAAAGGAATTGATTCACTTGGAGACTTTTGATTCATTAATTTTTTAACCCCAGTCATTTTTTTGCCTCCTCCAAGCACAATGAGAGAGCAAAGAAGTAAAAGGATGGTAGCCTAAGAACTGAGGGAAGTGGATGAAGATGAACAGGAAGAGGTAGATTGTGACTGAGCTCAGCTGTGACAAGAAATGCCTCTCTGAGTGCAACCTGAATACAGTCCCCTTCATTCCTTTCCTGACCAAAAAAACACCCATATGAAACATAAAGTAAAGCCAAGAAGAACTTCAATCTGAGCCAGAGATTTTAACTACTAGAAAACTGTAAAATCTTCTACATCATACTTCTCATTCCTAAATGGTAAAGGAATATACAGTCATCCTAAAAAAAAAAAAACAAAGTTATGTTACTTGTTCCACAAAAGCAGAGCCACTGCTATCCCCGTAGCCAGAGCTAATTATGCATTGCTAGGAGGGAGTCCTGAAACCACTCTTAAGATGCCGTCCTCTTTATGCACTCAGTGTTGCCAATCTCATTTAGGGGTGGACAACAAGAGTCAGGCTACCACAGGCTGTTCACCTCACTTCAATTGCTTCTCCCAAAACCAGGAGAAAGTGGCAAATAAAACTTGTGGTGTTTTCAGGCCATGTTCACTTGTGCTTGTAGGCAAATTCCACTGTAAGGAGTTTTAAATAGAACAAGTACACCAAGAAGCAAAGAACTAGTGAGGAGGGCAATGATGGATATGTCTCTTTCAGGTAACTCACTAAATCATAGGAACTGGCTGTTTCAGCAGATTTCAAGGAGTGATGCACTTCAGCACATGCTCGTTAGATGAGTAGTTTCCTTTACAAACTGATTTCACTGCTCAGTAGAAAGAATGAATTGTATCCTTGATTCATGGTCATTTCCAGGTAGGATTCAGGATGGTAGAAACTGCCTTCCTATACTTTGAAGGATGGAGCTCAAAGCAAGTGTTTCCAAATTGGCTCAAACACTGTTCAGGAGTAAGAAAAAATGAAAGAATAGGTTCCAGCAACAATACTTTCTTGTACTATTCATCGATTAATCCATTTTCCTATCAGCAGTGGGAGTTGATGGGAGTCCTATTAGTGACTCTAGTTAGTTTAGGATTTCATTCACAGCCTGCTGGAGAGGTTCAGTAAAGAGCAGGTAAAATAGAACCACATAGTCTCAAAGAACTTACTTTGAACATCAGACATAACTGTTATTTCCAAATGCACTTTAACAAGATTCTATCAATCCTTCTTGAAAAAGGCAAGTTGGAGATTGTGTTTGAAAGAAATTACCTTCCAAGAAATTTCAGAAAAAACACTTGAAGAAATGACTTCATGGAGTAGTGTACAAAACTATTTGCAAACAAGTGGCACTTGCAAGGGTAAAGGTTATAACTGCAGGCTGCTCCTAAGTCTGTGTGAATTTGGGATAAATATTGTCTCTGAGAAAGATTTATTTTCCAATATGCCCTTTTTTTTAACCAAGGGATATTTTCGGATTGCATCAGTTCTCACCTCCTTGTCACATTTCTGTTCCACTTGTAATTTAAATCAGGGCAGAGATAGTTCTATGCCAGTACCATGTGTTCCGTCAGAGATTTTACCTCCACATCTGTTGTTCTGCATAAATCTATCTGCTAAATTATTGGCTGCAGTTCAACAGAGTCTATACATTTCCCCAATTAAACCATCAGTTAACAATTCCCAATTGGTGACCTTAATGTGCCTTGTGGATAAAAAAACTCCAAAACTTTTTTCTGATCTGAGAAAAATGGGGGGAGCAGAAGCATGTGAGTACCCACATGAAACACTATTAATAATCTTCCAGCTGTGAGTAACCATACACTTGCAGACCACAGTGAACATATGAGCCTGTTAAAATCATACACAGTTTTTATATATAACTAATGCCTGTTTCTGTATGCTAATGCACCAGCCAATTAGTTGACATCCACAATTAATTCTTCTTTCTCTGTCACCTAGTTAGCATTGAAGGAGGTTGGTGTGTACTTGAATTCTCATGTGATTCTTGATTGCGTTGTAGAATATGATCAAAAGGCTCTGTTAGAATGTGAATGATTGTGTTGCTTGCTGTATTTGATGGCAATTTACTTAAATATGATACTCTGCAGGAGAATTTGTTCAAAGTAAAGTCACAACCAGCACTTTATCATTTCCATGCGCAGTATTTCGGAATATTGCCTCTTGAAAGCCTTAAAAGAACAGCAAGAAGACAATGCCAAGAGGAAAAATTAAAGCACTGGTGTGACAATAATTCTTTATTAGCAGTGTGGGGCAAAATGTGTAAGCCTTAAAGTATGCGAATACCTAAAGCCTAATAATGAGCAGCCTCCTTGTCTGGGAGAGCACAGAGATAATGTCTTTAATAGAAAATGCATTTGATAGCACAGATTCTTCCAGCCCTGATCATTCCATGCACTACTCTCAGTTGATTTCCAAATCCTCTCAAACCTGGTGGCTTCCATGAAGACTTGCAGTCTGCAGACACAAGCCTGGGAATTATTGTCAAACACCTGGCAAATTTACACTATTATGGTAATGAAGCTTCATATAATTTATATTGTCACAGATAAGTGGCTGAAGCATAAGGACAAATATACTACAGAATATAAATGTCGTAAAATACTGGAGTTTTGTTACTAATTGTCGGCTCTACTGTTTCTCCCACACTTTTCACTTCATTATCAGAATCATCTTTCACTGCAAATAAAGTCAAAGGTAGAATATTACTTATAATATTCTACTGGTGTAGACTGTGTTGGCAGCATAACATTTGTCCCTGACTTAACTATTATATATGTATATATATGTGTATATATATGTATATATATATATGAGATAGATATATGTCATTTAACAGCTTCTGCTAGTCCTAGTAAAGAAGACGATGTGCCAATTCACAGTGATATTTCCTTTGCTATATCCATATTTCTTAAAAGAAGCTTTCTATCTAGTTGAGACTTTTCTCCTGTCTAGCAGTACAGAAGAGATGGTTACAGTTCTGTACCTCTTCAAGACCCCCAAAACCATTTCACTGTCTTTAGATGAACCTACCCAGCTCATCTAAACCACCCAGTGAACTGGTAGTTTTGGTCTTGAAAAAGGAAATATAAACAGAACTCTTATTATCAGATCCAGACAAGCTGTTTCTCTGAAATAGCTGCCTCAAGTACTCCGTGGTGGTGGTTCCCAATCTGTTTTCCTCTGGCTGACTGGTAAAGAAAGAAAAGCACCACTCTCTTACTGCCTCTGCCCTCTCCTTGTTGGTAGAGGAGAAAAGCTGAAATACGTAACAGGACAGGACTGTGCAGCACCCTGCTCTAAATATAAAGTAGATTAAGCAAGGTAGTGTTTCTTCAGCACAAAAAGAAGAGCACAGAGCATTTACTCTTTTCCTTGTGTCATAGCTCTTGAGGCAGAGTAATGGTGTGAAAGGTCTTGCTCAATAGTTCTGACTGAGGTTGGAACTATCAAAAAGAAAAAATCTTTCCCAAGGGAAATTAGAAAAATAAATAAGAATTAAGGATGGAACTGTCATTTATTACCATTTTGGACAGTTCAACAATAAGAACATGAGTAAAGCCCTTTTGTGTCAGCACTCTTTTGATGTCAGAGACAACAGAACTTTGAGTCTGGCAAATATATGTCTTGTACATCTTCAGCATCCACAGCTGTTATTAGAGATCCAAGAGGTAGACCACTCACTAGATTTCTGTTCACCAAACATTGTCCATGAGTTTGTCTAATTCTTTTGAAATTACTGATGTTGTCTGCTTCCACAGCTGCCTGTGTCAGCAAACTCCACAACACACGTTAGGTTGTAGAGACAAAAGTCTTTTGTGAAGTTGACAATTTCTCAGGTGAGAAGGGAACTTTTCCCCTCCTTTTTAACAATAATCACCTGTCCTGTTAGAAATCTAAAGATGTGCCAAAAGATATCACCTGGTCAGGTGCTTCTTGTTGACTGATAGTGGTGTTCAGCTGGTGAGAAAAGACAAGGGAATAAAATTCATCTCCCACTCCCCTCACTGAAGACACCTATACCCTATGAGGTAAATTAAGGTTGGAGTATCAGATCAGAGTTTCAGCTTAAAGTCTCAATTTCCTGGCTTTTTGTGGGTTTTAGGCAGACCCTTAATGTCGCTTTAATGTAGGGGGCTTCTTGTGGTTTAATATTTCTAAAGTAAGTAAATCATTTCCAGCATATGTAAAAAAGACAAATTTCTCCTGTGGTTAGTGACCACAAAGCAAAACAAGAAACAGAAATACTCAAGAGTAGCATTCTTGAGAAGAGGATTTAGGGCTTTAAACCTCCCTTTTGATGTTATGTGCAGAGAAACAAAGCTCAGTGCAAGGCTGATGATTAATACCTTTACAAAGCATAATAACAAATAAACACAACCTGTGTCCAGCATCTCTGCAAATCAGTAAGAAATGTTTTTTGTCTGCTGTGTTAGCAAACACTTTGAAACAATGTCCCCACTCTCTTATACTCATCCCCCAAAAATTTACTGCTGAATAATAGATGTATCCCAGCTTGTGAGGAGAGGTAGCAAACGGCCAAGCAACTAAGAAAATGTTGTATCAAATAATGGTTTATTTCCACTAGTGAATATTTATTCTTCCTTGGCCTTTCCCATGAAGGGGAAAGAGAGGTGAGCTGATGTCTGAAACTGAAGTAGAATTGTCACTACAGTTGAGTGGAGAGAAACTGTGAAGATCTGTTATTTTCAGATAAAATCTGTAAAGCTTTGGAAATCACAATCCATGTTGCTGGATAACAGCTAGATCCATTATCCCAGGCCAGCCTTCTCCAGTAACTATTTTGACTGCAAGGTTTGAAAGCAGTGGTTGCAGATCCTGTGGGACAGATGACCACACAGGCATTAGCACTCCTGGGCCTGTGGAGCCCCTGCTCCAGTGTGGTGTGCCCTTGATGCCTGCTGTGCCCCCCACACAAAGCCAGTGGGTCATTTCCCTTCAGGTCCCCTAGGCCTGGCTGGCTGACTTGGGGCAGGTGGCCTTGGCAAAGCTCCTGCCCATGTCTAAGCCAGGCTTGTGCAATGAAAAGAAACTACCATTGATTCACCATAGCCTCAGGGAGGAGCTGGGAATAGCAAAGTTTCTGTTTACTTACTTGTGACCATTTGGGTAAAAAGATTAAGTGTTGAGAAAACAAGATTTTTTTCAAGAAGTAAGATCTTTTGACAGTACTGACAGTCAGAAATACTGAGGATTGTTCATATTAGCTTTGTTCTCAGCACCATTTAAAAGCTCTTGTTGCATCACTGACAGGATGCATCCATGAGTGCTGAGAATGCTGGCAGACACATTGCGAGGCCGCTCACAGTCATCTTTGAAAGGTCACGGAGATCAGGAGAGGTGCCTGAGGATTGGAAGAGAGCAAATGCCACCCCAGTCTTCAGAAAGGGCAAGAACCATCCAGACATCCCCACCTCCATCCCTGGAAAGATGAAGGAGCACCTCATTCTGGAGGACGTCTCTATCCACATGAATGACATGAAGGTGATCAGGATAGTCATCAGCATGAGCTCACTAAAGGTAAATCATGCCTGTCCAACCTGATTGCCCTCTGCAGTGGAACTGCCTGGATGGATTAAGGGAAGGGCAGAGGACACTGTCTAGCTTGACTTGAGCAAGGCTTTTGCCACTGCCTCTGACAACATAAGGAGTATGGACTGGATAAGTGGACTGTGACTTGGCTGGAAAACTGGCTGAATGGAGATCCCAGAGGGTTTTAATCAGTCGTGCAGGTCTGGCTGGAGGCTTGTCACTGGTTGTGTCCCCCAAGCCCCAATACTGGGCCCAGTACTGCTGAACTTCCTCATCAAAAACTTGCATTAAAGGGTTGGTGTGACTCCTCAGCAAGGTTGCTGGGGACACAAACAGCAAGAGCAGAAATTGCTTGTCTTTCTCATAATAATTTCAATGTAGTTTCTGGGATAGTATGGGAGGGAATGCTAGTTCAATCTTCAGGAGCAGCTTGTAGGCTACTCACTACAGAAATGTTACCATAAGTTAAAGGAGATGTAAGAATGGAAGAAGTGATTGGTTGCACTGTTCTCCCATGCAGTCGGTTGGAGCTGACTGAAATAAAGATACGCTGTGTATTACGGGATAAAGAAAGCTACAACTTGCCTTGAGATTGTGATTCTTCTCTTCTCAATACACCTGTGCTTGGCCCTAACAGTGGCAATTACAAGAAGGGGTTCAAAACAGAAAAAAAGTGGCTGAAGTCTCAAATAAACACCAGGCCATATCTCTCAGGTACAGCATTTGAGAGGGATGTTGTTCTGTTAACACAGCTGGGAAAGCTACAATCTGCACTGGAAAAAACAAACACTATATTTGATGATGCTGTAAAATATCCCAGCTAGAAAGTTGCTTAGATGTCATTTCAATCAATTATTCAAGATTTCCCAAGAGAAACTGCTAAATTGATTAAAATTAACAGCTATTTTAAAGTTAATTTCATGGACGATTAGCTCCAATATTGCTAACTGACCAGCCATATTCTTCTTTAGCTGGAAAAAAATTATAAAGGTCACAGTCTCTCTTGCTACATCATGGTTTGAAAAAATTGTTCATGCCATGCTATGACAGGAAGACATTATTGCTGACAATGTGTGGTAAAAATCTTATTCGACAAATCAAATTCTGCTTTGTGAATCCCTTTTTTTCTGTTGCATTGGAATTCTATTCCTTGTCAAAAGCCTACTCTTCCTTGCAGATATTAATACCTCTCTTCTTAAACAAGAATTACTACTGGCAGCTGTGGGATCCCAGCTCACAGTGAGTAACTCCTTACTTCAGTAACAGCTCCATTGTCTTTGGTGGGACTGTTTAGAGTGAAATGCTACTCAGTGAGAGCAAAAGGGCCAGTTCTTGACCCAGTAAACATAGCTTTCAGCTTGACTGTTGTAATCTAGGCATAAAAGTCCATATTTTCTTGGAAGTATTAAGTTATATTATTTCACAAAAAATACAAATGAAGGTAACCTTAATAGAGTCTTAAAAGACTGAAATAGGTTTTGTTTTGTCTTGAGAGAAAATCTATAATTAAATATTGCAGATTTTAAGGCAACATGTTTACTATTGTTAATACAATATTAGTATAGAGATATCCAGTTTTCATAATATATATAATAATTGGAAATAAAAGGCAAATATTCAGAACAGCAGTCACAGTCTTCTTCATGGTCATTGAACATCTACAAGACTTCCTGGTTTAAATCATGTTCATACATTACACCAGTGGGATTATAACCAATATGTAAATGTATATGTATTCCATAGAGATGTAATTATATGCAGTTAAATAGTAGGGAATGTATAATGCTATATATTGAGCTAAGGAATAAAATACATGCACTTAGGTAAAATCTTCCATATGATATACTTAGCTATTAAGAGGTTTATGAAGTAAGTGCTCCTGTAAATTGGGCAAATACCATTAATCTCCAAGAACTTTCATGCAGGAAGTAGAGGACACAACTTTGAAAAAGCTTTTTTTCCTGACTGATGTCACTGTTCTCTCTGCCATTGCAGGGAACAAAATGTACATAACCTTATATAAATGGTATACACTGGCATTCATCTGGCATATCTATATTACTTAGCAATGTGCATGTAAAAAGTCAAAAATTAATACAAGTAAGTCCTTTAAACCACATCCTGCCATTTATTTGGGGCAGGGGAAAGAAAGGGATTAATAATACATGGAAAAAAAACTCTAAAAAAAAAGGAGTTAATTTTTTTAACCTAGCAAAGCTCTTATAAAACCAAAATCTTCTAGTTGCCCTGCCTCCAGCTGAATAAGTATCTGCGGAACAGAAAGCTGATAACCAATCAGTAGTAGCTAATGTTCTTTCCAGATAGATATCTCTGTTCAAACACCTGCTACTCAGTCCCTGTGAATACTAGAGGCAGGTGGTATATTTGGAAAAAAAAAAAACAACAACAAAACAACGAACCAAACAAACTGCACTCCCCCCACAAAAACCAAACCCAAAAAAACAAAAACCCACCCAAAATTGAACAAACAAAAAACCACCACCCCCTATATTTTTTACCCTCATTTGAACCTAAATCTAGCTCTGATTCAGAATTGGGGGGTTTTTTTAGGATTTTGGCTCATGAGCTGTTCTGCATGTATCCTTGAGCTTAAGGATAAAGGGAAAACAGAAGATTTGTTTTTCATATAAAGGCAGGAATGATTTTTTCTGAAGAAAACTGGCTGGTGACCAAAGTGTTGGTGAAATCAACAAAGGAAATGAACGAAAGTTGAGTGTTTGAATATGGGACCACATTTGAGTTATATAGACACAGGGTGTAAATTGAATGTATATTGATTTAGGTACCCTATACAGTTGTAGATACCTTATAAACTTATTCTCCTTAATTAAAATGATGAAAATGACACAGAAGGAAGCATGGATGTGTGATTTTATTTCAGTAGAATCTGATATATAACACCTGAAACAGTGATGTCATGTTTAAAATTGTCCCTGCCTACATGTAAATTGAAGTCAAACCTTGCTAGGAGTTGTGTGTGACAATAATAGAAAGACCTTCTCAAGGTGTTCCATTTCAGTCTCCTACTTGTGTCAGATTGAATTCCCTTTATCTAAGAGCTAGTTTTGGATATGCTAAAATAACAGAGTGGTAGCCTGGGTCATTGCCCCAAGAACTGAACTGAAGGACTCCCACAGAGCTGATCCTGTTAGATAAGGCCATCTAAGGAGGGTTCCTCTGCATGACATTGCTAATGATTGATATATTGAAGCTATCTTTATCTTTAAAATTGGGGATTTCCCTTCTATTTCCTCAGAAAAGTATTTGGGATTATTTTTCTCTGCTCCCATAGCTGCATATTCAAGTGGAGATAACTCATTTCAGATGACAAGAAACTTATCAATAAAAAATATTCTCTTTTTGTTTGCCACCAAAAAAAAAAAAAAAAAAAAAAAAAAAAAAAAAAAAAAAGGGAAGAAGGTAAATACATGTGTTTCCCTGCATATGAATCCTTAGCAGCACTCTGTCATTATGTGCACGTAACATGCAGGTAATAACCTCCTTCATCACCAGAATATTATGTCCTAGTTTTAGAAACTATTAATTAGAATTAATTGTAGTTTCAAGGGGTTATGTTGCCTTTTGGTGGAGACATTGTCTTGACCAGGAAATATGAAAGTGTGTTGTTGAACTTTTTCCCAATGCCAAGACGCAGTAACACATTATTGGTGTTGTAAGTGCTCCCATATGCTTCAGAAATAATTAAATTTTTATTGACTTTTTGGCCCGGCTCCTTTAGATTCTAAACATTTGATACATTTGAAGTTTGGGGGTGCATCTTTTTATTCCATAGGTAATATGGATGCAGCAGAACTAAGGCAATCCTAGTCTCCTGATATGGTTGGTCAAAAAAATACAGGAGAGAGAAGCAAGGTTCTTTAAAAGAGTTGCCAGTCTTGTATATATCAACTTTTCTGTTGAGGTTCTGATTAAAATTCAAAGAAAGAGCACCAGTTCTGCACCATTAAAAAAATAAAAATAAAAAATTAAAAGATGGATTGATCCATTTATCACCTAGAAGAAGCTGATACACTTGTTAATTGAAATAATGTGGATGCAAGCAGAGGGGTCTATTTTCCTCTCCTTGTTAACCTCATTTACATATGCAACAAGTAGTATCTGAGCATTTTCACCATACACAGATAATTCTGTATACAGGAAAAAATCTTAAAAGTTTCCCTTCCTTCCTTCCTTCCTTCCTTCCTTCCTTCCTTCCTTCCTTCCTTCCTTCCTTCCTTCCTTCCATCCTCTCACTTTCTCTCTCTAGTTGTTTTTATTCTGTATGTCATAATTTGATCACAGCAATGAAAAACCTAAAAAAAACCCCAGCCTTATTAAAAGATCTTGACATTCCACAGAGGAAGTGATCAGATGGCAGCTGTTGTTGCAATGATAATATTCTAACACAATGATAGTTCTTTCCCCACCTGGTTCTGGCCAAGATCAATGTTAATTTCTTTTGCTGATGCATTTAGCTTGAGAGGAGGGGCTATTTCAATTTCAGATGGAAAACTGTCTCTTAGTGAGATCAAACATCTGAGACCACCTGCCAAGAAATGCAGGAAAGAAGTTAACACACAGTGAATTTTGATCTATTTTTGGTTTTATTTCCTGCTGTTCATGAGAACCAGGAATGCAGATCAGACTCCACCATCCATTGAGAGGCATGTGTTTGCAAGGCTTCTGCTAGTTTTTGGAGAACACGCATCCCCTTGCAGCTTTTGGCCAAACCTTTTGTTCTCTGCGGGCCTTGGGTAATTTATCTGTGACTCATCTCTGGCAAGGGAATCCCAGGCTTGTTGGAGTAGCCTGGGAGAGTTCATGGTGATTTATGGACGCTGAAGATGAATACCCCCTGTTTTCCTGTCTCAAATTCTCACTTCATATTTGCCCTCTGTTCAGAGAAATCTCTGAAAAGCCTTGTATTAAAAAGAGCTTCAGAGTCTCTTGATGATTCAGAGGGTCAAGTGACAAACAGGGCAGAGAAACAAACTGGCTGAAGTGCAAATTAAGGCAATCTGAAGGGATTGTGCTGAGAGAAAAGGTGGCATGCATTCCTCTGGAGGGATAGGACCGGTTCAGTGCTGCATATCCGTGGATAGCCTGGAAGGAGACTGTAGAAACCACTAGAACCACTGGCAAATCTCATAAAAAGGTTCCTTACTGGGCTTGCCTGCCACCTTATTACCCCAGAGCAGCTGCTTTAAAGAGCAGGCACAGACTCACCCCGGCTATTGCAAGCACATTTTCTGCAAGGTGAAAGGTTTGGCATCTGGAAGTGTCAGAAAGGAGCCTCTTGCCATAAATCACAGCAGAAAGCACTCAAATTTGACAAGTGTCTTGAGAGTACTTATATGTTCACCCCTGAATTCCAATATCAAAGTGCAGCCCTTCAGGCTTTAAACTCCTACAATACACCAAATCTGACATAGGAAGATGCAATAGTGGGGAGTGGAATGGCAGGAGTGTCCTTGACACCTGAGGACTGCTCACAGACAAGGGCTGGCCCAAACTGGGCTGCATGAATTCCCTGTGCTCTGCTCCAAGAATGAAGAGGCTTTGCTCTCACTCAGAAGCAAAATCTTTCTCCCTCCTCCTTTTCCCCCTCCACCTCTCCCTTTTGCTGCCCAGGTCCTAGCAGTGGAGCCAGCTGAGAGCAGAGCTCCTGGGTATGAGCTCTCTGCTCTGCACTCAAGGCTGAGGGCTGAGGCCAGCACAGATAGTCAGACATCTCATGCTTCATTCTTAAGGGTAAGGGAAATATTTTTTGTCACTACCTAGCATTTTTTCTCCAATCAGAAAAGAAAATTCTGTGGCACCTCTGTTCCTGGGATAGTCACCAATGGTCACAAACTCCTTCCATATATTTTTTTTTCTTACTGAAGTGCTTCCATAAATAAACAAGCCTCCATAAAACAGCAGGAAAAATCCACTCCCAGTGAGACTCCATGGAGGCAGTGTGAGAGGATGATAGTGTCTGAAAGGTGGGGATAAGAAGCTGCCCCCTGCTTGCTCACGCAGACAGCTGTCTCTGCCCAGTTCACTTCTGCTGGTGATTTATGAAGCCCTTTGATCAGAATCGAGTTTTAATTGCCTGAACTGCAGAATCTGACACGTGCTTCATCAAGTCAAAGGTAGACCCTATTCCTGATGCCCTGGTCTTCTCTTTTTTTCCATGGATCCAAACCCTGAATGATTTTAGGAATCTACCCAATCCCTAACTCCATCTTTCAAACAGCCATCAGCTCAAGCATTGGCAGAGGAGAGAAGAAGGAAAGGAAAGGAAAGGAAAGGAAAGGAAAGGAAAGGAAAGGAAAGGAAAGGAAAGGAAAGGAAAGGAAAGGAAAGGAAAGGAAAGGAAAGGAAAGGAAAGGAAAGGAAAGGAAAGGAAAGGAAAGGAAAGGAAAGGAAAGGAAAGGAAAGGAAAGGAAAGGAAAGGAAAGGAAAGGAAAGGAAAGGAAAGGAAAGGAAAGGAAAGGAAAGGAAAGGAAAGGAAAGGAAAGGAAAGGAAAGGAAAGGAAAGGAAAGGAAAGGAAAGGAAAGGAAATTTTCTGTCTTACATACCCTTAAGTTCCCCAACCCATCCATCCCGAGGTCTCAAGAGGCCCCAGAAAGGGGAGGCACCCTGGCGGGGTGCTTGTGCGAGCCTTCCCATCAGGCAGGGACCTCGGGAAGCCCAGCCGGTGGGGACAGATGCTGGGGGATCCTTCCCCATGGGACCGGGCCCTGGGGAAACCCTCCCTGCGTCGGAGCACCCCGTCCAGCAGAGCTGGGTTCCCTGCAGGGGCTGCTGCCCAGCCGGGGCCTGGCCATCCCTGGGGAAGCAGGTATCACGTTACTGCTGGGCAGGCAGAAGAAAGGCGAGTGTCAGGCACTGTCACGTATTATTAGTACTGTTTCTGCCCATTAAAGCCATGCCTTTGAGCAAAGGGGTTTCTTTCATGTTCTCCCCCACCAATACTCTGACAGAACTCCTAAAACTCAGGAATTTTCCAAATCAAAGACAATCATTATCCTTCTGTCCTTTTTTCCCCTCTCTGCCACACACACTATACCCCAAACTGCTTTAACTGTCATTATCCCCAGCACAGATGCCTGTTTAAATTCTTGATTCAAGCTGGAGGACATTTAATAGCTGACTGGATTAAATATTGCAGACTTCAGCCCAAAATCTCTTTGAAAATACAGGTCGAGGAACTATGTCTAAATTTGCTGGATGAAAACTGATCTATGATATATGTTTTAACTTCAGATCTGAGGACTAGGAGAAGGGGGGAAGGGAGTCTGTTCTGGATCTGGTTTATATTGGTGTAAAAACCTTGAAGTTGAAAGGTGTTTCAAGATGTTTAGAGAGGGAGAAAGACAGAACGTGAGAGGAAGGAAGGAAGGAAGGAAGGAAGGAAGGAAGGAAGGAAGGAAGGAAGGAAGGAAGGAAGGAAGGAAGGAAGGAAGGAAGGAAGGACATCAATTAGCTAATCTTTCTTCGTGGGAAATGGATATATTTTCCATCGCAAATAATTGAATATGAAGCATGGCAAAGAATGCACTTTGAAAGTGCAGAGGTTCCGTGGAGGAATCAGCTGCCTGTTTGAAATTAACACTAATTTGGCTCTTACATCAACAACCCCTTCATAGACAGCATCTCAGTCACTAAACATATTTGATAGCTCTATGGTTCAGAAGCGAGTGTGTGTATGTTGTGTGTGTGGCTGTGTCCAGAATTTATACATTTTCATACACAAAGGCAAGCCTTACTCCTTTTCAAATCCTGACATAAACGTGAAAGCCATTTTCCATTTGTCTTCTAAATTGTATTAAAAAATACAGTACAAATTGGCATTTGCTGGAAATCATGATACCAGCTGAGTCTATCGTTTATAGCATTAATAGATAAGAAATGAAGGGGGGGGAAAAGGACTCCAGTCCTTTAAATAAAAGGGCTCCTTTATTTGAAAAAACTTTAAACATTTTTACAAGATCATGTGATTGAGACTCAAAGGCAATAAATCTAGATTAAGAATCCCTAGGGATTCTTAGACTGATGCTATCTGTTACGGATAGCACTTCAGTCTATTTATCTGCGCTATATACTCCTGCATTGTCATTCTAAAAGCTAACGTGCTTCATGTCAGCCTTTTTGCCCTTGAAAACATTTGCATAAAAAGAAAAAAATAATGACTGAGTTAATTTCTCTCTAGCAAAACTCAGTGAAAAGTCGTCTATTATTTAATAGAGGTACCTATTATAAGAGCCTCCACCGCAGTTCAAAATTAATATGTCAAATCCAATCGTAGAAATAGATGTGCAGAAATAAGCAAGGCGTATCTGCAGCTTACCGAAATGGTCTGTGAACGAAACATAGGCAGGTTGTTTGCAAGAGCCCGACTGCCCTCGGCCTGCCTCTGGCTGCAGCGGGGGTCTCTGCCTTGGCCATTCCTGCCCCGCTGGCCGCTGGGCTGGCACCGCCCGCCCCACCACCTGCAGGCAGAGAGCCGCACCGAGAGCCGCGGCCAGCGGGGCTCGGACACAGATTTTACATTGAAATACCACAGGACCTTCTGCAAAACAGCAAAAACCGTTTTGGTTAAACGGAACCAAAAGGGGGAGGAAAAAAAATCACACCAAAAAAACCCACCACCCGAAACTCAGGGCTGGCATTTACGGAGGGACCAGCTGCGCCTTGCTGCAAAGCGGAGGAGAGCTTTTAATTTCCTGGAGAGCCGCGGCTCTGCCGCCCTCCCGCACAGGGGCCGGGCCGGGCAGGGCAGGGGGTCCCTCGCCCTCGGACCCCGCTCCCTGTGGCCGGAGAGCCGGGCAGGGCCGGGCAGGGCCGGGCAGGGCCGGGCAGGGCCGCCCGCCTTCGCCACGCCCGAAGCGCCAAGGGGCTGCCAGCCCAGACTTTCCCCTGTGCTCTCAGCAGCTCCCACCCGCCTTCAAATAGAAGTCAATTGATTAGTTTCAGTTTCTCCTCCCTGGAGAGATCCGATACTTTCCCTGGGATCAAACGGACCCGAGAATAAAGGAGAAGGTCAACCGGTGGGAAAGAAAGAATGAAAAAAGAGAGGGAAAGAGGGAAAGAGGGAAAGAAGGAGAGAAAGAGAGAAAAGGAGAAAGAGGAAAAGAAAAGAAAAGAAAAGAAAAGAAAAGAAAAGAAAAGAAAAGAAAAGAAAAGAAAAGAAAAGAAAAGAAAAGAAAAGAAAAGAAAAGAAAAGAAAAGAAAAGAAAAGAAAAGAGAAAAGAAAAGAGAAAGATGGAGGGGGAGAGGAAGAAAGATAAAAAGAAAGAAAAAGGAAGGAAGGAAGGAAGGAAGGAAGGAAGGAAGGAAGGAAGGAAGGAAGGAAGGAAGGAAGGAAGGAAACTCGTTAGGCGCACTGGAAGAGAATAGTGAACTTGGACAGTATGGCTGCTTTTTGTTTTTTGCCACAAACAAATTAAAAAAACAACAGTTTAAGCAGAGCCTACATACTGCACATATATGTGCAAATACACGCGCATAGAAAAAGGAGGAATGATTTATACTTGAATTTCTGTGAGCCTTTCTCTGCCCTGTGTTTACAAGGCGGGGCTCCATTTGCAAGTTGTACATCTGTTCGCTTCACGTGACATTTTCATAAAAGCTCTAACATCTGGTCAAAATAAACCTCCTTCAGGTACCTGCTTAACTTTTCACATGTCAAAATCCCTTCCCCTCTGAAGCTCTCCTTTCCTCCACGGCTGCAGTCGCGTGTTTTGCTCCTTTCTTGGCTGCTTATTTAATGGCTCTGCCTCTGCCCGAATAGAACAAAGCAACCCTAAACATGAGGGGGCAACCCCGACCCTTTCCAAGAGTATCCTTCCTCATCTCGCCCCCTTCCACCTCCAGATTTCCCCGCATTAAGAGAGCAGAGCGGGTCTTCTTCCCTCCCCAATATTTCGCTTTAGGATTTCTGTAGCCCAGCAAACAGGATTTGCGGCCCCCCCCTCCAAGAGAACTCATAGTCCTGCTCGGGCCAATATTTTGCACGAACGCTGATAATACTCCCAAAGTGAAGTGATCAGCATTGTCCCAAACCTATTCCGCTGTTATTTCTACTCTTATTAATTGGTCCTGACACCTTTGTAGCTGTCTTTGTCCCAGCGAGGTTCGCCTAAATTATTTTGGAGTAAAACATTTCTCTTCTTTCCCGTGGTCCATACAATGAACAAGGGAATTTTTGTAAAGTTTCTGCAAATTTAATGTCACCTATTTATGAAAAGAATGGGGAAGTGTCCGCTAACCAAGACAAGCCGACTGTGTAGATAAGAACAGTGTAAGTGTTCCTGAGCGAGCGGAGGAGACAGGGAATTACCAAGAGAATGGACAGCTTTTTCGCCGATCTGAATATGTAGTTTTGTTTTGCTTTTTATTTCGGATTTTTAAACGGATGTTACCATCGTCATTAAGTTTCTGCAGCTTTATTGCTCTTGCTCTGTAAAACTGTTCTAAGCCTCCCGCAATGTCGATCACTTGCTCCTTATAAATGGCCGGCTTGTTTGCTTTTAAGAAAGAAAAGGGGGACTTTTCTACAAGTGATTTTAACCTGCTCCACCTTCAAGTGACCTGCCAAATGCTCCTTCTTACTTTATAGACATCTGGGAATTCCATACACGCCTTAAACTCCAATTACACACCTTCTTCAAAGGACACGTGCTTTGATTTGCCAAGAACATTAAGTGGACTGAAGTCGAAAGAAGCTGGTGCAGAAGTTAATGTAAAATACATCCTGTGCCATGTTTACTGCGGGCAGGTTATGCGTGCGGCAAATAAAATATGTCCTGATGGGATGTGGATGTGTGCGCCTCTTTTTCTTTTTTTTTTTTTTTTCTTTTGCTTTAGCCTCCCGGATCCCTTTACGGGGTGGATTGGATTTGCCGTCACCACCACCACCACCCGCTTCCCAAAGATGCTAATTTATGGCGGGAGCGCTCCCGCTCTCCCGGCGGGTCTGCTGCCTGCCGGAGCGGGCAGGTGAAGGGAGAGCCGTGTGAACCGGGCTGACGCAGCCACCGAGAGCGACTGGGGGAGCACCGGGGCCGGCAGCTGGGCCCGTTCCCGGCAGCCGCCGAGCCCCGCGGTGGCTCGCCCCGGGAGGCAGGTGCCCGAGCTGCCGGCGCCGCAGGTGAGTCCCTCTCCCCACTGCGCTTTTCCGTGACTTCTGTGCCCCCGCCCTCTCCCTCCGTTTCCCCCCCCCCCCCCCCCACATCCCCACGGCGCGTTTGTTTGTTTTTCTTCAAATTACAGATGCAGGGAAAACCGCCTGACATCATGGGAGCGGGACAAGAGCGCACTTTGAAGGGCTCCTGGGCAGGACTTCAAGTGAAATCATACGCCGGGGAGGAATCCGATACCGGCTCGGGGAAAGCAGCGGGGCGGCCCCTGCCAAACCCAGGAATGCGCGAGGGCCCGCGGCCGGCGCCCCCCGCCCGCCTCCCCGCAGGAGGCGCAGCGCCGGCACCGCCGCTCCGCGCCCCGCACCGCTCAGTCTGCGGGTAAACGGGACAGATCGATGCCTCGGAGAACAAAAAAAAAAAAAAAAAAAAAAAAAAAAAAAAAAAAAAGCCAAATCGATCAGGATTTGCAAAGGCAGAGTTAATTTTCCGATTGCAAGAGTGTTAAAAATTCCCAGAAGGCGAATTAATGTACATATTATTTCTTTTTTCCTTCAGTAAACCTGACGGTGACTTAATCGTTTTTGGCTCTAGCCCGAGGAGCACCAGGCATCTGCAGCCCCAATTTCAACCCAGGAAAGGGTACGTTCACAGTTTTAAAACGGCTTAATCTCTTTTTTATGATTGATTTTTTTTTTTTTTTTTCAATGAGGCAGAGGTAGCTGTTGTCAGCCGGGAAGGAGCACCGGCTGGGTGCCTGCTGCCCAGGAATTCTGCGGCGCCGGCAGAGACTCGCTCTGAGGGACCCAGAAGTGAGAAAGGAAGACTTGAGGCATGAGCCCTACGAATAGGAATTGGGGATTTTTCTCACTCGTGTGTTCAGCTGGCTGGAAAGGTGTTGCACCGACTGGCCCAGAGGCCTCTTGCTGGTTGCAACAGAGCTCGTCAGGTTTAAGTCCATCAAGCGGGGTCTCTCCCGATTTCTAAGGCCGAGCACCGTTTGATTCGTGATTTTTAAAGTGCACTTGATTACTCGTTCGTATTTCGCAGGAATCCCCTTCCACGAAACACGCCTTCTCTTCAGCACCAAGCAGCTCGTCTGGTTGGTCGTTTTTTTCATTCCCGGAACCTGTTTTCTTCCTAAGTGTAAGGAGTTTTCCCCACCTTTCCCCGGCGTGATTTTTCCCCCGAAAGGAGCAACCGAAACCTTCTATAAACTCCCAAATCCCCTTAGCCCCACTGCCAAAGCTGCGCCGGCTCCCCGTGCCTCTCGCCTCCGCTGCAGCCGAGGAAACGCGGGCAAACATTACCTGCTCCTCGGCAGCGGGTCGCATCGGAGCCGGGGGTTCGGAGTCGCTGCGAGGGCAGCTGCGGGTGCCAGGCTGCCGGGGAAAGGCAGCGACCCTTCGGGAGATCGCAGCGGCTTCCCCTCCTCTCCATCACTGAGAACTGCGACCACCAGGGCCGTCATCTAATTTTCAAGTCCTTGCTAATCCGTCAGTGCAAACAAGCGCTGCGGGCTCTCTACTGTAAACATTGCGCCCTGGCTTAGAATATGCCCGGTATTATATTCACAACACTGTGGTGTGGGTAATAGACGGCGATATGCGCATGTGGAAACAAATACAGGCAGTAAAGTCAACTCATGAGCTGTGCGAACAGGTTCTGTCATGACAAAGTCCCCCGTCCTATTTACCCTAGACCCTGGCCGAGCTCCGGCGGCACAGTCCCTGTCCCACGGAGGGCACTGCTCAGCTCCCAGGGCGGCAGCGGTCCCCGCGCACCCGCGCACCTTTCGCGGCCGCCGAGGGGCAGGAGGAGCCGCTCCCCGCTCACTGCCCGGCTGCCAAGCGCTGGGAGATAAGCAAGTGACAGCAGACAGCTGTCCGATTATAAGGGTTGAGGTTTGGTTTGGGTTGTTTTGTTTTCAGGGTTTTTTTTTTTACAACTTCCCTTTCACCTTCCTTCCGAGCCCTCAGATCTGGAGGTTCCCTCTCTTTTGCAGTTCAGGTTCCCGCCGCATGCTGGGACCCCGCGGAAAGTATGGTGAAAAGAAAGAAGGGCAATATGCGCCCTAAACATAGAAAAGGAGAAGAGGGCGGGTTAGAGTATCCCTCCGTGCTTTGCACAACGAAAATGTGATTGCTAGTATATATGTTACATAAAACCCTAGAGAGCAGAGCAGTCAAACATCACTTCCACCGGAAAACCCCACTCGCTAGACACTTCCCTATTTCAATCTCACTCTCTTTTGCTTTGCCTTTGGATGGACAAGTGCCTGTTTAAAACTGATGCCACCTCCTCAGGGATATCAGCAAAAGTAACCAGCGCCGGGGGCTGCGGAACGGGCTCCGCTCCTGCCTCACATTTGCGGGCAAAACACGAAGTCAGGGGTAGAACTCTGCTGTGAAAACTCCGCTCCCCGCGCAACTCCGCCGTGCCTGGCGTGAAGATTGAAGGGCGGAGGGAGAGAAAGAGAGAAGAGACAATACCTTCCTCTGCAGATGCAGCGAGCTTCAGCACAGAATAATAAAGCTGTCTCAATAAATAACGCGCCTATGTCTGTCAGTAGCTAGTTTATTTGCGTTTTTCGCCTGGTTTGTTTATACTAGTGCCCCCTCTCTCTTGGGTGTCTTTACAGCTCAACAAGCAGGTATTTATCTACAGTTCTAACCCTGAGTTCTCAGAGAAACCAAACTTTAGGGCTATTAAAATTTCAATCATATTTATTTATTGCAGAAAAATAATATACAATGATATTTACAAAACAATCATAAAAATAGGAATGCATTTAGACACCGGATCTATTTGCATTTTAACATGGGTCATCAATAAATAAATAAAATGTTTATTTTTTTTCTCAGAGGAAAAATAATAATAATAAAAAAGGAACCCGGTATATAACAGCTTGAGCCCAGCTTATTCCCCCCTGAAAAAAAAAAAAATAAAAGGGGTTTCATCTCTACAGGGATATTTTTGGTTGGCTGCTTGGTTTCATTCAAGAATGAAGAAAGTCCATAATAATGTATTTCCTTTCATCAGTGGCTCATAGGCACGACCTCTTGGGAATGCATGCATGGAAAAAAAAAAAAGGCAAATAAAAAAAAGTTCAATTCCAACATTCTTCGTCAAAATTAAAAAAAAAAAAAATCGAACGATTCAGACTTCTATCAGAATGCAGAGATGTGTGGATTGTACCGACGCCCAGAGGGTAGTCACTGTCCAAAGCCCTTCTCTCTTTCTCTTTCCTTAAGTGCTCCCCACACCCTGCTTTGAATTTGGATTTTACTCTTCTAATTTCCAAGAAATCCTTGGTACATTTTTTGTTAGACAAGATCAAAAAAAAATCGTATCCAACTTCAGAGTCTCTAGATTGTCCATTCTCTCCTTCTGTGGGAACAATGTCATCTGCAAAAACCCAGAAAGGGCGGAAAACTCGTTACTGAAGCGAAAGTTACACAAACATCTACCTACACCTCTCTGTCTCTGGAAATACGCGTCTCGGGCAGGAATGGAGAAGGGAGAAGTCGCCGTGCGGGCGGTGCAGTGACCGTGTGACACCCCAGCCCGACGGTCCCTGGTGTCAGAGCCGAGGAAAGGGACTGCTGCGGCGGTAGGAAACCCTCATCGAGCAGCACAACGGGAGGACATGGATTCACTTCAAAATATGAGCAGCAGCAGCAGCAGCGGCCGCGGCGGCAGCAGGAGCCATCCCAGCAGCCCCGCTGGCTCCGCAGCGTTTGGTGAAAACGCGATCTCGGGCCGGCCCCATCTGGCTGGGGCACACCCGCACCGCCGCCGCCTCCCGCCCGCAGCCCACCCCGCCGGCAGCGCCCGGCCACGCGTGGGCCCCGCGGGGCCCGGGGCGCACCTCGGGCCGCGCAGGAGGAGGGACAGGCCGGGGCGGGGGAGGCACCTCCAGCCGCCCCGCTCTCGGCTGCTCCGGGAAGCCAGGCCCCTCCGGGCGGGGTGCGGGCCCTCTCGCCCCACGGCCACGCGTGCCCGGCTCACGGCGCGGCCGGCGGCCTCTCGCCTCCCTCCGCCCTTTCTTCCCGCCTCTTTCGGGGTCCCCGTCTTACCTAGGGCTCCTGCCGGGGGGATGCGGGTGGGGGACGCCGCCTGCTAGTGGGATGCGGACATGGACCAGGCGCCCTCCATTCTCCACACCGAGAAGGCGTAGCTGAGCCGCTCGTGGGCCACATAGCTGCAGCTTGCCATCTTGGAGTCCAGCTCGTCGCTCTGTAAGACCTGGTAGAGGAAGTCGATGTACCTGGCCGCCAGCTTGAGGGTCTGGATCTTGCTCAGCTTGTCCGAGGGCAGCGTGGGGATGATCTTTCGCAGGGCGGCGAAGGCTTCGTTCAGCGACTGCGTGCGCTGCCTCTCCCGCACGTTGGCCATGACCCGCTGGGTCTGCAGCTCCTCGTAGGACTGGGGGCTGCCGCCGCCGCTGCTGCTTCCGCCGCCCCCGCCGCCCCCGCCCGCCCCGCACTTCTTGCCCCGCTTGCCTTGGGCCGGGCTGCAGGGCTCGTCCGCGGCCCCGACGGCGCCGCCGGCGCTGCGGCGGCTGGAGCGGCGCTTGCGCCCCCCTCTCTTGTTGTTGGGCAGCTGCTGCCGGTCCGGCTCCTCTTCGCTGTTGCTCAAGCTGTCGTCGGCGGGGGAGACTGGCGAGTTTGACTCGTCCTGCTGCATCATCTCTGGGGGGAGACGAGAGAAGCGGGCCGGGAGGGGGGGGAGGGCAGGGAGAAGAGGGGGGCACCTAACCCGCCAGCTCCCCCTTGATCGGCTGCTTCGCTGGCCTGCGAGGAGAAGGAGGAGGGAAGGAAGGAGGGAGGACCTCACTTTGGGGGGAGGGGGGATGGCATCAGGATCCAAGAGGAAAAAAATAAAAAGGCCAACCAAAAAAAAAAGAAAAAATAAAATCCCTCCCGATCCCTCCTTGGAGCCCCTTCGAGGTGTCTGGGATTGGGAGAAAGTTGAAGACTTGGAGGTTCTTATAGCTCCTGCTGGCGGAAAGTTTGGGGGCAGCAGTGTCATTGGCCTGACGTGGAGAGGAGGGACTTTTGCTGAGTTTTATAGGAAAGTTTCCGCTTCCCCCCCTCCGCGCCCTCCCCCAATTATTTTTTTCAAGCCATTCACAAGTGATCTGGCTTCCCCACACGCACGCACATACATCCTTACCCCAACCTCTTTCTCGGTTTCACTCTCCGTGGTTTCTCTCTCAGATTCCTTCGGTTAAGGGCTCGGCTTTGGGGTGGTGCTGAGGGGCCGGCCCGGGAGGTTGTGGGGGTGCCCAGCACCCCGTGCGCTGCTGCGGAGGGCTCAGCGAGCCGCTCGGTGCCTGTGCTGGGGGCAACCGCGCCGGGCGGCCGGGGAAAGCCCGCACCTCTCGGGCTTTCCTCGCCGCAGCGGGCACGGCTTGTAGCGAAAAGAAGAAAAAGGGGAATTCCCCACGGAGCAGCGTCCAGGCACATCTTGATTTTGACCCGCTTTAGCATATGCCGCACTCCCAATAACTGAGCGCCCCGGGACCTGACTTGCCGAGGGAGTCGCACATTTCTGGGCTGGGTAGGGGTGATGGCACAGCCTCGTCCTGCCTGGCTGGACGACTGCGCTCGGAGAAAGCCATCTTCAGAGGTGGAAGCAGCGGGGAAACCGAGCACTGGCTTCGTACATGCATAAGCACCAGTCCTTGAGCTCCTCCTAAGCGAAACCCGGGAGGATCCGCGTCTCCAACCTGGCACACCGGGAGACGGAAGGGTCTACAGACCCTCTTTGCCCACACTCTGCGTGTGCTGACCACTCACTTTAGTCCGTCCTCCCACAGGGCGCCTGTGTCCGGCACTTCCTGAGAAAAGAGATTATTTATTTTAATTTCTCTTCTATGTCTGCAGCCAAAGCTATTTCTTCCCATCCCCCGCCTTAGTGCCTCTTTCCCCGCTCGCTGGCAGCACAGAGCAGGTGGTGTGTCTTTTTAACAACAGCTCAGATTCAAACGGGGAACGCCTGGGAGGGAAAGCTAGAAATTGCCATCCATCGGTAAAGCGGGGCGAAGCTCTCTCTGCTCCCTGCGCTGCCGGCCTGGCAGTCACCGCTGGACGGGCACGGCCGGGTGCGGGGCTCCCCGGCTTGTTTGAGGTGTGAGGGCGGACAGGGCGAACGGAATGGCAGAGGAGCGATAAATCCCAGGCATGAAATAAGACAAGGCTTCTGGAAGAGCGCTGTCATCTTCTCCGGGGAACAGAATCGTCTCTCTCCTCTGCCTGGGGACTGACTCCCTTTCCTCCGGGCAGAGGCGTCTCACCCCGGGAGCTGCCAGGGGCCGGGACCCCGCTGGGCCGCCGCCGAGGGGCAGCCCCGGCCCTGGCCGCGGGTCCCGGCTCCGCCGAGAGCTGCCGGAGCTGTGCCGACGCTTCTCCGATCGCTGCCCCGCTCGGCGAGCCCTCCTTCTCGGGATTCCATCCCGGGGTGCGAGCACCTAGCAGTCTGCCCGAAACCTTCCCTTTTGGGAAACAGATGGAAACAGGACCGAGGAGGAAACAGGGACCGCCTTAGCCGGCAAGGGAAGGCACGCCGGCACACAGACCCACAGCCAGCCTGCACAGCTTTCCCGGCTTTCGGCTTGTCCCTGCTGTGTCTTCTGCGATCACAGGCCTCTTCACTCAGCTTAACACCATAGCTTGCCCGGAGAGCTTCAGGGGGTCCCTTGTGTTGGCAGCGGCTGCTGATCCCAAGGTAAGAAGAGCTGGCTCTCCTTTCACCTCCCTCTCACCAATCATCTTGTCTGTACCCAGAGCCTTGCTTGCTCCTCTGGGGTGTTGAGCAGTGTCACACTTACAGAAGAAACTTACAGAAGAAATGTTGGAAACAGTAGTGATGAGCATCTGTAGGTGGCTCTAGGGACCTTCCTTCCTTCCTTCCTTCCTTCCTTCCTTCCTTCCTTCCTTCCTTCCTTCCTTCCTTCCTTCCTTCCTTCCCTCCTTCCCTCCTTCCCTCCTTCCCTCCTTCCCTCCTTCCCTCCTTCCTTCCTTCCTTCCTTCCTTCCTTCCTTCCTTCCTTCCTTCCTTCCTTCCTTGCCTGCCTGCCTTCCTGACTTCCTGTCTTCCCACTTTCTTGCCTTCCTTCCCGCTTTCTTGCCTTCCTGCCTGCCTTCCCTCCTGCCTGCCTTCCTGTCTGCCTGCCTTCCCTTATTCTTCTTATGGGAAGAAAACATCATAGGGCAAACCCAAACCTGGATAGCTATTACCTTGCTGGGAACAGGAAGCTGCCTGGAAGGCCAGCACCTCCCAACCTGATTTGGTGGGATGAACAACTTGTCTGGGTAACCTGAACTTTGAACGGGATGCAGGACATCACCTGCTTGTCACTGGGCAGGAGGAGGATTTGTAGAGTAGGGTGTATGGAGGGGTCAAGGACAAGTGAAGAAGTAGTATTACATGGTTTGTAAAAACAGAAAACATACAGAAATGTAGGGATGGAGTTGAGGAGAGAGGAATAGGTGGCCATAGTAGATGGCTGGGTATAGTGTCACTACTCTTTGTGTAAACTGCAGCAAAAGCAATCAGCAGTGTTTAGCAGGACTGATATGGTCCTACCTGTGACCTGCACACTGCTGTATGAACCAGGACTGCACAACCCTCCCCCACACCCTGCCCCCTCCATCATCTTCATTTTGGGTTTTGTTTATCTCTGACTCACAAATTATGGGCTCAGGAGCAAAGGCATCTAAACCCATGATGTTACTGTCAAGACCCACACAGGAGGGCAGGGGCCGCATGAGCTGTGGTGGCAACGATCTCTCCCTGGGGACTTGGGCTGGGCTGGCTGTGGGAGCCTGCCTGGATCCCCCAGGCCTGCTGGCAGGCAGCAACCCTGCCTAGTGCTGGAGTGTGTGGAGCTGTGTTGGGAGGAGGGTGGATGTGTCAGAAAGTCAGGTCTGGGGTCTGTGTGTGAGAGAAAGACGTACTGGGGTGTTTATGTGTGCAGATGTGTTTGTGTGTGCATGCATGTACTGTTAATCTTTTGCAGTGTGAATACATATCTATGTCAGGAGAGGAGTGAAGTCTGTGCAGAGTTTAAAGAAAATCAATTAAATTCTGGTTTATTTTGAAATCTGCAGTTCTGATACGGATTGACGTGGAGCCTTTGCATTTCACACTAAAATAATAATTGTATTTTAGTTAGGCAGTGTTTAATAATCTGCTCTGAACCTCCACTAAGCCACTAAGATAGTTCTGCAGACACTTTAGAACATGGGCTAAAGGATGTCATGTCCTATTTTTCTCTATGCATAGGCATGGCTTGAGTAAGAACCCTCTTGGCTTCTTGGGCAGAATTTCAACCCTATTTCACTCTGTCGTGGTAGCAAGCCAAACTGCAAACAGGTCCAGGGCCTTTCTAGAGATACTTCCAGATTCATTCCTGCAAGCTTCCCTGGGCCTCAGCTCAGGAAAACATGTGTTGTGGGATGAACTCCTACATGGAACACTGGCAGGACCCAGAACACTCCAGCATTTTGTCACCTCTGCAGAAAGGTACAACACTGGTAAAGCAGCCATCCAGATTACAGGTGTGGTTGTGAACACAGAGCTAAATAAATGACAAATTCCTGGGAGAAGGAAATGAGGAGTAAGTTGATCTGTGATGATCATTGTAGTCATGGTTGATCACAGGGAAATCACTGTAAAGGATTGTCCCAGTTTTATGCCAGCCCTTCTGTAGGCACCCGTTAGCTGTTGTGACACTCACAAGATGGGGCACACAATATCTGCCTTAGCCAGACAGAAACACCACAGCTTTTGAGGGGAGTAGGTCAAAAGGTTGATTCTTTTCTTGATTTCTAAGAATGAATGAATGAATGAACGAATGAATGAATGAAAGGCCCGATTTTGTCTGCCCGTTTATAAATCAGAGCAGAAGTTCAAGCATCAATGTGCTCAAGGTCTGGTGGTTGCAACTACAATGTTGCCCCTCATCAATGTGTTATACACATTGTGCATACACACAAATTACGGTTGGATTGCAATAAGGCTGTTCTGCATTCCCCATACAGCAAGCACATACACATGCAATTTAGGTCACAAAGGCTGTTCACAGTGGTAAAACTCTCACTGCTGGTGATTCCTTGTAATATTGAGCAATGTGTTACATACCTGCATGCCTAGAGACAGCCTGCCTGCGTGATTTTGATGCTGAAGCCTTCAACTGGGTGTTTTCTCAGAGGTTTTATCTTTATATTGCAAAGATCATTGAAATCAATTGAAGTTTCTCTACTAATTTCCACGGCCAGGTATTTTAATTTCTGTGGATTCTGGGTGGAAGCCTGGTCAGGACCATGTCCCTTCAAAAGGGAGAAGGGAGCACCTAGCAACTTTCCCCATTGACGTTTATGCTGTAATTTGCTCTGTGTAGAGAGCACACCGGGAAACAGGCTGAGAATTCTCATTGATACAAATTTCTGCTCGGCAGCAGCAAACGGGCAGAATGAATACATAAAGGGTATGAGAGCGGGACCCGTTTCTCATCTCCTTTCACCTCTTTTTTTCCTTCCTATCACCGCGGCAGCTCATAGAACCAAGGACGCAGAAAAGCTGACGGGCATCTCCCGTTATTCGTCCTCTCTACCTGTGCCCGGCGTGGGTGGGCTCGGCTCGGCTCGGCTCGGCTCGGCTCGGCTGGGCTGGGCTGGGCTGGGCTGGGCTGGGCTCTGCCGGCAGGGCCCGGGCCGGGGCGCTCTGCGGGGCCGGGCCGGGCCGGGCCGGGCTGTGCGGCCGGCGGCCACCGGAGGGCACGATTCCCCGCGGCCCCGCTGCGGCTCCGGGTGAGCCGCTCCCGCCTCGGCCAGAGCCGCGCCAGGCTGGGTCACCCGAGTTTCGGGGCCGTGAGGCGCTGCCCGCCCGCCCCCGGCTCTGCTCGCCCGTGTTTCAGAGAGCCCCGAGGGTTTTTTTTTTCTCGCTGAGGCGGCCCCAGGCGGCCGTGCTGGGTCCTGCGGAGAGATCCGGCACACGGATCCCCCGCGGACACCCGGACCCTTCCCACGAGTGGGCTTCTAGCTGCCGGCGCTTTGACGTTCGCTTCGTTCGGCAGCTCTGGAAAACAGACGGACAACGCGGAATTCCTCTAAGGAGTCAGTTTCGTTGTCAAAATTGCTACAATGATTTTTATTTCATTTTTAAGGTCGTTGTCATGTGGCGGCCCGTTCATGCAAAAGTCCCGGCAGCTTGGTGCCACGAAAGGATGTGACGGGGTTGTTCCCAGGTTGTGCCCATCCTTCCCGCCTCTGGGCCGGCGGCAGGGAGCGCTGCGCCCCCCGCGCACCGGCCTTCGGCATCCCCTGCATCCACCCTCTCCTCCCAGCTCTCGGTTCTGTGCATGGCCGAGAAATACTTATATCCTATTGGCAAACTAGCAATCCCACACAGGAGACAGGTGTCCCAAAATATTAAGATTTTTCAACACGCGTTTTTATACAAAATCTTTTATTCGGCTCCAGAAATAATTCGTGGCCATGGATGGGGCTGTTTAAGTAGATCCTAAGTACCTCAGTGGAAGGCTGAGTGATATCCCCTCATGTATCCTGGGCAAGACCAGTCCTTCCCATCACAAAAGATCAACATGTCTAATGCTGTGGTGGAGCTCTGCCCCTAATTATGGCTCTGGGTCTTGTTTATGCAGTTTCACTTCTAAATCTGAAAAGACCACTTAGTAAAACAATCTTATCTACACTCCAGGGGATAATAGTTATTTTTATTAATAATTGAGCCTATTGGCTATTTCAGCTCCTTTGATTTTTTTTTTCTTTTTCATCTCCTCCATCTTTCCTGAACTATATAAATATATTTTTTTCCTTGTATTCTTCCTGCTCCCACACATTACTCAAATCTATATATTCAATCTCTCAGTACACTTGGCACACAGAAATTCCATTAAACTTCAGGCCCTTTAGCCACAAACTGTGTTTTTTTTTCTTCCAAGGTTGGGGAGGCTGCACCTCCAGCACTGGTGATGGATAAAGCATTCCATAAAGCCTTCTTATGTGTGAACTCAAATCCCCACAGCTCAAGCAATTAGAATCAGAGCTGTAGAGCCAGAATTTCAGCAAGGAAGTGGGCTTGCACCCTGTTAGCCATATCTGCAACCCTGTGAATAATTCTGCCACCCCCCCCTCCCCCCACACTGTGCTTCCTACTATATGTGGTCTCTTTTAGGATTTCAGGTGGTTTTGGAATCTCACAGATGAAAATGAAAAAGAGGTCATGTGAGAAGTAACAGTAACTCATAAATTAACATAGAAGTTCAATAGACAGGATAACAGGCTGTTTTTTACATCTGAAGCAGGCAGCAAATTCTGGTGTATTCTGGTGTGAGCAAAAGAGCATGGAAGGTCATCCTAACACACACATATGCTTTCCTGGGAAAAAAGTTTGGTGGTTGTTTTTTTTTTTTATTATTATTTTATTTTTTTTTTAAATTGGTAGGCTGACTGAAAGCCAGGTCTCCAAGTTGGAGCCCATCCATTTCTCCTCCTGGCCATAGGCCACATGGGCTGAATGTAGCCATGCAGAGGAGGTGAGCCTGGAGGGGATAGGTTCACAGAAATGAACACCCATCTCACTTTTTCCACAATCACCTTACATCCAAGGACACCTACCTAGAGCTAGAAAAACTTTTGAGGGAGCAGGGTTTATTTCCATCTCTGCCCCGCTGTATTTCCTTTCAGAAAAGGCAGTCAGCATGGATTAAAATTTATGTATTCCTTTCCACGTGGGAGACTGTAATTGTTTTGTGCTATGGGCTACCAGCTATGATACCTAAAGATCTGCTATCCATCACTGCTTCTCATTTTACAGCCCAAATCTCATTTTCCTTCCTCCAGAATATAGGATGATGATTAGGTTACCTTGCTCGCAAAGGATTGATCTGTCCATAGGTCCACATCCTGGCTTTATTTTCTTACCAAAGATCATATAGTAAGTCAACAACGAAGTCTACAGCACAAATCTCAGTTCCCAAATTGCAAAGGCATTTTTTCAGAGAGGTAGTAGTTTATTGGTATGTTAAAGTAAATTAGCACACATTCACTCTTCACGTATATGTGTCCATACTTGACTGTTTATGAACTCTGACCTTCAAACAAACATCTGTACTTGTATTTATACAAAATACTGTACTGCTTCTGCCTTGAAAAGTGTCTATATCAAACATTCTCATGCCAAAATCTACTATCTGACCTTGCAGCACTAAAAATAGTTCATGTCAGAAGCAGGGAAATATTTGTTTCTCCTTTTAGAATATTTGTGCTTACATTCATTAAGGACTCGATCCAAAATCCTTTGATGTCAAGGAGACTGTTTCAGTGGCCTTTGGATCAAGTCTTAAAAAGGGTCAATTAAACTTTAAATAAAATAAAAATTATAATCAGTCCAGCCTAAGAGTATAAGAGATATGTAAGAAAGGCTGCCTTTGGAGTAAAGCATCAGTCATTGTTCTCTAATGTTTAGCTGAACTTGTGGAATTTTTCATTATTAAAACAATAATCTTTTTCAATAAGGTTGTAATTAAGTCTTAGTCTTCAAAACATCCACATTTTGCTGCATAATAAAAATGTTGTTGCTGACCTAGTAAGTGCAAGGATGCTTTGAGCTCAGTAGGACATATATAGACTGGACCCTAAGCAGTATGATATGGCCTAGGTTTTCAAAGTCAGAGCAGAGACTTTATTAATTCCAAAATACTCTTCTGACTCTAAAATATGTTCAGGTTTAGGCCTCACTCCATATTTGAGCAACTTATCACATTTCTAATGTCTGATCTAATGTTAGGCTTTGTTTTCACACTTCGCCAAAGGACTAATGCAGCTCTTGGCAACAGCAGATGCTGTAATTAATTTGAAGGTAGAGGATGCTCAGTGGAATATAGCAAGAGCTTTAATTCAAAACAGTGAATTTTATAGTTCAGTTGGTAATCCTTTTCTCTACAAGAATGCATAGTTTTTAGAGCATCCAGTTTAATAAAAAACAAACCAGTATTAAAACAAGCTATGAACTCACAGCTGCTTCCTTGTAATCACTGTATCAGAAGTTTGAGTAATTTGAATGACATATCTGCAGGAATTTTTGCTGAATCTGGGTTATTTGACAGTAAAATGGTCACCATTCCTTCCAAAGAGATAGAAGTTTGATCAATTATATTTCAGTGGCTTACAGCCATATCCTATCTACAGTGACATTTATGATCTATTTTTGTTATCCCCAAATGGCCTTCAACCTACCAGTTATCTGCCAACATGTTAAAGTTTTGGTCAGTGAAAATCCTTTAGTGTCTTGGAAAGATTCATGATGTTGTCTTTTGGCCAAAGTCCATCACGGGTAACTACAACTTTATCTATGTTCAACGTATGTAATTGAGTGGCTGTGGTATGGCACACTGTCATTTGGCTTAATTTCAATCAACTAAGATAACTCTCTGTATTTTCTTTCCTATAACACTGTGTCATGTTGCTGTAAAAAGTGAAACAGCTGCCACGTTCTCCTTCTTGAGGAGGCATCTCAGAATGGGCTGTTTCTTCCGAGAGGACATCACAGCCTCCAATTTGGCAGGTAAAATTTTGCAACACCAAATCCTTCCATCTGTGGTTTCATGTTGTCAGTTCATTGCAGGAACTAATAGTCTGGTCTAGATGTCAAACTATCTGATTTGTTAGTGTAGCTGGCAGGTTAACTGTCTAAGTCCTACCATTTCCTCACAGAATTCACTGTGGGTAGGAAATTTCATCCAAAAAGAAGAAAAATAACCATCTTTAAAGATTAGATGCACTGTTGGGAAATTAAGTTCTTAATGCTAAATCAGATGTATGATAGGAAGCACTTCATAATTGCTCACATTAGGGGTAAGGGGCCAACCCAAAGGCATATAGATAGGAGGAAAAAAGGCAATACAGTCACTCAGCTATTACTGAGAGAAACAGGGCTTTGTATTCCCACAGATCTAATGTGCATCAGAAACAAATTGCACTGCTATAAAGAGGTAGAAGATGCCTTTTCATTCCTTGTGGTTATGGGAATGGGAGGCATTGTATTTCTTTGCATATATCCCTTCCAAACTGATCAATGAGGAAAAAAGCATTTCTGCTACTCCTTAATTCATAGAAATTAGCAAAATATTATATGACAAAAAGTTGCCATTAAACTTTGCTCAAGAGAGTTTGAAAATGGCACGTGAAATCCATCCTGGAAAAGGTGCTACTGTAAGGGCATCAAAATTGAAGAGAATGGATAAGCAGCTCCTCTGTAACAGCTGTGGCACCACAAATGATAAGATAAGCACCACTCCTTTGCAATACAGATGCAGGAGAGCAATGGCATGCAGGTAGCAGCAGCATTATACATGGAGTGGAGAGAAACCACAGCAAATTCAGGTTTGTGTTTTCCCTAGGTTTTCACTAAGAAACCTCCATGGTGTCACCTGTATTTCCACCATGCTACTGCAAGCTGATCTTAACCAACCTCTGTGTAGACTTCCTGTCATTTGAAAATGTGTCACTGGATGTTTTCAGCAAAAGAAAATACTTCGGACATAAAGTCTTCTCTTTCCATCTCTGAGGTCACACTGCATCTTTGGGGTGACATTTGGTGTTTATGTGCCATGGAAATGATTCAGAAACCCTCACAATAAATATTTCTAATGGCCCATAGCTTCACAAGAACTGTGTTCTGTAAGGGGAAGCAGGATTGAAGTGAATGTCATTAGAACTTTTCCTCTGCAGTTTCCAGCTTGAAGGCAAAGCCCACTGTTCTTAAACACCAAAATGCTCTCCAGTCAAATATTTGGCTCATGCACTGCATTTTTCAAACAATTTGGCCAATGGTACGCTAAAGATTCACATTTCTAGTACTCTCAAAAACAAGATGAGAGGTTTATCTGGTTTTGTTTTGGTTTGTTTGTTTAGGGGTTTTTTGGGTTTGGTTTATGTATTTCAGGAGATATGCTTGCACATTTTAAATTTTTAAAATATGACGAATGCCGTGTGTTCTCATTATAGCTTTGGTAGGACTTGTTTCTCTCCAAAGGCAAACCCCATACTATTAACATCATAGAACTTCCTCAGCATAATGTGGTTCAGTCCATAGGCATGGCAGTTGGGATCTGAGAGGATACTGAAATCATTCTTTTCCTGGGTATCTGAAACATGTAACAGTGAGAACTGACTTATGCTGTTGTCACCCAAGTACAGCTGACAGAATAAAGCAACGAATAGATGAATATTTCCAAATTTAATGCTTTGGAGCTGGTAAAGGTGTTTGCAGCTAGAGGACTTAAAGTCCATCTTACAAGGACTGGTTTAGTAGTTCAAGCATGATTATCAGTACTTCAGAGAAGATTCCATTTGCTCGTGATTAAAATTTGGGTTCTGTACATCAAGGAGGCGGCACCTGATGAGGGTCTGAACTGTCAGTTTAATCATATTTGGCAACATTCAAGATATCTGCAAAGAAAATTTAAACGGAGTCAGATGTAATATGAAATGAATTCCACACGCCTTCATGTAAGGCAGAGAATGATCTGAGATAGCCCTTCGTTTTACAGTCTCTCAATCATCTTTTCCCTTTTTTTCCTCCATTACTATCATTCATCATCCTGCAATTTTTTTTACATCTGGTAGTTTGCAGAGTTGTGAGAGTCAATGATGTTGCAGAGTTGCTGCAGTGTTTTAGCATGTAATTCAATAATTATAAAAATAGATCTAAACATCTTTCTGCATATTCACTTAAAGCTCTTTATATTTTGTATCACATACAATAATATTAACAAAAAAAGTGAACTATTAAGATTGTAAGTGCTCACAAATGTCCTCAGATAATGTTGCTGAGGCCTAAGTATTTGATTCAGCTCGAAGTTATTTAAAAATAATTTAAAAATTACGCCTGTACTCTGAAAATTTCCTGGCAACTCAATGACTTAGTTATGTACATTATTCTAAAAGACTTCAGTGGAGCTCCAATGCCCAAGACCAGGCCCAAGAGCACCTTGAAACATCTGAAACACTTCAGCATTTGGATAATTACATACTTCTGGGACCAACCCACATTTCTCTTTGGAAAATGTTTCTCCTGCATGGCTGCAGACAACAGATGGATCATATGATCTCTGCATTTGGAACGATGGCATAATTCTGGCAGACTGTCAGTTAAGTGAAAGAGGCTGATTTCAGATCCTCATTAAGAAAATATACAACCACACAGAGTGGACAGAATGGCAAAAAGCGATCGCTGGCGCCAGCTTTAATAGAAAATATAGCACACTTGAAACATGAAATCTGCTGAGCTGTGGCTGGATCTAGCTCTATCAGGTTTTATGTTCTTTTCCCAAATAAATGTGTTCTAAAGGAGACATTCTGTGAAGTATAAGGGCCTTCTGTTTGCCAGGAGGAAGGGGAGCAGAGCAGTAGAGGGTTAAAAGGCAAATTCAAAGGTCCACCAGGTCTAGGGTTGGAGCCAGGTGCCAAGGCTTTGTTGAGCCTTTCCTTACACTTGCAAAAGTTTCTGTTTAATGAAACTTTTCTTTACATTTCTAGTTTCTTGGTATATTTTTTAGGGTGCAAATGGCATTTTACCCTTGGAGAGAGCATGGCCCCTTCCCATTGCAGGGCTCTGGGAACAAGACCCAGTGCCTTCTTTACACATATTTCCACATGGAAACAGCCCTGCTGAGCCCCTAAGAGCTTGAATAGGAAACCCAGAGCACTGCCAAATGTAATATAGCTTCCCAGCAACACTGGATATGAGCAATAATTTCACTGTAATCACTACTCACAGCAGAAGAGAAAAGGACTGGTGGAGCTGGACACCTCCATTTCACCATCAAACACCAAAATAATGGCTATGGCTTCAGGTCACCGCTTTCGTTTCAGCAGTGACATCAGGATCTTTATGTGATATCTCATCTTGGCCACACAAAATAATGAACAATCATAAATCATTGGTTGATTTGAAAGCCTTTGCTTTCTTTTAGCAAGATCAGAGACCACATCTATCCCACACAAACCTGAGAAGTTCAGGCAGTAATGGTGGTTGCTGTGGTGTATCTATTTCTGTATCCTTTGTTCTATAGCTACCACTCTTCCCTCTGATAACTGTAAGTTTCAAAAGTTGGAATCATTAACAAGGTCAAGGACTGCATAGGAAGTAAACAATGCTAGAAATAAAAAGGAATATCAACATCTCAATTAACTTCTCCCAGCGCATGTGTTTATGTTGAAGACTCTCCATTCACAGATTTCCTCTTTGCTGTGTAGAAAATCATAAAATGTACTATTTGTCCTTGATCCCCTGTAAGGCCTGGAGCAAGAAAAGGTGGAACTGGAGCCCATAGGGACAGTTATTATCTTTCTTCTGCTTTCAGAGCTAAGGAGAGAGGTAAACCAACAGGATACTCTTCATCTCTCTTTTTGAAATTATGGCAGAGGTACAAATGAAAACATAAACAGGCCTAGAACCTCAGTGTGCCTGATTATTTGTTTGAAATGAAGTCGTGGGTGACAATAGTGAAGCCTGACCTTCTGCAGTGCAACAACTCTTTGTGTGAACCATTCAAAACCCCTGAGCATGGGAGGACATGGTCTGTGTCACTGTTGTGGCACTGAAGCCTTCAAGAGCAGCAAAAGCCACACTAAGATAATATAATGCACACAACAATTTGAATATGTTACGGTTTTTATAAGCATATATTAATGTGGAAAACTGTACTACAAAAGTAAAGATAACAGAATTACTTCCCTATTTTGACTTCTTTGAAGAAATAGGAATTTCAGGTATGTAAGGACTGGAGTGTAGCTGGTAGTCAGCAGGGTGAGTAGTATGAAAAATTCAAAGGCCTGAACTTCAGTGCCATCCACACAAAAGGTAATCACTGAAAATAGGATAGAGAAGGGCAAAAGCAAAATTTGGATGAAACACAATTGAAAAAATAGTATCTGAGCTGCACTTCTTAAAAAGCTAAAATTCTAGGTAATTACAATTGAATATTTGTATTCTGTCAATTCCTTTATTCTGGATATATTGCTGTAACAAATACTCATCTCACTATCTAAAACAAGCATTTTTTGCAGCAGAGTTGAAGAGCAAATAATCTGGTTATATATTTAGCAAGTTTTTAGAAAAATCACAAATTTACTGTACTACAAAAAGAGTATAACAAGCGCATCTATCCATCCTTGTATCCACTCTCTTGTATTACTAGGAAAAGCTTGGCTGTCATTGTTGCAGATCAGTAGCATTCAAGCCTAGTAAAACAACAAATTCCTGTGAAAACAGGGACTCAGCATTCACGGCAGTCACATTTTAAGCTTCAGTATTTCAGCTATTTTTAATTAAAAAAAAAAAAAAGCCCACCAAAAACCAGAAGTCCGAGTTAATTGGAAAGACCAGTAGGGTCGTAGAGAAATTCTCTTTGAGAAGAATCACCTATCCAAAAAAGAAATCAAAGCCACTTCTCCATTACTTTTGCTTATTACCTCCATGATTTCAAAAACTAATTTATTTCAATGTTTGTAAAAGAAAAAAAAAAAGTGTTGTTGGACTAAGACTTCACTTATCAAGTTTCATCCTAGAGGGAATTTTTATAGCTGAGTTATAAACCCTCCACACTTGAGTGTTTATAATGGAAAAGCTGACAAATGCGATAATAAACACCAATCATGGGACCAGAGTAGCTGATCAGAGAGTGGATGCAGAAGTTTGCAGTGCTATCATAATATTTTGTTCTGTTTCCAGCACTAGTTTGCTTCAACCTCGTTTCAGGTTCAGCAGCTGTAAAACAAGATCAATCTAACTAGAGATCGCAAAATCATTTGATTATTTATACTTCTCTTCGAAAGCTACAAAATGTCTCTCAAATATGATTTCATTTAGTCTTATTTTTTTGGTTTACATGTCTGAATACTAATTGTAACATGATAGCTTCAAGGGAACTCAAATTTCTACCAAAAGTCAGTCTTCGGTGGCCAAAGAGAACATAAACAAACCAGCCTCAGACCAGGGTCTAAAAATGGGCTATGATCAAACAGCTCTAAGGCTTTAAAAAGCCCCTTATTATCTTTTCCCAGAAGTAATTGACACTGTCAGTTTTTGTTCTTAATGCGGTGATAATGGCACTGTGCTTTGGGGAGACTGAGGAGCTGGACTCAGCCGTGGTGGCAGCAGGCATTCTGAGCAAGGGGAAGGCCATTCACTCCAGTGGGTGAAATCCAAGCCTTGCTGAAGTTAGCAGCACTTCTGCACTCTGTTAGGGCTGGGGTTTCACTGTCTGCCCAAGCCTGACAGGCTGTTGCACTGTACTGACTCCACAGACTAGAATGCAGCTATCTTGGACTGAGACAAGGATTAGGGGGGAAAGGACCCCACAGTTTTGTTATTTCAGCGAGATGGGATTGCTCTCCAGCAAGAAGCTTGTCTGCAATGTTCCTGTAATTGGTTTATATTCTTACCAGACTAAAAGCTTCCAGGATTTCGACACATCCACAGGGGCCAAGGGATGGGTCAGTATGGCATCTTGCTGTTTCACTGAACTCTTCATGGGTGTAAGGACATGCTTTAATTTCAACATGGGTTCCTTGGAAAAAATTGCATTAAGACCGCTTTTTTGGTAGATCATCATCAGTTTTGGAAAAGCATGAAACAAACAAACAAACAAGCTCATTTCATCAGGTTCTCAGGTCATGTAAACCAATGTGTGGCCCAGGGGCAGCTCAAAATACCTCTTGGTATTTTTTCTGTGCTGTTTACATATTGTGTTCATTGGCTTATACCACAACTGCATTCTTAATTTCTAATGTTTTTAGCATCAGTGGCTCTTATAAGAATGTTACTATTGTTTGTATTGCTGCAAAATTTCCAGTGATCCGTTAGAAATCAGGATTCATCATGCAAGATCCGTTTGTATTTAAAAATAAAATGTAACATATCCTTTCTGTTTTTCTCTAGTCTCTAACACAAGTATGAAAAAAACTTGGATCTTGAACAAATTCCAGTGTTTTGTTATTAAATCAAGAAGAGAAAACCAATAATTTTTGAATTATCTGTTACAGACATGTTTACATTATGAATCTCCTCACTTAAGACTCTATGTGCTATAGAGTTCTAATTTTATCCAATGACATGAGCAAGAAAAATTATGAAAAATTATATAATCATACTGTGAGATATAGAGAAATAGGGGTAAGAAGTGAATATTAAATTGCATATATCATTGTCCTTAAAGAATTTGTCTCCATCATTTTGCCTGAGATGATGGTAACTAAAATGAGATTGGGTTATGTGAACAGTTGTTGATTTTGGAACATTGTTCATTTCGTAGTTCCTTTCCTTGTTTTATTTTTAGGAAAAAAAAAAAAAAAAACAAAACCAAAAAAACCCAAAAAACCCAAAACAACACAAAACCATCTGAGGAGGTGAAACCCCCCAGTTCCTAGAAAGGATCCAGCTGCGCTAACTATCCAACTGCCTCTTGGAAAAAAAAGCGTTTTGACAAATGGAGAGCAGATGCAACGTGTGGAGTCAGGGAGGTCAACAAAAACAAGTAGAAAAAGAAACCAAGGAAACAAGTGAAAAGAGAAAGAATATTAGAGTATTAATACAGGATATTAGATATCTCATGATAATATTAAAGTGAATAGAATGAGAAAAAGAAGAAGAATCACCACAGAGATGACAAACACGAGAAAAGAAATAAGAGATGTAGGATCCTAGCTATACTAGCCTGAATCTAGGGTAAATCATGATTTTACTAATATCACGGTAATTTTATATAATGGAGATAAAGGCTGTCCCATGAAGTCAAGCAGAACCACTGCCCTGAATGGGCAGGTTAACGCGAGTGGACCGGGCTCTGAGCAGTCTGGATGCTGCCCGTCCGCTGCGAACGGGGGGAGAAATCCAGATCTTTCCCAGCAGCAGCAGCAAAGGAAGGTGCCAGCAGCAGAGAGAAGGGGGAGAGGAGAGGGAAGGGAGGGCAGAGGCACATCAAAATGGGTCGGAAAAGCTTCTAGTGGAGACCCTGGGCCCCAGTCCCAGCCCGGTCACGGGCACCTCCCGCCGCTGCCCCTCTCCCGGCATCTCGCCCTTTTTCAGAGATGCCTGCGAAGGAAGGCATCAGTCGGTAACGCTGGATAGCGATCCCCGGGGTGGACCCTATATCCATCCCCGGGGTATGCCCGCCTCAGGCTTCCCCCTTTCCTCCCCCTCCGGCTTTTCAGAACGCATTTCATTATTTTGATTCCCTGCAGAGATGAAACGTGGTGGGTGTGTGCGTGGGTGGGTGTGTGCGCGCGTTTGTAAGCGGATGCGCCGTGAGAGACAAAACCTCTCCGCTCGACGTCCCCAACACCAAAGCCCACAAACTCACAAGTTTTCTCTCTCAGGAGGGCGCAGGCGGCTGCCCAGGCCGGCCCCGCCGGTGCCGGGGAGGCTGCGGGGCATCCCGGCACCTCTCCCCGCCGGGCCGGGCCGGGCCGGGCGCTCCTGCGCCAGCTCCCGCCCGGTGCGACCGACTGCGCTGGCCGCCCACAGGCAAGGACAGAGCCCCTCCCGGGACGAAAATCGTGACAACAAGCGGTTGTGTCCAGATGTTCGGCTTCTCTGGCCCCGTGACACACGGCGTGGACTTGGCAGACTGGATTTCAAAGAAAAGGGAGTTGTTGTTTATTTTTTAAAAGGCAGAAAGCGCTGGGTTAAAATGCGCAGGCCGAGATTTCCCTGGCAAGCGGCTGGGCAGGAACTGAACCCGCTCCGCACATTGGAATGGCTCCACTGCCCCGGCCCAGTCTTTCTCCAAAGCAACAAATTGGAAAGATATTAAAGCAAGCAGGCAACATAACGCAAACCAAAAGGCCTCGAACCTTCATTTCCTCCCCCCTTCCCTTCCGTTTACAAAAAATATAAACAAATCTGAAACACGCTGAGCCTCTCCATCCATCTTTTCCCCAACTCCTCCCGACCTCAGAGCACGCTTCTCCAAACACTCCTGGTTTTGCATCCCACACCTACACGGTCCCGGCTGCGGTGTGAGAAACCGAGGCAGGAGCCACTGCTCTTCTTCCCCGGGAGGGAGGTGCCGAGGCCACCTGCTCCCTGCTGCGGGTGATGCCCGGCCCCAGCCGCACCCCGCCGGGCCCGGGCGCTCCCTAGCTCGCCTCCTGCCTGCTGCATCCGTCCAGGAGCTCAGTCATGAAGGAGATGTACACTATGGCCAGACGCAAGGTCTCTATCCGAGAGAGCCTCTTCTCGTAGGCGAAGGTGGGCACCTTCTTCCTGAGCTGATCAAACGCCTCGTTGAGGTTGAACATCCTCTTCCTCTCCCGTATGTTGGCAGCCTGGCGCTGGGCGTAGGTGATGACCCGTTTTCTCCTAGGTCTGTCCAGGAGGGAAGCGCTGCGCATCCTTTCCTCATCCTCCTCTTCTTCCTCTTCGGGATCTCCATTTCCGAAAGCAGCCAGGGGCAAACCCCGGGCCATCCCTTCCCGAAGCGATAGGACTCTGTCCCCGAAGGGAGGCCCGGCGGTGATCTCGCAGAGCCCCAGGCTCGCCCCGGCCCCGGGGGCTCCCTGAGGGTTGCCCAGGGAGAGGTCGGCCACGAAATCCAGCACCGAGGTGCCCAGCAGCCCCTCCGGGCAGGGCACTTGCGGAGCTCTGCCGTGCAGCTCATCCAGCAGCCCCGGGCGCTGGCAGGCTGGGAAAAGGCTGGCTGACATCTTACTTCAGAGAGGGCTAATTTTGGTCCCCCATCCCCAGCCCCAGCGACGTTAATATTTATAACCCCCCGGATAACAGGATTAGCAGGACTAGAAAGAGCGGCTGTGAAATTTCTCGCCGTGATGCTGATGAGAGGAGACAGGCAATCCCCTCGGGGACGCGTGGACGCTCCCGAGAGAGGAGTCCCCAGCGAGTCAATCCTGTCACAGCGATCAAGGACAGTTCCTTCTTGGCAAAACCCTCCGCTCTTACCTGCTGAGAACTTTTGTCTCTTCTTACACACCCGCAACCAAACGATTTTCAGCCTCCTTAAAGCCCCCAGCAGCAGAGCCGGGTCTCCACTGGGCTTGTTTTCCTGCTTTCTGTCGGGATCTCTGAACCCTGGGAGCCAGCCTGACAATTGATGTCAGGCTACTGCATGTATGCTTTTAATGATGTCCTGAAGAGGGGACCTGCATGCAGAGGGTCGCCGGGGAATGTTTACCCTGTATCCCAGCGCAATGGGAACTGAATGACAGGACCTCCATTAGCCTAAGTAAGCATTGTAGGGGACACGATATTGCATTCCCAGTAGTAACTGTTGGAATCGTCTCTCCATTCCCCCTAAATCCCCTTCAATCAGAGTTCAAATATCTTCCCAGTAAAAGGCAGCTTCGTAAAGCTCATTTCGGTTCAGGCAATCTCATAGCACTTTTTTTTTTTTTTTAAACTCCCCCCACCCTGCCCGTGAGAGGAGGATAAGCGGGTCCTGCTCAAGGCAGCGATTACACCTTTGGCAGAGCCGTCCCGGTCACCGGCAGAGCACCGAGGAACCAGCTTGAGCGCACGCACCGATAGCGCTGGATACATACCGCAAAATACCGTGAAATGCGCATGAACACACCCACCCACACACCCGACACCGCTGAATACCTTTCTTTGATCAAGGTTTCCTTGAAGACAGACGCTGAGGATTGTTTTGCTTTTGTCTTGGGAGACTAGAAGAGGGGCTGTATCTTCACCCTCCCGCACCACAGACTCTCCCTAAATAAACAGCCCGGCCCTGGCAATCCCTGGCAGTGTCAGATACATCGAGATCGAATCCGATCGATTTTCTTTGGCGCACGATTTGTACTCAGCTCTCTCAGGAGTGACTGTCCATCACTCCTGAGCTGCCTTCTTAAAAGCTAATCTTCTCCTTTGTCATGCATTGCAGTCACTCTCGCTTTGGGGCTAATTAGTCTCTAATTTCTAAGGGGATTTCAAAACCCATGAGATCAAAGGAGGTGGATGGGGGCGGCCGAAGGATCCCTCTCCTCGAAAATACTTCCTGTTTGCCTACAGGACCGCAAACATTTCCCGCCGCGTACTGGGATTTGCCGTCATTGGCAACTCAGCGAGCGAGCTACGCATCCCCTTTCCTGGGAAAGATGCAGTGGGAAAGTGGCTCTGGGTGCGCTGCGGCGGGCGGGGTGCGCGGGCTGCGGAAGGTGCGCGGGAGCTCAGGGACGCTGGACAGCTCCGGACCCCGCGGCCGGGGCAGCACCGCAGGTACCGGATGGAGCGGGACACGGCCAGCACCCCCTCCTCCGGGCCGACAAACAACCCCTCCCCATCCTTGCACCGGCGAGGGATAGGCGAGCCCGCGGCTGCCGCAGCAGAGCAGCCTGCCTGGGGGTGGGCAAACAAACAGCGAGGAACACGGGACTGCCTTTGTCCTTACTAGGGCCGAGAGGTTTCTTAGCGAGCAAGGAGACAGCCGCTAGCAGACTTTCTTATTTGTAACTAATACGGTTCAATAAAGCACCAGGTGAGTGAAACAATGCGGCAACGAGGAACTGAAAAACATCTGTTGAAAGAGGTGCTGTCTAGAGAGCATCCAAAAGTAAGTCGAAAAGCTGTAAATGTTAAGTGTTACATAAAAGCACTCGGTGGAAGAAAGATCAGATATATGTTTATGAGTGACTCACAAAGGATCTATTATGACTCATTTGGGCTCCTTTTAGTTGAGGTGACAAGTATTTCATTTTAAGTCATGGAGGTATAAATTAAGGACAAATGCCAGGAAATATCTGTCACTACAGAACTCAAAGCTATCGTGGAAATACAGCTACTTCAAATAGTAAAATAAAATAATGGAAAAATATTAACTCATAACCTTTGTGTCAAACTTCACATGAATTTCCTGTCCTGTGGGAAACTGGCATTTAGTAGAGGACAGGCCTGCCCTTCACCAAGGCATCTTCAGAAAGAAGCTCTTGCTCACCTCCTTAGTTGCAGATTTTTATAGGATACAAGCTACAAAGACAAACAGAGCTGGAAGAGGTTTATATTGCAAAAATGAAAAGGGACAAGCTTTTCTAGCTAATAATGTATCACAAAGTAATATAACATAAACCATAAAATGTTAATGCTTCTTAAAGGAAGCAATAAAGACAGAACTATGACAGGACTGGGAGGCCCTAGCAGAAAATGAAGACTTGTTACCAAGGTGAATCCTCTGATAAAGCTGGGGGGTTTTTCTGCTTTGTATCCTTTTCTATTCCTCCTTATTTTTTGCTAAAATACTGATTTTTCTATGATATTAAATATTTTAGATTATATAGAATAAACTCAATGAACTCTGGTACCAATAATATATGGCACTTTTTAAATTTGGTTACTTTTGTCACTTTGGGGAAAGTATGGAGCTGAGGCAATGTATAACGAATATCCAGTGCTGCAAGACACAAATTTTCAGCGTCTAGACAAAGCAAGAATGTCAGAGAAGCAGAAAAAATGCTCATGAGAGGCTGCTTTGTAACTCCAAAATTTTCTCAGAGCAGATTAGGTGATCCAAAGTGTGTTCTAGACTTGTTTTAAGTATGAATGGAGTTTGCTTTATGACTCCTACCTTTCTTCACCCCTCTCTTATCCTATCTTTTTATTTAGTTGCTAAGAACTGACGGCTACAATTTCAAACCACTGTGCAGCAGCTATTTCCAAGCTTACTCTTCAGAAGTAGCTATAAAATTATTCTTGATGTTCATGTAGGGTTTGTGCTTAAAACTCAAACCACACAACTTTCCTGATTTATTAGCCCTATCAGAAAAGTACATATATATATATATATATATATATATATATATATATATATATATAATTTTCTGCCCAGCCTTTTTATCACCTTGCGTGCTGTGTGCCTGTGCTAGCAATTGTCCACAGTATCACACAGGAAAATACAGCTACTCTGATGACTTGAACTTATTGATTGAGATGCTACAGATTTTAGGAGTGACCTGTACTTTACTGGAAAATTCACTGGAAGTCAGCAGTGACCCTGAGATGCAGAAATATGTAGGTACTCTCCATCAGATATGACTCATTAAACAAGGACCTGAAAGGTGCTGTCTGCTTTGGAAAGCACAAAAATTTAGATATGCAACTGAAATACATACATAGAAATACATAGAAATGGATAACTAGAACATTATCTAACTGCTGGATCTTATCCAAGCTTCAAGTTAGCATGGAGACATTCTGATTCCTGCAGAAATAGGAGCACCTCTAGTCAACATTGTGGTCCACTTCAAGTCTCTCTCTCCTGATGGACTGTGAGAAGCTGGGAGATACAGTTCTGTAGGATGAGCCTTAGCTCTTGAATTAACAACGGATGAATAAAGACAAAAGAAAACCTACATACAGAATATGTAGGCAAACCCAACTGGGTGTATTTGGTGCAGTGACTAGAGTTTGAGTCTGTAAGAATCCTCTGTGAGGTTTTTTTGTTGTTGTTGTTGTTTGTTTGGTTTTTTTCCTACATAGTTTACCTGTATAAACAGTTTAAGAGCTAACTTTATTCCTTAGGCTGATGATACGTGTGCGAAATCTCTGCTCACAAAGCAGGTGAAGCCCAGCTTACTAGTTCAGCAGAGGGACTATTTCTGTTCTGAAAACAAGAATATATCCAGTGAGCCAGAGCTTTACAGTCTTATCCTATCAGTAATTTCAGGCACTGATCCTACTTGCATCTGACTGTATTAATGCATTCCTGTGTCACAACCTGCCATTAACAGGACTCCCATTTGAATACAAGCACCTACTTACAAAGATCAGGTTTCACAACTTGGCTCTCTCAGACAAAAATATGTCATCCAGTAACATCATTATTCCCTGACACAGGAAATCATTAGGAAAAATCAGTATTTCAGGAAAAACCTAATAAAACTAGGTACGTTCTGCCAGTAAAGTGCAGTTCATTTTTATTTACAGTGGTATTACACACCATTTGAAGAGTTTAAAGAAGCAACTGTTGATATTTCCCCATACACGACCAGATGATGAAGAAAAAGTTTGAAACTGTAGTCTTGGGTAATCAGAGACAAATGAAATGAACAGCTATGGGTAGGGTGGGATGGGATTCATCATGCTTGCAAAGTTTTATGAATGATACTTTTTTCCTTAATCATAACCTTAGGGGTGGGAAGGATTGAGAACAGGACATGCATTAAAGTTGGAATGTCATATTTAACTTTGAATTTCCTGGCTTTTTATCAGCATGCATGAAGAAGTGTAATGTTATTCAAACATAGCTTCTTTATCTTGATTTTCTTATATAAATATTTTCTGTTGAAATGGAATGCAATAAAATACGTATGCTTTACCTAGAATAATTTTTTTCAAAATCTGTATTACAATTATTTAATTTTATTGTTTTAGAATTATGTACTAGAGGCATTAATTAATGCCTTTTTTTTTCCTCTTTCACTTCTTACAATTTGTAAAATTCAGGGAAATGTCAGCCTGAAAGCTATTTTTATGTGAAGATTTTGCTTATATATCTACAAAATAAATGTATGTTTGATGGGGGACCAAGATTCATCCTTTTAATTTTTTTTCTATTTTTTTCTGGAACTTACAGATTTTTTTTTTTTTTTATTATTGTTCACAGGTGTATCTCCTGCAACTAGCAAGGAGACTGAACTGAAAGCCATCTCCAAAAACCAAGTCTCCTTTGCCAAGCTTCTCAACCATCCATTGCTTTCCTAGCTTCTGGCTATGGTATTCTGCTAAGGGTATGTAATTTCTTTTTTTCCATAGTCCCTCTTAACAGCTCTTAGCAGCTTGTGTCTTTCTGCATATTTATAACAATAGCCTACAATTACAGTATCATAATATCTTTCCAACTGAATTTCAATTTCATTTCCATTCAACACATTGGAGGCAGCTAATATAATGACTAGTGTTTGCTTATTTTTGCTTGGTCACTCACCCTTTTTCTTTTTTTCTGTGGTAAATAAGTCATGATTAAATATAGGATTTAAAATCTCTCATTTAAAACATTTCTCATGCTTTAGCAGCTGCCATATCAATATGATTGGTAGATGTGGATTGAGTAAGTGTTGTTTCTCTTTACAAATGTAAAGCAGGAGCAGAACAAATGTCAAACAGAAATAGAATAATTATGGCAAATAGAACAATAAGGTAAATAGGAATTGGGAGCACCAATTTGATTTATCTAGAATTTAACTTCTTGGACCTTTTGTGATTAGTGACTTTAAATCTTAGGAAGATCCCATTAAAGTATTCAGCTGTGAGCACTTGGTCCCTCCATGGATGGTATATGATTTTTATAATAATGATATGTAACATACGTTAATCAAGTGATTTATTAATATGTATCTGGAACATATTTTTATTAACAACATGGAGTAAGCTTTGATCGCTTACTAACCTAAAAAGTTTGATTCTGCAAATGTAATTTTGAAAATACATACCTGTGTTGCTGTTATTTGCCACATTTTTTTAAAGTGAACTGATTCACAGATTTTTTTAAAATGAAAATTTCCATCCTATGTTCCATCATATTATTCCCATGTGTCAGTGACAGGGCTGAAATCTTTAGATCCATTGTGCTGCTTATTGCCTTCAAAACTATGCAGCCAAATCTTCTCCGCCCTCTGCCATCAGGATCTGGGGGATGGTAACACACTTTGCCAGCAGATCTCACAGGTACTTGCTGGCACCACCATCCATAAACTCCTGGCGGATGGGCCTGATCCCCCTTGTTGTCCTGTACATGCCATGTGGTGGCACTCAAGATGATCTATTCTATGGCCTTTCCCAGAATAAAGTCAGTCTGACAGGCCTGTTCTTCCCTATATCCTCCTTCCAACGCTTCTTGTAGCTGGTCCTCACATTTGATGTCCTCCTGTCACCTGGGACCTCCCTGGTTAGCCAGGACTGCTGGTGAATGATGAAAAGTGGCACAGTGAACACTTTTGCCATCTCTCTTGATACCCTTGGGTGGATCCCAGACAGCACCACAGACCTGTGTATGTCTAAGTGATGTAGCAGCTTCCCCTTGGATTTCCCCTTGGATTATGAGGTCTTCATTCTGCTCCCTATCCCTGTCCTCCAGATGAGGCCTGGGTACCTGGAGAGCAACTGGCCTTACTATTGAAGACTGAGAAAAAGAGGCTGGTTACCATGCTCTTTGCTTGAGCAAAGCAAGAGGCTGCTTTCCATGTGGAACATGGTTCAGTCTTACTTTCCTGGGCTTCAGTTTTCTCATCACCTCTTGAGGTTCATCGGTCTTTTCCCCAAACTTCCCCTTCCCACTGCTCTATTTACCCTTTGTCTCTCTATCTAATCATAAAGCCCATTTTCACTTGCTGTTGGGGCCCAGGCTTTGTTCTGGCACAATACTCAGAGCTGGACTAATTTACCATTCTCAAGCATAAGCATTAAGAAATTTGGCAACAATAATAGAAAGCTATAAACAAACTAGAATATTTGAAGCCATATAACTTGTAGTCTGTTCTAGCAGGGTAGGTCTTAAATGAGGTATTTGAAAGTGTAGTCCTATGAAAAATTTTCAATTTTCAGTATTTCAAAGGACGAGGAAATCAGTTTCCGGTTGCTTTGTTTACACATGATAATTTTGACTGGATTACAGAACAAAAGGGATAATCAATGTCAGTGTGTAACTGAGTTGTACAATTCATGTTGTTATTAGTAATAAAAAATATTAACAGCAATATTAAAATTACTTAAATGGGCATTACTTATATATATTCTTCTTATAGGTTTAAGGTAAAGAAACACAAAGCCATTTTCTTAAATAATTTTTTAACCTGTTTGTTTGATTCATGTGTGTGTGTAGGGAAAGAAACTAGCCTAAATGTTTTTATAATACCTTTCATGCTCAACTCACAGTAAAAACTTTGCCAGTCTACTACATATTTAATAATCTGTGGCATAGAAAACACTAATTTGCTTCATTTTTCCTTTAAATATTTTCATAAGTAAGAGATTAAATGTTTTGAATGTTCATGAAACTTCATTTTCTTTAGAAAAGGTTCCAAAGGTGGTGAAAGATTGCTCACTACCACCTGAGATGAGAGAATCTACCATTTTGATAGAAAAATCTTGTGCGAGGTAAGCATTGGACTACTTCAAAATCTTGTATAAGGTTGTCTTTTCCAATTATATGATTCACTACATTCTGGAGAGTTCACATGTAGGTTTTTAAATATTATTTGAGCTGCATTTGTTTATTCTCATGAGAACAAAAATAATATCTAATTTTCAGGAACATGGTCAGGCTATTCATTGAAAAAAGAAATTTGCATGAAGTTGTACCACAGACACATTGACACATGGATGGTAATGTCTACAATGCAATTTTATTAATTTTAGATAAAAGTAAAATAACATATTAATCTTTTGAGGTTATTAGAAATACAAAATGAGTCAAGGTACTGGATTTTTTTTTCTGAACAGTTACACTAAAGCTGTCTCTCCTTCTCCCTATATGTGGATCATTGTATCACTTTTTATCCTTCCTCCTATTTTCTATTTTAGGTTCTGACAAAAGAAAAATATTGGTATACTACAGAGTTTGGTGCTTATCAGTAGTTATAAAGCAATAATCATCATGAATAAAAGGCTTTTGGAACTAAATAAGGAACAGTGAGTATTTTAATACCTGGGACAGTGCTACCCTGGCCCCAAGAATCAAGGAAGACCAGACATGACTTTTGTGGAGGTGAAGTGTTTCTGCCATTCCCTCCTCAACATAAGGAGGAAGGGGAGACTTTCCTCTGTTATGGTTTCTGATTTATGACAAACTGCACCGGGAGGTTGGAGATTTAGTGGGAGGATAGAGCTAGTTCTGGCAAGGCTACCACACACAGATGAAGCCCAAATATCTTGTCACTGAAAAAAAATTTTAATTTTTCAAATTCTGAATTCTGTCCAGTGAAGGGAAAATATGACACAGGAAGACTGAACCTAAGAGCCCTAGCAATTGTTTTAGCACTGCTCACGGACACCATGATCTGAGGGCACAATAGCAAATAAAACATATTTACTATATATTAGTAATAAATTTTGAAAGCAAATAATAAATTAAAAAATGTGTCCAAGTGTATGTTAAAAGCTAGTGAGTAAGAAATGAGAACTCATAGTCCAGCTATTCTATAAACTCACTCATAAAAAGCAGTTTCTTCATGTCCTGTCCCAGGTCATCTTCACCTCAGATTTGCCCAGCTTCAGAGAATTACTGAATAATGAAACCTCACTCCCCATTAGGGATTTCCCCCAGGCTAAACAATGGGGAACATCAGCATCAATTCATTTGCACAATGGACATTTTGAGTCATGGACAACTGCATCCTTGCATTTAAACATCCCCAGACCACAAGTGCAATTATGTAAACACATAAAGAATGACCTGCAGATATTTACTGCTACCCACATAAATACAGGGTCCTGGCTATGGCATGTTTTCCTAACACTAGAGTAATTGAGCTGTGGAAAGTAATATTGTTCTGTTATTCTGCCTTTTCATATTTTCTTCTATTCAAACCTTAGTAGAAAGGGTCGAAATTGAAAGTATAGGCATGTAAGTACTACACCAGCAAAGTGTGTAAGTATATCACCTTGTGAAAGGACAAACTGAAGAGAAGCAGGGTTGATTATTTGCTTGTTGATTATTGGGTTACCAAAATACATTAGTTGCACAGCTAAAAAAAAACCCACTGTCTCTGGTCTACTAGCTTAATTCTTTAATTGATAGGTAATCCTGGCTCACAAAGGCAGGGAAAATCAAATCATTCGTTTTTGCTTTCAAAGCAAAATCTCTCTGGGATTATCTCATTTGTGAGACCAGATCCAGAGAAAATAAGTTAGGAGTGGAACAATCCATTTTATCTTTAGTTCCAGAAAAATTGAATAATTGAGCAAATCTATTTTCTTTCCTATTTTTCAAAAGTAAAAAAAAAGACATATAATCTCATTTAATTATCTCAGGTAGAAAATCAGCTTTGTGAATGAAAAACTTGGTATACCTTAGTACACAGTAGTCAGTCAGAAAGAGTGTCCTAGGATGTTGAAGATTAGCCATGGTGGTTTTGGTTTAGTCCTTATTGCTATGAGAGATTTTTTTCCAGGATTTCTTGACTCATTCCTCTAAGCCTGTGTTGAAAGGGAGTTTCTTAATGCATTCTGAAGCAACCACATAATTTGCTCTTTTTTTTTTTTTTATTTGCTATTTAGTAATACAATTAATTTCTTCAGAATGTTTTAAACCACGTGTTTTAACTGCATTGTGTATTTTTGAAAGAGTTAATACTATTAGTTTTATTATTCAAAGACAAACATAGAAACAGTAATTTAAAGAAGTTGGAAGAGCGGGGCATTATAGCTAATAGACTTCTAATACCCAGAATCATTATCTCATGAAAAATTAAACTAAAATTAGTCATTGGAATAAACCAGCTGCAGACCTAGGTAGCAGCATAAAGTCACTAACAGACATACTTAATCTGGTGCTCTTTTTAGTGACAATGGGTTCAGAAAAATTTCCCACTGGCCATACGCATGCATGTGAGAACTCTTACAAAATAATTCCCAGAGGGGTGAAAAAGTAGAAATTTGCAACACCATTCTGCAGCTACAATCACAGGTGCTGTTTCCAGTCAATGAAAGAACTTGTCTTGATGATGACATAAAATTATTGGAAAAATAAGAGCTTAAATGGGGCAAAAAGTAAAAGGTTTAAAAATAAACCTCTTTTTCTTTTTTCCTTTTCTCTTTTCTTTTCTTTTCTTTTCTTTTCTTTTCTTTTCTTTTCTTTTCTTTTCTTTTCTTTTCTTTTCTTTTCTTTTCTTTTCTTTTCTTTTCTTTTCTTTTTCCTTTTCCTTTTCCTTTTCCTTTTCCTTTTCCTTTTCCTTTTCCTTTTCCTTTTCCTTTTCCTTTTCCTTTTCCTTTTCCTTTTCCTTTTCCTTTTCCTTTTCCTTTTCCTTTTCCTTTTTCCAGCTGAGAGAAACTCTCAAACACTGACTGAGAAAGCAAGACCCAAGAATTGAGTGGGTCCCTTCTGGAACCTGTATTTTTCAGATTGTATCTGCCACTGTCTCCCACTTTACTTTTCATGTTTCCTGAGCAGACTGCTTACAGAAAATCACCAAGAAGACACAGAAGCCAATTTTGTCCATCAGCCTATCCTTTCTCATTTCAGCTTCACAAGTCAGAAAGTGATGATTGAACACCAGGAACCAATGCAGTATAATGCAGCCACTTGACTGGTCTAAGACCTCTTACTAGTTTTTATTTTGGCTAAATGGAAATCTTTCTGATTAATTGAAATGCAATTGAAATACATGCAAGAAGTAGAAAGAAAACAAATGGAAAAGCACAACTGTAGTAATTAATTTCTTTAGTACTTAGAGATAATGTGCAGACCAATGTCTAGTCTGAGCTAAAAGTAGACAGGCACATAAAAGGTGGTGGAACAAGACTCTGAAGCTAGTTGCAAAATAAAGTTGAGGAAAACTGTGAAGTTTTTGAGGTAGAAAAGCTACTGAGAAATGATACGGAAGTTGTTGAAGTAGACTTTGTGGGTTTTGTCTTGGTTTTCACAGACATTGCCTGATCTCACACCTCTGTGTTGACCAACGTAATTTGGTGAAGAGATGGAAACCAAATAATGCAGTAGAAACAGGGTAAGTATTACTGACAGAAATTTAAAGATACTGGAGATGGTTGGCATTCATCCAAGGCCACTGGAAGAGCTGGCTGCAGAGTGCAATGTTACAGTCTCTGAAAAAACCCTGTGGTTATCAAGGAAATCCCTTGCAACCAAAAATGGCTAACACTACATCAATCTTTAGGAAAAATGAAAGGAGGACTTGGAGAATTTTAGGGCCTATCAATCCCTCTAAAGACTGTGAAGCATACTCCTTTGGAATCCATCTTCAAACACATGAAAGCAATCAGGAATAACTAGTCCAGACTTGGTCAGCTTGATTGCTTGCTGTCATGAGATGCCATGTTGAGCAGGCAGGAGGAAAACTATGGATACTTGCACATTAAGATGGCTTTTGGCACTGCCCCCAAAATTATTCTCTCTGAATCTGAGGAAGTATGAACTGAAAGTTTGTTAAATGCATTGCAAATTGGGTCCACCACCACAGTAACAGTGTAGTAGAATCAATGCTTTGAGTTCCAGTTGGTAATAAGCAAAATACCCTGTGGTGTGGTACTGGGACTCATATTGTTCAACATTTCCATCAACAGCTTAGGTAGCAACACAGCACATGCCCTCGGGTAAATCTGCAGATATTACTAATATGGAAGGATTACTGACATGAAGGGTTGGAAAACTTTAATTCAAAGGATTCTTGAGAACTGGACCAACATGAACATCATGAGGATCTTGAATCCGGGTCAGAACAACCCCATGTACTCATACAGGCTGGGAAATAAAGTTGTGATGGACTATACGTGGAATGTAAATCAGTACTGCAAACTTCAGAGAAGGTAGACCATATATTGGTCTATAGTCCATATATTGGACTATATTAGGTGGGGCATGGGAGCAACCTAGTAACCTGCAACTACTAGGAGGGGAGATAGAAAGATGGCAAAAACATCCCAATTTTGGCAGACAGGTAGTACAACACTGAAACAGACTGCCCAAAGAGGATGGGGAATCTTCAATTGTGAGTTTCCTAGGCAGGGTAGCACTAAGAGATGTCTTACCTGAACTAGTGCTAGCTAGCAAAAACAAGCTTTGTGCAGGAGATACCTCCAAATATCCCCTGCAAACAGCATTTCTATGAATCTGATCCTTGGAATCTGGAGCTCTGAACCCCATTGTCTTTTTCCTTTGAAAGAACACAGTTCTTCCCCACAGAAGTATAAGGCATATCCTCTCATCCTCAGCTTCTGAAGAGCTTTCCACAGAAGAGTTTATTTAGATTAAAATAAAAGCTCTTGAATTTATTTGTGTTCATGGCATCTGAGGAAATATACATGAAATGTAACAGAATATTTTGATACAAATAGGTCTGAGCTTTTCAGTACCAAAAAAGCAAACCTCTTGTTTATGTTCATAGATATCCATACAGAAGCAGTGCCATTCACTTCTAGTGTGATGAGAACTTATTAAGTCATAATTGATTTGCTGGTTTATGGCTTTGCTCCTTCTTTATGATGAAGTATTGGATGCCTGGGGGTTGTGTAGAATGCTTGTTACACATATGCAATAGCAGCAACAGCCAGTTAAACTATTAACTATCTAAAAAACTAATCTGGAAGATTAGTCTTTTAATATCTTATTTACAAAATGATTCATGCAAACAGAGCGCAATTTCAGTGTTCAGTTTCTTATCTTGGAATTTGTTCCTATTCTGTCATTTGTAGAGAACGGAGAATAAACACCTGGAATGCTGCATTAAAAGAAAACATCAGCAAAAAAATTGTCATAATGATTAGACAATATGTTACCAAAACACAGAGTAGAAACTCACTAATTTGTACTATACAGGCAAAGATATTGCATGTCATATATTTTTTCTCTCAACTTCTATTGTACAGAATTCCAGACTGGACTGCAGTTTTTACAACATACAGAGTACTCCACATGTGTGCAGTTTGGATTTCACAGGACTGTAAATAATTTTAACTGTTTCCATTGGTTGTTGGTTTTAATCTTTTAGATGCATGATCTCTTAAATTTTTATCAGGTTTTCAAAAAACTTTGATACAGGATAATGCATCTTAAAAAATTGCATGCCTTTACTGTAAGTCTGAGAAGAATTTATATCCCTAAGGCTTTCCTCTAGGATATCTTCTGACATCAAAAAGGTAAAATTAGAAATAGATTCTATTTCTTTCAGATGTCTATTTAATTTTTTTTTCTTCCAAACGCTGTAATTTAATTTTAAAGTTCACTTTGAAAATAAACAATAAATGAATGTGTTTTCAGAGAAAATGCTTTCTCATTGCTCAAAATGAAAGCAGACGTCTGGTTTCTAAATTATTCTCTTTTAATTGTCTACCTAATCACTAGTTTTGGTGAATTTAAATAGGGCATTCATTTACCAATCCGAAAATACATTGCTGGCAGAAACCTCTCTTTTTATGCAAGTATATGCATGCAACTTGTTCTCTTTTATTTTTCATATGCACCCATTTGCATCCACTTACAGAGTCATTCATTTAAAATGCTGCAAATGCAACAAACATTGCCTGGTGCTTGCTATTTTATTTAATAGCAGAACCAGTTCATTCCATCAATGGGCCTATGTTTGTAGAAGTAAATATGTAATATTCATTAGAAGTCTACTCTTTCTGCTCACTGCTATCATTCGCAGCCTATCGATATAAAGCAAGTTTCTATCTATCCTTCCACCCAGATGGTTGACGTTACATGTGATTGCATGAAAGCCTTGATATGAAATGCCTATGGCTTACTGGATTACCCTCTCCCCACATGTTTCAAATTAATAATAAAAAAGAAAGAAAAAAAGAACCAGTGCAATCTCGGTACAAAAGAACAAGAGTTTATTGTATAACAGGATTGCAGATGTGGAAAGGTGCTCATAATAAGGCTACACTATTTTTGTTTCATTGTGCATCTGGAATGCCAAAGGATCTTTAAAGCACTAGGAGCTCATACTAGACAGTCTTGGCTTTTTGATTAACTTAATATTCAGAGAAATGATTCATTTTTTTGTAAATTTTGTGCCATTCATCATCATATTGTCATTTATGTAATCACAAAATGATTTACAAAGTCAAGATTTTTTTCTAATTTCTGAAACAATTTTAAGACATCAAAGACTTACAGATATAAACATCAAAGAGCAGCCCAAATCAGAGATTTCTGGCTAAGACAGTTTAGTTCATTTAATATCCTCTGGTTTTCTAAGGATTAAATTACAGCACATAAAATTCTTGGAATCTGTCTTAGGAAGCTGTACTGTATATTTATTATTTATTACAGCATGGCCTTCTGTTTTTTTTTTTTGGTGGGGCAAAGGACTTTGTGGTAAAGAAGATGCCATCTTTTCAATTTATCAAACCAGCAGCAAATTCTTATGAAATATTAGATGTACAATGATCTAATCCTACTGGGAATGGAGAGATGTGTTAACTGAGGAAATATTTGCACACGAGCTCAGGATGAAATGCAGCTCTCTTTTAATCAGCCTGTTACAGAGGGATGCTTATATGACTTTAATAAGAATGTTCTGGGGAGAGGTAAGACAAAACAAGAATAAAATTACTTCTTTACAGGAGGAATAATATCAGTTGCTATAGCTATTGAAAACAGTAGGCCAGGTTTTTAGTATTGGCTAAGGAAGTAATTTGAAATGATTTCCATTATTTCCACAATTTACAACAGGTTGACACTAGAGAAGCTGGTCATGTGGGTAGCAGGCACTGCAGGTGACTGGCATAGATGCAAGTCCTGACCAGAGAATTTAGAAAGCACAACACTGTAAATTCATTTACTCAAGATCAATCATTAGGGACACATGAAAGTTTTTATTGTGCACAACCAAGAATATAAACATACATAGTCACATTCATTATGCGCCTAAGAAAGACAGGATGGTATCAGTTGCCTTCAAGCAAGCAAAGTAGATTGGAGTGTGTGCCTGGTTTACCAAATATCAGGGAGGATCTTGCCAGAGTAAACAGCTACATGAAGTACAAACTCTCTACAGAACATGTTGCTGTAGACTGAATAATTAAACTTCTAAATGCTTATTTATCCTTGAAAGGCATGCAACCACCCTTTCAAAAGCAGACTACTGACTAGATGAACCGAGTTTCTGGGAATATGACCTCATATTACTGTAGAACAAGGTTTTGCCCAGCTGGATTTCTATTCTAATGCTCATAACAAGCTGGGTTAGGTTCAAGAAAATTCAGGAGCTCAAGCAAAAATTACATGGTTTCTAAATAAAAGCCCCATAGATCTTTCATATTTACATTTTTACTTTTTGTGATAAGGAGATAATAAGATTACATGTAGAACAGTCACATCAGACCTTGAATGCAGAATTATTGTTCAAGAAAAAACTCCAGACAAAAAAAAAATTCTATGAACAGGAAGAAACACTTTACTTTTTATCAAGAATTTATCTTTAAGATATTTCAGTACAAAATTCTACAAGGCATTGCTCTGTATAACCAATGAAGCTTAATTACATTCCCTTTGCTGATATCTGTGGAAATTTGTTTTAGATAAGTATTTTGTAAGAAATCTCTGCTGGTCTCATGTGAGAATGTGAGAAGAAGACAAGACACCTACCATGCTGATATAGCTCCACTGCCACAATGAAAGAGATTCTGCACATCTGTTCTAATTTCTAGTCAATATTTTATGGTCATATAGACTGCTGATGAAGCCTTATGCCTAACCATTCAAAACAGAGAGAAAACAAACTGGTATGTGAGAGAGAAAACTGCCTCTTCATCTGTACAGTTAAAATCCATCTTAGACAAAGTTAACATATTTAGGTTGAGAATTTGTCTGGCTCTGGTTCCTTAACATATTTGCAAGGTGCTCATGATGATGCACTGCACAGAGTAGGTAATTTAAATCCAGGTATAAAATAAACTTCTGTCAATGGCCTGCATTGGAGCAGCTTAGCTTGAGTCAGGGTTAGAAGAGTCCCTTGGGATAGGATGTGAGGGAGGAACAGGACAAAGACTCCTCTTAGCCTCCATAAGGATTGGATTAAACCCAGGAAAGACAACCAGGGCTCTAGAAGCTTTCAGGGCTGATCACAAGAAACAGCCAAGGAGGAAGCCTAGGAACAAAAGCTTGATTTCACCAGGGTTTTGAAGACTAATTCTAGCTTAGATATGGGCTGGGATTTTCCTTTCATTGCTACCACATAACTTATAAGGAAGCTAGAGACTTTGATACCTAATTTAGCTAAGAAAATTTTGGAGATAGGGTCATAATTTCCTAGGATTTGAATAAATTCTTGTCCCAGTGTTAATATAGAGAGTTTTACTGAGCGATTTCTTCTGTTCCACTATGGTTCTCTGTTTGCATGTACTTGGATGAGTTGTATATCTGAAAGAAATGTGGTTCTGTGAGGATTCTTTGAAAAAGTGCCTATAATTGTGGTGGACTGAAATTTTGTAAAAGGTTTAATTGTATTCAGAAAGGACATATGGCCTTTAAAAAAACTATTTTGATCACAGTGCTATTTGTCATTCCTCAGAATATTATCCTAGAACAGCAAGCTTTAACAGACTTTATGTTTCCTGAGACAAAGGCCATTTTTTAAGTGTTTTGTTCAGTGCCTTCATGCAGTTAGACTCGAATTCTGCCTTCAGGCATAGATAAAACAAAAATGCTACATTAAAACCCATGTCATATTTGCCCCACTCCAATGCATAGGAGAAGTATTATTTTAGGATTAACAGCCAACTCTTTCCACTTCCAAGTAGCATTCCCAGAGAAGACATAGCACCTGTGTTTCTCTCTCTCTCCACACATACACACATTCTACTCCTACCCTGCTGGTATCCCTCCTTTCTTTAGGTCCCCTACAAGTGACACCTGCTCCCCTATGCTCCCAGTTTGTCCTTAGTAGCAGCAGCCTACCTCGCTTGGACATACTTGATATCTCTATCCTTTCCCTTAGCCCTGGTTTTGTTCATCTCTGTATTAGCACCCTTGTCCTTGCCCTGTTGGTGCTTTTTCTTACAATATAAGTGATTGCCATCATTCCTCCTCATGGTCAAATGGACACCGATTTTTGTATGCTCTTGTCCAACTGACCATTTATGAACACTTGCTGATGTATTCTGTAAGATTTCTTTTTATTTTAGATTCTAATTTATTGCCCTAAACAGATGCAGTGGCATTCCTTCTCAGTTGGATCAGCAGACAGTGACAAGCAGCTGGCTTTGCCTAATAATACTGATATAACTAATAAAATGTGTTCAGAGAATGTAGATTTAAAAACTTCAGTTTGACATTTCTTGCCTTAAAAGTGGGTAGTGTTATGTTCATATGTTTATAATTTTGAATATTAGCAGTTCTAGCTCTTTTGAAACAACTTGAGGAATTTGGAAACAGCAGATGTTTTCGTCTGCTGTATCCTTTCCTATGAAATGCACAGGTAGTAAGTCTTCCTAGACTCTGGTATCATAGTATTGCTGTTTCACTGAGTAAGCAGAACAGCAGTGACTTAGTGCTAAAGATTAATCCAATCCCTCATTTTTATTTAAATAAGCTTGGGTGCAATGAGAATTTGGATTTGGGCAGAACCTGGCTAGATGATTTTGTTCTGGCTTCTCTTTTCCAACCCTAAATTAAGTAAATTTTTCTGATCAGCCAGAAAGTGTTGCGAAATTTCGGTTTCGAGTTAACTTAAATTCCCCTTATGGATTTTTTATGGGTCCCCAGTAAGCAAGCTAAAGAGGAATAAATGTTATTCATAAAAGACTACCCACACAAATGTGTTGTCCCAAATAAGGTATAATACTTCACTAATAACACTGGTTATGTAGTGTCTGAATGGTTCCCTCAGGAGATTAATTTCACAAGTCTATGAGAAGAGTTTTGTCATATGAATTGCTGGTAGAGTTGTTTGGACCTTTCGTGATATCCTTGTGGAGGATGAGAGTGAAAAATTTCTAGGGATACGTCCTGTGGCAAGACATGATCTCTTATGTTCCTACACATGAGCTGACTCCAGGAGGGTATCCATAGATTGGCAACATGACATCTGTCTACTAGAATGGCAGGGCTGAAACCCTGAGGGCTGAAGGGGTAGGGCTGTTCATTCTATGCAAAGCTTCCCCACACATGTTTCTTTTCTTATGCAGTTGTTTAGTTACATTTAAAAATGAAGATTATGGTGGTTTACAGTGAAGACCATGTGAACTGGGTGCAATTTGTTTAATTGGGGTTTAACTCATATGTAAAATGATCCTTTACAATGTGAGGTGATTTCTACCCTGTTGATCAAGTGACCCTGTTAAATAAGTGATTTGTTCAAAGGGCATTGTTGTGTAAATGAGCAGCATCCATGGGCTGCTGAGTGGCTGAGAGGCAGTGAGGTCCTGCATGGCATGTGTGTTCTCTGTTCCCAGTGACCTCTGTGAGCATTAGTTGACATTTAAAGGATGAAGAGCAGCAGCTCATGGACCCAAACCTAAATGTACTGGAAAAATTCTTCAGCTGATAAAATTTTGCATGTGTCACCTTCCAGCTGTTAAATGGTTGATCTGATATATTGAGTCCTCATGGCTCAGAGCTATGTCTAAACCTTGGTGTAATAATATCAGTGCTTCTTAAGGGCATAAACAGACTCCACATATTTTGTTAAATTAGTCACGTAATGATTGAATTATATTCTAAGGAAGTCCATTCTAGTTCGTCCTTGTTGGAATGAACTCCTTAAAATAAGGTCCTTCTGAAGATGTCTCAGCTACTCTAGTACATGCCAGATGGTCACCATGGCTCTCTCTCTAAATGCTCTCATTCCAGATAGGTTAACAAACAAAACTGATGGATATGCATGATAATAATGCTAAGTTTCATATTTCAGTAGTCAGGCTGTTAACTCTTCATTCCTTGGAAGTCCTGGGAATTTAAACCTGACTCAGAAAAGATGTATGCTCTTAACTTTTGGACTTCCTTTTAGATCATGTATCATGTAAGTACACAATTCATTATATCATTGCCTGAGAAGCCTGTGCCAAATTGCAAAACTTTTAACTTACAGAAAGGATTAACCAATCCTTTCTGCTTCTATTATTTTCTTGTCTCAATGGCTCTGCAGGGATTGCTGTGGTCTCATTATTCCTGAGACATGATACAGTAGGGGACATGATAAAGAAAAGGTAAGGAGGCCCTTGATAATTGCCCTAGGCAATGCTATCTGCATCTCAGACAGTTCATATGGTAATTGTGTTTATGTGAGCTCACCCTGGAACTATAAATCTCATCTCTTATAGAAGAGGAGATTTTGAGGTGTCTTGGGCTAGCTTCTTCTGTTGCTTCAGTTATGACATTATACCCATATAAAAAAGAAGAGTGTGCTAGCAAAGGTGATGCCTAAAAATGAGTGAAGAAAAACCACAATTAAGATGTAACCTTGTAGCTAGCTGAATCATAAAATAGATGTCTATAATTCTAAGTCAAGTAAGTAATTTTCAATAGTGTACTACATGAAATAAATTTATTGTTGTACCTCAGCTGTTTCAGGATTTCACAAAATGAGCACAATGTTTCTTGTCAAGTGGCATCTATATGCTTTTTTGAGAGTGATAAATAATAATAACCATAGAAATGGAAATGCATTTTTAACATAGAAGTAGGATTCAGTTAGTATCTTATCCATCTTTCTTAATATAAAATATTTGGGAAAATTTGCATGGGATTTAAAAGATTTGGAAACCTCACTAGGCTTTGAATAAGTTCTTCCCTATTTTCTAGTGGAAAGTAACTAGTGGAAAAGATATTTCTCAGCACATCAGCTGCCTCTAATTACAGACTATGATACAAAGAAATAAGATAATGATGGAGACTGGCAGCCATAACACTCTCTGGTGAGCCACTGCTATCATTTTTTCTACAAAATATGACTGACATCTTTCCTTTAACCCTCCCACCCCTAAATCTTTATGTATATTGGCTAGATAGCCCTGCAACTATGTGGGGCATCATGTTTTTGTTGCTAAGCACTAGGAGAGACTGAGCCACGGGAATCTTTAACTATAATTTGTACTGAATTCTTTGAGGCTTTCCTTCAGCAAAAACAGAGAGTGGAACTTTTAACTCTTTCATTGGCATTATTGATGAAGTAGTGCTTGCCTTTTTGCACATTCAAAGGCCAGTGTCTGCTGAGTGATGGCTAAACAGATTCACCAGACAGCTATTTATAAAACTTGAATGTGTTGAATAATCACCATTATGGGGACCAGGCAAACTTCCAGTGTCATCAGGAAATGGCATGCACTTTATTTCAAGTTAATTTGATCCTGAATCTTCAAAGTGCCATTGTAAAGTAAAGCTATTCTAATTATACTTGATTAAAAAATTAGCATGGATTTTACATTTATTAATAGTGTGATTTGACCAGAAGTCCATGGGAATATTGGAGGTGCAAAGTTCTTCTAGAAAACATGTTAACTGAAGACAGGAATCCATCCTTCCTTCCTTCCTTCCTTCCTTCCTTCCTTCCTTCCTTTCCTTCCTTTCCTTCCTTTCCTTCCTTCCCTCCTGTTTCTCTTTCTTTTTATCTTTCCTCATCTCCCCCTCCATCTCCTTCCTTTCTTTCTTTCTTTCTTTCTTTCTTTCTTTCTTTCTTTCTTTCTTTCTTTCTTTCTTTCTTTCTTTCTTTCTTTCTTTCTTTCTTTCTCTTTCTCTCTCTTATCAGCATTTACTCAACATTTAATTCTTTTTATTAAAATGAGAACACTTAAGTAATTAATTAAAACATTAACATTTTGGAAGAGCAATTCAAGACCTGGTGATCCAGCTTCTCATTTTGCCATTTGTGTTTGGTCTGCCTCCAGGCCTAGATGATAATTCACCATCTAGCCATTCTTACATGAAGTTTGATGGGGTGGTGGGGTGTGGTGGTTTTTTTTGTTGTTCTTTTTTTTTTTTCCAACACTGAGGGACAGACCCTGTTTCCTTTCTTCTTTCTATTTTTCACTCTCTTCTTTACCAGAAGAAAAAAAAAAGTATCAATGGTGAATATAATTTCAGGTAGACTACATACTAGAGCAGAGATTTGGGGTAATAATATGCTGATTGATAATGCTACATCTTTGCATAGAGTGTACTACATTTTTGATAAACTGGATGGATTAATAGCAGTTGCAACTGTCTGAAATACGTGACTGAAATGTTTTGGGTAGTACACTTTCAGAAAGAAAAGAATAAAATATGCAGGGACATTTTTCCATGTGTAGATATTTTTGTAAAAGTTGAAGATATAGGAACAATTTCCCAGATATTTATTATTCTTTAGAGGATTCTAACTATGAATTTATTGATTATGAGTCTAAGCAAAAGGACAGGAAAGTATTAAGGATGAGGTTTCATCTTTGCCTGTTTCACAGCTGACAACTGTTTTCTTCTTCCTGATATGATTAAGAATTGAAGTTCCCAAAACTGGGCTATTCTAAGGGATAGATAAAAATGTCAGAATGGAAAGGGACACCTAGATCCACCAAATATTTGCCTGAGTAAGTGCATCTTCGTGCTAATGAACTTAGCAAATATTTTCTCTTAAGAAAGAGCAGAAGTAGTTTGAGACTTATTTTTTTTGCAGATTGTTAGTAAAATTCACAAGTTTTTAATTCTGTTTGTCCACAGTTTGGATTTTTTTCTTTTCTGGAGATGACAAGCTTGTTCTTGTTTTCCATATCAGCCTCTCAAAAAATTGATAACTTTTTTTTTTTTTCATTTACCTCTGTAGACTGGAGGTAACTCCCAACTAATCGGTGTATGACATTCAAGATTTTTCTCTAGAACCATAAATGACCTGAATGAAATTCTCACTTTCTCATGTATTGTCAAGCATAGGTCCTTTAAGAAAACTAGTACACATTTTGACACTCAAGAGACAATCTCAATGTTTAGCTGATTTTACCGAGAAATCCAGATTGTGCCTTCTTAGTGAAGACAGTAATAAAGAATCTCTATGCTGGATACACTAGCAGGAAGTCTGAGTAGTGAATGTTCCCCCTGGTGATTAGCACTGCAGAGGACACAAAATAAATAGATGTCCACTGACATATGCAGTAGATCATCTCCTTTTGACTGGAATGCACAGAGATGGAGCACACAGTATAGAAATCAGACACTCTCTGCTCTGTGGACAGTAGCTATTCTTTCAGCATCTCTGTGACAGCTGTGTGCTGTCTGATGGCTCTGTCTGCCTGTGAGATGTTATGTACTTGCACTTCGCAGACAGCAAAAATTATGCAGGGAGATCCCATTTGCTCTGAGAGGGGAAAAATAAACACATGTATCCCCCATTAAGCCTGTCTTTTCCAGAACTGGTGTCTGCAAACTACCTGGTGTTCAGTTTTTCAACACTGGCCTTTTGTAATATGAAGCTTTGGTCCAAAAATCAACTGACTCAGTAGAGTTTTTTGCTATGCTATTGCTGTTCTTCTCTGGTGTGTTTATGTGAGTTCTTCCCCCCATAACATCTTTCAGGAAAGCTAGCTTAAGTTTATATTTCATTCAGGTAGATTGTATAATTTGAATTAAATACCAATGTAGACATCCTGTATCTTATGTCATTTCTCACCCACATGAACTTTCCTGAGTGGCCTTACTTTTTTCTATCTAATGGTTTGTTAAGGCTTATCACACCTATATCATTCTTCAATTCTTATCCTTACAGAGTAAAATGCTGTACAATGCATCTGTTTGTGATTCTTCTTTTCCCTCCTTTTTTAGTTTTCTCTCGTTTTTTTACTTTTTCTAGTAGTTCTGGCAGTCTTTGATAACGTGCTTTCCAGGAAGGGGCACATTTCTCCCCTTCCTGGCAATTCACATGGAGACCTTTTGTTCTGGACTTTCCCCAGGACTTGTGTTTGATTGAATGCCCAAGGAAAGGTCTTCCAATTTACATGTACCTAATCAACTTTCTGCTACCCAGTGCTTTCTGCTCATTGCATCAGCCAGATTTTTACTGCCTTTTCTGTAAAAGATTCTCTTGGACATTCTGCTATGCATAGGTATAGCATTTTTCTCCATATCAGATTCTATCTCTTTGACTTTACCAGGACCATATTCTCCCCTGATATAAAGTGATTGGTTACACTTCACATTCCTTTGTATCAAGAAAACTTTTAACCATTTTCTACTTGAGGAAGGATGTTTTGCTGTGTTAAACAAGCCTGACTGCTTTCTCTGTTACTTTAAACCGTGTTTAAAACTTTTTTAACTTTCTATTTTTGAGGCATGAAGCTAAAACCTTTGGACTGTAGGTCATGATTATTATAGAACTACAAGCTTATCCTTTAACTCAATAGACTGAGATAATCAAGTAGTCACTGTATAACAAAGTAACTTGGTAGGTAACAAAAATACCTAGGTACTCGATAATGAATTTTTATTCACTTCATAGAATCATAGTATACGCTGAGTTGGAATATACACACAGGGACTATTGAGTCCTTTTTGTCTGCCAGGGCACAGCTGTTTCATAGTATTGAGATGCTCCTACAAACATCAGTAAGGCCAAAAGGCCTATGTGCTTTTTTACTTCCCTATAAAATGTGAAACTTTATAAAGCCTAATGCTTGAAATTTAGCAGGCAGTTATTGATTGCACTCATGTTAAAGGCAGTTTCCTTGTTCTAAATTAAAACATTTCAGATTGTAACCCTCATTTTCCCCAAGATTGTGAGTACACCATTATGGATATATTACCCACACTGCTATGTGGCAAATTTGAGAAAACTTCTAACCAAAAAATTCAGAAGGGGAACTGAATTTGGGCAGCCCCAAACATGCTTACTTGCTCTTACAAGTGACTTACTTCCTTACAAGTGACCAGGTACCACACAGACTGAGGATTTCCTGTTTGGTGGTTGCAGGCATAACAGTAGTCCTCTGACTGTTAAGAATAAACCTGGATTTGATATTCACTTACTGTGTCGTCTTTTTGAAGGAATTTTCCTGAAATTGTGTTGAAGAGTATGGGCAGAGGTGAAGTTACAGGGTGCAAGTGTCACTTGCAGAAGTCCTGATAACCATTCCCAGGGAAAGGCTCAACTAGCATGATTGGGCTGCATTTTCTACAGACTATTACACTTAAACCTATGGGGCTAATAATAATGTATTTTTTTACCTTGCTATGTGTTTGATATACTATTTTTTTTAACAGCAGCTAGACAAAGCTGTGAAACTTGCACATTTAAAAGATGTCATGTTTAGTGTTGTTAATTGAATTCAGTGCACATTGAGATCAGTTACATCTTGGGCATCTGGTCCAGTAGGAATTGCATTTATTCCTTTATCCTTATTATACATCTATTGACATATGGAGCAAATAATTCTGAAAGGTGAGAAAATTACAAAAAAACCTCCAAACAAACAAAAAAAACCCCAAAAAACAAACACAAACAAACAAACAAACAAACAAAACAAAAAAAAACCCTGCAAGTTATATAGGAAACTCATAAACCTATTAGAGATGTATCTGGAGAAACTTACCACCTTTCTACTTCATAGAATAGAGTCCTAGAATGGTTTGGGTTGCAAGGGGCCTTACATATCACCTTATTCCATCTTCCCTGCCTTGGGTAGGGCCCCGTCTGTTCTGGTCTTGTTACTTCATTAAGCCAACTTGTCTTCTCTGCATTGCACACATTTTCTCTTTTTTCCTCTAACCTATTTATTTTATTTATATTATTTCATTAAAGAGAAGACATAAAGGAGGATGCTGAGCCCCAAATGCTACAAATATGAAATATTTAGAATGGACTCTAAGCCAGAAGAGGTCAAAAAATTCAGAGATATGATTTCTTTAATCTTAGTCCCCTTCCTTGATCTTCTCTCAACAGTGTTGCATCTTTCTTCCCAAATCACCCTTATCTTGGGTCCCTTGTGAAAATAAATTAAGATATGAATTTCTGATAGGGAAATTCCTGGATGTCAATTTACCTGTACAATCTGATAACTTACCAAAATCTGTGTAGGAAACATGTCTGTGCCCCTGGTCTAATTAACTCATATCTGTAAGATAAATATTACCTATTGCTCAGTGCTAAATGGTCATGTAACCAAAGCCTCTATAGTAATTCTGAGACACAAGGCATAAAGATAAGGGTGCAGTGTAATGTAGAATCAGAGACAGAAATAGGGTTAATCTTTTTGCATCCCAGACCTATTCCAGCAATGCATTTTTGTGATCTAAACATGCCAATTAAAAAGAAGGATTTGCACAAGGAAAGTGCTGTACAGCCATCAGCGAAACTAAAAACATGTAAGAACCCATTTGGGGACTAAGGATCTAATCTGGGAGTTTGGCTAAGAGGAGTTAGTGCTGAATTTTCCAAACACTAAGACACGTGTTTACAAATAGTAATGCCTTTATTTTGTGTTTGGTGATGAGAAGAATTCAATCCAGTGAAGTCTTGAGCAATATGGTGGTTTTACCTAGTTCCATATTATTCCAGTGTTTGGTTTTCCATTTCCTCAAAATTATTTGGATAAAATTTTTCCAATATCTGACATGTGTTTTACCTAAAATAATTTGACAAAAGCACCACAGAGAGGTGTGATGGGGATGAATGACTGCATGGAATTTTGAAAATCAAGATTAGCTGGTGAATAATAATATGAGACAAAGCTTCAGTCAGCAGATATCTATTTATAGATATGTGCATTAAGTATAAATTAAGTTCTGCTTGAATTGAAATCGGAATAGTTTAAGTTGTTTTTTTTTTTTCTTTCAGCTCTAATTGAAGTAATATCATATGCTTTATGTCCAAAATAAGAATGTCCAGGACTGCGTAAAAATAAGATATATTATTTCATATAGTGTGATTTCTTTATGCCCTCCCCCAGGCTGAAATATGGTAGGTTACAAAAGAAATGCTCTAACAGTTTTGGCAAGCGAGCCACGGCAAGTGGCGTGAGTTACGGAGTCGTTGGCAGTACTGTTGGCTTCAGAGGTAGTTAAGCTCGATGTGAGATGTTTATTACAGACTGCAAACAGTGATCTGATCCAGCTGAATGAGAAGTTGGTATGAGTGCTTGCTTCACTTTATTTGTTGACATGTGTTTGTAAACATTTGAAGTTTTGAACAGTTAGGGACAGTAAATTCTCTTCTATTTTGTTGATCCTGCATTTTTACTATTATCTTTAAGCAATGAGACATTTCTTACAATTTAATTATTAACTTAAAAATATCCCTCCTTGACATTATTCTGATTTGCTTTGCAAACCTGAAGTTACTGTACTGATCTTATGTGGGAGATCCTGGTTTGGTACTATAAATATATTTGCTTTGGTTCTTCCTTCCTCTTCTACCTGCCCCAGCCAAACAAATAAAAATATAACATATAAGTAGGTTGATATGCTAAAGCAACTCCTTACTATTCCTTCTGTCAATGAAAAGCTGAGATCCAGTCTGCTCTGTGAAACCACTGTCCCATGCTGTCTTTTACAGTGGATGAAAAGGAAGAAGACTAATAGTATGGTCCGACGGACAATTGTGGATCAGAAATACATATTTATTGAAAAGACCTCTTCCAATATTCATAGAATCATGGAATAGTTTGGCTTGGAAGGGAAATTTAAAGGCCGTCTAGTCCCTGCAAGGAGCAGGAACATCTTCAACTACATTTGATTTCTCAGAGTCCCGTTCAACCTGACTTTGGAGGTTTCCAGGGTGCAGAGTTTTTATAACAAGCCATAGTGTATTTCTTCACTGCTCCACAGTTACCACCACTATAATAAAGAGGAATTTGCATTGGTGGAGTTGCCTTTAATTAAAATGAATCAAAAGTTAAGCCAAAAACAGCCTCTGCTTGGAAGGAAAAAAAAAATTAAAAAAATACTCTAACAGGCATGATGTAGTAGATTAAGATTAGAATTACTTGCTGCCTGCAGCTGTCTGTCTTGCTCCATCTAGACAGATGTTGCTGCTTTTGAGACAGAACGTGAATCAGCTCTTGGATCCCTGCAATTGCCAGCCCAGTATGCCTTAAACTGCACTTTATATACTGGCTTAAAGATTTACAATGGTTCCAAAGCAGAATTACAAGAATAGCAGATGTTCTTTGTTCATTGTCAGCCAGATTCATCTGACAGGTAAGGGGAGCAGCAGGAGATCTTTCATTGCATGACTTTATTCTGTGCATTGCACACTGAGAGGTTGACCCTGCTATGACCAAGGTAACTTCTACAGTTCTAATGCAAATATGATTTGCAGTGTTTCTTCAATTTAACAGTGACTCTACAGCTTTGAGGACTGTAGATTGTACGCTCAGGGGAGAAGCATACACCCAATTCCAACTAGGGTGAAATAATGTCATAGATAATATAATTTTCCCCAATCTTTTGCTTCAAGCAACCCTCATAAGAGTAGTCTATTATAACAGTTACAGATTATCTAATACAGTAATATATGTCATTTCCCTATATTAAACTCTGAGACTAGGTAAATAATGAGTAGTGTTTTATGTTCCTAGGAAACTCATTTTCCATGGTACTATGCTCTGATATCAACACCCACTGCGTGTCCAAGTCTTGTCTTCATAGCTGAGTAATACTTTGTTAGGCTTAAGTATAACAATGTTGCCAAAAGGCAAATAGCAATCAGTAACACTTCTGCATTCAAATGCAAAGTATAAAAATAACCTTTATCCAAGAAATACAGAATATGACATTTTGGTTGCTGTGATTTTCATGTATAGTAACAGAAGAAACAAAAAGATGTCATTGTGCACTATGGAAAGATATCAGTATTTGTAGCTCCTTCCAGTCATATGGCACTGTAATGGGAAGGATCACAGAAGCCATTTCAAAGCCAACCCCTATCAACTCTGGGACTACAAGTTTTTTCATCTTTTTCTACCTCATTTCTTGGCTTGGCTCAAAAGATACAGTTCTTGGCTCAGAGAGATGCAGCTTTCACTCTACTTAAGAATTCTTGAAATAAAAAGGGGCCAAGATTTTCTAAAAGAACTGTGGATTTTCCATGCCTTAGTGTCTGGGGGCTCAACCTAACTAGTTGAAATTCAAATGCTCTATAAGTTGTGTGTTGGACTTTCAAATGAAATATCGCTTTAATTGTCAGCTGCTTTGAAAAGCCAAATGGTTCTTCTCCAGATTAACTATGAAAAATTAATTTTAGCTGTTATTGATCTAGTACACCCAGATGAACTTATATTCTGAGGGCAAATAAGATACACCAGGTACCGTGGCTGACTTACTGTCTATTGGGGTATTAAAGTACCTAAAAGTCACCTATATTCCACTCTGTAATGTGGCTTTAAGTTATTAATTAGTAATTTATAAAAGCATTTCTCTGTCTTGGTGGTAGTTGCTACTTCAGCTTCCCTTATTTTTCTAACAGAAAAGGAAACACAACGCTGCATTCCAGGCGTTTCTATGGTGAGGCAAGAGACTGCAGCTGTAGACCTGAAGCAAAAGGGTGAGGTAATTTTAGTCCCCAGAGACTTGGTAAATATTAACTGTAAAAAAGAAAGTTAAAATAAAGTAACCAAAAATATACTCCATTATATTGATGAGTCAGTTTTTCAATGGCCAAAATAATGTTATCTTGAGATTAGCTGTGTCTTGTAAATATTTTTATGGGTTTTCATGTATTTATACAACAGCAGTCATTTCTACCCATTGCCCCCCCTCCCCATCCCTGAATCCCCTCAGGATTTAAATATTTGGTTTCAAGTTCAAATTGGCTTAGTTCTGACCTCTCTGCACTGAAGTTTCTGTCCAGAGCCAAAGTGTTGAGGCAAAGACTAGCACTGAAGGCACAGCCTGTGCAAGGGGGAGCCGATCTAATCCAGCCTTGGAAGGCCCAGAACTCCGCCAGCCTCTGGGCAGGTTGGGGAGAGCAGCAGCCAGTGCCCCTTTGTCGGGGGCAACCTCCCCTGACCAGTTCATCCCATATCTGAATGAGAGTGCTCAGAAGGGGAGAAAGGAGCCTCTGTTGCCCCTTCTATTGATCCAGCCTTGCACTGTTGAGGTACAAGTGTACTCCTTCCTTTCAGAGATGGCACTGTATGTAAACACTCACAGCAGAGGGTGATCTAGCCCATTCCCACATCAAAACACTTCCTAAACATTAAATGAATTAGTAATTTACCATCTGGCTGAGGTGATTTCAGTGAGGCAACTAATGCCTAATTTAGCTTAAGATTCCACTGAAAGGCTTTGGTATTACACAGTAGAGACTGTTGCTGGTAACTTTAAGCAATTTCCACAGTAGAATCAAGAAGCCAGAGATAAGCATTGCATTTCTCACACATTGCCAGAGAAAAGACAGCTTTTTCTGAGTGGTCACAAGAAAAATGCTGCTGGTTTGTGAAAAAATCATTGCATAAAATACATAATATTGTCAGAAGGTACCAGAGCCTAAGATGCTGCCTACCAGTGAAGAACCTTAAAATTAAACTACTCAGCCACACTGCTTGTAGGTTATGCTGTGAATCCTGAATTCTATAGAGGAATCCCTCTTGTAGGAAGAGTGGCTGATCAGCTCTGCTTTCAGGAGCCTGGTGGCTAAGTGTGAAACATGTACTTGAATCTATTCGGGCTTACACCCACATAAAGAGGAATATGAACAGGCATCTCAGTTTTAAAGGTAATTTTTTTGGAGTAACAAACTTCACTGGAGGAGGATGCTTTGTCCTAACATTTCTCCTCCCGTGAAGCTGTTCATGATCAGGCATAATGATACTCCTCTTGCTTGTGTTTTGACCCTACTCCTCAGTTCAGTCCATTAGGTTGTCTTTAGGAATCAAGTGTGAGGCTTTGGAGAAGTATGTAGACAGACTGCCCTTATATGAGGTGATGTTGTCTATGCAGAGAAATTCTTCAGAGAACAGTAGCAAAATTCTCCATATTTTCTGACCAAAATCTTCCCTTTAACTTTGAAACTTACCATTATTTGGCCATTTAATTATTTAAGCATATGTGCAGTATATATGCAATACTCAAACCTTTCTAAAGAGCCTCTGAGGGATCATGCTTAGAACCATAAGTCCAAAGAATGAAAAGTTAACAAGTTTTTCTGTAGAAAATAACCAAAGGAAAGATTCTTGGAAATGCAATGTTGGAGGGCAATATTCAGGGTTGAAAAACAGTTCTTTGAGAAGTCTTGGGCTAAAATATGTCATGACAGAAAATACTGAAAAATATATAAGGAGAAATGAATTATACATGTAAATTGACATTAATATTTAGAATGTACAAGGTGAAGAAAAAAACAGAAGTAATCCAATGTAAATGATAGTATATCAGATGACTGTCTCAGAATATCTAGTTTTTATGAGCTAAATGGTTAGTTAAAAATTGACCTGCATTGAATTTAAATGGAATTCAAATATTAAAGGATTTTTTCAATTTCTTTCATGCATATGCAGAGGAATCTGACAAAAAGGGTTTATAAGAACCCAAAAGGTATATATTTAGTAGCCATACCTACTTTTATACCATTGATGAAGAATGACCCAAAAGAAAGATTAAATTCATCTTGCTTCATTTCATCTCTCAAGAAACTACAAAAGAATCTGCAAACATGTTTTACAAAATTTCTAAGGTGAGAAATGGGTTCCTAATATAAATGTCTTGCAAGAATAAATGTATTGAACTAGAACTCATTAAAGATAGAATTCATATAGAAATACAGGATTTTTCAATAGGAAATACGGACTTTGTGCAAAGTCCTATTCAAGGCATTCAGTACTATTTTGGAATGTTCTTGCTTGTCTCTTTAGGGAAATATATTACTCTTCTCAAACACAGCTGAAGGAGCATTAGGTGGGTAATATAAATCATTTGAAAAACAGGAAATGGGTAAACTCAAATCTGAATTATGTCTTCTCATATACACTAAGGTTTAGTTTCATGTCCTCTAATTTCACTGTTTTAGAAGTTAACTGTCTGGTTGAAGGCAGTGATCAAATCCTCCACAGCCATTACTAGAAAAAGATATCTATTTTCAGAAGACTTTCCTTTCTCGTATTAAATGCCTATTTTATGCCCTTGGATTTTCTTGTTTTTCTTTGTTTTTGTATGTGAGAGACTAGATAATTAACTTTTAGTCTAACTTTGGTTTAGACTAAAAAACCTAAACAAAGTGGGGTGAGATAAGACTGAAGCAGTTAAGAGTAGAAAATACAGATATATACTCTAAGTCATTTAAATAATGGAGATATCTTGACACAATTTTCCTAGTTACATTCTCAGCTATCTAAATATAATTTTGAAGATGGGTTATGTGCTCCTAAAACACAGCAGTACTTTAGACAATGTTTTTTTCATGGGTTAAATGGCGTTAATAAGATGCTATCAGATATCGACACTTTCATTTGTGTGTTCTGATTCAGAAAGAGAGCAAAGTCACAACAGCTAAAATAATCTCATTTTATGTCAGTCTTATAGTTTAATTGATTAATTGATTAGTATGGATGATATTACCAAAGAATATGATGAACTTATGCCCAGTAAAGCCACTGTCACGACACCTTCACTATTTCAGTGGGAGTTGGTTGGACTCTTGATGCAGAGCTGCAGTAGTTTGTAACCTGGAGTCTTACAGCAAACCTCAGTCCAACCCCTCATGTCTCATCTGCTTGTCTAAGACTCTCAGTTTTAGATATCATGGCATTTCTTCCTCCCCCAGTTCCACAGTGACACAAACACTGCATTGATAAAATGATCAGAAATGAGAGCAGGAAATTGATCCCCAATTTCTTATGCTCAGCTCTAAGAAAAAATTATGAAAACCCTTCTACCCCTCTGTCTTTGAAGTCAAGAAAACAAAATGATGGCAAATAAATACAGCAAAGAAATGCAACCAATGAATTTATCAATACAATTACACTGATAAGGGGATGGGGACAGGGAAGGAACATGTCATTTGCTGATTAATTGTGTATTTGATTTTTAATATGACTTGTGGCTTGAAAACTGAATCTTGGCAGAAAGGAAAAAAAAAACCACCACCAACAACAACAAAAAAACACCAACCTATCATAAATTACGGAAAGATATTTAGGATGGCAAAGAGGATTTTCTGGTAACAGCTGCTTAAAATGTTCTTGACAAAACACCCACCAGCAGAAGGCTCAGTCCAACGCCTTTACATTAAGACAATATTTGTTGTTGACTTCGCTGGTATTATTATTTCATCAATTGCCTTCAAGACAACTTTTGGTGCTTCATACACTCAAGTTCTTTTGTAGATTAGAGGATTTTTAAAAAGCTAGAGTCTGTAAAATAATGATCTCAGTGGCTGAAAAGCAATTACCTGTTCTCCTAAGCTGGGTTGCAAAGATCTCATCTTGAATAGAGACAATTTTGATACAGCTATCTATAGTTCAGTCCACAATTTATGATGGTCACAGTGTTACTTTTCTTAGCAATGAAAAGTTTTTGCTTTATTTTTAAAGGCAACCAGCAGGTCTATTCTTATTCCAAATATACTCTCTTCATACAAGAGGCATTTCTTCATTGTCTTAGGGTAAGCAGTCGGGTTGGATGTAGTTCTTATAACAAAGAGCTTTAGTAAGTAATTTCTTATAACAAAAAGCTCAAGTAAGAAGTCTTTTAACTTTGACGAGAGAAGATATAAATTTTAGTTTTCTTCCAGCTGCCACAATGGACCCTGAAAGAAGAGCCTTTAGGCTTCTGCCGGTTCAAAACCACCATGTCCCTGTATTGATGCAAATTGAACTATTTTGTTTTGCACCTCCCCTCTTCGCTGTCCTTGCCACCAGCAAATAGAAAAGATTTTTATCCTTTCCTCAGGAAGATAACAAAACAGAAACAAAACAATGAGGAGATGGATCACTTTCAGCAACAGAACACTATAGATAAGGCATTTGAAACATGTTCTGCACCAAGGTAATATTTCTGCAGGGCTTTCATTAATGACAGCCCCGAAACTCTTCGTGTAACAAAGATTTCAACACATAAAGGTATCTCAATGAAACATTAAACATAGTTTTGCTGGAAAGTAGAGCATTATGGGGTATATGGGTGAATGAGAGATATTCAAAGAAAGTGTGTGTGCTAAACTAGTACAATCACTGCTATATGAAAATGTGCATAGTTGAATATTACATTTATACAGGACAAAAGCTTATCATAAATCTACTAATAAAGGCTAGACTGCAGATTTGCAAACATGAACTGAAAAGCAACCCTGAACCTACAGAAAACTGCAATACCAGTCAAATCTGTCAAAGAAAAGGTTCTACGAACAATGAAGTACACATATACCTGGGAATCTCCTGGGACTTTAAGAGACAGTAAATCAGTTGCAAAATTTTCTTTCCTGCAAGAGCGGAGTTGCATTAAAGCTACGTGGTTTGCCTCTCAGATTAATTATTTGCCTTTGAGGATGTGGGTTTGCATTGGAAAGCAGATGAATGCTGAGCAACTAAAGCATGAATTGAAAAAACACAATTAACCATTACTTCCAATGTCTTATAAGTATTTAATTTTAATATTAATTCTACCATAACTTTTCCATCCAAATTTTTTGAACACAATAAAAGCCTTGTTAATCAAAGAAATGAACAGGCTTCTTCAGGGCTCAGAAAATTGCTGGTGGAATGATGCAGCGACTGAACTAACTTGATGCAGAAATGGTGAAAATGGGTTGTGATGATCAACCAGACATCTACAGATATTGCAAATGATGCTGCAGTGGAAACATCATAGGGAGCTTATGGAGCTCATGGAGCCATGATTGCCAAGATTGTAGTCACATAACCTGTTGCTTCTGAGCCAATTTTGTCAATGTGGCAGTAAAATGAAGTAGAGAGGATAAAAGACTCACTAATTCATTGTGAAGAGTGGATGTCTGTGTAGTCAAAACTTCCAATGCTGAAGCCAGTAAGAATGTACATACTAAAATGAGTATGTCCAGGATGCAACCCTTTATACCCTTTATCTTCTGTTATGGCCTCTGTTTTGAAATATTTATACTCTCCAATGCAAGGATTCTTTTATACTGTTAAATATGAACCAAGGAATTATTTTCAAATGAAAAAAAATCTTAATAAAATAGAACCGTTATTACAGAATTTGTCAACTTTTCCACAGATGTTGAGTAGCCTTTGCTAATAGGCTTTTTATATATTTCCCATGTGTTAACCTTTTCCCCCCCTTTTCTGTGTATATAACGAGTGAGCGACTGTGCGCATGTGCACACAAGTGTGGCACACTGAATGCAGTTACATTTTCCATTTAGATTCCTCCTGCCCTTTTGGTAGTGAAGCTGGGAAATATTATATTACACAGAAAGTTTTACTCCCAATAAAAGTAACTCATTCTGTGACTGCCTTCTGTGCACACTCTGGACCACCGTGTGTTTTAATGAATTTCCACTCTTTCTTGTAATGGAACACTGTGAGGCAACGAGTAATGGCACCAGGGCTGAGCAAGTCCCTGTTTCCTCCCCAGGCCTACACAGGACTGCATTATGTTATGTCATGCTTCTGATAATGTCCTAGTCAGAAGAATGCCACATGTTACAGAAACTGCTCTGCCATCTGCTTTGGCCAGGTGTGTTCACTGAACCTCAGTTACATCACTTTACAACTGCCTCACTGTTTCCTTTTTTCCACATATATTCCTTCCCATCTGTCCCCTAAAATATTCACACACTTTCTCCTGATTAAAAGGTGGCGTTCATAGCATATATTTTCTCACTAGTCTTTATTGTAACTTTCCCTGGGGCATGTCCTATTCCTTTTCTTTTCTTCAATGAGCCAACAAACTTCCAATCTTGCACATTCAATTCTTCTTGCTTTAGGTGACATTCAAGCCATACAGTGAATAAGAAAATAATATGAAAGAGAAGACATAAATGACAAGAGCAGAGTAGCTGGCTGGGTTCCAGTTCAGAGGAGATTCTCATATAAGTGCCTTAGGATCCAGGACCTGTCCTAATTTTTTTCACACCAGTCCATCACACTTGCCCTGGCAGCTTAGCAAAGGAATGTTTTGAAAAAATTCTCCAGTAGCTTGATCCAGTTTGAGGACTTTGCACACAACAAAAGGAAGACAGAAGACTTGAAGAAAAGTTTTGGAAGGCTATTAGGTGTCTTCAAATAACTAGTTTACTGTTATATGGAAATAATAAGAAAAAGAAATATATTTTATAAGCTACAAATTGTAAAGATTGTTTTTATGTTATGAAAGAAATACCTGAAAATCCAAATTTGAGACACATCTGTTCATAATTTCCCAGGAAACAGTTTTATTCAATTAAATAATAGTTAGGCTGCCAGCCATAGTACGGGATCCAAATCTTAAGTGGACTTTGTCTCCACATTTTTCCTCTTCCTGCATAGGACATCAATCTGAGGGCAAGCTTGCCTTTCATTTGTGTTGTCTTGTAAGGTTCTTTTGTGAGTCTGGTCTGAAGTCTTAACCAGCAGGTGCGTTCTGCACATTCATTTTATAGTACCTCAGAAATCAGTCCTCAACAAATTCTACCACACTCACTGACATCATCTAAGATTTTCTTGACTTTTTAAGATGCATTTGAAATGCTGATGTTCTTCAGATATTTTATAAGGGCTTACCTCTGAAGTGTGTATTTAAAGGTGAGTGCAGAGTATACAGTCTTTACTTTCTAACCAAGAGAAGTACAATTATCTTATTGTTATCATGGCATTAACCCTGTAGGTTGACAAGAAAAGTTTTAAATCGTGTGATTTACATCCACTAGCATTTTCTCTTGCAAGTAAGCCAGTTTAAGAGGTTTTCTCTGTTGTCCTTTCTCATATGTCCCAACCTCTTGGATTACTGCCCATTTCACCCTGCTGGTTCACTGGCTTGTGGGCTGCACTGTAAGATGGATCAGAAATGCCAGGTTTAAAAAATAACTATAAATCAATCCATTATACCATTTACATTTAAAAACATTTGCATAGGAATAACCAACAGTAAAATGGAGATGAAGTGAATGACCAAGAAATAAAAAAAATGAAGATTTTTTGTATGATCTTTGTATGATCTTGCCATAGAGAAGAGCTTTGTCTGTGTTTAGCAGATAACCCCTCATAACAGTTCAATGAACTTGGAAAGCTGTGCTGGAGCATCCAGAGCACACAGATGAAAGCATGTCATCAAGAGAGTTGATAAAGAGCCATAAAGATGCAACTCTGTAAGAGAAAGAACAACCAAGAATCAGCCACGTAGGTGAAATTATAATGGAAATATATGTTCTTAAAACTGAACAGACAGTATCAGAATCTTCACCAAACTCTCCTGAGACAAGTACAGAGCAACAACCATATTGTTTTGGTTACTGAAACAATAAGATCTGGTGATATATCTGAAACCTTTGTATGACTGTATTCTTGTGTTTCAAACAATAAACTAGCAAAAGCTTCAAAAATGATATAGAAGGGATGTGTCTAGTTCAGGAGGTGCTGCATGAAAACAAGATTATTTTCCAGTTTTAAATCTATCTGTGATGACTTAAAATGTCTTGAGTTTTAAATTAGACTATTTTAAACTTAAATGCCAAAAATACTTTTTTTGTTGTTGTTTATTATAAAGGACCATGTATTCCCACATCACATGACCTGAATGACACACTTTCATGTGCTGTTTTCATGTAACAGTGATAGGCTTTCTCATCAGATCATGAGAAATGCATTCTATTGAGTTATTTTTATAAGTAATGAATATTGTAAGGGTGTAGTTAGTACTTGTGTGATATGAAGATACAGTCTAGGACTTTGATACCCAAGGTCACTCTTTTGGATAAAATGGCTAGCTGAAAGACCTCCAGCAGAGAAATCCTGGTGGCTAGTATTGAATTTAGTCTGATTTGAAAAAAAAACATGTTCAAAACTACATGATATTTAAGAGTGTGCTATTTCCCCAACAGTAACTTTCCTAGCAGCAGTACTTACATCAGTTTAATAGTTGTGTGAGACTCCAGGAAATAGATCCAAAAGTAGGTACATTTTATTAGCAGAAACTTCATTCAGTCAAATGGATAACCCTCTCTTTTGTAAAGGCTCCCTGCAAGGCCATCTTTAGTTTGAGTAGCTTGTTAACAATAAAAACGAAATTTTCCTTACAAAAGGACAGGAGGTCAAGTGATGGCTTGGCAAGTTGGTATAAACCACATCACAAGTCATGAGCTACAATAAGATCTAAACAGAGCTGGATGCTTTAGTTCCTGCTGAAAAAAATATTATCCCCATGATGAAAAAAGTCATTATAATTGGGAAACAGTTCCTGGTTCCACCCAGGAGATGCTTAAATTTGGAATTTAACATTTCTTGGAGTGTTCAAAAATTTGATGACTGCCAAGGCTACATAATTAAAAAATAATTAGAAAACACCATGAATTTTATGTCAGGAAATAAATTTGGAGACCCACTGTACAATAAGGAAATAACTTGAAGTGTTACAATCCAGAAGTTCATGAATGAAAGCTGTAGGATTACATCAGGAATGGCTAAAAATAAAACAGATACATTTCTGATTGCTATAAAAAAAGCCAATACTTACTAGTGGCTACCACACCAACTTTTACATTACTTTGCCTGTATTCATGTGTATCTTTAAGCATTGCTCTTCCAGTTTTCCTTAATGCTCTGGCACTGCAAATTTTGCTATTAAAAGTTAATGTAAAAAAAAAATTAAATTGCTAACCCCATACCTTTTCAGATGTAAGAAAAGAAGCACAGACACAGGTATGTATTTCTATAAACTATGCGTATCTTCTGGGCACGTATTTCTTGTACATAGATGTACATACACATAATGAAAAGAGCAAGACACTAGCAATGAGAAAGGAGTATAGCAAACACAGACCCTAATACATGGAAGATAAATACTGTAATCTAAGCAATACGGTTTGGAATAGCTATGTGATCTGGAATGGATTCATGGGTAACAAAATCAGGACTGACTCACTCTCAGCAGGTACAAAAAGATCCTTAAACTATAACACATTGTCAAATACTCTCTCCATGTCACTTACACTAGAGAAAATATTTTGCAATATATAAACATCTCTAAAAAGATACTTTGGGCTATTTTTCTATTGAAATGTGTCTTAATTCCTGTAAGTCATTATAAAGAATTCTTATGACGTCATAAAAATTCATTACTTCATAAGGTTTTAAAATGCATTTTTTTCATTCCTATGGATACATACTATATACTGAGCTATATGTTGCATGTTATAGACAATGTGAATTTTCCTCTCAAACCAATTTAAAGGTCTTCTGGTTCTACAAGGCAAAAAACCAACCAACCAACCAACCAACCAAACAACCCAGCGCACTTCAAATGCACGTAATCCTGGAGATATTGAACTTAATCATGTATTAATTAAGTTCAGGTTCTTAATTAGGTAAACAGTGAATTGAGTACCCTGAATAATTCCGAGTGGCAACATTAGTGTATTAAAGTTTTTCATAGATTTATCTCCTTTCACAAAATGTCTGAGACTAGAAATCTTCTGTCCACTAGACTTCAACCACTACCTCGCTTCCAGTGAACAACAACATTAGTTTAAACTCTATTTCTAGTCACTCTGCTAAGTGACACTGGCCCACTCTTATTTTTGAGAGAAGAGAGCTGTTTATTTTGCTTGGAAAAGAAGTCACTTGTAAAGTGCCTGAGATCAGCTGATATAAAGAAATTCTGGAGCAGGTTGCAATAATGTTGGAAATATTGTCAAAACAAGTCTGTAACCATAATTATGTGCTTGCTCTATAATGATGGATTGCTCATCTTAAGGAAGGTCATTGCAAGTGGGAACATTATACAGATGGCCAGGTTCAGCAGCCATGATCGTGTAAGCATGAGCCCTTCTTGTTTTATTTATGAGCTGAAAATTCATCCTAAGGTTTTCCATTGTCAAGTGTCTACCACAAATGTTACAACATGTTTGCCAACATGGTGTTGAAGGTGAACCTCTGCTGCACTATTGTTGCCAGAAGGATGCCGCAAAATCTTGATCTCTTAAATAAGGATTCCAGTGCTTCTGGCTCACTTTCACAAACAACAATGACTCAAGCTGAGCTCAGGCTCTGATTGCAGCCTGCTATTACAAAACCGTGTGTTAGCAGTCATATTCTTAGATATTCCCGCAATCATCTGTCAATCAAAAGCCTATTATGGAAGAACTGATGATGCAAACCCAAAAAACATTCACTTAGAAAAAGCCAAATTCTGGCTTGTCTAGAAATGAAAGGCTACATTTGGTTTCCTTTGGTTTATGAAGAGCCTCTGACTTTGAACTGCCTTTTCTTGCTCTCCTTTTAAAAGGACATTCCCATTGTTGCTTCCACTGAAGACAACTGAGAAGTATGAGCTGTTCCAGTTTTATTTCTTAAGCTTTGTTCTATTAATGTTATCACATCTTCCTGGAGAAAAGATTAAGAGCCTGTCTCATCTTGGAGGAAGTTTTGAAATGCTTTAAGAGAAGTAATGAGCACTGTTTGCTTCTTTCTGCACCCATGTCTCTGAGAAATCTGCTTGCCCCCTCTAAATATTTTCCCTGCATGCCAAGTACTTTTACAAGTTCAAATGCCACATCCCTTGATGTCATCTGTTGTTTATTCCTTACCCTAGTTTACCCCATGACAAATACGATCTCATAACTTTATCTATGCAGGTGGATTACTAGTGCCAGTTCAGATATTAATTGGAAAAAAATTTAGTTGATCTGACTTTCTGGCTATAATCATAAAATTAGCCCTAACTGCAGATTTTAGTCTTTCCTCAGTTCTGACAGATCAAAACTTAGCTCCTTGTTCTTTCCAGGACTGATCTCAAAACCAATGGCAGCTCTCTATGAAGCAGGATACCTCTCTGATCCTTGTGTAAGCCCAAACTTTGCCTTCACATTAGTTCTGTACACTCCTGTCAACTTTAGCTGTGAACATAATATATGCAAGGTCAAGTGTAGTCAGCACAACTTAATTTAATTTCAAATCCTAGGCCTGAATTACCTCCCAAAATTCCTGAGTATAGTGGCCATACTGGCAGGCATTAGTGTGTTTGAATTAGGTTTGAAGTTGTCAGTGTATATTAGTTTAACACTGGTGCTAGGTCTGGGCTTGTGGGGTTATGGACTCACTGAAAGTGTACACTGAAATTACTTTTACCATATGGCATGCTGTTTTTCACACAACGTATAACAAGGTTTAGAGAACTGAAAGTATGCATAAATCTTTACAGAAACGTCTGGTGTCAGACTCCCCTCCGCTGCATTCAGTGTCAAACGGATTTTTGTCTTTATGGACAGATCTGAGAACTTGGGGGAAATACTTCACTTCTCAAACTCTAAGAACTATTTAGCTCAATTCTATTCAGAAATATTTTCAGAATTAATTTAACCATTATGCTTAAAGACCTTTTTTTGTAAAGCAGGGATGAGTTCTGACAAATTATATATTCCTTTCTGGGAGCAAACCACTGTAAGTTTGGCTGGCAACACGAAGTCCAGCAAGTCCAACAGACAAGACTGCTGTTGATTTTTGCTTTGAAGTTTTGATTACTAGTATTTACAAGAGTGTTTTTAGGTCCTTTATATCAGGAACTCTGAAACCAGTATCTTTTTTCATTGGAGCTCACTTCTTACTTAAAACTAAGGCAAAGGAGCCATAACCATGTACTAACTGTGGTCAATAAGAAGGTACTTTGAGCTGTGTAAAATTGAGTGGCTTGACAGACAAATTCCACTTGTGGGGAAGATGCCTATTTCCAAGGATGATTCCCAGGAAACCAAATTTCTTGTGTTTCCTCCTCCTGTACTTCAGAACAAATTTTGTGAAGTGCCATTTATCTCTTTCTCTGCTTAAAATATCCTTTGGATGTCAATACTATAAATAAATGTGAGACATAAATTATTCATGAAAATGGTTTGGATTTAGGGCAAAACCTTTTCAAGAACTGTAATTGCATAGGGAGATGGAATTTCTTTTCACTTTATAAGGCAATGTGTTTTGTTTAGTGATACTGCTTACTTAGCTCCTCAAAAACCATGGGGTGGCACACAAGGGTGACATTTGTGATATTTGATGTTGTGAAATGCCACAAAAAATATTTCTCAAAATTAGCTAGATCCTGTCAATAGCTGTCCCTAAACATCCCCTTCTGGGACTGTAGCTGGACTGGCACGAAGTCAAGAGTGCAGACTGTACTACATAGCTAAAAATGAGCCTCCAAACTGAGCATTGAAACTCTGGTTCTTGTGAACACTTGGTTCTCATAACATTTGGCCATAAAAGCTTATTTCTCGGCAAGAAAAAACAAAACAAAACACCCTACAGTTTGGAATTTTCATGATATTTTATGAAACTGTAATGGGCTTATTTGCTTCTCATTATATACCTGATATGTTTTTACTAATAACATCTATTTTGCATCAACAGCTAAGAAAAATAATTTAGTGGCTTAGTGGGAATGAAATGGTAATAAAGGAAAAGAAAATGAAGAAACTGCTTGCTGGTGGAACACCCCACTATTATTAATTGTGAACCATGCGATCTGGCAACCTTTTGATTTACCAGCACCGTCCACTCCCTCATAAATTCTAGCTGGCTTTCCCATACATTATTATGTGGATTCCTTGCAACCACTTCCCTTTCTGATTTTCCAGAGACAGAGTATAAAGTTTCCCCAAATGCCAATAAAACATGAAATCCTATTCCATTCTTTAGGTTTGCTTTGTGTAGTCATCTTCTAAAATAAGAACAAAAAAAAACAAAAAAGGGTTTGAACATTGCTCTTTTCTATTTTTACCTTCATTCAATAGTTGCTACTCTTCATAAACATCACAGGTTTTGTTTCAACGTCCGTATGTTTTGGGGTTTTTAAATTGTTGGCTCTAATACTGTTGCCTTTAAAAAAAAACCCCAAAACTTCCATGAATGAATATGTTCCACTTCATCTTGATTTTGCTTACAGATATACTGTGTCATATAACACAGAAGTCTAGAGGTGAATGAAGCTTGAATAAGGCACGTTAAGTAAACCACATTTAGCTTGTCAATTTACAGGTAAAAATAACCTAAAAGCAATGTACAAATATCTGGCCTAACGGTTCTGCTTAAGGTCTCCTCTACTTGTCAAATGCATAGTAAGAATGTAGAAACTGTTGATGGAAGGCATGAAAACATAGGCTATTTTCTGATCAATTTATTTGAAAAATAATTGAGGGAGAGGAGAGAAAGGCTGAGCGTCGTTGGGTGGTTTGCAGCACACTTCATCATCTATAATTTATTCTTTGAGAGGAAACACTTTTGCAGGACACTGGAATGCAAGAACCTGAACACAGTTACACGGCATTACATCATTCTCATTAAGTTATTTCAACTTTGTGGAAGGTTGCTCAGGTTAGCACTTGGACTCTTGGAGCTGGAAGAATATAAACATTCACTAATTTCTAGAAGCTGCTGCAGCAGCAGTGGCCGTGTCTCATGAGGGCTGGCAGAGGGAAACCAGTAAGATAAGTTTAGTTCTAAGTAATAGTTAAGAAATTAAAAACACCCCATCATCCTTTTGGGTACAGTGGTTCCATACCCACCTAAAGCAAGATTTCTCCTGCTTTCCTGGGAGGCATTAGGGACTGAGTACTTGAGCCTGGGATTGCTCCCACTGTTGCTCCGTGTCCTGGGTTGTGGAGCCGGGTTTTGTATATTCTATTTACATCTGTTTTGGGGCCTGATGACCCACCTTGATAGGCCATTGTTACCTTCCCCAGCCTGTGCGGTGCATTTGCATTTCTATACATCTCATGCCCTGGCGGTGGGGGGTGGGGGGGGGAGGGGGGGGTGGCCGGGGGTTGGCGGTTCGGCCCTGCTGCAGGAGCGGGGCGCTCGGCGCTTCCTTCGCTGCGGTGTGGCAAGATCTTCTTCGTCTCCTGTGCTCGCCATTCCTGTCTCCCTCCTCGCCGCCCGTGAACCGGTTTTCTTCGCAGAATCATCTCTGCTCCAACAGGATCACGTCTGCCACTCCAGAAGGACTTTACTTTTGGACTGCTTTCAACATCCTGAACCACAGGGTCAGATTGAAACTCTGACTCTGTCAGGGTTTTCTTCCAAAATTATTGTTTATTTGTTTATTTGTTTGTTTGGTTGGGTGGTTTTGTTTCCTATCATATTTGTATTGTTAATATCTCCTAGTAAAGAACTGTTATTCCTATTCCCAACATCTTTGCCTGAGAGCCCTTGATTGCAAAATTATAATTCGTCGGGGTGTGAGGGGTTGGCATTCTCCATCCTAGGGGAACCTCAGTTTCCCTGGCAGATACCTGTCTTTCCAAACCAAGACACTCCGTCCAAAAAGGACCATACCTGTGTCCTGAAGGGGAATGTGTCTTGGAGCAGGCAGGTATGTAGGTAATAAGTAAACTAAATTTAAATAAGAGAGGGATATTCTCCAGATACTTATGCATCTTTATACAGTGAAATAGATGTATACATGTATGTGTTTTGCAAACCATGAAATTATTTCTTAAAGATATTCTTATCTGAAAAATGTCAAAGGACACATTTCAGCCACATTTGAAGATTTGTGCAGCACAGAAGTAATCTGCTAATGCTCTCAATACTTCCTGAGCCTTCAAATTCAGTCTAGTAGTAACTCTTGCAATTGCTACTATCCTAATGGTAAGCAACACTAATTCCCACTTCTTTCCATTACTCTAGCTGCTTATTACTCTTGTCTCAGACACTAAGCCATTGTGCATTATTTCTCTTCCTCTAAAAGTGCAACAACAACCAATTGGCAGCTTTTGGGGACAGAAGTTTTCAGCTGGTGGTTCTGTGGGTCTGGTTACGTGACAGAGCACACAGAGGTTCAGCTGCTTCGCCGTTTGCTCCTCAACCCCTGACAGGAGCTGGTTTCTTATCTTCTGTTTGTCCCTTGATAGTTGGGAAATACTCAAAAGCCCCTTCTGAGAACAAGCTGCTCAATTTTATGAAAGGGTTTTGAAGACAGGTGGGATAAATGCCCATTCATATGTATCTACTTCCTCTCTTGAATTATAGGGGAGAGCTGACAGATCATATGATTAACTTTTAGGTGCTAAAATGAAGTTCTGATGATCAGGTCCAAGCTGGTCCAACAACAAATTAAAAAGTAAAATACTGGCACGTGCCGTGGGGGAAGAGTTTTTGGGACTGTGCCAGCTGGACAGAAATTAGCATAAGCCAATATAAGGAAAACAACGACCAAACTGAGGGATTTTGTTGGTGTGCAGCCAGCTCTGCTCCTGGATTACACAGGGGAGATCATAAGTATCTGTCACCATTCCGCTGGTCTCTGAAAACTCTAGAATATTAGGATTAAGATAGTCAGAGAAGTAGTCTTATGAGTTCAGAGGGGTTTGGACAGCTTAGAAAGCTTTTATTCAGCTAGTGCAAGCACTTCAAGTTTGGCTGCCCAGCAAGACATGCATGTTCACTGCTTTCCAGATGGGAGTACCAGAAAAAACGGAATTACTGCTGGCTAGACGGGCATTTTAAGTGTGAGCTGGGCATGAGGAAATGTGGAAGATAGGCTTTCTTTGTTGGCTGGCTGACTGGTAACTTCACACTTTGCTCTGGGCCTGGAAATAGAGAAGTCAGTGACAAGAATTTCTCCGTGGCCCTTGGGAGCATTACAGACCTTCAGATGATTGGGAGCTGCTCTTAAGAAGTGCCCAGTGAGTCATGGCTACCCCATGTTAATGGGCAGAACCTGACTCCAGATGAGTGCCTTCTGGTTTTTTTTATTCCTTTCAGTTTAGATTAGTTTCTTTTGACCTTTTCCATCACTGTGTTTGCAGAGCTGGATCAGTGCCTGGCTGTCTGTGCAAAGATTTTATTAGGTTCTGCAGCATAGGCCTTGGAGTTTAAATAGTCTCAAAATCAGAGAAAAAAGCTTAGAACAGGCTGCTTCACCATAGCAGGTGCAACAAGAAGATCTCTTCACACTTCATTTCAACATATCTTGTTCCAAACTCACACTAAGAATGATCCTTTTTTGAACAGTGGTCCACCAAATAACGGAATCAAAAATGAGGAATTTCTGACATAAGTGATACTACTTTGGCTGCATACACTTGCATAGGAACAAAATTTCAGTGTAGCTCTTTACAAATTTAGTTTTGGTTATGGTTTGCTACACTAAAAATCAATCTCAAGATTTCTGTGTAATACAGTTTAGTGCTTTAGGAGTTACAGTTGTAGTGCTGAGTTGACTCAGCAAAAAAAATGAATTGGACTTGATGATCTTAAAGGTCTCTTCCAACCTTGGTGATTCTATGATTCTATGAAGATTGCATAAAAAGACCCTTTTTATTTTTTAATATAGTCACAGATGGATTTATTTTAGTATGCACAGGTTTTCAATCCTTTAGAGGAAAATTTTTAGTTAAAAATTAGACAGATTCCACTAAAACTGTCAATAACAAGTGGATATTAGAGGCTAAGCAATCTTCTTTTACCAGAGAAGTCTTTCACTTGCATGTGAACCATTGTAGGATACCCAGACATGACAAACACACAGTCAGACCTTTATTGGGGTTGGTCATAAGCAACTCACCCTAGACAGAGTGAACAACAGCTTGGCTGATTTGTGTCCAAAAAATTTCCTCTCTCCTAAAAAGGAATCCATCCTGCATGAAGCTGAAATAAAGAATGTTCAATGATTGCATTTACACATCATCCAGGATTTCCTAAATAATTGGTAACAGAAAGAAATCATGTGTAACTTCCATGCTCTTTATAATTATTGATTTTTTTTAAGTTTTAATCAAATTATTTGAATATGCCTTCTTTTTACATACTCCCTTAAACATCTGCAATGAATTTCTGTCAGAAACAGGGTACTGGAGCAGACATACCTTGGGGATAAACTAACACTTGGATCCTATGCCCAAATATAAGACAATAAAATACATCTGATATAAGCAGGATGACATAGAGCATCAGCCCATCTTATACCAATGAAGAATTGTTCTGTGGCATTTGCTTCCTATGAAGTTTTAAAATCCCAAACATGTGTTTCCTTGAGCTGACTATTCCTTGAAAACATCTAATTGGCAGGAATTTTTTCCTGATACTCAACATAAATTCTTATTTTAATCCTAAGTAATTAGTGCTTGTTGTGTGTATGTGTGTTTCCTCTCTCGTCTTTTTCATCTTCAGTAATTTTTATGATCTTCTTGCAAGTGCAATTTTGTCAAACTCAATGCATTTATAACTTAATATTTTCTTAGATTAAGTTTTCAGTTATCAAGAAATGATGTAAAAAATGCAGATATTTTACTTTCAAAGGCAAGGAACCAAACTTTCAGACAGAGAGGAGATGAAGTAAACAAAGTTAAACAAAACAGTCTGAATCCTGTTGCTTTCTATTCCCTTCATTGCTTCAGCATTGCAATTTATCCCGAGTTCCCAACTTCTGAAAAAAGGAAGACATATACCACCTAAAATTTTCCATAAAAAAAGTAAATGTGCATAGGAACTAGGGAATTAAAGGAACATAATTTATTTTTTTCTTACAGATTTTCAGAACAGATTTAAATAAAGCTCTTCTTGAGTAACCCTGCCCAAAAGTCCTATCCATACCGGATGTGAAGAGAGTTAATGAGTACATTTGGGAAAAACCACTCATGATGACTACTGACAAAAAAAACCGGGGAGAGTTCAGTTTAACAAAGCATTAACTGCAAAGATTAACTGCAAATTGAGTTTGCTTATCTAAATATTAGTAAACTGTTAAAAAAGAACAAAGAGCCTTGGAAAGCAGCCTTTAAATTAGGGCCACACAACTTTGTAGAGTAATTTCACTGTTAATTGAAATTAGGCAGGGTTATGGTTAGTTTAAATGACACAGCTAGAAACTCTGGGCCTATGGCAAAGATACCCAAACCCAAAGACAGACAAGCTTTGCTTCATTATAGTGATTACATCATAGTCATTAGAATTTAAACCAACTAACCCAAACACAGACATCATATCTTCATTTGATAGCTGCAGTCTAGTAAATAGTGGGAAAGGATGTTATGTATGGATTAGCCCAACTGAAATGAAAACAGACATTCTTTTTGAACCTGTCTGGCAGTGAAAATGAGAACTTAAAATCAGGCTGTAAATTGGTCTTGTAAAGCCAGAGGCCTTTGATTCTTAAGGATCTGCATAGTGTTTTAGCCAGTCTTTGTTTTGCAGAAAAACCACCTCAGCACCCGTGTGTGAAAAATCCTTATGTGCAGCCTGTCACTGTGCAAGACATTGAGTTTATCTGTGGGAAAACATGAATATTAGCAATGTCCTCCTTTGTGCTCCACTGCTAGAATTCCCTTTGAGTTAGTGAATCACTGTCAGCTGTTGGCTAAAAATAACTCTTTAGTACTGCTTGGACTTGTAGTCATTATGGTGACATGTTGAGATTACCAGGGACAGCATAAACACTGCATATTTAAAATGCATTTTGTGTCAGTTAATCTTTAATTTAAAATTTGAAAGTGTGTGTGAGGAGGCATTTCACTGTCTAACATGGGGCATCCTTGTCACCACCTCAAATGAGTTGTGTTCTTGGTTCCCCATATACGCAATGCAAAAAAACCCCCAAAACCTCTGAGTCATGTTTGGTCTTTCAAACAGAGAGGGAACCCTGACAGTGGAAGCTTCCCTCCCTTTTTCCTTCTTGAAGTTAAAAGTTATCATATTCATAGAAATGAACATATGAAATACTTTTTTTTTTTTTTTTTTACATAATAAGCCTATATATAATAAATTGCAAGGATCAAGGGATTCCCATCCACACTTATAATATCTTTCTTCAGACATTGCACATAAATCATAATAACTGCATTGATTATCTGGGTGCTGGGACAAAGTAGAGAGGCAGGAAAGTCTTCAGAGCATTGCCTTTGCCTATTTTCAGAGTAAGGACATTTATTATAGTGATGTTATTATTAACAAATTGGGAAAAATCACTCCTGGAATTGGGCACATCCAGGCTGTTAAAAAATGGTTGTCTTTCAATGAGTTGTGCTGTTGGGACATTATGAAATATCTCCCACCAGAGACAAACAGCAGAGTCAAATTTAACTCATACGCATTTAACATTTAACAGGAGATGGCATTTCTCAGAAACTCCCAAAGATGCTTCACAGACAGACTCATCTCATAACTGTAAACCAAAATCCCTGTGTCAGCTAGCATGGGCCTTACTCATTTCACCAGTGTTACTTCAACTTTGCTTGAATTCTGCCGTCTAGAAACTGTATATGGCTGTTTGACATATTAAAAGTATGGGAAAGAGAACTCTGAAGTGGACATCAGAACTAAAGAAAATACAGCCATTTCACTGGCTGCACTTGACCATCAGTTTCAGATCTCAAGACTTTGCTATGTAACAAGAAATTCAAAATGGAGAATATTTCATGCTAAGCATCTGAGTCTTTAGAGGCATAATACACTGGACTATTAAATATCAAATATTAAATATTAAAAGGATATGAAGATTTGTAACTTTTTCCTTCCTTCCTTCCTTCCTTCCTTCCTTCCTTCCTTCCTTCCTTCCTTCCTTCCTTCCTCCCTCCCTCCCTCCCTCCCTCCCTCCCTGTCACTTTATTTTTAAAACTTTAAATACCTGTACATCAGGGAACACCAAACACAAAACTTGAGCCTTGTATTGATCATTCGGTGTTTCCTCAAGTCCAATCAAAATTTCAAATCACAAACCAGTTAGCTAATATCGGAACACTGGAAATAAAAAAAACACCTGTGAAAAACTATGGACAAGATTGTCCTACATGGTCTTGCAAGAGATTAAGGGACTGGAGAGCAGTACAAATTATAAACTGCATAATATTTCTATAACATTTATCCAGTGCAGCATTGCCTAACACACAATGCAGCAGAATGTACAGAAATATCTGCTTTATTTAGCAGTATTGTCACTGTTTAGATTCTTGATATCTTTGTGTATCCAGAGAATACAATATAAAACTTTGTTCAAGCGAGCTTGTTTCCATATCAAGTCATTTTGGGAGGTCAAATATGCTCACCTACAGGCTGCTTGAGGAATTAATTGCCCTCTTTTTTACTCAGGGGTGTAGTTTTGCTTGATGTGTTCAGCTTTTGGTATTTCAGAATTCTTTTACGTCTTTGAAAATTAAGAAGTTATCTTTCTTGTTGCGAAGGCCTTGGAATAATTTTGTAGCTTTCATCTTTCTTAACGCTAAATGTTTTTCCTTCAAAGAATCTTATTCAGGGAATCCTAAATTACAAAAATTTCAAATGTGGGTTTTTTAGAAGCTGCCAATGAAGTTAACGTTTTACAGGCAATTTATATAAAAACAGCAGGTTAAAAAAAAAAGAAGCAGGTACAGAATGCTCATTCTAGTTCATTAATGGAACTGTTAAAAGGGTAATCAAAAAAGAAGAGGCAATAATATGCAAAAGTATTAATTGCTTCATGCCATGCTGCAAAGAGCACTAGCACTATAGTAAACATTTCGATATCTTACTGCATATATTAACAACACAGCCCAGAAACTTCTAGGAGGTACAAAACTTTGCACCCAGAGACTTCTCATGTATATGCTTATTTACTCAAAATACATTCCCTTTTATTAATTGTTTTACGCCATTAATGGGAAAGGCAGACAACGGGGAGCATAGCAATCTTTGTAGTTATCAGTTCTGCCAGGCTTTCTTCTGTAAAAAGCTTTTTCTCCATATTTCAGGTTATATGGCAGAATCTCCTGGCAATGGAAATTTTTAGAATGTTCAGATATTTAAGAACGTATTTTATTGCTCAAAAATAAGTTGAGTGTTTTGAGATTCTGTGGTAAAGACGGTTTCAGTCCAAGAATATTTTGTAATAAGTGTGACACTGAGACACCAATAAGAGTGAAGGTTTGCAGGAAAGAAGAAGCTGCAGATTTGCAAGGCAAAATGTTAACCATGAAATCTTTTACACCAACACTGCAAGATGTAGGCTTTTACAGCACATTCATCACAACTTTAAAATACCATCACCAGCCCTGTGTGAAACTCAACGTTCTTGTGTCACACAGGGTTCATTTTGCTGTGTGAGGGTTTGCACCTTCTCATTTCTCTGCTCAGGTTTCAGACCTGAAAGGTCTCAAGCTCTCCAGTCACAGCATGGAATGGGTCATGCTTCCTGCTGCCCCATCTGAAGAATTGCCCCTTTTAATGAGAGAAAAAGAACAAACAACGAATAACAGTGCATTTCTGTCACACACTCAGAAATCTGGGGTGGTTGGTGGGCACATTCATGAATACCAGCATGAAGTTGAGTATCTGGTGATAAGCAGGATCATGAATCCATGAATAATGTTGAACTGAATTGGAGTAATTTATTTGTGCATGTATTTCCAAATCTGATTTTAAGTTATTTGATAAGATGTAGCAAATAAACATTTATGTGTTTGCTAATGGAACAGGTTCTGTAACATAATCTATTAATGAAACCCAGATGGCATAAAACACAGTACATTACTATTTTATAATTTGCCTAAGAGATTTTTAATGTACTATAATTCCACCTTTCATCAAAAGTCCCATGGTTACATTTCTGCTCAGCCTGGGGACTGCTGATGACTTTTGTGTGATGCTGACTGTAGATCTTGTAGCAAGTGTCCTCTGTGATGTAGGGCTTCAGCCGAGGGGCAGTGTGCTGAGGAGCCAAGTGAAACAGAGAGGTGTGGAAAAGCAGAGACTATGCACCGTTCCTAGAAAGAGCATGACACCAGTTCCCAATGATTCAGGTGGCCTTAGATTTTAATACTATTCATCATTATTCCCCTATATGACAGATGCACTATTCCTATTCCATGACAGACATCTGGGCCAGCCATCTTCCAGGAGGATCTTTCTCTTTCCTATTAAATGTCTAGTACACAAGGCAAAGAAAATCTACTGGGGCTAAGTACAGTATTGACATATTCCCACAGAAAGTCTCTGGCTTTCTGCATTGATGATGAGAGGATTTATTTTTTGAATTTTACAAAGAACCTGTGTCAGAGCAATCACCAAAAATTGCATCTGTGAAAGAATAACTCAAATCTCACCTTACCACCTTTCTCATCTGATTCCAACTTCCATACACCCTACAAATGTGTAATAAATCTGACTAATACTTTAAATGGGTACTGGTATGCACATCTTGTGTGATACTTCAAGCAGTACACATCCTTTGGTGATATACATCCTTGCCAAAGGTAACCACCAACTTATGTAGCCCAAGAATGGTATGGAGTAGGCACTACTTAAAAATTATCCTTCTTGTCTATGAAACTGCCCTTTTTTTGGCTGATTTGTCTGGGATTTCTATTTCAAGCTTGCTTTGTCTTTTATGCCTTAAATATCAGTTGGAATAGTGAGTAGAGGGAAAAATCATTTTTCCTCCAACATCTATACACTCTTTCCCTAGATATACTTTCCAAAAGCAGAGGATTACAGCCAGAGTTGAAGGATGACATTTTTCTTTTAAAATCAAACTGTCTGTTACTCACAAAGGCCCCACAGTCTATTTGTTAAAGTAGCATGGCTGTATTCTGGCATGGATATCTCAGAATAAATGACTTTAAGCAATCCTGCCAGGGAAAAAGGAAAATCGTGTTGAAACCAAAAAGATAACTTCATTTTCAGTGTTCCTTAAAAGAGAAAGTTTGCGGCAATAACTTCTGTGAGAGACAGTTCAGGAAATTTGTACTGGTAAAGACTGAAGTCTTTAATTTTTGCATTCTTCAATGTATCCTTGAGTATAGAAACAAGTAACATCAGACAAATAAAAGAAAATGTTTCAAGGAGGACAACCGGGGGAGGGCAAAAGAAATTTTCTCTAATATACCTGTTATAAGGATTTTATAGCACCTATGCCTGAGAGAAAATGCTTTCAGCAAAACTGTATTTCATGGTATCCATATCAGTGAATAAATTTTACATTAACGGTAGAAGCTTCTTTTAAAAAATGGTACTGTTTTATGAAAGATGCTAAATAAACATTGCTGTGTTAAATTCTGACTTTGTGCTCCCAGTCTCACTGACTTATTTTGTTTGAGACCCACTGTGCCATTTGGATGTATGGGAAAAAATTTTAAAAATCCCAAACCCCATAGCTTTTGAAAAGAGGACCTTTTACACCTTTGAAAAATATCTCATGGCCATTTTGAGTTGTAAGGAAAACAGATTAGAAAGTTTGATAATAGAGGAAGGAAATATTATTATCACAGCTTGAAATCTGTTAACAGGGCCTTCCAAATGGGGCAAACATTAAAGTCAAATAGAAACTCAATTACAGGAAGATTTTCAACTTGTCAAAAATAATTGCAATAATGTCAGCAATGCTGAAGGTCTAAAACAAGGACACTATTGTACAGTGTCTCTAGAAAGAAAGATTAAAGGAATGCATAGCGTAGTTTCAGCAAAAGGTCCAAAATGCTCACATTTATTTTGGTTTTGTTCTGAGGCCAAAGACCACAGTACTGAATAAATCTGAAACATCAAGCTATAAATTTCTGACAGATGTTACATCACATGAAGACTGTGGAATAGTCAATAAGAGGAATCATTTATCTGCCCTGATGTGAACCAAAACTTGTAGTAAATACATGTACAGGACAGAGAGCTATCAGTTTGGATGACCTGGACCTTTGAGACATGAACTTATTTGTACTTGAATGTTTAGCTAATATTTTGGGAGGGAGTGTTCTGCATTTGCAACTAAAGCTCCTGTAAAATAAATTTTATTTAAAAAAATGATTGAACTACTCTAGAAAACTTATATCCACTACTGATTTAAATAGGATTTTAAACAATTTTTTACAAGAAAGACTCTGTTTCTTTGTTCCCTGATAACCTAGTCAAGGCTGAGATAATATTTATAGTACTACTGTCTTCATAAGAAGTTCCTGTGTTCATTCTGAGCAGGAACTGCAAAGACACAACAGGGAAAACTAGAAAAACAAAGTAACAGCATCAGGAGTGTTCTTTTTTTTTTCTTTATCTCTGTGTTGTATTGTAAAAATTCATATATAAAGTCCTGCAGTGCACAGAATTATTTATCTACTGATTATTTTTCTTTTTCTTCTTCTTCCTTGAGGTGTAATTCCAATAATCTATTGTGGCTTGGAGCTCTACCTATTCAGTGCCTAAATTCTGCTGAAAGGAATGGATATTAGAACTATATAAACAAGGACCTGATGAGTTTTCAGAAGTACTTAGGCAGGTTAGTCCTTTTTCAAAACTCTCACTACAGTCCATTTTTTTTTATTTTAAGTTTCCTGATTTCTTTCAGGGCATAAAGAGGGCTTATAAGAAGAGAGGGCATGACTTTTGACACAGACAGCTCATCACAGGACAACTGGGAGTGGTTTTCAACTCAGAGAGTTTTACCTTGTATGCTAGGCAGAAATTCTTTACTCAGTGGACAGCGAGGCAGCTCAAAAGGCTGCCCGGAGAAGTTGTAGATGCACCATCAGTGGCAGTGTTCAAGGCCAGATGGGAGGGGACTCTGAGCAACCTGGTCTAGTGAAAGGTGACCCTGCCCATGGTGGGAGAGTTGGGGCTAGATGATCAGTAAGATCCCTTCCAACCAAAACAATTTTATGATTCTGTGTCTGTGATCTTATCTTAAATATGTAAGCAATTTTCACAGGGCATTAGATGTTATGAAATTAATTGCTCTGAGAGACTGATGTTTTCTTTACTTAATTAATCTGCTGAAATATGTCACCTCAGTTGTTTTTTTTATGGTTTTATAAAATCAGGAGCTGATTATGTCGTATGACTGGAATAGCTTCTCATGAAAGCCTGATCCATGGAAGTGCCACAAATGCTAATTTTTCTTTAATCTTCTAGAGCTATTGAAGTTGCACAGCATTAACACTCAATAGCTCATACCAATATTTTAATAGCCAAAGTGACACCCATACTGTAAGAGCCAGTATTCTGCTAACAGCCAGGGTCAGTAACACTTTAACAGGGCCAGACCAAATACTTTCCCAATCAGTACATTTCCTAAAATTATTTCAGGGACCAGTGATGAGAAAGAAATGTTTGACCTCTGGCATTGTTTGTCGAAGAGTATTAACAGGTCCTCTCCTAGCATCCCTTCACCTTTGGAAATCTGTTCTCATTTCATTACACCAGATCTGCTTCCAAACTCTGTGCTTTGTTACAAGAGCACAGGACTTTTTAATAAACAAAGTAAATGTACACACCAGAAACACTCTGAGTTTGTGCTAGCTATTTATTTTATTCACATCACAAAGAGATTTGCAGATCACCTTTTCAAAGCTGTGTGCAGCTGTACTTCTACATCAAGCATGTAGAAACCAGTCTGAGTAAGTGCTGATCTAGGAGTCAAGAAATCCTGGCTTAACTTGTACCATAATTCTTTGGGCTCTCCTGTTTCAATAACAGTTGCTATGGTAGTTTTGCATCAGAAGCAGCACATGACCCTGATAGCAAAATCCACTTTGCATTTAAAGTGCAAGGATTGTTCTCCAGCCAGGGCACCAGGGCAGAGTGTGTCATGGCTCCCTCCACCTCATGTGTATAATTTTTTTCTCCTCTAGAAAGTAGGGCACGGCAGAAAGGTGAATGGAGTGTGCCTCATTTTTCTCTGGCATGAAAACACAACACAGTGAGGAGGTGCATCAAGATGAAGGAGGTTAAGAGCAATCACAGTTCCAGGAACTCAGTGCCTCTGGGACAAATAAACTTATTATTCCACTCATTTCACACTCAAGCATTACTTTAATGATGTGAATCCACTGAGTACAGGGCTCTGAAGCCTTGGATAGTTTTTACTTGCAATGGTGTCTAGCCAGTAGGGAGAGAGTAAAGGGGTGTTCCTCAGGAGACATCCAGGTCTCAGTATTTGAAAATAAGCTTAGGAAATACAGTCTCCATTCCCTCCTTCCCACCCTGACTAGTTATACTGTTTCACATGTTTGCAGTTAAGCGGAACAATGTGGAGATTTGTGAGCACAGATTTATCCCACCCCATGGAAGATGATTATCTGAGGCAGCTTCAAGCAGGGAAATTCCATGCCCCAAGATGCGCTTCCAGGTAGTAGTCAGAGAAACTAAGAGCAAAATCACTTTCTGAGGGTAACTGTTTCTCATCAATAACTAAGCAGAGCAACCCAGAGAGGTGTCTCATGTTGAATGGGAGGAATCCTTGCCACCTTTTCTCCCTCATACTCCCAATGAGGTCTCAGTGAGAGAAAAACCCTTCTTCTTGTTGAGTTTGCGTACATCAGATGGAAACCTGCATGAGCAAAGGAGTGTGTGTGGAAATGGGATTTTACTTCTTGGTGGTAATGAACACTTGGAACATTTTGCCTCACAAAAGTTAAATGAGACTGTTCTGGCCCAAAGAATCCACCTTTTTTAGGCAGCATACATTTTTGTCCCATGAATGTTTACTCTTTCATTTCTTGTCATCCAGCTGTCAGAAATCTCAAATGTGCAAGGGAAGCCCAAGCAAGTGTGAAGTTCACAAAGATCTTCAGACTGAATTTGAAACCTCAAACCCCTTAGGGAAGACTTTGGCCACTTATTTGCTGTTATAGTCTTGTTACAGATACTTAGCTCTTCTACTCACTGGGATTTGCATTGCTGACCATTACTATTATTTGGACAAATCATAGACAAATATAAACAGTGAAGTTTTAATCAGTTATTAGCACATGATTGTAACATACTGACATGATTGTGACATATAATTTTGTTCTGTTTCAAAATGTTCAAGTGAGGGAGTTACATATAAAACTGTGTGTAAGACATTTTTTTCTCTTCCCTTAGTCTAAGAGAGACATTCTAACACATTATCAGAATGCAATTTAGGAAGGACTCATTCAAAATGCTGATAATGGATTAAATAGTCTCAAGCAGAACAGTATAAAGAATCTCCTCCTGCTGACTAAAATATATAGCTGTGGCTTACATAGTAGCTTAGCAGTTCACATATGGCTTATGTCAATGGCAGAAACCATGTTATTTTCTAAATCACATTGATTTGTTATGTGGTACTGAAAGATCTAAACCAGAATCATTGGCTATAAATTACTGAATCTAGTCTTCTACATTCTTATCTGTGTTTCAGATCCGTCAAAACGAGCCCAAGAGTCAAGTCTTCAATGTACACAATGCTACTAGTCAAAGAGTAAGAACTAAGACCATTCAATTTCCTCCTTTTTTGGAGCCAAGCCAGATTGACATTTTCCTTTCTGTTAGTTTTGGCAAAGAGGAAAGAGAGGGAAAACTTTACTGCTCTGTTACTGATGGTTTTTTTATTTTGTTTTTATTAAAAATGTTGAAACATGGGCTCTCTGTCAAAATTATTTTATTATTGAAAGCTGGGTGGGGTGAATGAACTGGCAACAGTTCAGAAAGCCATTAATGGTACTGATAACAGGGAATCCTATCCGGCCTCCACAGCACTGCAATACTTAATTGTAATAAATTTTACTGAAATCGAGTGACTGATGTGCACAGTTAATGAATCGGTAAAGATTCAAAGGTTAATCTGCTGGGAGGTAACAAGCTCTGCCCATCTGATACTGTAACCAAAATATGATATTTGTTAGTTACATGATGATATTTTTTGGGCATACAACAGAAAAAAATGAGTTTTTATTGGCTGCAGCTTTGTTAGGTCTCCAAGAACAAAATGCAGAAAAAGAAACAACCCTAATGGTGATTCTTGAATCACAGACAAAACTTAAATATATTAGAGGTGAAATGTGACTCCCTGAATAAAATATATTGTCAAACATCAAAGGAATTGCCCAAGAAGTAGAGTGTTCCCTGAAGCAGAGTTGCACGTGTGCCCAGGAGCTCCTCATCTCAACCCTCAGCCCTTTTCCAGCCAGAACACCCCCTCTCCTGAAAGACTGAGAGACATGACGGCCGTGTGGAATTCGGGAGGGGTGGGGGCAAGTGTGCAGTCAAACCTCTTAAGAACTTCTCTAACAATAAGACAGCTTTCTAGAAACAAAGGAGAGAGGTCCAAGTAGACTCAAAATTTAAGTGAAAACAGGAATGCAAAGGATGAAAAAGATAATTCAACTAACAGCAAGAAGGGTGGGTGAGGTTAAGAAAGCCGATGATTAACGCTCTTGCTTCTCCCTCAGGAGACTCGCATTCAGAATTTGTTCTGCCACACCTATTTTGTGGTGCTGGACATGCTGTTTACATTCTCTGGCCCACAGCCTCCCTCTTCTCCCCCACCCCTTTATATCAGGATAGTGCTAGCTAGCTACCACAAAGTGAGCATAAAAATGCCGAAGCCTGTGTGAAAGACAGAAACCTTGCCATGAAAGAGCACACTCCAAGTGTCTTTGACAACACATGGCTTGAAAGTTACCACTACATTCTAGACTCTCAATTGTCACCTCACAGCAGAGAGACACAGTCTAAGTAAGGCTTCTAGGGAGTGAAATGTGAAGATTCCTCCAGTATATCCATCCCTCTGACCAGCCAACCATGGGACAGCAAAGCCTGGGAGCTGCCACTGCTGACAGGAACCTGTGCAGCACAAACTCTGAGCTTGGTTCCTCCTCTCTTCACATCTCTTGACACAGGGGTGATGGCTCATGAAGCCAGATCTTGTTGTATATCCACATCAACTCAGTTTTAGGACTTCCACATTTTCTTTTCTTTCTGTGCATGGACCAAAGGTTCAGGTAGGTGTTGTATTAAAAATAGATTAGTATTTTATTCCCTGCTTGGATAGACCCCTCTAGCACTGGGGACATAATAAAATAACTATATTAATGCGGTCTAATTTATTCAACAATGAAACAGGGATGATGAATTTCACATTCCTTTTCTACAGCACTTCTGCAAATAAGTCTTAAATCACTTTCTGAGCAGGATTTTGTAGACATTATTACAAGACTTAGCTGAAAGACAAGAAACTGATGAACATAGCAGTAAAGTGCCTTGCCCATGGTCACTCAACAGATCAGAGGCAGAGCTGCTTTGTGTTTCTCCAAGGTCTCCCTAAGGCCAGAAGACCTCCTCTAAAGAATTATGCTATTGATTTGTCAACAGTTTACACCAGAGCCAAGCTGTACAGGTTCTGGCTCAAGCTTGCAGGAAGTGTCTGTGCCAGATTGAAGTCTTCTACTTTGGGACAAATCAACACTTTCTTTCTCTTGCAGGATTTGCCAGGAAACAGAACTAGCACATTTCAGTCCAACTCAAGTGCATGTTACCTGAGACCCAGCTTGAACATGTCCTAGGGCTCTAGTCTGGAATTGAATACGGGCCTGGGGCGATTCCCAACAGATAGAGGTAACAACCTCCAGACCCTTTGTGATTAAAAAAAAGTAGTAACCAAAGGATCATGGAGAGACAAGTGATGCATTTGGAACACACTTCCAGTTTATTTTGAGTTCTGAATTTCCTGTGTCTGGAAACATCCTTCCCTCTGTGACCATCTTGGTGATAAAGAACTTCCAGCTTCAGTGCTGATGGAGGGTTAAGAGAAGAAGGAAGAAATCCACTACTGTGTCAGAATTCTCTGTCCTTCTCAGCAGCCCCTTATCCCTTTTCTAGGCTTCAAGGTGGTTTGTTATAATGTGGTTATAATGTAGTGTGTTATAATGATATTATTTAGTAATAGCCTACCTCCAGGTAAATCTGCAGGTAAAATGTACCTGTAGCAGAAAAATTCTGTTCCAATACAGTTTAATATAGTGCAATCAACTGCCTGTTTTAGAATGTCTAGATGTCAATGAAAGACCTCTGAGGTCTGGACCAGAATCTAACCAGATCTAATTACAGCTTCAGATTGTGGGTCGCAGCAACATTTTCACTAAAGGTGGGCGTGAAACCTCATGGAAGCCAGTCATTGGCATAGGATGATGAGAAATCTATGATAATCTCACACTAAAGCAATTTCCGTATTTACAGATAGCTGTTTGCATAGATTTTTCAGGACAGGCTTTTAAAATTAGTAATGGCAGAGATTTAATTACATTTTCAGGTCTTTGTAGGATAATATGAAAAGACATTAATGGTATTAATAGTATTAAAGAGATTATGTACTATCTTCCAAGTTCAAGGCAGATACACAGAAAAACTTGGAAGCATACTAATTAATAGGACTATTAGCCAGGATATAAAATTGGGTTGAAAGGAGATTATTAGATGGGGAAGAACAATTTTTACTGAAAGGCAAGCAGGAAGCTGGGATGTTGAATATTAAAGATACTTTATTTCTTTTCATCCTCTACCTTAACATTGGATACACAGGGCCAGAAGGTAGTCAGCAGGAGTTCAGCATAAGGGCTTGAAACAGAAAAAAAAGTTTATAGTTATACTATTTTCTTAGTGCTGAAGGAGGATTTATAATGTGAGAAGAAGAATTAGAAACTTTAACATGGTAATTCAGAACATTTTGAGGAGAGGTAAAATAGTATTTTGTTTATATTTTATTTCATATTCTGTGCTTATATTGAGATTTAATTAGTATAAAATTAAAGATGACTTACAGAATAATGAAATATGATTGCCATGGCTACATATTTTGGAAGAAAATATTAATTTATTGAAATTAAAATAGCTTTACATATTTGTATAAATACATATGTATATCAGAAATGTAAGGAGAGGTTACTGCAGAAGGCTAGCCTAAAGGTTATAAAAATATTAAAATTGCAATATAGTAAGAGCCATGGTGAGAAAAGCAAGCTCCAAAGTATATTACGGTAGCATGAGAAGAGCTTCATATACTGGAAGGTAAGAAGTAAGAATTCAGAATTGCAATTCAGCACAGTATTCTTGAATAAAAGGAAATATTCCTGAAATACCCCCTAAATACTTTCTTGTTATAACGTAGTGATTGAGTTTAGCATACTACCATATGTTGACTGACTCCACATACTAACCTCCTATGGACTATCCCTGAACTATCTCTGAATAATTTAATGCCTGTGGTCTGTCCAGGGAATACCATGGTTGACAGCAGGAACACCTGGCAGACTATGTATGGTCAAGTCTGCATCCTGAACATGGTCACACACAGATCAGCTTTGTTCATCTACAGCAAAGTGACTGAGAAATGCAATAAACTGATCCCAAGCAGTCTTTGACTTGTGTGATCTTTGAAGGGTACGAGGAAAAATAGGTAACTCTGTCTTGAGGGAAAAGACAAAGTTAGAGGGGTGATGGAGCAAAGATACACTGCAGCTCAGGAACTGTCAGAATGCTGAGGGAATGACAAAAGGATGATCACAGAATATCCCTGACAAGAAAGGACAAGGAGAGAAATGTGTTCAGAGAAATTCTTGATGCACTTCTTTTCTTCTCATCTAAAGGATTCACAAAACATTAAAAAGAGAATCTACTCTGAAAATGTTAATACACATAATTTTACAATCAGTTTCTATTGTGAATAAAGTTGTCACTGACACATCATACAATTCACAACTCAAGCATACACTTTATCATTAGTGAGATATTTTGTGAACACCCTTTTCCTAGTTCAATCCATTTGATTTTGATTGTCAGAAGTAACTGGTGCCTCTGGGTATCAAATATGAGGGGACAGATTTATAGTAGATCATCACTTTCTAATGCATCTTATTTAACAAAAATATAATTCACTGCTGATTTTTAAGGGTTGGGCAGGTTTGGTTTTAAACAAATTCTCCTGGGCAGTTCTGTGGTACCAATGAAAAAGCTGGGCTGTGATATCCTACTTTTGTTCAATCCATCCCTGTGGCAATTTGTGTTGCCATAAGCAGAATATTCAAATATCAGGAGCAAAAAGAAGAGATCAGGTAGTAAAAGCAACATATCTTTTAAATAAGTAGTATAAGACATTATGTTGTTCTAGATATTATGTGAAAGTCTGTCACTGAGCTACCTTTGGTGAAAGACCTGTGAGTTTTTTTCTCAGTTCTTAGGATATGTCCTAAAGAAAATACCATACTGTTTAGTCCCTCCAAGTTTATGTACCATCAAGATGCAAAACAAAAACAAATTTCAGGGTTTTTTGGTCACATGAAACACGTGGAACATATCTTCTTTGTCTTTGTCCAACATGAAAGATTGCTGCATCTCTGAAGTTTAAGGCATGTGTCCTTTGGAGTAATGCCCCTTCCGCTGGATCTCCTCAAATACTGGCAGCTGGTCAATTTTTTTCCTTGGCTTTGCCAATGACAATATTTTGTGCTTCAGTGTTTCCTTTGCATGTCTGTGTCTGACATGATTTTCCTTGCACACAGAAAGAACCATGCAATATTTTGGTTTGAATAGTGTAAGTAAAACAAGTTGCCTGAAGACTTAATACAAACAAATTTTGCAATGGGTAATAGTAAAAGAAGTCCACAAATGAGTTTAAATATAAAATTTCTTTGAAATAAGAAGATTAAAATATGGGCTTTCTCTTATGCTGGAACTTTTGGTTCTGTGGGAAGAAGTGGGGAAGAAGACTCAGATGCTCCCTTCTGTGTAAACCATATGTGCATCATTAACCACGATATAAATCACTTCAAATGCTGATGATTCCCTGTTTGTCCTGCTTTATCTGCCTGTGTCTCCTCTTCTTACCAAGCACCAGTTTCTCCCCAAACAAGGTGAAGTATATAAACATTGAAACAGAATGGACTTTTTTCCTTACCGTTGTGTCTCATGAACAGGTTACTTACAACTAGGAGTAGAATCTTTCTGGAAAGAAAAAACAAATGTACCTTTGGAACTTTAAAAGGCAAATGTCCATAGTGGCACATATGGCACGTTACCATAAGTGTACTATTAGCAGAGCTAAGTATTGCAAAGTTCATGTGGGTTTAAGTGTGGTGTTATTTTGTCACTAGTTGTGACAATGCTCTAATTTTCATCCTGCTTGGATCATGTATTAGGTAACATTTAAGATAAGGGATCCAGGATAGTATCATATTGGCAAGACTCTTTGTTGGTTTGGTTGTTTTTTTAAAACAAACCTGAGGATAGTTCGGCCTTTCCCTTTCCCTTTCCCTTTCCCTTTCCCTTTCCTTCCCTTTTCCTTTCCTTCTTTCATCTGCATTGGAACAGATGGAAAAAGATGTTGAAAGTGCACCCAGGAACATGATTTCATTTTTACCTGCAGAAGGAGGGATGACAGTGGGTAGTTCTGTATGTAATTGCAGATTTGTTTTTCATTACATTTAAAATTTTTATAGTGTTTGCTCCAAGATTAGAAATATTTTACACAGGAAATCAAAGTGTTGAATACATACCTCTCAACATCAAATGTAAATCCAAAGTTTTCTGATCTCAGTTTACCAGAAATAAAGATGATGATATCAAAACAGGACAAGAAAGGGGAAATAAAGAAAGAAAATTTAATATTATCAAATTGCAGCTCTGGACCAGGATTCGCCTTTCCAGCACAATAAAGTTCTTACTGTCTATGGGACTTCAGAGGAATCAGTCTTTTTACTTGGCCTTTGAAGTCACCAAGACACCAATGCCTGTGATAAAAGAGTTTATTTATAACTTGGTCAGCTTATGTGTTTTCCCACTGAACCAGCAGGCTTTCCAAGGTTTGGGGATACAATTTCAAGGGCTGTTAAACCTCTGTCAAAATTTTTCTGGCCCCCTAAGGAGCCTGACTATCCAGCGCTCTGTTTGCTATGACAGGGCTTCATGTGGAAGCATTCACAAAACTGACAGCTTCAACTGCTGCAGTTTTTGTAACAGAAAGTGGCATTTAATCTGAAAAATAACATTAACAAATCAGCATATAATTGGGTTTTTACTTCCTGCCTTTTCCCCCTTTCTTTTTGCTGCCCTAAGAGATAAGACAAAGCTCAATAATATAAGTTCCTGATCTCTATAGAGTGATGTTATTTATATATAACCTGGCAAACTGCAAGAGGCAGGCAGGAATCAGGGATTTTTTTGTGTGATGAAAAGTGTTAGAGCAAATCCTTAAAAGAGACTGTAGCATACAATGTAGCACTGGTTTAGGATAATATGGTAATCCTTCTGACAGCTGTTGTCAACAGTAAACATAAAGACAGGTTTAAATACCTAAAGTGGTAGTTCTCAAAGTACCCAGTGTGTCATCTACTGTCCAGAATTCAACTGAAAACTCTTCATGAAGTGTTACAAAGTCTCTACATTTTGGGAAGCATTGATCAAGAGGTCCACTCAAAATGAGCAAATACCAACTGGATGAATGAAAATCTGCCATCTGGAGCTTCAGATGGTGTTTTGGTCTGTCTCTATTTAAAATCATTCCAATGAATGAGACTGCCAGAATCATAAGACTGGCTTAAAAAAACAAACAAAAAAACCCCAAAAACCAAAAACCAAACAACAACAACAACAACAAAAACAAACAAACAAACAAAAAACCCCCAAACAAAACAAAACAAAACAAACAAAAAACCCCCAAACAAAACAAAACAAAAAAACCCCAAAACCCAACAAAAACCAAAAAAAACCCCAGTATAATTTGAAAAGTACTGAGAAATGCAGGTTGTTCTTGTGAGTTGACTTCCCTTTTTGATCCCCAAGGATCCCTACTTTCAAATTTTTCTTCTTAGTCTTGTGAGCTAGAGGTTTTCTTTTCTTCTAAATTCAGGCCAAAGTTCTCACATAATCTGACTCAAGATATTGGCCTTAATGTAAGCATCACATTTCATGAGACTGAAGAGAAAGTCATGGAAGCTGTCCACATTTCCCTGAAAATGTACATATGCCTACTTTCAGATAGTAAATAACAGAGAGATAGGCACAGTAATTTAAGAAGACTGCCAGCTTAGTAGTAGAGCAATTATTAAAAATGTCTGTTTGGGGACAGAACAAAGGTCCATTCCAACTGATACCCCACTTCTGACAGCAGAAGAGCAGAAACATTGGGAAGAGTGTAAGGACAGGACAGATGCCATGTTCCTGGTATATTCCTCCAGCTTTAGGGGACTCCCTGGGCCTGAGCTGGTTAACCCAGTGGATGTTTCAAAAAAGTAAAAGTAAAAATAAAATGAGGACAAGGCAAGAGAAAGATTGACAATAAGATAATAGGGACTTTTGCATTTTTTAGACTGAGTAAGGAATGCTGATGGAAAGGTAAGCGCTACTTTAGTCAAAGTATCACAATTCTGATAGAATTGGTGAACATACTGTCATCACAACCACAAAAATATTTTATCAATAAATGTATTCAAATACATTTGCCCTGACTATCACAGGGCAAATGCACATTTGCACATTACTTAGTTATTAACTTCCATTGACTTTAAACAAGGTCCTTGTGAATGCCATAGTGCAAGAAAGTTTTCATCATCATCTCTTGTTGATATTCTATACCTGTTCAGCAGGTAGCATCACACTGCTGCAGGAGGAGATAGTGTTGTAGAGCTGCTCTAGCATGTTCATCTTTTCCTCCCTCCATATGGAGAAGATCCTAAGACATAGGAAAGAAAACATTGATCTTCAAGTGTGTAAGACACTCTGCGTTTGTATACACTGTGTGTGTAAAGTGCCTTGTGTTCACTAAGCAAGAGGTGACACAAAATTTTAAAGTATTTTTATTATTGTTAAGCAAAAAAATTCTACATATGTCTCCAAAAGGTTGAACTGGTGTAAAGAAATTTTCACTGTGTCAAGGCAACTCAACAAAAGCTGCATTAACACTTCCTTGCTTTGATGTCAAAGCCCTTGAAAAATATTATGATGGAAAATAAATACTTTGTCCCTATAGCTGTATCTGTTTCCACTGTGAATCTATTAAAATAAGGAGTTTCTCTTACAGATTAGTGGCACCCGGAGCTGATTTAAGCAATGACAACTTTGAAAGTCAATTTGTATTTCAATCAGGAAATGACTCAGTATTTTCTGAAGTGTTACTTCAAAGCTCACTCTTTTATAGTTAGGTAAAAATGATATCACATCTTCAGAATGTTAAATTAAACAATTGCGTGGAGGCCAGGACTTATTTCTGACAGTGCTTTAAACTTTTTTTTTTTTTCATACTGTGTAGATATATATATATATATACACACACACATACATCTATATCTCCCAGAATGGTTTCTGTCATATCTGGACAAGTAATGAATAGTGTCATACACACACTTACCAGTTCTATGACACCTTTTGTAATACTACATGTCACCCTGTTTTATGTTGCCACACATATAACTTGTCTTCAATGTGTTAGAATTAGTGGTCTTATGGTTTATGGATCTCCTGACATGATATCCCATTATTATGTAGGCTGAAATGCGACTTTCCTGTGAAGGTGATAACAAAAAAAGACATTAGTCAATAAGAAATATTCTACAAATGGTCAAATGACAGTGGAAAAGGAAAAAATTTAACAAAGAAATGTTAATATAGCCCAGGATCAACTCAAATGAAATCCCTGAGGAAGACTATCTGAAGAAACATACCATACTTTTGGCACAGTGTACTTTACTGCATGCCCAAGACATTTTCCACAAAGCTCTTGTATATTTTCTGTATGAAAATCTAAAACATAAAGTCTTACATTTAGCAGTTGAAAAAATACAGGAGATTTAAACCAGCAATGGTTCTGCTGTATGCCTACAGATTTTTTTTGGCAATTAGATCTGAAGGAAATAATCTATCTCAAAAAAATAAAAAAAAAAAAAAAAAGAGGCAAGGGAAGGCTGATGAATGTGATCATTTATTGCGGTCTTTCTTTCTCTAACAAGTAGAATGTTTATGTGAACTATAGAAACACAAATAAATAACTACCATTGTTATGATTACTAAGTGTATTTTGAATATGATCAGCTTCAGTCTTGGCACCTATTGAATTAAAGAAGTGTTGGACTCTGTGACTGAACCTTGCTCACTTATGCCATGGTCCCTTTATGGGAAAGATACTGAAATTTTCTCCAAGCTGGTGCTGCAGTCTACTCTGCAATTATTCTTGAAATATTCTTGCCAGATTAGATCATCACAGAGCCTCAGTTACAGTTACTGTAATGGAGATGCACTTGTAGGCCAGAGTTAAGTTTAAGTATTCAGCATTGTGAACAGCCCAGTGAAGGGGACACAAAATGTAACTGTTGGAGCAACAGCGTAGAGTATCACTCTAAATTTTAGTTTGATCAACCACTGTTATTAAGAAACCAAATGCAGTTTATGAAGAAAAATTTGATCCACTATGATGCCTTAGGAAGGCTGATCTGAAGCAGAGGCTGGACAGAGCTAGAAAATAAAGTAGATATTTATTAAAAGGTTTCCAGGACACACCATGAGCATTACAGCCTGAGCAAGGCTGCACCCAGGGTGGGTTAGGAAAGGCCACACAAAATGGCTACTTGAGCATGAGATTTTACATTTTTATAAGTTTTGGTCCATTTGCATATTGGGGTTTAATTGTCCAATTACAGCTTCAGGTTGTGAGGTCCCATCCTTCTTGTTCCTCCCTTCAGTCCACCGTTTATGCTTTTTGGGCTGAAAGTTGTCCTTGGTCCTCAGAAGGAAAAGATTTGTTTTGTCTACTTGTTCTGTGAAGGGAGCTTACTAGCACTTAATATGAGGCTCAAAACTACATCCTTAGGTAGCACAGAATCTGAAACTATGAAAGCTAAAATCTAAGGCATCAACTATGATTAAAATGAAAAAACCAAATTATATGAAATTCAAAAATTTTGAAAGATGAAATGTTGATGAGTATCCACATAGCTTACCTAAATTTGGGTCTAGAAAGCCAGATGTCGTAGGCTAACTTAGTTAGTTATGTAACTCCCTGTTGAGGTGCTGCTATTATGATTGCTTTTTAATTATGGTCTTCTGGGATCAGATTCTTTCATAAGAATCCCAGCAATGACCAGTATCTACAGGTGTCATATTTTAGCTAATGTTCCAGGGTTGCTGGTCTTTGACATTATTTTTTTTCAGTCACGATTATTCCTGAGTTTTGGTAGAGACTTAGATTTATTATTTTTCCAATATGATTTAGGAACCATGCTTACCTGCTGTTTCAGGAGACCTGTGGCTATAGACTATGTCTGTATAAGTACTGAATTTCAGACAGTTGTAAGATAGGAGCATAGAGCACATGACCTTCAAAAGTACCTTTAAACTGTTTTTAGCAGTTGTCTTCATTGGATTTTACCCCAGCAGCATTTCTAAACGAAAAGTTGTCTTAAGATTTCAGTTGGAATTCAAAATGTTTTTTACCGTTATACCCACTAACAACTAAGAGCTCAGAGGTCTTTGTAAGGTTTAGATCACTTGGATGCATGGGGGAGTTGCAAAACAACGAACTCAATTATCTTCAGAAAATCCTCTGGGCTGAAAACAGTTTGTGATCTGGAGGACTTTCTCCTCCCTCTGACTGTGTATAGTTGCTGGTAGGTACCCACTCCTAACTTTGCAGGACATTTGGTTCCCATCCTGCAATTCACACTCCAGTGAGTGGAACAGAACGCCAGGGCAGCAGCTGAGCTCAGCACGTGGGCACAGTGTGGGTGAGAATCTCCAGGCGTGGGTGGGTGTATGACATGACTAACTCCACCAAGGGAAAACCAAGGAGCTAAAAGCCTTGTTCATCCCCTTCAGTGCAGTACATGGATACTTCAGCCCCTCCTTTCAGCACTTTTGCTGAAAGCCTTTTTTTTTTTAAGCCTGACAAACTGAAGGTGACTTAGATTTGTCTTGGTGTCCTGTAGCACAGTGCCGATTTTGAACCTTTTGACTTTTTTGTAACATAATTCTTCTATTTCTTAGGATGTTGGGGATAAAAAAGGCAGTAGGGAGGGGTGTGTGTGCAGAGAGAGAGAGGGATTAGGCAGAGAGAGATGTAGAAATATAAAAAAATAAAAGTAAAATAAATGCTTGCAGTGGACTAAACATTTCCTATGTTTTGCTGAAAATAAAGAAATTGCAATTCTACTCTCATTCAAGAACTTGTACTTTGCAGAAGCAAAACATATGAAAATTTGCACTTTCACATGTAAAATCTCTGTGCTATGTGTTGATAAATGGCAACAAATGGAATTGCCCATAGCATTTCATTTCCTATGAACCTTAGGTCATTTGTAGAGTTCTGGTTTTTAAAGAGGTATTTGAGAGGGTGTCCTAGTTCAGGCCAGGACAGGGATAATTTTTGCTGTTGCCAGGAGAAGGTGTGGCCAGGACATGAAGGTAATTCTGCACCACCTCTCTCCCTTCTGGGCAGAAGGGATTCCTTCCAGTGGAGCAAATGTGGTGAGGAAATTATCTGGTATTTTTTGTTGTCATGCAGTTTCTGTGTGAGTCTTTTCTTTTCTTATACCTTTTGTTATTAATATGGTGGCTGTCACTGTTGGTTTTCTTATCACATTGCTGTTTCCGGCATATTGTTCTTATCTAAACTGATGATCTTGACATTTTACGTCTCCAGCTGGAGCAGGGGGGCGTGGCAGTGGCTCCTGGCTGTAGTGGGAGAGTTGGAGAACACTATTCCTACATACACCAGGACAGAGGGAGAAAATGCAAAATGAACGAATGAGATTGAACTGTTGAGCCTCAAATGATGAAGGTGTAACTGGGCACAGTGGCAAGAATGATGTCGTATATAACCATTCTGAATGATGCAGAATAAATCAAAATAACACTTCTGAAAAAAATAAAATCTTGCTGCAGTGTAGAAAGAATATACATTTATTCCATTCTTTTTGGAATGAGGATTGGAAACAGACTTATACTACTCCTTGTGTCTGCTCAGTGGAGTTTTGGCTCAGAGATACCTATGCTTGGGCAAGACTGGTCAAACTTTTCACCAGATTGAAGCAGTATTGCATAAATGTCTTAAAATACATCTCAAACCATCAAAAGAGAACTTTCACCCCACCCCCCAAAAGGCAGCAACAAACCAACAAAACAAAACCACAACCTCCACCTCAAAACCAGATGTGAATTTGGGAAAATGAATGTTAAATCTAGGAGCTAATGTCTGTAACTTGGAGGTATCCTTGCTCTCAGGTGAACTCCTGAGAGAGCTGAGAGCCAGCCATCACACCCCCATCCAGAGCACTCCATACTCAGGCTGGTGTGGTCTGCACCATGTAACTGCAGGGATGCTGAGCTCCAGGAAGACCTTACTACCCCAAGAGCCATTTGCCAAATCTTCTGTTTGATGTGAAAAAATTGCTCCTGCATAGATGTTTGAGTATTCACACTTAATTTTAGGCAATTGTTCAGTGTGTGTTTTTTAATAATGAATGACTGTACTAAAAATTAAACACAGGGGAATTGTCTCTTGGCGCTTATGCTACCAGCAGTTCCAGGAAAGTTTATCCACTGCTGCATCAAGAAAGCGTTATACCAAATGAGGAGTCCAGATGTTAAATTTGTACATTATCTTCCTGATTTCTTCTCCTATGCCTAGTTCAGCTTTTCAAATATTTTATCTCTTATCCAGATATTCAAAACCTTCTGCTTTGTGGGGAAGACCATGAGATCACCCTGTCTGCAGCCTAAACAACTGAAGAGAGTAGTTGCTCTTTCAGTCAGCTTTAACTCCTTAACTCATGATGTAGGAATATAACCTATTATCCCTAAACCATTTTGAGCAAAGCACTTCATAAATAGTCTGGCTGACACAAAGATTCTACCATTTAAACAGCAGAGTAAATGCATAAGAAATAGTAACTCAAGCTGTAAGCTTTGCCTATGTACATGGAGTACTTTTTAAAGCTGCCAATAAATTGTAACAGATAGCTTAACCATTTGAAACACAGTGGAAAAGCCAATTAAAAATATCTTGGAGCTGCAGCTGGAAATACTGTGAGCCAGTTGTCAAAACTTACTTTCAGAAATAATTCAGAGTTTACTAATTTTAGCATTAACAGTCAGAAATACAGCAATTATCTGGAGTGTCCTCATTTTACTTAGGACTCATGCTAGTGTCATAAGCAAGAATACTCAAACCAAAACCATTCATTTGATGTGAATATCAGCCCAGAACTTTAGTCATCAGAGACAAAGAGGGAGTTAATCATGTAACATTTTCATAAATGCGTTTGTTTCCTTTTCTTCATAACATCTCTCTTAAACTATGGATTACAAGCTAGTTGAAACCTAGACCAGGAGGATCTCCCTTTTAAGTGCACATGTATGGAGCAGTGGCATCCCAGCTTATAACTGGAATTGTGCAGTGCTAAAATGATATAAGTGATAATTCACAACATCTGTGTTGTCTTTTGGGATGCATTTGTTATATTCCAAAATATAACCTTAGCATATTTAGGGTTCTCGAGTGACACATTTTGGCTGTCTCATGTTGCTGTCACTATTTTATATTCTGCTCACTCAATGAGCTATCTTTTAGTGCATTTTCCTGGAAGCTGAAGCTTAAGAAGACCCCCTGCTTTCTGTCCTAACTTCACATTGTTCAGAAAATCAACTCTGTTGAAGGTGCTTTCTTCAGAGCTGCTGGTGGCAAAATCAGTAAATACCCAGCAGTGCTAGTAGTGGGGTTTGGTGCTAAGCCTGCACAAATATAATTCTTCTGACCAGTCAGATCTATGACTCATCACTCATCACCATTCCTTTTATGCTAAATTGGAAGATTTCACCTCTCCCTCTGTTCATAGTATTTCATCAGTGAAACTTCTTTGACTTCACATGCCCCAGTGCAGGGAAATATTTCACCTGCTGCTTTTCTCTGTTTTTTTTCCCCCCAAAGGTGTGGACGTGATAAACTGGGAAACAGGCATATACAATAGAGCTTTCTCTGTCTTTCACCTCAGTAGTTAACAGTGTCCTCCCCAAATGGGTTCTGGTCAGTCTCTGAGCAGAAGCATTAAACAAACATGTTAGAAGCCCTTCCATTTATAACCTTTATAGAGGCAGAATTTGACACGCATTTTACATGCATTACACAGTTTAAACTGACATATTTTGAAATAATTTCTTAATATCTTTGAAAAGTATTTATAAAATAATATGGACACACAACATAAGGATGTACAGGAAAGTCATACAGGTTATTAATGCCTCTAACTTGAAAAAAGGGCAGTCTTAAATAGGACTTGTGGGAATATTAATAAGGTATATTTTGTTCACTCGTACTGTCGGCATATTTTCTGAACAAGTTACCAACTGAAACATCATTTTCCATTATCATCTTCTATTAGCATTCAGACTTACCTAAAAATGCTTACTCATGATGAAACATCAAAGTAGGCAGCAGATTAACAGCGCAGACAAGCACATGGATCTCAGAGAGAACTTCAAACAATTTGAATGATTTGGTTCAGCTAAAATTCCCCAAGGGAAAACAACACTTCTTATATGAAACATGACCTTTGAAAAATGTAAAAATCTTTTAACATGAGCACCACACTATGTGTTGTTTTATAGCACTTTTAGGGCTCTAACTCATCATTTCTATAAACAAAGTGACTTCCTGTCTTCAGTCAATTGCTTAAGTCAAATGAAGCATGCCAGCTGATAGATATGAGTGTAGCAGAGTAGATAAGGAAGAACATTAAGAAACAGGAGAAAATCCCACCCAAGGGACATGCTACAAGACAGTAATGAATTTTTCTCCTTAATTTTTAAGAACTACTCTAAAAATCTAGAAAGACAAATCTCTATTTTAAATTCCTTGTCAGTAGCATTTATAAAGCTATAGATTGCTCCAGGCTGGAAAGAGAAAAAAAAAATCATTTTTTTTCATGACAACAATCATGACAACTAGATAAATACTGCCAAACCCCAAGTTTTCATATTTTCATTTGAGATAAAGCAACAACTCTTTTCTTTGATAGGATTTACAATCCCTATCTATAATTTCAGTTAGGTGTGGTGTGAATATTCACATAAGTGCTCTTCACAAGGAAGCTTTCAAAAGAGAACTCAACAAGGCACAAACTTACTAATGGCTTCAAAGCAATGCTTTCCGCCTAAGCTCTCAGAATCCATATTTGGAACCAAAATGTGTAAATTTTTTTCAAGGAAAGCTCTGATTCTTCAATTTAGAACAGTTTCTACTAGACATGGACTATGAACCACAAATGGCAAGCTAAGTGTTTAGAGCCAAGACTATGAATATACAAGTAATGTATTTCCCATGTCATGACAATATTCAGTGACTCCAAGTTAAACTATAACATGTCTATTGATCACAGTTAAATCAGAGCTACAGCTATATTTTGTATGAAATCCTAGCTTCAGAGAAGTTAGTGTCTTTTTGCATTAGCTTTTGATGGACCAAGATTTCACTCCTTGTTTTCTCTGTCAGTAAAAACATCTTAATCATCTGGAAGTTCATTGCCCTGGGTATGAAGAGTAAGTTCTGATCCACCAGCTGCCAAGTATTTTGTATTCTAGATAGACTTTTTGAACCTCAAGTGGAATACATGAAGGTAAATGAGGAAAGAACATAATCCACTTTCAATTGGCCTTTGCTTTTTCAGATTAGCAATAAGTACTGATTTCCATCAGTAAGTAACACATCTTTGTCAGGCAGCATTTGTTAACGCTTTTCAGAGATGAATGAAAATCACAGTAGTATAAGCATCATTATAAACTGAAACCGAAATTTCAGCTGACAATTTTCTTGTTGCCTAATGTTATCATGAAATGCCACCTCCTCAGGTGTTTTCATTTTGTTAGTACAGCAGGAAGCTAAGACTTTGGTAAAACATTGCACACAGCATGAAAGACTAAACTGGAAATTTGCAATATGTCATTAATTTCTTGCTTTGTGTGTTCTGGCACATTTCTAAAGGAATTAGCAGTACAATATTTACTAGTTTTATTGGAGAGCTTCAGCTGTGATTGCCCAGATGCCATCTGCTGAAGTCCATAGTCAGGACAGTATTTCAGTAAAGAAAAATTCCTTGTACAATCGGGGTCTGAGGGCATTTGGCACGTCATGATTTCTCACAAGGCTATACAAATTTCCATTGTTTGTTCTCCTGCAAAGGACATTCCTTTTCCAGTGACCAAAAAGAAACATAGTGAAACAAAATCTCTTATAAATATTAAAGTATTGCTATCAATAAATTTTGTTGCACTTTATGATCACACTGTGACCATTCTACAGGAAGTGAACAGGAAATAAAAAGGCCGTGCCATAGCTGATGGTGCCCTGCCTGTCTGGACTGACCCTGCAGCTCATGGCCACCAGTTTGGGGAGCTCCTGCTGGCACAGGCAAGGAGCAATGCTGGGCAGGGTTGCCTGCAGGGCAGGCAGCTGACTGATGGGGAAGGAAAGTGGTGCAGCAGAGAAACCCTGCCATTGTAGGGAGAAGGAGTGGCCTTATTTTTGTTCCATTTTTCTGCAGAAGCTGTCAGTCATGCTGCAGCATGTCAAGCCCAACCAAACACAGTTGGCTGTTCACAGAGCGACAGGCTCACAGCAGGGTTGGGGCTGGCTGGCCCCTCTGGAGATGGCCTTGTCCAGCCCCCTGCCCAGAGCAAGGTCAGCCTCAGCAGCCTGCATGGGGCTGTGTCCAGTTGTGTTTTGAATCTTCCCAAGCACAGAATTCCACAGCCTCTCCAAGTTACTGACTTGTTTTACCTGCAAAACTTGAATCCCTTTGCTTTGCAGAAGTGCCAAAAGGCACTTTCCATTGGTTTGTGCAAGACAATGCTGCCTTTCAGCTCTCATGTAACTGTAGATGGTTTCAGAGGACACCAGTCCCTGCAGGACTGACCCAAGGAACAGCATCCAGCCTTTAGCCAGAGGCAGGGTGGGGTGGCAAGTTTACATGAGCCACAGTTCAGGCAGCATGTCTGAGTGCTGCTGAAGGACTTGCCAAGGTCAGATCCCCTCGTTTCTCATCTCTTGTCTCTGTCTTTACTCAGTGCCACAGCAGAAAACTTAAGGGATTTTAAGAGAAAAAACTAAGACAATAAAACAACCCTCCAACACCTGCACCATTGTCTTGCTTCTGCTTTTTTCTTCTCGGACTTGATACTGCAAGCTCCCCACAATTGTGATCCTTCCTGGTGAGGTGAAGCTTAGAGGATGTGGATCTCTGCTTATCTAGCAATGAAATTCAGTTGCAAGCTAAAGTAAGTAGAGATGAAACAATATTTCAACTCTGTTTTCCTCTGATGTAAAGCATAAATATATGCAGCATAAATATATGCATAAATAATTGACATCCAATTACTGAGTTATAACAGCACTGAGGAAGTCCAGAGATCATTGAAAGACATTGGAGAAAAGCTCTAGCAGGACAACTCATCCAGGGAATTTTGGATCCACCCCCCAACATTTCCTAGATTTTTTTTTTATTCCTAACCAATAGATGAAAAAAAGCATGATGCTTTACCCCCTCCTTATTCCTAACCTTTTCTTTCTCTCCTACACTTCAAACTCCTTTTAAGAAGCCTGGGTGGAAATGCTTTTAGTTTTCAAAATTCTGTGAGAATAGCTGGTCCTGTAACACTTCCAGAGCAGCTTTACTTCAAATGCTGCCACAGCAGCAAACGGGTCTGATGAGGATTAACACCTCCCTGTAATTGGTGGATTTTGATCATTTACAGAAGTGATGTTACTCCCACTACTCTCATTGATTTTGCTCCATAAATCCCAAGTGTGATGTTATCCCCCTGTAGTTTAACTGTTTTTTAGTGGTGGTGAGGATGGCGAAGGAAAAGAAAATGGGGGCAAATCACACAGTTCATGCTGCATTTAATACTCTAATCCATATGTTTTATTTCAACATTCTCTGGTTTAGGCTGCCTTATTTTCATCTCTAGCTCTCTTTGTTTCACTTCTCATTACTTCCTTCATCTTCCTTTGGTTTGCAATGTGTTACTTTGCTTTCTACTGTCTAAATTTGCTACATATTTAGAGGTGCTTAAATTCAGTTGTAAAGAAGGTCACACCGAGTTCAGAAATGTTTGGAAAGGAAAAAAACACTGAGAAAGATCCCTTATTTTTCTTTTGCTGATGGAGGGTGCTGATGGTTTTGTGATTTGCATGGTAAGGGTTATTGGGGACTAGCTCTGGTACAGCTTGTCCACATGCACTCAGGACAGCGCAGGGTTGCGATGCTGTTTCCTCATATGAGATCATATCTGCAAATGAGCAGTGGGAGTTCTACTAGGGGAGGCTGGGAGGAGGAAGGGAAGAGACAGACTGCAGTCCAATTTGAAATAATTAATCTAATCTTTCTGTTACAACTCCGACCAATTCATATCATCCTGCTGCTCAAAACAAACTGCTGGATGTCGCGTTCTCTTTTTTATAGACTTCCTGTAGCCATTAGCCCTACGTCAGCCTATGTGATATATCACGTATCCTTTAAAATTCTACATCCATTTGAATGAGTTCTTGAGTTATTAGTTCCTCTGTCCACCCACCGTTCCCTCCCTTCCCTGCTCTGCTCCAGGTAATCAGCAATTCAGCAGGACACTCAAAGCAACTACTTACAAAATTATCTGTCCAGAAGGATGTTAGAGGTTTAATGTATATGCAGAGGAGGACCAAAAACAATTGGCTGGGTAAAACATTTACACATAACTTCTGGCTTTCTCTCAGGCAGAGCTTTTGCAAGGGATTTATAGGTCAGATTGGCTCAGCAGTTTCAGCCAATTGCCCACCCTACCTTAACAAAGCTTGCATGTGTTTGTACAGCTGTGCTCGTAGCTGTGGGAGTCCCAGGGATCCCACAAGCCTTCAGTTCCTCTACCTCCCCTTCATCATTTACCAGCACACAAATGTGCACAGAATGAAACTGTAGAAATCTGTCTGACTAGCAGGTTAAAGGCCCAGGATTCAAACCCTGTTTATTTTCTTTGCTTGATTTCCTGCTGCTACAGTGAGTAAATGGTATTTTTCTCCTTGCCTTTTTACCTGTTTGTCTATCACTGTTTGGCCAAGAATGAAAGAAACCATCCCTTTCAGGCTCCTTTAGAGGACTTCAAGGGACACAGAATGTTTATGTGCTGCTCTGGGTCTTCAGTGTCTTGTTCTCTTTCAGCAGGGGTGTTGGTATAAAATGGGATATAAGTCACACAGAAGTAAACCCACCTGCATCTCCTGAATCTTCATGCTAAGGAAGGGATGTATTTTAATTAATACTAAACAAATTCACAATTAATCCAGTAAATGTTTGATGCTGAGCAGTTTAGAGGCAGTTAATATACCTTTTTGAACTGGTGCCACAAATTACAAAGTCTGCCATCTGGGGAGGTATTATATTTGAAATGTACAAGCCACAGAAATTAAATAAAAAAAAAAGTCAAGATGTTTCTGAAAATTAGCTAGCAAATTCCAGCCAACCTCACATACATTAGGTTTTTTTTTTTTTGAACAGCAAAAGAAAACAAGGACGAAAAAAGGTTCTTAAATTATATCTATTAACCTAATAAAGTCCAGAAACTAAGAATTTCAATAAAATGTTAGTTTAGTTAGTGATTTCAAAAGAAACTCTATTTGTATTTCAATTATTATTGTCATTCCTAAAGTCTGATGCCAGCTTGATAAAAGCTCTAATTCAGAAAAGTATAAACTCTACTAACAAAAGAAATTAAAAAATGTCACATTTACAAAGGATCCTATTACTCAGTTCTTGCAGACATTTCTAATTAGAGAACTGTATTCATTAACACTTGATATGTTAGCAATCTGCCAAGATTTCTGCTTTCTCTTTCAGTCATTTGGGCCTCTGTTCTGCAATGAGCTAAGCAAAGACTCACGTCCACATTCAGCCTGACTCTGAGGGTAGAAGTACAGAGGGAGTGAAAGCAACAGCTAGAGAGGCTCCAACACAGAGCTTGCAGGAGTAAAGGGACATTTTAGTTCCTTACTCTTCTGACCTCTCCTTTTTTTTTTTTTTTTTCATTTACAATTATGTAGACATAAAAAGGAGCAAGGACAACCTCAGGTGTTGTCTCCATTGGCATCTGGTTTTTTTTGAAAGCTAGTTCACCGAACTGTTTAAGGAAGAGTCAGTCACTCAGGATTAAAGATTGCATCTGCGTTTGAAAAATCACAGTGAAGTTTCTGACTAGAAATAAAAAAGTCACTCTGCAGTTCCTGCTGCAGTGCTCAGAATTGTGTCTGACACATCTGAAAATGTGAAATGAAAATCCAATTCCTTGAATTTTTCTAGCGTGCTCTAAACTATTCTGGTTTACTTTGCTCTTCTCAGATTAACCCCACTTTGCATGTTAGGTAAGATGCTTGCTAGCTGAAACTAAGCGAAAAGAGAAAGAGGAAGTGTATGGATATGCAAATAATATTCACTTACCAAATGACCATGTTGAAGCTTTCCATGGAGAATCTCAAGGAGGTGCCCCAGGGAAGTATTGTAAAGAAACACAAAAGATAAAAACGTTATTAAGCGTAAGAAATCTCCAAACGCGGTATTCTTCTGTACAATTACTCATACTGTTGCTATATCAAAGTTTTTCAAATATATGGAGATTGACTGTTTTTTTTTTGGGGGGGGGGTGGGTTGGAAGGAAAGGAATTGCTTTTTGGCTTTTGACAATTTTTCAGGTTCATATTTTCATTATTTATGTCCAATTTTAATGGCTGATTTTTTTTTCTTAATTAGGAGCTGAAATTATTTTGTCATGAGACAGGGTCCTCACTTTGGACAAGGGAGTACTGGAAGGAAGAGCTTCATGCCATACCAAATCAAAGATCCTACTTAGTAAATGACTGCGCACTTCATTTCTTTCCACAAAAGTATGCACAAGAGGTCTCTGGTTGTCACAGTACTGCTCTTAACTCAGGAGAGTTTCCTCTGCATCCTGGAAATAATTTCAGAGGCATTTCATGGATAAGACAGAAGGACTTGCATAGTCAAAGCTCAGGATAAAGTGAGGAGAATAGTATTCAAATACTAGTGCGTTCAAATACCAGTGCATATTGTCAAATTCTGTACATTTTCATTAAGGACATTAGAAATATTATTCACTGCTGAAAGTATGACTAGCTGAAGAAGCAGATAATCCTCTTTTCCAGTTTACGAAGTTAGATTATAAGCAGACAGTACAGGAAGGGGTGAAGGACTGGAAAACTCAAGCCCTTCCCTTGAGATACATTCGGAAAAAATCTGTGGGAGAACTGAAGGAGTTTTTGTTTGACTTTCCGTTTGTTTGGTTTGTTATACTCCAAAACAGAAAAAGAGTGTGGATATAATACAAATCTCCTCAGTGTTACAGAAGATCCACCTCCCATATTAATCAAAACATGCAAAGATAGACATTTAACTGAAGGACTTTGTACAGTATGGCAAGAAGGAGAGATCATTGCAAAAATCTGGAATGGAACGTCTCAGTGGACAGGAATAAATCACAAACTTATCTGGAAGTAAATGAACATGTTTGAAACACCCTTTTGGTATGAATGCAAATTTCATTATGTATTTTGCATGCAAGTGAGACAAGGTTCCCCAAGGCTACTAGCCTAAAAATCTACACTTATTTCTGAGGAGCTCTAGGAGCTTAGTCCATTACTTAGGCCAGAAGACTTTCTTTTGCTTTTTTTTTTCAAATTACCAATGAATTTTAGACCTGCCTTACCCAAATACAAAACTACACTGAAAAAAGAATTAGAAAAGAATAAATACACAGCCTGACAACTCCTTACCTCTTTTGTCATCACTGCAACTAAAATGAGAGGAAAATCCAAACATGCAATGTTTTTTCACCACCTTGTGTCAAGCATTTTTTTATACTGATAGGGACTACATCCTGTCAAGAGGCAAGTATTGACAATGCACAATAAATACAGCTACACACAACATGTTAATAGCTTTCAGACCACAATGGAAAATCTTAATTACCATCTGCACGTTTTCCTCACACTTCTGAGGTGCTACAGATGTAATCCTGACAGCACAGGTCATCTGCATTTATACGCCTCTAGTATGATTAGAGATAGACAATTTCCAAAGTGAGAATCTGATGTGACTGAATGACAATCCTTTAGTCATGCTATCCTGGGGATAAAGCTTCTCAACAGTAGATAATATATTAAGGTAGATTTTGGTGTTAGGTGATCCAAGCAGAGAAATTTATCAGTTCGTAGAACTGCACAGTGCCAGGCAGGATTAGCCCCCGTTTTTGTAAGAGGGGCACGTTGTGATTGTTACCAATCCTCACAGAGAAACCAAGAATCAACAATTTTCAGGCTTATACCTGGAATTTGTGAGGCAGTGAGATTTGTAGGACCTTCTGGAAGAGTTTTACAATTAGCAAGTGACACCTTTCTCATGCTGGTAGCACTTAGATTAAGACTGTGCATAATCTTTCTTCTTTATTTTGAAGAAGGGTACTGCTTCACTGAGGGCTCTTTCTTCCTGTGTCCTTCTATGGTTCTCACTGACATTGTGGCATTTAAGCCTATTCCTGCTTATTCACTGCCTTTCAAACATCGACCTGGAAATGCTGCAGAACAGACAACATACTGGGGAGTATGACTGAGTGATTGGCAGGGACAATTTAGGAATATTGGAAAAACTAATCAAAGAGAAGCAAGAGAAACAGAGAAAGAAGAACCCAGAACTGAAAAACACTGGGGCAAATTCTTACAGGAGACTGCAGAATGTTAAAGAGATTCCCTCTGGTAGACCAGAGTTTTCTCCCTATAGTTCCAGGAAACACATCTTCCAGAAACAGCTACTGGTGTTCAGATGAACAGATGACAGAAAGAGAGGAGGAGAAGAGAGTAAGAATTCAGTAGAAAACTGGAATAGGAAAAGGATGGGAAAGAAATTAAATGCACCATGAAGAGCTCCCGTTGTGGTTTTAATGGCTCAAGGGCTCACCAAGTGTTACTTGGCTCTGCAGAGTTGCCGCTGCTGGATTGGGCAACTCCATAGCTCCCTGCAAAGGAAGTTTGTTTAAGAGAAAGTTTGTCTACTGTATGTGAGAGAGAAACAGAATATTATTCCCCATGTCTGAGTCTCCTAAGTGACAGTTTTCCTGTCTGTTCTGTGCCTGTGAGCATTCTTGTAAAACCCCACAAATTTGGTACAACAATTAAAAAGAATGTCAAAATTAAAGCTTAGGTACTTTTTCACAACAATGCAATGTTCTAAATTGCTTGAAAAAAGATAGGTTTGTGGGGTTTTTCTCTACTTTCTGTAGCACAGAAAACTGCATCTCACACTTAGCCACATCTTGCAATAACTATAATTTCTACTAAAGAATTAGTCATAAGCGGCAATGTCTGTACCAGACTTCTGTAAACTTCAATCAGGTTTGGATTTTATGGCTGATTTTCAATCAGCTTTTGTTTTAAAAGAATGCAAAGTTAAGTTTTGTAAGTGTATAATGAACTGACATGAAGCAATGAGTTCTATAGAATGGGACTGGTAAAGCACAGCTTTTTTTCTGTGAAGGCATATCTAAGTTTCTTTTCCCTTGTGACCATGAAACAGAATAAAAGGCACTAAACTGTAATGGAACATTTTCAGTTGTATATATTTATTTATTATATATAATATTATATTTATTTTTATATATGTATTTATATAAGGTAAGGCAGAATGTTACAGTAAAATATACTTAAAACCCAGCAGTTTTATTAGGACTGCAATGTATGGAAATGTTCAAAAAGCATTTTTGATTCAGCTAATTTTGTATGTGCACAGTTGGCTCTCTTCCTCCCCATCCTCCTCATCCCTGAAAGCAACATTCTGTTATCCTAAGTAGTCTGTTTCCAGTCTAGCCTTCTTTAATCATGATGAAAAACCTAAAATCCAGAAAAAGATCCAATGCAATGATATTTTTTTTAAACAGAGGAACACTTGGCAAGCATTTATTGTGATTGGCCTAATTATAGAAGCAGCAAAGACGTCCTTTACAGTTTTCTTACTCACTGCAACTTCTCACTGGAGAAAGTGAATTTTCAGCTCTAATTAATGGTGGCAAACTTGACAACTTTTCTTATGGCATATAATATCCAAAGCCCCTGGATTATTTTTTTTTATTATTATTATTATTATTTGGATCTAGTTCAGACTGGTTCTACAGATTGAAATGATTCCTGCATTGTTTATGTTTTGAGGTGGAAAAGTGCCTTAACAGTTATGAATTATACAATTCAGTAAACCTCTTCTCACCAGAGCCTTTGCTACATTTACTATATGGAGAGGTTAAATTCTGAAATAGTTGTTAAAAATAATTGCTAAAAAAATAACTGTTCAGGTATTGTAGAAATAGTCTTTGTTCTGAGTTTTATCAAAAATGAGAGTGGATTCACTGTATTCTCAGGCAAATTTCACAATGAATGAGGGTGCACTGAAGGGGAAAACTGATGTAGTCTTGCTTACCAGAAGGAAGTAGGAACACATCAATGAAAAACTTGAACTGAGAACTCATCATCATCTTGGCTCTTCACACAGATTCTTTTTTTTTTGTACAAGATTGCTTTTAGGGTACTAGTAAATGTTTATGTGATTTTATTTTATTTTATTTTATTTTATTTTATTTTATTTTATTTTATTCATACTACAACAGAACAAAGAATAATGCTCACCAAAACTGAGGATTGGTGTCACATCCTCTAAATGGGCTGAACATCCTGCAGCAATGTGAAATCTTATGTGATAAGCAGAATATGACGTCATTCTTCAGGTTCAGCAAGATAGCTGTCTTCCTGAAGGTCAATTAAACAAGAATTTTCAAGCTAGGAACAAGCATATGCTCAGCCAGTGTGAATATCTGTTGTTCAATATCAGGGAACACATTTAAACTGGTTATTCAAGTGTCCTTAGTTCTAGTTTCTTTTTTTTTTTTTTTTTTTTGACATTTTCAAAATAAGGAAATAAGCTCGTGTCAATCATGGACACAATAAACATTTAATTTAATTTCCTTTTAGCAAATTTCATCCTACCCAAAATACATCCTACCCAAATGTATTTATATGGAAGAGAGTTATAAATTTAACTGGATATTTAAAGACCCATAAGCATATCCACTCTCTAATTCTTAGATCCCAAGGTAACATTATACTTTTATCTATAGACAGCATAAGAAATGCAATGCTATCTGTCTCCTTTATCTTTCAAAAGCAGAAATAAACAGCAAGACTGAATCTCTTTATGGCTTCAAACTAAGCTCCTTTCATTTTCGCCTATCTAATTCATCTTCTGTTCCCTCTAGTCAATTTGTGACAAAAGTGTCTTTATCATCCTCACTTATTAGTATGTCTCAGTAATGCAATAGGGAACAGTAGCTTTACAGTGAGAGACTGCTCCACATTTCCTGTTTTCCAGGAGCAAAAGGGAGATTTCATGTATTCCTGCTATGCCTTATGGACATAAGATTCATTTTCATCATCCCAGAAAAACTTTTCCAATTATGAAAAATGCAGGGCTGATCTTTTGGGCACTGGAAACTTCCTGGGAACTCTCACACAATTTAGTGCTGGTACCTAATTTTTTTAAATAACTGCTGCTGAGGTAGACACTTTTGTATAAATTACCATTTCTAACTAAGGCTCCCAAAGTTTTAGCTTGTTATACTGATGTTATACAGATGATTTAAAACACAAGAAATGCATGGGTATATTTTCTGTGTTTTTCCTTCATATTTTGTTTTTAATTATTTTAGAAACATACATATGAAATAGAGGCAATTGTTGTTTGAGTTGCTAAATTACCATTAATTGGTTTTCACCTGAAATCACAGAACTTAATTTATCCAGGATATCATAATTCTGGCCCGTATTATGTGATTTTCAACCACTTCATAATTTTTATAGGAAATAACTGTTAGGATATAGCAGTCACCACATTTTTTCTCACCAGGCATACACATGTATTAATATATATGCACAATATGCAACAGGAAAAGAATAAATCCAAAGGGAGAATCCTATATCACTCAAATATGCTATTGCATATTCACTACATGGGAACATTTACATGCCCAGATAAACTGTGGAATCACTGTGATTGTAGCTGCAAATTATATAACTGTACCTGCTGGTGATTGCCACAAGTCTTTGCCTGTGAAGTCACCATATTTGCATGTGTGCTAGCAGCATCGGCATTTTCAAAGTAGGGAATTTACTGTGGGGCAAAACTTTTAAGAAAATAGAGCCCTAAAGGGTAAGTCTCGCTTCCATACAAATGTTTCTAACCCTGAAACAAGTTGGGAGAGGTATATGGAAACGAAACAAAATTATGTCTCTCAAGAATGTTATTGGAAGATTTTCACACGGTATCACAACGTTTTTAACCAGCAATTGCCAAATGGCAGTGCTGCAGTAATCGTGATGAAAGAGCCCTTGCAGGAAAGTCTGTTAAAATATCATGGATATGAAAGAGTAGTCATGCAGTTTCTTTTTGCAGCTATTAATCTAATGCTTCAATCTAACAAGCAATTCCAGCCATTATATTTCTTCACTTGCATCACCTGGCCTTCTTCAAGGCTAGACCAAACTGCTCCACAGAAAGACTTGAGAGTGGGCTGTTTAGCTGACTGTGCTATCACAATCTCTGGCACAAGTTCCTTTTTCCTCTTACTCTCCCACAAAGCAATATTAAACTTCTATGCTATGGGGTAAAGTCACTTTTTTCCTTAAATTAGCAACCTACTACTGACTGCAGGAATTTTAGAGAGAACAAATCCTCCATAAAACACCCTGTTTTATGGTCTGGATAGGCACACATCCAAAATTATGATATAATTTATAATCTTTTGCTTGAAAGTGATGCATGATAACCTAGCCTTAGAAGAAGAGCATTAAAAGCATGGCTATGCCATCTGGTGCTCTCTGAGGGAAAGCTCCCCAAGGCAGGACCACAAAAATGAGTTAACCTACAGACACACTGAAGTATGGACCCCAACAAGTAACACAGCATTGCTGATGCCAACCTAATTGAGGGATCAATGAGATGTTTTTCTGACATGCAACTCCTCAGGAGGGTGGATTTCCCCAGTCAGAGTACAGCACTAGTAATCTTCCTTGAACTTATCAGGTGAGCTGTTTATCACTTTATCACTTTGATTCTCAACATCTGCAATCCTCTCTCTTTAATAAGCACTTTGATCATAAGCACTACTTCAACAGCTTAATGAATTGGTTCTTCTTGTGACTGTGCAGCATTAGTCTTACACATTTCAACAGATGTGCTAAAACCACTGCCAGTCACACCCATTTGTTAGCTTGCAAGGTGGGTCTTCTCTACATAAAACCTGGGTAGAAGACAAAACAACCCTATCTGTTATCTTGCTTTTTGTTTAAAGTCAGTATGACAACTTTGTCTGCGTCCACTGGCTATGTGAACAACTCTGTTTGTCCATTTCTTTCCAAACCAAACTCTTTTCTGTTCTCAGACTCTACCTCTCTATCTTCTTTTTGGCAATGCAAAAGCCTCAGAAAATGCTAAGCAAAAATTGGCACTTGTATCCTAACAGCATTTCTAGCTGCCTGCCTTTGACAACTTCCAAGTCAATCTCAAGTAGAAAATCAAACCTATAGGTTATGTCACCTACTTGGAGAGATGAAACCACTGAGAGGGTTCAGAGAAGGAAATGTATGGAAATTCTTTCACGAAAGACAAATGTTGCCAGAGGTAGCTTACAAAAGCCCATCTGCTCTAATGAGCAGATACGTGGGCATGATCCCCTCCGTTATTTATGTGGGGCTTATATTTATAACACTGAATGAGAACAATACCCCTGTTCAACACCAGCTGTATGATTTTAGATAGCACTCACTAGCCAATTGCACAAGACCAATTCCAATCTGTCAGTGTAGTGTGGTCTGTCCTGTCACAGGAAGTGTTGTTTTTGGAACAGTTTGAGCAGCCATTGCCATTTTACTGTCTACTGACAGAAATTAATAGTGAAGGCCTTGTAGAGCAATTTATCAACAGCTGTTTGAATTCACACTTTTTTCAGCCCTCCTATCTCCAGACCAGAAGGACTGCCTGCCCATTTATGTCAAAATGTCAGTGGAAGGTAGAAATTGAGCAGGATCAACTCCTGGGAGTAAGTGATCTCAGTGACACTGGGTTTTGTTAAACTCCACTAGGGCCGGTTTTAAAAGGGGCTAAAAGGCTCCAGCTCAGGCTGGCCACAGGAGGGATGTAAACACAGATGCCTCTGGAGAGCCCAGCCCTGCAAACACAGGCCACCGACAACGCAATGAACACCGCGCGAGACAAAGCGACAGCACGAAACCTCTGAGAGGAGCAGTGGTTTTCCCTTCAATTTAACCATATAACATAAAGGTAAAAAATACAGACATGTTACAGACATAAAAAGGAAGTTTATTTTCAGCATTAAAAAAAAAAACAAACAAAAACCCAACAAAAACAACAAAAAACCCTCAAACAAACAAAAACAAAAAACCCCAAAAACATCCACGTTCCCAGTCTGAGAAAAAAAGCTGAACTATGGATGCTTTAAAGTCTTCTATAAATTCAGTTTCTTCTTCTGAAAATGCCAGGCTGAGGTTATTGTTCTTTTATATCCATAGAGTGTACTTGTGATACAAATTTTTCTGCCATCCACCTTGAATGACAGTTTAATTCTACTAGAATACAACAGTACACATAGATGTACCTTGCTAGCAGTGACAAGGTGCAAATAGTGCTAGTGTTAGTAGTGACTATATGCAAATAGTGCTAGGATGGTAGTGCAATTTCAGTATTCATAAAGAAATAAAATCAGAATGAAATCCAAGGAGAACAAAAAAGATCAAAACCAAAAAATGAATGGAATATTGACAATCTTGTGAAACAAATTTTTGGGGTTCTTGTTAAGAAAATGAAATATTATTTGCTGATGAGGAAATTATTTGAAACAATATTCGTGTGTGTATATATGCATAAATATAAATTGAAATTAAATCCTCATTGAAAAAAACACCACTCTGAGATACACAATGATTCTGAAAGGATTACTTTTCAAAGCATGAATGACATTTACGTAAAATACATGTATGCAATAGCTTTGAAAAAGATTAATCTCTAGACAGGTTTGTCCATATAGTTTTTCTCACAAGCTTGCATCACTAGAGAAACAAACCTTAAAGTCTTGCAGAAACTTTGAAAGCACATTTTTCCAGTAGCAGGCTTTATTTTCAGCAATTTATCTCTTGCAGCTTCCTTTCTTTGAATGCTACTTTTGATGCTGTTTTGTGTGAAGGATAACAGTAGACAGTCTTGAAGGGGTGGGGGACAGGGAGGAAAAAAGGCTGCCTTCCTTGACATATAAAAATATGCTTTACCATTCTTTCATGCAAAATGCTGGTTTTTCCAGTATAGGAAAAAAAAAAAAAAAGGGTGTTCTTAAATTTTTGGCAGTACCTAACATAACCTTCATTATTTGCTATCCTAACCACATCATCAAAGACCTAAAAATTCAGTGAGGAAAAATTGGCATTTTTTTTCTTCAAAGGAACTCATTGTATATTTCACCATGAATACAGAGAGGAGCGATTTTCTTTCCTCTAAAAGGTGTGATTTTTATTGCAAATCAGAAAGACTGTGGAGGTCCAGACTATGTTTTACACCAAAAGACTGGCACACAAGGAGCCTTCATGATATATTGCAAAGTCAGGAGCTGTAAAAATTAATGCAGAGAGCATACCCCAGTTAATAAACAGTTTTACAGAATCTGATTAGCCCAGGAATGACTGGAATATACTTTTTTCTTAATATAGTATTTGTTTGTGGTTTGTACTCCTTTGGAATACTGGCTTGGTTACTTACATATTCTTTTTTCAGATTTGAGATTAAGTGCAAAGGTAGGAGCATGATAGAAATGTGGATAGGAACTACCAGAGCAGGGTGAAGGGTGAAGAAAAATTGTTCTCACTGAAGGACAAATAGGACTTTGAAATAGCTTTATACACGAACTTGTCTTGGTAGAAACCAATATTACTGTGAAATGTAATTAGATCTTACCTTTGTTTCTCCAGTTGAAATGTTTGTCCTGAATGTTGCAGGATGTTAATGTTGAGCTGCTGCTCTGCAAGGGGTGCAGGAGAATCCTCCCACCAGGACCCCCTTAGCACAGCTAGTGAGTTCCACTTGTGGAACTGTGTACAGCCACAGAAGCTGTTGAATATTTTGAGACAATCTTTCATCTATCCATGGCATTGATGTAGCAGAGTCTGAGGCATACTACTTCACACAGAGGAAATATTTTATTCTTTCCTTCAAGCTGTAGGTGTTTTAATAATACAGGCAGCACCTACTAAATTCAGAGATAAAAACATAGGTAAAACTTGGATATAAATGCATGGACCTAGTTGAAATGTGAAACTGAAAATGCAGCTGTGAATTGACTGTGGTACTGTCCATGTTATGGATATGAAGACAGAAAATGCATTAAAAGAAAATACCTGGTACTATCAGCAACAATGTGAGATCACAGTTGAACCTGTGTGGTTGGAGTGTCCTGAAAACAGTCACATTGTCCCTGTGTGTAATTATCTGTTTATTAACTTTGTTTCACCTCTGTATACTTGCAGAAGTACTTTTCTTTAAGAGAGCTTCTCTTTCAGTACTTCTTGTTTATCATTGCATAGTTGTTGTTTTTTTCCAGTGATACTGAAACCAAGAGAGAGCCATCACTTCTCCCAAGCTTCACAAAATTTACTGGCTCTGTCTGATGAATGTCACTATTCTGCTCAAGATATCTCTTCTCTCAGCCATGTACCTTGCCCTCATATGAGAGGTTGTACTGTGGTAGTACAGGACAGCTGCTGGGTGGACACAGATGGATTTCTGTTTCTCTGGTTCGGTGCAATGTCTGAGAGTAACTTCACTTTCACTGGCATTTAAGATTAAGAAGCTAAGAGCAGCTGAGGCACAGTTATATGTGTGTGCTTTAGAGGTGTTGATTGCTACCGTGTTGGACAGTGGGAACAAGTGGCATCTTAAACTTGTGTAATTAAACCAGAGCCCTAAATCAGAGAAAGCCTAATGTAACTTACCTTTTTTTTTTTTCTAAAATTACATATTTTCAGCAGATAAGGCAACAGAAAAAAAATGGAACAAGTAAGGTTGCCATTATATTATTACTTCTCAGAGTGAAAACAAAATGAGCTAGTAAAAATAAATAATGATAAATTTAGGTAACCAAAATGTGTTTGTGGGTAAAATTGCAGCTCTCTTCCTGACCTGAGCATGTAATGAGGATGCTGAACCAGCAATGCTACTGAACGAAGGCCGGATAAAAAATGGTCATCATAAAATGAACAAGGTTTCAGGGAAACAGAAAAATGCAAAAACAGGTGAAAATATGGTTTTTTTACATTTTTCAAGAGTGATATTTTTTTTTCACAAAGTTTTCTTAATCCATGAAAAATCATCATAATTTCACACTATTATTTGGTTTTGATGGTTTAATTTTTCTACTTAGTGTTGGACAAGTGTTCTGTGATTGTGAGACCTGATGAGATCATTGTGAAAGAGCTTGTACTTACACCTGTTTTACTTTCAAGACAGTGCACTCAACAGACATGGAAATAAGGGGGTCAAATAAATCTTGATCAGAGCTTTGCCCACAACAGATCACAGTGGTTTAGCCATAAGGCAGTGAGAGATAATGTTTCAAAGGTAAGACTGTGCAAAAACTGCTTTTGTCTTGCCAAGAGACTAATCTGATTAGCAGACAATTCTTTCATGTTTTGGGTGTAACATCTTAGAAATGAGGTTTTTGGTTGGTTCTTTTTTTCTCCACTGAATTTTACCAGTGGGAAGAGTTGAACAGGTTGATTTGTGTGCTTTCCGCTGGGATATATAAGCACAAGGAGAGCTGCTTTGTAGGTTATTTCAGCTGGTAGTGCCTCTCTATGCTTTTTGTATAGAAAATAGGTGTTTATTACTAGGAAACCCAGTAGAGAGTTGTCCTTTAATCATCTAACTGTGGGATCTGACATGTTATAAAATGCACCTGTTAGAGGCTGTGCTGGAATTCAATTAGTTCTCATGTGACTTTTGCAGCTGAACTAATGGGCTGAAAGGTTATACTGGGTAAATACAAAATCCCAAATTGATTCACAGGGAAGCCTGGAGAAATGTCATGATTTCACTTTGTAAACTTTGGCCATACCACAATAATCACATAGTTATTTTCCTTTAAAAAGACCCTAACCAGGGCGATACTGCTTACTTATTTTGAAATTTCAAAACAAAAGTCTTTTAGTTAATACTTTTCTGTTAAATGTCAGATCCTTCTGAGTAAGAAAGAAAAATTGCTGTACTGCTACAGTTACAGTTTGATAAATGGTGACCATTCATTTCCACTCATTGTTTATATTCTCATGTTTGACTAGTATAGCAAGTCACAGAAAAAAAATCATTAAGAAGGTTATTATGACTTGTTACAAGAAAACAATGACTTTAATTGATGTGTCAAATGCCAACCCATAATTACATAATAAAAATTAATAATAGGAGACAGTTCTCTTTTAGGCATATCTACTATAGAAAAGATTTTTTGGTGTGTGTCCACCAAGAATTTAGCAGATTTATTTCCTTTCGTGTTTTCATTTGACATTCTGTAGCATGGTCTGGTATCAACTGCATTATGCATTTCCTACTTTAACATTGAACAAGCAGAACTTTTACTGGTTTACTAACAAGAATGATCAAACCCCCTGTATCTTGGCTCAGGTTAATGCAATCTTTTAGTGTCTTTCACATTTTGTACATTTTAGATTTTGCATCTTATAAACACCAAATTAAAAAAAAAAAAACTTGGTACTTATATACATCTATGTAGCCAATGCATAAAACCAGACTGTGAACAAGAAAATGAAAAGAGTTAGAAATCTACGTTAATACCTACACAATTTTTGTTATCTTGTCATATTTTTTCCAATCCTTCATCTGTTGAAAGTTGAAGCTAACAGACTTTGGTCCTTGGTCTAACCCTGCTACCTTCACATATCTGCACACTTGTCATGAGCTACTGCTTTCATAACACAGAAACCTGAGATACTTTATGCTTTTCACAAAACCCATTAACAGACTTTGTTCTAAAATGACCATAGCAGTTTGTTTTGTTTCCAAGTGTATTTTATTATAAATGAGTATATGGATGCATTGATGTTTACTTTATGATGTATTATCATGATGGTAACTTTGTTTTTCCCATGTTGAGTGGAGCACTGCACTGACCTGGGGAAGCTCCTGAGCTGTGGCCAAACCCCTTCCACCAGCTCCTGCTCCCCACTCATCAGCCTCTGAGAGCAGGGATAGGAAGAGGTTGGATCATTACACTGCCTCTTGAGTAAGTTATATTTTCAATAAACTTGTTCAAGCAAACCACCAACCCATTTTGGCTGAAACTTTCAAAATAACATCAACCTGAGGCAGAGTCCTGGCAAAGAATTTAAGCTTTATGCACTGTTTTAAGTGGCATCTGAGAGAAATCTTAAGCGGCCTTCTAAATGGGACCTTAAGCCTAGAGGAATACAAGAAAATCATCAAGTGGTCTGTTTTGTTACTGTGTATATCCAATACTGATTGAGTATCTTGTCCTCCCCATGTTCTCCTGGTTTAAAAATTGAATTTGACTTTAGTTTATAATGTTTATTTATTAGCACAGTACAGAGCTAAACTGAAGGAATAATGTTAGTAATCCTTTGAGTGGGTATTGCTCACCATTTCTCTGGTTTTTGCTCATATTTCCTTTTTTATTTCTTCAAGTGGACGATGCAACAGATTTTGACAGCTCAATGACTGTAAACCCCAGTTTAGTGGAATGAATGCATCCTTTATGAAGTTTTCCAGTTTTTGAGCTAATAAATCTAGTATTGCTTCTGTGTACTTAAGCTGCCTCTAGTCAGTGCTGGGAGAACTGCCATTCCCTGCTGATTGCTGCTGTGGTTAGAAGCCTAAGTAGAGTAAAGTTATCAGGCAGTTGGATGTAATGTTAATTAACAGATCTTAAAAATGTCTTAACCCACAGCCTTAGAAGACCCAAGCCTATTTTTCTATTTGCAGTTTTCATAGAACAATGTGCATTTATAATTTTTTAAAAAAATTTTTTTTGAAAAATTAAATTTTAAAATTAATTGATGATGTTTTTCTAATAGATAATTAATTTTATTATTTAATCCCTGTGATCTCTGGGATTTCCTGTCTGGAGCTTGTTATGCTACGAATATCTTGCCTATCTTGAGACAGTTACTGCACCATCTCAGGCCTTGCAGCTCCTAAACAATTCAGATTATCAACAGTAAGACTGTTTGCCCCCATAATAACTGATCAAAATGCTTTTGCTGAACTTGAATCAAATGTCTTCCTATGGTTCTGTTAATTATTACTTAAATATAGAAATTAAAAAGAGAACTAAAAAAGATTAGACAAGCAGCCATGGAATCACTGTGATCACTTAATATGATGGAAAAATCAGTAGTGCAAGAATTTGTAACAGAAGAAAGTTCAGGATGTTCATGCTCATAATAAAATCAATGTAATGGTACCACTGCAAGCCAGATATACCCCCTTGAAAATATGAAACAATCCCCTTTTTTTATAGCAGATGTTATTGAATAATGACGAATGGATTTCAAAATTAAAATAGGCATTTTTCGGTACATACAAAATATATTGATTAAAACTGAAAAATGCATATCTTGTATTTCTGTCGTGAAAATGCTGTCACATCAGCATCAACATTCAAAATAATCTCCCTTCCATGGTCAGTGGAGATCTGGGAGATTTCCTTCTCCTTATCTACTCTTTTTCTTTCTTGATGGTTGTGTTTAATTTGCACTAAGCTCCCATGAAGAGAAAGAAGCAGAAGCAGCCTCTCTTATTTACTCTAGTTTTAGCAAAAAGCAATGAGGGCTAAAATGCACCCAAAGGGCCCAAAGCCAGGTTAACCAGTAGCTGAGACACACCTCAGCACCATGCCTGGCTGTAAACTGCTCCTGATACGAGCATGGCTACAAGGTGTAGAGGGGAAGACACCAGCAAGGGAAGTGGCAGTGAGCATTTAATTGGAAAAAGGCAAGAGAAAAAACTCCTTTTGAGCACTGTGTTTGTTGTCAAGTCAGAGGTAGATTTCAGGGTGAGAAAGTTGGCTGCTCCTATTAGCTTCTGTGGAGTGCAAACAAGTAAAGAACTGCCCATTTTCCATGGCAGAAAAGAGACACACCAAATAAGTACTTGGCTTACCTCACAGGTTTGTTCTGTCAAGAGACACAGGTCTGTAGTCACCTTAGTTAAAAAGGCAGCAGCTCCTTCCTGAGTTGCAGGGGGGCTGACAAACTGGGGAGATGACGCTGAACCTGATACCCCACTTTGCAGAACAGCCCGTGCCCAGCGTGAGCCAGACTGCTGTGTCCTCATCTCTTGGCAGCAAGCTCCCCAGATTCCTTCATACCTTTCTGGGCACAGGGGTCTTCTCCCCCAGCCCTCCCTGTGTGCTCATGAGGCTTTACTGCAGGTGGGCTCACAGATTTGCTCCTCTGCTTTCAGTCAGTAAGGCAGGGAGGCAGTTACCTCACAGTCAGCCAGCAAGGGGAGAGCAATCACAGCAGCTGAGGCTTTCCAGGATATGTTCTTGGGCAGAGCCTTTGGAGGCTCCAGGGCAGTGCTCATCTGGTGTGCATTGTCAGCCTTGCTGCACCAGTCAGCAGAGAGCTGTCTGATTTGCACTGCCTGAGAAGCTGCTTCTCCAGTGACAGCCCTGCAAGGCTGGGCCTGCTTTGTGTTAGAAGGGACTGGTTCAACCCCAGAGAGACATCTGAGCACAGCCCTCTTCAGTTTTGGGAAAGTTTTTTGAGGTTCATTTTAACGCTACAACCAGAAGAAACTCTGTCTGATTACAGAGGAGGAACACATGTTCACCTTTTAAGTCCTCATCAAGGTTTCTAAGACAGCAGAAAAGTGGCAGGATCCTTTAATATTCATCAGAGAGGATGGCTTAGCAGCTGCCAAGTAGAAGCAGTTGACATTGCTTGGGAACAGGAGCAAACGTTGCTCACTCCGCCCACCTCCCTCGGCAGACTGAACATAATAAATATAGTGGTAAGAAACAAATGGTCTCCCCCGCTGCTTTACTAGAAACTGGAGTGTCGAGTCCTCCTTTCCCAGATAAAAAATAGAGTGGGCAGGATGTGACAGGATTTCTAAAATAAGCTTTGCAGAAGGTAGACGACACAACCAGGATATGAGCAAGAGGGTGGATATGATCTGAGGGGGCACGACTGTGTGATGGAAAGCCCTGAGGAGGAGTAGGAAGAGAAAAACCATGAGTGCTTGGTACTTAGTAAAGCATTTACAGTACCACTTCACGGGACGTTTGTGGTTTATGAGCTATGCTGAGGCAGCTGCTGGATGTGTATTAATGTATTATCACAGTAATGGATTATGGTTTAATTCCCTGTAATGTGCCCAATCCCCAGTAATGCAAAGAAGCAAATTTGGTTTCTGTGCCAAACAGCAGGATGTGTCGCAGATTTCAGACATGCTCAGAGGGCTGCGATGACTCCTCACCACACATTATGCTGCACATGAGTCCTGCATGCAGCTCTGTGCAGCTCCTGTCCCCTGCCCCTAGCACATCTTTTTTATCAACAGAAGAAAAGTTTCCTGATTTAATCCTGGTTTAATTAATTAAGAAACAGTTGGAGAAAGGGGCTGAAGCAGCTTCACAAGCAAGATCAGATGCTCAGCTGGTGCAAGTAATCAAACTCTGACTGTAGATAGGCTGTAATAATTTAGCCATCAATTAAAAAAAATAGAGTAATAGGTAAAAATAGAGTTGTAACTCATGTCCCCAAGAGAAGAATCTCACTCTTATTTTACACATCTACATTTCAAAGATCACCACCATTTTTTGGCAGAAATTATTTTACAGGAGAACTACTCTGCCCTCAGCTTTGGCATGCAGGATCCAGAAGTGATAGCAGAGGTGATGTTGGTCACACCAGAGCAGGTTTAAAAAGAAGCAAGTGAAGCATTCATTTGCTGTACCAACAGCACTGTGACAGTTTTGGGTTGAGACTGTGAAATGCAGGCTCAGGGTGGATAACACTGCAGCCCTGCCTGGGACTTTATTGGCTATAAATGTGTGAAAAGACAATCCCAGAGGAAAAAGAGATTGATCCAGAATGCTTAATCAGTGATGTAGTATACACCCCTACCAAGTGTTTTCAGTAAAAGCAGAGCTACCAAATGACTGCAGTTTTGACAGAGTAGCTGGACTTCAGCGTTACCAGTAGCACTAAAATCAGTAGGCAGAGGCCTTCTATAGCTGCAATATCAAAGAGAAAATGCTGTCAAATCTCATAGAGGAAACAGGCTCTTGGGGACTGGCTGTTGTTTCCTCGTAGAGGAAACAGGCTGCTGCCAACCTCTGAATGAATTCAGAGGTTAATACCAATTAAGAGAGGCAGTTCTAAACAGCAATCCTAATTCAAGCATGGCTCTAGTGAAGAAAAAAAAAAAAAGTAGTTTTCCCTCTGGGTGTGGTCCTAGAAATGATCCCTAGAGCTGTCACACATACCCCAGGCATGAGTCAAGAAGCACTTATACAAGTGGCTCTGCACTCTGTGCTCTTCAGCAAAGGACAGCAGATATTTCGTTTTATAGCAAAGGGCACCTGCCTAGCTGGGTGAAAAAGTTATGTTCTCTCTTCAGCAAAAAAAAAGTACCTGAATAGCTGGTCTGGTGGAGATACTCCCCAAAAATGCTATATTGGTATCCAAGGGACACGTAGAAGTATCAAACAGAAACACTCCATGTGTTTTCAAGGCTTTCTGTACTGGATCAGTAAAAGGGAAGGTGTCAGATGATGTGATAGTGTACAGCTAAAATGTTTTCTTTTAACAGCCTCTTTGTATGTTGCTGGGGTGAGTGAGTTGTAAGATGATCCTCTGGACACATATTTTGGAAACTTTTTGGTCAACTGCCATGCAGCCAGCAGATTTAGGGCCAGTGATTAAGTTACTGAGGCTTTTGTTTTTTAAGTATGTTCTCCTCAATATATCTTTCAGGGCTAGCCATGTGCCAAGGGGTTTGTAACCAAGCTGTGATTCTCTTTCATGCTTTCAGAGGTCTCATTACAGGCTGCTGGCACCCACAGCCTGCTTCCTGCTTATTTCAGATGACCACAGCACTCAGCAGAGGCTGAACAGAACAGAGAAGTCAGTAAATGAGTGGGTCACAAGGAAAGAAAATGTGCATTTCTTCTGGGAAGGCAGAGGGTTTTATTTGTTACAAAATGGTGGTTGCTCTGATCCCAGAGCTCAAGAAATTCTTCACACAGACACTTTTTCACAGAAGCCAAAGGCAGGCTTTTGAAAGCAGCAGGGCATTATGCAGAGTTTTTGTAGGTTTTTCTGAGATACACGCTTCAGGAAGAGTCTTTATTCAGATCTTGGTCAGGGTAATTTGTTTAGCTCTCTTGGCTTCCTTACTGTTTAGCCAGTAGATTTTAGGGCTAGGGATTTAATTGTGGAGAACTTTTGCTTTGCATTCAGGTTGTGGTTTATTCATATTATTTGGTTGCCATCCTGCTTTGACTGTGCTATTGTGGAGGTTTTTGTTTTATTTTGTTGTTTGTGGGGCTTTTTTGGTCTTTTTCCTTCTAAATAGCTTCAATAATTTTTCCTCCTGAAAACATTAATATGTACTTACTCTAAATGTGCTACTCAGTTCCTCAAGTCAAAGGACAAGCTGAGATCAGTGGAGCTTGCACCAAATGAGGATCTGGCCCACGACTTATAAACAGACAAAAGGAAATACCGTCCAAAGCTGACTTCTCTATTACAGTGTTCCAGCCTAAATGAAATGCTTTGAGGACATGATATTGGGATTTTTTTTTTTTTCAAGAGGATCAAATGCAAGAAATAAATAGGCATGCAAAGTCTGCTTCCCAGGTTATTCGGGTTTCGGAGCTCTGTCATGTCCTGCTGCAGAGTCTTTCCTTTTGCTTTGGTAAAACATCAGAGTGTAGAGGGTGACCCTGTGCACTTGTTTCAGATGAGTGTAAACAGAAGATGATATTACTTGTCTGAATGAAATGGACTATCCCATGGAGGAGAATAATAGCTGTCTCCCAGGGCTGTTTTTCTCAAAAAGACTAGTGAGAACTTAAAAGTCAAAAGACCCAAGAAGAGGGTGAAAGTTGATTACTTTAAGGATTAAACTGTTACCCTGGTGAAGTCAGCAAATACTGTTTCTAAGCAATGATTTCAGTGTCTCTTGAGCGTTGTGAATCTGAACGGTGCAATTGGAATGTATTTCTTAAAGATGTAAATATAATGTTATTAGGTTTTTTTAAATGTTATTTGGTATTTTGACTTCAATAAAATATATTCTGGAGTAGTGCATAAAAATCAACTTTTGCAGAGAATTTCACTTGGATGTGTTTTTTTAAAAAAAATTTAAAAGCCAGAAGTATGTAATTAAAAAAATGCACCATTTAATTTGCATCAAACTATGTTCTGTTAAAATGTACTTGCACTTGGTGTGGATTTTAGCCACCTTTTCTTCCTTGGAATTCCTTGGAAGAGGCAAACAAAAGTACTGTTGCTCTGGTAGCGTCCTGTTAGGTAGGGAGTGATTTTTTACAAAGTCTTGATTATTATTTCATCAAGAAAGTAGGTAGATATTAAAGGTTACCCAGATGGTTTATATATTACTATAATAATCTTGTTCATAGAAACTCTCACAAAGAAAATAATTAATCATAAACATACTGTGATCCCCCTAAAGCAGCGACTGTTTTAAGTTGAAATCCCATAATGGCTATGACCTCTAACCCTGATGTAACTGTTTCTATCCTGGCTACTAAAGTGGCTGCTCATGAAAGGCCATCAAATACAGAAGTAAATGCAAAGGTTAACAAAGTTAGTGGACCAAACAAACTTGATACTGAGAATGAACTTTCACATGTAGCAAGAAAATAAACACCACTCTTCCAGACTGATCTACACAGGAGGTTTGAGATGCCAAAATATTAAATGTTATTAAGCACATAATCTCTATTTTACAGATAAGTGTTTACTCTGGGGGTTACTATCCTTTTATATTGATAAAAAGTCTTCACTCAAATTAAAAAAGAAAAAAAAGTTCATGCACTAGTGTATTTTGAGTGAGACAATGTTTGCTCCAGGCTCCAAGAGAGCATTGATAATTGGTTTGGGAAAGAGAAGAGATGGCACTGAGATGTGTAAATCTTAAGCACTTTTTGTGTGTGGCCCAGTTATTAACACGTCATTTGATTTTTCAACCCCTCCCCCAAGTGAAATATTTTCATTACATTATGCTTCAGGTTGCTCTTTTCAAAAATTTTGTGCTGTATTCATCCCCCTTCCGCAGTCACCTCCATGGATGGGGAGAATGCAGTTTGCCTCTTTAATGCAGTGTCTATTGTGAGGGGTTCTTTGCTTCAGAAACAGAAGCTGCAAAGATGCTTTGCTGGTTGAGCTCAGCAGGGCAGAATTTGTTGCTGTTGAGCTCCATGCTTGCAAAGGAATAGAGTATGGGCAGGTTTGTATGTGGGATGTACAGGTATGCACTGGTAGCTAGAAAAGACATCCTTTGTATCTAGATAAAGGGATTTCAGCTGTCCTTGAAGAACAATGTGGGATTCAGTAGTCTGAAATTTATAGCTGTCTCCCATGCTGACCCCACCATCACCAGGGTGTCAGTGACCACTACTCCAGATTCCAGCTGCCTGTAGTGTCCTTCTGTGGGACACAGCTTCCCTGCTGACCTCAGCTGCACCTCATGCCTTGGAAAGCATGAATTCTGCCTCCTTACTCAGAAGTGAGCCATAGCATTAGGAGGAAAGTTTCTTTTCCACCATCATGACCCTGTGAAAATGCATAGGACTGCCAGGAAGCTAGTCCCAAATGGGAGAATAAAAAGGCAAAGCCTTTTTATGAGTTTTGAAAAGAAAAACAAAAACTTTCTTATTAATTTAATCAACTTGGTATCCTAAGCCCCAGTCAGAAATTTTTAGGCTGCTATGGAATAAGCAATATAACTTGACAGTTGGGGAAACTTTCCCTGGCCTACAAAGTAGTTTTTCAGGTAGATCAAAAAGAGTTGTTTAGCTCTACACAATTTCCAGTTTTAACAACATTAAATACCTTTTCTCCAGTTAGATATCAGTCTTTGAAGATTTTGAAATTGTTATTCCTATGGGGAGGAGGATATTGAATAATTCCTACCAGTTATGAAACTCAATATTCTCCAGATGGTTATTGAGACAAGCTTTTACACACCATTGTAAAATAGGTTTAAAATATCCTGTGCTGTGATTGACTAAACAAGTCACATGGCTACTGCATACAAGTTTGAACTCCTTTTTCAACTAAATGACCTTATTAAAACCATAAACAAAATGGTACTTAAAGGCTGACTTTAAAGCAGCAGCTATAAATCCCAGATTTATTGTAGTACTGTTCTCTTATTTGTGCTTAAAAAGACAAAAAACTAGGAAGGCCACTCTGAACATGAAATTATGCCTTTAGTGGCCAATTGGTTTAAAAATATATGGTTCCATGTGCTTTAGCAGTCTTCTAACATTTTCTTCAAATGACTTAACAAAATGACATGTGTTCACAACCTAAGCAATGTCAAATGGTGCAAGGAAGCAGCAAAATCCTATGGTAAGTAGTGTTCCTTGAGCAACACTCTGACTTCTCTTTCAGGAGTAAATTTGTGCCTAAAGAGACCCTAAGCATTGTTCTTCATAAAACTTTCACTCTTCACTTGTGGTCTAGTGCCAAGTAGTGCTGTAGTGGTAAATAGCTCTGCAAATAATGTGATATAAACAAATAAGCCCAAGAAGGGGTTACTGGCTGGGGTAACTGGACAAGGAGGTGGGTTTCCTGGCAGGGCTGGACTAGTGCAGAATTGGATGCAGGATTTCTCATCTCATGCTGATGCTCCCCACCTGCTTCTGCTGCCCTGTGGGTGGCTGTCCCTCCCTTGTGCAGCCAGGTGCAACCCTCCTGGGCTGTCACCTCTTCTCCTCCAATGGCACAAGCAGAGCCTGCAGCACACTCGAGGGAGAAGAAAAATGATACCTAAGACCACCTCTCCCTGACCAATGCTTGCACTGCAGAGTTTGATGCACTCGGGGAAATAACAGTAGGCACCTTTCACTCTTTATCTCCTCTACCATAAAACCATGCCTACCAAGGTGGACTTTTTTTTCTGTATTCATTAGGATGCTGGTCCTGTATGCTTTCTACCAGAAATGGTAATATTTCAAAGTTACTGAACTATCCCCCTAGAGTTTTTGTGTTGTTTAGAGTCACAGTTTACAAAATTGATTATCCCCATTCAAATAAACACATTGTTCAGTTTAGGGATTCTTTGTTGCTGTTTATGGATCTCCCTTTTTAAGGGTGAGAACCTACAAAGGTAAATTATAAGGGAAAATGCAAGTGGAGTGGATTTAACTTTGAGAATAACTCCATGGCCCATTCCTAAAGTGAAGGAAATCTTGGCATTTCTCTTCCAGGAGCCAGCCTTCCAAGTAGCTTTCTCTTGCCTCTTATTTTTGTATTGCATATGGCTTGTGACAATGAAAATATTAGATATTATAATTAACAAAAAAGGCTTTAATAGAAAGCACAGTGATGAGAAAAATGCTTAGAGATTTATGTTTCTTTAGGAAATGTGTTTACATGAAAGGGGAACAGGAAAATCCATTAAGTGGTTGAATCTGGTACTACACTTAAAATCATGCTGCTGGGACTTTTTTAAGCAATTTTATTTTTTCCTCTTCTGTAAATATTCCAGTTGTAACACAACTCACTTATCGACGCTTTTTTTTTTTAGCTTATTTAGTGTGCCTTGGTTTCAGAGTTTCAGTTTAATATTGCTAACAGTCTTACTAAAAACCCCAGGATTAGCAGTGTATTTGAACACCTGCAAAGTTCATTTAACAACTGGAATGGCAAATGTTGCAAAATTCAAAATATATTTAACATAGTTTTACTTTGAATGTTAACCACAGCTGCTTAGTGCTGTTCAAAAGGCTTGGAATGTACATATTTTATACATCTCAAGGAATAGCTGTGATTGATGGCCTTTCATGTCAACTGTTTGATTTGCTGAAAGACAGAACCAAAAACAGTGGAAGGGAGAAAGTCTGGGAAGAGCTGCCAGACCAGAAAAGTTGTTTATTAAAATAAAAAACAACCTATCCAAGTCTGGCACACTTCTGAATCTTAGCTGAATTCAATAGATAAAGGGGGCAGAGAGAAAAAGAATATTAAAAAAAAGTAACAAACCCAGACAAAACAGAGAAAACAGTTAATTGTTTTACTGATTGCATTCATATAGATGAGTTGTCTTATCATTCAGACAGATGGAAGTCCAACAAATGGTTCATACAGAGAAATGAATATCTGATGTACAGGTATTTTACAACCCTTACAGAGCCAGATTTTTCAAAGGATCATTCACAAATCTTTCAGAGAAATACACTTTTCTATGATCCTTGGCACTGATGGTATCATTTTCCATACCAGACTCAATGATTAAGCCAGATGCACTAGATTCATTTTTGTTTTTCATTCTGAAAAACTGGTTCTTTCCATATTTATACTAGCTGTGACTACTGCAGCTCAGAAGATTTTTACTTGAGTAACTCTTGATTTATTTGAGGGCAAGAAATAAAGCCTTTTAACCATTTCTTTTCAGTATTGATAGATGTAAAATATTTTTGTCCAGATTTCAGCCAGTTCCAGTTTTAACCAAAGCCATCACTACGCACAAATTTAACATTTAATTTTCCAGGAACCTTTGGCCTTCACCTCTTAACAAACTGGAGTAGACAGGCAGAGATGGAAAGTCAGTAAAATAAACACATGCTGCACCCTCGTCTCTTTAGTTTTACAGAAGCTACATCCTAAATTCTTTTTTAACAAATGCTATAGATATTCAGCTGACTTTGCTGGCAACCAGGGTACATATCTTACACTCCTAGATTTCAAGCATCCATCCAGAGTAAAAAAAGTGCTGCAGATCTTAAAAAACCCCCAAAACCTACAGTAGCTATTTGTGCACAGCTTTTAGGCCATACCTATTTAGGGCAAACTGTTGAACACACAAAAGCTGAAGAGACAGTAGTGTTCACATACTTTAGTCTAGACTTCCTTTGTGTTCTGTCTGAATCATCAACTCATCTTGTAGAAGAAGCATGAATGAGCAGAGATTAATGTGGACAGCAGAAGGATTGAAATACTTTGTGGTGTGATCTTCATCACCCAAAATACTTCTGCTGTGGGGGACATTTTAATTGGAACTGTAACTCTAGTGTCTCTTCAGCCTAAGCAGCACTAGGGATAAAAATCTTAATCTCTTTCTGTGATGAATCAGAATACTCTGTTCCTTTTTAATGGACATGGGTCTGACCTGAGCACCTTCAGACACTCTTCGTTGATGCTACAGCTGCCCAATATATTGAGAAACTCAGTCACACTGAAAAAACTTTAGACATTTCAAAATTCAGTACGCCAAGAGCTTAGTAACACGGGTGGCTTACCCCCATAGCCCATTTACTCGTTTCCCAGGGGAATACAGTGTCCAGATCAATGTTGCTATTCTGATACTCAAAGCCCAGTATGAAATTGGCTGCAGTTCGATGACGACTAAACACTTCCCTTGAGAACAGGGCTTCCCACCAACAGCTATGTTTTTTTTTTCTGGGAGAATTAAATTGTGTGCATTCCAGAGAGGTGTTTGAATGCAAACGCTGGGGGGGAGAAAGCAACAATTCAGAGTAAAATCCAAAAAATAACTGTGTGATGTAGTTTTGCTCAGTAAAAACTGGATTGAACGAAGTGTTGAATAATTTGGCTTGAGCTATTGAAAAATGTAGCCAAAACTGTTTAAAAGTAAGTCTCCAAGTTTACCTCAAACATGTCACTGAAGTATGTGCTTAATTACTTTTTCCAGGATCTTTTTTTGCCAGCATCTTGAATAATCAAGCTTTATGTTCTTCTTTTATGTACCTAAATACACAGTTGCCAAACATGTAAAACACAGAACAGTCAAGCCTTTTGGGCAGGACAAAAGATTTACCTTATGTCTTTTATTTCTCATTTCTATTACAGTATACTTTAGAGGCAGTTAGGTAATGATAGATACGTTTTATTTGCTCTGTTTCATTAAAAGGTTTATTAGAAGTTCTCTACTGTATAATAAGGTAATTTAATAACAGATTGTCTATATCCTTAATTTTTCAAGACACGACCTCATTGCAAATTGGTACTTGCCATATGCTGATTCAAGATTATATGTGTACAAGTGACAATTTCAACTATATTAGTTAGTAAGGGATATTCTCAGAAAAAATTGAAGCTTAAATAGAGCCTCAAATAAAGCTCAAATGGTACATTAACAGTTACTGAATAAAGTATTTTTAAATTCTTTTCTAAACCAATGCATTTTCAAATTTTCTCCTTCCTCTGTCTGAGCATGCTGCCCAAGAAGAGGGTTTGTTGCCTTTACTCATACCAATGACACTTATGGAATCTGTCTCTTTTGGCCCTAAATATGATACATGTGTCTAAAAGACTCAGGATATAATTTCTAGCTGCAAGTTACTGTTGCAATTTAGCTCAAAATCAGGTATATGACTATTTAATTATGTTAACTGTAATCAGGTTATCCCTTCACTTCTGAGAGCTTGAGTGCATTACTGAATATTTTTGCATGTAATTGTCTTATTTAATTTTGAAGCTCAATCTTTGAAGCTCTTTTGGGCTGAAACACCCCACTGACCCACTTCCAGATACAAACGTGCAAGTCCTGCAATCTGGAACTAATTGCCCAGACACCATCTGGAGGTCCTATTCCTTGGTACAGGGTGTTGTAATCCTGAGGCTTTCACAGCAGAGGTAGCATTTTACAGTATTCTTAAGATCTCAAAATATTTCAAAAATGCTTCAAAATATTCCCAAATACTTCTGCCAGCTGGGGACACTGGGAAGGTTGCCATGCCCATAAACACTTGCATGCCCATATGCAATCCAGTCTATTTCATGTAAGTACTGTCCAAAGTGAGAAGCTGGGCAGGGCATTGGGGTGACATACTGAGGTGGGAGGAGTTTAGGTGAAATCTCCTGAGTCTGAGTGCATAGTTGTTCCAGGCAGTTGCTTCTTTCAACCTGTTTTTAAGACATCTTTTTCTCAGGCAAAATATTGGCGTTCTGTGGATGGCTGGTCCTCCTGGAAAAAGGCAGCCCTAACCATGTCCTGCCTTCTGGTTTCTGAGGAACTCCCCAAAATTGTGCTCCTCTCTTAATCCTGAACTTCCCTTTCACCCAACTGGTCATTAATTTTTCTGTAAGAAACCTCTTTTTGGGAATGGGTTTGACCTTTACCAAATACCTTGTATCACAATTTTCCAAATTCAACCATTTCAGCGGCTCAAGCACTATGATGGGAAATCAGCTAAGGACAATCAGTGGAAAAATTGTTGAAAAATAAGGACCTCAGGACTTCTTGTACTCTATTTTTGACGCAGGAATTCATAGCTTTGGAGAGAGACATATTTGAACCAGGATCTTTTCCTCCCAGCACCTCAGTGGCACACAAGAAGTTGGAGTTTTTGTAAGGATTACCCTGGTCTTTGTTAAACTCACAGATGACTTATTATTTCTTAGTGGAGCATTTAAGTCTCAAGCCAGTGCCCACCAAAACCAGCTGAAGGCTTTACATTTTCTGCAATAGTTTTTGACTTGCTACTTAGTGGTCAAGGGGAAATGTCTTTTCTTTCATACTCTCTATTCAAAGTTCAAATATTTGAATAATTAAAACTTGCTCAACCTCGAATCCTCTTTAGCTGGAACAAAGATGTACAGTGACAATCAGTGAGAAGTAATTCCAGTTTGAAACACAATCTACAGACATTCAGTGTCTAGTCAGTCTGGAGGGGAAAAGTGTTTTTCTAGTACACAAATGTCCAAATATTTTGCATCCAGACTTTCAGAAAGTCAGATTTGAACACTATAATTTTTTGAGTAAAAAAAAAGGAAAAAAAAAAAAAGAGAAAAAAAATTTCTAGCATATTTTCATCAGAAAATTGGGGTTTATAATGGAAGCATTTTTTTTTAAGAAACAATAGCAGCAGCTGTTATTTATGTTGCTCCTTTAATAATAAAATCCTATAAAAGAAGTTGACCATGTTCAAATGTTAAAATGTTTCAGCCAAGAAAAAATATCTTGTTTTACTGAGATTCCTTTTACCCCCAGCTGGTTTTGTATAATTAAATCTATCCACAAGGAAATGTCTTAGAAGTGTTTTTGGTTGTTTATTTAAACTTTTTACTTTCTCATGTGTTCCCTATACATTCTATCAGGCCAAGTGTTGTTCTCAGTCACAAAGGTTTAAATCCAGAATTACTGTGCTAATATCAGCTGCATCAAAGTCATCTCCAGAGGCTAGATATATCTCTCCAAGAGTACTAGGTAAACACTCTTTTACCATTCTTCAGGAAGAGTTGTATTTCTTGTTATTGCTTAGTCATTTATGAACAGATTTACCACCATTATTACACTGACAATAGTCTGTTCCTTTAATCAAAACACAGAGTTTTCATACTGGTTAAATTTCTGCTTGCTACCTGAAGAGCTTCTAAGTTCTTGTGGCAGACAAATTTCATATCCTATTTTGTCACAGGAATTAATCTCATTCAACACAAGACATAGCTCTACCTGTATGTTCATCTGAAGAGATCTAAAACGTCCAAACAGGAAAAAAGTGAATTTAAGTTCTCCAAGGATTTTAATATGATTCTCGAGAAAAATGACCTTTAAAAGAAACCCTAAAAGTTAACTAACTAACTAAATTTTCCTAAATGAGATTAGAAGAATTTGTATCTGCCCCATGACTGGCATAATTTAGTCAATTTCTATGTTGTTCAGTAGCTCTCTAATGCTACTGCAATGTCAGCTTCTCTGACCAGCTAGTATCATAATGCTATAAACATTAAAATTTTACAGCAGTATTACTAATTACTCTGGAAAACTCACTCTTTAACATATGAATGAAATTATTAAGTTTTAACTTTTTTTAGGATCTAAATGAATACAATGCATGAAAAAGGAAAAAAAAACCAAAAACAAAACAAAACAACAAAACAAAAACAAAACCCAAAACAAACAAAAAACCACAAAAAACAACAAACAAACAAACAAACAAAAACAAAAACAAAAACAAAAAAAAAAAACCACAAAAAAACCCACCAAAACCCCAAAACCAACCAACCAACCAAACAAAAAACACCAGAGAAAAAAGGTAGTCTTTCATTCATCAGACTCACCAGACTCTCCCAGACTGGAGAAATACAGGTAATTAGTTTCCTTCCTTCCTTCCTTCCTTCCTTCCTTCCTTCCTTCCTTCCTTCCTTCCTTCCTTCCTTCCTTCCTTCCTTCCTTCCTTCCTTCCTTCCTTCCTTCCTTCCTCTTTGCTTTTCTGTCATCTTTCTCTTTCTTTCTTTCTTTCTTTCTTTCTTTCTTTCTTTCTTTCTTTCTTTCTTTCTTTCTTTCTTTCTTTCTTTCTTTCTTTCTTTCTTTCTTCTCCCCTTTCCCCTCTAAGGAGAATGAATGAGAATTTTTTTCCAGTTATATATTCAAGGGGAAAAGCAGGTTAACTTTTTACCACTTTTCCTGTGAGCAAAAAAAAGTTTACTCATATATATGGCCTGAAGGTCTTGGACAGTTTGTATTTACTCGTTATTTAATTTCTACATTCAGCCTTACTTTCTCATTAAATATTTTCAGCTTACATTTTCATCTGTGCTGTCTCACTACTTCTGTGCTCTTCCTTCCTTGGGAACACTCACACTTGTTTTATGGCTAAGAACTTCAAGATTCCCCATTGTTTCTGTGGTGGGCTGGGATGTATTGAAAAATTCAGAAAGATGTTATCTCTGCTCATTTGGATTTAAACTAAGAATTTGCTTGAGAAACAAATCCTTGTTCCTGCCATGTTCTTGAGATGCACTAATCCCACTGGCTCCCTAGCCTTAGAGATATAACCTACGTTATAAACAGGCACCTCAAAAGCAACTGCTTTCTACAAAAAACAAAGACAATGCTGACACCTTGGAGATGATTGTTGTGACAGGAAAATATGTATTGTATGTTCTTCCACTCCACTGAGCAAGGCACAAAGCTTCATGGACTATGCAGGCAATGCTCTTTGGGGCTTCACATCTGTGTGCTGGGCTCCCAGATCTCAGCTATGTTGTCCATGGGTACTCTGCAGTATAGACAATAATTTATTTGAGCTCACATTCATTATCTGTACCATTTATTGAGGCTCAGTATGGTGATCTGAGATAGCGGACCACTGAATTTGCTTTACCAACACATTTTTTCAGAGACCAGATATGATTCAGATGAGGATATGGGAGATGCTCAAAAGTCTCTAGTTGGATTAATTTCTAAAAAAATTTAGTCAAGTTAAGCCTAACTATCTGATAAACAAGAAAGCTTTAACACACTTTCAAGTTCAGATTCCAGAAACATAGATCAAAAGTTGTTGAAATCCTGAAAAAGTAAACCAAATTTAAAATTGCCTGTTCTGTTGTGATTACTTACAAAATCACCAATGGCTTTGTTCATTATGCCATGAAAGTTCATTATTTTTGCTGTGCAGTGGGCATGCATTCTCTTACCAAAGAACTTATTTTTTAGTCTCAGCATTTCCATTTTGACATTAGAAAAATATACAACCAAAATCTATAAGACTTTGATTAAATGTTGATACAGCTGATTCCAACACAGCCAAAGCCAGTGACCATACATGGAATCTAAACAACAGCTAGTAATTACAGTGTCAAAGGCATGTATACACTGTGTGTTATGTTTCATTGTCTGGCATGCAAATATAGACTTGGTTTCCTTTGCACTATTTCCAAAGTATAAAGAAAGCTAACCAGAGAGTTCTGTTTCGTTTACACAAAAGAACAAGGTTCAATCATGTTTGATAAGTTGCAAATTACTGGTAATACCACAAGTGTTGTTACAGCTGCTAAGAGTGGTCAGGAGGATGTACAAAATACAGCAATGGCATGAATCAAAAGAAAAAGTCTAAACAATTTGAATGATAGTGTATAATACTTCTAACTTTAACTTGGAGCAAGTGCTTGTCAGCAGCATCTCGGGCAGTGGTGAGATATGTGGAGCAAGTTGCCACGTATGTATTTGATATTCTGTGCTTTGGCAGACTCCCCGCTGACTTTGCTTCTAAGTGGACCAGAAGGAAAGGAAAGGAAAAAGAAAAGGAAAAAGAAGAGGAAGAAGAGGAAGAGGAAGAGGAAGAGGAAGAGGAAGAGGAAGAAGAAGAAGAAGAAGAAGAAGAAGAAGAAGAAGAAGAAGAAGAAGAGAAAGAGAGAGAGAAAGAGAGAAAGAGAGAAAGAGAGGAAGGAAGGAAGGAAGGAAGGAAGGAAGGGAGGAAGGAAGGAAGGAAGGAAGGAAGGAAGGAAGGAAGGAAGGAAGGAAGGAAGGAAGGAAGGAAGGAAGGAAGGAATTCTGAAAATTAGCACTGTGAAAACTTTGCATTAAAATGAGCATAGATTTCCTTTGGGTCCTGCTAACTCGAATCAAGAGGATATGAGAAAATAATTGGTTTTTACAAGGAAAAGAATGACAAGCTTTCTTTATTAGAGAAATAAAAGTGGAAGACTGAAAAATGTAACTAGAGAATGAATAGCTGAAAAGCAACTTAAACCCATTTTTATTTGTAGTATCTCATGATATGTAAAGCTATGTATTGCTATACTGGGCAACACGGAGAGGATAATGCTTGTCTCCAAATGTGTGAGGCTGGCAACCACATGAATACATCCCAGGAACACTGATTATTATTTGTTCATCATTTGACTGTGATACTCCTAAACCTTTAAGTAGTTAAATTACACAGGGCTCTGCATTTTTAAACAACCTTGTTCTTCTGTAGTCCTGCCTCTTCAGTCAGTATGTTCCACTGGAACTGGAACAGCTTGAGCTGGGTTAGCCCCCTGGGAAAGTTCTAATTTACAAAACCCTGTTTAGAAAAATCAAATCTATTTAAAGGCATTACATTATAAACATAAACTCCCTAATGAGCTGTAGTGAAATTGCTCTAGGCAATAACTTGCGAAGTTCAAATGATTTAGCCATTTTCTGCCATGTATTATTTTCATTTAATCTGCATCACAAGGACTGTAAAGAGTCCAGCTGTTCAAAGTGAGTCTTAAAGAGGCCTGCCAAATGCAAAAGCTCGTCCAGTTGTTTCCTTTTTTTTACCGTGTTTGGTTAAAGACTTATTAATTGATAGATCAAATGGTTCCTGAGTTAAAAAAAAGAATAAAAAAAAAGGAATGCCAGGGAAGTCAACATTCCTATATAGAAATTATTGCACTTTAAAAATAGGCAATTAGAGGCCACAGGAAGGAAGGAAGGAAGGAAGGAAGGAAGGAAGGAAGGAAGGAAGGAAGGAAGGAAGGAAGGAAGGAAGGAATCTGTGGAACATCCTTGGTGTAGTGAAACAATCTGTGTTTTCATGTTCAATCTTCACTCCATTGGGACCAAGGGTGTGCCCTGAAGATGTGATAAGTCTCTCATTGACTTTGCCATCTGCTTGCTGCAGTGCAGCTTTTCTTCAGCTGTACCTGCAAGAAAGGCAGTACAGTCCCTCCGTATGGCAATTAATTTCTACTGTGTTGAGATATTACTAGGAATTTTTTTCAGAAATTCCATCATTTTTGCTTAGAAGCAGGACTAGAGGAAGTGATGGAGGACACACATGTTCTCCTAGAAGAAATGCAGTGTCATATGCAGAATGCACTGGTGACTAATAAGCATTTTTTTACCTTTCCTTTAAATCTTTTCACTGTCCTGTTAAATGCAAGACATGGTTTGCCTCAGGTTATATTTAAGTAACAGAAATACACATTTTTTGAGAGATTTATTACATAATTCTAGTAAATAGTTAGAATATAACATCAGCAGTCTGTACCACGGAGTACTTGCTTTTTTCAAAACTTATTTTCAACATCCAGAAAATGCAAAACCTGTTACAGGATTTGGTATTTTGGTCTGGTCAAAATCACTTGACGAATTTAAACATTAAAAAGTAATATTCTGAAATGTGTAAATGTTAAAACCACAGCTTCCATGCAGTAATCATGAATAAATATAGCAAACTTGGTCTATTTAATAAATGAAATACTGTAGCATTAACTGGAAGAGCTGGATTACATTAATTTAACTGCTTCCTATTTTAAGTAATTATTGCAAAAGCGTTGTATGTGCTGGTGGAAATGCCTATATCAAAAGCAAGTATAAGGAAAAAATGGACTTTTTATTTTAACTTCCTATTAAAAGAAATACTCAATTTCTGCAAATATTCCATCTTTTTACGGTGAGATGTTGTACTGGAACTGGTAACACAAGTTTGGAAGAACGTGGGTCAATTAAAGAAGTGATACAATAAAAGTTTTTGTTCAGTTTTTTCAGCTCAGTTGAAAATTTTGTAACAGAGTCTCTTGCTGAAGGCAAATGCAACTGTACTGGCATTTAAAATGCATAAGGATTTTATTGCTAGACTGGTGTAAAAGGATGAGCCATGCATGAGGGTCTAGTCCAAGATATGTACTTATTAATATGTCCAAGATTAATACGTACTGCAATATGTATTAATTACAAAAGAAATTAAGTCATTTTCCTGATCTTCACCTATTTTCTTTGGTTATTTGCCCACAATTTAATCATGCAGCAAGCATATGTAAAAGCTATTTGACTTTGATGACACAAACCCCAGTCCTGATTAGACCAGAAATATAAATGTGTTTGATAGCCCCATCACAATCCTGGAAGGGTAAAAAAGAAGGGAATTCACCAAAAGGGAAATATATAGCTCAAGAACAATATTCAGGTCTGTTTTTGAGACTATTAGGCAAATTATATATCAGTAACAATTTGAGGGCCAGATCACTCTATAGCTCAGTGCCATTGCAGCTGCAGGGCACAAAGACAGCTTTAAGCTGTTTGTACTCTCCCTTCACTAGTGCTAAGAAAACCACCCTCCAAATTTCCCTCTTGGCACAATTTAAAATACCCCATTGGACTGACATTTGTAAGAAGACAGTCCAGAGCCCTATGATAAGTTGTACATAAGAAAACCCAAGACAGACTCCCTCCTTCAGTTTAAAGAGACAGCTTTAAACCTACTCCATTACATCATGAAAGAAGTAGCACTGTAGCATTTGGAATAACTTCTTCTGTCATGATTAAAAATGTGAGAATTCTTCTACCTGCTTCTCTAGTGATTTGCCAAGTTGACATTAGCATAGGCCTGCAAGGATGGAGAAGCACAAAGATACCTCAGTGTACTTGAGATTCAGACTGGAGGAGTAGAGAGGTTGGATATTGCATGGTTCTCCTGCCAGTGAGATTAACTTCTTGACTTCAAAAGACCTATATTCTCATTTAAAAAAAACAAAACTGGACTGAATGCTTCACTGTATTGTACCAAAAAAACAGAAGCTCGATTTTAATGACCTTGCTAGAGTACACAAACAGAGCTTCTTGTCCCTTAGTTATCAGACCTGGCTTTTCCTGCAAAAAATTAGCCCATGAAATGTTCCACTGCTACTAGTGCTCGAGCCAGCTCTGGTGTAATGGAATATAGATCTTAAGTTACAAGAGCCTCCATGACCTGCTTCTAGCTGATTTATATCAATAGAGTTCCACTAAAGTAAATCAGTAATTGAAATTTTTAGCTCATGAGTGGAGGTACAGTGCTTTGACCAGGCAATCAGTCTTTACTTCTATTTATTTGGTTAGAATTGTGCAGTGCTAATGAGATTATAGTCTGGGGATTAGGAAATGCCTTTCCAGAAAGGTAGGCTGAACTGTAGAGAGATGACTGACATGCTAACATTACACAATATCCATGGAACATGCTGACTAATATCATCAGATTAATGAACTGTGGATCACACAAAGTGTGGTCCAGATAACACTGTACAATAGCAGAGGCCATAGGGAACACAGCACATCAAACCCAACAAAATAAGGTGGTGGTGTACAGTGGTGGTGTACAGTTACACACTTGTTCATGCTTTACTCAAATCCACACACACCAAAAAATGTTGATCACGATTTTTTTGATATATCTTCATATATTCTCTGTTGTTTCTTTTCTTGCAACTGGAGAAATTTAGCTTCATTCTCCAGGGAAAAAAGATGTCTGTTATTCTGTTTTTAATTTTCCATCTGGTCTGGTTTTTTGAATACAACTGCCTGGACTTCAGAAGAGTGTATCTTTCTTTATTCTCGTCACTGGACACAAGATGCAGTTATAGAATACATCCTCTGGATATTTATTCAGTTACACAAGTTAAAAGTGGCTAATAATTATGAGATAAGAAAACTCAGGTTTTCATGTCCTCTTCTCTAGTACTAATGGTTTAGGAACTAATGAGGATGAAGATTTTGATAATTTAATTAAAAACTGGAGGTAGAAAATTCGGATCAAAGGATCTCTTGGTGAGTTATATCAGCTTATAGCTGTTGAGAATTTTGTTTCTGAGTTCCTGCTTTCACACAGGAACTTAGGTAGAAATGATTATGTACTTCCAATACTTCATGGAAAGGATAGCAAACCCAGTAGTTCTTAATATAAATAACGTGTGAAAAAAACTTCTAACAAGCAACACACCAGGATAATGAAGATCGATGCATTGTTTCCTTGGGGAAAATGTGCAGTTCAAACAAGATGATATTACATGATGAAAGCAAGCAAAGATAAAGACAAACAAATTTCTTCCTCAGCCCAACATTAGCTCTTACTGAGGTGAACCATATCTGAATTACTACAATAATGATTCATCATGATTGTCACCCTCCTGACAGCTTGAGGGGAGACAATTAACTGCAGATCCCTTTGGCCATGACAGAGAGGTGCTATGCTGGCAAAGTTATTTCTCTGATTATCTTTTAACTGCTAGGTGACTCAGTTAAAATCTACTGTGTCTGTCCTTCTGGCCTCCTCAGTTTACTCTATTGTTGCATCCAGCAGTTCCCACACAACCTGTGCTTGCCCATCATCTACAGAGATGTTTCAAGATGCTTCCTGTAGGTACTAACTGTGGTGAGGCATCCTGGCACCTACCCTTGCCATTTGCTCACTATCACCACCAGCACAGCCTAAGGCTGAGTTCATGCAATTGCACTTAGATACAACCTAGTTGTAATTCACTTAGTAAACTTAAGTATGTAGGAAACAAGGCATGTGTTAATCTTACAAGTCTCTTCAGGCTTTCTAGCTCTGTTTAGGACTGATAAACACTGCCATTTACCCTGTCAAAACACTTGTGTTTTGAACTTCTTGAATCTTGTGACCAGACTTTCTTTCTTACTGTTAATATTCCCTGAGATACAAATGCCAAACTAACAGATGCTGAGTTAAGATGGGAATAATTTTCTATTGAGGCAGAGTAAGGACTACAAACTGTAAGAGGAAACACATTCAGTATTAAAGAAAATATTTTGGTTTTGAAGGGCTAGGTTTAGGAGGGATTCATGAAATGTGAACATCAAGCTCATCTATATCCATCCAGGAGATGATGTGCATCAGGGTTGTTTGGCAAGGAGGACTAAGCTGAAAGACCCTTAGAACAGCTCTACAGATCATGCTCACCTGCAGAGTGGAAGGCTTCAAGTCCCCACCCATCCCAGCTACTCCTGAGGTGCCAATACTGGGGCAAGTACAACTTCAGGCTTCCTTCTGCCTGGAGTTGCTCAGGACAGCAGTGTGTGTTTCTTTCTCCACACACAGAGCAGAGGCCGCTAGCTATGTTTCTCTGCCCCAGTGAAAAGTCAGAGCTTTATGGCAAGCACTGTCTGGTACAAAGGAGTTGTAGCTTTCTCCATCAAGGTTTCTTCACAATAATGTTGCCAGGACAGGGCAGCCCTGTTCTGAGGCTCTTCGCACTCTACCACGCAGTGTAAAGAGGCCGCAGCTCAAATTTGTGAGAAACCACTTAGTTTTGCATGTGCCCTGAAAGTCTGGTGTTCTCTATGTTCATCTAGGGCCAACTGAGCATTTAAAATGAACAAAATTGAAGCTGGTGATGTTGCATCCTACCTAACCATATGAGACGCTCCTTTGCAAGCCTTGCTCCTGGAAGGTACATGCTGTAGGAAAGGGATGGAAAGAGGCACCGAGCAGAACTGATGGAAACTGAATCAAGATTTTGGGTGGGCTTACTCCAGGAAAGGGGATTCAATGCTGTGTGCCAAGATGCTGGTAGCAGGGAACTCATTCCAAAGAAGACTGCCTCTATTCTTCAAAATGACCTACTCAAAGGAGTTTTGAAAATAAATTAGAAACATGATACGGCACTATGCAGAACTGGTCTAAAATTCAAGTGTCAGCTGATTTTGTTGCATGCACAGTGAAAGGAAAAAGAAAAAAGGAATTGATAGTTAACATCTACAGAAAAATAAAACTTTGACAAGTAATTTGAGCCAGTGTAACTTTACTTAGCAGGAAAACAGGAAAAGTCATTATTTGCCAAAACAAATCTTTTAAAATCTGATAATATTTAGGAAATAAACAGCTCAATCAACAGACTTGAAAGATTTCAGGCAATTTCCTTTCCTAAGACGATGTTGGGCAATATCAAGCAAAACCACACAAGGTGCTGTGGTTGTGAAAAGAGATCCCCTACAACATTGCCACGCTCTGCTCGTAGAAAAACGTATTTCGACCATGAACAGGTCTGTGCAGTGCACGTTTCCTTTCCACACACAGTTGGCCCTTTGGCATCAGCAGCACTGAAGCAAAGGCTTTGACTTCACCTCTGCATTTTTGCATGAGTTATTTCTCCTCTTGTGAAGTTCATGCTGTAATTCGTTGCTTTTAGTGAATTAAGTCAATTGTAAATTGCATGATATAAATGATGACTGAAGTTAATTGAAGGCAGTATTCTTTACTACTGTATGAATCAGTAATGGAGGACTCAGAAGGAATTCTGGTTTTGATTAAGCTCTGATTTTGGTCAAAGGCTTTCAGTAATTTTTGCCTTTTTATTTAAATTGAATTCTAGCCAGCACCTGTTAGATAACAAAAGAGACTAAAACCACATTCAAAAATTCTTTAATCAGCAGATAAACTAGCAAAAAAAGACACAAATTCCTGAAATCACTCTCCAATCAGAATATCTGTTACTAACAGAGCAGAAATATTTACTCTTGCCTTGGGCTCAAGAGGAAGAACAAACCTGGTCTTGTCTTTTTCCTGGGCATGGCTGTGATCAAAGAAAGAAGATATTAGTCAGTTTTCCCAAGTCCTGAAAGAATTAAGAAGTCTGGTTTTCAAAATATGGCATGAAGCTCTTACCTATCAGCCACAGTAGACCATCATTTAGGACTGCAGATTTTCAGGAAAGGAAATCACATGAAGCAGAACACGGAGAGTATGGTAAAGGACTGCTCTTCTCTCCTGTGCCATTTAATCTTTTGAGTTTTCTCACATCCTCATTTTGTCTGGATTTTTTTTTTTTCTGGAGTGGAAAAAAAAATCAGAATGCTAAATTTAATTTTTTTTCTAGGTGTTTTTTGGCAAATCCTGTCACCATCATTACCAAAATTGAAAGGTTACTGGAAGTTAAAATTGTAAGTCCTATTTTTCCTGTTAGATAAACATGAAGGGTTGGCTATCAGGAAAACCACCTCCTTGTTATGCTGTAGCAAAAAACTGCCAAAACAAAATGTACCTTTCATGCACAGAAAAAATAAAACACAGCTTTAAGGTTGCATTTCTTTAGATAGAATTATGTTCATGAGTTAAAAATCCTTATATATGGATTGTGAGGCTTATCAGATGACAAATAATATGATTTCCATTACTATATGCTCCATGTGTGAAGGAGAAATTTCAAAGCCAGAATAATATAAGATTATATATGGCAAGCTATTAAACAGGGTCTTTTGGCATGCCATTTTGGATGAACTAATTGCACCCAACAGCCAGAGGAGAAGGAAAGAAGATACCAAAGGATTCATGCCAGTGGAGCATGCTACAGAGACATTTGTTACTCCACTGGGTCTAGTGAAAGCCTACAATATATCACTGCACAATTGTTCTCAGGACATTTAGCTATTTTGTTTTATAAAGCCTGGGTGCTGTTCATATGCAGAGGATTTGGAAAAGGGAGACTGTAAGCAGATAGACAATCACAAGGCAAATTCAGCTTTTTTTTTCACGTATGTTGTGCTCCATGGTATTTACAATAGCAGCAATCTGTTTTCATGACAGCATGTTTTTGTAAATCCAAAGAGATAAACTTTCTCAGCTATTTATAAATCAGATGCTTACATTATGATCTCCTGCCAGTAACTCTGGTCACTCTTGAACTTTGCTGTGCTCAGTTTAACAAATCTGTTTGTTACTGTAGTGTCAAAGGTGAGAAAAATACACTGGAATCCTGTAGAGAAGATGCAATAGCTCTTTGTGGCTGGGACAGTGATGTCCTGCCACTGCTAGGGTAAAGGGAAGCCACACACCTTAGTCCCAACACAGATAGGAGCCAACAATCACAGATTCTATCTCAGATCAGTCATTAACTTGTGTGGTCTTGGAAGAGGGTTTTGTCTTGGTGAAATGAAATCAATATTATCTCTTCATTCTTCGGTATTCCAGTGATCTTCTATTAGATAATAGATGCAATCAAGCAGATTATAACTAGTATTTTTCCTCTTTCCTTAATTTATTTTTGCTATTCATCATACAATTATTAGAATTATTAACAAGCAAGATGGCTTTCATAATCTCCAGGAAACCTACCACAACAAAAGAGAAACAACGCAGTCTTTAGTCTCTATCCTTTTTTCAGAAGGAGCTCAGCAATTTGCTGTACTCTTCTCAAGGTAGAAAATACACACTCAGCATAATTTATAATGAATCACTTCTATGTTGCATAACACTTTGTTTTAATTTCTACAACTTGTCTATGTGAGCAGATCACAGACTTCCTAATGGGTCTGTTGGGAGCTTTTTGTTGAACAATTCATGAAATTCTAGGACTTTTTCAAACCCTTTAAACAGCCACTTCAAGCTCTTTTAACATGTAAATGTAAGACTAACCATATTTGATCAGTCTACAGGTCCATTTAGCTTAGTTTAGTTCAGTTTAGTTTAACTGCAGCCAAAAGTAATTAGTAAAGCATGTAAGAGGAGACAAAGCATATGCACCAGGATCTGCTCACAGTTTCTAACAGCTTGGGGCTCAGGTATATATGGATAACAGCCACTTTAGGAATCATAAAAAGCATACTTAGCATTTTTGTCCAGACCAAACAAAATGTACCTATCACATAAAGAATTGCAAAGCATGAGAAAGATAAATGCAGTATTAAGCCATAAATGCATTGCAGAATTGCAGCTTAGTAAAAATTGTTCCATTAACCCTTTTCCTTGTTAACTAACTGCAAACCTTAACTCATCCTCCCAGCCCAAATATACTCTCATACACACAAATAGCAACCTTTTACATCTCTTTCCCCCACATTACTAGAAAAAGATGTTGAAATCTGAAAGCCTAAGAGAAGTAAATATAGAGAAACCCTACAGAAATATGGTAGCCACACCAAAGTAAGTAGTTCTGCATCTTCTATAGCACAGGCAGGGATAGTGGAAACACGTGAACTAACTACTGCTCATAAGTCAGTACCTCAGACTACACACTAAGATTGTTTTAAAAGCAGGGAAGTCATAGCTGGAACAGTAGTAAATGGACATAGGAAAGATATGGCCAATTTTTAAATTATTCCCATGTTTCAGTAACTTACAACTGGTCTTTGAAACTTGGTCTGAGCCTGGGGCTTGTCCCTGCCTTTTGCTAGTGCTCAAATGGCCACAAAGTGCTGTGAGCACTGGAAATCTCCAGTATCTTTGTGCTGTGCTCAGAGAGTTCAACATTTCCTGCACGCCCAGCAGTCTTCTTAAAGTCTTCTATCAACAACCCACATATCATCCCTTCACTTCAAGCAGGAAAAAAGGATCCTCCCTTCCCTCCAAAATACCCTTACAGCTTCTAAAAAACACATTGAACTGCTATAGTTCTGTACTTACCTTCAATCAGCTGCTTCACTTCCCACTTAAACTATATGAAAAGGAGTTCTTGCACATATCTTTACTAATCATAAACCCAGGACTTGTTTCCTGAATGTTGTTAATCTTCTGAAGCTCAAAAAGCATGATGGCAAGGAAAGGGAATGATTTTGCTTTGGAAGATAATTTCCTGTCACATATCTAAAGGTGCAGAGAAGGAGAAACCAAAGGATAAAGAATTAAAGTACCGACATTCCTCTCTTTCTGAGTGCCAACACCATTGACACTTGTACAATAAAGGTAGAGTAACTAGAGGAGTGTGTAGGCAAACTGACTCCTTCAACTCTGGCACAGAACTGAGTTTATGCCCTGGCTTTGGGCACATATGGCCTGACTCCTTAGAGCCCAGGGCAAAACAAGGAGCTTTATCTGACAAATGGGGGGGAAAATTTGCTGATAAAATCCTACTTGCATTTGGGTTTCCCTTTAGGCTTGTGCTGCACAGGAATGCTTATGGAAGGACAAAGCTTTTCTGGAGCTATGACACTGAAGTAATGAAAAGAAGGATGCGTGGTGTCCAGTCCTAGTTCTGCCCTCAGCCTGATTGGTGTCTCTAAAAAAATAATTTCATTTCTTATTGACTCAGTTTTCCTATTCCTAACGTGAGGAGAGTAATATGTCAGTTCAAAGGTTGCTTATAAGAGAAGAAGATGCTCTGAAAGCCACCTACTCATTTTTTTTTAGTTAAAACATTGCGAGAGAGGATGGAATTATGTGTCTTTAAGTAACAAGAGTATTAATTGATGGACTGCTTAAATGCATAACAAAGATGCAAACAAACTCTATGCTCAAACAGAAAAATGTGTAATTTAAACAACGATTTCTCTGAATTTTAAAGTTTTCTACTGCTGTGTTCCATTAGCATTGACATAATGAATGCTACCTAAATATTCTGATTGGCACACTTAATAAATTATGAACTATGAAGCAGGAATTATATTTTGGGGACAATCCATATGTTAACATGTCTAATTATGATACCAGATCATGCCAGAAACAATTGGAAAATTATTGTAATAATAACCTTCCAAATTATGTTAGACTATGTAATGAACAGTTTAATGTGATATGAAATTACCTAAAGTCTGGAAAGTGTTGAGAAGCAAATGGAAAGCACAGGATTATTTTAGCTCAATTAAATGCTGATGAGACATTTTAAAGACTTTTCCTCTAACTGAAATACCATGACTATGAACATGTAATTATGAAATCTTAAACAATTGTTCTGAGTCATAATACTGATATTTTTATTGAAAATAACACTTGATCACTCATATTTTGAAAAATCGTAAGCAATTAGTAAAAGTTGACCTTTTTCCAATATAATTTCTCAGCAGTTGTCAAATTCTGCTGCAAGCTTGTCTTAGCCTCACTCAAAATCTTGTAAATGTTCTTCAGACTACAAGATTCAGCTTTGTTCAGAGGGCCCAGGATATCAGACCTTACAGCTATGAGTGCCTTATGTGGCATGTGGGGTACCCACATGAGAAGGACACATGGCAAAGTCTTTTAGTTACTGCTTTCTATTCAGGGAACATACAGTGTTTCTCATTATCTAGGAGGTCAGGAGAAGTTCTCTGTGAGGATATATGCATACACATAAAACCTTCTCCAAACATAAATGGCAGTTGCATTTCTAAGAATTCTGAATATTCATGGTTCAGATGTATATTCTTGCCTTCCTCATTTAATGGGAACAACAAACTTTGAACTTCCTTAGCCTTCCAGTATGAAGTGGGCAGGCATGGGTGTGCATTGTCATGAAGTTATCAAAGTTTTAATTTTATTTGACTGCATTTTATTTTCCAAAAGAGAAGAGAGTGCTTGGCTACCATTGACTTCTCTGGGTGCTATCTAAGGAAAAATGAAATACTTCAAAACAGAAATATAAAAGACTTTGAAACAAAAACAGTTTCTCCTATTCATGCATCCAGGGTATGTACTGACTTTGCAGAATCACTACAATTAATTCTAAATGATGTATGAAATGAGTAATGCCTGCCTAGAGACTACAACTCGTGCATGCATCCACTGGGTGGCTGTGAAATGTGCTGTAATATTATTCTCAGACATGTCCAGAAAAAAAGTTCATACCATTCCCAGTATTTCTAGACATTTTTATTCTCTCTTTTTTTCACTTCTACTGCCTCTTCAACTACTACCCTACCCCTCTGTCCTTCCTTGCACTGCAGGGCTGATCAATTCTCTCATTTCTCCCTTTCCTCAAGACACAGACAAGATGGTCAGCTACAACACACAGGTGATCTGAATGGGCTGGCTGTGAAATAGTCTATTGTGAAAAGGGCATGAAAATACAGACAAAAATATTATTCCTTCATTCAAAGGCTCTAGAAGTATTTTAATGCAAGTGCCTAGGTTGCATTATTCTTTGCTTTGGACCCCCGTTTACTTAGGAATTACATTCCCCTTGCACAAACTAAAGCAATGAGTCTGCAAAGAATTCTGTACTCTACTAACCTCATATGAATCAACTCCTGTTAACCTCAGTGGGATTATTCACTCACACAAGCCTTTGAAGAATTAGGATTTGAAGTGTTTACTTCAAGACAGATGAAGGGACATGGGGCCACATAAATGACAGTGAAACTCAACTCATATTAAAAATCTTAATAGTTGGCTGACTCTGGGTATGGAACAAAATGAATTCTAGGTTACCCATCAATTCTGAAAAAAGATATGTTGCAAGTTTTTACATCATATCAGAAAATAGATATTACTTTCATTTTATTCTCTAAACACAGAATTAAGCATAAATTTTCATTCATAAAAACCCTTTCTGTTAATTATTCTGCTCAAAACAAAGGTGACAAGAAATTGTTGTGAAGTAAAATATTGAATCATGCTTTTTGCACACCAAATTAGCAAAATTTGGACTCATTTACTTTATGGAATTTTTGTATTTGAAATCAGAGATTGCAAAGAAAGATTTGCCCAGTCTTTACAAAGACGCCCCATACATTATCTAATCAGAGAAAGCCTGGAGCAGACCCTATCAGATGGTCATCACTTCTTCATAATGTTAAATCAGATCAATCAGGCTAGATTTGATGAAATCTAGTTTTGACAAAAAAGTTTAGTAGAAATCAACTTTTTTTTTTTTTACAAAAATATTTTGTGTTCTAAAAGAGTCTGTGTCAGACTGAAGTGATGGCTGGTTGACAGGCAGGAGATAGAGAAGTACCCACACCTGTTACACACACACTCTGAATTACTCAACAGCTATGCAGAGCTGTTCTGTGTACTCAGAAAAAAAAATAAAATAATAAAAAAAAGCACCTTCAATTTCCTGAACGAAGAGGAGGGAAGCAGGGAAGCCAAAATCTATCTGTACCTTCACTGAGGTAGGACAAATACTTGGATTTCTGTGCCCAACCAGACCTGGACATTCACCCCCACAGATACTACATAAGAATGCACAAATTTGTTCTTGTAAAAAAGTTCAAAATATCTTCTTTTTGCCTTCTTGTAGTAAGACAAAAACTAAACCAAACCAAAACAAGCTAAACCAAATTAAATAACAATCAAGCCACCATAACTTATAGAAATTAACTGTTTGTCTGTGCCACCCAAATGCTGTCCTATACCACTACCAATATCCAGCAACACTCAATTGCTCGTACAGATTGCACATACACATAGTTATTAGATTTTGGGGTGCTTTGCTGGTAAGGTGTAGTTTTTGGAGTTTGCAAAGGCATGTGTCAATAACCATACAGTTTTGTAGTGAAGCTCCAGATCCCTAAATGATTCTTAAAATAACTTGACAGTGTAATAACTGTAAACCAACAGTATAGAAAGAGAGCATGCTTCATGAAAATATGAATATATCCACAGAGATTGCTATTTAATTCTGCCTTGAAAATTATTTTTAAATTATCTTCCAAGTAATTGATAATGTTCTTAAATTTCACTCCAGTGACTCTTTAGTTCCTCAAAAAAATGGCTTCAGTTCTAGTCTTGTGAAAAATACTTTTGTGATGATTAGAGGAAATATTGACAATTGTTTCATAAGTAAATTAATCCTTATGTACTTTTTTGCAAAAAAAAAAAAAAAAAAAAAGACAATAAAAGAAGATAAAGAAGAACATAAAAAAGCAGAAAGCTCATCAAGTGCATAACCAATTTCCAAGCACATTTGCTGCCCTAATAGCATTGTTGCCTGTTATGTCTGCTGTAGTGAGGATCCTGCTTAGAAATGGATGAAACTAAAAATGCAAATGACTATCACATATGTTAGTGCATGGCACAGGGAATGATAACTTGTATGGAGTAGAGGAACACAGTCAAGCACAGCAAAGCCATAGGGCAAACTAGAAATTATTTTTTGGTTACAGAAACACATTCCTTTTCTGTAATATACAGAAATCATCCCCAAAGCTGTGCTTCCTCTTGCTCAATGTCAAAAAACTGAATGCCTATAGTAGGGTTGGTCTAAGAACAGCACATCAGATACATCCCAAGCCAAGAAAAATAAGCAAAATTCAGATTTGCCAAAGCTGACTCCACCATCCACCTAATCAACTCACAATTGTTGTTTTGCTTCTTTTCATTCACACCTGATGAATCAATCTTCCAGAAGGTGATGGTTAATTAGGAGGTCACAGACAAAAGTACCTGCATGGTGAAGAAAGCAGAGATTTTCCAGGGCCATGAACAATGAGGAAAAATTGGTTTGTCTGGTACATGCTTGTAGTATGGGCATTCTAGTGACACTTGCTGAGATGCAAAGGTGAAGAGCAGTAGGCAGCAGTGCAGCAACAAAACACCTACAGGAACATCTTCACTATGCCAAAACCAGATGATGCACACCACAGGTACTGCTCAGACCAGTAGCAAACAAATTAGCTCTCGTCTTCAGTACAACTACAGAACATACAGCTCAGCTGCCAAGTTGCTGATGTCTTAGGAAGGAAGGTTCCTAGAAAACACAGAGCAATACTTTAAGTATATTCAATGCCAAGAGCAAAGATCAAGTGTGTGCTGACATGTGTGACCTTCAGTCTCTATGCAAGAGTGAAGAGGGGTGTCACAGCAAAAAAGAGCACCACATGTTTAGAGTGCTCTATAGAGAAAAAGGTGTTCTTGGAAGGTCCCAGAGAGATAAACCTAAGTGACCTTAATCTCTTCCTGGATGAGCCCCTTTTCCTCACTGACTACTACAATATTCTCAAGAACCACCAAGGCCTGTGAATCGATGATAATTTGGAAAATTTTGTTTATTTTTGTAAATAAAGTTATACTCACTTATACTCACAAAAAAAACTGTACTCACTTTGAGAAAAATTGGTTAAGGATTTCAATATATTTTTTTTAAAAAAATAAAAGCAACTCACCAGCTATCTTTTGCTTTCTGTTCTATTTTCTGAGTTTTATGCCTATTTCTGCTGTTGTGTTGCATTAAATTTCTCTTTACAGCCTTGTTCTCCCTCTTTTTGGCAGCCTTCCCAGTCTGGGGCTGCTCCTGTGGCATGTGCAGAGGTTGCTGTGAGTGTCCATTTGTGCTGACAGTGAAGTCCCACAGAACCCCTGAGACAGCAGTCTTTGTGGGACAGCTATAGCTTCTTATCAGCAAGCACTTGATAAAGTACTTCACTTAAAAGAAAATAAAAAAAAGTCATGGACAATATTTTTTTTTGTGCTTCTATACATGCAAACCTGAAAAAATTTTCCCAGGGGCATCTAAGGAAACTGAAGTAGAAATTGGGACATGGCAGCTTAAGCCGTGGAAGGATGTCCTCCTGCAGGTCAGAAGTGTTCTTTGAGCCCATCACATTGAATAGGCTCATAGAACATATACAGGAATGAAGATTTTAACTAAATGTTTGGCATTTTTAATGATTTTTTTGTAAGGGTTGTTTTAGAGTGAAAGCACCCTATCTGATTTAGAACTGCCATAGAGTAATGGATTAGCTTACTAAATGGTTAATTAGCTTTAGTTTCACTAAAAAAGAAATCTGCATCTCAGTCCACCACCTTGTTTTGGACCTAATTTCTCTGTGGTAAGGAAAGAAATCTTGTCTTAGAAATGACATTTCTACCAGGGTGTAAACATTACTCACCTTAGCCCTGTGCTTTTAGCCTGTGGTTTGCAGACCACCAGTGGTCAGAGAGCTACATCTGAGGAGATGAAGAGAAGTAAGAGTGAAAAGAAAGACTTTTGTCTCAAGTTTACTAACTTGAAGTCTCTATATTGGTATCTGCACATCTACTGGAACATTACTGAGTGCAGACCTGTATCAAGAAAGATTGGGAACCACAGCCCTCTGTCTTTCTACTTTCATGAGCATTGAATCCTTGAAATCTAAGTACTATATTTTACATTTGACATGTAGATAGTGGCAAGAGTTTAAACCAAATGTAAAGGGGCCACTGGATTCCAATAAAAACATACTTCTCTTTTTCAAGAGCAGACAAGCAAAGACTTCCCATATCTAGCCTTTCTGACTAGAAACAGGACCCTGCTTTCACATATTTGTGATCTTATGTCTGGCATGTACTTCCAAAGTCTGTAACATTTTTATCCCTGGGATTGAAATGTATCAGTCCCCAGAGGTGATTCAAACCAGGACTCTCTTGGTAAGGAACCACAGGCTATTCCAAAATTTGACAGAGACATACTTTAGCCACAATTTTTCAAAATAATAATCGGTTTCAAAAAATACAGTTTTCCCTTTTGAAGGCTGAATTGTCTTGGCCAGAATTATATGCTAAAACAAGGGTTTAAGGTGCCTTTCTTGGATCTGTCATTGACTCAATCTTTGCCTTTTAGCAAGCCATTTAATTTTTCTGTATTTTCATCTTCTCCATCTGTAGATTCCAAATATTAACTATTTATTGGTATTTTCTTGGTGAGTCACAAGAAAAACTGGCCTAAAGATTGTGGTCTAAACTTCCTCTTGTCAAAAAAAAAATAGGGGCTGGCATTCAAACAAGGAAGCTGGCATTCAAACAGCAGCAAGGACAGTAACAGCAACAGCTTGGATGAGATCCTCATATTCTAAAAAATATTTAAGGTCAAAAATGAAATTGCCCACAAAAAGGTAGTGTGGTTCCTCTCCTGCCAGCATCTTGTGAGAAGAACACTTCGATGTAGAAAATCTAAGTATTTGCTTTATTTGATTCAAACTTCAGTGACTGGTATCGTATATCATTGCTACTCATGGGTAATTTACTTCACTGAGGTTTGCAGAAAGTCTTTTTGTTCTCCACAATATAGAATGAATTCAAAAGATGTTTCTGCTTTTTGTATATATGCGTGCTTTTATCACATACTCTGTGTTTTATTTTTCTAGTTTCAAGCTGGCATAACTCCCAACCACAGGTACAGAGTGGCACGTATCCGTTTCAAAGGGTTTGTAATGCACCAGGTTTTCAGCCAGAGAATATGGAGAGTAAAAAAAGAAAAATGCAAATATTATAAAAAAAATCAGAAGTCAAAGTCAAAAAACATGGAAGCCTAAGCATAAACAAAAACAGAGCCAGATACCACAAAGCCAAAAGGAATCCAAACAACATCCTTCAAAATGTTCGCGTGTTTATGAATTTGAAAGGTGTGAAATAGTTGAAAAAGAAATCTGAATAACATTAAACAGATCTAGCTCTAAAAGCAACATCTTAATTTACCTTTGAGAAGAAATATAAATGTTGAAAGATACAATAAGGGTTTTTTTTCTTTGTACAAATATTAGGAGGGCTGCTTTAGAGTGTGCTGGCTGATGAAGGGGCTGTTGCTGTATCCTAAATCCAGCCATGGCCCTGACTCCTCAGAGCACTGACCAGTTTAAACTGAAGCATTTCTGTGCTATCAGCCATAACTTGAGAGAGTTTATTTTAGCACAGCTATTAAAAGAGAGAAGGTGAATGGTAGTTTCGTGGCTACTCTTTTTACAGACAAGAAGGAGGTAGTTTTATACCACTCAAAGTCTAATTCACTCCTTTATGGGCAGTGGAGGGAGGAGGTCATCTCCTCCAGAAACCTTTTGACATTGTGCCCACAACTAACTCTGTAGTGGGGCCTGTTTCCCTTCCACAGTGTTGAGAAGAAGCTAGGCTGGCATATTTCTTTTTTCTTTTTTTTCTTTTTTCTTTTTTTTTTTTTCAAGAAAACTATTTATTTGGCAAGGAAAATTGGTTCCAGGTTGATCAAAACAATTCTTTTTTATTTTTTTTTTGCCAAGTGCTGTGAATAGCTTTGGCCAAAAAAGGTGCAGGCTTTTCCTTTTTATGTTACAATACTTCATTTCAGTTTATTTCAAAATAGAATGTTTTGTTTCAAAACAGTGATTTGAGATCAAAGTTGCCTAAACTGAATACAAAAATAAAATAAAAACAAAATTAAATTAACAGACCCTAAACTGAAGCATTTTTGGAACTGAATGGAAAGGTTCATTTTACTTCAGATAAAGTTCTGAGAGAGGGTTTTAGTTTTTCAGATCAAAAAAGAAAAGAAATATCCATTAACTATTCACTCAGACTTAGTCTGAAGTTTTGGTTGAGCTGGTTTTTGAGAGAGTAGCCAGCTACAAAGTTCAAATCCAAACTGGAAATTCTCCATGCTTTGGGGAGTAGGAGGAGAGAAAACAGGATGAAGCAAAGGAGAGAGAGGGTATTGGAAAAAAAATGCTAAAAATGACAAAAAGTAAAAGCCAAAAATAACCAGTCTGATTTAAAGGAGAAACATATCAGCACAGAATTTTTAGCATTACCATATGTATATAGTAGAAATCACTGATAAAACTTAAATTGTCAAACACAGAATTCCAAACACAAAAGCATCCAGCAGGGCCTTAAAAACTGCATAGGAGGGAATGACTTTCAATTAAAGGTAAAATAAATGAATTCACTATAAGTACAGCATAAAAAAAGAAAAAAAGTGTTTCAAAGAGGTAGACATAATTAAAACAACAGTTAAGAACACTTTCATATCTTTATTTTTTCCAAAATAATATGCACAAGAAAAAAATCAAAATCAGTCTTTTTGAAGGGATTTTAATTAGCATAATAATAATAATTGATTTTTTTTTTCATTTTAAATACATTTCTGTGTTCTATCTCTGGTTTTTAGGACCTCTTTATTTCTGCTCCAGCAGCTGCATTCCCTATCACACTTTGTCACATCATCAGTCATACAGCTACTGAAGTCAACTCCCCCTCTGCAGAAAGGGACACTTGTGAGTTTATATTGCTGCCATAAATTTTTTGGCAGTAAATTTCTTAACAAATAATCCCATATTCTCCTGTATACAGTGCACAAACTGGCTAATAAAATGATTTCTACTTGGGGATTTGTGGAATGCCTCCATCTTCAGTCAAACGTGTAGACAGAAGTATCTTGTAAAATGTACTGGAAAGTTCATAAGTTTCAGGGTTTTCAGGAACACTCCACCTGGTGAGAAAAGCAGATTTTAAAAAAACCCCAAAATTTAAAGTTCTCCAAGTTCACCACAATCATGAGCCAAGCAAAACCTTAATTAGAGTCAATGGAGAAAGTTGAGCAGTTAAGAGCTGGCCTTTTGGGGCTAGCAGCACTTGAAGAAATCCAATTATTAAATAATAAGTTATTTGTGGTTCTGAGGTTTGCATTGTGAATATGTTAGTCCATGCTTTATGCCAGCCTCCTCTCCCTGAATGTTTTATCTGGAGACACTTGAAACAAAGCACAGCACAAAGCTGCAGAGCTACTTGCAGGTCTTGACATAAACTGGGATCACTTCTCATCTGCACTTCTGACTCTTCATAATCATTTGGCAATGCAAGCAGAATTTGAGTGGGTATAATGAGCTTTCTAAGAATGAAAATGAGCGTCCCATCTTGCCTGTATGATAAATAACCCCTTATACACAAACACAGTAGCCCTCAGACTTTCCCACCATCCTTGGGTAACCTCACCACTTTTTGGCATGGAATAATTAGTGAGAAAAAAATAATTTTTGTGACTTTTAAACTTATACATGCAATAGCAAACTCTGGATCTCACAGAGGATAGTAATTTAAGTGCTGAAAGAAATGCAGTTTATAATTACATAAATTACTTCATAGCACATAAAAATCCCAGGTCAGCCAAAGGAGAAGCAAAACCAGTCTATGGCTTAGGAGGCAGGCTTATCAAATTAGATTAATGAAATTCCTAGAGAAGTAATAACAGTAAATAGTGACAGGACAAGAGGGTAGGAATTCCCCTCACCAAACCTCATATGTCTAAAAGCTTCCAAACTGGGTACCTTCACCCTAGTATGTGAGTCTTCTGCAAAACCCTGGTGATTTTGCTTACAAATCATTAACAGTAACAATGAACTGAGAGCGAAGTGCTATCAGGAGCACTAGAGAGTCCTGAAGACAAGAAAGGTTTAAACTGGAGATAAGGACATGAAGGAAACAGTTAATTAGACTTAGATAGAAATTGGGATTATACAAAGAGCCAAGTTTCAACAAATGTGGTAGGAACATTTCATGTCTACTGAAAGGGACAGTTATATAACGTGAAGAATATAAGAGGTTCCTACATTTAAAAAATGAAGAGTTCCTAAGTACCTCACAAAAGCAGGGTTTTAACAAAAGCAAATATTTATGTAGAAAAGTAAAAGTTCCCACATCAGAAATGGAAGGAAAAGCCATGGAAGCACCTGCCCTTCAGTGCAACAAAATTTATTGCAGAGGCCAAACAAAGGCCGAGGAGTTCATGGTCTCCACTGCAAAAATCCTCCTGGGCTGAAAATTATGGTGTTATTTTTCACTCTATCAACATCATGACAACAAAAAAAATCATGTAAGCCGAGTGTATATCAGCAGAAACCTTCCCCAACCATCAGTACCCTGAGAAGAAAAGGGAGTTTCCTTATCTCTCCATCAGCAGCTCTGGTGAGAAGTTTGCCTCACGGCTGTGTTCCAGTGCTTGCCCATGTCCCAGACACTGTAGCCTCACTGCTGTCTGGTGGTAGCCACTTCCTGAGCATTCCTTGATTCATCCCTGGAGTTTGATGTGTTGCTTTGGGGAACTCAGCCGTGCCAGTGAATTACAGCTTAAGGATGTCTGCCATTTAATTTAAAAAGAAGTTGCCCATGCAATATAAATCTTTCTGCCATGAGCTTTATTTTCTAAATATTTTTTTTTTCAACCCATTACAAATGTATGTTTGTGTGTTGAGTCCTAATCTCTTTAGTTTTTGGAATCTGTGGGTTTTAGCTCTTTGTCTACATTCAAGAGCAGTTCACACATACATCAGCTGACACATATACCATGTAAAGCATACAGACTATCCACCTACACAGACATAAAGAGGTTTCCCAAGATCTAATTTTTCACATCCTAATTAAGTGATGAAATTTAACCCTCCCCTCATTAATAAAGTAGGGTTTTTATTTTTCTGATTTATTTTTTCTCTTTTTCTTTTGCAACAGCAAATGCTAACATAAAATCGAAATAGGTGCTCTTTTACCTTTGATTTTTTCTTCAAGATGTGCAGATGTCCAGGGTAATTTTAAGAGAAATTCAAAGGAAGTAAAAGTCTACCAAAAGGGAATGAATATCAATAAATTTTTGTTACTCAGAATGTGATCTGTGAGCCACTTGTGGTCCAAACTACATCAGATGTTTTTCTGCAAAATGAGTGAAAACAAATTAGAACAGAATGAAAATAAAAATTTAGGTGCATTAAAGCACACAAACAGAAAGTGGTGGGAAAAATGGTACTAAACTAACATTGAAAGGTTTGGCATCATTTCTACTCCATTGTAAATAAAAAAAACATTCCAGCACAGCATGAGTAAATACAATGACCACTTTATTGCAGAGGGAAAGGGGAAAGGCTTGGAAAAATAAGAAAAGCTCTGAAACAAGAAAAAGTCACACTACAGCTGCTGATTTCTAGCAAAGAAATGTCGCTCCCAATCTGGAAAGTGAAGAGTGGCTGTCTTTCAGGAGAGGCTTGGGTCAGCTCTGAACCCTTCCCTGGGTGCCTCTGTGAACTTGAGGCACAATTCTGCTGGGAACAGAAGCCTCATATCCTCCTTCCCACAGAGCTGGTGTGTGGCTCTGGCTGCCCCTGCCCTAGGGAGGGGCGTCTGGGGTGGCAGTGAACTGCTGTGTTCTGCCTGGGGTGTGGTGAGGGGCTCCAGCATGGTCCCAGGGCTGTGGCTACACCAAGCCATGCCACACGGTCTGCAGGAGTTCTCCTCTGCTTGCTTTCCTCTGCACTCCTTGGATGGACAGCATGTGAGGAAGAGAACTCTTTCTTACTAATAATAGCTTAAATTGCCCTTGTGGGAGTAGAGCAGGACCATTAACTCCAGTCTAATGGGTTGAGGGAATGAAGGGTCAAGCTCAAAAACAAAAAGATATTTTAATATCTCATTTATTTTTTTCCTTTAACATTGTTCTTGTTCTCTCTGGACTGTGGAAAATGTATTTTATTTTTGTTTCTAATCTGTTTCTACCCAGTTTAACCCAGCTTTCACAAGTGAGTCCAGTGGCCACAAAAGCAGAAATGGAGTATTTCAGTCTCATGTCAGCAACTGTAAGTAACTATAATCCTTTTATCTGTATGACTTTTTTTCAGAATAATCTTGTTCTTTTATAGTCTGTAATCAATCACAGCCACAAATCTTTTACATAATGTAGCTTTTTCTTCCTGAGGAAAAAATGCCAGGGTTTTATTGTTTTGAGTAATTGCAGGTGATGAGAACCCTAAGAGGTGAGAAAAATTGGGAAATTCCTGTTTTCTGAGATACACTAAATGCCTGCCATAGTTTGGAACAGGAAAAAAGTGAGTACGAAGGAAAGCAAGTCGAGAAAAAGCAGATTCAGTAAGAGTTCTTTCGAAATTTTTACTGTCAGCAGCCATATGTTTAGCAAAAGCATCTGGATCAGGAAAATTACTAAGTAGTACGTGTGTTTGTGCATGGCATTTTGTTCTGTGAATGAAGTAGAGCATGAGTGTAACAGTTGAAATTTGGGTTAAAAGAAGTGAATATTTTTAAGTAGTTTCTCCTCTTTGTACAGACATTTTTGGCAATACACCTTCTGAAAAACTTGGCAGGAAATATTTCAATCCCCTCCCAAAATCCTGAGACTAAAAATATTTAAGGGAAGATTCTGGAGTAAGAAAATGCCCAAAAATCACTCTTTGGAAGGCAAGAAGTTGTAAATGTCACTTGTTTCCTGGAGATAGGCACTGCTCCATGCACACAGCCACACTAGGTTGTTTTCTTATTGTCTGAGAATGTGTTTTCAGCAAATGTCTGGGCATCTTTAGGTAGCCACACTGTAGAATAAAAGAATGGTGCATAGTGAATGAAAATGGCTATTAAGAGCATTAAGAAGGAAAGATCTGTTTTGCTATTTATCCCAAGATGGGTTATTTTATACCAATAAACATGGGAATAAACACTGGTAATGGAGCTAAAGACTATTAAAACTGGTGGTAGAACTTGTCCCAACAACTTTGGTAACTCAGCTTTTGTCATCCATGGGCTCTAACAGCAGCTATGGGACTTAGGTGCAGAGCATGCAAATAGTGACACATCTGCTTAACCCAAAGCCTTGTAAGCCAGAGGTCTCAAGTGTGTCAGATTTTACAGCCTTGGCCTCTGCTTTGTGATGACCAGCTCTGTTCCACTGAATGCTCCAAGTTACCATTGTTCTACTTATGAACTAAACAGAGACTCATGTCTGTGTGCTCTAGGGTAGGATTCAGGTTATTATTAAATCTGTCTTCAACCCTCTTGTTTATAAATCTGGGAGTTTCAAAGCCCTCAGCAAAAACAGCCTCTTTGCTAAAGGCAGGAGGCATTTCTGCATACCCAGTTTAAAAACATCTTAATGAAAAGGTTCTACAAGGCCAGTGATAAAAGTAAGATGGACAAAAGTAGGACGCCTTGCTACTCAGAACATTTGTGCCAATATTTGGTATAAATCCTTCCTTAGCTGCAAGGGCCACTCCAGTGCTACTCTACCATTCTTTCTAGTATGCAGAAGGCAAAGGCACACCACCTTGTGTTTCCCTGCTCTGAAAGGTTCTTAAGACATCAGTGTAATATATGTGTCACTTTCCTCTGTCTTACAGCTATGGCACTAAAAAACACCTCAAGAAGTAGTGAGTTTTCTTTTCACTCAGCAACGAGTTCAAATCAAAAGAGAAAATAAAACCAGCGCAAAAATTTAGCATGCTTAACTGAATGGTAACATCCTTAAAATATGTTTTGCAATCAAAAAGTCTAAGTAATATGTCCACTGTGGCAAAAAGTCCCACAAAATACTTAAGTTTAACATTTCCATAATTTGACTTACACTTTGGTGAAAGACAGCTTGAACTAGGGCTTGCAAAAGAATTTACATAGTAAACACTATCTCAGCTGTAATAAGAGGGATGCAGTCAAGGTGACTATTAAAAATATTCTAGAGATGCCCTACAATTCAATTAATTATTTGGGATTCAGAATGGAAGGCAGAAGAGCTGAAGAGAATTGTGTGGAGATAAATAGAAATGATGACAGCCAAGTGAAGTTAACAAGTAATAGGACATTTGGCTGGGGCAGTTAGGTGTTTGCATTCTCCTCTTCAGCCAGGACAGAAGAAACAGGAAAATCTGGCTAGTGCTATCAGCTGGAGCTCAAGAGGATTGGGGAACTGTAGAACAAAGTTCAAGTGACGAGATAATTAAACACAAGGCGATGTATTTGGATAAACTAACTGACTGCATCAGGACCGTGGCAATTACCAACATGAGAAAGGCAGATGTCGTGTTAGGATTAAGCAAGTGTGGTTTTTCCAGGAGCATGCAGTTGCCAAGGCAGTGATGAGTCCTCAGAAAGACTGTCCAGAAGACTGTCCACAACTTTGGCCATGAGTATTCAGAAAAGCTGATGTCCAGCTATGGCAGATGTAGGTGAAAGCTAGAAGAAAGAAGCAGAAACTCTGTCATGCAAGATACTGGAGGGACATAGTTTGAATTACCTCACATGATTATCCTGAGCATGTTTGTGGCCTGTAAATATATGAGGGAAATAAATATAAATGAAAAAGAGAAAATGAACTAAAATAAACTTTTATCAAGCATCCATGAAGAAAGGTAGAGTGGAAAGGAGATTGGTAGGAGTAGTGGGGGCAAAACCACTTGCTTATTTTCAAATGGGACTTGATCAGTTTGTGAGTGAGATTATATAGTAAGAATGCCTGGGTTTGAAGAGGACCAAATGTAGTGATCTTTCCATCAGTGCGTTTCTAGATGCACTTCTCTGTTCCAGCTTCACATTGGCGAGCTGGGAGGTTGGGAGGCTTGCCTTAATCATAGAAGCAACTCTACTGAAAGGAGAGAGAGGAAGAAAACTGAACTGTTCTGAACCTTTGCCAAGGCTTTGGAGACATTAAAATAGAAACCCAGGAATTTGTCCAAGATTTTATGTGACCTAGTTCAGCAATTATGGTTCCCTCCCCCAGCACACACATCTTAAAAAAGACATAGTAGAACTGAAAAAAAAGTAAAGAGGCGAGTGACAGAGCTGATCAAAGGTATGGAACAACTTCCAGGTGACGAATAAGTAACTGCACTATGACTCTTTAGCCTCTAGATACTTGTCTGAGGACAGACACTGCAGAGATCTACAAAATCAGGCACAGGGCAGGGTCGTTGCACAGACAATGTGTGGTCTCTGTGAGTGCAACTGGGGGACGCACCCAGTGGCAGTTCTGAAAAGCAGGAGGCTGGTGTGGTGGAGCTCCTTACTGCAGGGTGATGTGGATGTGACAGGACAAATCCTTTCAATGAAAATCTGGCTAAGCTGCTGAAGCATGAATTGCTGCAGGATGTGAAAGTATTTCTGGGAACAGTATTATGCTCTCCACTATCAACCTCTATTTGCCTCTGCCAAGGGCAAGATGCCAGGGTTAGATAGAGTTTTGGCCTGATTTGACACAACTGAACAGCTCCGAACTGCTCAGTACTTAAATAGTATGCCATGGGCAGAACAGAGATCACGTTTGGGATCAGCCCTGTGTGCTGTGCAGTGAGCAAACACAGTCCTGGCACGGTCACACACGACAGACATCTCGGGCCACACCTGCCTGACTACACTCCACTGTCTCAAGGCCAAGCTTGCCCAGGCCAACTGGCAGTGTAGACAGAGGGCAGGCAGAGCTGTCAAACTCAGTGCTTTTTAGCAATATAGCCACAGCTGCTGAATGCAAGATACGTTCAACAGCTCTTGGAAAATTGTGCTGTTGGAGCACAGCTGAGAACATTTGGAGCGCATCCGCAGGAACATTTGCTGGAACACTTACACCTGGGTCCTACTGTGTTTGTAATAATGACCCTATACCAGGGCTGTGGGCCTTAGCTTCTAGTAGCTAGTCCATGTAAGGACAGTTGAGGCTTGTGAGGTATTCATGGCTTCAGAGTTACTCAGTTAATGGGGAGTATGGTAAGATTCATATTACTTTCTTGCCATTCTGTGGAGTTAAGCAGTACTGGAGTAAGGTAGCATTAAAACAGACCTTAAGGTTATGCTAATTATCAGCATTGCAATCTCCTCTCCAACTCTTCCATCCTTGCTTTGATCCCCCTCACCTGCTTTACTCTACTACATTATCTTTCAGGGCATCATCCAACAAGAATAACAGACAAGAAACAAATAGGTCTCTAGGACCACAGTGCAGTACCAGGAGTGCTTCCAAATTCCAGCTGTGTAAGGTACACAAGCTGGCCACAGCCCAGTTTCTGATGGGAGTGAGACTGTGCACATGTCAGGCTTCTCTACACCTCAGATTTTGCCAAGTACCACCCCAACACACTCTCCAAACAAAAACTCTCCCCATCCACCCTGTGCCCACCACCCGGGCAGTACCCAGGGGTGTAAATGGATCCAAAACACCAAAGCTAAAGCAACCTGATGCCTGTAGGCTTTAAAGCTGTTAAACTTTTAACATCTGAATAGCTCAGCTAAAGCTATGAGTTACCCAATGTTTAAACTTAAGCACACGCTTAATTAATTTACTGGCTTGGGGCCTAAAAGTGCAGTAGCTGTTACCTAAATGCCTCATCTACTGCTGCTCTGTGAACTCCCTGCTCTTTTTTGTGGTCTGGGTCTTCTCTTCCCACAAACACAAAACCAAAACATCTACCCCTGCAGCCAGGGTAACCCAGGCTGCCATAACTCTTCTAACAGCTTCCAAGGAGCTGGCTGCTGGGAGTGCACTTAGCCATGCGTGACCTTACAACTGTCCCTGGACATTGAAAGGCTCTCCTTTCCTTAGCTGGAGAAATGATAAATTTCATTGACACTTCTCCTCATTCCTACGCCCAACTGGGAGCACTTCAGAATTCAAGCTAATGTTTTTGTTTCAAGGACTTTTCCTCCTTCTTTTTCTTTAATGGTCTGCTTTGCTGCACTGGAAGTTCCTTTACTGTTAGATCTACCATCACCAACAAGGAAAAAGAGTTCCCTCTAGCCACCGGCTTTTGTAACAACATCCAGCTGCCTCCATCCACACTTTAAATATGGGTTTCTGTTTGCCCAGCAGTAAAACTGTAATCTGAACATCACTGACAAGTCTACTGAAAAGTTATTTAGCTCCTAAATTATTATACTGTTTTTTCAGAGGGAAGGAAAAACAAATTTATCTAGGGGCAGACAGAATGCCAAACTGAGAAAAAAATATTGGCCATAATAATAAAAAAGCAAAAATGCTTGGAATAATTTAGAATAAAATACTCATTCAAAAATGTTTTCCAGTCTTTGGAGAAAAGCCAGCATAGTCAAATGAGTCTGGGAAAAAATATCCTGAGATTAGAACAAGAAATAATTAGCTTGCAATAGAATTCAAAGAATCCTCATTTTAGCTCTTCAAATAGAGTCAGGAACTGAAAATATTTTTATTTCATTTCTACTTATTTTATATGAATCCAAATATACTAACTTCTGGTTTTAAATCTTGCTTAAAATCAACCTTCTCAGACTTAGTCAGTGATCAATGCACTCTTTAATCCACACTGAGTGCTAGGAAAAAGCTAGAAAGAGCAGATCCACATTCCATGTAAAAATGATGCTGAAATATGTACAGGTTCTGCCAAACCAATATGGCTATAAAAAAATCTCTATCAAGTGGTTGAAGCAGACATGGTGTAGACATCTCACAAACAAATCCAGTGACCATGTTCAAACACCGCTCAGCTGAAGACTCTATCCATAACCAATCCAAGAATATTGAGGAAATGAGGGTGGAAGAAGTGATATCAATATGGGAGTATGGGAGGTAGAACAGAGATGAAAAATCAATTTAATATAATATTGAAACAATAATTTCAAAGTGAAATGAAAACTAGAATAATATACAAAGTAAATGATCACAAAAGCTATCACTTTGAGAGCTTGAGAAAAGACTAGAGAGAGGAAAAACAGAAATGATTGCTATAATAAGGACAGAAAAGCACAAGAGAAATCAAATCTGACATTAATTGTAGGATTGCGTAGGGCTTATTGTAACTATGGAAAGATATACTGTGCTGTGGGTTGCATACTACTTTCAATATTTACATGATGTTTTTGAAAGTTAACTTCTCTTTTATTATATCACATGAATAAACCAAAGAAGAGAATGTGAGAAAGGAGAATTAGTCCTCAGGACAGTGGAAAATGTGCATCAGTATTTGTCATCATATTGGTCATACTAATTTTCCATAGTAACTAGCTTGTCATTAAAGAATAACAAAAATGCCACATGAGATTTTAATCTCTGCTAGAAAGTTTATGCTGCTCAAACATGCATCAGAGCTCTCTATCAGCCAATCTGTTGGAGTCCAGTGCTCTCCCCAGCTTTTGAGGCCCAGCTTAAGAGGCCCTGGCCACTCTAATAGAGAACACAGAGTTGATGGTTTTCTCATTAGCTTAATGTTTTTTTAGATATTTGGGTTATATGTAACAGTGATTTTGTTTGTCCCCCTTGTCAAAGGGGGGGAACTGACACCATCAGTGCTGAGCACACCATCCCCACTGGGTATTCCACTGCCAGGTCCCTCAGGGAATGTAGGACAGAAATCCCTTCTCCTGATGGTGAGATGTAGCCAATTTTCAATTTTGGGGTGTGACACAACTGTGTGTGTTAAACAGTGCAGAACAGGTCCTCACAGCCACCATGCATTACTGTGTCTACTGGCAAAGAGGCCAAGAATGACAAGTATAGCAACTATGGCTTGAATCCTCTTTAAAAGTATTTTTGTCCGTGCTCACAAAAACAGTTTCCTTTGCTGAAGAAAACCCTAAACTAATGGACGCTGGTTGATAGGATGATACACCCACTCCACGTTGTATTTGATCTCTTTCAACCTATGGGGCTATCTCAGTCTTCAGTCTGACATAATAAGGCAGGTTTTTTATTCTCAAGCCTTTGGAAGGTATTTGTTCGATCAGCACAAGTATTTTCCTATGGGTATTAAATTAATTGCCTTAAAATGTTTTTTTATGTTTCAGTCATGCATGTCCTTCAGAAACAACCAGATAAAAAAATCACTTTTTCCTATGGCCTGTGACCAGGTGAAAAAATTTTATCTATTAAAACGTGATTTTAAAAAGCTGATAAATATTTGCATATTGTGAGGAAGAAAAAATGTGAAAAGAAGCCTTGAATTTAATGCAAACTATTTATGTGTCATAGATTGTTACTAAAATAAGTACCAAGCAGTTGAGTTAATACTACTGTCTTCTCAAAAAACTATTTGGTAGATGTAAACTAAATGACCACTAAATCTTGTGATGCAGGCTTGCTATAAATGAAAGACCAGCTCCACTTCCTCCATGGATGTGGATTTCTTTTTGGAGGACTTTCCTTCTTTGAAATACATAGCAGATCATTCATTTTGTGAGACTTGGCAAGATCAGGGCAGAAGTCTGAAAGACTGACAGCAAAAATAAATGAGAAGAAAGTAGTTCATGGGAAAAAATACCTGGCTTGTGTTTGAACCAACAATTGATCTAAAAATGCTATTTGATTTGTGTATAGACCATTTCTGTGACATTTCTTTTAGATATATTCATGAAATACATTTAAAATAGATTTTGTAGGTTGAAAATGAAGTCAGATTTAATGTTTCATTACAAGAAAGAAAAAACTGCAAAAACCAATAGTGCAGGAAGTTAAATTGCTAAAATAAAATTTAAAAAAAAATTAAGAAAACCCAAAAAAAACCCACAACACTTAAATCTTTTCGGGAAACTATTTTCATTCCTGCTATTCCTAGCACAATAATGTTACTCAAGCCTCATAAATGCTCGATAAAGGTTCAGTTGATATCTGTAACAGAAAAATCTTAGATATTAGTTCTTTGATATTCTTAGATGCTAGGTTCTGGCCAGGACAGAAGCATGTCCTTTGAAGATTGCCATAGAGCTGGTCTCACTGCAGGAACACCTAACTTTTATGACCTTCACTACCAAAATTGGACAAGACTGCTGGACTAGTTCACAAGAGACAGCTCCAGTGTTCATTATTTTATGAAGTGAAATACAAACGATACCTTCAGATGAGCAGCAAAGTTTCAGTCATAGCAGATTCCAAAAAATACCTCCCCCTTTCATGTGCAAGGTTCAAAGCTTTGCAAGTCTGGAAAGCTCGATAGAGGATGGAGAGTTGGCCAGATTCAATTCATTAGAGCACGTCTTAACTGTCAGCTTGTAAAATAAACCTTCTCCCCCACCTCTTCCACCTCCTTCAAAAAACATAATGCGACCCTGACAGAAAGCTGATAACTCCACCACGCAAAAGGAAACCTGAAATCTGCAGACAAGGATTTTACTATGTGCTGAGCCTGGAAAGTGGAAGGAAAATAATGTAGCATTGTCTCCTACACACAGAATTTCAGGTAGAAATCCTCCAACAGTGTAGAAAATGTGTTCATGATGTACAGATTCCCACTTAAGCAGGGACAGACAGTGGCTTATCTGTCATGGTATGGCTTGTACAGAGCTATATTGTATGGAAAGAAGGGATTCATTATTTTATATAGCTGTCTACCTCTCTATCTCCCCAAACACACACCAGAGTGAGAACACACACGTACTCCTGAGATATTTTTCTTTTATGCATTTCAGATTATTTAGAAGTAAATGCCTATTTTTTAGCCTGCAGACTTGCATCTGCCATCTAGAGTCAGTGGTGCTCTTCCAGAGTGAATGGACAGTTAAACTATATAAAATATGTGTCTTAAATAAATGTTGTCCTAGGCAAACCTATCCTTTTAACACGCAGCAGGACAATTCTCAGAGGAGATCCCTGCAGGATACTGGTGTTCCTTCAATCATTTTCTTGATCAAATCCAACCCAAAATAAGGTGCAAGCACTGTGCCAGCACAAGAGTTCTCATTAACTGTCACAGACTTTTATGAATGCAATATTTGGTGTGCAACATGTATTTATGACTGAGTGTGAATAAACAGGTATGTATTAGAAACACAAAACATAAAATTCCCTACTGGTAAATATCGTGCTGCTAGTTTTAGCACAATGTTTACAGTTGCAGATCTCCCAGATTTCACCATGATTAGAACAGTTTATTCAATGTACAGTTTACTAGCAAATATTTCAACTATTGATTAGTTCCATTTGGCAGTGGTTTCCCTATCATGATTGCTACAGTCACAGGAATAAATCTTATGCTTCTTTTCACTATTATGCTACAGGAGTCAAGGACAGAAGACAGAAGTAGTTTTACTGTTTCTGCAACTATACAGAGACTTCCAAACTTCTCAAAGATGCTTCTGCCACCCAAAATCCTGCCCCTCTATGGGTTTATGTGAAAATTCACTTTCTGTTGTGTTTTTTCCAATGCCCTATAACCTTGAAATGGTCTCTCTAGAAGTGATTTATCCCTCCAGTAGCTGTATATATCTCTGCAATAATGACTTGGTTTGTTAACTTCAAGATTGGACCTGGCTTGATAATATTGTGCATTATGAGAGATTAGCACTTTGTTTCTTCATAATATCCAACCACATTTTCATGCCAGTGTCCTAATCCTGCAGAGGTTGAAACACTAAAGATGCAGTGGCAGTGAGCAGAACAGAACCCAAAGACTGAGGATAGGGAGGAAGGAGCAATCTATTCCATCTCACTAAAACATCTTGTACATTTTAACAGCAGTATCTCCTTAAAACCAGGTACAGGTTAGCCTAAGGGGAGAGCAAGTGAACAGAGGAAGAATTAGATTCTCTGTTTTCTTCCAGGTATGTTCACTTTGCAGCTAAAGGGGAATTGCTCCTTGCCCATACTGCATCATGAGGAAAAGAGTAGAGAAAATAGTACAGAAAATACCAAATCCCCCTAATGATATTAATTCCCTGTTTCTAAAATTCTTGTTTGGGTCAAGACCTTGTTAACAGAATCGGCCTGAATAAGAATGGAGTAACTCAGCTGCTTACAGGAGCTGGTTCACCATGATAGTGTTCCCATTGGAAATTTTCCATGTGTAACAGGCCTGTCTGCCTTTGTCAGAACCTGAAACTAGAGCCGCTAAAAAAAAAAAAAAAAATAGAGAGAGAGAGAGAGAGAGAGAGAGGGAGAGAGAGAGAGAGAAAAGGGTGTTTTACTCTATGAAATGCCCCAGAATGACTCTCAAAAGGCATGTTTCTTGGCTGTTAGGGTGGCTGCCCATCTGGTTATACTTTTCAAGAAAAATTATGATTGAATATTCCTTCTCATGTGAAACAGAATTGCTAATTCAGAAATATCAGAGTGATCTGGTTTTTGTTCTGTCACAGCCTGGTGTTCAGGTTAGTCTATTAAACTACTTCAGCACTTTATTTCACCTACTCCAAATCTGCTGTTCTTTAGCCAGGCTTTGAATACAGTAGTCCTAACTCACACTCCTTGACATTCCCTCAGATATCTGTAGTTCAACAATCCATTTAGTATTAAACATTAAACTTTAGGAATAAGCTTTAATGGTCTTGTCCTGCAGAAAGTGTTTTTATTGAATTTGGAAACAGTCAGGACCAAAATTGGCCAAAGCCTCTCTGGTCCATGGATCCAGGGATCACTTTTCCTCTGACTACTCTGTGGTTGTGGCACAGCTTCACTTACAGTTTCATCTTTTCCTCTTCTCATTTCTTGTGTTAGATGGTTGCCTGAAGAGTTCATTTTCTTGTTTAGTCACACATGTTCCCATTGTTCCTATTTTATAAGAGTTTTTCTCCATCTTGCTTTCTTGCTTTCGGCTCTTGTTATCTTATATATATGAGAGCTTATATACTATATACTGTGACCAGAAGGAGGAAATTGTGCTACATTTACTAAGTAACACCTTGCTTTGTCAGTGATGCTGCTTTGAGAAAGATGGCTGGACAAAGTTACTGTTAAAAGTGATTGGGGAGCCATACTTCACCCATGTGTTTTGTAACAGTGGCAGCCAAAGTCTGGGAAAGTCTTTGCCACTCAAACTCTGGGAAATTCACATTAACTCACAACTTAGCATTATCTGTCTGTTTTTGGCTGATCACTGATTTACCTTTGAGTTTTATAACTAATCTTGCACCAAGTGCTGATTTAGTGCTGAGTATGGTTTGGATTAAAGGTGCCTGTTCATCATCATTACAGCCTGTGAACCATCCACTCTGATAGACCTCTTTCTGTGTATTCATTAATTCATGCTTGAGAAATGCTTTACAATTGCTAAGCAGTACATAAATGCTGATTTATTGTTTTTCTGAAATGTGCTGTTACTGATCATCCTGTTGAGGTTTGTTGCAGAGCTTTCTGGAGACTGTACTGAGTGCACTGTGTTCTTGGCAAATCCATGGGCAGGGACTTCATACCCCAAAGGAAGCCGAAGAGAGCTGAGTAATGATGGCACAAACCTTTTGCTGCTTGGACAGAAATCTCAGCAATCTCTGTGGCCCTTGTCACTCAGAGGATCAGATGAGGAAAGCAATGTGTTACTGCAGAAGACAGCCTTTCCCTCCTCCCACGTTCCTTAGGGAGACACTGGTACACCTTCGGCCCACCCTGACTGTACTTGGCAATCCAGGATCTCAGCAAATGCTTTGCCACATTTTCTCTCCTCCTGAGTGCAACAGCAAAGCAGGTTTGGCATCTCCTCCTTACAAGCCTCTCTGCACTCACACATACATCACACAGAGACTCAGACCACTACTTAAGTAGGATTTCTTGGCATCACATACTGCATGATTCAATCTGGGTGGTCAATGTCCGTTTGATTCTTTAAAGGAAAGACAAAAATTCAAGCATATTTTTAAACAGAACAGAGTTCACCAGATAAAGGAAATGTCTTTTTCTTGTATAACACGGAGTTTTACCAGGCTGTTAAGCTGAGCTTCCCAGCCAAACGCCAAAAGAAGTCCTAAATGGAGCCATCTCTGAAGGATGCGGATTTGTGCCTGTATGGAGCAATTTTCTGCCTTTTGGAACAGCCTATCTATAACCTAGCAAAACACCTTAAAACCAGGCTACTAGAACCAGATGCACTTTGGAGACATTGGTGCCAAATTGTTAAGTAATCTGTTATAACCCCAGAAACAAAAATAGAAGCATAAAATGAAACATCAAATCTCATCTAAAATTTTGGGTTCATTCTTAGCTGCTCACAGTGATCTTTTCCCAGGGTGTCCCTCTCTATCTCACCAAGATCACACTGTCATTGTGCTGCTGTGGAGAGCTGCCATGTAGAACATCTGAGCCAGCAAAGCTGAGGGACCATAGCAAAAATGGAGAATGGTGCCTGAAAAGCATTTTAACATCACATGGCTGTTGATCTTTTTGGAAAATCTAGTTTCTTCAGTGGTCTGTGATGCATGACTTTCTCAGCTGAACTGTGGCATATAGAAAAGGAGTCCTGTTGCCACACAAACTACTTCAAAATAGGTTATTCAAAGATTTGTTCATAGAAGAATGCAGAAATATTAATGAAAAGTTTGTCCTGCCTAACATAACCATGCTGAGCTCATTCAAACACAGCCCAGCTATGAATGAGACCCATTCAGTTTAACATAGGAAGGGCTTGCAGAATTCAGATTCCAAGTTTGACACAATTAATAGTGTTTATAAGCTCAAGAATGTTGCTGTTAGGATGGAGTGTATTCAAGACAAGTGATCATATTTCATAGCACACTTAGAGGGTGAAGAGGCACTTGACATAAAACACTCTTGTTTCCATAATTCAAATAATTTGATTGTTAAAGAAGATTTATATTTTCTTCAGCCTCTTTCCCCCTCTTTTTCTATTAACTTAATATGTAAGGTAAATTTTATTTTTTCTCCTATTCCAGTTCCTTGCCTTTGGGAGGATCTAAACAAACAAAAAATTTCTCCCCAAACTGTTGCGATCTGAGTTCCAGCAAAATGGAATAACAGCAAAACTAAAGCATGTTTTTGCATTTAGTGGTTCTGCAGCTGTATGAAACAAACTGTAGCATTGTCATGAAATGAATAGCAATGGTTCTGCCTGTTACCGGCATAAACAAAACATATTGAGAAAGGCACATAAAACTAGCATATCTTGAAACAAATCAGAAGAAAATAGAGGTACTTGAAAAAATGTGTATTTGGGGAGCACATAATTTTGTAAATGCAAATTCTGCAGTCAAAAGAACTGTGATATTGACTTTTTTTTTTTTTTTACACTTGCAGAATCCTTTTTTTTACCAACCTGGTTATGCAACTATGCTAGAACCACTAGTGAAATATCATACTGACTTCAGTTCCCTTCAGATCCAGAACACATTGACAAAAAATGAGGCTCTGTTTCAGGAAAGCATCTATACTTAGGTGTCCAAGTTCCACTGAAATCCACATGCTCTAGTTCATATAGCTGCTACCTCATGTTGGGGGCAAAAAAGATCAAAACGTACTATGTGAAGGAGATAATTTTCAATAAAGTGTACCTCTAAATCAGGGAAGTAGGAATTTTTTTAGGCTGTAAAAAGCACAGAAAAGTCTTCTCAGTTACAGAGAGGCATATAAATGTGGTTGATGGGCTGGGATAAAAGCAAGAGAAAAGCAGAATCAAGACAGGTTCAGGATACAGGAAACAGTCTGTCTGTCCATCAGATGCTATATTTACATGCCATCCCCGTGTTGTCCCAAAACTACTAGAACAAGAAAATGCTCCATGAAAGACCAATTAGTTAGATATTTAACATGTATGCCAGAAGGAAAACTTGATCTTGATCAATTGAACCTGGAAAGCATGTTTACCTGCAGCATCTATTGTATTGTGGTTCCTCAGCTCTCCAAAGATATGCAAGCACTGGCAACACCTTTTGCCAGAGGCCCTCAGGGGCTGTTTATGGGTCTTCTTGAGATAAAAGCTTAGCCTCAAATTAACATGAAAATTAAAGATGAGCTGAAAGTAGCTCTTAGCAGACACAAAAATAACACTGATGGAGCTGAGGCAATTGCAAAGCCCTAGACCTGAAGTGGAAACGAAGCAGCCTGTACTGGGCACCTAACACACCCTGCACACTACCATTCCAGGTGGTAAGGCCTGGCTTGTGCTTCTGCTCTTTATTAGCACTGAAAACTGAAGAAAAAAAAATCAAAACCAAAGTAAAAGAAAAAAACAACCAAAACCTAAACTAACCAACTAGCAACAAAAATCCCACCATGTCTTCCTGAACAAGGAGCTCCTTTCAGCTGGATATTAATTAGAGAAGCAAATGCTGAATCTCCTGGCCCTCTGCTGAGCTCCTCGCAGTGAAAAGTACAAAGTGAGGGCCTGCTGTGTGGGTAAACTGATGACTCACTTTTAATATCAGGTTGAGCCAGGATCTTGAAGGCTGCCAAGTTAACTCTACAGGGATCCCCACTTCAGCCCACTCACATTTCCTAATAACAGCACAGCATTTCAGCAGGCTGCGCTTAAGCGAGGCACTTTGATTTGTAAACAGAGGCGGTCTCGGAAACAACGTGCCAGTGTGGTTAGCTGGATAATGTCATAAGACAACAAGGTATAATGGCAGCACTGGTATTAAATGGCCAGAGGATATTGCTCAAATTTGAATGTGACAGCGATTAATAAGAGATAATTTTTAATGGTATTTTAAAATGCTACCCGTGCTTTCTGTAGTCCCGGGAGAGGTATTACTGCCCCTCTTTGAATCATATAGAGAGGAAAAGGCTGCTGGTAAATGCATGCCTACAGAAGTACATGTTTTAAAGAATTTTAATTTATTGTTAGATGACCAAAAAATATTTTATACAAAATAGACTGCTTGTTCCTGTGTTTTGACATAAGGGCTTAATCCATCATGCTTGCTGGAATAGTTTTATGGGTTCTTGATATATTTTACTTCAGGTTCCCAAGTCTCACCCTGGTAAAATTTAGGATGTGCAGAAACATCCCAGAGTACTGACTTACTTCTGGCAGGTTTGCATCTCATTCTATCCCAGCATAAGCTACAACCCATGCACTGTTGCCACGCAGATCAAACGATGCATGTTTATTGTCTTGGTCACATGACTGAAAATATATCACCCTGTAAGCTCTGACTAAGGCTTCCTGCTCAAGGACAAACCTGTTTCTGTTCAGACATAAAAAAGTTTCTTAAAAGAGATGTCTGTTTGGTTATAAGACTCCACTGCCAAACTGATTGCAAATCCAGTAGAGCATTCTGAAACATTAAACAACTCTGTGAAGGAGCTTTAACTCCCTACCCACCGTTCTTACCTACTTCACCCACTTGGCTAAGGCTTCAGTCTTCTTTGTGGCAAGCAGTCTTCCACATACCTAACACTTGGCACTCTTTCAGGATTATGGTCTTGTGCCTGTCCCATAGGCACAGCATAATGTACAGGAGGTTTAAGTCCTGTGGTAGGAAATGAGTGCTTTTTCCCTCTCACTAAATCACTTTTACTTCCACTGGGCAGTCACAGAAAGTGAAGAGAAAATCCTAATCAAGGGTTATTTAAAAATCTGAAGCCAGGCAAACAAAAGGAAAAGTTCTTAGCTGACTGGTGCCACTGCACCCACCTCATGTCCCCCAGCCAAGGCCCTGGGGCAGGAAGCATCCACCACACTCTCAATCCACTTCTGCTTCATCTGCATGCAGTAGGCTGTCAGCCCTTAACTTCCTGCTGGAGTTGTACTCCACAGACCTCAGGAGGTAACTTCTCTCCACATTAAGGTCCTGAATGTGCCTGACGTTATTCATAAACCATGATTTTTCTTCTGATGTCTGTAATGGTACAATATGATATAAGGCTTTTTCCAGCTTTGTTCAGAGTTCAAGCAGAAAACTGATTTTAAATTACCTTAAAGACTGCAACAGTAAAAAAAAAAAAAAAAAATAATATATATATATATATATAGTGATTCCTAACTGTATCAGGTGTAGCAGCTCTTAGAGATATTGATGGTGATATACATCTGCATGTGAGTTATTTTGGCATGTAACCATTGGCTAGAAGTCTGTTGGGAAGGGGGTGAAGAAGCCACCAATTTTTTCAAAGGAAATAAAATCAAAACAGTACGTAAGTGACAGAATTACAGAATCAACTAGGTTGGAAAAGACCTCTGAGGTCATCAACTCCAACCTATGATTTAATACCACCTTGTCAACTAGACCACAGCACTGAATGCCACATCCAGTCTTTCCTTAAATACCTACAGGGACAGTGACTCCACCACTTCCCTGGGCAGCCCATTCCAATGTTTTGCCATCCTTTGTGTGATGAAATTCTTTCTCATGTTCAACCAAACCCTCCTCTGGTGCAGCTTAAGACCATGTTCTCTAACTCTGTTGCTGGTTGCCTTGGAGAAGATGCCAACTCCCACCTGGCTCCAGCCTCCTTTCAGGCACTTGTACAGAATTATAAGGTCTTCCCTGAGCCTCCTCTTCTCCAGGCAGGGCACCTGCAGCTCACTCAGCTGCTCCTCAGAGGACTTGCTTTCCAGACCTTACACCAACCTTGTTGCCCTTCTCTGGATGAGTCACTGTGGCATTTGCAGTTCCTGAGTTCCTGGTTGCCTGCCTATTGATTCTTCATGTTGTAGGTTATATTTTTAAATGGAGCATCTTCTAAATTTTAAATTTTGTATGAATAATCTCTACAAATCTTTTTTCTCCAATAGAGCCCAAAACTGCAAGAACTTCAATGGGACTTTGGTGCAGGAAGTGCAGTGTCACAACCGACATAAAGAACTCACACCCACACCTTGTGATGTCCAAGGTGGAAAGAAGAAGGACTTTATTTACTGAACCAGCATTTATTGAATTCCAGCAGTGATCACGGATTGGAGGAAGAAAATCTTCTTCTCCACACTGGACCATATAGCAGTCCATCAGCAGTCTCCTCCTTTATGAAAAGAATGTAAACATCTCTAGAGTTTACCATAACAAATGGCTTGTTTATATGAAAGTGTATCTGACTCCAAAGACACAGAAGGCTAAAAACAAGACTTTTACAAACTCGTTAAAGGAGACAGAGGAGAACGGCAAAAACCCAGACAACATCTCACCCTTTTTCCGTTTAAAAGGAAAGGAAAAAGAAAAATTAACAATGTTAAAAAGGAAAAAATGTGAACAATATTCAGCGCCCACTCGTGGAAGAATCATCGGAGTGATCACTCGCGTTGTCTGCATCAGAGTCATCACCCGATGATTCACCCACATGACTTTCAGTTTGGTCACGGCTTCCATTTTTCCTGTTGGCCAGATTCTGTCTCTGTGGTTGCAGGTCAGGACGAACACACTTCAAAGGTACCCAGCGTGTCCCAGTATCTGTGATTATGCTTGCATACCCACGCCCCAGAGTGTGAAGGTCATAGGGCCCTTCCCACTCTTTGGTGACTAAATTCCGCACCTGAACCTTTGCTCAAGGCTGTTGCGTCTCGTCCAAACCCTGCCATGAGAAACAATGATTTGAGATGACAGGATTATTTGAGTTCTGCGGCACCGTAAGGTGGTTGATGGTGAACAAAGCTTTTGCCAACCGACTGTGCGGGGTTTCACCCTGCAGTGCAGAATTTGTCCCAAAACTTATAAAAGAAGTAGCAAGAATTGCCCTTCCCCTATGCATCAACACCAGTGGCATAATGTCCACTACACTGAAGGCTCTGCAGAAATAGTGGTTTAAATATAATTGGTCATCACACCTTTTGGCAGCACTAACTATAAATGATCTTTGTGTTTTCAGTGCACTGAAATGAGTTCATTTTTCATTGCAATGTTATTTTTTCACTGATACAGAAACAGACTGAGACAGCATGGATGTAGCCTGCTCTATTTTGGTTTGATGAGAAAAAGCTGTGTCATCCCCAGTGTTCATAACAATTAAACCTGGCACAGGTGCAGTAACATTATTTTCTTGCTGTTGGGACTAATCCTGATGGTATTGATGTGATTCTTTCTCATTTCAGTATTTTGTACTTGATAGTCTTCTTAGAAAACAGCATGGGGCATTGATTTTTCTTCAGCAGTTTCCTAAACCAGGCACAAGTTAAAAAATATCAATGAGCCTTCCATGAATATGGACATCTCAGGACATTCAGGACAGTAATGAGAGTCAGAGACGAGCATCAAAGAGCCTGTGGATAAGAATTGGGAATGAGACGTACTGTATCATTTTCATCTGCTTGATGGAAGTCACAGGAATAAAATTACAAACTTTTGTAATGCTCATGAGAACACAAGGGCTCCATAGTGCATCTTGAGCACATGGGAGCACAAAAATGCAGCCAGAAGATTTCTTGTCCTATTGCATTGAAGAACAGAAGTTTTTAACTGTTGCAGGGATTTTTTCGGTTCCCACCCCACACAAAAAACCAACTCAAAAGACCTTCTCCATCCAAAATAACCATGAGTCAAGAGAACCCACCTGGGATAGTGCTGGAATAGCTTAATATCAAGGCTCACCCTTGACAAGCAATAGAAAATTTTCTGGAACCAGAATGTCTCTCCAGGAGCGGAGGCAATTTATCCTATCATCTTCCTTTCTGCAAATTTTGGGTGTTTTAGTGTCAATAAATTTTCTGCCAGTTCTTGGCTGGAGTGAAAACACATGGATGCACTGACATCAAGGAGTTTGCATTGCTTGTGTCTGCTGTAAGCTCACCACTATCTGGGAGGTTTCTGTAAGGTCCTTCATAATTCAGAATTCCATTTACTTTTTATCCACAAAGAATTAGCAAGTTTGAAGTTCCAGCTGCTGGATTGGTTTACAGATTCGACTTTATTTAACAGCCTGCTTTATAATTCCAATAGTGACATGTAGGAGACTTTTTTTTTGCCTGTGAGAGATTAAACAAGATCAGGCCTGCCAGGCCTCTAGAGAAACCCATGTGGAAATAAGAAGTGCAGATTCAGCCAACCTCTGTCTTTTCTGTAGCCCTAGTTCTGCAAAATAAATGTATATATGAGCACTTCAAAACTAATTGTGGATACTGAATGAAAAAGATTATAGATATATTTGAGAGTTTAGGAGCATAATTGCTATGAATTTGAGGAAAAAAATTATAAGTGATTTCGAGCAAAAAAGCTTAATACCTTGCCATTATATTATTAAAGCAGACAGTTGCAGACAGATGCTTTGGTAATGAGCAGTAGGTAAGTTACAAGTGTAATAGAGACTCCATTTTTCTAATGAACATTTCTGATTTGACACTAATCCATCAATAAAAAATTATTAGCACCTAATAAGAGACCTGATATTGCAATATACCAGTATGAATGACATTCATTCCCTGCTTGTTGTGCCTGTTCATGGACTGAGCAGTGCATGAATGCTGGTGCCTGTTACAGCCAAAGCCAGATAAGAACACCTTTGCTATTTTGAAAGCTGTTCTGATGAGGATTCTGGGACTCAGGAAGACCTCACCTATTTCTCCAGTGTAGGATTTCATCTCTTGTGAATTTTAAGGCCAGAAGAATGAGTTTCAAAGAGCACACCCACTTCTCTCTGCAGGCCTCAACATCAATTTGCTAATCTAATTAACATCCATGACAATTTAAACAATACATTGACTCAACTGCTCTTGGAGCCCCATGGCACCCAATTAAGTTACTTCCCAACACTGCTGTAAATCAAAAGAGAAAGTCTAAGGTGGCTGTGTTTGCTCTATGTTTCAGTTGGAGACCCTGATTGCTTTACCAACTGCTCATTGATGTTGTTTTCATAGCTTGCTAAGGAATACTTTATTTCTTGCTCCAAGATTTTCATTTTTATCCTCACCTGATGTGCAAGGTAGCCTTTAGCTTGAATATAATATGCTTAAATTTAAAAAAAAAACCAATTCAGGAAAAGTGCTTGCAAAGGACAAAACATACAGCAAAAGATTTAACATAAGCAGTAGAAAACCATGTATTTCTTTGGTGTTTTGCTTTTAAGGCTTCCATTCCATCTGGGCACAATTCCCATTTTTACAGGGAGAAATATAGACACATTGTTTGAGAGGAAAGTAGAAACTTGGACAAAATCTTCAACAGTTTCCGTGGAGAGAGCAGCCCAACAAAACAAAGCTATGGATAAAAAGAGTGGAACAAAATGTTATTGGCTTGAACTGGTAGATGGTAACAGAAAAGCAGGAGAAGAGAGAACAGATGGGCCCAGGGCAGGATCAGCTCTCAGGACAGATGTCCATCACTGACCAGGCTGGGACAGTTCCTCTGCTCTGGGCTGGGAGATAGAGCAGTATGTGGAACTCTAACATGGAGTTTCAGGCAGGTCTGGGTTGTGATGCAGACTGTATTCAAATCAATACCTTTTCTCATGCTGAGAAAATGTCTGGGAAGAATCAGCTCCCAGCTGTGCAAATTTTCTCACAATGCAATTTCTAAACCAACATTAAAAATGCCAGTGAAAAACAATTGTCGTCCCCAGTCAATATTTCAATTTCCTAGCTAGGAAATTTTATACCACTATTTAAGTAGTTTTTGCTGTCTTACATCTGTACAGTTGCTTCATATAATACGGTGTATAACATTCTGCTAAATACGAAGAAAACCCAATAGTATAATTAGGATTCAATGCAAGGTGAAAGTATTGATAAGATTTGTTTAAGTCTTCTATTCAAGGTGTGTTTTTTTCTTGAATAGTTTTTACTTATTTATAGACAAAACTGTTAGAGCTGACAGGAGACTATGAAATCAAGGGATTTGATGTGATTTTGTGAGTTTAGACACACAGTTGCTAAATTTTCTTCCACAAACAAAATGCTGCATAAGAAGAAGTAAGTCTGGCAATGAAATGGAATATATTTATATTTAATATTTAGTCATCCCCATTTTTTTCACAATATTTTACAAGTGTCAACACCTGTAAAATACAGCCTCTGTATCTGGCATCCTTTGTGCAAGTACCTTTTAAAATACCTTTCTGAGACACTTTCACTTCAGGCAAGTAATCTTAATCTTTGCCACTTTTCTGTGTGCTTGTTTGCATTTATAAAATTTCCCTTAATGTTCCTATAGTCTTCAGTGATATTTTTTTTAGTACTTCTAGTTTTGTGGTATGTATCTGGCAATAACCCCCATGTTTGTGCTTGCATGCTTGCACATACTGTCCCATTGTCTGTACCAGGAGTTGTATACAGATTTTGCAGGGTAAACACATGATCTATTTCTCTATTAATTAATAATCATTTCCTTGAATGGATCACATACTGCAGATAGTATTTGTGATCTAAATTGGGGCTGCAGCCAATATTTTATATGGTCAGATATTTCAAACATGGAATAGATTTTATTTTAAAGATTCCCAAATCATTCTAAGGACACCTAATGACACCATAGGACTCAAAATATAATGTGAATCTGGGCTTAAGATGACTCTGAGAAGCTTCTGCTGCCATAATGTAGGCAGGAGGATTCATAGAATCATGAAGGCTGAAAAAGCCTCAAAGATTGTTGAGTCCAAGAATTGTGTTCAGAATTTCAAAAGCATCTAGCACCATGTGAGTGTATTTCTGATTTGGATTGGAGGATGTACTGTAACACAATTTTATTTTTGTCCTCGGTGTGTAAATGGATTTTCCTAAGTGTAAAATCTAGTTCAATGATTGAACTAGTCAAGTTCAACTTGACTGCCTTGAAATTTTTGTTATTTAAACATACATATTTTATAATTCTCGGGCATATGTGTTCTATATGCTTAGTTATTACCTTATAATTTTCATAGTCTATCAAATTGTAAATAGACACTAGATGTATTTTTTTCTTTAATCCTCTACATCCAAACAAATTATAATTGATAATGTGTGGGTTTTAATTGGACCAAGAAGAGATAAGATGTGTTGTTACAGCTGCAGTGAGCATGGCCCAGTGCCACCCAGGGGGATTGTCAAAAAGATGACATTTCAGCGTATCCTCCATTTCCAAAAGTCTCCATAAAACTTTCCATGGCTGGCTGTAACTGCAAGCCCATCACAGATAAAGATGTGGAATGAATGGGATTTACCACTGCCTCCTTCTCTTAATCTCCAGGGGTTTTCTGCTCACAGTCTACCTCACCCTGTTTCACTACAAAGCAACTCTCAGTTACTTGTAGAACTGTGAGAAGACAGGGTTGCACTGGCTGCTCTTCCACTAAAGCCTCTGGGAACTGGTGAGGCTGTGGCAGAGCTCTGGCAGAGTGACCTGCAGGCTTGAAGTTCCTGCTGGACTCCCAACACCTGCCCTCCTCCAGGGGCTCTGATGGAAAACCACAGCTCAGTCCTTTGGGCTCATAACTAGATAAAACTCATTTGAGAGAGTTAAAGACAGGACGGAAAAAGGCAGCCAAACCATTGGGACAAGCACATGAAACTCTGTCCTGACTACTGGTTCTGGAATAATACCTCACCTGAAATACATACTCCCAAGTTCCTCCTCCAGTTTCCAGAAGTGATGGTTATTTCAGAAGAAATCAGTAAATGTCAGTGTGCATAAAATATGGGGCAGATCAAATAAAGGTATTTCAGTATTAAAAGCCATTAATTTTGAGCAACATACATTTGAATTACAATATTATTAAATTCCATTAAGCTAAAATGATATATTTAGCTCAGACTTCAGAGTGCTAATTTCATAGTCCCCTCCAAGCTGTTCCTGCAAAGGTGTTAGGGGTAATTAACTGCCATTTTCTCCGAAATTCAGAATCTGCAATCAATCAAAATGCAGGACCTGGGTGATTGTAGAAAACAGTAACACTTAGTTTATTATGTAGTACATTCTCATTCTGGTTGTTTTATGATGGGATCAACTACACTTTTTCCTCAGAATTTATTATGCTTACCCTTCAGCCAATTAGTTTTTCTCACTTTACTCTAACCTAAAACCTGGTGAGTTTGTTACATATAGATGTAAGTTTGCCTGTCAGTTATATTGGTCATAGACCTGCAGGACTGCGTGTGTTTAAACAATTATGGAAAATGTGGAACCCAGTATTGTCCAGAAAAATGGCAACTTTGCTTTCTTAAAGCAGTGCTTGTTCTTCAAAATCTATGAAGGGGAAAAGGAGAGCAATGAGAAGGCTATTTCCCATAGCTCCAAGTGCCTGGCGTGGAGGGACGCCCAGAGCCCCAGGTACAAGCTGTGGAGTCCTGCTCTCTACTCTCCAGTTGCTGCCTGTGGCACCTGGATGGGCCGCGCTTCCAGGCCGCGCACACGCTGGGCAGAATCTGTTGTCATCAAGGCATTGCGGTAACGATGAAGCAGAGATATTTGATCTTCATATTCAAAATCAAGCATGGAGGTAGTATTTCCACTAAAGTGGAGTACTTCCACCGAAGTTCTCGTTTACTTTTGGAACTCAATCCCAGTGCTTTGGCACAGGTTGACTTTACAGCTAGTCTCACAGGGAAGGAGGTTTTAAAATTATAGCCAGTTAAGTGGGGAGCTTGCTGAATGTTACTGGTGTGGATAACGGTAGCAGGCCTCCAAGATGCCCTGATGGGAAAGTGTAATTGACTTAGTCCATTTTTGTTTCCTAGCCATTTAAACCTGCATCTGGAAATCCTTCTCTAATTTCACAGCTGTGGTGTTGAAACATATAGGGTTGCAGTGGAGTTTAATCAGTATTAAAAAAAAAGAAAGAGAAAGAAACTCTGAAGCAAACTTTGACAAGAAATTTACCAATGTAAAGCCATAAGAAGACTGAAAGGCTCCTGGCCTTCCTGAGAGTGTTGGTAGAAATTATTGTCCCAGTGTGATAATGCTGACTGGACATTGTGCAGTATTGTTCAACCACAGCACTACAAACACCTTGACTGGGACATTATTTAACATAAATATAATTTTAAAGTCTTGCTACTCTATTTTATTAACTCCAACACCCTGGCTGCCTACAAGCCCAGAATTTAAAAGTAGTTCTCAGGTGGAGCCTGTGCTCTTATTCTGTCACTGCCAGACAGTGTGCCCCGTGTGAATGCATTCATAAGTCCTTATCTAGGCAGGACTGGCATTGTGTCTGATTTCTCAAAGGCAGGTTAGCACATTTGGCAGATCTATTTAGAGGTCCTTTATGGTTAATCTCTACCGTGCTGATGCTGGTGCTGCCCTCTACTGAGGGCAGAGACCACGCGGCTAAAGGACGGGTTTGTCTGACTCCCACCCCTATTATTTTCTCTTATTGATCTATAGTGGACAAAAAGGCATTTTTTGATGGGGTCACAGTCTAGATCAAGAGTATAACACAGTGTACTAACTGGTGAGAGACCCAATATGTCTACAAAATACAGGTTTTGCATACAAAGGAGTTGTCCCAAAACTTGATGCCAAAGAACATGGAGGCAGAGGATATTCAGTTTGCAGATTGCATCACTAAATATGGGACACACAGAAAACCTGAGAAGATCAAAACAAACTTCCTGACTTGAAACAATTGTTGTTTCAAAGGTACACTATATTACTTTTTGACTCAAGTACTCTATTTGGATCTGAATAATCCTAACAACCTCACAAAGTATCTGACAGCACAGAATTTGGCAAGATAAATTGAATATTTATTTCCTAGAAAGCTTAAAGAGACATGATATTGAAAGAAGTAACACAAAATTGAGATTTAACAGTGTTCTAGGTAAATGTTTGGTAAACAAGAGAAGTAGCAGTATTACCCTTGTGGTGGTTGCAATGATGTAGTCAAAAAATGACAAGTGGTATTTCAATCCATCTGACATAACACCCCACAGCCTTCTTGTTTCTTTTCTTTTCTTTTCCCTGGAAAAAACTGTGCCAACATATATTTCTCTTTCTTGGTTCCAAAAATATAAGACTATATAGAAAGACATGAATAGAGTTCTCGTATTTCCTTTAGGATGAAAGAGAAACACATAGTGAAGTGGAGTAATAAAGAAATTTTGAGACAATGAAGTTAGGAACAGATGTTTCTGTTTATTTTTATTTCTCTCTCCCCTCCCTATGATTACAATAAATTATCTCTTTTTGCAATGATTAGGGAAGAAGGAAATTATACCAAGGTTAGACAAAAGCATCAGATAAAACTGTCTATAACCCCACTTAAATCCTCTGTTCAACGTTATTCCAAGGTGAAATTCCAGCTACTATGTAATCTGGTGCTTTAAATGAGTGAAGATATCAGAGCACTGTCTTTAGATGCACTTCAGGAAAAAGTGAAGAGAGTTTTCTATCTGGAGTTTGAATTCTGGTATGAATGAACTGTATCATCACATAATTGCCTATTTTATGTTGGTTAAAACATGAGAAATAGGAAAGGCAAGTAAAGATTCAGAGATGTCAAAAGCAGAGGTCATGTCAAAAACCAGGGCTATTCCACATACTGTGCAACTGACAGTATAAAAGACACTTATATTGTTGAAGAGAAGCTTAGTTTGTCTGAACCATTCATTACTCTTTAGGAGTAATACCAAAGAAACAATTTAGTTAGGCACATTTTTCACTGTTCATCCTGTTTGCCTGCTTTTTTCATATTTGAGCTTTGAAAATCAAACCAGACATTTTTACAGCAGACTTTTAGCCCTTTGCTCCAAGTGTGCTTGCAATATTCCAGAGTTTAGAAAAAGATCCCAATCCTCGGCTCCCTGTAACAAACCCCTTAAGAATTCTAGGCTAAATAAAAGTATTGCTAATCATACTCATGTTATCTTCTAATACAAGCATAGAGATCAAATAGATAGCAAAAAGTAAAAAAATACTAGGAACAAGCTTCTGTGTTAATATGAATATAAAAAATTGTTTTCCATCTTCAGTAACCGTAACTTCTATGATAAATACACAGGCTCATTAAGAGTTTCCACTTTGAAAACTGTGAAACTGCTGTGTTAGAATCCAAATATATTGTGATTTTTTGTGGGGAGCTCTATTTTCTTTTTTTTTTTTTTTTCTTCTTCATAGGCAGACAAGTCACGTTATTTATCTGTCCTGAAGAGGAAAAACACAAAGTTTCAGCAACGTATAACTGAGAGGAGACATTCAGATCTTGGAAAGCCAACAAAAAATGAAATTAATGAAAAAAAATGAATTAAACCCAAAATTATTGGAGTATCTCCACCTAGCCTGAATCACTTGGAAAATCTTAAACAGGGCCAAAATGTGTGTGAATTGTCATGAGCAATGCAAATACATCTTTTAAGAGGTATTGCAAAGTTTCCTTTTAATTTATGAACTATTACTTCTCACAAAACCACACGACAAATGGCTTTTTACTTTCTCCTCCCATAAAACCATACAAAGCTTTTTGCCAGGCTAGTAACCATTAGCAAAAATGTTAATGTTAGTTTTGTATTGTAGGAGTCTATCTCCTGGGATACAGATACAGTAGCATGATTTAAAGTTTCACCATAGTAAGGGTCTTTAACTTTCTGCACACACTGCAATTTTAATAGAATGTATACATTCTTTTTGCACTCAAATGTTTTCTTGTATTATACTTTGTTCTATTAAAAAAATGACACATATGAAACTGTACTTAGAATCTTAAATAAGATATGAACACTTCATTATACAATTCTCATACTTTAAGGAACGATTTCCTTTAAAATGGTTCAAGCTGAAAGTTGGCGCACAAAGTTCTAATTGGGGAAAGGCTGGAATGCAGAATGGTTTTAAGAAGTTTCACATAAATCAGTCTTGTAATTTTTTAATTATTTTTACAGAAGAGCACGACACCTGTTTTAGTACCGTTTCTTGTTCTCTTAATATTTGCCAAGACTTAAATAGAAATAAGTTATTTTTCTGAGTTGTTTTCACAGTATTTTCTTGTCAGTTTAAATCATTTCACCTTAAATAGAAAGTTTACCAAGTCACAAATCCTACTTAGAACTTGTTTTGCTTCTCTCAGAGCATGTCTAGTGATGAATGTTTTAAACTAATTTAGTGATGTGAAAAGTGCCAAATTGTCAGATGTAGAAATTAAAATAGTGTGTTTGTGCTGAGAGCATTTTATTTTATTTTTATTTTTTGTTTTATTTTTATCTTTCTTTTCTTTTTTCTTCTTTTCTTTTCTTTTCTTTTCTTTTCTTTTCTTTTCTTTTCTTTTCTTTTCTTTTCTTTTCTTTTCTTTTCTTTTCTTTTCTTTTCTTTTCTTTTCTTTTCTTTTCTTTTCTTTTCTTTTCTTTTCTTTTCTTTTCTTTTCTTTTCTTGTTAAAATTGCAGCTGGAGGCTTCTCCAGCGTTGTGCATAACAAAGGCCTGTAACTTTAGCAGACATGGGAGCTGGTGACAGGGATGAAGCTGGTAATGGAAGCTTGCTGGCTCATCTGTGCAGCATAAAAGACGACCTGGCACACAGCACTGTATTTTAAGTACATCCAGGATACTACTCTACCCATCATCCGACTATCCAAAAGTTCGCTGAAAGCAAAGGAAAACACACTGGGGTAAAAGAATGTTTGATAGAGACTCATTGCCAATATACAGCAAAAAGATCAACTTAATTCCCCATGATTAAACACAGAATGAGCTGCTGTTGAGACCTTATAGCTAGAATCTGTCCCCAGTTGCTTCTCTGCAAATCTAATTATTCAGTTATTTTCACAAAGGCAAAGTAGTAGGATATGTATTTTCTCTGGGTAAGGATAGCAGCTTTAGTTCATTTCTTACCAGTTCAGTAAAGAATATAAACCTTACTTCACCTATCTCCTCATGATTTATTTTTCCTTCTTTAGGTTAGGAAGGCATTTATCCATGTGTTCTAAATATCTACATCCAAAATGACTAGCAATGGACAGATTTCCACAGATATGTTTAAGATAAAGGATGGACATAAATATTCAGCTGAGCTTTTATTAATTTTAAGTGTAGCTTGTTATAGTTTTTCACTACAAAGAGTACAGTACAGAAAGAGGAGACTGTTCTATTCCTGGGACAAGTGCCTACATTCTCAGTAACAACCCCTAGAATTATGTGAATCAGAAAATGCTTGCCAATATACCTTAAGACCGTTGTTTTTATTTTTCATTAAATTTATATTCTCTTGCCAGAAGCATTTTCTTGGTAAAAATAATTCAAATCCTTTTGGGGGTTCTTTTTTTATTATTATTTTTTTAGATTTAGTATCTGCTACGCTCTGTTCAATGTCACTGTGTTAGTACAGGAATATGGCTATAACATTCCTGCATGTGAAACTGTACATCAGGCACATTTTAACAGATTTATGTCATCAACCCCTACACAATATTAATCTTTCTTCAAGGCCATTTTTAGCTACCAAAGTAAGAGCCTTTGTAAAATTTCCAAGGCAGCTTTCAAGCCAGTCCAGTTGCAAATTTTCAGGTGTTGGGAAAAAAATAAAAGAAGAAGCTGAGGAATTCACAAAAGAAGTTTCTTGGCAAAGTGTCTATAAAGGTCTGTGATGGGAGACTAACCATTCATCAGCATCCATGTAAGCTGTCTCTGTTATGAAAACCAGGGCATACTTAAAGGAAAAATAAACAGATTTATCAGTCCAATTGCAATTTCATGAAGTACAATATTGAAAGGCTTCCCTTGTCTCTTCCAGACACTGACAAGATAAACTAGACATGGCTAAAGAGGAATGTGTCACTTCTGTCAGGTGCTATGATAAGTATGAAAAGCCAGGTATGCTTCACACATGGACTCCAAACAAATTTCAGACAAGGTTTATGTTCCTTTATTTTGTTTTCCATTTTTCATCATTGCTGAAGCCAGTCAAAGACACAAGATTTGGGGATGTTTATTACCACACCAAATGGCTGAGGCCTGCAAGTATGGAAAACCACATCAAACTGTTGGATTTATGTGAGACCATGCTGACATTTAGCATAAAATATTTCAATTACAGTTGCCTGAGAGTCACTCTCCTTTACATTTTGGAGGACTTGGTAACAGGACAATGCTGGCTTTCTGGGTCAAATTCAATTACAAAGGCTGCCCAGGGATAGAGGCAGTCTGGAGAACAATTATACATTAGCATGTTACTCTCATGTGGGTACCAAATATCTGCTGTGGTGTAAATTCAAGAGTTGATCAAAGCTCACAATGTTGCTACATTAAGTTTAGGATGATTTTTTCACAAAGAAACCTTGCAAATATTGTTATTTATATGTTCTTTAGGAATGTGGAATGGAAATGTTGCATGTACGTCTGCAATGAAATCCTTTTTCTCCTAATTCTTCCTTTCCTACATTTTGCTTCCAGCAGCCCTTTTGATTGAAAGAGACAAAAAAAATCACATTAAATAGAACTTCTGATATTGGGGTGGCATCCTAAATGATATACATGGGCAAAACAGAGGCTGATGTGAGAGACAGATCACGTATGATCCCCTCTTTGCTACAACAGTTTGCATCCCACAAACATTGTTAAGCTTCCTTTATTAACTCGTTACTAATTTAAGTCCCTGTCACACCTAGCAGCTATGTAGGTAATCATAGCTTAGATTTTTTAGATGTGAAGAAAAATAGAAAACAAGAATTACAAAAGTAAATAAGTGTGATTGAAGTGCAATTTAGGGAGGAAGTGCAATTAAAAGAGAAAGCTGATACAAGAAGGATGTAACCAATCAAGTTGTAAGGCAAAAACATTAATGGTGAAAGAGTTTACTGTGATCTGTTTTCTGCATTCATCTCTTTGTGCTCTGTTTACTTGTCCCATGCTCCTCTGAGGTAATTCCTGCAATCGAGCTCCTGAGTGTTTGCCTCACTTTAAAAACCCCAGAATCAACACCTTTGCTTTGCTGGTTATCCTCACTGCAGGAGTGGCAGGCATCCCAGTAAGCTTGTCCTGATGCTCAGACTGCCTTAGAGTGCCTTAGAGACAGGACGTGAACTGCACAGGAGCTTGCTGTGGGCCCTGGGTTCAGTCACCACCACTGACACCCACTCTGTTTGAACTGTGCTAACATCAAATACGGATTATTTCCATTCTTTAAGCCTTCCTTCATAGCAGTCAGTGTTAAATGAAGATGCAGGGCTCAGTGGTTTTTTTGTATGAGGCACAAATAAGTGGCTTGATCCTGGATCCCAATGAAATATGAGTGAAAAACTAAGACCAGAACACAGCAGGGCAGGGGGAGGAGGAATGATCTGCTTCAGGACAGATCCCTGGCGATGGGAAAGCTGTATGAGACATGAAGTTGAGAAATCAGACGAAAATCAAAGTATAGCTTCCTTTGCATTCAGTACATGCATGCATTTAGAAAGTTATCCTGAGAGAAAGCTGAGCATCAGAAATATCTGTCTAAGAGTAGCGCTTGGTGGCACAGGTAGAAAAAATTTACTTTTTTCTGTGCTGAGCTTATTAACAGCTTGATACTGCTGATTAAGAATTCATAAAGAGGAATAGAGATATTTTCTAGTACTCAGGAGAAAGACTTGATTTCATGCTTCTACCCATTCTTCAAATAGGGAACCATAACAGAGTGACCTTCTAATGTTTCCATCTGCCCACAACAAAACATATGTTTTTCTTCCCTGTAAGAGAGCAGTTAACTGTGTTGGTACTTAACAATGAAGATCATGGCCATTTCTCCCTGTTTGCTGGATCCTCAGGTACCAAATCTTGGTTTTGACCCCAGGACCTGCTACTTATGTTCTTGTGGTCTTAGACAGCACCATTGTTATTCACAGATGACCAGTTAAAGGGAGAATGAAAAAAATATTTTTTTCTATAAATACTGTTATTAGTTATGAAAAGAAACAGGAAAAGGAAAAGTAAAAGACTGGTAGATTTAAACTATAAACAGAAAATTAAAATGGCTTCTCATGAAAAAGTTGGCACTTTGAACTGGGGAAAAAAATGGAATATATAAGAGACCTTTTCTCAGTTATGCACACTGATAAAAACTCTTTAAGTCTAAAAAGAAGAAATTAAAATAAGATGGATTCCATGATCTTTATTTCCAACTGTAGTAATTGACTGAACACCTCATTCCTATTTTCTATTATTAAAAGGACTGTTAAGGAGACAGTAATGAAGAGATCAAAGGTAAGAGGCAATCTGATGCTCATAGATAAAAATAAACAATAAAAATGTACCTTCTGGGATCATGAGATTGATTTCAGTAGCCCCACTACTCTGTAGAAAAAACCCTATTGATTTGATCAAGGCTAGACTTTCAACCTCGGCTTTTAAAAGGGAGAAATTATTTGAAAGAAATAACATAGGCATTGTTCCAAGTGCATATTAAATATAGATGGGGATTCCTATTTAACTTCTGCTTCAGCTGCAGAAACCAGGCATTTGTGATTCAAAAACTAAAGGAAAATTGTTACTCTTTGAAGAATGGAAGGAATAGGATTTATTTGTTGGGGTCATGTTGAGAAAAACGGTGGCAAAAAAACACGTAGTGCATGGGACCCAAAATGAGATTTGGGGATTCTGTTTACTCCTGAAGCACAGACAATCTAATAAGCAGGAAGCTGAGAAACAGTTCTAGGAGAAAGCCATTATTTTAATACAATAATCAGTTAAAATATACTGAGCTCTAAGCAGCAAATTTAAAACTGGATATTAGGGGAAAAAAAACCAAAACAAAACACCAAAAACAAACAAACAAACAAACAAACAAAAACCCTACACAAAAAAAAAAACCACCAAAACAAACAAGCAAACAAAAACAAACCAAAAAAACCCTAAAACATTGTCAAATCCTTCTTAAGGAAGGTCACTGACCCAAACCTGCATGAAACTCACAAAGATGGTGTGCAGGGGCCAAGGTGTTGCCTCCTTGTTCCCAGGATGCCTGTGCATGCCTACTCCTCCTTCTGGCTTGCCCTGAAAACCTGCCCTTGGCTTGGTCTAGGTAAGAACCGTCCTTGAAAAATCTCAAAACTACAAACAATCATTTTTGCCTAAAGCAACAGTCCATTCCTGTCTCAGGAGTACCTACTAATGACTGGAAGATGATGAAATTTCATTTATGTTCCTGAGATGTACATGTTTTGGCTGATACGAAGAAGTACATACAAGGGCCAGTTCTTCTCTCTGTTCATGACAGTTATTACTTTTCTTTAAAATTATTCTAGGATTACTCAGTTGCTGGGGAGCAGCTTCTAACAGCTCCAATCCTAGTCTGAATGGAGACAGTGCATATGTGTACACCTCCAGCCCTTGCAAAGGGAAGTGGGTGGCTTAGGCTGGGTGGGGGCAGCCGCTCACCCTGACAGCCCCCTGATCCTCCACAGCAGGATCCAGCTGGTGGAGCATGTGGCAGAGCCCCTGGCATAGCCATAAATTACTTCCAGTGTGTATGACTATGATTAGCTGTTTGACTTCTTGTTAAGCAACACTTACAATATCTGTAGGCACACAGTAAGCAGTTTGGAACTGCTGATTGCTCTCTGATTTACGAGGGGTGGTGGAGAAGGATGAAGAGAGACAGAAGTCTTGTTTCACTGGAGTTTGGAAATCGGAAGTAAAATGTAACTGACAGGGAAACTAGACAGGAATTTAGTTGTCACCCCCAAATACACACTATTCCTTCTTTTGGGGCTTGCCTTTTACTCTTTTGATTTTTTTTTCTTGAGTCATTAATGCACAATTTATCTTACAAGTTTCAGCTAAAAATTAGAGTATCAATATAGGGAACTATCTCTCCAGATAGTATTTATACAATATCACATCCAGACTAAGCAACACAAATACTGATAAGTATAAATTCAAAACACAGTTCAGATTCATGAGATTTCCAGACCAAATGAGGTTAAATGTTCTTGGAAGAAGTTCAGCTACAGATCTGCACTTTGGACACATGTCCCTTCATAACTTCCCAACTTTTGGACACTTGCTCATCATTTCTTTCTCAAATGATGTTTCCAGATCAACAAACTTATCCTTCCCTGGGATCAGTCATTTCCTTAGTCTTGCCTTTTAGAAAGCAACCCTTTTACTGTCTGTTTTATGACACTAGTAACGCTGTGCTCCAGCTCTGTATTAATCTTCTGAGAATGTTATTTATTTTACGGTACTGGCACAGCAGGAGACTTTCCTCTGCTTTTGAGGAGGGCCCCTGGAGATATCACCAGCACAGAGCCAAAATAATATTGCAGCACATTCAGCCTAAATTAGCATAAAATACTAAGATAACACAATTTCTTTTTCTTCTGATACGAAGAGCAGACTGAGATCATAGTTTTACCCTCCTGTAATCCCTAACCATACTTTCCTACCTGTCCTAGCTTTAGGCCTGCAGCAGAAGTCCTGCTATTCCCCATCTTGGCTTTGCTGCACAGTGCTGTGAATCATCCAACAAAAACAGAAAGACACACAAAACTAAGAATTTACTTGATTTGTCACTTACATAATATTTTAGCACTGATCTTACAAGGGGTCTGTTAATTTTATATTGAACAAGTGAGGATACTACTCTCCTTATAATTCGTGTGAGAATTTTTTCTAATTAGAAAATCTGCCAATTCGAGGGGAAAATAGTCTTAGGTTAAATTTTGTACCTGAAAACAAAAACACTGTCAATTTATCAGCACTAGGACTTTTTATGGGAAGACATTTTGAAAACTGTTTTTCAAAATATATTGTTGGTGTTTCAAGACTAAGAGTAAATGGAATAGCCCAGGGGTGAAAGGCACTTCTTAGTAACACTGACAGAGTGGAAGTCTTTAACCATAGGTGGCATTTATTGAAGAGAAGCTTCTGTTTTCTAGAGTTTTAACAAGCGGAGCTGCACAAACACTGGTCCCATGTAGGCTGTTTTTCTTGACAGGCATCTACACAATTTTTTATATTGTATCCCTGTAGAAAGCAGTATGAATGAACATATTCCATAGTTTAGGGCACATTTCCATGGTATCCCATCAGCTAAACTTATAGTGAACTTAGCTAATGGGATACCATGGAAATGTGCCCTAAACTTTAGTGCTGCCTCTAAAGTAATGAATTAGTGTTTTTCTTTTCCAGAGAATCTCCTTAATTTTACTCCTTAGTTAAATAAAAAAAATAAAAAAAAAAAAAAAAAAAATTCACACAATTCCTAAAATAAGTCAGTGGATAATTTCATGACTAACTCTGAAGCAACCTGAGTGACATCCACATCCACTTCAGAGCTCAGACATAATGCAAACACAGTTGCCTATTTTATCATAGCCTATCACCAGTTTTCACACACACTTAGCAAAGTCTTGCTGATGTTCTTGAATCCCCATGCACATGAGCCTGACACCCCTCTCAAAGACAAATCCCCACAACCATTTCATGAGCAGGGCTCAGTTTTCTTTAAAAATGTCATTCATTACTAGGGGTAAAGAATTTGTCATCCACCTTTTCTACAAGACTGTAATGGTTGCATTACTTACATGTAAAACATACGGATTTAGGTTGGGGTTGGAACATCACTCACCGCACTAAGGAGGATTAGGACACCTTTTAACCTTCCCAGTGAAGCTCTACAGACAAGCACTTAAGAATACCTTATTAAGAACAAAGCTAAGTGTAATTGAGCACATTACTGTATCTCAGTGCAGTCAGGTGGGTTATGGTCTCAGACACCAAGACAGTTTCTGCATTGTGACTGACAGTGCTGAGAGCTAAAGTGTAATCTGATGTCATCCTTTCTACATGAATATATTTCAAATGTGTCTCCTAGTGGTATTGTCACAGCACAACAGTCTGCTCAGGTTGGTGGTATGCAGAAAAATTCCTCCTCCTCCAATTTGGCTCTTTAAAAATCTTAATTCCGGGTTTTACATCAGCCATTAATATTTAACATGACTGATACAGAGGCTTTGAGGGTTAAAAGTGGGCTTATGTGAAAATTAAAATGCTGTGATGAACTCAGCACTAACATGGACTTTCCAGCTTCTTATTCCCTTGGTCCCAAGGGGAACAAACTAGTCTACAGCAAACCCAGAAAAAAAATGCATATGAATAAACACAAAATAATTCCATATTATAAAAAAATAACAACCCAAGTCCCCAAGTGCAGTAAAGACAAACCCAAGTTGTTTCCTCGGCAGCAGAGCTAAGGATGCCTTCCTCCCCTTCCCCTCATGTATAATAAGGTGCAAAGTTCTGCCTGGAGCTTTTCCCAAAGCCATGGAGTCCATAGAGTGGTTTGTATTCACCACAGCTGAATTTGGGTCACTTTCCTTCAAACAGGGGAAATAATGAAATTTCTCTCCTCTGCCCAACAACTAGTGTTATGGAAATTCAGGATTTCATTTAAGTAGACAGGAATCTGCAAACTGGCCATTAACAACAAATTTACTAAAGAAGAATAAACAAATGCACCTACACATCATAGCATTTGCATGAGCTTTTATTCACAGCGTGGCCACGGAAATCTCTTTTCCTATACAAACAAACTACAGAAAGGATATGAAATATGAACAGTGAAAAATGAGATGAATGCCAGTATTAATGGCACTTTGAAATATATGAAAATTAGAATGTAAACTAAAGCAACATGGTCACAGCAGCTAGGGTAAATACCAAGGTTTTGATGCTGATATACAGAGTGGGTAGAAATTCTATTTCTCTTCTACTCTTATTTCAGTTAGCTGAAATACTTCTTCTCATCAAATACCAGTTCACAGAAGTTTTGAGCTCTTTAGATGACAGATGTGGAGAAAAAAGCCCAAAAGAAAAAGCAATACTCCACCATGTGGCATTGCATGAGAACAGGCAGAACCCTTCCTCAAGAACCTTTTCCAAGTCTTACACTGATTTGTAATATAAAGTGTAAAATCATAGTGGAGCAGAGCAGCTTTTGTGGAATCATATTTTGACACATTTGAAAAAAAACCCCAAAACACAAACAAACAAGACAGCTACCAAATTCAGTCAATTTTACCAGAATATGCATTTGGAGGAAAAAACCCTTCTGGTTCACTCCCTAACAATGCAATTTAGGTACCAGAATGAAATACTCCTCTATTTGAAATTACTATTTGCATATTTAAAACATATTATGTCACACTCCAAAAAATTAGAGATGCATTTTTATTGGACTGAAAGTATTTGGTGGAGAGATGAGAAAAGCCTTTAAAGAAAAAAACTTCAAATTTCCTTTCATTCTCAGGAAAAAAATTGAGATTTCAAAAACCTCCTTAATCTGATTTTTTTTTTCTTTTCACTCTTTATGAAAAAAATCCCCAGCTTTTTCTTTTTTTATTGTTTTAAATCCTTTTTTTCCTAGCCAATTGTCCATGCATTAACTGAATTTTTTAGACCATTTTCCAAAGTGTGTCCCAGTGAAAAAACAAAACAAGTCTAACCATAAGTAATTGCAATAATAATTTTTGCCTGGGAAAAGACATTTGCTATACTCAATTAATAGGAAGATATAAAGTTATTTGCAACAGCTTGTCCTCACATTCCTCATCATAACATGGTATAATCACAGATTTACAGGATAAACATAAAACAGTAATGAATAGGATTATGCTGGGTTCTATTTGGGGATCATTTATGACAATGGTTTTGCAAACCAGACACTGAAGCGAGCTAGAAATAACCACAACACAGATGACTCCAAAACTAATCTGTAAGCATCTGCATATTTTGGTAAGTACTTCAGAAATACTACATGGGTAGAAAAATGGATGTGAACATGCATATTTTTCTCTACTTCAGAAACCTTAGAACTGTCCATAATATCATTCCTTTGGCCCAGAAAACTAAGAGTTCAAGTTTAACCAATGTCTCGCCACAATGAAAAGATGAATTTTCAAATTATATCTACAAAACAGGAATTATCCAATCAGAGGAAACTAGAAAAATATGGGATTTAGTAATAACTAATTTAGACATAAAGCAGGTCATTTGTGCTCAATTCAGTTTAATGTTAAGAAAATCATATCAAAAGTAGTTATCAGCACATCCCATACATCATCAGTACACACCTAATTTTTAGTCACAATACGTGAAATTTATCTGAAAGGCAGAGGTCCTGAACTGCTTCTCTGGGGAGAATGTAGATACATCAGAGGCGAAGGCAAGCCCATCTTCACAAATCCACGAGCTAATACTGAGAGGCTCCATAAAGAAACTAGGAATATCTATGCCATCTGTGCAGTGTTTGTTTTTTGGTGTTGTTGTTGGTTTTTGTGGTTTTGGTTTTTATTTTTTTTGGTGGGGGGGTGGGGCAGGGTTGTGGTTTTTTTCAGCCAAGAGACAAATGGCTGTCCACCTAGGAAAGTGCTTCAGAAAAACTGGTCATCTTTGAGCCCATACAGAGATGACCAAGTCTCTGGAGAAAAGGTGAACCTTCAAAAGACATATTATTAGATGTATTTTATATATCTAATAAAATGGCATTATCCTGAAAGAGGGTCAGATGTCACTGGTTTTTTATCTATAACAAAAAAGGAGCTGATCCAAAAATTTTACATTGCTCCAAAACAGTCTTATTTTTTCTGATATTAATATTCATGTTTACTGATGCAGAATAAATTTGCCTTCTCTTTTAGTCCAGTTTTTAAATTTTGACTTGACTGATCCATAAAGAATTTTTAAGTTATCCATGTGTTAACACATCCATTATAGGGAAATAAAAGCACAGGCTGTGACTTATCACCAGGAGCTGTAGCCTACTCCTTGAAAACAAGATGCCTCTGGCTTCAGCCAGCTCCCTGAATGACTGGAAGTTATTCCACACTAATTTTGACAAATTGCTTTCCATGAAATCTGGGACCATACTTGCACAGCCTGCACTTCCACTGACTGCTGCACTCCAAGTCTCCATCAGAAGCTTTGTGTGCTGGGCATGGATGTATCACAATGAGGTCATGCCCAGTGATTATGGCTTTGCAAGCAGAACTGAAATATTATTTCTGAAGGTGGCCTTATCTGCAACTCAAATCAAAGCATTTGATAAAGATCTGCTTCTTCAGTGTCCAAACTTTGCCTATCTAATGGAAGCTTCTAAGCAACATAGTACTGACAGGCTGGCTCTTACCAGAGCCTCTAAACCACACATTTCTCCTCACTCAATTTGTGCAGCACAAATAAATCCTGCTCTTGAATAGGACACCATATCTCTAGTGTATTAAGAATATTCTTAGAGAAGCTTCCATACACCAGTGAAAGAAAACATAAAGGAAAGAGGAACATAGGTAATAATGAGCAAGAGAGCTTTGAAGGGCAATAGTTAATCTTTTTAACTGTATTCTTCCTAAGGATCATACAGATTTAGAGACCAAAAGGAACAGCTTAACCTTCAAATCATATGAAACACACTAAAATAATCCATAAAAGAGGAAGGTATTGATAATGAATCTTGTAGCAGAATTCTTTCCTTGTTTATAAGGTTTCTTTATAAGTACTAAAAACTGCTGCAGTTTCTCTCACCTTCTGTACAGAAAGTTCATCTGTTTTCATAGATAGATTTCTCAAATAAGTTACTTTCCAAGTTCAACTGTCTGTGGTTGTAATAGAAACATTCTAGCAGCAATGATACTCTACAGACCTATCAGTTTGGGAGATGGGAGGAGATCATCTTGTATTCAATATTATGGAGCAGGGGTCCTTAAAATGGGAAAAATAAAGCTTATTCCTTCTTTGTCTAGGACAGCTGGCTTCAGGTGAACTTGAAGTCATGGCCAGGCTGCAATTACTTTTACTTTCTTAACGTCAGGTCAGCTGAGTGGCTTGGGACAACATTAACAACTGAATTTAACCCAACTTTAACTTAGTTATGTATAAAGTCATGAAAAGCAAAAAAATCTTTAGCTGTTTCTGTACAAAACTTTTTTACTGACAGTACTGGAGAAGTGCAAAGCTTGATTTTCAGTCTTATTTTTGTTCACATGAATCCAGAAGATATCTGCTCCTTATAAACAAAGCCTACTGGATACTGAAGTCCCTCAGACTTTATTAAATATACAGAATTTCTAAAATCTAAATAGCAGAATAGAATCAACATTTTGGTAAGAAAAATATAGGCCTTATTAGAATGAAAATATTTCAGTCCTTCCATAGCCAACAGTAATAATCCTGAGAGCATCAGATCACACAACCTCTTCACAGCAAAGGTCTGTACTGTCTGAGGATTATCCAAGGTTGGGATGCTTCCAAAGGCAAACTGTTTACTCAGAGGCAGATCTGATCACGGCTCATGCTCTTCCAAAAGGCAGCTAGCTTGCTTAAGCCATTTTAAAAAAATTCTTTCCCTAGAGCTCATCTACTGGGCTGTTTGGGCTGAGTATTTAAAGCAGTAGCAAAGTGCCAGGTCAAAAGCAAAGAATTTGTTTCTAAGAAAAGCAAGGAAAAGACAAAGAGCAAAAGTTAACGCTGCAGCTTATTGCAAGCTTCAGAGAATACAAAACAATTGTTTTAGAGACAGCTAAAAATAGCTTCTTGTAAGACTGCTTGCTCTTCTGCCAAAGGAATGCAATACACCAAGAAACATTTGCAGAATCAAAATATTTATACTACAAAGTAGCAGTTCCTACTTTAGAAACTTATAGCTGATTAAGTTGGAATTACATTTTTCATAATACAGACAAAAGAATATCAACCACAGCCACTAGTAAATATTGGCTTTGTTGTAAGCTTAATGTTAAAATAGAAAAAAAAAAAAAATCCAGCAACTTTTTTTTCTCTAGATCGCAGTTACCTTCGTGCAGCTATCAATACAGTTATAATATAAAATACAATTTTTCTTTCTAATCTTCTCTTTGCTATGTGACATGAGTTGTACTAGAATGCCCCCTGAAAAAAATAACAGTAGGGCACTTAAAAAAAAAAAAAAAAAAAAAGCCACCTGGCCTCACAGGAAGTTCTGTAAATGATTTTTCTATATACTCAAAAATCTTGTCTCGACTTAAAGTTCAATATAACCCTTCATTTGTAGTCCAGAGGAACACAGAAAGTTAGTTTATAGAGATCAAACTTCAGAGAAACTTTAATGGAAAGTATCAAGTTCAGCTCCTTTGTTAATTACAAGCATCAGAAAATCTTGCCTTTTTATGGGGAAAAAACAAAGACAAGTGATTTAAATCATGATCAGAGTGAAAATTCACTTTTGGAAATCCAAGTTTTCTTGCCATATTTAGCAAATGCCAAAACGGTATTTACAGCAACATCAACAGTGCAGCTGTGAGGCTGCCAATATTGCCTCCAACTGTGTAAAACATATTTTTCTTTCTTCTTTTTTTAAGTCTTCACTTATCCCCTTCCAAGGACACAAAACTTAGCAAGAATTTAACGTTATGGTTTTTGTATCACTGCAGATACAACTTGTTCCGCAATCATTAACTGCCAGCTCTTGCATTTACTTTTAATTGATCTCTTTTGTTGTAATCCAAGAAAGAAGACAAAAAAATTATACAAGTGGGTTCCAGCCAAACTCATGCACCAAAAAATAAACCTGCCTCTTAGTAAGGCCCAAAACTGAGATTATTGTAGGCTTTCAAAAAAGACTAATCAACAGAACAGTTTGCTAAACTACAGTAAGCAATTCCCAGTAAGAGAATGGCAAAGCAGCAGAAGTGGAAAAAGAGCAAAGTGCTGAAAGCATTTATATTGTCCGTGTTATTTGATTTATTAGTAGCAACTTCAGTCCTTCACCCCAAATGTCTTCTTTCTTTGCTTGCTGATGAAAAGGCAGAAGAGAGCAAGAAAACCTTCTGGTGCTACAAACTAGTTCTATCAGCTGGTGAGGCTTGACTCTGGAGATATGTTTCCCTTCCCTAAAAGGCAAAGTGAGGTACAATGAGTATTAAGGAGTAAGAGATGAAATCATGTGACCCAGTCTTGTTCATCTGCAACAGTAAAAGCCTCCATCATTCTCTTCTCTTATGTTGGCATAATCAAAAAGTATCTGCACTTGCCATCCTCCTCTCTGCTTTGTGCTTCTTACCCATCCATCCAACTTGTCCCTCAAGTCACTACATAAATATACATATATTTTATATATATATAAAGGGGGAACTAGCACATAATTTCTGACTTTAAATTATGTACCAACCTTCAACCTGCCTGTGTACTTTAGGTACAGCAGGGTGGGACTTCTGTCATTCTCTGCAACCACGAACACACCAGAATACTGCCCTCAGATGACCTTGCAGCATGGTGTAATACATTAAAAACATCATCTGACTTCTCAGGTTTTGTCACAGTAGAGGAAAAATGGAGAGAAGAGCCAGTGTCTGTGAAACTGCACATAAATCAAGTGTCAGCATCATCACTAACAGAAACACAACAGGGACAATTCATGTTATGTTCATCTCAGGACTGTTCAGAAACTGGCTTCAACATGAAGTAAACTTAAGAGCTAACACAGGAGGGTATCCTGCAGTTTCTGCTGCTGCTTCTGGCATTAGTTACTTAAATCCACCTTCTTGTAAGTCTTCACAAAGTCTTAACTTGGTTCTTTACAGTGTCATAACTTTAAAATACCTACTATGTACGGCCATCGCATCGAGCCTATAAGCCAGTAACTTTGTCTTGGTACATTTGGAGTTTTAAAGCATGAAATACATTAATATAGCACAAAGTGAGCCCTAAAACAAGTACTGTCACACTTCAAATTCAGAACGTGTTCAATGTGAATGGATGCTATTAGAAGCTGTAAACACATCTATTGAAGTGAGCTAATAGCATCAGCACTAATCACGAGAGCAAAAAGTTTTATCGCCTAGGAACAGAGATAAACAGCATGTTTCCACATTTATGCTGTTTACTTAAAAGGCCTTCAAAGAGCTGGTTATGTTCTTCTTGTAACAGGTATATCAATACCAAGGCCTCCTACCTTGGTGAAAGACTAGACCATGTCACACTACAGTTCTCCCCAGAGCACCTCACAGTAGAAAGGAGCTGCAAGCAAAAGCACTGATACTCAAAAGAGATTCTCTAAGAATTCACATGAATTTCCCAGAAACACAAAGATAATCCTAACCTACTCTTGTAAAATCAAAACACCAATTGGCAAAGATGGAGTTAGAGTAGCAAACATCCTAACTACCAACTGACTAGTGTGGAACTGGAAAGCAGACTCAGAAGTGATGCATGTGTTCCTGTAACTACATTCCACGGTCCTTTGGTGCCTTGTTTTCCAGTAAAAAAGCCAGGCAGATATTGCTTCTATCTCACTTCTATTTCTACTTTAAAAGATCCTGCCTTTCAAACTGCTGGTGCACATATGCACACAAACACCACCTGACCTAGCAGAGCAGACTGTGCAGTAAAGAAGAAGAGATATAAATTTTGAAAACAGGGTTTTATTGAAACTATCAAAAAAGTCTGAAATCTAACGCAGGAAAGGCACTTCAGACTTCAGTCCCTTTTCTTTTTAGATTTGGGTTTTTCTGACAGCTGAGATAATTCACTTTCTTCAACTTCATCACAATGCTTTCTTTTCTTTTTCTTTGACTTTTTATGGTCACTTTGGTAACCACTGGAGTCACTGGTAGGCAATACAAGTTCCTGTTCTCCTTGCTTGTCCTTTTTCTTTTTCTTCTTCTTCTTCTTTTTATCATCGCATAATCCATTCACAGCATCAACACTTTGCTCTTCTCCATTTTCCCTCCCAAGGTTACCCATCTCATTTACAGGTTCTTCTGTGACATTATCTTCCCCACAGTTATTCAAGCCATTTTCCTGGTGGTCAAGCTCTTGAATTTCACCCCCATTTGTGCTTTCAGTGACTGCGTCAGATTTTTTGGGCCGCATGCTGTAAAGAAATACACAAAATAAACTGGATTAAAGACACATTAAAAGGGCACCTCACATAGTGGAATGTCAAAAATTGCTAACACGTGTATTTACACCAAGCAGATAATAGATAAACATTTGCTAAAAACAACAACAAATGGAGAACAAATGGAGAACATTCTCCGTTACTGAGAATCATACCCTGAAGTTTAATACTCTCAGGGTAATTTCTACTAACTTACTAGCTTCCTTCTTACCACATAATAAATATTCTCTTTCGAATCTTAGCCTCAATTTCCTCTCTAAAGTGCCATACAGACCACTTCGTATTTCCTCTTTTCTCGTGCTTCTTCATCCCCTAATTCATAATTACACATTGTGTAGTAAAGCTTTTTTGGGTTTTTTTTAAGTCATTCCCAAAAACACACAGCTAGTGGCCTATTCAGTCATATATGAGGCACACTGCTGACTTTACCAAGCAATTACCCCACTCTAATTAAAACAAAGGTGATGCCAGAAAAGTTTAAAAAAAAAAGAAGAAAAAAACCTTCACAAAAAAAACCCACCAAATCACTCCATTCCCAGCTGGTACCTTACAACCAAGAGCACTAGAGAAAATGTCTAATAAGACAAATATTGAAACAATGCAGTTAAAAAACATGGAGGTTTTTATGTCTCCAGAGGGCACAGAAGACAAAATTGCTAACTTTCACTGTAAATTCACTGAAATGATCCAGAGCATCCTTCCAGATTAAAAAAAGAAGAAACAAACAAAAAATACTATGAATTTGACAGTAGTGAGTTATATTATACATTTAATCAAAACCATGTCGAAAGAAAAAACACTCAGTTTTGAGCTCAGTAAATGACCGTTTTAAAAGGAAAACGTGAATGAACTCTTCTGAAGACAAGATTTCTTGCAAGGCACCCTTTAAATTTACAGAGGCCTAAAGAGGAAGTTGACACATTTTCTTGTCTTTGAAATTCTCACGTTTCAGCAGGTATTTAAGTCATGTATTTGTCACTATACACGTGTTGTGTTTTTGTGTAAACTGTCAATGTGACCACTGTGTTCAGGACCCCTGGACTGTTTGCACTTGAAAAGTCTAGGGAAAAAGCTACCTAAAAAAAGCTATGAGCATGTATTATACATGCAATCAACAATTCATAGGTCAACACAGATTTTTGAAGTGTCAAGAAACACCTAGTTTTACTTCTTCCAGAGAAAACTTCCATGGGAGTCCTAAACAGTGGAAAGTTTAGTTTAAGACAACACATATATATAGTTTTATATATAGCTATATATATGGTTTTATATATAGTTACATAGGGATTTGTGTAAAAATAAGAAAGCTGAAAGATTAAGATGTAATTAAATTCATTTAGCTTGTAAAAAACATATTAAATCAGTTAAAAATATTCTCTGTTAAGGCACCGTACCTGCTTTTTGTGAGTCCTCCTCGAATGAAGAACACCCCAGCTGTATCAGAATCCAAGTGCAACACTTGAAATTTCAGTTCATCGCCTATTTTTAACCCCAGCTCTTGCCACTGTACAATGGACATTTGTTCAGGCTTAGGGATAGATGCATTGAAGCATCCATGTATCAGGCAGCCAATATGAGTAGGGGCCACTTTATTAATTACACCCTGAAAGAGAAAAAGAATGTCATGCAAGTCTACAGCAAAAATCAGCCCTTTCAATGCACACCCTTTAAATATTTAGTTTCCTATATGGAAAGTTTTCAGTAAACGTTCATGTACAAGTTATGAAGTTAGTTTACCTAGCAATAATTTAACACTCTTCCACTAAAATCAAAGCTATTCCTCTAAACTCTTCACACAATTCCTCTGAAAACAGAGAACTGAACTGCAAGAGAAGTCATCAAAACATAGGATTTAGCTACAGTGAACACCTGAATAGAGTAGGTAACTCTTTCCTTCCGCTACATGATCAACTTTGCTTTGAAGCCATTTTAAGTCTGATTTACTTGCCTAAAACACTCTTCAAGCTGGCACAGCAGTACTTAGCTGAAGACAGGGAAGACACATAAAAAGCTTCTAAATACTCCATTCAGTGGGTTTCTGACACATCTGCATATGAAACCATATCCACCTTTTCTTTACCCACAGAATTAATGACAGACACTGAAAATTTTTCTATTCTCTTCCTAGGAAGATGGCACATTCATCTTCAAATGCAATTATAAAGACACTAGCTGTGCTGCAAAAGGTATGGCACAATGAATGCAAGCCAGCTCTCAACATGCTTTACCCACAAGTGCTGAGCAAAGTTTTGACAAAGCTGTTCTTTGAGCCATAGGCCTCCTTTACTGAAAGGCAGGCTCCAACTCGATGAACTGCTCTTGTGCTTGAAGGAGAACATCCTAAACATTCCTGTCACTGTAATAAATGTGCCTGCTTAAAAATCGTCTTCAGAAAGGAGCACCGGTATGATGTACACAATTTTGGTACACTGTTAAATATGCAATCCTTACGATACAATGGTTCAGCAATATAGAATTATGAGTAAACTCAACAAACCTAGGGATGGACAAATCAGATAAATTACAGTAAAAAGTACTAGTACAAACTACAAATAAACTGCTATGAACAACCCATAAGTGAATAAGCTGGCGTAAACTAAATTATGTCTCCACCTAAGCCCCAGATGGCTTGATGATGGCGATAAGCCAAGCATTGACCATTTAATAAAAAAAAGCCCAGGCGTTCGCATACCACCAGCTTCTTCCCTTTCTTGGGGCTGAAGATGATGAAGTCCGCCTCGATGTTCAGGTGGATGAACCCTTGGTCGTCGTAGATGTCGCCGAGCTCCCCCACCACTTTGATGTTGTCGTAAGCCACCGGCACACCCTGCAGGCTGGAAGGACAAGGAGGAGGGGGGCACCGTTAGCTGCCATGCCGAGCCGCGGCCCCCGCCCCGCGCCGGCCCCGCGGCCGCACCTCTCGGAGTAGCGCAGGAGCTCCGCGTCCAGCTGCGCGCGGATGCCGGAGCGCTTGCGGCCCAGGAAGCGCGGGGGCAGCGCCACGTGCCGCCGGTGCGGCGCCGCCACCAGGCACGAGTAGCGCCGCGCCACCAGCGCGCGCGCCGCGGAGAAGGACGGGGCGGCGGCGGCGGCGGGCGGCAGCGCCGGGGCGGGCGGCGGCTCCCGCGGCACGGCCATGCGGGCTGCGGCCGGCCGGCCTGCCTGCCTGCCTGCCGGCGCGGGGAAATGGCGTCAGCCGCCCGCCTCCGCCGGGGCGGGCCCGGCCGCCGCCGTGACGGAGTTCCGTGCGGGTGGAGGGAGGCGGGACGTGATCGCCTTCGCTAGGGAGAGGGGCGTCATTTTTTTCACTCTTTCCTAGCGATGTTACATCTTGGAATCACAGAATAGTCTGAGTTGGGAGGGACGCGGAAGGATGATGGAGTCCGGCTCCTAAGTGAAGGGCAGCCCTTCGCCCCGGGAACCCAAACCGAACACGGCTTCCTCTGGACAGGGCATGTGTTGCGATGGGCTTCTAAATTTAAATCGGACATTCGGTGATTGAGACAAAAGTCGCAATGACAAATTACCTTAGTGGCGTCCTTCATATACAGCAATTTTAAAAATACAGAATTTGTCTTCTGTTACTAGACCCCAGATTCAGTTTGTGCATATGAGAAATGTTTGTATGCATTTAATAACTACAGACTGAGGAGAAGAAAAATAAATGCAAGTCCTCAAAAGGGTTGTTGGTGCACTCTACACTGCAATTACTTACAAAGTGAGCTGCAGGACTACAAATAGAAGTCTTGTCCAGTCGTAAGTGATAGAATTTGTGGCTGGTCAGTGAAGGCTTTGTCAGGCAAAGTAATCCAGACTTTATATTCACACGAAGTGGCACAGTATGATGTTACTTTGAACTGATTCCACTGAACTCATGCAAAACGTTGAAAAGGTGTTGTCTCATTGATTAAAATCTAATTTATATCAACTCGTTATAGTAAATGTACACTTTCAAACTGATTGAATCCACCTGAGGAGTTACCAAAAAAAAAAAAAAATAAAATAGATGTATTGATTTCAGTAAAGGTGTTAAAAGTCCTTTTATATGGTGGAGGGCTCAGACACCGTTGCTTTGTGAAAACAAGCCTTATGTCAGATACCAGAAATCCTTGAACTCCCTACAAAACATTTAGTGATGCAAAAGCCTTTGAAGCTACTCAAACACTACATCACCAGAAAGTTTTCTCTGACTGAACATACTGTGAAGACAGGACATTGTTAGCTTTCACAAGTAAAACAAATGGTATAATTTGCACTACTTTACTGCAAGTAAAGTTGGATTAATGTGAAAGAACTGACATAAAAATGGCTTTCAGATGTCATACCAAACTCCAAAATTGAGAGAGAAAATGTCTTGAACTACTGTAATCTGTATCCCTATGTGGCTTTAGTCCTCCAAGGTATTTAATGTCTGTTGAAATTAATTTTATGTTATATGGTCTCAGCTTTCTGGAAAAAATATTGTATTTTTTATTTCAGCTATTTGGATCATATTTAAACCTTGCAATGTGCTTTCAATCTTGGTTAAAGACCTTAAACAATAACTGCATGCACTTCTATTCCTAAAAGAAATATATGTTTTATAACTCTTATTTATGAGTAGATTTATTTTGCAGTGAGAACATATAATACATTAAGGGCTTTACTCAGTCTTATCCAGGATAATAAAAACCTACCTTTGCTCTTAAAATAAAAACTAAGAATGGATGCAGAATGGAAAGGCAGCATGAACAAAAATGTGGACCTCTGTCTTTCACCGTGTAGTCAGATCGGCCAAGATGGTCTCAGAAGGGTTTTGCAGCTATCCAAGGTTTTGCCTATGGACTTCTGTCACCAGGAAATTCCCTACAGAGGTCAAGTCTGTGCTTTTTAATTGAATCTCCATTTATCCCTGCTACTGTGCCTGGTTTTCATTGCACAGTGCTCTTGGGACTTCCAGATTTCCTTTCAGGGTAAAGTAATCAGGAGAATGAACTTTAAATCCTAATGGTCATTAAGTGTGTGTGGTAGGCCAAAGAGAATTCAAAATGGCCTTTAACTGTAAATGCCTGGCCTCAGCACTGAGCTGTTTTTCTCTGCAAGTCCACACTTGTCAGGTCACACTGCTTGCTGATGCAGCGTGGTCTGTCTGTACCAAAAGCAGTATTGTCTTGCAGTCTTGTAGAGACTTCAGAACCCATGGTATGACTTGGAACTCACTACCTCTTTGTAAAAGATACTCTGATGAAAGAAGGAATCTCAATCCAAATGCCACCTCCTCCAGCCACAGATCAGTTTTCTTCCCTAGTTGTGTATCTTTTTGATGTTAGCTTTCAGCTTAAAGAGTCTGTCTCGGCTGACCTGTCAGCAGCACTGCAGCGAGGCTGTGTCCAAAAAAGGCAGCTAAAATCAATGTCTAAAACAGCACAGCTGTTGGTTTGTTTGCCAAGTCCCACAGTGGCTGGTAAGACTGTGCTGAACCTATTTTTCTCTAGAGGTCAGATTGCAGGTACCAATAAAGACCAAACCCAAAAGTTGCATTTGCAGTCACTGCTGTTCTTTTTCTCCCTGTTTTATCTGGGTTTGTCTTGTTTTCTCTGTGAAAGGAAGGCCAAATTCCAAAAAGGAGATTCCTTGACGACCACAACTTCAGCACCTCTCAGCTTGTCTTTTCTACCCATACAGTCACTGCCATTTTGTATCCAGGTTTCTGAATAGACGGTATATCAGCCTTAAAATCCTGGAAGTCTTAGCTGTGACAAAATACAGTGCATCTCATGCAGAATGGAAGAATGCTGGTGGCAGTGAGCTGGAGTAGGAAATGCACTTCCCCTTAGGACTGTATGGCCAAAGGAATTAATGCATTTTGAAATATATTCCATTTCAGATTCCTTATCCCACAGTTTGCACGCTATAAAAAGGATAAATGAAGGAATGCTTCAATTGCATAGGTTGGATACGGCACAAAACTTGTGCTCTGGATTTTTTTGAAATATTTTAGCTGGCTTCTCCTTTTTCATTTTTAACCCTACAGTATTTCTAATGAAAGTTCTTGCTGTCATACTTAGAGGGAAGGATCAGTACTCAAACTCTCAGTTTTGTTTTTGAATTTGTCTGGTAATAGGTTTGCTGAAGTATCTTTGACCCTCATGTCAAATAGAGACTAATCCTGGCATGTTGGGTCATTGAGGACTAAGCATCTAAACGCCTCTGAGGATTGTCAGCTTGTGGTCCTATATATGGAATTCTGTTAGGCTAGTTTTGTGGAAGTTACTTTTGAGAGGGTGATCATTCAATTACATATAAAATCTATCAGTGCAAAGGGTTAGCTGAAGTTAAAAACAATTACAGTAGTAAAGGCTTATTTGACTGCAAGTGTGAGAGGAATTAAGTTATTACTGTCAGGCAAACATTCATTTGCGCAAATACAGGATGATAAGATGTCAATGGCCAAAGAAGGCAGATAGTCCTGACAGTGTATCAGGACTCTATTTGTACTTAAATAAAATGTACCAAATGCTGAAAGTCCACCAGATGGCACACAAAAGCCTTGGTACAGAAAAGTGCCGTCGTCCAAGAGGACGAGAGGAACTGCATGCCTGACTGAAAATTTAATCGGTGTTACACTATGCAGCCTCTGCTTTGTTTTGTCAGCAATTAGTAGGTCAGTCCCTAATAGCTAGGAAATGACTTAGAAAAACATTAAGGGAAAGAAATGCGATAAGACAGCAATTATGTTAATTTGTTTCAGCTAATAATTTGTCTTGATTTGTAGTGATATTTATGATGTAAGGACAGGGAGCACTTGGAGTGGGTCCAGAGGAGGGCCATGAGGTTGATCAGAGGGCTGGAGCACCTCTATATGAAGACAGACTGAGAGAGTTGGGGTTGTTAAGGCTGTAGAAGAGAAGACTCCAGGTAGACTTGCAGTACCTGAAGGGGACCTATTTACAAGGGCTTAGAGTGGTGGGGCAAAGGAGGAATGACTTTAAACTTAAAAGGGGTGAGCTTAGATTAGATAGGAGGAAGAATTTTTTCCTTGTTAAGGTGATGAGGCACTGAAACATGGTGCTCACAAAAGTTGTGAATGTCTCTTCCCTGGAAGTGTTCAAGACCAGATTGGATGTAACTTTGAGCCAATGGAAGGAATCCCTCCCCACAGCAGGAGGAGTTGGAACTAGACAGCATTTCAGGCCTCTTCCATCCAAACAATTCTATGATTCTGTTCTTGGGATGGACATCTTCAACAGTTGGGGATTGACTGGATTTGCCTTTGGCCCTTGATTCTCTAAGTCGATTATTGCTTGCTGAGAAATGGCTGATCTGGATGGCGATCACTCTTGTAGAGATAAAATATCTTTTCTATACATACATTGCTGAAAGACCTGAGGTCAAATAGCTCACTGGCCTTATATCTGTAGAATATATCTGTAGAATGTATCTGTAGAAATAAGGAGCCTGATGTAGGATGCCTGGTGCTGCCTGTGGTGCCCCTCTCCAGCTCTACTGGTGCTTGAAGGCATTAGTTTCAGTAGCAGAGACATCATGACCTGTGGAGGTCTGGCTGTTGGTCTAATGCTGAAACTCTCCTGTGTGTTTCAGCCAGCAAGTGAAGTGTGTTCAGATAGTGGATTAAATAATATGATAACGTGACTTTTCTCATAGAAACAAGAGGTGATGTTGCCACAGAAACAAGGGAGGAAAGCAGCCTATGCTACTATAAGAATAGTAAGGCTTTTCTACAGCAATGTGAATGCTTCTGATAAGTGATGCTAACAGATGAGATGGATGCACAGGTTGTAAATGGGGTGTCTCTTGACAATCTGTCTGTGCTCTTTTGTGGTTTATACTCTAAGAAACTTTTGGAACCTTTTACTCTGGTGTTTTCAAAAATTGTCAGGAAAGATAGGAATTAAGGAACCACAGGGGATTGCCTCCAGAAAAGTCAGCTACTATTCATTTTAGGAGTATAAAATGTATTTTTGTCATCTTGTTTTATGACTCCTATACTTCTTCCAGATACTGCAAAAGACAAAAAAAAAAAAAAAAAATCTTCTGTTTCTACTGGTAGTAGCCTGCTCTGTCTTTTCAGTGCTTCTCATATCCTGAGGCCTGTTAGAAAAATAATTGTGAAGATATTAATAAATTAAGTGAAGAACATGGAGACATTTATACTTTAATCCTGTCTTGCACAGTACTATTCATATATATATATGTATGGAAAACTGTTAATTCTTCTGGCCTGGAAAACAGGTCCCAGATCTGAGGAGTTTGCCATTCAAGAGAGGTCCAAAGTAACCATCTGTTTGAAAGAAAGATAGCTGATTATATCTCCTGGGCTACTTTCAAGCCCCTGTATGGGTCTGATTTTTGCAAGTGAATTTCAGGAGGGTTGACACTTGAGAAGTATTAAAAACAAAGATAAAGAATTCAGTTATGTGGATTTTTTTTTCATTTTATCTACAGACTTTAGCAGGTAGATTATTATCAAATGTGTTCATGGTAACATTAATCTCGTTTTTTTGTATTTTCTGCTGCAGTTAAATGTGCTTTTGTATTGATAGACTAGAAAAGTTGAAGCCTTTGCACCAAATGTAATGGAAATGAGAGACAATTATTTTCAAAGTTAAAAAAATGTGATTAGTTTTAGTCTTCTAAGTGTATGGTTTTGTTTTGGATCACATATGGACTTGCCTGGATAGTATCAAAACAATTGTTCCTTTTGTATTTCCATCCTACAAGAATAAAAAAAAAAAAAAAGAAATCTGATGGGAATTCTGTGTTCACATTGCAAGCCAAAGATGCTGAGTAATCTCTGTAGCATTTTCCTGTTTATCCTGTTTATTTTCAAGAACCACTGAGATTCCTTTTTCAGAAATTCCTTTTGATAACTCAAGGATAAGTTATTATTTTAACCAGTGTTTTGTACATGAAAATATGCTTAGATGATGAAGAAATTCTTCCTAAACTCTGCTTAAAGATGTGCATAAAAAACCAACTGAAGTGTAAAACAATTCTAGATTTATTATTTTTCTGCTGCCATTCTCAGGTAGTGTATAGTGCTTCAAAAAGTCTGTAATATAACTGATTTTCTTAGAGGAGCTGAGCCTCTGACTAGCAATAGTAGCACTATCTGCCTTCAAGAAAATAAAGGGTAGTAGTCATTCTTTTGAGTGGATACTGAAGAGCTTGACTGTCCACTTTTGCATTTGAGCACAGAAGCTCTAGGTGCTCAAGCAAATGTATCTGCAGTAGATTAGGTAATTTTCAGTGTGCTGTGCCTTATCTTGAAAACTGTTGGAGTGTCACTCACCTCTGAATGAATCAGTGCTAGGTATCACTTGATGCCTGAATGGTCACTGAATGTCAAGGATAAAGTAGCATAATTTCTAGGCAATTGTCAAGCTGTCCTAATTTAAAGAGAAAATTTTCTGTTCTCGTTCGACTTCCTGCTGAGTTCATGGTTTAGTTTAGTACATCACATTCTCATTTACCTGGTTCAGCTGCTTACCATCACATCCAACCCCCTCCATGTAAAAATCCCAAGATTTTGGAAGTCATGATAATAGTAAAAAAACTGAAACCAACCAATCAACTAAAAACCACCACCATGTCCCCCCCCTCCCCCAGAAAAACTCCTACCCCAAACCAAAACCAACCAATAACAAAACAAAACCCCAAAACAACCAATCACCCAACAACCAAAGCAAAAAAACCCATGAGTGTCAGGGACTCTTCTGTGAGAAAAAAATTTAATGTTCCCTACAGTGGTGAAAGTAGGAAAAAAAAATAAATGAGGTGTGGACAAAATCCTGCATTCATATCAGATTCTCTTTTCCCTTACCCAGATCACTTAGGAGCATGAGAAATTTCTCTGCTTAGGTGATGATGGAAGAAGGAATCCCCAACACCCAAACCTGAGAGAAACTGCAACAAACCGACAACAGAATTCAAGGCCTGCAGCTGGCTGTCCCAGTCAGTAGTTCCCAGAGCAGTGCTTCTTTTCATGCTCTGTGCAGTAAATCATTCTTGCTTGCTTCTGACAGAAGAGGGCCTCCCAGTGTAACCTTAAGTGAGACGGTGGATGCTGCTGAGAAATCAGAATGGGACCTTGAATGCTCAGGATGAGCAAAATAGGCTCAGGATGAGCAAAATAGGTGTGTTCAAGTGGTAGGACCCTGAAGTCCTCTTGAGGCAGCCTGAGTTTTTAAGTGCCCAGTTCTTTAACAGGTTACTGATTTATGGTAAAAATTCTGAGCTCTGGATTAGGAGAAGTGTTTCTTCTGGAGAGCCAAAGGTCACCCCTTTCTCCACAACTAGCCAAATACCTAAATAAACTTTGAATTCCACTCTGAGAGCAAGGCACATAAGATATCAGGCTTGCAAGGCCTTGTTTGCAGCTGCCCGAAGTTGGTGAGTATCAGAATCTAAAGCCTTTTAATGCTGGACACACCAGTAGGATTTAACATTACACAGTCCTAAGTTGTGCTTACTCTCAGTTTGGGTCCATCTTCACCATTTCCATTGGAGGAATTTTAAGAAAATGCAGACCTGTTGTCAAACTAGAGTTTACTAGCACAGCCAGGCTCCAGTGGAGCTCTGGAGAAGTGGTGTGAAGACCTTGTGTGCCTTGGAGTGCTCCCAGCTTCTCCTTGGCCTGATGAGCCAGGTGTGGTGCCCTCCAGGGCAGCACGGTGGTGGCAGCCCAGCCCGCCAGCTGGAGGCAGCTAGAACCACAGAGGCCACAGGGTCCAGCACACTTAAGCCCATGCTGAGGCCTGATCCTAATCTCTTCCTGATGAGCTATCCAAAAAGTTAAGTAATCCAGCTAAACCAGTACTGAGCTTTTTCTTGGTTAGTGTCACTTCTGCAGTGACCCCCAGTGCAATTAGTGGGGCAGTTGACTTGAGGTTGTCCTTTTGAAAAATACACTGATTTTGTGGTTGTTGTTGGGTTTTTTGTTTTGTTTGTTTTGTTTGTTTTGTTTTGTTGTTTTTATTGTTTTCGTTTTTGTTGTGTTTTCATTCTGTGTCTCAGAACAGAAGGCAAGATGCCCACATTAGTGTTGCAAATCTTTGGACCATCTCTACAGATACTTGCAGTCAGGAGAAACTGAACAGATCTCCCTGGCAGCCCCCTCACTGCTGGGCTGTGTGCATCCCAGCAAAAAAGACAACTTGGGGTGTCTTTGTCTTCTTCACTTTTTGCTAATTTTCAACCAGCAGAATGATGAAAAGAAGGTCTCCTGTAATTTTCCACCACAACTGCATTCCAATGAACGTGTGTTATTCTAATATACACTATAATTTTCCTGGCAAGTCACTGCTATTTCATAGTTTTTATCTATTTATTTACTGGATATTTTAATTATGCCTGTGCAAGCTCATATGTTGGATGAGATGTCTTATGCAGGTTTGTAGATAGAGAATAATTCAACTTCTTGATTGTCACACACTTTCGGTAGGAAATAATACATATGTTTATATGGAAAAGGATTTATAGTTCTTAAATTTATGAAGAGAACCCAAGACTGCCAAGTTATGAAATTTTATTTGCAAACAAATGTTCTACTTAAGTGTTCTTAAGACATCAGTATAAACATTGGAAATGTAAATGCCAAAGATATGAGTGCCATCAAAAAGGAGATTTTAAATTAAATTCTTAGTTCCCGAGAAAATGTGTTGTTTTGACAGAATATCCTCTCTTTGCCAGTAAGCTGGGGGGCATCTGTAATGTTTCCATTCCTTGATAGAACCAATATATGTCGTGGAAGTCCCCAGAATGTACATTTACTTGAAATCAAAAGTAAATACTTCCAAACAAACCTGCAGTGTTCAAACATGAACCCTTTCTGGGGGTTAAGAGCAGTGTATTTGAGGAAACCATTAAAAGGAGTCATTTGAAAGGCTTGCAGGTATTGCTGACTATAAATGTAGGTGTAGTGAGGGGGAAGGATGGTGCAGTCTGTCTTGTAGGAGTGTGCAGGCAAGGCAGCTGTGATTGCAGTGACTGATGGAAATGGGCATTTTTCACTATTGGGTGCTAATGGAAAAGTGGGGAGAAAGCAGCAAATATCCCTTTGTTTGACCCTTTCCTTTTTTATCCTTCAGTAGGTCTGTACTTATAAGTTAATTTATTCTGATTGATCACTTCTGTGCCTGCACGTCCACTTACTATTTTTTGCAGTGTTCGGGGCAATGCAGGTTAAGGCCCTGATTCTCACACTGACACCACTACAAAAATAGGTACAAATCACTGGACTTGTCTGAGTGTTAGTCTGCCATTACAAAAGAACCCCTGTTTGAAACAATTGTCCAGGTTTAACTTTAAATTTAAATCTTAGTCCAATTACTCTCACTGGAAGCAGTGTCTTAAGCATATCTTTAAATATAGTCCTGGAAAGAAACATTAATTTAGCATTTGAGAAGCTGAACCCCAAGGTACGTGAATATACTACCTTTTGTTCATAAAGCATGAGCATTTACTTTCAAATATTCGTCAATATTTTTTTCTGTTTGTGGGATTTTCAGATCAAATATTGAATATAATACCATAGGACATTGGGGAGTCACAAGTGTATGACATAAAAGAATAAATTGAACAACCAAGATTTGTTACAATGAAAGTGAAGAACTTAAAAATATATTGAGCAAAACTACATTAGTGGGATTTTTTTTCTTTTGGATTTGTTTTTTGGTTTTGGTTTTGTTTTTTTTTTTGGATGTTGTGTTTTGGGTTTTCTCGTTTGTGGTTTGTTTGGGTTTTTTTGTCTGCCATTAAAGGTATAATGTGTCAGTACATCATTAAACCCTTAAGCCTTTTTTCTCAGAGTTTTTTTCCAAATTTTCCAATCTTGCAACAGAGGTGCAACTGGCTCCTTTGTGCCTACACAATCTCATCATTGCAGCCATAGAATTACCACAGAGTTAAGATTGTTGCAACATTTTCTTGAAAGACAAATTATGACAAATTAATATTTATATATCCTTGAAGCTGTTTTGTTGGATGCTCATTCTGGCTTCATTCCTTGCCAAGAGACTGTTGTGACTCAAGTACATAGACTCTGAAAAAGCTAACGTGTGTCCTAAGAGGGGGAAGAAAGGTCATTCCCTCTTGAGCAAACCATTTAGCATAAGGGAAACATCTTTCTTTTGACAGATGGGAATGCAATCCCTGCATAGTCTTTCAGCTTTGTCTGACAGCTGGCTTTGAAATCTGGTGAGAGCAGAGCTAGGCGTGGGTTTGAAGTGGTGTAGGTGTGCCTGTGCCACACAGTGCATTCCTGTGCATGACCTGCAGCGTGCAGGAGCAGTGCATTCGCGTGTGTGTTTGCTTCTGTGTTCGTGTTTGTCAGCCCCAGCCTCCCAGCCTGGCCGAGGAGCTCAGGTCAGGGGGGCCTCAGTAATTCAGCTTCACTGTGACTCACTCTGCATCTGAGTTCTGCAGAATTCCTTATGACACAGTGTAAATGTTTTAAGATCCTAGGTATATATGCTTCAGTGTTAAACTTGCCAGCCTGCAACCAATTCACACGAGATGTGTGAATTGATGATCCACTGATGGAAATCAGGGAAGGAGACAGATTCTAAAATACACAATAATTATTTATTCTCTTCATTACTCCTATGGGTAACAGAGGCTGTTTGTCTGACAAGAAGCTGGGGAGAGAAAGCTAAGACAGTAGGAAATCTTACTGTATTTTAATAGCTTTGTGGGATCAAGATTATTTTTGTTGGTTCTCTGGCAGAAGTAGGTGTGTCTGTGCTGTGTCTTCAGTGTTTCTTTGACTGCTTGAGGTGGCAAGAAAGATTCTGGTGCAGTGCTCTGGACTGCAGGCACACACCTTCTGCTGAAATTCCAGCTACTGATTAATCTCATCCAGTTCCCTTTTATTCCTTCAGAGCACCAAGTTGCATTCTCATAATTTTATAATTAGTAGGAAAAAGGCCTTTCTGAGCAAGCTTCCCAAGGTCATTTAGAGCTCCTCAGGCTAATGATACTAAAATAGGAATGGATTTAGCATCTTTACTCCAATCAAATTATGTTTTGTCAAATATATATTCTGCTATTTCCTTTTTTTTTTTTTTTTTTTTTTCCCTGTCTTTTTCTGCCCCCTGGCAACTCCGAGTCTGCCTGGTTAGCCCTTGTACAAGTTCTAAAAATATTCCTCAAAATCTGTCTCCAGATGCACGTACAGCAGCTTTAGTTGTATAGGTTGGTTGTTTATGTTGGAGGTTTATAGTGAAGCTAAAGATGGCACTTCAATAGAGAAAAGGAAAGCTAGATAGAACCATTTTAGGCAGGGAGATTATGCAGTAATATCTGCAATGATATGGTAGCCTAATATCAGCCTGCTTTTAGATATTTCTAAGCATTTAATTATAAAAGGCTCTTTTTAACTCCTTAATGTGCCTGGGACTGGGATCTGAAAGGATTAAAAATGGCTTAAACCATGAGACTCTTTTCACTCTATCTTTAAAATCTCACTGTCAGGGAAAGTTTTGATAAAAGCATGACTATTTGTGATTATGGATTAATGTATATCAATTTCCTATTGAATGTGGCCTGCTTCACTGTTCTTCATACCTCTCCAGACTCTGAAGGGAAATTCATGTCTTAATACAACAAATATATTTTGAAGATTGTGCAAGACAGAGATTTAAAGCATATTATATGCACTTTTCTGCACAGTTTGCTGTAAATTCTGATTGCTGTAAATTCAAAATGTGTGTTTCTCATCAGCTGAGGTGCAATGAAATGCAAAGTATCGCATAAAATATAGCCTAAGGTATTATAACATACATCAAGGACTTACCAGCTAAGTCCTCTGCACAAAGTTCAGTAAGTAAGTTCCTTCAAGGAAGTGTGTTGCTTGACCAACTAAATAACAGGCGAATATATCAGAGAGAATCTAAGCCAGCATCTGATTTTACAGCAGCATAAATCAGACAACTGTATCAACAGCAATACATGTTTCATCCTATTTAGATTGAAAAGGACTTGGGTACCCAGCCTTCAAGCTATTGGCATAGTTACACTGGTTGGTCACATTCTGAAAAGTGAAAGTTTTGTTTTGCAGTTGGATAAGTGGAATGAATGTTCTCTTATCTGTACTAGTAATGAAAACATACAGAGAATGTTTCCATTACAGCTGAATTCTGTATGCAATTATGGTACAAAACCATTAAACAAAGTGAAACTTTTCCCAGAATTCCCCTACCACATACACATATTGTGGTAATTTACTCTGAATTTAAGAGTTCTTATCCTCTTTTTATGTCTCAAGTTGGAGCACTCTTTGTCACATTTGTTCCCAAGTCTTTTAAATTCCAGATTTTCATTTTCAAGGCTTTTATTTATGTAGGGAGCAGCCAGTTCTTCTACGTTCTACAGGCTTGGCACCAAAAAAAGGAAAAAAAAAACCTACCAATTGAATTTGGGTCCTCGATCTCTTCTTTCTCCTTCCAGCACCTTTGTGAATGCAGCAGAAATGGTCTGCTAGTATTTCATAATTTACAGCAAGGCTTCAAACATCATGAGATTAGACAATATATCCTGCTTTCCTTTCCAAAGTGGCTGTTGTACTGCACTACTGTGTTGGATATAGAAGAATCACCTCTTTCCCTGTGCTACCCCACACCCTCACTACCATGCCAGGAAATTAGGTGTTTGTGATAAATAACTGGGTGGTGTTATGGTCAGTACTTTCATGTCATTCCTGGGCAGATTCTGATCTGCAACTCCAAACTGCTCCAGGATCTGAAGCTACCATTCCTAGTCCTGAAATGTCACAAGAGACTTTGGTGAACTGTGATATTATAGTTGTGCGGCTATGGAGCTAGTGATAAACCTCAGCCAGGTAGTTCCAATGTGAATTTCTTAGTAATTTTTTAATTTACTCTTGATTTTATTTGATAAGGCCCTTCTACTTTTTGTTTGTTTTTTTGTTTTTACATTTTTTCCCCTGAGTTAATGAGGAAAGGAATGTTACAGAACCACCTCCCCCTTTGGTTGTATGTTTAACGTGCATTTTCAATATACATGAATCCCTGCTCCCATTCAGACCATGGTGTTGCCTTGGCAGGTTGTGTCTGAAGCTGCCAAATGCTCCCATAGGGGGCACATATTGGGGACAGATTTATCTCATGCTTCCTGCTGCAAAGGAAGAGGAGTATCAAACTGAAGGGACAATGGCACCCATAAAGAGCACAAGCAATCAGTAATGTAGTGAAGGAGACAGTTTAAAAACTGGTAGTACCTGGAAAGGGGAGCACCTCCTTGAGCAGAGATACCTTAACATCTAGTTATTTTGCTATGACAATATCTGTATTCTTTATGAACCTGAACAGCCTCATCAGCAATTTCTAAGGTATGTAATAAATACTAGTATATCAGGACCTCTGGGAAAATTCGAAAGCTCTTTGGGACAGTAAGTGAACAGAAGCCTTTTGAGGTGGACTGTTTTTTTGACTCATAAGCTTAGGCATCCAACTAATTAGCTTGGAGTTTAAGTGAGAGACTTAAATTGCAGTGAAGAGGTTCCCCATGTTGTAATTAGATGGGAAAATCCCTTACGGACTTCAAAAATTCTAGGATAGTCAATTTAAAGATTATTTTATGCCATATAAATTCACAAAACAATTTCATGTAATTTCTATAGGTTTTTATGGTGTGGTTTGAACATTAATAGGGTTCTATTCATACCTGTCTGGGAGCATGGCATGAGTCACCAAATGTTGCCAGTCATCAGTGATGCTCACATCTGAAATTCATGCTGCTGTGCTGAGCAATGCTGCAAAGTCATGCACTCGCTATGTAACATATGAATGATTTTATATTAATATTTTATATTATTATTATGCTGTAACTGTTCTGCTACAGATGTTATCTTCCATTTTTGGCTGTACAAACCACTAGGTTCTGCAATAAAGTTTGGGGTCAGTTAAAGCTGCATACTTGCTGCTTTAATATACCCCCAAACGTTATTGTTGGTGTGGAGAATTGCCAGTAACTTCTGACCTTGACCATGACTCTGTTCAGCCTTCATTCTTCTCCCTTCTGAGCTTGCTTCACTTTTTTAGAAACTTCTCAATATATTGTGCTAAACTGCAAGCATGACAGTTCAGCTTTGCAAGATCTTTCTAACAAGAAGAAAACCCAAATGATCTCTCTAAAATCTCTGGTTTAGATTTCATTTTATTTGTAATCTTTTATGAACAAATTACGAAATATACCTCATTCACAAATTGGAAATATTTACAATTTCTTTACAACAAGGCATTATTGAGGTTTTGATTTATGGCATTCTTAGAGCATTCTGTCTTTCAAAACAAAGACATCGGTGTTGTTTTCAGCACACTGTTCATTTACACTCTGGATGTGAAATGGGAGCTTTTTAGAAGAGGAGTTTGCACTCTCTTTTGATATGATCTACTGGGAAAACTGAGGCAGGATGCGAGGAGAGGGACTGTGCAGATGTGTTGCTGTACCATGCCATAATCTGAAGCCATCATATTACACCAGATGCTGCTAAGCAGAGAGGAGAAAAAGATTCCCCTGAGCCGTTCTTCCTCTGCCTTCTCCTTTGAGTGGGCTAAATGCAGTTCAATTTATTTTTCTTCTTATTTTCGAGTCTTCATGAGAATAAGAGTCTTGCGAAGTTTAATCAAATACTATCACAATTCAGAAAGATTATTCAGACAAAAAAACCTGAAAGAGTAGCCAGGAAGTGAATAAATATTGTATATCCGCAAAATGTTTAGGAGACAAATTTTGAACATGGTTCTAAAAGGGAATTGCAACTGTGCTGGTCTGCAGTTGTGACATTTGAGCCATAAAAGCTAAGATAGTTTCATTTTCTTAATTTCTTGGAGTCTATTTTTTTTCCTGAAGAAAATTCTAAAACCACTTCCATCCATGGAACTTTTAAAAATTTCTTAATATACACTTCCATTATAAATCAGATGTGGACCACCATTGCTTAGGTTGTCTGTCATTTCCTAGAACAAGAATAGAAAACATTACTTAGAATTATTGTAAGGTGTTCAAAATTCAGTTATCTAAGGTTGTGATGAAATTTGAACAAATTCAGAATTTCAAACATTGAGAAACAGTTTACATTTTTATTTAGCTTGATAAACCTCATTATTAAAAAAATCAGATTTTTCCTACATAAATTAGGTACATTTGAAAACTGATAGACTCATTAATAGTGATTGAGTTGGACATTACACTCAGACCACATATACAGCATTGATGGCATCTGTACAATGTTGTGATGTTGTCCTTTGAAATTGCATCAACTCAAGCTTGTGTGCTGATCTACAAAAGAACAAAATGGTAGTTAAGTCTCTGTTTCCATTCAAACCTCTATCTGTGCTGACATGATACAAACAGATGCCATTCAATGCTTGCTGAAATAGACATTTGGGAAGTAGATCTAGATCCAAACAGGATCTAAGGGTTTAAACTGTTTGTTTTCTCTTGGGATGGCACTTATTTTAGTTTTCCCTTAATATGCCAGTCTACAATTTTCAGCAGTTCAGGGATTGCTTCTCCAGTGGCAGGTGAGTCATCCCAGAGTGAGCTGACCGGCTCATGAGTCAGAATCCTAAAGCACCGAAACCAAGATTTGTTCAGAGATAGATTTTCTAACTCTCAAATTGAAATCCAAACTGAAATACCCCCTTAGCAGCTGTCTAAGAATAGAGATGGCTACATTAATTAAACAGTTCCCTGATCTTCAAGGCTGCAAAGCCGAACTGAGTTTATGGTCGGAACTACCTTATTCTGAGCAATCCCAGGCCTATTTCATACCAGACTGAATCTGGATGCAGAAATAAGTGATCTGCTGCTTATGTCCAATGACAGAGAACATTCAGCTATGACAAGAGGAATGGGTACAGGTAAAAATGCAGCTTGGGGTATTTCTAAAATTCAGGTAGATGAGGTGGACGTGCCAGTGTTGGACTAGTTCTAAAATAGTTGCATGGTGACCAGAGGTTCTTCTCTGCATGAAAAGATTAAATTCACCTCTTATTCCTCTAAGGTACACTTGGAGAAAATGTGGAATAAAAGGGATTTGTTTGTCCCACTTCCTGTGGAAACTTCTGTAAAAAAAGTGAAGCAACATTCGTTGGGCTACACAGAGAGAGAGAGAAAAAGACAGAAAGAAAGAGCCCAGCTCTATAGCATAGTAGCTGAGATTCATGGTAAAGAGAAGGAAATTATACAACCTGGTCTTTATTACTAGTCTTACTCTGTCTCTCTCTTAGTTTAATCCACAATATTTGGCAAGCAGAGACCAGAACTCAGAGTAACATAAAATTAAAAAGCACTGATGCTTCCTTTCTCAGGTGTTACCAGCTACATTTTGAAACAAATCACAGGACTTAATTGTTCACTTCACAGTTTTTGAAAGAAGAGATGTTCTATTCTTCTCTATAATGTGAGCTTAGGGTCATCAGACCAAGTAGCCTTTCCAATTAATACTCCTGAATCAAGCATAAGCTTCAGAGAAAATCAGGTGTGAAACTAATTTTGAGTATTTTCTACCATCCAAGTCTCCATTTGCAGATGATGGTGTTGGATGTTTTGGTATTTTGCCTTAGTCTCCTCATATATTGAAGAGGAACATGCATGTCTAACACTGGACTATGGATCCCAGTTTGGGGGTTGTCTGGCACTATAATTTGCTTATTTGTGGGTGCCTAAAGCCTTTGTTGGAGCTACACTGAAGGTATCTGTCAGCTGGGAAAGAGACCAAGAATACCAAATCCATTTAATAGTAATTATCAGTCATCTATACTTTGATAGCAATGTGTAGCAATCTGTCAGAAGGCTACTCATGAGTTTCCTTTTGTCAGCTTCATCACCTGAATCATCTGCAGACATGAGCTATTAAAATATCACCATAGTTTCAGAAAATATCAAAACCCATTTATTTTTCCCCAATATTTCTATTAAAAAAAATTAATTTAAAAAAGTTTCTGAATTCAGGGAATGAAGGAGCACACAGACTAGAAGCAGAGTGATTCAATGGTGGTCACATCCAAATAAGAGTATTTGGATGCCTGTAAACTAGGGTGAATATTTTAAATACTCAACTTACTTCCAGATTGCAGCGTTCACCACGTAGAGTTATGTCACTACCTGGAAGCACCATTCCTGCCTCAGAGTGACATCACAGCATCAGCCAACTTTGATTAGCTGAAACTATGACTTCCTCGTAGAGGTGGCCCTTCCTGAAGTGACATAACAACATGGTCGCTCCCTAGTGTTCAGCGTACCTTGGAGGTAACTCTGGTGTCGGGGGAATCACCGGGCAGCTGGGCAGGTCGGTTATTTCAATACCCCTCAATCTCTAATATAAATATAACAATTATACAATAAATATAGCACAAACAAATGCACATGCAGTACATGTCTACATTACTGTATATCAGTATAAATATACAATATAGTCTTATATACAAAACACTTCTAAGCTATTTTCTCTAAATTAGGGTCTAATTTAATGTAAGTTTTTTATGTAGACTTCATTATCTTTTAGGGGCATGCCATAAGCTAGTGTACTCAGCCCTGCCATCAGCAGGGAGTGTATGGCTCTAAAAAGTCCCAAGTCAGGCCATGTGTTCATGCATACTTGGCTCTATGGCAGATGTGCAGGAGGTCTGCCATCAGTGGGGTGCATCCCAGGTCTGCTGAGTGTGTGCAATAGCACTGTTCTGCACATACATTGTGGCCCTTCACCCAAGATAAGTGGACACCTGGCAGTCCTTGCTGCTAAGTGTCAAGAAGATCAGTAGGTCAACAGGCCAGGAAGGTAGGCAGTGAACTACTGTTGGTCATCCTCACCCCAAATGGATAGGGTTGGTGGCTATTTTTGTTTTGAAAGGTTTTTTTCTTTCCAAGCTGTTTCTTCTTCCTTTCCCTCTCTCCTTTTCTCCCATCTTTGTCCTTGTTGAGGCAAGAGTCTCTCTGAAAGTCAGTATCTAGCCTTCCTTCAGCAAGACCATCATATTTGCCCAATAGCTCATCAGAATTCTTCATTTTAAAATGAGATGGAGAAAGGTATCCTGTCTGTTGATTTTATCACCCTGATTTATGTTACTGTTGTAACCTCTACTATTTAACTTTTTAAAATATGTTTAAAACATTTTTTTAAAATGTTTCAAACATCATCTAAGATTAATTCAGTTTATATTTCTACTTGGAGTATCATCTCAGTTAAGAAACCAAAGAATAGTGACAAGTAATTTTTAACTGTTATATCACGTTTTTTCAAGGAATCTGAAAACAATTCTACAGTCTGAGCAAACTAATCCTTGCTCTGCTCTTCAGAGATTTCAGTAGACAACAGACTCTTAAACTTAACAGTAATGCAAACTTGCGTGTGGAGGTTTAGGTGGGCAGTCCACTTGACTTTTGCTCTTTTTTCTGCTCATTTCTCAAATGAAAGGCATTGGATAGATACTAAGTCCAAATGCAAAGCACAGGGTTACAGTGAACACTTAGATATTTTTCAGATCTGGTAAGTCTGGTGATTTCAAGAATTCAATTCCATTAATTGTTTTGATCCTGTGTGCTCAGCTTTGGGAGCTTCAGTTTCAACACCTAATTATGTTCCTAAACACCTTGGTAGCATTTCATTTAATACAGAAAGGAGGTAAATGCTCAGTGCTGCAAATGAGACCAGTTTCATTTAGGTGTCTAAATATGCCCTTTGATGCTTAGGTTAAGTCACCTACATTTGTGAACTGTGGCTTTTCTGGTTAAAGAACCTAATTTATAAGCTGAGTACTTGGGAGAGGAAGAAATTGATTAAATCCTGGAAGCATGCAATGATGTGGTTACAGAAAGCTTTCAGTGCTTGTTTTACAGTAATACATGATAATTCATATTAATAAGGCTTCCAATTATTTAGGAAATGCTATATTTAGCAGCTAAGCCCCTGAATAGCTATACAATGGAATTATGCTGAAAATGGATGTACTTCATTGAAATGGATGTACTGCAAATATACAGTACCTAAAAATAGCTCCATATAATGCACATAAGAAAGCTTACACAGAATGGCAGCATTTCCTTTTCCAGAAGCTCTTTCTCACATAAAACTGAAAACTGCATACATCTCTTGCCAATTGTAAACATTAACACAATACAGTAACATTTCAGGAGAAGCAGAACAAATAAGGGAGGACACACAACTCACTTTTTCTGCCATTTCATGGGAGTGATGCAATGAATGTTCCCTTTCTGAGAACATTCGCCTTTGTTCATAGCTGGCTAGCCGACAAGTGAGCCATGAAGAAAGGGTGCAGCCACCAATTCCAATGCATGCAAGAGACATGGAGGCAAGATGCAAAGAATAGAGAGCTGATGACTTCTTTGTCAGAGCACGAAGAAATTGAAAATTTAAGATTCCTCCTATTAGTCCACAGATGCAACAGGCAGAAAAAAGTATCATCTGTCAGGAGAGACAAGAGAGGTTATGTCACAGTAATATTTTTCAGAAATGGATTAATGCATATAAAATATGAGATAACCATAGTTCAATTCTTTGATAGCATCATTGACTACAAAACACTGCACTTGTTAAAACACTTGTTTTTAACTCTCTTAAGTCCCACATTGCTCCAAGGAAATATATTACCTTTTTGTATACAAGAGTTAAGATTGATGTTGCATGTAAAAAAAAACGTTGGGTAAAATGAGTAGGTAAAGTTAAAACCTATTCAATGGAATAGGACTGCTGGAACACAAAAGTGATTTCCAACTGTTCATGCAAAACAGTAACCTGGCAGAATGTGTGGTAATTTTCTATTGTGCAGGCCTCAGGAGTGAATGCCTCATGTATTTGTAGTGAATCTCCCTTGCTTTGTGTGCATTCTGACTGGGTCTCCTTCTCAATTGTATTCAGTCAGGTAGCAGATTGGAGGCTTTCTACAGCTTTTGTGGGGTCTTTGAAAGTGTTCAAGGTGAATGTTCTGGTCAAAGAAGCAAAAGAAACAACAAAGAAATCTGTGATGCTGCTTTATAGAAGGTCAATTTGGTGACTATATGGTTGGTTGGTTGGTTTGGTTGATTTTCACTTGATTAAAATGTTCCTGGGAATTTTAGAAAGCTATGAAACAGGCTGCAATCAATAAGACATTTTTAAAGACCTCCTATTGCTTTTAATCACAAAGATGTTACACCGATGCAGGATGTGCATTAACCTCAAATGATTCAGGAGCAAAAAACCTTATGGAGATGGTGTTAAATTATTGTCTTGTTCACTTCCCTTGATACTGCTGACCTGTCAGATGATGATCTAGATGGGCCTTTAACATTTCTTGATATGGCTTTGTATATGTACTTATCCACTGTGGTAGCAAAAATTTATGGAGCCTTACAGGCTACTTCTGTACACAACTGGGATGAGAATTTCATCAGGAATGTGGCATTGAGCATGTATATTGCAGTCTGGCAAGCAACTATTCCATGAGACCTCCGGAACAGATGGATTTTAGAAACTGGTAATGGTACACATGTTTTAAGAAATGAGACTGTCATTCTAACAGAGTTTAGGATAACTCATTGATATTAAAAAATAATTGGAGAGAACTTCTGATTCCCATCATACTTATGCCTCTGTATGTGGCAGAAAAATCAAGCTGACAGAAAGTTAGAACAGGCATTATCACTTAAAATAAGGTCATGTCTTTAACATAGACTTCTGCTGTGACTTGTTGAGTAATAACACCATTTTGCTGCAGTCAGAAAATGACTGTTCCCAAAGAGACATCTTTCATCACTTTAAAACTTACATACACATTTCAGATTGCTAAAAAACCTTCTAAACGCTTAACAGCCATGATATCCAGAAACAAACTTCGTCAGCAGCCTTATTGAGATGGCAACCCAGTGTTGGTTTTTGAAGGAGAGAAGATACAGTCCAGTAACATTATTGAGTAGCTTTATTGACTTGCCATAAATCTATGTCAAGTGATTTCCAATCAAAGTTTATCCAGATATGGATAATAGGGATGTATGGCTTAAACAGCATGACCTACATAGGCCATTTCAGAACCGCCTTGTTTTTTATGATTTTCCAAAGTGCTGATTGCTTGTTTTAGATTGCTGACTTATAATTTTTCTAATTGTTTATCAAAAACCCTTGGATGCAGAAAGCCCCTAGTGAAGAGTTCAAATTAGATAAGTAAGCCTTTCAAATACTTATGTGTTAAGGATGCAGTGGAAAAACTTACAACAAGTCCAGATTTCTTTTTGGCGCACAATATTCCACATACGCCGCAAAGCAGGAACTGCAAAAAACAAGAAACCAAACAATTATTTCATCATTTAAGGTATGAAGTTCAAATCCCATTGTGTTGCTGTGGTGGTGACCACAGTTTAGGCAATGGTTACAGTTGTCAGCATTTTTGTCACAAACCTTATATTTCAGGAGATTGTAACTCAACCATAAACACTCTTATCGGATAAGAAACTGGAATGAGAAGTCCGAGTGACCATGATAACTCATGAGAAGAGAAAGAAAATCTGAATTTTAAACTGCTTGGGTATACAAGTTGGGAAAAAAAATCCCCAGTGTTGCAAGCATAAAAATGCCTTTTTACTGTTTTCTTTTTCTCTCAGAAACATTGAGCAAGCTACTAGTCAGTGATTCAAATCATCTGCTTCTAAGTATAGCATAGGGACTTCATGCCCTGATCCTACCATCTGAACCACTGAAGGATCACATATGGATCGTTGTCTTCAAGACAGTGGAACACTGGGCAAGAATGTTATTCAGTCATGTCCGTGGGTACAGGTGTAAATATGAGTACATCTGTTGGTGTGACTGCTCTGGGCATGCAGAAAGATCTGTTTCAGACTCTTGATAGCCCAGCTCACAAGAGAGAGCATGAAGGTATCTGCAGGTTTTTTTATGCCATTCCCTCACACAAACTGATCTGCTAATTGTAGCATCAAGCATTAGGCAACAATTGATTACCAAAACCAGAAAAGTGCCTACCAGCTTATAAAAATAGATGATAATGCTTAATAGTGGTATGTGTCGAAGACCAGTGATGTCTTCTGATGTCTTTTTCCTCCTACAGAAAAGTTTAATGAGGAAAGCAATGAATAGTTCCCAGGGGAGCAGTCATGGTAGGAAGTACAGTAGTTGTATGAAAGCAGTAAGGCCTTCTCCAGCAATACTGTCAGATTTCCTTGATACCTCATAAACTCCTTAACTAAGAAATCTCTGCTACTTATTTTCAATAGAGCTAACCCTACTCCCCCATTGGGAAGTAATTTTATAGTTTTAAAACTGGATTTTTCCACACTATTTGTGCATTGAGGTGGCATTTCTAGCAAAAGTCATGGCTTGACCCTGATTTGGAATTAAATCACAGAAAAGACCTGGCTGTTACATAACAAATTAAAAAAACCCAAACAAACCAAAAACCTAAGAGTTTCTATACAGCATTCAGGGTCTGTGTAATATATTGCAGGTATTTCTTATTTACACTCTAAAATTTTGCAACTTCACTATTTCAGTTGAGGAGTTGCTTTAACTCATAGTTTATCTCCCTCTAACTAAAGTAGTTCATGTATAGCTAAGTATAAGCCTTAAAGTATCTTTTTACTCTGAGTTAGACCCAAGCAAACAGTTCCCCATAATGAATGTGGATAAATTTTGTATATTATTTACCTTTAGACTAAGCATGGGATATGAATTTAATACTAATCTGATTATGGAGAGGGCTGGGTCATATGGACCATGGTGCTGGATGGCTCAGGACATACCCAGAATGCACAGCTGGTAATTGCTGCTAGAACCCACTGACTGGAATAACATTAAAACAAAACAAATCACCAGGGGCAATGCTGCACCTTTCCCATAGGCAAAGAAGATTTCAGCTCATCATGTCTGCTTTGTAAGTGTTCACTCGGGCTTTCTGGGAAGTTCTGGGGTTTCACTGGCCCAGTCCTGCTATTGCAGATTGCCTTCAACTGAAGGCATGCTTCAGATTTTCACATGTTGTGTTTTGTATTTCTCAAAATGCAGAAACCTCAAATGAAATTTGTTGAAGACATCTTTGTAATTAAGTTCTATTCAGTCAGACTTGATAAAGTGGATTAATAATATATTTTCTCTCTGTACTGATTGAATAGGATTGAAAGGAAATTCTTGTATATAGAAAAATTAATTAGAGTTGGAAGAGATCATCATAGAAAGTTTTAACTTGTTAACTAGTTTAAAAAATGTGGGTTTTTTAAACTACAATTACTGTGGTTAAATTAAATAAATTACTGTGAGTAATTTACCTTCAAAGCTGAAAGAGTATAAAAGAGGTGGTCACCCATTTTTTCAGGAATGCTTTGATTCTGCTCCAGTTTGAGTCAATGAAGCTAATCTATGAGCCCTAAGGTACCAGCTTCTCAACACAAGGGGTGACTATTCAATTTAAAAAATCTGACTACCTGGAGTAAAGATCTAGACACAGTAGTTAAATGTACATTAAGTTAGCTAATGATATTAGACTAGGAGATACCATGGACTCTGTTAAGTGCCAGGAGGCCTTATAGAGAGATGTTAATAGACCTGAGAGCTGGGAAATCACCAACAACATGAAATTTAACAAGAGCAAGTGCTGGATTCTGCACCTTGGACAGTGTAATCCTGGTTATACATAAATATTGGGGGTCAAGAGATGGGAAAGCAGCCACAGGGAGAGATCTAGGTGTCTAGCTTAATGACAATTTGTATGAGAGTCAGCAGAGCCCTGGCAGCAAAAGAGGCCAACCATGCCCTGGGGTACGTCAAGAGCAGCATCACCAGCTGGTTGAGGGAAGTGATCGTCCTGCTTTATTCTGATCTGGAGCAGCTCCTTCTTGAGCATTGTGTGGTGAGTTGGATGCTTCAGTATCAGAAAAGCATCAAACTATTAGGGTGTGTCCAGAGGAGGATGACAAGATGGTGAAAGGCCTCAAGGGCAAGACTTAGGAGGAGCAGCTGAGGTCACTTGGTTTGATCAGATTGAAGAAGAGAAGGCTGAGGGGTGGAGAAGGCTGAGGGATGACCTCTACACAGCTTATACCTTTCTCAAGGCAGGCAGTGGAGGGAGAGGTGCTGATTTTCTCCCTTTGATGATCAATGATAGGCCACAAGGAAATGAAGTTTCATCAGGGAAGGTCCTCCACTGAGAGGGTGGTCAGTCACTGAAAAGGGCTCCCCAGGAGAGGGATCATGGCACCAAGTATGTCAGAGGTCAAGGAGCACTCTGGATGCTGCTATTAGTCGTATGATTTAGTGTTAGGTAGTCCTGCAAGGAGCATGGAATTGGACTTGGTGATCTTTATGGGTCCATTACAACTTGAAAAATTCTACGATTTTATGATAATATTGTATTGTGTCATGTATACTCTGTATTTTCTCTCTCGACATCTACCGTATTTGTACATATAGGCAAGGAATAACATGTTCCATAGTTAAAGAACTAAAAGAATTCTTTGTACTCTAACTCAGAGGAATTGGATATTCATGCTTCCTCCACATTCTTCTGTATAATCATGAGGTCATGCCGAAGTTTTATAATCTGTATGACTATGAGATAAACAAGTTGTGAAACCAAATGCACTCAAGTGCCTGATTATGTTAAAAATCTTGGAAGAAAAGCATTTGTGCAGTAGGAAAGGATTAATGTTATTTAGTTTAGGGGTTTTTTTAGATGATAGTGTATTGCATTCATAGAGAAAAGGCTTACCCAAAACCCAGTATGGATATTTATTTATGTGAGCAGGCATTTTGCAGTTAAAACCAATGGATGACTTCAAGCCACAGGGTCAGGTAATTATACCTCATGCAAAGCTTTGAAAATTATGAACCAAGTTTATCACTCTCTTCTGAGTCACTGGTAACAGTGGAAACCTGCTATATGAAGAGTACTAGTAATACCCATGGCTCAGAAACACTGTTCATGCAGTTTCTTTAGCCAAGTTTTTCAATGTGGAGACATCTAGAAAGTTAGAATTTTAGTGGGACATTATGTGATTAACTCTGTTCTCAGCTTTTTGATAACATAGAGACTTAAGAATTTTTTTTTTTTTTTTTGGTGGAGCTCTTGGAATTTCCTGTAAAATTTTTAGCTATCCTGAAAACTTCATGTCAATATGTTATAACAGTAGAACTTGGTTTGTAACTGTTGACTACTCTGGACTACAGTTACCCTTGACTAACTAATTCTGTCATGGTGAGGACTTGCTCCTTTCTATGTGATCATTGATTATCCTTAATCAATTTTTACCAGCCAATCTCATGGACTCTTTAAATGTAGTTACATTTTCTAACCATGTATTTTCTAACCATGTAACCTAACTTACCTGAGGTAACTTTGGCAAACAGACTTATACTGAAAATAAAGTAAATCAAGAGTGGAAAAGGAATATACCATTGAAGATAAGCTTCTTCTAAAGAATGCTCAGTTGTTGAAGTGTTCACAACTCATGCAGAGAATAAGGCTAAAACATTTCATTAAGGATAAACTAAGCTAATAAGCCCTACAAAATGCTCTGGAAGCCAGAGAGGGAACTTCAGCTGGAACTTTTTTAAACAGATGTCTCATTGTTGGACTGCCATTTTGATTATTATTCATGATAAAAAATCATAAAATGCTAAAAGACTGAAAGGCTCACTTAAAAACCTACATAGATCACCAATTCCACCCAGACCCTATTGATTATAGGGTTACTTTTGGTCACAGACTTATTCGTACCTCCTATGCATACATGGTATTTTGCATCAAGACTGGCAGAGAAATTGTGTATTGAAACTGTTGGTGCAAGTTCAGAGAAGGGCCAGGAAGTTGGTACGAGGGCAGGAGCACCTCCCCTAAAAAGGTAGGTGGAGAAAGTTTAAGCCTGAAGAAGAGAAGGTTCAGAGTTCTGCAGATTGACAGAATATTCTGAATTGGAAGTGACCCACAAGGATCATTGGGTTTGAGTGGAAACCTCAAAGCAACTTTCCAATATCTGGGAAGCTGGAGACACACTCTTCATCAGGAACTGTAATTACAGAACAAGGAGTAAAGAGGTAACTGGAAGAGGAGAAAATTAGACTAGATATTAGGAGGAGATTCACTACTTGGGAGGGTGATGAGGCACTGGAACAGGTTGCCCAGAGAGGCTGTGGTTGACCAAACCTTGGCAATGTTCAAGGCCAGGTTATACAAGGCCTTAAGCAACCCGATCTAGTAGTAGGTGCTCCTGCCCATGGCAGGGACAGTTGGGACTAGATGATCTTTAAAAAGTCCCTTCCAATCCTTAGTGTATGATTCTGTGATTCTGTGAGATTTTGAGAATGTATCATCAAGTAATAGACAGGGGCATAACCCCTCTTGGGTGAATAGTAAAAAATCCAAAGAAAGATACTACAAAGCACAAAAGCTACTTAGAGATTGAGTGCCTCAATCCCACTTTCAATGATGATTCACCATGGACCTACCAAAGTCAGAGCTGGCCTGATAGCACTAGTGTGATTGCAAGGTGATGCAGTAGTGTCTGTCTGTGGAGTTTTTGTCATTCACACTGCAGCTGTACCTGCTAATGCTCCATATGCATATTGGAAAATGTCTCCTTTTTGTCTGTTGAACTTTGGAAAAGAATCCCAAAGACCTCCCAGAAAAGGGGAATGTTTATTTTGAGACTGCTTTAATTTACTTTATATTGAATATTGCCTTGAAACAAAACCTCAGATCCAAAACCCCATAAATGTTGGTAAGAAGGCTAAAATCTCAATTTATATTCAAGTTCTGTGGTTTGGATCCATCCCTATTTCATATTTTCTGGAACAAAAGTCTTGGCTTCTTTCACTTCCTTCTGGAAAATGGCTACTTTGTCCCTGGTAGTTCGAAAAAACATTCAGTTTTAGTTAATCTGCAGGAAGCCAAAGATTTGTTTCTTTCCACCATGCAGAAGAAAATGAACTATTTTTGTTTTACATCTTGAAGCTAAGAAACCTTTCTGTCTTATGTTTTGAAAAGGCAAAATCAATGGTGAGTGTAATTCCCTTGAAAAAATGAAAACTGCACATAGAAATATTTCCTGGACACAAGAAATAGGAGAGAAAATGTGTTGAATATAAGGACAGCTTGATCCCTAGTCATTGTTCATGAGAAAAAGTCAGCTAAACTGTATACACTGCATGGAAAGTCCTCTGTGGGTCATCCATATGTATCTGATCAAACAGAGAAAGGGAAATTATTCCAAAATGGAATATAACACAGTGAAAATGCAAGTGTATCATACCTATTGAAACTACACTCTACTTGGAAGACTAAACCATCAAGACAAAATTAACAGCTTCACTTTTATCTACCCTTGTCAGGTAGTAAAATAGAATATTCTGTGTTTTATAATAAGACTGCATAAGCATTTGACTTCCAGGACAATAACCAGGAATTTGAAATCAGTAATGTAAAGAAAGAAAGAAAGATTCTATTTAATAATGTTGTTTCAACACCATCCAAATGAGAAAAAAGCTGAAATCCCTAATGGATGAACTAAGCAGAAGAGATATCTCTAATTGTTCTCTTATTCAAAGCAGTATTTCAGAACAAGGATTAAACTTTCTCAGCACAGGCATAAAGGGCACAGAATCTAGTCATGAAAACAAAGACATCAAACTCAATGAAAATTATAACAGGCAAGAAGATCAAGCCTAGGTACTAGGTTTGCCTGTTACCTCCACAGAGAAACACAATAACCTTTTGCAAAAGGGGGATGGAAACTTCTAATGATGTTGTTGTCCCGTGCAAGTGATGGTGGGAATAGGAATGTCTAGTTGGCTGAAAGGCATCCAGACACAGAATCAGAAGCAACAGCATTGCCAAAACCCAACCTTGTGTCCCACCAAATCTGTCATGCTGAGAGGAGGCTTTATTATAACTGAGGCATAGTGTTAAATCATGTCTAATCCGAGCCAATACCTTGTCTGGCACTGTGCGATTGGCTCTTATCAGATCAGGTGCTGCTCCACTTCCCACTGATTCAAGCCATATGCAAGAGTTTAAATTCCATCCCAGTCCCTGTGATTAGTGTTTCCACTCATCTGGTTATAGACCTACAGAGATGCTTTAAAAATGGGAAATAGTTTTTAGAAACAATCAAGGAAATTAAGAAGTGTGTTTCTGAATCTGAAAATTTACCTGACATCAGTGATTCAAAAAAACTCCATCCATCTCTAAAAATACTTAAATTCTCAGCATAAAATAATGTTTACCTTTTGTTTGTTTAGAGCCTATCAGAATAACAAATAAAATAATGCTTTTTTGGTTTTTTGGGGTTTTTTTTATGAATTATTTGGTTTAGAGTGTGACTGCTTATATCTCAAAAAAGTAAAAAATGAAAGATTATTCCCTACAGGTGAACTAAAGTCTTACCATAATAAAATATTTAAACATGCTTAAGTCAGTCTGTATTCAACAGATGCTCTAAATACAACCCAGGAACTAGATGGACCATCTTCCAGGTTGGTTTGTGCCTCTGGAGTCTCTGAATGACAAAAAAAACCTACTGAAAGACCTCAGCTGAATTCACTGGATTGTCCTGGCTCCATGCAAGGCAAGAAGCTTCCACCCTTGGTATGTCCTTCCCCATCTATAGGTGAACTATAGAACTCTTTCCAGCTTCTACTGAGCTCCCTGAAAGTCCTGTGATTCATTTCATCATGAGCAGGAGCCAGACAGAAATATGGCCATTTTGATGAAAATGCAATGCATATGTTAAAATAAAGTAGGATCACATCTGCGTTTTGTCTGCATGCTAAACAATGTGATTTTTTTTACTGCTGTCTTTGAAAAAAAAAATTAGTTTGACTGTTCTTTCCAAAGGAAACTTGGCAACAGTAAAATCTAGATGGAAAATTTAGTGGTTTAAAATTTTAGGCCACCAGCATTGATTTAACAGTCTAAAAAGGTTTTCTTGCTCTGGGAAAGTCCATACAGACTGACAGTTTTTCTTTTCCTTCAAATCTTGGATTAAAAAAAAAAAAGAAAAAAAAAGTAATTTGAATCAAATATTTCAAGTGCCAACTTGGAAAAAAATTCTGTAGCCAACTGCAGATTTTTAATGGGCAGGCAGACTTCCACTGTGATAAAATCACAAATCATGGAAACAATAATTCTGCCTCTATCTAAAGACAGGCAAACAGACCAACATACAGAAAGTGCACATCTCTCAAGTACAATCAGATATTTGCCTTTATAAAGGAAGAAATGATTACTCTTGAGGGGCATAGCCATAAGTGAATCATCGGGTATCTCTCTCACATATGAAGATAGATGGCATATTTGTCTAAAGATGTGGCTTTTGTCTCTCATTCTCTCTCTCTGTGAGGGAGACTCATTTACAGCAAGGATTTATTCACAACTGCAGTATAAATGAGATTAGAGCCATACACATGTATGTGTGTGTGAATATCTATTCACTACTCATAGTGATCATGATGAAACCACTATGTTCTAAATATAGATGGGGAAGTGTATGACCATTAAAAAAAAATCTGTGAATACTTCTTTTGGTTGATTATCCTCTGACTTTTGTTGTTTGTGCAAAAACCTTTGCTATGGATGCTGTCATTCTTACTATGTTATTGTTAGTGGTTCAGTGTTCTCATTGGTTGAATTATTCTATAGTACGTCATATAACTGAATTGGAATGGTGGATTTCAGAAATATCCCTGTTTCTGGGAAACAAAGAAATCTGGGAGACACTGACTACAGCCTGTAGAATAGTTTATCCCAATACAAACATAATAAACAGAAAGAAAATTCAGAAATCAACAACCTGTGAACTTTAGGGTATTTGGGACTGTTTTTATTGTGAGTTTATTTTTGCTTTTAGCATTTTTTTGCAGTTTAACAGCCATGGCCTATTTTAAAAAGAACAGATTGGTGATGATGTAAACTGGATAGTTGTCTGCACATGCTCCAGATAATTTGAGAAGACAGTCACACCTTCAGTTGTTTTCTTATGGCTACTTTTTAAACAACTCGTACTATCTTAATCCAATTCAACTCCAATGAGAACAACAGATTTGAAACTTCTTTTTTCCCATTTTTATGTATTTTTTGATACAGCCTAGGCTTTCAATTTCTTCATTCTGGTGTAGTCTACTTTTTCTGGCTTGCTTATACATAATGCAGAGCATGCAATGATCAGGGTACTTCAGACCATGCTTAACTTCACTTCCATCCATTATGCTGTGGATGGAATTCACATGGTTAAAATTAGGTATGTTAGTAAATCATCTGTCTGAATGGAAGCAGTGAACAATAAGAAAAACTTTTTTTAATAGAAAAGCTAATGTTCATCAAGTGGAAAGCATCATAGAGAGGTTTGCAGTATAGAAGATAGAATGTGCATGATTTTTAAGATGCCCAAATTTTAGGAATTCAGGTTAAGGTTTCCATGGTGATGCTATCTTCATCTACTTCCTTATGAACTTGGGTCTCTGCTGAGTTCCACCCACATAAAAGGATAGAACAGGGTCAAAGGTTTTCTGTGCATTTCCAAGTAAATTGCAACAGGAGGAATGACACTATTCAACTTAAGCGTTTTGTATCTTAACATGTCAAAGAATTAGTTTTTCTTTAATGTTCCCTTCTTTTCATTAGTGTTCACTTCTCAAAGGAAAACCTTGATTCAAGACTGTGAATTGGAAAAAAATAACATATTTTATGCAAGACATATCCTTTAATACAGGCAACACGAGCTCAGTGGTTTTTTTTTACTGCTGTAAGCTGTGAGCAGAAGGGAGCAGAAGGGAGCAGAAGGGAGCAGAAGGGAGACTTATGCCACTTCTGCAGCAGGACAATCCTGAGGAGTGTCCAAACAGACCTTTGTCTAGTTGTTTAAATTTGAAACTAGTTACCCATGGCCCTAAGACTCCCTGAAGAATGGTAAATCTCTGGTCCCTTTCTTGGCCTGACTGCCTCACTTGCTAGTCCCCTAGTCAGAAGAATGCAACTTTACAGTTTGAACTGCTGAAGTAGTACAAAGAGAGTGGTATAATGGCAACAATTTAAACCTTTAGTTTAAAGGATCTTTAGTTCAAGCAAAAGTAAGTCTGCCTTTAGAAACATGTCACCCCACTCTGCACATCACTTTGATTTTCTCATTTCCTCTGCTACATGAAACATAAGCTTCTTGCTTCCACTTTGCATTTTCTTTGTGGCCTCTCTCTGCCTATTCAACCTGCAGTTTTTGCTCAGTTCCCAGCACTTGATGTCAGCCTCTGCTGGCTCTGGTTGTGGGCATCCTTTGCCCACTTGTTACATTTGCAAACAAGTCCCTTTGGGTTCCCTTCCATGCCTCTGCACTCACATGAGAATAATTTCCAGTAAACATTTGCAAAACCCCTTTATTGTCCTCTGTCTTATTCCTCTCTAAAACTCTACCAATGAACAGCTCTAAATCAGCCAGACTGCTGGTGTGTTAATGCAACCACCTGTTATACCACTCAGTTTTGGTTTGTTTTTTTTTTTTTTTTTCTTCATGCTTGCTTACACCCTTTTATACTGTATCTGTCTTACTACGATTATAATGTCCTTGGAAGCCAACATCTGATATAACAGAATCTTAATCTATGCCTAGTACAAACTCTGGGGTAACAGCATAAAAATGAATGAGGCAGTTGTGCAGGAAATGTGCATCGTCATGAAATGATATCAGCTGTGATAGCATTGTCACAAAATGCAATCACTGCATGAAATACTGATCTCACTGACTGATCAAAGCTCTTTGACCTCAGTGAAACACAGGAAATTGACCTTTGCCATTAAATCTTTGGATAGACACACAGTTTTAAATAATATTTTTCTTCATTAACAATGATCAGAAAGCTCCCTTTTTGAAGTGATTTTGATAATATCATTACCTGTTGGCCTGGTAATATCATTACCTGTCTGATCTCATCTTCATTTTCATTTCTCACCTACCTGTTCTGCAGTGCAGAATTATATCTGTGTTTATATACTGCCAAAAATGTTTATCACTGTTGTCAATAATGAATAATTATTGACAATGAGAATATTACATGAAGTACTTTGTCTGAATGAATCTATAAATTAGAGGAGGTTATGCTGGTGAATAATCAAGAGTGTTTTACATTTATCATGTTATCTGAAGCAAAGCAAACAATCCTTTTAGAAATACTGCTGTACAATAGAGGCTGGCCAAAACCAGCTTTGGACTTCAAAAATGCCCACTCATGTTTAGACTGAATATTCAACATTTCCTATTCTTTGTTTTATAAATATAAATAACCATTTAGAGGAAAATTCTTCCTAGAAAAATGCATATTTCACACTGGAAAAATAAGAAACATTTTTGGGAAGTGAGAAAGGCTCTGTGATATGACCATGCTGCTTCTATTAACCCATTACTGGGTTTTCTTTTTTTGTTGTTCGTTTTACAAGAAGCTCAGGGCGCCCAGTACAGGAGAACATCTTTCTCCTTTTCCTTCCCATTGCCTCTTTCTATTTTTCCTCCAAAAGCTCAGGACTCAGCTGGCATACCCTTGACATTAATTTAAAGCACCTTTTGACAGTCTCCTCATCATGGACAGGACCGTTCTTTTTAGAAAGCAAAACTCACAGTCAATTTAAAGACTGTAAGCTGTGGCCCCGGTTTTTCCAGGTGCGAGAAGGGGTTCAGAGAAAGTTCAATTGCTCACAGCAATACTGAAAGACGGAAAGGAGCGAGAAAGAAGAGGTCTCCCCCCGCCCAACACACACATCTGTCCCCGCCGTGCCTGCCCCTCGCCCCGCCACTCTGCAGACCGTACCCCAAGCACATCGAAAATGGACCCGGCGCGGTCGGCGCAACATGCACCCGCGGGAGGGAGGGGAGGGGAAGGGAAGGGAAAAAGGGATGCCTTCGCACGGTCTGATCATCACCATAAAGAGTTAAAGAGAGAGTGAAATGGCTAACGTACACACACCCCGCTCCATACCGGAGAAGAGTCTCCCAGCTGAGGTTTTTGCTCTGTGAGGACCAGGCTGAAACTGACCGCCCCCACGGCCACGCTGGACACCCCTAACCCTATCTCCAGCACGGAGAGCACCAGGAGGCTCCCGATGATCTGGCTGCTGGTGCACATCCTCCCTCGGTCATCCTTCCTTCCCGATCAGCCAGGGAAACCGCGCATCCTCCTCCTCCTCCTCGGGCGCTCCCGCGGCCCTAAGTCGCCCCCAAACTTTTCTTCCTTCGCCGGCAGCCGGGGCGGAGCGGCGCATCCGCGGCCGGCGGGCGCTACCGAGGGACGGCGGGGCGGCCCCGGCGCCGCCGGGCCCCGCGCAGGCAGCGCCGCTCGAGCGCGGCCCCGAGCGCGGTCCCGAGCGCGGTCCCGGGCGCGGTCCCGAGCGCGGCCCCGAGCGCGGCCCCGGCGCGGCGGAGCTCTCCAAGGTGCCGGGCCGGCGGTGGGTGCGCGGCTCCGCGCTCCTAAGGGCCGCGCCTCCGCCGGGAAAGTCGACCTTGTCCGCTCGCCTCCTGCGCTCTCATTGGAATGACCTCACCGGGATTTTTCCCCCCACCCCTTCTTGTTTCTCTCCCCCTTCTCTTCCAGGGCTGGGGGGCGGGGGTAGAGCAGCGTGGCCAGCCCAGCCCGGCTATAGTTATGTATGACTCCAGACCCAATGCAGGGCAGGGCGCACGGCAGCCCCGCCCCAGGGCCACCAGGCACGGCAGGCTCCCGGTGCTCCCCGGCACGGCGCTCGCACACCGCCGCCGTCCCGCGCCGGCCGGGCTGGCGGGGGGCGCGGGGGCCGATGCCAGCCGCAGCCGGACGCCTGAGAGGGGACCCTTCACGGAGTGGGGGGTCCGCAGGCCTCCCTCCTCCCAGGTGCTGCTGCCAGAATTCGGGAGGAAGCCCGTCTTCCTCTTGTATTAGTTAAAGGGCTGGAGTACGCCGTGTCTCACCACAGCAAAACTCCGCTCTTCTGCAAAACGCTACTGCCAAAATAGGCGATTTCTGTAGCCGTTCCTGTCCCTCGCAATGGCCAGAACGGTACCAGTCCCAAAGCAAATAAGCAATAAAGCAAAATAGAACAAGAGATTCAAGGCTGCTACTTGAGCCATGCTGGATTGCCTGGTACCAATCTTTATTACTGTGCCTAAGATACAGAGAACGCTTTGCCACTCTGACTACAGTTTTACAATCCAGATGTGTTGCACAACATGGTAACACACAGACAATCTAGCACCTTGGCTTTTCTAAATATGGACCACCAGCATTTGGATATTTACTTTAACAAGAGGGCAAAAGAACTACATAGACAATTATATCTCCCAAATCTATACCAGAATTCAAAGATATTGGCATCCTGCAGGATTTAATTATTTCCTCTATACACAAGCTATTTTTTTGTTCTTGTGTGGAATATTTCCTTTTATTGAAAAATCTGCAATTCTCAACCTGTATATAAATCCTACACTCAGATGTCAGAATCCAGAGTGGCAGTCTACACTTGGCCAGTATTTCATGGTGCAACTTGGTAGCAAGAGCATGTGGTTAGCAAGGTCCTGACTGAATATTTTTCTTTGGACTTCACAACCTGTCTTGTGATTTGAGAATAAGTATTATATACACTTGAGAAGATTTCATCCACCATTCCAGGCCAGAGTTTAGCTCTCATTTGTAGAAATTGTCAATACTGAATTTGGGTGAGTGGAGACGGACTGGCACCAATGTCTGTCACCTTATGGTGCTTATGCTTTTTTGGTATCCAAGAGTAAGAGGTCCTAAGACAAGATCTTAATGCTTTCTTCCTTTAAACTTAATCTGTTTCCTATTTTCTCACACTTTTCCCACTTCACAGAAGCAGAACAGTTGACTACATCTGAAAGAAAACTCTGTTATAGTTAACGCTGAATTGCCCCTTTTCATCTCATGTTTTAAATGGTACCTGACATCCTTACCATTAAAAATCAAGGCACAGCATAAAAGTTCCTAAGCTACTATATTTATGTAGGAGGATGGAGAAAGCACAGATTTTCAAGTACCCACATGGGTGTAGGAAGGTGTTTCTGCAATGACAGTATCCTTATTATGTCAGATTGTTATAAACGCTGAAGTGTGCTAAGGTGCAATGATTTTACTGCTCAGAGTATATTTTACCAGGTCTTTAAAATCCAGTGGTGATAAGAGGAGAATTGCATAATGACAGATATAATTAATATATTTAATGCTTGCAGCCAGATAGAGAGCCTGTCACATCAGAATAGAGCTCATGTGACAGAAATAAGATTTCCATAAACAGCTTGTTTTATGTAACATTTCCACTTCAGTCATAATAAGCTGTCAGAAAGATGGAGGGAAAGAGACCTTGTGAAAAGTGTGCCCTAGATGGAGATCACTTCATGCAACAGTTAATAAAACAGAGATATAAAACTGGAGTCCAACAGCAGGAGAGGAAGTGCCCTGGATGCCTGCTTTCTAATCCGCAGGCTAGAGAGAGGTGAAGAGCTAAGCAAGACCTCAGCCAGAGTTAATGACTGCTCAGGAGGAGCACCTTTTGAAATAAAGACAGGAAGGAAATGCAAAGTTCTAATCACTACCTTTTTAAAGTGAAAAGATACATTTAAAGTTGTCAATGTAACTTGTGTTTATTTGTACCATGGTGCTGCATCATCATTATGTGCTAATCTAGACAATTAACTTTACACATGGGATTATTCATGCATACATTTCAGCACATGCTTAGATCTTTGCAACATTAAGTTATTTAACAGCTTGGTGTCTTAACTGGCTGGTTTTGAAGTGTTTCCTGTATTTGTGATTCCAATAACAAAAATATTATTATGAAAGGAAAAAGAAAAAAAAAGGACAAAAATCCTTCAATATGCAGGCAAGTTTTCATTATAAATGCAGAAAGTTAAATACTAAAATCTCATCTCCAAAGTAAAATTAATTAGAGTCATGGGGGCTTTGGATCTTTTAATTTAAACTGTTGGATTCATGAACAAAAGACATCAATCTTATTCTTCTTGACTTTGAAGGAAAACTTTTTTCTCTCTCTTTTTTGTCATTGGAGACTTTAAAAATGGTTCATGACAAAAAAAAATTCTAGTCACACAGCAGGATGAAGGGTAATTGGATGACATAGTACTGACAATGAAGAAGTAGAAATCAGAGCACAAAGATTCATTTATACTTAGTCCCTTTTACATGTCTCTGATTACCAAGAGACCCTAAGAAGGTTATAGCCTCTCCATTGGAAGTTGCCAGTTTTGTGTAACACTTGTATTCCTAGCTGAATACACTCTGTTCAAGTGTTCAATTTATTGATTTCCTAATGCTATGTGTCTCTAAAACTATACTGTAAAGATTTTTTATTATGAATAAGAACTGGGCCTATAGCATTAAATCAGAACTCAGGCCACTGAATCCAATTCGGCCTAGGAAACTGTGAATAAAATTGAAACTGTACACCATCCTGTGGCTGCTTAGAGGATGAGAAAAAAGTTGGTGCAGCCCAAGAGGGGGGATACTCCCTAAATATTAATGTTACTAGTATGCAGGTATAAGGTAGCAATTTTGGACAAATAAACATAACTTGGAGTGATCTTGGAAGCTGGAATACTCTTTTGCCTTATGGATTTATTTTCTAGTCAGTACTAAGGAATATCAGCTGTGCTGTCTTGGAGTATTTGACACAGACCAAATTACTTCTACCAGAATGTTCTCTAGGAAATGAAAAAAATCAGCCTCAAGGGCAGCTTGCAAATCCTCTTCTTTTCAGAAGCACCTTCAACTAACTCTGCAGATTCCATTTCTTTACACTGTTTTGTCACCTGTATCCCTTCAATTCAGTTTGACTGAAGCAAAACCAAGGAAAACCAGTACTCTGACAAACAGCTTTTAAGTGTTTGGGGTGACACACTGCCTTGGATTCTATGAAGAGTTGCCTATTGATTTTATTCTAAAACCAGCTGTATCAATTGCATCCTATCTATAGAAATGTGTGCAAAACAGCCTTTAGAGCATTCCTTCTTTTTTATTTTCTTGTCCTTTTTTTTTTTTTTTGTGCATAATCAACTCAGTAAATTTTACTCCTTATTTTGTTCATCGTCTAAATTAGTATGTACTGGTGTTTTAAAATAGGAAGAAAACTCCATGTAAAACTTGTACAGGAGAAGACAAGGGAATGTCATTGATTTTGTCTGTTCAAAGTTCAATACACAGGCAAGCTTTCTGCTGAATGAGTAGTTCAGGCCCAGTAGAGCTAGGATCTGTGTCACTGAAGTGACTGTTAAGCTTGTTAGGTCACAACTGTTTTTCTTCGATCAAGCATTAAGGCATTGGCACACACACAAAAGAATCTGATGACATAATCTAAGAGTACTTGGCATAAAATTTCTTTCTCACTCTTACTTTGTACAGTTGCAGAAAGTTATTCCACATCTCTATAGTACATCTCATAGCTCCACTCCTGAAGTTGTAGAGCCATGGAGAGGTGTTAGAGACGATCAGCGTGATCAGTTGTAGAGGATAAGGATATAGCAGCTCGGCAAAGAGAAAAGCCATTGCCATGGACTGCCTTCTTGTACTGTACTCAATAGTTATTAAATCTACCAAGACAGTGAGCATTTTGTTCAGATCATTTCTGAAACCTGCCTTCAACCATGAAGAAATGTCACTTTTCTGTAATGCACTGCCATACTAGGTGTGAGCATACAAAAGTTCCAGATACAGTTCCTAGTTATGCCACGAATATCTCACTGACATCTTCTGAACACTTCTCATTTTCATCTTGTCCTCTGCAATGAACTGAGTAGTTTTCAAGTGACATTCATGTCATCACTTCTGGCAAGAGACTCCACCAATTTACTCTGCTGTTTGAGAAAACTGATCCAAAATAAAAAAGAAACATAAATCTTTAATCCAAATAATTTATTCGATGCAACAACCAGGAAAAATCCTGACTTACTTACATTATTTTTGTTTTATTATCTTAGTTAGTTAGCATGGTGCTAATAACACCAACGTTGCAGGTTAGATCCCTGTATGGGCCATTCACTTATGAGTTGGACTTGTGGCTGCCTTCCAACTCAGACTGTTCTGCGATTTTGTGATTAACCTTGGATGTTCAAAACAAAGCAAAAGTGAGATAACATCATTATTATCTTGCTGTATAAACAGAAGGTGTAAAGCAGTCTCTTCAGGATCGTAAATTAACGTGTGCTTTGAATTGTATGATTTGTGTAACCTGTCTGACATTCTGCCATCTTTCACTCTCTGGCCTTCCCTTTTTGGAGTAAGTTTCGTATTCCAGAGAAGCCCATTAAATCAAGATTTAATTAAACTCTTCTGATCTGAATGCAGTCAAAATATTTTCTGACAATGAAACATTCTCAAACCTAAAATGCTGTGAAATGGGTGTCTAACTAACACCTCAGTATACTGTAAATCTGCCATTGTATTTTAGAATCCTGCAGCACTTTGCAAGTAGTAAGGTTAGAAGGTGTCTTAGGAATATCAGCCTTCGTACAGTACAGCACTCAAATGAGTTCAGATTTCACCTTATGAATAACACTTTTCTGAATGGGGGTGAGTCTAACACATGTACAGCTAAATATGCACTGAATATGCTTTGCAGAATCAGAGTCATTACAGCTTCCCTCATGTAGATTCCCAAAGCTCACATTTGCCTAAATGGGAGCACAGCCTGGATGAGGGCTTGAACAGACCTGCACATGTTAAGTGGCCTGACAGACTACATAACTCCTGCATGAAAGGAATTTGTGCTGCTACAGTGACCAGGAATAGTGCCAACTCAGAAACTAGCACTCAAGAACCTCAGGACCAGTATCTGCTCACTTTTTGGCATACAATACACTGTAGAATAAGGCAGAGTCCAAGCTCCAGCTGTTGCCTGCTCATGCTTCTTAGATGAGTCATGAAAGAGATAACAGCTGGTGGGAACCCTGTTAAGAGCCCTAATCTGAAGCCCCTCAGGATAGTTTTTCTGTTGAATAAGGAGTGTGGTTCTTTTCTCCTTCACCAGCACTTTTAATTAGATCAGAATTTATCTCCCACTGAGTAATTTTTTTCTAGTGCTGAGATACATTGTGTTGAAAAAAGTCCTTGACCATGGGGCATCCGAGCTGTTACTTGAGAAGATTTGAAACGAGGTTTTCTTTTGTGGTGTTGTTCTTTGCAAAACAATTGTTACATTTTTTGTGTCCAAGGTAGAATACAGAAAAAACAAATTCATTAGCAGTCTAAAATCAAAAATAAAGCATTTAGGAACCAAAGTTTAATTATTCACATTCTTTCAATGTTAGGCAAAAATAGGAATGGTTAACAAATAGATTTTTCTTGAACTGTACATGCCTCCATCATCCCCTTTTCTCTGCCAAACTGTAATAATAATTTTTATTAGAAACACACTTTATGAGGAAAGTGAAGAAAGAGTCCAAAATAGTAAGCTCAGAGGGCACAGAATTGAATGAGTGATTTGTCAACATGCCTGGAATTCATGGTTTTTCTTGGACTATACACAGCAAATTGTTAGTTTCTGTAACACATGATTTGATGGAAGATCTGTAGTCTCACCCAATTCCTTGTCTAGTTAATTAAAATCTTACAACTGAATGAAATGTAAGTTGAATTGGGTATCACTGGGTTATGGCTATTCATTGGTCGACATTTACAAACAAATTTTACAGCTGGAAAAACACAGGGTATATTGCTAGACTAAAGTCCTGTTACTTAAAGTCCATCTATAAAGCTCAGATTATTTTTTTCTTGTAATATCTGTAAACTGCTGACAGTTTAGCAGCAGCAGACCCAGTCTGGCTGGGAAAGTTGTCCAGTCACATCAGTGTCAGGGAATTAGGGGCTTATGCAGAAATGGACAATGCTAACAGCGGGAAGAAGCCATAGTTACCCTGGCTCTTTCTTTCACTTGGTAAAGACACATCTGGACTTTATAAGAATGTATGCTTCAGATATAATATTAGAAATTAGAATTCTGGCCTTACAGCTATGAAAAGCAAGCATATCTGAAGCAAACATCCTTAGAGACATACCTCTGGGCTGCTGGTTGCCCTTGGTGTATTTGGTTCCATCATGTCTTGGTCAGATCACACACATATCTGACAATATCAGGTCTCATGCAAAACCTCCTTTCACCTAAGTGCTGATATACTTCATGACAGGAGAGCTCTGCTTACTCAGGTAAGTTCTCTGCACATGGTGAGACAAGACAGTGAGCTTTGGTTTGCATCTGACTCTTAATGATCTGTGCTATCATACTGAGTATAGTATCAGCTAATCAGCTCTCTGACTCCTAATTAAATGTTAAAAAACAACAGCACATCAACAAAACTATGTTCCTTAGATAAATTGTTCAATGATTAATTTAGTAGTGTTTTATCCTGGGTGAGCAAGAAAAGAATGTATCTCAGCAAAAAACTGCTGAGGAACATATTAATTGCAATTGTTTCAAGATAAAGTACTGCAGGCACAGGAAGGATTACAAATAATGATCTTAAAATTACATCCATCTGGCAGCAATTACTGTAGTTGAGCAATCAAAAAGATCTGATACCTTCCCAACCAGCAGAACAGTGAGTCCTAGCTAATAGTAAAGACTGATTTTGTAATAACTTCTAACAGTTCTATTACAGTAGTATTTTCACTTCTGCTTGGTGGTTTCTAGCTTGAAAAAGTGAGCACAGAGCTCTTTTGGTTTCTAAGGTCATTCCCCAATATGTGTTCCTAATAAATTTTTTGGCATTGTCTATTATATATGATAATTACACTAAATGACTCTAACAATTGCTGATTACTGCAAAATAATTTTTGAGGCTTGGTTTGTGTGTGTGTGTAGAGAAAATCATAACATCTTAAAATAAGACAATGGTAAGCTAAGAAATGTGTATTTTAAAGACCTTCACCAATTGTCTCTTGTCTCTGCTGGAAGGGAGCAGGTTATTTTCATGGAACTGACATTTCCTTTCAGAGCTGGGATGCTGCTGCTGAGAGAGAGAAGGTCTGCCAGAACTTCAGAAAGGAAAGAGTTGCACTTCCTTAGGTAATCTCAGCCATCTCTAGGACACCATAACCTTTTGATTTTTGCATTTCTTTTTCCATTGGGACTGAACAGACTGCCTCTTGTGAAAGTGTGATTTCCCTCAGATTTGTTCCAAACTGTCTCAGTCTAAACCATACTCATAGACATCACTGATCATGCTTTACATATTTTGACTCTTTTAACTACCATGAAAAATAAGTGGAAACCATTTTTATGCCAACCATTTGAGGATGTTCCTCTTTTAGTGCATTCAATATGAGACTATTCTACCAAGCATATCAAGAATCATTTTTTACATGTTTGAACTGTATAATTTTCTCAAAAATTAAGTCTTGATCTAAAGGAAATGCCTCTTAAACAATATTTTCCTTCTGAAAACTAAATGTTACATGTATTTCCAATTAATAGAAATATCTTGAAGTTATTTCTAAGATTAAACTTTAAAAATAATGTAAATTTTGTCATGTTTGTAAGATGCCTACATTAAAATGTTGATAGTTCAAAAATAGATGCTTTTATGAAAAAAATATTTTGAAGAAAGAAAGAGAGGGCGCTTCAGTACAATAAACAGAAAACATGTGTTTCCTCTTGCCATGCTACCTCATCTCCCTCCAACAGCACTCTAGAAATAACAGCACAGATTTCTGCTTACTACATGATATTTAGGAACTGAAAGGAAAAGATAAAACATTGTTTAAATAAGCACGTTTTATTTGGTTCTTAGCTATTGGGGTCAAATGGAGCTCAGCATATATCAAAAAGATAAATTTTTGTCATTTACAGACTTAAATAAGCTTCATATTAATCATTTGAGTGCATTATTCTATTTTAAATCTGGTGGAGCTGAACCAGTGAATTATCACCCAAAAATCTGCCCTGTAGGAATAGACATTAATAAAAACATCCTCACTCATATTTAGCACCAGAGTAATTAAGGTTTCTAAATTTACCAATTCCTACCACACCAGATACAACTTTTTATTTGTCAGCTATTTCTCAGAGCTATAATGCCTTGGGGAAAATTGTCACCCCTGGAAGATTGTCCTGTCATTCATAATTTATTTATGGTTCCACGCACTGTAGATACAGATTACAGACCAAGATAGGGAATTTGGAGGATATAGGAAAAAATCAGGTTTTTACAGATGATGTTCTTTTTATATTTTACTTGTTTTACAATTGCTTCAAAATATTTAATGTTCCTCCTTCTAGTTACTGATTTAGAAGGAAAATTTTCACAGAGAAGAATATGATTGCCGTGGTTAAGCATCCAAATAATTTAAATATATCAGCCAAATGATGTTACTTGTATACAATCGAAAAAAAACACTTCACTGAAATATTCCTTAGTTTGCAAACACAGATAAATTTTTTCTATGTGGCCCTACCTATTTAAAATTCATTTTTAAAAACCACAAACAAATAAGCAGAAAACAACCCAGGTCATCACAACTTGGAAAGAAATCCCCCAAACCAGAAAACATTCACCAGATTAAAATCTACAAGGCTACTGATTTAACAAGCCAAATTCATAGTCATATTTAAAGTCAAATAAGAAAAAAGCCTCATCCAGACATACTTCCTATTCCCTTATATCACTGTAAATCAGGAATATCCAGCTGAAAGAAGTTGGCCATCAGTAGATGTAAAAATAAGGGGAAATGCTTCTGTGGTGAGGTGAGAAATTTCTATACCACATGCTCATGTATAACACCTCTGTTTCCAGAGCAGCATAAAGAGATTTAAGTAAGTATTGGAATCAGAATATTTGCTTCCCATTAAGTTTTGAGTCTATTGAATAAGAATCTGTTGTTCCCTGAAAATAGCATTTCCCATTTGTAGGACAGAAATAATCCTTGTTCTTTTCCTTTTGTCTGATTTGATTTAGAGCATGCCCTTTCTCAGAGGCTGGTTCTTGTTATGTGTCAGCACTGTGCCTCACTCCAGTGCTGTTTGTTGTCAGGGAAGAAAGCAGTACGTGTTGTCACTCCAGGTCTGAATCAGTAGGATTTGGCTGTCATGCCAGCCTAAGGCACAATATTGTGTGGTTATGGACAGACATGATGATGCTTCAACCCAGAGCCTCTCAGCAGGAGAGAATCCTCATTAAAAGGAAGGTCCCCAACTGTTTAGGCTTTAAGGTTTCTTAGTGAGATGCTTCACAATAAACATCTGGGCTCTTGAGGACAGGCCATGTCCCTGACTTCCTCTCTTACTTCAAGACTATAAAGGTCTTCAACTAACTAAACACTAAAGCAGATTTTCCTTATTTGGAAATAAATTAGTGCCTTTTGGTTTAAATTTCTTCACTCTCCATTTACAAAAGTGTGTGAAAATAAATTAATTACAGATTGTATTTTATTAATCTTTGCTGCTGGGCAGAAATGCTGCATAGTCCTGAGAATTCATAATGTATCCGTGGGCATACAGTTTTTTTTTAATTATTATTTAAATAAACAGAACAATTAGTGTATTAACAAAAAAGACTGAAGTTATTTCTTGTTTTTCAGTTTCCAAAACAAATGACTGTTGTTCATTGTACTTTAAGTCCAGAACAACATTTTTCAAATTAAATTAATTCAAAGCGATCACAAGAAAATGCCTCCGGATGAGGGAAATACAGCATAATCTATGACACAGGCTATTTAAATAGATGTCACTGGCTTCAACCCTTTGTGTTGCCATACAAGCATAAATCACAATTTGAAATTATTTGAACAGTAATGCAAAAAGAAACAAGAGGAGAACAAACAATGTTTATAAATAGTTAGGGTCAAATAATTTTAAAAGAACCATTCCTTTGAGAAAATATAAACTACATAGGAAGTACTTTTTTATGGTAACATTTTAATTTTAAAAAATAACATACTTGCTTTATTTCTTATTAGTGTTTTTTATTTTCCATTTTTTTGTGGATCAATGTGAAATTACTCTCTATATAATAATAGCTATTAACTTGATGCTGCTGTTCCGTGACAAAGGAAAATATTTTAACTTTACTTTGTTTCAACAGGACAGAAATCAAGTTAGAAGCATTTCTTCAAAAAAAAAATGTCTTTCAAAAAAGAAGGGATTTCTTACACCCTCCACAAATAATCACACCAGTTTTATTCCACAGCTATAGAGATTAAGCTTTAGGCCAACTAGTTTGTCTGTTCTTCATACAACTTGAAAACTAGTTTTCCGCACAAAAAGAAATTTCCTTACTTAAAATCCCAAGTCAGTTACAAGGTATTTCCTGCTCCACTGGTCATTCTTTCAAAAGAGAAAATAGTCCTTCTTCATACTCAGAACATTATATCTTCTTCCCTACTCATTCCTACTCATTCTCTCTCATTTTCCTTTTGTCGCTCCATAGCAGGTAAAAGTCTTTCAACAGATTACTGTGGTATTTAGAAAAACCAATACTGTGGTACAGAATACTGCTCTATCATCTTTAAAGTCACATTTGCTTGAAAAAATACTTTAATTTTTCAGCTTCTTCTTGTGTGTGTTTGCAGGAACTGGTGTCAGCTCTCAAAGATTTGATCCTGCTGTCCTCTCAATTCAAAAATGTCTGGTAAGATCTGGTACACTGGAATAGCTGCTGCAGTAAACCAAATGGAAGATTTTAAAAATTCAATGACAGCAACATTGCAGAGTATATTAATTTTCTACTGTGTGGGAGTCCATCCCACCTATTTCATAGGGCTTCTTACCTGGCAGTGTAGATGAAGATAAATATTTGCTTAATGTTTCACCACTACAAGCTATTGTATCAGTAATGTGGAGCTAAAACAGGTTTGGAAGAACAGTCTGGATTTTTATCTGCCCTGTGTATCAGCAGCAAAATTGCCAGCTAAACCCTAATTGTGGATTCTTTATGACAGGTAATAATAGGAGATGCAGAGAAGAGCACAGCTTGTATTTCATCTACCATGCTGAGCTGAAAGAGCTAACAGCTTATAAAAAAAATGCTTTGATTTGTAAGCAAAGCACATTTTATTTGGGTGTCACCAAGCAAGAATATACAAGGGACTGCACTGTAGAGTGAAGCTGACCCTGGGGAAGTCAATAGGAATTTTCCCAATGACTTTAGTGAAACCAGGATTCCATTCCGTATCTCTTTTCTCAGCATTTCGCAGCTTTGCAGGCTTATTTAAAAAAAAAAAAAAAAAAAAAAAAAAAAAAAAAAAAAAAAACCCACAACAAGCCAAACACCACAGCAGCAACAACAACAAACCCCCAAACAATACAAAAACCACAGTATCAAACAATACTTGTAAATAACACAAGAAAGATTTCTTTGCAGAAATATACCTTTGTCAAACTCTCTGCTTTGCAGTGTAGACATGCTGCTCCCACCAGCTTTGGCAGGAGCAGGGCATACTCACAATGGGAAGAATTTGGCCCCTGAACTTGGTGCCCATTTAGCAGTTTGGCACGCAACCAACAGACCCTTTGGATCTTGTGGTCTTGTTCCATCTGTCTATGTATTGACTGTAATTTGACATTATATCCTCAGCTGATCTCGTTCTTGATTGATTTCTGAGCAAATCACAACCTCAAATAAAAATTACGTTAATTCCTTTCAATGTGTAAGTCCAGGTAGAAGTTTTGTGTGACTGCAGATGGCTTCTAAATCAGCTTTGCCATCATGTGACATAGGATACTGTTGATACTGTTTTCATTAGTACATTGTAACTTTCCATAAAGCCAATTTTGTGCAGTAACTGGCTCAGTAAATCTCTCATTTAAAGTTGTTCCACAGCCGATGACTGAACTTGGAAACACACAGCAGGGTTTTTAAAATGAATCTCAGACACGTTCCCTAGACTATGAATCCTTCTCAGGTTAGCAGTTTTAAATATAGTCTGGTTGGGAATGACTTTTGCCCTCACTTCATTGTAGTTGTCAATTATTTAGACAGGCATCTGGCATTCCTAAGTCTGGTGTCTCTTATAAAGTTTCATGCCTGGTAGCAGAGAATAGGTCTTTGAGCTCATTCTTTTCTGCTTTGCACCTGCCAAGCTCATGCTTGTAGAAAGTAAGAAGTGATTCTAAAATGTCCCAAAATTGGAATAAAGTCATCTCACATCAAGAATGTGTGTCATGGACAAAAAAACCTAACAGGCAGTGGAGCTATGGACCAAATTCTACTTTCTGAGCCATAGTTTTGATATTCTTACTTTGTGTTTATTCTTTTAATTTGCACAGTAAAGATGGATTCAATCCTCTAAATCTCAAGCTAGGTTTTCCCTTCCTGTAATAAATGATTTAGAAAAATGCTGTTAATTTTTATTCTGTGGTCTTCCTGGTTAATCTTTGTCTAAACATTTTCATTCTCTGGAAAAGTGCTTATTAAGAAGAACTTCAGTTAAGTATGTACAGAATTCCAATTGCATGCATTTATCAACATGCCACTTCCTTTTAAAAAACATTTTATATTGATTCTGCAAAGTACAGGAGACTATTTATTTATTTTGAGGACAAAGTTTTAGGTGGAGAATAACTTGAGCTAAAGCTTCACAAAAAGTTAATAAAGTTCCTATATACAGTTTCAGTGTCAACTACTTAAAATATGCATTTTGATGGAATTAAGTTTTTAAATCCTTGGTTTTATAAGCCTTTGTAAGGAAGATTCTTTAATAAAGAAGTTTGCTTCTCATCACTTTTGTGAAACCAATTAGTCTAAAATTAACCACTCTGAAGCTGATTTTCTAAGGAGTTTCCTCTTAGGCTTTCCTCCACTAACCTGTGGGACAAAACAACAAAGGTGTCTGTCAGTGGCATACCTGACATACTGAACCCCTAGCAAAAGAGTGAGTGCCATTGCCCCTCCTGATCCTTTGGAGCCCAGGAGTAAGAAACAGCCAGCTGGTCCATCTCCCCATGCAGCACTCAGTGCACAGTCTGTTCTGCCCTAACTGCACTGACTCAGTGGGTCCTCGAGGCTTGAGTGAATGTTTCACTGTGGTTCTAAAGAGCTAACACTATTAATTATTGCAGCTGCTAAACATTTTTAATCTCTCAGCTTCTTGGAAAAATGGACCCTGCACTCTACTTTTGCACTGCAACTCATTTTGGCCAACAGAATGTGCTTTGTGTCTGCAGAGCATTAATGGATACCTGCTCAGGGGTTGGCATAGAACAATTCTGACAGCATAACTGATACAAAAATACCGTTCATTTGTATAACTATGCGTCTACTCACCCTAATGACACTGGCTATACCAGTTTTTCCTGTCAGTAACAGACTTCAATCTTCACCAACAGCTTTGCATTGATCTTCATAACCTTCAGATCAGTGGCAGATTGAATATAGCTGTAGGTTGTCTTAATACTAGAGGGGAACAAAGGCCACTTCACCGCTGGTGCCAGCCAGACTAACCAGAGCTGTCTAGCAGTCAGGCCAGCTCTTGAGCTCTGCAGAGTACATTGTGTCGCCAGTTCCATTAACACTCAACTCCTCTGCTTATGTCCAGGTCCTCATGGACTACAGGACCACTGCTGAAGAACAGTTGCCTGCAGGAGGCTTTGTTCAAGACCAAATGAGCTGAGACTCATGCTCTGGCCGGCTGTACCCTGTGGTTCAGCTTTATTCTTGAGAAGAACATTGGTCTCTGAAGAGATGCCATATCCTTTTCACAAGCAAATGAACTGGTTTCCAAAAGCATGGTTTCACAGAACCTTATGCTCTGCAATCATGTTGCTAAATGACATGTTTGGGTGGGGATCCTAATGATTGACCTCTGAGGGAGAAGTCAGGGACTGCCCTGGTCCAGACACAGCCAGGTCCAGCCACCTAAATGGACCCACGGCAGGACGTACCTCAATCCAAGAGTGGACTTGATGTTGCCTTTGAACCAATCAGAGAAGTTTGCAGTGACACAGCAAAATCATGCTTCAGAAATTACAGAAAGGCCAGAAGAGCAGGACGTGCTTTGTGCTGGAGCAGGGACACCCCCAAGGCAACTGAAGTCCATGGACAAGTCTGCACGAGAGCAGATGTGCCCATTACAGCCCTTTGTATTAAATGTTTATAATTTTGTTTCCCAATATGTGAAAAGGTAATTACATATCGTAAATTAAGTTAAATTCCCAAGCCAAGTCTGCTTTTCTTATTATAGTAACTGCTGAGTGGTTTATTTTGAATCACAATCTTTCTCTTGTTCTTCCTATTTTCTCCCCAGTTCTGCTGGAAGGTGGGGAGGGAGGGAGGGAGGGAGAGAGGGAGTGAGTGAGTGAGTGAGTGAGTGACTGAGTGAGTGGCTCTGTGGGCTTGGCTGCTAGTCAGGGCCAACCCACCATGTAATGCTCATTTTTTCTAAGGACTATTTTTTCCTGGCTATTTTTTGTACTTGTATATTTCAACTCCTCTCAAAGTGCAAGAAAGTAGATTTGACAGTAATTCATGATGGAACCAGGAAAAGAGTAGGTAGGTTGTCAGTTCTACATACCACCAGATGTATGGGTGAACTTAATGACAGGCATCATGCAAGATTTGAACATGTATTTGGGTTCTTTAAACTCTGAGAGAAAATTCAACCACCTAAAGATGCATCCATATGGATGAGAAATGACCATATGACAGAAAGAGAAGTATTATTTCCCTAATAACGATGTCCAAATGTTTCTTCTTCTGTTTTCAGTTACATTTATATAATTTTCATTTCAATTCAAAGTTACCTGTGGGGGGTTATTTTCTTCTAAGTGTACAGATATTAATTTTTGGAAGCAGGTGACATACAAACGTGCAAGAAGACATCAGGGTAAGATATTAATGTTTCAATCTATGTCAAAATCTGGCCAGCCCTTTTTCTTCTCTATACAACAATAACAGTTGAATTCCTCCAACCACAAGTTGTGAGATCTTGTTTATTTTTTATTTGAACACTGTGAACACACATGACCAGTATATTATACTATACTTATAATAGTCTCTTTCCTTTTGTGCTCTAGAAAAATTCAGTATAAACAAAAATGCTGCAGCAAATCTGTTCAATGATCCAGAATAGCTTTGTATATTTCCCTCTTTTTTCCTTTCCATATATAATTAGAAAAGCTTTTCCTTTCTCTCCAATGTGCCCTCCACCTCTGTTTATACTTGCCTTTTAGATATTTCACTCTGTAATTGCACTTTGCTTATTCTAAGGATAGTCTTCTCATGGCATCTTGATTATTTAAGGAGAGGTGCTCTGAAAATAATAATGACAACTTTGTGAAAATCATGAGCTTCACAATTTGTTTAAGAATAGTTAAGTTTTTTTTAAGTTTTCTTTTTAAGAGTGAGTTCTAGAACAGTAGTTTTACATCAGTGATTGTCCAGCTGTGAATGTCTAACTGACATTGCTGTGCAGTTACTTTGAAATACAAAAAAATACTTTTTTTAAAAAAGGCCCTACATTTCAGAGAACGTTCCACGTCACCAAGATCCCATACAGTGGAACAGGTAGGTTAGAAATCTGAAGAAAGAGGGAAATAGCAGCTACTATAAAAATCTCTTCTGAAAAGAGTGGTGAAGTTACAAAGAACATGAAAAAAAGATTTGGAGACAGTAAGGACTTTGCCTTACCTTTGTAAAAAAGGGAGAATTGGAAGGGTTTAATTGTTTTGCATTTGTTTTAGTTGTTTTTTGGTGGGTTTATTTTGGTTTTTGTTTGGGTTTTTTTTTGGTGGTTTGTTTTGTTTAGTTTGTTTGGGGTTTTGTTGTGTATTTTTGGGGTGGGTTTTTTTGGTTGGTTTTGTTATTGTTGTTTTTGTTTATTTGTTGGTTTGGTTTGGTTTCTGTTAATAAGTAGCTCTTCCTTTCCATAATTAAATCTGTCTCAGGACACATGGGCTTCAGGCACCTGATGATGATGATGGTGGTGGTAACGATAATGTTGTTTGCTATGTGTGTAATGAAACATCCTATGCTGGTATTTTGCAATGTTATTTCACAATGTTATTTCTAGAAAGCCTTAAATAAACTCCAGGCAAATTAGAAGCTATATATACTTCATCAGGTTAAAAAAAGTTTTCAGCACACTGAGTACTCCAGTAGTTTTTCTCAGTGTCTTCAGTCAAGGTGTTTACCTGAAGGCATCCAACGTGTGTGCAGGCAGAGATTGTGGGGTATTTCTTGAGAATTCAGATAGGGTGCAACATGCTCCATCTTGATCTGGCCAAATAATAGAATGACTGCTTGGTACAGTGCTGAAATACAAGAAATTCATGCTCTGCTCTTCAGTAAAACTCATCCTCTGTTATTCTCTGGATATTTGCTTGGCCTTGCAAATCATTTGACTATGTACTCAATTTTGGTGAAATTGCTAAACATCAAACTCCCATTGCCTGCTTTTTCCCCTAGGTTAGTGAATCATATCAACGGTGCAATTCATTTTTCTACCAGGCAACAGAACTGAAAGAACAGAAAGAAACTGTATTTTCTCATGGTCAATTTTTAATTTAAATACACTTAACTAATCACATTTATTTGTATTCTTGGACAGTTGATTTCTAGTTTGGTAGAGTTAATGGAGTATTTTAAACAAAATGCACATTAAAAATTAATGGAATCAGCATGAACAAACAAAATAAATAATTTTATTTGCATGACCACCTAATTTTGTCATGCCAGCCTTCCAGTTTGTCATGCACTGCAATGCACAAGCAATAGAGCTTTGACAATGTTTTCAGAAAATAAAATAATTATTAAAAAAAAGTTAATCAAGTGGAATTCTAAATACAATATGTCAACCCAAGATAAGCTATTTATGTACATTGAGTACAGACAAATCTTCTGCTTATATAGCACAAGTAAATGCTTTGAGTCAAGGACTCAGTGGGAAATTCTGATGCCATGCCAAAACGGGAAAGAGGTCCATCAGGCCTGACTTTATGGGGGTGTGGAAACACAGTAGGATGTGTTTTGGATGCTTTTAGAGTGAAAATCATAAACATTGATAGCTGCCTACAGTACCTGCTGTTATAGCTAAGAGCATTCAGATGGCTAACAGGATATGTGATTTTTCAGGACCTTTTCTTTATAGGCTCACTGTGGTTCTGCTGCCCTTGGTGGGAGGACTGTTTGATCAATGGTGAGTGTTTTGGTAATCCAGCTGGAGAAGACATAAAAATTTTTAGACCGAGTCTAACAGTACTCCCAAGAAAAGTTGCCTCTGCAAAATTAAAGTTAGACTGAGTAAAGGAGAGAAGCTTTCCTCTGTATTACTCAGGAGATCAAAGATCTGTCTGGATAGCCAGATCGGACAGAAAATGACATTGGGAAGTCTTGCCTGAAGAAGGTCTTTCTACATAGTACTGGAAATAATCCAGAAGGATCGGTAATTGTAGGCTGTCTTGAGAAACAATCAGTTCTCTCTGACAGCTCACAGCAAGCTAACAAAATGTTTTCTGTAAGCCTTTGCTTATTCTGAAACAGGTAACTCTCTTGAATGCTGTAGAAATAGAGGAATTTGTTATAACTTTCCTACTAGCTCTTTCTTGCTTTGTGGATCATCAGCTTATTTTTCATTTTCTGAGAGTGACTTTATAAAGCAACGGTGCAGCTTAAGCAAAACACGATGAGAATCAGCTGTGAGATCTGCCACAAATCTCAGTCAGGTCACAATAAATGGTGATCAAACAACAGGCAACTATTATGGACCCAAGTAACACTGCAAATTAATCATTGTCTCTAGAGAAGAAATACCTCTAATTGTCACACCAGCTCCTAAACATTAGGTTTAGACTTCTGCTAAAATCCAATCTTAAGAAAATATTTGAACTTTCTTCCTTCATATCCCAAAACACCAATGCAGCTAGGCAATTTTAACCATCACAACAGACTTGCAAAAAGATGGATTTTGAATGATCAAGCCAAGGTATTTTGTTGCTCGTGAAGAGAGAATAAAATGCTGGTTGGCGGCACTTTCCTCAATTCCTCTCCCTCAAATGTGTCCTGGATAGGAAGATTCTGCCCATGGTGTGTACAAGATCATACTGACCATTTTATGCAACACACTAGCATCAGTTTTTAAACTTCCTGTCTTGAGAAGTCCTAATCAAGTTCAAAAAGTGGGGAAAAGTATTTTTTAGTCAAACAGTCTCCCAAAGGTAAGGAAGAATATATAAAAGAAGGAGAAAAGCTAAAGAATTTTCTCCACACAAAGATGAATAAAAAAAAAAAAACCAACAAACTTCAGCCTAGAGCAGTCAACTTCCTCCTTCATTTTTGTTTTGTTTTGTACCACAAAAGAATCAATAGAACCCTGGGAGAAGGATACTGGGTGCATTGTACGAGCTGTGCTATACTTTCCTAAACTACAAAATAATTGTTAAAATGAAAAACTTGCAGCATAACTTCAATCACCAAGGTCATCCTCCAGCTCAGTAAACCTGTCAAAAAATCTACAAACTACAGAATTTTACATTCTGGAGAAGAAAAATATAATAGAAAGCTTCTAATTTTAAACAGGTGGGAGAAAATAAGGAGGTTGTAATCTCTAGAAGGAGAATTCCAGGTAGCATCATTTACAGAGGAATGCAAAAGTCTGGACAGGAGAGTAAGTATCAGGATAAAATAATATCTAAAAAAATCATATGTAAATGCATCAATCTTGAACAACAGCAGAACACACTTCAGAATGCATTTCTGGTATCATCTCTCCACAGGCCACAATGCAAAACCATGGTATATATTTTTATGCAATCTTGTATATTTTCATACACATAGCTTCATCTGAGACAATGCAGAACTCCAGATGGAGTTGTAGAATATAGCTTGACTCTTGACAGGTGTTCCTCCTATATATGTGCACATCTATATGCATGTGCATAGTAAGTCTTTTCTATGTAGCACACATAAAAATATTGACAAATAATTATATTCTATAGTAAAATGAAATTTCGAGAAAACATCAAATTCAAAGTTAATATAACTGCATTATTGTCTATGAAGTCATACCACTTTGTGATATTTACCTGAATCCAATTACAGCAGAAATTAATATAACACAAGGTCTGATTCACTGAGAGCTTAAGAACCAAGTGTGCAGTTATGTTAAACCTGTGTCTATCTAATTAATAGAGAAAGAGATGAAGATGCAACCAATATCTCATTAATGTCTGTAGCTAACAATGGAATGCTGAATGTTTTGAAGACATGCTTAGCTGCCATAAGTATCAATTTACATCACCTGCATTTTTCTTTATCACGATTCCCAACAACATTTTAAGTGATTTATTTCCAGTTTAAGTGTATAAGCTTACTTCTGCTCTGGTCTTTATTAAGGCATGTCATAGAACTGAAGTAAAATGTACAGCTTTGTGTAGATATGGCTGGATTTGTGGATGAAGGAGGCTGGGGACTTCCAGGCTGCAGAGTAATTTTGGAGGTCTTGGAAGTCTGTGAACATGAGACAGGAGTGCTCCCTTGGCAGCAAAGAAGGTCAGCAATATCTGAGAGTGTATAAACAGCACTAGAGTCACTGGATGGAGGAAAGTAAATATTCCCCTTTACTTGGCATTCATTAGACCACAAATCATTGGATGTAGATATGCATTAAATGTTGGGATCCTCACAAGAAGAAAGATTCTGATAAATTGGAATGAGGTCAGTGGAGGCCACCAAGATATTTGCAGGCTGCAGGATTTTGCCTTGTTGAGGAGAGGCTGACAGAATTGGCCTTGTCCAGCTTGGAGAAGAGAGAGTTCCTGGAAGCCCCAGTTGAGCCTGGGGGAAAGTTATTGGGAAGTCAGGCTCTATGTATACATACTCAGCTGTATGTATAGCTGTGCATAGTGGGAGGCTGGGAGGCAATGAGCACAAGATGAGCGGCTTCAGAGAGCTCTTCAGACTGGATGTAACACAGACAAAAGAAAAAAAAAAAAAAAGAAAGGACTGATCATGAAAACAGTTGAGCCTAGAGTGCCTAGAAAGTTTATACTCTAAACCCCTGGAAGTCTTCAGTATCAGGCTGGACAGAGATGTGGAATAACATGATCTGATCTCTGAGCTGGTCCAGCTCTGAGCAAGGGTTTGGATAAGAGGCTTCCTGAATTCTCTTCCTGACTTGTATTGCCCTGTGATTTTAGGATAGCTTTCAATATGCATTCATGAGAATATGAGTAAAGAAATATTTAAGTATTTCCTACTACAGACTTGCTTATCAACACTAAGGGCCCTGGTCTGTCATGTTTGTTTTGTTTGGTTTGGTTTGGTTTTTTTAATTTGTTTTGGGGTTTTTTGTTTGTTTGTTGTTTTTTGTTTTGGCTTTTTGTTTGTTTGTTTGTTTGTTTGTTGTTTTTTGGGGGGGTGTGTTTTGGTTTTTTTTTCCTGAGGAAAGTTCTGCCATTCAGGAAGCACACCCTAGTAATAAAACTGACAAAGTCAAGCATGAGATCCTCAAACTGCATCAGGAAAGGTTCATTTGTTTGTTTAAACAGACTCAAGTCAATCTTTTATAGAATTATACAAATATTCACCATGAAAGAGTGGAATATGAGATGATTCAGCACATCTATCATCTAGTGTGATTCTGCCCTATTCCTGGATGAGTACATTAACCTTAGTCAGGCACAAATATTTACAGTCACAAAGAATAAACTTTCATTTTTAAGTATTTTTAAATTTTTTCTTAGAAGTCACCATTCTGGTAAATTTTTCTAAAACTGGATTCATTTATCATAACATTTGCAAAGAAGTGACACAAATGTAAACATTGAAAAATTAAACAGTTGAAAAATTTCTTAAATTTTCTATTTTCTAAAGTCTATTCACATTTAAGAAGCCAGATTTTCTGATTTCAGAAGTTTTTGCTGGTGTTCAATGGTTGCTAACTTGTGCACATGGCAGGAAGATCAAGGCTCATTGCTCTTCTGGCTCAGAAAGTCATGAGACAGGCAAGGCATGAACTATACAGACAAATATTTTAGCAGTCTGTTTTTCCTGGCCTTATTACCATTTTTCTAAATTATATATATTAATTTAATATATTATATATAATGTATATCACTGGAAGAAAAAGAAAAGAATAATCTGATGATGAATGGCTTAGTCTTTTAAATATACCAACTGTTAACCTCTGGAAAAGATTAAATTATATAAAATATCCTTATCTGTATCAGCTAATCTTCCAGTTTTTTTATACGGCCTTCCTTTTCATTCAAATAATCCCAATGATTTTAAGTCATCAAGGGTATAAGTTAATGTAATTTTCCTATAATAATTTCATCTTAAGGTTATTGAATATCTAGAAACTGTTACCATGGGGAAATAAAAGTATTACTAATTTCAAAGTAGAATAATTCAAGTACAACTTGAAAACATGAAGGGCTACTCTAGAGAATTTCACATGGAGCAGAGTAATCTATTGCAATGAATATTTTAAAGTGGAAATTAAAGGCTACAGTTGTAAAAGATTCACATAACATTTATAAAGCTTCAGTTAGCCTAAACTGCAAGTGTCAGTCTTTCCTAAATGCAGTGTACAACCATGAAGGTTTCAGGATCTGTGAATTTTCCTCATTCCAGTAACCTGTTTGCCATTACACTCAAGCCACAAAAGACAATCTGAAAAGACATGAAGCATGAAAGCAAGCTTTGTGCCTGGAAGCAAGAAAACAAATGTTCCACCTGCAAAATATAAAAAGAGGTGTGGAGAGGAAAAAAAGGAGTTAAAATATGCTAAAAATGGCATAGTAAGTTTATCAACTGTATTAAAAGATAGGGAAGGATCAGAGGAACAAACTGGTTAGGGACATGTCAGCATGGTTACTTACCAGAGTTTTCATATGCTGATTCTATATTTTATTAACACTTGACCCAGATGTCAATTCCTCTGCAGATGAGTATAGTTTGGTGGCCTGTTTAGAGTTTAATTACTGACCACAAATGGAAAGCAATTGAGTCTTTCATTTTTCAAAGTAACAAAATGAAGGTGAAGCATTTGACTGTAAAATCAAATCTATCAGAGTGAGGAAATACAACTCACTGATTTTGCAGGAATTCAATATGAAAGTCAGGCATTAAAGACAGAAAAGGTAAAGGGCTTGAAGTGCTGTGGCTGCCAAGCAGGATTCATTCCATGGTTGTCTCCTATAATTTACACTGAGCCAGATTCTCTCCTAAACCTACATCCAGTTGGTGCAGAAGACATTAATTATCACTGAAAGTGATCTGTATATACTGCAGGTATTTAGTTTGCTGCTTAAAACATAACCTAGGGCTGCCTCAGGGCTGCTCTATTTTAGAACAATTTCTCAAGACTCAAACATAGTGAATTAGAGCTCCTTTCTGCTTCTCATCTTGATCAGTTATAAATAGAATGTAGGCAGTTGTGCCCAGCCGAAGGAAAGAAGAAAAGCAACTTCTCTGGGCTAATCTTCATACCAACAGGACCAGCCCAAATTGGCTATTTTCTCTGAAACTGGTCAGATAATCTGACCAAGGGATAGAAAGATAGAATCAAAATATCTGAAGTACAAACATGGCCTGAGTATAATTTAGGAATTTTGGTTTGTTTTCTGAAGCCATGACCTGAGCTGAACCATCCAGTAGGATGGTCCAATATTTGTAAGAGTAAACAAAAAAAGCCATGACATTCTTGGTCCCAGTAAATTCCATTTTCCCCTTGGACCGGTATTGAAAGATTTTACATCTGCTGTATGTAGGCAGCTGCCAATTTAGTCAGCATTTGGGAATCCCCAGATGGCATAAGAAAGGACAAAGCTTTTGTACAACATACTGCAAGAGTTTTGTGCAGAAGAACATTCCTAGGAGAGCTAGAACAACACTTCCATTTACTTGGGGACTTGTTCATCACAGTACTGAAATCACTGAAAACATTCAACCGACAAGCGGGTGAGAACCGCAGCTGTATAACTCCATTGTGCAGCCCACAGCATGGCCCAGGAAGTGATAATTGAATCAATATGACCAGCAGTTCCAAAGAGCCTGTTTGTTTTGGCTTCTTCTCAGGAAAGCAGTGAAAAATTTTAAGGCAAAAGTTGAGTCCTAGTTGCTTGTCCACTCTTAAAGCAGAATGAAAACTCAGTCCACAGTCTTTACTAGGGAAACAAAATCCTGGAAAAAAAGCAAGAATGAGTGTCATCATAATGTCTTGAGTTTTAGACAGAAATCTTAAGATCAGCTTCTCTGAATTGCTGGTAAATATGTGATTCCTATGCACAGTAAATATAAAATATTATTCAATTAACATCTGCTCTCCTATGTCATCAGAATAAATAGCTAGAGAGAGCAACACTAGTGGAAAAGTAGATCTTTAGGTAGAATAATTAATTACATTTTGTCTTAAATATCTTATACAACATATTACATAATTTTAGACCTACAATAGAATCAGACAAGTAGATTGCAGGAAACAATTCTCTCACTCCACATTCCTCATTGTCTAACTACTACATCCTCTCATTGGTTATTTTTTTTATTTTTGGGAAACATTTTTTTCAGACTACTATTGAAAATATTTGATTTCTCAGTGCTTTGCACGATTAAAGGAAACTAGCCCCTAGCTTTGCCCAGATTTCATTCTTCCTTAGATCAAAAATATATTGTTTAAATAAATGTGTCTCTCTTCTAATAAATGAAAACAGCTATCCCATCCAGCTCCTGATTTTTGGAAGGTTTTTGTAAAAGTACTGAAATTCTGCATTGAATTCTACTCTGGAACTAATATCCTCTTACTGTCACATTTTCCAGTGCGGCTGGCAGTGTTGTTAGACAGCTGCCAATAACTTCTGCTGTTCAGTTTACAATGCCATGTAGACATGCTTTTCTCCTCTGGTCCTTCATTGTGAGAGATCTGCCTGGATCTGTACACCAAAGTGTACAGTTCCTGTAAAGGCTCCCACTCGAGACTAGCAGAATGTTGGAGGCAGCCAGCTTGCTGTCTGCAGCCGATAGATGAGAGCCTCTAGAGAGAGCCTTCTGCTAAGCAAGGATTTGTGAGTAACCCAGGCCTTCAGCCTTGCACATGAAGAACAATTCTACACTTATTTTCTTCAAAAATGTACATATTGGGGTGGTAGACAGTTGCATACTTGGCTGTCCTATCTAGGATGTTGTTAGTCTTCCTGTTCAATGAGAAGCAGGTTTTTCCTCTGTTACATTGCATAAGCATTTACACTAATGGTTCACTAATGAACTCCAGTGCAATTTGGTTCTCTGTGTACATAAAAGGATGGAAAAAGTTCTACCAACACCTCTATTATTGCCCCCAAGACCTTTTACTTCACGGACTGAGGACAATATGAAATGTGCAGGATGGGTTTTATTAATAATCAGATGTTGTGAGTGTAATATTACTAGTTACTATATGGCTAAGATTTCAAAAAGGTGGCAAAAAACCCCAACCAAACTATAGGAAAGCAGAAATTGAAAAACAAAAGAATGTAAGTTATAAAGTTAATGTCACAGATTGAAAGTTGTTCTGCAGTTCCAGGAGAATCCCTGTTCAGCCGTTCAGCTATTCAGAAAACACTTCTGAAGCAACACAAGCTGGCATTGGGTCTTGAAAAATTTGAAAGTACTTTTTCCTTCTGTACTTAATTTTTCTTGTAAGTGCTTATTCAACCACTTTGCAGATTTCAAATTTAAGTCTAGAAAAAGAGTTGTGAGAAGCAGGATGAAAATAGTTCTTTCAAGAGAGGCAAAGATCAGAGGCAAACATATTGCTGTGCTCAGTGATGGAGAGGATATGAAAGGAGAGAAGGAGAGAAGACAGAAGAAGATATTCTAAATTTAAAACAATCTGTTTGTGGCATGATGTTTAGTGACCAGCACAGAAATAAATGCTGACCTCCTGAATGTGTGCCATGCAATTTAATTTTTCTTTCTCTTGTCATCTAAAGTGGCTTCTGCAATAATTGATTCTGGCCAACAGAATCTCTTTGAATACTAAACTATATAAGGTAGAAAGCCTAATATCTTTGTATTTAAGACTTCTACATTAATTTCCATGGTAGTAGGGTAGCTTACTCCTCAAACTAGCATTTGAATATGGTAGTTTTGTGCTTAGTTTGTTCAGATTATCTTTGTAAATTTTACCATTTCCAATTTAGAAAATGACAGAATTTTTCAACTAAATTCAGTGAAAACTGTGGGGAAAAAAAAAAAAAAAAAAAAAAAAAAAAGATTGGCTACTTTTGTTTTACACTTCCACGGATACAAGCAAATTTTCACCCAATGCAAAACTCAATTATAAACTCTTTAAAACAAGTTGAAACATCGCAGAGAAGAATTAAAATGACACTGGCTTTTAAGCAATGAAGATTCAGTAAAGAATGAAAGAGTATTTGCCTAAAAGTTTGGGTGAGAGATGTTTCCCCATTGTCAGAAGTATTGCTGAGATTTGTTTCACATTTCATCACAATGAGCTCAGCAAAACTATAACGATTTTCAAACTCATTACAGCTCTGACAGGAACATTAGCACAGTCAATTATTTCATCCGTAATGCCAGAAAAGTAGGAAAAAAAAAAAGAAAATAAAAGAAAAAAAAGAAAAGCAAAAAGAGAAAAAAGAAAAAAGAAAAAAAAAGAAAAAAAAAGAAAAAATTAAGACAAGAATGAGACATGCAAATCCAATTAAGTCTTTAGATACCTGTGGGTTTAGGGTTTTATCAGTTTCACTAGTTGTACCTGCGATGCCTGGATTTGAATTTAAATATATTTTTCTGTCATAGCTTTTATGAGTGGCTTGGCTTATTTTTTTTAAGAATAGGAACATCATGAGTTCTTCAATTTGCTAATTTTATCAGATGAGTGACAAAAGTCTCTAAAGCTAAGGAAAAAAACCCTATAAAATTGTTAAAATGCAAGATACCTATCTTGCACACTTACACTTTGCTACAGAAGACAGAAAAAAAAATTCAGTGCAACAGATATATTTTGAATATGTACTTGCTTTGAGCTTAGCAAGAAATTTCACATGGGAAGAGAAGATGATTAATGATGAATATACAACAATTAACTCTTTCCATATTGAAACAAACCTTTCATGGGAATTTTTCTGCTATCATTCTGCAAGAGCAGTAAGAGAAGTTGTTCCTTCCTGTAATACAAGTCGTCCATGGACCTGCCTCATAGAAAGAGGAAAATATAAATAAATTGTCTGAAAGCAGTTGATACAGATTTCTGAGAGTCAATGGAACTGGATTTTGCTCCAAGAAATGTGTGCACTTGCAGAAAAATGCTCCATAAAAACTCACTTATATATGTCAAAAATCAGGAAATTTAATTGCCAGTCACTTTGAACCTGCATGATGATCTGCATGTCACAAGTTTGAATACACTTTTCGTTCTCTTCAGTAAATTATATTTTAAATTTTAATCTTGCAGGATTCTGGTAGTGTTCTGGTTTTGATACATGCAACTTCCAAAATAAAACAACCTGGCATGAGTCATGATTTCTACACAGTGTAAATTCAGAAATAAAAGATTAGAGAGCAGGTCTCCCAGGACCAATAGGCCTACAGAACCTCACAGGTTACTTTCTCTAGATTTGAGTTCAAAGGCAGCATTTCAAGTGTTTCAAAGAGTGTCTTTGACTTCTGCAAAAATAAATTTCACTTTCTTCTAAGGAGAGTCATCAAATTGCCATGCAAGTAAATGCTCTTTACAAACATTTGAAGAGATACCAATTGAGTACTTTTTTTGGTCTTGTTACTAACTACTTGTCTGTTGTTTTGCTCTCTTTTATGCAGGCATGAATAGATGAACTAGAGAAGAGCACACAGTTGGTAGTTTTATGAAACATCATAGTTTTCTTCCTAATCCTCATTTAATACGTGAGCTAACAGTAGAAGAAAAATTGACATTAAAGGATATGCTTGTTAAGAGAAATACAGCAAGCAAGCAGTTTTTACTGTTTATTGTTGGATGGAATTAAATACAGCTGGTTTGAAAAGCTTTGATTTTTTGTCCCTTGTATCAGTGTTGTCTCAGATTTTTCTTGCATTTCCATTTGCATAGTAGGTGACTGCGGTGCCTATACCATGTTTTGATGCAATTTAGGGCAATTAGTCTTTCAAGGTTGATTCAGCTGGGATTGATGATGATTTCAGGCTAGCACGCTCTCCCCAGACAGTTCCAAGTATTGCCTCAGAGTTGGCCTCTCTATAGATTTGGGAAGTCTTGATGCATGCAAAAACTTACCACATGCATGTATCTTCACAACATTGCAGCTTTACTAGGTAGAGATGATGGTTTGATGTGTGAAGACTGGAAACGAGATCTCTGGTTCAGTGTTGCTGAAGCTATTTTTGTACTCCTGACCAAACGAGTGTACATAGCCTGTATGAGAAGATGAGGGTCACAGCAGCTGCTACCCACAGAGAGAGCACTTGCTTTACCTTCATTTTGAACTGTGCTGTTTCTACCTCTCGTCTTACTGACATCAAGTGCAGGAGGTATTTGTGACAATGACCCAGGACCAAAACATGATGTTGTACATGATTGTCACATTTACCTTCTAGTAATCTGTGGTTTGATCATCATAACCCTAATCCTAACCAGTATTTAAAATTGAAGCATGTTAATGCTTTTTTATGAGGACATGAATTTCTAGTTTGCACAAAAGCTCATCTAAGTAGCCTAACTATGTAGGTGGAAAGACTGACCTATGAAAGGGTGTCTCAATGTTGACTGCATATTTAAAGAGCTTCGGGTTTGGAGCTTCAGCTGAGCTTTGGCTGTGACACTGAAAGCAGTGTCATAGCACACAAACATCTTCCCAAACAAAGCTCAGGGAAGGGTCAGGCTTTACACTGACAAATGATGATTGATAATGCTTTCATGATTGCAATCTTATAAATATGAGAGCAAGTTAATGTTATTCTACTTCTACCAAGCTCAAAATCATGCAACCATCTCTTCATTAACAAGTTTATCATTACGGTTTTCAGTAAGAGCACTCTCTGATTATGTATCATTGTATTTATGGTGATGTTGTCCTCTCTTTAGGGGTTTGCAAATGTCCTTTCTTGAGGCATAATTTAGAGGGTTAGTTGAACTTAAAAGAAAAGCTTTTAGAACTGCACTTTTCAGTGATACAGTGAGGTTATCTGTAAATGCTACCTTTTGTTTCTGTGTTCAAAAGTTCAGAATTACAAGGCGGGCATTTTTCAAAATATTGTGGAAAAGTGAGTTCTGAGCTGCAGTCTTATGAACTCAATTACAATTTCATAAATTCAGTGTGAGAATATAACGTAGCCCAGACATAGATTCCTGAGAGATTAAAAAACCTGTCCAGAAGCTATTTATTCTTTAACAAGTAATAATGTTAAATGTGAAGATTGAGTCATTAATGTATGAGTAATACATTCTGTGAAGTTTATTACAAAACCTTTTTCAGGTTATTATGATTTCCCCTTATGTAGAGGTATGAAACTAGTCAGATATCTATTGTATGAATGACTTGGCAGAAAGCATGGCTTGGGTGGAATAATAAGACAAGGTAGATGCCATTCCAGTTCTTCAGCTTTGTTCCTCAAATTGTCTAAGTGGGGTGAGGAAGGAAGAAAAGAGAGAGGCTTATTGATAAAGCACTAAAGCTAAAATTAAAAAGAATAAATTATTAGTATTAGTATTAGTATTAGTATTATTACTATTATTATTATCGTTATTTAAATTGTTTTAAATATACATTCAGGGAAGGCTGAACCTGTGATTTGAAAAATATTGCTAACCTAATTCTAGTACTATTTGAATTGGTTGCCTAATCAGCACACTGAATTTTATCTTGAGTCCTAGGGTTTATGAAGTTTTTTTTTTTTTTAAACAGGTTTTACAAAGTGTAAGAAAAAAATTTCATGATCGACTAAAGCAGTTGCTCAATTCTGAACTAAGGCAACAAGGTGAAATTTTATGAGTTACTGCATGGTTGTATTCCATCCCTAGGCATACCAGAATCAAATCCTAAACCTAAATTAACTGAGGAGTCACTTGTAATAATTGTGTAATAATTTCTTTGACTATTCACGATGAATTAAGTCTCAGATGGATAATTTATTAACTGGATCTCTGCTGACGACAAAAATATTACAGAAATCTCTACAAGCAGTTACATATACTTAAATGCACAAATTAGGCATTTTAATTTCATACTGGGTCCTAGCTGAAATAATCTATATGGACTATCCATATAGTCCATATAATTTCCTCAAAAGCAGTGGTTCCGAAAAGACAGCTTTTTCTTATAGCCAATCCTACCTCATTCCAGAGACTGAATGGTAGCTCAAGAAACCAAAACCAAAAAAAAACCAGAAAAACCAAACCAAAACCTCACAAAACTGTAGACAAACTGAAAATTACGTAAGCCCAAAAAATGCTGTCTTAAATTTAGCTCTGACATGTCTTTTAACCACAATATGAAAATTAATCTTAATCTTTTTGTATTCCTGATCCCAAGCTCCAGATTTAATCCTGGTACAATATAATGGAAGTGATGGAAAGTCATTTATCATACTACTTCCTTTCATGTATAAGCCCTAAAGTTTAGTTTAATTAGTGAACATTTCTAAACTCAGAACTCTCTACATACATACGCTCTCTTACTGCATCCAGAACTCTCTACATTTCAGAATCCTAACTAAATTCTAACTCCTGCAATCACACCACCATTAGAGACCTAATATTTTATACATGTTAGAAGCCACGGAAAATACCCTGGGAATATCCAGAAGTAATAGTACTCTAAATACTAAAGGAATCAGCCATAAGCCTAGGTCGACTAATCTGTCTAGATCCTAAAATATCAGACCTTCCATATCCAGAAGAATGAATGCTGCATATACTTCTAGTTGCAAAGTAGTACCCTGGAATTTTATATCCTAATATAGGATTATAATTATAGCAGTGGACTTATTTCTAAAGAAATTATCCAAACCATCAAATTTTAGGACCTTTAAGACAGGTTAGCAAACCTACCTACACTATAGCTCAGCCCTCCCTCCATTCAGGATTACTGAATCCCTGACTGGGAGACCTGAGTTTTTCCAAAACAATTCATGTCAGGTTTGCCTTTCCCCCTGCAGAATCAGAAGTAAGAGTCAGGAAGGAAACTTCTGGGAACCCAACAGTAACTGCAGTTCATGTTCTCTGGCATTCCCAGGCAAACCTTATATCGAGACCCAACCCTAATTCTGTCTGTGTTTGTTCACTTGCACCAAAGCCAAGGAGAGGCTTGATGCCTCTTCTGCTCCTGTCCACAGCCTCCAGATAACCCTGCTGCCAGCCGACAGCAGCTGCCAGGAACTGGCATAGGCCACTTCTCTGTAGAAAAGGTTTGAAGGTATAAATGAGCTACATGTACCTCAAGAGCTGCCTCTTGTATTCTGCTTGTCCTTTCTTCCTTAGTCATCTGTCTGCTTCTCTGTGGAGAATGCCTTACAGTACCTCCTGTGTCTGCCAGAGCCCTATTAGCAAGGCAACAGTTATCAATAAAATAAAAAGCAGACGTAAAAGGAAGAGGAGTAAGCATCAAATAAAATAAATAAGCACTGGATTCAAGCAGCAAGGAATATTTAGTCTAGACACTAAAATACTTTTTCGTGGCTTGAATAGCTAATTACCAAAATGGATTCTTGAGGTGATGCTGTTGTGTCTCTGAAAAACTGGCAAGTCTCTATGCAGGAAAACAACAGGCTCATGAAAAGGTGATCTCATAGTTCCTCCTGACTTGGTTTCCTGTGATTTTTATCTGAATACCAGAATCAGGTGATGCAAAAGAGAACAAGCCAAACATAAATCTCTCTTTCCCATGAGACTGAGGAGGACACCATCTCTAGATTCCTGCAGTGAGCAGTGCTGTGTCCCAGATAAGCTTGGGGTCTGAATAATCCAGTTGTTTGCTTTTGAAGTATCAAGAATCAAATGTTTCTGATACTTTTTCACCACATTGTTATTTTGGGTCTGTGCCTGGCATTACTTAGATACCAATCAGATCCAAACTATGAAATGCTTTAAAGGGATGGAATTTGTATCTTCTCCAGCAGAATTGATGCACTTCTTGAGGATGTTCCTATCTATTTGTTCACATTCTTTAAATGAGAAATGTGACTTTCAGTTAACAACCAAACAATTCTATTACCCAGTTCTCTCACTAAAATAGATACTTTGATATGTTGCAGAGTGTGCTCTGCAAGACTTTACAGAGTCCAGATAAGCCCTATAACTTACACTAAATCAAGTCTGTTTTGTCAAACCAAGTGTCTGGGCAGGAGTGGCAAATGTCATGAAGATGTACCACTAAAATATAGAAAATGTGCTGGAAAAAACAAACAAAAAAAAGGTACAGAACACAGATAGTTTAAGCAAAAGTTTCAAAGGTATTTTAGGAGCTGAAGGTAAAAAAAAAACAAAACCAACCTGCAAAATGTCTAGATGATTTATAGAAGCCATTAGATATTATGTTCTTTAGTGCTTAACATTTTGACTACTACATAATGCATTGCCTGATTGCCGAATTCCTTGCAATTAATAAAAGTGGGGTTTTTTTGTACACTGTACTGGTGTAGGAAAGAACAGTTAGCAGGAGTCATTTTCTGAGAGGTATAATTAATATCAAATTAGTCTTGTTTAAGTTTCAGTGGTAAAATTCTGCTTATAGGAATAATTTTCCTAATTAGCTTGAGACATATGTCTCTTCCTGCTGAAAGTGAAGTGGAAAAAGAAGTTTGGTTGTTGGTTTTTGTTTGTTTGTTTGTTTGTTTGTTTTGGTTGGGTTGTGATGTGTGTTTGGTTTTGTTTGTTTGTTTTTCTTGTGGATTCTAATCTAACACTGGATGAGGTGTCAGCCATTATCCACTATCCTTTCTGAACATCTGCCAAAACCACAGCTCAGTGAAAGAGGGGTGGTAATGAGTCAAATTTTGATTTACAAGAGGTTAAGAGCAGCAGGTCACAGCAAAACATCCCTCTTCCTCATTCCCAAGGGTGATATGGATTCAAATTCTGCCCAATTTTGGATTTTCTTACTTTTCTGATTCTCTTCCCCATCCCACAGTGGGCCAAGCAGGGTCTGTAATCAGCTGTGGGGGCTTAGTTGCCAGCTGGGGTTAAAACACGACACTGTGGAAGCTTGCACTGGATCCAGCTTTGCTGAATTAAGTAAAAAGGCAAAAAGCCCCCAATCAGAAGTGCCAACAAGTGATAATGACAATTTAACCTTCTGAAGAAAATGAAAAAGCTATTTGACTGTGGTGCTATTTATCCTTTGAAACTAATCAGGACTTGACGAAATAGAAGGAATCAAAAAAATTCCATGGCTCAATGAACCTTATGTGTGTATCTTTACAATTCCTTATATTGGTAATAATAAAAAAAAAATTATGACTTGCCATAGTATTATCTCATCTTTGATGAAGAGCACAGTGGCACAACATAACAAGTTCTCTGTCCTCCAAGACCCATAACATTCATGACCTGTCACTTGCATAATTCTTGGTCTTTAAAATCTGTTTTTAAATTCAGAATATTCTGTGATTCTGTTGTTAGATGTATCACTGTCAGATGTCACAAAAAGATGTCTGAAGTCTTCTATGTCCCTAACAGGTGAAAATTCAGACAAATTTCAAGTTTAAATGCTGTTTCAGCTTCTGTAAAATACTAATGTAGGGATGCCTCATAACTGCATTTTAAAAATTATATCTTACTAATGCAATAGTGTTTGTAACATTATTCTGAAACCAACAACTTAGAGGAATAATAAGAACAGTTCAGTATCTCAGTTCTCGAGTGGCACTTCACACTTCCCAGGAAGGGCTGTTTAGCACTCTAGAAATATGAGCAAGTATGTTCTTTTTCATTTAAACAGACTCTGCTCATGTCCTTTAACAGGAAAACTGTTTGCCTTTCAAAGAAAACATTTGGTTAGATGCAACCACAAGATGTGTTTCTTTGATCACTATAAATAGCTGAGTTTTGTTTATACAATGTGATTTAAGCTTTAGCACAGCTAGAAAGATGTCATAGTGCAGCACATTCTTTGGGGATATTTTTGAGTTTTCTCTAATATTCCTGGAAAATCAAGCCAAGAGCCTGAAATTCATCACCCTTATGAGGACTTCAGGTCTGCATATGCATCTCAGGCCAGTTACTGCTGCAAAGCATTGATGCAGAACATAACTAAAGATGAGGTTTTGCCTGAAAGCACCCATGTTTCTTCAAGTACCAAAAAAATGGTTGCCCGGTGGAGCACATTCTTTACACAGTCAGGTTTAAAGTGGGTGCTAAGTGGTCAGGAAGGAGTTTTTGTCTGGTCAGATGGGCAGAGAGGTAGTTAGAGGGATAGCTGGGAGGAAAGACTACCTTTGTAGTCTCTCCTCTGCTCTGCTCATGGTACATTACAACTTTTGAGATCTTATTTTGAAAAGTCCTTATTCTGCTTTCTGTTCCAAGAAAAAATACATGTCCCCAGATGATAGATATATATGTGTTCAGATAATGTGAATAGCATGCTAAGCAAGGTATGTGCATTTGCCTGCTTTCTTTACCCTCAAAAACTCAAAACATGTATGAGCAGGTTGTCAAAGCAGAATACACATAGGAAATAAAGAGAAATATTGCTAAAAGTGCTGGGGACATTTCACTGAGTTTGGTTTTCTTACACCTGCAAACCATGCAGTTTTCTTTACATTAAGTTGCAGCTCACTCACGAATGTTAATGTGAGCAAATAGTCATGAATAAATCTAAATTGACAGCAGACTTCAGTTAAACAAAATAAAGAACTCTGTGTTCCCAAAACTTGTCCCAGCAGCAAACGAGGGCAATATGGAGGTAACATATGTGATTAAACCTGTGGTGCCAATAGCAAACCCTGATGAACAGCACATAGTAAGTACTGGATCGCAGACAAAATTTTATGTCCTGATAATGCCCATCACACACCATGTGAGTAGGTCCAGCATGCTCCTCTCCTGAACAGCTTACTATCTAACAAGCATATTTCATCAGAGTGTTCAGAAAAACTGAACACACATTTCAACACATTCACTGATGGTTTGTGAACTAAAAATGGCTACACTTGTCCTCTATGTTATTTTCAGTGAAACATTCACGAAATTCTTGTAAAGTTGCAGACCTCATCTGTCTTCTGCCAATGCAAAGGAAATGTAGATCATGCAACTAAAAATGTCATTTGCAAGGTACACCTTGGATTAGATTTTGTATATTACTAAACAGTCTTTATTGAGGGACTGGAATCTTTTTTATTGCATTCACAACAGTACCTCACAGCAAATGTTCGTCTTTTCTCTACAACATTTAGCAGTTTCAGCAGGGACATAATTAGGCAGCATTACTAAACAGCTGAAGATAAGATATCCTTGCTAGGCATTTATCTGGTGACATTCATTATGAATAAACATATTTTCATTTCATTTTAAGGAATGTTGTTTTAAGAAAGATGCATCTATATTGCTGTTAAATTGCAGCCTGAATAGTCATGATCTCTAGTTATTTTTGGGATGTATTATTTCCAATTTAGCAAATATTGTGTTGCAAGAGGATGAGGTTTGGAAAAGAGCTGTCTAAAAATAGAACTGCTGATTCCACAATGGTCGTTACTTTACCCTCAGGCTTTATGCCTAACTGAGCAGCAGTGCTTGCTGAGGTGCCGATGCAATAACCTCGTTGAATGTACTCTGCTATTTCAGGCTTATCACTTCAGCATCTATACTGACTCCAGCTTTGAAATTTGCCTCTCCTAAACTGCACATAGAACAGCAAAAAGCCACATTCTGTGCTAATCATATGTTTAAATAATTTCAGGACATAATGAAGAGTAAATATGTGCAGGAGCACATCTACCTTAGACAAAATGGCTAAGAAGAAGTTGTTAGTAATGGAAAGGACCCTTTTCTGAACCACTGTGTTTGGGTTTCTGTGAATCAGTGCTTTTTTCCTCTAGATTTTCAAAATATACTCAATGCTGTGCTCTGGTACCTTCCACAGACTATATTTAAAGCACCATAATCATAAATCATATGCTACTCGATACCCACAGGCACAATCAGTTATAATTCAATTGGTTAGCCTTGCTAAACGCTGCAAGGGTCTCAACCAGCCAGCTGAGGTGAGGTTTAGCCATCTGCTTCAAAAGAGGAGCAGCAGAAAAAAACTAACAGAGCTGACATGCAAGCCTCTCAAGGAGAAAAGAAGCCTTGGGCTGCTAAGTGTCAAAACTGCTTACTTCTCAACCCACCACAGTGCCGAGTCAGCTGTGGAGTTTGAAGATAAATAACCCTTTGAGCCTAAATGCAAGTGCTCTGGCAATTGGCTATGCCTGAAAGGAGGGTATTTTAATGTATCCTATTTCTTCCTTTATCAAACCCATTACACCATCTGAAGCTTCGTAGCTTTGTTTCCAAATCAACAACACATAAGCGTATGAGCAAAACAGAATAGCTGCAAAGTGCTGGTGGTCCCTTAGCTGCACTTCATTTTCTAGCAAATATATAGCTGAGCAGATGCATGGGTGGCTTTGTGAGAGAGTTAAAATGTCTGCTGTGCTCCCTTCTAACCTCCCTGGGAAGGTGCTATGCAAACACTGAACATTGTTTCCTTTAATTTCTTTCCTGTTTCCCCTCCCCACTGAGTGCAGACTTCCAATACAGAGTGATTTGCAGGTTAGTTTGAAGCCTAGGATTCTTTCATCAGCAGTCCCCAAACAGAAATAAACCTAGACATGGGATCACTTCTAAAAATCCTGTACCATCATTACTGCTACTTGTTTCTTTCAGAGAAGAGACAGATCTTTCAACCCAGGAGCACCTCCCTTAGAAGGATCGATGTATTTTTGCACCACATCGTGAAAATTAAAATCAGTATTCCCTTTAAAAAACAGAGCAAAAATAGGCTCTACAATGAAAAGAGAGGACAGGAAAACAGGGAAAGCATTCAGATGCTGCTCTGTGAGGGCTCCCTAGATTCTACCAATGTGTTGGGTAGCAATCCCAGTGGAGTCTAGTCTTTTAGGCATCCACTGAACCAGTCCCCAGACATCAGCAGAAAAAATCCTAAACTAGTCCACATGACAAGAATTTTCCAGAATGAGATCCTGCAGAGACAATTTTAGATCTTAGCAGTGATGTTGATAGAGTTGCTACAAGGGGCTCCAGAGGTGCTTGCTCTTGCCACTGCTGGGCAGGCAGACAGGCATTTGTTTCAGGCATGGACCTCTGATGAACCCCATTTGTATCTATCAGCTGGTGCACTTCTTGTTTCACACACAACTATACCCTACTGACTCAGTTAGACATTCTGAATTTCAGCATCCTTCACACTAAACTCTCCTTTTTACGTGTGGTAGAGACACAGACATGCTACACCTTAGAAGAATGTAATTGGTGTTACTTTTAGCAAGAAAACTTTAAAGTTTTTTTTTCATGATCTCATAAATTCTTGATTTTTTTTTTTTTGTCAATTACTAGTAGTGAATTTTTTATCTTGTACATATATTACTTCTGTAGTAGATGCCGTAGAGAGATGCTAGGTTTCCAATACAGTCCTATGTCCACTTAATTATGAACAAAAACTATTTGGCATCTTACACTCTACATCCATGGTCTCATACTCAAAATTAATTATTTTTAAATGAAAATTTTAGCAGATATTTGCCTATTCAAGCGAAATAAACAAAAAAAAATCTTCCATGTGCAGCATTTTCTTGTTGAGAATCCAACAATCTCATCAGGATTTTCCAAATGCTGGTCAAGTATTACAATGGATCTGTAAGACTGGATTAAGACTAAAACAGCCAGTGCTTGTAAAAGACTTCTGATGTTTATAGGTGGCTGGTCCTTTAACAGAAATTTTTCCTTTAAGTATCAACTATATGCTCCCTGTGAATGCTAGTGGAGTTGTGACTGCCTCTCACAGCCAAGGGGGAGATAAAAATGTGAATTTGAGAGTTATTTGAATTAAGGAATGAAAGCCAAAACCCTGCAAAATTATTAAAATTCTGAACTCCAGTTGTCTTGATCTAAGTTCAATATTAATTTATAAACACAGTTGATAAATAATTTAAATGGAAAAATTATTGTGTATTATGTTACTTGTCTACTTGTCTAGCTCTACACAGTATAAGAATAAAATTTGCTAGCAAGTCTCAGTAAAAATGGTGTTTTAGAGATATGTGACATTTCTCCTATGTTTTTATGATTGAAAGAGGTTTGAATCCATCATACTTTGATTTTGCATAACCATTACACCCACTCCATTGTTATTTGCTAAATATAATCCATCATCAAAATATTCCAATTCTTTAAGCTATTCCCTGTGCTTAGAGACTGATTTGATGTACGGTGGAATGGAACTCTAAAATACTGCTGAAGTCAGCTTTTAAATTAATTCAGGATTTCCTGATTCCAAACTCAAAGAAAGTACAATTGTGGTGACTGTGCCTTTGTGTCTGAACCCCAGGCAGTAATCATAGGAATTATGTCACCTGTCCTAAGGGGGTTTTTAATATATTTTTTATTTTATTATTTTATTTTATTTTATTTTATTTTATTTTATTTTATTTTATTTTATTTTATTTTATTTTATTTTATTTTATTTTATTTCCTTTCTAGTAATTTTACCATCACCTTTGTGAAAATATGTGGTTTGTGCATTTCCTGTACTTCTGGTTTGTTTATACTGCCTACCTGAGAAATTTGGTCACTATATAAGCAATAAAAAAAAGATTTTCACTCCAGGATGTCTCTTAGTTGGTTAAGAAACAGAAAGTCCAGGATTCAGAAGAGAGGGAATTCTCTTATTCTCAATGACAAAGTTATGAACCCTAAGTTAATTTCTACGTCACGATCCCATGACAACATCTACACTTGTTCTAGCTGTCACTTTGCATTAGTAAGTGCTTCCTTAGCTCTGATTTCTGAAGTATTCGTTCACTCTGATCAAGAACATAAAAAAGCTCTTATCATTTGTTTAGTAATAGCCCTTCTCTGTTAATCAAGAGCTGCACACTTTCTATTGGCTATCAAATAGAAAGAATTCAAGGTTCACCTGAGATATCTGCACCAGACCAGATGATTTTCTCCCATAAGGAGCACATGACAGTAGCAAATTTAAGTTCCCAGACAAAATATATGCTTCAATCACCGTAATTTAATACTAATGGAGAAATTTGGTATCTTGAAAAAAATTTTTTGTCCAAATCAGATTTTTAGTGCTCCTTTTATTAAATGAGAATAGAGAAATAGGTTTTCTGTGGTTTAAAACCATATTTATTTGGAATGTTAATCTATAGAGACAAAACTGTTACGAAGTTTGTTAACCAGGATACAATTCCACTTGAATTACAGCTTTCATATACAAAAGACTATGCACCAAAGTTTGGATCCCACCTGGAAATTCAGAATGTAACAACTCCAAATCCATAACACTCCCCAAGTATTCGTTAAGAAGGACAGTCATTAACATAGCCCTGTTTACTGTCTGAACAGGAGATGGCTCCAGATAGCCATACCCAAGGGGCACGGTGTTTTAGAGATTTAGCATTTTCTAAGTGCAGTGCAACGTTATCATGAAGTTATAAATGATGAGAAATCTTGCAGAGAAGATGCAATGCAGTCTGGAAAAATGAATATAAAAAGAGAGGTTTGTCTCCAGATTCAGATTACTTGAATTGTAAGCAGTGTCCACAACTCAGGATTTTAAAAAGAGGTAGTTATCCCCCATAACCTATGTTTCTAAATTTGGCAACTGTGTTAATATCCAGGTTACAGAAAATACATATTTAGTTTACATTAAGCAGTTGTCTGACTTTGAAGGTGAGTGCAAGGAACTAGCAGATTAAATGGCATCCCGTCCATAGCAGGGTGATGATCTCAAGAACCTTGGGTATTGTGTATCCTGTCTTAGATTACCACTTTCTAGTGTTCCAGAATATTAAAAGATCTTCTTTGCTTTTTCAAAAGGAACAGATTTTATTCACAGTTACATCTAGTTTATTTTAACAGAGCTTGCAAATTAAAAAAAAAAAAAAAAAAAAAAAAAAAAAAAAAAAAAAAAAAAAGGCAAGGCTTCTATCTCTGAGGCAACTAATATCCAAGTTCCTTAATGGAAGAAAATCAAGAACTTCCCTCTTTACAGGAAAAAAATTCCTTATTTTGGGGGAAAAAAAAGGCACCATAACTGCCCCAGCATACGCTTTTGAGTTCCAGAAGTGGAAGTACTCCTCCATGGATCCAGCAGTGTGGGAAATATTAAAGGTGATAAGGCTTTCAGAAAGCTTTGGAAGCAAGTCCCAGAAACAGAAAGAGCTGAAGAATTTAGAATCAGCTTTAGAATCTGCAAAGCTTGAAAATAGGAAAAGTTACAATAGTAATGCAAGCAAGGACATGAAACCATAGTCTGAGTCTTAAGTTTGGCTATGATAGATTTTAAGGCTGCAGAAAAATATGCTTAGCAAGATAATAAAAAGTTTTAAGCTTAATAATGGCATATCGTTTTTCGTTAATAGAAAGCATACCAGCAAGCAGTGTTTGAAGCAGGTGTACATGTGCTTTCAGTGATTGGCTAGAACAATTGTCTGTAAGCTTTAGTGTCTTGGTTTGGAAAGACAGGTATCTGCCAGGGAAACTGGGGTTCCCCTAAAATGGAGAATGTAAACCCCTCACATCCCGCCAAATTATAATTTTGCAATCAAGGGCTCCCAGGCAAAGATTTTGGGGATAGGAATAACAGTGTTTACTAGGGATATTAACAATACAAATGTAATAGGAAACAAAACCATCCAAGCAAACAAGCAAACAAACAAATAAACAACAATTTTGGAAAACTCTGACAGAGTCAGAGCTACAACTTGACACCCTGTGAGTTAGGGTGTTGAAAGCAGTCCAAAAGTGAGTCCTTCTGAAGTGGCAGACGTGATTCTTTTGGAGTAGAGATGATCTTGTAGAAAAACGGGTCCAGGGGTGGTGAGGAGGGGGTCTGGTGTTGGTGAGGAGAGGGTCTGGTGTTGGTGAGATGAGGTTCGGTCTTCCTCTCAGGAAATCGGGTGAAAAACTAGCAGCTCTCCTGTCTGTGAGTCTCCATTTATCCAGACAGCAAAACTGCCTGCCCCCCTACTGCCAGGGGATGTGATGTATCTCACAATAGGACGATGGAAATGCAGATGCACCGCTCTAGGGGGGAAGGTACAGGCTGGGAAGGTGCTAATGGCCCATTACGATAAGGCGTCAGGCCTCTCCCCCCTTGAGTTACCAGAGATAAAGAAAAGCATCTCTCCAACTGCTTTTAAGCAAATGAAAATAGAATATACAAACCCTGGCTCCACAACCCAGGACATTTAGCAGTATGCTATTGGCTGGGAAACTTTTAAAATGCCCTGTAACAAAGAAATCTTTGCCTCCTGCTGGCAGACATGAGCTGTTGCCATCCTTCAGTAGTGTAAAACCCTGTTATGAGACTGATGTGGCAATAAAAGTTCTAGGAACATCTCACAGTAGTCCCAACCCGTTCATGCCTGAAGCTCCAAAACACAGCAAGTGTGCTGAAAATATACATTTTCCTTCCATCCATTGGGATGTCTGTCTTGGTTTATGGAACCAAAATGTATATTCTATTTCATCTGCTGAAAGCAGTTGGGGAGATGGTTTTTCCTTATCTCTTGTTATTCTGGGGGGAGGGGGAGGCGAGTGCCTTCTGATAATGGGCCAGCTGTTAAAACCAGGTAGGGCATTGTTTCTTATCTCTTTCCCCACCCTTCCTCCCTCCAGGGGAATATTTTCTGCTAATGGGCCATTAACACATCCCCAAGCAGTCATCCCCAAGCAGACATCCCCAAGCTTGTCACAAGTTGTCCCATTGTGAGGTGCTCCACCCAGTGGGGGGAGTCAACCATGCCTACCTAAATAAAAACTGAGACACAGGAACACGAAGGTATCTGGCTTCACCCCATTCCCAGAGGAAGACTGGACCCCTTCTCACCGTCACTGGACCCTTTTCTACAGGATCATCTCTGCTTTAACAGAACCACATCTGCCACTCCAGGAGGACTCACTTCTGGACTGCTTCCAACACCCTGACCAACAGGGTGTCAGGTTGTAGCTCTGACTCTGTCAGGGTTTTCCAGGATTGTTGTTTGGTTTTTTTTGCTGGTTTGGTTGGGTGGTTTTATTTTCTACTACATTTGTATTGTTAATATTCCTAGTAAAGAACTGTTATTCCTATTCCCAAATCTTTGCCTGAGAGCCCTTAATTGAAAAATTATAATTTGGAGGGGGTGAGGGGTTTACAATTCTCCATTCCAAGGGAAACGCCAGCTTTCCCTGGCAGATACCTGTCTTTCCAAACCAATTAAATAAAAAGACTGCAGCTGCTTTGGTGATTTTTAGGAGTTGAGGTCAGACCTATCAGTATGTGGGGCCTATGTATCTAATTGAGGGCCTTGGATCCCATCAGGCCAAAATCCTTTTGTGGATGTGGCTATACAGAGATGGCTTCTATTGTGGCAGAGAAAGGAGCTCTATTCTTTAATGCCCTCCACTATCATCTTAACAATCATGAAAAACAGAGCAGGGCTATCCTAATGAGACCATCCTTTGTATATTTTTATATGCACCTGTTTTGACAGAACATACCACAATAAGACAAGGGAAGGATAAACAAAAAGAGATTCATTTTTTGACTTGCAACTAAGCTTTTGGGTGTGGAAAAGAGTGGAATGGATGTGGAAATAGACTGTAGTCATTAAGCTGTGGAATCAGCAATTTGTTTAGCTCTCACAAAGCCCATGACAAAGCATTCATTGACTTAATGCAAATGTTTTAGCCCCAAGTAACACACAACAATACTCTGCAGTCTCTTTATTATGGGAGAAAAACAAAAATTCTGTGCTGAAAAAGCAAAATACTTAATACCACTTTCAGAAAAGATGTCTTTGCCATGCCTAACACTAGTTAATTTAGGAAATAAATCCAGCTGCGCTGTCTCTGTTCCCCAGTCAGCTGACATCCCTTTTGAGCTTGTTGACGTGGTATCTTGTGCCTGAAAACATTGCTTTTTCCCCTGTTCCATTTCCTTGAGCTTTAAATTCAAAATGCTAATATATGGAAAACAGCATATATACTGTTTACAGTAAGCAGCAAGCAGCCTTCATTAGTTTACTTTTTGAACAAATAAAGATGGTTGGTCAGTCTACAGTTAGGCAAGAAACTGAGCTGCGAGTTCAGCTCTCACACAATTTTCTGTTTCATTTCCATGCTCCCTGCAAATCATTTAACATACAGCACATTGGCACTGCATCATATTTCACTGCATGGAATATAAAGAATAATCACTGCTTGGATGAGAAGTCAGAGTAGCAAGGATGTAAGTAAAGAATAGTTGGAAAAGGGTTAGTTCAGGTCAAAGAGCTGTTACACCAGCTAGCACACAGCATCTGAGTCAACTGCTGACACACAGAAATTTGGGAGATAAACAGGGGCCTCATATAGAAACAGGGAAAGAAAATTAGTTTAAAAAAGGCCACCAGGAAACTCTGTAAGTATTCTGCCATCAAAAATGATTCTGTAACATATTGGAAAATCATACCAAATTACTTTTTCAGTGAGGCATAGTAGGTGAAATTTTTAGTAGTTCTCTGCAAAATGGAAGAACAACCTTAAGAAAAAAAAGGATGGGGATGGCTATAAAATATGTCTTCTGCCCAAGTATACTGTAAGGAACTTGGTGTCTGTGGAAGCAAAAAGTTATTGAAACATCACAAGTCACCAATTTATGAAAGTCCTTCACCATAACTGCCATACCACAGGGTAAACTATAATCTATGGGCTTGTATGGGCATGCACGGGTATACATACACATGTATAGAATACCTATGTGTACTATAGTACAACCTATGTATAGAATACTTTAAATCTAGGATTGTAGTATTTAGGCATCTATAGAAAAGATATGAATTTGCATTATTTCTCCTTTGGGAAACTGGGACAAGGCACATGTTTTAGCAAAGAAATTACATGAAAAAAAATTTAGTCCAAATGAAAGGTTAAATAAGCTATCAAAGAAATATATCAAAGAAAAAAATGAATTACAATAAATTTGTGTGTCTATTCTACATGATTTACAGAAAAAAATATGAAGTAGAGAAGTAAAAATGGCATTATTTTAAGACAGTCTCAGGATTTTATGAAAGAAATCTAACATTTGTGACCCAATTTTTCTTTATTTAAAAATTATTTCTTTGAGGAGCACTTAGGTCACAATTAAAGCTTCTTGTTGAGTAACCACAAAATAGTAAATATAATTTAGGAAAAAAAGAGAAAGCTGAAATTTCCAAGGTGATCCTCCAATGTTAATTAAAAATAATAAAAAAAAGTTGCATTCACAGTATCTGTGACATTTGGTGATCTCCCAAGTTTCTTCACCTCCTACAACAAGAAATACGTAACAACTTGAATGTGAAAGGCATTACACTTAAAAGACAAAACTCACCTTGTTCTTCATCCTGAGGTTTTAGTGAAAACCTTCCTAGTTCCATCTCATCTGATTCCTTCCTCCAAGTCAAAGGGAACACGACTGATTTACACACAGGAGTTATTACCCTGAAGCTGTGAACTGGCAAGGGATGAAGCCTACTCTGGAGAAGTACTCCTCCAGCACGCTGGAACTCCTTGCTTGAAAAAATGCATTACTACTCATGACTCCCACATAATTTTCCTTTTCCTCGTATGCCAAGCTTAAAAGCAGAAACTCATAGCCAAATTGGTATCAAAACAACTATTCCCCCAGAATTTGCTTGTTACATACCAAATGCTCTCATGTCAAAATGAGAATATAACTTGAGAAGAAGCTTGCTGAAACATTGCAGGCCTGACTCTAATTGTGCTGATCTTATAGAAACAATGTCCCACTAAGACACTGTGCCAGTGCAGCACATACCATGATGTGCATTCCAGGCAGCTTTCCTTGAACCAAAGAAAGGAAATGTGCAGGGGACTATTTCATACAGCATGCACAGCCCTCCCCAGCAAACATACTTGCTGCAATGCAGGGTGCTTTTGCAGAGTGTTTAATTCAGCTTGTTGAAGAGTCTTCTGACTCTCCAATGGCCAGGGTCTGAAAGACAAAATGCACTGGACTTCCACACTGCCTTTTGTGCTTCTTATGCTAGACATATGTCCTAGGAAAGTGACTAAGGGCTTCCAGGAACTGAAGACACCCATTTTTTGTTTGTCTTTCAAAGTTACAGTGACACAGCTGATTCTCCATACAAGGTTTATGAATTATGAACTCACAAACCTGAATGGTAAAGCAAGCCAGGAGCAGAAAAAAACCTGAATCCACATACTGAATATTTACCTAAAATAGCTAAGGTGCTTGAAAAGAGAATTGTTGGTTTTAAGGCTTGGGAAATAAAGGACAGTACTTGAATACATTAATGTAAAAACAGACAGAAAACAATATCTGGAATGGAATTTATTTCTATTTTTATTCTTATTTTTCAAGGCAGTTTTGTATTATTGAATTCTTTTTTTTTTTTTTAAAGCCAAAGCTGGAGCAGACTACAGTCTTTTCTGTAGTCACTCTCAGTACAGATAAAACAGGGATTTTTCACCACATTTTGTTGCAAGGATGCCACCAAAACAGCAGCATATATCCTTCAATACAAATTACCAAGGGCTGTTATCTTGCCATTTATCATAAATCTCTCTCTGACAACACAAAGCATGTATTTCTTTTCATATTAGAAGCAGCTTTACAGCAAGGCCCAACTTAGTGCACCTCCTGCAGTCAGCAACAAAAGGCTTTCAAATTGTTTCTCAGATACCACTGATATTTCGCAAGAACAAAAAATTTTACTAATTACCATCCTGTTGAGTGACTTCTGCCTGAAGAACAAGACACAGAAATCCTTGCTCTAACACCAGCATCACCACCAATTCCTATTGACACCAGTAAGTGCCCTGAGACCTTCAATATTCACAGGTTAGCTGAAGTCATTAGTCACAGCAGATCATATTGTTGCTGTTAGTCATTGATTTTCTATTTACGCTTAATGGCAAATTTAGCACTTACCAAAGCTGCCAAATTAACAACATTGACTGGAAAACTGTAGCAACTTCAGGAATGAAAAAAAAATGTAAATAGCACAGTCCAAATTTTTCCACGTTGCCAATATTTGCTCCTTGGAGCATGTCTGAAGAAAAAGGATCTTCTACACTACTATTCAGTTCACTTTGGTCTCTATAGAGACAGCCCAGAAAAGTGCTAAAATATGGCAAGGTTTCAAAACCCTGCAAAGATTCCTTAGTCATACTCTTATTTAATTTCCCTGATAAAATTCCATTAGCTGGTTATTTTTCTTCAAGAAGAATTCACTTCTTATTAAAAGGACTTCTTTACTCTGAATCTACCTGATACCATTGTCTCTGGCCAAATTACTGGAATATGGAAGAGTGCAGGATATACCTTAGCATAAAGCTTCTTTATTTGTGGGTGAGACTGTGTTTGTGGCTTTATATAATCACCAACACAAAGACAGCTTGATCCTTTAGAAAAAAAAGGCCTATCTCACATTTTAAAAACTCAGACTTTACACTTTTGAATTCTCTTAAACAGCAGACTATCAAACAAAATTAGTTTAAAAATTAGATCAGAAATTGTACTGGTAATATTAATTTTTTCTTTATAAAAAGTTATTTTATTCAACTATGGTAAATCTTAGATTTGAACAAAAGTAAAATCACAAACTCTTCTCTGGCATAATATGATTATAAACATGACATAAAAATGTTTATTTAAAAAAAAACAAACAACCTAAGCTGGGAAGGATATCAAAGAGCTGGAATAAATATACTGCTTACAAATACCTCCACCTTTATAATGGAAATCTTGTGAAAGAAAGAAAATAACCTTCTCTCACCCCACCTTCCCCTCCCAAAGATCTTGTTTTCTTTTACTAGGAATAAGCAACCTGATAAATTTTGCCTTTTCACTTGCTAGGGTTGGAGTGGGACATTTAGCCAGGGAAAATTACATAATAAACTCAGAGTCTGACATTATTAGCAAACAAAAAATGCCATTCTATTAATGAAACTTGGAAGATCTGAGGAATATAAAATCTAGCATCTACTACTGAAAGCAATCCTGGCAGCAAAAGGTAATATTTTTCTTAATGAATATTTTATCCAGAAGGCTCTCACCTCCCAAATTCCTGCAGCTGAAAACCTAAACAACTGAGGATGAAGTCAAAATACAGAAGAACAACAATAAACCCCCAACCCGTCCCCAAACCTTTTTCAAAATTCCTAAATCTTAAATAAATTGAAATAGAACTTGTCAGAAATCATTAGTCTCTGTTGACTTTAGTAGAGAGTACTAACTAAATGCAAATACTATCAAAATGTAACAAAGAATTCCCATTTTCTTTTTCACAGGATAGAGAGAACTGACAGGGCCTCAGTTACTGTTTTCAGCTCCAAAGCACAACCCAGATGTTCTGGAGCATATTAAGAAATGTATATTACTTCTAACTACTTCTCAAGAGCAACCTCAATTTTTTACTTTTCCCCTCATCCACCACCCCTCTCGTTTCCTGTGATATCTTTTGGTTTTAATTTTTAATGCTTGGTTGTTTTTTTTATTATAAGTTTTTATAAAATGCTTTGCAGAGTGGGTCAGTTAGGGCTTGTAGACTATTTTCTATAGACCACTGAAGACTAAATGATCATTGTATGGGTTTGTGCATTTGCAAGAACAGGAGCCTGCTCTCAGTGACACAAGAAGTCCCAACAGGTCTTAGCAGGAGGAAAATAAAGAGGTAAAAAAGAAAGTCTCCAGCATTAGTCTGCTAAGAGTCATATGTGAAATAAAATAACTGGAACAGGAACACTCAGATCTGTCAAGTATCTTGTCTCTGACTGACTGCCATGCATCAGGTTTTCCTTGGTCTTTGCATCCCATTTTGATTCAGCCCCTGCTTTTCTTACAAACTATACCTGACCAAAAATCCCTCTTTATAGTCATGAAAATTTCTTTTTGCTCAAATTTTCTACTTTTACTTATATGCTGTTATTGGTGATATGGGATGATTTGGGGCTCTTTTTATTCTACTCTGTGCAGTTCCAATTCTAAACCCTATAAAATGGGGTGTAAATTCAATTAAATATTTTTATAAATGTCCCATAGTAGAGAAAACACAAGCCTGATATTCCACCATATTTCTACTCTACTGGTGATAAACCCACTGGTTCTGGCTGTAGTCATACTACCACAAACAAGAGACATTAAGAACGTTTTTTAAATCCTATAAATACTACAAACCTTTTTACAGTTTTTTTTCTATACAAATCACAACCTTGAACAAAGCAGAGTTATTCCCATGAATACAAGATTATGTATAAGAAATAATAAAAAGACACAAATAATTGTAAGAAATAAGATGCTGATGATAATTGATATTAAAGTATTATGCTAGAGCATGACTATTTAAAATCAACAGAGCTACAATTTGAGTATAGCCTTAGAAGAAAAGAATATATAATATTCATTTATTCATGACATTATAATATTCTATTATTCACTCCTGCACAATTTTCTGAAAATCACACAACTCAAAGTTTACATAGATCTTTTGTTTTCAGATGAAAGTGACCTCATAGAGCTACTCAGGTCCATAATTTTCAGTGCTAGCATATGCCAGTGGATACAGAAGTAGATCTGCTTGAAAGTAGGAGATGCACATTTGATGATTTACTGGAAGTTGCTCTGCTGTATAAAATACTTCTAATCTAGCATGACTAATCATGTGACAGCATTTATGTTCAGGGAGAAGAGCTACGTCTCTTTGGACCTTCACCCTGACAGCCTCTATGCAGCCAAAGATTTTGCAGGAGGATAATTTACTAGCTCTCAACCCTGAGATGACCAGCACAGAGGGTGATTGTTTGGTAGTAATCAAGGGACCTATCCATACACCTGTATCTTTTGGCAATGCTAGGATAGACAAGACATGAATATCTAAGAAAGGAGGATTAACCAATCTCACTTTGCTAGTGAGCGAGTGAGGCATAGATCAGTGAGATGACTCCACACACTAAGAGAAAGCAAAAGGTAAAGACAAAACTTTCAAAATCCTCAAGTCTTTTAACTTACTGATTTAACTTACCATTTTAACTTTCACCTATTTTCTTTTAACTTACTTTGGCTGTTGTTTCCCACAGTGTTATCCCACCACATCAAGTGTGTCTCTCTCAGCCTGAAAGTTACACTAGAAAGCAAAATGTCATAATGTACCCAACTTTCCAAAACCCTTTAAAATGTTGCTGGATGAGGGCGATATTGATTTGTTGCTAGTGGTGTTTTAAAAATGCTGAATTCTCTTTTTGAATTTATTTTTTAAATGCAAACAGGGTAATTTATGAGTACAGCCGGTTAAATCCTTAACTACATCAGGTTTTATGTATGAGTTTTCATCATGATGAACTAAGAGTTTAATAATGCAGCTGTCAGAGCAGCTGAAGTTAGCAGAACTTTAAAAACTGTCTTTCAAAAAAAAAGGTATCTTAAGTCTTATAAAGGATAAAGCACAAAAAGCAAATTTGATGGAGAATAATCCATAGATTTTGACCCTGGCCATTTACCTCCTTTTCCTCTAAATTGCCTCTGATTTAAATAGGAGAGAATAATTGGGTGCCTGTTACACTGTTCTGAAAGAAAAATTCCTGGTTCAGTTCAAAGGCTGGCCTATTACTCAAAGCCCCTTAACAGGGATTAACTAGTCCCCTTGAAGAATTTTATTTTTCCCTTCTCTTCTCCTTTCCAGTTTGAGGGAGAAATTACAACCTTTGCTTCAGACATATTTAATTTTACTCAGATAAGTACTGTAGATGATTACATAATTAATAATTACATAATAAATATTACTGCTTCACTAATTACCATGATCAGACAAATTCATCAAGAGTCATGGTGAGAGCAATTACATAAAAAAAATAACCAGAGAGGGAATCACAGACTCATAGAATCAAAGAATCCTTTAGGTTGGAAAAGACCTTTAAGATCATTGACTCTGACCATTTATGTAGCACTGCAAAGTTTACCACTATACCACATCTCTAGGAACCACATTTTCATGTCTTTTAATTCTTCCAGGAATGTTGACTCAGCCACTTCCCTGGGCAGTACTTGAGAGCCCTTTCAGTGAAGAAATTTTTTCTGGTATCCAACCTAAGCCTCCCCTGACACAACTTGAGGCCATTTCCTCTTGTTTTGTCATTTATTACTTGGGAGAAGAGTCTGACCCCCACCTCACTACACCCTCCTTTCAGGTAGCTGAAAGCAATAAGGTCTCTGAGCCTTCTCTTCTCCAGACTAAGCCCCCTCATCTCCCCCAGCTGCTCCTCACAGGACCTGTGCTCAGACCCTTCCCCAGCTTTCTGGCCCTTCTCTGGACATGCTCCAGCACCTCAGTTTCTCTCTTACAGTGAGGGGCCTAGGAAGTGAACACAGACTTTGAGGTGTGGCCTCACCAGTGCCCAGTACAGGGGGACAATCACTGCCCTAGCCCAACCAGCACACCATTGCTGATACAAGCCAGGATGCCATTGGCCTTCCTGGCTACCTGGACACATGCTGGATCAGGTTCAGCTGGCTGTTGACCAGCACCTCAAGGTGCTTTTAGGTCTGACAGCTTTCCAGCCGCTGAGCCTGTAGCACTGTCTGGGGTTTTTGTGACCCAAGAGCGGGACCTGGAACTTGGCCTTGTTGAACCTCACACTGTTGGCCTCAGCCCATCGATCCGGCCTGTCCAGATCCCTCTGCAGAGCTTTCCTGCCCTCCTGAATATCAACACTCCAACCCATATTTGTGTCATCTGCAAACTGAGTGAGGTTGCTCTCAATCCCCTCATCCAGATCATTGATAAACAAATTGAACAGGACTGGCCCCAGGACTAGTCCCTGGGGAGCACCACTAGTGATCAGCAGCCAGCTCCATTCTCTACCACTCTCTGGGCTTGGCTATCCAACCAGTTTTTTGCCCAGGGAACAGTTTTCCCATCCAAGCCATGGGCAGCCAGTTTTTCCAGGAGAATTTTGTGGGAAATGGCATCAAGGAATTTACTAAAGTCCAGGTAGACACATCTGCAGCCTTTCCCAGCAAACAAAATAGGAAAAATGCTTTTTCTTAAGCTGTTGATTACCCATAACTAAAGAGAATTAATCAAAATTTTCAACTGCTTTCAAAAATAAAAGTGGTTTTACATTTTTTCCGGAATATATTCTATTTGCAGAATATAACTTACTTTCAGGTTAGCCTAATTTCAAAAAACATTAACCTGGTTTTTCTTTCTGCTGTGTTGTTTCCAGGGGAGCTGACCTACCGACAACTCTTGCAATACTGAGGTCTGCAAGGAAGTACAGTGACCTCTGCTCAGACTCAGCACTCCTGTAAATTGAGAGTGTTGTGGTTTCTGTTGCCTTAGGTGGGCTGTGCATGCAGAGACTGTGGTTTCTATAGTGTAGGGAGTGCAGTGTTTGCTGAGGGCTGCACCAAACTCCATCCGACCTGTCCAGCAGGAGAAGATCCACTCTTTCTCTTTGAGCACGGCTAGAACTACTTGTGAGCTACATCCTCCCAGATGGATTAGTGTGAAGAGAAGTACAGTACATAAAGTGCTGAAACAATTTTTCTGTGCAGCTTTGTGTGTTATTGTCTTGGCTAGGACATGTGGCATCCACATGGAGTTCACACAGAGCATAGAGTGGAGGTTGCGTGTTTTCCCTTCCGTTGCAGCACATGTGCTGATATACTTGAGCTCAGTTGCCTTGCTCATCATTCAGTACAATTGTACTGAATACAGATTCCTAGAACTAAGTAGCAAATGAAATTAATTAATTAAATAATTAAATCTGTTGTATCTTAATTTATACTCACAGAATTACCTCTTCTTATAATAGTTCAACACTTGGACTTTGTGACCTTAGAGGACTTTTCCAACCTTGATTCTAAGTTTCTATAATTCTATGACTTTTTGAAAGCTAGATGTTTAGATATGGTTAGGATGGAATTTAGTTTTGTACAAGATTCAGGCAGACAGGCTTTCTCAGATTGATTAATGTTCTTAATAACTGTTAATTCTTTCATCTCTATCTAAATTCAGGTTCTTGGCAGCTGTAATGATTCTTACAAAACAGCTTTATTGCACAAGTAGGTTTTTAGTTACTTTTAAAAAATCATATTATTTTGATAAGAGGAGAAACATGAAACCAAATAATATTCTCACTGTGGCAAATTCTTGATGCTCATTTTTAGCAGGCAAAACCTTCCCATTAATTTTTAAGTCACCTGAGAACTCTTATTAAGAGCCATTTCTTAACAAAAGTGGAGCCTAGCAGGATTTTACCTGCTTCATAGTTTTTCTCAATCCAGAGTTTACTATTCACATCAAAATTTGTGCTGGAATGTATGGGACTCTTATAATTTTTTTTTCTCTCTGCTATTTTTTGTCTTTTCTGTAACTTCTTCATTTTATAAGTTCTAATATAGATTGATTATTATTTTGGGAGTGGAATTATACACCTCCAAAGCACCCCCTCTGAGTCAGTCTGTGGAGGAGAAATTCATTCTATCTCTATGCACTGTAAATAAATTGTATGCTAAAGAGATCAGCCTTTTTAAATATCATTGTGTCTTTTTTATTTTATGCATCTTCATCTTTCCGAGCTCAATAAGCAAACTGTTATGAGTCAGACTAGAGAAAAAAACAAACAAATACAGAGAAGTGCAGTATTACCTCTGCTTTCCAAATCATTAGGCATTTTAAATTAGATTATGACATTATGATCTCTCAGCTAATATTTAATTTTCCCTTACCAATTGCTGTTGTTAAGTATATTTAATGTAGTCCACAACTTGAGGGAATTTGAACAAGATTACTTTAGGTCCATAGTTCTTCAGAAATTATTGTCATTCACATTTAGCAGTTTCTAGGTCAGCAGTTAATCTTCCAGCCAAGTTCTAAATAAATCCTGATTCTTAAATCACTCTTAAATCTTGAATGATCATTTGACAGCACTGATACTGAAATCACTCATCCTTCAAGCATCCTTTTCCTGCATACACTCTAAAAAAACTTAAGCCCCGAACCCAGTAACAGCTCTCAAAATCCCAGTCAATAGTGTCCTACATTCCCCCTCCAACAGCAGCCCTTCTCATGGGTCTCCACATCCTCTTCTCCCAATCTCCTACCTCAAAGCTTTTTCATTAGTTCCTTCAGCAATTTCAGAATGTTTCAGAAAGCAGCAGAATATCTCAGATAAAAGGAATAGACAAGCCACAGGAAAGCAAAGAGGAGGAACCTTAATTGTTCAGGGAAGGGAGAAAAGAAAGTGAATCCTGCTGAAGACTGTCACACAAAACAGCAGATATTAGGAGAACTGGGTGGCTCTTTGTCAGGTTGTAAGCCAATGGGATAGAGATAGATCAGAAGAGCTCTCTCTCAGACACAAACTTTGTATATTCTGGGATCCTTCTTTGGAAAAAATCCCATCACTGAGACTAGAACTGAGGAGTTTATAACCCAAATGTTCATATAGCACCAAAAGCCTTTGAGAAAATCAACATACTACAAGACATCCAGAAAAAATTAAGAAGTTGTTATGCTTGCTCCAGGTAAAGTTCATTTGCTGTAGGCCAAAGCTGTGTGAGAGAAGGGCTTTGCCTTTATTATACCTGCCCATGAAAATAAAAGCTTTGCAAAACCCTGAGTAGCATGCCTGTCCTTTGGCTGACAGAAATACAAGAGGTGTGAGAAGCTGCCAGAAGCTTCCTCCAAATCCAGTAGAGCCAATTCCAGATGGCTTTAAGATGAACACGTTCCCAGACAAGGCTGGGCCAATTAGAAGTGGTGGCAATGGCTTTGTGACAACATATTTAAGAAGAAAAAAAAGTTATTGCACAGCTATTATCCACAGTATTTGTGGCCAGAGAAAAGCAGGGTGACAATATGTGAGAGGAGCAACTCTACTGACACCAAGGTCAGTGAGGATGGAAGGGCAGGAGGTGCTCCAGGTGCCAGAGCTGAGATTCCCCTGCAGTCCGTGGTGCAGACCATGATGAAGCAGCTGAGCCCACACAGCCCATGCAGAGATCCACCTGCAGCTTGGGAGAAGCCCCACACTGGAGCAGGAGGCTGTGAACTTGCAGAAGGCCTGTGCTGAAAAGGCTCGTGGGAGAGAGAAGCCCACGCTAGAGGCAGGTTTGCTGGTAGGACTTGTGACCCCATGGGACATCCAGGCTGGATCAGCCTGTCCTTGCACACAGTAGAAGAGTGCTCGCTGTGGAGGAGTGACCCTCACTGCAGCAGTTTGTGGAGGACTTTTGACCATGGGATGGACTCTTGTCTAGACAGGTTGGATATCAGAAAAAGGTTCTTTGCCCAGAGGGTGGTTGGGCACTGGAATGAGCTCCACAAGGAAGTGGTCACAGCAACAACCTGGCAGAGTTCAAGAAGGGTTTGAACAACACTTTCAGGCACATGGTGCAGCTCTTGGGGTGTCCTGTCTAGGGCTAAGAGTTGGACTTGATCCTTGTGGGTCTCTTCCAACTCAGCTTATTCTGTGATTCTGTGTAATGTCAAACCACAGTTACAATATTTTATTTTGTTAGTATTTTTCCAATTATGGTTCTCATTATTTCTTTTGCTACTATTTTTGATCCCTTCTTCCCTCATCTATTTGTTCTATCCATCCATCAGTGTTTTGTTTTACCATAATTAGTCAGGTTTTTGCTTTTTTGATATTTGGCCTGAAAGGCGTATTTCATTTTCTTTTCACACAACTTAATTTCCTTCCTCTCTAAATCTCTAAATTGCTATCTACAAAATACATTACATCAAATACATGCTGTTATAGAAGCTGAGAATAAATGGTTTGGCACCTGGTAGATGCTGAGTTGCCAAGTTACGACTCCAGATATCTGCAGTCTCATTGTGGAAATGCTATTAACATTCATCCTTTGCTCACAATACACTCTAGGGTTATAGGAAATAAACAGTGACAATGAATAGAAAATACTACAATTTAAGAAGATGATATGAGAAAAAAAAATTTAAAAACTCCTGGAATAGTTTTGTGGGACCTTTACACCTCCTGAATGGTTTCCTTCAATGCTAGAGTCCTTAATTAAATCCTCACCAGCCCTGCACTAACTCCAGGGTAAAATTATAATCCTTGATCTTTTCAATGGGATTTCTAAGCTCTCCCATTCACAAATTTCATTTCTCTTTGTAGAGAAGGGAAGGCTGAGAGAGTTGGATTTGTTCAGGCTAGAAAAGAGGTTTCAGGGTTACCTAATCCCAGCCTTCCAGTACCTGAAGAGGGAGAGGGATTTTTCATATGACATGCAGTGACAAGACAAGAGGGAATGGCTTCAAACTGAAAGACAAGAGGTTTGTATTAGATATTACAGAAATATTCTTTACTGTGAGGGTGGGGGTACACCAGAAAAGGTTGCCCAGAGAAGTTGTGGATGCCCCATCGCTGGAGGTGTTCAAGGCCAGGCTGGATGGGGTTCTGAGAAACCTGGCCCAGGGAAAGGCATCCCTGCCACAGGCAGCAAGTTTTCCAACTAGGTGATCTTTGAGGTGCCTTCCTTAAACAAAACCATTCTGTGATTCTATTATTTTTCAAGTTGCCATTTCTGTATTTCCTGTTTGTAATATGACATTTCTTCTGTCTTCTCCATCACTGTCTTCCTCTTAGAGACACTTTTATTAGTGGTACCTCTCTGTATTAGTCTAAAAGTCAGGTAGCCAAAAGTAATGGCATTGATAATACTTTTCCTTAATCCATTTTTCTAGGATGGTCACTATATGGTGATTGAGATGGAAAATGTATACAATATAATATATGTATATATATAATATAATATAATATTATATATATAGATATATATATTGACCTGTACTAGACATCTTTTTTGCCTCAATGGGTTTATGTTTTGTGTCAACTTTTCTCATTAAATTATGCTTTTCCTCATATTTGCTCTTCATAGCCTAACAGATATGTTCTAGCAATTTAGACCCTATTGTGTTTGGCAACTTCCATAATTTTGAGGAGATTTTTTTAACTGAAACTGGTCTATCTGGGGTTGAAACTAAGTATCGAGTTCCTAACCTGAGATGAGTAAATATAACATCTCTAACACAATTTATTGAAACTTAACCTCTTTTTAGATCTCTCTCCTCCTTCTGTTATTTCGCTCAGAAATTATTGTTCCAGAAATAATTTCGAGCAACACTTACAGGTTGGGGATTATTTTATTTCTGAAGTTATTTATTATTTAGTAGCAGCAACACTTTAAAATTTTCTTTTCCAGCAAAATTGTGTAATCAGATGATGGCAAATGAAGTTGGAATGAGGAAACAATAAGGAAATGTATGGAAAGAATAAGAATAAATGTGGTAGAAATATTATTGTCAATCTTTCCAGAACTATCTTTTTCTGTATTTATATTGTCTTGGGTGGGATTTAATTTTGTATTTGACATTTAGTATTTTTTCCCAAAATGTACTCGAACACCTTGATATCCTTTGCCTTGATTGCTTGAATGAATTATGGCCTTAATTGGTTTTTTTGGGGGCTGTTCTTGGACTCTTATTTGTATGCATTTGTCTTGGTTTTGTTTGTTTAATTCTTGCTGCTCTTATTTTGTCTTTAATTAGTTCAGTGTTCCTTTTTCCACTCCAAGTGCACAATGCTTTTTGAAGTAGCAAAGTAGGTCAGGAGGGAATAATTCTGTTCTTCAGGAAATGGTGACATTTAGGTTTTGTTTTATTTTTTTCCATTATGAAATGGAACTAAAGTGACCTACAAAACATTTTCAAAAACATCATTAAAAACATTTGGGGGAATCATATTACTTTGTTACAAAAAATTCTAAACATTTTATTATTAAAACCATGAAAAACACATGATTTGTATTAAAATAGAAGTTATTTTAAGAGAAAGTTTGGAAATAAATGATTCAAAACTTCCACAAATGTCAAAATGGAACAAATCTCTATATGAAAAAATGTGCCAAATTATCCAGAATTTCCGAATATGTTACTCTCTTTTTCTAGTAATTTTGTCAAGATTCATAACTCTCCACAGCAGGGTAACCTTCAGGCAATACAAAGCAGCCATTTCAAAAAGAAACACTATGACTTCCATCTGTTAGAGAAACCTTTCTGCTTTCCCTTTGCACCCCACTCACCTGCTTCCCTGTTTTCTTCTGAACAGCACCAGATAGCAGTGCTGTCTTCTCTTTGCTCAGGTTTCTGGCAGCCCCTCTCCTGGTAACTCCTGTTCATGGCTGAAATCAATTTACAGAGCTCTGACTCCCTTTAAGTCAAGTTGGCTTTCTGGCCTACCTTTGAATCGGCAACATCTGTTATGGCTTTGTCACAGCCAAAATACAGAACTGTCCCCATCTGGAACAACTAACGGCCATGCTGCACACTACCTCATTTTTGGCATGTGACTTCCCTGGCTCTAGTTGGTCTTTTTCTGCCCTCAGTCTCCATAATCTCCATTTGTTCTCCTTCTGTTAGGGCTTCAATAACTCCATAGGCCTCTGACATATTTTATTCCCCTCATAAACCCATTTCTATGAATACAAATTCAACTGCTATCCTGATACTGATGTACCCTATGTAGCATCTTTCTATCCAAATAAAAACCTCAATATTTTTTGGGTTGTCTCCACATTTCTGCCAGTCCAGTACACCCAAAACATTTTCTTTTCCAAGGTTTCTCTCCCACTGGGCTTAGTTTTCAGCCAAGATTAGTGAGGGCACATCTACCTAATACAAACATTCTCCAGTAATTCATCTTGCATTTTGATTTCTGCAACATCCTGAAACTGGGACTGAGCTAGAACTGCTTAAGAATTGGACAGGATAAGCATGAAGAAATTGGACTGGAAAAAAGGACCCAAGGGGAAAGGGCAGGTAAAGGCATAATTTATCATTATGGAGAGAAAGAAGCGAATAACATATATATACCTGTGAGAGTGCATACTCCCTGGAGTTTGACATGGAGCCTGGGATTCCTAATTGTCACAATCTTGTTTACCATTAAATAACACTTTGGTCTTTTGGTGGTTCACTATTGTTGCTACCAGTCACTTTAATTTCTCAAATGGCAGAAATTCACATGAATCTAAATAATGTTACTCTGCTGGTGAAACACATGACATTCAGAGTCAACATAAGATGATATTTCTACAGCATACCTCAGAATCACCAGAAGAAAGTCTGTCTGAAGAGAAAATTAAATTCAGGAGGCATATATCTATTCAGCAAAGTGGGTAAAGTAGAAAAGTAGGTGAATGGTTAAATTTGTACAGGGAGACGAAACACCAGGTGAAAACACACTCATCTTAGTCCTTTGAACCCCTCTCCAACCACAGCTGAACTCCCTTGCACCAAGATTTTGCAAAGCAGCTTTCAAGGGAAACAAGTTAAAGAAAAAACCAAGTGTGTTCCAGTGGACATGAAATACCTGCTCTGGGGTTAGACTGGGGTTTTATATTTAAGGTGACTTAAATATACGCCAAATTCCTACTTCATTTCTTGCAGATGCTGTGAGCAACCCAGTACTGTCTCAATTGGAAACAGAAAAAATGGCACTTTCTGTAAAGTTCATCTGCCTAGAGTCTGAACTGCAGAAAGGCTTAGCATCTGTGAGTTTTGTTCATGCCAATGGAAGCTGTGCTTCATATTTTAATAGTATGGGTACTGCCTGCATATTTAATGGAAAAATTTGGGGGTCAGTTATTTTTCAATTTAATTTTTATGCCTGTAGTTTAGATGCCTTCCATTTGCACATAGAACAGCAACAGCACATTCTCATCTCAGAAAGATCTTGAGAAGATTCAGTCACTAATACACACCTGATTGACTGAGGTCCCAGCTGAGGTCTTGTGAAGGAGATGCAGACCTAGCTACTACTGATGTACTGACTTCAATTGCTCTGTGGGTCTTCAGAGCAGGCTCACAGGGCTTGAACACCATGATTCCTAAGTAATGTTTGCCAAGGTTAAGCACAGTCACCTCATAGTTATGTCTTCAAAACACATTTTGAAAATTAAGTAAGCTCTGGAAATGATGGGGTGAACATAAAAATATTATATACTTAGTCATTAAACAGGCATTACCAATTTCACACACAGGAGGACACAGATATTTTATGGAAAAAACAGCATGTGAACATATCCTAATGTATATGTGAAACAAAATTAATGATGGATGATGAGGCATCCTTTATTAGGACACTTCTTAACTGGCAAGAGTTTGACCACGCATTTGCAGTAGTGTTTTTCTAATGTAAGTATGTGTGTGTAACTGATGAATATTCTGCACATACTCTTGATTTCTCCTGATTTCAGCTGGTTTCCGACTGGTTCTTCTCATGAATTTCTCACTGGTCTCCAGTACATGATAGTATGTTTTGCTGCAGTAATGTTGATTGCTCAGCCTAACTTCTAGTGAATAAAACCTGTAATATATTCAGTGCAGAGGAATTATAGCACATTTCAAGGAGTCAGCACAGTCAGCTCAGATCACTTGTGCATTACCAACAAAAGTTAAGCTCAAAAGCTGTGTTGTAGCTCAATCTCTGAAGCATGACAGACCATTCCCAGTGCTTTCTAGTGACACCTTTTGGTGATAAACCCCTGGTCTATGAACTGACAGAATGTACAGACTTGTTCCTCTCTTTTCTGTTGGAATATTTTCCTCAGAAATGTGTCTGTTTAAAGCCCTTTTAGCAACTGAAGAAGAAAACAAGAGAGAAAAATCAATGTATAATTTAAATAAGAGTTGATCAGAGTATGCATTAGCAATGCCAAGTATGAGCAATCAGGATAAACCCTGAAAGTAAATCCTGTTTGTAGGCTAGGATTAATGACCTTGTATCACAGCTAGGATTACATCTGGCAAAGGTCAAACATGAAAAGTTATCTTCAGATTTAAGACTTCAAATTTCAGAAAAAATTAAGTGATGAACTGGCCAAGGTCCACTGAAATACATGAGCCCAGGAGGTACAAGGTTACAGTGATCACATGAACAACTGAGGTTTGAAATAAAGTGTTACAAAGTCAACTTTCAAGAAAAAAGAGTCAGTATAGCAGTACTACCATAAAATTGTTGCTTTGCCAGGTAGAAATTAGTCTTCTATATACCTTATTTAATAAGATACACATCTGTACTTCAGTTGTACTGTGGTTGTTGCAGTTTAATTCTCTTAATTTTAGTCAGTGGGACACAATGACTATGAAGAAGGTGCACCGGATTAATATTTTAGGAGATATTACTCATTTACATATTTTTGACTCGTGTCTTGATTCATAATTTTTAAACCTATTAGGTACTATGGGACAATTGTGATCATCTAGATGGATTTCTTGCAGAACACAAAATGCAAGCCAAATAATTCATGTCTCAAATCAGTAACCTCTGTTTGAGGCACATCTTTCAGAGCAAGTACCTTGCTATATTCCCTCTTCTTCTCACCTGTATGTGTTCTTGTTGCTTCCCTTGGCTTTTTCCCCTGAAAAAAAAAAAGTCTATTTTCATCTGAAAACTCCCTTTTTCTTAAATCACTCACAAACCCCAGCTGTCACTTATTAGATATGCATATGTATGCTTACCATTGGAGCACCTGCTCTGTACCAAGTCTGACCAGTTACTGACATGGCAGTGATAATCTTGCTCCTGCTTTATACACAGGCACAATGCACATAAAGACTGTGATTCTGTGATACACTTTGTCATATGTACAGGAGGCAAGAGGGCAGGTGAAGAGTCACCATGACCTGTCTTGAACAGTTCTTTTGAGTGTTACTGCCACAGCCAGAGAAATCTTACCAAAAGGGGAGACCCCAGGGACATAATGTTACAGAAGCTTTTATGTACCTTTCTGACTAGAACAAATGAATGGCTGACATCCTTTTGTGCAGGTATGCAGAAGTGTTTCCTGGGAGGCAGGGAACACTGTTGATATAGGCCAATTTAATCAGAATAGAAAGTGGATCTATTCAAGAAACTACAGTAAATTGTTTCTGCCTTCTCTTCATTATCAATTTTTTTTAATTTTCCTTGCACAATTTTATTTCATTACTTTGTATTTATTGAGACTTTTCATTAGACAATATCAAAGTTCTGAGACTGAACATGCCTAAGAAAGGCAAACTATACTGGATTTTTTAATAAACTACAGTTGAGACTGAGTTAATGGCCAAATCAGTGAAAAAGAAGAGAGTCAGACCCACTGGGCATCTGGGCTGAGTGCATCTGGGCTCAGATATATCAGGTCAGATATAAGCACCTGCCTGGAATTATTTTAAAGAGCTTGCTACACTGATGACTTTTCTCATTTGAGTTATGCCTCTCTAAAGAGCTTTCTAAAACAGTCCAAGTCAGCTTAAATAAAGGATGTTATGTTTGTTACAAAAGAACTAAGGAAACTCATATTTAGGTGTTATTTTAACCACCTTTAGAAGTACTACTATGCCACCTGAAATAGATATAGATAGATACAGATATAGATAGATATAGATATAGATATAGATATAGAGAGATATAGGTAATATAGATAGAGAGAGAAAGATAAAATTAGGATCTAATGCAGTGTTCATTCAAGCCAATGGAGGTGCATTTAATAATTAATTCTGCATCTGGTCTCTACAGAGTCAAGTACAACTTGATACCTTGCAGGAATACTACCTTCTGAGTAGACAAATGTGAAATTAGAAGTTTTATCAAGCTTAACCCTCATCGATAATTACATTCATCTTGCTTATAAAATTGGATTTTAAAGACAAGATTCTAAGATTAGACTTTAAGCTTATTCCATTTTCCCCTAAATTGCTCCTAAAACAGTAAGATAGTAGACAAAATCAGGGATAAAGTGCCGAAGAATGCTGCATAAATCCATAAAAATGATATCTGCCAAAAAAGGAAATTTCTGTGTATTAATGGAATATATATCCATGATGCTACATTTTATGGGCATACTTAAAAGCAAGATGAAAGAAAGAAAATTGTCTTTCTGCAACCAAAAGAGAAATGCAGTTTACTGTTTACACACTATAAGACAGTTAATGATTCCAGAAACTTAATGATTCTGCTAAACCCAGTAAACAATTATGGTACATCCAGAATTTCCTGACTTCTGTATTTTTTTTCAGCATCAAATACCACAAGATCTTTAAAGAGGGTTGGGGACTGAGAGGCTTCTTGTCTTGGAGATGTGAATAAGACTCCAAACCTATATAGGCATGTCAATCCATGATGCAGGGCCTATGCAAAGTGTGCAGGATCAGATGCTCTTGACCACTGCACCCACTGCCAGGGGTGGGAGTTTAAATTTACAAGTCTTTTCAAAGCAGAATATGTATATTCTTTAGGTATAACCAGGATATTACATTATTTTTCCCTTGTACAAGGACACAAGCTTATTCTACACTTACGTTGAACTCATCTTGGGGACCAGGAAGTTGAAATTTGAAAGTTTTTCCTTCAGACTATTTATTGAACTTAGCTGGGTTAGACTGGTAGTCTCCTGGTTTCCACTCTGCCCTGACTTTAAAAACAAAGACAGCCACTGCTTCCTCCTTTGGTGTGCCTGTCAGGGAGGTGGTAAGAGACGTATGGTAGTTCTGCATGCAAAGTTACAACATCTGGCAATGTTGTAAAACAAGAACTTGAGTATGGACCTGATCATGAATTTGAAAACAAAAGCCTGGATTTTGGCATCTAGTTTGTTAATCCCTTTGCTTTAGGTTTCAGATTCCCTGTGAGGTGCGGTGGGCAGCATGGTGGTCCAATAAATCATATTGGCTTTATGCAGCTGAGAAAAAGGCAATGCCTAATAAAAGTCTTAAATGTCACCCCTTTCCAGATCTAAAGGTTCAAGCCAAGTTCCAGTTGACAGCTCTGAGAACTGAGAACCAACACCCTCTGTGCTACAGAACCACAGCCTCATTCAATTCCCAACTCACTTCCATTTAGATTTTTTTCCATGAGTATTTGTATGGTTACACGTGTGTCCTACATTAAATTTAATGAGAGAACTATGTAGTTTGAAAATGACACTGTTGGCATCCCTGGGGTTCTTTATCAGCTTTTTTTTTTTTTTTTTTTTTTTTTTTTTTTTTTTTTTTTTTTTAATTCTGAGCTATTCCCTGAAGCCTGCAATTTCTCAAGTGCCTGAAATCTTAACATTGATTTCAATCAGGCAATACTATTTTAGAATTCCACAAAATTATTACAGTTTTCACTAAGACAGGATCTTTGTGGAATAGTAATATTCAGACTCCATGGTTTAAATCCCTACCTTACTAACTGTTAGAAAAATAAATTTTAAACGTGTTTCTATGGAGACCTGATAGGAAGAAGACACAATTTATAATCCTGGTAATTGCAAGTCTTTAGTTTTCTAATCTACATAAAAATACTAGTTGGGATAAGCTCTTTCCTTATTAAATGTTATTTTATTTTTCTCTGACATCCAGTTTTTCATATACAGGGGAATTTTATGTTTAAAAAATAGTAGACAACAAGAAGATGACACAATCAAAGACATGTCAGTGTATGTTTTTCAAATAAGTCAGGGACTTAGAAGTGTAGAAAGTGTCTACAGAAAGTAAACTGCAGAAAATAAAAAGCATTACAGCTTAGATTACATTATTTTGTTTTATTGACTCTTTGGCTATGCTGAACATCAATAACTCTTTTTCTTTAATTTTTCCTCCTAAGTCACCCTAAATTTATCTCAGGATTTTTACAGAGAGCTTTACAAACCCCCCCATAAAAGAGAGATCTGTCAGTAGCATGGCCTCAGCACCATTGTGCCAGGAGAATAAGGACTATATGCATGTGATCCACCAGCTCTATAAGTGTTTATACTCCAGAACTATTTATTCAGAATCTTCCACCAAGATACACTGTTCTTTAGAGTATATTTGAGGGGAGAAAATGTAGGAGAAAAAAAAAAAAAGAGAGATAACATTTTATCTAAAAAAAATATATACCGAGGACCTTTGGTTTGACCCTTCAATTTGGTCCCTTGCCAACACTCTTGATTTCCTTTATCTTTTGAGCTGATCCACCCAATCAGTGTTATTTGGGACAGAGCTCAACAGACCTATGTGAGGTTTGGCTCAATTCCACTTGAAGTGTTAACTACAGATAGACTTAGGAAAGCTACACAAAGCATACATCTACCAGTTTACCTCTACCCACACATGGAAAGTTTCACTGGCTAATAGACTATAATATTTTGTTTTCATTTTATGGAATACCCTATGGAATAGATGTAAGATTCATAATTCATTGTTCCTGTCATGGTGCAAAAGGAGAATTCCCATTGCAGGGCTGTCTGTCTGCATGTCCTGAGGCCTGACTCTCTGCCCTCAGCAGATCTCCACCTCTGATCTGAGTAAAACCAGCAGACATCACATAAGTGTTATATTCTGTTATGCAGCATCAAGGAAAGGATTTCTCTTACTTGTATTGGGCTTGAATATGCTTGGTTTTGTGCTCATAGCCTGTTTAGTTCTTGCTTTATTGTTTGATGTAAGTAAAGCAATTTTTTAAAAAAATAATAAATGTTACATAACCTTATTCCACAAGGGGCAGAGAAGGGGAAAGAATCTACAAAACAAATGCTTTTTTGTCATAAAAATCAGGATACTGCTAAATATATATACTGGTATTCTAGACTAGCCTTTGCATCTAAAATGATTAAATACATGGGAAAAAGAAAACTATGGGATGAAATTAATAAACAAATTCAGAGAAAATGTTTAGTACACCGAACCTTCATATCTATAAAAAGACTTACACTTCAATACTAAAGATGGCTCTCTTATTAAAGAGCTGTATTTTGTTTTCATTGTTTTTGAAGGATGTTTGTTTTCCAGGTTCTTAGATTTATAGAAGCCATCACCATCTCTGCAGTGTGTGTCTTCTGATAAGGCTGTGTTAAGCATGTGCTGCTAATGTATATGCCTCACAGAACTCTTCATTACATACTGGAACTCAGCAGTTATTCTCTTTTGGGGAAGGGATTTAAACTGTTCCGTTTGAGCAAAACCAAACACTTTGACTGATTTTAAATGCTGTGGCATGGAGGTGAGCCTGCCTGTATCCCTGATCTGTAAGGGCTGGAGACCAGACATGGGGCTCTGTACTGCCAAAGGGCAGTGTTGCCAGTGATTTACAACCCACAGGAATGCATCAGCTGTACCACTGCCTGGAACCCCAAAGTCAACTCCATAGTCCATCAAGATACAGTTCTTTTTGGTTTCTTTTATGCTGTTAAAATGACTTGTAGATGTGTTGGCAGTCACAGCTCTTGCTGAAGCCAATTGGGATTGCAAGTGCTCATCTCAAAGTGATTAAAGATCAGATTTATTAAAATGTAAATATTTCATAATATACCTGTCAGCCCATTCTGTAGTGAAACAAGTGTAAGAGCTGACTAAAAGCTTTGGTTTGGTGTTTAGAACAGAGCAACTGCTATAGCTTTATCTGTTTTGTTTATTTGTTTGCTTGGGTTTTTTTTGTTTGAGATCTATTATTTTACCTGTGTCTGTTTGATAATCTGTATGAATTAACCAATACAATTCTTGAATTAGTTATGTGGCTGTTAGGCCAGGTGCAGTTTTTTTGCCATGGTAGCAAAGAGCTCAAAAATGGTTGTCTTGGTTGAGGACTGCAGTCAGCCTGATGAGGCAGCACTTCTGCTAATGTGCTCTCATGAGTTCTTCTGTGAAACCACACAGAAACTGCTTTTCCTTCTCAGAAAAGCTGGCCTGCATCTCTGTGGCTGAAACTAGCCAATGGGTTTTTCTTGCCCACAGTACATTTTTCCTTCCTACAGATATTTAGCCGTAGGAAAAGATGATTGGGTCCCTCCAAGTCAGGTCAGACTACAGCTCTGAATAATGCTTTCCTGGAAAATCTCTCTTGTTCCAGGTACACTTATAAAACTTGGGATTAGGCCCATGTGTTTAGAAACTCGGGTGAGTATGTTGTCTTTCTTTTTAGATACTCGCTTGCTAGTCTTGGAAATTCAGAGTGGTTTATCCTTGAATAGTCTCATTAGGATTCAGTAAAGGACATGTTACCTTGACAAGTGAGGTGAGTTCTGCTCTTCTATATTTTTATATATACATTTAATTTCTAAATCCTAGATTTTCATATCTAAAGAATTGGGCATTTAAATACAGCATTTACTGGGAAGAATAATTTTTATTTACATGAAGTAGACCTCACATATGGTAAGCTTTCCTGAAATATATGCCTGGAAAAATGTACAGGTTTTTGTAGGATTTAAAATTGCATTCACATTTGAAGGTTTGACCCTGTCTTCATGTAACCAATTTCTGATATCTATTAGAAATATTGCTCTCTCAATCTTTGTACCATCCATGCTAAAGCGGATTGCTCATTATCACTTATTTCTTACGTCTCTCTGTAGAATAAGAACTGTTTTCAAGATTAAGTGTTTCTTTGAATAGCACATAATAAAAGGAAAACAATAAATTAAGAATAAATAAACTTTCAGAAAATACATAATTTAATTTAATTTAATTTAATTTGAACTAATTATCCCTAGAAAAAGAATTGTACTAATTTTACAGCATTATCCATGTCTTTCATTTTTGTTTTGACTAAACATATGACTGTGATTTAAATTGTCTCTCTTTTAATTTAAAAGAGCATTACACTGTTCTGCAAAGAAGCTAGATACAGTTAGGGAGAGGACATATTTTATTATCTCAAATGAGTATTTTAAAACTTCTTCAGCAAAACACCAGGCAAACAGAGGGAAAAATTCTTATAAAATATTACTTTTGGAGGTTTTTCTTTTAATGTGTTATCTAAGGAAGCTAGGTTCAAAGACAATATTGGGTTCCAAGACAAGACTGGGAGTAAATTGGGATTTACTTCTTGCTCCAGTGGGGGCTGTTTGTGTAGTTTAGCTGTTCAGTTTGTGTTTAAATAAGCATGACCATACTATTTGATCTACCAGTATAAGAACCTTAAAATAGGCCAAAATACAATTAACTCTCTCTTTAAGGCCACTTTTCCTATTGAGTATTGTGAGACGTAACTGAAAAATTCTATTCAGTTACTATTGTAACTGAAAATCAGTTCTCTTTGTTTCTGTTTTCCCATTTCATGAATAAATGGAATGGAAAATGAACAGAGATGTGGCTTTGGAAAATCTATTTGGATCACATCAGTAAAAATTTGTTTGATTTTTCACAGAGGAGACCTGTGAAATACTGAGAATATTATAGGTGCTATGTTTATAGTTTCTTCAGTCAATTTTTCATTTACTTTTGGTGGGGGTTTTGTTGTACTTTTTGGGGTGTGGGCATTGTAGAATCTTTAGGCCAGGTAGTCAAAGACAATAATTCCTTAGCATTTCTGAGACTGTTTTTTTGAAAAATAAATTACTTGCTAGTGGGAAAATGAAATAATGGGCAGCAACAGTGTTTGGCTTTTGCTTTATTCATTTCCAGTTCACTAGTGCACTAAAAATATCAATGGGTTGGTTTTTCCTGTTAAACTTTGGTTGTTTTTTTGGTGCTAGTTTGTGGCTTTTTCCCCTGGACCAGAAGAATCTGTTGTTTTCTAGTGCTCTTCTCTTTCATTTTGCTAATTAAAATCCCTGCTTTTGTAGATGGCTACAATTTTCTTTCCTCTTACTACAATTCCCAAATTGCCTAAAACTCAACAATCACTTCCCTTACCCTAAATGCACAGGAGATTCAACAGACTACAAGAAACCGTATCTTGTTTTTCTTTATATCCCTTATTCCAAACCCAGTAATACCTAACTTTAGGGGAAGGTAAGAGGGAATCCATTGATGAGGAAATCCTGTGTTCAGCTCTGGGCCCCCAGCTTAAGAACTGGAACTGCTGGACTGGGTCCAGAGGAGGGCCACAAAGATGATTGGAGAACTGGAGCACCTCTCCTATGAGTACAGGCAGAGAGAGTTGTGGCTCCCAGGAGACCTTATAGTGCCTTCCAGTACCTAAAGGGGACCTACAAGAAATCTGGAAAGGGACTTTTTACAAGGGCATGGAAGGACAAGTTAATGCTTTAAACTGAAACAGAGTAGGTTTAGATTACATATTCAGAGGAAATTAATTACTGTGAGAGTGGTGAGGCACTGGAGTAGGTTGCCCAGAGTGGTTGTAGATGCCTCATCCCTGGAAGTTCAAAGTCAGGTTGAATGGGGCTCTGTGCAACCTAATCTAGGGGATGGCATCCCTGCCTGTGGAAGGGGGTGGCGTTTGAACTGGGTGATCTTTAAACTCCTTTCCAACCCAAACCATTCTATGATTTAAAATATTATATTAAAAAGAGTAGATGGAAGGGGAAAAAAGATCACAGATAGTTTTGGCCATGGTCTCGCCTACTTGGGTATTAAAAGAAGAATTGTAGTGGATATTAAAAGTCTTATGGACTTACATTTTCTCAGCATGAGTTATTGAAAAATAATACAAGTTTCAATAAAAGTGCTACTTTTTATTATAACCTTAATGCCCTCCTTCATTCTGGCTTTTATTGTAACTTTTTAAGGAGTAAAATGTCAAGCACATTCTTCAGTTAGTAACAATTGATTCTTTGATGAGAAAATTCTTGGTGTTTAAAGCATCTGCCAAACATCTTCACTCTCTGTTGCTAATACACTATTATTGGGTGTGTGTATGTGTGTAGGCATCTGTCTGTCTATCCAGACACAGATTATAGTGTATACCTTGGCATTTAAAATTTTATCAGTCCACGTGTTTCACATGAAATCCAAGAAATTACATGCCTCAGAAAACTTCACAAAGAAGAGGTATTTGACATAAGACTGTTGTGACTTTTTGAGCATATCCAACAATTGACTACACCATTTAATTTTCTTCTCAGGTATTAGTGTTACATTTGATATATTCCACACCATACCTGTTCCTTTGGCATCATTAGAAATTATAAGTGTAAATTCAGTGAGAGCAAATTTAAGTCTATGGTACTTACAGTTAAAGATATAGCTTGGCAACAGAATTTACAACATGAAAACCAAGAGTCAGGTGATATTATTTATCCCTTTTAACCTATTATTTTCCTACTCTACTGAAGTAAATAAGTGCATTTTGTTGGTCAGAGAATCACTCTCCTTCAGGTTTATTTTTGTTTAAATTGTATGCATTTTGTTTGGTTTTTTTTTCTTTTTTCAATACTAACTTATACCCTAGGTTCTAGTATTCTAGTCTAATATTTTCTAAGGCAATTTAGGACTTACAGTAACTAAATAGAGATGATATACTCCATATACCTGACAATATGAGGCAGTTGAAGGTAGGGGAATTCAGTCTGTTCATTTACATGGACTCTGGATCAAGACCTTATCTTTTGAACATGAAAGATGGTAAGTAAGATTGCTGGCAAAACTCCTTCAGCAATTTGTCATTAATTTGTAGCTGGAGGTCATAGCTTCCTGTTCACATAGACAAATTGAAAGGTCAGCTTTTGAAAGAACAGTTTTGCCAGTGATTGCTTCACTGTGAGGTCTGTGAAATGAGTTATTTCCCATTCCAAATGTCTGCAAGTGCCAGGTTTCTCTGGAAAAAGGCAATAACTAGTGTACACTGAATGTTTACAGGGAACTACTGTGTCTGGTGTCCCTTATTAAAATCAATTTTTTTTTTCAAGCAAAATATTTCTTACCCAAAGGAGGCTAATTGTAAATACATCTACAAGGACTTTAACATATGTTTAACTGCTTACAAAATGGGTCTCTCCAGTTAAAGTGAGAAAATTACATGGTGTTGTTAAATTAAACATCTCCTGAAAAATTCAGGAAAATCTAGAGAACAACAGATTCTCTAGATTAAGTTTTGGTTGACCAAGAACCATATTCCCTTGGATAATTTAAGCAATCCTCTTTTTTAGAGTTTGATTCTTAAAGGAAAAACTCAAACAACCAAACCAGATTTCCAATTTACTTCCAGGTTTCCTTCTGTTCTACTCATTCCTCCTGCCTCTTTAATTTATAAAAAAAAAAAAGCAGAGGTAGAGGTGGGGGTGGGGGGTGGTTTGCTTTTTTGCTTTAAATTCGGGGGGGGGAGGGTGATTTGCTTTTTCGGTTTGTTTGTATTTTTTTTGTAATTTGATTGGAATTCAGATTTCTGTTCACATCCTTGCAAATTAAAACATGGTAGTTATCACCATTAGCTAAATGTGACAACAACATTTTGGCTCATTTTTTAAGACTCTTTTGGATGACCTGATTATCCAATGTGACAATTACAATATCGTTTTCCTAAAAGCTAGCAGAGGTGTGTGCAAGAGATGAAAGCTTTGGCTGCTGTAGTGAGACTCTGGTGAATATCTTGTTACAAGAATAGCTACTGAAACACTTGCTCTAGTTTTCACACATGCATCTCTCTTCTGTAGCTTATCCCAAAAATGGTCCAGCTGTCCCTGTCTCAGTCCCCTGATAACCTGAAAGTTTAGATGAACACAGAAGATGCATGTGGAACAGAGAACACGGCCTGTGCATTCTTACAAAGTCACAAGAAAACTTTGTAAGAAATGAATGAAAGAGTTATTTTCTTGAACATACTTTCTCATGACATGCAGCTGGCAACTCTGAGGTAGCATACGCCTCATGACAGTGAATTTCTTTATTTATGGATGTACAGAACAGGACAACTCAAACACAAAAAAAAGAGTTCACAGAAGTATTGTCACTATGCTGATTGTCCCTCTAAGAGGAAGGATGACACAATCCAAGTGAAATTCAGGAGCCTCTTCAAGTTAGTGAGTAGCCAAAGGAAAAGTTAACAAGCCTCAGGGAAGTTAATCATTTCAATTATGACCATACCAACTGCAAAAGGCCATGAAAAATAGAATATTTTCAAATGCAAGGGGTACAGAACTTGAGATAAATTTGGGAAGCTCTTTCATTCACACAGAAAGTGATGTGTATGAGGTTTGAAAGTTAAATTGAAAGATCATGCAAAAAAAAAAAAAAAATTATGGTGACAAAGGAGAACCCTGAACAGAGGGAGCAGCAAAGCAACCAGATATCTTTCTGAACAGCAAACAAGTTTTTAATGTCATAAAATAAATGTTATTAAACTAACATAATTTATCGACATGTTTCTTTTCAGTACTTTTTCCTGCTTGTTCTTTCATGCAGGATTAAGAGCTGGGGCAAAAGGAAGTTAAGAAAGACATATGATGAACAAATATTCTTTCTGTGGACTCTGCAAAATACTGTGAATTATGACATAAAAAATCATCACAGAACTAAATAATTTCCTGCCACTTTTGCACAGGCTGCATTGTTGACTATTAAAAATAAATAAATAAAAAACCTATTACAAATAAACAGAAATGTGATGAGGAACATAGAGATCACTTATATCAGCAAAATCTAGGTGCTATATGCTTTGTCCCAGTCAAATTTTGTACTGTGAGGAAACTTTTTCAGGCAAATTTCCATTTACCACTATGTTGGATTTAGAATTAAACAAAATTAAACAGAAGGAAAATATGAGTTTATCTGAACTGATTCTTCTATTAGATCTTTTTTTTTTTTTCCTTTCTAGTTCTTCCAGGTACATTGTCACCTTTTACTAAAGAAATTGGTGCTCTGAACTAAACCACCTATTTCACAGATTGGTCTGTAGACACAAGCTATATAAAGGAAAAGGAAAGTCAGTTCTAGTTTGCAACCAGACCTTAACATGTAGGAAATGTAAAAGATCCATCACATGTTTCAATGATGAATTTCCTTCTCTAATAGCATGGATGGTCAGGGATTTCATTCAACATAGGAAATGACGAATTGCTCACTTCTTCCTTGCTTACTTAGGATTACACAGAATTTCCTGAAATATAAATATTGAAATATCTAAATTCATAACTAAGGGCCTATGATTGCCTCTAACTTCCAAGAAGACATGCATCATAGGAGAGCCTCATTCCTTTTTACATGGATGAGGGCCAGCAGCAGTCTTGCCCTGCAAAATGTTCTGGAACACTTCACACTTGTATCAATTGACATTAATCCTCTGTTTGTACAAGAAATATCACAAACTCGTGAGAAACATTTACTGGCCCAAGCAGCAAAGAATTTGAAAATGCCATACCCAGCATGTTAGTGACTGATGAGATTTATGTTAGTGGGAGGAAAAACAGGCATTAAATCAAGAGATACTTATGCAAACTTCATTTTATTGTACATTTGGCCTTGTTATGAAGTTATTTATAGGTATAATTTACTTAACCACTGCTCCTGTTTCAAGAATTCATCAAAAATTCATCATCTGGTCTGTTCAATAATATATACTTTAAAATGGAAAGCAACAAACTATAAATGACATAGGAGGGAAAGAAAACACATGCTGCTGTGTATTCATTTTTAATGGATATGAATCACAGAAGTGAGTGCAGGTAAAATAAATGGGAATTGGGTTTGCAAGATAGTAAACAAAAAGAATTCAAACATGTTTCTCTTTCATAATTTCTGAATTTCTCCATTAATGAATTTTAATGGAGGGAGGTACTTTTAAAACACTCACCAGGAATCTTAGTTTCAGATCATTCTGCCACTCTGCAAATTGCACAGACCCCTGCTTGGTGTAAAGAGCCCTGATGTCTGTGTTCATAAAAACTCATGGGGAGTTTTGGATCTTTGAAAGTCATTTCTTCTGAACTGGTAACTACACCTTTGCTGCAAAGGTCCAGTCCTACATTTCCAACCTGGTCCTAGGCAAAATCACAGAAATGGTGACAGGATTTGGATACACTGTTTAGTACTGATCTTTGTATACCCTCACTACCTGAAGGAGAAATCTTCACTGAAACCAGCACAAATGCTGCTGTGAGCAGTGAGTGGGTGGGTTCCCAGACTTGTAGTTTTTGGGTGTGTATCTAGCAAGTATTGAGTAAGAGGAGACAGAACCAGACAAATGAGGAAATGGGATTTGGAAAAAGCTTTCTTTGCATAACCTTTGATTCATCTTGCAATAAAACTGTGTTCATGTCATGGTTAGTGACAAGAAGATGTGTGTAATCCTTGTGGGATTTATCTGTTGGTGAGTCTTAATGACTTCTCCCTGCAGGCTAGTGAAGGGCTGATGTCAGCCGTCAGAGTGCAGACAGAGATGCTAAAACAAAAACTTCTTCTTAAAGCCTTGCTGGTAAGAGTTCTTATTTTGATTCCAGTTACAGTCAAAAGAACTGCAAAAATCCCCAGGCATTTCTTGAAGTAATGAAGTGGAAGATTTCTCCCAGAGGAAGATGGACAAAGTTAGAGAGACACACATTGCCTTGTATTAGCAGTGCCAGAGTCTCAGGAGAGCCCTATGCAGAGCTTTCCAATGAGCCTTTGAAACTACAGCAAGTAATTGTATGTCAGAGAGCCTTATAAAACAGTGAGATGGACAGAAAGGCTCTTTGTAAATGTAACCAGTATTTTTATGCTTGGAAGAAATTAGGTTATTCTACTTTATGTATCCCTGATCAAAAGATTTACAAATGCCATACATAAACATTTCTCAAAACATTCAAGTTCAGTTGTGACGTAGAATTGAGAGACACATTTCCTGTAAAGTATTTCCTATCTAAGCTATTTCAGAAGCTTAAAAGTGAGCTGACATTTCTTTTGGTGAAATCCAGGTATGATTGTCCTCCTTGCTGTTATATACCAACATAAAGATGTGAGCCCCCTGGTCTGAGGGAGTTCTAAGCTAACATGTGAGCCTTGACCTCCTTCTGTTTTGATTTCCTTCTTACTTCCAGAGTGCAAGTCAGTATTTCTCCTGTTTCAAAGCCACTTCTTATATTTATTCCAAATAGAAGAATTAATCACCCTTCTCTCTTTTACCTCTTCTCTCAAATTTTTCTGAGGTAAGCACAGGCTCTGAGGAGCTGTGAAGCCTCCCTTTGACCAATCAAACAAATAGGTCTGAATAATTTCTAATTTCTATGCATTTCTAAGTTGTAAATTAGGTAAATGCATATGCTTTTCCATGGACAGTTTTGAGTTTAGCATTGTCTGATGACACAAAAGTTTGGGATTTACTGAATTAGAAAACAGAAATAATTAGAATAGAAATATTCAGAACTGCAATGAGAAATGTCATCCTGTTGGAGCTCAACACAAAACTTGGGTATGGCTTTTTCTACAGTCTCCCTTATATGCAGTTGCATAGGTGAACTAGTTTAACTTGTTTGTAGAACTAGAGTACAGCAAGTAGGGAGTTAATAGCAGAATCAATCAAATATTACAAGTTTTTATGTGATAAAGAGGAGAAATTATATATTTTAGATAGCTGAATATACCTAAGTGACATACTCTTGATGGAAAGACAGTCCCCAGAGAGTTGTTTCTCCCCAGAATTACAGTGAGCTATTAGACTGACTTCAGGAGAAGTTATAAATACAGTGCTAAACAAGACTTCTTACCAGGATTTTAAGAAACCTTTAATATTGGGCTCAGGAGTATAGGGGGTTTTACCATCTGTAGTATTTCTGAGCTGTTTGCTTTGTTTTCATTTTCTTCCTGGATCTTCTCTTTAAGTTCTGGGGAAGTATTTGTAGCAGTTTCAAAGTTCAGATGAAGAAAGATTGGTTCCTCAAAGGAAAAGTCATGCTGTTTGTTCTGGAGACAAAAATGTATATCAGGGTCCCAACACTTTGATACTTCACGTTTCTCCTTCCCCATGCCCCTTATTGGGGTGGATTTTGGTAAGTTGCAACAATAATGATAAAGAGTCCATCATTCTTAATTTGGTTGCTACAAGAATTGGTCTTTTTCTCATCTAAAACCAATGAATCTTCTGTCTTCCCAGGACACCTGGAAATGAAAGTCTTTGTCAATTATTGTATCTTATTGTATTGTTCGTTTATTATTGTTGCAATCTTACTTGCTCTTTTCATTGACATTTTATTTGTAGAGGTTACCCACATTGTAAGATTTGCAATTAAACAATATCAAATGAGTCAGTGCCTTCATAGGAAAATGTAGCTGATAGCATGCTTATTTGTGTGATAAATATTTTTATTAGAATTAGATTGCAGATCCCTCCTCTCCCCCATTCTCTTTAACCAATTATAATAATTATGGGTGAATACAAGACAAAATATTTCTCCATCTTCCCTTGTAAGATAATTGTTCATAATGATAAAAAGAGATGATTTGCATGTTTGCATAATGAAGTGCAAATGAAGGCAGACTGAGAGCAGGGGAGCAATGACAGCAGTGCACAGGGTGGCTGCTGGACTTGTAGGCCAAGCCAGAAACCTATGCAAATACAAGTGTACAAATGCAAGAATGGAACTCCAGCTCTGCTACAGTGATTGTGTTTACATTTTAAGAGGCATTTAATACAGCATAAAGGTGAAAGTGCCCACAGATTGGCTCTCCACAGTTCATTGTAGGGGGCACAAAAATCCCTTTGTTTGGCTTTGTGTATTTCATCAGAATAATTAATGGGCCTGACAATTTAATTCTGTGTAATCATATTCTTATAAGCAATTCTACAACTTCTCATTTATCAAATTCTGCAGGAGAAGCAGAAATGTTGCAAAAATAGGCACAAAAAGAAAACCTGGGCTCCACTGGGTGCTGAGGTACCTGAAATTTCAAGAAAAAAAAAAAGTCTGTAATACATAAGTATGAAAAGTAGACTCTTCTATCTTTAAGGTAAAAATTTGTGCTGCACATGTGAAAGACTAGGAAGTAGACTGGACCTTTCCTGTGATCCAGACTACTGGTGAGCAAAAACCACAAAGAATAACAAGAGTTACAGGATGTAATGGGATGATGTGGCTAGTATGATCCCCTAGGAAAGGTATATCTCTTTGGAGACACCATTGCCCTTCCTGATGATACTTCTCCAGTTGAGACCAATCACTGACCAAACACAAAGTCTAAAGTACCCTCAAGTAATTACAGTTACTTTTATAAAAGTTACTGAAGTGCTTTGAAGGTTAATGGTCAATGAAAGACAGTAGGATGTACCCTAAATAGGATTGATTAATGATCATTTATTATATCAGGGTGTTAAAAGGCTGCTTTATATTGTACCTGACTATCCATAAGCACAAGTGCTGCATCACATTTGGTACAAGAGTTGTTCTTACCACATGGCACCCTGATGCCATGCATTTCCTTTGAAGGTACAATATTAATATTCAAGTCCCAAAATTAATGTGTTATCTATAATTATAGTCCTTACCAAAATTATCTATAGTATTCAGTTATCTGCCAAGGGATCAGGCACTAGGCATGCAGAATTCACAAAAGAGATCTGTTCTGCTTTTATTTTCAACCTTATCAGGAAGTGGAAAGTCATAGAATCATAGAATACCCTGAGTTGGAAGGAACCCATGAAGATCATCAAGGCCAACTCTTAACTCTGCACAGGACATCCCAAGAGTCACACCATGTGTCTGAGAGCACTGTGCAAACACTTGAGCTCTGTCAGGTTGGTGCTGTGATCACTTCTCTGGGGAGCCCATTCCAGTGTTCAACCACACTCTGAGTAAAGAACCTTTTCTTACACCTAACCTAAATCTCCCCTGACACAGCTTCAGGCCACTCCCAAGTTCACTCATTTCTACTCAGATCTGGTGTCTCTGCCAGCTGTTAGCAGTGACTCTCTAGTAAAGTGTCAGATTCTGTGGCATTTCAGCTTTGAGGAAGATGCCACAAGTTTCTGACAGCATTGTTTGTTTGGAGTGACAGCCCTATGACACCCTGGGGCAACCTATTGTGACTCACCACTATTTGCAAGTGTTGGGTTTTGGAGGGGATTTTTCCAGGGTTTTTTGGGGTGGTTTTTCTTGGTTGTCTTTTGTTTGTTCGTTTGTGTTTATTAGTTTGGTTCTGTTTCCAAAGAAGCATAACACTAGTTTTGTGCTTCCAGGAAATTAAATCATACCAAAGAGTCTTTGTCTCACCTTTTATGTCATTTTATTCACTTTTGTCCTTACTAACCAGGAATGCAAATGTTTTAACAGCCCAAATGTTCTTATTCCACATTTCTTTTAAATAACAGAAATAAATGCTATTTTGTTATAAAATAATGCTAAAACCAGATTATACTCTGACTCTGCATTCTTTCTATTTAGGATTTCTATTCTTTTGTCATTTTCATTCTCTGCCAGAACATTGCCTACACATTAGAGAGGGTGTGATTATCCAAGCTGTGATTATTTTGCACCAACATTGTAGGACCCAGTTTATCCACTTGATGAATGTTAATGCATACCTGGACTTCACCCAGGGAAGAGACTAATTCTTACTACAGGTTTAAGACCTAGGGAGAGGACTATGGTGGAAACCTGAGATTTTTTAAATCAATTTATTACTGCCTAAGTTCTAAAAATGTGTAGCTCCTAATTGTCATTCCTTACGCATCAGGAAAGTTGTTACTTCCTCAATCCTCACACAAGAACACTCACACACAGACACTCTGCCACCCTGCCCCAATTCTTCAGGGAAATCCACTATTAAAGTTGTGCTTCTGAGGAGTTGGACTAGGATGAAAAAGAAGAAACATATTGTGTAGAGGTCCCTGTCACAGACCTCTTTAAAAATCTACTATTAAGATTATAATCAATTTATCTTTTGGGAGGAGAGGAGTTGGCTCCATTAACAAACAAAATAAAAAAGTTACCAGCATTAAATTTAGTTGTTAGGATGTTTTGGCATCTATTACAAGTCTATTCATCCTGCAACATAAATACCATTCCCAAATAATTTTTCTCCTTCCTAGACTGTGTAGATATAAATGCTTTCTGCCATCATCAGAACCAGTTGCTCCTTTCATAGCAGGACCTGTACATTCTAAAATGGAACATTTCTAGGAAAATGTTACAGACTGTTATGGTTTGGAAGAATTACTCTGTGCTGCCTTTTTTTTTATGTCTGCAAATTAGAGGACAATGTGTTAGAGAATGAGGATTGGGAAGACATGTTGTGGGAACAGCTGGCACCAAAAAAGGCACAATCAGTGAAGCAGAGAGCTAACTGAACGTAGTGATCGTTCAAGAGCTGATGATAGACCTCGGTTCATCACATATTGCTGAAGTTCTGCAGTTACACTGAAATAGTTGAGCAGTAGAAGCATTGACCTATGTACCTGTTAATAAGTTTGCTTAGTAACAGGTGCAGTCTGCAGAGGGAACCAAACTGTCATTACCAAAGTCCTATTTTTAGAATGGTCACTGCATTCTGCAAGCTCATCTATTACTTCACTGGTTAAATCAAAACATTACCTGGCCTGAAAAGAGTAAAAAATGATGATGATTTTTATGACTATATCTACCAATATTAAGGAGGGGTTTATGATGTTTTTTATTGATCATCATTTTATACTGGTGATATTTGGGTTTGTTTAAAAAATTCACCAGTCCTTGGTTTGAGATTGATAATAAGTGATTTTTAGTAAAGGACATGATTACTGCTTGAATATATTAACAAAAGGGGATTTTTATTATTTCATTGTAATCAGTAATATGTTTGTATTGTGCATTTGTATCAGTATTCAGACTGTTTATTTAAATTCAGACTATTTATTTCAGACTGTTTTTTCTGTTGCCTGTCTGTAGTCTGAAATACCCTAAGGGAGTCAGAATGAAGTCTTTTACAAACAAGGTCTGTATCAGCTCAGCTATTTGTCAGCATCATTCAGAAATATAAATACCTTTTTAGTAAATTAAACAATATTAAACAAGTGCAAATGCTAAATTCCACAAGCAAAAGCTCTAAGAGGTGATTAATAAAACTCAGTTTCATTTTGGTGAATCGCAGTCCTTCTGAAGTCACCTTGCTGCCTGCTGGCTGTACATTAAATTGCACATCTGATAAAAATCAGCCAGTGTCTTTTGTGACATTGACATATTTTGGAGGTAAATTCTTCTCATTAATATCTTATTGAATGAAGGATTTATGAAATTTTGACCCTTCTCTCAAGCCTTTGTGAAGCAAACAGGTAATTCCTGGTGACCTTAAGTCCATGGTACAACCAGTACCTTCATTATTTCTTTCATTACTGAAGAAAAGCAATCATTTATGCTCTATTTTCATTCCAACCTACTGATTTCCAGAAAGGCTCACATGAGATAAACATAATTTCAGCTGTAAATGTTAATTCTTATTACTTTGTCAGCTAGAGGTTTGTTTGCTTCTCATTTTCTATCATAAAAATGGTGAGTCTTTCATATGGGGCAATGCTAACATAAATCCATAGTAAATAATTAGATCTATAATATTGTTGCAGAGATGTTGCCATTTAAGTTAGCTACACTGAAAGTATACAAGAGATTTATGTAGTAATTATCTTTTGCTTTTAGGGTCTGAAGCTGAACTTAATGCACATTTTATCATGCTAAGAGCAGTTGGCTTAAGCCTTTAGGGGTGAACTTATTAAAAAAATAATAATGTTAATAAAAAATTAAAGCATCATCTTGGTGTTTTATTAAAGTAGTATCATATTAAGGAGATTATTAGGCTTGATGAAACATTATGAGTTTGGCAGTCAAATACAATAACCGTTTCAGAATAAGAATTCTATTTAAAAGATACACAAGATCATTGTGCTAGGTCAAAAGAAAGAGTTGAGAATTTGGCTGACTTAATTTTTACCTTTTGGAAGGCACTGGGATTTGTGCTAAAACAGATCTCTGTTTACCTGAAAAATACTTTCAAACAAACCTTTATAGTTTCACTTTGTGACTGGAGCTTTTCTTTTAGTCATACAGCAATTACAATATTAAGTAGATAAAATAAGGAATATCACATTGTTAGCATGTGTACCACATAGCAGCATTGTGAATCTGTGAAAGCATGGAGCATCCCTCATGCAATGACAAAAAAAGCATTTTATTTCATATATTTCCCAATGCTGAAATAAACTGCTGTGCAATTGCATGGCATTTGGCAAGCAAGAAGCACAGTCCCTACAATGCTGAGGATATCTCAGTTATGATGCTACTATTTTGGATCATCCAGAATGCATGTGTCATATTTATTCCTGAAATGCTTCCTCTGAAGAAATAAACTGCTATTTTAATTACCTAATGCAAATTCCCCCCAATCAAAAACAAAAACAAACTAACCTCTCAGATGCAGATAATGAGAACAAATCAATAATACCAGTGTAAAACAGTACTAGCTTCAGGAGACAGCTGCACAAGTAAATAGGTCCATTTGTTTTGAAATCCTTCCTGAACATCATGACTCATCTTCTGGTTCTATTTTGAGCTCTGTCGTGTGTGTGTGTGTTTGTGTGTGTGTGTGTGTGTGTGTGTGTGTGGCTGAGGTCACACAAGCCAGTAATCCAAGCAACTGAAGCAATGTGTGTTGTCAAAAAGAATACTTTATTACGTGGATTTGTTGTATAGAAATGTCATTTCTTGCTCTGCCTGTTCATAAAAGGATATGAGCAATAATCTACCTTGTCTGCAATGACTTAAATCTTCTTACTCAGAATTGGAACGAGCTTCAAATTCCTTCTCTAGGTAACATCAAGTCTAACCCTTTCTTTTCAGGGAAATCAGGTAAAACCAGTTAAAAAGTTTTCTGATTTTATCTGGAAAGCAGTGTGGGAGGGGTCAGAGCAATAATATATATTTAAAATAGAAGTAGATTTCTAGGTTTAGATAGTAGCTTTTGCTGTAATAATGCCCTCAGGAGACTAAAAGGGTCACCTTTCATGCATTCATCCTCTAATTAGGAAAAGTCAGTACGTATGCAGTTGATGAAAAGGATGATCATGAGGGCTTTTTCAGCTTGGGTGTTAAATTTGAGGGCTGTAAAGAGTGCAGAACACTACTGTTCACTGGCTGGGACATCTGCACGGAGATATCAGGCTGGGGCTGGTTCGGGGCACATGATGAGTCACCCGTGGCTGGCAGAGAGCGCTGCTCAGCAGGGTGAGCAAACCCCCCTGGGCAGAGCCCCACCCTCCTGGAGAGAGCAGATGTGTCAGGAAAGGGGGGAGAGGAGAGGCTCACCATTCCCAAAGAAAATGCTGTATTTTCTCCAGGTTTTGAGATTTTAATTTGCCCTTTTGAGAGCTGGGAGTATTGGTGTACTTTAATACCAACCTCTGGATGAAATGATGGTAGGCTCTTAAAGTCAGTGAGAAGAATGAAAATCCACGAGTTTCAACAGGGTACTGTCACTGTGCACCCACCTCTTCAAAACAATGTTTGGGCTTAGATTTGACAGTTTTGGAATTCCAGGGACAGTACTGTGGTACAAACATGAAGAAAATAAAGCTTGTAAACCGTACTATGCAGTAAAAATTCTGGGAGAGTTTATAACTGCCTCAGATCCTACTTTCAAAGAAAACTTGGTTGACAGTTTGGTTTGGGGGTTTTGATCCTGCTGCTGCTACTTACCTATTTATTTTTTGACTTTTTATTTTATTCTTTCTCCACAGAACTCCAAAGGCTTTCACAGTATGGAGAACTACTACATTTTCTAGTTTAATTAGGATGGACTTGGGTGTTTTTTAAAACAACAAGATTTCAAGATCCATTAGGGGGCTTCATAGGACTCTGAAAAAAATCATCTCTAGATTTAATTCTTTTCACCAGCATCCTGGAAATAATGTCCAATGAGAAGAAAATCATCTTATGGCTAGAAACATCAGGCCAAGCACTTCATCTGCTTTCTGACCTGTTAGGGTGTCTCACCATTTCATCCAGGACTTGCTGTAATGGGCATCCTGATACTACCACAGCAAAGTTTGAAAAAAAACAGGAATGATTGGCAATCAACAGTTAAATAACCAGTATAAGCTTTTTGAAGAGTTTTGAACAGAAGAGCATCTGGACACCTTGGAGTCAGCAGACAAATAAGTATTTTTCATCAATAGCGTAAAGTTCTTTATTTTTCTTTTTCTCTTACTACATGTAATCAGTATACTTTATGGTGGATGGCTTTAAAATGCTGCAAGACCTTTTCAGAGCAACTTATAAAGCAAGTGAAGAAACAGTGGGTATATTTTTTTAATCAATGGTCCAGAGATGAGGAGTAACCATTTCTTGAAAGCTGATACTTGCTTAATAAGATTTATGCTCCACATAAACTCCCATCTCTGCCACATACAAGTGAATGTTTCTTCCAAATTCTGCATAGTTTTTCTCATATATAACTGTTACAAGACACTCTAGTGTCTTGAATAGTTCTGGTAAGAAACGTATCAAGAAGTCTAAACACAGCAAAACCTAGGAAATTCTAATTAGAACAACATATGTTGTTATCAAACTAGAGGTATTAAACATACCCATGTTAATTCATCTGGAGCAAAGTGACCTCAGCAGCACATCCAGCAGCATTCTAAGAAGGAAAATGTGTGAAATATCCAACTGATTGTTGTTGTCTTCATTTTGAGGCTGTAGTACCCAGATTACATGCTAATGGAACAAGGACATTTGTCTTATATTAAATCAGCTGGATAACTCCTTTCACGTGTAGGAACTCATTGGCTTGTGTGTTAGCTGGCTATGATTCTCCCAAATGTAGTCTTCACAGCGAAATGACTGACTGGTATCAGTAAATCCTACTTTAAAATAATAATAATAAAAAAAAATTAGGAAGAATATACTTTTTCCAAGGTTACAAAAAATATCAAAATTACCTTGCCTAAATTCCACGTTTACCAGGCCCAAGATGTACAGACCAATTTGTGTCTATGGCACAGATATAAAGGCTCTAATAAGGCAAGCCAGTAGAATCTTTTGCTCTGGCATTTGGTGAGGTTTTCTCTGAGTCCAGACCATAGTGCTTGCCTACATCATGGTAAAGCTTTGGCATTTTAATTAATGCAAATCATAGATGAGTTGCAACACATGACAATGAGTAATGGAAGCATAAACTGCTGTTGTTGGTTGTTGGCCTCTACTGTGGAAATTTGGAAGCTGCAATACAAAAGAATATGCTGAATTCTATATGAAAGTGAAGAAGTAGAGATTTTTTTTGCAGAAATATTGGATGTCAGTTAATAGGTTCACTTTTTTTCTCAGGGGAGAATAGATTTTTCTTCTGTAAAGATTTCTTTTATTTCCTCACAGTGTTCAGAACTATAAATTTGATACAGGGGACTTGGTTGGAATTTACAAAGACTATAGCCTTTTATTGTGTTTTATGCACTTGTCAAACTGGAATGGCTACTGTAACTGAAGTAATATAGTAGTCATTTTCTACGCTATTTGATTTAGGGAAATCTAATGTCTGATGAGAAGTTATTAAAGGATTGAGCCTTAATATTATTTCCTGCTCTTTTCTGGTTTAGTATCTCCTTTCAAACACAAGGTTCATTGATATTCTCCCAGTCATGCTCAAGGTTATTAATTATGTGATCATTACTGCCTACCTTCAACTCACTTTTGGGGAATTTCCAGTCTCAGGCAGTTACAGTATTTGAAAAGTCCTTCAACAACTTTAAAGGTTTGCAAAAAAACCATAATACTTCTTCAGCAGTATCTGAAGCTCTGGCTGCTATTGAGACACCCTGTTGCTCCCACCTTGCCCCACATGAGGAGCTGCAGTGGTAATCCCTGACAGCACAGCTGTGCCTTTGTTCCACATGGCTGATGGCAAGTGAAATTTCCGAGTTTGCAGTGGGCCTCCCCACCACTCTTATCCTTTTGAAGTGTGACTTTTATTCCAATACACTTAAAGCTATTTCTTGAGATGGATTTGTGCTAAAAATAAGGACGATTGAACCCAAATGTGCCAGAACTCTATGGGTTTGATTTGCAAGGAACGTGCCTTTCTGCGCTGCCAACTTCGTGATTTTAAGATGAAGTCTCCTGACATTTGATGTTTAAGTAAATGACCTGTCTCTTGAAGACTGGTGATTGTAACACTGTCTGCTTTCATTTAGGTGAAATCTCTAGGCCTTTGACTGCATGGCAAAGTTTGAAAAGTTATTCTGAGTTCAGTTTACATTTTTGGAAAGACAGAAGCCTTCAAACTAAAATGTTAGGATCCAGGACTGTTTGGGGTTTTTTTTCTTAATAAGTCTGCTTTTTGTCTGGTGCAGTTTAGGGCTCTTTTGAGGATCTGGATTTCTTATTTTCATTTTTGATTGTGGCAAAAATGAAAATAAGAAATAAGATTTTTCTTTTGCAATTGGCAATAGAGCACATTGCCTCTACTGTCATTTTTGTCACTGTGGTCAGTGAAACAACAGTGAAAACTGTTGAAAATTTCTTTGAAGATCTCTTACATCACTACTTCTTATTAAGTCAGGCTGTAATTGTAAGAGTTAGCATAAAATATGGAATAACCAGCTAACTCAGGGATCCCTTTGTGAAAATCACTAACATTAGATGTTTCAGAAACTGAATGAAATGAAAATACATTAGGTTTGTCAGATTAGCTCTCTGCTCGTGACCAAAAATACCCTTTCTATAACAATGTAAATATATTTAAGTATAAAAAACTAGGGTACAGATGTCTGACAGAAAAAAAAAACAAAACAGTAAAGTGTTGGAAGGAGAGGAAAACTGAGAAAATCCAAGTAGTTCTCTTCAGAAATATCACTATCAGAGAGCTGATTATCACAGAGAAGTCAGAACTCTTGTTGCTGGCACAAGGCAAAGACAGGCTGCCATGTTGCAATAAAATAAATTTCTGCTCCAAGGGATTTTTTAGCTGGAGATGTTTTACTACTTCACAGAAATGAAGCAGTGGGAAGTGCAAAATACCGTGCGATATAAACACTCTCCAGATATAGTAACTTTTGACAGACTCCCTGTAATAATTTTCTACAACTTCCCTCATCCTAATCACTAAACCTTGAAAGCCAGAAGTAGGTGGGAGATTTCTCTTGGATGCGGAAAGGGGCAGAAAGGACCCCGGCCTGCTCTGAAAAGGTTAAAGAGGGAAAATTCCAAGTTTGGAGGGGAAATCCTCTATCAGAGTCATAAACCAGAATGAAATTAGTATTGAAGAATGCCTCCATGTTTGACTCTGCAGGCTAACCCTTAGGGCACTTAATTGACAGAGAAAAGACTTTGTTTAAAATGCATGCTCCATGGGGGTATGTGAATGTATTATGCCATCCCTGGATTTTAAAAATAATTATTATATTTATAAACACCAAACCAGATAAAAGTAGGTTTTCCACTTTCATATCTTCCTTACTTCCTAGGTTGCAATGCTGGGATATTTCATCTCTGATATAATTTCAGCTCATTTTAGCATGAAGTTTTAGAATATAGCACAGATTTTTGGGGGGTTAGAATCTTACATGTGAGTTAATATTCCTTCTTTTTCAAACCAATACTGAGGCTTTATCTCCTCCAGTGCTTTGTTCCAGCTCCAGGCAGCATGTCATGGCAGCATGTCATGGCAAAGCTTACCTTGTATTGGCAACAAGTCCACACTGCTAAAGGGTAGCAAGGGGACTATTCTGTTTCAACCACTGTCATTCTAAGCTTTACCCGAATTTCCTTGGCTTCCTGAAGACTCAAGGAACAGCAGGGTTTCTCAACCTCACCAGTAGCTGGCTGCCACTTTATAATATCAAGAGGGTTTTCAAACAGTGTATTCAACACGTACAAACAACCTCATTTCAGTATTAAATTACTCCCAGCTGGTAGCTGGACAGTAACTGAGCCATGCCAATACAGGAAAGACATAGTCTTAACAGTTCATGACTTTCTCCTTCATTTTGCCAGATATTTTTTCTTTTTCTTTTAAACAATCATTAAGGCAGTGTATGATGCAACACAATGCAATCTAAGCATTTCTTCCTCATGAAGTTTCAATCTTCACCAGCAGCTCAATAACCACTCATTTGAACTCAGCAGACTGTTTGTTGAAGCAGCAGAAGTAAATGCAGATTTTATAACCTAACTGTACCAGTGTTTCTCATGTACTAGAAAATCACTTAGAAATGTTTTTTTCCATAAGCCTTCTGTCCTGGAGGGTTTAGAGGGCTGAGCATTTGCATAATGTGGGTCAGTAGGCTTTGTAGGTCAGACCTATGCTCTGATTCCATTAAAAATAAAAAAATGTTGGAGGTTTTCCTTCTTCCCATGCCATAATTATTTTCAAATTTTCATTTTGAAAGTTTTTCCTCATATTTTCTGTAAGTTTTTCCACTTCTCCTATTCATTTCCCTCTTTTTCATCCCCCTTTCCTGCATAATTCAAGTTTAGATTATCTGATCAGACTTGTTTTTACAATGGCCTTATGCTACAATTGGACAAAAATGTTTGCTCACTCCTCAGAAACAGAAAATGGCCAGGAAGCATATATACTACCTGTGACCAGAAAATAATTGAAATGGCAAGGAATTTAAATCTGGAGATAGAACACTCCAAGGTGGCCTTACAGGTGGGACAAGTAATGTTTTTTTAAGGAAAACACTCATTGCACTGCTGTAAAGAAAATGTTGAAACATTCAAGAAATACTGGCCATGGAAAAGGAAATATTTTGTGAATCAAACAGTAAACCTAAAGAGTCTATTGGTGGAAATGTAAAGAGGGGGACAAGACTGAGAATAATGTCACACTTCATGAAAAAATATCACATGTCCCTCTGGAGAGAGTCTGCACTTGGGACATCTCACCAGCACTACACTTTCATCCTCTTTCCCCAGTCACCTTTCTCTTGCTTAGTCTGGATATAGCATTGTGCAGAAATAAGAAACCAATTGTGGTCACTATGCCAGAAGAACCAGTTCACCAGAAATCCAAGGGAAAATTATGTGGGACAAAAAGAAGGAAGGAGCTCAAGAGCTTTCAGGGAAAGTGAAAGAGAAATAGACTGGTGGAGCTCAACCACTCCATTTTTAAGGGACTTCTCTGACAGGGAGTCTGAGGACTCACATGCCTCCCACTCTCAGGCAACGGAAGAGCACCTGGTAGATGAAGAGGAGTGGAAATGGGTTCCCGTTCGGGGAGGTAATAACATAAACTCCTCCCCATCCCCCAGCCAGGTGCCACTTCAGAATAGGTATGAGGCCCTGGATCTAGAGAGCTTGCCAGATAATTTAGAAGAAAATTATCTGCCCAGAGAGCCTCTCAATTATGATTCATCTGTAAGACAGATCACCACCTCTTACACCAAGAAGAAAAGAAGGGTAATCGTAGTAGGTGACTCCCTTCTCAGGGGAACTGAGGGCCCCATATGTCACCTGAACCCATCCCACAGGGAGGTCTGCTGCCTCCCTGGGGCCCAGGTGAGGGATATCACTGAGGGACTTCCTGGGCTGATTCAGCCCTCTGATTATTACCCACTGCTGATTCTCCAGGCTGGCAGTGATGACATTGAAAAGAGGAGCGTCAAGGCAATTAAAAGGGACTTTAGGGCACTGGGACAAGTAGTTGATAGGGCAGGAGCACAGGTGGTGTTCTGCTCAGCCCCTTTGGTGGCAGAGAAAAATAACGAAAGAAACAGGAGATCCCACATCATCAACAAGGGGCTTAAGGGTTGGTGTCATCGGCAAAATTTTGGATTCTTTGATCATGGGGAAACGTTTATGGCACATGCGCTGCTGGAACAAGATGGGATACATCTCTCTGTTAAGGGCAGAAGGTCTTTAGCTCATGAACTGACAGACCTCATTGAGAGGGCTTTAAACTAGGTTTGAAGGGGGAAGGGGATGCAGCTGGACTATCTGGAAGCAGGTCCAAGGGTGGTAAGGCCAAAGGGGTGAAGTCAGTAGCCCAGCTGAGGTGCATGTATACCAATGCAAGCAGCATGAGTAACAAACAAGAGGAGCTGGAGACCATGGTACATCACCAGAGCTTTGATGTAGTTGCCATGACAGAAACGTGGTGGGATGACTCACATAGCTGGAGCACTGCTCTGGGTGGTTATAGGCTCTTCAGAAGAGACAGGAAAGGAAGAAGAATTGGAGGGGTGGCCCTTTATATTAAGGAGACTTGTGATGTTGTAGGAATTGAAACTAAGGAAAATGGGGTTGAATGCCTATGGGTAAGAATTAAGGGGAAGGCCAACAAGGCTGACATCCTCCTGGGAGTCTGTTATCATCCACCCAACCAGGAAGAAGAGGTGGACAACTTATTCTATAAGCAGCTGGAGAGTGTTTCAGGATCATCAGCCCTTGTTCTTGTGGGTGACTTCAACCTACCAGACATCTGCTGGGAACTTAATACAGCAGATAAGAGGCAGTCCAGGAAATTTTTAGAGTGTATGGAGGACAACTTTTTGTCGCAGCTGGTGGGTCAACCCACCAGGGGAGGAACTATGTTAGATCTGCTGTTTGCAAATAAAGATGGGCTGGTGGGAGATGTGGTGGTTGGAGGTTGCTTGGGACAGAGTGATCATGAAATAATAGAGTTCTCAACATTTGGTGAAATCAGGATGAGCACCAGTAAGACTTTTGCCTTGGACTTCCGGAGGGCAGACTTTAGTCTTTTTAGGAGACTTATCCTGAGTGTTCCTTGGGAAGCAGCCCTTAAAAACAAAGGAGTTCAGGAAATGTGGGCATGCCTCAAAACAGAGATCTTGAGAGCACAGGCACAGACTGTCCCTGTGTGCCGAAAGATAAGTCGACAGGGTAAATGTCCAGCCTGGATGGGCAAGGAGGTTCTGGAGGAACTTGGAAATAAAAAGAGGATGTATCATCTTTGGAAGGACGGTCAGGTCTCTCAGGAAGTATTTAAGGGGACTGCTAGAGCATGCAGGAAAAAAATTAGGGAGGCCAAAGCTCAGTTTGAACTTAGAATGGCGACTGCTGTAAAGGATAATAAGAAATGTTTTTACAAATATATCAATGGTAAAAGGAAGGGTAAGGCCAACCTTTGTTCTTTATTGGACGAGGGAGGGAACTTAGCGGAAAAGGCAGAAGTGCTTAATGCCTACTTTGCCTCAGTTTTCAGTGAGAAGATGACTTGCCTTCATGACAACTGTCCCCTTGGGTTGGTAGATGATGTCAGGGAACAGAATGGTTCCTGCATTATCCAAGAGGAGGCAGTTAGAGAACTGCTGAAATACTTGGATATCCATAAATCTATGGGACCGGATGGGATCCATCCCAGGGTGATGAGGGAGCTGGCAGATGAGCTTGCAAAGCCACTCTCCATCATTTAGCAGCAGTCTTAGCTCACAGGCAAGGTTCCAGATGACTGGCCAATGTGACACCCATTTACAAAAAGGGTGCAAAGGAGGATCCTGGTAATTACAGACCAGTCAGCCTGACTTCAGTACCTGGCAAGATAATGGAACAGTTTATACTGAGTGTCATCACACAAAATTTACAAAATGGCCAGGGTATCAGACCCAGCCAGCATGGGTTTAGGAGGGGTAGGTCATGTTTGACCAACCTGATCTCCTTTTATGACCAGGTGACTAGACTGGTGGATGCAGGGAAGGCTGTGGATGTTGTCTATTTGGACTTCAGCAAGGCCTTTGACACTGTCTCCCACAGCACACTCCTAGATAAGCTGGCAGCCCGTGGCTTGGATAGGAGCACTCTCTGCTGGGTTAGGAACTGGCTGGATGGCCGAGCCCAGAGAGTGGTGGTGAATGGTACTGCATCCAGCTGGCAGCCAGTCACCAGTGGTGTCCCTCAAGGATCTGTGCTCGGGCCTGTTCTGTTCAATTTTTTTATTGATGACATGGATGAGGATATTGAATCCTCCATCAGTAAATTTGCAGATAACACTAAGCTGGGAGCATGTGTCGATCTGTCGGAAGGGAGGAGGGCTCTGCAGAGAGACCTGGATCAGTTGGACGGATGAGCAGAATCCAATAAGATGAAGTTTAATAAATCCAAGTGCCAAGTCCTGCACTTTGGCCACAATAACCCCCCGCAATGTTATAGGCTGGGGACGGTGTGGTTGGACAGTGCCCAGGCAGAAAGGGACCTCGGTGTTCTGGTCGACTGCCGGCTGAACATGAGCCAGCAGTGTGCCCTGGTGGCCAAGAAGGCCAATGACATCCTGGCCTGGGTCAGGAATGGTGTGGCCAGCAGGAGCAGGGAGGTCATTCTTCCCCTGTACTCAGCACTGGTGAGGCCACACCTTGAGTGCTGTGTCCAGTTTTGGGCCCCTCAGTTCAGGAAGGACATTAAGATGCTTGAGCGTGTCCAGAGGAGGCAACGAGGCTGGTGAGGGGCTTGGAACACAAACCCTGTGAGGAACGACTGAGGGAGCTGGGGTTGTTTAGCCTGGAGAAAAGGAGATTTAGAGGTGATCTTATAACTCTCTACAACTTTCTGAAAGGTGGTTGCAGTCAGTTGGGGGTTGGTCTCTTTCTCCAGGCAACAACTGACAGAACAAGAGGACAGAGTCTTAAGCTGCTTCAAGGGAAATATAGGTTGGATATGAGGAAAAAGTTTTTCACAGAAAGAGTGATAAAGTACTGGAATGGCCTGCCCGGGGAAGTGGTGGAGTCACCATCCCTGGATGTGTTTAAGAAAAGACTGGATGTGGCACTTGGTGCTGTGGTCTAGTTGAGGTGTTAGAGCATGGGTTGGACTTGATGATCTTGAAGGTCTCTTCCAACCTAAAAATTCTGTGATTCTGTGATTCTGTGATTCTGTGATATAAAAGGAACCAATTTACAAAGGGACAAGTGGAATAGTAATATCAGCATTCCTTACTGTTAATGAACAGTGGCCTGATGATTTAAAACAACTATTTTTCTAAAGTCATCTATACAGCTAGAAAGGGACTGCTATGTATGAATCTACACCTACCTTTAAAATATGCTGCTAATCCTGCAACACACATACAAGGAAGTCATTTCACCATTTGAATAAACAAGAGGGGGCTTTAGTAAATGGATAAAGTCCCAATGTCTTTATCTCAGCTGATCTTTTTGCCCAACTTTGTCTCAACTGATCCATGTGCTATAACCAGAAAATAGAACGTTTAGTGTATTATAAAGATGTTTGGCTTATTTGTTCCTTTATTTTCAAAAAAGATCTTAGTGCACTCCGCATGAATAGGTATGAAAGCTACAGAAAAACCAAGTGGTTTTCCAACAGAAGTCATAAACGGTAAATTCTGCAGAAAGCAGCCACTAATTCCAACATTTGAAAAATACATTGGTACTGGAAGGTGTTAGGGTTTGTTTGGTTTTTTTGGGGTTTTTTTTGCAAAGGCAGGTCCTAGTTACTTACAGACCTGATGCTGAATCAGTGTAAAACTTTATGAGTGATGTTTTTAAAAACTCCTGGTGGAACAGAGGAGCAAGGGTGACTAAACTACAAAGTGCTCACAAGGACTGGAGAAGTGAGCAGCTTGCAGAGGACCCTGCGGCAATACCAGCCTTGCCTTTGTAACCCAGGAGAGACAGAGCCACTGGGGAGATCATTATGCAGGGTTTACTATTCAAAAGCTTCACAACACCTTATAAAGAAGCAGCAAAACAAAACTATGGCAGAGACAGATCTCTAGGACCTCAGCACAGTGGGCATTGCCTCAAAAATAGGTAATCCTTGCTTTTCCAATCCCCTAAGAGATCAATTATGGAATTCTTTTGAATAATAAAACATAAGTCAAATTTCAGTCTCATCTGCTACCTTACCTTATATTTAAATTCAGTCCTCAGAATGCCTGGCTTATGGCAGAGGGAATGGGGCACAGAGAAGATTATAGCTTATAGTTTATAATTTTTATATAGCTCAGAGTTTGCTAACTTGGTATGAATAATGTAAGTACCTTGTACAGAATTGTTTTTTAAAATCTTCTGTTTACAGTGATGGTGTTGTTACTGGTTTTGGGCACATAATTTCCATCCCATCATTTTTTGATGATCTCACTGTGCTGCTGCAGACACACGACCCTGGAGGGTGGTTTGGTGTGGGGAGTCCCAGGCTGGCAATGGCATCACATCACCCAACCTGCAGCTCCCCTCAGAAAGGAACATTGACCCATGAATTGCTGCTCTAAGACAAGCTTTTAACTGGTGCTATTTCTTTGTAGTTGATACATTTGCTTATTTTTAACCTCCCACACAACAAGGAGTCCTTTTTCTGCAGGACTTCCAGATTCCTGGTTCTACCTCCAGCTTTTCCCAAATGGTTAGTGCTGAAGCATGCTCGTTGTTCATTTAACAGTAAAGCATCACCTGAGAAATGGGACAGCACTTTCTGCATCTCTTGACACATGGAGCTTTTCCCTCACTCTATGCTTATCTGTGCTAAGATACTAACATAGCATACAGTCTCTCCTACTATTTTTTGCAAGCAATATTTGAAAGCAATGTATGTAGAAACAGCTCCTGGGCCATGAAGTAAACCTAGAGTGAGAAAGTTGCAATATGAATACACAGTTTGTTTTCCAGTACATGACTCCTTCTTGCTGTGAAATGCCTTTGCAGAGTGGCCGGGCTTACAAATAGTTACTAGAAGAAAGATGTGTACCATTGCGTGCTTGGATTTTTTTTTTTTTTTTTTTTTTTTTTTTTTTTTTTTTTAAGGAGTGTTTGTATTTACCTCGACAAGAGTGAGAAAATATTGTGGGTCACAAGCCCTGTGACCCTGCAGCAGCTGGGCTGGGAGGTCAGTGTGACAGTGCAGCAAGGGCTCCCTGCCCCACCTCCATGGGCACCTGGACTCCAGGTCATGCCCAGGCACAAATCCCTCAGAGCCAGGGTGTGAGATTATGGGTGTTTTTGAAACTGAAATTGAAAACTTCAGCTACTGAGTTAATCACCATAAATCTTACAAAATTATACAGAAATTTTCTAGATGAAGTGTAGATGTATGTGGAGGTGTTGAATTAAAAAACAAACTGACTATTTAGGCCTCCTTTATTAGTAATGGCTGTATTAGTAATAGCAAAGCACTGTTTGGAGATTTTGATAATTAAAGCAAGTCAGATTAAGCAGAATATCAGGATGGTATTTGAAAGGTTAACATTCAGTAGTGAGACTACCAGAAACATCTCAGCCAGAGCTGACAGTTTTATAGCATCCTAGAAAATATACCTTTACTTTGCTCAGCAACCCTTCAGAGCCTTCATATATCAATCGTCCCACAAGGAAAATGTGAACATTATTGTTTTGTCTAAACAAAACAAGTCTGTTCCAATAAACTTTCTGTCCAAAATTAATTAGACTAAAATAACATGACAGAATCAATGTGTCCTTCATATTAGTGTGATATTCACTTGCTTTTGTTTGCATCTATACACTGGCAAACATTTATGGAATGTGGAGTCCATTTGAAGTTCCATGGGTTTGGACCCTGTAGATAAATTCAGTAATAAAAAATACATGTTGTTTATGACCAGTACTTGAAGTAATACTTCAGAAGTATTGGTAAAGGTCTAATTCTTATATGTCCCCATTCCATTTTGTTTTCTATGGAAAATGTCAGTATATGTTGCTGAAGTCCCAGTGCAGTATATATGGGTCTACTTGTGTCATTGCACAGATCTTTCAAGCTCATCACTGAGCAAATAATTTTTCTGGAGGTCACTGTGGTTTATGAGGAAGCTGTGCCAGTTCCAACCAGCTGATATTAAGCTCAACAGAGTGCCAGGCATTTTCTTTTGCATTATAGCTAAAATCTCATAACCACCTCTCTCCAAAAGAAATATGAGCTTTTAACAGCTTTGAGGCAAAACCTCATAATATATTTTTTTTTTTTAATGTTGCATTTTTCATTTCAGGATTGCACAAAGCACTTTGATTCATGGAATACTTGTAAGTCAAGAGAAATCATGATTTCGGCCTTCTGCAAAACACAGACTAGTAGTTCTTCTACAGTGCCTTGTAACATGTGACCACTGTAGTAACCTTGAGAAACCCTTATCAGACAGCTTACATCAGACTTATTTTGAAAAGGATATTGTGATACTCAGTTAACTGGCTAACTCTCAGAACACACAGCAAGAAGTGGCAGTGCTCAAAATAAAGTGAGATTAATCCAGGAATTACTTGTTTTACCAGCTGCAAAATGCTTAGATATTTTCTGACATGCATTCCATATGGGAAAAACAAGGTTTGAGCACAGTCTCTTCTTTAAGTCTCAAGGGCTTGAGTAAACAGAATTCACTGTCTCTAATGGAAAGGTTAAAAGCAGTGGTAGATACATACTGTTAATAATTTTGGGGTTTCATTATGGTATTTGGAGTCACAATGCAACACAGAGGAGGTCGAGTTTCTCTTCTTCATATACCAGTAACAAGTCTGGTGGTGATGCAAACAAGTCATAAGGAGTGCTTTAAGAAGATTTTATTACATTTTTTTACCATGAAAAAAATGATGCAATAGTAATAAAAAAGAGGTAAATCAAAAGGCAGCAAAAGAAATTGGAGATTTAACTTTGTTTATTTTCCATGCTAGTAAAGGGCACCTGCTATTATTTTCATGATCCGCACTATTGAGTAGAGCTGTGTGGATAAAGATGGAACAATTAAACAGAATAGCAGGTACAAAGGGGCTATTCTTTTGAAAAAATTCTAATGGGAATGATTAAATTATAAGGTTTATTTTTATCTACAATGATGACTTTCTGAGATGCAGGGCAAGATATGCTATTCAAAGTTAAGATCAATGTAACACGGTTAACAGATGCAATTTATGGTTAAATTAAAGTTACTGGATTGTTCACTTGCTATAGGAAAAAATAATATTAACATCAACTCAAGTTGCATGTACATCTTTTAGACTTGCTTTTAGATGCTAGGGCTAATAGCTATATAAAATGCTTAATGCTTAATAACGCAACTCTGCCAAACTCTTATTTTAAGCTTTTAGTTTCCATACAATGTTTTTTAAACGAGTTGCATAAATGTTGGGGGGTTTTTTCAGGATTTTTTTAAATCTACCTTATTTTTATAAAGTTTATTTTAGATGTTGTTACTCCATCAAATTACAGGATTTTAAATACTTGAAGCCAGTGATAAGTCTAGGGCTTGTAGGGATCATCCTTTCCTGTAGAAAAGTCTTCACTCTTTTGGGAGAACTATTATTTCATTATTATGGACATTATTTTTTCCTTTAAATCAGTACCAAAGCGATCCACTTAATTGTGAAAGATAATTTCTTTCTCCAGAAGTGCAATATACCCTTTTATCTATTTAGAAGTTGAAATGTTTGTTACACTTGGAGTCAGATCCTGGGGATTGACTTAAAGACTCCATCCTGTTAAAGGATGTCTTTCGTTGTAGCACTAAGTAGAAGAAAGGGGTGTTCAAAGAGGGTCACCTTGTTGTGTAGCTGGTTTCTCATCATTCTGGAAGAGACTTTTCCAGCTTTACTGAAAAAGCCAAGGAAGCAAAATGACATTACCCATTTCTTCACTTTGCACACTTAGAGCCACTTGAGATCACTGTCCTTGTCTTTTATCACAGCAATATGTATTGTTGCACACTCCACCAGAGGAATTTGTTAGGATTTTTCCTCTGACTTAATAGCTTTCTTTTAATATTAATGACACTTCTTTCAAGATGATTCTATGCAAAGTTCAAGCTAAAATACTCGCATCATTGATTTTTAAGCACAAAGACATTCCCACAGATTCAATGATGTTAGGATGCTTGGGAAATGGTAGTTTATTCTGACTTTTTTTTCAAAGTTTAGGTGTTCAAATTTTTCTTAGTTAGTGCTGTATTGATTTTAGCTGCTAAGTGACCTATGATTATGGGCTTTTTTTCTAACCCTGGAAGGGGAAATTACTTTCTCTGTATCAATTTTCTTTTTTACTCTAATGGCTAGGAAACCATGAAAATTTGAGATAAGCTGTGTCAGTGAGATTTCAGGGTCAAAGTGTTGGCTTCAAAGCATTTGGTTTGTTTTCAAGTATGAGATGCAACACAGCAATATGACTTCAAATTACTGAATTCTTTCATCTACAGTCTACATTCTTTGCTAGTACTCTCATAAAAGAAAAACACATGCTAAAAACGGTGAAGACTAATTTCAGCACAGGAGAAATGATGCTAGAAACAATTTACTCTATGTAGCACAGTAAATTTTACATCAACCACCTGAAACAAAAAAAATAATTTGAAGCATACCTTTGTGGCTTACTTTAACACATTAGGACATTGGCACAAACAATCTCTATGCAGCTGAAGAACTGTCATTAATGTGATGCAGAATCCATTAAAATAACATACTGCTTTATGCAGTGTCTTTGATAATCTGACTGGAAAAATGATCTACCATAGACAACAAACCTGAAGAATGCAGATGTATTTAGCATTTTTCACAAAAACACGGGAGAATTTTTCTTATTATCTGGTATGCACAAGGACATCACATGGCCTGCAGGATACTGCAAGTGCTGCAGTTGGGGTTTTCATTAAAATCTCTTTTCCAAGCTATTCAGCATCACACAGTGGAGGGCAGGGACATCACCCAGGTCTGGATCTTGTAGTGCTAAATGTTCCCACCTTTACTTTTCCTGCTGCTACTGGTATAACTCTATTTTTGCCTTATAGAATTACTGACAGTTCTAGAAAATTTACTGAGTAACAACAGGATGAATGCAAAACCTTCCTAAGGTTTCTCTCTCACTGCTGAGATATTGGATTATCAGATCTAATCCAGAATTCCCAGGACTTCTGTATTAAGGGGACTTGGGCTGCACGTGAGCCACAAAAGCATGGAACAGGCAATACAACTCAGATTTCCTAGTCTGAATTATAACACCTCTGGCTTTGAACTCAGAGTTTCTTACTTCTCACCTGAATGTCCAAAGTACAAGAAAAGCAGTATCTGTGATTGCTCAGTAGTTTTGACTAAAAAAAAATCTGCAACTTGAGAAATCCTTCCTAATAAAAATTGCTGAGCTTGATAACCAAAGTTTTTCATCTCAAGTAACATAATAACTGCAGCTTGTTCTGCGGCTTCATTGTCCCTGCATAAGTCTTGAATAATATAGACTTAGGGTTTGACAGATATTTTTTTCTGTACTTTTTATAAGGGAGTTGGGGGTGGTTTGGGATTTTTTTTAGATTCAGGTTTTATTTTATTTTTGGTCTTATTATGCATAGGCACTCTGGAAAATATAAAGTATCCCATAAATCTCTGTCTCTTGCACAAATAGACTCTTCTGTTCTTGTACAGATGCCCATCATACTGGAGAAACAAGATGTTTTTGTGGTCCTTGGACCTCAGCTTTGATCTACCTTCCAGAGCCCACTGCTAGACTGCTCAGATCAGTATAGAGAATGAGTATAAACTGTCAGGAATATACATGTTCCTGGGGAATGCAATGCAACTTTCTGTACTCATTCCATATCTGTGTGGGACATCCAAGTGCTAACTTACACATTTATAACTGAGACTAACTCACCATCTCCCAGTGACATGTAACCAACTAATTGATCAGAAATGGTAGGTAGCCACATGTATCAGAAATCATACATGGTTTCAAAATGTCCATAAGGCATGCAGTACAGCTTTTAAAGTTCTTTGTGTGTCCACACCAGTTCTGGTCACAACACACCCCATAACTGTACCATGACATGCCAGCACTGCTAAAGGAGATTTTTTTGTATAGAGATTACGTGAGCTATAAAAAAATATAGAAAGATGTGTAACACAGTGATCAAAGAAGATATTAAATACAAAAATTAGGCAGAGATTAGGACACTAGCTTAAATCATGAAAGCTTCACTTAATTATTGCCTGCATTATGGAGGAACTAGTCTTCCTTGTATCTTATGTTTGCTGTTCTTTGTGGCATTTAGGAAATCCAGCTATGAATCCATCCAGAAATATCAGATATATGATATTTATAATAGGAATATATTCTTGTCACAGGGGAACTAAAAATGCAGTAGCTGAACATCTAAGGGACAGCAGAGGTATGAGTACAGAGAGAGCAGTCCATGGGAATAATTGTGTGTAGCCTCTCACTCTTCAAAAATACCAGCCAATGGGCTTGCAAAACACCCATATTTTGACCCTTAATTCCTTTTTCTTAATGTCACATCTGGAAAATTACAGAAACAATTTTTCCCCTTCCCTGCCCTCTCTTTTGAGTTAGCTGGGAAAGTGCTTTCAGAAAGTCTTTTCTTAACCACTCAAACTGCCTGCTTATATAATGAGTACAGCTTTGGACAACAAAAATTTAGTTCTTAGATTAGAAGCAAGTGACTGTTCACTCCAGAGTGTCTCTGCTCATTTTAAATAATCTAAAAGGCCAGTCAATGCATTTTGCAGATTCATATGTCATGAAATCCCAGGATTGTGGAAAAAAAAGGATTGGACGAGGTCTTAAAAGGTCATTAACCCCATTCCTTTGCTTTAGGGTGGGTTTAGCCAGGTGTGTGGCATTTTGAAAGTGGCAATCTTGCTCCTTCAGCAGTGGGTTCTTCTTCATTGGTAGATTATTCCTGATAAGGAACCTCCAAGTTTTCTCCTACAAGGCAAGCTCATCCAGGTGTTCTGACTGCTCCTGCCTTAGTAATATTTTCCAGCACATTGTATTACAATAAAACTGGGCAATGATCAGTAGGAGATGTATCAATTATTAAATTATGTTTCTCTTTTCATAGAGTTCATTCTTTTGCTGGTAGGAACACTGGTGCAAATAAAAAGTAAGGAGACTGACAGCATCCTTTAAATTAACTTTTTTTAATTAAGGTACAATTGCAAAATAGATCAGGGGAAAAGTAAATGTAGCACTTAATGGTTTCTGCTGCTAATGTGATAGTTCAGATAATTGCAGTACTCTAATTGTATTTTTTAAGTAATCAAGCAGAATTTCAGTTCTTCAAAATAATTGGTTGTGGTGATAGTCATACCTTCACTAAAAATAGTATATCCAATATATACAAACCCAGTTAGAATCACATCAAATCAAACTAGGCAGAATCTTTTTTGTAGTTTTTGACAACCCCTCTTTTTTTTTTTTTTTTTTTTTTTTTTTTTTTTTTTTTTGCAAAGTGAAGGCTGAAAAATGTAATGGAACATTTGACAACTAGTGATTTTTATCAGGTAAAATGGCTTTTATATAATACCCAAATATTTTATCTGTAATTTTCTTTCTGAACCCATCGTAAATGCTTCTGCAAGGTTGATTTTTCACACACTCACTATGGTGTTAAAAATAAATTTTTATTAAATAAATTGTTAGAAACATGAAAATTTAAGGTTGATATACAGCTCTATATAAATGTTTCATTGTAGTAAATACTGCAGATCTGATGGTAAAGTCAATTTACCAATGCATTTTAAGTATGATCACAAAAATGTTTGATTTCAGTGGAAGTTAAGCTGAACCGAATTTTGTTAACACACTTATAATTTGTTTAATACTGATTTTGCAGTGAGGAAAATAAAACTTGACATTGGATTGACTCAATTCTTCAAAGGATCAAAGGAAATATGTTTGCTTCCTGCACCTTTCTACCATTACTATACTACATCTCTAGAATAAGAGGAAAAGCTGCTGAAGGGGAAGAAATCCACGACATCTGAACTGTCAAAGGTGTGATAGTCAGCCTGTATGTGTGGGAGCTGCAGAGATAGGGAAACAGACAGTGCCGTCCTCTTGCCAGTACAGCTAGTGCAGGATGAGCAAACAATTCCTTTCCCAGGCCTTAGTCTAACAGGGAAACTGGGGAGACAACTTCAGGGCACTCCTCTGCTCAGGCTTCCCATCTGGCCTCAGGTACATCAGTTTTCCAAATGTAAAATGAAGATGAACCTAACTGCCCATTTTTTCAATTGTTGGGAAAAGATATATGCATCAGATGCTCAAGAAAACTCTATGGGTAATCTGAAAGGTTCCAAAAATGTTCCGTATGATGCCTTTTAGAAGCTTAACACTAGATGAAAATTTAACCTGAAAACATTCTGAAAACGTATTGCTAGTTGGATCTTTTAGGGAAGGAATATACTGAAAATTGAAAGAACAGTAATTAGATTTTCATTGTAATTTAACCCACTGAGGAACAATAAATGCCTTCATGGCACCAATATAATGTTATCAGAGTAGCCCAAACCACAGATTCTAATCAAGCTTTTAGCAGACTAAACACTTAAATTGCCAAATTTTAAAAGAACGCTTACTGAAACACAATCCTTTAATATTGTTTTAAATTGGTGATTCAAAAGCAGACAGTTCAAGTCATTAGTGTATCTTGAAAATCTCAGACTTGGCTTAAGAGCAGATCACCATATATTGATGAATCCATTCAAAGAGCTCCTTATAAACTCTCCTTCAGAAGTGTGGGACGTGATAGTTACTGTAAGCAATTTCTACAGCATAAGTCATGGGGATAGGTTTCAGCTTAGACACAAGTTCTGGTACAGTTAAAGATCTGAAAAATGAGTACAGAACAGAAGGGCTGGCTCAGTGTTAACCTTGTGCAATTAAATCAATACTGTAATACAGACCCCTGAGCTGAGGCAGCATCACCCTTCCTGTGCAGGCCTACTTACAGCATGCTGCAGTGCATTGTGTGAATCCTGCTTTTACCATCACAGGAAACGATTTAAAAATAGAAATGAGGTGCAGTGGTTACCTTGGGTCTTGCTTTTGGAAAGGGAGGGTGTTACAGACATCAGAGAAAGATCCTTTCCTTTTAAATGCATTGGGTGAGATAGACATCTTGTGTTAGCTATGCCAGCTGTATTCTGGCACTGTACTGGTAAAATTCTCATCTTTTTCAATTTTTTGGCAAGTTTAGAAGCCCAAAACTGGGACCAGACCTGCATACTTGATGCAGAATGCAATAGACTGCCTTTTGGCTCTGGGATCCCAAATTTTTTCTAGCAGTTTTTCAAACAATTCAGTGGTTTAGTTTATTGTGGTTCAGTTACTGAGCAAACAAAATTATTAAATTAATTCAAAAGACTTTTTTCAAGATAAAACTTTGGAAAAAAAAAAAGAAAAAAGAAAAACCCAAAGCCAGAAACATCCATTTCCTGTTCCTTGAAAGGTGTTTTTCTTTAACGAATGTCTAAATTAGCCAATTTGTTTCTGTTTAGAAAATGTCAAAAAATATTCTGATACTTCAGGAGGTTTTTTATTAGCCCTCATTGTTGTTTTTCCTGAAGTCCTCCTGAAGTTTTCTTAATCTTGTCCAAAAATTTTGAATAAATTGGAGAGGGGAAGATTTCTCTTCAAAGAGATTTTGTTAAATAAATCCTCCATCTTAAAGATGTGCCTATCTGAATTCAATGGTCTATTTAAAATATATGTGTTTTTTCAGTCCAGTCTTTAAAATTATAATCAGCTTAATACCACTATTAAGCAAGAAATCACTGTCAAAACTGATTCTATTGTTGGCAGTCTTGCTGAGCAGCTCAAAGACTGAATGAACTGTGGGGCTAATTAGGCATCTGGAATGGGATCATTTCTTATCTGTAAAGCTTTGCTCATCAGAACAAGACTGGAGAGGATGATGGAAGAAGAGCTTTTTCTTTTGTCACATGAACCTACTGTGTTATTTTCCATTTCATATCATTAAAACATAGAGATGTATTGCATGACAACCTGACAATTTGTCATTATGAAACTATAACAAGATCATCCATGATTTTAAAGATTTGAATCAGAGTTCAGCTCTGATAAGTATGGAAATCATCATACTGATTTCCAATTTGCCCTGTCAGAATTATTTTTCTAAAGGTTACTAAAAACTCAACATAATGTACTCAAATATTTTAAATATCATTACAGAGATGTAGTGATCTAATAAAACAGTATCAATAAACATTAAGGAATCATATTTTAAATGCAATTTGTTATCACTTTTTTTAATTCCACCAATAGGCACTTTTAATGTGGGTTTTGGATTCAAAATTCAGCTTCTATTTTTGCTCAGGAGTCTCTTTTCTGTCTTTAAACTTATTATAGAAAATTTGCCTGTTATTATAAAGATTAGTTTATTAAAACTCTTCATCTCTCTGCTTACACATTCACTTCTGCTGCTTGAACTGCTACACTCCAGTAAGTCAATGCTGAAGTAAAATCTATTTTTCTTTATAGCTGCCGAAGTGACTGGTTTTTTGTTAGAAACAAATTGTTCATTTGTAATTATATTCTGATTTATCAGAGAGCATTCATACATTTTTTTTATTATTTCTTGCAGGGATTAACAGTCTTTGCTTGAGAAATTAATTTCAATAGCTTCTAGGCAAATCTCACCTATTCTAAAAATGCAGCTGAAAGTTCACCAGAATTGTTTAACAATTATGCGGCTTCTTCATAATCTTCTCTCAGTAAGCAGCAGAAATGTAAGATATTTAAGCAGATATCAGGACTTCCAAGTGTTTTCTATAAAAATACTTGTCTATCACAAGAGTTCAGGAGTTTCATAATCGTAAGACAAACCTTGGAAAAGATGAAGTTGTAAAATACATTTTGTATGTTTTATACTTACCCTGTGGTTTTACTTTAAGATATGCTCTTCAGATATATTTTGTACCCTTTTCTTTGCAACCATTTGGTTCATAAAAGAAAGTCCAAACTGAGATTTTCTGAACAATAAGCTTCTAGAATCTGGAGGTTTAGAGAAGATTTAGACTGTAAGAGCTGATAACTGTGCCTTGGGGCAGTTAATGTGAGAAGCGACTCTTACTACCAAGATCTGACTGCAATCCTTTAGACTGGAGGCTTAAGAGATAAGAGATTTAGGTGGTTGTGATGTTTATTAATTAAGTAACACAGCACCAAGAAACTAGTAGTTCTGTAAACTACTGTTTATCTAAAAAAGCACAATTGGAAGTATTAAGTCACTCTTGCAGTACTATGGAAAACCCTTTTGAATCCCACACATATTCTTTTTCTTTCTCCACTTAGTGTCTGTCCCTGCTTGCTTTGTCCTGTCGTGTCATGGTATGCACTTGATGGGGAGCCCAGTGTCTAGGGAGTTCTTCCTGGCATTCCATGGAACTTGGATGAAATGTTGAAAGATCTTAGGTCTCTCCCTCCTCCAAACAAGTTTGTGGTAGTTTAGTTAGGATTATCTGCCTCTTTGCATGAAAAAAAGAAAGAAAGGAAAGAAAGGAAAGAAAGGAAAGAAAGGAAAGAAAGGAAAGAAAGGAAAGAAAGGAAAGAAAGGGAGAACTTGTCCATAAGAAACATATGACACGTGGTTCTTTTTGAAAAAGTCAACATCATGATGAACTAAGTAGATGTTGCTGGAATTCTAAATGGTTTTAGCCAAATCTGGACCTCATGCCATGATTCTGCCTACTCACTACAGAAGTCTGTAATGTTTATCCTCTTAATCATACATTTCTTAGCATGTGTTATGAAGGTGAGTGTGATGATCTTCCTGCTACAGGAGTCCTACTTTGCTCATAGGACAAAGCAGAACTCTTTTTAGAAAGAGAGGCATGATAGAGACACTTCCAGCTGAAGGGCTGGGTTGGGCTGAGCTGAGCTAATCAGGGAGTACTTGAGAGCAGGTTGCTAGAATGTTCAACCAGCACAGGTCATGCAGGTGTAGTTTAAGGTGTCTTAAAATTTTTATGTTAGTCTCTAGCAATAAAATACTAATATTAAGAGCTTAGAGTACTTTGTATCTATGTTGCTCAATTAACAGTATTAAATGGTAGGTCAGTACTCCAAGGGGTAGAATGTGGCTCAGTCATCTGATTTAGATTACTTGTGGTTTTCACTAAAAGATGAGAAAAAATACTTGTCCAAGAGAGTAGATTTTATTGCAGATATGAACAGTGAAAACTGTAGTGAGGCCACTTGGCTTAGTTAAAACATAAAATAACCTGGTCTCCAGTACCTAGAAAATATCTATGTCTAAACAACTTTACAACCCTATTTATAATAAACAATATACAAAGAATATGTTGTCCCTTGCTTTCCATTTGAATAAGACTGAAAAGTCTTACAGGGATTAGCATGTGCACGGTTAGACATCCCTCAGCTGACTGCAATGGTATTTTATGATGTAAAACTAAACCACTATTCAAAGTCCTTAAACAAGGATATTAAAATTATGTCAAACTGGACATAATTTCTGTATTTTTATGACTTTTTCTCTCCACAAAGGCACATGTTTGAAGAGAGAAAAAAAAAGTATTTTTTTCCTCTTATTCAGTATTTGGCAAATACCATCACAGAGAGTGAATTAAACACCTAAAGACGGTCAGCATCCAAGGTATAAGAAAACTGTGAAAAAGACTCAGTCTGAGCCACAGGTGTCAAGAGCAAAACTGAAACCATTATTTTCCTCTCAGTCTCCACAGTGGACTTTGTTTTATCTTTCATGGGAATCCTAATCTATATACTTCAGGCAGTTAACTAAACACTGTATTTTTTTCATTTCTATTTCAGACATATTTTTAGCTAATTTTACAATATAGATGCAAGAGAAGTGAGAAAGATCCAAGCACTTGAAGTTTATGATCAAGCAATATTTTCAAAAGAAAAGAGCTTTCAGTCAAATAAGTAGTGTTACTGAAAAATAATTAGAGTGCTTTTCCCTTAGGGGCATTGCTTTTAAACCTTATCCAGTTTACCCTGCTCTTGGCATCCTGCTGCTCATATAAAATGGACAAATTTTATAGTTAGTTACCTAGGTTGTCTCATGGATGTATATGTCCCAGGAGAAAGTAACCACTTAAAAGCATCTTGGCAAAACCATCAAGCCATTTAAAAAGCGTCTCCAAACACTTGCTGGCTTTTGCAGTAAAATTCAGATGCCAATGACCACAGCTCCCAAAGAGCTTCCAGAGCCTGCTTTTCATTTGGATGGCAAAGAAGGTGACTAACTCTTTTTTGTCACTGTTGTTACTCAAGCACACTTCCAACAAGACTTTAAAAACCATTTTACAAGTTTTGTGTGTGTTATATTATATAATTTGTATATATTTATTGCCACTTTAAAAACCTTGAATCCAAGCTTCACTTAGTGTACTCTTCCATTAGTGATGCTGGACTAATACACAGATGCTGTACATCTGACCTATAATTAATAGTCATGTGAGGTTTTATCTGTTTCATAGGTTGAAAGTTTAAGCAGAAAATTTTGAAGGTAGCCTCTGATAATTAATGAACCACCTACAGACATATGGTGCAACTCTAGAGGGGCTGTAACTCCTTCCTTATCCTTCCCGATTCAGTGCAATCACTTTCTTACCTGTGATGCTGACATGCTTGGTGAAATATTTCTTCTCCTCTGTCTGGACAACTTCTACCTCAAACCCTGAGATGGTAGCAGGGTGCTTACCTAGAGGCAGCTCAGCTGAGGTTTTCCAATTGAGTGCTTATGATTATCTGCCACAATACCTATACTAGCTTGCATTGTGTCTCCTTAAGAGTGTTGATCACCCTAGTCATTTTCTTTTTCTCTTTTCTGTGGTCATTTTCTCCAAATGACACCATGCTTATTTTAATTCAGAATGGAAAGACATCTCCAGGTCAAGAAATAATTTCAAGGTGGGACTTGACAAGACAGCCGAGCCATGCTCTGACAATGAAATTAGCCACTCCAACTCACTGAATGAGTGGAAAACTAATTTAGGAAAACATTGGTTTTCTTTCAGGACAGTAAATTTCACATATTTATCAGAGAATTGCAAAGGAGAGAGAAGGCATTTAGCCCTTTAAGAAGAAATTACTAATTTAGCTGGCCAGTGTCTTGGTTTGGAAAGACAGGAAACTGGAGTTTCCCTTAGAATGGAGAATGTAAACCCCTCACCCCCACCAAATTATAATTTTACAATTAAGGGCTTTCAGGCAAAGATTTGGGAATAGGAATAACAGTTCTTTACTAGGAATATTGACAATATAAATGTAGTAGAAAAACAAAACCACCCAACCAAACCAGCAAACAAACAACAATTTTGGAAAACCCTGACAGAGTCAGAGCTACAACCTGACACCCTGTTGGTCAGGGTGTTGGAAGCAGTCCAAAAGTGAGTCCTCCTGGAGTGGCAGAGGTGGTTCTGGTGGAGTAGAGATGATCCTGTAGAACAAGGGTCCAGTGGTGGTTAGAAGGGGTCCAGTTTTCCTCCAGGAATCAGGTGAAGCTGGATCCTTTCTTGTTCCTGTGTCTCAGTTTTATCCGGGTAGGAATGGTTGGCTCCCTCCACTGGGTGGAGCATCTCACAATAGGATGATGTAATGTGGATAGTCTATTTTGGGGATGTGTGCTATTAGGGATGTCTTAATGGTCCATTAGCAGAAAATATTCCCCGGCAGTGAAAGAGATAAGAAACAATGCCCTACCTGGTTTTAACAGCTGGCCTATTATCAAAAGGCACACATCCCCCTCCTCCCAGAGTAGAGAAGAACAATTCTCCAACTGCTTTCAGCAGATAAAATAGAATACACATTTTTGGTTCCATAACCCAAGACAGGCAGCTGGAAATCTCCTTGAGTTTTAAAAAGCTAAACCTATCCAAATCCCTTCAAAAGGCATTGAAGAGGAGACTGTCTGTAAAAGTCAGCATCTCACACTGACACAATGTGCTTGTTGATGAGATCTGTCTAATCATTGACTCTAACAGCAGGAATTTGGGGCATACAGTACCTTGGAAGGATATGACAGCAGGCCATATTCATAGGAGGTGTAGAAAGCGATATTTCTAATTTCTTAAGTGCTGTTAAGTGCACTGGGTTTGCTTATTTTTTTTCCAAATTTGTAGCTCTCTTGTATAAATAAGTATAACTGTGTTGTCTACTTTGGAGTTACATCAATGTGTGCTTTCATTTGAATTTGACCTTGAATTGCCTTGAATGAAGTGAAACTTCATGGTAATAAAATAGCAGGAGGACATTCCTTACATAACAGTGCTAGAGTGCCCTGGGTCCCTCCAGAGGAGCTGTAAAGTGAGAGCACTCTTCCAGCTGCACAGGCCAGTGAAAGAACTGGCACCACACCTGTCTGAAAATGGTTCCTTCCAGTGGAAGGTGGTGATCATGAAAACAGCTCATGTTGCAGCAAGACAGTGAGATGCATGTTTGGACTCCAGTTTTTCTGCAACAGAAACTCACAGAAGTCAGTGAAGTAGAGAGCTCTGGAAGCTGACCTAGTCAGATGACTGAGCCAGATTTTGTATTCCTGATAATTTCTACTGCCAGTTCTGTGAGTTCGGACAAGTGAATAATGAGAGCAGACACACTGATAGTGCTCAAACCAAGGTATTTCTGTCAGTCTGAATTTCCAAGTGACTGCTGTCTATTAAACATCACAGGAGGAGCCAATGCAAGAAATGGCTGGTACAGCATTTAGAACATGTGTTTTTCAGTTCTTTATTTCATGTCAATCACCTTCACTTGTCCTGTGCAGTCAATTATGAATATTCATGTGTAAAGTCCTTGTTTGCAAGACAACTAAATCCATGGTTCTCAGACTGCTGTTGCAGAATCAGGTGGCTAATGGTATTAAAATAACAGTCATGATCAAAGGGACTATGGCAGCTGTAAATTAGTGGACAGCTGTGACCTTTCAGCATAGACGAAAAGCATCTCTGTGCCCTTTACAGTTGAATTCTGTGGTTGCTTCAAGGAGATCTTGACAACTGCTTTTTGCTCTGATTTTATGCAGTGCTTAGCATAACAGTACTGATTCTGGATCAGTTACTACAAATAGCACAGTAATAAAATCTTTTAAACACATTGGTCTAAATTATCTCCTGACCTTCAGCTGTGTCCTATCAGCATCAGACTACAATTCTTCACAGGCTTTTTTGATGTTTACATCGATAGCCAAGATGTGTCAGAGGCTGAAATAGATTTAGCTGTAATAGAAGAGGAATAGAAACACAAAGACAGTGTTACAGTATTATATGTTGCCTTCAAAGTATTCTTAATGGGTCTTGATGTTAATATGGCAGTGAAGTGGGGAAAATTAAAGCAGTCTGTAAACAATACAGAACCAAACAAACCAACCAAAAGCCAAAACTAAGAACCCAATGACCAGAATAAGGAAAGAAAGGACAGAATTCTGAAGACTGACTTTGGATGCCATTACTTTAATTTCAGTAGGTATTTTATAGTTAGTTAAAATTTTGAAACTTTTCTGTGATCCTTTCCTGCATTAATTAAGCTAATTACAAATAGGAGCACAGGCAAAATAATGCAAGCTAGAGTATGGTTAATGTATTGTACTCAGATGTGACTGAGTTTTTTTGAGGAGAGTACCAGCTACAGAGGAATATTTTCCAGAACTGTATATGAAACAAACAAGGCTAGAAAAAGGAATCCATATTTTTTTTATTATTACATTCATGCATGGAAACTGTGAGGCTTTTTCACTAAATGAAATGCAGGAAACAGAAAAACCTCCAGAAAGACAAAGAATCACTCTGGCTTTTATTAGTCTGTGACTTGAGACAATGGCTGACATCAGTATTCATTTTGTTTTGTCAAGTTATTTTGCAAAATTTAGGTGGGCCATAACTACTAACAACATACAGGAACTCTCTAACTAACCTCAGCAATTATTTTTCTGCCTACTACTCTGTACTGCCCTGGCTTCCTCTTAGCATTTGTGTAAGCACTTTTGTGCTCATTATAATCTTAGTCATGTGCTGCCAGCATTTCAAAAAGTACCTCTCACAAAAATATTGCTTTGTACTGTCTACCAAGTGCTACATCCTTGTGCACAGTAACGGAGGGAGAATAAGGAGAGAGAAACTTTAGATTTTTTAAGTACTTTTTCTAAAAAAAGGGAAAACATCCCTGATGATCTGTGCTATAGGCCATTTAATATAGGTAAGTAATATAGGTAAGAGAAATAGTCTGGGATTTGGCAGGGTAATTTGTCAACATTTGCAAGACTGCAGTCCTAAAACTGTAGTGCTTGGTGACATAAAGCCATCAGAATACAGGCCACTGCTTTTATATAGGTATTTTCATAGTACAGAGAAAACAATTATTACTGCACATGATAAAGCCATCCAAAGAATCTTTAGCTTGTAAACGTCTTTTAATGTGTCCCTTCTGCCTTAATTAGAAAAAGAGACACCTAGAAGCACTATTCTAAGTTACTGGGTATTCCTGAGAATAAAAATAATTGGATTTGAGAGAAAAAAAATTGTGCAAAGCTAGTACCTTATTTGGAGACTTGTAGGTGGGTCCAGATACTCATTTAGATTAAGTAGCCTGGGATGATATTTTCCTATAATCAATGATATTTGTTTGAAAGAGGCAGTCTGCTAGAAGAAAGCTTATCTGAAGGAATACACTTACAAGAAAAGTGTTCATTTTGAGAATGGTGAAGCATGAAATTATATTTCAGTTGATAAAAAATGATCAAAAATCTCACTGCTGCCCATTCTAGAGATGTACCTGACATTACATAGAAAAAACATGTGGAATATTTAATTAAGTGTTGTCTTTTCTCAAGATAAATTTCCTGATTTGGTGTTTGTCTTGGGTTATGGAACCAAAAATATATATTCTATTTCATCTGTTAAAAGCAGTTGGGGAGATGTTCTTTCTCTCTTGTAACTCTGGGAGGAGGGGGGGTGGATGCCTTCTGGTAATGGGCCAACTGTTAAAACCAGTTAGGGCATTGTTTCTTATCTCTTTCACCACTGGTCCTCCCTCCAGGGGTATATTTTCTGCTAATGGGCCATTACCACATCCCCAAGCAGTCATCCTATTGTGAGATGCTTCACCCAGTGGGGGAAGCCAACCATTCCTACCTAAATAAAAACTGAGACACAGGAACACGAAGGTATCTGGCTTCACCCCATTCCCAGAGGAAGACTGGACCCCTTCTCACCATCACTGGACTCTGGTTCTACAGGATCATCTCTACTCCACCAGAACCACCTCTGCCACTCCAGGAGGACTCACTTTTGGACTGCTTCCAACACCCTGACCAACAGGGTTTCAGGTTGTAGCTCTGACTCTGTCAGGGTTTTCCAGGATTGTTGTTTGTTTGTTTGCTGGTTTGGTTGGGTGGTTTTGTTTTCTACTACATTTGTGTTGTTAATATTCCTAGTAAAGAACTGTTATTCCTATTCCCAAATCTTTGCCTGAAAGCCCTTAATTGCAAAACTATAATTTGGAGGGGGTGAGGGGTTTACATACTCCACCCTAAAGGAAAGTCCAGTTTTCTCTGGCAGATACCTGTCTTTCCAAACCAAGATAGTGTTACACAGTTTCTGGTGTTACTTGCAGGTGACTATTACACAGAAACAGGGGGAATCTTCTATGATTGTGTGTTAAAGATATTTCCCAGCTTTTATTTTCACTGGCCACATTTACATTGAGAAGGTTGAAATAAAAGATGTTCAGCAGTCAGGGTTTCTACAAAAAAAAATCCTGTCTTAGATGTCCGTCAGTATATGATTAAAAGCACCTCTTACATAACTAATCTTACAGTTCATCACAAGTTTTGGCCTACAGTTGCAATGCAGGCTAGCTCCTCTCTCCTAAAGCTTCATCCCACATCTGCATGTGATGAGGAATCAATGACACCTCACAGGAGTGACCACCCATCAGGTGGAGGGTACTTTCTCCAGTGCAGTGAGATGCATAGATCTCATGTGCAGAGGGTGCCCACAGTTTGGCTAAGTGAAGAATTTGTGTCTGTTTGGATGACAAAAGCATGCACACTCTGAATAGCCTGCAAATGCTCTCAGAAGAACCCATGAACCTTGTTGTGCAAAACTGCAAGTATTTCTTAATATACGGCTTTGTGATAATCCACATAATTATTAAGGCAGCAATGTTTAATGGGTAAGGCCTGAGCAAGAGTTTAGAAAGGTCTTGGGGCTATCCTTTGTGTGACCTTGAAAAGGGCTTTCCTAGCTTCACTTTGCTTCTTGTGCTTTTTCTCACTTTCCATTATGGGAGGTCGCTGCACAGTAAATCTTCAGCTTCAAACCATTGATGTAGCACAAATAGCTAACAATCATAATCATTCAAGTAACAATAATCTCTCTTTTTCTTCTCCTTTTTTTACCTTCCTCTCCTCTCCTCTCTGGATGTACCTTAGAGTAGGCAAAAATAAACTGAAGAGGACTTGAAATGTGTAGGGCTTTAAGTGTGTTGACTGGCTGTTAATATCTTGTGGTGGTTTTAATTATTGTATCTTCCATATCTTGTATTTTGTTATATTTTCCTTCTCTGGTGAAGTAACCTGAAAAAAATTTCTGTAGAAATGCAGTAGTCTCTCAACATTGTTCTTAGATTAATATGCTGAGTTTCTGTGCCAAAAGTGCTTACCTTTATGCAACCCAATCTCCAAAGTAAAATCCTACTCATTAGAAGCCTTTCAAAAGGACAAAAGCCATTTGAGGTTAAAGCCCTTGTCTTAAACAGATACTGGCCTTAACTACTGTGTTTCTCTTAAATATCTTCACTTAATTCATTAAAAATCTATAAAATAGCAAGAAACCAGAAAGCTGTGAGAAATTGTCTTTTGTCTAGGGTCAAAATCCATATTTTATCTTTGGTTTCTCTCTATTAAGGGACACAACTACCATATTTCTGTGTTTTCTTTTGATTTTTGTCTGGATGTATTCAGCTCTCCTGCCTTCAAAGTCACCAGTGGGTAGATTTTTTGGCTGAGGCAGCCTGTGTCCATGTTGTTTTCAGTCTCATCAGGGGCTGGATCCTGAAGTCCATTCCTGAGCACAGAGCCAAACAAGGGGCTGTGCTCAGCCACTGTGGGTGCTATTGGAGAGCATGGCATCAGCTGGCCAGGGATCAAGCAACAGGTAATACAGGTTTTGTGAAAACCCTGCAAGGACCTGCAGGGCTGGGATGGGGTGGGCGTGGGGCAGGCAAGGGCTGCAGAGAAGCTCACAGAGGTGTGTTACAGGTGGCAGAAAGCCTAGGGACTTAAGGCTGTTGGAAGTGGTTGTCCAGCTTAGGAGAAGCTTTGGAGAAAGCATAGAGGACTGGGGGTCAAAGGAAATGGGTCTCTCATTTCCCAGGACCCAGAGCAGTGGAGTGGGAGTCTATGATGAATGGCTGCCAGCTAGGCTGAGAGGACACCTCTGGAGAGGGGGTAAGAGGGTTTGAGGGCTGAGAAAGGCTGGAAAGGCAGACTTGTAGCATGGGTTGGAAAGGGGTCTGTGCCTCCGTGGGACTGATGTGAACACTTTCAACCAGGACCTGTGGTGGAAAATTGTACCAGACAGCCTTCAACATGGATCTGCAATGATCACTCTCGTGCTACTCATCTCAGCCACACCATCACTTTTGCTTTATGGAGCAATATAGGACTTTTATAGGCAAATAAATATTGAGGAAAGGATAAGGTCCCTTTAGTTTTTCTACAGTAGTTTGTTATGTTTGATAGATTTACATGAAGGGTAAATGGATTGCCACTGAAGTCATCCTACTGGCTGGAGGTCCCCAGGTGAAAAGACTTGTTTGTGTGTATGAAAATGAAGCTTCTGACCTAAAACCTTTAAAGAAGCTTGCAGGCATATGGAACCAATTCTAATTTCTGTTTCTATGAGATAATACCCTGGTACTAATGACTGAGGTCTATAATTTATTCAGCAAAATGTCCCAACTCCTTCTTCCTGGGGCTTTGGGGCTTTCAGAGTTTTTTATCTTTTTTATTCTTTTAGATTTGATAATCCTATTTAACCCTCCTGCAAATGGGACCCCAGGGAGAGCTTTCCAGTTACACACAATTAGTTTTATAAGCAGTGTTATTAAATCATCCATTGGCTGTTTGGTATTTTTAAATTCCTTTATTAATACCAAAAGAGCCTTTTGTATAAAGAACAGAGGGTGGCATTATATGAAATCATTTCAGACTCTAATAATAACTTTTCCTGCTTGTGAGTGAAACTAAGAAATGAGCTTTCTTGTCTAAAATTTGCTCAAAATCTGCTACTTCTTTCCCCCACTGATCCTTTCTCCTTTTCATGATTTTCCCTCAGATGAATAAAATAAGGCTTCGTTGGATCCTGAGAGAAAAGAAAGTTCATGGAGCAGGGACAGCCCTGAGGAGTCTTACTAGATTGATGTCTCCCTGCCTAAAGTTGAGAACTGTGCTCCCCTATCAGTGACCCCATTGCCAGAGGCAGCATGTCAGAGGATCACAGCTCAGTCCAGCTGCTCTCGGACTCAAGGCCACAGAGCTGGAGAATGGCCATGGCTGTTGCTAAATAAATTGAAGAACTGTTGCCTGAACTGGGGCAGAAGGGAGACAGGTGCTGGAGAGGAGCCTGCTGGGATGTGTGAGGACCATGTGAGTCTCATGGTTATAAGAGGGCAGGAAGGGTTGGGTGAGAGCAGGCGCCTGCCCACTCCAGATGCACAGTCTCCAGATGAAATGGTGAGAAAGGGGATAAGTGGAGGATAGTATTTCTCCCTGCTGCATTTTCAGTATCCAGTTCTGTGTTATACAAAGCTGGTGGCTGTAGACAAACCAATATATCCACCAGGTACTTTTTTTCTCTATAAATTTGACTGGTTTTCTTTTGTACCCATATATGATTTTGTCTTCAGCAATACCCCGTAAAAACACATTCCCCAATTCCTTGCTGTATGAAAGGGTACTTTTGTTTATTTTTAAGCCCATTTCCTGATAACTTCATTCTTATGAGACAGACTGAGCAGTCATTGCATATTCACTTCCCCCTTGTCACTCTGGATTCCCATTGTTCCCAGGGTATTGTATTTGACAAGGCTGCATTTTAGATCTTGTACTGAATTTAACACAAACATAATGTTTAAGGCTCTGAAGTTGGGGAGTGGAGCTGAATGCACTTCACCTTTGTCTGCTCTCCTGGGACTTTTGTGCTGCCATCCCTATTCCTGCCAGGCCACTTCATTTACATTTTAAAACCTGGGATTTAGAATGGATATGTAAATTGACCTTTCAGTTCATACAGTAATTCCTGATACATAGTTTTAAATTTAAATCCTAACCATGAATTTAGGACTTAAGATATAGACTGTGTTCCTGTCCAACTTATACTGAAAAAATCATAAGAATTTGAGAAAACCGAAATAAAAATTCAATTAAAAATAATCAGCACTATTATTTCTTTCTAAGGAAGGTTTAGAAGCTTGGGCTAGTTTTGAATATCCTTTTCAAATGGGGATTTATCTTTTTGAACTTACATTCTAGATTCTCCAACAATAGCAACAACAGGAGAACATATTCTCAGGAGAAGGCCTGGTTTCCACTGCAATGTCCACAGACTGCCCTCTTCTCAAGAGTTAGATAGTTCTGTTTCTGGAAGCAATATCAGCAAATTACTTTTGCTTATGACCACTGTAAAAGGAGTGTGCATTCATCTTTATAACACACAGGATTTAAAAATGAAGAGAAATGTGTATAAAGATGTTACTCATTTCCTGGTATTTGCAGAACCATTATCTTTCGCCTCATGGCCTCTTCCTCTGCTCTTCTTAGTCTTACAAAACCAAAATAAAATTCACAAGGGATTCCAATGGACAGTATAATTTTGTTTATTTTGTTCAAAAATATATACTGTAAGCTAAAAAAATAGATTATATACATATATATGTACATTGGCAAGAAATAGAAAATGGCACTTTTTGTACTAAAAATGGCACGTTTTGTTATTTGAATATCCCATAGTGTCTGTAGATATTTGTTGGCAACAAAACTATCAAGAACAGTGGTTATTACTCACACTAGACTAACATTTTCTTTACATATCTACAATTGTTCTAAGGCCTTGGCAGAGAATTTAACAGTTGGTGTCTCACACTAATGTGAAGAATATAATTTGCTGCATTCTGTTCCTGGGCATGGTGAGAAATACAGCTCTTTGCTCTCAATCTTATTCTCATCTTTTCACAGGAAGTCTTTTTATCTGTGACACAAACACAACAAAACAGCATAGCTTTATATTCCGATTTGGTACAACTGTCCATAGCTGAATAAGGTGCTAGATGATAAAAAAGGAGGATCCCTGGATTTAGATGGGAATACAGCATTGCCATCTGCAGTTCTACACAATTGCCTTTGTTATTTAGTTGGTCATTGTCAGCTGGATTACTTACTGAGCCCAGAGATACTTTAGGAGTAGGTCTTACAGTCAGCTCAACACAACAAAATTGAGTTGCTCCTTTGGAACTGCTTAGTGCTTGTTTTCCCAACAGCTTAGGTTTACAGAAAGGACTTGTGAAAAACAACCTTTTTCATGAAAAAATTACCTAATAAACATTTGCCCACCTCTCCACATTTTTCTGTTCTCAGTAGGAAGAAGGCTGGTTGGTGCCTCCTCCCATTTTTTTCCATAGACAATTCCACAAAGAACACCCCATAACATGTAGCTTGGTCTTGGCACCCAGCCTGCTGCCTGGAGCCTGGCTTGGGGAGTAGTCCTTTACTTACATTTTAAAAGAAACTTCCTTTTCCTTCCCTAAACCTCTGCTTTCCAAAAAATGCAAGTGAAACCTAAGAAACTGAATCCTTCCCCAAACCCAGCTGGAGGGCTGGAACTTCTGGGGGGAAATAATCTGCCTTTTCTCTCCAATCCTGACTGTTATTAATTCAGAAATATGTCACTACGTTGTGTCATTAAATGGCATGAAGCTTCTGCACTGCAAGATGAATGGCTTCCAACTTCACTGAAAAAACTCATTTTTAGTATGAGTGAAAGGTTTTCCTTGCCACTGCCCACTGTGGAAAATATCAGCCCCACTCAGGTGCTAATTCAACCAAGGGAACCAATGATTCCAGATTCCATGGGAAGGTGGAGTCATAAAACAACAGATGCACACACAAAGTTCATTTGCTCACTTGATTAAGAAACGCCTCCTCAGAGGATAGCAGGATGGAGGAAGGTGCGGGGGTTTTCTGCCTACAACTTCAAAGGGAAATGGAACTGGCTGACACAGCTGTTTTCTACACAAAGAAATTAGGAAACTTAAGGGTCATTTAAGGCAAGGACCAGCGGCTGGTATTTTTCCTTCTCTCCTCCCAAAGAGTTGTTAATCTCATCTCATTTTGAAGAAACCCAAGGAAGTATGTGTGCAGGCTCATGGGAAAGCTGCTCTCTCTTGACAGGGTGGGAGGAAAAGAGAAAAGGTCAAGAACAGAGTGTGTTTACCTAAGCCATGTGCTCCAAGCTGTGTGTTGCTGTTGAGTGCAGCTGCTTTCACTCTGAGCTGGCATTTTGTGGTTTTGAATACTAGACCACTAAATAAAATATGGGGCTTTAATACCTTTTTAAAAAAATATATCCAGTGTGGGCTGCTAAAGTAAACAGAATATTGCACGAGTGCACATTGCATTCATATGAGCAGAAGCTTAAAGCAAAAAGAGAGTGCAATTAGGAATCAAAGGCCCTGGAATACAGCACAACTACAGGCAGATATAAATTTCCTTTTAAAGAAATATACTTGGAGGACCAGTTGCATAATTCTGCAAGCTAAGGAGAGCACTGACTCACTGAGTCAATATTTGCTAAATTTGCTGGGCCAAATTCAACTCTTGTTCAAGACAGAAAAAACTTTCAGAGCAAAAAAAGGGCCTGGCCATGAGAGTTAAAGGCAACAGCCTCTGATCCCTGGGCCCTTCTCTTCCTGAGGCCATGACCACTGACTACCTTCTCAGTTTGGATTTTCCTTCAGCTTCAAAGACTTTGGGCAGCTTGTCCTTTACATTTGATATTCAGTGCCATTCAGAATTGGTGCTTCTGGTAGTTTTTTCTACTTTTTGACTAGTATTCATAACAGAAAAACACAGGACTGAACAAAGAAATTACTACATGTCCTGTTGAAAAAGAAAGTAAACACACATTTACTAAAGACAAGAAATTAAATTGTGCCAAAAAGGATGGAAGCATAGACTCATCTTCAGAAACAGATGCAAGCTGAGTTGTTTAGCTGTTGCAGCCAGGTTAACAAAAGAGAGGAAAAAATGAAAGAAAAAAGTTTTAAAAATTGCCTTAACAGGGTTTTAAGAAAGGAGCATGGCCTGCTGGGGTGCATGAAAAGCAGATAGTAACACAACCTAGTGAAGTTGAAAGACTTGCTTTGTGATGTTCTCTGGTATTTCAGCTCTGAAGAAGCAAAAAATATATTTCCCTGAGGTTTTAAGTCAATCTGGTGTGTGGCCCCTTGCACCACTACAAAATCCTGTTCAGGTTTCACAGTCTGCTATGAGCAGGGTCTAAGGTGAAAACAGAAGCAGTCTGGGAAGCCTGAAAAAAAAAACTCGCAGGGAGTCTTTAATATTTAAATATTTATATGTCTTTTTACCTTTAAAAATGTTTATTAGTATATTTTATACCTTTTCCTTACCTAGCAGTGCAAAAGAGTAAGACAACATATTTTCTCACCTTTTGAGGGGCTTCACTACCTGCAGAAGGAAGGACAAGCTGGGTCTGCACTGAAGTGCAGATCACAAGAGAAATTTATATTTTCTCTACAGCTTTTCTTAAAACCGTATGGGAAAAGATATACAATCTGTGTTGGCACCTGAAACAACAGGGAGCTTTGATAATCTGACTCCTTCTTTCCCACCTTTCCTTGATCAGCAATTCCTCATTGTCTTGCAAATCAAGGGCAAGTCCTCTGGAGCCAGATAACTTGCACGAATGCTAATTCAGACAACGCCCTGATGCTAGAGGACCTTCTGGTGAGTGAATTGACCTATTACTAGGGCAAATACTCCTTCCTCAACCTCCTTCCTGAGCTATGGGTACCTTGGAAAAGCTTAATGAGTAGAAAAGAAAAAGGCTGGGGGAAAGGAGAGGGGAGGAAAAATGTCTAAATGTAGTTTTATCTTAGAATTGCACAACCTCCCTCAGTGAAAATGAACTAAGACAACAGAGGAAGCGCAGTTTTTGGACTGAAGTGCTGTTTTGTGGTACTCCTGAAAGAATTTGGCTTTGTCTTGTCAACCACAAGGGAGGGCAGAAGACCAATTTTCTTTTCAACTGGTTGTCATGAGTATTTGCTGATGTTCCTGAATTAATGTTTATCAAAGGAGCTCAAAATGGATTTAACTTTTTAGTCCACCACTTAACTAAAAATATATTCAATATGTTAAAAAAATTATGTTAAAAATTTGGTCAGCCTGTAACTATTATTCAGCCTGTATTTTCTGTACTTATAATAAACTACCCAGTAATTGAAAAAATTTTACTGATAGCATCTAAGCAGGGCTCTTTCTAGAACATATGACTAGCTATAATTAATTGCTAGGTAAATAAATTAATTTTAAAAGTACCCCACTGTTAACTTTTTTTTGAGATAATAATAGCCATCTCCCATATCCAGTGAGGTAGAAGAAAACAATCAACAGATGTGAGTATTAATTGTTTCCAGCCCCTGTACCTACAGAGTCTTCTTTCCCTATGTACTTATTTAAAAGCAAGAGAGAAGGACTACACAAATGATCAGAAGGATGGACAATGCACATAAAGAAGGTTTCTGGAATTTTCTGGAATTTCCATTCAGCAGAATGTAGTAAAAAATGCAGAAATATAAACTAAAAAAATACAAAAAAAGGGACAAAACCCTGTAGAGTTATATCAACAAATAAATCAAAACCAAACACTTCTGATATTTTATCTTCTGTCTCTCTTCCAGTCTTTAAAATAGACACCAAAAGCTGTTTTGGAAAAGTGCAGCACACACCTATTTTCTGAGTGTGTGCAGAACACACCTATTTTTCCAGGAACAGTTGAATTCCTGTGTTGTGAGACAATTAGATTCATTTTGTCCCAGATGAAGATGAAAGAATCTCAAGGGGTTTTTGGTAGGCTAACCTGCACCCACTGAATTAGAGCTGAGGTGTTTGAGCACCAAATATTAAATGTATTAAATATTCAGATTTTAATACTTCACTGAAAACAATGTAAACCTAGGCTCCACATGCTGAACTCATCCATTAATAGTCCTGTTTTTAAAACTGATCTCTGCCTAGAAGACAGTGCAATCAGAAATAGCTCCTTCTAGAAAATACCCCATAGAATACAAGTCATTTTTGCTGACCTCATTAGTTTAATTCCCCATTCTTTTCTTATCTACTCAGAGGCCACTAGCATGCTCTGGCAATCTGTAGTTGAGAACCATAGGGCTAGGCCCAACATCAACTCAGTTAAAACAAACTTCATTCTGTCATGCTCTACAAGTATCACTGAAACATAAATATTCACAAATAAATTCTACACATCTGTATATTTCCTAGCAAATTTTCCAAAAAACATATTTTGGCCATCTATTCTTCCTCCCTTATGGAGAAGGCACTTGCTCTTAACACCTCCATGCAATTCACAAGAATCAGAGCTCCAGTTAATTCTCTCCACTCTTTTGTTACTGGACTTTTCATCTTATCCAAGGCTGATTGCAGGTCTTGTAAGACATCCTTGTAACCATCTCCATAATGGGCAGCCCAAGTGTAGAGAAAATCATATGCAGGTTTCCACATCATCTGAAAATAAAGGAAAAAACAAAATTAGTGCCAGAAATTTAATTATTGAGAAAAATATAGCTAAATAGTTGAAAAGTCATAGAAAAGACAAAATAAGTGTTTAATCTCTAGGCATGCTGAAATGCTTTATAAAAAGAGGCATGTTGATATAAAAACTCCAGTAATCTTACATTATTTCCATGAAACTCTCAAATTTTCAGAGAGGTAAATAATAAATTCTTCATTCAGATGATTCTCACCAAGTGAAAGTATATCCTAGTCTGAAACCATAAGTCAGAGAACAAGACTGGAAAGAGAATACTTTTCATGTTTTGCAATGCACGCACCCAGCAACAGTTCCCTATGTGGTTGTGCTCTTGATGGTTACTGTCCCATTAATTAACATCCTTCTGTCCCTCTACTCAGCCTGGAAATTTTAAGCACGCTCTATACCTTTTTCTGACAACAGCAACAGAAACTTAATCTGCCTACTGCCGTAACAGATAATAAAAAATACTTCTAGAAAGAGGTCGGCACCACCGGGAGGGCTATGGAGAATCTCCAACATATATTGGATACAGAGGGCAACACTGTGACAAAGGATGAGGAAAAGGTGAGCTGCTTAATGCCTTCCTTGCCTCAGGCTTAAATACCCTGACCAGCTGCTCTCTGGGTATCCATTCAACTGAGCTGGAAAACAAGGATGGGGGCAGAATGAAGTCCCCTGAACTAACTTAGGTTGGATATTAGGAAAAAGCTCTTTACTGAAAGGTAGGTCAGGAGTATTGGAACAAGCTGCCCAGGGAAGTGGTTGAGTCACCATCCCTGGAGGTATTTAAAAGACAGGTAGGTACTTTGGGGACATGGTTTAGAGGTGAACTTGGCAGTGCTGGTATAGTGGTTGCTCTAGATAATCTGACAAGCTGATCTTAGAGGTCTTTTGCCACCTGAACGATTCTACGATTCTAACATGATTTATGGATAAAATCTATTTTTAGAAAGGGGGGAAGCGCTAAAACACTATGAAACAGGCAAGTCAAAAGCTTTTATATATATTTTTTTAATCAGGACATAAAATTTAAAAATTTTATGCAGGAAACAAAGGAAATTAAAGATAGCGCTTTTTTTGTTTTTCATACCACAATTTATTTGGTTTATGCCAAACAAATGGAGCAGATCCTTAGCAGGTGTAATTTGTCATTGGTCTAACGACATTAGTTAAGCTATAGGAGCATGATTCAGATGGAATCCAAGCTGGACTTTAATGTTTTAAAGTCCTGACTAAATTTGCTCAGTAAACAAACAAAATAATTATTTTCCCAGCTACTGATTTTCCAAATGTTACTTGGGCAATCAAAATTCTGGTTTCCCTCTTCTCATTGGCAATAAAGGTTTTGCAAACAGCAATTGTGTTAACTGTTGCAGGGATGATGCACAAATCCAGAAAGAAACACATGACTCTCCTAAAAGGTTCTGTCATTCACTGTTTTAACAGGAACATACTTATGCATAGTAATAAATGTATGTGGACTGATGACTGCACACACATATATATACACAAAAATGATCAGGAAGTTGAGATTCTTTAGCACCTTTTCCTCTTTTATCAAAAAAAAAAAAACAGTTTCTATTTTATGGTTGTGAAGGATAATTCTGAAGGAAATTAGTTATTTCCTCAATATTATCTTATTGATTTATAAAGAGTACCTACACAGCATAAAGCTTTACTTCCTTGATTTAAGCTTTATTTACTTGATCGCTGGAGGAACTGAGTAGGAGGAGCATTTCTTTGCTCACAATTCTGAACTTTTCTCCATATTTTTGGGCTAAGATCTTTCATCTTACCCAAGACTGATTCTGTCATTGTTTCTGTAAACATTTCCCTCAATTCCTGCTGCCATACCCAAATGGAAAAAATTAAACTTACAGCCCTACAGTCTGATTAGTCTAGTCTAGTCTAAACTTACGTGTCTCATAGTCTGATTAGTCTAGTTTCTACCTTGAGTTTAGGCAATAAAAAAGTGCCTGTGCTTTCAGTGAATTTTCTCATTTTAGGTCTACAGGAGAGAAAGGTATCATCATTTACCCAAATGAATGGTGCCTACTTTTTCCTTTAAGCACATGGTTAAGTCATAACCATAAGGTTACAGAAGGAGAAAAGTACATTGGTGGTAGGTGGGAAGAAAGAGATTGATTAATTTTTTCAGTTTTTTTAGATAGACTAAGTTGATTTTTTTTTTTATGTACTACTGTAAATCTTAGATATTATAACATATTTTAATGAACTAAAGCAGGTCACCACTGTCGTATTTATGCTGGGACCAGAAATTTTAGCTTGACAGTCAAAGTAGCCAACAAGAGAAGCTGGTATTTCCTATAAGAGAAGCTGGTATCTCCTGAAATTCTGTTACTGGTTGTGCTTTTTCTGGGTCTCTTTCTTCCTTTTCTTACATTCTTGTGAGACTGGGATATTTAAAGAATGAGGGTACAATTTTCTGTCTTCACTAGAATGTGAAAAGACAATGAAGTGAAAAGACAATGAAATCAAAAGATGTTATGCTTTGACTTATGCTGAAAGTCAGTCTGACATTTTAATAAGACAATAGGCCGAAATATCCTTAAATACAAACTTATACAAAGTTTGGTTTCCTCTAACCTATCACAACTGATTTTTTTTTCTTTCTAAGACAAAGGAAAAGAAAGAAAGAAAGGAGAAAAAGGAGAATGTAGGGATTAAAGGCTTAACAAACTGGTAACCATTGATGCATAATTAACTCAGCAATAAAATCCTCACCCTCATCACATTAAACTAGTACTGCAAACACAGCAGTGGTTCTAAAGCAGATTCTTCTCCACATCCACATACTCTAATGAAATGGTTGAACTGAATTACATTCAAAATTCCTGAATTGCATCAAAGCAGAATCTCAGGCAAAATATCAAATCACTGCAGCATCCTGGTCAAGTCTCATCTCAGCTGCATGCATGAGTTTTCCCTCCTCCCCCCTCTCTCTGATGAGTATGCAATAATGATACCTACATCCACTGCAAAGTGATTTGGAATTTACTGATGAAAAACTTCATAATCATAATCAATAAGCTACATAATCTACACGTCAGTTGAATGTGTCTCAAGTTGCCTCTGTGACCAACTCCAAGAAGATTTCTCCCACCAAGAAAAATATGAAGTTTAAAAACAGAAACATTTTTCAACCAATCAGTCCTCCTGATGATGGAACTTGGTTCCTTGGTGGGGAATGAACTAGTTCATATTTTCATATAATCCTCAGTAACTAGTCAAAACCTATTAACCTCCCCCGACTTTGCTGGGTTTCAGGTTTTGAGGCCAACAACTACTATCAACAGAAAATTTTAGAGGTCAGAAGAAAGCACTAATATTTACTAGAAAGTACTGAAATTTAGGTTAGATTCAGAGGACATTGAGGGCACTGAGTGGTCACACAGGACACCAGTGCTAGAAACCTTGTGCTTTGAACTCACACCCATGTGGACAAGCATGAATTCTAATTAAAAAGCTCACCCAAAACTAATAAATCTTCTATAGGCCCAATATAGTCCTTGAGAAATGTCACAGAAATACAGAAAAATTCTGATCTTTGCTTGTTGAATGTTCCCTGAAAAAATAGAGTGTACTGTATAATGGAGTTTTAATTATGATGAATCTGACTGCACTATGTTTTGTCAGCAGATATTGTCACTGAAAGGCAGAGAATTTTCTGTGTGCTTTGCCATAAAAATAATGCAAAAAACCTCTTGAAAACAAATGAGTAGGGTGTATGAGGTAGAAGATAAGCTTCATGGAAAATTAAACCCCATTTAAAGCAAAATAAATGTTTATTTATAAATTTTCTTAATATATAAAAATAAATAGGTATGATGCTGGAAAAACAATTGTAAGATCATTTTATTTCTACTGTCTATTAGCAAAGGCAAAACATTCCCAAATAATATGAAGACCAGCCGAGTTGTATGTTGTTCATGTCAGTAATTCCTTCTGTAGAAAGCTGGGGGTTTGTTAGCCAAACACAGAAAGCTTAGTAACTAGAACAAAAGTGTAGGAAATCAGACAAGCCACTGCCTAACAGTAAAAAAACAAAAAAACCCCAAAACAACAACAACAACAACAACAACAACAACAACAAACCCAAGAGAGTAGACATGGGATTGGAAAGGCTGATAATTTTATGAGAAAAAAAAAGGAGGAAGACTTAAGTACCAAGAAGAGAAAAAATACACAAAATAGCTCAAAGAGAAAAACTGGATCTGAGAAGGAGATAGTGATTGCTAACAACAATTCTGGAGAAAATTTTGTTGAAAAGTGCAGAAGCACATTGGTAAGCACATAGAATTTTGATCAAATATTGATTAGGGAGGGAGGGCAGAGCATTCAAAAGGAATAAGGTAGTAGTTCATGATTAGAGCAGAAATATCTTGATAATTATCAGCAGGCAGATGAAAATGAGATGACAGATTCACTGGATTCAGACACTCAAAAGGAGAATAGTCAAGCCTGAATGTAAGCTCTCAAGTCAGAAAGATCATTCAGCAATGATCGTATAAAAAGGGGTTTTCAGAGTAAAAACCAGTCTGGAACCTAGGAGTCATTGGCACATAACTCTGGGGGAAAGAATGGACGTACTGCATGCTTTAATGTTAGTGAAGAGAAGGGCAGGAAGTAACCTGGTTGCACAGGCAAAAGTTTGCCAGGGGCAGAGGCTGACCTTCAGCTCAGCAGGGTGGACAAGGGTCCATCCCAAGCCATGTGGCATGTCTGACATTGCATAGATGCCATGACTCTCTCTGGTCACCTTGAATGGTACTAGAGATCTCATTAGGCACCTAAATTGCTCCTTAGATGTGGATGCACTAAAATACATCTGAGAGGATAAACTGACTTTTATATAGAGCTCAAACTTCTGTATAAGAAAACTGCTTTACAAAGGAAAACAAATGTATATATATGTCTATCATGATCTAACTGACAAACTATAAACTTAAAGCATAGATTTGCCACACTCATACATTAGAAGTAAAATTGGTGCCAGAGATTTCAAACTCTTCTCATGCTACTTAAACTAAATGATACTAATTGTTACATTGGCACATAAAATTATTAATGACAGAAGTCAGCTTCCTTTTTGTGGAAATAGCAAAAGCTGTACAGAATGTGATTAGAAGTGGCTCCTGCAAGGATCAGCTGGTCTTCCTCACTGAGTCTGAAATGACAGCAGAGGTGTGAGTAAGGTTAACAACTGGACAGGAAAGTAAAAAAAGGATTGAACCTAACCCTGAAGCTCAGGGACTGAGACCTTCACTGGAAAGCACAAAAGGAAGGAAGCCCGCAAAACAAGGAAGAAGGAAGGTCCCTGGCTGTGCTTGTGCAGAGGAGGAGAGGTGCATGCACTGTTACAGCAGACCCTTACCTCCAGAGCTACGGCTCCATTTTTCCCTTGGTGGGGCACTTCGTAAGCCTCAATTTGCTGCTTGGTGAGTCGGGCTAGCCTCTCTGCAAGCTCCCGCCAGCTTTTGCCAAGCTTGACAGCTGAAGTCAAGACGATGGTGTCCTGGGTAAGACGTGCCACTAATCCCTGGCAATCTATTTTCAAAAGTGCCTACAACAATGATTTTCATTAGTGATCCTTCACCAGTAATTACAAACAGAACATTTCAATTTAATTTTATAGCGCTATTCCCCAATTCTACGCAAACAGGAAGACTTGTTTTTACTTTTGTGTTCTTACAAATATGTGGGGGTTTTTTTCTACAAAATGGTGTTGCCAACACTTTCAGAGGAAAACTGCCCACGAGCTTAAGAAAAAAATCAAGCTGGCATTCAGCTGCTTCAGCATTCCAGTGTTAAATGGGTCGAATTACAGATCCTGAAAGAAAAACATACTTCTCCAACAAAAATATTTGGGACAGAAAAAAAATAGCTTCTTAGGAGTATTACATGAAACTTGAAAATTAAGTTAGAGAACTATGGTACTAAGGTGTGGTCCCTCATCTAGGGCTTTATATGAAAAATCATTGATCACATTGACCAGCACCTTTTGATTTACTCTTCCCACAGAACTAATAATTTTTTTGACCATTAAGGAGAAATGTGAACATGAAACCTTTCCCTCCTCCTTGCCAAATGAGCAATTAATGACACTCAAATTAAAATGGTTGAAGGAGTAAAACCTTGAAATGTAGATATGTTGCATTCTCCTTTCTTTATTTTCTTGGATAAAAGCTAATGGCAAAAATAAATGTTGGGGGTTTTTCTTCTCCACAAATTAGCACCAAAATATTCCAATAAAACTTGAGGTTTTCTAGGAAAGATCAAGAGCAAAATACAGAATTTTTTCTTGTTTTTTAGATACACATTTTTACTAAAATATCAAGCATTTCAGCAGAAATACGACATACGTGGGATTTAATTTGAAAGCAAACAATGGAACTTTGGTAGACAGAGTAGTGAGAAGCTGACTAGAGTGTATTGTACAAAATTCCCCCAAGCTGGAGACAAAGTTGTTCAGTGTGTGTTTGCTATGATAAGCAAAAACCCTACAAAACACAAAAAAATTGAGATTTCTTAACAGAAGTAACTGAAAATTCTACCCAAAAATTACATTAATGACATCTAGATTTATATCTAGCTCTACAAAGACAAGGACCTACTTTGGCACTTCATAGCAAAAATACATAAATCTCACAAAACAGGACATTGAACAACCTGATCTGGTGAAAAGTGTCCTGCCTATGACAGGATGGTTGGAATGAAATGATCTTTAAGGTCCCTTCCAACCCAAGCCATTCTATGATTCTATAAGCTTAATCTAACTGTGCCCCACTTTTTGCCTGTTTTGTAATGAAGTCTGTTTCACTGTATTCAGTTAAAAGTTTGGAAAATTTTCACCTCTCCTTTTTTAAAAAGACATGACCAACTTTGCTGTACTTCATATTGGCTCAGTTTTATTCCACAAACTTTGACGTACTCTTAAGAATTGTAAGTAGCCACTGCTACCAAAATTTTCTGAATCCTGCTGAAATTTCTGTCAATACTTCAAAGGGGATAGACTAGTTATGAGAAGCAAACTTGGTAGAGGTTTACAGTTCAGGATAGTCAAAAGGCTTTCTTTAAATGAATAGCTACAATGTGAGTTTTTAAACATCCATTTTGTAATACTTTATTTTCATATCAGAAATTTAATGCTTTTCTGTCCCTTAATAGGTTGGTCAACTTTTCTGTCAGAGCCAAGGAGAGTATTAAGTGACCATTAATTTTAAATTAATTTGCACATAGATCAGTAAGTAAATTACGAATGTTAATAGTGCAACTTATTACCTGGAAGTAATTCAAATAAACTTCCACTCACATTTGGCAGTATTTAGCCACATAGAAGTTGTCCAGCAGCTTACAAATGAGGTCCATGAAAATACATACTGAAATATTTCCAATATCCTTCTTAGGCCACTACAACATTGACTTTGAAGTTGTAAAGTATGGATAGAAAATCTTGCCCTCAACATTTGGATCGAAATATCTGTCCCTTTTAAACACATGAAGCTAAGCTAGATATGCAACTTAGCATAGACAAATATCTATAGATAGATAGATAGATAGATATCAACATAGATATAGATATAGATGATATCTAGATATAGATATAGATGATATCTATCAGTATCTATGTATGTATAGTGGAATACCCACAGTATAATAATGTTACTTAATACTTCACATCAGGAATGTGAATTTCTCAGGAAAACAATTTACTGAGACAAAAGGCAAAACAATTTTAATTGTGGCTATTTAAAAAAAAATCATCTCAGTCAACCTACAAAATGAACACAGTTCCTGAAGCATTAACAGAAGATTGCTCAGAATTAATTGATCAAAGTATTATTCTTCATGAGAGTTTGGATGTATTTTCCACCAATTGGTGTTTACAACTTTTAGTAATATATTCAGGTTTATGAAGATCCTGCAAAAATACAGAATCATGTTTTCTTGTTCCTACATTACTACTGAGTAGTTTCTTGGCAATACATTCCCAATAAGCCAGTTAATTCATGCAATACTTACAACAATGAGTTCATAAAGAAATAGTCTTTTTTTTTTGTTAGCATGGCAGTCTTGCTTCATCTTCTTCACAACATGTGCAACTCTTTCTGATTCTTTATCAATGTGTGCCTCATTAAAGTCATCCAAAGACATATGTGAGTATCCCAACACCTCAGCTAAAGCTCTCCAGTCATAAACACTTTCTGATACTGTAGACAGAACTACTGAGTAGATATAAGTCAATTTTTTGAACGGCAATGCAATTTGTTCAACAAGATTCCTGGTTGTTAGCTCACTATCAGCAGTGTCCATAGCTTGTTCTTTGGAAATCACTTTTACATTTTTGCAATGTACAAGACCAATCTTTCTTCTGAGAACTCCCACATACCACTCTTTCATTTTCGTTTGTCCAATGGCTTTAACTTTATCTTCACCAAGCAGTGCTATTGTGTCTCCTTTAAAATATTCCAGCAAATAGTCAATCTTATTTTGACGTAACACAGTTTTCAAAGCCACTCCATAAGTATTGACACTCAAAGTTTTGTCTTGAAACTTTGGATATTTTATTGTTGGTATCAAAAGCCATGGTGCAGACTTGATTTCTTTGCGGTTTTGTAGGCGCTTTGGCCTATTAATAATTCCACTTAATTTTGGAGCTGGATCAGGAGTTGTAACATGGAACTGTGTTACTTGGCTACTTTTCAAGATTTTAATCTGAACAAGGAAAACAAAGAAATGCATCTCCCTGCATCCAAGCATGGAAAACAGGAATTGCTGGCGGACCATTTCACCAGTTTTCAGCTCCTCCTTTTTAATATTTTTGCTTTGATCTTCCATTTTTACTTGAAAGTCTGGATCACAGGATATCAAAGAAATGTTTAGATCTTGCAGTTTTTCAAGCAGAAATGTATGCTTTCCCCACAGCTGAAACACCACAGGAGGCATACTTTTCCCCCCCTTTTTTATATCACAAATAGTGAGTTTTCCTGGAATGTAGTTATGACCAAAGACCGTAAAAACTGCTGTAAAAGATGGATGAATATGCTTGGGACCATAAATTCCAACTGAGACTGTTCTATGGACATAGTCCCACACATTAGTTGCTGGAGGCTGGATTTTGCTTGCTTGTACAGCAATCACTGCATACATCACGTGACTTAGGTCTGTTAGCTTCACTTGTATGGTATCTTGATAAATATAGCAGTTCTCTAGCTTCTTAAAAGGTCCTTCTTTGTTGAGACTGAAAAAACACACAATATCGCTCATAACTTGGCTGAGTGGATCATTCTTCACTTTAGCTGCAACTTTCACTTCTAGGAAAATGGCTTCGCTCGTGTTGAGGTTGCTCAGTGTAAGTTCTATCAGAGGACTTACTGTGCTGGACAGCTCATTGTTGCATGACAATGGAGGGTTAAGGATAGCCTTCAAACCAACTTCTTGGAATTCTCCTGGTAATACATGACCCACAGGGACATGAATGTTGATATCTGAGTCAGGTAGCTGTACTGAACCCCCCTCGTGGCTCAGTTTACAAACTACATGAATGTCTGTAGCTTGTGTTTGTGCCCATCCAGGGCTGTGGCTCATGGCTTCTAAATCCAGGCAGGACCGGGTGAGCTGTCGGTGACTCAGCCAAGCCATCTTGTAGGCTTCACGGTCATTTTGAAACCATGTCATATCAGAAGCTGTAGTTTTTTGAGGCGCTGTCTTGTGAGGATTAAATCTTCGGTTATCAGCAATATCCAGGAAGTCAGACACACTCTTGGATCGTCCAGACTTTCTTGCTGAAGTCTTTCTTAGGAGACAATCAATATCCAGCTCATCACCTGAGGAATCCAAAGAGTCCCTATTGCTAGAAATTTTAGAGAACAAATAAGGTTTTTCCTTTAAGAGAGAAAGACGTTTATCATTTTCATATCTATTGGAAGCAGCTATGTCATGTACGAAAGGGTTGGATCCTGACAGTTCATTCCAGAAGGGGTTAGTCTTGGAAACAGCTTGGGCATGTTTGAATACACCAGGCCAGTCAATATCCAAATCCAGTTTACTTTCATTGGCATCTGTTTAAAAGAAAACAAGAAGTTTTTACTAAAACACAGAGACTTGAGATGCTCCATTCATTTCCAACTGATAGTCTATTCAACTAAGAGGTGCTTAAATTTTCCTCCTCAAATACACATAGATAATTTCTGTACTTCTCCTTCAGGTTTTTAAACAGTATCAATGTTGATTTAATTAAGAATATTTCATAATAGAAAGAGTGCTAGCAAATTAGTGCTGAATACCAAAATAGTGTTGAAGGAGGCAAAGCATCTTCTTTGAGGTGTTGATCATTATCAACTCGTATGATTATTAATTGGCATTGAGTATGATAAAGTTCCACAAGGTTTGAACCATCATATTCCATTAATCTTTGGCCTCTAACAAAATGCTGTGGATTTCTTTACTTTGTGTCTGTCTCTTTGTAAAGATTAAACAACTGCAGTTTCGTTTTTCAAACACTGCAAACTGTACAGATAAATGTATTATTCAAGATTCCTTTTCATGCTAGTGCATGTGCATTTAATTGATAATAGCACTCTTACAATTTATCTCCATGTGTGTGGAATTTGTTATAGTAGCTTTCCATTAGAAAACAATAATTGATATAATTTATGAGACCTCACACAGCTTGAAGTTTGAAGAGAAATGTTTGTGTGACCACAAATTTTCTGAGATTGCATTTAAATACACAAATACAGGTGTATAAGTGATATTTACATGTTTTCTAATGAAAATTCCCATTATTAGCAGTAATATATATTTTTTCTGAGGAAGAGACATCCTTACATTTTATATTAACAATTGCTAATTGTTGATATAAACATTGTGACTCACCCTTCTTGCCATGGAATATCGGCAACTTTTCATGCTAAAGGCATCGATTACTTAATTTTGCCTTTTTTTCCTCTATATAGAGGTTATACCACTCTTCTTTATACATTCTTGCAAATAGTTTAAATTTTAGAGGGAAAAGTCATTATTTCTATATTTTTTTACTGTATCTATAGCTTACGTTATTACACTTTCCACAGTACTTTCCATTTCTAAGGTTACTCTATATTGCTGAAATGCAAGCATGCAGTGCATAGAGCCACAAAAAGAAAAAAAAAAATGTTAGTACTTCTTTTTGTTTCCTTTTTCAAATTGTAACTAAAAGCCAAAACCATGAAGTCTTTCCATGGTACCAGAAAATTCCCAGTTTGGAAGTACCAAGGTGGAATTTACCTGTTTGCCAGCTGCCTATCTACAAAGCTCTAACACTGTCTTGACAAGAGCCTTCCAGGTGAGCTGCCAGGGGGATTGAATCCAGGGCCTCATTCTTTTGAGCTCCTCCTTTTCCTCAAGCCTTGACCAGGATCACCAGAGAGGGATATACTGTCCAAGCATCCACTGAAAATCTCTTTTGTCTCTGCACATGGGCCAAAATCTTTCCTTGTGCTGTGATGTTATTACAGTCAATTAATCAGTATTGTATATTAAAAATATAGATTAATTAAGCCCAAAATAAACATAAGGGTTTTGTTTGGGTTTTTTTCCCATCCTAAAGGGCAAGTTTCTACAAGAAAAATATGAGCAGAAAACTCTGTCAGAGCCTGAGTCACTAGGACAGACACTTTCTCATGCCAAGGCAACAGGGCAATTACTGGGGTGCATCATGTCAGCAAAGAGAGAATTCCTGCTCTACAACTTATACAGAAAGTGTCAGGCTTGCTGTTGTATCTGCTACTGGACAAGAAGCTAAGAGAATGCCTACCTTGTGAAGGGCAAAGTTTTCTCCACTTTGGAGTTAAAATAGCAAGGAGATTAAATCAGCTTTGCCAAGACTCAGGTTTTTTAATTGACCTAACTTCAAAATTACCCTGCCTTCATATTCTTAAAACCCTAAATTAATCTAGTTTGGCTAAGAATTTCCTCTTCTCTTCCCCACCTTGACCCCCAGTAATGTAACATTTAAGATTTCAACTCTTCTTCCAACCTGCCTAACCCAGAGTTTTGCAGAAATAAGAGACTTTAGCTGTGGAGCCTTAGTAGAGGAAATAGCAGAAGAGCCGTACTGTAGCTGTCTGAAGGTGTCCGGTCATCCACATCAATCAAAGTCCCCTCTGACCGGCTTCGTGGAATCTCTCCGCTGCTTAGGGAATCTGTTCCACTACTGGAAGAATTTTCCTCCTAGAAGACAGTTAAGCAGATAAAACATCAGCAAGCATGCAGTTTGAAAAAAAAAGGGAAACTGTTGAGCTTAATTCCTGTGTAGTGTGACATGAAAAAAAAAAGTGAAGGCATAGCTCATGAGTAGATTTATGAAGTCTGCCCAAGAGTGTCACAGTCCTGAGTGAGTATTACGATTGTATGTGCATCAACCCCAGCAGATGCTACAGCTACAATACGATACCCCAGCACATAATGAAGTCCAATAACTCACAGAATTAAATGTCTTGCAATTGGAACTGAGCCATTTACACAATAACTTCTATTCAGGTCTTGAATAATTTTATTTTTTTAAATAAAATAAATATCCTACCTCCTGTTTTCAGGTAAGTTTGAATAGAATCATTAAAGGGGAATATCTAGGTCTGTTACTTTACATGCCAATTAATAGAAAGTATTTTCACCCCTTTCTGCTTTATTATTCTTCTTATATTCCTTCCTGAAAGAAGATCAGGTCAGATTTCCTTTTAGTCAGTCCAAGAACGACTTAAAGTATCCTTCCTTAGAGACCACTCCAGTGCAGCAACAGCCTAAGAGAGGATATTCAGGTCTCTTTTCTTCCTTGTTCTGGCTGCAAGAAGTTCTGTTTCATTTTGGTACAGTCCCTTTGAGGCAAGCAACAGAAGGATGAGCCTCTCAAAGTACATTGCCTAATGCTGAGGAAAGCAGTAGTTGTTGTGTCTCCTAAAGAAAGAGGAGTTACAGACGTTTCAAGTGAGTGTTTAGTATTCTACATGCTGAAATTACTGTATCCCAGAAACAGAAGCTAGAGGAAAATAGCTTCTAAAGTATGAGAGATTTTTTTTGCAGAAAAGCTCTTCAAGTTAGTGCTAAAAAGCAAGACATTACCTAGTGACTTTCCAAGAATCTTCTCATACATCCTATATGTAGTGTGATATAAATGGTGGTGATCAACAGATACATTAAGATCTCTGGGGGAAAAATGAGACATTTGTATAAAGATATCACCATTTCTTCTGTCACTGATAAGTAAATATATTTGATAACATACACAGACTCCTTCAAAGGAAATAAATTTTGCTTTGCTGCTGCATCTCAAAACCCTGAAAAACTGAACAGGTTGTATAAACATGAAAGATTTTTTTTATCTCTGGCTTCTACACTGTGGATGTTTAATCATGCCAGCATAGTGTATCCATAGTCTAAAATCTCAATAAATGTATAAAAACTCTTCATTTTACAGTACCAATATATTTGTTGCCGGCACGAATCTCTGACTGACAATTTACTGATAATTCACAAGTGAATTTAAGAACAGTTCTTTAAAGAATTAAAACACCTACAGTTATTTCAGTAGCTGCATAAAGTGGGAGGCAGTAAATAAGGATGAAGAAAGGGCACGAGAGTGCAAATGTACAGGGGCTAAAATAGGAAACCCATGGAGAAGGGAAAAGAAGAGAGGAAGACAGAAAGAAAAACAATCTCTTTACACAGGGGGATTATATTGAAAGAAACATGACAACAAGATTGCATCTGGAAGTTTTTTTAAACAATAAGGACTTCTGCAAATAGAATAAACCATTTCCTAAAAGTTTCCTCTGGGAATTCCTCAAAATGTTCATCATTAGCCTGGCATAAAGATAGAAAAGGCAGATACTGAAAAGGAAAACCACTTTCAAAAATAACCCTCTACCCGCATGAAAGCATTCCTTGGTATAACAGGATGATGAGGGATCCTTTGTGATAGAGGCTTGTCTTCAGGCCAGCCAAGCAGAGGATGAGAGAAGGGGGGATATATAAACATTCCTGGGCAAAAGATGACCACATTTGGCCAGCATGTCAAGGGATGTGGAAAGTGCTGTGTACAAGCTGTACTCACACCCCTGGGGACTGAGAAATGTGTCTCCTGCACAGGGTTACATCAGCTGACACCAGGGTTGGGTCCCACCTCCTATCTGTTCCACCCTGAGTGCTGGGAATGGCTAAAGCCTCAGTTTCTTTCTGTGAGACTAACAAAATAAGAAACCCAAATGCTTCCCCTTTTCCATGGATACATTCTGTGATAAAATAGCATCCCAAATTAAGCTTTTGATAGCACGAACCTATTAACTAGGAACCTACCTGAACAAATTCTGAAGAACCATCATTCACAAGAGAAGTGAGATTGATGCATGTAGGATGTAGAGCCATACCGATCAACATTGAAAGAGAAGGGTATAAAAAGCTTTTGATGCAAAAAGATGAAGAACCAGAGACCAAGCTTTTCATTTGCTGTAGCAACTGAATAAGAAAGATGTAAACTGACAAATGCTTAATGGTGCAAGGAATTATTTGACTGATGGTATGTCAACTCACAGTGGGAAGTCAGGAGGGAATGAAGAAGTGAAGAGGGTGGAAAGAGATCAGCTGTGGAGGTGACCAGTGAGTGAACCTGAGTGACTGCTGAGAGATGTGGCACTTTTTGTATCAGAGCAAAGAGTTAGCCAGGTGCATTCTGCCGGGGATTGCTTGACCCATAAGAGCAGGCAACTCAGGACCCAGACCACTGCTGGCAGCACCGTTACAGAAGAAGAAAAATGCACTAGATGCCCTAGAGGAAGAAGAAAGTCTTGGGTAGAAAGTTCAGTTTCATGTAAGTCAGGAGACAGATTTTCTGCAGACAGTATTTTTGCTGCATAGCAAAAGAGATTGAGCATGCTTTCCGAGATTTCTTCCAGGTCTTTCAATATTCAAGTGCACCATTTTTTTCCCCAACCTCTCTACCAAAAAAAAAAAAAAAAAAAAAACCCCACCATATCTTACTGCGTCTAAAACAGTGGTAATGAAGAAAACAAGAAAAGCTGAAAAGCAAACACTTTCCCACTGCCTTTGCCTCCAAAAATAAGAGAGAACACATTCCGTTGTCTTTTTTAAGTATCAACATCCCAGAGCAAAACACTAGCAATTTATATTCCATTCTATCTTAATCCCTCTTCAAAAGCAGGTTTTGTTAAGAACAGAGCTCTCCTGTGGCCATGTCTCCCCATGGATTTCTACATATTCCCTACAGACAGTGCCACCCTTATCTGAAAAGATTCATGGCCTTTGTATCCTGAGGGTGAAGTTTATGCATTAGCAGTGACAGAGCAAGAAACCGACACAGGTGATGGTGATGTTCTCATCCCTCAGGCTCATTTTTGTGTTACATGAGGGAAAATGACCTCCTACTCATACAGGCTGGGTTGTTAGACTTTCCAGTTTCTTTGCGAAAAAGGAGAAATGTAAATGAAGCAGAATGTTAAATAAAATGCTCCTCATCTAACCAAATACTGAGATGCTCCTCATCTAACCAAATACTGAGTATGCTGAATTATTTAAATTCTATTATATAGAAATAGGTCTCTAAAGAGACAGCAAATACACAAAAGAGGTATTGTTTCAGAAGGACTGCATGTCACCAACAAACTTAAGCCACTGCCCATTCTCATCAGAATAACATATTTTTGAGTAAGCATTAGCTACAGTAATAAGCCATATTTTAACTGTCCCTTGGCTCTTGGGGCCTAGAACAGCTTTATGCAGCTGATAGTTCAATGAGAGGCTCTTGGACCCAAGTTACTAATCTTTGATTACAGAACTGTACTGTGGTACTGTAGGCAACAGCAGTACAGCATAGCAAATGGAACATTCAGCTGAAGTGAGGAAATCTTTGATTCATTTTAGTTCGGTGCATGTGAGGCAGTCAAGGAAATGTATCTGTGTCTCACTTCTAACAGAGACAACATTGGCTTTTAATGTTCAGCATTAAAAGCACTCAATCACTAACATGCTAATACTCAGCAACAACGTTATTGATTTAGTATGACCCAATACCTTGCCATTTTGACTGTAATTACAGAAAGGATTTTTCAATAGATATGTCTACTTGTTTACTCTGTTGTTTAGTAGTTGCCAAATTTGGTACCTACTTTTTCAATATTCTGATAATTTATCACCCTGTGGCAGAGCCATTCCCAATGAACCCAGGGCTTAGATTTTCTGCAGATCCAACGTTTGTCTGAATGGCTGCTGGGAACTGACACAATCACTGCACCTAATATTTCACCCAAGCTGGAGCTAAAGGGTAGAACTGGTACTCTCAGCACAACAAAAATGGGGATTGAAGTGGGTCACCCTCTCAGTAGGTTTCCACTATTTTGCAAGTGGGTTTTTAAAGCCTCTGCTCAGGTCTGCACAACCCAGAACTGACTGCTATTTAGCCTGTTTGGGGAACACTATGCAAATAAAAATAGCTATACCATAGACACTCCCTCCACAAGGCAAATATCCTTCCTTCTCTTCTGCACATCTACACTTCTAAAACTGCTTGTTATAAACGTAAGTGGCAGAGTGTTTATTTTCAATTATAAACTTCACATTTGGAAATATTGCTTCCCCAAAAGCCTCAGGAATGTGTAGTTAAGTTTTGATGTTATCTTTTAGATTTTAGCTACTGCTCTGAAATACCCACTGCTTCACTTAGGCCTTAGGAAAAAAGAAAATTTTGCCTTTTACTTATTTTACTAAGTAACTTCTTCAAGAACAGGAAATGGAAAGCAAAGACTCCACTAACAAATTAATTACAGGATCCAACTTCGCACTATGAAATTGCATATTTCTTCTTTTTTGTGAACAAAGAAAACATTGCAAGTTTATTGGCCTAATTCTTCTATGGATGTCCTTACACCTGTAAAAACAATGGTTAAAAATCACACTGTGTTCTCACTTAGTGTGTATACTTGTACATGCTCTGGAAGTACAGTTAGTTTCTTCACTTTCAGAGGTTCTGTGAAACAACTTTTGGTTCACAGAGATTATAATATTACAAGTGGTGTAATATTGTACTTCTGACTGAAGCCAACAACTGTTCCTTCAAAGTGAATACTGAAAGTACTCTGTAAGGAACACCTTAAATTTAGAAGTTTCATTACAAATTAAAATTTCCATTTCTAGGTGCCACAAGTGTTTCAGTGTCACCATAATTAATGCATAAACATTTCAGAGCAAGGCAAAGCCTGTATCTACCATGTTCTCCATATGAGCTAAAGCCCTGCTGCTTTTCCTTAAGTACATTTAATGTTTGCTAGGATGACACAGAAACCTCATCTATCAACATTTTTAATCAACCTAGAGAAGTGGGAGCTACCAGGATTCTCAAAATCTCTGTTATCTATTTATATCCCTGTGAACTCTAGCTGTGATCACAGGTTTTTGAGTACATGATACCTCCAAAGGAATACTCTATATTTCATTACCCTGATTTCTTCTTCTCTTTCCACTAAGTTAGACTTTTTCTCACATCCAGGCTGCTTACAAGAATTACACTGGGTTTGTAACTGAGCAGCTTGCCTGTCAGTGACAAGTGGAGATAAAGGCTGAGACATCTGCCCACTAGCATGCTTAGAGAGTGCTCCCAACCCTGCACAGTATTTATTGTGTCCTTCCCTGGGAAAGGCTCATGTCTGAGTCTGTTAATGCCACAAGTCAGCTTTGAGCAGGATAGATATGAGCTGAGGTCTTTGAGGGCAGGAAGTTGTGGTGGGGGACAGAAGCAGCAGTAGCACAAATTGAAATCCTTTGTATGCCTCAGAGTCACTGGGGCATGACCAAAAAGGAAAAAAAAAGTCTTCCTCTGTCCCAAAGACTTGATTCTGGCAACACTCTTCAGCTTTTCCAGTTATATATAGAAAGCAGCACATTTACTACCCAGCCAGAAAGCAAGCAAAATATCCACTTTCCAGACAATCAAACCCAGGTCAAGTAGTGAAGTAATTCTTCAGTTCTTCCATAGAAATTGGCAATCAGGCACTCTGAGTTACATGTTTCATAGAAATAATTACTTTTAAATTTAAGGGCTGAGCACAGGCAGAGAAGAAATCCCTCTTGACTTTCAACATTTAAACGTCTCATCTGGTCCAGTGATGTGATAAAAAAATTCTACAAGAGCTGTGCTCTCTTCACAGCATCACAGTAAAGCAGAATACATCAAGGAAACCACCCACAGAGAAAGACCAGTGTTTTCGTTGCTCACAGCTCTTAAAGCTCTTAAAATTATTATTGTAATTAATATTAACAACAGACTTTGAGCACCCAAATCATCTGGATATATTGCAAAATATGTGGAATGGTTTTTCTACTATTTCAGTCTAACAATGATATGACAAAGTGACGTGGCTGACACTATGTCAGGATCCAGTCTCGAACATCCAACTGTGGAACTAAATTCCCTGGCAGTGTGCTGCCTGGATAGCAACACTTTATTTTGAACAGGTGTAGATTAAAGATGCATGAGCAAAATACTCAATGAGAGCCTGGCAGGAAATCGAACCTGATATCCAGGCATGTAAAAGGTGCCTTAGGCTTCTGGCATCCTGGTTTCAGCAAAGTGAGGTGAGTGCCCAGAGAAGGATACAGGGGGAGACTACAATGTGCTGTGCTCTTTATGGGATGAGGTACTAGAAAAGCTTCTTTCCATGAGCATCACAGAATTCTGCCTCAACACAAAGGAAAAACATGTCAGAAAGTCTGTAGACAGAAAGTACTGTCAGGTGGACCTTTTTACATGGAACCACCTTGGTTTGATGTTGGTTAACCTGGAGTGGGGACAAAAAACTCCAACATACATATCAACACAAAAATTAATTACACAGTAATACATCTGAAGAATTTGTTTTGCAAGGTTTAAAGGATCTCAGACAAGCTTTCAAAATGTATAAACTAGCAAAAAAGGTACCCTAGTTTTGTAGGGCAAGAATGGCATGGTGAAGAGGGGGGAAAGGTGTCAATCATTTGTTCCATTTCTCTTGGGAAATATGAAGGAAGGTAAATACTGAGCAGAAAAAATGGCAAGTGTGTGACACATGATCAGCTCAACATGGAAAAAAATTAATAAAACAGGCAGCTATCTGTTTGGGAAAATAATTGTATTAAATATAGTAGAAGAAAGTAAATCCATTTGGCAAGCATTCCTCTGGTTATAATTAGAGGTTACTTCAGAGAGTTAATAACTCCAAGCATAATCATTCTTCAATGCATCCACAAATTACATTTTGCTTTACTTGACTGACCACATAACAGACACAGGGAACATATACCAGCACAAATAGCATGTTTGAGAGATTACAATAATATTCACAAGGGAAGACTGTTACCTATTTTTTGTGTATTGATCTGTTTTGACTGAAGGACTTGTTTAATAATCCTTGACACTTTAGAAGCATGGCAAAAAGAGCATCAGAGAGGGAGTCTTAATCACAGAGACAAATTCCAAGGTATACTGCAGAAAGTGAACTTTTCCTTTGTTGCCTCTTATGGCAATTACTGTTCCCAAAGTTTGGTTGGATCTTTTCTCCAGAAGTGAGACATCATTGCATTTAAAACATTTGTGCCTGTGTTGTTAATAATAGTCTGAGCTGTCCGTTAAGCTACACCTGCCAATATTTTAAAGTTATTTTTGGCAATGTAATTTTGAAGGGAAGAAGGGAGGGGAGTTCATGAAAATGCATTTTGTTCTCTAAAAGCCAAAAACAGCACCACTCATTATACTGCAGACTCTCCCTTTACATAACAATCACATATGCTCTTGACAAGAAAAGGCACAACTATTTCTGTCAAATAGGATACCTGTCTAAATGGATAGTTTCTCTACTAATGAAGGACATTTGAGCCTCTGAACTGGACTCTCAGCTACTACTCTTTAATAGTTTTGTTAACTGAATATTTTCCCTGAAATAATACAACTGCCAGATCGATTGTAAAATGGTAAAGATCCAGCCACAAAAATGAAGTCAGAGAAAGATAAACTGCCATGCAATATCAGGTCCCATTTAATGATCCATCTTTAATTCCAGAAGACCGTACATTTCTGAAGAAAAAAGGAAGAAGTCCTAACTATGAAAATGAGGAACAGCTGCTTCCAGTATTGATGGCAGTTTTAGAACCAAAAAGACAGGGATTAATAATAAATAAATAAACAAATACAGTGTTCATTGTCACTGGGGATCTTCTTCTAGAGGAGCAGTCAAGTTCGGGAAGATTTGAAGCAACAAGTTTCCAATAAATTGCATGCCCCTATGTGTCTAAATTTAGTTTTTAAATCTAGCTGCTTTACAGGGTCAACCACTGAACTGTCTATTCCTACCTGTTTAGCACAGGGCATCTATACTTTTGGTCATTATTGTTTGGTAAGCAGAATAACATGTTCAGAATAATCCACTTTTTTCAGGAGTAATGGTCACTCTTCAACAAGTTACTATTTAGAGAAGTGAAAGCAAGAAGTGTAAGAGATAATTGTTCCAGGTCTCTTCTTCCTCCCATCTCTATATTCTTTAACCACCTTCATTCTCTTCACTGCACCAGACTATCCAACTGTGTTTTCAGCAGCAGTTCTGCTGATGTACACAGCCTAGATACAGTATCTCAGTGGAAAGCCAGTTTTCCCATCCAGGAAAACCACACTATTATATTGTGATTGATGGTATTACCCACTGAAAGCATCTTAAGGTTGTGTATTCCCTTGTCCTGGCTCCTGAACAACTCAGACACAGATGCCATTCCTGAAGTTCTCACCAGACAGTTGGCTGATCTCCAAAATTAATCAGTGGGATGTTTGTACAACAAATTGAATGCCACCTTAGCCCAGGCATTCCTGTGCTGGTTTTTGTCTTACATTGCCTCTGTATCTCCCAAAAGCAACAGCAAAACTCCAACTTGCTTTTCCTGGCATCCCTGTCCATCAGGTTGCAACAGGTACCCTGCCTTCCCACTGGTTCCTACTCTTCCTTCTGAGCCAACACCACTGAGGAAAAATTTAATAAAGCAGCTGAGAGAGTTGTAATTGCTCAGGAATAGTATGACCTGGCACTGTACACTGATGGGTGCCTAATTGATGTAAGAAATCTATCCCACACAGCTCTATAACATCTTGCCATACCATTTGCCATGAAGAAAGCTCAGTGTCAATAATAACTTAATGTTACTTCTTCTCTGCATTTAATATGGCAGTGGTGTAAAGAGAAAGAAGGCATAAAGCTGTTGCTTCCTTCTTTCTTATTTCCTTCCCTATCTCCACACAGGTTCACTGGCTATGACACTGTGTTAGAGATTTTGAGGGAATGAGCATAGGACAGAAAATGAGGATGTCAGTGGCTCAGGCTCTACAATAGAAAAGACTCTCCACTACAGCCATATGTCAGAGGGCAAAAAAATAAGCCCCAAACCTGTAAATAATCATAAATTTCATCCTTTCACATACAAAAAATAGTCAGTTCAGTTGCAGAAAAATTTTCATTTGTCCAAAAAAATCTGGCTGACCTCCTCAAATAAAAGCAATGGCTAAAGAGAGGTAGTCACAAATTTCTTAGAAAGTTGGACTGAAAGCAAACTTATCAAATTCCCAGAGAGCTTCTCAGATACCCCTGCAGAAAATCTCCAGGACAATTATTCAAATATGCTGTTGATTATACTCCATCCATTCAAAATATCTGCCCAGACTTTTATTTCAATTATTCTGTCTCAGCAAGCTTTAGTATTTTTCACCACAGTTGAAGTTATTGCCTTTCCAGCAGAAGTGAAAGGCTGTAGATCAGTAACTCTTAGATAGAATCACAGCATCTATACAGTAGGTTATGTCCAGCTTCATCCTTGGTTTGTCCCTGTCCCTTTCCCCCCTTCTAATAAAAAACCCAAACAAACAAAACAAAACAAAATTGAACAATCACCTAAACCAACACAAATCCACAACTCCAACCCTCTTGCATTTTTCCAAGAACTTTTACGAGCATTTTACCAAGAAAACTGGTGAAAGAACTGGCAACTCTTAAGCCTTGTGACAATCCTAGTGTCAATCCTTTGTTTTGCCTAACCATTCACAGACACTGAGGGTGTTTGCCTTTCAGTTTTATATAGACTAGGAAAGTTGAATATTTTAGGCTACTAAGTCTCTGAAAAAGCTGAAGCTCCATGATTACCCTGGTTTCATACACAAAACAAAACAAAATAAAACAACAACAACAAAACAACAAAAAACCACAAAACAAAACAAAACCAAAAACAAACAAACAAACAAACAAAACCAAAAACAAAACAAACCCCCCCCCCCACGACCCTGGGTGGCATTCATCATCTAAACCCACCTCTAGCCTTGTGATACTCCACTCACTAGAAAGAACACTCATCTGGTATACAAAGTGAAACTGCTCTACAGGCTATTGTCAGACTACAGAATTTGCAGAAATTTTATTTGAGACCACCACAATATTTAAACATCATGCAAAACCACATTAATTTCAGAACTACTACTTGGAAATGAAATTTTCATGTGATGTCTAGGTTTGTTTTTTCTGATAGCCTGGCTAGCAGGAGGGGAGGATAATCTCTCCCTGCTGGAGAAAACTACCAACAGTGTCCCACACATTGGCTACAGCAGATTGAAAGGAATAGACATGCACCTCAAATATCACTAGACAGCCCAGGGCACAAAGTCCCTACAGGTAACAGCACAGGCCATATATTTTGGGATCTTCTTCTGGGATGCCTGAGTTTTTCTAGCTGACCTGTTTCAGTCTGATCAGTAACAGCAGAGCAGCCTTTGCTTTAGACAGAAATAAACCAAATACAAGGTTACAAGTGAAATAAACCAAACTCCAGACCTCACTTACAATAGCTTTTTAGTGCTTTGATTTTCCTAGTTAGGAACCTGAAGGCACCTGCCATGTGTTAGGTCAGAGAATTCAGCCTATTCAGGAACACCTTCCAAAAGCCAGCCTTAAAGAAAAACTTTTTCTGATCTCACCTTCATAAGTTTACTGTCCTTGCTCCATTTGTGCTATAACGTGGGAGGAAGAATTCACAGCCCTTCCATAAGGTCACTGATTTTGATGATCAAAGCATTCCCTTACCCATCTCACCTCCTTGGCAGCAAGTCTTGAGTTTTACACCTTTAACTAGCTCCTACACCTCAAGATAGTAAGGTTCAAAATATGTGCTTTGTTATGTGAAATTCTGCAGAACCATACATGCAAAATTCCACTGTTTAGTTTTTCCTAACCAAATTTGCTATTTTGTGTTGGATTGCATGTAAAAATCAACACATGCAATATGTTTACAGGGCAGTTGAAGGACTCTTTAGGTCAATCAGCTCACTCTTACCACTGCACATATATATCCCTGCCATCACTGTCAGTGGTTCCTTGGTTAAAGTATACAAGTGTCATGATGCCCTAAATATCATAAACATCCTTTTAACATTTAGCTTACAAATAGCAAATCAAGCACACACCTTGATGTGCACCTTGCTGCATGACATCAAGTAACTTTGCTTAAAGCATTTTTCCTTGGCTGTAATGAGACAGGAGACTCCTGTTATTTGTTTTATCTCTATCCTACAGACACATGTAATCCTGATTGTGCAATTTATTGAACGTGTTTTTCAGCCTCCCTTTTATGGAAATTATTCAACTATGTTTCAGGTCACTGATGATGACAAGCAGATATTTGCAGAACACCAGATTTTCCAACGAAGTGTTTTCTAATACAGAAAGGGAAAGAAAAGCATGAAGTATGTCAGTTGATACTTAAATTAAATATATTCTGCTTCCAAAACGTCATCTAAGCTTTAATTTGGCAAATATTCTTGGAGGTGCGTGGTCCAAATGTTGGCCAGCATGAAGTTATTTTAGGTCAGGTCCTAACAGATCACCACCTAGGGTTGTATTTGTATACATTCCTTCATCTGTAAAAAATAGAAATATGTACAACTTTGCTTAAAACTTGAATTTTTATGATCTAAACACCTTCTATAATGTAGTGTTTTCCTGTTAGCTATTATACAGCTATGACACATCCACCAGAAGTGAAAAGTATCACATAGAAGGTCATCAATGAGAACATAAGAAGACATTTGTCTAACACAGTACAAGTTCTAATCCTCAGAACTTCAGGAGATTTCATTCTACACCAAGAAGAAATGATGTTATGCCCCAAAAATCTTGATAAATGTAACTAAACAGTTTGCTCTGTTGTGAAAACTGGTTCAGATAATTTTATTTTACAATGCAAATTCATCTCAAATTGCTGATTTTAGCAATATTTTGAAATAAGTCACTGTCTATCATCATTATTCAGTATATTGAATCACTAGCATCCACGCAAGTAATTTAATTTTAGAATTCTTTAGAGATTAGCATTTTTAAAAATCTGAGATTTAACCCATAATCCATAAGTGAACTTTTTTTTCCTACAGAAAAACAGAGTGAGCTTTTGCTGCACTTTCTTCATATTAGGAGAGACATGATTTGCCACCTAGAAAACATTTAGGTTTTCCAGCCTCACAGATCTATCTATGCCAATACATAGTTTTTTGTCACCACATAAAAATTTGGCAAATTTTATGGCTGATAGTTTCAGAATCGCTAAATTTGATTTACTGATAGATTTCAAAGCAAAAAATCCAACAAAACAATCATCTTTCATCTTCTTAAGAAGAATCAAGGTCATAGAATTTTATCTAGGGTTTATTGAGGACAAACTGTGTGATTGTAACACTTTTTATTGAACTGAAAATGTGGGGAAAAAAAATCCAATTCTGAACCTCACAGCTTGTGTTTATATTGTGTTGGGTCCCAAATCAGTTTTCTTTTACTTTTTCCTTGATATTCTGGCAAAACTCACTGAAATAGCATCCCTTTGCTAAACTTTGCACAAATATATAAAAAGCAGAGCCTTGTACCAGCAAATGTTGTTTAATGCACAAGATAAGGAAGGGTAGGGATGGGGGAAAAGGGAGATAGACAAGTTTACATATCATAAAATCATATAATAGTTTGGGTTGGAAGGTTACCTTTGAAGGTAGTCTTTGAAAGTTAACTACTCCAAACTCCAAACCAAGATGGGAAGATTAAACCACAAAGAAACTGATAACCATATTCCAATGTCTTCCACCCCTACTGTAAGAATTGTGTAAACATGTGCTTACTCCTTAGAAATCCATCTCCAAACAACTTGTCCCAGACCACTCAGAAAAATCAGTGAATGGGAACAGGACTTGAAAGTGCCATGGGAAGAGAACTGTCAGTAAGACCAAAGAGATGAAAATAATTGCATAAAAATCACAAGGGCCTTTCTCTCAAGTGCTCACACCCTGAAAACTCAATTAACTGGAGCAAGGCAGGTATTCATAACACCTCCTGGCAGCCTTTGACACTGGCAGCCTTTCCAGCCACGAGCAGAAATCAGATACAAGTAAACTGTAGCTCTGTATAACATGTAGCAGAAAATTACTATACACACACACACCTTACAGTGTTTCTCTCTCCATTTATCTGGTAAAACGGTTTAATAGTAGCCAAATTTAGAAGTATGATACTATTTATTATTGAAAAAAGAAAAATTACAGTAGTGGAAAATGCAGTTTCCGTTAACATCAGAGTTCCAAAGTATTATCCTTCTGTCCTTCTGTTTCTGCTACCATATATTACATGAGATGAGGAAAAGTCTAGGGAAGTTCTTACTTATCTGGGGAGCACGTGAGTAGTGCACACAACACCTTTTGTTGTGTGTTTTGTGACTACAGTACAATCATTACTGGTTAAAATACACCAGGGTATTCCAAGGTGCAAAGGGCTCTCCTACATATTTTCCTGATTAGTAGCCCTTCTCTGCTCTGCCATATTAGTATCCACAGCTCAGTGCAAGCTGAAAAGAGAAGAGAAGAGAAGAGAAGAGAAGAGAAGAGAAGAGAAGAGAAGAGAAGAGAAGAGAAGAGAAGAGGAGAAAAGTCCCTGAGCAGAACAATCTGTCATTACTCATGTTTGAAGCATGATAATTTCACACAGGGCAACAGGTAACAATTTGTGCTACAGGAATTAGGGCAGTGCTATGAATAAATTGATATTTCTTGTCTCTCTGCAGTGCCCCACCCCTCCCACCTTTACAGAGATCCTGTTAAAGCTAGTGGATCAGAATGAACCCAAGAAGGTTGTCATCACACCACAGCCTTTTCTCCAGGGCTCAGAGGTCTTGTGTGAGCTCATTTACCAATATAAGAAACCACTTCAAAGTGTCCTCAGCTGTCCCTCCCCCAAGTTACTTCAGACAATGTTGTTTCCTTTTAATTACGCAGCTTAGTGCATATAGAAAACCAGTTTATTCTCAATGTAAATAGATACCCAAACTTTGGTCCCATTTAGGATCATAGGACAGAAATTAGACTTTAGGATTTGCTACTGCTGGGTCACAAGCTTTGCATTGACTCGTGATACTTTTGGGATGTTTTACAGATGTAGGCTCAGGCGAGAGCTTGAACAGCTCCTTGTCAAGTTGTTACATGAATGTTTTGAGATACAGCTTATTCAGCCAGGAGAAATGAGCTGCTGCCTTTGGCATGATCACAGGATGACTGGCACAATGGGCAAGCAAGTTGGCAGTTATTAGTAGGTAAAAATGAAACCTGAAATAATATCATTATATCTAACTAAAGGTCAGTGCAGATTAAAGTAGAAACCAATATGCCTTAGAATCATTTTAATCAATTCAAATACTTGTGAACCCCCATTTAATGCAGAGAAATATAGGCCTCCATGGAGAGAGAGAGAGAGAGTAAAGAATTAGTTCAGAGCAAGCCTGGAAATAGAAGAAGGGTCAAGTCTCCCAAGTCTTCAAAGTATTAGAAATGAGATCATGTGCTTGAGGCTAAGCCTGGTCTTGGGGATGCCATCTGACTGGTGGCTGGCTGTCTGGCTTCTCCAGAAAACAGTTCTACATCTCCTTTGCATCAACACTGGTGCTTATCTGGTCTCACCAGGGGCTGGTCCAGGCACAATGACTCAGTGTTCTCCTGTACTGCCCTGCAGGAAGCAAAGGCTGGATATGAGAAAGGGGACTACCCCATCCTGCAGCACACAGCCATTACCCAGCTTAAATGGAGTTCAAGGAGTTACCTGAAGTAAAGTGGCAGCTTTCCATCCCACAGGTGTGCAATAAAGAAGAATACAAAGATTTGTAAGTATGTTGAGTCTCCAGTGAAGGCAGACTTCCTCTAATAATTCAAAAAGGTCATTTTCTCATTGAGAGAGCTGAAGAAAATGGCAACATAGTCTACTCGTTACATTTTGGACCCAAATAATTGTCATCTAAACTCTTTTGTACAAAAAACACATATCCCATACATAAAGTCTGCATCAACCTCTTCTGGGCTGTGGGATTCCAGAGCATTTCAGCCTGCAGAGTCACTCACACAGCAAGGGAGATGCAGCATAGAATATAGCTTTCAGCTAAAAAGCTATCTTCTCCTTGGTCAGGCTAGCTTACAAGGTGAAGTTCAGCTGCACAAGAAAAGGACTCTTATTCTTACAGTAATTAATCAATATATGCCTCCTATAAAATTTCATGTACCTCCAAACCTGAAAACTTTTTCTCATTACCAAAAGGACACCAAACCAGAGTCCAAAACCTCCCTTGCCACAAGCTGTACAATTGCTTCAGTTTTCTGATGCTTTCAGTGTTTCAAAACCCTGATTCAGCTTCACCACTGCTCCTCAATAGGGATGTACTGCAGTGGCTCCACGTATCAAAGTACACAATAGGAGCTTTGAGGAAATTCTGGAGGGTGTAAAGAGAAAGTCAGTGGAGAGTGATTTGACTGTGTTTGCTCACAAACCAAAATTACTGAGATTATTAACACTGGGGAAGACTATGAAAAACTACAGGAAAGCCTAATAAATCAGACAGCATGAGGTTAGGTTTGCTGTAGATAAGAAGAGGCAGTCTCAAAGGAACAATTTGAAATTACTCATAAACATTGATTTCTAGTCTAGCTGAAATTCCTTAGGAAAAGCTTAAGCATGACCTTCAGCAGTTTAAAAAGGATGTGCAGAAATGCAAATGGGATAATCATCTGTACTGAGAAGCAGTTGAGAAGATGGTAAAATATTGCAGGGCTAATTGAAATACGTGTTTTCCATTAGTATATGATATCACCTTTGCTCTGGAATTCAGTTTATGAAAAATACCCAGTTATTTTCTCCAGAATTTATAGACTTGATGGAGATGAACTGGAAATAATTCCAAAAAGAGGACAAGAGAAGAAAAGGCTTCCATAGAAGTTAAAAAAATCTAAGGTAAAATTAGATTAAATATTTGGGGAAAGCAGCCATATATGGGACACCAGGAAAGGGATGATATTTTTTATCTTTCCAAATCATGTTTTATTTCCCATTGTGGAATCTGAGAGGTAAATTACAATTCTATGCAGTGCAATAAGAGATAGAAGAGCCAATAGTTTCAGGCAGAACTATGCTTATTGTTTTACAAATTTTGTTACAAGTATGACCATGTTTGTGGTGTAGAAATATGATGAACCACAGTTGCCACAACTTCAGAGCTGAGCTCTTCAGACAGGAGGACATCCTCTAGGGATCATCAGATTAGGTTGACTAATTGGCTGTTCTGTCCAAAAAAAGCCAGTCTTTTGACTTTTACAGCAGTGTGATTTATATTTCTGCACTGTATCGGTTTTTGATGTTTGTTCCACATGTTCACATATTTTGTATCTATATTTCAAGGGTGGAGTTCCCTGCAGGGATTTGTGCCAAAGTTTACAGTAGCATGAGCACATGTAGTTTCTCAAGGATCTTGAGTTTATCTATTTTGAAAAATAGAGAAAAATGGCATCCAAATTCAGAGATAGTGAGCATCAAAGGTTTTGGTTTTTCTCTTCTTGGATACCATTCATAGAAATCTCTCACAGACAGTCCACCAAACACAAATATTCCTGGGCCAAAGGGGGAAATCACTGTGATAAAGAGTTACAAAAATGTTAAATAACAAAAAAGTGTGCAATTGAACACAATTAGCCATTCTCATAATAATAGGGGAAAGACAAGGAAGCAAGACAGCACAAGACCTTAAACCAAATATTTAAATGCTAAATAATATATTACAATATATTGCTGTGGCAAGTCTGAAGAAGGGTAAAAAAAGTTGATGGAGGGTGTACAACACAAGTATTTTGGGGAACAGCTGAGGGAGCTGTTGTTCTGGCTGGAGAAAAGGAGGCTCTAGGGGGACCTTACTGCTCTGAACAACTATCTGAAAAGGAGGTTGTAGTGAGGTGAGAGTCAGTCTCTTTTCCCAGCTAACAAGCAATAAGGCAAAAAGAAATGGCCTCTAGTTGCACCAGGTAAGATTTAGAATGGATATTATGTAAAAATTCTTCACCAAAAGGGCTGTCAAGCGTTGGAACATGCTGTCCAGAGAAGTGGTGGAGTCACCATCCCTGGAGGTATTTAAAAGATTTGTAGGTGTGGCTCTCAAGGACTTGGTTTAGTGGTAGACGTGGCAGTGCTGGTGTGATGGTTAAACTTCATATTCTTAAGGGTCTTTTCCAACCTAAGTAATTCTTTGATTCCATGACTCTATGCTATTAGCCTGTTGAACACACCTCCACAGGATATTGTTGTACTATGTAGTCTAGTGAATACAAATGTAGATATTCTTTGTTTTTAATGTACCCAAGGCAAACACCATTCTCTGGATACTAACACGACCATAACCAGCTTGAACTTGTGCTGTCCCACCCAACACAGACACTGTTTTCATTGTTTAAGTTCAGTATTGGAATCTTTTACATTAACTACTGTCATATACATGTTTTTGGGCCAGGAAAAGTGCTGTCAGTGTGGCAATTTGTGCCTCCCAAGATCTATCCAGTACGAATGGTTCCTTCACTTCTCCTCTCCCTGTATCAGTTACTCAGGAGGGCACCTATTTCCCTTTCATAATAATGCCAGTCAAAAACTATTCCCAAGCCGTTAAAATTTTGATATTTCTTCTGAAAAAAGATACATCCATATGAAAAAAAAAGAGGTATTAGCTGAGTGGTAATAACAGGTAGGAGAAGAACAAGAACTGTTTTGTCTTTCACTTAAATCTTTCTATTTTTATACAGACCAGCCAGTTCTGCTTGTTATTTTTTAGCCATAAAGGCTGTTGGTTCAAGGTATGTCAGCATGATAGGTCTTGCCTCCATTTAGGCTGGAGCTATTACCTTTCAAGGATTCTTTTAACAGAGAATGAGCATTTCAGTGTTCAGAAGTATATGTGCTCCTTAAACTCTTTCTGACTTCTAATGGCTGTCTTCTTTGCAGGGAGGATTGTTAGAGGGTGTTCACCACTCTGATCTCCACCTCACAAAGCCGGAGGCTAACCCAACAGCTGCATGTGTGGACTGTTTTAGTTCATATAGTGCTTCAATAAAACCAAACCAACCAATCAACCAGCAAAAATCCCCAAACCCCACGGAGGTGCATGCACACACACACACAGATCTACAGCAGCTCATTTCACAGGAGTAAAAAGGACAGAGAAGGTGAGCTTAAGACTGATTACAAATTTTAGGAGGTTCATCATTATTTACACTCTCAGCAAAGGCAATCACCAGCACTTATCAAGTGCCTTTTTCCGCACATCCCCAGTCACCCTAGGGTAGGATAGCATGCAATTCAAAATGTACATAAGTTACACACTTTCTCCTGTAGCACCTGGAACTAGCAATGGCCAAAAGTTAGTATTGGACTTATGCAATAGCACTAGGCAAAAAACCACTCTGATATTTCAGATCCTCCAATGTACTTTAAATGTAAGTAGCAAAAGATACTTGAGAGAAAACAAAGCAAACTCACCATTCTGGAAACTAAGAGCTTTTTCCTAGATCCAAATTATGTTTTGTTCAAGACATCAGTACTGCTGAAGGAGCACTTATTCCTGCTCTGGCTTTGAAACACTCTGGCGTGCTCAGGGTTCAGGTGGTGCTGGAGCACACCTGGTGAGCCTCCCTCCCGGAATGCTGAGCAATGCCTGCTGGAATGTGCAGTCTGGCAGGAACCTGGCACCGCTTGTTCAAACAGACAGGCGTGAACCACGGGACTACATTACCCATAATTGCCTTGAGCTGGTTTATGATTATACCTGAAACCAGGAGAGGTGGTGTGGAAGTTTCACCTTAGGGGGGAGAGAGATAAGCAGAGGAGAAGGGGGAAGCATGTGCTCCTTGTGTGCCACTGGAACAGACTGAGCATTTTCTACTTTCACACACCATGTTGCAGATTTACTGAACTGCTGGGAGGAGTTCAAAAAGTGGCCTTCTGATTAAGGTCAAGTTAGGAATAATTAGATTTACTGGCAGTGAATACAGTGACTGAAATTGCTTGAACCTGTATGACCGGTTTAGGCATCTCTGTGTATGTCAGAGAATCAGACAACTGGATATAAGGAAGCAAGTGAAGGAGGGGTGGCAGTGTCCTAGCATATCTACAGAGGAGGGAACACAGAGACATACAGCAGGGTGAGGAGGAAAATGTTCCTTTTTAGCCCCATGTCCTTTAGGAAATAGCAAACTTCCCCATATGTCATATTGCAGGATTTTTTTTCAGTGATTTAAGAATTTCAGAGAAAAAATGTGTAGAAGGACAAAGGTTACAGGAGCAGAGAGATAAGAAAACATGTGCCAGGAATGTCACGGGGACTTGGAAAAAAGGGACGACTTGCCCATCCTGTTTTTATTTGCTACCTGTGGGTTTATGACACTTAGGACTCACAGCTGAAACCCCCCTTTCATGGAAAGAAGTTTCACAGGCTTTTTAAACCTGCATGCAAAAAGTTGAACTATAACTCATACCAGATTAAAAAAAAAATAGAGAAAGGCAGAATCCTGGATGTTTATGAACAGTGTTAGTTGGTGGGCAATTTCCACCAAATAAACAACCTGTCAAAACAAGTGGTTATGTTTGATCTGACAGCAAGGTGGGGTGAAACTCAGCAAATAATTTCATCTTGAAAAAAAAGGAAGTTGAAATGGCCAACTATTTCCACTAAATGTTCAGTCCATTACAGCACCATCCGGAGAACTGAGCACTTTCTCTCCCACCCAATCCGGAAAACAGCCTTTCCCACATCACCATATGTGACAAAGATGAAAAAAAAGATGCCCTATCTCCAGATGATTTAAGCAACTAGACAGATTTTTGAGAGAGCTTTATCTGTCAGAAGAAGGATGTTAGAGTAATACAACATGGTTATTCACTCTGCACTAAAACTGTCAGTTACAGAAAAATTAGGTGATTTCTACTACCACTGCTTCTCTAAAGGCATAGGTTGGAAAATCAAGATCGGGAAATAGAAAGTGCAGGACAGATAAGCCCTGTCAGACACCAGGAGTAGAAGGGAAAAATTTCCAGTGACATTTAGTGGCTTACACAGAGCTAGTAAGAAAGCAAATGTTTAATTTTTGTTGTGTGTTTCATTTTCTGTTTTTTTTAGTTTTCTTGAGGTAGGCTTTGTCTATCATGTGTGTCTAATTCTAATGACAATGACAACCCAAACCCATTGAAACTCACTGACATACTAATATAATCTTATAATAAATTAAGATCTTGGTGACCTAAACTCTAAATTTCAATCCCTTTTCTGTTATCTCAGACTACTCTTTAAAACTATCTATTCTAAGATATCTTTCCTAGGCTTCATTTCTCTGAGTGGACCATTATCTCATAAAAGAAATGTTGGTTAAAAGTAGAAGTATTTTCAGATCCAGACACTTTTAGCAGTCCATTCTCTGAGTAGAGAATACTTTAAAAAATATTAGTGGTATTTTACCTTAAACAGAAAGGCTTTAAGTTTAGGCTGATGATTTTTAACATCCCTTTTTATGGGGATGAATCAAAATTCAATTAAAATAGTATCCTTCCCAGCTGTTTCTCAGGTAGAAAATGAGTTTAGAACCCATAAAGCTGCAGTTGGTTCCTGGTGACTCACATAAAGCATCTACAAGATTTGAGTTGGTCTCTGGGTCTCATAAAACTATAGAATCATAAAATGATTTGGGCTGGACATCTTGCACTAGATCAGGTTGCTCAAAGTCCCATCAACCTGTCCTTGAATACTCTCAGGGATGGGGCATCCACAGCTTCTCTGGGCAACCTGTTCTAGTGCCTCACCACCATCTCAGCATGAAATTTCTTCCTAATACCTAATCTAAACTTATTCCCTTTCAGTCTAAAGCCATTTTCTCTTCTCCTGTCCCTGCATGCTCCTTTAAAAAGTCCCTCTTCAGCTTTCTCGCAGCATCCCTTTAGGCACTGGAAAACTCTTAACTACAGAAGGGCTCAAGCATTAACATAGTCTATCTGGGCTTTCCCTACAAGGGTGACCATCAATTAGCTCCCACATATTTATTAAAGTCTGCCACTTCTTGTTGCATAATAAAGTTTACCTTGAAGGCATCTAAACCAGATATTTAAAAGACAGCACTGCATAGTCTGCTACCATTCCAGAAACAGTTCTGACTGGTCAGCTTTCATTTCCAGACTCCTCAGAAACCCAGATCTTCAACACCTTTCTTTTTTAACATCTGATGAGACACTGCAGTTTTCTGCAGTTTGACTTGTTTTCAGAGGAAAGTCTTCCAGAGAGAGATTTAGGTTCTTAGGCCTTAAGAATGATAAATATTATATGGACAGTTAATAAGCACTTTCATGGGTTTAATTAACTGCATTGGTTGTACAAACGTGCTGTACACGCAGACAAAACCAATAGCAGATGCTGACAGGCTCATCTGGCAATTTTTTTTTTTTTTTTTTTGCTAAGTTTTACCCACTTCTCAGATATATTTCTCTCATTGAAATCAGTGGAGTTTAGGGAGAAATCTCTTGGAATGGAAGAGGGACGAATGAGGATAATTCCAAGATGGGAAGTCTGGAAGCTGGAGGCTGGGAGGACATGTATGTGGTAAACCCTGGATGAAATCCAGATGTGGTGAGTCAGTCCATTTCAGCCCAGAAAAAGTACAGCAATAACAGTAGAGCTGGTCTCCAGCAGCTGCCAACTCCAAGGCAAAAGCAACACCACAGGATACTTAACCTTGCTTTGGAGATGAGTGAATCCAAGCCACATCCTTTAGCTTTTGCAACCTTACTAGTTGTGGTGGCAGCATCCTGGTAAGTTTAGGAGCATAAACAATCACATGCTGGCTTGAAGTAACATAACATGCATGGGAAGTGGCAGCCATGTCTTTGCTTCTTGTCTGATTACAGTATGTGTTTTCCCCTTCACTGATTTTGTATTTAAATAACTGCAGATTTTGATGGCTAAACCTAGCAACGACTCTAGGGTCAAAGGGCACACTAAGGTTCTGTATATAAACATATTTTATTTGCTTTCAGCAGATGGAATAGCTGGGGCAGAAAGCAGCATACACTCTTGGACCTGCATCTGTTTGCTGCAGTTCTTATCAGAGGAATGGGAAACACCAAGGCCTCACTGTACATTGTGTATTGTCCTCATCCCATTTGGTTCAGCTCTTCCTAAAGCTCATGAGAAAACAAACTTCTTGCCCATCAAGACATTAGAAGCGGGGCACCATTAGCCATAGGCTACGTGACAGTTACCTCTATAATTATTTTCAACACAAATTACCTGCGGTCACTACACTATGATTTATGATTTCATCTGGGAGAGGAGAAAAAGGTTCAATGTCAGGACATTCTGGATATAAAGAATCCACTCAGACATGGTCAAATATATTATTCTTCCCCTGTCCCCTCCTGCAAATGGTAGAAAAACTTCCCTGGCAGAAAATATTTACACATGGGGTAGCAGCTTGGACATTCCTCCCAGTAAAATAACAATTAATAACCAAGAGAAGCATGGGGGTGAAAACTGGTCTTTCTGACAAGTCTATGCCAAAAAATGCTTAATAATATAGTAATGCTGGTAAAAGCAGTTCTAACTGTTTCTACTGATTCCAGGCCTCTGAGTATACTCCATACCAGCAAAAGCACTCCTGCCAGCTCTCTATCACATTAGGGCTCTTGCCAGTATCAAACACTGCCAAAAGTCACATTCTTAAGAGATATGACTTACACTAACACACATATCTAAAACAAAGCAGGCTTTACAAACTCTAATGAATACCCCACCCAGGCAGGCAAACCCACTTTTCCTGATAAATAGTGAACCAAAGGAATCAGAAAGATTTTATCTGGTTTCTGAAGGGCAGGATACAGTTCTGGGCAATGTTAAACATGAGAAAAAACAGCTCTCAAAGTGTGTTGTATGCCCAGCAGGCTGTCTCTTAGACTTTAGACGAGGTCAAGATTTGGTTTAAAAATATCTGTGACACTACACTTTCATGAACCCATAGAACTTGTGGCAAGAGTACCATAGTATGGGAAGTTACAGCCAAAGCACAAGTGTGTACTGAAACTGTTGAAGGCAGCAGCAGACCAAACTGAAACAACATTGTGCAGCAATGAAATTTGTAAGGAAGATGCTATATTGAGCAGCAAAAGCTATAGTTCTACTTACTAGATCTGCTTGCACTCTGGGAAAAAGAAAAAAAGAAAAAAAAAGAAAAAAATTAATCATTTTTCCAAGGAAATCTGGAAATTGAATCTGGAAAAGAACTGAAATGTGGGTTGGTTTGTTGTTGTTGTTGTTGTTGTTTTTTGATTTGTTTTGTTTTTGTGAGTGGCTTAGGTTTTGTTTGTTAGCTTTGGGTTTGGTTGTGGTGGTTTGTTTTGGGATTTTTTTTTGAATTTTTTTTTTTGAAGGGGATATTTTGTTTGACAGATTTGGTTGGTTTTTTGGTTTTTTTTTTAAAGAGCTCCCAGCTCTACATAAAACAGAATTGTTCTGGTTTTCATATACAAACAACTCAAGGAAAATAATTGTTTTCCTCTAGTATTATCTTAATGAAAGAATGAATATACCATGTTTTAAGTCTGATGGAACACAAAATTATATTTAAAGGAGAACATGTTGGGTTTTTTTAATAAAAAAAAACTTTGAAGAGGATCATTCAATCAATGATAAATTAACTGGCAAACTGGACTGAAGAATATCACAGCAGGAACATTCCTGAATGGTGAGCATATGGTTGCCAAAAGGGACTTGGAGGAAGAGCCCTGAAAGTGGTGGAGAAAGATCTCTTTCTTTCTTGAAATAACAAGTGGGTTGGAACTTGTGCCCTAGGGAAAGATTCACAAGATATCTTTTGTACCATGAACACATTTGTTTCCTCTCTGTAACTAAAGCTGTTTAGTTTGGTCAGTTGTTAGATTACTTTATGCGAAACGTGTTCATTAAGCAAAGTCTTTTTTTATTTATACCATTTTCATTCTGTCACTAGCAAACTTCTCTCTCCCACAGCCAAGTCTGCAGCATTCTGCAGGGAAGGTTCATTTAGTCCATTCTTACAGAGAAAAGGTACTAAGAGACCTCAAAATAAGGCAAACAAGTTTGGCTTGAGCTTCCAATCCTACCAGTTCAGTCAGTAAAACAAAGGCAAAGACCCCCATTGCCCAAGCAGTGTTTTGCTGAGACCAGTCCTGGAGTCCTCAAACTGACAGCTCCAGATCCAAAGCAGCAGCAGAGAGCAGGGCCTCACGGCACTTCCTCCTGTAGCATTGGACTGGGCAAAACAATAACATCTTTCAGGTTGGGAAAACCCTATTTCAGTCCTAGTTCCTCATTAAATCCCACTTTACTTACACTACATGTCACCAAGGAAAATATTCCATGGGACAGTAAATAAAAATCTACAAGGAAAAGATCAGGGTCGGGGCTAAAAAGTTCATGTCTTAAACAGTACTGAGAAGTGAGGCAAGAAAAGTACTGTTCTGTCTCTGTTTTCTTGATTATATTTCTAGAAATTATTAGCACAGTGTACTCAGCCACACTTGGGTAGAATATAGCTGATTACTAGCAAAGGAGAAAATAAGATTTTTCTTGTTACTTTTTTGTCTGATTTCCTCAGGAAACAGAGTCTACATGACCATGTCGTTTCCATATAAGACTCTGATCCTCACCACTAATTTTTGAATTCATGATCCAGTTCAGCCTAATGCAGGCACAGAACTCTCAGACTGGGTAGAACACTAAATTTCATGAAAAGGGTCATCCAAGGGAAAAAGAAAGCTGACAATATCTGTGGAGGAAAGGTTCTTCTATTATTAGACCTCAGAGACTCACAGAAAATTACAAGGGAAAGAGGGACTGAAATCAAAGCACAAAATTCAGTGGTTTCCTTTTTTAACAGGAAAAAATCCAGTCCAAAACAGAAATTCAAAAGAAATTTGAATTCTGAAGCTGCTCTTACTCATAGGAGCACACAGACATCAAGACCCAGAATCTGATCTCATTGTAGATCCCAAGCAGCTCTGCTGAATTAAGTAGTAGGTGGCTTGCTTTGACCGTATGTGTTGTCAACATGGACCTGTTTTTCAGCAATGAGTATGCTAAGAACTTGAAAATCTGGCCATGAGTGCCTCACTCTGGGAGTCAGGAGATACCAGATGCCCTTGAAAGTCAAGCCTTTGTTTAGGTGCCTGTATGGAAAGCAGCTGTTTCTGAAAATCACATTTAAGACATCAGGGTAAGATCTGAAATATGCATTGTAGCAATATTAAAAACTTAAAACTGATTTTCTTTGTGTTAGATAGGGGTTGAAAACTGATGTAAATAGTAAGAGTTTCATATTCTTAATGCCATTTAAATCTGAAATTAAGTACTTACTAGCTTTGGTTTCTCCTTTTTGCTTCAGCTTGAAAAAAATGCAGTTTGGAAGGGCTCAAAGGCATTCAATTTTTTTGGGTTATACTTTCTTACCAACTTGTACAATTATTTGCTAAATATCTATCAATTTCATCATAGTAATAATTTTTACCTGTGAATCAGCTATTCATCCCTTTAAAACAGATTTTATCTCCATTAATATAGGAGCTAATAAGCCCTAAAAACCTAAAAAACTACAAATTCATTCTTCTCTTTGTTGTAAAGTGAGAGTTTTTGGGGTTTATTCCTCCATTTGAGAACCTTTCCTCAGTTTAGTAGAAAACATTTCTCCTAAGTTTAAGGATGTTTTAGCCTGTATTAATAAGAAACCCAAAGGCAATTGTTTTTATGAACTATGGTCTAAAGAGCAGATAAATAAGAAATCAGCCAAGAAGCTGTGAGTGGAGCCAAAAGCTGATTCCTTGTCCCTTCCCACAGTTACCTGGCCTCCTTAGTTCAACAGCATGGTATGCTCGCTGTGACATATCTGTGAAACGTGATCTGTTAGAATAAGCCAAATGACTGCATACATCTGCAATAACTGAAACAATACTCTAAGGTTACAACATTTTTGACCTATCATATCCTGTACTTTATGTCTAATACCTTAAGTATTCATTAGTCATATTTACTGTGTGATATGGTAGATAAAGAAGTGTAAAGGTTACCTTTCCAATGTTGTGTACAACTAGAAATAGGAGTTAGGCTTTCAAAAATGTCTGCAGTATAAAAAATAATTATCTTTCCAACTATCATAGAATTGTATAAGATACCTGGATTGATCACATTTTATTCATCAATTACTTACACATTATTTTTGAAGATTAAATAGGTACTGGGTTTCGTTGTATTTTCCTTAAATAATTTGATCGTATTTATTTTTATAGTGACTAATCAGTCAAGCTCTACTATGCTTTTGTCACATATTTGTGATACAGGATTGTGCATCTGAGTCCTTACTTTTTTGCATATTCATTTCCTGGGAAAAAAAGTGCTCTGTTTCTTACCATCAGGTACATCAAGGAAAACAAAACTTTTGAAAACAATGCAAAATAAAATCTCACCGCTGGTACAGAAAGTGTTCCCTCGAGTGTTCAATCAGGTTTTTGAGTCAGTAAAACATCAGTAAATCTTGTTGTTGATTTTTATTTAACCATGTGTTTTGGTGCTTTATTCTTGAGGAAAGGTATTATCATACTTACATTGCATATGTATGTTTTTTTCTGAGCCGGAATCTGAGCTCTGGAGTATGTATCTCTCAGCTTCACAAGCAATCAGAGCTACACCATCCTGATAATTCTGTCTCACCTTTTAAAAACTGAAATGCAGTTTTCAAAAAGGTCTACCAACACCCACTTGACCTGAAAAGACTACTTCTGTAACTGGAACTTTTTTCCTGTAACAAGGAATTTCTCATGCACTATGAGTACATAACAATTACTCCTAGCTCAGTGACCCCACTCCTTGCAGAAAAGGTCTGGCATTGTCATCCTTGCAACTTAAAAGCAAGACCTGGCTTTAATTCCCAAGTGACCTCAGGAGGCTAATCTGAAGCTCACGTAAAGGCCCAGAGACTTTAATGTTGCATGCCAAAAGGGAAGATCATTTCTGGCTCCCTTAGGAGTAATAGGGCAGGAAGCCAAGGGCGTTTTAGCTGAAAAGTAACTCTCAGACCTGGCCAGCTCTGGGCAGAGCTGCTGTTACCTCTGTGCCCATGGTACTTAAAAGGGAACCTCTTATTCGGTAATACCTCCGGTTGTTTCTGATTACCCTAATGACTGTAATTAATGCCTGCACCACCAGAGCGTGTGCTGGTCCAGCAGCCCTCCACCCACGGCTGGCACCCCCAGCCATTTCTTGCAGCACACGAGGGGGCGGCCAATGAGCACTCCCTGCCCATACTGACACTTCTTGCACTGAGGCTGCTAATATGGGAGTAATGGTAATGCAAGAAGACAAAATTCTGACTTCATTTTCCAGTAACATCGTATTTCTCTTTGTTTCTCTTCTCAGGCTTTCAAAGGTTCTGACTAAAAACGATTTTTCAGCTTAGAGTAAACCTACAAGGTGCAGTAAACAGTAGGATTTAAGTACTGCGTATGCTGAGAATGCAGCTATAAAAAAAAAGTAATAATGCCAGATCTGCTAGCAATCAGGACAACTCTGCTGAAGTGAAGGGAATAATTCCAGTTCGCATTTTCTGGGGATCTGATCCCTACCAAAGCAGTTAAACATGGAACATTGTTTCAGTACACTAAGTGCCTGTTAACTGAAAGATGTGGAACTAGAAGCATATTTGGTTTAGAGGCCTTTATGGGACCTGTTCTGGAAGACAGGTCTCTGCAAATCACTGAATATTTTGAGCACTGACTAGCTTGAGGGAGTGCTCACTCAAAAATCTTGCAAGGTTTGTTCCTCTTGCCTTCATTTTGAATGCAATGATTTATCTTTGTTGACATCTACAGGAGCAGATAAGATCAAATAATGAACTGCTTTAAACTCCTTTAAATGACATGCGTGGTTTCAGTAAACACTTTCCATCAAAATAATACAACCAGTGCTTAACCTGGCATCTTCCAGTGTCACACAAAATTCTTTTTGGTTTTTAAGTCCAGTGCAGTGAGGAAGCCCTGATTATTCAGAGGCAAGGAAATTGCAGTTCTGCTGATTGTGGTGTTAACAGCTGCAACTTTGAGGATTTCAGACAACTTTTGAGTTTCAATCAGCCAGGTGCTGCCTTGTGGCTGGAAGTTCAGGTAGGAACAGAGAATAGAAGGGGTTGCAAAACTATCTCAAAATGGTAAGAAAAAAATACCACTTGCATTTTAGCAAATGTGTTCACCAAAGTTAATCAGTCTAAGATAGTTTGGAGTAACTGGACCACAGAGCATCTATGAGGATTCTCTTTGCATGCATTTCTTGCAGAAGTCGAACTTCAAAGACATACATAAAATGGACAGTGATGCTGCCATACTTCAGCAAAACATACAGACTAAAGTAATGCAGATGCAAAGACATGTAAGAAATGCTCATAAATACTTGCACATGTAAAACCCTACATTTTTGCTTTTATATTACTAGCTACTCATTTCACTCGGTTAGTTTACTGGCATTTTGGATTTAATTTCTAAACGTAAAAATACTTTTTTGGAATAGGGGATCATTATCTCACTTTATTAACAGTGGACAAGTTTAATCATAGCAAAACTGCTCAAATATTAATCTTTTAAATATGAGGGAAAAGAACAGCTAACAAAACTGAAAAAAGATTCAGAGACTAGTCTTCCTGATGAGTGTCTTGAAATGGATTCTTCAACAACATCTGCAAGCTGTAAATGATAATTTTTTTCCCCTCATAAACATGTAAAATCATATACAAGTTCAGTCATGATTGTTAAACTCTGGATCAAAGACACAGATCGTTATGATGAAGACAGTATTTAAATACACCCACAAAGAGCATTCATTACCAGTGCCACCAGGCCCGTTGTTACTGCCTTCGCTGCTTTTGAATACAGACACTGTAGCTGTTTGGTTGAACAAATACATATATTTCTGATCTGACATTAACAATCTTGTGAGCTCACACTGTCTTGCAACAGGTACAACCTGTCAAGTCTCACACACTGAGAGGTTGAGGCCTGTGTGTGAATCCAGGCTCCTGTTCCTTGGAAGCCTGGGCCACATCTGCACTGGCCATGCATTGCTTTCACTCTGGTCCCTTCACCAGCATTTATTTGCTGACCAGCTGCACATAGAGCATTTAATTGGAGAATAGCAGAGCATGCTGGACTGCCTCTTGTAACACAACTTCTTCCAGGACTCATTTCTCTGGTCAAAAGAGTGCTGCATGATACCAGCCCCTTCAACTCAGGTCTCAGTCTCACTTCCCGCTTTCGTTATCCAGAACCTTCCTCAGGCACCAAATCAGACAAATCATGACAGGAAGAACACTAATAAAGTTATAAAACCTGCCAATCAAAGCTGCATTTAAAGTCATTCATCCAAAGGATGTCTGCATGCATATTTCTATTAAGTTTATGACCAGAATGACCAGATCTTCTATAACCGGTGCCTCCTCTGTTCAAAGTTTGACTGACTGCTGGACATTGGGAAATGTATTTATGAGCCAAGGAAAAATGTCATAAAATACTTTGATGGATTTGAGTATCTAGTTTTGTCAGACACATTTTCCTTGAAACTTTCCTCTTCCTTGCAATCTCAGGCACTTTCAAAAATTCCTCACTTGACAACTTTTTGGTGGATTTGCCCTTGAAAAATCATTCCTGCCAAAATGTCTGTGGCAGTTCAGAAATTACACCCTTCACAGATTTTTAGCTTGCTTCTTTGCCAAAGATTCTGTAGCTGGAGCTCTTCTAGCATAACATATCAAGTGAGGACTCCTCATTGCATACATAATCTGAAATTGTACTTTGAAAAACCTCCTACTGCAGGCCCATTCTGCAGTTTGAATTACAAGGTGCTAAGCTTTGCTTGATATCTTACTTCTAGATTTTGGGACTGGAGACAAATAAGATGTCTTCTTTTGCTGCAATTTGCATTGGAAAGATCTACCATCTTTGGAATTTTTCCATATAACTAAGTATGAAAGAAGGTGATTGTTAAAACTCATAACACTTTGCAATCAGTTCAAACAATCACTTAATTTTTTTTCTTTATATGTGTCCAAGTTTTCCTATTGTGACTGTTCTAGTCAGCTCAGAAATTAAAACCATTTCTCCTCCACACATATGCTATCCTTTTGGTCAAATTCCTTATATCATTGTCATGATTTTTATTTTATTTGGCCTGCAAAATAACATCTTGGTTGTGTAATTTGAATTAAATTTTATAGTTTGCTAAACCTCCACATGGTTGTCACATACAATAATAATATTACAGTCTGACACTATGCCAAATTCCAAGCATGGGCATTACAATCAGCAAACAGAGCCTTTTCCATCTCCATTTTGCTACCTATGTCACCAAGCTCTCTGTAGTATTGGAATCCTTACAGAAGGTTCCATGACTCAGGGCTGAATAAAATATTGGAACTTTATCACTACAACTTCTTTACATGGAGTAGTCTCTAAGACTCCATATGAACTTGTCATTATCTCTTTGTGCTCCAATAAAGTCAGTTGCTTTTTCTTGGAAAAGTTTGCTCTGTCATCTACCATAACTGGATATCATTACAAGAAATTATTGCAAGATCTTAAGATCCATTATTTCTGTTGTCAAATTTTGAGTAACAGAAACTGTACATTTTTTTAACCCTTTTCCAGTTGTTGTAAAGTAGCAGGATCACATCTGCTTGCAAACAGCAGTTGAAACAAGTTGCACTCAGCTTCTAAGAGACAGGCATATCCTCAGCTTATTTAATACAGTGACCTTGTGATGAAAATCTTTGCCTTACAAGATTAATACATCTTAGAATTTTGCTACAATTTCCCTTTTTCATTCTTTCCCCATGGAATACTGAAAGCTTATCAAGTCACTGGTATTCCTTGTGCTTGTTTGAAAAATAAGAGCTTTGGTACCTCAAACTTTTTCTTCTAATTAAGGAACCCTTGTCAAGTAAATGCGTTTAATCAGAAGTTACTCTCAATTCAAAGCTGCATGACCACAGAGATGGAGCACATGGTCACAGACTTTGAAATAAACCCCTGAAAATATTGAAATTGCAGTGAGAAGGGACAGGGTTTCATTTCCCTGTGCTGCTTGGAAGGAAAGGTTTTAGTGATCTCTTGATGAAATATTTCAACTGTTTTCCTAGGATTGAGTACTATTTTTATTTGTTTCGGGTGCTGATAAGCACAGGCCATTACTGCACCAAGAAAAAAAAAGGTTTCTATTTGGTTAGAAATATAATTCAATTTTTAACTAAAGCATTTAAAATACATTCAATTTTAAATAATTTTGTCTTCAGGAAAACATTATATTTTCTCATTATTTTGTTCACTCTCTACTTATAACATTTTTAAAAATATATTGACCTCCTGATAAACGGAACTGTCTAGCTGAACTTGGATTTATCTGTTAACTTTTGTTTGTAGAGTAATCTAAAATTCAGCAGAATGTTGAAGAGAAAGTTAGGTTTGTACTTGAGGGGAAAAAAAGAAAAAAACCCAGTTAAATACATTTACAGTAAACCTTTTATTTCTTTAAAAAAAGTTATTTGAACTTCCTAAAAAATTCTTCTATTTAAAAATATTTTTAAGATAAATAAAGTATCTAAGTAGACATTTTGACCAAAAATTTTGATCTCTTTTTCTATTTATGAATCATCCTAAAATCACAACAGATTTTGGGAAAGTGATGCAGATTTCTCCATCACAGTCTAACCTCACCACAAGATCCACTCTTAAGAAATGCCTCATACCAAGTTCCCAAACAACATCAGCCAAACTTTCAGTCAGTACCAGCCTGGCTGTAAATGCCACTTTATTTTAGATTTTTGAAAAGTAGAAAACCATGAAAAGAGCTATATCTAGTAACAAACAAACAAACAAAACAGAGCCCCTTACTGTTTATTTACTTTTGGACGTATCCTGCCAAATGCTTCCGGTTCATTTTCACGACAAGCAGCAATATTACCATAAATTAAATATGTCTTTGTAGCTCTAAACATCAGTGAAACACTATTGAACCAGAGTGATAGAAATGACATAAAAATTTGCTGCCAAATCATAATTTCTAAAGATTTTTTGTTTGTTTAATGCTTTGTTAGATATCAAACACTATTTAATGTATTAGAGGACTAAGAAAAAGATTTCCATTAAATAAACAGGAATGAACTATCCTTTCTTCATTCCATCACCAGAACCCAGTGGTTCTATAAAGTAAAAAAAAGAAAGGTTGAAATAGAAAATTGGGGTACATCCATGAAGTATGAAAGGTGCATTTTTCTCCATGTCCCTTTCCCTCCCCTTTCTGATTTTTAAGTGTTCTTTCTGCAGTCAATACCATGAAGATTAACAGTAGTCCACCTATAAAAATAAAATATTGTTCTAAGACTTCTGAAGTTAACAGAGGTTTAGATTTGATTTTGCACATTTGGATGTTACTGTCTTGTTTAGTAATGAATAAAATTCTCACTTCAACATGCATAATGAATTTATGTATACGTCATAACATTTATAATATTATGATTTTTTTCATTGTTACTTTTTCCATGAAGACTTTATTCCAATTACTCATTGGTCAGTGGTACTGATAGTCTTAATATTGATTTACCCTTTGGGCCTAAAGGTTTTAAGTTATATATTTTACTTGTAAAGTATTAAACTTGTAAACTTGTATATATAACAAGTTATATATATAACTTGTTAAGTTATATATTTAACTTGTAAACTTGTAAAACTTGTAACATTTATTGATGTGTGCATTTACTGCTTTTTTGATGTCATATTTAAGCAAAAAAAACAAGCAAGTGTTTAAATTCAACTTCTACAGTAACACACATTATTTTGAAAAACGGGCTCTGTTCTATAACAGATATGACATGGAAAGGTGACCAAAAAATGTGATGAAGTATTATTTATCCACACTGTACTATGTTCAGATGACTTGAATCAAGAGATTCTTGAATGTAATCTGTATAAAAACGTTTGAAACCAGAGTGAACAGACAATTTGAGAACAAATAATACTCTAACACCTTTTACAAACATTTCCACTGACAAAACACCCATGAGTCATATATTTAAAGCTTTGCAATAAAAAAGCTGCTATAACAGGGCTCTATTCCACACGCACACAGAGAAATTGTTGGAAACTCACATTCGTTTGATAGTGGAATAATTCTATTCCAGAACACATTCTTCTGCCAACTTCCTTTTTTTTTTTTTTTTCCTATGGAAACAGCAGAGCTTCCCCCATGAAATATAAGGCTGGAAACACAGTGTACTCAATCACCAGAAAAGCATGTACATTTTCACAGAGCCTTCTTGTAATGGGATAATGCAATTAAAATAAAAGTATATTTTCTTTTTATTGATATTTCAGTCAGTGAACTTATATTTAAATGAAAATTTTATGCTTGTCATTATACGTAAAATGCATACCCTTGAGGAAGAAAACAGAAGTAAAAGACAAGTTTATAAAGCATATTCCAGCAGACTTAGAATTTTCAAAACCTGATGAAGCTTTGATTTTGTTTACGTAAAATAAAAACATAATCAATCTATCTCTGGTTCACATATTTCAAGGTATTTTTAGACACAATATTAAGCAAGCAAATATAAATCAGACATGTTTGTGCCTTCCAGAGTTTGCTCCAGGATCAGAGCTTTTTAAGAGTGCAGCAGAGAGGTGCTGCACACTACAATTGCTTGCAGGTGATGACCTTCAGAGCACCCGGGACTCCTGGCACCCTGCCACCTCTAATAAACCCTGCAATTTGCTACCCAGGTCTGTACTACTGAGATTCTATCAGAAATAATGCCAACAGGCAAGGAAGAGTGCAGAAAGTGAGGAAAGTATTCTATCGAAATATTTGCCTGACATTTCTGCAGGAATTTCTGCAGGAGCCTACACAGAGCTGTAAGATAAGCCTGGGGCAGGTCCATCCAAGTGTAATCTGTTTCAGAGAAATTATGTGGAATGTTTTATCTGGGAGGGCCAAACAGATACCTCAACAGTTCATTCTAACTTTACGATCCATGAAAAATGAAGGATCCCATAAACTTCAGAAAAGTATTTGAGACAAAGATTTGGCCAAGCCTATGAAGAAAATTTATGGAACCAAGACCGGTTTAATACACTACAGCAACAGAGAGCAGGCCAGGGATGGTTTGTAGCATTGTGCTAACACAGCTGAAGTGTTTGAGAGAAAGGGATGAAAGAATTTTTAATGGAATGAAAGATGTAAAAAGGCTTCTAGGAACATGTGATAACTAACTGAGATGCATCAAGAAAAGACTTGTTACAGAGACTTCTCTTGATAACACAGTTTTCATTTTTCATGCAATGATTAATAATAAAGCAGCCTTTAATTTTTTTTCTGCTATTTAAAAAAGACCTGAGAGCTCACTTTAAATCCCATTGGGCTGCAGAGAATAGTATACAGCCCTAACAAATACTTGAAGGCTGATTTTTTTCACACCACTATTGTGCTGAAGATAGTTTATGGCTGGGTCCCATACATATCATTCCTTACCAAACAGGTAAGGAACAGAGTAGGGACATAGGAAGGTTTTCGTGGAAGTCAAGACATTGCCATGGCCAAAGAAATGTGGTCCAGAGGCTTGTGGCTGAAGTAACCTCACCAGTTTCAGGAGCCAAGGATGACAAGGGCTGAGGCTCCATTGCCATGATACCCTCTTCCCATGAAATGGAGATGATCTGTGGGTTTTGTTAATGATGTCACCCAAGTGAGCTGTTGCTAGATGTCTTTAAGTTAGCAGAGTTTATGCATCCTTTTCCTTCCTTTTCACTCATTGTCTTTGATGTTCAGACTGCACGTGTTGTCTTAAGGGAGAAAAGAACCCCTTTCTTCTTGTTCCAGGACAGCTTTTCTGTGTTTTCTTTTCATAATACTGAAGATAAAACTCATGGGTTCACACTTGATCACTGCCAGATACACTACAAAAAGCTGCAAGTGCCATTTCAGAAAGCCTACAAATACTTGAGGGTTGCTTAGCTGTTTCAGTTCTGCATCTGCTGTCTTGTGTAATAATAGTTATACTCCAGAAGAAACCCACAGAGAAGGGGGAGAGAATGAGGACACTTGGGGTGCTGTGGTGCGTACCTGGTTCTGGCCCAGCTTGGTGTTCAGCTTGGGCTCTCGGCAGCTCTGATGCGCTACAGCAATACTTGTTTGTGGGGTCTTGGCTCACAGGCAGTTTGGCTCACACTGTCATGGCTGTGGTAAAAAGAGGGGACTCTCTGAGGCTTTCAGGAAACAGAGGTTTTATTTGGGGGGGTCAAGGGATCCCCCAGCCTCAGGTGGGTGCCTCAGAGAGACCCCGAGCCTGGGGCTGCAGGGCGGTTTTGTACAACTCAGTCTGGGAGGTGGGGACAAATTATACAAACCAATAAAACAATCCAAACACTACATGCCAACTAAGTTACCTAAATTCTAACAAATCCAAAACAGGTTTGGGAGTGGTCTCAAGGGAGTCTTGCAAACTAGTGGACGAAACTCTTGGACCTTAAAGATAAAAATTCCATGATGGACAAAGGGAAAAGTTATGCATAACACAGGAATGAAACAAGAAAAGAACAAATAGAGAAGAGTCTCCAGACAGAGACTCTAGTTGTCCAAGAAACCCTTATCAAACTATGATAAGAATACATTCTAGGACAAGAGGCCCTTTCAAGGTGTTTAAGCTACACTAAACTTACAATATAAAAAAACCCCTATACTATATTCATAACTAAAGCTTATAAAACATTTCTTGAAAACCCACATTGGGGTTTCCTGAAATGTTCCTCACTGGAGGACCTGTAAGAGGACCTTAAGTGAATTTGAGACCTATTAACCCCATGAGTCTTTAAGGTCTAGAAAGAAACTTTTACCTCCCGGAACAGAGGTAAAAATTCTTTCGAATCGTGTAACTGTGAACCAAAACCAATTTAGCTGCAGTGCTTCCTAACTTCCAAGCCCTTGATTTTGAACACAAAATTTTCAATGAAGCAGAGAATGACAGGGCACTGAGCACACAAACTACCTCTCTAGTCTTAATTAGGTGTAGGCAACACAGTTTTAATAAGGTATTTGCCAAGTCTCTGTGGGATGTGAATTGTAGCATCTTTTCCTCGTGCTAATGACCCTTGAGAGGAAATTATCATTTTCAGGCTACAAGTAAATGCTCAGGAAAATAGTTAAGGTGGCCTTAATGCATATTTGGTTCTTGGGTATTTTGTCTATTTCCACCACTCTGGGATGAATAGAGCTTTCTAGTGCAGTGCAGGACAAGTCACTGCAATCAATCTTCAAGTTTCCCATGCAAAATCAGCACTCAGCACAAAAATATGACTTCTGTGTGTATTTCAGCAGTCAGTAGGGATGGCTATTGGCCATTGGTAGTCTACAGCTACAGTTCTGGAATCTGAGTTTTGAAATACTTGTGAAATTAAACAGAGCTACAAAGCATTGCAGTGTCTGTCATCATTAATTGCAGTTAAAAAAACCTGTGTTTGTTTTGTTTATTTAAAAATAAGTGTTCTATTGTGCTTTCTAGGGACAGTTCATCATTCAGAAATAGGAAGTATTGATCTTGAGAGCTGATGGGAGCAAGTTAGATATACAATTAAAATGTTCTATTTTCAGTATGATTAACCCTTAGAAACTTTCCCACTTACAGGAAAATTATTCCACTTCTAGTCTTCTTTTGCAGTTTTTCATCCTGCTATCTCCTTTTTTTCCAGAGGTCTCAGTGCCAAAATAGTTACAGTTGCCAGCTGGAGCTGCTAAAGGTTTTGAAGGCAGATCTCTCATTGAAGTATGATAATTCTGCTTTGCATGAGGATGATCCTGTGTTGCTCTCTTTCTTGTTTAGAATCAGACCATGGATAAAAGTAAACTTACTATAAACCCACTTTGACTAAGATTCTTACTTTCATTTTGAAGACCTCATCAAAGGAAGTAATGTACAAAAGGAATTTTCAAACACAAATTAAATTCTGGGTTACTTTTGTCATTGGAATGCAAAACAATGCAGAGTGGCTTTACCTTAGAGAGAAGCTTTTGCTTCTCAGCATACAAAGAAAGACCAGCTATTCCCAGTCACCTGTCTGGCTACTCAGCCAGCAACATGGGGCAAGAAGAGTGCATTACAGTCCCAAGTATACATATTAGTAATAGTTTACAGTCATGGTGTCTGTCAATGCAATGTATAATTCAGAGTCTGCCCCTCCAAAACACAGACCAAGACCCAAAATGAAAGTGAAAGAGGTCCCAGTCATTTTTATGCTGCAGTACACATTGTTTCTTGTGTCATTTTTATCCCTAGAAACAGTAAAAATGAAGAGACTACAGATTCTCTGCATATTAAGCTTTGTGCTTTGGCATACGATCAGTATATTGGCAGCTCATACAAAAAATGGACCGACCTTCTGAATAGTTCATGAGATTACTGTAAAAACTCTTCTATTTTTATGTCTAAGCTTTTGCATTGGCAAAACCTTGAACTCAGGATTTGTGTTTATTGTTTCTTATGTTTAATTTGAATTTAAGAAAGAAAAAATGCAAAGTCAGTTTTTCTTTGTTGGTAACAGAGTCAAACATACAATATGAAAAACAGTGTGTCTAAGACCCAAGGAAGTTTACTCATGCATTTCTAAGGCCCAGGACATAGGTGAACAGTCCTGCAACATACTACATGTTTTCAACTCTCAACAGAAGTAGTGGAAAATGAATGAAGGTTCAAACCTTTATACATCTAACATCTTTTTTTTAAAAGAATATGAATCTTTTTCTTTTTCCATTTTTCTCCTTTTTTCTAAAGGGATTTCAGTAATTTCTTCTAGCAGTATAGTGCCTAGCATATTATTCCCTGTGTGGAGGCCACTAGTCTGGAATCTGAGACCTTATTTTTCTCCAGATTTCCAATATGACCTTGAAGAAGTCAGATTTTTTTTTTCCAAGAAACTAAAACTTTTTGAATTCCAGACCTTATTCTCACTTCTCTATCTTCAGTACTGTTTTTTGGCACATAAAGTAGAGATAAAAAGGTTTTTCCACCTTACAGATCATAACAAAAAAAAAAAAAGGAAGTCAGATACTGAAAAGGTTTTTTAATAAGGCTGTTAATGAAGCATTATAGATGTAGTCTGCATATCTGTTCTTGCTGGGAAAAAATGGTGAAATTATACAAATTATAATTACAAACTTGTCAGTCTCTGTCTTAGAAAGCAAGGCACTGCCAGTAAATTAGATACTTAGAATTTAATATATGATAACCACTATAAAACTAGGCTACTTTTAATTGTCATGAAAAGCCTCTTTAATCAGAAAATTTTGAGAGACCTAAAATATAATATAAGTCATTCTCAATGGAAGATTGAGAATATGCATGTGGACATAAAAGAGTTCATACAGCTCCCTGTTATCATAGTCCTGACAGAACAAAGTATTTTCTGCCAGACAGGCTATGAAAAACAGACATTTCACATGTGTGCAACTGGAATTGATTTTCCTCTGGAATTAATACATATATGGAAAAGTAAGAACTATGCACAGATATTTCACATACTCACATGTGGCTATAGAAAAGTACACGTAGCTATGTGTATCTAATTTATACAGATTGAGAATAGCTACAAAAAAATCCAAACCCCAAGATTTAAAAATGACAGGAAACTTAAAAAGATGACATTTCACAGTTCTGGGAAAATGAACTATGGCTAATTATTTTGAGGGCTTGAGCTTGACACTAATGACTCCATAATGGAAATAACACCAGTAGTTCTCTGTGTCTTGGAATATTGCCTAGGACAAAATAATTATGGAATCCACAGTTTGTTGTTTTTTGGGGTTTTTTTTTCCTCATTTTTATATAGCATAAATTTAGAATGCATTTAGAACCTACATAGTGAAAGAACTATGGGCCATACACATGCACAAACATGTGACATATATATGTGTGTAATATTTAACAAGATGTGCTGAAATTGATCCCCAATTTCATAGATGTGATCCATAATGCAGATTGTTTATTGCCCTAAAACCCCACGCTGAATGATAAAATAAGGACACCCTGAAGGGTAAAAATAAGGATTTCTGACTCTAGAAAGACAACACATATTCTCTTAGATATAAACAAAGCACTTCAACACCTCACCGGCATCATACGAGAAAATAAATTCCTGCTGTACCTCTCAGATTTTCAAACCTTCAACTGTGGGCAGTGGTTTTAGGTCTCTGATAGAGAAACTCTGTTGCATCTTTTTAACTAGGAGGATTTATGCATTTCAGAAGTCTGATTTCATAAACGGCAACCTGTAACGGCAGGCACAAATTTATTGAACAGACACAGGTGAGAAATAAGAATATCTAGAACAATCAACAGAATAAAACCAGTAGTTTAATTACATACTATGATATGAAAATTCAGATCATAACAGCTTCATGATTAATCATTAGAGTTTAGAATATATACTCATGAATGAAGAATAATATCCCTTTACTCTGAAATGTATCTCCAATTAGGAAAACAAAACAGTATTTCTATTTAGACTATAAGGAATATTTCTTCCAGTGTAGCAAAGACAACTTTCTCTAATGTGTTCAGATGTAGAAAATCCATATCTAAAAAAATCTTGCATAAATTTAGAACTCCTGTATGATTTTTCCAGGGATGCAAACTACTGTGGAAGGGTACAAAGTGGAAGGATGTAGGACAGCAAAATTTTTCAAGAAAAGACGCCATGACAATTTCTTTGGGAACTGCTAAAGCTATAGAAGATGCAGAGAAAGCAGAACCTGTAGTGAGAGGAAGAATGTAAAAGATATTTCAGGTGTTTCTCAATGGGAAAAAATGAGAGGCAGAAAGATGAAAGCCACCAAAATACAGAGAAACTCAGGGGCTAAGGAGAGGCCACCTCAGACTCAACTTTTCTACATACCTGACATCTTGTTTTGTATTTAAGGCTTTTTTACTGTCTCATATTTTCCATTAATTATAATTCTAGTTTGTGTCAGACTATGCCTTTTTCATCTGTTGACTCAAAGGAGATATCCGTTTATCTCTGATTTCAACCTTTCTAACCTTTCAGCCTCTCTTACAAGAAGAAATATGTTAATTATGTGAAACTTGAAACACTGAAAAGGTCACAAAAACCTACAGAAGAGTGAGATGTAAATTATACACCTTGGGACAAATGTGTATGCATGTCAATCTATTTGGATTCACTCCAATGCCAAGCTTATTTTAACCTTCTTCAAGCACGCACTTTACAGACTTCCACGTCACCCTTCACCTCAGTTCTACAGCTCTTTTCTGCTCATTGCTACTTTCAGCTTCCTTTGCACCAGCTGGACTTTTCAGCCTTTTCCTAGGCAATGCAGGAGGCTGTGCAACAGCACAAAGATGCTGGTGTCAATGTGAAACCTAGAAATGTTCCTCTGCAAGTGGCTCCATAGTGAAGACACCCCCATGTTGAGCTGTGTGGCAAAGCAGGGACGGAGATGAAGGCACCCGTCTACCACCCAGGATGTGAGGCTTGGCAGGTCTGCCTTGCCCTGTGACTGCCAAGAGCTCTCTCTTCTTGGCTCCTGGATCAGTTTTAAGTCAGATGGGGAGTGCCACCTGCTGGGTGACCTTCTGAAACTGAGTCATGGGTTTAAGATTAAGATAATTGTAACAGGAATTTGTATGAGCAAAAACTCAGCAAGGTACTAAAATTAAAGAATTGACTAATCAGACTCAGCGAGAAGGACAAATTGGTCTTAAGTAGCTCCCCTACAGTTTCATGGCCAGCTTGCTGTCACTTTTAGTAATCCTTTTCTTGCATGCTGGTCAAAAATCGGTAGGGCTTGCCTTCTTTTAAGCATAATAAAGCTTATCAAAAGGCAGCATACAGACCCTACCTGCCTGCTAATTCTCTTTTAGGTCTTAGGGTTTGGCTCCAAGGTGCAATACCATTGTCTTTTTAAATAAAGGGAAAAGAACTGTCCCTCAGCTCTTGACAAGGTCTTATACCTACACATATCAAAGTCAATAACAAAACATTCTGATTCGCCCCAGAGATCTTGAAGGAATTTTCCACATTTCTCTCAATATAACTGTGAAAAATCAGTGGATATGACAGATCAAAATCTTCTGAGCAGTGTGTTTTGTGTACACATACCACTTGCTCATCCTGACTCCAGGATTCTTAAAGTGGGGAGACTTACAGCACAGACCAAGAAAGGCAGAACTCTGTCCTGGCTGGGAACATCAGAAAAGACTAATTTTATAAATTGCTTTAAGTTTTTCTATCTGTTCAGTCTCTTAAATATGCCTCGGAAAGCTGGCCTAAGGAGGTTAAAGAAATAATTGATGTCTAGAAAATGTCACAAGTGGTGTATAGAAGATGCATTTCTGTTATTTTCCCTGTTGTGGAGGTGCTCTAAACTAAGATGAAGGCATAAAAATGTGGCACTCTATAACTAGATTTGGGCAGCTGTGAGACATTGGGTACAGACAACCTCTACCTAAGAATAACTACCATTTCCAAACAAAAATATTATGCTTGATTAGTTGATGAAGTTCACATTACACATGAAACCTCAGTTGTTATCTGCTGGTATTTGGCGGTAAAAGTCAACCAAAATGCCAAAAAAATACTAATACTGAAAAGAAAAATGGAAAACTGAAGATGGAGCTGAAATGAAAGTGTGGTAAAATCCCAGAAAGTTCATGCCTGGTAATAGATCTCGATAGGCTAGTGAAGCACAGCAAGGTCTGCAGTGAATGCTTTGGCTTCAGAATCAGAAAGGAGGCTGCACAGGAAAAGTCAGTCAGGGCCCAGAACCTGACTGTTGCCAAGCTCTACATTGGAAATGGGAAGCTTATCACTTAATTAAATTAACAACAGTGCCACAATTTCAAAATCTGAACGCCTCCTGACAAGAGAAAATGGTCTAAAACATGGCAAAGTACTCCTGGGAGAGCTGAACGGAGTTAATTAATCAACTTCAGTCTGAAGCACAGGACACAACAGCAAATGTGACTGCAGCAAAGGGTAAAGCAACAGAAAAATCACAAATTATTTTGGGTTTTTAAGATGATGGTCAACAATCAAACATCACAAAGATTTTGGTTCTGTGGCCAAATAAAAAGGAGAGTATCCTGCTGAGAGGATTTCAAAGGAAATACCTACAAAATGCTGGAGTATAATTGAGAAGGGGGAGCCAGGCTGCCCATAACAATGTGCTGGTGTTGGGATGACAGATAATGGGCATAAACTGAAAAAGGAAAAGTCCAGACTAGATAGAAGGAAAAGCTTTCATCAGCTGAAACAGGTTGTCTGGTTATGAGGAGGCAACCTGTTTCCTGTGTCCATGCTTTGTTTTCATAATAAATCCCAGAGAAGCCTGGCCTGCCCTTATAGCTGATGTGAGCAGGAAGTTGAACTAGATGATTCCAGAGGTTTCTTTCCATCAGAATTTCATGTGAGTCTAAGATTATATTATATATTTGTGAAAGCAAATAGCTGCAAAAATATTTATTAAGTAACTAAGTAATCTATATGAGAAGAAAATGCTTTAAAAATTGACTAGCAGAAGAAGAATTAGATCTTAAGATGAGAAAAATAAAAAACAACACAGTAAAATTTCATTATATAAGGTTTATACAAGCATTCAAAAACCTCTGTTCATGTATAAAAATTGCACAAGAACTGAAGTATTTCAGCTGACAGGCAATGATTGTGAATAGCAATATTATTTTAAGTGCTAGTGGTCAGGATGAATAGAACAATAAGTTGAAAAATTACCACAACAGGAATATGCTAAATCATCTTTAATGTCAAGTTAATCATTGAACTAGATGATGATTAAGCAAGTCACAGAGTACACGTCAGATTGGTGGCCAGCAAGGAGGGCAAAACAATGACTATTACATAGAATGAAAATGAGATTTCTTGGGAGGGTTCTGCATAAAAGGGCAGATATGCAGAGAAATTCTAATCACGGTCTAGAGAACTCCTTTCACAGAATAGCTGTGTGAAATGAAAGATTGCATAATGCCCCAAAAAACCACCCCAAATTAAAAAAGGTTAAAGAAATTGCAGGAAAGAACAGAAAGAGCTGAAAAAAACTGTAGTCAACTTGAAAGTAATGAATGAGATCTGCTCACCAGAATAATAAGACTACTCAAGTTAATGTACCTGTATAGCACCTGAGAAAAGAAAATAGTATGCAATAATAGTCTCATTAAAAATAATAGTCAGGGATAAAAATCACGACAGAATTTCACCCCTGGGTTTTGTTAAAAAATGCTGATAACCTTGAGGTGTAGTCTAAGAGGTTTATATTTTTGTGAGTATTCCTGCCCTTGGTGTTGTACTAATAAATGCTGTGGGGATATGTAGCTCTAGGCCGAATACAACAGATGATGATGCTAAGAGAAAAGACCAAAGAAAACACAGATATGTAGATACTCGTTTTTACCTGAGAATATGAATATTTTCAAAGGGTCCCACTGATGTGCTATACTGATACATTTTCTTGCATTTAACATCCAGCACATCAATTTTAATAATAACAATTATTTCCAGCTTGTCCATCCCCGCTGAACTTTCCCTTTTTTCTTTCATTTTGTTTTCCCATCATTCTTCTCTGGTAATTTTTAAGGTAACAATTATTATTTTTCAAGCATCACAAATCAAAATGAAATTTTGAAAGTTGATTTTTATTTGAAATGGGTGTCTAAGATGTATGGTTTCTTAAAAAGCAAAACATTTCAAGGGCTGAGATCATAGTGAAGGCAGCTGTGTTGCCTGGGCTCTTTAGCGTGTGGGTATTTGGTCAATGAGTTCCTGGGGACTCTGAGCTTTCACATGTTGAAATGCACTGTCCTGGAAGGATGGAGTTCTTGGTAGGCAGGAAGCAGCAAGTATCTGAAGGGCCAGTTGATGAAAACTCTGGGATCCTGATGTCTAGATCAGCAGCCAAAGTCTAAATCCTACTTTGTTAAAAAGCCAAAGAAGTGTCTGCAAAGATCAGCATTCCCCAGGATATTCCCATTTTCAGCAGGTTAGTTTTCTTCGACAGAAAAACTCCACACCCAAAAATATCCAGCTGTCATTCTCACCTTATTATCATTTCTGCACAATGGGTCTGTACACACAAAATACATCATTTTATCATGTCTCCTGCTTCCAGCTTCACAGATCATTCATCAGCTTCTGCTCAACGCCAAATCTGCATTTACCTTTCTAGGCAGTTTGGAAGCCTATTTTATTGTAGCATACATGAAACCCTCTGAACTCTGCAAGAGATGCTTTGGGTTTTGTGCTAACGCGGGTTTTTCCTTGTCATAACATTGGGAAGCAGGCATTCAGTAATCACACTGACATCTTGCTCTTCCCAAGATGTTCTGGGCAGGACATCAACAGTTCATGTTGTATATCACAGCTAAGGGTGTCATGCCCAGTAGTGCTTGGGGGCAGCTTTGCATGGTATGAAATTAAATACAAATAAAAGACAACAATATCCTCTTCCCCACTACCAAAAAATCCAGCAACCTAAGAACTAGAAAAGAGCTGTTCAATTTTCTCATGTGGTTACAGTGTGTTTGTTACTTAACAGTAATGAGCCTGCTCTTGAAACAGAGAAGTTATAGTCTCATATTAAAGAATTATGGCTTTCCCCTTTGTTTAGCCAAAAAAACAAAACAAAGGAAAACAAACAAAAAAACCCAAACAACCCCCCCACTTTTTATTGATGTCAAAGTTTTGGGATGGTACTAAACTTGGTTTACAAAGAAACCATACCATATCAAACTGTTAAAACCTAAAAGACACAAGATGAAAAGGTTATAAACGAGGTACATACAGAACAAAAAAGCTGAGTGCAAAAATGGGAGAGACTTCTGGGGAAATATGAGAGTTCTGGGGAGACTGACCCATCATCAGTGGTCACCTGCTGTTAGAAATATGCATTATGTGAAAAAATGTCTACTTCATTTCTTCTGATTTTCACATTCTTACACTCCCATGCGACATCTGCATCTAGGACATCTGATTATGAAATTCCTGTTGGGACGTTTATTGACTTATGTTTGATTAGCAGTGGTGTGTCTGGAACAATGGTTTCAGTGGCTTCAGGCTCATGACTCTTTTATGACACAGGAACTTCTATTTCTTGACTTGATGGAAGCCTGTTCTAACACTGGGCCACCGCCTTAAAATAATACTTCATTGTATGCCTCCTGATATTTTACTTAGGAGCTTTTTTTAAAATTTATGTTCCCATGCAAGTGAAAGTGCAGAAAATAATGTTGTTGTTGTTATTATTATTATTATTATTATTATTATTATTGGATCCTGTGTTGTTTTTATCACTCCAAGAAAAGCTCAGTCTTAAAGAAGTTATATTACTTAACTTTTTCAGTGTTTTCATTATAAGCTCTACTCCTTGGGGCTCTGCAGACAGAGAATAAAAATACATCCATTTCATTATTCTTTTGCTAATATAAAAATGTGCCATAGTCAGTTCAGAGCTTCAGTGCTTGCTTATATCTAGAAAATAGAGAGTATGTGTATTTGCCTTTATAGAATGTTTGAACATCTAAACTAACCAAATTTCAACAACTTGAAGAGTAGAAGGCCCCCCATGAGACTTATTTTCATGGTAAAATCATGCTCCAGTTACATTTTTCATTTTTTTATTGCTTTGCTTATTTTTATTCAATTCCATTATTACAAGTTGAACCAAATTTGCTTGTAGTTTACTTTTAATTTCAAGTGACTTTTAAACTGTTAAAGCCCAGAATTATACACATCATTTGGATTTTCCCAGCAAAAATCTGAACACCTGCACAAATCATATTTTCCTTTAGAGTATAATATAGATTACCCCAAACCAATATTTGATGTCATATTTTGATGGAAATATCTAGACAAGCATTAATATCACTAGATGTCACTAAACCGTCATTTCCTTTTCAAATATTCTACATAATTGTTTTCCATTTAGTAAGACATTCATATTTCAATAGTTTCATCTCCAGATATGACTTTGCCTCCTATGACTGCTTTGCTTATCATCAACATTGTGTGTAAACCATTGTGCTCTATCTACACTTCAATTTTGGGGAGCTTTTCTGGTCATTGTGCATAACTGTGTGTGGGGGCAGTTAAAGCCTTCTTGTGGGTTTGTTTTTATAAAGTGCTCGGTTTTCACATACTCCAAGTAACACCAGAACTTTCATTTGTGGTACCTTAATGTGCATTTTTAAACTAAAATACTAAAAATTTTCTCCCTGTTCAGAATATGTAAAGAGACTATTCATATCTGGATTTCCAGGAAACTTCCTCTATGTTTCATATGTACCAAACTACATATTCTGCTGAAACTTTTTAGAGGAAGCAGAAAATGAATTTGCAAGAGCAGAAGGGCAGCCATCCCTATGGTTCTCATGTTCTACTTTTCAGCAAGTAGAACAGTGTAAGAACTCTTACCTGCCCATTGCTGATTCCCGGATTTCCAGTTATCTTGTTCTATGTTGTCAATACCCAAATAAATCACTTTCATGCCATGCTCAACCAATACCAAAAAAATTGGCATATGCCAGAATACACAGTGGTGCCACAAGTTATTTAGAAATAATCATCTGGGTTTATGTCTTGCTTGCTGATACTGAAAGTGCATTTGTTCTGAATGTAGTAGCTCAGCTTGTCTAAGTGTAATCATCTTAATGCACTGCCTCTGCCTGAAGAACGCATTGCTTCTGTCTTACCACCAGTCTCTGATTTGTTGCCTGTGTGGTGTGGAGCACGCTTTTATCACTTGATGGGATTTTAATATACCTGTGACTCTTACTAGTTCCCAGAGGTTACATTTTGCCATGTATCTTTTTGATCAGTGTTTTTCCTGACTGTCAGTGGCGTATATATGGCTTTCTCAATAAAAGCAAAACTTTCAAACTAATTATTTTTTACAGAGCCTCAGCATATTGCCTTCCTGTTTAAGATCTTAGTTTCACTTTAGTTACAGATACTTGGTTACCCTTGAAAATTCACCAAAGCTTCAGTCAATTCCTCCTCCATTTTCAAGACCTAAATCATTTCTGTCTCATACATAAATTAGCCTGGTTCAGACAGCACTGGAAACATTTGTATATCTTGGAAATTAAGGTTTCCCTCTAAAGAACCTTCATGGGCATATATAAATTCCTTTTAAACTTGACATTACTAGTGAGAGAATTAATCAGATTAAACCCCTAAGAGCCCAGCTAGGTTTAGGTAAAGAATAAGTACAAACAATATTTCTGAACTTCTAAGGGCATTACTTTAACAATCTACCTCCAGAACTGAAGGAGGAGGTGACAGTACTTCTTAACCAAACATTAGTGACCAGCTTTGGAAAAAAAATCAATGTCCTCCAAAAATTACTTTTTTTTAGTAATGAAAATGCAAGAGAAACAGAACTCACATTGAAACATCAAGTTTTTGAGGAACTTAAACTCTTAAAGAAGAGATACTTGTGCATATATAAAAGCACTCTGAAAGAGGCAATCTGGTGCCTACTTCCCATTTGATTGAGCACTTATTTGGAAGCGCTTCCATGTATTTCAGTTCTCTAGCAAGAATAATTCTGAGCACAGATACACATCTATATTAGGTAATACATATGATGTAGAGGACTTATAAAAAAGCCAGTCATTTTCACAAAAAAACTTGGCTGGTAGTCACAGCTGTAGAGAAATATTTTACAATCTGTGCACATTATTGTCAATAAAACATCCCTGAAGAGAAATCCATTTTTTTTAATAGCTTCCAGATGTAATATTAAGAACAGGGTAGCCATGAAGCTGATCTATCTAATTTATAGTTTGAATATTTTCTTCTTTGTGTTCACAGAATCACTGAATGGATGAGGTTGGAAGGGACCACAGTGGGCCACCTGGTCCAACATCCCTGCTCAAGCAGGGTCATCCTGGAGCACAGGGCACAGGATTGAGTCCAGATGGTTCTTGAATATCTCCAGTGAGGGAGAATCCACAACTTCTCTGGTTAATCTGTTCCAGTGCTTGGTCACCTGAAAAGTAAAGAATTTCTTCCTCAGGTGGAATTTCCTGTGCAGCAGCTTTTGCCCAGGGCTTCCTGTGCTATTGCTTGGCACCACTGAGAACAGTCTGGCTCCATCATCTTGATACCCTCCCTTTGGATACTTGTAGAGATCCTCCCTCAGTAGTCTCTTGTTGTGGTACTACATAGCAATGCAATGCTGTAAAAGGCCATGTATACTTAATTCCACAAGCTACTTGCTAAAAATGAGAAGCCTATGAAAACAATGCATATAATAAAAAATTACAAGACCTATTGCACTTTTATAAATGCAGTTCTGACCTTGGAAGGAAATTTCCATTTGGTGAATTACTGTGAAGATGTCTTTTGATCCAAAAACTTGACAAAGATTTTTGCTTATGCCAAGTAGCAGATGCAGGGGTTTTAGAGCAGAAGCACTCATCTTTTCTCCCTCTGAAGTTCCACATGGGCTCAGCATATTTTACAGCAATGAAGAAAAAGGAATACAATTTTACACATTTGTTGGGAATACTAAACTCACAGCAAGCAAGATCCCTTTGCATCAGCAAAGTCTTCACCACTGCTTCCTCTGTGAAGTTTTATCCAATTTATTGCTGATTTACGCTTCCCTTTTAAAAGCACTTAGGCAACATCAGAAAAGTTTCTTTATTGTCTTTTATTAAAAAAAAAAAAATAGTTAACAAAATGTTAGAAGAATGGCTAATCTTTTAAAAGTTAAAAGGTTTAAAAGTTGTCCTAAAACAGCAACAGATATATTTTATTGTACTTTTGATGAAGGAAACAAGGCATACCAGGACACTGTTTATACTGTTAAAGCAGTGTACTTACGCCACAAATTACATTCCTCTGGGGAATCTTTGTGCATCTATATTTTGTCCTTGCTCTGGTCCATTTCCATAGCAACATATTTGTTCCTATGGAGAATCTGGGTGAATAATTTCAAATTGAGCCTGAAAGTTTTGAAACAAGGTTTCAGTTCTCTATGAAATAATTATGAGCAAAAGTAATTTTAAAAAACTAAAAAAATAAACATAATTTTGCCATTGTTTCTTTACCCTACTCTAGGCATGACTAGCTCTGAACAATCCTTTGATCTCTTTCCCGTGATGTTCAGACTGGGAGCAGGCTTATCCACATGACTTCAGCAGCTGTTATAAAATCTGGTGGGGAATTTTTCATTACAATTTCAATGGCTCACTGTATTCACTAATTATGTTGTTATATACAAACACATTCCAAATTTTTACTCAGAAGCTGGGATCTACACTTAAAGAAAACCCCAATAAATAAAACTCCCATGAGGAGGTGGCAGTGGGGGAAAGAACAGGACAAGATGACTTTAACATTACTTTCAAAATACTAAAGTGCATTTTAGAGGATCTCTTTAAACTTTAGCCAGTACCACTTCCTGTTCATATTTGTCACTGTCCACTCTTTCATCTCAGGGAAAGATTTTATAGCTGAAAACAATTCATTGCTACAAGATAATAGTGCTAAAATAAGTTTTTTAGAAAAGGTAACTGCTCTTTAGCTTTAATACAAATTAAAAAATCATTTCTTCAAATGCATGTACTCAGAGAAATAAACAAAATTGTAAAGTTGTTTGGTTTTTTTTAAGGAGGATATTTCTTATCAGAAAATGAAATGAATTTTAAAAAAAAAATAAAAGGAAAGAAAACTAAGGAAAAATATCCCTAATTATATATTGTGGGTTCTTATCCTGACTTTTCATGTAGTAATAGGTAGGTCTCTTATGTCTAGTTGTAAAACAATCCAGCTAATTTTTCAGTCAAATAATTTCAGGAATTCTCTTGGAATTGCCAAATTTTTCTGACCAAAGTTATCTTTCCTGCAATGCAAAAAAATAACAAGACTGAAAATGCTGTGTGTAAACAAGCATAAAAGAAAGGACCCCTATTTTACTGGATTGGTCAGGTGGTGTCAGCCTATTGAATCCAGGTCAGATTATGCCATTCATACAACTTAGAAAATTACTGCTGCAAAGATTGAACAATTTTGCAATATTTTGAGGCAGACCCAACATCTGCATCAACTGGAGATAATGATGCTTTCATTCTCTGTGCCAGCAATTCAAGCCTTACATCTGATACTCAGAAATTTTTCCCAGATGGTCCATTCCAACCTGCTCTTTTTCTGCTTTCCCTGAGTTTGTACTTTTTTAGGCATTTCCTATCTGCCTGTTTTAAAATCTTTAAATAGGTGGAATTTCTGGTGAAAGGAATGAATACTTTTATTCTGCCTCCAAATTCTTTCCCAGTGATGCCACATGCACATTAGAGCTGGCACGCCCATACTTTGAAAAGAAGCATAAAATAAAGTTAAGAAGAAAAATATGGACCTGTTTTATATAATAGTGAGTCAATGCTGCATTTTAGTCACAGGCTACAGACAATAAAAGAGAAATGAAGTGTCAATGATTGAATTGGGAGTAATAGACAGAAGCTCTGTAGAGACAGCATCATCTCTTTTCAGTTGAAAAGGAGCATGTTCATTTACAGGATAGGTGCCCTGCTATCAGCCAATGAAGGTGGCTTTAAAAACCTGCGTGGCCTAAGTGAACAGGACATACAATCATGGAAGTGGTTCCTTAATATCACTCAGAACAATACGCTTGAATCATACAAAAATAACAGGGAAATAGCTAAGAGTAAAGAAAGACGGTATCAATAATTTTTAATAAAAATGTTGAAAGAAATAAATTCCTATACCACAGTGGGGAAAAAAATGTAGCAGTGTCTGTAACAAATGATTGTTATTAATACAAACCTACTTTTCCTAGTTCAGCTGGGTTAAAAAAAATAAAATACAAAAAAATAAAACCCAACCCCCCCCCCCCAAAAAAAAAACAAACAAACAAAAAAAAACCACCACAGAAAAGGGTGGCAGCTTTGTTTGGAACTAAGTCTTTCTGTAAGAAAAATGGTGTGTGCAACCATCTTCAGATTTCAGATTGCAATCCACTTGGTTTCAGTGAGAGGTAGAAGGAAAATCAGCTCCTGTGTAAGATGGATATTCAAAATTATGTTGGTCAATTCCAAGGTACTTTGAGTCCAGGATGTTTTTGAAAATCTGGGTTCAGTATATCACAGTCCACTCATATTTGTAATTCAGTACTTCTGTTGGAAAACTATATGAACACCTGCAGAAAGAAAGAGGAGCATATTCACCAGAACTGAAGGTACTGAAAACAAATTATTAATCAGGTTTGGGCAGTGTTAGTGTTTTCAGTCCTAAATTCAAGATGATAAATATATCCTGTGGTGTGACATCTGTGTACCATGCCACAGTGAAAGACATGGGCATTCATCAACTTGGTGGAATATAAATTTAAAAAACAAGACAGTGAAATAATGAAAGATGTTTTTAAATCACATAAAAATAGGAGAATTGACAAGCAAGCCAGGAATAAAACTGAAATGAAATGAAGAAATGTGAGAAAAACATCAGATTCATTTCAATAAATTACACTAAAAGCTGGAAGATAGATACTTCAATGAGATGTTATTAAAAGTTCAACAAAGTAATATTTGGAGACTCCCCATCTAATAGCAAACAGTAATGGATAAATAAGCTCTTGTCTCCAAATCCATGAACTGCCTCTAAATGTCATATCCTATGACATTTCCTATCATAGGAATCCCCTGGGAACACTCTATGTGCTTTTGATCACATAGTAACAATGTGACTTTTAAGTGTGGTTATTCTGGCATCTGTGTCATACTTGAGGTCGTATGAGGCTACATAGGATAAGATTTGAACAGCTGGTGAATTGAGCAAAATAAACTGGTTACTATTTATCAGTCTTTGGGACTCCACATATTTTGTATAGTCTCATCTCACTTTGAATAACAGTACACTGTCCTCATGAAGGGCACAGTGGAACACCATATTAGAACAGGTTCTTCCCAGAAACATCTTCCTATATATCTGTTAAAGACAGGCTAGAGAAATGTGCTTTGCACCTTTGGAAGATAATGGGAAAATAACTAGTGCTTTAAAACCTGTAGAAGCTAATTACACTTATCTTTCACATACCTAAGTTTCACCTTAAAAGACTAAAAAGAATCTTATGGAACCAGAAAAAGGGCACAACATACTATATATATTTGTGTATGAAACAGGTTGACATTCCCACTTACCAAAATTATAAACTAGAAGTTAGGGCAATGTTCCAGAATTTGAAATTTGTTAATCCAGGATATGCCTTAATTACTACATTAGCTTTTCCACCTTGGGTTGGAGAACTTTTAACCAGAATGAACCATCCAAACCTATGTATTACCAGAAAATATTCTGGTTTCAAAAGAGGAAAAGAATAACAGCTAACTTCTTGATGGCTCTATGAGATTAAGAGCATGTTACTGACTGCTAGGATAGGACCTAGCTAACTGGGGATGATATTAACAATCAGAAAAATCTTCCTGTGGAGCATTCATAAGGAATTGAAAACAACTGAGATGCTAGAAAATGGATCAGTCAAATGTAAATTTCCATCAATTAGACAAAAGGATGAACCCTTTAGACCCCTTAACAATCCTTCAACTCTGTTTGGTTGGCTTATCACAGAGTTCTTACACCCTTATATACAGATAAGTAGATTTTATATGACAAATACATAAGACGACAGAACAAAACATGGTCTGTCCAACACAATAATAAAGTTATCTACTTACAAATTATGTCCCTGCCAACATTCCCTAAGGCCTACCCATTTGATTTAGTATATCATGGATCATGCCCTTCTCCATAAATATTTTTCTTCAGCAGTTGTTCCTGAAAAGGCTTACCTAGAAATGTGGATGTAATTTCTGCTTTTTCTATTTCATCACTTCCTCTGTGGCTCTGGCACTCTGTTGTGTTTTGCTTACAGAATAGGAACACTTGTGCTTTAGTTTTTCCCTCCATTTAATAGTGCTGTATAGCAGGCTGAGGGTGTTGTCTAATTTGAAAGCCTTGGCCACTTAAAACGTGGCTGTCAGCAGCAGTTGCTAAGAAACTACAACTTAACTGCTTTCAAACTCGGTATTGCTAAAGTGCAATTACCCACACCTGCTATTATTATTTATATGAGCTAATGTGTAATTCCTTCTTCACCATACTGGACACGTCCTCTCTTACCTCCCATTTCAATAAGCCCCTTCTTTCTGGTAACTTCTGAGATCATTCCTCATCTCATCCAAACAAACATTTCAAACCACCCCCATAGCCCAAATATTCCCCGAGCAGGGAAATGTGCCACAAAATATCTTAGTGTAGCTCAGAATGAGAGCACATAAATGCCCAGCTGGTCACTGTCACTTAGAAAACCATGATTATGAGGCAGAGCTTCCAAATAAATTTTCCCCTAAGAGAGATTGCATATTTGAATAGGAGTGAATGGGCATTTTTTACTTCAAGAAAATGTTAATGAAGTAATAAAATTAACTAAAAAGGAAGCGGATCATTTAGTAACTCTGTTTCTATTAACTCATCCTTCAATGTTTTGATATATGAACAAAAAAATGCCAGTAATAAGGAATATATGTGCAAGAGGAGTGTCTTTTGGGTGGAAAACTTTTGTCCTTACCTTTTTTATCTTGTAAACATCTATTGGTGCCTCTTGAATAAAAATGGCTTTTTTTACAGTATTTTGGCTGTATTCCACATCAGTTCAGCCCATTCTGTTTACAACTAATTTCAACCACGTGAATTAGATGTTGCCTTCTTTGCCTTCTGGAGGTGAATACAAACCTCTTGGAACTAGCCAAGCAGAGATATGAATGAGTGGAAGTCTGGGCCAGATAATGGGAGTGAACTATTCAAATGCAAAGAATTTTTAAAGCTTGATGCTTGCCCTTTTCCTGCAGCCTGAGGTATGCAGCAATACATGAGAGTAAGGAGGAACAGCCTTAGGAAAAGCACAGCACCTCTCCACAGGTGGGAACAGACAGCCGTGTTCTCCTCTTTCCTTCCACTCTGCTCCCACTCAGAGCAAAAGACACAAGCCAGAGAACAGGCTCTGCAGGGAGGCAGCTGTGTTAGCCCCAGTCCAGCTATGCTTTATTACAGCTGTATATCTTCTGAAGAGACCCTTGCTGCCACATGAACATTCAGAAGTGCTGGAAATCGGGCTTATGTACGTCTCCAGTCACCCACATGGGTTCACACAAAATAGAGAATATGAAAAGGAAAAAGAAGAAAAAAGAGTAGGGAAAAAAAAATCTTCTTAGCTAATAAATACTCACACTCAGGAAGACCTTACACCTTCACAAATTCCTTAAAAGAAAGTAAGATATTCTATTGTAAATCCTGTTAGTCACTGAAACACTAGTTATTTAAGTTAAACTACTTGATTTTTAACATCTGGTTCACAGTCAGGGTACAATTCCTTGTCTTAATGTTGTATTTGGGTATTTGTTCTGCACATATGTATTTTTTTGGCACTTCAGTTTTGAACATTTGAGCCTCTCTGTGGGGTGGTGAGGTAATGTATCCTGCATTAGACTACAGAGGTAAACAACATAATTTGTAGCTGCATGTGATTGTTAATTATGCAAAGAAAAACTTTGGGAACAGTAAGTAAACAAATGAGGTTATTTGTAAATCTCTCATTCTCTAGTTTTAACTTTCAAAATACGTAATACAAGTGCAGTCATATTTTCCTGTATGAAAATGGCAGTAACTAAAAAATAATAATAAAAAAATAAAATAAAAAGCAAGTTCTGCATTAAAAGATATCATTGTGCAGTTATTTAGAAAAACAAAGATGCAATTTCCCTAAGGCAGACCCTTAAGCCTACAGTTTCTTTCAGAGAGTTTTATTTTCATTAAAAAATATTTTGATATCTCTAGAGAACTTAAGAACACATTGTTAGAATATATTTCAACACATCTACACCATAACTGCAGCAATGTAAGTTCAGGATAGTTCATTATATGAAAAAACCAACAACCCGCCATTTTCACAGAACTCCAGTTTAGAGTGGAATGGGAATAATAAGTTGGAACAATAATTCCAGAAGATATCATTTGAACGACCACCTTTGGAGATGCTCAGGAGGCAACTTTGTTGGAGAGGAAGGGGATCAGCAGTTCCCACCTCCCTGCTGTGATGGCCATGGGGCAGAAGATGCACGTACTAAGGGACTGCCAAGGATTTCCAACCTCCACCCAGATCTTCACATGAATAATCATTCATGTTCTGAGCACAACATGAAGGAACTAGATTAAATGCCATTTTTATGATTAATTTATCAATAGGAGTAAGACATTAGGGTTTAGGGTGTGCTTTTAAGAGCTCTTTGAAGGGGACAGAGTTTGGTGGAAGGGCAGCAGACTGCAGAGAGTCCCACGTGTACAGATATATACAGCTTTTTAAAGATTGTTTCACATCCATTTTTATTTGTTTTACTTTTGGATGTAAATCTTTGGATATTCAGAAATTCATTCTTCATCATCTTCTGCTCTCTAACTGAGGCAGAGACAATAAAACACACTACTAATAATTCTAGGAATTCAAACTGCAGCCCTTGGCTGCCACCTAAAGGTTTGCTATACTCCTTCAGAGTGATACCACCAAACTCCATTGCTGTGTTTGGAATAGAAAAATGCTTGTCTACTACCATTACAGGCAACCTCCATGGTCCCTATTACTAAAAGAAATTCAGAGGAAAAATTGTTTGTTCTAAGAAAAAAAAAACCAAAAAAAAACCACCAAACCAAAACCAAAAAAACAAAACAACAAAAAGTCCCATCAAAACAAAACAAAGAAGAAAAAAAAAAAACATGGTAGTTCAACAGTAGTACAGAAAGAATGATTTCTTGTTTTTGCATGCATCTTCAATTTGAAAGACAGCCTAAAATCTTTAAAACAATTTTTAAAAAAGCATATTGAGTTTTGAGAAGACCACCAGAACAAAGAAACAGTACAAACTGCTGAACAATGAACGGCTCAAGAACGAAAAAAGGGGTGGTGTGCCCAGCCACCATTCAGGCAACACAATGAGGGCAGCAGGCAGTTTGTGTAGGTCTTATACTCTCCACCAAGAAGAGATTGATCTCTCCAGACACTCTGGAAATTCAAGCTCCTTAAAAATAGGAGCAGCTGAGGTGGAAAAGAAAATCCTGGCTAGGGCTCCTTTTAGCACCAACAGGCAGAATTCTGCCTTGATTCTCCAGCTAGGTACAACTATCTGATTGTCCTCAATTAACTCAAAATCACTGTTTCTTATTCACAGGGTCTGTACTAGCTGGGCCATACTGACTTCCTTCAGATGATTTTTAAATCCGTTATAAAGTTTTCATTTTCAATGAACTATCAATTTTACACAATGAAATTGTTTGTTGGGAAACCTCTTTTTAATGTATCTAGAATTTGTAACATTGCATGGTGTTACTCTGCACCTTGTATGAGGGGACTTTTGGGTTTTTTTGGTTGTTGTTGTTGTTAGACTTTAGAATATTGTGTGTGGGTATGAATGAAAGTGAGTGCTCTGAAGTGATATGGCCACCAAGCAAAAATGGGAAACTAGCAGGGAACCAGCCTACAGTCTGAAATGAACCTTTTGTATTACTAATGAACTTTTCATGATTTTCATGATTATATGTTCATCGGATATGTCTTACATCCTGGAGTACAAACAGCAAACAAAAGAATATATTAAGTAGAAGGTATTTCAAGGTAGAAAAATACCCTATACTATCATAGGCTCAAAGAAACTCTGGATAACAAAACCCTGTTCCTTCCTATGGTTTGAGGTTTGAAGTTTAATCCTTATTTACATATCCAACTCCATTTTGAATTTCCACAGGATCTGATCTGTCTTATTTTTGCTTCATCCATTCCTCTTACAGGAATGACACCTCTCATGTTCTTACAGGGATATGGACTAACAAATTGACAATAATACTCTTGATTGACAATGAAAAATAAACCAAGAATCTACAGAGAGCTAGTGGTTTCCACCCACACATGGGAAGAAGCTTAGTGACAGCAGCATCTTGGCCTCCATTGCAAAAATGAAAACCCATAAGTAACCAGTAAACTCATAACTGTGCATTTTTAAGCTGTGATCATTGTGTATTTGCAGTATGCCCTGGGGGACAGCTAATGGCTAAGGGCTAAAGATCTAGTCATTCTCTTCTGTCCTTTTGAGTGGTGTGTGTGTCTATGTCATCTGTGGCATGCAGTTATATTTGAGGTTATTACCTGGATCACATCTCTTGTGATCATTACCTCCCATGGTAGTTATTAGGCTAGTTTGTGTGTAGGTAAGGAGCATGTCACTTATATCCTCTCATACTGCCTATGGTGCTGGCTCTTCTGTCCTTAATTTTGGTTTGGCATCTGTTCAACAAGGTGAAGTTTTAGTTTAATTTGATGTATTGCAATCTTTACTGGTTTCAGAGTCAGGAGACATCTGCAGATTAACTTCATATGTTCTGTTTTCTCTTCCAAGGCCAAGTCATATAATTTTGTTAATCACCTATAGAAATGTGGACACTTAGAAGACTGATAGAATTTAAATCAAGAAAGAATTGTAATGGTACTCTTTTCTGACCTCCTGTGTTGTACAGGCTATACAACTTCACCCAGAAATTTAACATGAACACTTCTTTTTCATCTATGGTCTGTCTCTCATACAACCATTGAGTCTTGAATTCAAGACCATCTGTGATGGAAAATGGTGCCAAAGAAGAAGTTTTATCAGAAACATTTTTCTTCAAACACAGTTAGGATCACTAAATTACTCTGCAATCTCTATTTCCCCTCATCTTCCCATGTTCATTAATGTGTCATGTCACATGAGGATTACTTGCTGGTACAATATCACATTAACTAAATTTTAATGGAACCAATTATTAGCCTGGCTGTAACTCAATTTTGTAAAAGATTTTCCCTTTTGATAAAAGGATATGGTCTAGCAAATCCTAAGGCAGCTGTGTACTCTATTCAAGCACATACTAATAGTATGGCCTTAATTTTGGTCTTCAGTTCATACTGACTTTATATACTGCTGGACAATTCAATTACTCCTGACTGCCTCAACTCAGGCTAGAACTGTCTGTCCCCAAAAAAGTGTCTGTTGCTTAGCAATACATTAATCCCATAGTCCCTCTCATGCCTTACCCTGACTTTAGTCACAGGTGGTACCAGTTGCTTCAGCAAAGGTGGCAATCATCTTTAAAGGAACACGTGACGGTGTGGTTGCAGGAGAAATTTCTGTGCAGCCTTAGAGAGTGGCCAGTTCTTGTTCTGAGGTACAAAAACTTACCTTTGTTATGACCTTTATCCTGGCTAATGTAAAGAAAGGCACATACAATTCATATAAATATCTCATCTATTTTTAAATCCTACAAATTTCCTATCTACAGTCAACAAATTCCGAGACTTAATTATATGTTATTTTTAAAATAATCTTTGCTTTATTATAGCTTAAAGGATGAACAGTAAAACCAATAACTACAGTTCCACTGGATTCTGGAATTAGACAGGAGAAGACCTACTAATATGAAAAAAAACCCATCAGAAGTAGATATATCTTTCAGAAGAAGGGATGAATTTGTGTAAGGTGTTGCCCAAACATACAAGCTCTTATGCCAAAATGAAAAGAGTCTGAGGATAAGCAGGATGTAAGAGGTGAGAAGATATATATGCAGAAACATATTTGAAACAATTACAAAAATCAATAAGCAATGGTTTTTTACTATTTCTAAATGTCCCCATCTGCCTCCATTCCTTCCTGATTTTGCTCTTAAATATTCCTTGATTTATTTTAGTTGTTATTTTAACGGTGAGTCTTGACCAGCAATCTGGTGAGAGAAGGGAGAGCATATGCAGGTAGATACCACACAGAGAGCAAGCAGGCTGCAATGTCCATGTTTCAAGGCTGAGGGCAAGATCAGATGAAATTCCACCAGAGATGTTCAGAACCTTTGATAATTCTGGAAAATCACCCACTTCCTGCCCATGTTCCCCACCCCTCCCACTTCCCCCTTCTGCCACACACACAGAGAGTTTGCCTGTGGGATTTTTCCACTCATCAGCCACTGCTCAATGCAGCAGCTTAGCTGTGGGCAGGAGAAATGATTTGCACTCATCAGTTAGCCAGTTACAAACTTCTGCTTTTGAACTGTAGGACACTTTTGAGCTTGATCCATACAGATTATACTGAGCTAGAAATGAACTTTAATTTCTGTTAAACAGCACCAGTGCTATTTATGAACCTCATCTTAACTTTCCCTTTCAACCTCTAACACCCAATTTCCTCAAAAGTTTCTCAGGAGGAACATAAATCTTTCAGAAGTCCCAAGAAATATTTCCTAATTACTATCTACTATGTTCTACCTACTTTCTACCAGTTCCTTGTAAAATATAACATAGGAAACCTCTGGGAAATAACAAGTGAGCTAATGGTTGTCAGGGGTAAATGTGGGAATTTTCTCTGAAAACTTCCAAAAATGTCAGGCTTACTGTACTATTACAGAATATTTCATCTGGACATTTGGTAACCAAGGCCTTAAATCCAGGGGACACAAAAGGGTGAAATTGCTGTGGAAAAAGGATGAGGAAGAAGATGCAATGCTGCTTGAGACAGCTGCAGCACAGTCATGACCTTGGGACTCTGTTAGGGAAGTGAGAGACATAGAGGAGTAGGTGGAGAAAGCAAGAGGCCTGTAAGTATCTGAGGATCCATTCAATGTGATTGGGTGGAGGGAGGGTGAGAAGAAAAAGAAAAACTTTTTAATGCAGATGAGGAAAAAGACAGAATGGGAGTAGTAGTATGCAACGGAAAAAAAATGTAAAAAGAGGAAAAAAAGTTTTGAGGAAGAAGAAAATTAAAACACCTGAGGTATAGTACCGTCACTTGATGGGCGCCTATGTTGGCTCTCAGCAGTAAGTGGAGATTACATACTTTTTTCAAGTACCAGAGAGAAAGGTAGGAGACAGGCAACAAGAACAGAAGGAAATAGGTAGAGGTAAAATAAAGAAAAACATATGGTGTTCCAGTGTGGACAGTTTGAGATTGCAATAATAACAAAAAAAATTTTAAAAGTGTGTGACAGTGGCTGTTGTTTCTCTGTAGAAATAAAAATGCTATTTGTACATGTCACAAACTATTCCGTGAAATGTGTGTTTTCAGAGTTTAGTTGACTCAATGTCTGTGGATTTATACTTACATCTATCAAAATGAAACCTGGTCCTCACCCATCCTCTATGGAGCTGGAAAAGGACACCATGACTGTTCTTGGGTGGGCTGCAGTCCTTTGTGAATATAAAACTAAAGCAAAATGCTCCTCTTTCTCTGTTAGTCAGTGAAGAAAAACAGGAAAACAGCACACCAATTAGTAATACAGAGTCAGGTCTTAGGACCTTCTGGCCAAAGTCCCACTGAAATAAGGTTAATGAAATAATTCATCTGGCCTACTGTTCATCCATCTATTCCTTTCAGAAATCTAGCCATGGTGCCTGTAAGTCCTGAAGTACTGTCTGGAAAGTATTAATGACAGCGTATAGAAGAATCCCAGGTAAATTTTATACTTGGAAGGCAGACCACAGGGGAGCTCATCTCTCTGAAGTCAGAAAGACTCAAAACACAACATTGTGTATTTGTCAAAAGAAAACACTTCTGTCTAAAATACCAGTTCCATCACATAAAAATGCAGAGTGGAAATACCAAAAAAATCTTAGTGTAACACTGTTCTTTAACACTCTTCATGTGACAACTGAAATGTTCTTCTTTCAGAATACATCTGTTCAACTAAATATACTACTGGGGTTTTTCAGTAATTACTTCCAGAAAGAGATTTTTAGACCATTTCAATAAACAACTTCAGCTTTGACCACTTGTTACAATACATATTTTTATGGTTTTGAGCACCCTAGGGGGATTACATAGATAATTTCTTATGCTTCCTTGTCTCTAGAAAACTCTTTCTTAAACAGAGGACAGGGACACCTACATTAAGGCCTCTTCAGTGCTAATTTACAGATCAGCTGTCTGCACTACAAATCTCTTAGGAAATGAGTGTCTGTATAGAACTTAAAGCATTGTGTTTAACCTAGTAAAGCCTAAACAGAGCGATAGCTTCTCACCTGTGAAGAGACTGCTGTGCCTGTCTCAACTGCCTGCTGACCATTTCTGTTGAGAACCCATCAGCACAGGCTTCTTTTCTTTTCTTGCAATAGTTTGAAATATCTGAGATTTATTGTCTTATAACACAGTTTTCTTCAATGGACTTGTCAGAAGCACTGAAGTACACAAGATCATGCTCTGGGATTTCAGGAAAATTACATACTATTTTTTTAATGTAAAAATTTTACAATTCAATTGGTTATATAAAAAAGGAAGAAAAGTGAACCAGCAAGGTATTGCAAGTAATCTTCTCCAAAAAGCAAAATGGAGAAATTTCTGCCACTTAGACCAGAAAAGAAAATAATTTATACTTAAAGCTTTCCAAATAAATTATGAATAACAACATTTAGGTGCAGTATACATAAGTTACGAGGCTAAGTATATGGAAAATAAATAGTGGCATTCCATCTGTCTCTGCATGACATTGACCAAACTGTTAACACTGAGAGGGTAAATGCAAAAAGGTAGTGGTTCAGATGTTGTCAGATAATTTCATGAAGGCCTACTGAAGTTGCAAACCTAATTAAGATTTGTAAACTCACATAAAATGTCCATCTGAAATCAATGAAAGCCTTCACAAAAAATTATAAATAGAGTATTGGACAATTTGGATTATTGTTTTACCTTAAAATTTTACATTTTCTCTTTGTGCCACGTACATCAGGAAGTTCAGTAGCATGGGCTGGTAAGTAAGGTAGGTATTAATGATTAAAATAACGAAAATAATGTTTTGGGGAGTAACAATTTTTCTAGTTTGGAAACTGGTATTACCAGTTCTCATCATAAGAACTGAACCTCGAAATGAAAATCAATATGCACAGTTATAATAACTTATATGGAAATGCATCACAAATTTTTCAGAACTACAAAATAAAAGCACATTTTGTTAAAAAAAATGTGTTCTGCATCAGGCAGCTGGAATTATATGTAGAATTTTTCTGCATATAATAAACAGCGTAGGTGGATTGTTCGTAGTCTGCACTTCTGAGGATGAGGCCTATGACTTCTTGGCAATTGTTTTTTGGGAATAGTCACTGATTTTGAATTGGCAATTGTTTTTTGGGAATAGTCACTGATTTTGAATTGTTCCATCATTTTTAATTGATAGGTTATAAAGGATTTGTACAATACACTGACATTTTTATATGAAACAGATGCAGTTTTAGATTCAAATGTTTATAAAGAAATGAACCCAAGTGATAGCAAATGCAATTGTATCTGACAGACAAGGATATGGTTCTTTTAGTTAGTTATACTGCAAAAAAAAATCAAATTTGCATGTCAGTGGGATCAAGTGAAGCCACCAAATCCAAAACAATTACTGCACTCTAGCAGGATTCTATACTATTAAAATAGGGAAGCTGGAGGAAAGTAAAATTAATTTAACAATACTAAAATGCTTATATTGGGGATTTTAATTGTGTATAAGATTCCATGATAATGCAAGAAATCACCGGATTGGATAATGAACTCTTTTTATTTTAAAAAATTTTTGATATCAGAAGTTGTAAAACACCATCAATCTTCCCTTTGCAGTCCTGGTTTGGACTCTCCCCCACGAAATGGCACATTAAAGATGGTTGGAAAATTCAACCAAAAAAGGAACATGGTTTTGTAAGAAAAGTTTTGGGGTTTTTGACCAGCTCTAGTTAACATTCATTGCAGACGCAATATTTTCAAAGCTGTTTCCTGAAAAGAGAGACTATTCACCAACAAGGTGATAGACAATTGCATTTTCATTCAATAAAGCAGATGTAAATACTGGAAAAAAGCCACAGTTATAATACCTCAAGAAATTTGGGATACATGTAATATAATAACACACTTTCCACCACAAAAATTCATAGGAAAACTTAAGTTGGAAAAAGCCCCCTGAGGCCCAACCACCCCTCTGCTCAAAACAGGTCCAATTAGTTCAGTCTGCCTGGGATCATGTTCAGCTGAGTTTCAACTCTCCCTAAGGATAGAGATTCCACAAACACATTGCTTCAAGGATTCATAGTCCTGTGGATAGGACAATAGATTGAGACTTTAAATCCATTTCTAGTGGTGTTAAATTCCTTGCTAAAGGAGTTTAAGAGTTGCATACTCTCTTATGTGACCTTGGATGAGTCAGTTTCTCCACTTGCAAGCCTAGAACTATAATTCAAAACTCCTGCCTAATTATATTATTGCATTATAAACACTGTCTAAATAACAATATATTCAAAGACACTATCACTGCAAAGTAAATGTTTTTAAGTCCTTGGATTCCACCACAAGAAGCATGAAGCTAAAGAAATAGGGCATTTTACATAAACCAGCAGACTACACTTTAAACTCTAACAGCAGCCTCTACACATTGAGGCCTAAACTATTGGCATCTTCAGCTCTTGGCTTTTTTACTGGTGACTTAATTCAGGATGCATAGTTCTCACCCAATATTGGCATCTTCTTCATTATTTTTTCAGGGTTTAAGGTAATTACCAGAGTGGTTTCATTTTATTTACCTTATTATCAGATTTTATATGAAAATTACCGGGTTTTTTTCTTCTACAATAAACTGTTGGTATTGTCTTTCTGCCCAGAATACCAAATCCTTGCATGATGTTCTCATCAGGAGTAGTGCATGTAATGACTGATTCCTATTTGCATGAAGAACCTTTGCTTAGAAACTCATGCTGTTGAGGACATAGCCATTTTCTTTATGCTGCTTATGATAATTTACATTATTTCTAATAAAGAGATTAATACACAATATATCTGTATGGGATATTAACTGTATCCTTCCTCCCATCAGCATCACTTAGACTATGCAGGTGCAAAATCGAAAATAGGGAAATTCCAGTTTCAGTCACTTTTGCTTCTTCTGGGATTTTGTTTCAAGATATTTCCTTGAATTTCTTCATGTATCATCTGAATCCTTTTTTTTCCAGATACATTTGAATCACCATCAATTTGAAACATCATGATCTACAAATTAGACATTGCAGTACCCAGCAGGAGTAAAATGAGTTTAGTTTACTTGTCACCAGCGTATCTTATTTCAAATAGCACCCAACTGAGTTCTCAAGGGACATGTAGCTCTGTACCTACAGTGTTTGAGACTGTGACCTCTGAAATAATAGAGCTTTTAGGTTAAGAATGCCACAATATTTGAAGTCCTGTAGATGCTACACTTCTTTCTGAATGTCATTGCTTATGGTTTTCTCACATCCCATATCCCCATTTGGGCTGTGACCACTCAAGGAATGATAGTCAGATGTCTGAAATGGGGGATTTTTCCAAAATGAAGCAAAAAAAGATGATACATCATTTAAAAACTCCCAAGAGTTGGACCACAGGATTGCTTCATTGCCAACTTTTCCTCAGCACTCTTGAACAAACCTACAGTGTTTAGTTTCTGACCTCTGACATTCAGATGCTAAACCATCCATAGCTCCTCAAGGCTTAGCACAGACTCAGAAAAGGCTTCCACAGCCCTTCATTCATAAAGACAGTGAAACGGCACATTATTTACATTGTTAGCGTTTGCAGAATTTATTAAGGTTGTACCCTGCATAGGCAGACCTGGATGCGGCACAGAGATCCTTTTAGGATCCTGCGCGCACTGTCACCTGTTGCCGGTATCAGAAAGGAAGGATGCCATAGGGCTGGCCATCTGAGACCCGAGGTAGACACACCTACCCCGTATCGCAGCCGGGAGGGTACCCGGCCACCGGCGTGTGACAGGCGGAGGTGCCCAGGTGAGTTTACCTGCTGGGAAAACGCCTCCGCCCACAGCCTCCCGGGGAGCAGAGCCCTCCAGAGGAGCGCAGCGGCCTGAGCTGCAGGGAGCCCCGCCGGGGAGCGGAGCCGGGCCGGGCGGGGCGGCCAGAGGTCGCACCTTGGCCCGGCGGGGCTTTCCTGGCCCGCACGGCGCGGTACTTTCCGGGCACGGTTAACCTTTGCGTTACTCCCACTGCGCCCAGAGGCGTGGAAACTCCGGGCAGAAATCATTCGGGGAGGGCGGTAAAGCAGGGGAGGTGTTTTTAGGTGACATGAAGTGACCGGGGGCGTTCTGCCGGCCGGCACCAGGGGCCGGCGCGCTGCTGCCAGCGGGACACCCCGGTGTGGGGCCCGGGGCAGCCCCGCGGGGTGCGGAGCTGGTGACGGGGGCACGAGCGAGCGACGGCGGGGTCACACGGAGCGAGGTCCGGCCCCACCGGCGGGGCGGGACGGAGCGGCTGCCACGGGGCCGATGCGGCGGGCGAGGTGCAGCGGCGGCTGGCGCCGCAGCGCTGTGCCCGCGGCCTTCGCCCGCCTCCCCGCCCGGGGGCAGCGACCGTACCGAGCTCGGGGAGCCGCCACCGGAGCCGCCGATGAACAAAGGCGCGGGCGGGCGCAGTGACTTCACCGCCGGGCCCGCCCCCGCACTCCCGCCCGCGGAACCTGCCCCGCTGCCGTCTCCCGGCAACCGCGCGCACCCGCGGGCCCGGCGCGCACCCTCCGCGCCGGGGCCGGACAGCGCCGCGCAGCGCCGCCGGCCGCGGTCTGCTGCCCTCCCCTCGCCGCCCTCCCCTTCCCGTCCTCAGCAGATCCCGTCCCCCCGGCGCGGAGAGGCGGCCCCGGCGGCGGCTCGGGACGGCGGCGGGCAGCGCCCACCTGGCTCCGGCGGGGGCGGGCAGGGGGCGGCCGTCCCCGCCCCTCCCGGCAGCCGCCCTCTTCGCCCGAGGGAGGTGCGGAGGCGCCGCCGCCGGTCCCCGCGCGGTGCCAGGAGCCTCCCCGCGCCCCCCCAGCAGGGCGGGCGGCGAGGCGCCCCTGGCGCGCCGGACTGGAGGCGGATGGAGAGAGCCAAGCTCCGCGCTCGGCCGGGGCACCGCTACTGCCTGTGGGGGGCCGGCCCTGGCGGGCGCGGGGGCGCGGCAGGCGCTGCCCCCGAGATGCGGCGGCCCCCGCCCGCCCCGCCGAGCGCCCTACCTGTGCCGGGCCCGCGGCCGCCCCTCCCCCGGCCCCGCCGCCGCCGCCCCCGCGGGGGCCGGGACTGAGCGCGCCGCGGCGCCGAGACACGGCCCCGAGAAGAGGGCGAGGGAGTGGGAGCGGTGCCGGCCGCGGCGCATGATGTGGGTGCCGCTGCTGGCGTGCCTCACCGCGGGGATCGTCTCCTTGCCCAGGTGCCAGCGCGGCCCCGGAGCCTTCCTCGGGGCGGCCCGGCTGCTGGCGGCCGTGCCGGGACTCTGCCAGCGCTGTAAGTGTCCGAGCGCCCGGGGCTGCTCGCCATGCCCCGGCTAGTCGGGGTTGTGGCTGGATTTGGTTCTGGCGCGGGGTCGTGGGTGGGCGGGGGGCCTGCCCGGGCCCGGCGGCTGCCTTGGGGCGCAGCGCTGACAGCTGGGACCGCCCGGCGCCACCGGCACTCGCCGGCCGGGCGGGCCGGGCTGGCGGAGGGACGGTACCTGCAGGGGCTGGAGCGGCCCCTGCTCAAACCTCACACCGCCGGGGCCAGCCCGTGATTTAGCTGTCCACGCCGGGAGCCTCCCGCCTTTAGGGAGCCGTGGTAGCTCCCGGGGAGCCGGCGGGAGTATCTCACTCCAGGGTGCAGCGGATTCTGAAGTGCACCCTCCGCCACACTCCGTGAAGCGGCAGGCGGACCCGCCCGGAGCACCCAAGCTGGTAGGGATAGACAGTTCTTGGGGATGGTAACACTCTGTTTTACGTCGTTTATATGGCATGCAGTGGCAGGGTTAAATAGGGATAGAGCTACGAGAAGATTGTCTTCTGTTTACCTTGGGATAACGTGCACGTTATGTTGGGATAACGTTGACAGTTCCCCGGGAGCTACGGTCCTCGGGTGAAAAAGGCTCTGGTAACCCCTCGCGTTGTGGAATTGCTTCCCAAAGCCCCGGGCATCAGTTTCAGTGTGTGCAGGTTGAGGGGAGTTTGTGCAAATGCACCTTAGACAGTTGACAGAACAAGCAAGTTAGTCAAGTATTTCATAAAAGACCTTATTTAGCTAGCAGTGGTCATAAAAGCAGGTCTGGTTGTCAGTCATCTTTCTGTATTTTTTTCTGCTTGTGGAATAATTGGCATTTCCCAGCTTAAGCCTGGAGCTGATTTAAAATGTTAACATGTAACCTCTAAAACAAAGATTTACAATGGGAACAATGTATTAGTCTTAAGTTCTTTATTGCATATGTGACAAATTCATGCCTAATTCAGTAGGATTTGCCCAGTGTTGTTAAAAACAATGGAATAATTTGTTAACTTTCATAGGATAATTTATTTTACTTTTTTGGCTTCGTATTTTGAATTCAGAACCAAACTAAATGTCAATAGGAAAAATAAAATATATTATTAAATTTCTTATGAAGCATGACATCTTGTAGTATCCCAGATTCTTTTTTATGCAGTGCAATTGAGTTGAAAGGCTAATTGAAACTTTATGAAGAGGATGGTTCTGTGCCTGAATGCAGTGTTGTGCTTGCTCATGAGTGTAGTTCCTGGGTAGACACTAATGCAAATAATGCATCAGAACAGAATGCCACAGGGGGGAGGTTGTGCATGGGGCTTTTGTGCCAAAGGATGCTTGCTGTCTTTGTTATGCTTCATAGTGAAAATATATATGGGCGATGCGTCATGGGTTATGTGTTTATTGTTACAACAGCTCTCAGATTAGGCAGACTGTAACTCAGATAGACCTTGTTTTTTCCTTTTCATTTAAAATCTCTGCTAATTCATGAAAGCTGAAAGGCACACTGAATTCTTTCCTTCATACATAATCACTTTGCAGGCTACAGCTACAGTTGAAGAAAGAAGAGTGTTCTGTTTTGTTTTTCTGTGAATGAACACGTGAATTTATTTTTTTTTATTATAATTAATGTTGTTTGTGATTTTTACATTTGGTTGTGATAGCCAGTGCAGCACCGCCTGGGTTCTTTGAATGCCTGCAGGCTGCTTTGAGAGAGACTGGGTGGCAGCCCCATGTACAGATATTTGGCAGCATGGCTTTGTTCAAGCAGCTACTCCTCTTTGCTTCTGCATCGACAGTGCTGGGCATGGAGAAAGGCATCATGCCTTTCCCGTGCCATCAGCAAGTCCAGTTTATTTATGTGCGGAGTTGGCAGAACCTGCATATCTGTTGCACTGAAACTCCAGTTCTAAAAGAGACTGGAAATAATGTGAAATGTACACATAACTCAAATTTATTTCATTCTTGTTGGAGCATTTGTGGCTCTTCTAATCGAAAAATGGAGAGCTTGATACTACCTGATGTATTTGTTCTGCAAACTGCAGATGTGAGATGTGAGTCATTGCTTGGGGATAAGTAAAGGTAGGATTTGGCACAGGGTCTGAAGTTACAAGGAGCGCAAAAGGAAATCTCACAATGCTGTAAATTTGCAATTCCCAAATTACAGGTTCTGTAAGCTCAGATAAAAAGAGTAGTGTTGCTGCCTTCTACAAAGAGTCCCTTGTTCAATAAGTCTCACCAAAAGGAAATTTGCAGTTCAGCAAGCCAACTATAACAAATACCTGACATAAGAATCAAGCTAGTTCTTGTAGGAATTGCTACAGATCCCTACATTTATGTTTGAACATTAAAACCTGACAAACTCCTAAAGATGTAAACTACTGAACTGAATAAAAGCTGGATTCTACAGCAAGAGCATGTGTATGCATTGTGCTAACAGTTGAGTAAGTGCTCACTTCAGTGAAGACAGTTCCCTTGCCATGTTCAGAAACCAACTGCTGAAACTTACATTTACCTGCTGTATAAGCCCATGGGTTATGTGGGGCTTAAGTACTGAAGAATGACTGACTGGTCAGAGTTAACAGAGGACATTGGTTCAAATCTCAGCAGTGTCCCAAAACCAATTATAATTAATATTAAAATCTGAAAACTAAGGTATTTGGTGCTTTCCAGAATGCCTTGGGAGTTATTCCTCTATAAAGCTCAAGTCAACTGAGTGTATTTGTGATGGGCAAACAGGGATGGGGTGGAACGAAAATCTTTATCCCAGATTTAAAATTTGGAGAACAGTCACTCAGTAATTCTCTTAGATAGTTGTGATTGACAAGTCTCCTTAAATACCAACTTTAAATGTTTGTGTTTTCAGTCTTCTTGAGAGTGTCATTTGGAAAGACCACTGGGGAAGGGGGGAGATCTGTGATCATGAAGGGGTCAGTTGTTAATTGATTTATGCCAATAGCATGACTTTTGATTCATTACTTTTCTCCCATCAAGTCTTTGGTGCTTCTCCAGTTTTATCACATCAGATTTCCATGTGTTCCCTCTAGTAAGAAAGTTTTATAAACCATTATTGTGTTACTTCTCAAAGGAACAAAAAAAGCTATTCAAAAGACCCATGAAAGTTTTTGAAGAGAGGTTATCAGGAAATGTCCCATGACACACACACAAGCACACAAAAAAGTCTGAAATAAAAGATACATCATGATAGCTTTAATTAGTGTTTGTCTATTAATTCTCTTGTGTACCTACGTGGCCCATTTTCTTTTGAGACTCAGTGGAAGAAGCTGAGTTGTATGGAATACCCAAAACTGAGCTGGTTCAGCTTTTCCTGAGGCTTAAAACAATCCAAGAAGAGGAGAAAACCCATTTTTCATTTCCTGAGTCTGCGTGGGTGATCTCCCTAGGGGTACTGGACCATCTTGGGGAAAGCCAGCTTTTTGGGAACCTTTGGGAACCAGCCTTTGGGAAGAGCAGCCTGGGTGTTTGAAAAGGCTGTAAGTTGCAGTTCTGAGGAACAGCAAGGGAGAGGTTAGTTTATGTGCACATTGCTCAAGGAGAATATTTTGCCAATGACATGCATACATTTGCTTTGCAAATTAGACACTGCTTATAATCTGTTGCAATTTCATGTCTCTTCAGGGGGCTTATGTGGTAAGTTGTTTTTTATGGTTTTTACTAGTTGAATGAAACTCATAGTTGCATGTATATTATTGACAATGTTTTCATGCTACAGATGTTTGAGATGAGACTGGGAAAAGAGAGGAGAGGGACAATTGATGAACTAGAGGAGCAATAACCATACTCTTGATGCTCTGGGAAGGTTGTCTCTGTCATTTTGGATATGCTGTTGCTGAGGAAAATTGTCAAGGCAGTCTGAAGATTGCATGCAGCAGAAATACTCTCTACAGTTTGAAGACGCAGTTGCTTCTTTAGGGCCTTTCAATTTTCAAGGACTGGAACTGCCACAACTGAGAAAGCAAAAATTACACCCCATTAGTCAAGAGGCCTGAATTAATAAATTTGATTTTCCATTAAAGTAAAATCTAAGTTTAATTTACTTCCGCAGACCATCAGAAAGATGTCATAATGTGAACTTCATGAAAGCTAAAGGATATCTTCATTAAATGACCCCCCATGTAGTCACTGTTTGTCATGTTTGGGTTTTTCTTAAGTTCTTTCCCAGAGATCTAAAGTGGTAAACAAAGTCACACTCTGTAAACTATCTTGTTTTTTCACATTTCTCTCCTAAAGAAGGACTTTGCTTGTTGACCCTTGGTGTGGCCAATGGGTCAAAAAATCCCACCTCTTAGGTGGGCACATTGTAAAAAGGTATAAAAATAAGTTCTGAGAATAAACGAGCCCCTTTTTCAGAACATCAGCCTTCTAGATTACGAGTCCGCGTCTCATTCATTGTGTCCCACAGCGACACCCCCATTCCAAAAGCAGACATTAAAATGTCAGATTATAGCCTCCCATATACTTTACAGAGCACATAAATGCTGGTAATATTTTTCAAATCCCTATAAAGGATTTTTGATGACGTGTCCATGTTGTGTCTTGAGTTTGGGATAATTAGAACTAATTACTAATTACTGTAGGAGAAGAAAAATTGAAGATTTTTTTTTTGAAATTGTGTAAGTTGACATGGGCTGCTGATATTTATCAAGATTTTTTCAGGAAGTCAGAGTCATTATTTTTGTAAGTTCTTACTTAGAAACTAGGGACTTCACATTTCTGGGTGCATTCTCCCAAGTAACGAATTGTAGGATGAGAGGAAATAGCTTCAAGTTGTGCCAGGAAAGGTTTAGATTCAATACCAAGAAAAAAAATTTCACTGAAAGGGCTGTCAAGCCTTGGAACAGGCTGCCTGGGGAAATGGAGGAGTCACCATCCCTGAAGACGTTTAAAAGACACATAGATGAGATGCTTAGGAATATGTTTTAGTGGTGGGCTTGTGCTTGGTTAACAGTTGGGCTAGAGGATTTAAAGGATCTTTTCCAGCCTAAATGATTCTATGATTCAAGGTGTTACTCCTGAGCCTTTCTTATCCTCATCTCTGAGAAATTCCACCAATTATATGAAGATGGAATCATTCAGGACAAAAACTTGAAGAACAGAAGCCTCAGACAGGTGCATATAAACTCAAGTTTTTTCATGTAAATATATATCAATATAGAGGATTAGTGGTGGACTTGGCAGTATTGGGTTAATCACTGGTCTACGTGATTCTTAGTGGTCCTTTCCAACCTAAATTATTCTGATTCTATCCTATGATTCTGTGAATAGATCTGATGTAAGAAACATTAACCTTAATGTACAAATTTAATCTACATTGCTGACATGATTTTTTTTTTCAACAATGTATGTTTTAAAAACTGCATGTAGATAAACTGTACTTGTTTAGATCAGGATTGGTGTATCTTAGGCAGTGACTTAATGAGTTCTCTCAGGGTAAGAAGAACAAGTGGAAAAGCTTGGTGTTCCAACCTTTAAAGTTTGCTTAGAGTTCTTAAAATAGATTATTGGCAATAAAGTCATATGTTATATTTTTGAAACTTATATATGTGAACTATTTAGTGCCTTTACTGTAACTGGTAATCCAGACATCTTGGTATAAATTTGATTTCTCATGATGAATTTACTGAAAGCAGAAAACTGGACAAGAAAATCAGTTCCATTTTGTTAATAAACTTTTGTTTTGTTTTGTTTGGTTGGTTGATTTTTGGTTGTTTGTTGTTTTTTTGTTTTCTTTTTAAATAAAATTCTTGAGTCCTCGGTGCTTCTCATTCTACTTGCATCCTCCTTTTCAGCGAAGTCTTGTTTTCAAAGTTCCTGGATCTCCACTACTAATGGCTGACTTCTGTCTAACCAGTGGAAAGATGTAATATTTCTTTCTCATCTGCTTAAGCAAACATAATTTTTGATGGACAAAGTAGGATATGATCTGTTATTCCTTTCTAAGTACTTGAACTTTATTAGTTTTTTTTTTCCTTTTAGCAGTTTACATAAATAGACTTGGGCTATTTAGTTTAACTTTTGGGAAGGAAGTGGGGCTCTAATGAATTAGTTCACTGTACACTGTAATGGAACCTTTCTCCAAGAAGAAAAGTAAGCTTCTTGCCAGCCATTCAGGATTCCCCATGTTCTGGTGGCAGAACAAGAATAACCCCTTGAGCAAAATGTAAGTATTTCAGGATGATTGGAATTTACAGCATTAGAAAGCTGCCAAAAAAGCAACTTCTAGCTGAGCCTAAATTGGCCTAAATTGAAAACTTTGCAAAGCTCATAATTGACTTTTTTTCTTTATATGTTTCTCTGCTTCCCATGACTTCATTGTCATATGCCTGTGGTGTCTTCTTGGTATTTACCCATGGTGACAATAATAATGAGTCTGAAGTATTTATGGTCATCAAAAGATACTGAGACAAATATTTTAACTATGATTATTGGAGGAGGAAATTTCTGTAGCTTCAGGCGGGTAGAATGATGTTCCTGGATGTTTGGTTTTTATTTTACTTCAGGACTCTGCCCACTGATTTGGGAGTTGTTAGCAGCAGTAGTTAGTTGGGTTCAGATATTGAAGACTTTAATATTTTTGGTGTGTTGCAGTTGTAGCAGTGTTATGAATACAGCTGCATGATGTATCATGGCATCACAGAAGTAGTCCAAGTGTGATTAAACCAGTAGCTGCCCTTTCCAAAATCTGCTCCTTCTCAATGTTCAGAGGAATTAGGCTAAGTGAATTCTGTTTGTTCTGTACTTGAGAGTACAATTTATTTCCATCTTATCTCTGTAGGGTGGAAAGGGTTAGGACTGTGCTGAGGACAACTTGCTTCTGTCAGATGAGAGCTTCTTCCTGGAAACAACCAAGTTCCCATCTTTTTGTTCAAACAAGACTACCAGGAAATAGGAAAACTTGTAACAACTTACACACTGGCACAAATGGCACAAAAAGAACTAAATAAAACTAATGACATCAACAATCAGGCTCTTCCAATCTAAGCAAAATTGTTGGAGTGCAGTTTGCTGTTAAAAATGTGGCAGTACTTCAGAACATTAAATAAACCACTACCTGTTTAAAACCTAGAATTTGCACGTTTGAAATCTGTCCTTTAGAGAGCATTTAAGCTGCACCTGCAGACCATACACATATGTGAATACTTCCTTGAAGGAGCAGAAGCTTTCATTCAAACAGTCTGTGTGCACCTGCAGTTTAGTTATAGTTAGTATGTGAGTCTGCATATTTTATAGCCCGCAGTCATGTTTCATATAATCTTTGCCCCCAAATTATACAAATTTAACAGGCTAAGCCTAAAATAGAGGTTGGCCAGTGTCTGTTCCTAGGCAGGTGGGTTGGGTTTTGAGATTTTTAATTATGAAAAAAATCCCAGAAAGTTTTTTACTAATTTGTCTCAGGGACAATAACCATCTTTGGAGATAGAAAATCCCATGGAAAACTAAATTGCTGAAATAACAAATACCAAAGACTTGGTATTCTAGAAAACAGTAACATTTTTTAAATAGCCCTCTTGAATAAATGCTCCTCCCAATTTTGTGGACTACATACAAGTCCGTAGGGAATGGTGGTTATCTTCTCTCATACCAGTCTTTGCTTTTATTTAATATTCTTGAGGTTTTCTCACTGCAAGCGTGAACCATGTGTTATGCGTTCAATGTTTTGTTTCAACTCTGACCTGTCTCCCTAATCCACACATGCACAGCTTTTGGTTTGGGGCTTTTGGTTTGTTTCAGGAAAATCTTCTGTAGAAGCTCAATTCAGTTTATCGTTCTGTGTTCAGAACTGAGGGACTTGAGCTCCTAGGTTGTCAGCTTTGGAAATTTTGGTCTAGAATGCAGAGTAGGTTTGTTCCAAACCAACCATGTATTCAGATAAAAGAGAGTGAAGTAAGCTGTTTGCATTGCTATGGGCTAAGAACCTGTCAGGTGGTCTTTGGTGACACTGTGTGGGAAGAAAAAGCTCTGAGCTATTCTTAGCAGTTGCCAATCCTCTGCACTGCTGCTGGGTATGTGAATGAAGACACAGTGCCAGGATGAGGTCATGCTCCTATGGGACAGAAAGCAGCAATTTGGTGATGATTAGATATGCAATTAAAAGATACATTAGAGAAATAATTGGGGGTTGAAGGCCTAGTTTGAAGAGGTAGAGCTATAGAAGATAAATGGGAGATAAAGCTTGGGCTTGTCTTCTATTCAAGATTGAACTTCTTAAGCAGGCAGAAAATAGTCATTTTTATCTACCTTTATAACCATTATGACGTGCTAATTAGGTAAGACCAACCATTCAGGGCCTTTGATGGGTTACTTGCTAGCAGTGCTTACTGATACACAAGAAATTTAAGTAGCAGTGATATATGGCAGTAGCCATTGCAGGCTTTGCTTGAGCAGCATGACTATTCAATCTGGCCAACTCCAAGGGAGCTTCTAGCAGCTGTAGATGACTGGAGCACAACAAGTCCTATGCCCATGTTCCATCCTAGGACATAGGATTAACACAACTCCACACATCTTGACGTTTCCTTGAAATGAAGAGATTTAATTTATATATATATATCTATTTTTTTTTAAAGCTCTCTGGTTCCATATATTTTGCATTTTTATTGGTGTAAAGCTGTGCAAACAGGACCATCGAACATGTGCCATAGAAGCATTAGCTTTTATGACTGGGGAATGAGTCTCTTCTAATGATATAATCCTAGTAAATTTTCCTATATGTTTTTATTTGTAAGAGACAGGATAGGTTTCTGAAGCCAAGTAGTTTTTGATTCATTGTTTGCAAGAATGAATTGCATCAACCAAATGTAGCCGTCTCCCAGAAAAGCAGGAAGTTTCATAGAAAGGGGAGGCTACAAGTGAAGTTGGCCAAGAAACAAAAATTGTGTTGTTGAAAAATTTCAAGGTTGCATTGCTTGTTTTCATTCTGTATTGTGGCTTGGGAGTAAAGTCAGACCGGAGTAGTCAATAGCTCTGTCTCTCATAGTCAAGGCCATGTCTGAGGCTGTGGTTTGAACACTGTGTTTTTGAGTCCTAACTGCAATACCAATAACTACTATTGGTACTACCTTTTCTAAAATGCTGTTATATACATCTTTCTGAAAAAAAAAAATCTTCAAAATTGATATATATACATGAAAAACTTGGGTTGCTATGCATCTGTCTGAAGTTTATGTTCCCCAAGTCTTCATCTTGAATGATCTGCAACCTTCATGTAAGTGCTGGAACTTTTCAGAGAGATGAGGATAAGAAAGACACATGTAGGCTCAGAGAAGGTCAAGAGTATCTCCTTGAATCATAGCATCATTTAGCACCCTTAAGATTCTCTAGTCCAACTATTAACTCAGCACAAGCCCACCACTAAAACATGTTCCTAAGCAGCACATCTACGTCTACATGTCTTTTAAATACCTCCGGGGGATGGTGACTCTACCGCTTCCCCAGGCAGCCTGTTCCAAGGCTCAACAGCCCTTTCAGTGAAGATATTTTTCCTGATATCCATTCTAAACCTTCTCTGGCACAACTTGAGGCCATTTCCTTTTGTCTTACTGCTTGTTAGCTGGGAGAAGAGGCCAACCCTTGCCTTGCTGTCACGTCCTTTTCAACTGAAAATTGTAGAGCGTGATAAAGGCCCCCCCTGAGCCTCCTTTTCTCTAGACTAAAATACCCCAGCTCCCTCAGCTGCTCCTCATAAGACTTGTGCCAGACCCTTCCCCAGCTCCATTGCCTTTCTCTGGACATGCTCCAGAACCTCAATGTCTTTTCCACTAGCAGCTTTCCAACCCCTTTTCCTCCCCAGCCTGTTGCGCCACATGGGGTTACTCTGACTGAAATGCTGAACCTGCCACTTCCCCTGATTGAGCCTTGTATAATTGGCTCAAAGTACTATGAGTATCATTCTCGTATTACAGAAGTAATTAGAGAATGATATTCAATGACTGCACTTCTTGGGAAATCCATGTCTACGTGCCATTATAGAGCAGACTTATGATGCATTTTCTATCCTCCAGCATCAGTTGTGATTCATTTTCTGCCAGGGTGTCCCTAATGCTGTGTTGACAGAGGTGTCCTCCCCTTTTGTCTGCATTGTTCAGCTGAAATCCAGCATCAGCTCTCTCCAGTAGTATCACTCAGACCTTGCACAATGAGCAAAAAAGAAAGGTCTTGGCATTTTGTCCTGCATGCTTGCAAAGGCACAAACTCACACAGGGAAGAGTGCTACATTGCTTTGCATTTTAATGGCTTTTTAAATCACCTGAGTAGCTCTCACTAATGACCCTCATGTTTAAAAGGTACTGTGTTCATACAGTAATGCAGATTAATTTGAGAACCACAAAACTCTCAGGGGGTGTATATTGGCTGAGATAGGAATGGAAGTCCCTATCAGTTATCATAACTTGTTCACTAGTGATTCTTTTCACTGCATTTATTTAGATATGCAAAGACTTCTTATTCAATTCTCACCTCTTACCATCACTGTAACCACATTATGGTTTATCTCTTCCAGTTCCATTTCTCTTCTTAGGAACACTGTAACAGTTGATTCGTTTGATTTGGGGGGAATGGTTTTAGCTTGTTTATTCGGAAAGGTGTTTTTACTCACTTGCCGGGTTTACAGAAGTATTTTTTGAGAGCTCAGAATTTAACAGTGTTTTGCACCTTTCTTTTACACATCTTTATTTTCTTAGCAAAAACACGTCTCTGCCATGCAGAGCTTTAGTTTACTGCTTCTTCTGTTGCTGGCAAAAAATATTTTCAAATCAAGCTAAGTGTGCGGCTTAGCTTCTTTCTGTCTGAATAGTGAAACTAAAGTGCCCAACCTTTAATGGAGAAGTGAAACAAATTAACAAATCCCATATGTAATAGAAAAAAAAAGGGAGAGGAAAGAAAAGGTGTTTGGCATTCTTCTCAAGTAATCTTAGGATTTTATTATAAAGCATAAAAACTGTACAGTATTCAGTTGAAATTTCCTTTCCTGGTCAAGGTTGAGTACCTCTTAAAGCTGATTTTGAGGCATACCTTGTAATCTTCTTGGAAAATCTGGTGGTGACATAGTGTCTTTTTAAAGCATGGCACAAAAGGCAGAGAGAATTATTTCTTGTTTGAAAAAAAAAAAAAGAGAGGAAAAATCCCTAATTCCAGGATTCCAGGACTGGGTTTTAGGATTGGCAGTTAAAGCACAGACAGTCTTTTTTTTTCCTGTAATCTGAGCAAGTAACTGTCCGACACAGTAATCATGGAAAAATAATCCCTCCTCTGCAGCATTTTTGTAATGCATTTCACTGTACCTGCATGCTCAGCCAAAGTGAATTGGGAAGCCATGTGTTAGGTGGGACAGTCACTGTCCCCTCTGCAGGGTCATGTTGCTCTGCTCTGAAGACAGAAAGGTGAAGGTAATTGCAGTATACTGCATAAAAGCTACAGCTTTCCTCATAAATTAGGCTGTATATGAGTCACTGAAGGCCTAAGTTCATTATCTGTGCAGAGGAATAGCCTGGCTGGTTGCTGCCCTAGAACAAGGTTAGATGCACAGTTGAAGGAATACCAGCTCTGTAGAAGCTGGATAATTTCCTATCTTCTTGCTTTGATGAGTGTTTACCAGTCTGAGGGCCATGATCGAGGACTAGCTGCAAGCTATATTTTGGCTTTCTTTTTTAAGAAAGTAAGTGGTACACCCTTCAAAACCAGCACAAGCGTGTACCAACTGTGAAGCTGATACAAATCCGAATTCTTGGCTGTACTTGAACATAGTGCTGTCTGTTTGAAAACCTGTTTAACATCCCCTCTGAGATACCAGAGTGTTTTATTGCTGTTTCATCGCTGAGATAAATACTCTGATTGGGATCAGGTTACTTTCATAATAAGGAGGCAGGATATAATTAAAACATATATGATGTTTGTCTTGCCTTGATCCCTCCTGCTGTACAGAGTTTAGGCTTGCCACACCTGTGATCACTGTAAATAGCTGCAGTTGTTGGAGCATGGTTGTAATTTTGTGGAGTAAGCTGGAAAAGTGTAGTTTAACCTGATGCACTTTTTATTATATGCATATGCCTGTGCAGTTCCCAGCACAGAATTTGGCCCTTGTAGAAAATACCTTTTGGCATACATCAGTTCAAACCAAGCCAGTAGAAACTAGCCCTTAGCTTTGGCTGAACAGTAACTCAGTCTTGTCTGGACTCTGTTTTTGGTGAAGTGGCAGGAAAAATCTCAGTTCTTTTTTAAGTCAACTCATAAAAAAATATTTTGCTTTACCATGATTTTTTCAAAGCAACTGAAAAGTTTATACTTAAACAGTTACGGTTTTAAAGTAGGCTTACAACTCAATAATAAATATTTGATGAATGAAAGCATGTCCATAAATGTTACTGTTGTAATGGGTACTTGGTACTTGGGAACCAGAGTAGTGATGTAGACAGAATAATAAATAAATAAATTAATTCAACTTTTCCCAGTTTCTCTTTATAAAAAAAACCAAAAAAATTCAACCTTTTGCACCAATGGTACCAAGCTTGTCTACTGCCAGCCTGTGACTTCATGTTGTGAAAATGGAGCTCTTGAGACTGAAGAGTTATCAGCAAAGAGATTTGCATCCAGCAATATCTCATCTGTTAAAGTGTTTTATCTGCTGTGATCACACTGAAACTGGGTTTTAAGATACTTTTTTCTGTCTTAGCAATCTGCAAAGGCACACAGACCCCACTATATTTTACTAGACAGGTTGTATTAATAAACTAAATCAAGTTTCAATAGATTCAATAAACTAACCATACAGAAAAAAATTGGGACAGTTATTTTTCAGTCAGTTTTCCAATGTGTCTGGAAAATGGCACAGAGACATATTGTTGGTTTTTTAGCAATTTTTGCATATTAAAAAAAGGTGTTAATATTTTGTTATGTGGTCAATGGCATTTAAATTAAAGCATGTGTTTTGCAGATAGGATTATATGTCTTAAGAAAAAAGTCTCAGACATTATTGCAGGAAATTAATTAGGCCATACTTATTATTTGGCTTATTTGGTTTACTGATTGCAATGACAAGGGATTAATCTTCCTTATTCCTTATCTGAATAGCTAGAAACACAGGTTTCTCTTTTTTTCATGTCAGCTATTTATTCTTATCAGAACAGCTCTGTCTCTTACAATGGATATTAACTTGAATGGGTAACTTCAAAGTGCATGTAATTTTCTCCGTATTTTGCTCCATGGTGGTCTTAAAACCACTATTATGCTGCAGATCAGCATCTTATATTTTTCCTCGTCCTTTGACACTTTTACTGAATCTGTCACTCTCTTTCTTGTAACACCTTTCATCTCTTCTCTCTCTGATATCCAGTTGAAGATATCAGGGAGGGGTATTTGTGTGCCAAGAACAATTACATTCCTTTTATTGTTACTACTTCAAAAACTTTTCATTCTGAGTCTTTACACTTCATGAATACTGTCTAGAAAGGGATCTGTGGCAAGGTCTACAACCCTTTGCATGTCAGTACCTACCCAAAATCTTCATTTTTTTCCTTCTCGTGCAGTATGTCTTAACATTTTCTATGGCCTCTAGGTCTGCTCTTTCAGACTGCTGAACATAAAGTGCAGTTGCTATCTTCTTATAAATGAAAAAAGTTTTATTGTGTTAGTGCTGAATGAACTTGCTCTCATTTCACATCCAAGTAAAACTTGCTGTGTTTGCTTTTATAACAAAAAAAGACCAAACAAAGACCTTTAGGATTTTGTCTTGTTCTTTTCTCTCTCCTTTGCAACTCGTCCTTTATTTATCCCTACCAACCTCTCCCACCCTTTAATCAGTTTTCCCTGCATTCCAGCACCTTCCTGGGCTGCTTTTCAACTTACTGTTTATACCATACCTGTAGCTCTCCTTTTCATTTATGCTTTTTTCCTCACATTGCTTTCATGGCAAAAATTGTCAGTAGCAGTTGATATGAAGTAGAATTATAGGTCTGACCTTTGAAATTATTTAAATTGCCACTAACCTACACATTATCAGTATAATGCTGCAAATGTGCTGCACTAGGCTTGTTAATACTGATAATGGTATATGTGTTGTTGATACTAATAACGGGCAAAATGTGATTAGTGCCTTGCATCAGCCGTCGTTCTAAGTGACCTGTTGAGAAGTAGCTGTTTATATGATACAGGATCTCAGCTTAGAATCCAAAGCTGAAATCAGCAAAATAAATATAAAAAAGGTATTTTAGTACATATTTTCCTAATAAAACTGTTCACTGTGAGAAGTTTGTCTCATTACCTAAAAAGAGAGATGATTTGCATTATTACTGCAGGTTGGAAAGAAATAATCTGAGACAGTGCATGTAGCCAAAACTTTGGATGAAAACCAAACTTGTCATCAAACTGTTTTGATACGATGATGCACGCTATCACAATGGACCAATTAACATATGTAGCCTTTTGTTGTATGCAGAAATTAAATTTATTTTATTCCCTGTGTATTTTTTAATATGGCATGCTGAATATACCACAAAGCAGTGTTGTTAAACAGCGCTACTACTGAGCTGTGCATTTTGTGCCCTCCATATTACTCTTAGCAGATGACCTCTATCTTGTTAAGAGGTGCACTGGTGTGCAAGAGACTTTGTGCACAACATGCTGAAAGGATACACTAATGCTGGCATTCAAGCTGAGCTGACCAACTCCCTTGAAAAGACTCTTCTCAATACCAACTGCCAAAGCTTCATAGGAAAGAGTAGTAACTTAAGCAATGATCTATAAAACAAAGATGTGAAAAGGATATAAAGGACTTTGCTGGTAGACATGTAAGTAGGCACAAATTTTGCAATTGTTGGTACAGAATGATGTGTCTTCAATCTGTGACACATGTAGTGTTGGATAAATTTCTATTTGCTTCTGGAAAAGAAAATCTTCCTCTTCTGGGAAACTATTCATTGCAAAAATGAATATGCAGAGGGGAAATATTTATAGAAGGTGAGAAAATACTTTGGGTTTCATGAGGAGTGAATAATGAATAATTCAGTCAAGTGTAAATGACTTAAAGGGAAAATGTCTGTGAAAAGATAAGCTACCTAGTAATTTTTTTTCTCTCAGGCAGTAAATCAGCAAGATACATGCCAAAGATAAACTTGCTCTTCAAAATTATTCTAAATCAAGATCTTAAAAATTTGGCCTTGTGAATTGTGAATGGAGTTTATTCAATCTGTGCATATAGTTCTAGACTGTAAATAAAAGAAAATTGTATTCCCTCACCACAGTGCCTTTGTTCTGATTAACTTCTGTTTTAATACATTGTCATCACTCTTAATCTGGAGAAGTAATTTTTGAAATCTTGGTTTAAAATTAGGTATTTTACAATTTCACATGTCATCATAAATCATGAATGTTTGGGTTTGTATTTCATTGCAGCGGAAAACAGATGTGCCACTTCAAATGCAGTAACATGCACAAAGTGTCTTGCTTTGGGTCCAGAGTGTGGATGGTGTGCTCAAGAGGTATGGCATTTTGCTTAATTATATTTGACTCTACATTTTAGCTGCTTCTGATCTTTATAAAGATAAAGACTTTTAAGCTGAGAAAATTATAGTGAGAAATACCAAGAAAATCTTTAAATGATCCCTAAAGACAGAACCTGAGAAATCATTTGAAATATATTTTGTTTCCAAAGGAGAAAATGCAGTCTTTTATTTGGAAAATTGCAGTAATTTTAAATAAAGTGAGACCTTTTTAATGCATTCCATCTGCTTTGTAGACAGCTTTGGCAGACTTACAGTAGCTTTGAGAGTTTAACAGTTTTTGGCTTCAAAAGCAAAATTACTTATCAGTATTTTACATTCTAAAGTCTTCATCATCATATATGAAAACGAGTCTATACATATATGTCTACTGCATTTAGCAAAAGGTTTTACTAACACTGGAGCCGATTTCAATTTCACCTTATATTATGATCCTATCACAAATGGAAAAAATTATGCTTTTCTCATTTTGACACTTGAAACTCTCAGTTCTGAGACTTAGCACAGAAGATGGATCTTAGGTAGCAAGAATTTTTCTGAAATTATTGTTACTTTGCACACTGTAAGAATATGGGAATTTCTGGTTATGACAGAAAAATAACCCTGTTGATAGCATGATTTTTAGCGATCACTTCAGAGGAGCAAGCTTTTTAAGAATATCACTGACAATCACAAGCTTGTATGCTCTTTAAGCTCACATGGAAATTGCCACTAGTGGCTTTTAGGTTAGCAGGGAAGGTAGATAAGTTTCTGGGGTGTGTCTGGCAGAGATAAGGAGTGTAAGGCACTGGCAATATGTGAAATATTATGTCTTGGAATCATTAACTCAGTCTGCCAAAGGTACAAAGCTAAGTAATGCAAGGATGGGTAGAGGCATGCTGGGCTTGTTTTTCCAGAGGAAGCTTAGCATGTGCAGATGACACAATGGATTACAGTGTGGAGGGGTTCATTATTCTGGCCCCGTGTCCTGTCTTACAAAGAGCAAAGCTTTATCTTCTTCTACCTGCATTTATCACAGCACAGCATTTGCTAACTTTCCAGTGCTATGGAATTACAGTAGGCCCCCTTCTAAGTAGGCACATGGACTTGCCCAGTTTCCCTTCTGCTCTGCTTGTCTTGCTTCACTTCTCAAGTCAATCCTGAGAGCTGTTCATGGACACCAGGGCTTTGTCAAACCCTCTTAAATCACTGGTTCACCTACACATCATCTATGGTTATGGAACAACAAAACCCATATTATTGCAGATGGAAATGCTGCAGTGCAGCTTAGCCTGTCTGCTACATGAGAACAATATTTTAATACGATATTCAGTCCTAAGGAACTCTTGAGATGCTTTGAATTTATACCCACACATAGAAGACCTCAGAAAACACTACAAATCTATTAGTCATTATTGGTAATGAAAGTAGCTAAATTCTTTACATATTTAAAAATCTAGCTTTTTGAAAAGTATACACTAAAAAGAGTATATAAATAGCGGTAACCTAAAAAGTAATCTCTGTTGGTTTTAATAAGGTTATGGAAAAAATGTATCAGAGGTAGACTACAAAAATAAGCTGGAATTTGGAAAACAAGATACAGGGCTGTCATATTTCATTCTTCAGGGGCTTTCATTAGTCTTTACAGGGTCTGGATGACTATTTATTATCTAATACACAGTTGATTGTATTTTAGGTTGCTTATTTTCCCTATTTGCATCTGAAAGATCAGAGATTGTCCTTTGGTTGGTTGGTCTCCAGCTTTGACTCAGATGGACCAATACTTTGAAAGACTACAAAAGATCTTGTCTTTTTTTCTTTCTTTCTTTCTTTCTTTTTTCTCTGCTGCATGTTCAGAATCATATTAATCATCAGATTAGTGGTCAGGAAGGAATTCTGTGTTGGATCAGTTTGGCACAATTTATGACAAATTTCTCTTTCAATGCAGCAAAGGATGGGCTGCTTCTGACATCATCCTTCTGTTAATCGCTTTTCTGTTGCTACAAAGGCTTTTTTATGATGGTGGCATCTTAAGCTGTCCACTCCTGTAATAATACGTGGTTTCCTCTTTCCGGGAATTGAAATGATGTAGTTCAGCAGGTCTTTGGTTTTTGTGTAGTGAGGTAGACAAATTCAGGTTGGCTAAATCTAGAGCTGACCTTGGTGTTCCTACTAAATATCAGCCTGAGTAACGTTACCAGTGGATTCTTCTGAAAACTAAACTGTTTTGATGTTGAGGGAATGATGCCTTCTTGCTAAAATGAGCTCATAGCATGGCACAGGACTTTTTTTTTTGTGACATAATAACAGTGTGTAATTTCCTTTTTCTCCAAAGCTAACTTCTGATTGTGCAAGATCCTATTTCTCGTTAAATTTTTTTTCTGGTTAGAAAAGGGTCAATATGGCAGTTAGGTTTAACTTCTAATTAAAGATTGCATCATTGCCATTATTAAAAACATATGGCTTCATGAACTTGTTCTATAATTTATGCAATTATAGTAGCATATTTTATTGTTTCAAAGACTATGATTTTGGTTTTCTTCATCCTTTGAAGGTAGTACAGGGTTTTTTTCAGCTCACATTGTTTTGTACTTTTTGTTTCTTATTAAACAGGATTTCATGGCTGGCACAACACAGAAGGGACGCTGTGACACTGTTTTCAACTTAATGAAAAGAGGCTGCCAATCAGATTTGGTTGAAAACCCCACGGTTCATGTCACAATACCTAGTGACCATGAAACAAATACACAAGTGACACCAGGAAAAGTTTCAGTCCAACTGCGTCCAGGTTGGGTCATCTCTAACACATTGATGTTATAATAAATTTAAAATAAAAACAATACTTCTAAGTACAGATATTTTGTGAAGAGGCATCTGGAATAATTATTTGGAAGACTGATGCTATAGCATTGTATTGTAGAACTGTGATGGTGTTGCTCCCATATCCAAGTATCGTCTTCACCAAGAATTGTTTCTGTCAAACACAGCTGAAATCAGAAAAATACAAGTAATAAGTTGAAAGGGAATTTTCAGTAGTCTTTCCTGCTTTCTTATGTGGTTTCTTGATTCTTTAACCACTTACACTAACAGTTTTGCCTTACATGTGTATAAACTATTCCTTCTGAAAGTAAATAGTTATAATTCCTAGATTCCTATAATTTTATAAACTTCTTCATTATTTCTTATTTTCAATTGCATTGACTAGGCAGCTAGAAAAATACCAAAACCATTATATAAGAAAAGACTAAATTCTTAAAGAAGATTTAGTTGTTCACTGCCTGAAATTTTTATTACATCTCCACTTGCCCTCAGCTCAAGTCTAGTTAAATCAGTGTTCGTTCTCTGTGTCTAAAAAAGCTATAGCCAACAGCAGAAGTGAAGGTGATATAAAGGGACGGAGAGTTATCTTTCACTCAATAAAATTTAATTTATTTCTTTCTTTTGCAAAGAATAATTGGAGAAAGAAATATGTGAGAGGGATCAATCTCTGTCAGGAAAACATTAACTGTTTAGGAGAACTATTTTGCTGATCTTCACAGTAGAAATTATAATCTTCTGTCAATTACAAACGAAAAAGGTAGGATCTGCATGAGTAAAGCACAAAGGAGCTCTGTTTTTCACTTTTTATAATAATAAAACAGTCAAGGTAGCATCAGCGCTTCTCCTTTCCTCACTCTCCTTCCATAGAAGTGACTGATACTCTGCTTTGTACTGAAAAATGGTTTCAGGAACTGATCTACTTCTAAGCTCTGTCTGTAATCACATTTATTTCCAAAGGCATACTGGATTCATAGGAAAGAAAGTTAGCTTTCTAAAATTAGTTTTCCTTAACTTTTTTTCCAGTAAATAATGAAATTAAGTTTGGAGTTCCTTATGCTTTGCAGAAATTTTTGCATCAAGGAGGCAGAAGAATGAAATTTCAAGGACTCCAGAAGAAAAGCTTTTTATATATAGATATCTTGCCCATATATTCTGCCTCAGGGAAACGCACAGATATATAGGAAAAACTATAGTTTTTCCTCAAAAAAGAGATTCGATACAGTATAACCACGCAGACAAAGATGCTTTTGTTTTGATACTGGGGGGTTTTGTCACTGTTTACATATACTTATCATTTGGGATTTATAAAGCTGCACTCAGTATCTCACTATTTGCAAACTGGAAACCTGCAAGGGTCGTTTACGAAAAGTAATTCAATTTACATTGGCAAAGAGGAAACATAAATTGCAGCACACTGAAATTGTTTTCCTCATGCAAGACCTAATACAGACAAATCCTGACATTTTCAGATGGATTATGTTCAAAGACCATTGGAAGAAAGTACTTTGCGTATTTAACTTTTCTGAGTCAGATCTCTGTATTGGATGTACCTTTTGATAGTTTTTATTGAAAACCTATAGTTTTCAATAAAAGCTATAGTATAGTTCTTCTGTAACATCTTCCTTCCTCCTGTCATTTGTTGTATCTTCATTGCACAATATTGGATTAGACTCCCCACTCATCACATGAAGGTCCTAAACTGATTTTTGCTGTGAGCTCACAGTTTGGGTGACATAAAATGATGGTTTATTTGAAACTGTGCCTTACTGTACCCACTCTGCCCATACAAATCACTTAATTCATTTTGCTGACATTACAGAATATTAGACAAACAAACATGTGAGGACTAGTTTTAGCAACTTCCAATGCATTCATATTTTTATTACATATGAGAGGCAGGAGACCCAGACATCTATCATCCTGAAATAAGAGTTCTGTTTTGTATATGCCAAAAGATGGATTTTTTTTTTTTATATTAAAAATATATATATATTTTGATCATACAGAGTTTTCTCATCAAATCTTTGGAAGCAGTTTGGGATAAACTTGTATCATTATTTACGTGAGTTTTTCAGGCTGTGCTGTCCTTGTGATGTGTATGTAGTTTTAGATTCTGTCATATGACAAACTATTTGCAGCATACATTTACATACTTTGAAGTGACAACCTTGAAGTGACTGACCCCAATTTGTATGCAGATCTGTGTCCTTTGTGAGCCACAACTGCTTTTTGTTATAATGCCAAAGGGATTGCATAACCATGAATTTAAAACAAAATGGGGAGAAGTCAGATTTTTTACCATAAATTGCACAGTGCTCCTGCAAGAAAAAAACCCAAGATGTTCTACAAAACAATCCTTTGTGGCTTATTTTTTGAATGCTTCTTCAAGGTTTCATTTACTCTTGGGAGATTTTTCTTGTTTGTTTTTCTCTTTGCTGACAAAAACAACTTTGTGCTGAGATTGCTACAAAAATAAATGTATTTTTAAGCATGTCCGTTCAAAAATAGTAAATAAATGTGTTTGTTTCTTTTTTTAATCAGGAAGTGAAGCAAACTTTATGTTAAAAGTTCGTCCTTTAGAGAAATACCCTGTGGATCTTTACTATTTAGTTGATGTCTCAGCCTCTATGCACAACAATATAGAAAAGTTAAATTCTGTTGGATTTGCTTTATCTAAAAAGATGGAGAATATTTCTCTTGATTTTCGACTTGGATTTGGATCCTATGTGGATAAAACTGTGTCACCCTATATTAGCATTCACCCAGGTAGAATCCATAACCAGTGCAGGTATGTAGTCTTTTTACATTTACTGTAGCACTGAAGTGTGTATTTAATGACAGAAATATACATTATACATATATATTTTTTTAAATTCTTCAGAATGTATCTTTGTTTCCTTTTACTGTGGTATTTTGACAAAGTTCCTAAGGAAATGCTGAAAATTGTTTTACAATGATTACTTCTGGTGAGTGATTTCAGAAAAACTGTTTCTGTATCAGAAAATATGTGCTGTATTTTTCTAGCAAAACAAGCCAAAACCCATGCTGCTTTGGAATATTTGGGTATGTTTAAATCAACTGTTGTGGTTTTGGTTATTTTGGATATGTTACCTAGATTCATCACAAAGTTTTTCCTTTCTGACCTATGTACTGTCTAGTGTATAGTCATGTATTCGTTAACTCTTCCCTGAAAATTCTACTTTTGTCAACATGATGTGGTTTCTTTCAGCTCATGTAATGAACATAAGCCATCCTCTCATCTACAATTCTAATGTGAAGGAACTCCTCTTTTAAATAGAAAAGATGTTCTAGCCTGCATTTCTTTTTTTCATGCCATGCCTTATATACCTTGGGTTCAACTCATATAAAGAAGAGATCACTTCCAAAACCCCCTGGAGAACAAGATTATTCACAACAAATTCAGAGCTGTATAAATGATAGTAGTTGGAAAAGTGAATATTAATTCTTCATACCTCCTTGTCTGCCTTTCCTGGGAAGACATGATCTGAAGTTCTGTGAAGTCTCTAAGTACCTTTTGTGATTTCAGTGGGTTTTGAATTGGTTCCCAGTAGTGGAATTCATTTTAGAGATGTGACTATCTATGGATAAAGCAGTCATCTAGACCATCTATATAAAAGGAGTGGGTATTGATTAGCATTTCTAGGTCACGATTTATTTTGCCTAAGAGGAGACATCTGCAGAGGTGTTAATCCTTTCAGTGCCAGTTTTTCTTCTTTGACTGCACCTTGATTTGGAGGAGGGCAGGTTACACTTTGGATGCAGTAGAAATTAAGAGAGTTGAAACCTGCTCAGCATCTCTGAAATGGATGAGCACTACAACTTGTGCCATAAATCATGGCTGTGAATGGGTCCCAGATCAATGGTCTGTATAAGTGCTGTTTCACTAGTTTACCTACAACAAAAATCAGACTTTCTCTTTTATACATAATTTGAGAAAGTATCTTTTGCTATGATGTTACTGCAAATGGATTTTCTCATCTCTTTGATTGATATTATTAATATCAATATTAATTTTATGTATGTTTATGTAACACTAGTGGGTATAGAGACTTAGATTTTGGTATAGTTTGATCCAGTAGCCCGTGTAGCAACCTATTAAAAGATCTTACTGTTTCAGTGTGATAGTCCTCTCTCAGGATAATGAAAAGCAAAGCTGTACCAAGCTGTATATATTCCAAAAGGGTTTATATACTCCCTGGGATCATACCATCCTTCTTGTTACATTTTTGTTCTTTATGAAACACTACATAAATTGTTAATATATTAACTAAATTATTATATACACAACTCCATAAGATACAAGATGATATATACATTTTTTTAGTGCTTTTCACTGAACTTAATTCACATGTAATTGCTCTTTTTTCTGTGTTTCTTATTCTGTGCTACCTACATCTTCATAAGTATCAGGATTTTATGGGTTAATGGGGATGCAATATTTTCATCTCCTTCAAAGGAAAAATAAGGCTTTTGATTTGTTTTGGTTTTTTGTACAGTGATTACAATTTAGATTGTATGCCTCCTCATGGTTATATTCATGTGCTATCCCTGACTGACAATATAGCAGAATTCAGAAATGCAGTGAATAAACAAAAAATTTCTGGGAATATTGATACACCTGAAGGAGGTTTCGATGCGATGCTCCAAGCAGCTGTTTGCCAGGTAAGGAAGGAGCTTATTTATAAAAGAGTAAAGAAATAGTAATTCAGGCACTATATATGTATGTATGTATAGGTACACTGGTGGTCAGTGTTCCTGAATTCAAAATGCCAGTGCTATGCCTGATAACAATAAGATTTTTCTTCCTTTTCCATTATTTCCTCCTTAACTATACATTTCCAACTGTAACTGAAAACGGAGAGTATGGAGGAACATATTTCAGTACTGGTTAAGGATCTTCAATTTCTGCCTTTAACCAGTCTAAGCTGGAATTAAGACAACCTGTTTACAATATAGGATGGATGATGAAAGCAACAATTAATACACGTGTCTGTTCAAACAGTTTGAACAGACACGTGTTAATTTCAGTCAATTACATAATTGGTTTCAAAACTCATTAAAGCACTGCTTGTGTTCCTCAATTAAGACCTACCATTTGACATTTCTTCTTAAGAACTTGAAAACTGAATGAAAAGTTTTACATATCTGCTTGTGTAGTAAGGAAAACAGAGCTTCTATGTTCTCAGCTTTTAAAGATTTCAAATTTTAAAACAGTCTAAATCAACTAAAAAATAACTTTTGTATATTAATAAAATTTCATCACAGTCTCTCCCATGCAGAAAAGGATGGAAAAGATCTGAATCAATAAGTCTCAAGCTAAAGCATATTAGATAGTTTGTTTTGCTCTAGAGAGCTATTTTATGCTTTAATATGTGTATTAATGCAATACAAATTTTGAAATTCGGCTGATTCATGGGTTTGGTAATGCTCTATAAAATATTCAACTCCCGTTCAAGGGAGGCTTGTCGTGTTTCTCATCTGTTAGAATGATATCAGAACAGTTGTTTTATCTTGTGCATCCTCACACTATTTTTCTGAGCAGTACAATATCTCAAGGACAAAAAAGTCATCCAGTCTATGCTAAAAATGAATTGTTTGGTCCAATTTTATTTTCAAATTTTGATGAACAGGTATGTAAAAACCACTCTTCATAAACACTGTGATTGAAGCTGTTACAAAAAATTGTTCTGGAATTTCAGAAAAATTCCTAAATTTCAGTGTTTCTCACTGGACACATTCCACACTTATGACATGTGAGTTCTAGAATAATATATGCTTCCAAGAACAATAGAATGGAAACGTTCATGAGAATGTGGAGGCTTTCCTGTTAAACGAATTGTGAACTGAAATGGATGGGAAGAATGTGCAATTCATAATGACCATCATAAATTATATTAATGTGCACTCATTTTGCCTACAATAGACCTTTATAACTTGCTCCATCTTGCTTTAAGCAATACATCATAGTTGCAAGAGGTAGCAGGTTAGGACATGGAGCTACTTTAAAATTTTGATTGCTGTGACATGTCTAGGTAGGAATCATAGAATCACAGAACGTGTCAAGTCAGAAGGCACCCATAAGGATCATTGAGTCAACTCCCTGCTTCTCACAGGATTACCTAAAACTAAACAAGTCCAAAGGTGACAAAGTCAAATGATGGAGTCTTAGAAGAAGAGGTTTTTACAGGGCTAGAGGAGAGTTTGGAATTAAGACAACCTGTTTACAAAACTTAAAATTCTCCTTCTTTAGAGGAATGCTATCTAGGAGTGTCTGAGGGAGACTGATGCCTAAAGTATATGTCGGTAAAGACATGACACCCCTCTGTATTTGTTATTCTTGCTGGCTTGAGATATTTAATCCCCATTCAGAGATAGCAGAGGGTGAGCCTGAGAAGGGAGCTATATCCCTCTCTGTGAAGAAAAGAAGGCAGAGAGTAAGTCCCAAAGGTAGAGATTCTGTGTCATAGGAAGGAGATAAAATGGAATAAGTGAAAAAGAAGATTGAATAAGCGAGAGAGAGAATAATGAAAAAAGCATATGATATGTTTCTTGTATGCCTCAGAAATTTGATTATAATCAGGGAGATAAATGTTTTGAAAATACAAATTGGCATCTAAATCAATTTATATATAAACTTACCCTGCTGCATCCTTCACATCACCAAATTCCTAAAAGACATTCAATTCACCCTTGAGGCTGCCACTTTGCTATCAATCCCTTAAGATGGTGGATAAATGTAGCATTTTGTTGCATAATAAGGAATTTCTCAATTTGTAATTGCATGAAGACCTTCAAACTTTATTGATGTGACTGTGTACTTCCCAGAAAATTCTGTAGGAAAAGGAAATTATAGAGTGATGAGAATATAAAGTATTTAAATCAAAGTAAAAATAGAACAGAGTGCCAAGAATCAGTATGGATAAATGCATATTTACTGTTTGTAATGCTTCCTTGGACTCCAGAGGATTTTATGAACTATGTGCTTTGTATTTGTACGTAACAGTGACACACATAATGTGACAGCTGTTATCAAGCCTACTATATAAGGCATAACTGGCATGTATAGTGGGACATCTTTCTTTAAAAAGCAAAGAAAATGGTAAATGGGAACAAGCAAAGAAATTGGCGGGTTTTAGATGTGGTACATTATGTCTATTTCCACACTAAATGCCTGGTTTAAATGCAGTGCTGCCAGGCAGTGTAAGATCTGATAGTGGTCTTTCATGTTAATTTTTCATTTTGTTGTGGATTATTTTAGCAAATAGGTGGCTACTGCTTTCTTCTGCCTAATTTTGTTTCCTTTGTAGAGCCATATTGGATGGCGTAAAGAAGCAAAGCGACTGCTTCTTGTGATGACAGATCAAACTTCCCATCTGGCCCTTGACAGTAAACTAGCAGGAATTGTAATTCCCCACGATGGAAACTGTCACTTGAAAGATAATGTGTACATCAAAGCTACGAGTATGGTAAGGTATATGTCATAGATTTTGCCTTCAGAGGCAGTGCAAAACTTTGTGAAGGAGGTTTTTAGACTGCTCTCAAAGCATTGCTTTTATTTCAGTTATTAGAATAATATTTTTCTAGGTAGGCAAGTTTTGAAATGAAGAACTGGTTTCCTGGCATATTGGCATTCTTTTTGTGTGGCCTAAAGTATTTTGGAGCCTGGAAAAAACAGTACACAGCAAAGGAGGATATGTTATGATTTTGGTATGGGTTTTTATTAGCATCTCATAAAAATCACACACATTTTGTATAAAATTTAAGTAAGAAGTGTGTAGTGTGATATTTTGCACAAGTAGAAGCTGGTATCATGTAAGAGTTGTACAATCCTGCTCACAAGACAAAGGTAGTGGCTATGGTGTATGGTCAGAGGATGCACAGGAGCACTGTTTGAAAAGGCTTGGTAAGAGTAAACCAGAGGGCATACAACAGCAATGAGCTATCTTAAATGGATGGACTAGCATTAAATGCATTCAGATTTCACAGCAGAAAGCCAATGTGTGCTAATAATACACACCTCTACAAAAAGTTGCATCAACTCTACTGCAGCAAAATAAGATGCTTTCAACAGATATTTTTAGCTTTCAAAGTATTTTCTTCAGTAATAGATAAAGTAGTCATAAGTGACTGAAGAAAGGAATTTTTGCCTAAGAATTCTAAGTTTCAACTACTTTTAGTATTTTCTTAAATAAATATGAATTATTTATTTAGGAAACATGAATCACTGCTTAATTGTGATGTAATCCCCAGAAAGCAGAAGTATAAATTGTAATACAATTAGAGCATGTTAAATTTTGTTCTCAGTGCTAGCTGCATTTAGTAAAAGTGTACTGCCTGTGTTTAGCCAGAGCCAGCAACGTGCAAGTCAAGTCCAGTGAGGGCTTGTGTAAGTGAGGTTAGACCTGAATGTAATCCTGGCAAATGTTATTTACAAGGCTGGTGGGGCAGCAGGAAGAGGCTGCTGACTCTTGTGTGATCATGAAATACGGGAGGTTTCTGGGAAGCGGTGAGTGTTTGGGACCTTGCTGAGCGGAGGAGGAGGATCACTGTGTGCTCACAGGAAGGTTATTTAGATTTCCGATTATCTGACGTTCTTGCATTCATATACTCCCTCTGTCACCTCCTGGATATTTCTCCACAGATGTTAGAATTATTTTTTTTTTCTCTTCTAATCAGCCTATCAGTTTATTCTATTTAGAGAAAATAATCCTGAATCCTTTCATTCCCAAAGCAGAACATTGTCTTTCTTTCTTTTTAGTTTTTCTAGTTGGAGTGCTGTAACTCAGAGGATGTTTGCTATGCTTATTAAATAATTACTAAAGGTATAAATCTTTTTCTGCTGTTCAGGATTCTGTTGATAAAAAGGATACTGTCTGTTTCAGGAAAAAAAAAAATAAAAACCCACAACCCACCAACCACTACATTTATTTTTTGTCCAACTTCAGGAATTAATTTCTGTTGCAACTGGAGAAATTCAGCAATGGAAGATATAGACAAAATTAATATCTTCCTAAGCAGCTATGATGGATTGATGGCTGACTGTTTTAACTAATATTTTGCATTCTGGTTTGAAAGATCATAATTTTACTGTCCCATATGGAAAAAGAAATTTCCATGATGACTGCTATTGAAATTAGGTTTTTTATCCACCCAAATGTAATGACCCTGAAAGATACTTAGATCTATGGTGGCACATTTAGATCCATGTGGTTTGGTTTTTTGTTTGGTTGGGGTTTTTGTTTGTTTGTTGTTTTGTTTTGTGTTTTGTTGTTGTTGTTTGTTTTGGTTTTTTGGGGGTTTTTTGTTGGTTTGTTTTGTTTTGTTTTTTGGTGGGTTGTTTTTGGTTTTTTTTTTAATATGGGCTAATTTTTGCATGTCCACATGTTAACAGTAGGCATGCACTTAGTAGCGGAAATTGCATATTCTGGAGCAGATTTGATGACAACACAATAGTGTCTGTGTCTTGGTTTGGGAAGACAGGTATCTGCCAGGGAAAGCTGGAGTTTCCCTTAGAATGGAGAATGCAAACCCCTCACCCCCAACAAATTACAATTTTGCAATTAAGGGCTTTCAGGCAAAGATTTGGGAATAGGAACAACAGTTCTTTACTAGGAATATTTACAATACAAATGTAGTAGAAGACAAAACCACCCAACCAAACCAGCAAACAAACAAACCACAATTTTGGAGAACCCTGACAGAATCAGAGCTCCAACCTGACACCCTGTTGGTCAGGGTGTTGGAAGCAGTCCAAAAGTGAGTCCTCCTGGAGTGGCAGATGTGGTTCTGGTGGAGTAGAGATGATCCTGTAGAACAAGAGTCCAGTGGTGGTGAGAAGGGGTCCAGCCTTCCTCCCAGAAATCGGGTGAAGCTGGATGCCTTTGTGTTCCTGTGTCTCAGTTTTATCCAGGTAGGAATGGTTGGCTCCCTCCCCTCACTGGGTGGAGCATCTCACAATAGGATGGTGGAATGTGGATGTGTTAGTTTGGGGAGGTGTTAATGGTCCACTAGCAGAAAATATCCCCCTGGAGGGAGGACCAGTGGTGAAAGAGATAAGAAACAATGCCCTACCTGGTTTTAACAGTTGGCCCATTATCAGAAGGCATCCACTCCCCACCCCCCGAGTTACAAGAGATAAAGAAAAACATCTCCCCAACTGCTTTTAACAGATGAAATAGAACACACACTCCTGGCTCCACAACCCAAGACAGTCTGTAAGGGAAAATGAGCTGGTTTCTTGCTTTTTTGTTCTCATCCATGGTATATATGATTATTTTATTCACATATATCCATAATGAAATTTCAAATGAATGAGTGAAATCAAGGGTCTGGGAAGACTATTTGATATTGAAATGAAATATCATGAAAGTCTGTCAGTCTTTGAGAAAACATAATATGAAACATATTTTTGGATTTTTTAATATCAATATCATTTTGTCTGGCTACACTAAATTAAAGAGACTTCTGTAATCACATTGTTTTCCTGCTTTGATTCTTAGCTTTGGACAGTCATGAGAAGATTGTATTTTGGCATATTTTTATTTCTAACTTGTGACAGTTAAGAGGACTTTGCCTTATTTATTTGAATAACCTTAGCCTTTACATCAGAAATGTTTCCACTTAGATATTTTTCTGCATGTTTCTTTCTAACTTCTGCTAAGCAGTCACAGAAAGGTCAGCAAAAAAATGTATGAAAGAAATCTAGGAAAGAAATCTAGTCTTTTTTAATTAGATCTGTGCTTGGTTAACTCCCTTTCTGAAATACTTAACATTTGTGTTAGTTATTTTCTCAGCTTAACACAGTAGGTTAAAATAATAAAATGAATGATGTAATTGAACAAGAAAGATGATCTAAAATTAAAGTACATTTATCTGAGCAGTAGTGAGAAGAGATAAGATAAAAATACATAAAGTACAGTAAGGTTTTCACAGCAAGCAAACTGAGGCTCCCGGAGTGACCACTAGTACCTTATGTAACCTCTTTATATGCTTAAAATTAAAAAGCTAGTGTGGGTCTGTTGATGCTTTGGGCTTTGGGTTTTGGGTTGTTTTTTGGTTTTGGGGTTTTTTTTAACTCAATTCTAATGAAAAGAAGCAAGAAGCTGGACATTCTAAAGAGTTATTGGTGACAAGTACATGGAAGTTCAGCTTTCCATGTGAGCAGATGTAGTCTGGGGATCCTGTCCCTGCAGCCCTTGCCTGTCTATGGGTATCATCTCTTGACTTCAGTAAGCTCCCTCAGAATAAGTTTTTCTTTAATGAAGAAGGCTTGGAAAGCTATTTCCGATGCTCTTGATTCCAGAGTTCAGCTAGTAGTCGCAGAATCTGCTGGAATTCAGACAGGTCTAGTATCCTGTGCTAAGCAGGAAGACTGACTTATGTTGCCACCATCACATGATCCCTTGATACTGCCCCTGTCACTCCCACATTTATGGTGCAGGAGGTGTTTGCAGAACATCTGGCTTCACTCCTGTCTGGGACCACTTGGTGTGTCTGTGATCTGTCAGCCAATTGCACATGGCCTGTAGGGTTGGGCAGCACAGTGGAGGCCCCACCACTGTGCTCTGTGCCATGGAGAAGGAAGGAGGGCTTAGCACTGTGTTGGAGGCTACTCTGTGCGGCTGGAGCTGTAAGAGGGCTGATTTAATACTGTGTTGTGTTATCTTTCATCAGTTATCTTAAGGAATATAATCTTTTACCAAAGTGCTGAAACGTTGAGAGAGGCGTGTACCCTGCCTAATATCAAACTGCGCCAAACCCTTTTGTTCTCTCTGTACAAAGCTCTTTATAATAGTGCAATATGATGGAAAGTGGATTTTGCTCCCTTGCATAACTTTGTCTCAGTTGTCTTGCTATTCAGATTATCACTAGGAGAGCTGCTGACTTGCAGGGTCAAGTAACAAGAGACAATCTGAGGAGAAAGGAATTGTTCAGGGTAACAGACTCTGTGCAAGAGAGAGACAATATGGGGCAGATGGTGAAAAATACCAGGAAAAGAGACAACAAAAGTATGTGGAGGATAAAGGTTTAAGTACCTGGCATAAGTGGAGGTGTCCAGATGAAATCTCTTTGAATGGAATCACAGGCCAAGGCCCCAGTCACTTCTTTCTTTTTAGTCCTGAATTTTAAGTGTTGAATTTACTTCTTGAGAACTATTCACTTAAGACTGGTTAATAAGTGGTGATTTTTAGACACAATTTAGTTTAGAATGCTGAAGCTGAAGGAGTCTCACCTAACCCAGGTGTACAAAGCCCTTTGGGACCACACAGACACCCTTGAACTTCCCTAGATCTTGGATGAAGAGATAGCAACACAGCTCTTGTTCTCAAATCCATGTCAGATCTCTCAATAATTGTAGAAGGAGCAGGTCATTGGCACAGGACATGCTGTCATAAGTACTCCACCAGATAGAACAATGCATTACTGAGAAGAGCTGTGAAACTCTTTCTGTCTTCTTCAGGCATAGGTGTGGTTAAGAAAATGTAGCAGGTCATCATGGTGAGGGCTGGAGTCATCAGTCCTTAGGTAGGTCTTGAACACACAGAGGAGAAAGCTGTCAGTCTTAAGATAAGCATAGAATACTGACATTGCCAGAACCTGATCCAGTGGCTGCATTTGATGCCAAAATGTACATCTGAGAATCAAACACTTTAATTACCCTCCTTGCTGTTCCCAAAAGCGCACCTCATCTCAGTGCTTCATGTTGTACTTTCTCCCTGACTTTTGCACAAGAACCCACCTATCATTCCCCGTTCTTCTTGGTGGACCATGGACCACACTATATCCATATTTCTTAAGCATCGAACACAAACCAACAAAATAGTACTGCAGAGGTAGTTCTCCCACTGTGCAGCAGATCTACATAATTGGCAACAGATAAGCTTGGCTGATGGGCTGATGATTTTTTTTATTGTTTATTTGGATGACTGCACCCTGGTTTTGATGTTGGTCTAGCATTCTGTGTACATTTAGAAGTTAAGACTGGATTGGTTTTGGAAATCTGTAATGAGCCATATATGAAATATAAGATTTTTCCCTACTAATCTGCAATCTTCTCTTTCCTGTTGTATTTTGCAGGAGCATCCATCTCTTGGGCAGCTCTCTGAAAAATTGATTGATAATAACATCAATGTTATTTTTGCCGTTCAAGGAAGCCAGTTTCATTGGTATAAAGTAGGTTAGAAACTTGATTTCTTTTTTCAATTTTGCAGGCAGAATATTTATACTTAAAATTAAAACTGTGCATAATTTGTTGTCTTTTTCATAGGATCTGTTACCTCTCTTGCCTGGTACTGTTGCAAGACAAATAGAATCACAAGCAGCAAATCTCAATGATTTGGTGGTAGAAGCCTATCAGGTATGATAAAAGTGACAATGTTGTATGTGATATTTGTATCCTGAAGTTGGAATTTCCAGGATCTTGTCTTCCATCTGAAATCCACAAGGATACATTCCCTACTTTTCCTAATGTCCAGGTGGATAGGTGATACTGTCTTATGATAGGTCTCAAAGTCCCAGGCTGTCAGGGTCTCAAAGCCAAGAGCTACTGCTTTGTTAATTTCTAAGGATGCTTCTAAATATTCTGTTTGATTCTTGGCACCTGTTGCTATGTCACTTCAAAAGATGATTTATGTATTTGAATTTTGGCACCTCAGATCTTTAGTTACAGACCAGACACCACTGTGTAAGCACCATATAAATTCAGAGCAAAAACCCAATGCAGTATCTGGAGAGTATTGCAGTATAATTTTTATAAAACAAACGAGAGATGGGAATTTACCAAGAAGTGGTTTGAGAACAGTGGATATAGTGAAAAGCAGTATCTATACTGTATAAAGTAGTGTAATGACTTGGGGGTTTGAGGCATGGAAGTGAAGAAGAGTTTTGATTGGGATTTGGGAGAGAATGATGGAAATAGCTTTGTAAACTCTTGCTTGGAATCATCAATTGAACATAATAGTTTGAGAAAGAGAAACTAATAGTATGGGAAATAGCATATAGTCATTTTCTACACATAATTGACACAGAATAGCAGTTTGAAAGTGAAACAGGCATGTTGTTAGTGAAAGAAAGAGGATATAAACCGCTCTGAAAATGAAGCCAAGAAATAGATATTTGAAGTACTACAGCATGGGGAGGCCATTGAGCAGCATCTAAATGAATGTGATGTGTTGCATGGTTGAATGCTATTAAGTTGTGCAGTTACACACATTCAGAAAGCTGAAAACTCAGCTACAAAAGTGTATGCAAGATATCCACAGGTATCTTTTTTTCTTTTTTTTTTTTTTCTTTTTTTTTTTTTTTTTTTTTTTTTTTAATTAGTTGGATTTGGGAGGCTGAAATTGTCCATTTCACTTGCATAACCACAGAATCAAGCAATTTGCTTACAGCAAATTTGCTATAATGAGGAACCAGCTCCTGTGCCTGTTCCTAGTCCATAGTGTGCTTTTGCACACCTTTTTTCTCACTCTTGCATTGGAGACACTGGGAAAAAGGCAAACACTTTCAAAAGCAGAGGAGTTTAGGGGTAGTCAAATTGCAGAGAAGTTCTCACTGGTATTTTACTTCCTCTTATAAAGTCAAGAGATCTCATTTTGAATATGGAGGTTTGCAGGGAGTTTCTGGCACAAAATTTTGAAAATTGTAGTCCTTTTGTATGACAGCTTTACAGTGTCCATCCTAAATTGAAACACAGTTCTTACCCAGTGCAGGGCAAACATTCAAGGGGAGGAAATGAAATTTTATGGAACAATTATTTAGTTCAATACAAGACTCAGTGGGACTTTCCTGGTCCAACCACCCCCAGTTTGGTTTTGCTTTATTTTCATTTTTTAGACACTTTATTCTCATCCTAACCTTCATTGGATTTCACAATTTGAGATTTTTGTCATAATTTTAGGGGCTTTTTAATATGTAAACATGTGGTGAACAGGTCTTGAATGTGTTGCATTCTAGAAAAAAAATATACTTAGATAAGAATATTAATTTTGTGTTGATATTCAATGACAGTGGGCCTCTTGCACTCTTGTTCCAGGCAGGGAAACCTTAGGCTTAGCTATGGAAAACCCTGGCTGAAAATCCCTGGCTAAAATGCCAAAGATGAGTCACTAATTTTCAAAAAAGTTACTAAGATAAACATGTGTTGAGATTCATATAACTGCATTTCCATTTGTAGCAGTAAAAATATCCCACTAAACTAATTTTTAGTATGACAAGATTATGACAGGAATTTTAAAAATCCCTCTGTGCAATTTTCAGCTCAGAAGTTTGTAGAGAGATTTAATAAATTTTGAAATGGTCAAGTAGCAGTATTTCTTCCTTGAAAGAAGCAGGAGTTTAGGTCATGTAGTAAATACAGGCTACAAAGTAGTTGCTTTTTCATTATTTTTTATTGCAAAATGCCCTGATGGGATCGGCCAATTGTTGGCTTATGTAGTCTTAGCTGATACAGGAAAATCAGTAAGAATAATCCCAATAGCCTTTAGGTCACCTTAAGGTTTGTTCAGAGAAAACTTTTTTAAGACATTTGCAAAATATCAGAAGTTTTTAAAGTGTCAAGTTAATTAGGAAACTTTACTGCTGGATAACAGTGGTTGTATGTCTATTTCCTGTTGTATTTTAGGTGTGTGGTTAAAAGGCAGTGTAGACTCAAACAATGAGCAGTTTTTGTTGCTCATGGTTGTTGGAATAGATTTTTGAATTGTGAAAAATGCAGTCTCAAAACCACGTTAGCAAAGCTGAAAACATTTTTATCTGGAAAACCTAATCCTCTTTATCAGAATTACCAGTTCACTGGTTGTGTATATTTGGAATGTAATTGGGTCTCTACATGGGAAACAATGCTTTAATTCATTCCTTTATTCAAACAGACAAGCTTTCTTCATTTTTAGTCAGATGTGGGAACCATACTTGGTGTTAGTCCCTAAGGTACATAATATTTTGAGATGCAATGCAATTAAAACTTGTTTTCTGGTTACAGAAACTAATCTCTGAAGTGAAAATTCAAGTGGATAACCAGATCCAAGGTCTTCATTTCAATATCACTGCAATCTGTCCTGATGGAAGTAAAAAAACTGGCATGGAAGGATGTAAAAATGTGGGATATAATAAAGAAGTATGTTGATAGTTCTCATTCTTCAAGGAACTGGAATACTTATTTTTCTGTTTGGTTGGGTTTCAATGGTGTGAAATCTTCTAGGGATTTACTTAAACTGAAAATGGATTTATGTGATTAATGATCACAGGCTCTCTATTATTCTCTGGGTTTATTTTTCCTGAATCTTATTTTAATTCTCACTAATCCCGTGGAACTAAGGCTCAAAGCTTTTCCTGAAAGCTAACGTCCATTAAAACTTTCCTTCTTTGTCCTCCACTGGGCACAACCACCACATCCATTGTGATGAAATCTGTATGTAAAGAGGTTGAAAGATAATCACCCAGTGGAAAAAAAAATTACTGGAATTTGTATTGCTTTGGTCTGTACTAGATGTCACCTTTCTCTCTTCTTGCTTTAGTAGTTGTCCTGCACAATCAGGGTTGTTATTGTTAATAAACAAATTAGTTTATTTTATGAATCAAATTAATAAAATAATTTATACCCATTTGAATTGGTGCCACCTACTGAATGAAACAGAGCATCATACAACATGACAGTGCAGGGGAAGATGTCTGGCTGATGCAAAGAACATGGTTTTCTTCCCAGAAAAAACTTCTCTGTGCCTTGATATATTTATTTAATTGCTTGGACTGCTGGAGTAATTCTTTTTGCTTGCCAGGAAGAGGTCTGTGTTTCTAGAGAGCAGGGTCAAGGAGTTCTTTCCTGCTTGACATGTACATGTGTCTTAGCTAGTGTGAGAAATAGCTTGTGTAGAAGTGTAGAAATAGCAAAACAAATCAAATGTGTGAATTTAATGTAAATTTGAATTTATTTTATGCTCTTCTAAATTTTGTCTGCGTCCTGTTTATTGTCGCTTCTACAGTTTACGGGAGATTTGCTGTTTTTATTCTTAATGCATCTTTTTTCCACTGTTGCTCCCTGGGCATGTCATAAGAAACAGGACTGGAATTTGTTCTGTTTAATGAAAAGAAAAATATTTATATCTGTTTCTTTTTAATAAAAAGCCAAGCCAGTTGATTGTAACAGAATTGCATGTGGTCCTAAACCTCTACGGCTGTTGAAAATGAGCCATCCTTAAGAGATTAATTTATTTTAACCGTAAATCCTTCTTTCAGTATTTGTTTACAGACAAAATGCTTTTCCTTAATTCTCACATTCCTTTCATTGTCTAATCCTTCTTCCTTCCTTTTCTTACCAAAACACAAAGTGGATTAAATTCTGGAAGAATCCTGTGGCCTCTTCAGGGTGCAAAACTAACTTTGGCTATTAGCAAGTGTCATGATGTAATTATTTAGTCACCACAGGTTTAATCTCTCTGCTGCTGTGTTCAGAATCAAATTTCACGACTCATATGCGCGACATGATTTTCCCTTCCCTCCCCTCCCATTTCCCTGCCATTCTTCCAGTACTGTTTTGTACATGAAGATGATGTTTTCTGGCAGGGCTCTGAACAAAAAGCACATTCCCTAGCTGCAGCCTGTCCTCCCCGCGTGATACACACCTGCTGTATGAATCAATTTCTCCACAGCCACACTTTTGCCCTGCAACCCAAGGGAAGAAATCTCAATGCATGGAGAGTGTGGGCTGCTGAGGGGTTATGTGTGTAGTGGCACATTTGAGAAATGAGAAGAAGAAAAGTAAAGGGTGAGACAAAGCCTGTGTGCCCCCTCAAGATGACATTAAGTGCATGTTTCTGCACAGCATTCTTCTCCTGTTGTCCGTGTAGGCAGCCGCAGCCCCACTCGCCACAAAGCCACCATTGTCCCCAGGGGCTGGGTTGTTCTCGTGTGGGGGCGCAGCGGGAGGGAGAGACAGTGATGAGAGATGAATGGCCTCAGTATTTGCGGGTAGTTTCAACCTCATATGTAATCAGTTTCTCCGGGTTTCTCCTTTTTTATTTGGAAATCTTTATTTCTTGATAGTAAAGATTAAAGGTACTCGCTTCTCTCGCATTCCTTTCTCGCCTTTTCCTCCTGGTTACAGACAAGAAAGAGTTGTTTTACATCAGAAAGCTGAAAAAATTCAAAACCTTGGAGAGAATACCCTGTCAGAAGGGTATTGGTAAAAAAAAAAAATAAAATTGTGAAGTACAAGATTGATATCTAGTGTGTCATACATGTCAGAGCTGTCAAAAACTTTTAGGTGTGACTGATAGAAACTGTGGCAATCACCTAACCACCAAGATGGTCATTAGTCCTGTGCCAGGAGTACAAAAAGCTGTGGGAGCAGCTGCTGTAGTGGGCACTGCTGGGATAAGGACCTGGAGGATGGTGGTGATGGCCATGACATGGCCTGGAGCTAGGCACTGGATCCACGGAACAGGGAAAAGTAACTGCTGATGTGAGCCATTTCTGTGTTTTAGTAGGCGTAGCCAGGGCCGTCCAAAAACCTGTGTGGTTTCTATGTGCATGACCAATTCTGCAGCAGGACATTCATTATAGATTCTTTTTATAAAGAGTATCTCTGCTTCTGTTTGTGTGTTGTCTTGCTGAATCTAGTCCCAATTCTTACCTGAGTATTCAGTGATATAACAGAATATGCACATTAAATAATAGCAGGAGAATATTTCTATTTCCATTTAATTTGTATTAAACTTGTCTTTTGTAACTGTGCTTTCTTCACTTGAAAAGTCCACTTCTGTCAATCCTTTATTGTTAGGATTTTACCTGTATTTGTGATGCCTATCGTTACAAATATATCACGTTTGACAAGTGACCACTGTGTATTTTGCTCTTATCAGCTAATACACATTCATAAACAATATAACATACTGCTTTATTTATGTGTTGAAAATTTTAAGCAAATGTAAGCAAGAAAATAATAATCATAATGTTAAAGCCATCTTTATTTCTTCTTAGGTACTTTTCAATGTATCAGTTACAATGAAAGGATGTCATACAACTGGAGGAAGAAAACATGCCATACTTAAGCCTATTGGTTTCAATGAAACTGCCATTGTCAATGTGCAGCAAAGCTGTGCCTGCCAGTATGGAGACAGCACAGGGCACAAAAGAGTGTGGGCTGATGAAACTTCTGACAGCAAACAGTCCCAGTGCAGTGACAATAACTGTAGCTCTAACAGAGAGACGCTTCCCTTAGAGAAGTGCAGGCAAAACCAGGACCAACCCATCTGCAGTGGTCAAGGAAACTGCATAGATGGAAAATGTTTCTGCTACAAAAACAAGCTAGGCAAGGTGTATGGCAAGTACTGTGAAATGGATGATTTTTCCTGCCCGTATCACCAGGGAAACCTATGTTCTGGTAAGTTGCAGCATTTATGTCTGTATTTTCTTGGTTTGTTTTCTGAGACTACTGTACATGATGCAGCTGAAAATAATGATATAAAGCTGTCAAGAAAAAGAGTTCTTTGTGCAGAATTATTGTGGAAAATGTTCTGAACATCCTGTTAGGAATTCACACTCCTGGGCTTTCTCCACCACAGACATATACACTGTCTTCTAAATTTTACCACCATTTTCTAGGGGATACATTGATTTTTCTTTTCCTAAGGTTAGCTACTTTAATATGTAAGTCTCAAATTTCATAGTAAGTAATGATACTGATTCCTCAAACAGTAATTATATACAATAATAATAATTAACTAATATCATTTATATTAAATTGAATATTATATTCATTAAATAATTAATAAATAATAATATAATAATTATATAACAGAATAATGTTATTCCAGAAATCTAGTTGATACATTTCAGTCTAATGGGAGTATGAGATACTGAGAGATTAGAAAGGGATCGTAGCTTCCAGGAGAAGTTCTGATTTTCTACCACCCTAAATCTGTCCTGTGAGAGACTTGATTTCAAATACTGGTATAAACACAAATGCTGTAGGGAATGCCTTCTTCCAAAAGGAGACTCTAAGTGAAACAGAATTGTTAGAAATTCTTAAAATTCATCTTCTTTTTGTAGTCCACTTTATGGTAGGGAAGAGAGAAAAAAAGAAAAAAAAGGAAAAGGAAAAAAAAAAAAGGAAAAAGGAAAAGGAAATGGAAATGGAAATGGAAATGGAAATGGAAATGGAAATGGAAATGGAAATGGAAATGGAAAATTAAAAGGAAGGAAAAAATCTGGCCTGTTCACATGAACTTTATACTACTTCTTCCACTGAATATTACTGTTTATTTGAATGGACTATTTTCTTGCTAAAGAGAAGTTTGTTTAGTTTGCCTTTATTTCTCTGGTCATTGTGCAATTCCTAATCTCCATTGTTTTGATCCAAAGCAAAAGAGAAAAATTTTAGTAGAAGGTTTTAGGGTCACATCATAGTAGCAACTTTTGCTCAGTTTAACAATGAACAGCAGCCTTCAATATTGATCATGTCAGTAACTTCAGTTACAAGTTGTTAACTTAAAAACTAATCAGAATTTCTGACCAAACCAGGTCTGATCTTCCTGTTTAAGGTAAAGCAAAAGCAATACAAATGTATCTGTCTAAAATTTATTTTCTCTGTTTTCATGGAAGCATATGACTCCAGACTCTCTGTGTTGTAGGCAATGGTGAATGTGAAGGTGGTAAATGCAAATGCTTTGCTGGCTGGGAAGGTGATCGTTGTGAGTGCTCATCACAATCAGCAAAGCACTGCCTGAATTCAAAGGGCCAAATTTGCAATGGAAGAGGAAAATGTGTATGTGGAAAGTGTGAGTGCACAGATCCAAGAAGCTTTGGCCGTTTCTGTGAATATTGCCCTACTTGTAACAAAGCCTGTGAAGAAAACTGGTATGTTTCCTGCGTTAGACTTGCCTTTTTCACTCCTCCAGTGTTGAAACATGAAGAAATATTTTTACTTGGCTATATGCTATATTTCTTAGCTATTTAGATTGTAGGAAATTGGTACAATTAATACTTGATACTTTTCTGTGTAGTTGGATTCACACTGGCAATTAAGAGAGTTTCATGTCAGCAATTATTTTAACCATTCTTTATATGAGATCTCCTGGGTAGGAAATAAAACCATGAATTTGTATTTTTAAAAATGGAAAATAGATCCTACTTTTGAATGCCATCAAGTACTGTTAATATTCTCCACATTTGTTTTTTGCACACTCCTTGTGCTCCTCAGCTGAAAGAAAGAGGTGTGGAACTAGAGCAGTATTTGTGCATTGATCAGCAGAGCAGAGCTGATCTTACCCAGAGAACAACCTTCTTCATTGCTCAGTTTTAAAACACTTGGTCTTTGCTATGCTAGTGTTAAAGCATGGTGTTTTTCCTTACCCATGCAAAGGAAGGGACTGTGTGGAGGGTCAAATGTGCAAGCCCAGGAGGAGAGAAGCTAGTCCAGGCTCTCAGTGGTGCACTGTGTGGTCCTGACAGAGAGTAAATGCAGCCCTTTCCTTGGGCACAGCTCTTCTGCTCCCTCTCGTCACACATGCAATGTTCTGCATCTCACTGTGATACAGAGGGTGAAAGATCAGCCTTTCATTGGAAAGGTCATTGTGCTCAAAACAGAACTGTTGTATATTTGTATTTATTTAAATTATAGTTCATCTGGTGAAAATGCTGGAGAGCTTGGCCACACCTGGAAAGGTTGCTGCTAAGATTTCACTAGATAAAATGCAGTTAATCCTTCTGGCTTATACTTGTTCAAAGTCACTCTGAAATGTGTGCCTTTAATAAATTCAGAAGATAGCATATCTTCATTAAAAATCCAGTTAGGGCTTTTTTTGAGGGGATCTCTTGTGACATCTGTCTCCTTCAGGGCTATACAGTGAAGACAGTAAGACTGAGAGCATTGCCTCCCACTTGTAGTGCTCTCTCTCTAAATGGCCCAGCAGTGCAGGCTTACTTGGCTTTGTCTTAACATAGCATCCAAAAATTATTGACAAAGCTGTGTTTCTCTACCTACTTCTATCCTTCAGTTCCAGCGTGCATCCAAATGAGATCCATAGGTAAGGAAAGACTAGAAAGGAACTGGAGGCTGAAAGCTGAAGAAAGCTGGACCTCAACTACACCCTGTGATGAACTCACATCACAAAAGGCAGAGCAGGGATTGGATGAAGGTGGCTTGAAGCCAAAGGCATGTTTTAGTTTGCAACTTCTGACTAGTTGGTTCTGAGAAGCATCAGAGGGATAAAATGCTGACAAAGGCATCACATTTCAGAAAAAAATAAATAAATGTCACAATGTTTTTACTAACAGGAAAGCATTATGAGCAAGCAGTATGTCAGCCTGTAGATACAATCTCTTAAAGGGGAGTGCAGAGAAAGACATAACTTTTTAATTATACATTTTATTTTACAGGAACTGTGTTCAGTGCTATCATTCTAACAATGCATCTCATGTAATACTTGACCAGTGCACAACCTCATGTGCTTACCTATTGCATTATATTGACAATACTTCAGGTAAGTGGCATTTTCTAAGTAATTTTAATAAGAGATTAAAATATATTGTGATTAGTAATTAAATTTGCCAGTGTTAAAATGTCTTTCAGAAGTATATCACATTATTACTAAAACAAAGAAAGAAAGCAGGAAAAAGAGAAAAATCATTCATAGCTTTAGGGAAAGTAAAAAATAATAACAGGAAATAAGATTGTCAAGCATTGCTAAGTTCAGTTTTCCCAGCTCCTCGAGAAGTCATGTCTAATAATGATGAATCCTGCCTGAGCAATGCTTAAAGAAATATTTATAAAAATTTGTTATGGCATCTGTATGTTTTATTACTTTTAACATGCTTATATTATTTGACATTACCAGAAACAAGAAAGAAAGAAGTAGAATGCTTACCTTGAGTCCAGTAATGTTTAAAAGTTCCTTTCAAGTATAAAAAACTGCAGTTATGAGGGCTGTGGAAGAATAAAATCTTTTTTTAGTAAAGTCTCATTAAGTTTAATCACTCCATGCAGCAATAAAAATGCAGGTAAATGGTTACCTTTTGTCACTTAATATTTGTATAAATCTTTTTATACTACAGTTCATAAATGAGGAAACTAATTGTGAATACTTTTTTCATAACTTTAGTATTAAGGAAAGCTTACTGTGTTACTTTACCAGTGAGGAGAGCACTGGACACGGATTCAATAAAACACATTTTCTTTCATATTTTACCAGTGATCTTCACAGTTGTCTTGTGAAAATTAAATTATCTCTGCCCCAAACAGCTCTAATATTTCATCCTCTCTACTTCAGCTATAAACTCACTTGTCTACAGGGAATTTACGGTGGGCAATACAATGAAGCCTGAGTCTTAGTTCTGTAGATTAAAGGAATAACAGTTTCACTATTTTTCTACAATGGATCTTGATCTGAATTGTCTTTCTTGATATGCCCAACTTTAAAAGCTTGCATATGGCAACTTTTCCTCTTAATTTCCCTTAATTCATTTTCTCTTAATTTTTATCAGGCTTGTATTACATTTATGCAACATTGCTAAGCCATGGTGAATATGCCTGTGTTAGAGGGATGTGCCTGTTCCATACATTAGGCTTTACCCTTGTGTTTTTCCTTTCTTTGCAGATTGTTTCTCTGGACGAAACTACTTTAGAGTCTTTTCCATAATCGTTATAGTTACCTTTCTGATCGGGTTGCTTGTTGTCCTTATCATCAGGCAGATAATTCTGCAGGGGAGTAGCAATAAAGTTAAATCTTCATCTGATTACAGAGTATCTCCAACAAAGAAGGTAATTGATTTCAGAGCCATCATCTTCAGTAATCTTTTTCTTGCATATAAAAGTTAGCTAATTGCTGATAAAAATTGTATCTTCTCCTTCAAGGATAAGATGTTTTTGCCTACAGTTTGTACAAGAACAGTAACATACAGACGTGACAAACCAGAGGAAATAAATATCGACATCAGCAAGTTGCGATTAAACGAAACGTTCAAGTGTGAATTCTGAAGACTGCAAATGTCTATTTCCATCATGCTCGACTTTTTAAAATTATCTTTTTGTACTCTGTGGGAGCCCTGACTGTTGCCATATGGTTTTTTGTTGTGCATTTTGTTGAATACTGTAACAAAGTGACATGTAAACATACTCACATTATGTGATTATGTTTGGACCTATAGCTGCTGTATTTTTTTTAATTTTTTTTGAAAGAGAAATGTGCGTTACTACTGTTCAGAAACGTTAGTGTTGATGTAGCACTTTAGCATTTTCTAATTTATTTAGTTATGGTCTAGAATGTAGATACAAACTGGTCTGACAAAGCACTGATCTCACTCTACATGTAGCTAGTACTGATGTGCTCTGTGGGAATGGACAAAAGCTGTGACTGAAATATTAACATTGCTGTATATTATAGCAATAGATGAAACTATTAAAATGCTCTTAAATAGAGTAAATGGTACCTTTATAGTTCTCTCAGTTGACAGATTCCACTGATTTGTCTGCTTATGCCTCTTTCCTTTTTCTCATAAAAATGATAGGATTAAATGAGTGTTTAGTTCCTGGTATGGGTGTATGTTGTGTGTGTATACACATACATATGCATGCACACACAGGTAAATTATATATATAGGGTTTTTTGTATGGATGATGTCACTTAAGGATAATTTATATCTGATAAAAAGTAATTTTTAGCTTTTTTACTTGTTTAAATATAACCCCCCCTTTTTATACAAAAATTAAGATGTTTGGAAACTGAGTGGCTACAGAAAATGAGAGTTCCTCTATTCCAACAGCATAGTCTACATGATGATCACTGCCAGCAGACTATGCCTTTAGAGTCAGCAGCATCAATTCCATTGCAAACAGATAAATTACACCAGAGTTTGCTAGCTACATGTCAGTGTTTTGCCAAATAAGGACTTGGATCTTTTTGTATGATGTCAGACATGAGTCTGGTTTTACATGTGCTCTTTTTCTCTCTGTGTAAATTAGTTGATGAGATTAGGTTTTCTAAATTTTTTTTGTAACCACTTCAGTTTTTTGTGACTGTGCATTGAGAAATATGTCCAGTGTGTGATGGAAAAAAACCAAAAACCTGCAATTTAGAAGAAGGTGAGGAAAATAGTCTTTTTCTCAAGAGAACACATTAATTGACTTTATAAATATGTATCAGATTCTGCCTTCAGAAATCAGGCAAAACTCTTCCAAACATGGTGGGACCAATATAAGCTTATCTGAGAGCAGAATGTGAGCTATAAAGTCAAGCAGAGGCATCTTTTTTTTTCTTTTTTTTTTTTTTTCTTTTTTTTTTTCTTTTTTTTTTTTTAATCCCTGAAACCAGCTAGAGTGGTAGAAGATGTGTTATTGTCATATGCTCATTGGAAGCATCAGTCTGATTTACTAACTCTATGCTGCTGAAACCCTATGAAAATCTGATCAACCTTTAATGCACTAAAACCTTGCTGACATAAAAAAAAATCATCTCAGAAGACAGTGTATCATTTTAACAACATTTATTAGTAATACTGAATATTGTCACTATTTGTCATAGATAAGTTACAGAAACAAAGCAGGACTTCCTTATGTGCAGTCTCTAGAAATTACTTGTATTTCCTATTCTGTATTTCTTCTGTAAATTCCCTCTGAAACCTGAGGACTATGAGGATTAAAAGGAAGGCAGGATGTAGAAAAATGATGAGTGTTTTATGAGTGGTAAGTTTCTTGGGTAATGGATGAAAGAGGATTGAGAAAAATAATATAGACAATGGGCCTTTCATTAGTCATAAAAGCTCTAGACCTTAGGGATTGTTTTTTCAAAAGACCTGTAAATTAGACTTTAAATGTTTTTAAAGCAGTCTCCAAAGTAGGTCCCAAGCTTTCTACCACACAGGTAAAAGTGTATTATTTAACAAAAGGAGTGTTTCTTTATGCTGACTCTGACTTTAGTGATAGCTTGATTGTAGAATCTTAATTATAGATTAATTCTGTAATCTATCAAGTACACTTTAAACTCTCATTTTCTTTTCAAGTGAATAGGACCGTTTTTCTCCTGTGTAAATCAAAAAATTTCAAACAATTGGTTTTGATGGGATAAAGATAAAAGATTGATAAAGATTGATCTGCTGTTACCCTTTTCACAATTCATGGCTATTTGTGAGTGGGAAGCAATCTCTGGTTGTCTATTTCACTTAAACAAAAAAAAATGCTTAGTGGAGTATATCTAAGTATATTAAAAAGAGGCTAATTATATTCTTTAAACAGTGTGATAAACCCTTAAAAAATCCTCAGAATGTATTTTCACTCCATAATAGCCTTTAAAGCATGTACTAAATCACTTACTGAACTGATATCTTTTTCATTAGAAATTACATTTTACTGTTAGAGGGAGTTTTTCAACTTCAGTTTTCAATTTTGTGAGTAGGGGATAATGGATCTGGGTTCTTGGTGGAAGAAAGACTTGAGCTATAATACCCATCTTCCAGACACATCACGCTGCTGCTGCTTTTCTTCTGTAGCACTTGGCATTGGAGTGCTGCCTGTGAAGGGGCACGGCCAGTATTTCCTTATCAGACACCTGCCTGAATGTTTAAAATGCTCTGGTCAAATAGAGCAGACTCACAGGACAAATTGCACTGTAAGCTGCTTGCTGTCCTGAGATTATATAAAAATATAAATAGATAAATAAATAAATAAATAAATAAAGCACAGGAAAAAAAAAGCTTTTTTTGCATCTCCCTCATGGTTTTGCTGTATTGTGGAAGAGGCTGGCTAAAAAGAATAAGCTGCTGCTAATGTGACAGGTCAAGGCTTTTAGAAGGCCCGTGGGGAGCTTATACAGAGCAGGATTCTTGGGAGGAGGCTTTGTTTCTAGGGATGGAATCTATCCATGAGAAACTCTGGCTTTGCTTGGTACTTGTTTCCCTCTGCCTTTGACCATGTTTTTCAGAAGAGCTGCTGCAGGAGATGAATAGCTCAACAAAAGCCTCACTATTTAGGGAGCTGTGTTCCCTCAGCACATGACCTTAAATGAGAAAGCAGCCTTTAATTCACAAGGAATTTCTTCAGTGATTGCAGAAGGACTGTGCTTCCTATAGTGCTTAATATGGGAGATATTAAAGACAAATTAATTCATATTAGTTTTCAATGTATTGTGCATCCAAGATGTTCATAAAAATAGAGGAAAAAATAACTAACCTCAGAACAGAATGTTCCGAAGTTCTCAAATAACACTTCTTATGCTGGGCTTCTTAAAAAAATTTTTAGAAAGAAGTCAAATAATCCTACTGCATGCTTATATCCAAAAATATACCAGCAGATACTGCTGTGTCTCATCATTGGTTTGGGGAATTGTTTTTAGATTTGATCCCACAAATGCAGCATGTACATGACTTTTAACATCATATTTGTTACTGTTAAAATCTATATGTATAGTTTTCAAATTCTAGTCCCCTTTTTTAGCCTTTGACTCATTATTTGCCTGACACTTCAGAAATTGCATGTTTAAGTAATTAAAAAGTATGTATTTTACTTCAGGTTTTTTTGAGTATTATAAAATGAAGAAATGCTATGAAATAGTTTTTTCCAAACATCATGACTACACTAATAAGATTGCTGCAGAAGTATGTGGGAAAATAGCTGTTTCATCCAGAAAACGTGCACATGGTATGCAAGGAATTTTCATTGTGCCCAGCTGAAATTCCCTTACATTTGCAAGGATGTTAAAAATGAACCTTAAAAAGGAAGGATGTTCGTATGGGCATAGTTTACATTTTAGCTATTATTTACAATTGGATTTATTTTTTCCTCTCTATGATGTCATGAAAACCTGCTATGTAAAGCATTCTTCAGACTGCAATGGAAAAATATTATTTTCCCAGTCTGATCATTTATAATATTTATTTTCTGCTCAGTGTGCATGTTTTGCAAACCATGGGAGTAAATGTGTGAAGTAGCTTCAACCAACCCTCCATCACAAAATAGACATAAGGTCTGGTGATGCCCAGGGCAGACACATGCAAGGGCATAGCTGTCTGTGTGGAAACTTCAAGAGGGACAGTGCTGGGGCTCACCACAGCATCCCGGCAGAAATGGTGCTCTGAGATCTCTCTTTGCCTTTTGTCAGGGCAGGAGACCTCCTCAAACTAGGCTGGCCTGCTAGGTTTGCATTGCAGGTATTTGGCCCCACACTGGGACTGCATGATGTGCAGTCTGAACCCTAATGCTGCAGGCTTTTCGCATCTTTACTCATCAAAAATGCCTGCACAGAACCCAGCAAGGGCAGCCTGTAAACGTGGATGCTGCATTCAATCTGGGGAGCGTTTGAGCACCTGCCCATTGACTTCCCACCAGCCCCAGGATCTCCACCAGCCAGACTGAAGGAATGTAAGCAGTAGCTGTAAAGGGCACTTCTCACAGAGGCATTTGTGCTGAGTCATTGCTGGGTGACTCCTGCTCTGCCCCAGCTGCAAGTGACGCTTGGTGACAATGTCCTGGCTACCATTTTGCAACAGAGGAGAAAGCAGAAACAAAGCAATACTTAACAAAAACACTAATTTTTAATTCTGATCTTGAGATTGCTCTGATATATAGGTATCTTTTGGCTCTTACAGAGAAATGAAATTCATGGAGGGGGTACAGGAGAAAGGTTAAAGTTAACCAGTGGGGATGCATCTTTATAGCAAGCCAAATCAGTGGGGTTTCACTGAGGGCAAGCCAGCTCAGAAGGGTTGACCTGTCTGGAGAGGGTGCAGGGGGGGAAAGAAAAAAACTAAAATTTCTAGATTCTTAAGCTTTAGAAATGCTGCTCTGAATTGCATATTCTCTTTGTTTCCTTTCCTGAATATGCTTTAAAAAAAGGTACCTATTAAAAAAAATTAAAATATCTGGCATTTGTTAAAATAATGACTTCAGTCCAAATTCTATCATTTCAACCTGACACCTATATTGTATTTGGGCTGTTTCAGTTATATTTTGAAGGGAGGTGTTGAAAAATGAAAGAGTCTTTTACAGAGGCATTGGTGTTGGATGAATTCACTGTGCTGACATCTTCACTCTTACCTACTACTGCTTCAAAAATAATGCTACTTTAAAGTGTCTTACTTAGCAATTGTGTGACAACTATTAATAATACTACAGTTTTAAACTTTCTATTTAACATATACTACCTTTTGTAAAAAAGAAATATAGAGAAATAAATAGTGTGTCTCTAGATTTTATGCATAGAGAATGTTAGTAAGGGAAGAGGTTTTAAATTTGATAACTTCTTACTGCTCGTTTGACATTTTAAATGATACTTTTAAATCACTACTTTTGTTCATCTGGAAATATACTGAATGTTTTATTATTTAAAATAGTATACTTTTATAGCTGTTTGATTAATTTCAGTTGACTACTAATTTCTGTTGTGATATTTATTAATCAGGTACACTGTAGCATATTGAGATGTTTATTTTTCTATCAGAGCTGTAACAACTATGACATAGCATTATTTTAATGCAACATCATTGTACTTGCTCTCTAAAAAATAAAATCAATATTTAATCCTTATGGATTTTTCATATTTTTAATATTAAATATGTCTGTGACAGGGAAGACATGTTTACCTCCTTTTAAAAGTATAAAGTCCATTTACTGAGGTGCACTGACATCTGCAAAGGGAAGAATATGATAGTGGTTATTTTAAAATTGAACAATACTGTGTCCAGAGAGAGAAAAATGCAAAGAAGACCTTGTTTATCAGATAGATGTAGGCAAACGGGTAGATGCACATTTGGGATGAACTTTGAGAAGATGGGAAGGAACAAAGCACTATTTATCAGTTTGGAGGTGCAGCTGGTTTACCTTGCCCAAGCCATCTGAAACCTGAATGCACCAGGAGGTGCTGGTGCTTTGGAGAAGACAAGAAGATACTTCCTGTGTAAATACAGTCTCTAGATTGATAAGTGGTTGGGATAGCCTCTCTTCTCCCTTGATCTGTTGGGTGGTAGAGGAGCTGGATTTCTGGGTGTGGGTAAATCTAAGGCATCTACAGATGCTTTATCTATGCCACTCTCTGCACACTTGGGTCACTTCACAAGTACTGGTGAAAACATGTCACTGGTGAGGGAGGTGACTCATCCTGTCCTTGTGTGGAATCAGTCACAGTGTTTGCTTGGCACAGTGGGACAAAATTACTCTTGAAAAGGACTTTAAATATGCCCTATATAAGGACATTTAAAATTTGCTGTGATGCCTCAGTAAGAGACATCTGTGGCACCTGCCAGACATCACTAGTAAAACTACCCATTCATGCTGCTAACATGATCCAGTTTTTGCTTTAGGACTGAGAGGGCTAGAATCAAGTGACAACATACATGTTCTCAGTCATCATGTAACCTTGCAACCAGAACTTAACAATAAAAGAGAAACACTAAGAAAAGGTCAAAACTGGAAGGAAAAAAATAAGTAAATATCACAGGGAAAATCGGTCAATCATTTTTGCTTCTTTTATCGAAGCAGGGAACATCATCTTAATATATACAGGGTGAGACTATGAGAAATTTCTTTTCCCAGATGCCATAATCAACCTTCACTGACACCCAGAGCAAGCAGAAACAACTAGTCCTATAAACAGAAATACACATTTTCCTTGAAAGCTCTTTATTGAGAAAACATTAATGTTATCATTACTGAGAGTAAACATAAACCTGGAACTGAATTTCAGGCATAGAGTTCAAGTGTATAACTTGAGCTATAGGCCTCCATTTTGCCATTTGGCGGTACTTTGTCCAGCTGAGGTTTTGTTAACACTTAAGTCTCCCATAGCCAGTGATCCTGGCACCAGGCAGTGCTGCATGTCCTGTGTGTTGTGAAATGATGGTAAGTGCTCTGTATGAAATCTTTCTTTCTCTCTTCTTTCCTATGTTCTGTAATCCAGTAACTAATTCATGCCTATATACCTTTAAATACTCCTTTAAATACTCTTTAATGACAGGGGTTTTGACACTGGCATTGTATTTAACCAATTTTTACCCATATATACACTGCTGTCAGCCAGGGTAGAACAGGACCGAAATGTGTCTCTAACATAACACAACTGCTATTTTGTTGCAGATGCCCTTGCCAAGGAAAAGGCTTGCTGCCCAGATTCTCCAAAGAGAAAAGAAACCTATATTACAGCCTCCAAACCCAGAGCAGGAAAGAGATCCTGATTTCAGCCACTTCTTTGACACCAGTCATGTAGGTGTATGCTATTACAGAATTTCTCTGCCTGCATGATTCCTTTTGTGGTAGCTGCAGAATTTGATCAAATAATCAGAGAAAATGGCATTAGGGAGAGCTGGTTTGAGTGAGTATTTGAATGTGCCTGATGACAACCAGAAGATGATGATTAGAATTAAGAATAAAAACTTTGTTAATAGACTAGTTAACAATTTTGACCAGTAAAGAGTTGATCTGACAAATGGGTGGTTTCTTTTGCTTTCAGGTCTGCAACAAAGACAAGAACCTTGGAAATTCATTCCTGCTACCCTGGGTTTAAAACCTAGCAGTTTAATGTATTGTATAAAATAAATACAGATCTAGTTTTACAGAAACTCAAGTGGTCTGAAGCTGTGATGAGAACACAGGTGCTGTCAGTTCTTCTGGCTGCTGGGGGTCCAAGTTGGGTTGCACTGTACAGAATTAATATAAAGTAGACATAGGTTGCCAGTCTGATTAATTAGTACTCAAGAGGCCCCAACATTATCATCAGGTTCCTCATTCCAGGGAAACTGTAGTGGGTGGCAGAAAGCAGAGATTTCCTTATTTTTTCCAAACCACTCTATCTCCTCAGCACAGAGCATAGCATGGTCTATGATTATTTTCTTGGCCTTGAACTGCATGATTCATGAAGGACAGTTACTGTTTAATAAAGATGATGTGTATGCAAGCAGATAAAACTAAATTATTAACCACAAAAGCATAATAATGCCAAGTTATGTTACATACACTTATTGAAATCAGTACATGTGCTGTGTTTCTTTCAGCTCTGCAGCTTGCCAAGTCCCCCTTTTGGGGCTCTAAGCCTCATCCTAAGCCTCTTGTTTGTGCCTGAGCAATCTGGAGAGCTCGGGACCTGTTTCTGAGTGGTGTTCTTCTGCTCTCAAAACTGCTCACAGGAGAAGCCTTTCTCACAAACCCCCATCTGATTTTTTGGGCTTTGACCATAGCCTTACCACAGGCATTCTGAAAGCATCACTGAGGCTGTAAGATGTGTGACCTGCTGAGGAGACTAGAAACATGACAGTGTCATGTCAGGTTTTCACAAAGTTTTTAGACACACTTTTGCTTTATTCTGCTCTAGACAAAGCAGGAATTTCAAAGACTTACACAACTTAATAATGGTGTTCTCTAGATTGTCCTTGTCTTCAGGAGTATTTATGGTTGGCTTCTTTCCTTGAATCATTTTGCAGTTGCATCCATGCTTTCCCATGGGGAAAAAAAAAAGAAAAAGAAAAGAAAAGAAAAGAAAAGAAAAGAAAAGAAAAGAAAAGAAAAGAAAAGAAAAGAAAAGAAAAGAAAAGAAAAGAAAAGAAAAGAAAAGAAAAGAAAAGAAAAGAAAAGAAAAGAAAAGAGAAAAAAAAAGAAAAAACCCCCTGAAAATAAATACTTCCTGTCTTTCTCAGCTTGTTTTCTCCACTTCTTGTGCATCTCTCTATATCTAAATTGAGTTCTACGTTTGCCTTTAAAAATTGCAGACACAAGTTCAGAGGGCTTCATCAGGAAACAGCTGATAAGGAAAGCTTTTTTATTTTGGGGCAGAAAAGGGCAAGTTAAAGTCTGTAGTGCAAAGCTAAACAGAGCATCTCTGAACTTGGTCAGGTGCAGTCCTGTTCCTCTGTTCCTTTCCAGAGTTAAGAAGTCAGGGCTTTTTCTTGGTGTACTAGCCAGCCCTCAGATAACCACAGGAATTCTCCTCCTGTAAGCTTTAAATCACAGCTTCTGCAAGGTGTATGCAACATCCAAACCCCAGAGACATATTTCTCCTCTAATATCCCCATTCTGATGACAATTTTTTTCATTTGTAACTATTTCTTTCTGCATAACTTTGTGTGTGTGTTTATGTGTGCGTCTCTCTGAATATTCCATCCAAATTAACTTTTCCTCAGCATCAAGAAGTCCATCTCTGATTGCTAAGCAGCCTGTCAGTCTATATGCAGACATAGTCTCACACACCTTTTCTGTATATGCTTCAAAGGGGATTCCTTCCCTAATTTCTTATGCATAGCAGGATCTTCCTTTTAAAATTCCTGTTTCCATTAATGGCTAGGCTGCTATCATGTTGAAACTGTAACTTGAAGTGTTCCCTGGTGTCCTTATTTATTCTTAGTGCTTTTATCCTTTTTGGCTGCTGCCTAGTACATTAAACCTGAAACACAGAAGACAGGCAGCACCTAACTCAGGGATTTTTGGTTCACAAATAGGTCCTAATCACAATGTCAAAAATAATAAATGAGTGTTTCCTTAGCCAGTTTTTATCTCATGCCTTTGAAAGCAGAATTTTTTTCTTCATGCCTTTGATTTTTTTTTAAAAAGAAAGAATCATTTGGCCCAAAGAAAGAAAAGATAATGTGTCAGATCATTTTGCAAATCCAAAAAGTGTCATTCTTGGAGGGAAGGTTTATTATTGTGCGACAGACTGAAAGTGTTTCGTGCTGTCTAAAATGAAAACCAAGTAGATTAATTTCCAGACCCAAAACCAAACAAACTCTGGTTTCAACAATTTTGTCCAAGGTTCACTTCTGTAAAATTGCTGGGGCCTTGTGGTTCAGCTGAAGACTGTTAGAAGTGAACATGCTGAGCATCTTTAAATATCAAATCCATAACATCTCCTTTGATATCAGATATAGAGCAATTTAGGAATGTTAATGTAATATGTTATATTCCTTTTTTAAAAAAAAACACAACCTTTTACAGAGCTTGTTTGGTAATCCAAAAATCCAAAACCTAAGAATCTTTATTTATTGTCTTAGCTGATGTTCTCTCTTGGATCACAAAGAATTTCTGCTAGCAAATATTGTGGAGTATTCTTCCATTTTCTACTCGTCCCCTTTTTATCCACCAAAAAAAAAAAAAAAAAAAAAAAAAAAAAAAAAAAAAGTAGTTTGGGTTTAAACTATCTGAAAATAATGCAATGCATAATTTACTGCAATTTCCTGTACTAACCAAGAACTTTGCTTGTCTAATTACTTTACTTGGCTTTTTCTCAAGTGTGTTATTGTACTCAATTAGATTTTTTTTCCCTTCTTTTTTTTATGTTGGGAAATAAAGTCTTACAAATGTCTTTCAGCCTCACTTGAAATGTCTCAAAGCAAAGTGTATTACACAGTCTAATTGCTATTATTTGAGTGATTTGATACATTTGGTGCCCTAATTCCTATGGAATTCAAGGGGTTTTACCTTGCCAAATTTTATTCCCTAACTTGGTCAGTGCCTGGTTCCTGCTTCTTCCTTTAAGTCAATGCAAGTGCTTGCCAGCAATGCCTGCAATTGTCCTTTGAACGAGTGACATAAGGGAACTGCTATTCTTCAGCAAGCTTTGGCAAAGAGGACAGTACTGTAATTTGTATATCATTACAACACCTGGGCTATTGAAGTTTTATTGGATATAAAATGTTTAGTCAATTTATATTCAGCTGCCCTGAAGTCAGAAGTATAACATATCTGAAATTTTGCTAATTCTAAGGGTTATAATGAAAGGGACTTTCTTGAACAACATTTTTTTTTTCAAGTATTTTTGAGATCCTCCTTGGAATGATATTTTTAGATACATTATTTTCCCCCTGGTGCCTCCCTAGAGATCATTAAAATAGGATTGAATTTACCATATTCACAAGGAAGAAAAATAATGTTGTGCCTTCCTTGCCTTAGCAATATGTAAGGTACAAGTGCTCTTGCAGCACCAGAACCATGTTCCAAGGGTCCTTACTTTTTCTATCAGTACAGCATGAGAATAGCTAGGTTTTTTTCAAAGCTGGAGTCCATCTAGCATGCTGTATCTGTCTCCAGCAGTGGAGACAAGCTGCCAGGGGAAGTATAAGCACACTCCAACTGTATGTTATTTCCATGAGGTCCTCTAGCCTCAAGTCATTCTTCAGCATGGGGAATTTCCTACATCTAATTACTTTGGTAAATCAGTAACCCTCACTTTCACAGGTATGTGCCATTTAGCTTACTTAAAAAAAATTAAAAAGAAAAAAGGTCAGCCACCAAATCTGGAACTGCTGCATGAAGAAGAGCTTCCTCTGGTTTTGAATGCAGCACTTGGAATGCAGGAGCTATGGCCAACCAAGCAAACAGAGTGGACATTGAACCCCAGCCACTCTTTTCTGGAAAACCTGTCTTGTGTCCCCAGGTCACCTTTCCCAGACTGTGAAGTCCAAGCATACAGAGTCATTTATACCAAAGCCTGTCCTTATCCTTGATCATCTTTGCAGGACTTTTCAGATTCTCTCCTATCACCGACATTCTCCTTTCCTTCATTAAGGATGAAGGAGTAGAGCTGTTTTCAAAATTCAGAATGTACACACCCCACCTGTTTACTAGGGACATACTGATGTTTCTTTTTCCTTTTTATTTTATAATGCTTCCTAACATTTTTATGACTTCATTTTATACAGAATTTTCATGTCTTTCTCCTTAACAGAGGTCTTATACTGAATTATAGCATATTTTCCTGCTTAGCTCTGAAACCATAGAGTGAAAGAAAGATGATTCCTCACAGCTTTCTTGCATACAAGTGCTAGAAGTTCAGCTCCCTTTTGGCTCAAGAGGAATCTCTGTCTCTTCCCTTTCTCTCTCTCTCTTTTTCTTTCTCCTTCATAGCTTATGCTTTTTTCTGCGCATAGCATCATTCCCAGTGAAGCAGAAATCTCTGCCAGATACCCCCCTCCAGTATTACATCTCTGCCTGTCTTCCATTCTGCACAGGCTATAGTAAAGGCTTCACAGAAAGTTCCCACCAAAGTCCTGGTCTCCAGTTGTTTTTTTTTTTCCAGCATGAAAATATTTTCCTCTAGAATTCTCTACCTTCTTTCTTCTATATGTGATTGATGGTTACCTAAATAATACCCACTGCAACCCACTGCCTCTGAGGTTAACCAGCTTTGCATTTAGTAGTCAAATTGTATATTTGCCTACATGTCTGAACCTTGTGCTGTATCAGAGCATTTTACTCCCCTTCCTGCTGGACATCTTAATTCAAGAAGGGCATTTGCATTAAGAGAGGGCATATGCAATCCATTTAAGAGAAACCTATTAATGGAGTCGTGTTTCCTTCACTTGCCAATATGGTTATCTCATCTGCCAGCCTAGGTCTCAGCAGAAGTAAACAGGTTTTTTTAAGACAAAATACTCAGCAACTGCAATGTGTCCTCAATGAATGCCTCCATTAGCCCACTTCCCTCTGGGCCAGCTATCTGACTTTGATATCCACACACACATATGCTGGCTTTTCCACAGAGGCAATACTTACATGAGTCTCTCTCTCTCCCTGCAGGAAAGATGTTTCTAGTGTTCTTTCTTCTTTTTGCCTTTTTGAACAGCTACAACCTCAGTTCCCAAAGAAATCTCTGTTGTCAGCTGCTCCTTTTTCATTAACCTCCCATAGTGCCCTGGCAGCCAGGAGGGCCACAAATGTCCTGGGATGCATCAGGCACAGCATCACCAGCTTGACAAGGGAGGGGATTGTCCTGCTCTGCTCTGCACTGGGGCAGCCTCACCTCAAGTCCTGTGTGCAGTTTTCTGTACCACAATATAGTAAGGGCATGAAGCTGTTAGAGTGTCCAAAGGAGGGCTACAAGGATGAGGAAAGTTCTGGAGAAGAAGCCATATGAGGAGCAGTTGAGGTCATTTGGTCTTTTCAGCTTGGAGGAGACTGAGGAGAAACCTCTTTGAAGTTTAAACTTCATGAGGGGAAGAGGAGGGGCAGGCACTGATCTCTTCTCTGTGGTGACCAGCAACACAACTCAAGGAAATGGCCTGAAGTTGTGTCAGGGAGGTTTAGGTTGGATATCAGGAAAAGGTTTTTCACCCAGAGGGTGCTTGGACACTGGAACAGGCTCCCCAGGGAAATGGTCACAACACCAAGCCTGTCTGAGTTCAAGAAGAGTTCAGAAAATGCTCTCGGGTACATGGTGCAATCCTTGGTGTCCTGTACAAGACACACAGAAAATGAAAATGTTTTATATGGGCCCTAAACAGTCCTGCTATAAATGATAGCATCTGATAACTAGATCATTTGGTAAGCAAGTCTCTCTGAATTATAAGATGAATTTTTAATTAGATAAAACTGTGAATTATAAGCTGAATTATTCATTAGATAAAACTATGGCAATGGAAAGGGTTGTTTCTTAGATAACAGTTAAAATGAGACAGAAACAAGAGTGCATCTGAAAAAAAGTTAAAACAAGGACTATCATGTCGTCTACTGTGGTGACTATCATCTTAAATATAGTCTCTTGAGGCGGGGTAAATCACTATTTCACTCCTAGGTTTTGTTCAAAGACTGAAGTTTTGAACTTCAAAATTTTAGCAGAGATTCCTCCAGTTTTTGGCACAGCACAGTCCCAAGTGTACTCCTACATTTGTTGAATCACAAGAAGTGGAAAATTAAAAACAAGAAAAGACTACTGGGATCAACCTGAAAGTAAGAGTCATCATGAGTGAAATCTGTTAAGGTATTTTCCACAGTATGAATCTCTACTGCTTTTCCACATGGGTTGTGTGTTTAGATAAAGGTATCTACCTTGACAGGCTGAAAGAAGGAACTGACAGGAGCCTTATGACAGCCAGCAGGAGCAAATGCCGAGTCATGAACTTGGAACAGACAAACCCATTGCACTAGTCTAGACCAAGGTTTGCCTGTTGTGGGGGCAACTCTGCTGAGAAGAATCTGGGAAGCCTGGTGGTTGCAAGCTGAATGTGTAATAGCAGAGAGTCCTGGCACCAAAGCACGCCAACAGCACCATCTTGGGTTGTATTTATGAAAGCGTAGCAAGTGAAATGATGGAAGACATTGTCCTCATTTTACTTAGCACTCATTATTAGTATCACACCAAGATAGTGCATCCACTTTGGGTCTCACTACAAGACAGGCATTGAGGACCTTGAGCAAGTTCAGCAAAGGGGTACTGAGATGGTCAGGGTTGCAGCACTTGCTCAGTGAGAAGAGGCCAAGGGCTTGTTCAGCCTCAATAAGAGGTGGCTCCAGGGCACCAAAGAGCAGCCTGCCTGTGCCTATGGGCAACTGGTAGGTGATCAAGACAACAGAATCAGCCTCTTCACCAAGATTCACAGTAAGATAATGGACATAGGCTGAAACAGGAGTTTGAGACTGCATATTCAAATAAATGTTCATTCTGAGGGTAATTAAGCATTTAAGAGATTGCTCAGAGAAGCTGTGGGGTCTCTGTTCTTCAGTGTTTTTTAAATCCAGCTGGACAATGCCTCGAGCAATTTTTTTCCAATGCAGCATTGCTGTCCTTTGAGCAGGAGGTTGGACTAGAGACCTCTCAAGGTCCATTGCAATCTGAATAGGTCTGTAAGTCTGTGAGATATGTGGAGCCTGGTTAACTCCTAAGCACACATCACTGTTCCCCTCTGTGTTATCACCTTTGCTTCAAGAGACTTGCTGTATGCAGGTGGTCAGTGGTACAGCTCACGACAGTTTGCTAAGGATTTGCATGGAAGGAAAAGCTGTAATCATCACACTCCTTTACAAAGCAGACAGATATGCCTCACTGAAGAAATAGCAATATAAAGAAACTCAATTCCATTACATTTATAGCATACATTGGCTTTGAATGTGTATTCCTTATCTGACCATGGAAGATTATTGCCATCTGAAGCGAAGAACCATACTTTGCTCCAAGGCATATACAAATCCCTTTAGTTTCAGTGGGAATAGCCTGCACATAGCTGAGGGCATGGCTTGGCCCATGGTCAATAGCCTTCGAAAAGCATTTTTTCCTACATTTTTTTCTTGAAATATTCATCTTTTTCCTTTCCAAAGGTTTTGATGTCATTCCTGTTGCTGAAGTTATTGGGAATTTAGTGGGAATTCAATTTAGTGGGAACATCTTTGAAGTTTAATTAGATTTCATGAGAAAGACCATGGGTAATCTGAAATACAAATTCACAAGATTGCTTCAGGCCAAAAGTGTCATGCAACAATATTAGACCAAATATTATGCAATTGTTCTGTAATTCATGGTCTCTTCCCACTCATGAGTTGGGTTTGGAAAGTTTGTGGAATATATATGACGTATCAGAGAAGTGCCAAATGTTCTTTATATAGTCAATTCTCATATTTCCTACGAAAAATGTTCCATCTCACAATCTTCCCTTTCCCACATTAAGCTGAAGTTTGTCCATTACACCAGGGTAATATCATCCGTGTCCATAAAATTTCAAGGAAAGCCTCACATGTCCACAACATCTGTTCTGACAACAACATCCAAGGTCAGGTACAGACTGCATCCATAGAGCTAGCAAGATGAAATTTTATATAATAGACATAGCTGCCATCTATAGCTGCCCTTTTTCTAGAGGTGCGTAAGTGATTATGCAGAATTATCCACATATGACTATAAAAACTTGAAAGTTGAACCTTATAGCTCTTCTGAACTAGTCCTGGTCTTATCCACCTGCTACAGTGTTTGCAGTGGGTGTGGAATCAGCTCTGAATTGCAGAGACGCAGGAGAGGAGAGTATGAGATTACAGACACACACTGTGCTTTACTGGGGTGGTCCCTCACAAGGCACACTGTCATGTACGGGGGAGTGGGGAGAGATCCTGTACCCCACTGTCTGGCATCTCAGCACTTCCCTCATGCCCAACAGGCAAGTGCATCTGCTTTGGCAGCACCAAAGTTAGGCTACAGTAGAATTGCATTTTGTTCACAGCTGCAACATTTTCAGCACAGAAAAGCAGCATGAAGTGCATTTACAAACTCCAAGTTAAAATTTACTCTTAGTAACTTACTGTCCAACCATTTCTGTCTACAGTGGAACAGTGACAGCAAAGCTGGCGTCAACTTGTACAGACGTGACTGTCTCCAAGGGCTGACCCGAAACAACACAGTCACCAAACTCAACCTAAAACTGCTGCTCATTTGACCTCTTTGCAAATACTCCTGGTAGTGGATCAATTTATGATTCCTTGGGCAGAGTGCAAGGGCAAGACTGAGAAGTGACCAACAGCACACATCTTTGTCAGCAGGTCATGGTGATGACAAACCACATGGTTGCAGTCGATGATGCTTCCTTCATTTAATGAATATGGGAAGATTAAGATCCCAGAAGATAAGATTCCATATGGAGGTGGGATGACATTGCCTTAACCCCACTTTGAACACACTTAATACATAGAGTTATTTGGACTTAACAAATCCTTAGGCAAAATCAGCATTTTTTTGGTATCACTGAAATAAAAGTTTTGTAGATAAAAATCTTCCATTCTTTACATTCATTGCTTATTTCTTAAAAAAGAAATTAAAGCAATCATCAAGAGAACAGAGCACATAGAACTTTACTGATGTTGCAACCCACAAACAGCAAGAGATCCCTTTGTATGAAATAAAACTTATATTTGGTTACAATCATCATTTCACAGCACATAGCTTTGAAATCTGATTCATTATGGCAGAACTCCAGTTTTATAAATGGCATTTAGAGTAACGCTAGGCTGAGATGAATTTGTCTTCTTAATATTTCAATATTTTTTTGTTCTTTAACTGTCAGAGTTATGTTTTGAAAAAGTAACAGTTGAATGTCATTTTCACAGCCATGAGTCCACTAAAAGAAGCACCCACAGGTCTCCTACTGCAGCCTGAGGAAAGGAATGTAATTATGGATTGAGAATTGAATATGTTATAAAACAGAAGTTTTGGGCAATATATTTGGGATAGTTAATATTTTTCATGGTTTGTAAATCTGTCCTGTGAAGGCTTGAACACGATACCTTTGTGGGATGTAAATACAGCATCCACAGAAGGTTCACAAGTAGCGGCATGTTTGTTTCTCTAAATGTCATATTTTGCTCTGAAGCTGTGTTCTCCAGGTCACCCAAATAGAACATGACCACCTGAAAGAAGCCACTCAGGCCCACCCAGCCCAAAGCCCCACAACTGACCTGTCATGCTTTCCTCAACTCTTTTTCTAGCAGCTGATTTCTAAACCAGGAGAAGGATGAGAGCAGTGCAACAGAGCTGTAGGTCTGAAGCCAGCAGGGGCTGGCTCAGGAGGAACCTCAGGGGGAAATCCCACCCCAGTCCATTATTTGGGCCCTACAAATAGGGCCTTATTCTCCCTCTGCCCAGTGCAGCAGTGCCCACACAAGTCAGCAGCTGCAGTCTCTGTTAATGTATGTAACACACTCCTCTTTCCCTCTTCTTTTCCTCATTTTAAACAGTCTGAGGAAAAAGAATTAGGATCCCTAACTCATTTGCCTTCTATAGGAGAGCTGACTTGTGTGCTACAGACTGGTGGTGTGCCAGGACTTCTCCTTACAGAAAAATGAGTTCTTCCTCTATGATCATGCTTTGGGTTTGTGTGGGAGTGTTTGGTAATATTAAGTACATGCTTTTTTCAGTTTCATCCAGTGTTTTTAGGTCTCAGGAGTACTACTCCTTTCCCCCTTCAAGGGGATCCCTCCTCCACAGATGAACTGGTCAGCTATTCATACAAATAGTGTTTATTCTTCTGGTTTTGAATTATGCCTATTAAAGAATTTGCTTTGCTGCGAGAGAGGAGTTCCTGGGATTTGGGACTGGCCACGTGCCATGGTTTCCACATGCAAACCCTTGGAGCTGCTCTCAGCCTTTCCACTGTGGCTTTGTGCTTTGACAGCCTTCAAGGGTAACATTAGTTATTCTCTCTTTTCTTGATGTGTGTCTGAAACTAGGTATCTGATTGTGCCTTTCAGACTTTAAAGCAAGTTTGAAAAACATGAGTTGTGCATATGATGAAATCTGGTTGCTCTCCATCTACCAGAAATCTCCACATTTTTCCCTGATAACCCCAGCACAGTCCTTCATGTCCCTGCTTATTTTGTTGGCGGACACAGGGTGGAAACAATTCATATGCCCTTTGGCAGGTTGGTGTGCCAACAGGCCAGCAACAGCCAACCCTTGGAAAGGGTAGAGGAACACAATTGTTCCCATATCTTGTGTCCCCAGATACCACTTTATCCAAACACCAAACTGGGAGAAATTTTTACATTTAAGAACTATAGGCTGCTTTCATCTTTCAGAAGTTATAAGTGGCAAGTGGCCAATTGAAAATTAAATGATCATGCAAACTTCTCTTTCTCCTGCTTTTATTTTTTATTGTTGTTTTTTAGGAAACCACAAGAGTTAAATCAGCAGTTCTTAAGCTTTTTTCCTGTGGTTGATTTGGGCAAACAATGGTGCCCACCCACTTTGCAGTTCTCGCTGTGTTTATATTTCCTCATGAGAAACCAGCCAAAATCACTGCTGAGGATGGAGTTGGGAAGGAGAGGTCCCACAAGAGCAATAGGCTGCCAGTAGTCTATCAAAAGGACGCTGCTGCTGTTGCTGTATATTATTACTGTACTGTACTTCCAAGGTTGAATATCAACTTTACGGGATTGTTTTTTTTCTTGAAATACTATTTGGGTAAATCGGAACATATCCCACAAGATGCAAAATGTGTATGTCATAGCCTTCCATGTTATGAATTATTGTCATCTTCTCACTTTTCCTCCAGGGAGGAAAAAAGTTGCGGATTCAAAGAATGTCAGCAAGAAAAAGCATCAAGCAATTTCAGTACACTTGACACCATGAAACAGGCCTTGAAATAGAATGACTTCTTTTTGAGGTTCCAAAAAGATCAATGGAGAAATTAGGGTCACCTCCAAGATTTCAGTGTTTAGGCCTAATAATTACAGTTTAATTTAAAATAGTAAGTTTTTGATCAGAAAGTCTAATTTCATTTGATAAACCTTTATACTTTACATTTTCTGCCTTTTTTATTATTCACAAATTTAATTACACTGGAGCTGCACAAACAGTACACAAAGCAAAGCTGAGTATTGGGAAAATTGCTCATATAGTTGTTTTGGTTGGTTGATCTATTAAAGTAGTGGTGTTAACAGAACATCTTAAAATGCAGAGTAATAATCTGTACTTCCTACTTGGAGTATGATGGTTTTCCGGTTTGGTTTATGACACTGTAAATAACTCCCTCACATCAGGGTTGATTTGTTTAGTCGGTTGAAACTGAAGGAAAAACAACTCAGTTTGCAACAGTTAAATAAAGCAATTGTGCCATCAAGTGGCTAGCTAGGTTAACTCATGTCTTCTCCTTCCACATGATCATTTTTTTTCTTACTCAAAATAATATGTAGTTCTGACAACATGAAGTGTTCCATGGCTGCATCCCATTTTTATATGTATAATATTTTAATTCTATTCAAACTTCTTTTTTCTACACTATTTAAATTGAAGGCCCAAAAGACGAATAAGGTGTGCCATAAATTCTTCTGGATCAGTTAGAGGTAAGTTACAGGTTATTAGACACCCTATTATCAAATATTATGGACCACTGGCAACAACCAGCAGATAAAAACATAGCATTTATCTACGGTGACCATGGAGCACAGCAGAACCTTTAATGAAGTGTTCCAAACATAACTTTTTGTCATAACAACCGTGACTGAGTTTATAAATTGCTTCCTCTGTGACTGTTTGAAAGAAAAAGTCAGGGGGGCAGAAAATATGACCAAATAATCCTATGGTATGATTACATTCTTAAATGTCACACCCATCTGCTGAGGATAATATCTAAGGCAGTCTCTGGAGCCTAATGTGAGATCAGGACCTTGTTGCTTGAGTCTGTACTGAGTAGATGGGGAAATGTGGCCACGAGTCACAACTTGCAAATATGTCATCATTTCCAAACCAAAATCCACTGTGATCACTTCTGAGGAAGAAGAAACTCCCTGATTACAACATTTTGTTGGTGATCCACATGCCCATTTTGGGGAAAGTTTCATTGTGCATATTAACTTATGGCATCCGTGTGAAGCCTGCAGTTTGGACAAACACAACACTGCGTGCATGGGTGTGCAGATCAGGCATAAGCATGTAGGTGTATCGTGTCTCAAATATTCTGGCTGTTGAGACAGGAAAGTTGTGATCAGAAAAGAGGGTCCCACAGAGGTGGGGCAGCACTTTGCTGAGCCAACTTCTTTTTCCACCTTGAGACTCACTCCGACCCTCCCCTGACTCCCTTCCTGGAGGGCTCAGAAGGCCTGACTGCACAAATGCAAATAATGTGGCTGAGTCTGTGCACTGAAATAGGATGAAAAATCAGTTTTACAGAAGAGGCTTCCACCAGAAAAACTATAAAAGGAAGTACATTTGTCCTGCTCTCTCTTTTTCCTCTTTTTTTCTTAGTCTTGGTACCCTAGATCCAGACTATCCACATAGCAGGACCATCGCAGGATCTAAGGACCGATGACGATCTTCTTGCTTCTCTTTCTCTTTTCCACCTTTATTTCTCTCCTCTCTTGCTTTGTCTTGTCAAAGTGCAGCTATCATATTCTACCCTGTATTTTGCACTCAAGTTTGTTGCAGAAGTTGGGGGGTTGTTGAAGTGTGTTGTACATGTTAAGGGCTTGATAGAAAACACTTTCAAGACTAAAGAGTGGGCTAGTTGCCAGAGCTAAGAAAATTATACAATGAAGCCAAAGAGAGTTCCCTGACAAGTGGGCTGGTGTCTTTGCTCAGCCTAATGGAAATTTATAGCAAACATTTTTCTCCCTACCAAGTTGGTTGTGACAGTGGGAAAGAAAAAATAAGCAGCTGCTCAGTGGAGGCAAAATTCAAGCGATGAATCTCAAACATGTATGGTGCTACATATGGTGCTACATTGTGGAAGAGAAACAGATTCTGATGGACTATTCTGCTTCCTTTTCTCACTCCAGTGGTTTGCCATTGCCTTGAAACATTAACCTTGTGCACAGAAGTTGCACATCCCAGAAACTGTCACCAGGAGAAAAAGTGCAACATTAAAATAGAGTGAAGGCCTCATGATGTCATAAATGGACATCTCCCAGTCCCAGCACACGGAGACAGCTTGCTTCTTGTACCAGAGCCCTGTGTTCCCCTGACCATGGCAACATACTCTTCTAGCAGACAGACTGGTTGTTTATTTTCACTTGGGTTTAATCACAGGTTTTAGCTCTCAGGCTCTTCATGTGGTCCAGCTGTGTAGTCCCTCCAGGAGCTGCACAAACACATAGTATGATCCCATGCAAAGCTCTCTCTGTCAGGTACAGCTGACAAACCATCTTCCATTCTGGCATGTCCTCCCCACTCTCCTTCCCCACCCACATTGCTAGCACAGGTGTGACTAACTATATCTCAAACTTATCTGTCAAGTATTAAGCCATTCCCAACATATTTTTTGAATGCAAGCAGCAATTCCCCTATGCCAGGACTTCCAAGGAAGTCTCTCTGCATTGCTGCCCTGCCTCTGAGGGACATGAATTATCACCACACATCATTGCCATATGCACTTCACCATGATGAGATATGAGAGAATAGTTAACATGGTGACTATCCTTTTGCTACAGAGACACAGGGAATGTTCTCCCACAATAAAAACCTTAGATCTAAGCAAAACTGTATCTTGACCTGAAGTTTAGAAGGTATCTACAGATTTAGGGCATAATTTGAGAGGACCAGTGCAAGAGGAACTTAAAACAAGTGGCAAGAATCCAGCAGTTTGGAGGCTTCTTATAAAGAAGCCTCTTATAAATAAGGCAGCAAAATCAGTTGTCACTTTTGAAAATGTTGCTGGAGATGCTTTGTTCCTTATGCATACAAGTTCACATTCACAAAACAGTGTTTATTCACACTGTGCCTCCACACCAGGCAATGAGATTCATACTATTGCTTTTATTTTAGATATCACTATCTCTTCATAATGAGAGAGATATTATTATTATTATTATATAGCCTAATGTAATGTACATATATTAACTATATAGACTATAATACATATAATGAAAACTGTAATACACATAATACATAGATGACTTATGCTATGTTATATAGTATACATTCCATTGTATTATATCATATAATTTCTAGTATGTACAGATCTATTTTCAGAAAGCAGACGACTAACAGCTAAATGCAGATGTTCTCTGCTGGATTTTTGTTGTTTTTCTCTTTTCTAAATTGTTACAAAAAGGTAATGTTTAAAAATGAAACAAACAAACAAAAAACCCACAAAGCCCAGCATCAAAATATCAGGAGGGATGAAGAACCAAGATCTTCTCAAGCTAAATTTTTCTCAGCTTCTCAGCTACAAAACTCTAGAGACTAAATGACAATTTTGAATGTTTGTGTTGGAGAAAAAAAAATCTTCCTCAAGCACAAGACTCAGCCTTCCAAGTCAGATAAAAATTCACTGCTCTGCAGCCCTTTGAAAAAGGAAAATGTTGACAGTTTTTACTATTTCACTCCCACTCAGTATGTGTCTGCTGGGCAGATCTCTGCCACCCTTCCGGTATGAATCCCAGCTATCAAATCCAGCTGAAGTTGGGACCAGGTGCAGATACAGAATTTTGGATGAGATCAGCATTGTTGGGATAACCATGGTTCAGATCAAAGGAGAAAAAAATAAGAATAATTTGAGCTGTCTTGAAGAAACATTAATGAATTACTAGTGAATAATTTTTACTGGACAGAAGACCTAAGGTGGTGTGTAAACAACAATCCTCATACTTAGCACCATGAGAAAAAACATCAGTGTTTTAGCATGGCCATGTAGTTAATAATAAGCCAAATGAAAGGAAGCTGTGGTAGGGATATTTTTCCATTTTCATGCTTTTGATAGAAGTGTTGGCACAGTTTTTGAGTCAAATCTCAGCAGGGTGGAGATAAGGCTGTGATTATTGGCCCTCTGAGTCCTAACCCTGCCCTGTTAAAGCAAAGTTAGAGCTAGGCTGGACCTGCAAACAAGGAGGCATTCACTGGGCTGAGTTTTCATTCCACTGGAGTATGTGTAGCTTGAGGTACCTCACTGCATTCAGATTCCTGTGTGCTTAACTTTCATGGTTCCATAGTTAAGTCACTCCACTCCTTTCCCATTGATTTTTGGCTCCCTAAGCTTGGCTGTCTATGTCACTTGTTCTTGGGGAGCTCTTGGCCCTACAGGCATGAACTCCTGTCACAGTTAAAGCTAATCTCTGATAGTTTTGATATGCCTGGACCACCTTCCAGAGTCTGCTCTGTTAATGCACAAAAACAATGATGAGGCAGGCAGGCTCATCTTTTTGAGGACATTATATTTGTCCCATCTATGGCTTATCTGTAACAGGATATAGCAGCCATGCCTGATCTCTTCTGAGGACACTTTATTGGCAGTGTGCAATGGTCATTTACACTTACCATGAGGAGCAATTGCTGTGTTATCAAGTTCGTAAGGAAACTTCAAAGGCAATCATCAGAGATGATTCTCTGTCTTCTTTCTGCTATGAATTCTTCTACAACAGTAGTATTTCTCAGCTACTCTGACACAAATAATTCTCAATAATTAATTTCCCTCACAGCAGTCACCACCCAGGGGAAGATGCCAAATCTCTTTTCTGTCTCATTAGTCACAAGTAATGAGCATGTGTGCAAATTGCAACTCTGACTCCTAAGACTTCAGGCAGGAAGGCAGCATCAGAAATGAGCTACCAGAGCTCAGCAACAAGTTTACTTTGGCTGCGCTGTTTCATGCTCATAATCCAGAGCTACAGCTACTTGGTGATCTGTGCTTACTCATCTTGTCTCAACATCTACAGTTAAGGTAAACAGACTTTTTCCTCATTGGTAGTATTGTCATCCCATGTATCATTTTCCTCCTGTGTTTTCCAATTGACTTTTCTAAGATTCATTTTCACTTTTAGAGAAATTAAAGTTTTACTTTAAAACTTTTTAGTAATATGTTGGCTTAGAGATCAGGACCCGATCAGCAGTTACTACCTACTTTCAGTACTGGTACAGTCAGTGTCTTGGAGATACAATAGTTATCCCATTTTTTTTCTAGTACTCTTGTTCTTCCAGAAATATTTCTGTTGCTGTGATTTCTGATTAATATAACATAACATAACACAGCATACCACAATATAATATACTGTGAAGAGAAGCAGACTACCTTAAGGATAGTCCTAGCTTGTAAGATGTTCCCCGCCCTTAATCTTTTATGAAGAAAGATTTCTATTTTCTAGAGATTCACATTCACTTGGTGCCTGCTTGCTCATCTGCAGCATTGCTAAAATTTTTGGAAAGGAAGCACGATGATTAAATAGACAAGCTGAGGACTGTTAAAACATTCATTCTGTTGAAATGTACAAGCTTTTGCCCACCACATCTGGTGCTGGCTGTCTTATGGCAAGGGAAGGAGATTTTGAAGTGATTTCCTCAAAACCATTCTTCTGATCCTGGCAATCTCTGGTGTGTCAGTGTTGGTTCAAGGTCTGGTTTTTATACATACTTAATCATGATGGGTCATAAATGCACATTGTGTGCTTACAGGTAGAGCTACTAATAGAGTAAATTACTATAAATGGTTAAAAATTACATAAAGTCTTATTGAAAGAAATAATCCTCAGTCAATGTTGATAGCAACAAGACATGGTGTAAATTACAGACCAAAGTAGCTCCAGCACTGCTGTAACTTCCATGGCTTCATGGGCCAGAGAGCACCCAAACGAGGTTTAGAGTGGTGTGTCATGCACCATGCACCATGTACCATGCACCAGCCCTGAGAAAATTGAATGGTGCAATGGACTGTTAAAAACTGCTCTGGAAGAATGAGGGATGCATCTTCAAATGGGAATCTACATTTAGTGAGGGCCACCCAGTCTCCACCAATTGAACTGGCACTGCCCAATGAAAGCCTCCCCATACCACAGAAGGGAATGAAGTCCCTGTAGTGCATATGAGGAACATGTTAGGGGATTAGTCCTGCTTCAAAGGCAAACACATCTGTGGGATTGTTTTTGTTCAGGGACCACCTGGGTGCATTTGGTGGGTAATGCAGAAGGATGGGGAAATATGATGTTTACCTCAAAGAGATGTGATTTTTTGGGTAGAAAAGGTTTGTAATGTTGAATTGTATAATACTGGTTGCTGAATGACACTGCCACTGCATGCCATAGCTACCAAGGACAGAAGGTATAGACTGCTCCAGATATCTCATCCATGAAGTCCTTATGTGGCTTGCAACCACCTGACACATACCAGCACTCCTGCTGGAAGACAGCTAGGGTGGATAGAGCCCATTGTTAGGACTAAATGAACTCAACAGTCATCTTGGAGGGACAGCCATTGACTATGGAAATTATGCCTGTGCTTACACACACACACAGAGATAAATATATATATATATATATATATATATATATATATATACACAGAAGGTGTAGGATCTGGGCAAGATGTAAATGATATAGCATAGGGGATGTGAGTGAGCAGAGCATGGTTTGGAGTGGCTTGGCAGGAACACTAAACTGGGGAATATCATTCCTAAACCAGAACTCCATTCCATACAGCTTTTATGGGAAGGGTTTATGGAAATGCCTCTGTTCTGTTTGGGCACGACTCACCACAAGGTCCCCACACTCAAATGAGTAATGTGAGGGCAGGGCTGCTATGGCCATCCAGGAAGAGCCCAGCTGTGGGACAGATGTGTGCCAGCACATGCAGCTGTGTGAGCCAGCGGGGATGAGAGACCCTGCACCCTACAGACTGTGTCACACCACATACAGAATGCTAAGGCTGTGTCAAGGCAGGGGCAGAGCAATTTGAAAACCAGGCCTTTTTGAGTAGGTATGGTAAAGACACCAGAGTGCTTTACTTTGGAATAGCACAAAACACTGAGTGTCATACAATTATACAATGTGAAGGTGAAGGGCAAAAAGATGAAGTTTTTGTGATGAGATCTACAGAACAGAAAGGGAAACAGGGCACAAAGGAGCAAAGTTAACACAAATTTTATCACACCTGTTTTAGCTCACCTCACTGTAGGAATTCCTAAGTGAAATAATTTTTACCAAGAATCAAGTGAATTTAAAAAATGAATTAAATAAACAACATAATAAATAATTAACATAAATTTGCTAGACCTGACCATCATAACATCAGTGGAGAGCAGAGTTTGAGGACAGAGTAGCATTATGGGCACAGTTTGCCTATGGTCTCTTGGACCTGCTCTCGTGTCACTAGCAAATAATGCAAGGGCAGAAACAGGCTGAACAAAACTTTGCTCCCTGTAAATTTGACTGTGCAAGTTCTGAGGGAGTTTTTAATTCAAAATTCCTTTTGTAAAATAAAATAGACATAGAACCCTTGCCAGATTTTTCTGAGATAAAACCAAAGACTTGGGAACTTAGTTAGTGACTTTATTGGTTATTCATTTACTTTTTTATTATCTTTTAATGTGTGGTGTTAATTTCTTTCCAAAAAGTAGAGCAAAGGTTTTTGCTGAGTGTTTGTTGGCAGGATCTGCGAACCAGCAGCATCAGACTGAATGCTGCTCCTTCCAGTTTTCTTTTGCTGGGAACAATGGATCTGTGTTACTAAATTTTCTTTTCTTCTATTAAAGAGGCACAAAGATGCTCTGACCAACATGCAGACTTTTCATGTTAAATGCAATGTGTGAAGCTGTGTAAAATAAGTCTGCTAACACTGGGTAGGAAAAGAAAATGATTAATTTTAGGGAGAGGAAATAAGGAAATTAGGGCAAGACAGCAAAAAAGAAAAATGTCGTGAGAGGTGTATTTGGAACAGCTCAAGTAACACAAAGATGAAGGAAAGCATCCCAAGCATTCTTTGCCTGCAATGGGAAATGAAAAACCTGACAAAAGTACTCATTTGAAAAGGCAGCCCCAACGAAGCTGCCACACTGACCCTTGATGCTCTGCAGCCCTTCTCTCTGCATGCCAGCAGTGCTCCACTCCTCTTTCCTGCAGCTGTAATGCCCACGTCTTCCTGGTACTACCTTTCTAGAGGGTTTCTGGATTATGTGGTTTGACTTTTTAAAAACAGCCCCCCAAAAAATAATTTACAGAAGTATCAAATATGTCACCAAATATGACAAAGTACTTATGAAATTTTCATGTATGCTCGCTACCTAAGAGAATGTTTTCCACTGTACTAATAACCTCAGCCTCACTAATTATTCACATAGAGCACAGTGTCCCCTAATACCTCAACCTCTGTCAGCTGCACCACTCTGCAGGTGCTAGTAGATTCAAGTAAGTTCAACGTTCTTTTTCTCCAGTATTGCAGGAGACATTGGGATTTGGTTGAAATGTACTATTCAATGGACTTTAGAATCTTGGATCATTTAAATTATGAAGGATGACCTTCTTCTTTTTCTTAAGAATACTCTAGATTTTTCTGTTCCACTTCAATTAATGTTGCCATAAGGAAAAAAATATCTCTGAAATAATGTTATTACCGAAATTTACCCTGTGGTGAAAGCTGGAAGCACTTGTAAATGGACATCATCAGGTTGAAAACAGAGGCTACACTTCTCTAAAACAATCTTCCTTCAGAGAGTTAACTCTGCTCAGTGATTTAGAAATATTAAAAGCAAAATTTTTCCAACAGTATTTTGGCTTTTCTACTTGCAGCCCCAGCTGGGTCCTTCAGATTTGAGATAAGCAGATACAAAAAATAAACTTTGCTAAAAACAGAGCCAACCTGAGCAAATTTCCAAAAATACTGGATACTAAGTTTGGGATAAACCCAAACACATTATTTTTTTGTCATCCAGTTCCATTATCTAACATTTGATTGGTGCATCAGAAGGAAAACACTATTTTAGTAAAGGTAAAGCTTACTTTCAGGAAAAGCACTATCTGCTTTAACATTTCTTGGCCATTGGTTTTGATTTGTTTGGGGTTGGGTTTTTTCCCAGTCCTTGGATATGAAGGTTTTTAATTAATTTCCTGAAAATGTGCAGCATGTGTGCAAGTTCTCTGAATTGGCCATCCTCCCACCATGTGACTTACACCATGGAGTCTGTTTTCCACATTTTTTATCTTCTTTCATGTATTAAACATATAATAAATATAGAGTTAGAGAGCCTTAAGATTTCTGCAGTGCCAGTGAGGTCTCATGTGATTAACCCACCGAGTAGAGCATGAAATACTAAGAAGCAAATGTTCCACAAGACAGGAACTGCACACAGTAAATGAAGCAAATCATGGCTTAATGCTTTATATGAATGTTTGGTTCTGCTTTCTTCCCCTGAGGGTAAAATGAATATTTTATTATTTTTGGTTGATATCTTGAAACAGATAAATACACTAATGCTGATTATTGATAACAGCTTAGGGACAAAAATTAAGTAAACTACATATGTGGCAAAGAAAAAGGCATACAGTCCTGCTCTTCTTGAAGTCAAATACATGAGTTTCAAGCTTACCTCAAAATCGGTGCCAATCTGTTTTACTTACATATTAAGGCTACCTCCATTAACGTAGTAAACTGGATTAGGAGGTGATTGAATTTCTAAGTAGCACTTTATATTCAGATCTGTCACAGTACATCCAATAACTACTGCTACAGGTTACAGCTGAAGCCAGAGGCATCTGTAAGAATTTTGCTTTGGAGCATAAGATCCACCCGGAAAAGGATCTCAAAGCGAAAGCTTCTGACCAGCAGGCAAACATTCACCCAAACTTCATGTGATGCAAAGTTGGCCTTGTGTTAAATCAATTTTCAAGCCTGCTCTGTTTAGGGCAGGATAACAGTTTTGGGGAACAGCCTCCTCCACAAGGCAAAACAGATCCTGAAGAAAAATTTCACTTCAAATTAGACTTTTTCATTTGGACAAAGATCCATGCTGATCCCCTGTGCTTGGCCAGTGTTTGCTTTATAATATTTCTGCATACTTGCTTCAGCTTTATTTGCATTTCTCCATGTAGTAAGCAAATTCATTAAGGAATGGCAGGTACTGGAATTAATACATCTCCATCACATAAGATACCAATGGTATAATCAATAAAAGTCATTAATTTTAGAAGGATCTCATCGCATTTTTTCTGCTTTCCTTTTGTCAAGGTATTTGTTGTATTCAAAGTTCATGTAACCCCACAGTAAAATCTGGTTCTAACAAACATTTTTCTATGAGACTTGTGAAAACTCTCGCACAGCCTTCAGCTGTCTTCCTCTTCTTTACGCCTTTCATCATTACATGTTGTGTAGAAAGCAAATATTATAGGACTGGTTCTTGCATGCCTCTGAATAAAGATTTGAAATACATGTAACAGAATAATTGAAATAATATATTTTATATATATATTCACACCTATATAAAATATGAAATAGAGTAAAGGATATATCAGTGGCTCATAGATGTTTTTTGAAAACATCTATCACATGAAAATAACAAATCTACCCCTGTTGAAATTAATTCTTTTCAGGAAGTTGCATGCATTTCAAAAATCCTGTCTAGAAGCCCCAGTCATTTTAAAATTGTTTTGAAACTAAAGTAAACCTTACTGCCTTAGAGGTAAGATCTTGCCAGTCCAGACACTGGAAATACCAAGGAAATTAGCCATGAGAAAAGTTTGAGATAGAAATTGAAAAAATATAAATGTCTTTTTGAAAATTACAGATGAAATGCCACTGATAAGAAAAATGTTTCAAGTGTTATAAAGTGGATGTCAAATTTGACTGAAATCGTTTTCAGATAAGATAGGTCAGAAGGAAAAGTGAGAACTGATTTTTTTTTTTTTAAGCATGGAAGACACAGATTTGTGGATCTCTTCTAGGGAAACATGAAACAATTCCTGTTTTCCTGGGCGTGGTTTTCCCAGGTGCTGGAGGAAGTGATAGAAAATTCATTTTTATTTTGTGTTTGAGACTCTGATTTCTTGAACATAGACATGTCAGAAAATCACTAAGACTTGATCATAAAGAAGTAAACAATAATTTTTTTCTGTTGGGGAGGATGAAGTAGCTAGGCCCTGCAGAGATGATTTATTAGTAAAAGATTCTAAAAGTATGAAACCCACAAGAGGAATAGAATTAAAAGCAAAGTTTGAACTGTAAGTTGTTGGACAGGAAGAAGGTGATTAGACAGCTGAAAAGGACTTGGCTGAGTCAATCAGTGACACCACTGCCAAGACAAAAGGATGAATAAAAGGTTGGACCTTCTCAGGTATCAGGGATAAGGTGGGTTTCACAGTTTTTGGTATGTAAAGTAGTATTGTAATGTTGTGGTTCCCATAGGCTGTATGTAGATTCTGTAGGTTTTGTATCTTAAGGTGATTGGTTAATGCTCATTAGAATATTCATGATAGAAGGGGTTAAAATGGAATGTAACAAGGAGCTTGGCCTCTTTGCGTGCCTTCCCTTGGACCCTCTTGGACTTTGCACTGGATCCCTTGGACCCTTCCCCAGTCAGGCTGCCTCCCCACGACCAATAAAGCACATGTTCCAAAGAGTATCCTGATCTTCAGATCATCTCTCTCGCCGGACAACCAGCGTGCTTTCTATCCTCACAGATAGTAAATAATACAACAAAAACTTAAATTCTGTGGCAGGTCTTTTTATCAGAAATTAATTTACAATCTTCATGATATTTCTGCCAAAAAAACCCACTCACACACTATCACTAAAGCCAGAAATATTCCATATTGTACAGAATTTTTTTTTTTTTTTGGTATGTAATGGGCGGCAACTTTCCAATATCCAGTATGACTTTCCTGAAAAAAAACATGATTTTGGTAAGAAAAAAAACCCCATCCTTAATCACTGATAGCTTTAGAGTTCGGGGGAGTTTTTTGTGGTTTTGGGTTTTTGTTTTTGTGGGGGGTTTTTTTGATTTGTTTTTTTTTTTTTTTTTTTTTTTTGTTTGTTTGTTTTTGGGGGGGGGTTGGGGTTTTTTGGTTTTTTTTGACAAGTTATACCAATTTCCAAATGATAAAACTGAAATGCTGGTCTCCCCAGCTCCTGAGGAATGTCCCTTTGCCTGATGCTGGACAAGACTGTGTCTGTGACAGCTAAAACTTTGGGCTCTGATGGGCACAAATTTAGAAAAGTGTCTAAAAATTCTTGGAAAGAAAACAAATGAGAGAACAAAAAAATATACATCTGTAAATTTCTCATATCTCTCTACCTCCTTTTGCATCCTTTGCCCTGTTGTGAAGTTACAGACTGCCTTCTGCTCACAAGGTGGTAACTGGATTTTCCCGGTCTGACCTACCATCCAAAAAGGTCCAACACAATGTGGAGATTGTTCTTGGAGCTCTCTGCCTGCTGGCATACATTAACCCGGTACAATGAAAGATCTACTGAGCTGTACCCAGCAATGATTGGTTTCTAAATATTGACCTTTTGCACCAGGGCAACTCTTACCTGAGCTGCACAGCAAAGCAGCTGAGCAGATCGCCTCCTGCCAGTGATGTTTGCTTGAATTAACTAGTTAAGGGGAGAAAGAGGCGTGTCCTACTCATCGCGGTGATGTGCAAGGCGGGACGCGGCTTTTCTGTTCTGAAAGGTAAGCTGAAATGGACGTCACTCCCTTTCTGTCACCTTGCATGAACATCAGGGCCAGGTTCCTGGTTCATAACCTCTTATATCTTTGAAAATATTTGACATAAACCACCCTCTGATAAGCAGTGATAGTGCATTTTGTAAAGGAGTTGTAGAACAGATAAGGCAGTTAAGAAACTTGACTTAAATTTTCCCCTCTGGCTCAAGGGAATTTCCTGCTCCCTGCATACAAAATTGGTCTGTGGGGGAGAGAACAACAGTAAAACCAACTGCAGGTGTGAAGGGTACTACAGCTCTTAAATAATTACAAATCCAAGTGATAAGAAGTAACAGGAACTGGTGCTTTTATTTCAACGTTGTCTGACCCATCCAACAAATCAGTAGTGCTCCCTGTCTATTTATGGTCCCTTTGGTGAGTGAAGGCATTTTATCTCTCTCTGATTGTGGTTATATTCAGTTATCTCCTTCCCACTGCATAAATCTCTGGTCTATTTGCTAGTCATTTGTTACCAAAAATTATAAGCATAAGTTAGTTCTGAAAACCCTCACATTAAATGGAAACCAGATTTAGTAGCAAAGTTCAAACTAAAAACTGGTTGAACTGATCACCAATTATACCTCTTCTATAACACTCACAAGGGCCTTGTGGTGGGAGGGAGGGACATCATGTCCCAACATTTCACTTGTCTCTTAGAAATTATGTTTTTATTACAATGTTTCAGATTTTAATACCTGGTTTTGTAGCTGGAGCTCAGTGCAGCTGTCTTGCCTGGGTTTACTTTACCATGATTAATTTAAACTATAACTTACTGGAATATGTTTCCTTTTCTTTTTTCAAATAAAAAACAAGGGAGATAAGAGATCTTGCTGTTTCACTAGGAAGTTGAAATCCAATCAATACTGTAATATTGTTGCAAAATGTCCTTAGTCTCAGATTCTCAGATGACGGTCACTCTCAAACTCAAGATATTACTAATTTACTAATTACTAATTCTATCCCCAAGAATAAAACTGTTCCTGCTGTGAGGTGGTAATGGGTGAATCCTAAGCATGACTAGAGATGGGAGGGAAACATCTGGACTTTCCTTTGCTGCCCAGAGATTCTTCATTTTGTCCTGCAAGTTCTTACAGATCCAGGACTGGGACTTCACTGCCTTTACTCGCTGGCAGCACACAGAGCAGCAGCAGGGCACCTGTCCTTGGTGACTTTTGGGAGGTGACTTTGGGTGGCAGGGACGAGCACAACTGAGCCTGGCCAGGAGTGCCCAGGAGGGCTGGTGAGGCCAGTGGTGGAGGAAAGCAGGAGTTATTTAAGGTCGAGGACAGGGGAAAGGGAGGGGAAAGAACAGCCCTGGGAATTAGAGCAGGAGGTATTCTGTTTGCCACAGTGCCTTTCCATAGGGTTGTTTATTACTGTGTAACATGCAACAGAGGGCACGTCTTTTAGAGTGGGAGGTAAACAGGAATGGCCTCAGCACTGCATTTCAAGTTTTTAATTAGACTGCCCTTCACTTTTTTATCACGTGCTTCAGCAAGAGCCCAGCCTGTGAATGCTGGCTGAGCAGGCTTGCACACGTGCATGACCCTGCATACTGATAATTCACCAACTTCTTCAGCTTTTTCTCACGATCTTCCCACTGGTGTGTCCTTACTCTTTGCGTTGTTGCCGAGCTAAGAAAATGCTTCAGCTAATGAGATCTTTTTCCTCTGTTTTAAATAAATCATGTAGGGGGGTAAATGAAAGATAGAAGGTGACATTTTCATAAATGCAGTAGTAGCTCTTCTGCAGTTTACAGCCCACACAATGCTTTACAAAACATCCGAGTTTTAAACAGAAGTTATGTCCTGCTGTGGCCTTCCAGATTTGCCAAGATTTCCTGACCAGCCTGGTACAGTTCTGTTCTTCCTTAAGAAAGGTCAACAGTTTCTTTCATACACCATAACATTAAGCAAAATCGGAACAGGTGTGACTCATATCAGTAAGTTTTTCTGCAGAACTGAAACCTTGGCTTTAACATGTCTGCTAACACCACAGTAATTCTAGCTTGTTTTTTGGAGCAGTTCTGTGGGCAAACATCATTCCCAATTGAAAACTTGTTTTTCTGAGCTTTAGCCCACACAGGTAATCCTCTAAGAAAAAAATAAATTTTTATTGGATTTTGGTTTTCATCTGCTGACTGATGTTTAGTACTATGTACATAGGTGACTTTTCGGTCTGTAGAATTTGAGCAATTCACTTTGTATTCTCAGAGCACTTCCTTGGATCAGGAAAGGTGTATTTCAAAAATTCCATTTCATAAATATATAAATAATTTAAAACTTCCATAAAATCTCTCCCTTTAAGTAAATAGGAGAAAATTGTCTGTCCAAGATCACACAGTTAGAGGTCGAAGAGCTAAAAAAGCAAACAAATCACCACTTTCTGGACTATCTCATGTCTAAAAATTATTTTCCTAAAGATTTGGAACAAATTTCTTGTTGTTAGTAGCCCAGGGGAGTTATATCATTACAGGAATAAGGGCTATAACATAAGGAAAACTTTGTGTGGAGTTCCAGTTTGATTTCCCGTATTAATATTCTTGGATCATGGCTCAATCAACCACTTCAATGTCTGATTTGCCTTTCCTGTGAACCTTCTGGCTTCATGGTGGAAGAACCCTAATTTAATTCAGGATATGCACATAAAAACAGATTGCTGGTAATAAAATAACATGTCTTAATTTACATTTTCATGTATCCTCAGTACCCAAAGTTTAAAGTGTTGTCTTAAGGAAACTGCTTTTAACCATTGTTTTGCAATGTTTTTAGGAAAGCTTTTGGGGTGGGGTAATTTGAACAGCATAAAAATAATCTAGCCACTTGGAGGATATTATATTTTTTAAAAATATTGCCTTTTGTAGCTCTATCAAAAGTTAATTTGCTCACAAAATAATTTTAAATAAATTTTGAAAATTTCCCTGAATTCTGCATTAGTGCAAGGTGTTCCTCTGACCAAAATCCACATGAAGAGATTCCTTCTTCAAAAAGAGACAACCATCAGAAAATAACCTAAACACTATTCAACACCATAGAAATACTGAGTTTGTCATCACAGCATCATTTTGGAAACACTTTATGGATTCTCACTCCTACATTTCACCTGTATGGAATTTTAAAGTTACATCATGCTTTATTCTGTCCCTGTGATACTTAGAAATAAAGCAAAGAAAAGCAAGATGTACCACTCTCTTTGACTCTCTTTTCAAGTAGTAACTATTTCTTGGCAGTTACAGTGGAAATATTATGCTATATTAGTGTAGGTAAGTTTCATTATTTTATTTCTTGAATTGAATCTACCTTATTGGGTAGGATAAGTCTTGACTGTAATAGTGCATTCTTTCTTTTTCAATGAGAATATTTTCTTGAATACAGCAAATTTTATCCAAACAGTATGGCTTTTTACAAAAGAGGTCATCAAAGCAGGCAATTTAATGTATTTTTTTAAAAACTGTGGATTTAGCTCTTTTCATGTCTATAACCATTCTCACAACAAGCCACATGATCTTTCTGTTTATAAATACCCAAGTCACTAAATGCAAGTCCATAATATTTACCAATGCCACAAGACTTTTCAGTGTTGTTGGTTACTTTAATCTCGCATTATTTTCAAAACACGTTGGCACATAAAATGAAAATCATCAGAAGGAAACACCCATAAGCATAGCTTTTTATAATGGAAGGTTAAACCAAGTCAGATGTTCTTTTTTTTTTTCTGGAACAGTGAGGCTTATGTACTGAGTCTCAGACAGCAAGAGACACAGTTATCCTAAGCTCAACCTAATTTTTTGCTCTCCAAGAGAACAATTACTAAGACTACTGTGATTCCTCCAGAGTAGCATTTCAAGGGGATAGCAGAGCAGGATGGATTATGGACTTGGTTTATTTAAACAAACAAACAAAACAACAACAAAAACAAACAAACAAACGAAACAAAAACAAAATTCCCCAAACAAACAAACAAAAACAACAACAAAAAAAGAAAACGAAAAGAAAACCCCACAACCACATGCTTACTGAAAGTTTTGACCCTCCTGAACCATCATCTTTCCAGGCTTTCCCCTGGGGAAAAATGTGTTACAGTTTGCAAAAACACACTGATGTTCACTTATGTTTAACGTGGGACACCGTTCCCACCTTCAGACACATCATTTTAGATGTCTTCTTGTAGAGATGTCCTACTCCCAGAGCCACACTCATGACCCACATCCAGCAGAGCAGCAATTTAAATGTTGTGCATCCCATAGAATGCTGAGCTGCTGGTGGATAAGAGCTTCTTGCCCTCGCTCTTGATTGTTTTTAGCACTTCAGTAATTTTTGGCTTTGTCTTGTTCCATGGATGAATTTTTATGTGCTTTTGGCCAGAGAGGGATTATTCCCTGGTGGAGTCTGGTTAAGGATATGATAGGTTATTCTGGGGTCTTTGGCTGGAAAAGACACAATAATCGTTTTCTTATTTAAAAAATGCATAAATCTCTAGTTCTCAGGAGAAATAGCTGGGTTCTGAGCTTATTCATTTTTATCAAGTGTACAGCTAGGGCAATATTGCAGAATGTTGTATTCCATGGCACTGGCATGGAATTCCTCTAAATGCCTTGGAGGTGTAAAAGTGATGAATGTTCAGATTGTGTCTTCTTATTGGTAATAGGATAGCATCCAATATAAACAGCAAAAAAAATCCAATGCTTTTACAGTGTTACTGGCTGAAAGTTCCTCCTCTTGTCCAAGGATCGCTCTCTTGGACATCTGGTAAGAATTTACTTGCAATTCATTAAAAGCTTTTCTGAATGACATTTAAAAAGGAAACACAGTGCATATTGACTTTGAGGATATCTGGTAATGGGTAGTGGGTGCTGCTGGGATCTTCTAATTATTTCCATAAGTATCAGTTCATCAGAGTAGTACAACTGGGTCAGAGTGAATGACACAGATTGTTATAAGGAGGAACAAGAGAAAAAGGTTTGTTTGGGTTTTTTTGTTGTTTACCTAAACAAATTTGTATTCCTTAATAAATAAAAGCAATATTTGAGTAGCAACCATATTAAAACTGAATTTCTTATGTACTTTGAGTTTAATTTTGGTGACACTGATCCTAAATAGTTACTTCTTAGAATGTCTATTTTACTATCATGATGCAATGCAACTAAAGATCCCTTAAAAGGAAGTATTACTTCTCTGAGTTATTTTATGTGCCAATTAATTAAGTGATGTACTACCCGAATTTATTCCTGCACTAAGACATTGATTAGGCAATGCTGAGACCACTCAGGATTTTCAAATAACTTTTAGTAGTATTGCAGAGATAATTTGACATCCTTTGAAAAGAATAAAGAGGAATTAAAACCAGTTACCATTATTTTTCAGTGTTCCTATCCTTTCTCGTGTAATCATAGGCACATAAAGGAAGATCTATGTATTTCAAAACCTAGTCTCTGGTAACCTAATCTTTTTTGGGATACTGTTGTTAATTTGAAAAGGCTAATCATTTTCTGAATCTTTAAGAGCTATTCAGGCATGTTTTTGTGCATACCTTGGAAGCATCAAATTCTGCTGAAAGGAAATATCTTTCATCAGACCTTTTTGTCAGCCATGTTAATTTTGGTCCAGCCAGAAGTTCTTTAGAGTTCTTCTAGTCTGTTTAGAAAGTGGTACAACAGAAGGAAAGTTTGGTGAGAGCCCAGGCATGACTGTGCAGTGATGCATACAAAAATTTACACTTACATAACTAGTTTAATATTGCAAACACATTTAGAGCTAAAAGTTCAGCCCTGCATAAATACAGTACAGTCCTGATCTAGAGTTTACATCACAACAAAAACCAGGATCTGTATCTCACTAACCCCTTTAGCCACCTGAGAACTCCTCAGTCCATGTAAAGGGCTTCCTTCACTCTTGGGAATGTAAATTGTTAAAGGTAACACTGGACAAAACATGCTCCTAAACCCTGTTCACCTGTCAGGTGATGCACTGGGTCAGGAACTTATGGGAAACAGATGTAATTTTAGATCTCAACCTGCAGAGTATGCAGATAACCAAGCTCAATGAATACTGTTACCTCTCAGAGTGGAAGGGGGAAGAATTAGGAAAGGGAGATTGCAGTGATCACCTGAGAGCCTACCTACTCAAAAGGAAAGGAAAGGAAATGTAGAAAATGCCGGCATCTTCCTTTTAAGCACTGGAGTTTGACTTAGGCAGCGTTGGGACATGTAATTCCCACTCTGCCTCTCACCACAATTTATCTACCTATGCAACAGGTAGCGTGATAATTTGTTCCTCCCCTCAGCCCCGTCAGTCTTGTTACCTCTGAACCAGAACTCAGTGCCATCATGGCCAGCATCAAGATTAGCCATCAGACACCACAGTCTGAAATGCAGGAACCACCAGCCAGCAGTGATCCTACTGCTTTTTTCTGCAATGCCAAAATATTTTTCCTCAGAAGTGAATGTGGCCAAGTACATGTGAATGATCTGTCATGGAAAAAACCTAACTACCCCAAGGAAAGACAGTATTGTGACCACACAGCACAACTTTATGGGCAGAAGCAACAACTTCTCTAATCTGACTTAAGCCAAGTCTATAATTAGGGTAATTTATTCTGCTGATCAATTGTAATTTGCATGCAAGTAGTACAAGGCAGCTGCCTTCAGAAATTTTCCCTATCTACTCTGTCCTGAGACAATTTCTTATTAATCCTGGGATGCTTTTCCCATTCATATTCTCAGGGATCATATGCCTTGGAGGTGACTATGAGATGTAATGCTAGGGATAAGATATCCAACACCTGAGGCATGCTGAAAGAAATGGGAACTTTTAAACAAAGGAAAAATGTGGGTTTCAAATGAGGGAAGAGCTAACACCAGCTGCACAGGCAGATTCTGTATCTCTGAGAAGAGGGGACAGCTAGAGTGCAGAGCTGGCTGGGGAGCAGATAGGAAAAACTATGATTTAGGAAAAACTATGCTCGCAAACATCACCACCAGCTCAGTCTGGAGACAGCTACTCTCTACATCTGTCAAGAGTTGTCCATATACATTGTTTAAATACAAAATTCACGGTTGTTTGAAGTAAGAGTTTTATTTTAGGTAGGGTTAAATGTTTTATGTGTGTCTTCATCATTTTTTTTCTGCCTCTGCATTTTAACTTTCTTTTTCCTAGATTAAAGCTCACTCTCTGCACGCATCTTCAAATATTTTTAAAAATCTTAATTTTTATCATGGCCTGTCCTGACAAGGGTAAGATTCAGTGATGTGCTCATGAGCCATGAAGAGCATGCTCAGAGAGATGTTTACACTGAATCCTTTAGATGAAAATTATCACATTCACTGGCCCTTGGGAGCATATAAACATTTAATCAGAATACCTTCCAGTAGTAAATACATGCTACGTGTATGAATAACACCTATTTGATTCAGTCATGTTATTTAAATTACAATTTAAAAATTACAAAATGTTCTATTATTGGAGGGTGAGACAGTAAAGTAAAAGAGAGGTCCTTACCCTCAGGATTTGGCATTATGTTGAGAAATACAAATATTTAAAAGAAAGTAATTGTCACTTGGTAATTCCCTTTGAGAGTCTGAGACTAAAAAGTGAACTTTCTCTGTGCTGCTCACATCCTGTCCAGCACTGTGCAGCACATTCAAAATGTTGTTCAGTTCAAAGATGGGAACTTGGCTGTTGCCATCCTTGTAGTAAAGGCATCTGATATTTTCTCCATGTTTTTGTATTGTGAACTATTACCTAAATTTTTGATGTGAGATGGGCTAGAGTGCTTGAATAGGACCTTTCAGACACAGAAAGGTTTTATTTCACACAGCTTTGTTCATCCCAAGGTTATAGTCATGAAACACCATAAAATTGTACCAGTGAAAAAATTCTATCAGGAGTTATTTCTACACTGCTGAAAATATATCCATTACCTGAGGAGGAGGTTCATGGGCTTCATGGTTTTAACAGCTTTTATGCATTTTGCTCAGAAATAGCCCCTCTGGATGGCCACATTTCTATGGAATACCACTTAGCCTGAGTTTCCTTGGCATCTTGGCAGTGATGTTATACAGAAAGAAAAAGCACAGAGAAACAATTTTGTAGGCCAAAGCTAAGCATATGCATTGCATTCTCTAGAATGTATCATGTCAGTGCAGAAATGAAGCCACAAGGACAATGTTCCAGGATGGCAAAAGATGGATAGAACCAAAAGTGTTCTATAGAAATAAGCTCTTGGAGTAAACTCAGAAAAAAACTATTCCCAAAATCAATCCCCACTTTCATGTGAAAGTGAAATAAGTCCAAAAAGAAGCCTGGAAATTTATATTAATTTCAATGGGCCATGTCAATGACCCACCCCAGGGTACAGACTGGATTGTGAAGTCACTCCTATTTGTCCATTTTTCCATCTTCCACCAGTGGAAACCTTCACCAAAACTGTTGCCAGCTGTTCCACAGACTCAGTTTATTGCTAAACTCATGTCTTTAATCACAATACAAATTGTTTACGATTAAACTACTTTCATTTTGGTTTACCCTTCATTATATTTATTAGCACAACAGAGAAAATAGAGCTCATGAAGATTTCAGAAGACAATTCCATCTTTTCCCAATCTTCAAGGAAAAAATCATCTATATCAATCCTTTTTTTTTTTTGTAGACAAAATTGCTCCACTGTAAAAGAAAAAAAAATCAAAAGTCTAGACACCAAGAGTTTCATCAGTTATTTGGCCCAGTGCATTCCAATTTTTTCTTTCTTATTGTAATTCAGTACCACAGGAGATATGGAAGACACTGGATTATACTGTTGTTGCAACAGTCTCTCAGAGTTTTCTAGAATCGATTGCATATTTTCACAATACCAAACCCAATTCCATGTGTCTTTCCTCAAGGGTCATATCTTTTATATGCCTTCAGTTTCACTTTCTTCCTTAATTCCTATCACCCACATCTGTCTTGAAACAACCAAAATCAGACACAGCACTCCAGCTCAGGACTTGACAGTGCTACAGAGAAAAGACTACTACATATGTTCCACATATGACTCTTCTGTGCTTTTGTGAATTTTGCTTTTCTTCATCCCAGTTTGACAGAGTTGGCTTCTATTCAGTTTTCCTTCCAGTACATCTCCCAGATGTTATTTTGCAGAAAAGATGCCTATAATCTCCTTCCCAGCTTTTGCTTATTGACAGATTATTCCTACAAAAGAATCTCATGCTTCTTCATGAACTGTTCTCTTATTTGTGTTTCACATTCATAACAAGTTTCTATTAATTACCAACTCTTTTTATGCCTTTTGCCCTTAGGCTGCCTTTCCATGAGTAACAATAATCCTGTTGAGTAAAAATAATCCTATATTCAAAATTTCCTTTATTCTGTTATCATTCCTCTCTTTTCCTCTAAATAATCAGGAACTACAGAATATCACCTTCTCTTCTATGCAAATCTCCTTCCTTGATCTCATTCCATTTCTCAGGATGAAATGTGGAAAAGCCCATTTCCAGGTACTTCTTTTGACTCTTGAAAGAAAATTCTGGCACTTTCCAAGAATTTAAGGGGTATTTTTTACCTCCCATCTCTGTTGTCCACTTAATACTCCTGAACTGATAGCTGAAAATCCATTGTTCTGTCTTTCCCCCTATACAGGGCAGAAGACCCTAGAATTTATAACTTTTTTTACGTAAGGCAGTTCCTTCTCCCTTTCCTTTTCTTTCCTACCTGTCTTTCTGAAATACATGTATAACACCCATTCCCCTGAACTATCTCTACAGATCTTTACTGGCTTAAGTCAACATTTCCATAATGTGTGACATTTTCTTGTTCAAGGCACACAAAGTTTTCAGCAAAATGACTGCCTTCTTTGCTTGATATGATCTTACTACTTGTCTCACTCTATTACTTAGAAGGAAAAAGAATAGAAAAATCTCTGTTTAAAAACAATGAATCACATTGATTTGAGGGTTGTTTTTTTTTTCCTAAGGCAAGAAGAATTATAGTAATTCTGCCAAATTCTTCACACTTAAGAGTCTCCTAAAACAGACCTGCAAACTTCACAGGTGATAATAAAATGCATTGCCTTGTTTTTATTCATTGAGAAAATGTGTACTACAGAGAGCTTGTAAAACTACTTCAGCATTAATGAATTCTTGCAAGTTGTTCTGTTTAGAAACTGTTATAAATAAATAGCTATCTTTGATGTTACTGTTTAGTTAAAAGAATCAGATGTGTTCCTACTCCCCAGTTTCTGGGAAACCACAAATAATGTTTTTTGCTTGATTACAGCATTAGGACTTCTGGAAAACATAGCTCAGTTTTTCTCAGAAAGTTCAAGTGTTGGGACATGTTCCTTTATCTGATTTTTCATTCTTCCAATATTCACCTCCATCCAGACCTTCTCTCTTCACTGCATCAAATCTCCAATAGCTCTGAAGTTGCCAATGTTACAGCAGAATAACAGTAAGATTGTTTCAGTTTGGAGAATTACAACATTTATATGGCTGCTTCCTTTATTAAGCCACTCCATTTATGCCCACCAAAGTCCAGTCTCCTAATTCCAAGTAGCACAATTGCTATGACTACAGCTACTCCCAGTGATTACTAATAGTTTTACTGCTGAGCTTAGGTACAGCACATATGTCACTGTACTGCTTTGGACATATGGGAGGGGATTATAATTACTGGCCTCCCAAACCCTACAATAGCAATTTTCCATTTTTAGTCTGACTGCCAACAAATAAATGAGAAACCAGAACTTTCTTATCTCAAAGTGATTCTGTCAAGTCCTTCCTGTCTGAATCTCAGGCCACATAACCAAAAGTCACAAAGCAACGAAAACCAAAGTGCAACATGGTCTTTTATAGGCCTTCCCTGTGAATTAAAAGCCAGAATGAAATATGAAGGTGATCAGCTGTAATTAAGGTAGTGGGTCAAACACTAGACCTGACTTCCCGCATGTGGCGTCTGAGTGCAGAGAGCTTCTCGCTGGTGTTCTTCTGCTCTGTTGGAGAAATCAAAAAGTGGCAAGGAGCTATAACACCTGTATAATACAGTACACCTTCTTTGTATGTGACTGTCATTTTGAGGAAATGTTTCAGTGAAGCTGGGCGTCACCTGTTTTTGCACAGCACGTGTTGCATTCTTTTCAGGGTTAATGGTTTTCTTGGGGAAACAAGTCCTCATTTTCAGCTTGTGTAACAGGGTGCTTCTGGTACGGTGTTTTGTTTGCTTGTTTTTAATAATGTGCTTACAGATAATAGTACTTTAAAGTAGATACATTTTCTAGTCTGTTATGGCTTGTGCTAATTAATTATATTTGATTGTGTTTAATGTTGCCCTTCCTGTCAGTGACAACATCTGGACAGATGAACCAAACACGTGGAGACACGGGTATATATTGGCTCTTTGGAATAAAATAGTTTTCAGATGCATATAGTATTTTTCAAAGATTGATAATATTTTTGGATAAAGGAAGAATAATATTTCTTCTCCAAATTTATCATAATGTGTTCATCCCAAAATTACAAAGACAAAATTGCAAGCTATAACTTTTTGTTTTGTTCCTCTCCCTTCTATTGATATGGGTCTTCTCTGTTTTACGTATGTATTTTAGTCCAGAATTTGCTTCTGCAAAACTATCAGCATATGCTGATTTATTTTTTACCTAAGCATAGAGTGGCTAGCTGTAACTAGACTATGAGCCCATGGTTCTCAGTAGGTTTGATGGGGAATATTTTTCCAGGAGACTATTTCTTACTCTTTCTTTTGTTCATTTTATATTTAATCTCTTTGTTTATAGTTTGGGTGGGTTTTTTCCCCCTTTGAGGATGCTCATTAACTTGCATAGACATAGTGTCCCTTCCAAAGGAAGAAATGGGGAGAGGAGAGAGAGAAGGAAACAAATTCCTGCTCAACACTGTGATTCTTCTTTCTGCATGATTGGTTCTTTGCCCTGCTCTTCTCTTACACTCTTTTTGGACCATCTTTTCCATGCAGGGGAACTCAGGCTCTTTCTTTCCAGGCCTGTGGAGTGTAGAGCAATGGATCTGAATTGTGATTAACACTTTGTTTTTACAGTGTGTGAATTACTGGAAATGAAGCTGTGGAAAGTGAAAGTGCCTGTGCTTTGGAGGTATTAAACACTCTCTTGCTGCCAGTGATGCTGAGTTTTTCACAGCTCTGAAATAGAGTCCTAGTGATATTTTTGGATTCATGCTACCTCCACTCTTCTACTTTGCTATCTATGTGCTCCCAATCCCACACCAGGAGTTCGCTTTCCAGGTGGGATGTCTCTCTGTCTAAAATTTTATATGCAAAGATAGTTTCTTCCGAAAATAATAGTTTATGATGGTTTAAACAAAAAACTGGTATGTGGTAAGGAGATGTTCTCATTCTCGTTGAGATGAGTAAGAAGAAAACCTGTTACCTTTGGTGAAGGAAATACTCCATAAAATTGTAAAGCCTGAAGCTGAGACAGCTCCACCTGAACATGTGCAAGAACTTCTGCATTGTACAGGTGACCAAGCACCCTCACAGGTTTCCCAGAGAGGCTGTGGAGTCCTCCTTCGCTGGGAATACTCAAAATACATCTGTACCGGTCAATCCTAAGTTACGGGCTACAGATGGCTCCACTGGAGCAGGGAGGTTGGGCCAGATGGCATCCAGTGTTGCCCTTCCAATATAAACTCTTCTGTGAGCCTCGGGACGGAAGTGATGCCCAGGCGAGGGGCTGATGGGCTCCCCGGGCGCGCTTTGCAGGCTCGGAGATCCTCAGGCTGCTCCCGAAGGGCGGCAGAGGGCAGGAGCCGGCCGGCATCCCTCTGCAGGCGCCTTCTCCTGGGCGGCTCTGCCTGGCTGCAGCACCGACCTTGATCTGCAACCCGAGCCGAGGGCGGGCGGTGCCGCCGCTATAAAGCCCGGGACGGGCGCGGGGGAGCCGCCCTGCAGGGACCGGGCCGTCGGGGCTACGGCAACACATGTGGGTGGGAGTCAGCGTGGGCTCCGGAGGTGAGCTGGAATAACGAGTGGGGGAAAGCACAGTCAGAAATTGAACATGGGTGTTCGGGATTTTTTTTTTTTTTTTTTTTTTTTTTTTTTTTTTTTTTTTTTTTTGGCGGGGGCGGGGGGGAGGGACGGTATTTTGGGGTTTTTTTGGTTTGTTTCTTTCTTTGTTTCTTTATCTGAGATTCATTAGGCATTTTCTTGTCAATGTTGTTTTAGGCTTCATCATATTCATGTGTGGCTCTTTGCTTGTGATTCTGTTGTTGCTGTCCATGTTTGGGTTTTTTAAGCAGTATATTTGATAGATTAAGAAAAGCCTCGGGACACTTAGAACAGCAGCCATTTACTGCCTCTGAGTGCTTCACAGTACCACATGACATGACCAGTGCATGTCTTTATCACTGTACTTGTAACCGTGTTATGGCTGTTCATTTCATTCTAATCAAACATACGGTGATGAGGGAAATCATCTCTTCTGTAACTGATCATTTACAGCAACTTTTATACGAATGGTCTCAGGATTTAGCATAAAAGACTACTAAAACAGGCTACTGACCTAAGTCACCTAGTAATTGGGTGCACTGTTCTTAATATCTCATTAATAGTTGCTCTTTTTTTCATGCTGTTGCCTAATTAATTTTCTTTTTAGTCTTTCTATTTAAGTAGAATAATGTTGAGACCAAAATGTGATGAGCCTTGGAAAAACCCACAGATGTGAACTCTAAATATTTATTAAATCAAAGTGTTTTGTTGGGGGGGTGTTTATTGCAGGTTCTAATTAATGTGACTCATGAGCATACAACAAAAAGAACAATGAAGGACTATTCTGCAAATTCCACAGAACAGGACCTCAGTGATCCTGGTAAGAAGGAGCACCATACGTGTGTTTGAAGAATATGTTCCACAGGTTTGAATCTAGAGAACTCTTTAAAGCTCTCCTGGTTGCCATAGTGGTTTTGTAGGAGATAACATGATGCGTTTCCTACAAATGACTGAATTAAAGCCACACCTATAAAACATTTCCTGCTTGAATCATTCTGTCAAGTTCAACAAAGATAATTTTCTTGGTAAACTGTTCAGGAGGATCCTAGCCTGGGCATGAAAATTCCCCTCAGGTAAGCTGTGTGAGCTGGAAGAATGTTACTGCTTTCAAATGGTTGTCTGAAACAGCCATTTGTAGGCCAAGTAACATTAAAACAGGTATAAAATTCTATTCATAGTGATTCAGCAGCTAAAGTTAAGGTAACTATAAATTGGGAGTGGCTGGTACAGGGAGCACCTCTTCTCCTTTTGTTTTACAGCTGGTTCCCCACTGTGGTTACTCACCTGTTTCTTTATATATTTGTTACATCTTATTTTATGCATTTAGAACTATAAGTTTCCTGAGTAGGACTATGCTTTCATTTATCTTTCTGAAGCCCCCAGCACAAAGGAAATGGAACATGTAACAATTACTACAGTAGAATAGTGAAGATGGTTATTAGAGTCAAGGACATGATTCTTCAGTTCATTGCCATCTGCTGTGTTACCTGCAGCAATTGTAGCCTTCACTATAAGCAATGCCACTCATTTCCTTAGGACTTCTCCTAATTTACATTTAGTTTTGCAGGTGTATGAAGGAAGAATTGACTCTTTCTTTTAGTCTTTGAAAATCTTTCTATATAAGTATATTTTAATTATAAAAATGAAGTTGTTTCCATCTCAGAAATGGACGTGGAAGCTTCTTCTGGGAATAAAGATGGAGAGAGAGCCTGGTGAATTTTTCTTAGAACTTCCTCCTAAGAACACAAGAAAAACCTAGTATTTAAGTGCAATAGAATCAGCAGTGAAAGACACAAGAAGCTAGTACAATAGATGAATTATTATGCTAAAAAAATTCTTTTTATTTCACAGAATCTGGAAGCAAGGGATGTGAGGATCCTTCTTTCCAGCATGAGGAAAATGTAGAACAAATTGACCAGTTAAAGCCCAAGAAGACAACGTAGGTATTTTTTTAACTTAAGGTTAACTGGGTATATGGGGAAGTCAGAGGGGCAGGGGAAGGAGTCAAAGACCTTAATAAAGGGGTTTTTTTTTTGCTACAAAATCCCCCTCATCTTAATTAGTGTTTTGTACTTTGCTCTAGGAAGGAAGATGAGAAGCCGGGGAAACGAATGGTTGGCATTCTGGAATTGGTTAGTGTCCTGTTTGATGGTCTGCTTTATACTTTCTTTTCTTTATTTGGCATTGTGAGTTGTTTATGAATTACAATTCACAGGCAATCAAAAACCAGAGAAGAAGCCTTGAGGACTACTGATTCCAGACCTGCTCTCTGAGATAACCAAATCAAAAACAGTGTTACAGTTTACTGTCAGTTTTCTATAGGACAGCTATTTTCCAACAAAAGTTGCTGTTGCATTTGAACCTGCTCACTCTGAAACAAGAAAAGTTTTATTCCTCTCTGGTTTATTCCATGTATATTTACACTTTGAGATGGTTAGGCCAGTAAGGAATAAAATGCTCCAATTTCAGATTAACCACATCCCAGGATATCTATAGCAGCTTAAATTCACATGCTTGTTTAAACAAAACAAAGCTTCAGGGGTAGACGAGTCTGAAAATACAATCTATCTCTGCTGAAAACATTTTCTACTGGTAGGTATAAGCCAGATGCTGGTCAGTAACTCACTCTTGTTTACATTGTAGAGGCATTATCTTAGTAAATATGTAACTCAGTGGAACACAAAATACAATCTATTCTACAAAGGTCATCATCTCTTGCAAGCATGTAGTTTTTTTCTGGGCTGAGAGTCTGTGTCCTACCAGTATTCTCTTAGCAACCTGAGTACTGGTTTAAAGGTGTGTTCGACTACTAAAAAATCCTTATGTACTGAGCTTCCCTTCAGCTGGAGTGTTGCTGCTTAGAATATGCAGATGAAGCATGTTTTGCAGGTCTCCTGCACTGTAGCAAATGCATGAAGGTGTAATATCACTTTTTTCTTTTTTTTTTTTTTCTTTTCAATGCTTACACAGTTTTGCTATGCTGATGGGGTGGATGTCCTGTTGATGATAGTTGGTTTGGTCGCAGCAGCTGGAAATGGTACTGGAATGCCGCTTTTGATCATTATCTTCGGAGAGATGACAAACAGCTTTGTGCTAAGTGGCATGCAATCCAATGGTAAAAAGTTTAAATTAAATTTCTCTACATATGGGATGAGCTTTGCTACTGAGGCTAAGATTCCTTTTTTCCCCCAGGCTGTACACTGGTACATATCTAAGGAAGTATGCTATGAGCAACACTCATTCTGCTGGAAATAACCCAGTCATTTCAATCCACCTTTAATGACTAGACCAGGGCAAAACCAAAGCATTGGATGTGCACTTTATGAATTAATTTGGACTTTGTGGTGATAGTAGGGAGTATGACCAACCTCAGTCATCAGGCACTAATTGCTTAAAAATAAATGTGTATTTGCCAAATCATTTTGTATTTAAGCTTGCATTGCAGACCCCACTTTCAAAATTCAAAACATTTTCAAACTGACAACCCCCTATTGCAGTGAATCAACTGCTCTATATAACACTTCCAAAAGTATTCCTCCTTCTTATTTCCCCTTCACAGATACTTCAGTAAACGGTTCCAGCTGCCCATCAGATCCAGGTGTGGATATAGAAGGTGATATGACAAAGTAAGGAGCTGTAGTTATCCTGTTAATAGTGTACTGGAGGATTTTCTCTTGCTGTGTTCTGAGCAGAAGCCATGCTTGCCTTCCCAATAATGCATTGCAGGCTTCAGTATTTGCCTTGGTGTGATTAATGGTGACCAGTTGCTGCTCTGTGTGTCTAACTTCTCTCATGAGATACAGTGGGTTCACGTGGGCTTTTGTTCCTTTATCCCAGGTTTGCTTACTACTTCGTGGGAATTGGCTTTGCTGTGTTTATCCTGAGCATGATCCAAGTGTGGACTTTCTTGGTTGCTGCTACAAGGCAAACCGCAAGGATCCGGCAGAAGTTCTTTTTTGCAGTGCTCCATCAGGAGATGGCCTGGTTTGATACTACCCAGATAGGAACACTGAACACCAGACTGACAGAGTGAGGGCTCTGGTTTGGGGTTTTTTTACACCCATACACACACCCCCAAGTATGGTATTTAAAAGAAAACTGACATTTATCTCAGCAGAATAGCCTATAGAGAGTTAAAAACAAACAAAAAAGAAAAATGAAACAAAAATCCACCAAACCTAAGGTGTGAAATACTACAGCTCAATGTGAAGAATTCATTATCTTTTTCAGCTTCATTTGTGCAGTTTCTGTGATATATGGATGGGAAGGGTTTTTTTTTTTCATGAAATGCCTGGCAGTGGCTTTCTGAATTCCATGAAGTACACATCAGCCACTGCTAAACAAACAGCTCTGCTGTTTCCACCTAGTTCGTAAACACCAAAAGCTGACACTTAATTGAATGGAAATGAGTTTGTACTTGCACTCAGGCAGTATTCTATCTAGACAGTCAAAGTCTTTGGAGTTTTCCACAAACTTAAATAGATTTAGGGATGAGGACTGTAATGGCTCTGTGTTATGGATTATATGTGTGAACACTACATATGTAGTGTTAAAAAATTTTGTAAATATTTTTTTCTGGATTTTACAGAAAAATTTTGGACACAGATCTGTCCCAAAAAGTCTATGAGAAGCTTAAATGAAACCACTCTCAACTTAAATATCTGTATGTTCTGGGAAGAGAAAATAGGGAAGAAAATTTGTATGAAAAATGGAGGTGATTCCAAATAATATGATGGAATGGAGGTAGCTCTTCATCTGAGTCAGTAGCCAAAATTAAGAATATAAAATGCATCAGAGATGAGCAGGAGCCATTTAGAGATGGTCATGTTGGGTGAAGAGGCTACTTGAGTGTTTACTTATATTGTTCCATTTGGATGCCAGATGAGGAAACTAGATCATTGGTGACCTAGTGACATAACACAGAGACAGCAGAGAATGTTGAGAATACAGAAGATGAATCCTTAAGAATGGAGGTTTCTGCTGTGTTTTGGCCACAGAAGAGCCTAATGGTACAGTTCAGTAGCTGTGGTTAGAGATTTTCTTTTGCCAGTTAGGAAATGGCAAAGCTCCTGACATGAGGCCACACAGCATGAAAAGAAAGGGGGAGGGAGTCACAATGAGAGGTATTCTAAGCTAACAGATCTTTTTTCTATTATTATTATTTAAAGTGACATCAACACCATCCGTGAAGGCATCGGAGACAAGATCAGTATATTTCTGCAGTTTTTTTCCACGTTTGTGTCAGGACTTATTGTGGGATTCATCTATGGATGGAAGCTGACACTGGTGGTTATGTCAGTCAGTCCACTTCTTGCTGCATCAGCAGCAGTTTGGTCAACTGTAAGTGTGTGGGGATTTATAAACAAAGAAACCAGGAAAACCTTACAACTCTTATGCACAGAAAAGGGGGAGAGAATGGGAGAGATCTAGTGTGGTTTCTGAGTTGGGAGGTTGGCCTCACTCTACTTTGATTTCTGCTCCTTCTGTAGCCTTTCTCTGGGTTCCCAAGCACACACCTGTAAGTTGGGTTCCTTCTGTCTGCATATCCTGTCCTCATGCCATGTTGCAGGGGGGTAATCTGCATCAGAGCATCTTTCTGGCACAGGAATTTCCTCATGGCAAGCGCTGGGGAAGCCCTTGCTTTTCCATCCTAGCACAAATATCTTGCAACTTCTTTCCATCTGCACATGCATGTACCACATCTCTTGCAAATAATTTCATGCTGTGCACAGAATAGATCTATACAGCTATGCAGATACGTATGGCTGCTGAAAACTGAAGTTGTATAAATCAGTGAATTGGCTACTGAGGTTTCCCTTTCAGATAGGAGAACTTTTTCCCCTTATGCACTGTTCAGCCACATTAGTGTGCATGGCTGATACTCCTGAGTGGCTTTTATATGATTCTGTGGGGGGTTTCCTACCTGAAGCATTACAAATAAGCTAAGAAAAAGAATGTTAGTGGCTGCAATGTGATTGGCTTTCTTACTTCAATATCTGATGGTGGTGCTCTAGTGTCTGAACACTTGAGGAACTCAGAGCAGCTACGGCACCTCCTTCACTCTTCCTAGTGTGGTTTGTAGGCTGTCCTCAGCTTGGGAGAAGGTGGATCGGTCAGGAAGCTCACCTGGTATTTGTGTAGCCTTTGATTGCAATGAGGAGACAATGATAAACTGGACTCTATTTGAGGGGAACTCAGGGTATGGGGAGGAGCTGACCCCCACGTTGCTAAAGTCTGATCTTGTGCAGCTTGTGTGATTGTTCTTATTAACCAAGACAGTGTGGGTGCTCTTTCAGCAGGCTGTAATAGCAGCTGTTTCTCAACCTTTCAGCTCCTGGCATCCCTTACTGCTAAGGAGCTGTCTGCTTATGCCAAAGCAGGAGCTGTGGCAGAAGAAATTTTGACAGCGATCAGGACTGTTGTGGCTTTCAATGGACAACAGAAGGCGTTAGAGAAGTAAGTTTTAAAATAATAATTATATTTAAAATATGGCAAGGAAACTTAGTTGTGGATTCAGTTTGTGGGGATTTTTTTTTTTTTTTTGAAGAGCAGAGGGATGAGATTCTCCTTAGTGTCATTTTGTCTTTCTATAAGTGGACAAATCAGCTGAAAACAAAGGTGTGCAAATAGACCCACTCAGTGAATACAGGCTACTTGGTGTTGTCACTGCAGCACAGATGAAAATTTCTCCTTTGATTGAGATCTGGAGTTGAACTGAATGTGAGATTGGCGGGAAGGTTACCTTCACCTATGAGTCAGATGCAACAAAGCATGCAATCAGTTGCTTATCTTCTAGAGCATTTGTGCTAGTGCTCTGATCTTTGATTACTGAGCTTGTTTTTAAACTACACTGGATAACAGCCTTGGGTAAAATCACATTACTGGCTTTTACAATGATTTGCATCTTTAAAGATTTGCAAATAAACATGTGTAGTTGCCCAGTGTTGGCCTTAGACACACACACAAGGTGAAATGATTGTGGCTGACCACAAACTTACTGACGTGCTTATCAGATAACTCAACAAGCATAGGCAATAAATTTTTTTATACACATACAAGGCATCACGGATTCCATGCAGTTGGGAAAGGCAAAGCAGATGACCTTATCCATATGCCCTGTGAATTTGGTCTATCTTTTTCATCTCATGATCTATCTTTTTCAACTCATGTTTGCCTTCATCTGTCCAAAATTTTTAAGGTGGTGTCAGCCCTAGCTTAGGATCCTAGACTCTGTTCCTGCATTTGCTTCTGGGGACTTAGGGCTATAAGCTAGTCAGAGCTGCCTTCTGTTCACATTGTAAATGTATTTGTTTTTAAGATGCAACAGTATTAAGACTGTTCCTGCTTGCCCAGTAAAGGCAAAAAAGCCCTAAGATGACCTAGATAAGTTGCCCCCCTCCTCCCCATCTTCTGCAATTACCAGTGTCTGAAAATTAAATGACAGGCGCTGTCAATATTCATTCAAAATACCTTGTCTAAAGACAAAATAACTGATACCTGAGTCAAGTAAGGTCTTTCCTTTATATGATTGACCAGCCAGCCTCTTCCACAGCCCTACCTCCATTTAAGCTAAAAGCCCCAAACAAACATAGCTGCTCCCCTAGGAACATCTGCTAGGGACAAACTCCTAGCAGGGAGAGTGGAGCTCCTACACAGCTCTTGAATGCTGACCTCAGAGTTAGGAAAGGCATCCTCTCACTGCACAGTGCCTCCTCTGACCACAAAAGGTTACTCTTGCAAGAATTCTTCAGTCACCTTTGGTTTCTGGCAGTGGCTTGGCTTTTCCTCAGTACTGGAGGGATCACATGTGTTTATCACACTACTTAAATGCAGTACCCTTTCCCCTGGAAGACCTGTGATGCTGCTGACTCGAATGTAGGGCCTGATTTTAAGAGCGCAGTCAAATCAAAATATTTCAATATGTTTGATTAACAAATACAGCATTGGTGGCATCTTAGAAATTTACGTGGAAAAATGAATGCAGTTTTTTTAAGATTGCTTTCCAGCTGAATGAATTGTCTCCCTACAGTGCTGTTGTACTTTATTGAAAATATGTATTGGGAAAAGAGTGCAAGCTACTGACCATGTTGATTACATGTAGAAAGTTACACTATTCCTAGGCTACAATTTTCATAATAAGCTTGAGTAAATGAAAGCAATTTGCTTTCAGCTATTTGCTGAAAATTGTAGATGAGTGAATGGATTTGAGTTGTCTTTAGAAGCAAAAATTCTCTAGTGGAACTTGTTAGTCTTTATATGGCTCTTGTATGCCCACTGGTTGTATATGTTAATCAGTCAGCTTATCTAAGGGAAGGATACTTGCCATCCCAAAATGGCCAGTAAGAGAACAACTTTGTGGCCAGAGGGGGCTCTCATTTATCACCTTCCCTATTGCTTGGGGTTATTGGAGGATTTTATTTTTATTTTGCTTGTTTTAAACGTGGACAGCTAACATATTACCTCTGTGGTAAACAATGTTGCTAAAACCTTTTCAAGGCTTCCTTTCAGGATTAATGGAAACAATGAGTTCAAGAGTGCTGTTGTGTCTTCCATCGTGATAACAAAGTTGTGATGCTTAATTGTTTTCTGAATGTCTTCCATAAAGCTACACCAATACTGTCAGCATATTGACCATATTGTCATATTGAGCAGCATATGTCAGAGCAGATTTATTCAAATTAATTAGCTCCCTAATAGTCCTCTGTAAATAAATAAATAATTCTGTATTCTCTTTGAGATTTTGATTTTTCTTACATAAATCCTGTTAATTAAGAAAAAGGGCACTGGGAAATGTTGACTAGAATGGCATCTGGTTAAATTAATGGTTTCCTTGCCTACTTTCAGATATGATGCTAACTTAGAGATGGCTAAACGTGTTGGAATGCAAAAATCCATTACCACTAACACATGTCTAGGTCTTTCACAATTTTTTATCTTTGGATCCTATGCCCTTGCATTTTGGTACGGGACCAAGCTCACTGCTGAGGATCCACATTATGACATCGGCCGTGTGTTAATTGTAAGTACAGCAGTGCAGCTTTGAAAAATGCTCTGTATCTTCAGGGAAAGTTATGCAAATGATGTCTCTGTTTTCTGCCATGTGTTTGCTAAATTAGCTGTTAGAGGCTCACAGTATAAAACAAAGGTTTTCTTCTTGCCTCCCTTTTAATACAACAAGTTTGATTGTCTTGCACTCTGTTTGTAAGGTGGGATGAATAACCTGGAGCTGGTGCTTAAGTCTTTCTAGTGCCCATGTGGGCTCTGGTGGCACTCCAATCATTAATTGCAATGCTCCTCTCCATCTCCCACAGGTGTTCTTCTCTGTGCTTGTCGGAGCTTTCTCCCTGGGCCAGGCAGCTCCTAACCTGGAGAATGTGGCCAGTGCACGTGGGGCTGCCTATGAAGTGTATAAGATTATCAATAAGGTAAACATCTGACTGTAAAATAAAAGCCTTTCAACCAACTTAGCTTCCACTCCCTCTCCTTTTTATTTTTCTTTCCCCTTGCAAAATGTAACAAAAGTGCTCTAAAGCCCCAAATCATCAACTGTATCAATATTTATTATAGAAACTCATAATACTTTCATTCATTTAAAAAAACCCAGCCTTTTTGTTACAGTGAAAGCTGGAAAGCCTGGCATGTATGTCTCAGATAAATGGCTGAGGTTTTTCTCTATAATTAGACTTTCAGCTCCAGAGGGAAAGTAGTATGGTGCTATACTGATTTTCAAAAATGCATGTTTGCACAAATTTAGCTGAGATAGGTTTATTGGGAGGGGGAATTGGTGAAGAGGGGATTAATAATGCTACTGAAAGTTATACCCATAATAATCTGTAAATATGATGTCACCATAAAAAAGGTTTTCCATATCATCATCTTGGTCTTGCCGTGCTATGCAGCAATTGCATATCTGTGTATGTAAAATATTTTAAAGTAGGACTAAAAAGTTCATGGATAAATGGCTACATCATTCATTTTGATGTGAGTCTAAAACTGTCCTCTACAGATTACTGAGGCCCATGTTTTGGCTGAAAGAGAATGCAGTGAAGTTCTGCAATTGCAGATTTTCTGCTATGGATGTTGTTGCCTTTCAAAATGTACTACATTTGTCAAAGTAGAATTCACAATTTGATGTTTCCCCCTATTCAGCATTCTGCAGGTAAAATGCAGCAGTTCTGCAATGATATACTGCAGTGAAAACCAGCATCTGAGAAAGTAAAGAACAATGCATGTGGCAGGAATAACAGTTCCAAAAGGGAAATAACCAGCAATTTATTTTACAAACCTCTTTCCAGAAACGGCTCATAGATAGCAGTTCCAAGGAAGGTTACAAGCCAGACAAACTCGTAGGAGAAATTGAATTCCGAAACATCCATTTCAGTTACCCTTCCAGACCTGATGTTAAGGTAAGTGGTCTGTTTAGATTACTGTGCTGAAATTCCTCAGCCTAGGTCCATATTGTTTGTCTGTTTTTCTTCTTGAATACAAAATGCATTTCTGTTTTGGGGGATGAGGTATAATTTTCCCCCAACAATGCACAAAGACAAAGCTCTAGATCTGCTGCCACAGTGTACTTCATTCCCTTCTTCAGGACAGATGTGTTGCTCCTAGTCTGAATTTCTATGGACTAGAGCTTGGGTAAATCAAATATGATTTTCAAAAATCTTTCACTAAGGCTTCCAGACTTTAAGCAGTTAAACCAGAAATTTACTTTTTTCCAGTTTCTTGGCTCTTTGGAGTTATGATATCCCATGTGAAAAATTGTCGGAGATAGACTTTACAACAATAGGCTATCAAACTATCAAAACTTATCATCCTAAATGTACATTTGGAAGCCAAGCATTGTTTTGGGCATATGTTAAAATTGCTGTTCAAGAAGCTGTTGTCCCTGTTCTTTGCTAGTTCAGTTTCCATTAGTGACCCGTGTACATCGTGTCGTGATTACTTTTGTGGTGGCACGGTTGGTTTGACCTCTTTGCGATATTTGTTTATAATCTTTTGAACACCTTGATAAAGGTAAAAGGAAAAGGAATTTGCTGCTGTTGTTTCTTCCTTGATGAAGAAAAAGGTAGAAATAGAGATTTCAAATGTCAGCAATTAAAAGCTTGATGTGCTGGTATGATGGTGAGAATGGGAAGGTTTACGGCTGTTTCTTCAGATGGCTTTTCCCAACTCAGTCATCTGAGGTCTGTCCCATTGTGCATCAAATCTCTTCCCAGGACACTGGGACAGCTAGAGGGCAGATTCAGAGCTGGGCTTTCTCCTTGACTGAATTTTGTACAATGCATCTTGTATCCCTCTTGGCTCAGAAATCTTGAAGGGACAGAGCAGAGTCTTCATCTTTCTTCCTGAAAATCCTGTTCAGGCTGCTGAGCTATAGTGTGGGTCAGCACACCAAATGGGAGGGAAATAAGAAATATTTCCCGTTCTTCCCAAATCTGAGTAATCAGCTGTCCCTACTAAGAGCATCAATCTTTTTAGTAGAGCCAAAAAGAATCAGCAAATCTGCACAGAAATTACCCACAATCTCTCAAGCAATTAATGCAACACGGTGTAATCCTTCTTGTCCAGGTTAAACCAAATCAAAAACATCTAAGGAGTACAGTTATTGTTAGTTTTAATCTTGGCAATATGTTGCCTGATGAAAGTTAAAACTAGCCCAATATGTGGTAGTGATTATTTTTATCTGGACATATTATGGTATCTAGAATAAAGCTCATTCTTGATAATGCAGGCACCGGGATATCAGCTTCCTGGAGATATAAAACCGGGTGGATAATACAGGGAGAGGAGGAATATTGCAACCATTTTTAATCTCTCATTGCAAAAAAAACATGTGTAGGCAAACATATAAATCAGCCTGGTATAAACAAGAGGAGTTCCCATAGCAGCCAAATATTTTGGCAACTACACAGCATTACTTGTAATGACATGGACATCTTTTGAGGTAAAATGTTCTCTAAATCTGAAAATGGTAAGTATGCTATCATTAATCTGTAACTATTCCCTAGGTTGTTGAGGCTGTTAACAATAAGGAATGGGATTTTTTAAGGGCTTCCTAGCAATTACTTTGTCAAAATAGCCATTTATATTTTAAAAATAGAATAAAGCAGGCTTGGTTTTCAGTGATACTCTTTAGCACCTGAAAATAATCTTCTGTGAGATTCGTCATTTGTATGCTCTGAAAAATGGAGGACAAAGGAAGAATTTGGAACCCCAAGCCTGCTACCAGATCACAAAAATTGGAGAAAAGGAGCTATGAAGTTCAGAGTAGTGTGGCTGTGTCCATATTAGTTTGAGTGTGCTGGGGAATTTTCCCAGGCAATGGAATGCAATGGTCTATGCAAGGGAACTCTTAAAAAATTTCTTGGCATGAACTTGGCCTGTTTTGGTTATCAATCTTCTCAAAAAATTCCCAGGCTTGCTTTGGTAGTCAGAAGGCTCTAAGGGCCATTCCCAAAAGGCAGGTTGGAGGCAGTCATTCTGTTTCAAAGTCATTTCACAAACATAGGTGAAGACTTTTGCCTATCAGTGCTCCAGGATATTCCCAGGTATAATTATTAATGTTGCCATACCTTCAGACTGTGGCCCTCTCTACTGCCTTGATAGCAACAGCTACAGTTACCTTGACAGACTGTTCTCTAATCAAACTTGTTAAACTAAGATATCTTTTTTTTTTTTATTCCCAGATCCTCAAAGGTCTAAACTTGAAAGTTCAGACTGGGAAGACTATTGCTTTAGTTGGTGCCAGTGGCTGTGGAAAAAGCACTACTATTCAGTTGCTGCAGAGATTCTATGATCCTGACCAGGGAGAAGTGAGTGTCTGCAAAAGAATTGTAGAAACTCAGAGCTATTAGGACTTGCATGAGTTTTCCATATTGACAGAACTTTGTTTTCTATTTTGACTGAGTTAGACCATATATCTGCAGAATTCATATTTCCACAATTTAAATTTCCAATGAGCTATCTTCTCTTGTTGGCTTGACTTCATTATTCTGCTCCTTTGTACAGTGCTATGTCACAAGGCGCAAGTGCCACAAGTCTTGGAATAGACTTGCAAGATCTGAATTTAAAATAATTATCAACTGCTCCTTTTTAAAATTCCCTAAAGTTGTGTTGTTTTGTTTTGTTTGTTTTTTTTATGCAAAGCATAATCCAACAGAGTCCTGCTTTATTTTGCTTCCTTTTCATTGAATGTAAGCTAAAACCTGGAGAGAGTTTTCCTATTTTAAATGGTTGCTTTCTAACAACCTAATGGTTGCCTAACCCACAGCAGAAGTTTCCATCATTATGCATTGTGTGTGTTTTACCACTGAGCACTAAGTCCATTTGGTAAGTGGTAAATACTTCTCACAAGAAATTTCCAAAGGAAAGAATGAGAGAAATGAAACAATGTACTTTTAAAGGAAATTTGCTTTTTATCCTTGATATTTGAAGGATGCTACTTAATAGTTGCTACTGCTAGTTGAAAGGAGGTGAAAATTCCAAATATGAAAAATTCAACTGTCAATATATAAGGTACCAAGGCAGCTGTTTTCAACACAGTTCTTTCTTAAACTTTGTTTTCCTGTGGCTGTTCATTCCTGCCCCCATGCCTCATTTTGCTGTGTCAATGCCAATGTTCATATGACCAAACTGCAAGTTACCTAGGTTAAAAATAACTTCCCCCTTCCATTTAGTCAACTTGAACTCTCTTTGATCTGGTGTACAACACAGCCACAGAGATGATTGTGTAGCCACAACTGTGAGGATATCAAACTGGCATAGGACCTTGAGAATCATGTAAATAGTGTGCAAGGAAGCTGTAAAATTCTTAAGCCAACTCAGACAGGATGGTTATTGGGGGCAAACAGACAGAAGAAAAAAAAAAAAAAGCCCCTGATTCCTTCTCTGTTTATGCCACTCATGTTCATTTTCCAGCTTGTGTAATGGATGGAAAGACTGCAGTTTTAGCTTCTCCCCCAACATAGTTTTCTGTTTAAGACAAATTTTTTCTTGCCCTTCTGGCTGATACTTCATTCAAGTAAGAGTAATTTATTGCTTTCTTATGAACAGAGTACATTTCCTTGACTTCTTTGACACACTCGTTTCCTCTCAGATTACCTTGGATGGTCGGGATATTCGGACCCTTAATACCAAGTGGTTACGAGAAAATATTGGCATCGTGAGCCAAGAGCCTGTTTTGTTTGCAACCACAATAGCTGAGAACATTCGCTATGGCAGAGAAGACATTTCTGATGCTGAAATTGAGCAAGCAGCCAAGGAAGCCAATGCTTTTGACTTCATATCTAGACTGCCTGATGTAAGTTCATGCACTTACTTTGAGAGTAAGAATGAAAGGTCCATTTAGGCTGGTGTCCTGTTTCTGAGAGGCAGAGCATGGGAATCCAAGTTATACTACAGCTTCTCAAAATATTCTTATTGCCTCCAGCAGCTTTCAGTTTAGAGAGGTTTTTCAACTAGATACTGTGCCTTTGGTTGCTCTCAAAGGACTTGTGCTGGAGGCTGGGAAAAAATGTCACTGCCTTAACTCGGGAGAAAGGAAGCCTCACAGCTGTACTGCCATCCCTACCCAGCTCATGAGGCATAGAAGAGTTGGCTTTTAGAGAGAGAAAGAAAGAAGAACCAGAAATCCGAAGCCCTTTGTCAGGAGCTGTCTGTGCATTCACAGGAAATGGGGGGAGTGGGTGGAAGTCAATAAGTATTCCCTGAAGCAAGACCCTTTTAACAGCTGCAAGCTTAAGCTCTCCCTCTGCCTGAGATTCACAGCTTTGAGCTCTCTGTTATCAGTAGGTGCCTCACTCCTTTCAGGATGGGGCTGAGAAGCAAGGTCAAGCATTCTAAACACATCCTCATAAATGGATAGTATGTCCTTCTCTTTTCTCCTGAAGTTAAAAAATGTGGGAAAAGTGCCCACCCGGGATTGATTTCAAATCCTTTTACTACTTTAGAGAGCTTGGCCCCATCTCTGGAGCACGTGCCATTTCAAGCATTGTTCCATGGTTCCTTCTTCTCAGGAAGAGTGATTTGATCAGATTTACTCTTAAACAGCTATATAATAAAAAACTACAGTGGACTTTGGGACTTGTCACTTTGCAATAAGTGCTATGGTCAGTAGGAACCAGACCATAGCTGCAAGGGGGAGTGTCTCAGATTCAGAGGAGGCACACTCATAGTGTGTCCCTCTAATTCCAACCCTTTTGGAAAGGCAGGTAATCCTCAGAAAATAGAGATCCCTTTAACAGGCTTGTCTTGAGAATCCCCAGGGTTTGGAGCACTGAGTGAGCAGTAAAGATCTTTAAAGAACCATAAGTTCAAAGTTAGGCAGGCACGACATGTGATGGGGGCAGGAGGGTTTGGCTAAGGACCAGCTGGATGGATGTCCTTCCATATTTGTTCTGCCTGTGCTGAAGTCAGCTGGAAGAAGCTGTGTTTTCTAGAAGAGTATTTGGGAATGGGACATCCTCACTGAGGAGTGAGGATTAGAGGTGTCTCACAAAGTCTGTTCTCTCCTTTCTCAGAAATTTAACACCATGGTGGGTGAAAGAGGCGCTCAGCTGAGTGGAGGACAGAAGCAACGAATAGCTATTGCCCGTGCCCTAGCAAGAAATCCCAAGATTCTTCTTCTGGATGAAGCTACATCTGCATTAGATACTCAGAGTGAATCCATAGTGCAAGCAGCTCTTGATAAGGTAGGACTCACTGAAGCTAGCAGCTGCAGTGAAAAGGTGCAACAAGTGCTTAAGAAAAATTCATGTGCAGTTTTCAGTGCAGGTTTCCTTCAGAATCAAGGACATTGGAAATAAGGGTTTGAATTAAGGAGGGTTTTTTCAGGTTGATTTTTTTTTTTAGAGGCTTTGGCTTTCCATTATTACTGATTATGAAGATACTGTCATGGGGAACTATAATTTAGGTCTCTTGCATTCCCATTCTCAAGTCATAATTCCTCATTTGCTGATCAAATATTGCTGGCATCTTATCAAGGCAAGGTATGAAGACAGAATGGGCCCTTTTTAGGTGGATTAATAGAAAAGTATATGTTACTGATATGCCTAGTATTTGTTCTTTGTTGAATAGTTGCTTCATCATTTTCAGAAAGCTCTTGGGATTTAACCATTTTCATTCTTTTCCTGCTTTTAGCAGCCCCACAGCTCTAGGGTGGTGACTGTTACAGAGCAGAGCTGTCAGGTCTTGTAAACATGTCTCTGATCAGCACACAATACCTTCCTCACAGCCCACCTTCATCAGCAGCTTCCATCAGTGCACAGTAGAACACATAGGCTCTGATTGAAAAAGGACTTCATGGTTTGGCTTGAATGTCTTTTCTTTTGTCTAATATTTATTATAATGCCTTTTTTTTTGAATGAAGTGGAAAATCCTGCCTTTCATTTCAGTAGTTATGCAGAGAAATACAAATTACCAGTATGGCTCCAGGGAAATACAGGATTTGTCTTCTTCACTTGCCAGTCAGTTTAAATCTGAAGTAAAGCGCAGCTATTTGTTACATTCATATCATTCTAGTGATGTTAGTATTGAGGTAAGACGTAGATGCAAAAATAGTATTCATGTAATCTTTCTTCTGCATGTTTGTTTGTTTGTTTTAATTTTGTAATTAGCTACTTAGCTTTTCCTGAAGCTAATTGCTCCATTTAGTGTATAACATTGAATTAAGTGAACTCTTTCTCATCCTTCTTCGTGTAGTCGTAACACACCAAAATGAGCCCCAAATCATAATTTAGTAATCTTTTCACAGCTTTTGTGATGTCCGTCAGTGTAGTCCACTAATGAGATTTCCAAATTTCTTTCCAACATCCCTGAGTGGAAAAAGTGGTGCTTCTACAGTTCATTATTTTTACAGCTGCGGAGCAGAGATATTAACCTCATGAACGGTCACAGTTTCTGGGCATTCATATGCAGCTCCTTGTAGCCAGTGGGTTTTCAGATAATTTTGCATCTTATCAAGCATTTTGCTACTTCTGATCACAGCTCCCATCTGCAGTGGCAAAGGCTTTGTGCATTAGGCCAGAAGCATAAAAAGCACACTGTGGCAGATTCCTAGGAGTGACCTGCACCAGGTCTGTGAGAATGGCAGGTGTAGGGGAAGAATTCAAATCTCCATGGAAGCAGTCCTGTACTGCAGATGGCCTCATCTTCTTCATGCCCCTGTCCCTGTGCCCATATGATATACAACTTCTGTAGCAAAAAACTTCCAGCAGATTCCAGCACCACAGAGCACACTTGTTTGTTGTGGCTTATCCAGCCACCACCGTGGCGGCCTGGGTTAGGTAGACGACACGGCTTCCACAAGCTGTGTGTGGAGCTCGGGCTAATGACACAGCAGACGCCAATGTGGTGGATCGTCAAAAGCGTTTATTATCTAAAGCATAGGGTTTAAGTACTATCTGGGTCTCGCTACGTCATAGGGGTCTTACTAGTTTCCGAGGGGTAATGGAAAAGTACTGGTATGCCTGTGGAGAGGGGTTTGTGTCCTTGAGATAACTTTATCTCGGGGGTAGAATGTGCCTTGCCCTTACCCGTGACAAACCGATTGTCTTCCGAGGTGCCTGTCCCTCTCGAATTCACATCTTCTCCACATCTCCCCCCCCCATCACAAAAAACGAGGTAGTTATACATATATATATATAGGTACTAAATGAGGTAGAAGGTTAGTATTTGACAAAAGGAAGAAGGAGTTTGAAAACCTGAGTAAGTTTTTGCCAGGCAAGTTTGGAAAAGCTTGTGACTGGCAATTTCCCTGATTAATTCACAGCATGTCACGTTGGTCCATGAACAGAATGTTAGTCTGCTCTAGGCGAGCTCTAACAAATGAGACTATCTTGTTCAGCAGGCATGGTCCGAAGATAGCAGCTAAAAGTAGCATTGCCAATGGGCCTACTAAGGAGGAAATCGAAGTGGTCAACCATGGAGATTGGTTAAACCAGGATTCGAACCAGCCTTGCTGAGCTTCTCTATCTTTTTGTCTCTGAGCCAGTCTGTTTCGAAGTTCTGCCATGGAGTCTCTGACGACTCCAGTGTGGTCTGCGTAAAAGCAGCACTCTTCTTTCAGGGCAGCGCACAGACCTCCTTGTTGCATGAACAGGAGATCTAGCCTGCGCCTGTTCTGCAGAACCACTTCTGAAAGTGAAGAGACTGACTTCTCTAGGTAGGAAATGGATTTCTCGATCCTCTGCAAGTCCTCATCTATGGTCATCTGCAGCTGAGACAGTCCTTGGTGCTGTGTTGCTAGGGCCGAAACACCTGTTGCCGTTCCAGCTGCTCCCAAGCCGAGCAGCATTGCGATGGTTATACCTGTTATTATTTCTCTTTTGTGCAGACGGCTGGGTTCTTCGAAAAGGCTGTACACCTCTTCATCAGAATGGTACAAGACCCTAGGAACAATCAGAACTTGGACACAGAAGTCATTAGAATCATTGAACTTGGGAAGAAACACACAGGGACTTACTCCAGATCTCTGACAAACCCACATTGCAGATGAAGCTGGAACAACCCACTTACTGCTTTTTCTGTTGGGCTTTACAATTTTGGCACAAACATTCCCTTTTCGCTTAGCTAGGGCTGAATTACCAAAACATCTGCCCCGACCTGAGACTTGACTCAGGGTAATACCTCTGCGGGGTGTATCCCATCTGCATTGATGTGGTGCATCAGCTGTGGAGTAAGTGAATGAGGTGTTTACAGCAACTCCTTCATAAAACGAAGGTTGAACATCATAGCAAAGCCAACAGGAATTAGTTAGATTAGGATTAGATTCATTTAGGGATAGAAAGGTAGCATCTAACATACGAAGGATTGGGTCTGGGTCTGACTTGGCTGATCGGCCTATTTGGAAAGCTTTCTCATCGCTGGTTGGGTCTTCGGTGACACTCGTGGGTAGGGTTTTGGGGTAAGTTATGTTTTTCTCTGTCTGTGTGCTTTTAATCACCTTGTTGGGTCCAACCGCTCGGGGTGCCGATGGTTGGAGCCTGGTAATTTGCACATTCACCCACTCTCTCGACTTTTGAATGACCACTGTCCATGTTCTTCCCACTGTCCAGCTAAAATGATTGGGCTGCAAGACCGTCATGTTGTAATATATACAAATTCGAAATTTGGGGATTTTATAGCTGTTTCGATAGGAACTTCCCTGTGAGAAAAGAGGTGGTTTGCAACCTGCAGGTGCCCATGAGAACTGTAGGAACTTATCGGGGGCTGGTGGGTCCCACCCAGGCCCTGACGGCCTGGCATCTGTAACGATGGTTTCACAGCCCCAGTACCCACAGTACCCCCACCCGGGGTAATTACAATAGCTTTTCCCCGGGTTTGAAGCTGGGCACCAGTAAGATAGATACATGTGTGGTGAGTGTGGAGACCTGGGAATTACCTTTGGTTGTTCTGGAAATAGATCTGTAAAACGGAGCACGAAAGATGGAGTGTTTGGTGTGGTGATGTCTCTGAGCACCTTACCGCTGATAAGGTGTCTCATGACCCACCTGAACGGCTGATGTGGGTAGTAATCTGGGCTGGCTTGTCCTCTGGTAACAAGCCCCAATAACAAAATCACACAGACATGTCGTTGATGTCTGGGTCTCACTCGCGTGGGTTTTTCTGCCGCTGTCTGACGTTTTGGTGGTGTGTCTTGTTCCTCTGGGAGGGGCATATAGGCATTACGTGGTCGCCCCACCAGCATGTCCTGTAAACAGAAACTCACAATTCTCATTAGTCTCATCCTGCTCATTGTGAAGATCAGGTTTAATTGATTTGAGAGGACACCACCTGATTTTCCCGTCCTTTTTGACAGCTGCATACCCTCGCCCTGCAAGCATCAATCTCCAGCCCTGTTCCCACTCACCCAACTCATTTTTAATTACAACCTGCAGGCCCTCCTCTAGTGCTCTGGAGGCCCAGTGTTTTTGAATGGGACTGTTTGCTTCATTTCCTCTAGGGAACTGATTCAATGCTATCAGAGCGGTTACCAATATACGTGTCTGCTCTCCTGAGGGGATGGAGTTGGTCAAGTCTTCTGCTTTTGCCAACACCTCTATCTTGGTTTTCAGGGTTTGATTTGCCCGCTCAACTATAGCTTGCCTGGTACTGTTATATGGAATGCCTTGTACTAATGTGATCTGCCATTTGGAAGCAAATTCCTGCACTGGTTTAGAAATGAAATTGGAACCATTGCCTGTTTTGATCTGCTTGGGGATACCAAGCCATGCCATGGCTGTCAACCAGTGCTGAATTGTGGCTTTAGAGTTAGCTCTGCGGTGCTGTGTGGCTGCGATCATTCCACTGAATGTGTCCACTGTTACTGCAAGCCACGCTCGAGGCTTCAGCAGTTGACACAAGGTGAAATCTGACTGCCAGATTTCTGAGGGCTTGAGACCTCTTGGGTTGACCCCACTGGTCCACAGGGGTGACTTCTGGCAGTAAGGACAGGTGGCCACTACATGTTTGGCACCCGTTGTGGTGATTCCGCATCTCTTTGCCAGTGCTTTGGGTCCAATGTGGAGGGATTCGTGTAATTGACGAGCTTCCTGCAGCGTCCAGACGCCTTTTGCTGCAGCGTCCGCCTTGTCATTGCCGATCTGGAAGTAACCTTTGACTGGGTTGTGGCTGTTAATGTGAATGACGGATACTGTGCCCTTTCGTGAGGAGAGTGCTTCTTCTAGCATCAGGGCTGCTGTCGATGTTGACACACCTGGTCCTGTCATAGCCAGACAGAGCTTTGCCACGAATATAGAGTCTGTTACAATGTTCAGGTGCTCGTCTTGGAAAAGTCTGCATGCCAAGACTACTGCTGTCGCTTCCAGTTGCTGCACTGACAGTGTGGGGTCACATGCTTTGACGCAATGCCATTGCTCTTCTGCCTGCCACACTGCTGCTGCGGTGGAAGTCGTGGAGGAAGCGTCTGTGAAAACTGTTGGTCCTGGCTGTGGTCTGTCCATGACCTTTGGTGGCATGTCTATGTCGACTATGGTCAGCAGCTGAGTCCAAGGTGGTCTGGTGGAGTAGAAGATTTCTCCTCCGAATCCGATGAAAGCAAGGGCTAGGTGCTCTGAAATTGTGGTTGACTCTGTGGCTGTTTGCTTGCGAAAAGGAAGATGGATTCTTGTTGGCTCGGTCCCTAGGTGTTTCAAGGCAAGCTTCCTGCCTTTCATGATGAGATTTGAGATGCATTCTATTGCTGGGGAAAATGCACGAGCTGGTCTTCCAAGGACCACCCATTGAATCGGTCGAGCCTTTTCAGAAGGTCCTTGGGCCAGTGCTCCCACTCCCCCCTTTGGTGTGAAGTGTACGTACAGGTCCAGAGGCATCGCTGGGTTCCATCTGGCAAGTGTGCCAGTGGACATCTGCTGTTCGATGAAGTCGAGGGAGCTTGCTGCTTGCGGTGTCAGCTCCTTGGGTTCCCAGGGGTGTTTTCCTTTCAGGAGGTCATACAAAGAGTCCATGACCTCAGGAGGAATCAGGACGATGTTGCGAAGCCATTGCAATGATCCTACCAGGCGTTGCACGTCGTGGAGCGTCTTGATGTCTCGGTGGATTTTCACCTAGGGAGGTGTCACGTAGGAATTTGTGATCCCCACTCCCAGGAAGGTGACGCAGGGTCCTCTTTTAATCTTCGCGCTCGCAATCTCGAAGCCGTTGGCCTGGAGAATCTCTGTGATCATGGATACTAGATGATCCACTTGGCTCGCCGACGGTGCTGAGACTAGGATGTCGTCCATGTATTGTATGATGGTTGCAGTGGGATAGGAGTGCCGGATTGGCGTCAGCGCTTTGTCCACGATGATCTGGCAAATGGCTGGGCTATCAACGAGGCCTTGGGGTAAAACCTTCCACTGGAAACACAGGCTAGGCCGCTTGCCATTTGGGAAAACCACGGAAAAGGCAAATCGTTCCCTGTCCTCAGGATGCAAAGGTATTGAAGAGAAACAGTCTTTAATGTCCAATACTGCACATGGTTGTCCTTCAGGGATGGCTGAGTTCATAGGTAACAGTGTCTGAACTGGACCTATGGGTCTGATTGTTTTGTTCACTTCCCTCAGGTCGTGGACTAGGCGATAGCCTTCTCCAGACCTTTTGGGAATTACAAACACAGGGGTGTTCCATGGGCTTGTGGAGGGTTCTATGTGACCCTTTTGCAGTTCCCGTTCAACCAGTTCCAACAATGCTGTTATTCGAGGCTCTGAGAGGGGCCACTGCTCGACCCAAACAGGGTCTGATGATTTCCAAGTCAATTTGATTGGCAACAAAGGGTGCACAGCAGTGGCCCTCATTATAAATTTGTGATTCTGACTCCGAGCATGGCTAGGACATCTCTCCCTATCAGGGGTGGAGAATTTTGCAAAATGTAGGGGTAAATTGCCACGGTTTGTTCTGGTCCCTTTTTTGTGTAAAGTGTTATGGCTACCAACTGGGTGCTTTTCCAAGCTCTGGATTGTCCCCCCACTCTGTTTACTGGAGGGACTTCTTTAATTTGCCAGTGTCTGGGCCAATGTAATTGAGGTATAATGGTACAATCTGATCCTGTGTCTGCCTGAAACTTGAGCCCAAAAACATGAGGATCCTGACTGCCATAGAGCTGGCACATTCCCCACACCATCAGGGGCTCTTTTCCCACCTTCATGACTAGGGCCACCCAGGGATTCCGCTCTGTGTCGCCCCCTGCTGACCCTGTGACACTGGAGCAGTTTGTGGCAGTGGAGGGTGCATGGTTACCACTGGTGGTGCTGCACTGCTCTGCCATTGAATGGTTGATGGGGATGTGACACTGACTGGTTCCTGTATGTATATGGGGTATGAAGGTCCCCCAGCCCACTGGGTGTTGGGAAAGATGGGCCATCTCGCAATGGGAGGAGGCTGAATGTGGCCCGCACGCCCCCTCCCTCTCCCATTTCCCCGGAGCTTGGATCTGCATTCCCTGGCCATGTGACCCTTTTTCCCACAATTCCAGCAGGTGGGTCTCTGGCGCTGTTGGGTCGGGGGTGCTGCCACAGGTTGCTGTGCCACGGGTTGCTGTGCTGGCTGAGGACAGTTTGCTGCCAGATGACCTGCTTGGCTGCACTTCATGCATGCTAGTGCATTGGTTATAGTATGGATCGTAGCCTGCATAGGGATCAGCTGTTCCTCCCTTACCACATGTTTGATCATGTCGGCCAAGCTGGCTCCTGCTGGCAGAGAGCGCAGGATGTCCTTGGTGACAGTGTTACACTGTTGTTTCAGACAATCCAATGCTACAGGTCCTCTTGCCTCTGCAGGCAGGGTGGAAGAATCAATAGCAGCTTGCAAACGATCTACAAAGTGTGTGAAACCTTCACTTTCCCCCTGTTTGATGGTGGACCATGGTGATGATTTGTCCACAACCCGAGAAGCAGCTCGTATGGCCTCTCTGGCTGCTCTCGTTGTTGCCCTGACTTCCTCTGCTGTGAGGCGTGCTGCTTGAGTTTGTGGTGTAGCCACATCATCATGTTTGCCCAGCAGCCTGGACAGGGTGGAGCCATGGAGAGGTTGTCCCTGTCCTGAGCCTTGGGCTAAAGCAGCTGCGCATTGGTCTGACCACTCCTGCTGAAACACAATCAACCCTGCTCCATCAAAGAACATGCGAGTTATCTGGGAAATATCAAAGGGTAACATGTCATCATTACTAAAAAACCCATCTACCAAAGTGGACACAACAGCTGATCCTATTCCCTTTTCTTGAATTGCTTTCACCACTGCTTGTATCTCTTTCGTGTTCAAAGAGGTATAGGTTTGCCTTAAATTCTGCCTTGTCCCGGTAACCCGTACTGGGAAAGCATGGATTGCAGCAGCAGGTTCCCATTCAGCACAGGCTATCTTTATCTTTCCCCAGTCAGTAAGTTTATATTGTGTTGTTTCCCCTGTATTATAAAAAGCTTTGCTCGGTTTTGGTAAAATATTCATAAATTCTGTTATCTCCGGTTCCGAGTCTGTGTCGGACTCGGAACTCTCGGTGGAACTGGCCGCCGAGCTGTGATCCCACTCAGAGTCGGAAGTCGACTGCTGGTAGACTTCCGGCTTGCTGTGCCTTTTTGTTGGGCTCCGCCCCCGTCCCACCTTCCGAGGGTGGGCTTTGCCCGCCTCCCGGGCTCGGGCCCGTTCCGCCTCCCGGGGGTGGCCCTTCCCCTGCTCTCGGGGGCGGCGCTGGCACGCCTCCTGGGGGCAGTCCCATTCCCACCCCCTGGGCTCGCACTGCCCCCCCCCAAGCGGAGGTATTTCCTTTGTAAAATGACCTTGGGAGCGGTTTCCGGCCGTGCGCACGCGCTTCCTCGCTCTCCCGCGCGTGCGCGGTGTAAACCGGCTCGTCTGGGCTCCCCTCTCGTGCATGCGCTCCCGCGGGGATCCGCGCTTCCGGGTTTTCAGCGCCACGCGGCCGATCACCCCGTCCCCACTCCGAGCCGCGGTCGCCATATTCGGGGTATGGCGGCGGCAGCGCCGCCGGCTCCGGCGTGGTGCGGGCTTCCCTCTCTACCTCTCTCGCCTCCCGCGCGAGTTCTTCCCAAACGGACCGCGACCCTTCCCCCTCCCGCCGCGCCGGCTCGGCGACTGGGGGAGTCGCGACCCCCTTCCCGGGTTCCGTAGATCGGGTGTCCCGCGCGCGCGGCGGCAGCGTCTCCGGACCCGCTGTTTCGCCGATATCGGGCGAATCTGGGTTCCGCGGACAGACGCAGGGAGGAGGTAGAGGCAGCAAAACCGCGATATTTTTGGGGGGTTCTGGGGTGGTTTTTGGATCCGGGGGGTCCCGTGGAACGGCCGGAGAGTTCCCTCCATGGTCCGGGACATCCGGGCATGGGCTCTGGGGAGGGTGTAATGCACCCCCCTCCCGCGCGTTCCCACCGCGAGACTGGGCATTCCCCGGGAGTCCCGTGGGTCCCGTGGGTGCACCGCCTCCCCCTTTTGGCTGCGTAACGGCAAATAAACATGTTTTCGCTGCATTCCATGTCTCCTGCTCCTCCCTTGCTTTTCGCAAAGCTGTCTCAACTTTTCCCCACGCTTTTAGAATTTTTCCACTGCCGGTGGCTTTTGTATCCTCTGCCAGAGCGGCTGTGTAACTCTGCCACCTTTCTACATTCAATATATCAACGGGCCGCTGAATCGTGCCCAAATCTAGAAGTCTTGCAATAGCAAGATATAAATTCTTTCGCTTACAGTGTATTCCCCAATTCCCTTCCATAAGTTTTAGAACCTGCGTGATCGCTTCCATGCCGATCACTGGTTCCTGGGGCGTCCCCCTTGTCCCTCCGCGGTAGTTCGGAACCTGCCGCTACCGCCGTCGTCCACCATCCAGGCGTATCCCGTTCCCCAGGCTCTGTTCCCGGGTTTGTGGCACCACTATGTTGTGGCTTATTCAGCCACCACCGTGGCGGCCTGGGTTAGGTAGACGACACGGCTTCCACAAGCTGTGTGTGGAGCTCGGGCTAATGACACAGCAGACGCCAATGTGGTGGATCGTCAAAAGCGTTTATTATCTAAAGCATAGGGTTTAAGTACTATCTGGGTCTCGCTACGTCATAGGGGTCTTACTAGTTTCCGAGGGGTAATGGAAAAGTACTGGTATGCCTGTGGAGAGGGGTTTGTGTCCTTGAGATAACTTTATCTCGGGGGTAGAATGTGCCTTGCCCTTACCCGTGACAAACCGATTGTCTTCCGAGGCGCCTGTCCCTCTCGAATTCACATCTTCTCCACACTTGTTGCATGAGGTTCCCTTGGATCTCTCCTCCTGCCAAGCTGCCATCTGCTCCAGGCATCAGGATGGAGGGAAGCCAGCCTCTCCAGCAGTCCCAAGATGGCCTGTGTTGGTTTGCTGCATGAGGGCTGTGTGTGCCACTGCTCTGTGGGAGGGAGCTGGAGGGGGTGGAACACCTAACCTGCCAACTGAGACCTCAGCAGCTCTTCCTGCCAAATCCCAGTAGGATTACTGTCAAAGAAGTTGGTTTCAGAAAGGAGTGGCTCAAACTCATTTTTGATGCAAGTTTGCTCCTCTGCGCTTTCCTGCTAAGTCTTGTCAGAAATTATGCTGATGTTGTACTTCCAAAAATGTTCAGGACAGTATATAAAAAAAAGTCTGCTCCTTTTATATTTGCAATACCAGCTTTGTTTTCAGAAAGATCTATTCTCACAGCATTTCCCCCACATGCTTGTATGCACATGGAAACACTTTGTGAGCAACTTCAGCTCAAACAGTTCAAGTGTTATAAAAGTCAAATAATAAATAAACTTTAATTATGGTGTTTAATACTTGTTGCCTGTCTAAAAAGATTAATGTGTCTTTCTCTACCTGAATTGGTCAAATTGAAACTGTCCTTGGACTGCTGAACAAGGCCACAAAACCAGGGAAAAATAATACTCTTTTGAAAGAAAGAAAAGGTTTTTCAGAGTTTAGATTTACTATATATTACAGGTGACTAAAAGAACTTTATTTCTGGGCTGTTTTCCTGCACATTTTAACTGCAATTGGGTTTTGTGTGTACCTGTAAGGCTCGGGCTGGACGCACCACCATTGTGATTGCTCACAGGCTGTCTACCATCAGGACTGCTGACACCATTGCTGGGTTTGAGAAGGGTGTTGTGGTTGAACAGGGGACCCACAGCGAACTGATGCTGCAGAAAGGAGTCTACTATTCCCTTGTAATGCAGCAGGTAAGGGCAAATTTATTTACTTTCTCTGTTTCACAAAGTTGTCAAATGGTGGGTGGAGCCATTTTCTCTCTCTGGCTCCTGCATGTTGTCCAGCTGGCAGCTGCTCAGTTATTCTAGTCTGGGCACAGACACAGGCTTGGAATTCTTGGGGGTTTTACCCATAAGAGTTTCTTATTTATGCAATCTGATATGTCGAAAACATAAGTGAGTTTAAGGCACAGACCGCATAATTATGGCATTACCACAGAGGTGTTAGATTCCAGGTGGATCCCATAGATTGCTTTAAAGGAAAAGAGGGGGGAAAAATCAGAATCAAATAATCTACTGCTCTGCAACTGCAGACTGAAATATACATGGCCTATAGACAACTGCAGTTACACAATTGAAACAGCAGTATTCATGAGAAAAAAAATACATTTCTTTCTTTCTGCTCAAAATGCCTTGTAAGTGTCTATGCTGAATTCTCTCTAGGGTTGTAGCAGTGATGCTCAAGATGATGGCACATCAGAGGATAGTGAAGGCACAGGAGCTGAGGAATATGAGGAAAACATAAATCATGTGGAAGAGCTGATTCTTCAAGATCATTTTGAAACATCTGTGATACCAGGGAGAGGCAGCATTCGCAGAAGATCCAGCAGATATAAGAGCAGGAGGAGTTCATCTAAAAATCCCTTTAGAAAAAAGAAGAAAGAAAAGGAGGTGGAGGTTGGTATTAGAACTTCTGTTTAGAATCTTTAATTATAAGACGCAAGTATAAACAAAAAGCACATAACTTTGATTAATTTTAGATAGCTGGCATTCATGCAGCCTTTACTCTGGTGCTATTGCAGTTGGGACTCACCAGACTGAGCATTTGGGGACAATTCTTCTTAACAAAGATCTTCTTCATTTTAACACTACTGAGTTAATGTGGAACTAGAAAAAAAAATGCTGTTGATTTGTTACATTGCTTTGTACAATTAAGGACTGTTATTTCAGTGGTAAAGATATTTTGATTCTATCTAATTAAAACTAATTATGAGATATCATTTGCAAGGTTCTTTACTCCCTGCTACTTACTGTTGCAAATACTGCTGGATAATATAATCCCTGAAGTGCACGTACCCAAACTGAAGGCACTTTGGAGTATCATACTACATGTATGCCAAGCAAAAAAAAAAAAAAGAATTTTGAAGATCATTGCCATTAAAAGAACCATTACTCTGTTGTAGTATATGTTTCAGTTTTGCAGGGTTTTTACAGAAAAAACAACTTAGTTGATGTATATCATACATCAATAAAAGTCATGTAGGAAGTTTGGGGTTAAGAAAAATTATTTTGTTTCATCAAAGCTGAATAAAACTTACACATAGCATCAAAAAGAGCAGATTTCTAGTGCATTCTAGATCAGATTTGGGATGAGCAGCTCAACAGGAACTTGATTTTGTTTTCTATTTTGTAGTACATTTTTCTTGAATCATACTGGAAGAGTGGTTTGGTATATTAAGGTTCCTTGAGTTTTGTCTAGTTTTGAGGGTTTTTGCCTGGTTTCAAGACCTTTGAAGAACTAAAATACAAAATTCCAAAGTAAGACCACTAATTCTTCTAAATCTGTGGAAGTTAGGATCTCATGTTTAATAAGTAATATTTAAAATAATTATGAAATCCTTAGTATAATTTTATCTATAGATTTTCCTCCTCTCTAAAATACATCTTCCAGCTAATGAGTATTTCAAATAGCAAGAACAAGCTGGACCCTTTCCCATTTTCATATAAAAAGCCATGTACCCTAAAAAGTTACTTTTTGGCTGTATATTAATATTGGTTAAGACTTTAGAGGCAGTAGTGGGTGTTCATGCTAAAGAATACAGTATTCCTCACCTTCAGAAAAACTGAAGGATGAAATAACCAGAAAGGAAGAGCAACCTGCTTATAATCCTAACTGATATTTTGTCTCATTTCTGATGTTTTCTTTATTTACTTTTTTAGAAGTATCCCTTTGGAGTCATAGGCACTTAAATAAAGTGGTAAAGCAAGACAGAACATTTTTTGTGCCTTCAAAATGCAAACAAGCTAACTTACACTTGTGCCTTGTTCGTGGTTTTGGTAATGATTCGTTGGATATAGTTTGCCAAAGAGAAAAATGACCTCTCTACCCAATTGTTCTATTGCCAGCCCACTGGCATTGAGCTGAACGGGAGGGATCTCTTCTCTCCTCTGATCTGTGAGACTTTCAGTTCTTTATAATGATTGAAGCGTTACTTGCCATTCATGGTGACCAGTCAGTCCTACGTGACTTTCAGTGAACTGTCCTGGACCTTCTCCCCTGATGACTTAGCCTTTTGTGAAGTTTTTTGCCTCCACATTTTTACAGTGCACTTGATGTTCTAGGACATGAAACAGCAAAGCAGCAAAGCTCCAGCATGTTTGCTTGATCTGAGTGCACAGAGAGGGCTTTCAGCACTTTACCAAGACAGTTCAATGCTCAAGGCCTAGTGAAGACCCACTGTCTGGGGAGTTCTATGTTCTGCAACTTTCCAAAGAAAACTTACAATTTTCCCGTAGGAAGAAAATCTGCCGGCTGTGTCTTATTTAAAAATCCTGGCTCTGAACAAACCTGAGTGGTTCTATGTACTGGTGGGAGTGATTGCTGCTGCTGTCATAGGTGCAGTCCATCCTGCATTTGCTGTTATATTTGCAAAAATCATTGGAGTAAGTTTTTTTGGGTTTTTCTTTTTTTGCAGGGGGTTGGGTTTTTTTGTTTGTTTGTGGGTTTTGTTTCTATGGGGGTTTTGTGGGGTTGTTTTTGTTTTGTTTTGTTTGGGTTTTTTCTTTTGCAACTGGAAGTTCCAGTCCTGAGCTGTCCTCCTGCTCAACCACTCAGTTCTTTCCATGTAAATCATTAACTTGTATAAATATATCCATTGAAAAATGTTGAAGGGACTCTCCAGAAGCAGAGGATGGTGGAACTGTATCTGACTAGCAGAGCAAAGGAGGAACATTGATGGATCTGAGGGAACAAATTAGTGCCATGTAGGTAAAATGGAGAGCTGGACCATCTCCTGGGTCCTCAACAGAAAGTTGACTGCAGACTGATTTTAGGAGCCAGGATACTTGCTAAAGGAAATTAGACAGGCTTCTTGGGGTGAGGGCTGGCTTAAGTAATGGATGCTTGTCTGTGTACTCATTTGTGTGGGTTTTTTCTTTGTGCATAGGCTTTTCAAGAAAGAGATCCAGTAAAAAGGAGTAAAAACACTGTGGTGCTCTCTTTAATATTTCTTTTACTTGGAGTGATTATCTTAGCAGCATACATAATCCAAGTAAGTGTGACTACACTGAAATCTTGAAAGCTCTGAACTCTCCAGCAGGCTGTAGGTACAGCTCATATTGGCACAATCTGAGAAGTAAAACACCAATCAGAGCTTACAAAAATATGCACAAGTGCCAAGGTCTTCCTGAGATACGTAGGTTTAATGTTAATGTTTACCTAAAGACATATGTCTGTATTTGCTCTTGGTTTAAATAATCTACTGAAGGCAATGTTAATTCAGCATGATTGAAATAAAAATTGAGGGTCTGGCCATAAAACTCAAAGTTAATGCTTACATTTCTCACTGACCAGTCTATAGGCTCTTGCCAAAGTATAAAGTAGACTCATTCTTTTCATTGCAGATGGTGGTTTTCATACCATTGAGTACAATCCATCATTTGCCATTCCCTTCTGACTGCTTTAAAGCTCGCAGGAAACACTTGGTGCCCACTGTTGTCCTTATCATATAAATCCATCAGTATGACTGCTGTGAGTGAGTCTCTGGTCGCTGTCAGGGTAGGGAGGCCAGTCACAAGACACATTGATTTATCTTGTGCTGCTGCTGTCTGTGTGTGCAAGGCTGACCAGAAAAGTTTAATCTCCCATTGCTTTGGTGGTTGTGTTACAAGTATGTAATATATAGAGGGGATCTCTTCTTTGCTATGTTGTTTCCTTTCTGTGAGAAAATCAAGTTTCAGGTTCAAGAATGTGAATGATGCTTTTCCCAGGACATATATATTCTCAGGGGATTGTAGGTGTGACTGCTTTTGTTGTGCAGATTTATAAACAGAGTTACAGCATCAGATGAGAAAATGTGACTCTTTTTCCTCCCCCAGGGATTCATGTTTGGGAAGTCTGGGGAAACCCTAACAATGAGACTGCGCTCTTTGTCCTTCAGAGCATTACTTCAGCAGGTAGGAAATAGGCAGCTGGCATATCGAGTGAGAAATGGCTGTGGATAAGAACCTGTGTGTTTGTAGAAACATCTGAAAGGGACCAGAGGACAGTAAAGTGGTGATTGGAAGTAAAAAGAACCCTACCATAGCCCTTGCAAATAAAAAAGTTTCCTCTCCTTTCTGTAGGTACAAATCCTTGTGGGTCCTTTCCAACTCAGGATATTCCATGATTCTGTAGCTGATGGGATAGGTGATTTGTAAGAGAATAGTTAACCTCTTCAGGATCAAGGAATGTCTAAGTAAATGGGGGTTATAGTAAAAGTTTCTATACAGGCATGTTCAGGAAAACATCACAGCCAAGGAACTTTGATTATGAGCAATTAGATGTCCACAAAAGCTTTTAAGGCTTTTAAGCTTTTTCTTTTCGTTTACTTGGAAATGCGGACTACGCAGAGAGAATACTCAGTTAGCCATCCTGTTTTGTACTTCCTTGTAACCTTTTGAAACGTAAATCAATATCTTTTCTTGCAGGAGATTGGATGGTATGATGACCACAAAAATGCTGTTGGTGTTCTGCTAACGCGTCTTGCTACAGATGCTTCCCAAGTTAAAGGAGTATGTGGATTTTTTTATGTGTATTTTTTAAATCTCTTTTTCTGTACAAATATTAATTGCAATTGTCAAGGAACTCCCAGATTATTTCAGAAAACGAACTAGAAAATCTACCCTGCAGACTGGCAGATGCATTTACATATCATGCTGCAGACACATTGGAAAAGGTTTCCCACCTGATAATTTACAACTATCAAAAATCCAGCAGATGTTCATGTACCTCCCTGCAAGTCTTTCAGCTAAGTATATAATAATTGTAGACCATTTCACCATGCAAAGTGAAATCTGCATATATGTTTGGACCAGTCTCACTGGACCCTGGGTTTTTACACCCTGTTATGGGTGTCAGCTGAATGCCTCAAAGAGGTTGCATTTGCAGAGGATACAAACCCTTACTGACCTCAGTGAAGAGAATTCTTCTTCCCATTGCCACAAAATGTGCTTCACAAGCAGTAAGAAACAGACCAGCCTAATTAAAAATGGCCAAGGAAGGGAAATAGTCAAGAAGCTGGTATGGAAGAGCTGACCACTGGACACTGGTGAGAGAATCTGGCAAATTCTGCACAGTTCCTTCAACTGCTCACCTCATCAGCAGAACCTGACCATCTGCCAAATGTTTCTGTTTCTTCCTATATCTTTGTGGGAAAAAAAAGATCACTTCAGGACTTGTGGGGAAGAGTTTTCTAGTGTCTTTTATTTTTCCCCTTCATATTTGTGCATCACTAATCCTTTGTTCCCTGCATTTTTCAGTCTCCATAGGTATTTGTTTCTCTCCAGCCCTCCTTCATTGTGGGCTTGCAGGGATAAAATAATCCTTGAGTCATCTTCATTTTAAAGTTTGTTTGCTTCTGTGGCAGTGAAGTCTTATCACCCAGTCAGGCCAGTAAAAAGGAGGTGTACACACAGTTCCCTGTCTACAAAAAACAACTAAGGGCATGAATGGGTCTCCAGAGCTCTTGTGTTTGCTAGACATCAGTAAGTCAGTACCATGCCTCATGCTGCCTGGGTTGAAGTTTCCAAATCCACCTTTATGTGCAACCCCTAGAATACATGGCAACGATTCACCTTGACATTGGTTAAGTTATTAATGTTTTAAATTAATTAAGAAGAAACTTTGCAAGGCAGGAAAGCCTTTGGCAAAAGAAAGAATATTTGCTTCCCACCCAAGAGTTTTTGTTTTTACCATCACGCCAAACTCTGGAAGATGAACTATTTTCCACAGGGCTATTTGCAGAAGTTCTTTCTGCAGATCAGAGCCCACCCAGAAGCTGGATGCTCATCAACTCTCATTTGAAAGAGTTTTTGATGAAAAGGTTATACAGGCTGGGAGGAGGTGAGAATTCTTCAGTCAGAGTTAATCTTTCCTACTCATTATCCCACTGAGATAAAGCATTTCTTCAGGGTGGCCAGATTCAGGTTTCTTTTCTCTAAGAACACAACCTCAAGTGCAGCCATGTAAGAAGCTTGAGGATGAATATTTTTCACCATTGTTAGTATGGAGGATCTCAGTGGATGGCTGTTGTTAGAACCAAGCCCTTCTTGCCTGATGTTGGATATCTAACTGCCAACTTGCCCTACTGTCACAGTGGGCACAATTTTCTCTAGTTTGGGTAGTGTGTGAAGTCCCAGACACATTTCATTAAACAACAGTCACATCCAACTCTCTACATTAACACCTCTTGAAGGCCTGAATGCTGGCAGGTGTGAGGAATCTCCAGGAATGGTTACAGAAGCTGGTGCATAGTGTCCACACAGGTGATGGCACATGGTTTCGTTTTCCAGCCAAACCTTTGGCCTTGACTACAGCAATTTGAAGTGGTAGTTTAAGCAGCAAAAAGAAAAACCTAATGACATATATTTGGGGGGGTTTCTGGGGTTTTCTTAGGCAACTGGAAGCCGACTTGCACTGATGACTATGACTGTCTTTACCCTTGTGACTGCCATCATTATTGCATTTGTATATGGCTGGCAGCTGACTTTGCTTATCCTGGCCTGCATTCCTTTTATTGTTGGTGCAAATGCTGTGAATGCCAGCTCTATGTCTGGTCATGCTGCAGAAGATCAAAAAGCTTTGGAAGAGGCTGGAAGAGTAAGTGTGTTGGTTTTAACTACAGAGTTCTGGTGTGAGATCATTTTTAGGGGCAACATTGTAGTTATATTATACCTGACACCATTGCCCAAGATAAATGAAGGGTGTTGAGAGGAATGTTTATGTATCTTCAAGAAAAGCAAAACACAGATAACACAAACCATCTGCCATTTAGAAGATGAAAATGCATTTGAAAGCCTCCATAGTGGATTTCTGGGCAGTGGCATCTGCAGCAGAACCAACCCAGCACTGGTGCACCCTGTGCCTAGGGTGACATGGTTCTGCACTGCTCTGCTGCAGCCAGAAGTGTTGCAACATTGAAACCCTTTCATTCTTTCATAAAGACAAGCCATTAATGTGCTGAAGAGTTTCAGGGTACTGCCTTCATTCACCTGATAGTGCTCTTCCAGGAGACAGAAGTAGTCCATACAAAGAGCAAGCTGTGTCCTGATTATTAGTGTTTGTCCCCATTTTATTAGATTGGGTTTAATTCATGAGGGCCACAAACCATAGGTTAGGGAATTCACTGCTGATGAATAATTCCATTGCTCAGGACTTTCCTTCACCTTGATCCCTACTCTTAAGCAAGCACATTCTGATGGAAATAATAAATGGTAGAGCAGAAATCAAGTGTTCAGAAGATATCTTGCAGATTGCAGTTGTAAGAGATTACCTCTTATTTGTTTAATCTCTTTGTTTAGATTTCAACAGAATCCGTTGAAAACATAAGAACTGTAGCTTCACTGACCAAGGAAGAAGCATTTTATGAAAGATATGTTGCTAGTTTGAATCATACATACAGGTGGGTTTTTTCTTTACAGTACACATTAGTCTTTCAGATTTACTGTAAATACCTTTTATGGAACCTAACCAAAGCAAAGACTAGGAAGATTCTCAATAGCTGTTCATATAGCTTTGAAATCTGTATAGTCTCTATATATTAATATACATTCTTAAATGCAGAGTGAAAAAAAAATTTCAGGATTTGTCTTTTATTATGCAAACACCTTATAAACTGCTTTCTCTGCATGTGTGTTACAGAATATTGTGTTTGCCTACAATCTAGGATATATGTCACTCCATGTCAGTGTATTGCACTGATGATACTACTTAACTGAGGAACTGACAATTCCACTACACCCTTTATAGCATAAACCAATTTTATTCCCCTCATATGACTTTGAAACCTTGAAAAGAACTTCATATGTTTCCCTTGTTTGATCCACTGCATTCAGACTTTTCTCCACTGAAATGCATTTGAATCACCACAGTTGCCAGATTTTTCCAGCTCGTTTTTATTTAAATAAAATAGCCCAAAATCTAAATTGCTTGTAATGTAAAAGAAGAAATTGAAAATTATGTATTACACAATCTGTCCTCAGCCAAAATACTGTTAAAATCCAGTGTCTGGTGAACTAACTACTAAGAGCCCAAATCTAGTCAGGATGCTTGCTTGGATTGTCACAGGTCTGATTTACAGCTCAGGCTAGAAAGGCAATTGCCTGTTCCTCAGAGGGCATCCTAAACAATGAGGACAGAGAGTTCACCAGATTCTTATTCAGTGTGTGTTCAGTTAGCTATACAAATGAAACCTTTCCAGAGGGATAGATTGAGAAATAGAGGCATAGTCTGAATTCTTTTGGGGATACCCACAATGATTCCCTGCTCCGCTCGGATGGGATGAGCTGGTGGGAGCCTGCAGGCATCTCTTTGGCCAGGCTGGAGCCTGCTTGTTTTCTTAATAAAATGGGTCATATGGGATAGTTATTAACTTATTTCACTTCAACTAACTTCTCTAGTGACCTTCCCTGCTATAAAAGCAAAGGAAAGGGATTCAATTTAACATAACTGAGGATCAAGGATTTCAATGCTTTTTGTCCTAGGGGCAGTTCTGTGTCATGAAGCCAGGGGCCCTTAGGGTCTGGCGAGGGTTGTTTGTGAGTGTGTGTGTGTTGTGGGCTGATTTGTTGTGGTTTTGGGGGTGAGCTGGATTGCTTGAAAGTTTTATTCCAGCAGTCTGGCTATCCCTCAGCCAGTGTCTGTTGTTTCTCTTTTACAAGTCATTTATGGAAAGTCTCTTCTTTCATCAGAAAATCTCTGAAGAAAGCCCCTTTCTATGGATTTACCTATGGAATATCTCAGTCTTCAGAGTACTTTATTAATGCAGCAGTCTTCAGATTTGGAGCATGGCTCATTGCTAATTGTCTGACCAACTTTGAAGATGTATTTATGTGAGTATACCTTATAAAGTGTAAAAAAGATCAAAACCAGTACACAGTGTAGTGATTTCAATGCATGCAAATTATTTTATCAAATTACAGAGGTAATGGGGCATGGGAATCCAGGCATTCAGTCTGGATTTGCGTGTTCTTTGGGCATAAGGTCTGTTTTGGGGAAAGGTGCATATTTGGGCAGTAAAACAGCAAGAGTGAGCAGCAAGCTCAGCACATGTACTCTGGAGAAGCCTTTGCCCTTTGGCATCCCTTTTGAGGCAGAGGGTGTTAAAAAGAGAAGTGATGTGATACCACTGTTCAGCTGTAAAGTAACTATGGGAACAAGCTGACCTTCTTGGTCAGCTGGATGACATCTTGGAGTGTGAGGAGCTCCAGAAATGTCATCACCTATACATGCTAAAAAACTTTATTCTGAAGGTATGTTTTACACAGGGGGAAAAGAATACATTGTTCTACCTGGAATGAATCATGCTTTGTCCTTTGTTTTTTAGAGTCTTCTCTTCTGTCATGTTTGCAGCAATGAATGTTGGTCAGTCTGCTTCCATGGCACCAGACTATGGCAAAGCTCGAACATCAGCCCAAAGAATCTTTCAGCTTTTGGACAGAAAACCTCTAATTGACAGTTACAGTGAGCAAGGTGAAAAATTGGTAAGGGTTGGTAGTATTTTGCATGGGGGTTGGGGGGGATATTGAACATCTGTCTCTTTGGATATTTGGGTTTTGGGTATATATGTTGTGTTTTTTTTGAAAGGAGTGCTCTTTTTTTCACAGGAAAACATGCTGTCACAAACTAAATTAGTAATGGTCTATTATCAGCAATTGTATTCACAGGTGCCTATTTCTTAGGGTGTTGCAAAAGGAAACTGAATTAGGATGACTGAATTGCGACCTGAAGGGAGCCTGCAAGAAGGATGGATGCTCTTGTTACAGGAGCATGTAGAGATGGGACAAGGGGGAATGGCTTCAAACTGAAAGAGAGTAGATTTAGATGAGATACTAAAAAAAAAAACAAAATTCTTTACTGTGAGGGTGGAACAGGTTGCCCAGAGAAGTTCCCAATTGGAAATCCCAATCCCTGGTGGTGTTCAAGGGCCGGTTGGATGGATCTCTGAGCAACCTTGTCTAATGAAAGGTGTCCCTGCCCATGGCAGGGGGGTTGGAACTAGGTGTTCTTTAAGGCCCCATCTAATCCCAACCATTCTAAGGTTCTGTCAAAAGGCAGACACAATATAAAAAGTGCTACTGACTTATTTGGGGACTGTATTGTTTCTGGGTTTCAGGCAAAAGTGTATGGCCTTTAAGGTGGTTTTTCTCTGAACGATTAAAAAAGCCCAACTTTTCATTTTGCTGACTCACAGTGTAAATGGCTTCAGGAAAACACTGATAATGTCAGTTCCAATAAAAGTTGTTGTCTTTCTAAGGGTTTATAGGAGAAATAAAATACTAATGCATTTTTCTAATTATTTTGTAAATAAAAGATATTAGTTGCTTTACAGACAGACACTTTGCCAAAAGCCATCCTATTCCATCTGTGGACACTTTTACAATTAAAAATGTGCTCTTGTGAAGTCAAAGCAAGCTTAATGAATAATTTAGTTTGCTGTAAAGATAAGGGAGGAAAGACACAACAAGCAAAAACCAATAGAAAGTAAAAACAAAAAAGACCCCAAAATTCCCCAAGGAGACTCACTTCTAAATCAAAATTGTCTTTAAGGAGGCTGACCCCAGTACTTGTCAAATTTCTGCATGTAATGCTTTCAATTTACGTATTCTGGAAAGATCACAATAATACATCTAGGTTTATTTAAATTTGAAATTCCCACATAGGTTTAGCTAGTAGCTCCTACTCAGGAAGCCATAGTTCAGTTTTCTATAACTTCAAGCTTAATTACAGGATTTTCAGCCTTTAAAGTTCTGAGCATGCTTGCATATTTTCTTGAACCAGGGTTCTCTGGCACAGACATTGAAAGACTTGGCAGAAGGTCTCCAATAAGATTAAATGTACTTGAAAACATTTATAGTATAGACTGGACTTAATTGCCAGTGATGCCTGTGACTTAGCAAAGCAAAGCTTTAAGTCCATCAAATTAGGTTATTGCCTGCTGTGAGAGCATCTTATCAGTGGTGCTGCTGGCATGTACAGGGGGCTGGCTCATACCCCAGAAAACAGGACAGGCATGGCATGTGCCCCCTTTCTTCTACTTGTGCTTAAATATCAGTCAAGCTAGGAGGGCTAATTAACAACTATCACTGCTTTTTAAAGCACAGCTTGTCCTTTGTGCCTCTGAATAACCTACTGAAGAATTTATCTCTGGTATCTTTATCTCTGATTTTGACCTTTTGTTACATTTGTTCAAATTGTGCTGCCTTCAGGGTAAAATCAAGAAAGAAAATGATAGTTTATCATTTGATCAAATGATAGTGACAAGTAGAAGTGTCTCAATTAAATGTATTAGAAATGAAAAATCTGGATATTGCCTATTTTTCTTAAGAGGGTGGCACTGGAACAGGCTGCCCAGAGAAGCTGTCACAGCAGAGTACAAGAAGTGTTTGGACAGTGCCCTCGGGCACAGGGCATCACTCTCTGGAATGGTGCTGTGCAGGGCCAGAGTTGGACTCTGATTCTGGAGAGTCCCTTCCACCTCAGCTTATTCTGTGCTTCTGTGATATTCTTTTCAAAGATGAAGTGAAAAATAGACACAAGAGATGCAGAAAATGTCTCCAGAAGGATGTAGTGACTTACAGATCATCCTATAACTAGTGATAGTATGGTCAGTCCAATATGTCATTTAAAAGAATTTCAAAAACACTTTTGAAAACACCTTCCCAAACTTTCTTGGATCTCTCACTTTAATAACCAAGTCTCAAGAAGTGTCATTAGAGTTGAGGCTAATAAATGTTAATACGAGCATGTGAACTCTCTACTGCTTTTCAGAGCCATTTTGAGGGCAACATTGAATTCAGAAACATCCATTTTGTGTATCCAACAAGGCCGGAAGTTCAGGTTTTGCAAGGACTCAATGTGAAGGTTAACAAAGGACAGACCCTGGCATTAGTAGGAAGCAGCGGCTGTGGCAAAAGCACATCTATTCAGCTCTTGGAGAGATTTTATGACCCTGTGGAAGGACAAGTGGTAAGAATAGACTTGTGTGGCTATTAATAGTAATTGAATCTACTAAAAGAACTCTTTGTCTGCCAAGGTTTCAGAGGCTTTTGCCAGGCCTGGCAGACCCTCTGATGAGATGCCTTTTTTTAGAGGTGTGAGTAACTGAGGCTGTGCCTCCAGTGGATCTGTAGGCCATCCCCAAACCCCTGTCATTGCCTGCCCCATTGTGTGCATTTGCCTACATGTACCTGCAGTGGCATCCATGCTGGCACAGTGTGCTTCCTCAGGTCACAGATCTTGCCTGGGAAAGGAATGACCGTGTCCGACTGCATTTCCTCCCCAAGGCTCCTCACACCCTGGTCAGGCAGGGGCATAACACTGATGATCCTGCTTGTCAGCGTGGAAGTTTTCTTGCTGTTGTGAATTAACACATTAGGGACACAGATATGTGCTTCATATAACACAAATGTAATCTCACATAGATGTTATTGTGTCACCCTCAGGAGGTGGGCTTTTGGATGCAACATCTGCAAATGGGTATAAAAAGTCAAAAGAAACCTCCTTTGGAGGTTGTAAGATCAGAAGGCCTACAGCTGAGATTCCATGTATCGTTGTGTTCAGCTCCTTAAGGGACAGGCTTTCCCCTTAGCTTCCTGGTGCTCCTTGTGGTCAGTAGGGCTGGAAGGATCACAAGAACAACCTGTTACCTGCATGTTGTTTCTGCTTGCTAGCAAACAGAAGCAAAACAACACAAAAACTAATGCAGGGAAATATTTCATCTGTTCTGCTGGTTCTTTTCCACTTAGCATGCACAAAATGTACTTGATTACACTGGTAAAATAACACTTAACGGGCTTTCTCTTAGACTTCATGTTTCCCATTTACAGCAGGTATGTGTGGATGAGCTCAGTAGCCAGCTTGGTATCATGTTTCTGTTGCTTTTTCTAGCTAGCAGATGGACATGATACCAAATCTCTGCATTTGCAATGGCTGAGGTCCAGGCTGGGCCTGGTGTCACAGGAGCCCATTTTGTTTGACTGCAGCATTGCTGAAAATATCCAGTATGGAGACAACAGTAGGGTGATTAGTCAGGAGGAAATTGAAGCAGCAGCTAAAGCAGCAAATATTCATGCCTTCATTGAAAAACTGCCAGAGGTAAGAGACAGTGATGTTCTCTTCACAGTGAGGTCATGTATTTGGAATGATATAGAGATATCAAGGTAGTACTCGCTTATGTTTGAAAATGTTAGTGTGTTCCAAGCTTAAAACCTTTTTTAGTTTGTTAAAAAACAAAAATCCAACGTTTCCATTACTGCAGTGGTAGACATCCCAGAATGTTTGGGACATGAGTGGTGAGAGGGAGGTGGGAAGAGGGAAATAAGAGGATGTTCTAGGTATAAGTAAGTAATCATAATTTTTTTAAAATATATTTTTCCTTTGACAGCAGAAACTCTTCAAGTTACTCTGATAAAGACATTTTATTTTTCTAAAAATTTTAGGAAAGCAGTCTATTTCTAATTGAATGGATATGCACAGGGAGTGTTTCTTAAGAAATACAATGGGGCAGTTAATCAAAAGTGAATGGCATGGCATTTGAACTCCATACCTGATAAGAATTTGGTTCTAACAAGGAAAAACAATCTTTGGTAGCTTGTTTTCACTGTAGTTCTGGGTACCTGAAACTGAGGTGGTAATGCTGAAAAATATTTCATTTTCATTACTACTAATAATGATTGACATTCTTAATTCACGAGCAACGCACCATCAAATTCTTTGTATATATGTTAGTAAGCATTAAATTGTTAGTTAATCTTATGAGCATATGCTCTCTGGATGCCTCACTGCTAGTACCATTCAAGACCTATTCCAGCTTTTGAAGGAGTAAATTTTCAGACTGGGTATGAATATGTGTGGCTGTACATATAACTGCTTGTACTAGAGATGTTTATAAAGTCTAATCTTTCTTAAAACCACTTGCACTATTCTTTCTTTCAAGGTGAATATGCTTAACTGAATAAATTTTACTTTTCTAATCTTCCTTCTCTAAGAGTATTCACTTGTGATCTTTTTCTTTTTTAACATCCAGAAATATAATACCCGGGTAGGTGAGAAAGGAACACAACTTTCTGGGGGTCAAAAACAAAGAATAGCAATTGCCCGTGCTCTGGTTCGTAATCCTGCTGTCCTGCTTCTGGATGAAGCTACCTCTGCTCTTGACACGGAAAGTGAAAAGGTGAATAATGATTATTATGTGACATACTTATGGCTATGTACATGGCTGCTTGCTTTCTGTAGAAGAAAATTAAAGGAAACATGCTACAAATGCTCAATTGTGAAACAAGTCAGGTGTATCACAGTAGCTTTCCCACCTGAAAGGTTTGAATTGAACTGTACCAGAAAGCTGTTTATGTTTACTGAATAAAAAGCAGAAAAAACCTGAAACTTTAAGTATAAAACTCCACATTGATCTAATACTCCTCAGTTATCTTCCTATCAACTGTATTTGATAGTAAATACTGAATTTGTGTTCTGACCCAAGCTGGATGCCCGAGAACCCACTTCTCCATGTCTCAAATTTGTTTGATCAGGCTTGCTGACCTCAGTGAGAAAGCCTGTGGAATAAAAGTCTCCTGTGTGCACTGACTTGTATATCTGTGGGCTGTGTATCCAGGTGGTAAGAGAGTGAGAAATCAAATGTAGTTCCTAGGACAAATGTAGTTCCTAGGAGGCCTTTTCAGGTGCTAACAGTATTGTCATGTTATCTGTGTACAGATTGTCCAGAAAGCTCTGGATAACGCCCGGCAAGGTCGGACCTGCATCGTCATTGCTCACCGCCTGTCCACCGTGCAGACAGCCGACATCATCGTGGTGATCCAGAACGGCAGGGTGGTCGAGCAGGGCACCCACAGCCAGCTACTGGCAAAGGAAGGACACTACTATGCCCTTGTAAATGCACAAGTCTCTAATTAGTACTACTTGCTCAGTTTTGGTTGGTTTTTTGTTTTTGTTTTTTTTTTTTTTTATTTTGTTTTGGTTTTTTTTTATGGGAAGACATGAAAAGCTCTACAGAGGATTACTATTGGCTGTGTCTGTGCTGACTGAGCAGGAGCTGTGCTGCAGCCTGGTTGCTGTATCCAGTACAGCCCTCGGCCCACACACCACGGGGATGAGCAGTGCCAGCCCGGTGATGGGTCACAGAAGGTGCACAGAGGAGCCCTAGGGACTGAATGTGTTGAGCATTTGGTGTGTCACATGCTCTGGAGGGTGTCAGACCTGGTGTAGCCTCACCCACAGCTCAGGTGTGTACCCTACTCTCCCTGTCCCCCCAAACCCTGGACCACAACAGCTGCCATAGACCAAGGTGATAGCACAGTATGACAGCAGTTAAGCATCATGGATAAACAGCAAGCTGGTGCTTGTGGTTGCTCTTTGGGTTTCTTCATCAGCCAGATGAAGTCAGAAAGTTTTCTTTAGTTAAAGATGATTATCAATGCTTACTGAAAACTGAGATACCAAGTAAAAAAAGAGGTCACCTTAAAGAGAAGGATGTTGATGCACGGGTTTAGGGTTTTTTTCCCTACTTTATGCCACATTTATCATATTACTGTGCTTTACACATTTCTTGGATATTCAATACTCTATTTCAGAAAATAATTATAACAGTCACAACCTTTCCATATCCAGATAAACTGCATAAAGGATATCATTCTTTTGTTTAGTATTTTTCAAATGCTGGCCTAACAGAGTGTAGTGACTCTCTGTATCCATCAAGATAAGTTCAAAAGTTTTGTGGGAGCTAGGATGACATCTGTTGGAGTGGACTCTTGTCAGCCATGTAAACAGCTTTTCTTTAAAATAAAGAAAAAAGAAAAAGTTGTTTCCAGTGTAAGTTTCTTTCTTTTTGATAGGCATGGTACTTAGGGTCATGGTTTAGTAGTGGACCTGATAGTGTTAGGTTAACGTTTGGACTTGATAATTTAAAGGGTGTTGGCCATTCTTAATGCTTCTGTTATTTTATGAATAATTCCGAAGATTTTTTTGAAGTGTTGGCAAAGCTTGTTTATACATGTGCTTTAATAATTTGTTATTCCTCTGATATATTCCTCAGGGTGCTGCAATACATCCTTTAAATGTTGAAGAATATGTATTGTGTAGTCACAGTGACTCAGCAGCTGGGATTTTTTGGCTGGTTAAACCCAATTGCATCATTTTAATTTTCCAAGGCTTTGCACGTGGTTTTGGGTTAGGATTTATAGCCTGGAGCAACCTGCAGTACTTTATAATTTCCAGATTGTAGCAGACAAACTTACAGTAATTACTATCTCCTTTGCTCATTTCAATTATTTTCCAGCATCAGGATCTTCAAGGGGAATAAAACACACAAAACAAAATCTGATCTCAGGCTTGCCAAAATAAATACAGTTGCTCTCCCTCACAGTTTTTCTCAGAGACTGTTTCATGAGGAATTTTTACTCATTCAGGCATCCCTCTTGTGTGATCTCTTCATTTTCTTGTGATATGCACATACTATGGAATTGCTGCCCTTATTACATTCCCAATTATCTAATGTGGGCTCCAATTAATTCCCTTTTCCCTATTTTGTTTCTGCACTGAAGTTAAAATTACAAGTACTAGATTTGGATTCTCAGTTTTGAAAACAAAAAAGAGAAGTCACTTTAGCCGTGCACGGTATCTAGTACTTCTCTTAGCAGTGGGTAATTTTTGCCCAATTCCCTTTCCCGTTACCAGTCTCCATTTTTTTTTTGAGTTTTCCAGTAATGGAGGATGGAAACCTCTCGCTACTCTGAAGATTTTACCAGGCCTCAACCTCTGTGTCTAACAGCCAGCCTGATCCTCAGGGGTTGTGAGTCTGCAAAAAATAATTTACAGGCCTTAGCTGTGAATTCAGTATGAAGGGTTTTATTGTTAAGTTTAGCATAGCTTGCACAACTCTAGAAAGCCCTTTTGTTTTAGGATGTATTTCTTGTATTAGTATGTAACTTTCTTGTAGTTCGATAAGAGTTTCTAGGACAGCTTTAGCCCCTGCCTAGAACCTTTCTTTTATTGGTTCTTCCCTGTCTCACCCCCTCTGTCATGCATAATTTCCCTCTTGTCCATCATAGCATCCTTATCTTTGAAGTACAGTAATGTTAGCCACTAACTTTGCTGGACTGCCCTCAGGCCACCCCCTAACCTGTGTTAGATTTGTTAGAACAAAAGTGACTTAGTTTGGCATGATGTATTTGGATTGTTTTATTGGTGTCTGTAACTTAGAACCCACCCCAGAATTGTAGTATTAATCCGCCCACCACCCCAGGCTCGGGGTCTCTCTCCAGAGGCACCAGCCTGGTGGCTGGGGGGATTTCCCTGACCCCTTTTCCCCCCAAATAAAGCCTCTGTACCCTGGAAACTTCGAGAGAGTCCCCTCTTTCTTCGAACCAGCCATAGCAGTGTTACCCAGCTATGTGAACCGAGCCCCCACAAAGTGACTTGCTGAGGCGTGCTGGAGCTGCCCGGGGAGGCCCAGGCTGGACACCGAGCCGGGGCCAGAGCAGGCACGCGTCGCAACAAGGGGTCACAGGCTGCTGCATCGATGGTCAAGGTGCCAGGGAGGTGTAAACTGCTTTGATAGTTCTCTGGTTTGGCTTCAGGGTCACCACGAGCAGAGAACAGCCTTGGGGCCACACAAGGGAACCCCCTCCCTGGTGCAGGACTGCTGCAGACACCCAGGCCCTTGACACTGCTCTGCCTGCCTACAGCACACAGACTGGGCTGGGTGAGCCCAATGAGTCATTTACTGACTCCATGAGATATGAGGAGATACATATGTTCAGCTTGTAGGCACTACTAGTAAACTCTATCCTCTGGTAGTTTATTTCAGACCATCCAAGTCACCTTCCTGGCTGGGTATGCCCATGGAGCTTGCAAAGTGGCTATGCTCCAATTAAAAGCAGACCTAAATTAAGAGAGAAGTTCATCCTTTTTTGTTTAAGAAAGTTAGAGGAAAAGTATTAGGTTATACATAATGTGGAGTTTCTTTTTCCACCAGTTACAATTGGTGGGGAAATCAGTTTGCCTTAGGTTTGCCAACAATATGTGGCTGACTTCTGAGGTAGAAGGTATGAGACCATTGATAGCTTTGAAAACTAAACGGCGTAGGATCCCGAATGCTAAGGTTACAAGGAAAAGGATAACAAGGAATAACAAAATTGTTTTAACTATACAAATCCATCACCCTGTCAATCCCCAGCCCTTGAACAGTTCTTTGAACCAGTCCTCAGATTCTTGTTTCACTTGTCCGATCAGGTTGTTCATGCTCCGAAGGGCAGCGTGGACGTTTGGTGCTTTCGATGTCAGGTTCATGCAGCTGAGTCCTTCAAATTCCTGGCATTCATGTCCATGAAGTAACAGGAGAAAGTCAATTGCTGCGTGGTTCTGCAGTGTGGCCTGTCTGGTAATTTCCTTGTCTTCTAGGAGGGCACTGATGGCGGTTTATGTCAAATTTGCCTGTTTGACTACCCAGCGCTCTAGGTCGCCCAATTCACCTAGAGCTTTGGCTGCTGTGACCCACGGAAGGAACAGGGACACAGCAATTCTTTTTGACTTTGCCCAATGAAAAATGTCTGAATTACAATTTGAGTCCAATTTGTCAGCACTTCTCTTATGAATTTTGTTTGCCAAATTGTTTTTGTGAGTCCATTCACCAATTAGAGTTTTTTTGGGTGTCAATATGGACAACCGCCCTACAGTACATGGCCCTCCTAAAAGCCGAGATGAATTCCTGCCCATGCTCAATCCCCACAAATCAAGAACAATCCTTTAGAGAGGCTTTTGGGGCTTGAGTGAGATGGGTTGTCGGCTGCAACGTGACTTAGGTTATGACACCATCTTTTTGCAGTAAACTCCCCACGATATTGTTTTACATTGTGGTACTCATCAGTGCTAGGAGGTTTTGGATAGACAGAGAAATGTACACAGTATGATGCAGGGGAGGAACCCAATAGCTCTAACTCTTGGGGTTCCTGAGCCATCTCGGGCAAGTATGGTAACCACTCCACTAAGGGGTTCGTGGTTACCACAACTTCTTGCTGTTTATTTTTGTATGGTTGGAGGGGAAATGACTTTGGAATTTCATTGGACATACGAGTGTCCAATCCCGCTGGAAACTCTCCAGCCTGCAATGGATCCTACCAGACAGGTGGACATAGGATTCTTTGCTGAAGCAGTGGACAAACATGTATTTTCCTGCTGAAGTGTCTGTGCCAGGGTCACCCAGACATTTTGACGTGGCTGAGGGATGATCCATGCAGCTGCCAGATTGTTCAGCATTAACAAGATGACAATTTGGATAAGGTTCATCACAGGGTTGAATGGGAGGAAGGTTTTCTCTAAAAGGAAAAACAAATATTTTAAAACATGTTAAAAGTTTATGCTACTGCAGGAAGGAGTCCACACCTAGGAAGATTCTCTTTCCTCCATTTGATAGCGTCTTCTCTTGGAGGCAGTTGTTACTTGCCTTCCATCCCCTTCTGCTGGAGCTGGATTTTTGGGGACAAAAGGTTTTACCCACTTCTGGGGGATCTACCGAGGGCCTGAGGGAGTAGCTACACACATGTAGCCACGGCCCCAGGTCACGAGCTTATAGGGACCCTTGGTTTCCCAAGTTTCTGGATCCCTAATCAAGACCGGTGGACAATGGGACAGTTTGAACTGATTACCACTGTTAAAATGATGAACCACAGGTGGACTCATGTTTTCAAATGAATAGTTCAGAAAATTGATGGTAAATATGGCCTTGCAGAGTTTCTGTTGTGGAGACATCCACACAGTTGTGCTGCTCTGTTTAGCCAAGAGCTGTTTGAGCATCTCACGTGCACACTCAACCACAGCTTGGCCTGTGGGGGAGTGGGGGATACCAGTTTTATGTTCCACTCCCCACTGCTGGACAAATTCCAGGAACTCCTTGGACACGTACGCTGGGCCACTGTCAGTTTTAATTTCTTTTGGGATCCTCAACACCGAAAAAGCTTGTACTAGATGTTGTTTGGCATGCACAGCCTTCTCTCCTGCATGGGCAGAGGCATACACTGTGCCTGAATGTGTGTCAATACTTACATGAACATACTTGAGGCGACCAAAACTAGGAATGTGTGTGATGTCTGTCTGCCACACCTCACAACTGCCAAAGTCTCGGGGATTAACCCCCATACCCATTGATGGCATGGCCTGGAGCTGGCAATTGGGACAGGTGGCCACAGTAGCTTGAGCCTAACTCCGTGTTAGCTGGAACTGACAGATCAGACCTGGCAGATTTTGATGATATTGTTGGTGACTCAGTTTTGCCTTTTGGAAAATGTCAGGGAGACGTGCCTTTTCTACTGGTGCAGCAAGGGAGTCTGCTCGACGATTCCCCTCTGCAATTTCACCTGGCAAATCGGTGTGTGACCTTACATGCATCACAAAGAACAGACGTTCTTGATGAGAAACCAAATAAATCAGCTTTGAAAGCAACCTGAAGAGATGCTCATTCTCGATCTCTTTGAGCACAGCCTGCTCTGCTCTGGATACTATCCCAGCCATATATGCAGAGTCAGTCACCAAGTTAATTGGCTCTGAGAACTTCTCAAAAGCTCTTACCACTGCAGCCAGTTCAGCTATCTGGGGAGATCCCTCCACAAACTCAACATCAGCTTCCCAATGCTGAGTCTGAGGATTTCTCCAAGTCATCACCGACTTGTGGGAAGCCCCAGATGCATCCGTGAACACTGTGAGAGCCCTGAGTGGTTTCCGACTCCTTTTCTCACGAGTAATGAGGTGGAATTCCTCATTGAACAATTTGTGAGATGGGGCATGGACTGATATTTGTCCCCTGTAGCTGTCCAGAGATAATTGGAGACTGGCATTGCTCTGGAGCAAATGCTCAAACATCTCTTTGGTCAGTTTCTTTGGAGAGTTCCTTCCCTCCTCTGACAGTTTGACTGGGAGGTGCATACATGCAAAGTCACAACCAGCCAGTTCACACAACCTCATCCTGGCCTTCCAAATTAATTGAGCTATCAACTCTTGTGGCTCAGTGATGGTCTTGGATCTTTGGTGCGAGAGGAAGACCCCCTCTATGATTAAGAGTGAACCTCTCTGCCCTTCGATCCATTGGTAAATCAAACCATGCAAGTGTGGCAGCTTTCCTAGCACAATGAAGTGGAAAGGTAAGCTTGGTTCATACCTGTGAGCTTGTCTCTCTGACAAGGCTTTCTGTACCTTTTCAATTGATGTCTTTGCCCCTGGGGTCAGTTCCCCGGGGGAGGCCAGCTCCCTCTCCCCCTTCAATAAATTGAAAAGAGGGTCTAGGTCCTCATTTGTGAGGCCTAGCCAGGGTCTCACCCAATTCAATGATCCACACAGGGAATGGAGATCTGCTAGGGTTTTAGGATTGCACTTGATTTCCAATTTCTGAGGAACAACAGTCCTTGCTGAAATTTGCAAGCCCAGGTACTTCCAAGGTGGCACTGAACTTTGTCTTCCTGCAATTGAAATCCAGCAGAGGTTAAAATCTTAACCACTAGGTCAAGTGTGTGTTGGAGTATAGAGTCATTGGGGGCACACACCAGCACATCATCCATGCAGTGAAGGATGATGGCATCCTGTCTCTCAGCACGTACAGGTGACAGTAACGATGCCAAGTACTGTTGGTATATGAAAAGCGACAATTTTAAACTTTGAGGAAGAACTTTCCAGTGATATCTTTTCATGGGGGCTTGGCGATTCAGGGTGGGAACTGAGAATGCAAACCTTGGGGCATCTTCTGGGTGTAGAGGACATTGGAAGAAACAATCTTTGATATCCAAAACAGCCAATTGCCAATCTCGAGGGAGCATTGCTGGAGAAGGCATCCCTGGTTGAAGTGGTCCCATGTCCTCTATCATTTTGTTTATTTCCCTGAGATCATGCAGCAACCTCCACTTGTCCTTTCCCAGTTTCTTTCTTACAAATACTGGGAAATTCCAAGGGCTTGTTGTTTCCTCTAGGTGGCCTTGAACCATCTGTTCCTCCACAAGCTCCTCAAGCGCCTTGAGCTTTTCTTTGCTCAATGGCCACTGTGCTACCCGTTTTGGGCTGTTATCTAACCATGTTAACTTGTGGGCAGGGCACGTCACAGTGGCTATTTCTAAAAATCCTGGGGTGCCTTAGGAATGACCAATCGGACTCCCCAGTGGGACATGATGTCTCTCCCCCACAAGGGGGCTTTATAGTTTGCAACAAATGGACGGACACTTGCCACTTTTTCGTCAGGTCCCTCAATTTGTACAATGTTTTTTGAGATTTTTGCCAATGTGATTCCTCCTATGCCCTGAAGTTTGCCTGCCACAGGTTGCAATTCCCAGTGTGATGGCCACTTGCTCTCTGGTTAAACAGTCACATCCGCACCCGTATCCAGGACCCCTTCCACATGGAGGCACTCTAACCCATTTGCTATTTTGCATGCCATGGAAGGTTTGTCCTCTCCCACCACCTCTGTCCAGTAGACTTCTGGTGATTTTCCATCTGCTACTATCTCTGCTGGAATGGGAATGGCCTGGGCAAGGATTTGCCCCTCTGCCAGGTAGAATGGTGGGTGTTTGCAGGGTGTTGCCTCAGGCCAACAGCATGAGGCATGTTATCTTTCCCTTAATAGACATTGGAAATCCCTCAATCTCTTTGGGTGTGTGTGCGGTATCCCCAATAACAAAATACTCACTATCCATTTCCATGTGGTTAATCATCAGGCCCTGTGGGATGTTTGACAGGTCCACTGTAATGACTGTCCACTCAGCAGATCTGAAATGAAAACCTTTGGTAGTCACGAGCCTATGTCGGCCACGCGGCTGCCAAACCTTGTTAATTAAACATTTGACATTTTCATTTTCCTGCACCCCCACCCCCTCCCCCTTTGTTGTTAAGAGAGAGGTATCAACTGGTGGGGAACCCCGTATATTTGTGTTTGCACGCATAATTGCATTGACTACGGGGACGCGCTGAGAAGCTATTTTTTTTGTTTGTTGGACATCTTCTGGTTGTGGTTCTGGTTCTTAGGGCACGTTCTTGCAAAATGTCCAGGCTTTTTGCAGAGGTGACAGATGATATGCGATATGCTGTAGGCGATTTTGTGATATTGGCTGCCTCCTTGGTTCAGGTCACACAGGTGCTGCAGTCCTAGGGTGTGGCAGTCCAGGATTTCTTTCAGGTGCGCTGAACAGCTCTGCTTTTCTGGTACAGACTTCAATCATCTGAGCTAGGGTTGGCGATGGGTCTAAGGGAAGACTAAGGATAATCCTATGACAGGTTTCATTAGCATTCCTCTGAGCCATCTCATTAATTAGCTCAGTCTGTATAGATAGCTGTTGCATTTGTCTTTCCACCTGTGTTTTTAGACAATCAACAAACTGCAAAAAATTCTCTGAAGGAAATTGTTTAATATCTGTGTAACTGCCCTTAATTTCAGTAGTTGGTAATTGATAGAAAGTTTTTTCTGCAGCACTACAAATTTTATCTAAAATTTACTTTGATCATAATCGAGTTTGTTTTTCAGGACAGCGTAATTCACCCTCACCACACAGATGATCTAGTGTTATATTATTATCATCATCATCCTGTGCTGCTTCAGGAGTTTGTTGAATCTCCTGTAATACTATTTTCAAAGTTTTTTTCTACATGCATTCCCATAATTCATATCCTGAGGGTGTTAATAAACATCTGAATAAATCCTTAATGTCAGTAGGTACCAATTCATTTGAACTAAATGTAGCAGTTACCATGCTTTTAAAAATTTCACTGGATCTCCCAAATTCTCTCTGTATTTTGCATATCTCTTTTTTATCTTGATAAAAAAAGGCCTATTTTCTTTCCTTCCATTTTTCCTACCAAGATATTCCACAGGAGCAACAAAAGGAATGTTTTCATCAGATTCAGTTTGGGTTTGTGAAAGAGAAGGCATAGTACACCCCCCCCGTAAGGTCCAGTAGCATGCAGTTTCCTCCCCGTCCCTGGGGACCGCGATATAAATTGCTCTTGGTCTGCAGCTGTGAGGGAACCGCCCCACCAACCATGGCCGGGAGGAGGCGGGGGCCCCGCCCCACCGGGCCCCGCCCCACCCCCCTCCCCCCGCTGCCGGGGCAGCACCGCCGCTGCCACGGGGCCGCCCCACTGCCGCGCGTGCCGCGGCCGCCCAGGCTGCCGGGACTACCCGGGCTGCCGGGGCCGCCCGCACTGCCGCTGCCCATGCTGCTGCGGTCCGCCGCAGTGCGGGCACCCTGGTTTGCCGCGGCAGCGCCATCCGCACTGCTGCTGAACGCGCCCGCCACTGCTTCCGCACCGTGCTGGGGCTGCGCCGCCCCTCCCTTCCCCCCACCCAAGCCAGGGTTGGGGCTGTAAAGGGGCGTGACGCGCTCGTGGTTGCCGGGATAACAGCGGGCAGTGGGAAGGCACGGGGAGGAGTAAGAGTGAGAGGTGGGTTTGGGGAGAGGAATGGGTTATGGGAAGCAGGTGTCCCGACCAGGTGGCACCCGCCATTGTTGTCCCACAGATTTAGAAATTGTGGCGTGTACCCAGGTGGCTGGATGGTGTCTGTTGGAAACAGAAAACTGGGAGGGTCGAAAAGGATTGTTTAAGTTGTTTTTTTGCGGCTGGCTGCTGTGTTCTGATTCCAGGACATACTTGCGTGCTTTCAAGAAAATTGGAATGAATTTCAGAGCCTTTTTATCATTTTTCTCTGCTTTCACAGTCAGTATATGCCCTATATTATCACAAAATGAGACCGAATTAACACTGAGCACGTTAGAATCTGGAAACTCAGCAGATAACCATCGGGTAAAGTTTCTTTGTAGCTTATTTGGGATTTTAAGATCTTTTAAAACAGGTTTAAGCTGTTCTAATGAACTCTTTGGCAGACAAGATGAAGATGGTGTGGCTCCCATGTTTCTGGTGTTTTTAGATTGCAATCCTTTCCAATCTCCAAACTCCTGAGCGAGATATAACAGACAAGCAGGACATCTTCCCCCTCCTACTTTTCTCCAGAGACCCGGGAGGGGAAGGGGGTGCTCCAGGGGGAACCGGCGCCATGCCAGACCTCCCTGGCTCTGGGGGCTGCAGGGGGTCACACCGCTGCTGGGGGGGGATCCTTACCAAAGCCTGTAACCCCCAAAAACGCGGATTTCTCAGGACGCCGGCGCCTGACGTTCCCGGAAAAAATAAAAAACCCGCGGTTTCGCAACCTTTACCGCGTGCGCTGGGTCCCGCCATGCCGAAATTACCCTCCCTCCCAACCAAGGTACAGGGGGTGTCTAGTGCTCACAGGGTTTGCCCTGCTATTTTCGCTACAGAAGGTCCCTATCAAATCGACCTGTATGAGCAATACAGGCTCCCGATTCACCTTCAACACCTCCAGCCGCACAAAAAGTGGCTGAATCGGTGAAGAAGTAGTTGAACAGTCCAAAAAGCTTTTGAGATCTCAGGATATGAGACTCCAGCTTCTTGCGTGGTTTCGATAGACCACGTTGGACACCAGCTGAAATAATCCCTCCCTCCGCCCTCCTGGCCGGCTGCTAGCTCAGATTCTGGGGGGCTTTGGGTAAGGAAGACTTCAAGATAGGGAAAGAGACCCAAAAGAGGCTCCTTACTTCGGGGTGTTCCAAGGCTTTATTCTTGAAGGGGTTCCAGGGGCAAAGAGAACGAACAAGGAAGGGCATGGGTTTATCTAGACCCTCTGTCCCAGGACAGATAGCTGGCACTGAGCCAATTGGTCAGAGATAGGGGGGAAGGCAGAGTCAAACTTACATAGCTACAGGTTTTGGGGTTCCTTTTGGGGTAAATCATTCCCCAGAGGGATACAACAAGAAGTGTATGTCAAAAGCACTTATTTCAGCGCCAAACCCTATATGATATAGAGATCAAAAGAATCAACCCTGATAGAGGATTTGTTGGCTCCTCCAAGTAAACATTCCATTTTTTCCTTCAAAATGCCTTCTATGAAGTCTTCACTCTCTTTTCTGGGAAGTCATATCTTAATAATTCCATAGGAGGTTTAGATCAGTGCTGGCATTAAGCAAGTGTCTGAGCTAAGTGCTCATCTTCTCATCATGAATGAGGCCTTTGGTGTTCCTTGACAAGGGTAGGCCAACATGTTCCCTTCACCCCTCTCCTTGTGGCAGTCCTTTCAGGGGTGAGGGCCCAGGTGACACCAGCTGTGACACACTGTATTGTGATTGCAGGTTTGGAGAACATCAGCACTTAGCAAGGGTTAGGGTAGACTTTTAACTCTGACACCTGGGATATAAAGCAGCAGAGAACAAGCATTTCAAAAAAAAAAAAAAAAAAAGTAATTATAAACGTGTCCTGGTTCTGTCCAGGACAGGGTTAGTTTTTGCAGTAGCTAGGAGGGGGCCTGGCCAGGACCCAAAGGTTATTCTATACCACCTCCTCACTGCTGGGGGTGGGGTAAACAGAGTTTTGTCTGGGAAGAAAGGGTTCTTTTTGGTGGAGTAAGTGTGGTTTTGTTATAGCAGAGCTCCAGTTTGGCCCCCATTTAGAGTTCACCTGCTGCCTGCAACCTTGGGCACTCTGCCCAGGGAACTCGACTTTTCCAAGGAGAAACCAACAGCTTACCTAAGGGAGACCAACAAGAACACTGGAGAGGGACTTTTTACAAGGACATTCAGTGGTAGGCCAAGAGACAATGGCTTTAAACTGAGAGAGTAGATTAAGAACAGATATTAGGAAGAAATTCTTTACTATGGGGGTGGTAAGCACTGACATGGGCTGCCCAAAGAAGAATGGATGCCTCACCCCTAGAAGTGTTCAAGGCCAAGGTGGATGGGGCTGTGAACAAAGCAGTCTGTGTAAGGGTGTTCCTGCCCACAGTAGGGAGGCTGGGACTAGATGATCTTCCATGTTCCTTCCAGCCTAAACCAACCTGTGACTCCATGGAGAGCAGAAAAATTCATAGTTTACCTGGAGATGTGCTGAAGCAGGAAATACAGTGCCAGCTTTTCCAAGCTATTTCCAAACTCTTCTGTTTCTTAATGGATTTGGATAATATTAGAGGAATGTGGTCTGGCAATCACCAGAACTATATCCAAACTACAAATAAAGTGGACAAAACAGTGGATGAAAGCCTGTACTTTATCTCTTTCTGTGTATCCCTGCTGCTGTATGTAGACAAACCAGACTTCTGTAAAACACATCTTCTCCATGTCTGAGACATTGAAGTGTTTCTAAGATCAACGTAGTAAGGAACAGAAACAGCTGGGTAGCAAGGTCACAAACAGCATCTGTGTAGTCTCCTCTTACAAAATGTACTTGGAGGGCTTATTTTGTTTGGTCCTGATCCTTAGATACTTGTAAATGACTGGTAGTTTTAGATGCAAAGGTAGAAGAATCCAGTTGCCTTGTTATCATTTATCACCTTCCAGCTGCCCTATATATAAGCTTCACCACAGATTGCCACCACCCTGACATCTTCCAGGGTTATGGCTCTCCCTGACTGTCCTTTTCCAGCTGCCTGGACTGCTTTTCCTCCTCAAGCACCTTGCCTGCCACACACAACAGATGCTCCACGCAGAGAGAGATGAGAGGAGAAGTGACAAAAAACAACAGCAAAGCGAAAGGATTACTTTCTAAAATTAACAAAAATTTCTCAGCAGAAAACTGATCACTGCATGCAATAAATTAATCATTTACACTGGATTCCTTTCATCCACCTCTGTGCTGTGCTTTGTTATCCAGTGTGCAGGCAGCTCCATTTTATCATTTTATTGCCTACCTGGATCATCAGCAGTTAAGTCCAGAAACTATTTTCTGAAGCATATCTTTCCATTTGGAAATAATAATTTGTTGTGTCCTTAGGGAAGCTCACACATCCGCTGGAGTTATCCCCAGCCTGCTCAGTGACATCAGTATCACAAGCTCCAAAGCAAACTTGCTAAGCCTTCCTGTAATTCTCCTGAAGATGCCAGCCTTTACTGAATGCTTTCACAGAAAGATGTTTTACAGTCATGTTAGCTCAACAAATAGAGGTTGTGCACTTGTTTAAATTGACCAATATACTTTTCATTGCACTGCTCTTTCCATAGGAATAACAATCTCATTTCTTTCTAGTCCTTATGAACAGAATGTGTTTTTACTGCCCTCTCTTTCCTCTGTTGTCCAAAGCAAAACCACCTTGCAGTCAATCACCACTGGAAGAGTCTCTTTTGTTATGGTCCTTGAAGTCTGAAAGAATGATAATATGAATATGGATATTTTTGTGGAAATAATTGTTCAAGTTCACCCCTATCAGGAAAGAATATTCTCAGTATTTGATCCCCTGTGAGCAGCATTCATGGAGAATATACATGTTATTCTACCAAGAGGGTAATGAGGGAGACGAGGCACTGCTGTGGGGCACTTACCACTTAACTGCAGACATTTGGGTCTGAAGCAATCAATCAGATTGCTTGAAAGTGCTCTGTTTCCAAACGTCTGCCTGAACAAAGTGAACTACATCAGGGAAATGCCTATTTCTTACCATAAATTGAAATAAAGAGTGTCAGTTTTTAGTCAGAGTATACATCTACATTTACATCAGTTGAAGGGAGTTCAACTCTGAATGTTTTATCTTTCTTAAAGAGATCACTAGGTTAATTATTCAGTCCCACAAATAATTCTTGGAGATCCTTACCTGGGATTCCAGGCATCTCCAGACAGGCACTAGGGAGCTGAGTGTTGCAGCCAAATGCTTCAAGGAAGACGAAGGGTCTGTGGAGTAAACAAGGGCCAGTTCTCTTCATCTAGATATTAGCAGTGCAAGAAGCTTTAGAGTGAAGGAAAAACATTTATGAAACACGAAATATTTATCCTGAATGTGCAAAAATGGAAAGGAAACATACAGGTTGATTAGCAACTGGATTGCAGATGGTATTGCTAATTGTCTGGCCTGCAAATTTAATCAGATCAGTGAAAAAAGGTCAGCTTCTACTGTTGACAGATAAAACTTATAAATAATTATCTAACTGATGAAGAACTAGCCAGCAGATGCCACAGTTTACTTGCTCATATGGACAGGCTTAGATACAAAAACAAAACAAAAAAATATCATAGACAAGAGCCCATGAAACAAAACAGGGCACATACACAGATCTTTCCCAGAAGAGACAGCATTTGCCAGGACTACAAAACTACGTAAGATATGCAACACTGACATCTATTGGCACACAAACTGTGTACTGATCTCTGCTTGTTTATTCTGAGGCAATATTTTTAGCCACATTCGCAGTGCTGTGAGTGGGTGCCCCATGTTGTTGCAACAGCACGCTGCCACTCCAGGGCACAGCCCCACAAGCTGGCAGAGCTGCCCTGTAAAGATCTTCTGGGATAACCTGCCAGTAGGACACTGAAAAATTCAGTCTAGACTGTGAATGGCCTATTCCCTTTGCACAATATGAACTGCAGAGTCCATGCTTCTGCAATCCCCCGGGCTTGTTTTTGTGGTGTATGGTCATGAATATTTTATTCACTTTTGTCAGCATGGGAATGATTATTTCCATCACAATTTTCTTGTAAATTCACTAATCAAAAAAAAAAAAAAAAAAAAGAGAGTAAGAAAAAAAAAAGAAGGGGGAAAAAAGTTTAATTCAAAACCACTTCTGCATAAAATTGAGAAGATATCCCACTGAACTGATGTTTTGGCCAGTTATTGATTATATGCTCAAGTTCAAATGTCTCACCAAGAAACACCAATAAAATACTAAAAAGAAAACCCTTTCAATACATCAATTGGGAAGTTGGCAGAATTGCTCCAGGAGTCAAGAGTATTAATCTTGGTGAAAGGACAGGAAAGGTCTGGGTGGAATATGTTCAGAAAACAAATACAATTTGCTGGTGTTTTAAAAGAAATGTGCAAAATGACAACCATGCTCATTAGTCAAGAGCAAGCCTGTAATCACAACATGAAAAAATAGATCACAGCTCTTATTTCAAACAAGTTATACTCTAAAATCAAGAATTATTATAATTTAATTAATGAAGAAAATATGATATATTGACCCAAATCTCTGTACTCTTTCTGGAGAAACACATGTATATATATATATATCTCCAGACAGAAGAAAATATTAATTCTATAACACATACATGGTGTATAAATATATATCATATGCAAAGAGGCATTTAGTACATTTAATATATTACATGTCCTAAAAGTATATCATAAATATGTGGTAGTATTTATTTAATTAGAAATACATAGAAATCTGTAAGTAAGTTCACTATTTCAAATACAAAGAAATAATTAAAGTAATTTCCAGAATTTTCATAGAATCATTAAGGTTGGAAAAGCCCTTTAAGATCATCAGGTCTAACTGTCAATCTAGGACCACTACTGTGTTCACCATTAACCTCTGTCCTCAAGTGCCACTTCCATATGTTTTTTGAACACTTCAGGATGGTGACTCCACCACTTCAAATAGAAACATTTTTCAGAAGAGTCTATGTGCAGCCATAGCTCTTTGTAAATCAGGTTGTGTTCTTTACATCTCATGTGAGTTGCGTCATTTACGATGTTATATTTATATATGTGTAATTTATAAATTAGCAGTCCTAGAGGTGTTCTAATACCAGATAAAGGCACCAATGAAATAATAATTGCTGGTCTGAACATCTGTTTTATATCCAATAGTAGTGGTATGAATCACTAACCTTAAACAGGAACTTCACATACTATAATACACTATCTGAATTTAAAGGAGTTACAGATTTATGACTATAAAAACTTGAAAATTGAACCTTATAGCTGTTCTGAAATAGTCCTGGCCTAATCCACCTGCTACAGTGCTTGCAGTGGGTGTGAAATCAGCTCTGAAATGCCTTTGAGGGCAGGGGCAGAGACGCAGGAGAGGAGAGTATGAGATTACACACACAAACTGTGCTTTACTCGGGTGGTCCCTCACAAGGCACACTGTCATGTACGGGGGAGTGGGGAGAGATCCTGTACCCCACTGGCATCTCAGCACTTCCCTCAAGCCCAACAGGCAAAGAGTGGGTGTGTCATATTGCCTACCATGCACCAGCCCTGAGAAAATTGAATGGTGCAATGGACTGTTAAAAACTGCTCTGGAAGAATGAGGGGTGCACCTTCAAATGGGAATCTACATTTAGTTAGGGCCACCCAGTCTCCACCAATTGAACTGGCCCTGCCCAATGAAAGTCTCCCCATACCACAGAAGGGAATGAAGTCCCTGTAGTGCATATGAGGAACATGTTAGGGGATTAGTCCTGCTTCAAAGGCAAACACATCTGTGGGATTGTTTTTGTTCAGGGACCTGGGTACATTTGGTGGGTAATGCAGGACAGAGAAATATGATGTTTACCTCAAAGGGATTTGATTTTTTGGGTAGGTTTGTAATGTTGAATTGTATAATACTGGTTGCTGAATGACACTGCCACTGCATGCCATAGCTACCAAGGACAGAAGGTATAGACTGCTCCAGATATCTCATCCATGAAGTCCTTATGTGGCTTGCAACCACCTGACACACACCAGCACTCCTGCTGGAAGACAGCTAGGGTGGATAGAGCCCATTGTTAGGACTAAATGAACTCAACAGTCATCTTGGAGGGACAGCCATTGACTATGGAAATTATGCCTGTGCTTACACACACACACAGAGATAAATATATATATATATATATATATATATATACACACAGAAGGTGTAGGATCTGGGCAAGATGTAAATGTTATAGCATAAGGGATGTGAGGGAGCAGAGCGTGGTTTGGAGTGACTTGGCAGGAACACTAAACTCACTAAACTGGGGAATATCATTCCTAAACTAGAACTCCATTCCATACAGCTTTTATGGGAAGGGTTTATGGAAATGCCTCTGTTCTGTTTGGGCACGACTCACAAGGTCCCCACACTCAAATGAGTAATGTGAGGGCATGTGAAGTATCTTGTACCCCTCCCAAGTGTGGCAGCCCGTCACCCCCCGTTGGCTGTGGGGGCCTGGTGTCCGGTTTCTATCGTCCCTGTGGTCAGTTTGCGCCCTGCCCTGCCCCCTGTGCCGCCCACCAACCTGGGACACTATATAGCTGAGAAAAACCACATGATCGCTCTCTTCGTGCTCACCCCCTCGCCAGTCTGGGGTGGGGGAAATAAAATGGATTCTCGAGCATAAGAAAGAGACTTGTCCCGTCTGTTTCCCTGCCGGCGGCTGAGCCTCTCTGGACACGATGGTCACTGTTGCATCACGCCGCAACAAGGGCAGGGCTGTCGCTGTTGGACACGAAAGAAAGACACGAGTCTTGTTCAGAAGGCTGACGCTGCAAAAAAGGGCCTGTTTATTCCCAAAACCTATTTTTATACCTTTCTACAATGTGCCCACCTAAGAGGTGGGATCCTTTGACCCATTGGTCACACCAAGGTTAAACAAGCAAAGTCCCCCTTAGGAGAGAAATGAGAAAAACAAGATAGTTTAAAAAAACATGTCCTTGTTTACCAGTTTTCGTCCCTGGGAAAGAACTTCAGAAAACCAAAACGTGACAGGCAGTGACTACACTGGGCTGCTATGGTCATCCAGGAAGAGCCCAGCTGTGGGACAGATGTGTGCCAGCACATGCAGCTGTGTGAGCCAGCGGGGATGAGAGACCCTGCACCCTACAGACTGTGTCATACCACACACAGAATGCTAAGGCTGTGTCAAGGCAGGGGCAGAACAATTTGAAAACCAGGCCTTTTTGAGTAGGTATGGTAAAGACACCAGAGTGCTTTACTTTGGAATAGCACAAAACACTGAGTGTCATACAATTATACAATGTGAAGGTGAAGGGCAAAAAGATGAAGTTTTTGTGATGAGATCTACAGAACAGAAAGGGAAACAGGGCACAAAGGAGCAAAGTTAACACAAATTTTATCACACCTGTTTTAGCTCACCTCACTGTAGGAATTCCTAAGTGAATTAATTTTTACCAAGAATCAAGTGAATTTAAAAAATGAATTAAATAAACAACATGATAAATAATTAACCTAAATTTGCTAGACCTGACCATCATAACATCAGTGGAGAGCAGAGTTTGAGGACAGAGTAGCATTATGGGCACAGTTTGTCTATGGTCTCTTGGACCTGCTCTCGTGTCACTAGCAAATAATGCAAGGGCAGAAACAGGCTGAACAAAACTTTGCTCCCTGTAAATTTTGACTGTGCAAGTTCTGAGGGAATTTTTAATTCAAAATTCCTTTTGTAAAATAAAATAGACATAGAACCCTTGCCAGATTTTTCTGAGATAAAACCAAAGACTTGGGAACTTAGTTAGTGACTTTATTGGTTATTCATTTACTTTTTTATTATCTTTTAATGTGTGGTGTTAATTTCTTTCCAAAAAGTAGAGCAAAGGTTTTTGCTGAGTGTTTGTTGGCAGGATCTGCGAACCAGCAGCATCAGACTGAATGTTGCTCCTTCCAGTTGTCTTTTGCTGGGAACAATGGAATTGTGTTACTAAATTTTCTTTTCTTCTATTAAAGGGGCTCCAAATATGGAGTGGGAGGTGGACAAGGGAAGCTTAAATTTGGCCAGATCTTGAACTTGTTACTTGAGAAAAATTTCTGCTGAGTAAATAGTTTAAATATCTGTGCGTCTTCTTTGGGATGCTGGCATTTCAGTGAATGGAAGAATAACTAGGAGTTTATATATCATAAACCCTAGAGTCGGTCCTGAAAGCAAATTATATAGATTATAATATGTACCAGTGGGGGAGCTGAAGAACTGTTATTTTTAAGCTTGTGCAGAAAACCTGATTTGTTCACCTGATTTCTTCAGACAGGGGAGAAAAAAACCACAGCAACAAAACTAACCCAAAACAAGAAACAGTCTTATTTCTGAGGGAAAAAAAAACAAAACAAAACAAAACAAAACAAAACCAAAAAAACAACAACAAACAAACAAAAACAAACAAACGAAACGCCAAAAACCAAACAACAACAACAACAAAAACCCACCACAAAAAAAAAATCCCACACAAATCTGGGGGAAAGGGTGAGAACCAAATCAAATGAGCAAACCTGTTGCTTACCGTCTCTAAAAACAATTCTGAATTTAGCTGCCTTCAGTTGTCATGCCATTTAGAAGTGGAACACAAAAGCCTTTATTTTATAACATTTCTTCGTTGAAATTCATCAGCATCTCTTCAATCTTCTTTGAAATTCTCCAAGTGCAGTGATGGAATTTCCCAAATGCGGCAGGACCTTGCAGATAACTTTCCCAAATCTGAGGGTTTCTCTGGACAAGTGACTCTCCAAATACCCCTGCATCTCTCCTTAGCAGCTGAATTTTCTAGATTTAAATTCATCTTGTTTTAGTAATGGTGAGACTCTGTGTCCAGTTCTGGGCTTCTCAGCATAAGAGAGGCATGGAGCTTCTGCAGCAGGTGCAGTGTAAGGCTATGAGGATGATGAGGGTACTGCAGCACCTCACTTATGAGGAAAGGCTGAGGGAGCTGGTCCTGTTTTCCTGAGAGAGATCTCAATGCCTGTGAATATCTGGTGCCAAGAGGACAGAGCATCTCTTCTCAGGAATGCCAGGCAAATGGGCAAGGGGCAACCAGCGGAAACGGGAACACGGGAAGTTCCATCTGAGCATGTGCAGGAACTTCTGTGTCGTGCACGTGACCAAGCACCCTAACAGGTTTCCCAGAGAGGCTGTGGAGTCCTCCTTCGCTGGGAATACTCAAAATACATCTGTACCGGTCAATCCTAAGTTACGGGCTACAGATGGTTCCACTGGAGCAGGGAGGTTGGGCCAGATGGCATCCAGTGTTGCCCTTCCAATATAAACTCTTCTGTGAGCCTCGGGACGGAAGTGATGCTGGGGCGAGGGGCTGATGGGCTCCCCGGGCGCGCTTTGCAGGCTCGGAGATCCTCAGGCGGCTCCCGAAGGGCGGCAGAGGGCAGGAGCCAGCCGGCCGGCAGCCCGCTGCAGGCCCCTTCTCCTGGGCGGCTCTGCCTGGCTGCAGCACCGACCTTGATCTTCAACCCGAGCCGAGGGCGGGCGGTGCCGCCGCTATAAAGCCCGGGACGGGCGCTGGGGGCTGTCCTGCAGGGAGCCGGATGTAGGAACTTGTGCGGGCCGGAGTCCGCGTGGGCTCTGAAAGTAAGTTGGAATAACGAGAGGGGGAAAGCACAGTCAGAAATCCAAAAATCGAACCTGGGTGTTCGGGATTTTTTTTTTTTTTTTTTTTGGGGGGGGGTGGTGTGGGTGTGTATTTTTGGGGTGTTTGCTTCTTTATCTGAGATTGATTGGGCATTTTCTTGTCAATGTTGTTTTAGGCTTCATCACATTCATGTGTGGCTCTTTGCTTAGGAATCTCTTGTTGCTGTTCGTGTTTGGGGTTTTTAAGCAGTATATTTGATAGATTAAGAAAAGCCTCGGGACACTTAGAACAGCAGCCATTTACTGCCTCTGAGTGCTTCACAGTACCACGTGATATAACCAGTGCATGTCTCTATCACTGTACTTGTAACCGTGTTATGGCTGTTCATTTCATTCTAATCAAACATATGGTGATGAGGGAAATCATCTCTTCTGTAACTGATCATTTACAGTAACTTTTATACAAATGGTCTCAGGATTTAACATAAAAGACTACTAAAACAGGCTACTGACCTAAGTCATACGGTAATAAGTAATTGGGTGCATTGTTCTTAATATCTCATTAATAGTTGCCCTATTTTTCATGCTGTTGCCTAGTTAATTTTCTTTTTAGTCTTTCTATTTAAGTAGAATAATGTTGAGACCAAAATGTGATGAGCCTTGGAAAAACCCACAGATGTGAACTCTAAATATTTATTAAATCAAAGTGTTTTGTTGGGGGGGTGTTTATTGCAGGTCCTAATTAATGTGACTCATAAGCATACAGCAAAAAGAACAATGAAGGACTATTCTGCAAATTCCACAGAACAGGACCTCAGTGATCCTGGTAAGAAGGAGCACCATACGTGTGTTTGAAGAATATGTTCCACAGGTTTGAATCTAGAGAACTCTTTAAAGCTCTCCTGGTTGCCATAGTGGTTTTGTAGGAGATAACATGATGAGTTTCCTACAAATGACTGAATTAAAGCCACACCTATAAAACATTTCCTGCTTGAATCATTCTGTCAAGTTCAACAAAGATAATTTTCTTGGTAAACTGTTCAGGAGGATCCTAGCCTGGGCATGAAAATTCCCCTCAGGTAAGCTGTGTGAGCTGGAAGAATGTTATTGCTTTGAAATGGTTGTCTGAAACAGCCATTTGTAGGCCAAGTAACATTAAAACAGGTATAAAATTCTATTCATAGTGATTCAGCAGCTAAAGTTAAGGTAACTATAAATTGGGAGTGGCTGGTACAGGGAGCACCTCTTCTCCTTTTGTTTTACAGCTGGTTCCCCACTGTGGTTACTCACCTGTTTCTTTATATATTTGTTACATCTTATTTTATGCATTTAGAACTATAAGTTTCCTGAGTAGGACTATGCTTTCATTTATCTTTCTGAAGCCCCCAGCACAAAGGAAATGGAACATGTAACAATTACTACAGTAGAATAGTGAAGATGGTTATTAGAGTCAAGGACATGATTCTTCAGTTCATTGCCATCTGCTGTGTTACCTGCAGCAATTATAGCCTTCACTATAAGCAATGCCACTCACTTCCTTAGGACTTCTCCTAATTTACATTTAGTTTTACATATGTATGAAGGAAGAATTGACTCTTTCTTTTAGTCTTTGAAAATCTTTCTATATAAGTATATTTTAATTATAAAAATGAAGTTGTTTCCATCTCAGAAATGGATGTGGAAGCTTCTTCTGGGAATAAAGATGGAGAGAGAGCCTGGTGAATTTTTCTTAGAACTTCCTCCTAAGAACATGAGAAAAAACTAGTCCTTAAATGCAAAAAAATCAGCAGTGAAAGACACAAGAAGCTAGTACAATAGATGGATTATTATGCTAAAAAAAATTCTTTTTATTTCACAGAATCTGGAAGCCAGGGGTGTGAGGATCCTTTGTTGCAGCATGAGGAAAATGTAGAACAAATTGACCAGTTAAAGCCCAAGAAGACAACGTAGGTATTTTTTTAACTTAAGGTTAACTGGGTATATGGGGAAGTCAGAGGGGCAGGGGAAGGAGTCAAAGACCTTTAATAAAGCGGGGGTTTTTTGCTACAAAATCCCCCTCATCTTAATTAGTGTTGTATACTTTGCTCTAGGAAGGAAGATGAGAAGCCGGGGAAACGAATGGTTGGCATTCTGGAATTGGTTAGTGTCCTGTTTGATGGTCTGCTTTATACTTTCTTTTCTTTATTTGGCATTGTGAGTTGTTTATGAATTACAATTCACAGGCAATCAAAAACCAGAGAAGAAGCCTTGAGGACTACTGATTCCAGACCTGCTCTCTGAGATAACCAAATCAAAAACAGTGTTACAGTTTACTGTGGGTTTTCTATAGGACAGCTATTTTCCAACAAAAATTGCTGTTGCATTTGAACCTGCTCACTCTGAAACAAGAAAAGTTTTATTCCTCTCTGGTTTATTCCATGTATATTTACACTTTGAGATGGTTAGGGCAGTAAGGAATAAAATGCTCCAATTTCAGATTAACCACATCCCAGGATATCTATAGCAGCTTAAATTCACATGCTTGTTTAAACAAAACAAAGCTTCAGGGGTAGACGAGTCTGAAAATACAATCTATCTCTGCTGAAAACATTTTCTACTGGTAGGTATAAGCCAGATGCTGGTCAGTAACTCACTCTTGTTTACATTGTAGAGGCATTATCTTAGTAAATATGTAAGTCAGCGGAACACAATCTGTTCTACAAAGGTCATCATCTCTTGCAAGCATGTAGTTTTTTCCAGGCTGAGAATGTGTGTCCTGCCAGTATTCTCTTAGCAACCTGAGTACTGGTTTAAAGGTGTGTTGGACTACTAAAAAATCCTTATGTACTGAGCTTCCCTTCAGCTGGAGTGGTGCTGCTTAGAATATGCAGATGAAGCATGTTTTGCAGGTCTCCTGCACTGTAGCAAATTTATGAAGGTGTAATGTCACTTTTTAATTTTTTTTTCTTCTTTTTTTTTTTTCTTTTTTTTTTTCTTTTGTTTTCAATGCTTACACAGTTTTGCTATGCTGATGGGGTGGATGTCCTGTTGATGATAGTTGGTTTGGTCGCAGCAGTTGGAAATGGTACTGGAATGCCTGTTTTGATGATTATCTTTGGAGAGGTGGCAAACAGCTTTGTGCTAAGTGGCATGCAGTCCAATGGTAAAAAGTTTAAATTAAATTTCTCTACATATGGGGTGAGCTTTGCTACTGAGGCTAAGATTCCTTTTTTCCCCCAGTCTATACCCTGGTACATATCTAAGGAAGTATGCTATGTGCAACACTCATTCTGCTGGAAATAACCCAGTCATTTCAATCCACCTTTAATGACTAGACCAGGGCAAAACCAAAGCATTGGATGTGCACTTTATGAATTAATTTGGACTTTGTGGAGTTAGTAGGGAGTAGGACCAACCTCAGTTATCTGTCGCTCTGTTTTTCTAAAGTTCTTCTAAAGCCTTCTGATGTTTTACTTTTCTGTTGGAGCTTCTCACACACTTTTCATGTAAATAATGATTGTTTTGCATTCCTTTCTGGTGGAGGAGAGAATTGATGGACCTTTGGGTTGATTAGTGTGGTTAGAGAGGACAGTTTTCTCCCTCCAATCCATGGTCACTGTTGGAATTCTATAAATGTCCAGGTCTGTAAATAAACTGCCCCTTTTTTGCCTTGGACATCTCGGTATATGAGTGTTGTTCTTTCATGTCGTATTGCAACAGTTATCAGGCACTAATTGCTTAAAAATAAATGTGTATTTGCCAAATCATTTTGTATTTAAGTTTGCATTGCAGACCCCACTTTCAAAATTCAAAACATTTTCAAACTGACAACCCCCTATTGCAGTGAATCAACTGCTCTATATAACACTTCCAAAAGTATTCCTCCTTCTTATTTCCCCTTCACAGATACTTCAGTAAACGGTTCCAGCTGCCCATCAGATCCAGGTGTGGATATAGAAGGTGATATGACAAAGTAAGGATCTGTAGTTATCCTGTTAATAGTGTACTGGAGGATTTTCTCTTGCTGTGTTCTGAGCAGAAGCCATGCTTGCCTTCCCAATAATGCATTGCAGGCTTCAGTATTTGCCTTGGTGTGATTAATGAAGACTAGTTGCTGCTCTGTGTGTCTAACTTCTCTCATGAGATACAGTGGGTTCACATGGGCTTTTGTTCCCTTATCCCAGGTTTGCTTACTACTTCGTGGGAATTGGCTTTGCTGTGTTTATCCTGAGCATGATCCAAGTGTGGACTTTCTTGGTTGCTGCTACAAGGCAAACCGCAAGGATCCGGCAGAAGTTCTTTTTTGCAGTGCTCCATCAGGAGATGGCCTGGTTTGATACTACCCAGATAGGAACACTGAACACCAGACTGACAGAGTGAGTGCTCTGGTTGGGGTTTTTTTTACACCCATACACACACCCCCAAGTATGGTATTTAAAAGAAAACTGACATTTATCTCAGCAGAATAGCCTATAGAGAGTTAAAAACAAACAAAAAAGAAAAATGAAACAAAAATCCACCAAACCTAAGGTGTGAAATACTACAGCTCAATGTGAAGAATTCATTATCTTTTTCAGCTTCATTTGTGCAGTTTCTGTGATATATGGATGGGAAGGGGTTTTTTTTCATGAAATGCCTGGCAGTGGCTTTCTGAATTCCATGAAGTACGCATCAGCCATTGCTAAACAAACAGCTCTGCTGTTTCCACCTAGTTCTTAAACACCAAAAGCTGACACTTAATTGAATGGAAATGAGTTTGTACTTGCACTCAGGCAGTGTTTTATCTAGACAGTCAAAGTCTTTGGAGTTTTCCACAAACTTAAATAGATTTAGGGATGAGGACTGTAATGGCTCTGTGTTATGGATTATGTGTGTGAACACTACATATGTAGTGTTAAAAAAATTTGTAAATATTTTTTCTGGATTTTACAGAAAAAATTTGGACACAGATCTGTCCCAAAAAGTCTATGAGAAGCTTAAATGAAACCACTCTCAACTCAAATATCTGTATGTTCTGGGAAGAGAACATAGGGAAGAAAATTTGTATGAAAAATGGAGGTGATTCCAAATAATGATATGATGGAATGGAGGTAGCTCTTCATCTGAGTCAGTAGCCAAAATTAAGAATACAAAATGCATCAGAGATGAGCAGGAGCCATTTAGAGATGGTCATGTTGGGTGAAGAGGCTACTTGAGTGTTTACTTATATTGTTCCATTTGGATGCCAGATGAGGAAACTAGATCATTGGTGACCTAGTGACATAACACAGAGACAGCAGAGAATGTTGAGAATACAGAAAATGAATCCTTAAGAATGGAGGTTTCTGCTGTGTTTTGGCCACAGAAGAGCCTAATGGTACAGTTCAGTAGCTGTGGTTAGAGATTTTCTTTTGCCAGTTAGGAAATGGCAAATCTACTGACATGAGGCCACACAGCATGAAAAGAAAGGGGGAGGGAGTCACAATGAGAGGCAGCCTAAGCTAACAGATATTATTATTATTATTATTATTTAAAGTGACATCAACATCATCCGTGAAGGCATCGGAGACAAGATCAGTATATTTCTGCAGTTTTTTTCCACATCTGTGTCAGGAGTTATTGTGGGATTCATCTATGGATGGAAGCTGACACTGGTGGTTATGTCAGTCAGCCCACTTCTTGCTGCATCAGGAGGAGTTTGGTCAAAAGTAAGTGTGTGGGGATTTATAAACAAAGAAACCAGAAAAACCTTACAACTCTTTTGCACAGAAAAGAGGGAGAGAATGGGAGAGATCTAGTGTGGTTTCTGAGTTGGGAGGTTGGCCTCGCTTACTTTGATTTCTGCTCCTCCTGTAGCCTTTCTCTGGGTTCCCAAGCACACACCTGTAAGTTGGCTTCCTTCTGTCTGCGTATCCTGTCCTCATGCCATGTTGCAGGGAGGTAATCTGCATCAGAGCATCTTTCTGGCACAGGAATTTCCTCATGGCAAGCGCTGGGGAAGCCCTCGCTTTTCCATCCTAGCACAAATACCTTGCAACTTCTTTCCATCTGCACATGCATGTACCACATCTCCTGCAATTAATTTCATGCTGTGCACAGAATAGATCTATACAGCTATGCAGATATGTATGGCTGCTGAAAACTGAAGTTGTATAAATCAGTGAAATGGCTGCCGAGGTTTCCCTTTCAGATAGGAAAACTTTTTCCCCTTATGCACTGTTCAGCCACATTAGTGTGCATGGCTGATACTCCTGAGTGGCTTTTATATGATTCTGTGGGGGGTTTCCTACCTGAAGCATTACAAATAAGCTAAGAAAAAGAATGTTAGTGGCTGCAATGTGATTGGCTTTCTTACTTCAGTATCTGATGGTGCTCTAGTGTCTGAACACTTGAGGAACTCAGAGCAGCTACAGCACCTCCTCCTTCACTCTTCCTAGTGTGGTTTGTAGGCTGTCCTCAGCTTGGGAGAAGGTGGATCAGTCAGGAAGCTCACCTGGTATTTGTGTAGCCTTTGATTGCAATGAGGAGACAATGATAAACTGGACTCTATTTGAGGGGAACTCAGGGTATGGGGAGGAGCTGACCCCCACGTTGCTAAAGCCTGATCTTGTGCAGCTTGTGTGATTGTTCTTATTAACCAAGACAGTGTGGGTGCTCTTTCAGCAGGCTGTAATAGCAGCTGTTTCTCAACCTTTCAGCTCCTGGCATCCCTTACTGCTAAAGAGCTGTCTGCTTATGCCAAAGCAGGAGCTGTGGCAGAAGAAATTTTGACAGCGATCAGGACTGTTGTGGCTTTCAATGGACAACAGAAGGCGTTAGAGAAGTAAGTTTTAAAATAATAATTATATTTAAAATATGGCAAGGAAACTTAGTTGTGGATTCAGTTTGTGGGGATTTTTTTTTTTTTTGAAGAGCAGAGGGATGAGATTCTCCTTAGTGTCATTTTGTCTTTCTACAAGTGGACAAATCAGCTGAAAACAAAGGTGTGCAAATAGACCCACTCAGTGAATACAGGCTACTTGGTGTTGTCACTGCAGCACAGATGAAAATTTCTCCTTTGATTGAGATCTGGAGTTGAACTGAATGTGAGATTGGCAGGAAGGTTACCTTCACCTATGAGTCAGATGCAACAAAGCATGCAATCAGTTGCTTATCTTCTAGAGCATTTGTGCTAGTGCTCTGATCTTTGATTACTGAGCTTGTTTTTAAACTATACTGGATAACAGCCTTGGGTAAAATCCCATTACTGGCTTTTACAATGATTTGCATCTTTAATGATTTGCATATAAACATGTGTAGTTGCCCAGTGTTGGCCTTAGACACACACACAAGGTGAAATGATTGTGGCTGACCACAAACTTACTGACGTGCTTATCAGATAACTCAACAAGCATAGGCAATAAATTTTTTTATACACATACAAGACATCACGGATTCCATGCAGTTGGGAAAGGCAAAGCAGATGACCTTATCCATATGCCCCGTGAATTTGGTCTATCTTTTTCATCTCATGATCTATCTTTTTCAACTCCTGTTTGCCTTCATCTGTACAAAATTTTTAAGGTGGTGTCAGCCCTAGCTTAGGATCCTAGACTCTGTTCCTGCATTTGCTTCTGGGGACTTAGGGCTATAAGCTAGTCAGAGCTGCCTTCTGTTCACATTGTAAATGTATTTGTTTTTAAGATGCAACAGTATTAAGACTGTTCCTGCTTGCCCAGTAAAGGCAAAAAAAGCCCTAAGATGACCTAAATAAGTTGCCCCCCTCCTCCCCATCTTCTGCAATTACCAGTGTCTGAAAATTAAATGACAGGCGCTGTCAGTATTCATTCAAAATACCTTGTCTAAAGACAAAATAACTGATACCTGAGTCAAGTAAGGTCTTTCCTTTATATGATTGACCAGCCAGCCTCTTCCACAGCCCTACCTCCATTTAAGCTAAAAGCCCCAAACAAACATAGCTGCTCCCCTAGGAACATCTTCTGCTAGGTACAAACTCCTAGCGGGGAGAGTGGAGCTCCTACACAGCTCTTGAATGCTGACCTGAGAGTTAGGAAAGGCATCCTCTCACTGCACAGTGCCTTCTCTGACCACAAAAGGTTACTCTTGCAAGAGTTCTTCAGTCACCTTTGGTTTCTGGCAGTGGCTTGGCTTTTCCTCAGTACTGGAGGGATCACATGTGTTTATCACACTACTTAAATGCAGTACCCTTTCTCCTGGAAGACCTGTGATGCTGCTGACTCGAATGTAGGGCCTGGTTTTAAGAGCGCAGTCAAATCAAAATATTTCAATATGTTTGATTAACAAATACAGCATTGGTGGCATCTTAGAAATTTACATGGAAAATTTAATGCATTTTTTTAAGATTGCTTTCCAGCTGAATGAATTGTCTCCCTACAATGCTGTTGTACTTTATTGAAAATATGTATTGGGAAAAGAGTGCAAGCTACTGACCATGTTGATTACATGTAGAAAGTTACACTATTCCTAGGCTACAATTTTCATAATAAGCTTGAGTAAATGAAAGCTATTTGCTTTCAGCTATTTGCTGAAAATTGTAGATGAGTGAATGAATTTGAACTGTCCTTAGAAGCAAAAATTCTCTAGTGGAACTTGTTAGTCTTTATATGGCTCTTGTATGCCCACTGGTTGTGTATGTTAATCAGTCAACTGACCTAAGGGTAGCATACTTGCCATCCCAAAATGGCCAGTAAGAGAACAACTTTGTGGCCAGAGGGCGCTCTCATTTATCACCTTCCCTATTGCTTGGGGTTACTGGAGGATTTTATTTTTATTTTGCTTGTTTTAAACGTGGACAGCTAACATATACCTCTGTGGTAAACAATGTTGCTAAAACCTTTTCAAGGCTTCCTTTCAGGATTAATGGAAACAATGAGTTCAAGAGTGCTGTTGTGTCTTCCATCATGGTAACAAAGTTGTGATGCTTAATTGTTTTCTGAATGTCTTCCATAACGTTACACCAATATTGTCAGCATATTGACCATATTGTCATATTGAGCAGCATATGTCAGAGCAGATTCATTCAAATTAATTTGCTCCCTAATAGTCCTCTGTAAATAAATAAATAATTCTTTATTCTCTTTGAGATTTTGATTTTTCTTACATGAATCCTGTTAATTAAGAAAAAGGGCACTGGGAAATGTTGACTAGAATGGCATCTGGTTAAATTAATGGTTTCCTTACTCACTTTCAGATATGATGCTAACTTAGAGATGGCTAAACGTGTTGGAATGCAAAAATCCATTACCACTAACACATGTCTAGGTCTTTCACAATTTTTTATCTTTGGATCCTATGCCCTTGCATTTTGGTACGGGACCAAGCTCACTGCTGAGGATCCACATTATGACATCGGCCGTGTGTTAATTGTAAGTACAGCAGTGCAGCTTTGAAAAATGCTCTGTATCTTCAGGGAAAGTTATGCAAATGATGTCTCTGTTTTCTGCCATGTGTTTGCTAAATTAGCTGTTAGAGGCTCACAGTATAAAACAAAGGTTTTCATCTTGCCTCCCTTTTAATACAACAAGTTTGATTGTCTTGGACTCTGTTTGTAAGGTGGGATGAATAACCCTAGAGCTGGTGCTTAAATCTTTCTAGTGCCCATGTGGGCTCTGGTGGCACTCCAATCATTAGTTGCAATGCTCCTCTCCATCTCCCACAGGTGTTCTACTCTGTGTTTGTCGCAGCTGTCTCCCTGGGCCAGGCAGCTCCTAACCTGGAGAATGTGGCCAGTGCACGTGGGGCTGCCTATGAAGTGTATAAGATTATCAATAAGGTAAACACCTAACTATAAAATAAAAGCCTTTCAACCAACTTAGCTTCCACTCCCTCTCCTTTTTATTTTTCTTTCCCCTTGCAAAATGTAACAAAAGTGCTCTAAAGCCCCCAATCATCAACTGTATCAATATTTATTATAGAAAGCACAATACTTTCATTCATTGAAAAAAACCCAGCCTTTTTGTTACAGTGAAAGCTGGAAAACCTAGCATGTATGTCTGACATGGCTAAAGTTTTTCTCTATAATTAGACTTTCAGCTCCAGAGGGAAAGTAGTATGGTGCTATACTGATTTTAGAAATGCATGTATGCACAAATTCAGCTGAGATGGGTTTACTGGGGAGGGGGAATTGGTGAAGAGGGGATTAATAATGCTACTGAAAGTTATACCCATAATAATCTGTAATGCTAATGTCACCATAAAAAAGGTTTTCCATATCATCATCTTGGTCTTGCCGTGCTATGCAGCAATTGCATATCTGTGTATGTAAAATATTTTAAAGTAGGACTAAAAAGTTCATGGATAAATGGCTACATCATTCATTTTGATGTGAGTCTAAAACTGTCCTCTACAGATTACTGAGGCCCATGTTTTGGCTGAAAGAGAATGCAGTGAAGTTCTGCAATTGCAGATTTTCTGCTATGGATGTTGTTGCCTTTCAAAATGTACTACATTTGTCAAAGTAGAATTCACAATTTGATGTTTCCCCCTATTCAGCATTCTGCAGGTAAAATGCAGCAGTTCTGTAATGATATACTGCAGTGAAAACCAGCATCTGAGAAAGTAAAGAACAATGCATGTGGCAGGAATAACAGTTCCAAAAGGGAAATAACCAGCAATTTATTTTACAAACCTCTTTCCAGAAACGGCTCATAGATAGCAGTTCCAAGGAGGGTTACAAGCCAGACAAACTCGTAGGAGAAATTGAATTCCGAAACATCCATTTCAGTTACCCTTCCAGACCTGATGTTAAGGTAAGTGGTCTGTTTAGATTACTGTGCTGAAATTCCTCAGCCTAGGTCCATATTGTTTGTCTGTTTTTCTTCTTGAATACAAAATGCATTTCTGTTTTGGGGGATGGGGTATAATTTTCCCCCAACAATGCACAAAGACAAAGCTCTAGATCTGCTGCCACAGTGTACTTCATTCCCTTCTTCAGGACAGATGTGTTGCTCCTAGTCTGAATTTCTATGGACTAGAGCTTGGGTAAATCAAATATGATTTTCAAAAATCTTTCACTAAGGCTTCCAGACTTTAAGCAGTTAAACCAGAAATTTACTTTTTTCCAGTTTCTTGGCTCTTTGGAGTTATGATATCCCATGTGAAAAACTGTCAGAGATAGACTTTACAACAATAGGCTATCAAACTATCAAAACTTATCATCCTAAATGTACATTTGGAAGCCAAGCATTGTTTTGGGTATATGTTAAAATTGCTGTTCAAGAAGCTGTTGTCCCTGTTCTTTGCTAGTTCAGTTTCCATTAGTGACCCGTGCACATCGTGTCGTGATTACTTTTGTGGTGGCACGGTTGGTTTGACCTCTTTGCGATATTTGTTTATAATCTTTTGAACACCTTGATAAAGGTAAAAGGAAAAGGAATTTGCTGCTGTTGTTTCTTCCTTGATGAAGAAAAAGGTAGAAATAGAGATTTCAAATGTCAGCAATTAAAAGCTTGATGTGCTGGTATGATGGTGAGAATGGGAAGGTTTACGGCTGTTTCTTCAGATGGCTTTTCCCAACTCAGTCATCTGAGGTCTGTCCCATTGTGCATCAAATCTGTTCCCAGGACACTGGGACAGCTAGAGGGCAGATTCAGAGCTGGGCTTTCTCCTTGACTGAATTTTGTACAATGCACCTTGTATCCCTCTTGGCTCAGAAATCTTGAAGGGACAGAGCAGAGTCTTCATCTTTCTTCCTGAAAATCCTGTTCAGGCTGCTGAGCTATAGTGTGGGTCAGCACACCAAATGGGAGGGAAATAAGAAATATTTCCCATTCTTCCCAAATCCGAGTCATCAGCTGTCCCTACTAAGAGCATCAATCTTTTTAGTAGAGCCAAAAAGAATCAGCAAATCTGCATAGAAATTACCCACAATCTCTCAAGCAATTAATGCAACACGGTGTAATCCTTCTTGTCCAGGTTAAACCAAATCAAAAAATCTAAGGAGTACAGTTATTGTTAGTTTTAATCTTGGCAATATGTTTCCTGATGAAAGTTAAAACTAGCCCAATATGTGGTAGTGATTATTTGCATCTGGACATATTATGGTATCTAGAATAAAGCTCATTCTTGATAATGCAGGCACCGGGATATCAACTTCCTGGAGATATAAAACCGGGTGGATAATACAGGGAGAGGAGGAATATTGCAACTATTTTTAATCTCTCATTGCAAAAAAAAATGTGTAGGCAAACTTATAAATCAGCCTGGTATAAACAAGAGGAGTTCCCATAGCAGCCAAATATTTTGGCAACTACACAGCATTACTTGTAATGACATGGACATCTTTTGAGGTAAAATGTTCTGTAAATCTGAAAATGGTAAGTATGCTATCATTAATCTGTAACTATTCTCTAGGTTGTTGAGGCTGTTAACAATAAGGAATGGGATTTTTTAAGGGCTTCCTAGCAATTACTTTGTCAAAATAGCCATTTATATTTTAAAAATAGAATAAAGCAGGCTTGGTTTTCAGTGTTACTCTTTAGCACCTGAAAATAATCTTCTGTGAGATTCATCATTTGTATGCTCTGAAAAATGGAGGACAAAGGAAGAATTTGGGACCCCAAGCCTGCTACCAGATCACACAAATTGGAGAAAAGGAGCTATGAAGTTCAGAGTAGTGTGGCTGTGTCCATATTAGTTTGAGTGTGCTGGGGAATTTTCCCAGGCAATGGAATGCAATGGTCTATGCAAGGGAACTCTTAAAAAATTTCTTGGCATGAACTTGGCCTGTTTTGGTTATCAATCTTCTCAAAAAATTCCCAGGCTTGCTTTGGTAGTCAGAAGGCTCTAAGGGCCATTCCCAAAAGGCAGGTTGGATGCAGTCATTCTGTTTCAAAGTCATTTCACAAGCACAGGTTGTTGCGGTTCGGGGTGCAGCGGGACCCAGTCGGGAAGGAACACGGCGGTCTACTCACTTGCCACACAAGACCTGCCGGGCAAATCACTCACATACGCCAATGTGGTGGACGGTGAAATGCGTTTATTCCTTCTGTGCGCTGCCTTATATAGAGCCGGTGCTCTTATGTCACCAGCACGAGGCAGCAGGTAACAGTGCTACTGAACAGGATAACAGAATAACGAACTGCGTCCCTAGCTGACTACATTTCCCCCCTCTCCATGAACAAAAGGTTTAACAACTGAGTAAACTCTATATTAGTAATAACTTATGAATGTTAGTTGGTAGTAAAGGTATAAACGAACAAAAGGTTTAACAACTGAGTAAACTTTTGGGTTAGCAACAACTTATAAACAGGTCAGAGGTAAAAGTACGAACTTGTAACTGCAACATGTTAGGTCAGCTGACTTTGTTCTAAAACATAACATTAACTGGTTTACATTTTTGATGCTAACTGGTGAGCCTTCTTTTACTGCTTCTGTGGCCTAATGGTTTTGAGAAGGAGCTTGCGGCTGGTCTCTCTTAGGAAATTGGTTCAGAGCTAGCATAGCGGTAGCTAGTAATTGGGGCCGTTCTGGTGGAGGAATGCTGTTAGTGAACATTTTTGCTCCTTCTTACATCTCTTAATGGCAGCTTGCACTTTTCTGGGGGTGCCCCCCAGTCACAGTAAGGGCACTTGTAGAGTCCTCTAACATGTGCTTGCAAATCTGCTCAGCTGGAAAACTTCTGCCAGGAAAATGATTTTTTTTTTCTTTTTTCTTTTTTTTTTTTTTTTTCAAACTCTAACCTTTTATTTGGATTAAAGCAATGTCTCAGAGAACAAAGAGGTGCTGGGGGCTGCACCAAGGGGTTTAGATCCTCAGCTGTGAGCGTGTCTCAAACAGCAGCCTCACAGTGCTGCCCAGAGCCAGGCTGGGGCACTCACCAGTGCTTGATGACCCTGTTCCCCTCTGAGTCCTGTGTGGAGAGGCACTCAAAGCCCAGCTCCAGCTGCTGCCTGGGGCTGGGGTTGTCCCTGAGGGGGCTGTCCCTGTTCTTGTGAGCAATGACCCTGTTCCCCTTGGAGTCTTGGCAGAAGAGCTGCCTGCAGGAGTCCCCTGGGCTCTGGTCCCACTCTCTGAGGGGCTGAGCTCGCACTGGGCTCTGGAGCTCGCAAAGCCCTCTGGGAGCAGCCCCTGGCATAGGATTTGTGTTCTCAGTCCCAGCAGAACTCGTCCTGAAATTAACTCTGCTGCAGGGCTGTGGTTTCCTGCTCCCTGAGGCCCTTTCTGCAGGAAATAATTGGGATTTGCTCCTGTCAGCAACGATCCCACCTTGCTCCGAGCCCTGAGAGAAGCTGCAGCACCAGGAATCCCCGCCCCAGCCCCACAGGAGGCTCTGCTCTGGCTCTGAGACTTTACTTGGAGCTCCAGGGGATCCAGAGGTGTTCTCCATGCCCGGGATGTGCCCTGCACTCTCTGCTTGGCTCCAAGGGGCTCTTCTAGCTGTGGCAAGGCCGAGATCTTCACAGGACAGGCAGCTAGAGGAACTCCTGAGTCTTTACAGTGTTTACTTGGGGTGCAGGGACTCGGCCTGGAGTTTTCTTTGTGTCTTTCATCTGCGTGGGGGCTGAGAAGGTGGGAATGGTGGTTTGCCTGGTGCCAGGCTGTGGGAGCAGCGCCGGGCTCTGTTTCCTCTCGGGAATTCGTGTGGGTGCTTTGAGCTTGGTGCTGAGGGGCCGCGCCAGGCCCGCTTCAGCTCGGCCGTGTCCAGCCACACCCCGCAGGCCTCGGCCGGGTCCGTGCCGCCCCCGCACTGCCACCTCATCAGGGGCTCCTGTGGATGGCTAGATAAGGTCTTGGTCTTAGCAAAGCTTGTAGCTCTGCTGCGCGGCGGCAAACAGAGGTCCCGCAGGTCGGCGGCCAATGGGTCCCACCGCGCCGCCTCCCAGACGCCCGGGGCTATCTCTCCAGGGCCAGGGCCCGGCGCTGACATGTCCGGAGGGGGCTGTTGGGCGCCGGCCGCTCCATAAGGCGGCAGTGACCGCCCCGCCGGTGTTGCCCCTTCCGGAGCTGACAGTCTGGAGCATCTGGAGCATTTTTCTTTTTCTGTTTCTTTTTTTTTTTTTTTTTCTTTTGGCCATTCTTCAGGTTTGGTTTGCAGTGCTTTAGAGTCGGGCTCCATCCTCTCCGCCTCCCGTGGGCAGGCTCCTTCTCCTCCCGTCTCCACCTCCCTCCTGGGAAGCCTCTTTTCCTATGAGGGAGCCTCTTGGGGCGCGCTTTCTGATTGGGCTTCGGGCTCTCCTCTCCCTCACTACTCGCGCTGCCTTCACCCCTACCCTTAAGTCTCTCTTTGTGCCTGTCTGTGACGGGAGGCTTTTCTCGAACCCCGTCGGAGCTTACACGGTCAGAATTGGTGTTATAATTGGTGGACATTGGTGTTTTTTCGCTGCCGGCCGTTTTTTCGGGAGGGGGCGTGAGCGGTGTCTGTCCGCGCGCTCACTGCTGCCGTGCGTTCCGCAGATGGCGGCGGGCGCCGCGCAGGGCTGAGGGACCGCGACGGTTGGGAGCCGTGAAATAACGGTTCGGGACTCGCAGGGCGGTCCTCGAGCGCAGTCCGAGTGGTTGTGCCGACCTTGATTTTCGGCGTTACTTTTAAGCACGCCTGGGCGGCTTTCCAAGCCACTTGTTCGTCTAGCGCTTTGCGGAGCGCTTGTGTAATTTCTCCCAACTTTTTAGATATTTGCTAGAGCCTGTGACTAAAACATCATTTGCTAAAACTTCCGTATACCTGTCCCAGCATTCCTCGTGGAGGATATCAATAGGCCTTTTAATAGCACATAATTTAATTAAGGCGGACGACTGCACACTCAAAATGCTTGACTTTACAGCCAGTTTTCCACTGATTATGTAATTCTGCCACTACCTTGCTCCAGCACGTCCTCAATGGGCAGTACCGGGAGCGTCCTCCCTCGCTGAGGTCGGACCAGCCGCTTCAGCCGTTCCTCTCCGTCTGGCGTGAGACCCGGCAGCTCGCCGCTCGAACTCGTGTGTGGGGGAGCGGTCGAGCGTCGGCAGCGCTGAGTCACCCCTTTCCCGGGTTTCGGCACCATTATGTTGCGGTTCGGGGTGCAGCGGGACCCAGTCTGGAAGGAACACGGCGGTCTACTCACTTGCCACACAAGACCTGCCGGGCAAATCACTCACATACGCCAATATGGTGGACGGTGAAATGCGTTTATTCCTTCTGTGCGCTGCCTTATATAGAGCCGGTGCTCTTATGTCACCAGCACGAGGCAGCAGGTAACAGTGTTACTGGACAGGATAACAGAATAACGAACTGTGTCCCTAGCTGACCACAACAGGTGAAGAATTCTGCCTATCGGTGCTCCAGGATATTCCCAGGTATAATTAACTTATTAATGTTGCCATACCTTCACACTGTGGCCCTCTCTACTGCCTTGATAGCAACAGCTACAGTTACCTTGACAGACTGTTCTCTAATCAAACTTGTTAAACTAAGATATCTTTTTTTTTTATTATTCCCAGATCCTCAAAGGTCTAAACTTGAAAGTTCAGACTGGGAAGACTATTGCTTTAGTTGGTGCCAGTGGCTGTGGAAAAAGCACTATTATTCAGTTGCTGCAGAGATTCTATGATCCTGACCAGGGAGAAGTGAGTGTCTGCAAAAGAATTGTAAAACCTCAGAGCTATTAGGACTTGCATGAGTTTCCCATATTGACTGAACTTTGTTTTCTATTTTGACTGAGTTAGACCATATATCTGCAGACTTCATATTTCCACAATTTAAATTTCCAATGAGCTATCTTCTCTTGTTGGCTTGACTTCATTATTCTGCTCCTTCGTACAGTGCTATGTCACAAGGAGCAAATGCCACAAGTCTTGGAATAGACTTGCAAGATCTGAATTTAAAGTAATTATCAACTGCTCCTTTTTAAAATTCCCTAAAGTTGTGTTGTTGTGTTTTGTTTTGTTTTATGCAAAGCATAATCCAACAGAGTCCTGCTTTATTTTGCTTCCTTTTCATTGAATGTAAGCTAAACCCTGGAGAGAGTTTTCCTATTTTAAATGTTTGCTTTCTAACAACCTAATGGTTGCCTAACCCACAGCAGAAGTTTCCATCATTATGCATTGTGTGTGTTTTACCACTGAGCATTAAGTCCATTTGGTAAGTGGTAAATACTTCTCACAAGAAATTTCCAAAGGAAAGAATGAGAGAAATGAAACAATATACTTTTAAAGGAAATTTGCTTTTTATCCTTTATATTTGAAGGATGCTACTTAATAGTTGCTACTGCTAGTTGAAAGTAGGTAAACATTCCAAATATGAAAAGTTGAACTGTCAATATATAAGGTACCAAAGCAGCTGTTTCCAACACAGTTCTTTCTTAAACTTTGTTTTCCTGTGGCTGTTCATTCCTGCCCCCATGCCTCATTTTGCTGTGTCAATGCCAATGTTCATATGACCAAACTGCAAATTACCTAGGTTAAAAAAACTTCCCCCTTCCATTTAGTCAACTTGAACTCTCTTTGATCTGGTGTACAACACAGCCACAGAGATGATTGTGTAGCCACAACTGTGAGGATATCAAACTGGCATAGGAGCTTGAGAATCATGTAAATAGTGTGCAAGGAAGCTGTAAAATTCTTAAGCCAACTCAGTCAGGATGGTTATTGGGGAATACAGACGGGGGGTGGGAAAAAAAGCCCCTGATGCCTTCTCTGTTTACGCCACTCATCTTCATTTTCCAGCTTGTGCAATGGATGAAAATACTGCAGTTTTAGCTTCTCCCCCAACATAGATTTCTGTTAAAGACAAATTTTTTCTTGCCCTTCTGGCTGATACTTCATTCAAGTAAGAGTAATTTATTGCTTTCTTATGAACAGAGTACATTTCCTTGACTTCTTTGACACACTCGTTTCCTCTCAGATTACCTTGGATGGTCGGGATATTCGGACCCTTAATACCAAGTGGTTACGAGAAAATATTGGCATCGTGAGCCAAGAGCCTGTTTTGTTTGCAACCACAATAGCTGAGAACATTCGCTATGGCAGAGAAGACATTTCTGATGCTGAAATTGAGCAAGCAGCCAAGGAAGCCAATGCTTTTGACTTCATATCTAGACTGCCTGATGTAAGTTCATGCACTTACTTTGAGAGTAAGAATGAAAGGTCCATTTAGGCTGGTGTCCTGTTTCTGAGAGGCAGAGCATGGGAATCCAAGTTATACTACAACTTCTCAAAATATTCTTATTGCCTCCAGCAGCTTTCAGTTTAGAGAGGTTTTTCAACTAGATACTGTGCCTTTGGTTGCTCTCAAAGGACTTGTGCTGGAGTGTGGGAAAAAATGTCACTGCCTTAACTCGGGAGAAAGGAAGCCTCACAGCTGTACTGCCATCCCTACCCAGCTCATGAGGCATAGAAGAGTTGGCTTTTAGAGAGAGAAAGAAAGAAAGAAGAACCAGAAATCCGAAGCCCTTTGTCAGGAGCTATCTGTGCATTCACAGGAAATGGGGGAAGTGCGTGGAAGTCAATAAGTATTCCCTGAAGCAAGACCCTTTTAACAGCTACAAGCTTAAGCTCTCCCTCTGCCTGAGATTCACAGCTTTGAGCTCTCTGTTATCAGTAGGTGCCTCACTCCTTTCAGGATGGGGCTGAGAAGCAAGGTCAAGCATTCTAAACACATCCTCATAAATGGATAGTATGTCCTTCTCTTTTCTCCTGAAGTTAAAAAATGTGGGAAAAGTGCCCACCTGGGATTGATTTCAAATCCTTTTACTACTTTAGAGAGCTTGGCCCCATCTCTGGAGCACATGCCATTTCAAGCATTGTTCCATGGTTCCTTCTTCTCAGGAAGAGTGATTTAATCATATTTACTCTTAAACATATAATAAACATATTTACTCTTAAACAGCTATATAATAAAAAACTACAGTGGACTTTGGGACTTGTCACTTTGCAGTAAGTGCTATGGTCAGTAGGAACCAGACCATAGCTCCAAGGGGGAGTGTCTCAGATTCAGAGGAGGCACACTCATAGTGTGTCCCTCTAATTCCAACCCTTTTGGAAAGGCAGGTAATCCTCAGAAAATAGAGATCCCTTTAACAGGCTTGTCTTGAGAATCCCCAGGGTTTGAAGCACTGAGTGAGCAATAAAAATCTTTAAAGAACCATAAGTTCAAAGTTAGGCAGGCACGACATGTGATGGGGGCAGGAGGGTTTGGCTAAGGGCCAGCTGGATGGATGTCCTTCCATATTTGTTCTGCCTGTGCTGAAGTCAGCTGGAAGAAGCTACATTTCCTAGAAGAGTATTTGGGAATGGGACATCCTCACTGAGGAGTGAGGATTAGAGATGTCTCACAATGTCTGTTCTCTCCTTTCTCAGAAATTTAACACCATGGTGGGTGAAAGAGGCGCTCAGCTGAGTGGAGGACAGAAACAACGAATAGCTATTGCCCGTGCCCTAGCAAGAAATCCCAAGATTCTTCTTCTGGATGAAGCTACATCTGCATTAGATACTCAGAGTGAATCCATAGTGCAAGCAGCTCTTGATAAGGTAGGACTCACTGAAGCTAGCAGCTGCAGTGAAAAGGTGCAACAAGTGCTTAAGAAAAATTCATGTGCAGTTTTCAGTGCAGGTTTCCTTCAGAATCAAGGACATTGGAAATAAGGGTTTGAATTAAGGAGGGTTTTTTCAGGTTGATTTTTTTTAGGGGCTTTGACTTTCCATTTTTACCGATTATGAAGACACTGTCATGGGGAACTATAATTTAGGTCTCTTGCATTCCCATTCTCAAGTCATAATTCCTCATTTGCTGATCATATATTGCTGGCATCTTATCAAGGCAAGGTATGAAGACAGGATGGGCCCTTTTTAGGTGGATTAATAGAAAAGTATATGTTACTGATATGCCTAGTATTTGTTCTTTGTTGAATAGTTGCTTCATCATTTTCAGAAAGCTCTTGGGACTTAACCATTTTCATTCTTTTCCTGCTTTTAGCAGCCCCACAGCTCTAGGGTGGTTACTGTTACAGAGCAGAGCTGTCAGGTCTTGTAAACATGTCTCTGATCAGCACACAATGCCCTCCTCACAGCCCACCTTTATCAGCAGCTTCAATCAGTGCACAGTAGAACATATAAGCTTTAATTGAAAAAGAACTTCATGCTTTGGCTTGAATGTCTTTTCTTTTGTCTAATATTTATTATAATGCATTTTTTTTGAATGAAGTGGAAAATTCTGCCTTTCATTTCAGTAGTTATGCAGAGAAATACAAATTACCAGTATGGCTCCAGGGAAATAGAGGATTTGTCTTCTTCACTTGCCAGTCAGTTTAAATCTGAAGTAAAGCGCAGCTATTTGTTACATTCATATCATTCTAGTGATGTTAGTATTGAGGTAAGATGTAGATGCAAAAATAGTGTTCATGTAATCTTTCTTCTGCATGTTTGTATGTTTGTTTTAATTTTGTAATTAGCTACTTAGCTTTTCCTGAAGCTTTTTGCTCCATTTAGTGTATAACATTGAATTAAGTGAACTCTTTCTCATCCTTCTTCGTGTAGTCGTAACACACCAAAATGAGCCCCAAATCATAATTTAGTCATCTTTTCACAGCTTTTGTGATGTCTGTCAGTTTAGTCCACTAATGAGATTTCCAAATTTCTTTCCAACATCCCTGTGTGGAAAAAGTGGTGCTTCTACAGTTCATTATTTTTACAGCTGCGGAGCAGAGATATTAACCTCATGAACGGTCACAGTTTCTGGGCATTGATGTGCAGCTCCTTGTAGCCAGCGGGTTTTCAGATAATTTTGCATCTTATCAAGCATTTTGCTACTTCTGATCACAGCTCTCATCTGCAGTGGCAAAGGCTTTGTGCATTAGGCCAGAAGCATAAAAAGCACACTGTGGCAGATCCCTGGGAGTGACCTGCAGCAGGTCTGTGAGAATGGCAGGTGTGGGGGAAGAATTCAAATCTCCATGGAAGCATTCCTGTACTGCAGATGGCCTCATCTTCTTCATGCCCCTGTCCCTGTGCCCATATGATATACAACTTCTGTAGCAAAAAACTTCCAGCAGATTCCAGCACCACAGAGCACACTTGTTGCATGAGGTTCCCTTGGATCTCTCCTCCTGCCAAGCTGCCATCTGCTCCAGGCATCAGGGTGGAGGGAAGCCAGCCTCTCCAGCAGTCCCAAGATGGCCTGTGTTGGTTTGCTGCATGAGGGCTGTGTGTGCCACTGCTCTGTGGGAGGGAGCTGGAGGGGGTGGAACACCTAACCTGCCAACTGAGACTTCAGCAGCTCTTCCTGCCAAATCCCAGTAGGATTACTGTCAAAGAAGTTGGTTTCAGAAAGGAGTGGCTCAAACTCATTTTTGATGCAAGTTTGCTCCTCTGTGCTTTCCTGCTAAGTCTTGTCAGAAATTACACTGATGTTGTACTTCCAAAAATGTTCAGGACAGTATATAAAAAAAAACTCTGCTCTTTTTATATTTGCAATACTAGCTTTGTTTTCAGAAAGATCTATTCTCACAGCATTTCCCCCACATGCTTGTATGCACATGGAAACACTTTGTGAGCAACTTTATCTCAAACAGTTCAAGTGTTATAAAAGTCAAATAATAAATAAACTTTAATTATGGTCTTTAATACTTGTTGCCTGTCTAAAAAGATTGTGTCTTTCTCTACCTGAATTGGTCAAATGAAACTGTCCTTGGACTGCTGAACAAGGTCACGAAACCATGAAAAAATAATACTCTTTAGAAAGAAAGAAAAGGTTTTTCAGAGTTTAGATTTACTATATATTACAGGTGACTAAAAGAACTTTATTTCTGGGCTGTTTTCCTGCACATTTTAACTGCAACTGGGTTTTGTGTGTACCTGTAAGGCTCGGGCTGGACGCACCACCATTGTGATTGCTCACAGGCTGTCTACCATCAGGACTGCTGACACCATTGCTGGGTTTGAGAAGGGTGTTGTGGTTGAACAGGGGACCCACAGCGAACTGATGCTGCAGAAAGGAGTCTACTATTCCCTTGTAATGCAGCAGGTAAGGGCAAATTTATTTACTTTCTCTGTTTCACAAAGTTGTCAAATGGTGGGTGGAGCCATTTTCTCTCTCTGGCTCCTGCATGTTGTCCAGCTGGCAGCTGCTCAGTTATTCTAGTCTGGGCACAGACACCGGCTTGGAATTCTTGGGGGTTTTACCCATAAGAGTTTCTTATTTATGCAATCTGATATGTCGAAAACATAAGTGAGTTTAAGGCACAGGCTGCATAATTATGGCATTACCACAGAGGTGTTAGATTCCAGGTGGATCCCATAGATTGCTTTAAATGAAAAATGGGGGGAAAAATCAGAATCAAATAATCTACTGCTCTGCAACTGCAGACTGAAATATACATGGCCTATAGACAACTGCAGTTACACAATTGAAACAGCAGTATTCATGAGAAAAAAAAATACATTTCTTTCTTTCTGCTCAAAATGCCTTGTAAGTGTCTATGCTGAATTCTCTCTAGGGTTGTAGCAGTGATGCTCAAGATGATGGCACATCAGAGGATAGTGAAGGCACAGGAGCTGAGGAATATGAGGAAAACATAAATCATGTGGAAGAGCCGATTCTTCAAGATCATTTTGAAACATCTGTGATACCAGGGAGAGGCAGCATTCGCAGAAGATCCAGCGGATATGAGAGTGAGAGGAGTTCATCTAAAAATCCCTTTGGAAAAAAGAAGAAAGAAAAGGAGGTGGAGGTTGGTATTAGAACTTCTGTTTAGAATCTTTAATTATAAGACGCAAGTATAAACAAAAAGCACATAACTTTGATTACTTTTAGATAGCTGGCATTCATGCAGCCTTTACTCTAGTGCTATTGCAGTTGGTACTCACCAGACTGAGCATTTGGGGACAATTCTTAACAAAGATCTTCTTCATTTTAACACTACTGAGTTAATGTGGAACTAGAAAAAAAAATGCTGTTGATTTGTTACATTGCTTTGTACAATTAAGGACTGTTATTTCAGTGGTAAAGATATTTTGATTCTATCTAATTAAAACTAATTATGAGATATCATTTGCAAGGTTCTTTACTCCCTGCTACTTACTGTTGCAAATACTGCTGGATAATATAATCCCTGAAGTGCACGTACCCAGACTGAAGGCACTTTGGAGTATCATACTACATGTATGCCAAGCAAAAAAAAAAAAAAGAATTTTGAAGACCATTGCCATTAAAAGAACCATTACTCTGTTGTTTTTTCTGTAAAAACCCTACAAAACTGAAGCATATACTACAACTTAGTTGATGTATATCATACATCAATAAAAGTCATGTAGGAAGTTGGGGGTTAAGAAAAAATATTTTGTTTCATCAAAGCTGAATAAAACTTAGACATAGCATCAAAAAGAGCAGATTTCTAGTGCATTCTGGATCAGATTTGGGATGAGCAGCTCAACAGGAACTTGATTTTGTTTTCTATTTTGTAGTACATTTTTCTTGAATCATACTGGAAGAGTGGTTTGGTATATTAAGGTTGCTTGAGTTTTGTCTAGTTTTGAGGATTTTTGCCTGGTTTCAAGACCTTTGAAGAACTAAAATACAAATTCCAAAGTAAGACCACTAATTCTTCTAAATCTGTGGAAGTTAGGATCTCATGTTTAATAAGTAATATTTAAAATAATTATGAAATCCTTAGTATAATTTTATCTATAGATTTTCCTCCTCTCTAAAATACATCTTCCAGCTAATGAGTATTTCAAATAGCAAGAACAAGCTGGACCTTTCCCATTTTCATATAAAAAGCCCTGTACCTTAAAAAGTTACTTTTTGGCTGTATATTAATATTGGTTAAGACTTTAGTGGCAGTAGTGGGTGTTCATGCTAAAGAATACAGTATTCCTCACCTTCAGAAAAAATGAAGGATAAAATAACCAGAAAGTAAGAGCAACCTGCTTATAATCCTGACTGATATTTTTGTCTCATTTCTGATGTTTTCATTATTTACTTTTTCAGAACTATCCCTTTGGAGTCACAGGCACTTAAATAAAGTGGTAAAGCAAGACAGAACATTTTTTGTGCCTTCAAAATGCAAACAGGCTAACTTACACTTGTGCCTTGTTCCTGGTTTTGGTAATGATTCGTTGGATATAGTTTGCCAAAGAGAAAAATGACCTCTCTACCCAATTGTTCTGTTGCCAGCCCACTGGCATTGAGCTGAACTGGGGGGATCTCTTCTCTCCTGTGATCTGTGAGACTTTCAGTTCTTTATAATGATTGAAGCGTTACTTGCCATTCATGGTGACCAGTCAGTCCTACGTGACTTTCAGTGAACTGTCCTGGACCTTCTCCCCTGATGACTTAGCCTTTTGTGAAGTTTTTTGCCTCCACATTTTTACAGTGCACTTGATGTTCTAGGACATGAAACAGCAAAGCTCCAGCATGTTTGCTTGATCTGAGTGCACAGAGAGGGCTTTCAGCACTTTACCAAGACAGTTCAATGCTCAAGGCCTAGTGTACACCCACTGTCTGGGGAGTTCTATGTTCTGCAACTTTCCAAAGAAAACTTACAACTTTCCCGTAGGAAGAAAATCTGCCGGCTGTGTCTTATTTAAAAATCCTGGCTCTGAACAAACCTGAGTGGTTCTACGTACTGCTGGGAGTGATTGCTGCTGCTGTCATAGGTGCAGTCCATCCTCTATTTGCTTTTACATATGCAAAAATCATTGGGGTAAGGGTTTTTTTGTTTGTTTTTCTTCTTTTTTTTTTTGGCAGGTTTTTTTTTTTGTTGTTGTGTTTGTGGGTTTTGTTTCTATGGGGTTGGAGGGGGTGGTGCGGGTTCTGGTATTTTGTTTTGTTTGGGTTTTTTCTTTTGCAACTGGAAGTTCCAGTCCTGAACTGTCCTCCTGCTCAACCACTCAGTTCTTTCCATGTAAATCATTAACTTGTATAAATATATCCATTGAAAAATGTTGAAGGGACTCTCCAGAAGCAGAGGATGGTGGAACTGTATCTGACTAGCAGAGCAAAGGAGGAACATTGATGGATCTGAGAGAACAAATTAGTGCCATGTAGGTTAAATGGAGAGCTGGAGCATCTCCTGGGTCCTCAACAGCAAGTTGACTGCAGACTGATTTTAGGATCCAGGATACTTGCTAAAGGCTTCTTGGGGTGAGGGCTGGCTTAAGTAATGGATGCTTGTCTGTGTACTCATTTGTGTGGGTTTTTTCTTTGCATAGGCTTTTCAAGAAAGAGATCCAGTAAAAAGGAGTAAAAACACTGTGGTGCTCTCTTTAATATTTCTTTTACTTGGAGTGATTATCTTAGCAGCATACATAATCCAAGTAAGTGTCACTACACTGAAATCTTGAAAGCTCTGAACTCTCCAGCAGGCTGTAGGTACAGCTCATATTGGCACAATCTGAGAAATAAAACATCAATCAGAGCTTACAAAAATATGCACAAGTGGCAAGGTCTTCCTGAGATACCTAGGTTTAATGTTAATGTTTACCTAAAGACATATGTCTATATTTGCTCTTGGTTTAAATAATCCACTGAAGGCAATGTTAATTCAGCATGATTGAAATAAAAATTGAGGGTCTGGCCATAAAACTCAAAGTTAATGCTTACATTTCTCACTGACCAGTCTATAGGCTCTTGCCAAAGTATAAAGTAGACTCATTCTTTCCATTGCAGATGGTGGTTTTCATACCATTGAGTACAATCCATCATTTGCCATTCCCTTCTGACTAAAGCTTTAAAGCTCGCAGGAAACACTTGGTGCCCACTGTTGTCCTTATCATAAAAATCCATCAGTATCACTGCTGTGAGTGAGTGTCTGGTCGCTGTCAGGGTAGGGAGGCCAGTCACAAGACACGTTGATTTATCTTGTGCTGCTGCTGTCTGTGTCTGCAAGGCTGACCAGAAAAGTTTAATCTCCCATTGCTTTGGTGGTTGTGTTACAAGTATGTAATATATAGAGGGGATCTCTTCTTTGCTATGGTGTTTCCTTTCTGTGAGAAAATCAAGTTTCAGGTTCAAGAATGTGAATGATGCTTTTCCCAGGACATATATATTCTCAGGGGATTGTAGGTGTGACTGCTTTTGTTGTGCTTCTTGGTGTGACTGCTTTTGTTGTGCAGATTTATAAACAGAGTTACAGCATCAGATGAGAAAATGTGACTCTTTTTCCTCCCCCAGGGATTCATGTTTGGGAAGTCTGGGGAAACCCTAACAATGAGACTGCGCTCTTTGTCCTTCAGAGCATTACTTCAGCAGGTAGGAAATAGGCAGCTGGCATATCGAGTGAGAAATGGCTGTGGATAAGAACCCGTGTGTTTGTAGAAACATCTGAAAGGGACCAGAGGACAGTAAAGTGGTGATTGGAAGTAAAAAGAACCCTACCAATAGCCCTTGCAAATAAAAAAGTTTCCTTTCCTTTCTGTAGGTACAAATCCTTGTGGGTCCTTTCCAACTCAGGATATTCCATGGTTCTGTAGCTGATGGGATAGGTGATTTGTAAGAGAATAGTTAACCTCTTCAGGATCAAGGAATGTCTACGTAAATGGGGGTTATAGTAAAAGTTTCTATACAGGCACGTTCAGGAAAACATCACAGCCAAGGAACTTTGATTATGAGCAATTAGATGTCCACAAAAGCTTTTAAGGCTTTTAAGCTTTTTCTTTTCGTTTACTTGGAAATGTGGACTACACAGAGAGAATACTCAGTTAGCCATCCTGTTTTGTACTTCCTTGTAACCTTTTGAAACATAAATCAATATCTTTTCTTGCAGGAGATTGGATGGTATGATGACCACAAAAATGCTGTTGGTGTTCTGCTAACGCGTCTTGCTACAGATGCTTCCCAAGTTAAAGGAGTATGTTGATTCTTTTATGTGTATTTTTTAAATCTCTTTTTCTGTACAAATATTAATTGCAATTGGCAAGGAACTCCCAGATTATTTCAGAAAACGAACTAGAAAATCTACCCTGCAGACTGGCAGATGCATTTACATATCATGCTGCAGACACGTTGGAAAGGGTTTCCCACCTGATAATTCACAACTATCAAAAATCCAGCAGATGTTCATGTACCTCCCTGCAAGTCTTTCAGCTAAATATATAATAATTGTAGGCTATTTCACCATGCAAAGTGAAATCTGCATATATGTTTGGACCACTCTCACTGGACCCCGGGTTTGGGTTATGGGTGTCAGCTGAATGCCTCAAAGAGGTTGCATTTGCAGAGGATACAAACCCTTACTGACCTCAGTGAAGAGAATTCTTCCTCCCATTGCCACAAAATGTGCTTCACAAGCAGTAAGAAACAGACCAGCCTAATTAAAAATGGCCAAGGAAGGGAAATAGTCAAGAAGCTGGTATGGAAGAGCTGACACTGGACCTGGACACCTGGTGAGAGAATCTGGCAAATTCTGCACAGTTCCTTCAACTGCTCACCTCATCAGCAGAACTTGACAATCTGCCAAATGTTTCTGTTTCTTCCTATATCTTTGTGGGGAAAAAAAGATCACTGCAGGACTTGTGGGGAAAAGTTTTCTAGTGTCTTTTATTTTTCCCCTTCATATTTGTGCATCACTAATAGTTTGTTCCCTGCATTTTTCAGTCTCCATAGGTATTTGTTTCTCTCCAGCCCTCCTTCATTGTGGGCTTGCAGGGATAAAATAATCTTTGAGTCATCTTCATTTTAAAGTTGGTTTGCTTCAGTGGCAGTGAAGTCTTATCACCCAGTCAGGCCAGTAAAAAGGAGGTGTGCACACAGTTCCCTGTCTACAAAAAACAACTAAGGGCATGAATGGGTCTCCAGAGCTCTTGTGTTTGCTAGACATCAGTAAGTCAGTACCATGCCTCACGCTGCCTGGGTTGAAGTTTCCAAATCCACCTTTATGTGCAACTCCTAGAATACATGGCAACAATTCACCTTGACATTGGTTAAATTATTAATGTTTTAAATTAATTGAATAACATTGGTTAATTTATTAATGTTTTAAATTAATTGAATAAGAAGAAACTTTTCAAGGCAGGAAAGCCTTTGGCAAAAGAAAGAAGAATATTTGCTTCCAAGAGTTTTTGTTTTTACCATCATGCCAAACTCTGGAAGATGAACTATTTTCCACAGGGCTATTTGCAGAAGTTCTTTCTGCAGATCAGAGCCCACCCAGAAGCTGGATGCTCATCAACTCTCATTTGAAAGAGTTTTTGATGAAAAGGTTATACAGGCTGGGAGGAGGTGAGAATTCTTCAGTCAGAGTTAATCTTTCCTACTCATTATCCCACTGAGATAAAGCATTTCTTCAGGGTGGCCAGATTCAGGTTTCTTTTCTCTAAGAACACAACCTCAAGTGCAGCTATGTAAGAAGCTTGAGGATGAATATTTTTCACCATTGTTAGTATGGAGGATCTCAGTGGATGGCTGTTGTTAGAACCAAGCCCCTCTTGCCTGATGTTGGATATCTAACTGCCAACTTGCCCTACTGTCACAGTGGGCACAATTTTCTCTAGTTTGGGTAGTGTGTGAAGTCCCAGACACATTTGATTAAACAACAGTCACATCCAACTCTCTACATTAACACCTCTTGAAGGCCTGAATGCTGGCAGGTGTGAGGAATCTCCAGGAATGGTTACAGAAGCTGGTGCATAGTGTCCACACAGGTGATGGCACATGGTTTCGTTTTCCAGCCAAACCTTTGGCCTTGGCTACAGCAATTTGAAGTGGTAGTTTAAGCAGCAAAAAGAAAAACCTAATGACATATATTTGGGGGGGTTTCTGGGGTTTTCTTAGGCAACTGGAAGCCGACTTGCACTGATGACTATGACTGTCTTTACCCTTGTGACTGCCATCATTATTGCATTTGTACATGGCTGGCAGCTGACTTTGCTTGCCCTGGCCTGCATTCCTTTTATTGTTGGTGCAAATACTGTGAATGCCAGCTCTATGTCTGGTCATGCTGCAGAAGATCAAAAAGCTTTGGAAGAGGCTGGAAGAGTAAGTGCTTTAGTTTAAACTACAGAGTTCTGGTGTGAGATCATTTTTAGGGGCAACATTGTAGTTATATTATACCTGACACCATTGCCCAAGATAAATGAAGGGTGTTGAGAGGAATGTTTATGTATCTTCATGAAAAGCAAAACACAGATAACACAAACCATCTGCCAATTAGATGATGAAAATGCATTTGAAAGCCTCCATAGTGGATTTCTGGGCAGTGGCAGCTGCAGCAGAACCAACCCAGCACTGGTGCACTGGTGCTCTGCTGTGCAGAAGTGTTGCAACATTGAAACCCTTTCATTCTTTCATAAAGACAAGCCATTAATGTGCTGAAGAGTTTCAGGGTACTGCCTTCATTCGCCTGGTAGTGCTCTTCCAGGAGACAGAAGTAGTCCATACAAAGAGCAAGCTGTGTCCTGATTATTAGTGTTTGTCCCCATTTTATTAGATTGGGTTTAATTCATGAGGGCCACAAACCATGGGTTAGGGAATTCACTGCTGATGAATAATTCCATTGCTCAGGACTTTCCTTCACCTTGATCCCTACTCTTAAGCAAGCACATTCTGATGGAAATAATAAATGGTAGAGCAGAAATCAAGTGTTCAGAAGATATCTTGCAGATTGCAGTTGTAAGAGATTACCTCTTATTTGTTTAATCTCTTTGTTTAGATTTCAACAGAATCCATTGAAAACATAAGAACTGTAGCTTCACTGACCAAGGAAGAAGCATTTTATGAAAGATATGTTGCTAGTTTGAATCATACATACAGGTGGGTTTTTTCTTTACAGTACACATTAGCCTTTCAGATTTACTGTAAATACCTTTTATGGAACCTAACCTAACCAAAGACTAGGAAGACTGTCAACAGCTGTTCATATAGCTTTGAAATCTGTATAGTCTCTATAAATATACATTCTTAAATGCAGAGTGAAAAAAATTCAGGATTTGTCTTTTATTATGCAAACACCTTATAAACTGCTTTCTCTGCATGTGTGTTACAGAATATTGTGTTTGCCTACAATCTAGGATATATGTTCACTCCATGTCAGTGTATTGCACTGATGATACTACTTAACTGAGGAACTGACAATTCCACTACACCCTTTATAGCATAAACCAATTTTATTCCCCTCATATGACTTTAAAACCTTGAAAAGAACTTCATATGTTTCCCTTGTTTGATCCACTGCATTCAGACTTTTCTCCACTGACATGCATTTGAATCACCACAGTTGCCAGATTTTTCTAGCTCGTTTTTATTTAAATAAAATAGCCCAAAATCTAAATTGCTTGTAATGTAAAAGAAGAAATTGAAAATTATGTATTACACAATCTGTCCTCAGCCAAAATAGTGTTAAAATCCAGTGTCTGGTGAACTAACTACTAAGAGCCCAAATCTAGTCAGGATGCTTGCTTGGATTGTCACAGGTCTGATTTACAGCTCAGGCTAGAAAGGCGATTGCCTGTTCCTCAGAGGGCATCCTAAACAATGAGGACAGAGAGTTCACCAGATTCTTATTCAGTGTGTGTTCAGTTAGCTATACAAATGAAACCTTTCCAGAGGGATAGATTGAGAAATAGAGGCATAGTCTGAATTCTTTTGGGGATACCCACAATGATTCCCTGCTCCGCTCGGATGGGATGAGCTGGTGGGAGCCTGCAGGCATCTCTTTGGCCAGGCTGGAGCCTGCTTGTTTTCTTAATAAAATGGGTCATATGGGATAGTTATTAACTTATTTCACTTCAACTAACTTCTCTAGTGACCTTCCCTGCTTTAAAAGCAAAGGAAAGGGATTCAATTTAACATAACTGAGGATCGAGGATTTCATTGCTTTTTGTCCTAGGGGCAGTTCTGTGTCATGAAGCCAGGGGCCCTTAGGGTCTGGCGAGGGTTGTTTGTGAGTGTGTGTGTGTTGTGGGCTGATTTGTTGTGGTTTTGGGGGTGAGCTGGATTGCTTGAAAGTTTTATTCCAGCAGTCTGGCTATCCCTCAGCCAGTGTCTGTTGTTTCTCTTTTACAAGTCATTTATGGAAAGTCTCTTCTTTCATCAGAAAATCTGTGAAGAAAGCCCCTTTCTATGGATTTACCTATGGGATATCTCAGTCTTCAATGTACTTTATTAATGCAGCACTCTTCAGATTTGGAGCATGGCTCATTGCTAATTGTCTGACCAACTTTGAAAATGTATATATGTGAGTATACCTTATAAAGTGTAAAAAAAATCAAAACCAGTACACAGTGTAGTGATTTCAATGCATGCATATTATTTTATCAAATTACAGAGGTAATGGGGCATGGGAATCCAGGCATTCAGTCTGGATTAGAGTGTTCTTTGGGCATAAGGTCTGTTTTGGGGAAAGGTGCATATTTGGGCAGTAAAACAGCAAGAGTGAACAGCAAGCTCAGCACATGTACTCTGGAGAAGCCTTTGCCCTTTGACATCCCTTTCCAGGCAGAGGGTGTTAAAAAGAGAAGTGATGTGATACCACTGTTCAGCTGTAAAGTAACTATGGGAACAAGCTGACCTTCTTGGTCAGCTGGATGACATCTTGGAGTGTGAGGAGCTCCAGAAACGTCATCACCTATACATGCTAAAAAACTTTATTCTGAAGGTATGTTTTACACAGGGGGAAAAGAATACATTGTTCTACCTGGAATGAATCATGCTTTGTCCTTTGTTTTTTAGAGTCTATGCTTCTGTCATGTGTGCAGCGTTGCATATCGGTCAGTCTGTTTCCATGGCAGCAGACTTTGGCAAAGCTCGAACATCAGCCCAAAGAATCTTTCAGCTTTTGGTCAGAAAACCTCTAATTGACAGTTACAGTGAGCAAGGTGAAAAATTGGTAAGGGTTGGTAGTATTTTGCATGGGGGTTGGGGGGGATATTGAACATCTGTCTCTTTGGATGTTTGGGTTTTGGGTATATATGTTGCTTTTTTTTTGAAAGGAGTGCTCTTTTTTTCACAGGAAAACATGCTGTCACAAACTAAATTAGTAATGGTCTATTATCAGCAATTGTATTCACAGGTGCCTATTTCTTAGGGTGTTGCAAAAGGAAACTGGATTAGGATGAATGAATTGCGACCTGAAGGGAGCCTTCCGCAAGAAGGATGGATGCTCTTGTTACAAGAGCATGTAGAGATGGGACAAGGGGGAATGGCTTCAAACTGAAAGAGAGTAGATTTAGATGAGATACTAAAAAAAAAAAAAACTTCTTTACTGTGAGGGTGGAACAGGTTGCCCAGAGAAGTTGTGGGTATCCCAATCCCTGGCGGTGTTCAAGGGCCAGTTGGATGGATCTCTGAGCAACCTGGTCTAATGAAAGGTGTCCCTGCCCATGGCAGGGGGGTTGGAACTAGGTGTTCTTTAAGGCCCCATCCAATCCCAACCATTCTAAGGTTCTGTCAAAAGGCAGACACAATATAAAAAGTGCTACTGACTTATTTGGGGACTGTATTGTTTCTGGGTTTCAGGCAAAAGTGTATGGCCTTTAAGGTGGTTTTTCTCTAAACGATTAAAAAAGCCCAACTTTTCATTTTGCTGACTCACAGTGTAAATGGCTTCAGGAAAACACTGATAATGTCAGTTCCAATAAAAGTTGTTGTCTTTCTAAGGGTTTATAGGAGAAATAAAATACTAATGCATTTTTCTAATTATTTTGTAAATAAAAGATATTAGTTGCTTTACAGACAGACACTTTGCCAAAAGCCATCCTATTCCATCTGTGGACACTTTTACAATTAAAAATGTGCTCTTGTGAAGTCAAAGCAAGCTTAATGAATAATTTAGTTTGCTCTAAAGTTGGGGGAGGAAAGACACAACAAGCAAAAACCAATAGAAAGTAAAAACAAAAAAGACCCCAAAATTCCCCAAGGAGGCTCACTTCTAAATCAAAATTGTCTTTAAGGAGGCTGACCCCAGTACTTGTCAAATTTCTGCATGTAATGCTTTCAATTTACATATTCTGGAAGGATCACAATAATACATCTAGGTTTATTTAAATTTGAAATTTCCATGTAGGTTTAGCTAGTAGCTCCTACTCAGGAAGCTATAGTTCAGTTTTCTATAACTTCAAGCTTAATTACAGGATTTTCAGCCTTTAAAGTTCTGAGCATGCTTGCATATTTTCTCGAACCAGGGTTCTCTGGCACAGACATTGAAAGACTTGGCAGAAGGTCTCCAATAAAAAAAAAACTTAATTGAAAACATTTATAGTATAGACTGGACTTAACTGCCAGTGATGCCTGTGACTTAGCAAAGCAAAGCTTTGAGTCCATCAAATTAGGTTATTGCCTGCTGTGAGAGCATCATATCAGTGCTGCTGCTGGCATGTACAGGGGGCTGGCTCATACCCCAGAAAACAGGACAGGCATGGCATGTGCCCCCTTTCTTCTACTTGTGCTTAAATATCAGCCAAGCTAGGAGGGCTAATTAACAACTATCACTGCTTTTGAAAGCACAGCTTGTCTTTGTGCCTCTGAATAACCTACTGAAGAATTTATCTCTGGTATCTTTATCTCTGATTTTGACCTTTTGTTACATTTGTTCAAATTGTGCTGCCTTCAGGGTAAGATCAGGAAAGCAAATGATAGTTTATGTGACAAGTAGAAGTGTCTCAATTAAATGTATTAGAAATGAAAAATCTGGATATTGCCTATTTTTCTTAAGAGGGTGGCACTGGAATAGGCTGCCCAGAGAAGCTGTCACAGCAGAGTACAAGAAGTGTTTGGACAGTGCCCTCGGGCACAGGGCATCACTCTCTGGAATGGTGCAGTGCAGGGCCAGAGTTGGACTCTGATCCTGGAGAGTCCCTTCCACCTCAGCTTATTCTGTGCTGCTGTGATATTCTTTTCAAAGATGAAGTGAAAAAGAGACACAAGAGATGCAGAAAACTTCTCCAGAAGGATGTAGTGACTTACAGATCATCCTATAACTAGTGATAGTATGATCAGTCCAATATGTCATTTAAAAGAATTTCAAAAACACTTTTGAAAACACCTTCCCAAACTTTCTTGGATCTCTCACTTTAATAACCAAGTCTTAACAAGTGTCATTAGAGTTGAGGCTAATAAATGTTAATACGAGCATGTGAACTCTCTGCTGCTTTTCAGAGCCATTTTGAGGGCAACATTGAATTCAGAAACATCCATTTTGTGTATCCAACAAGGCCGGAAGTTCAGGTTTTGCAAGGACTCAATGTGAAGGTTAACAAAGGACAGACCCTGGCATTAGTAGGAAGCAGCGGCTGTGGCAAAAGCACATCTATTCAGCTCTTGGAGAGATTTTATGACCCTGTGGAAGGACAAGTGGTAAGAATAGACTTGTGTGGCTATTAATAGTAATTGAATCTAATAACTCTTTGTCTGCCAAGGTTTCAGAGGCTTTTGCCAGGCCTGGCAGACCCTCTGATGAGATGCCTTTTTTTCGAGGTGTGAGTAACTGAGGCTGTGCCTCCAGTGGATCTGTAGGCCATCCCCAAACCCCTGTCATTGCCTGCCCCATTGTGTGCATTTGCCTCCATGTACCTGCAGTGCATCCATGCTGGCACAGTGTGATTCCTCGGGTCACAGACCTTGCCTGGGAAAGGAATGACCGTGTCCGACTGCATTTCCTCCCCAAGGCTCCTCACACCCTGGTCAGGCAGGGGCATAACACTGATGATCCTGCTTGTCAGCGTGGAAGTTTTCTTGCTGTTGTGAATTAGCACATTAGGGACACAGATACGTGCTTCATATAACACAAATGTAATCTCACATAGATGTTATTGTGTCACCGGCAGGAGGTGGGCTTTTTGATGCAACATCTGCAAATGGGTATAAAAAGTCAAAAGAAACCTCCTTTGGAGGTTGTAAGATCAGGCGGCCTACAGCTGAGATTCCATGTATCGTTGTGTTCAGCTCCTTAAGGGACAGGCTTTCCCCTGAGCTTCCTGGTGCTCCTTGTGGTCAGTAGGGCTGGAAGGATCACAAGAACAACCTGTTACCTGCATGTTGTTTCTGCTTGCTAGCAAACAGAAGCAAAACAACACAAAAACTAATGCAGGGAAATATTTCATCTGTTCTGCTGGTTCTTTTCCACTTAGCATGCACAAAATGTACTTGATTACACTGGTAAGATAACACTTAACGGGCTTTCTCTTAGACTTCATGTTTCCCATTTACAGCAGGTATGTGTGGATGAGCTCAGTAGCCAGCTTGGTATCATGTTTCTGTTGCTTTTTCTAGCTAGCAGATGGACATGATACCAAATCTCTGCATTTGCAATGGCTGAGGTCCAGGCTGGGCCTGGTGTCACAGGAGCCCATTTTGTTTGACTGCAGCATTGCTGAAAATATCCAGTATGGAGACAACAGTAGGGTGGTTAGTCAGGAGGAAATTGAAGCAGCAGCTAAAGCAGCAAATATTCATGCCTTCATTGAAAAACTGCCAGAGGTAAGAGACAGTGATGTTCTTTTCACAGTGAGATCATGTATTTGGAATGATATAGAGATATCAAGGTAGTACTCGCTTGCAATTAAAAATAAACACTTTTGTTTCCCCCAATATAATAGCCTTTATGTTTGAAAATGTTAGTGTGTTCCAAGCTTAAAACCTTTTTTAGTTTGTTAAAAAACAAAAATCCAACGTTTCCATTGCTGCAGTGGTAGACATCCCAGAATGTTTGGGACATGAGTGGTAAGTGGGAGGTGGGGAGAGGGAAATAAGAGGATGTTCTAGGTATAAGTAAGTAATCATAATTTTTTAAAATATATTTTTCCTTTGTCAGCAGAAACTCTTCAAGTTACTCTGATAAAGACATTTTATTTTTCTAAAAATTTTAGGAAAGCAGTCTATTTCTAATTGAATGGATATGCACAGGGAGTGTTTCTTAAGAAATACAATGGGGCAGTTAATCAAAAGTGAATGGCATGGCATTTGACCTCCATACCTGATAAGAATTTGGTTCTAACAAGGAAAAACAATCTTTGTTAGCTTGTTTTCACTGTAGTTCTGGGTACCTGAAACTGAGGTGGTAATGCTGAAAAAGATTTCATTTTCATTACTACTAATAATGATTGACATTCTTAATTCACGAGCAACGCACCATCAAATTCTTTGTATATATGTTAGTAAGCATTAAATTGTTAGTTAATCTTATGAGCATATGCTCTCTGGATGCCTCACTGCTAGTACCATTCAAGACCTATTCCAGCTTTTGAAGGAGTAAATTTTCAGACTGGGTATGAATATGTGTGGCTGTACATATAACTGCTTGTACTAGAGATGTTTATAAAGTCTAATCTTTCTTAAAACCACTTGCACTATTCTTTCTTTCAAGGTAAATATGCTTAACTGAATAAATTTTACTTTTCTAATCTTCCTTCTCTAAGAGTATTCACTTGTGATCTTTTTCTTTTTTAACATCCAGAAATATAATACCCGGGTGGGTGACAAAGGAACACAACTTTCTGGGGGTCAAAAACAAAGAATAGCAATTGCCCGTGCTCTGGTTCGTAATCCTGCTGTCCTGCTTCTGGATGAAGCTACCTCTGCTCTTGACACGGAAAGTGAAAAGGTGAATAATGATTATTATGTGACATACTTATGGCTATGTACATGCTACTTGTTTTCTGTAGAAGAAAATTAAAGGAAACATGCTACAAATGCTCAATTGTGAAAGAAGTCAGGTGTATCACAGTAGCTTTCCCACCTGAAAGGTTTGAGTTGAACTATACTAGAAAGCTGTTTATGTTTACTGAATAAAAAGTAGATGTCTTGCTTTGGAAAGACAGGTATCTTCCAGGGAAAGCTGGAGTTTCCCTTGGAATGGAGAATGTAAATCCCTCACTCCCTCCAAATTATAATTTTGCAATTAAGGGCTTTCAGGCAAAGATTTGGGAATAGGAATAACAGTTCTTTACTAGGAATTTTAACAAATGTGGTAGTAAAATAAACAAACAAGCAAACAAACAACAATCCTAGAAACCCTGACAGAGTCTAAGTTACAACCTGACACCCTGTTGGTCAGGGTGTTGGAAGCAGTCCCAAAGTAAATCCTCCTGGAGTGGCAAATGTAGTTCTGTTGGAGCAGAGTAGAAAAAGGGTCCAGTGATGGTGAGAAGGGTTCAGTCTTCCTCCGGGAATCCGGTGGAACCAGGTACCTTGTGTTCCTACGTCTCAGTTTTTATCTAGGTAGGCATGGTTGGCTCCCCTCACTGGCTGGAGCATCTCACAGTGGGGATGATAGAATATGTTGTGTCCTTAAGTGAGCATTAATGGCCCATTAGCAGAAAATATCCCTCCCTGGAGAGAGGATGGGATATTTTGGGTGAAAGAGGTCAGAAACACTGCCCCACCTGGTTTTAACAACTGGCCCATTATCAGAAGGCATCCACCCCCGCTCCCTCCAGAGTTACAAGAGCTAAAGAAGAACATCTCCCCAGCTGCTTTCAACAGATGAAATAGAATACACATTTTTGGTTCCATAACCCAAGACAGTAGAAAAAACCTGAAACTTTAAGTATAAAACTCCACATTGATCTAATACTCCTCAGTTACCTTCGTATCATATGTATTTGATGGTAAATACTGAATTTGTGTTCTGACCCAAGCTGGATGCCCGAGAACCCACTTCTCCATGTCTCAAATTTGTTTGATCAGGCTCGCTGACCTCAGTGAGAAAGCCTGTGGAATAAAAGTCTCCTGTGTGCACTGACTTGTATATCTGTGGGCTATGTATCCAGGTGGTAAGAGAGTGAGAAATCAAATGTAGTTCCTAGGACAGGGAGGCCTTTTCAGGTGCTAACAGTATTGTCATGTTATCTGTGTACAGATTGTCCAGAAAGCTCTGGATAACGCCCGGCAAGGTCGGACCTGCATCGTCATTGCTCACCGCCTGTCCACCGTGCAGACAGCCGACATCATCGTGGTGATCCAGAACGGCAGGGTGGTCGAGCAGGGCACCCACAGCCAGCTACTGGCAAAGGAAGGACACTACTATGCCCTTGTAAATGCACAAGTCTCTAATTAGTACTACTTGCTCAGTTTTGGTTGTTTTTTTGTTTTTGTGTTTTTTTATTTTGTTTTGGTTTTTTTTTTATGGGAAGACATGAAAAGCTCTACAGAGGATTACTATTGGCTGTGTCTGTGCTGACTGAGCAGGAGCTGTGCTGCAGCCTGGTTGCTGTATCCAGTACAGCCCTCGGCCCACACACCACGGGGATGAGCAGTGCCAGCCCGGTGATGGGTCACAGAAGGTGCACAGAGGAGCCCTAGGGACTGAATGTGTTGAGCAGTTTGGTGTATCACATGCTCTGGAGGGTGTCAGACCTGGTGTAGCCTCACCCACAGCTCAGGTGTGTACCCTACTCTCCCTGTCCCCCCAAACCCTGGCCCACAACAGCTGCCATAGCCCAAGGTGATAGCACAGTATGACAGCAGTTAAGCATCATGGATAAACAGCAAGCTGGTGCTTGTGGTTGCTCTTTGGGTTTCTTCATCAGCCAGATGAAGTCAGAAAGTTTTCTTTAGTTAAAGATGATTATCAATGCTTACTGAAAACTGAGATTACAAACAAACAAAAAATCACATTAAGGTTAAACAGAAGGATGTTGGTTTAGGGTTTTTTTTCTCTACTTTATGGCACATATTACTGTGCTTTACACACTTCTTGGATATTCAATACTCTATTTCAGAAAATAATTATAATAGTCACAACCTTTCCATATCCAGATAAACTGCATAAAGGATATCATTGTTTTGTTTAGTATTTTTCAAATGCTGGCCTAACAGAGTGTAGTGACTCTTTGTATCCACCAAGATAAGTTCAAAAGTTTTGTGGGAGCTAGGATGACATCTGTTGGAGTGGATTCTTGTCAGCCATGTAAACAGCTTTTCTTTAAAATAAAGAAAAAAGGAAAATTTGTTTCCAGTGTAAGTTTCTTTCTTTTTGATAGGCATGGTACTTAGGATCATGGTTTAGTAGTGGACCTGATAGTGTTAGGTTAATGTTTGGACTTGATAATTTAAAGGGTGTTGGCCATTCTAAATGCTTCTGTTATTTTATGAATAATTCCAAAGATTTTTTTGAAGTGTTGGCAAAGCTTGTTTATACATGTGCTTTAATAATTTGTTATTCCTCTGATGGATTCCTCAGGGTGCTGCAATACATCCTTTAAATGTTGAAGAATATGTATTGTGTAGTCACAGTGACTCAGCAGCTGGGATTTTTTGGCTGGTTAAACCCAATTGCAGCATTTTAATTTTCCAAGGCTTTGCACGTGGCTTTGGGTTAGGATTTATAGCCTGGAGCAACCTGCAGTACTTCATAATTTCCAGATTGTAGCAGACAAACTTACAGTAATTACCATCTCCTTTGCTCATTTCAATTATTTTCCAGCATCAGGATCTTCAAGGGGAATAAAACACACAAAACAAAATCTGATCTCAGGCTTGCCAAAATAAATACAGTTGCTCTCCCTCACAGTTTTTCTCAAAGACTGTTTCATGAGGAATTTTTACTCATTCAGGCACCCCTCTTGTGTGATCTCTTCATTTTCTTGTAATAGGCACATACTATGGAACTGCTGCCCTTATTACATTCCCAATTATCTAATGTGGGCTCCAATTAATTCCCTTTTCCCTATTTTGTTTCTGCACTGAAGTTAAAATTACAAGTACTAGATTTGGATTCTCAGTTTTGAAAACAAAAAAGAGAAGTCACTTTAGCCGTGCACGGTATCTAGTACTTCTCTTAGCAGTGGGTAATTTTTGCCCAATTCCCTTTCCCGTTACCAGTCTCCATTTTTTTTTTGGAGCTTTCCAGTAATGGAGGATGGAAACCTCTCCCTACTCTGAGGATTTTACCAGGCCTCAACCTCTGTGTGTAACAGCCAGCCAGATCCTCAGGGGTCACAGGCTGCTGCATTGATGGTCAAGGTGCCAGGGAGGTGTAAACTGCTTTGATAGTTCTCTGGTTTGGCTTCAGGGTCACCACGAGCAGAGAACAGCCTTGGGGCCACACAAGGGAACCCCCTCCCTGGTGCAGGACCGCTGCAGACACCCGGGCCCTTGACACTGCTCTGCCTGCCTACAGCACACAGACTGGGCTGGGTGAGCCCAATGAGTCATTTACTGACTCCATGAGATATGAGGAGAGATACATATGTTCAGCTTGTAGGCACTACTAGTAAACTCTATCCTCTGGTAGTTTATTTCAGACCATCCAAGTCACCTTCCTGGCTGGGTATGCCCATGGAGCTTGCAAAGTGGCTATGCTCCAATTAAAAGCAGACCTAAATTAAGAGAAAAGTGTATGTCAAGAGCATTTATTTCAGCACAAAGCCCTATATGATATAGAGATCAAAAGAATCAATCCTGATAGAGGATTTGTTGGTTCCTCCAAGTAAACATTCCGTTTTTCCTTCAAAATGCCTTCTATGAAGTCTTCACTCTCTTTTCTGGGAAGTCATATCTTAATAATTCCATAGGAGGTTTAGATCAGTGCTGGCATTAAGCAAGTGTCTGAGCTAAGTGCTCATCTTCTCGTCATGAATGAGGCCTTTGGTGTTCCTTGGCAAGGGTAGGCCAACATGTTCCCTTCACCCCTCTCCTTGTGGCAGTCCTTTCAGGGGTGAGGGCCCAGGTGACACCAGCTGTGACAACACTGTATTGTGATTGCAGGTTTGGAGAACATCAGCACTTAGCAAGGGTTAGGGTAGACTTTTAACTCTGACACCTGGGATATAAAGCAGCAGAGAACAAGCATTTCAGAAAAAAAAAAAAAAAAAAAGTAATTATAAACGTGTCCTGGTTCTGTCCAGGACAGGGTTAGTTTTTGCAGTAGCTAGGAGGGGGCCTGGCCAGGACCCAAAGGTTATTCTATACCACCTCCTCACTGTTGGAGGTGGGGTAAACAGAGTTTTGTCAAGAAAAAAAAGGGTTCTTTTTGGTGGAGTAAGTGTGGTTTTGTTATAGCAGTGCTCCAGTTTGGCCCCCATTTAGAGTTCACCTGCTGCCTGCAACCTTGGGCACTCTGCCCAGGGAACTCGACTTTTCCAAGGAGAAACCAACAGCTTACCTAAGGGAGACCAACAAGAACACTGGAGAGGGACTTTTTACAAGGACATTCAGTGGTAGGCCAAGAGACAATGGCTTTAAACTGAGAGAGTAGATTAAGAACAGATATTAGGAAGAAATTCTTTACTATGGGGGTGGTAAGCACTGACATGGGCTGCCCAAAGAAGAATGGATGCCTCACCCCTAGAAGTGTTCAAGTCCAAGGTGGATGGGGCTGTGAACAAAGCAAGTCTGTGTAAGGGCGTTCCTGCCCACAGTAGGGAGGCTGGGACTAGATGATCTTCCATGTTCCTTCCAACCTAAACCAACCTGTGACTCCATGGAGAGCAAAAGTATTCATAGTTTACCTGGAGATGTGCTGAAGCAGGAAATGCAGTGGCAGCTTTTCCAAGCTATTTCCAAACTCTTCTGTTTCTTAATGGATTTGGATAATATTAGAGGAATGTGGTCTGACAATCATCAGAACTATATCCAAACTACAAATAAACTGGACAAAACAGTGGATGAAAGCCTGTACTTTATCTCTTTCTGTGTATCCCTGCTGCTGTATGTAGACAAACCAGACTTCTGTAAAACACATCTTCTCCATGTCTGAGACACTGAAGTGTTTCTAAGATCAACGTAGTAAGGAACAGAAACAGCTGGGCAGCAAGTTCACAAACAGCATCTGTGTAGTTTCCTCTTACAAAATGTACTTGGAGGGCTTATTTTGTTTAGTCCTGATCCTTAGATACTTGTAAATGACTGGTAGTTTTAGATGCAAAGGTAGAAGAATCCAGTTGCCTTGTTATCATTTATCACCTTCCAGCTGCCCTATATATAAGCTTCACCACAGGTTGCCACCACCCTGACATCTTCCAGGGTTATGGCTCTCACTGACTGTCCTTTTCCAGCTGCCTGGACTGCTTTTCCTCCTCAAGCACCTTGCCTGCCACACACAACAGATGCTCCACGCAGAGAGAGATGAAAGGAGAAGTGACAAAAAACAACAGCAAAGCGAAAGGATTACTTTCTAAAATTAACAAAAATTTCTCAGCAGAAAACTGATCACTGCATGCAATAAATTAATCATTTACACTGGATTCCTTTCATCCGCCTCTGTACTGTGCTTTGTTATCCAGTGTGCAGGCAGCTCCCATCTACCTGAAACCCTAGCAATTATCTCATTTTATCATTTTATTGCCTACCTGGATCATCAGCAGTTAAGTCCAGAAACTACTTTCTGAAGCATATCTTTCCATTTGGAAATAATAATTTGTTGTGTCCTTAGGGAAGCTCACACATCCGCTGGAGTTATCCCCAGCCTGCTCAGCGACATCAGTATCACAAGCTCCAAAGCAAACTTGCTAAGCCTTCCTGTAATTCTCCTGAAGATGCCAGTCTTTACTGAATGCTTTCACAGAAAGATGTTTTACAGTCATGTTAGCTCAACAAATAGAGGTTGTGCACTTGTTTAAATTGACCAATATACTTTTCATTGCACTGCTCTTTCCATAGGAATAACAGTCTCGTTTCTTTCTAGTCCTTATGAACAGAATGTGTTTTTACTGCCCTCTCTTTCCTCTGTTGTCCAAAGCAAAACCACCTTGCAGTCAATCACCACTGGAAGAGTCCCTTTTGTTATGGTCCTTGAAGTCTGAAAGAATGATAATATGAATATGGATATTTTTGTGGAAATAATTGTTCAAGTTCACCCCAACCAGAAAAGAATATTCTCAGTATTTGATCCACTGTGAGCAGCATTCATGGAGAATGTATATGTTATTCTACCAAGAGGGTAATGAGGGGGATGAGGCACTGCTGTGGGGCACTTACCACTTAACTGCAGACATTTGGGTCTGAAGCAATCAATCAGATTGCTTGAAAGTGCTGTTTCCAAACGTCTGCCTGAACAAAGTGAACTACATCAGAGAAGTGCCTATTTCTTACCATAAATTGAAATAAAGAGCGTCAGTTTTTAGTCAGAGTATACATCTACATTTACATCAGTTGAAGGGAGTTCAACTCTGAATGTTTTATCTTTCTTAAAGAGATCACTAGGTTAATTATTCAGTCCCACAAATAATTCTTGGAGATCCTGACCTGGGATCTCCAGGCATCTCCAGACAGGCACTAGGGAGCTGAGTCTTGCAGCCAAATGCTTCAAGGAAGAGGAAGGGTCTGTGGAGAAAACAAGGGCCAGTTCTCTTCATCTAGATATTAGCAGTGCAAGAAGCTTTAGAGTGAAGGAAAAACATTTAGGAAACAGGAAATATTTATCCTGAATGTGCAAAAATGGAAAGAAAACATACAGGTTGCAGAAGAACCCACACCAGCTTTTAACCATGACTGAATTAGGAGAATCTGAATTTTTTCCCTCTTGGATGGTATGTGGAAAATTTTAAACAAGGAATTAACATTTTCAGGAATCAAAATAGTTGATGTCTCTGACATCTACATATAATGCCTTCTGTGAAATCACACCAAAAAATATAAGTAGATATCCCATTATCACATCTGTTACTCATATGAACATATCCCTGACAATGCAGTGTGTGTGTTTCTTCAAAGCAAACTCAGCCAAAAAGTTATCACTTTATACAGCACTGATAGGTTTGGTTATAAACCCTCTATATGTGTTTACTACAAATGAAGTATATATCAGCAACACTGAATATGGAAACAAAATTATAATGGGTGACTAAATTAATTAATTGATTATTCTAGAGTAATATGAAGAGATATCTGTAATGTGGTTTACTTTTCAGTATTCAATAATGTAGTTTTAGTTGGAATGAATAGGATTCCCAATACAGACTTAGACTATTTTCTTCAATTTCTTTTGGGACTTTTCCAGTGTCATGTTTAATGCTTTCTTTCTCTCTCTCAATCTTTTTTTTTTTTTTTTTAAATATATATATATATCTATATATATATATCTATATATATATAGATAGATATCTTAGGGCCTCACTGCAATTTTTTTACACACATAAATTTAGATGCACAATGTGATAGTGAATTTTGATTCTGATAAATGTCTGCATCGACCACCCTAATTTAATCTTTGGATCTATGACTTCATAATTCTTTTTAACAGACACAGTTATGATTACACCTTTTTGTAAAAGGAAAATGTCTAATCTGCTCCTTTTATAGAAAAGAGGAAAGCATACATTTTTCAATATATATCTGACAGCATACTTAAATGGTTATATAGTTCTATATTTATAAAATATATACTACTATATACTTAAATACATTGTAGATTGGTTTATGATAAGAAGTTTGAAAGTAATCCAACAAAAAAATCAGATTAATCATGGGAAAATTCTATTTGCTGTCAGCATTTTAGTTCAATTTTGCCAAGTCAAAACTAGCTTTTTCTCCTGAAAATCTCTCTCGTCAAGCTTTGATGATGCAATTTCTTTTTTCAGCTTGTTCAGACTCTTAAGTTCTCCCTTGACTCACATACTGCACTTGCCTGCATGATGCCAGTGACTCACACATATTTATTCAATTTTTCAGTAGATAAACCATTGTTAGTTTTATGTCTAGGCCTTTTAGCCATACCTCCTGAGAAAGCAATTAAACTCCTTGCACTTGAAAGGCCCAGACAGCTCAGGCTATGAAAGCAGCAGAGGGTCTGTCCAGCTGCCCCTGGCTTTCATGAGAGACAGTATTATGAAAAACTGTAGAACTCAAAACAGCTTTTCTGAAAATACTTACAGCAAAATTAAACCTTTCTCATCTCTGTTTTGCCAGAGGCTTCCTTTCTTCCAGAAAACAGTTTTCCTGTGAAGGCTTCATATTTCATTCTTCCCCCATCCATCCTGCAGTTGCCCCGCTGCTGCTCAAGACCCCACTCCATGTTAGAAAATGCTCAACACAGGAGCCTAGAAGCACCACCCACCATGACCAACACCCTCTGAGTGTCCTTAAAAACTATGTCAAGCCAATGGCAGCACAGCTTATCACACCCTAGTCATCATCACACAGTACTGCCAAGCACCAGTGAAGAAATGTGCTGTGTAGTGATATTTAACATGTATTTCACTGAAGTTCAGCTTTTGCTGCAACTTCTTTAGCTTGTTTTCTTTTTTATGGGGAGCATGGTTCACATAAAACTGCATTTTATTCTCTTTCACATTAGGTACATTCAATCATAATGCCACCAGGAGTGGCATATTCACATAAACATCCACAGGTGTTTATAACAGACTTCTGCTGACACTAGTCATATTTCGTCAGAATGTCAGGTTTTTAATAAAAAACCACAAAAGCACAAGAATAGACATTGATATTTTATAATGTTGCATGTAAAATGTTGTGTTCTTTGATTACAAGTGATTTGTAAATACCAGAGCATTGCTAAAAACTACCTACTGCATTACATTCATATGTAGGTTTTTTAAAATACCAGTAGCTCTATTTGTTTTCCCCAAAATCAAATGGTATTTCCTTCATCTCCGCTATTTCTTCTCAGATTGCCCCAGGTTTTAGTCAATGCTTCAGTGGCAAACACTGCCAAACAAAAAGAAACTAAGGTATCCTGGTAGCTCCATCCTTTACTGAGACTAGCAATGCCCCATTTAGTGAGATATTACTTGAAATAGTGTTTCTCTGGAAACAGAGGCACACAAAAAATGGCTTGCTGTGTTTTATCTGCTGTGCAGGGAGATAAAGATGTCCCGACTAACTTTTAGAACTGGAAATGTCTGGGAGCTTCCAGTACTGAGATGCAGTTACTGCATGCAAACCTAGTTTGATGGCAAGTCAGAGTCAGATGGGACTTTACTGTAATTGTTACCATATTTATTGTTTGAACAATTGCCTCTAAAATGTGCCAGTCTTGTTCTGATGAGGAAAGGAAAATCCTGTCCCAAATGAGATCAAGTTAACAAAAAATAAAACAGGAAAAAACCCCAAACCTTAAACACTTGAAGTACATGGATAGGTAAATACACACAAATAGAAGTGTATCCAAATTTTTCTCAGAACTCTGGACTATTTTAACCTTTCAAAAAACTTGGCAACCATTCAAGGCTGAATTGAATGATAGTCAGATGTGGGTGTTTTCTGGAAATATTTTGTAAGGCTTGAGGCATAAATTATGTTCTACAAGGACGTTAACCATCCTTCTTTCTCGTGGCCTTCCTTCTTTCAACTCTTCATATTTTCTTGTCCTATCTTGCTTCAGAATAAATGGCAAGCATTTCAAGAGAGGGGGAGGAATTTCCCCAAGTTGTTTGTGAAAGGACTAGCACCATCCAGCTTCAGTCCTGTTGGAATACTTTCAAGCACAAGAAACACATTAAAACCTCAGTGTGCCTGTCCAGTGCTCGCCACACAAAAACTGGTTTTGTCATGTTGAGGATGTCTGTGCCTGTTGCCATGCTTTCGTGCCTGCTTGTTTTGGTTTTGGGAAATTCTATTCCCAGGCACAGTGTTGAGCACAAGGTCATGTTCAGTAAACAACTGTTCCCAGAGGAGGGGCTTCGGTGATGGTCTCTGGAAAATGACCAGTGGTTCCAAGGGTTCCACCTCTGGGGTGGGCAACTTGTAAAATGTACAAAAGGAGTCAGAAAATAAAGGTGTGGTCTCTTGCCTGCAAGAGCACCATGCAGCCTTCACTGATGCACTCCCTGTCTCGTCGTCCCTTGGCGCCGTCATCAGTTATCAGTTATATGTGCCACTCTGAACCTGCCCAGCACAGCCACCACCTGCACTGTCCCAAGGAACCCTTGCAGTGCTGACCAAGGTGGAACATGCCTTCCTCTCCCTTCTCCCATGGGAGACCACTGGGGTCCAGGGCTGCTGGCAGTGCCCTGTATGGGCTTTCTGAGCAAGCCTTGCCCCCTGGACTGGAGAGGAAAAGGTATCTTCTATGATTTCATTTCGTTATCTGATTTTAACACTTCTACTATTAAAAAAACCAAAACCCAGCTTCCTTATATTGATAAAGTTACACCTTTCCTCCTTCCTTAGCACAGGCTCAAAAACTCTCAGAGCCTTTTAATGCTTCAGCTGATAGTCAAATATTTTTAAGTTGCCATAAATCAATGTTTTTAGCCAAAACAGGTCTTGAGCTATGTTTTCAATGAGAAATTCTCTGCATCCTCATTGCAGGATATATCTGAGATTCCTGAAGAGGAGCAGTTATTAACTGCAAGGAGCAAGGTGATGATATTCAGTCTGCACCTCCAGCTTTTATTACTGGGACAAGAAAGGTTTCAAGGCAGCTTGAACTTAAGGAATTCTGGCTTCTGATGTAAACTTACTAACTCACATGCTCCAAGAATTAAATTCTAATAATCTACCAGAAAGGTTTTTTAACTTGGACAGAGAAAAGGAGAACTGGAAATAGTAGCCCTGACTTTAATTCTCATCTATTTTTTTTTCCTTTTTTATTTTTAATTATATATCTTGTGAGTTGCATGACACACAATATGACTGGGGGAGGAAAGAAAAGGAAAACAAATAAAAAAAATCAGGAGAACAAAACCTCTCATCCACTGGGCACTTTTGTATAATTTACAAGGCAAATTCCTCAGGTCAGAGTCTCATCTTTGGGGATTTTCAGCTTCCCCACTCTTGAGGGGAGCAGAGGCTATTGCACATCAGCGCACACTGACCCCCCACAGAGAAGTGAACTGTCAGGTAAGAGATTGTTTTCCAAGTTCCCAGGAAGGTAGGCAGTGCACAGAGCACTGTTTGTATTACTGCTGAAGGGAAGGACTTTGGCCAAAAGAAGTTGCCAGCCCTGGCTTTTTAATGAACCGTGTGCTGACAGGCCCGGTGGTGAACTGTTACAGATGTGCACCGGACAGTCTAATGAGATGCAGGAAATTCAGGAGGTGAAAAAAATCTCTTTGGATTTTCTGCTGTGGTGGTAGTATCAAAACTGCTTGTGTTCTACCTGGTATCGCCAAGCAAGGGGTATGCTAGCTGTCCTTAATGAAAACATTTCCATTTGGGGTAAAGGCACTGATGTGTGTTGATTGCCATAAGGGGGAATAAATAAGGGCTGAGTCACTAGTCAAGAATGAGAGCACAGGCAGGACAGGATCCTGCAGCGGCACATTAATTACAGCAACATTTTCTGTGATTCCCCTGCTACGTAACCACAGATGCAGGAGCATGAGTGGGGGCTGCAGTGGAAAAGAAATTGGCCAGGATGAATGATGTGGCAAGTAAGGGAAAACAAACCCTTGGTCAGAGAACAAAAAAACCCTGAAAAATTCTCCTTCCTGCATAGTGGAGTCTCTCGATGATGTATCCAGTGCGGAAGAGGCACCTTTTCCCAGTGCTTTAGCAGAGGAGTGCTCTGGTATTTCTCTTAGAGCATGAGTCAGACCCCGGGGTTGCCAAAAATACATGCCAAGTCCTGCTCTCGGTTACGTGTGCCCACAAGAACTCGGCACATGAGCAGATAGTATCAGCACCAACAGAGCCATCGGGGCAGCTGTGGGCTGCTCTGTGCAGCTCTGTGGCTCCTCCATTTCACCACTGGTCTCTCTCTCAAGTCTGATTAGCAACTGGATTGCAGATGGTATTGCTAATTGTCTGGCCTGCAAATTTAATCAGATCAGTGAAAAAAGGTCTGCTTCTACTGTTGACGGATAAAACTTATAAATAATTATTTAACTGATGAAGAACTAGCCAGCAGATGCCACAGCTTACTTGCTCATATGGACAGGCTTAGATACAAAAAAAAAAACCAACAAAAAAAATCATAGACAAGAGCCCATGAAACAAAACAGGGCACATACACAGATCTTTCCCAGCAGAGACAGCATTTGCCAGGACTACAAAACTACATAAGATATGCAACACTGACATCTATTGGCACACAAACTGTGTACTGATCTCTGCTTGTTTATTCTGAGGCAATATTTTTAGCCACATTCGCAGTGCTGTGAGTGGGTGCCCCATGTTGTTGCAACAGCACGCTGCCACTCCAGGGCACAGCCCCACAGGCTGGCAGAGCTGCCCTGTAAAGATCTTCTGGGATAACCTGCCAGTAGGACCCTGAAAAATTCAGTCTAGATGTGAATGGCCTATTCCCTTTGCACAATATGAACTGCAGAGTCCATGCTTCTGCAATCCCCCGGGCTTGTTTTTGTGGTGTATGGTCATGAATATTTTATTCACTTTTGTCAGCATGGGAATGATTATTTCCATCACAATTTTCTTGTAAATTCACTAATTTAAAAAAAAAAAAAAAAAGAGAGAAAGGCAAAAAAAAAAAAAAAAGGGGGGGGGGGGCGGAGAGGGGAAGTTTTCATCCAAGAAAGCTTCTGTATAAAATTGAGAAGATATCCCACTGAGCTTATGTTTTGGCCAGTTATTGATTATATGCTCAGGTTCAAATGTCTCACCAAGAAACACTGATAAAATACTAAAAAGAAAACCCTTCCAATACATCAATTGGAAAGTTGGCAGAATTGCTCCAGGAGTCAAGAGTATTAATCTTGGGGAAAGGGCAGGAAAGGGCTGGCTGGAATATGTTCAGAAAACAATACAATTTGCTGATATTTTAAAGGAAATGTGCAAAATGACAACAATGCTCATTAGTCAAAAGCAAGCCTGTAATCACAACATGAAAAAATAGATCACAGCTCTTATTTCAAACAAGTTATACTCTAAAATCAAGAATTATTATAATTTAATTAATGAAGAAAATATGATATATTGACCCAAATCTCTGTACTCTTTCTGGAGAAACATGTGTATATATATCTCCAGACAGAAGAAAATATTAATTCTATAACACATAAATGGTGTATAAATATATATCGTATGCAAAGAGGCATTTAGTACATTTAATATATTACATGTCCTAAAAGTATATCATAAATATGTGGTAGTATTTATTTAATTAGAAATACATAGAAATCTGTAAGTAAGTTCACTATTTCAAATACAAAGAAATAATTAAAGTAATTAGCAGAATTTTCATAGAATCATTAGGGTTGGAAAAGCCCTTTAAGATCATCAGGTCTAACTGTCAATCTAGGACCACTACTGTGTTCACCATTAACCTCTGTCCTCAAGTGCCATTTCCATATGTTTTTTGAACACTTCAGGATGGTGACTCCACCACTTCAAATAGAAACATTTTTCAGAAGAGTCTATTTGTAGCCACAGCTCTTTGTAAATCAGGTTGTGTTCTCTACATCTCATGTGAGTTGCATCATTTACGATGTTATATTTATGTATGTGTAATTGATAAATTAGCAGTCCTAGAGGTGTTCTAATACCAGATAAAGGCACCAATGAAATAATAATTGCTGGTCTGAACATCTGTTTTATATCCAATAGTAGTGGTATGAATCACTAACCTTAAACAGGAACTTCACATACTATAATACACTATCTGAATTTAAAGGAGTTACAGATTTCATTTTGTCATGCCTAATGAGTGGGATGTGCTGGTTGCAGTGGCCAGTCTTTACTTTACACCAGTAAAAAGGGATTTTTGCCAGAATTACGGGTCATACTCATCATTGGTCTAACACAGAAAATTTGCACAACAAATCCTGCTATGTATTGGAAGGTTTTCTTTATTTAACCTGGTGATTTTAAATTCAATTTTTGCTGATGTGGGAAGAGTTCATTAAATTAAATTACTTCTCATCAACTTGAATACAAATTACACTTTCCCTTGATTTGTCTTACCCATAATTTTTATTCAGTAAAATTAATTTAGGATGGCTTAAACTATTTGCACAAGCCTAGTATATGACTCAGTCATTTCTAATCAGTTTCTTCTCATCCAAAAAAGTTGTGATATCTGTTTTCTGCCAATTAAAGTATGGAATGTACCTCAGATGTACCCAGAATGCCCCAAGCTGTCTGCCTCTGGGCAGAATCAAAAATGTCATTTCCTTTCCGGAGCAGAGATTAACCAAGCTGAGCCCACGAGCTCCCTGACTGTGGTCATTTCCATTTCCATGCTGTCTGACGCCTTTGTGATTCTGCCTTTACTGAATACATGACATCATCAGCTTCCTGGGAAGCTGAGACGAGGTAATAACTTTTTAGTTACCTAATGCCTACCTTATGCTGTCGTGGTGGAGGCAATTATACACAATGGCCTTGCTGCTTCTTTCATTTTCCCTTTGTGTCTTGTTCCCTTTCCCTCTGTGTCTTGAGAACTACTTGATATTTGGTTTATTTTTTTTGCAGCATCCCCGTCTACTTGATTTGACATTATTCTAGCTTCATTTTTATGATCCTGACATCCAAAATACACCCACATTCAATGATAAATATATTTTTCCCTTTTTCCAGGTTCTTTGTCCACTTGTAGTCTTTTTTGAGATGGGTATTTGGCCTAAGGCCATTTATTTCTTGGTAGTGTTTGCTTCTTGTAAATAGAACGACCTTTCAAATTCAGTCCCTGAGATCTATAGCCCAGTTGACTTCACTGGATATTCAATCCACTTGAATGCAAATTCATAGTAAACTATTTCAGTCAGCATATTTATGATCTTGGTGACAGAGAACTCAGAGAAGGAACGGTATAGGATGGTTGGAGAAGGATTCCACCTATCTTTCAGTTTTAAAAACATATCCCATCTATTGCTAACTTTGTGTTGCCAATCATCCTAAAATTAATTCAAGAAAACTTTTCCAAGACTACAGTCTTTTCTGTCTTAGTATGGATCTGCAGTACTTAAATGGTGAAATTCATGGATTAGGTATAGTCACCTAATAGTCATAGGATAAAAAGTCACCACTTTTTATCCTCTGTCTTGGAGATTTCATCCATGCTCATTTCCCTGCAGTAGAATTGAAAGTTTGTACCAGTTGTACCAGTTTCTTACTCCGAAGTGCTTGTCATTTTTTATACTGACATGCTTACCCCTGTCAGTTCTTCACCCTTTCACCTCTGACAGTTCTTTTCAGCTCACAGGTGTGTCAGCTGGTGGTATCACCTGGCCTCCTAGCACAGCTTGGATAAACATACTCCATGAAACAATGCTGTAGAGTGGTGATGTGGCTTTATGTGCTTCTAGAGGTAAAACACAGCGGTAAGAAAATGCATCTGGAAGTGCAAAAGATCTCAAGAGGTTGATTTCAAGTGATCCTTCAAATTTAAATTGTCACAGGACAGGCTCAGGAGTTCTTAGGGACCCTCAACTACTATCAGCAGCAAAGGCCCAGGTGGTCAAAGAAGCGATCTTTGTGAGTGCCCCCTTGTCCACCAGGTGCAAAGCCAGCAGCTTGGCTGGAGGACTTTGATTTAAATTGGGTTTTCTTGGCATAGATGGCACAACAGTCTATATCTGCCAGAGAAGCTGGTCTTTCTCTATGGTTTTCTTACCAGTGCCTAAGACTTTAATTTAATAATATTTTGCACCAGCTCTTTCAACGTGTTTTTTACTATGATTTTTGCTTGTAAAATGAAAGGCAACAGTGTGGTTTCTCCCTTTATATACTGGACGTAATGGATAATGGACATATATCTGAATATGTCCATTTTTCCAAGTTAACATTTGCTTTGATAAATTGAAGGCAGTGAGCCTGCAGCTACCACTACACAGTAAAGAAATAACCCAAGTTAAAAGTAGACTCATGCAAAATAGTGTCCCAAGGCAAAGGGCAGGAAATTGGTTGCAGTTGAACTAATATTTCTCTTGAAATGGTCTGTAGCTGCTATTTGCTACACAGATTCTGCTCATCCCTGGGCAGTTCTGGATGCCTTTGGAAAACCCTCTCAAACCCATGCTGTGCTGCCTATATATGGTGTGATTCCTCATGTTTGTAGCCCTTTGGTACAGAAGAAATATGTGTCTTTATACGAGGGGTGTAGAAAGTGTCTATTGTATGAGATGACTCATTCATAGTATTTCCCCTTTGAGTGGAGAATAAAAGAAGTGCATGCCAAAACTGGGAACTTCCATTCAGGCTTGTAAACTCTTCTCTCCTGGATGTTTGAAAATAGATAAACTGAGGGAAAATTACATAAAAAGACATGGATGGCCCAGTACAGTGTAGACTACTATACAAGCTTGAAACAATTTTTGGAAATAGATATCATGTTCACACACATGAGTGAAGCTTGATTTGCTAGTTGATGCAAGATTATAGATGAAATAGTGATGTTTAAAATGTAGCCAACTTAAAACTTGCTGTAATAATAAATACCTTTTGCTGTAATAATAACTACATTTTTAAGCTGATAAATATTTAAGAATTACCTTCTTGTTTTCTTTTTGTGATGATCACTTTTTCTGCACAGGAGATGAGTAATCCTGAAAGCAATCTATTTACCAGTCTCTAACATTTCAGTCTATAAAGCATTTTTAGTTCAAACTTAATCATTTTTACAATTCTTGTGGGCATTATTTTACCTGGCTTCAGCCGTCCATCCAGAAACTTTGATGTCTAACTACCTGCAGGCATATTTGAACACCCATCTAAAGGAGACATTACTTAATGACTTGTTAATCTGATTCAGATTGCCCTATCATATGTATCAGTCTGATCCAGAGGTGAAAGGCCATAAAATGGAATCTTCTACTTTGATAGTGTGATGTTTTCTGTAGATCATCCTGGAGGAACATGACCTAAAAATCCTTTTACATAAGAGGTTTCTGAGAACTCATAGGCATGGTCAGACAGGCAGCCATCATTTTTGAATAACTAATAAAACAGGTGTAAGACATGACAGAGAAAATGCAATGCATGAACAAGTTGTAATCAAAACAAGAGGAGAATGTGTTTATGTTAACCTAATGGATCTTCTGCTATGGTATTAAAATCTTTTTCTTCCTTGGAATTGAATTGACATGGAATTCAATATTGAATAAGTGCTGGGAGTTTTGTCATGTGTGTAGTGGAGTTTTGTGTGCTTGTCTATAAACCACTTTATCTCTAATATTTAACTTTTTTCTGAACTCAATGAAATGAAAACGAAGGGGTTAACATGCACACTGGGAATAGAGAAATTAAGATCAGCCAGGTAATAAGAACAAAGTCCAAAGCTACAGCGTGGGTGAGTGAATGTAAATGCAGTAGAAATGCTGGAGGGACATCGGAGGGGAAAGGAGAGTTATATGCCACGCCCAAGTGGGTCACATCTATCGCGCTGCACATCCAGTAAAACACAGGGGGGTAGGGTGTGTGTGTGAATTTAAACCACAAACCGATTTTCTGCAGCCACCTTGTGTCGAAAATGGAAAATGCAGCTCTCGAAATCTGTTTTTGAAAGCCCTGTGCCCTGCTTCAGCAAGGTGTTGCACTCAAGGGACGCAAAGCTCATAAATGTTGCTGTTGTTGCCGGGAGACCTGCTCACACATGAGGAGGTTTGTCAGTGGGAAAACACCCTGAATTAGGGTAGATTTTCACTGATACTCAGTTTCTAGGAGAAAATGTCACCTAAAAAGAAAACATTACTTTTAGATCCCCTTCCTTTGCAGCCTGAACTTTGCAGAATCAAAGGTGATCTTGCCATTTATCTTAATGCTCAGTTAGGTCCTATTATTTGTCCACAGTGCAAAAAGCGATAGATCTTATACCCTTCTTCTCAAAATGTGCTAGCATTTTGATTGAAAGAAGAAATCTGCAGAAATCAGGGGTCAGAAACCAGAAATGGCTATTGACTGAGCTTTAGTGTGCAATCCCAAAATTCTCTTATGAGATAACACTGCATCTGCTCTAGGCATAGGCAAGACATTGCTAGCTCACATTGGACTAGGAAAAATAAGTGCTTTGTCATTTATATATCTCCCATTTCTCTTTTCTCCAATCATGAATTTAATTTAAATTCAGAGAGAAGACAAAATGACAGTTACCATTTTCCTTGACAGGTTTGTAACAAGGACAAGGACTATTTCCCTTTCAGGGCAAAAAGCTGCCTACTGTTCTTCTGTGACAATATTCTCATCCCTTCCACCTCACCACTATGCAACAATGATTTCCACCTGGCTTATCTAGCTGGGGGCTGGCCTGGCACCATGGCCCTAAGAGAGGAGGAACCCTCACTACAACACCTCAGACAGTTTAACTGCACTGAGTGTTTAACTCCCAGCAGTTCATCAGGAAGAAAACTGAGAAAGAGGCATTTTGGAAAACATCTTTGTCACTTTCTTCGGTTGTATAGGCAGTCTGCTGGTAGTAACCTGTTTGTTTATTTATGGAAATTTGGCATTTGTGCTCATGGGAGGTGATTAGCTTTCCATAAATTAACAAGTTATAACCTCTGTATTTTTTGTGTGGCAAAGGAAGCCCAAAGCTGCCTATTTAAGGCAAACAGATTGCCTTCAGCCAGATAATGCCGAGCAACATTTACCAGTGGCAAATAACTGGTGTCGTGTTGCTAGAATGAGTGAGATGCTGGGAGCAGATGTGTCCTCCAACAGTGAGCCATTCTCTGTGGAAATGCTCCCAACTTTGTACGTCTTGGCTGGGCTTTGCAACAGCATTTTAAAAGACATACTCCAAGAAAAGCAGAAGCAGACAAAAAGCCAAAAGAGAGAACAGGTGATGACTTCAGTCTGCCAGGGAATGGGGCAGGTTGTCAGCTAAGTCAGTTGAGAGAGTATCATGGATTATACAGATATTCAGCAGATGGGATCAATGGGATGTAACAGCAGTATCAATATGACAAATTAGAGGAATTACTCCAAACCACCAAGCAACAGGGGACATGAATTACAGTTTGGTGTTTTGTTTGCAGGCCACACGAGGTCAAACTACTCTTATTATTGCTCATTGGCTCTCCACAGCTCAGACTGTGGATGCAACAGTAGGCATTGTGGATAGCACAGTGGTTGAAACGGGAACACACACAGAGTTGATGGAGAAAAAGGAGCCATATTATTCACTTGCAGCCTCACAGATGCGTTGATTTTCATTGCTTGCATGAACATAGTATGCAGGCTGGGTATAGAACAAGTCCCTACTGAGCCGTATTTTAGATATGGGAGCTGGAAATACGATCGTGCATATATACATTTGTCACTCAGCAATTTTACAAATGCTTGTCTCTTGTATGCACCACTGTGAGATTGTTTATTTCTGAATGGCTCAGGTGACCTTTAAAATACAGCATGGCCCATGATTCAAGCATAATCTGGCATGTATTTTAAAGTGACAGACACAGATACGGGTGCACAGACCTAACAGCTACATTGTGGCCATCATCAGGAAAACCCCTTGGTGCTCTGCTGCCAGTGCTGCATGGTACTGAGATACCAAAATCAACTCACCTCCAAATAAGATTGCACCTCTTTATGTCATTTCTCTGCAGTCTCCTGGCAGCAGTTTTCCTGTAGTCTCAATTAGAAGTGTGGGTGAAGGTTTCCACAGTTCAGAGTGGGCTGTAAAGACAAGAGCAGTAGCTAAGGCTGTAACTCTGAGCCCAGTAAGTACGTAGGAGCCAAACTGAGAACAAAATCAAGAGGACACAGAAAGCATTCCATCTTTTCTTTTGTGCAGAAATATTAACAATTTGGACATTTTTCAATACTGATCTACCTCCAACAGCAAAATGAAAAGTACAAATAAATGGAAGTATTGGAAAAGGTTAAGGAGGCCAGGTATGGGCAGGCTCTCCACCACTGCATCTAATGAAGTTTGAGTAAATGTCAACTCTGACAGGCAGAAAAGTTCTGACAGCATGACGGGGAAGAGAGGTCACTGTCTTGACCTGGCACATTGTCAAGTCACATACTAGGAGCATAACTTGAGACACTTCTTTTTAACACCAAGTTAAACCAAGTTAAAATGGACAGTAAAAGCAGTGGGACTGGATTTCCAGAGGTTATTAAAACACAGTTTAAAAGCTATGTTCTGGAAAATTACTTTAAAACATGTACTTATCTGGGCCTGCCCAGGAATGCTGTGTAAGCCATTTGATAGCTATGGTTCTGCCATTGCTGTCAGTGTGCTGTGGCCAGGGTCTTTCAGGCATACTGTCTAGAATTAAAACTGTGGGGGGGCAAAGGTGGCTAAAACTAGAAAGACTCACAGAGAAAATGACTGCAAAATTTTAAGGGTGAAATCTGGCTCTACTTGACTTAATGTTAGCTTTGGTAAAGTGTAGACACTGACAAAAATATACTTGCAAATTGCAGCAGCCACCAAAGCATTTTATCAAGAATTTGACAAAAGTCCAGAAAACTGAATTAAAACTTGTCAATTGATATAAGAATCTATTGTTTGCTTGCAAACTTGTAATTTGAAGAGGTGCTAAGTAATTATTACATCATTGTAGTCAATGGATACTTGCAGAAATCTTTCAAAATCATACAGAATTAATCCCATTGAGGAAAAACAAGTACTGTTTTCCTAGGGTTTTAAAAAACATGCTTGCATCTTTTTTTATATACTGTAGACTTGTATTTCTAATGACTAAAGGAACTTTTGATAATGTTACATAGAATCATAGAATTGTTAAGGTTGAAAAAGACATCTAAGATCACCAAGTCCCATAAGAAATTCCTTTTAGAAATAAGGCTAATTTGGTGAGATGAAAAAATCTAAAACTGGATGCCAGTATGTGAAACTACAAAGAGAAACTAGTGTACTTTTCAAAGTGCATTTCTGGCTGATTGAATTTTTTTCATGTCTTTTTCTCCTTGAAGTAGTTTGAATGGATGTTACCAGAGGAACTAGTGACCATAGATGATCCTAAAGGTGGATCAAGCATCAACAGTTTGAAGGCAAATAAAGGAAAAGGTAAGTCATGGTCCATAATAAGAAGATGAAGAACAAACCCCTCAAAAAGTAATGAACAACATAGGCTAAAAGGTCCAGGGATCCCACTGAACCTTAAAACAACTAACATGAAAAGGATAAATACTTGTCAAGAAGTGTAACTGTGGACTCTCCATCCTTGGAGCTGGTGAAGACTTGAGCAGTGAGGCTGCAGGCAGCCAGCTCTGAGCACAGGGTGTACTGGCTGACCTCTGGAGATTCCTTCTGACCAACAAGGTTCTGTGGATTTATGACAGCTGGTGAGAACTCCTGCACATCACTTCCCCTTTCACCCTGACATCACTTCTTCGGAAGAACACGTCAGCAACTATTTCTGTCGTGGTCAGGACTGTTTCCTTTTTCTAAAATTAGTGTCACTGACACAGCACAGTTATTAAGGTTGGATTCTGTTGTTATTTGTGGTCCTGAGGCAGCATAATGGAATAATTCTGGCCTCTATCCTCACCTTTGTTCTCTGATACCTCAGGATTCTTCTGTTTGATTCCCCCTGCAGCTGAAGACAACACTAAGAGCAGTTTATCCTAAAAATGACAGAGATAGCTGTCATTTCAAAGTACTTTTTGATTTCTTATTTCTGAAGATACTAAAATTAAAGTATGAAGGGTCATTTATGGGCCTGTGAGCACTGGCCACAGTTTGAAAGTGGCCTAGTCCCCTGTTTTGCATCACACTTTCTGAAAATGTAAAGAAATTACTTTTATTATCATAATTGAATTGAAAAAATAAATTCCATATAGTGACATGGTAAGTACCTTTAACAGTCTTTGATTATCTATAACACAGGGAAATACCAGTTAGAGATGTTTCTTAGATAGATTATTAAACATTATTGCCATCACTTCCCTGGTCTTCAATCCCCCATCTTAAAAAGGATATGACTGATCTCCAAAATGCTCCTAAATTTGGTCCTGCTTCATTCAGGGAAAGAATGAATGGGTCCTACTACTCAAAATAGCTGATCTTGACATAGTTATTTAATTGTATATTGAGTCCTAGCACATATATGGCATGTTTCCCATTTACAAAGCATGAAGAATTAATGACTGAGCTTTTACAGTATATTTGAGAATACGTTTTCCCAGGAGTACACTTTGCTATGTCTCAGGAACATATGAGGCTTTTGCTCATTTTATTTACCCCTAAAAGTGAATTCTTGGAGTCTCCAACTTTCAGTTGTTGTGTTTACACTCCTAAATCATTCCTTTTTCTAGCATCCCCTAGTGCAAACAGAACTATTGCTCAACAGAGAGGCTTGCAGCCCCAATCCTAAACTGCTGTGTGATTTTATTTGATCCAACCCTTGCTCAAAGCAGACAGAACTGTGAAACAAGGTCAGGCTACTTGAACACGCTCCTGAATAGCCCTGGAGCTGGCAAACTCACAGCCCCTCTGGACAGTCTGAGCTACTGCTGGCCACTTCACTGTGAATACTGTGCTCCTATTATTCAGTGTTTCCTTTGTGTAGCTGGCATCTTTTGCCCATCATCCTTTTTCTATACACCCCTGACAAGAATGTGGCTCCAGCTCCTCTGGATCTTCCCATTACCCAGTTGTAGACAGCAATCATTGTGCTTGGTTTCTCCAAAGTGAACACACATTTCTCTCAGCATCTCAGTAACTTCTCATACAGTCCAGAGCCCTCTTTATCTTTGTAGCCTTCTGTGCAGCTCACATCAAGTTGTTTTGTTGTTTGGGTTTTTTTCAGTGAAAAGCCCAGGGTTTGACACAATGCTCCTCACATGCTCCTAGTTTCTGAATAGAGGAGAATAATTGCCTCTCTCCACCTGCTGGCTGCACTCCTTCACTAATCATATCCCCTGTGCTGGTGCCCTCTTTGCAGGAAGGACACACTGCCCATCGTGCCCACCCTGTTGTCCACCAGGATCCTCAGATACTTATGAAATAGGGATGTCTGATGATCCTGTAGTGAGAAGCTGAAAACTGGCAGTAAGACAATCTCACTTAGGACAGTCAAAGCCACAGTCAAGAAACCTTAAAAGTATAATACAAAAAAAAAGTATGTGTATAAAAATATTTCCAGCATGTGACTAAAATATGTACCTATATGTATAGCTAAGTGTATTTTAAATACATATATTCAGGGTAGGAAAGCCCAAAATATTCTTGTGAGCTCTAAGCAAAACCCTAATGACTGCATATTTTGAACAAAGCTATATAGAATCCATGTCTATGTTTCTATTGCTGTTTTTCCTACGGAAATATTCTTTGTAAACATAATCTGTTTCCCAGGTCAGTACCCTAACTTTCACCAGAACATCCTGCTTTAACTCTCCTATCAGCAAGAATGAACTATTTTTATTAATCAGTCTGTAGGAAAGAAAAACAAAATTAACCTTAATAAAAACCTACAAAAAATCCCCCTATATATGTTGTACATGATCTAGAAATGTCCTTTTTACTTCCATTCTCATTTAATTTGGTCTTCCTTTTTAAGATTTCATCTAAATATTGATGTATGGGAAACAATTTCCATAAAAGTACTATATATAAATCTTTAATTCAAATTGCAAGTTTCTCCATTTTTTCTAATGCAGCAAACAGCCAAACCCTATTACCCTGAACAGTCTGAAATCATAAATATTTATCTGAGCTCAGTGGTGATTTGTTATAGAGAGGTTAGACTGTGTCTTCAACACAAATTTATTTCTGCAGTTGAAGTTGGAGCTAATGAAGTCCATATTGTAACACTGATGACGTTCTTTCAAAATGCACATTAGAACCCAATGTCTTTTACAGTTTGCAATACAACTGCTTTGAAAAATTTTATACTGAGTGCTCATTCTCAGTCTGGAAATTATCACTCAAAAGTATTTTCTTCCCTTCTCTATTCCACTGTCAAGACTGTGACTTAGAATTGTATAAAATTCATTAACTACAACACTCTTCAATGAGTTATTAAACCACTATTATTTTTTTTGCTTGTCTTTTTATTTTTTTGTATATAAAGAATGATAACTAGGGGACTCAGAAGGAACTGAATTACTTTTCTATTACATTACTGGTTCTTTGCTAGTCACTGAAGTCTTGCAGATAATTCTTAGGTTGAATAGAATAAGGTTTAGAAGAAGCAGTTTAAGTCTTCTTGTTTAAATTGGGATAGATTCAGTTTTCACAGCTGAGATATGACACAGCATGACATAAGGGGTGAGGAAGTGTTTGACTATGCAACTGTCATTATCCAGTCCCTTTAGAATTTACCCGTAACATTCTATTCCTAAAGGCTACTACAATAACCTATACAGAGTATGTAAAAATTGCAGAGTTCCTATAAGTGCAAAAGGGAAATATAGTATGCACACAGTTGATTTTCTTGCAAGGATTTCATTATAGGAAAGTGGGATAAATTCTATGAACATTGCTCAGGTGTATAGAATTTAAAATTTTATTTAATGGGTTGTTGTCAAGCACACTAATGAAAACAAAAAAACTAACAATTAGTAAATAGTTCTATTTACATTATACTCTTACCCAGTTCAATTTTATTGTATCAATTTCTATGGTAAAAAAAGTGATACTTGAAGCATTTGCTACCTACCTATCTTTTGGTGTACCTGTCAGTCTCAGAGGAGACCTTTGCTAGGTACCCCCACAACTGAACATTCTCTTCTCACACAATTCCCCTGACCAATCATGGCACTAAAATGCAGTGGGAACAGAGTTCCTTTTAATAACTGACTCAACTAACCAAACATATTGCAGTTAATGTTTGTATGTTTGTCCCCAACATACGTCATACATATATGTGCCCAGAAAGTTTGCAAGAATCTCCACTTTGGCCATGATCCCCATTTTGCTGATTAAGACACAAGACATTGTTTCTTATTTTTAGCAGCCATAACTCCGCCTGCCAAGAGCAAATGATTAATCAGGTCCTTAAAATGACTTAACAGCTGTAAATCAAGTAGTAATTTTAAGAAGCAGAGCTCATGGACAAAATAGCTGTTTCATTTGCCAGGGAGCAGAAAGATATATTTAGTCACCTCTGAATGCTAACATTGCCTCCCCATCAGATCTTTTAGAAGGTCAAGTTGATTATTCCTCAGGTCTTGTCTGCATGTTGCTACTGAAAAATCTCACTGCAACATGCACAGATTCCAAATTTTTTCAGGGTTTCTGAGTATCACAGCCACAAGTCTCTTTGAGCCTGGACCTTGCTTGAGAAAATAGGAGGCATTTCCATACATTTCTGGCTGTGTGTCCTGGACTTCACTCTTCATGTCTCTCTGAGGCTGTTGTCACTGCCTGCTTTCCATGAGCAAGGATGCTCCTTGCATCCTTACTTCTGCCAAATCTGTTTACTAAGATCAAACAAGAAAATCTGGCTGAAAGTAATAATTTTTTGTCCAGAACTACCTGGATGTCTCCTCATCTTGAATCCCAGTACTCATGATTATTCTGGGAGCTCATTTCTGGCTATCTCAGTGCTAGGTTCAGCAGGTTATTTCAGGGTTACTTTACAGAAAGCCATTTCCAAGTTGTCCATGGTACACTAGTGACATGCACTGCCCTGGGTGGGAATGACTGTGCTTACAAATGTGACCAGGCACACTCAGAATGGTGAATGGTTAAAGATGGAGATGGATAAAGATGGAGAAGAATTCCTGTGTATCTACTGTCCAGCATTATTGCCAAACCCAAATTACCTGCTACAGCTGACCCTCAAATTACAGCTTATATCATATTCTAGTTATTTTAAAACTGACTTTTATTTAAAGGCCTGTTTCTCCACCCAGCAGAGCCAGTGGATCATCTCTGTATTCTTTAGGGTCGGACTAATCTTATCTCATGTCAAGAAAAATGACATTTAATATTTTATGAGCTTTGCAATACATCCACTGCAAAGCTTTTAGTAATTATTTTTAAACTCCTTCTTTAAACCTCCAGAAGACTAAAAACCTAGAAAACCTCAAAAACGCATTTTTCAGACCACGTTGATGTCATTTGGACCACAACATTCCCTAATCAAAGGCAACACATCCCGTAGTGACACAATGGAAATAGTCTCATTTGGAATCAACATCTACATCAAAATAGCCTGCTCACTGTTAGAGTGCAGTTTAAGCCGGACAAATATTTGAAAAATTAAGCCTTTTCCAGATCTTCATTTTGCAGTTACCTTCACTCCAGCCTTGGAATCAGACTGCAGGTTATAGGGCATAGACTGAGCTCAAGGCGAGAAGGAGAACTTCAGAGTATGGAACTTGTAGACAGTGTGAAATCCAGGCCATCGTTGGAGTCACACACTCTTTACCAGGAGTGCAAGAAGTCAACTTTTTAAAGGGAGTCTAAAACTGTGTCTATAATTCCACAAGAATTAAAATTACCTGGAAAAAATCATGGAATAATTCTGTAGCAAATATGAACCAGCATAATTTGGCTGAATCCTGTGGAGTTGTTCCAGTTTACAACAGGTTGAGATCTGGCCTCAGCTGGACATTTGCATGCATAAACCAAGTAATTGCATGCACAAACTGATAGTTATTTTGATTTGCATGTGTACGTGTTCATACTAATTAGCAAGAGCACTATTGAACTAATGCTTGTCATGGTTTTTTCATGTGCAAACAGATGTATTTGCAGACACTGAAGACTTTGTTAGTAGTAACAATGTGGGAAGGAGAGAAGAGGCCTCTTACACACTGAATAACCTCTTTTCTTCTTTCTCTGCCTTTGCTCTTTAAGTCTGTTCTTATATTACTTTATTAAAAAGTAATACTGGACCTTTGGGGACAAGTTAGCCAGAGAAAGAGAAAAAAAAATATTACCCTGGTCTGTTTATGACATTTCTGTGTCTGTTTTGACATTAAATATGGGTCAGTCTTAAAAAATATTAATTGCATCAAACTTACTACGGAGTGCATATTTCTATGGTGAAGCATTGTAAAGCAAGCAATGAGTCACTCTAGGGAGAGAAAAAGAGGAAGGTTTTAGACAGGACAGAAAATAATCCAAGTGAACCCAAAGTGTACTTGCAAGAAGTGAATGTAAAGCACGTGTGTTTCAATCAAATTCTAATTAAGCTCAAAGGATGAAGAGGTAATACTCATCAAGCTGTGAGCTTAAGAAGTTTGCATCACAAGTACCCAAAAGCTTGAGTCTCCTCAGATCTTGGGTTAAGAGGTCAGGCAACAGGCATGCCGAACTTCAAGGTTCTTCAAAGTTTAAGGGTACCCGGACACAAGAATTCAGACTAGCCCAGCTCCAAAAAGAGCAAGTAATCAGTGAGAAGGCGAGAAAGAATTTATGAATTAATGTGTTTCAACTGAACTGTTACAGGAACCAATCCCAGACAACATAACAGATTTTTTTAAACAAATAAACAAACAAATGAGTAAATGTGCCCATACAGTCACATTACTCAAGAATCAAAACAACTTCTTAAATTTGGCAAGGGATAGAAAAGAGAAGACAGGAATTTGCAAAAGGTAAAACATTTTATTTTGGTATTTTCAAGCAGAAACTTTTTGTTTCAAAACAGTATTTTCAGTTCAAGCTGAGCTTCAGCTTTTCAAATATCACTCAAAGAGTGTTGAGTATTTGATAAAAGGAAAAGAAAGAACTTTAGGTATCATTAAACAACTTTTATAGCCATTAACTTTTTTAATCACTGAAAAATACACTGATTTTCTGATCTGGACTAATTTTGAGCTATATGTAATTTCCTTATTTTGTGGTTCAGCTGCCCGACTAAAAATTGACATTATTTTCAATGTCTTCAATTCTGTGGTCCAGTCTGAACAGAAGCCAGTTGATATAAAATCCTGGAACAGGTTACTTTTCAAAGGTTGATGTTAAAATGCAAGCAAGAATAGGAGAAGAGAAATTGTGTAACCTCAAAGCGTTCTAACAAGGGCAGTGTGATTCTGTCTTCCAAACCTATCACTTCCAGCTCTGTGTGACCAGCAGTTGTGTGCACACAGACTACAGATGCATGCAGACTAGGGGGGTGTTTTAAAAAAATGGTAACTGCCTGGTTGACAGATTGCAATACACATTTCTGTCAGGGGAGATGAGCCCATGGAGAATGACTTCCATGACATGTTCATAGCATCTTATTTTTCTCCACTTCACAACTCTTATAGTTCTTGCTGTGATCTAGAGGATGAGATTTTGAATTAATATTTAACTCTCAGTGGCAAACTATTTTTTCTTTAATTATTTGATTATGGTTTACTGGCACAAGACTTGGAGCTGCAATATAAAACAGCTCTATCTTTGGTATTTCTGTCATTGTCTCCTTCCTATATGTGTAACTGCTGATCTTTTCCATAGCACCTGTGCCTCCTGTCACAGGAATGCTGTAAGTGCATAGATGATATAAGTTCCATGGACAACCAGGATGAAAAGGAACTTGCAGACATTAGGGAAGGCAAGTCAGTACCACTCCCAATCTTCAGAATTTAAAGGGTCTGTGCCTGTGATGTGGCCTTGTTAGGATGTGCTTTCTATACAGCTTCCTTCCTTTTTTCCTGTGCAATACTTGTCACAGTGACAAATAATGCTCTTTGGGCTACCACAATTATGACGACACAGTATAAGCACAGTTACACAAATGGCTCAATCATTATAATATTTTACATATATATAAACAAACCTGTTTATACAAACTTGATAATACCAACTGTTAGTCAGTTATGGGGGAACATCCACTTTATTTTTGATAAAGAGAACATTAAAATTCAAAAAGTCCACAATAGAATTACAAGACACAAGTCAAACTCAGTCAGCAAACATAGAGAAAACGTGTAAATCTTGGGGAATGCAGAGGCACATTCCCTTCTTTCCCAGTCATATAGACTCAAAGAACAGGATAATTCATAAACTCCTCAGAAGCAAAAAGGAGAAGGGAAAAGCTAGCAAAAATCTGTCTAGTGAGATGAGCACAGAGGTTTCTCAGGGAGGAAACAGCCTTCAATACCAACTTGAAAGTGAATATAAAATAAGTCCTAAGAAATACAGATCGTATGGCATCATACATTGTCGTTTGCTAGCCCTTTTGTAGCTAGCTATAATATTTCCATTGACCATCATTTCTCATATTTAGGTATTTCTTATGTGGGAAAGCTGTTACACTTGTCTGATTAGAGGTTAAATGCTGAGCTGTTAAAACAGTTGAAAACAACATTTATTTTATAGTTCTGTGACTTCATCCTGCAAATACTTCTGCTCTTGTATATGAAAGAAAGGTATCTTTTCCTTTGGGTGCCTGAAGCAGATTGAGAGCTAGTCCCTGTTGATTTCTTAGAAGCAGAAGGAAAATGTTCAGAGTAACTGACCTTTCACTGAAACTGCCAGGAATGCACTGACAGACAGGCTTCCAAGACATATTGATGGAGTGATAAGTTGTTAAAAAACATTGCCCAGATACCTTGCTTGAAGGGTGCTGTTTTTAAAGATTCCAGAAAGCTTTTTTCCGCGTTCTTCAAATGATGTGTGGCTTGGGTGATATGAGGTCTGGACAGAATCAGGGGATTATGGAATCACAGAATCATACAGTAGTTTGTGTTGGAAGGGACATTTAATGGTCATCTAGACCCTGCAATGAGCAGGGATGTCTTCAACTAGATCTGGTTCTTCAGAGCACCTTTCAACCTGACCTCAAATGTTTCCAGGGATGGGGCATCCACCACTTCTCTGACCAATCTGTTCCAGTGTTTTACTACCCTCAGTGTAAGAAACCTCTTCCTTCTATCTAGTCTTAATCTACCCTCTTTTACTTTAAAATCATTATGCCTTGTCTTATAGCTACAGACCCTACTAAAAAGTTTGTCCTCCTCTTTCTTGTAAGGCCCTTTTAAGTATTGAAAGGTTGCTGTAAAGTGTCCCCAGAGCTTTCTCTTCACCAGTCTGAACAGCCCCAACTCTCTCAGCCTGTCCTCATAGGAAAAATATTCTAGTTTTGTGACTGTTGTTGTGGCCCTCCTCTGGATCTTCTCCAATGTGTCCATGACTTTCCTGTCTGAGAACTCCAGAGTTGGATGCAGTACTCCAGCTGGGGTTTCACAAGAGTGGATCTATACTTATGGGTACTCTGTATTAAAAAAAATATACATATTTTCAGGTTTTCCCCAAGCAGTCATTTGCACCTGAATTTGTCACATCTTTTACAGGTTCCCTAGTGAAAGTAATGGAAGAGATTATGCAATATTATCTGTGTTTCCACTTGTGCATGCAGTTTGTGTGTGGTACACCTTACTATGCACAGGATCTTCCTGCATATCTGAACCACATATACTAGGGAAGCTGTCTCATTTATGGAACTCCCTGACTCTTCAAATGGAAATGATGTTGAGTTTTCTCAAGTGATTTATGTTTCTAAATAATGAGTATTTCAGAAATACTTAGAATAGAGTTGAGATAGGTGAGTCCTCTTAAGGATTCAGTCTTGATTTTCTGGATTTCCCCTGTACTGAGGGACTCAGGTTGAAGGTGTATCTAATTATTCATGTGAGACTTACTGTGAAGGGTGTTTTCAGGCAAGCCATATAAATTAATAAACATAAATGTGTTTATTAAGAATGCGCAGATTTACACCTCCCTTCACATCTTGGAAAATATTTCACTGTCACAATGATAAATTGCCTTCTGAGTAGAAGGAAATAAATTCTAGTTTACATCTGTATTCTTTAGAACACCAGAGACTTTCTCAAAACCCTTCAGCTCCTATTTCAGCAACAGCCTTTTGGATAAAAATGGAACTTAATTTAGCCACTGTGGTTAAAGAAACAAAAAAATTTTCTATAAATACATTGCCAACCAAAGGAGATCTAAGGAGTAGCTCAATCATCTCTCTACTGGATACAGAGGGTAGCATAGCATCTGGGGATAAGGAAAAGGCTGAGGTACTTAATTATTTCTTTGCCTCAGTCTTTAATACCAAAACCAGTTGTTCTCAGGTTTCCCAGCTGCCAGAGCTGGAAGTTAGTGATGGGGAATGAAACCCGCACAATCCAGGACAAAAAGCTTGTTCCTGTTATGCTAATTAGACACCCACAAGTGTATGGGTCCAGATGGGATGTGACAGTAATGAGGAAGCTGGCAAAAAAGCTTGCCAGGCCGTTTTCAACCACTTACCAACAGTCCTGGTTAACAGGAGAAGTGCCAGCTGACTGGAAATGTAGTGTCCTTCTGTAAGAGGGGTCAGAAGGATGAGCTGGGGAGCTACAGGGCTGTCAGCCTTATCTGGGTACCAAGGAAGGTCATGGAGCGGGTCATCCTGAGTGCCATCTCACAGCACGTGCAGGACAACCAGGGAATCAGGCCCAGCCAGCACCAGTTTACAAAAGGCAGGGCCTGTTGACCAACCTGATCTCCTTCTGTGATGGGGTGACTCACTCAGCAGATGAGAGAAAGACTGCAGATGTTGTCCATCTAGACTTTGGTAAAGCTTTTGACACCACGTCCCACAGAATTCTCCTGGAGAAACCGGCTGCTTATGGCTTGGATGGATGTAGCCTTTGCTGGGTGACAAACTGGCTGGCAAGGCCCAGAGAGTGGTGGTGAATGGAACTAAACACAGCTGGCTGTCTGCCACCATTGGGGTTCCCCAGGGCTTAATGCTGGGGTCAGTCCTGTTTAGTATTTGTATGGATGATTTGGCTGAGGGGATTTGGCTCATCCTCAGTCAGTTCACAGACGACACCAAGTTAGGTGGAAGTGTTGATCTGTTGGAGGGTAGGGAAGCTCTGCAGGGAGATCTTCAACGGGCTGGACTAATGGTTTAAGGACAAGTGCATGACATTCAATAAGGGGAAGTTCAGCATCCTGCGCTCAGGTCACAACAACCCCCAGGTGGCACTACAGGCTGGGGGAAGAGCCGCTTGAGAGCTGCTCAACAGGCAGCAGCTTCAGCGTGCTTGCTGACAGCTGGCTGGATATAAGCCAACAAGGTGTCCAGGTGGCCAAAAGACCAATGGCATCCTGGCCTGGATCAGTAATGGTGTGGTCAGCAGGACCAGGGCACTGATTGTCCCCATGTACTCAGCACTGGTGAGGCCACAACTCGAATCCTGGGTTCAGTTTTGAGCCCTTCACTACAAGAAAGACATTGAGGTGCTGGAGTGTGTCCAGAGAAGGGCAACAGAGCTGGGGGGGGTGGATCTGGAGCACAAGCCTTAAAAGAAGTGGCTGAAAGCTGGTGTTGTTCAATCTGGAGGAGAGGAGGCTTGAGGGGACCTTGTTGGTCTCGGATGCGATGGTACAACTTTTTAAATTCATCACAACCATGACCCATGTATATTTGTACATCCAAAAGGCAAGACATGCCTGGAATTGCTCTAACAACACATAGTGTGTCATGCACGCAAGTAAATTGAGGCTGGAGAAAAGGATTTAAAAGTTTTTTTTAAAATATGAAACATGCATTGCTAAGGATTTTATAGTTACATTGAAACCACCTAAAATAATTTTCTCAGCTTGTCATTGTTTATCCCCCCTTTCAGGCATCCCTTCTGTCCCCTTACCACTTTGCATTTTGTAGTAATTAGTAAAATATGTAGAAAGATATTTATTTTAAACTGAAAAATTAAAAGTCTAGGCATTCTCTGCATTTTTATCCAAAATCTTTTGGTGGATGACACATTTTTGGATCCTATTTGTTTCTGGTGTCAAACTGCTGGCAGAAAAAACATATTTAGTCTCATTATGCCTAATCATATATGCTAGTAGTATCTCGGAAGATATTGGCAATGTAGGTGAGACATCTGAAGGGCAGATGATCAAAAATTTTAAATAGCTCCTCAAGAGGGAGATTGTCTGGAAAAGAAGTTTGCCATATTAAAAGTGGTTAAGTGCTAAACACAAACATATCTTGTTCCAGACAGATATGTATATTGGCATAATATGACCACCCAGAGCCCAGGAAGAGAATTGCATCAGTGGACAGAGCACAGCACAATGCAAGAGAGAGGCCTCTGGTGTGCAGGAATGTGTTTGTAGTAGCTAATTGTTAAAATGAAAGCTTATGAAATCCACTTTTTGTCCTCATTTGTGCTCTGGTGTTGGCAATGTTGTTTTAGAAGGAGAAATAGGCTAAGCAATAATTTTGTTCCCCTCTTTTGCCATGAAAGGATGAGGCAGCCTTTCCAAGCCCTGCGCTAGCAGCAGTGACTCTGGCCCTCAGGCATTCCAGCCATCTGCCACCTTGGGCCAGTATCAAGGAGAACCTCTCATCAGTGCTGACCAAGTCAATCCAGTGACAAAAATATTTAAATTTGGGCTATTATTTGGAAACAAAAATTATGGAAAATGTTGTTTTATATGTCACTTGAATCTGATTACACTTCGCTGATGTCTTTTACTATCTTTCCACTTACATATCCAGCTTTAAAATGTCCTCATAGCAACTTAGGTTTTCAGATGGTATAAAACTGTGAGAAGGATCAATATATCAGAAAATAGGGCTGTCATTCAGAGGGATCTAGACAGGCTGAAGAAATAGACTGATGGAGACCTCATAAGGATGCCAAAATTGGGACAAAAATAATGCCCTGTATCAGGAGAGTTTGGGAGCTGGAGGTCAGTTTTGCAGAAAAGGACATGAGAGATCCTGGTGGATGGTAAATTGAGTGGTATGACCTTCTGGTGATGAAGAGTAACCACATGCTGGATATCATTTACAATATTGCATCAGCTGAAGAAAATTAATATGTCACTTGTAAGGTCACTCCTGGAGTGAAATGTTCAGTTTTGGGGTATCCATCAAGAGTTTAACATAATCATGGAATCATAAAATTATAGAATGGTTTGGGGTAGAAGGAACCTGAAAGACAATCTAGTTCCAACTGCCCTGCTATGGGCAGGGATGTCTTCCATTAGACCAGGTTACTCAGAGCCTCATTCAGCCTGCCTTGAAGACTTCCAGGGATGGGGCACCCATAATTTCTCTGAGCAACCTGTTCCAGTGCCTCACCACTGTCATAGCAAAGAATTTCCTCCTACCATCTGTTCTAAACATGTTCTCCATTTAAAGCCATTGCCCCATGCTTATCACTACTGTTCCTAACCAAGAGTCTCTCTCCAGCTTCTCTGTAGGACCCTTCAGACACTGGAAGGTTGCTCTGAGATCTCTACACAACCTTCTCATATCCAGTCTGAACAGCTTAACTTTCCCAGTCTGTCTTCATAGGGGAAGTGCTCCAGTCCTCTTATCAACTTCATGGCCCTCCTCTGGATTTTCTCCAACAATTCCACGTCCTTCTTATGTTGGGGGCACCAGAATTGTATGCAATGTTAGATTAAGTATCTTCCAAGAAAATGAGAAAATATGCAAAACCAGCATTCTAAAGCACAAATCTGACCACTGTAGGGTGGTTTCTAAGTCAGACATTCAAATAGTGCTACATATAGAGATCACAAACAGGACAACATCCTGTGGTTGCTGGGAAGCAGAGTTCAAGCAACAGGTTGATTTGGCAGATATTTTGAAAGAGCTTCACATAACACAAGGCATATATGGAGAAGGGCTACAGTGTAATGTTGCTTTCTTCTGTAGGAGGACACTGGGGTATGTAACACCTCTAATGTCTTTGAGCCATTTAAGCTTACACACTGCTAACTTCCATACATATCAGAGGCAAATCTAGCTCTTTGATGATCTTACATTTCTGTATGTTGTTTGAAAAAGCAAAATAGTCCCCTTGCCTCCTACACCTTCAAAAACAGAAACAAAGCAACGGAGCAAAGACATTTTTAAAATTTCTGTTTTCTGAATTCTCTTTGAAGGCACATTTTAGCAATGTAAATTTATGCTTCCTTTTTAAAAATATAGGGGTGTTTTTAGCCAAAATATATTATTATGTCAAAATGCATCGGTTTTCATTAAACTACAGGATACAAATAAGTAAGTGACACTTTACCTGGAAAATAAGTTCTTCGGCCGTGGAAGACTCATTCCCCTTCTTTGCCTCATTTGAAGGGTTTAGAGAATAAAGATAAGTATTAAGAGTTATTACTTATTTCTAGTCTTACCTGCTCAGCTGTATTTTTGGTGGAAGGGCTTGATTTTGTTCTGCATGAAGTCTAAAAATTCAAATTGTTCTGAAACTTTGGTCATTAACCCAAAACAATGTTGCTCTGCTGGTCTGCTTTAGGGCTCAGTGTCTCAGAGACAATGCCTTGATACCTTCTTCCTTCATGTGGGGTTAATGCAAAAAGAGGTGGTCTCTGTTGTTTCAGAATCTACAGAGAAGTTGTCTGAGAGAGAAAGAAATACTTGATGCACAGTCACAAACCATGCAAGGAGAGCTCCTTTTATTTATTATTTTTGCATTACTGTGAGATACCCTGCTTACTTCTCTACTTCCTTTTCTATCTAATTCCTCAAAGTAAATGTATTACAATATATATTGTATATGTATATATACATATATGTAATGTATAATATATAAATTATATAATAATAATTTTAAAGTAATATTGTGTTTCTCTCCCATTCCTGAAAACATCTGGTTTTCTTATCAATTCTTTTACTATAGAAAATCATATTAAATAAGGTCTGCTCCAAGAGCTGCTATCAGCAAGATAAAAAAAACAACAGAAATGTCACAGAAATGAGCAACATAAAGCAGAAACAGCCTAGTTAAAAATTGCTGTGTGCCACTGTTGTCTAAGATAACCAGAAAATGTGATTTTTTTCACAGCCGGTTTACAATCTATAAAAATTAAGCTCAGATCAAACATGACTTAGCTGAAGTAGGTGTTTTAATTACACTTACAGTAATGCAGTGCAGTACAGTATACAACCAGTATTCATGCTGCAGTTTCATTGGTGACAAGAATACCTGACATTAAGATAGCAGAGTTGCCATGTCCTGGAATGATTTTCAAGGAACCATAGATAACAGGCACTCAGACCACATATGAGTTGTGTGGTATTTAAATATTAGGAGCTTCAAGGCCCAGAGGCTGGTGTAGTTATATGATTGCATCCTATGTGAGTGATTTCAAATTATTTAGTTTAGGAAGGATATCACACATTCCCCTAAAGTAGACATATATGGTCAAGTTCGCTATTATACTCCATGCAAGCTCTTAACAAATTATTTTCCTATAAGTGTTAAGAATACAGCTTCAGACCTAAAATTAAAGACTGATTATAGTAGAATGAAACTGAAGAACAGCTAATAAGGGTTATTCAGAGTAGTTAGTCACCGTTACACCCACATCAGCACTTCAGGGATATTGCAGAAATCTTTTGGTGAATGTAATACTTCAGGGCATCCAAGTATGACAGAGCTACCTAAAAGCATGTCTACAATAGATTCTTAATCCAACATGAGCATTTTAAGACAAATTACTACATGAAATTATTAGTTCAGAACATAAACAGCACATAAGCATTATTGATCGTATCTCAAAGGGCACATTTGATGGAAGTTTAGAGCTCTATGACATTTCTTTTATGTATCTATCTCACTCAGATAACCTCATTCTAGAAGGCTTGTCCCTTCAAGTTGAAATTGGACATACTATCATCTGTTGACACCTGTGGATAAGGGAAAAGCACTTCTCTTCTGTTGCACTGTAGAAGACTGCAATTTGCTGTACTGATGATTTTATTGATTTATCTAACTAGTGCCACAGCTGTGCAAGGAGAATTTCTGTCCAGTCTCAAGGGCTTTACAGGAAGGGTGATTATTACTAACATAGTGAAGTTTAATATTGTGATCTGTAAGAAAACAGGTTTTGTTTTTCCTCATTCATCTTAAAAATTACTATCAGCAACTTACAGATTAAGAGGAGGAAAACTGTTATTTCATTCTGTTTCACCATGACTCCATAGACACCAATTAAGCTATCCCTGTTTGCATCACATAAGACAGATAAACTGCCCCCATGTCACTGTGGGTCCAATTTTACTGAGTAATGTTTCCAGTTGATATAAGTGGAAATGAAATGCTGCTTTCATGCTCTGTTGTCAGGGAGGATGATAAAGACTTGTTAAAGGGTGGTTCAACTTCAGCCACTGTCACGGCTTTGGGTTTTTGGAGACTTCTTTTGCCCTCTTGTGTTCACATCCCCTGATCTTGTGAACCTTCTTGTGCTTACAAGTGTTCCACTTCACCAGGACTGTTTTTGCATTTCCCATTGCTGATATCTAACAGAAAATCATGTTATCATGCCAGATTTGCTGGGCAGACACATAGACAGCTGTTTTTCAACATCTACCCTTCCCTGCCCTCTCCAAGGAAAAGTAAAAAAAAGCACCCTGTGATTTTTCCCAAGAAAGCCCTCAAAAAACATAAGTCTTGAGGTCTTGTATAAAAATATACAGAGTTCCTTAGCAATGCACAAAAAAAAAAAGGAAAAGACAAAGAGAACAAGATTAATTTGATCCAGTGTGGGTACACCAGGTGGAAACACAAATTTCTGCCCTTGCCACAGTGGCAGCACAGAATGGGTACCAACTGGTCCTCAAGTTTTTTATGTCACCCCACTGTTACCCCACAGCTGTGTCTGGTTATTGCTTTGTCTCCTGGTTCAAATGTGTTCAGCTAAAACACTGCAAAGCAAATGCAGGGTCTTGGTGCATGTTCCATATTTACTTCTGTTTGAAAATCATTTTTTTGAGTTTGTTTTTTTCTTCCCTTCATTTTTAAATGCTTATGTTTCAAAATATTAGTATACTAGTATAGTTTCTACTTTATTGTAATTTTGTGTGTTTAAGGTTGCCACATGTCTAATTTTTCTTACTCAACCAGGCAAAGTTTCCCAAATTGGTAATTCTTTACTGCCTTTTCACCCCTTTACCAATGTCCTTGAATGGAGAGAAATTACAGACATCCTCATAAAAGAAAACCAGAGCCCAGGATGCTGTTATGAGCTGCTGAAACTAAGTGCTCAGGAATTTTTTAAAACCACCATTGACCTTGTTGAAGCCTGTTAACAGCCATTTTCATACAAGTAGATATTTCATTGCCTTCTTTCATAGCAATATTCTTTTAGAATTTATCTGGACATATCCACTCTCTGGTGACATTCCAATACTTCAAATGAGTCATGAGTCATGAGTACATATTTTAAAAACTTCTTTTCTTTTCTTTCTTTTTTTTTTTTTTTCGGAACACATAGGAGAGGATTTCTGAGTATTTGAGTTTTTTTGTTTGAACTAAGGTATTTAAATCTTAAAAATATGGTTTAACTGACACATGCCAAAAGCCTTTAGATTCCAGTAAAAGACAGGCAGTCATCATTTTGCTTAGCATCAAGAAACTCTAGGTGATTTTAGTAGTTAATACCTTGAGAGCCAGATTTCTGGCTCAAGAACTTCTGATCTTTGTAGGAGCAGAGATCAAGGTATTCTTTAGTGTGTGGCTGGCCCAACTCTAACACTAGAAAGATTTTCTCAGGTGGATAGCCCTGTTCTAGTTAAGATACTTAAGCCTTAAATTCTTATGGAGAAGTATTTTATTCATAGTTTCTGATGACACATGGGCTTATGTGCACTTCTATACTTTATATTTTACAAGAGAGTCTAAACAACAACAACAACAACAACAACAAAAAAAATCCTGTGGCTTTCAGTGAGATAGATTGTTTCCCCTGAGAATATATTTAGAAGTAAGTAGGATACAAGAAGTAATTTTAAATTATCTTCTGTCATTGGTCTAAAGTTACTCTGTCAGTACATATGTAGTATAAAAAAGCACAACTATTTCTCCAACATACATCTAAGATGAAAAACAGGAGAATGGCATTACCACCAGATTCTGGTCTTAATTCTTCAGAAAAGGTAGAATAGCTCTCAGTAGATATACTACTACTCATATTTTAGCCTGCACTTCTAACAACTTTACTGCACAGTTTAGACTTAGGTTTTCTGGGAGGAAAAATATTTGAAGGTATTCCTCTATGAGATTTTTGCTTCACAGAATTTGGGCCAGTGTCACAGAGTTACGCTGCTCAAAGCTGGACTGAAGTTTGCAGGATGAATGAGTCCTGACAGAATATGGCATGAAAAAAACCTCCGTGTAACACAACTGCAGGTATCTGTCTCTTAAAACTGTTTGTTGTGTGTGTAGGTATAACCAAAACCTGATGAAAGTATGCATGTATCTGCTACCCCCCCAGGAGAAATGTTTAATTTAGCAGTGTTTCTTGAGATGTCTGGGCCTGTCTAAATAGGAAAATTTACCAACTTAACTCTACTGCTGTAATTCCCTATGGGGATGGAAGGAATAAATGTATCCATTAAGACAGTTGTAGTTCTGGCAGTAAATTTCTCTGGGTAGACAAACCCTTCAGGTTCTGTCCATAACTTGAAAATTCAGACCTGATAAGCATAAGACATAATTGATGAAGTTGCAACACAGAGACAACACAGCTGCTTAACCTTAGGGAAGACAGCAAGGAGACCCGTTTGTGTTACTTGACAATATATCCCAACATATAAAACACTATCATCATCTCATTTGGTATTGCTTTGTGCCCTCTCAATTCTCTGTAGGTCTCCATTTTATTTGGATTAGACGTTGACTATTTGAATCAAACTCAACTAATTTGGGTCATTAGAGTCAACTTCCTGAAGGAGCCTGTGCTCTTCCCGTCTCTCTGTGGTGGAAGGGTCAATAAAGTAACAGCCTTAGCCAGCAGAGGGTTATCAAGTGTGAGAGGCATTATACTGTGATCCTAAGTGTGTGCAGCCTGTCCAGCCATGCAGACCTACAAAAGCACACTCTTTCCTTAACTAGTCAGTGACAGACAGGGATGCTTTGCAGACTCAGAGAAATAGATCCTATCCATCTTAACTTCCATGAATTTGCATATCCAGAGCTGCCTTCAGAAGCTTCCAAATCCATTTCTCTTTTTGACAGACCATGTAGACACAATATAACTTCTCCTATTTTTCCTCAGATGGAGGAACAAACTCCTGCCTGTGCCCAGAACAGAAGGACTTGCATTGAGACCAACCATCACCAGCACCAAATAGTTACTCTTCTAGTTGTTACCAATGAAAATATAAAAAGAATTCACCAGCAGTAATGGCAAGACATGAAGCATATTTTAATTTAGCAAATGCACAAACATTGCCATAAAACATCAATAGCTTAAGGTCTTCTTTAGAAATGAGCTGTCAGAAGGGGAAATGGAAAAAAAAAAAAAAAAAAGCAGTTAGTATCAAAAGGGCGTTGTCTGATCTGCTGGATTTACAGGCTTTTTTCCATAGTACATAGGTCCTATTTAGGACTAGGAGTCTTTCAACCTGGTCAGTATTCTTGCCTTCAGAGAATAAATACACACTTTGTACATTGAGCTGAATATGAATGTGGCTGCAGACAATTTTTCACCTTTTCACTCAAGTGCTTACTCCCTCTTTTCCTCCTCCATAAAATATGCAACTAAGCAGACTCCCTTGGAACTAACAGTGACAGATATAATTAATTAGCTGCATAATCTTAAATTGTTGTTCTAGTTTTTATATTAATTTTTGTAAGGGGAGATTTAAATCATTAAATTGAACTATTGCTGCTAAGGACTGTAGAGATAGACCTGATTTGGAAACACAAATCACATTAAAATCTGTAAAAATTTTTTTTTCTGGTTTCAGGCTGCACCTCAGCTCAGTTCAAATTTAACTTATTATTTCGTGTTTTAACCATTTTCAGTCCCAATTTAAATAGTTACAGGTGGGTTTTAGACATTTGTGTTCTACCCCTAGATATCTCAAATGTTTGCATCCCATGCTTCAATTTTTCTTTGTGTAAATCTGTATTACTGCTAACTACTTCAAACTTAAAAGTACCTTAAGAACAAGGGATAGAGAGATCCAAATAAGGAGCAAATATAATAAAAATATTTGTTATGATAGTGACATTTTACAGAGAAGCTTAATGATTGTGACAAATTTTCATTTGTCATAATCTTCTTTTTCTTGATCTGTATTTTCTTTTACACATTTGTAGATAAATTATAACCACATTATTGACAATGTGGTTAGCGTACATTATGGTAATATGAAGTAAGTGTAGGTGCACAGCCTCAAGGCTACATTGAGCTTCTTTAAGGGTCAGTTGGAAAGGAAAAGAATTTCTAACTGATTTTATCAGTTTTCAGCATAGAACAGCCTTAAAGTTTCATGGTTTCCCTATGAGTTTCCTTCAGCTTATTTCCTGGAAGAAATATCTAGTTCTGGTGAAGTATCCTGCAGAGCTAAATGCCCAGAACAGGAAATCTCAACCCGTAGTAGAAGACTGCTTATTCTCTTAGAGATGCACATAAAATCCCACAGCTGCCAAGCATATATCAGAATATCAAGAAATGTTAATAAAACGTGTGTCATTGACAAGCTGTACAAATAATCTGAAAAATAGACTCTATAAGTGCTTGAGTTTCAATCTCTTTTGATGTTGAATCCTTCAGTGTACCCAGTTCAATAAAGATCACTACTACAAATATTTGGAAAATGGTAAGGTTTTTGGTTTGCATTAATTGTGTGACCCATGAAATTATTGAAGTTACATGGAGGAGGAAATGGGAGTGGTAAATGCTTTATTATTAATCAGTCATATTATGACTCAGTCATAGGTTAAGAAATTAGAAATGCATTTTCATATTTGTTGAAGTACTAAAGATCTTTAAAAGTTTTGTGGCTAAATAAATAAATAAATAAATCTTTTTAATGTAGAATAATCTTAGCTGAAATATTGTATTGATACCTGAGGCACTTCTAAATGTCCTATTCCAGACATGGCCCACTTCTGACTTTGGGATAGACTTACCTTCTAAAAACATTTACTGAACCATAACTAATTCACACTGTGGCGTACAAAGCCTAGAACAAACACAGCTCAATCTCACTTGCAGGTGGAATGGCTAAAGCAGACCTTCAGCTTTCTCAGATACAAATAAGTATCCAGTGCTGAAAATTCCTAACCATCAGCAACCTCTGCTTCACTCTCCTTGTTGAAAGGACTGCTTTGCCCTGATACCTAACCTAAATCATCTTTGCTGTTCATCACCATTTTCTGTTGGATATTTTCCAGCTGGCACACACTCTTCATGAAGTCTTTTGCCCACAGCCAGGTTGCATACACTAGCTGAGGTATTTGCAGTGCTGAGCAGAGCAGGATTATTTGCCATGCTTTGTAATCTGTATTCCTGCCTGGTGTATGTCAGGAGGGTGTTTTGTAACAGCATGACATTGTTGCAACTGGTGACTCCCTGCTGAGTTTAGTTCCTAGAACTTGTTCTTATTGAATATCGCCCTATTTTTTCAGACTATTTATCCAGTTAGTCAAGGTAATTTTGAATTCTAATCCTGTCCTCCGGCATCCAAGTCTTTCTCAACTTGACATTTTCTGGAAATTTAATAAGCATGCTCTTCTTCCCATCTAAGTCATTAATGAAAATATTGAATATAACACAGCCAGGGCAAACTCTTGCAGAATTCCATTTATGTATCTGTTTGCATGAGGAAATTCATGGCAGAGCAATCAGTAAAAGTTAGTAGGCATTTGCATCTAACTGTTACAATTATCTCTTCTCCTAAGTCAGCACACTTTTACTTGAACACAAACAATTCAGATCCAAGCTGTACTGTTTAAAAACCCAAATATGATTGCATCTGTTCTCATCTGAGCAGTCTGTTTCACAAGGGACCCATTTCAAAGCTCATTATAGCTAATGAACAGCTTCTATAAATTTCAGTGGGCCATGAATCAAGGTTGAAAAAAGGCTAAACATGATCCTTCACTGACACTAAAATAAAGTTTTGCCAAAGTCAGCATTTGATTTTTTTTAGTATTTTGATTAATTAAATTAATGAGTCAGCAAAATTGGTCAAAAGTTGATTTTTCTCAAACTTTGTATTTTCACTAAATGATCAAGGAATAAATTAAACACATTTCAAATTTATTATGCAAACCTCAAGGATAAATGTTTTACCCACTCAAATCAAATTATCCAACAACATCTTGATGTGAGCTGATGGTGGGCCTCACTGGAACAGATCTGTGAGTTCAGAGTCAGCTTCTTCTAGCTCTCACAGAGTTTGAAAGGTTAAATACAGATTAGAGCTTCCTACAGCCTCTGGCAGTCAAATAATTTTGCAATTTTGTAGCTGATGGCTTATCTACATAGGTTCAGAGATAGTAAACTCATTGTGGAGGACTGCTATGATTACCCTCAAATTATGTACCAAGGAGTCCCTTAAACCAATTTCTGCCTAGACTACACTTTATTTCCTTTAAAAAAATAAAAGTGGTTAAGAGTTAACAGTAGCAAGAATTTTACTGTAGTCATTTTGATGATTCCAGAAAATGGCTATTTTCAGTTAAAATTTTGGATCCTGGAGTATAAAATTGGCTCATTTCAGCTGAGTTCACACACAATGACACTTGAAGACACTTTCCCTTTTATATTTCTGTTTTCCATACAGTTACTTCAGGTGTAACCCCTAATTCTCCTCTTTCACTTAGATAGAAGTAGGTGTCCTTAGAGTCTTTTTTATCCAGCCCCCAGTTGTGGAGCCTCACTAAATACTCCTTATATCTCCCTGCATCATCCTTCAATCTGATTTCACCATAAATTTTCCACCAGATTCTAGTGCTATCACTAAATTAAAAGCTGAGGAAATTACACAAGCTGTGCATCTTGAACAGGACAGGGTTTTGAAAAATAGCTTCATTTCAAATGAAGGTGGTGAGAGCCTGAACAGTTCGCCCAGACATGTTTTGGGTGCCCCATCCCTGGAGGTGGTTCAAGGCCGGGTTGGAAGCATCTTTGAGCCACCTGGTCTAGTGAGATGTGCCCTTGCCAGCAGCAGGGAGTTGGAACTAGGTGATCTTTAATGTCCCTTGCAGCACAAACCATTCTGTGGTTCTGTGAATTAACACTAGATATCTGCAACATTCAAATTCAAGTCCTCTGCCCTTACACACTGGAGGCAGGCATCACCACAGTTTCCCATGACTTATTCTCTTCTGTTTGGACTATCTTAACAGATTCTTTCAGCTGCCCTTTTCTTTCCTGCCATATTCCAGCATGCATTTCTGTGCCTAAACTTCCACACTGCCCTCTATGTGTGCACTGCTCTCTGCATTTAATGGCAAAGACCTGTTGCTCTCTATTTGTGTGAACTTGCTCAAACCAGGGTAGCAGCAAGAGAGCAGTCACTGATGAGTGTAGGGCAGCCCACCAGACACTCTGGGCAGGAGACTGTCATACAAAAAGTTGGAGGGACGAAGCAAACAAACTGCAAACCAAACCCTTCTTTCAAGAGGGAAATGGGAGGGAGGACGGAATAGAGGTAAAGGAAGACTTTTGAGTAACAGAGTCTTCAAATAGACAGATTGTGTTTGTTAAAAATAACCTTATAATATTTCTTCTTTGTATTTTTTTACATCAAAATTTATAGTATTTCATCTTGCTGCGGTGGGTTTTTTTGTTTTGTTTTGTTTTGTTTTGTTTTGTTTTGTTTTGTTTGGGGTTTTTTTGACTGCAAGAGAGTTATCTTTCTCTGAATTTCAATTATCTTGATTGTTGTCTTCAGGGTGCCTTATGTGTCAGGTCTTCTGTTCATCCATCACTTTGCTATGGGAACTGTTCCTCTTCTTTGAGTGCAAACTGAGAATGTCAGAAGGGTTTTGCTTCTTGTTTGCATAATGCTGAATATTTCCCTTATGTGATGTGGTGTAGTAATTTGGTGGTCTAGCTGGAAATATCTGATTTGTAGTTTGAAATCTGGGAAATCTTAAACCATGTAACAGCTGTGAACCTTCAGCTGGGACAGCCACTTACATACCCTGCACGAAGGTACTGCTGCTCTCCTGGGCCCTCCACCCTCTTGTCCTGCTCACTTGTTTTGACTTGTTTTGAGTGCTTTAGGAAACAAATTGTGAATATGCCTATAGGGAAGGTGTTTGGGGTTTTTTGCAAATCCTCAAGTAGACACTTGCTGTGATAGTGTTACTTCCACATGAGCTTTGCCAGAGAGTCTAGCCTATCATCCTGTGAAAACATACTATTTATCTTTCAGTAGACAGGACAAGTATTGACCTGAGCACGCAGCATAAGACCTGCAATGCCCACTGAAGTTTTCATGCTGATTATAAATCTAATTAGCAATTAGTAAAAAGACTTTTTTAATAAAAAATATAGGGAGGAAAAATAAATATATTCCTATAGATTTCACTTGTGATTTTTGGCTAGGCGTTTCTACATCTGGTTTTTAGTTTTACTTTCAGGAAGAAAAATTTGTCACTTTTTTGTGGAAAGTGCTGTGAAAATATGAAAACTTTCTCAAAATGGTTTTGCAAATAAAGCAAAATAAACCTGTCATCTCATAAAAATTACCAGGTTCGTAACTTGGTGAAGACAGAGTTTGCTTAATTTATATTTTGTTTTCATTACAACACAGTGTAAAACAATCCATTTCAGTCAAAAGACATCATTCCATAATATTTTTTCAGCTAAACCAGCTGAGATTTGATAGTTCAAATTCAGCCTAGGAACGGAAGGCTTCCCAAGGCACCCACGTGGAGGTGAAAATTGCCTCTGACAGAATTGTATTACAGGCATATTTGATGGTTATGCAACAACGCATGTGTGACTGAGACTTGTCTCCCTCCCTCAGCACATCACGTACCTGGCTAAGAAGAGCCACTTTATGCCTGGAGGCACAACTGCAGTGCCTGCTTTTGTGCCCAGCAGCACTGCCCTCCTGACATCCACCAGCACCCCTTCCTCCTGCCGGTTTAATGAGTCCCTGACTGTTCAGATTCATTCTGAAGGTCCTAACTCCCTGTGTTGGTAGAGTTCCATAGACAAGAGATTTTATATGTTTAGATAAATAACTTTCCTGTTGAATTTTGAAAGTACTCTGGGTATTCCAGTAGCTCATTTGAACTGCAGCAAAACTTATGCATATCTCCACTTCCTCATAAATGTGTACTTCGTGCTGCTGCATTAAGTCTTCCAGTCTTGGAAGAAGGATCAGAGCTGCTCCTTACACAGTGGGAAAGAGTTTCTTTTCAACAGTCCTAAATCCATCCTAAATTTACAGCTTTCCACAACTGCTCTAGTCCTGTGATACAGAATGTCACCACAATAGAGGTTTTATACCCCCAGCGTCCCACAGGGAGGAATGAAAATGGTCCTAGTGGCAGGATTTGCAGTATGTGAAGTGCCTTCCCATCAAATAAAAGTGAAATCTAAGGTCCTTACGCTCAGGGGAAATCACTGGCTTAACTTTATCAAACAAAATGTATTCCAGAATTTTTCCACATGCAAAACCAAGTTGTAAGGTAGTATCTCGTAATAAAAGTGATCTGCAACTCAGTGACTTTAGTTTGCAAGCCTATTTGTACCAGATTCTGAACTGAATGGTCGTTTGTTAATTAATTAGCTTGTAAGTCTGAGTTAAGTGTGCTACAATTCCCTTCTGAATTTCCCTTATTGAATAATCCATCCCACAGCCTTAGTTACACAGATCTGCTTTACATAATGGGAAAGGTACTTGTCAAATATAAATGTAACCTCAAGAAAACAGGCAGTCTCTAGTCATACTAGGGACATACTCTTGTATTAGTCAAAAACGGAAAGGTTATTCTAAGTTCATTAAATAGTGCAATACAAATTCATTTGCCAGCGTGCACATGTGGAAATAAATTCGCCTGTAGTTTGAAGTGATTTCTTGTGGAAACAGTTCTCATGTAATCAAACCACCAGTCTGCCTCTGCACTTCTCCTCACAGGAACTCTTGTGTCTGTTGGCTGGTTTGAGGTGCAAATAGCTTACTAAAAATGAAGAAAATTAACAGCTAAGTAGTGGAGTTTTTTTCCTGTATCCCAATTAAATAGAAGGCCAACCTCATGCAGTGTTACAAGCTAAAGTGTCTCTCCAGCCTGGCAGCTTTTGTTACTGCTCCCATTTCAGAAGAAGCTTTCATCAGCATTTACATCTCTGTTGAGATACGGATCTCTTTCTTCTTTGGCATGAATACAAAAGAAACCACACATCATTTGATCTCTGGAGCAAATGCTTAGTTTTGTCAGTGTGCATTTAGCAGTTAGACAGTGCCCGGGGACAAATGACTGAAATTCTGCTCAATTCTCAGCTTGGGCACCTCTGCTCTGACTTCGTGGAAGCCTGCCTTGCTGGGGCCCAGGCGGGTGGTGAGTCACAGGAGAGGAAGGCATGCTGCTGTGACCTTCTTCTCATCATTCATTAACAGCAGTTTCCTGCACATCGTGTGGGGAGCTAAATCCTGGTAGTGTACAGAGGGAATCCTCAGAGTGTGTGAACAGGGTCAAGCTCATAAGACATGGGCAGGATAAGAAACCAGAGTGGCCATACAGAGCCCGGGAGCATGTAGGGACATCCATATCCAGACATGCAGGGACCTGTACAGTAAGGTGCTTGCTGGGTTTGGCAGCAGCCAAGTGCCCATGTTTTATTTCCTGCTCCTGTTCTTTTCACTGAGTTTCATCTTGCCTCTTTTTTTCTCTTTTTTTCTTCTTTTTTTTTCCTTTTTTTTTTCTTTCTTTCTTTCCAGAAAGGGAAAAAACTTTACCTACTTTTTCTGCTGGGAGTGTACTCTCTGGAAATGTAGATTATGCCTCAGAAAACAGAAGTAACAACCTAGAGAAACCCATTCCATCAGGGGAAGGTCATCCTTGAAACCCACCCATAACCAAGATCCCTCCTTCTGCCATGTGCTTGTGTCTTAAAGCACGTTATCGGGAAGGAACAGCCTGATGTGCTATTGACTCGTCAGCTCAGTCTTCACCCAGGCAAAGCCTCAGTAAAAATAATGTTTCATGAGAATGAAAATTTGTCCAACACAGATTAAACAGAGATTTTATCAGAGAAGTTATTGCAGTTGGGCTAGAAATGACAGCTGACACAAAAAAAAAAAAAGGGAAAGATAGCAGGCTCAGTGAGATGCTGATGACTGCTACAAACAGGGGAGGTGTGGCTAAGTTATGTGCCAAAAATGTATCTAGTTGATGCAGCTATTCCCTTCTGATCTCTCCTGTGCCTGAAGGAACACAATAAATTATATGAAAGTACTTTTAACAGAACTTTCTTGCATTAAGCCTGACTTCAGAAGTGCATTTTCTTCTGCTATCAAATGGCAAAATCCACACATGTAATTTTAAATTTATTGCAGCAGATGAAACGTGTGTTTGGCCCACAATCAGTAAGTAGAATTCACCAACTCGTTTACAAAAGGCTGAATTTTTTTTTAATTTATATTTAGCAGTTGAATCTCTCTCTCACTCCTTTACATGAAAAGAAGTGATGATGTGCATATTTTCTTGAGGTTTTAGGTCTCTTAAAACTTCTGTTAGTCCTCCATGAGCATTTTGATAGCAGGTCAACAATCATATTATAAAACAAACATGTCTTTCTGCCTCCAAGTGACAAAATCAAAACAAAACAGATAAATACTACCAGGTGAAAAGACTTGACAATTAAGATCATTAACCATGGGTTGTTGTTGGTTTTTTTTCATGGCTTTCGTCTTTTATTAAGTTTTGATTGAAAGATATTGAAAGTAAGTAGTCTAACCTATAAAATGTGTGTTATCTCCAGAAGGCAACACAGCTTCTCCTATCATCCACCATCATTTTATGTAGTATAACTGACAACAGAAAATCATTGCCTGCTGTACATTTAGGATCAAAAAAATGCTTCATCAAGAGGAGGAAAATCTTTTGTTCTGTGTATGTATATTTCAACTTGAATGTGGATGTCATAGATTTTTTTTACATTCCTGCCATGATACTGAATGCAAGTACCTTGACTTGCCTCACGATAGACTAGAGATACAGATGTGGAAACTCAGCATCTTGGAAGTCCATCATCCTTCCTACCTGACTCATAGAGTCAAAAAAACTTAATGTCTGCCACAGCAAGTGAAAATTAGCAGGGCCTGACATGAATGCTAGCCAGGTTGTGATTTAATGTCTATAAAACATTATGAACTCTTACATATCATGTTTTGTAGCTGAACTCATGTTTGTGTACTCAGTAGCTCTCCAGAACAGAAACAAGATCCACAGCATGACTTTGACATCAATTAAGTTTTTCTCATTTATGAGCAGAAACAGGTCAGACTGAATTTTTGGGTTTCTGTGTCATGAAGGGAGAAGGACTAGGCAGAACTAAAACCAGATATATTGAACTTACATTTTTAAGGATGTCCTTGATGAGAGCAATTTTTTTTAGGATCCAAGGCTTTCAGCATTCACAGAGCTTTGAAAGCTCTTTTTTAATAAAGATATGCTGCTTGCATGTGTTTTCAATTCATGCATGCATTCATTCATTCTTCTAAATACCCTGTGCTGGCAAAATGGGACATAAATTTAGTCTGCAGCTGTTCCCACAGGCTGTTGAGTTCAATTGAAAGTAGCAGTGATCCAGTGTCAAAGTGGGTATTAAAACAGAAGTCTGCTGGAAATCTTGGGCTTGGTGCATGAGACTGATAAACTCCCCGGCTGCTGAGCCAGGGCTGTGTCACCCTACGTGTGAGTGACACCAGTGCTCTGGAGGGAAGGAGTGCTGCTCTGCACCCCTCTAAAAAGTGAGACCTGTGTTTGTCCTAACACAGACGACGGCTGTACAGAGTTAGCAGTGTGCCACTGCGTTCAGAACAATTGAAAACTGTGTTTGGCAAGTGTTTTCTCCGTTTGGCTTTGTCTTTCATATGTATATGGATAAGCAAATTAAACCCCATTCTTAGTGTGGTAATGGTTGGACTATGCAAAGCAAAGCAAACACACACAGCAAACAGCGATGCTGGCTCTTACTGATGTTTCAGGTACTAACTTATTTCCAGGTAGGGATTTCCCCTTGGGACAGCCTGCTTGAACTGCCCACCTAAACTCCACGTCAAATGCAGTACCCTTCCCTCTTCAGCAGTCCCACTTTATAGGTTATTTATTTATCTGGAGAAACCAAAAGTCACCACTGGCAAATAATTGTAGCTTGCCTCCTTTACCCTGATGAAAGAGAGGTTCACAGGACTCACTTGGCAACTCTGAGAAGGCAGATGAATGAAGTGTGGTGACAATGTTTTTGCAATAGGCAAGATTTGCAAGAGTAGGCAGCATCCTCTCAACAGGTTGGTTGCTTTAGTGGAGAAGAAAATCTTCATACCTGTTGCCAGGCATCGGTGTCTGATCTTCGAGTATGAGCATGAAAACACCTAAAAACAAAAATCACAGACAAACAAACAAAAAACCCACTGCAAAACAAAAAAAAACAAACTAACAAACAAACCCCTGAAAAGTAGAGGAGAGAAGGCGACTAAGGGGTTAAAAATTTCGAGAGCTGTGTAAGAAGGGACAGCAGTGCAAAGGGGAAAAACCCTGCAGTTCTGAGTGTTAAAACTTCTTCCTCCGAGTAGTTAGGAATCCTTGCAATCGGAGGCAGGGAAGCAGGCGGCGACAGTACTTCCACACCTTATTTGCAGGCTGAAGGGGTTTTCTTTGCCGGCCGCCTTTCCTTTGAGGGGACACTTTTGCCCGCTGTGCCCATTCCGCTGCATTGTCACGGCGTCCTTCCGTCCCCCGCGCCCCGGGAGCCGCGGCCGGTGCCTCCCGCGGGGCTGCCGGCTGCCCCGTTAGCCCTTCCCAAAACTGGGCGCCAACGGCGTTGTAAGACTTTAATAACACGATATACATTTTGATAAAAAAAATTAAAATCCTTTCTAAAACTAAACCCAGGAGCAGCGTTAATTAACTGTGGAGCAATTTTAATTGTCAGGAACATACTTTCTGCCTTTCACACACACAAGTCGGTGAAGAGAACACCTGAGCTACCCAGAGAAGCTAAATTTACAAAATATAGGAAATTGCTTTGGAGCGTCTCCTCGGAAAAGAGTTTTCTGCAATAAACTCGAGGAAAGAAAAGAAAAAGAAAAAGAAAAAAAAAAAAAAAAAAAAAAAAAAAAAAAAAAAAGAGAGAAAAAAAAAAAGAAGCTGTCCCCGAGCTAGCGTTAAACGACATGAATGAGTTTAGCAACTCAGTCAAAAGCCCTTGTCACCCTGTCACCTCCCCCTCCCAGCAGCTTTCAAAGAATTCAGGGATGAAACATCTAAAATAAATCCCCAGTCCTCCCCTAGTGTCTGCTTTCGCATTTCCAGGGTCTCTTTATCCGAGACAAGGACATCGTCCTGCTGCGGCGGGGTCCCAGCTGCCATCTTCAGTGCCCGGCAGAGCCTGGGCGGCTGCAGGCACCTTCTCCATCTCACCTATTTCCAGCCGATTTCACGGAGATTCATTCTCCCATAAAGGCGTGGAGCTGCTCATCCGCCCGCAGAAACGAATTCTGGACCATTTGTTCTGCAAGAAAATAAGCCCACCGTCCTAAGAAGTGTCGCGGTGTGTCCCCTGGGGGAAAGCAGGGCACCTCGTCCAGGGGGAGAGAACTGGCTGTGAGCTGGAGTAAAACACCCTGAGTTTGAAGGTCACGCCGGCTCCCGGGGCCAGGACGCGTGCGAGGCGGGCAGGGGCGGCCCGACCCGCGCCTCCCCGCCGGCACCGCACGGGTCAGCCACCGAGCTCTGCTCGAGTTCCCCCCCCGGCCAGCCCAGCCCAGCCCAGCCCAGCCCAGCCCAGCCCAGCCCAGCCCAGCCCAGCAGCCCCGCCGGGGCGGCTCGGTGCCCTCGGGGGTGCCGCTGCCGACGGGGCGCACACGCCGGGTGGCGCTGCGAGCCCGCGGCAGCTCCAGCTCCGGCCGCGCCGCCCCCGCTGCCCCGTGGGCGCCAGCGCGGCGATGTCCGCGTCGGGGCACAAAAGGGGAAGGGCAGCCGTGGGGAGGCAGCTAATGGCTCTCGAAAGAGCACCAGTGGGGAGGAGGTCCGGGCGAGGTGCGGAGCCTTCTGCTCAGCAGCAACCGGGACGCGCGAGTGGCCGGCTTATGGCCCGCAGAAGGAGGGCTGGTAAGGCGTGGGAGGCAGCTGGAGGCTGCATTGAGCCCACGGGCACACGCATGCACGTCCTCCGGTCTCAAGGGATGAGGACAGGCGTAAAGCAAAGCATGTTCCCGGCAACAACAATAATAATAATTGAAAAAAAAAATTGAAAAGTATTCTTTTCCTCGTCCCCGCAAAAGAAATTTGAACGGCTTGACACGGCCCCAGAAGAAAAAGCTGCTCGCAAGAAGCCTCCCGCCCAACCACTTCCTTTTCCATAACAAGGGATGAACGCTCACAAGCCTTCTTTCTGAGAGCCCGACCCATAGGGCAGCCCCGAGGCTCCAGCCGGGAGCAGGGGCTGCTCCCAGCATCGCCTCCCCGGGGACACCGACTTTGCGAAAGCGTCGGCGCTCCCTGTCTGCTTTTTGCACTTTGCAGAGAAGTATCGCTCAGCCTGGAAAGCAGAATTCTCTGATTGCCAAGACTAAGATTGCTTCACAGGAGGTTGGTCCATTATTCAGCTCCTCACCGGGCCTTGCAGGCAGTATAAGTATGCTTCTTGGAAAAGTCCACTTCTCAAGAAGTAATACAGGATCCCAGTTTCGAAATCCACGAGTGTAAAATGGAATTACTCTGTATTTAGAGCGCCTCACTAAAGCTCCTATGCACTTGCCATTATCCCCTATTTCCCTAATCCCTTTTTTAAAAAAAGTAATTCCAAGTGGCAGTTAGAAACCATAGAACAGGAAACACAGTAATTGTCCTAAATAGCGCAGTTTTTCTCAATACACACCTTCCTGATGTGTAACAATTTCTCCATACACTTTAGCAGAAGACAGCCAGTTTGGTTAAAATTATGCCATAACAGCAAGTGGAAAATTGATGTTCTACTTTTTAAAGCAGATAATTCAAAATGTGCTTCCCTCCATGGAATTGCTCAGAAATTTTTAATGTATCCTTACGATTAAAAAAAAAAAAAAAAAATGTAACGGAGTGAGCTGAGAAAGCAGACCCCAATTTATTCTAGGAAAGGTTATTGTGACACAGCAAAAGACGTTTCTGGCGAGAGTATGAGCAACTGCACACCTAACTTGTTCACACCTTCTCCCAGCTCCTTCTTTGCAAAGCTAAACCAGAGGTCGCGTCACGGAATGTAACTGAAATGTGGCAGGTTTTGGCAAGTGCATACTTACTTCCAGCCGCTCGTACTGAAAGATTTGTTGGACTGCATCAAGTATCCTTACTCCATCACCTTTACAGCTGTGAATGTGTTGACGGCTGGATTAGCCATCACATCCACAAATAAAGCATTTGAGATTTCAGTTCCTGTTGTCTGCTTTCGAATTCCTAGACTGGAATCGAGGAGAAGTCAACACCTTTTGATCGCTGTTTAGTCTCGTCAGGCACAGGCCGAGGGGTAGCAGGAAAGGTACTACCAGCAGGCAAAAATGAAGTGGTGTTTTAAATCACTTCAGCTTCACACATCTCCCTTCACTGCTCTATTGAAAATTTAAACTGGAAAATGACAATAAAAAGCCAGAATAATGGGGAAAGCAGGACACGAAATTCGATAGACATTGCTACGAGCTTGAAGGGAAGCGACTTAAAAGGTCAGAGAGCAAACGGGAATGGCCACAATCATCTGAAGGCAGTTGGAAGGTGAGTTGATGGACACCGGTTTGACCTGCAGGTCAGCAAACTAGTTTAACTCTACCTTGATCTGCACAACGCAGAGACAAGTTCCCGGCTCCTATCAAGCAACTCAATGCCCTTATCTGGAAGGGTTTAGTAAAAGTAAATCCACTACAAAAAGGAGCTATTCAGCCTTCAAGTGCTGGGTTTTGCTGGTAAAAGAAAGGAAAAATATGTGTGTTCTCACACAGCCTGGATCCAAACTGGCGGCTCCCAAACAGCAGCGGCACACACTCCTTCCTGGGTGAAGAATGAGTTTTGGTGCTGGCTCTTATCCCACTGCCAGACAGTCCCAAGATGGAGCAACCAGTGCCTTAAAGAAACCATCAAGCTCCTGGACAATAGCATTTTCATATCAGAGAAGCAGTATTAAAAGGTATCCTCTGCTCCCTTTTTACTAAGTGCTCAGACCACTTCATCAGGACTAAAATTTCAAGTAACATAACCATTCCCTCTCACCCCCACGGGGGAAATCAGGTGCTGCTACACCACCCCATTTACATGGCATTAAAAAAAAATCAGAGCAAACTGTTGCTTTATTTCAGCAGCAAAATTTGCAGGCCTCTCCTGGTTGCATTTGTAATGAAAAAAAAAAAATCCAAATGCAGCTCAGAAAAAGTCAACCAGAGCAACTCTTGTTTCTAGTGGCTGTTAGCAGTCCCATCTAACCCCTACACCATGCAGAGGACCAAAATCTTGAATGCATCTGGAGTTGACTAGTCTGTGCTTTTTTTTACCCTGCAGTTTAATACCTGTTGTTTAAGGTACTGCTATCAACCATGTGTTTTACATGTGTGCACAAAAGATCATTCTGCTATGCAGATTACATGCTCTAGCCCTGATTTTTCAACAGTACCCCAAGAGTGAGCATCACCTCCCTAGTTAACACAAGAGGCCAGATTTCCAAGCAGAAACAAGACGACCTCCACATGCTTCCCCACCCCCTTCCCTCCACCTCCCAAAAAAGGTGGTAAAAGAAAGTGTTAGGAGTTTGGGTTGGTTTCGGTTTCGGTTTGGGGGTTTGGGGTTTTTTTTTGCCAAAACGCTAAGCAAACGCCCAAAGCACAATTGTGTTTTTATCGTTATCCAGGGAGAGCTTGTGGAAAAGATTTAAAGGACACAGCAAGGGCGGCATCGCTGGACCGGCTGGCTGACAGCACCCCGCCGCCCCCGAAACTGCCCAGATTCCCGGCCCTGTGGGGAAAACGCCCCCGAACAAGAAGGGAGTTTTCACACACAACCGCGAAGTTTCCCAGCCCTGAGACCTGAAGAACTTAGTGCTTACTACTGCAATTAGCATCGCTCCCAGGCACAACCACCTTACCTCAAAACAAAAGCGGAGGACCACTTTTTATTTTGTCTTTTAAAGCAATAATGACCCTCAGCATTTCAATATTAAATCTCCTTTCACAATGGACCTGGAGTGATGTGAAAAATAATTTCAAGGAGGAGGTATATGCAAAGCTGCTTCTCAAATACACTCGGATTTTTGAGAGCCACTGTAGTATTAGAATGTAAAAAATAGTTCTTTTAAAAAGAGCTAATGTCTTTCATTTCGTTTCCACTGATAGTGCATTTTAAAAAGCATGAAACAGAACAACAACTTACCCATTTTAATGCCTCAAAGCTGCTTTCAGTATGTGCTGAAATTTATATTGGTTGTACGTTCACTTTTCTCTGAAACTCTAGAGAACAACTCATGCCATATGAGCTCAAAGTAAATCATTGACTGCAACGATGGACTTACAAAGAAGAAAAACAACTGGCTGACCTAAGGTAGAATGTTTTTCTGGAGTTTATTAATACCATTTAAAATATTACAGATAAAAATCAATTACATTTCATGCATTTAAAATGCAAATCTAAAATGTTCCAGCGAAGGGCTTTTCATTTCAATGTGAAATATCCAAATTATTTCAACATTACAATGAGACAATTAGTTTGCAGCATTGCAAACTGCTAATGTAGTGTCAGGAGTGTTTATTAACATTTATCAATATTATTTTCAGGAAATACACATAGGCCAACGTTAGTTCAGTTTCACTTGGACAGTTTATTTAATACATGGGTCGTGGCAAACCCACTTTATGAAATATAGGAGAACTCTCACCGTAACTATACCTGAACTGCCAGCAAATGCAAATAAGTACATGCTCCATTAAATTAAATGTCATTCAACATTTATCAAATATTGTTTGCTTAATTACAGTTGTATGCCTAGCTAAATTAATATTCAAGCAAAACCTATATCCTGAAGTGTGATTTGATGCACATTTCAAGAAAGGAGTCCAGAAAAAAAAAATGCATTGAGCCAGGACTGCAACAAGAATGTTTTCTCGTGACAGGAAAAGAAATAAAAATTAAAAAGAAAAAAAAAAAAGCTCAAGTGTACTTCAATATATTTTCAAATATTTACTGGAAGAAATTTACAAGAAAAATACTATACAAAATCGTCTCCTGGACAACTGCACCTCACACCGATACATTGGTGGAGTTTTATTAAATTGTTAGCTAATCTAGAACGATTCCCCAGTGGTACAAACCTATAGGTTCAGACGCATTATACAAATATTTAATTTTCCTATTCCCCCCGGCCTCACTTTTTTGGCATTGGAAATACATCTTCGCTTGAAACCCACGGTGTTTCTTCATTTGTCTGAAGTTAAAAATATATATATATACGACTTTCAACCTAATTGTTTTCAACGCATTTCGCGATTCCTGCTCAAACGAGAATTATACAGATGTGCTAGCAACGCGGTGAAATTTGGACTCGAAAGAGGTAAACGATTTCTTAAAACTAAAAAAGAAAAAAAAAAAAAAGAAAAGGAAAAAAAAAAAGGGGTGCGGGGGGTGGGGAAGGGAAATTAAGCACACTGCCGCTCCGGTCCCGGGGAGCAGACGGGCTCTGAGCAGGTACCGGGGTGAGAGCAGGTCCGAGTGTCAGCTCGGCGCCGTGCGGGGCACGGAGCGCGGCTGGCGGCGCTGCCGTCGGAGCCCCGCCGCGGGGCAGCCCCGGCCCGCCCGCCCGCCCCGCCGGGGCACCGCGGCTGTACCGGCGCCAGTGGCGGAGGGAGGGAGCGCGGGCCGGTTTCCAGCAGCAAAGCGAGAGGGGACGTGGGTGTTTTTTCCGCTCTAAAAGCAACACGAGGCGGGGGGTCTGGAGGCGAGGGGGAAAGGAGGCGGCGGCGGGGCCGCCCCATGGGGGGTCGCGGCTCTCCGCCCTTGCAGAGCCGCTCCCCTGCCCCCGCCGCGGGGGTTGCGCGGCCCGGCCGCACCGCCGGCCCCGTGCGGGGCTCCGGGAGGGCAGCGGAGAGACCGCGGGGCCGAGCGCTGTTCTTGCGGAGCCGTGGCAGCTACTTACGTGTCCGAGTCCCCGCCGCAGGGCTGCGCGCTCGGGGCGCTGCGCGGCCGGGAGGGCGGCGGGACTGGGGGGCGCGACGGCCCCGCGCCTCCGCCTGTCACTCCAGGCCGTTGCGGTGGCCGGGCTCGGGGGGCGGCAGCAGCTCCGGGGAGTGGCAGGGCGGGCTGCCAGCCGCGCTGTGCTCGCTGTCGGTGTCGCTGCCCTTCTTGCCGCCCGGGCCGGGGCCGCCGCCGGGGCCGCCGCCGCCGGGCCCCCCGGCGCCTCCGGGACCGCTGTGGGTCTTGACGTGCTTGCTGAGGTGGTCGCTGCGCATGAAACGCTTGTTGCAGACGGGGCAGGCGAAGCGCTTCTCGCCCGTGTGGGTCCGCAGGTGCCGCTGCAGCTCGTCGGAGCGGGTGAAGCGCTTGCCGCAGAAGAGCCAGTTGCAGACGAAGGGCCGCTCGCCCGTGTGCCAGCGCAGGTGCGCCTTCAGGTGCGAGGTTTTGCCGTAGACCTTCCCGCAGCCGGGGATGTGGCAGCTGTGCAGCCCCTTGCGGCGCAGGCTGGCCCCCGCCGGCCCCAGCCGCTCGGCCTCCTGGCAGTTGGGGCAGTCGCAGGTGGCGCGCCCCGAGTAGCGGCGGGCGGAGGAGCGCGGCGAGGCGGCCAGCGGCGCGGCGGGGCCGCCGCCCAGCATGGAGCCCCCGGCGCCGGCCAGCGGCGAGGGGGCCGAGTCCGGGTAAGAGCCGGGCAGCACCGGCTTAAATCCGTCCATGAGATGCTGCCCGGCGGGGCTGAGGAGGTGCGAGGAGGCGCCGCTGCTGAAGGCCGAGTGGCCCAGGCTGGAGTAATCCGAGTTGTAGCCGCCCAGTGGCGAGTGGAGCGAAGTCTGGAGTCCGCCGGCCGCCGGGTGCAGGGAGCCGGGCAGCGCGGCCGCGCCGTTGGGGCTCTGCACGTCGATCCAGCCGGCGCCCACGTCCCACCAGCTGGAGGCGCCCGCTGAGCCTACCTCGCCGGCTCCGAGCCCCGGGTGCGAGGGTTTGAACCAGGACTCGTAGGGGTGCGCCATGCCCACCCGCGGATAGATGCCCTGCAGCCCCTCCACCGACGTGTGCACTTTGGAGATGAAGACGGGCTGGTGCGCCGCCGTCTCCTGTCCCGCGGCCCCGCCGCCGCCGCCTCCGCCGCCGCCGCCGCCGCCGGCGGTGCCCGGCGCCTGGAAGACGGAGTAGTCGTTGGCGAAGGGCGAGCTGGCTGCCGCTGCGCTGCTGGAGGTGAGGGAGAAGGCGCTGGAGCCCGGCGAGCCGCCGCAGCTGAACGAGTCCGAGACGAGGGCGGCCGCCGCCGCCGCCGCCGCTGCCGCCGCCGCCGAGGAGCCGTTCCGCGCCGCGCCCGCCACGCCGAAGCCCGGGAGGCCGGAGCCCACGGCGCCGCAGCTGCCCGCCGAAGCTGAGGAGGAGGAGCGTTTCCAGGGGTGGAAGCCTTTGCCGAAGGAGGACGTGCTGTCCGAAAGGGCGGACGGCGAGGGGCTGGGGCTGCCGATCTTGTTGCAGGTCGCGGCGAGCATGGCCAGCGGCGTGGAGCCTACCCGCGGTTCCTCCTGCGGGCACAGAGGGGAGAGGGCCGTCCCGCCGGCGTCAGGGATGGAGCGGCCCCGCGCCGCCGCCCCGCGCCCCGCGCTCCGCTCCCGGCACCGCTCCGCCGCCCGGCCCCGCTCCGCTCCGCTCCGCCGCCCGGCCCCGGGCTCAAAGTTTCTCGACTCCCGCGGGAGGATCCCTTCGCTGGGGCCGCTACCGCGGTTCTGCCTCCAAACGCCTCCCGGGGCTTTTTTTCACCATCCAACTCCCCTCCCCCGAAGGAGCTCAGGAAGGGTTAAAAAAGGGGGAGAAAAAAAGAGAGGGGAAAAAAGTTGCGTCTGTTACCGTAGCTTTCGAGATGCCCCCGGCACGGCGGCAGCTACGTTTCAGCCTGCTCCCTTTCCCCGGGACGTGGCCAGACCCTGTCCCTCAGGCCAGTAAGGCTGTTTTCTTAAATATAGAATCGCAGGACTATCAAATTACTACTTTTTTTTTTTTTTTTTTTTTTTTTTTTTTGCGTCCTTTAAATCAGCCTAATTTACGTAGCAACGATAATGAAATACATATATAAATTTAACATATGTAAATATGTATGCATACACGAGTTGAACGTACCTGCTAGACACGGTGGGTTGTGTTATTTTAAAGGGAAACAAAAAGCCACAATCTGTTGCAAATTTTTTAAAAAAATTGCACACAAAATACCCGATGGTGCTGGGTTTGGGATTTTTTGTTTGTTTGTTGTTTTTTTTTTTCCTTCCAGCAGTCACATGTAAAGAAGAAAAGCCACTTCTTCGGGGGCACAGGAACAGCACAGCCCAGGCGCTGTAGGTTGTTTCTACAAATGCCCTTAAAACCTTTTCTTGCTCACTGAAAAGTGACTCTGCCCCCTTTCCCCCCTCTCACTCTTTCTTTTCTCCTAAATTCACTTGTACTTAAGCTAAAAAAAAAAAAAAAAAAAAAGGAAAAAAAAAAAAAAAAAAAAGAAGAAAAAAAAAATCAGGCTGAATAGAGGAGACTGATAGCCCCGGTCAAGACAGGGGTTATTTTAACCCCCTCCAATCGACAATAAAAAGAAACCAATTAAACCAGCAAGAGAAAAAAATCCTTAGACTCACCCCTAGAAGTGAAGTTGCCATCACACAAAAGTGCCCTCCTCTCAGAGGATCTTTTTTATATTGATAAATCAGAGGCAGTGTTTTTTTTAGAGGTGTGCAATACAATGATCAGTTCCGCCCATTCCACCACAATTGTAGCTCCCTCGCCGGCTTTGAAGTGCCGCTGAGCCACCGCCAGCCAATCCCCGCCACCGCCGCCTCGCTCGCCGACGTGACTGCGTGAAGTCAGCAGCGCCGTCGAGCGCGGCCGTCGAGCCCCGCCGGCGCTGATGACCTCACGCACTCACGTCGGCGAGCGGCGAGAGCGGCGCTCCCGGTCCGCAGGGACCGCTCGCTCACCCCGGGTCGGGCTACTTTGTCCCGGCCGCCCCTTTCCATCACGCCCCCCCCCCACCCCCTTCCCCCCGTGTGTGTAATTTGACAACAGTTGGGTTTGATGGGTTTGTTTTTCGGGGTTTCTTTGGGGTGGGTTTGGTTTGGGTTTTTTTTTGGTTTGTTTGTTTTTGTTTGGTTTGGTTTTTTGGTTTTGGGGTTTTGTTGTTGTTGTTGTTGTGTTGTTTGTTTTTTTTTCCTTCCCGCGGAGCGTTTTATATTTGAAATTTTATATCATCATCATCATCATCTCAGGCTTACTATGATTATCGGCACGGACTGGCGAGAGCGGTAGCATCCCGTTTCTCCGCCAGCCACCCCCCTTTCCTCCCATCCCGATCCTTTCTGGTCAGCCCTTCTTCTCCGGTTGTCCCGACAAGCGGGGCAAACACTTTAAGGCCATTGCTGCCTGTCGTTCCCTGTCTTCTCGCCCTCGCCGACCGTGGTTTCAGGCGTGATTCTTGCGGGGTTACGCAAGCGGAGTCCACCCGGGCGGCACCGGCACAATCAGGGGCTGGCTCCCCGCCGCCTCGTCCCCCTCGAAGGTGAGCGCTTTGCTCCCCTCGGCTCCTCGCCCAGCCCTGGGCGGCTGCGGGGAAGGGCAAAGCCAGCTCCCCCTGTCCCTGGGGCACCCCGCTCGGCCCGGCCCTGCTCGCCCAGGTGCTCTCACCCCCGCGGGCTTTCCACGGCTTTGCTTGGCTTCCATGGGGATGTTTTTCCTCTTTCTCTCGGCTTCGGTTTTGACTCGTTTCCTGTCGCGGGGATATTGACTGTACATCATATCTATTGATCAAGGGGGTAATGTACATTATCATACTTTGAAGTAAGAGTGAAGTAAATTAATGAACTGCTTTCTTTCTCTGAAAGCTGACGCTTACCATAAATGTCGCGTTTCTCTCTGCGAGCTGCTCTGAATGATTTTAGCCTGTTGAGAAGGCGTGACAGGCCAGCCCAGAAGGAGGAAGGGGTGGGGGAAGGAGGGAACTCCGTTTAACAAATAAAAAAGAATTAACTTCATTGCTTTGGTCTCCTTCTATAATGATATTCATTTTACAGACCTAACGCACACTTGTTTAAATTTCGGGTTTAATTTAATCAATACTATCACCCGCAAACAGGGGAAGAACATTTCCCGGAGATACTCCCTTGTATGAATCCTTATTAACTTTTTATCTCCACTTTCTTTATCTGCTGGAGATGGGGAGGAACTATTAAGACATAGATCAGAAAGCGTAAGAGCAAAACAAGCATCGTGAGCATTACATTTTAGAGGAACACAAAATCCCATTTTGTGGTGTGCCAGGTTAGGTAAAAAGATCGACACGCATTCCTTTCAGCCCCAGAAAGTCTGAGAGACTTTGCCATACACCGGGAAAGTAGAAGCCTTTAGTGATATATCTCTTTTCAGGACAGCCTCGCCCGGTGGGTCCTCCATTCGCATCCGTATTTTGTCTGCACTTGTCTGCCCAGAGGAAACGTGTCCTTTTTTGATCTTTTCGTGTTTGTTTGTTCCGATGCTTGCCCTGACTCTTTTGATTTGGGGTCGAATATCCTTAATTTTCATTGCGCTTTTCCTTTAAAAGCACCGTGTGGGAAATCATGAAAAACTCGTTGTAAAAATAGTCGTGGGAGTCTTTACGAGGGAACTCAACTGGGAGGGAGGGAAAAAAAAAAAAAAAAAAAAAGGCAAATACATCAGAACAGAAATCACAAAACTCCTGCCAGTGGGCATCCTCCTGCTACTCTGACAATTTCCCCGAAACTGGAAAAGCAGCACCTTCTGAACTTTAAGAGCGGTGAGCTGATATTTTCTGAATTCGACACGGAAACATCTGTAACCTTCCTCCTTTGTATACATTGCCTGCTGGGCAAAGGATTTAAGCAAGCTTACAATTTTGTTTGCATTTGCCTTATTGACCACTGCACTTAAGGGTGCAGTACATCAACATAATATGCAGGTGGGGGGTGTGGGGGCCAGCAAAGAGAGGTTTTCCAGAAATTAATTAAAACTTCCCCCCCCCCCCCTTCCCCATTTGAAGTTTAATGTACGGGAGGAGATAAATGTTCGTACCGTTTCTTGAAAACCTGTGGGATCCACTCTCAATAAAGCTAAAATCTATTAGCATTCTGTATGCATCTGCAGCATAAATTTCATTTGAATTTCAAATTTAATAAACCAGGAGGTTTTTAATCATCCCTGGTTTTATTTGTTTGATATTAACATGCTTATTGACCGGGTCTGTTGACCAGTTTGATCATTACAGGACAGCAAAAAGTTAATTAAAACGACCACAGCTCCTTAATCATATCATCTGTCTCATCCATGTCGCTCCCTTTATTACAGCCTATGATGGATAGTCTCCCAGATTAATTTCTCTGTTTCTTCGATTTGGACAACAGCTTTTGGGACCTAATTTACATCCTGGGAACAACTTGCTCAAGTCTACCTAACATCTTGAGTCTACAATGTAGATTAGCAGTCTCGGAACTTTAGCCACAAGGATAGCTGTCGCTAACCTTTCGGGAAGGGGGGCGGATTTTCTTGGAGCAAACCCCGACTCTCCGCGCTGCGACCGGCAAGCGGACAGAGATGGATAGACCCTTGTACCAGAGGTCCTCGCCTGTCTTCAAACAGCGCTACCGGGGTGTAGAGGGGGATTTCTCTTTGAGGAAACAGAGGTCTCTGCTATTTGAAAAGGCGTAGCTGGAAAGATTAAACTGCAGGCTGACCACGCCGCGTGCTGGATGTCCGTGTTAGAGAAGGAAAGCGTTTCACGCCACCCTTGAGCCAAATTTAAGGGCACACGGGTGGGAGCCAGACTCTCCTGTCGCCTTCCTGGCGGTGCGGCTCCACTCCGTGCTCTGTCAAGCGCCCAGCGAGGAGGAAGCCTCGCTCCTCAGCGTCCAGCGGCTCCCAGCTCCGCTCCCGTGGTGCTTTCCCCGGGGGAGAGCACCTGGGCGGGGGCCTTGTCCTTGCCCTCCCTGGGCTCCGTGCTCTGGAAAAGGCTGCGTTTGCCCCCGTGTTTGCCCCATCGCCCCGTACCTGCTGCCCTGGGTAGGTGAGGGCCAGGAGGTGTTCCCCTTCACCCGATACCTTCACTTAGAATCTGTCACCTGGAATATTTACGGAGGGGTGACAAACAACTCTCCGGGCGCACGAGGGCTCGGCTTGCTCGGGGAGCGGAGAAAGGGGAATGGGACGTAAACGCGACAAAACGGCCACCAGTCAGGACAGTGCTGTGCCTGGCGGTCAGTGAGCAAAGAGGGTGGTTCATGCCTTTCTTTAACCTCCATCTGCGCCTCCGCACTGCTGTGCTTTACCTGGGACGTTTCTCTCACTGCCTCACTGGGCACTTTCGGTGAGACCGGAGCTCCCTGTCGGGCACCGGGTGCAGCTGGAGGGAGCGGACAGTGCGTGTGCGCCGGTGCCTCCACCTATTGCTATGCAGTGTTTTCTTTCTTCTGTCGGTGTAAACGTGTCCCAGGTGCCCGCCAACCCCGCCGGGGTCCCCGTCCCGCTGCCCGCCACGCGTTTCCCAGCCTTGAGCGGCCTGACTGCTCCCCCGCGCAGCCGGCGGGGAGGCGCCCGGCAGAGCCCGGGCTTCCCTCTGAGCCACTTTGGAGATGGAGAGGGTACACGCCGACCTGTCTGCAGCCGGCGGAAGGGCTTCACGATTCACTTCGGTGTCTTTCGTCGTTCATTTATTTATTTATTTATTTATCTGGATCTGTGCTGAAAAAAAAAAAAAAAAAAAAAAAAGGCAGTAAACAGCAGCAGCTAGCTGCGTCTCCGAAACGTCCCTGTAATTAAATTAGCCCGGGAAGACACCATGCACATGCTGGTGTGTGCACGCCTGGGGAGGGAGAGCAAGAGGCACCTTCACACCCACTCCGCTCTGTTTACATCGCCGGTGTGCGCCCAGATCAGATCCTCATCTCCTCCTTCTTCTCCCCGTTTTTTTTTTTCCCTGCCCTCTCCCCCCCTGCCCCCCCACCCCCCGCTCTCCCGGTACGTTATCGCTGTGCACGCATCGGCTCCTGGGCGATCATGTAAGTACCGGGAGGCGCCGGCGGGGAGAGCGAGCGCCCGGGCTGAGCGCGCCGGCACCGGGCGGGGCAGGGCGCGGAGCCCCCGCCGCCGGCCCTTCGCTCCTGCCTAGGATAGATTTGTTTAAGCTGCTTTCTGTTTTTTTCCTATTATATATCACCTTCTCCCAGGCACCGCTTACAGTTAAAAACTACTAAATTCTTCTCCTCAGCGGTATTGATTTCTTTTCATTCTGCTCCGTTAGGAGAGGAGCTAATGCTTCCAGATTACCCCGCGTCTCCTCCAGACGGCTGACAATTGCAATCGCAGTTTCGGGAAGATAAATGTTACTTTGGGAATTGTGCTTAATTACAAATAATCTAGGAGCTGCTCTGGGTCCGATGGTTTAACCACACGTGTTCAAATCATAGTGCAAGCTTTTCAAGAGGATGCCAAGATGCAGTAAACGTTTGGAAAATCGGTGTGTAAGACAGGACGTTCCCATTAAATAGGCTGCCTGAAGCTGGGTCACGCCCCGAAAGACACGCTATTTATATTCAAACATACAAATATATAAATATATATACACATGGGAGCCTGTGGATATGTGCCTGTATGTAAATGTGTGTGACAGACACTCGCATATGCAAATCCTAAAACACCCAAAATCGTAGCCTGCAGAGAACATAGAGGAAAAGGAAAGCTTTCTACGTATGTATGTATGTATGTATGAATGTATGTATTTCTTTGTTCTCCCAACTGCACAGAAGTGTCAAAAAAAAAAAATTAAACATTTTTGCTTGCTGCCGTTTGCGGAGTGGAAGAACCCCTGGTCTTCCGGGAAAGACGAACCTTCGAAGCACTGTGCCAGGAAGGTTTTGCCCTCGTCCGTTCACGCGCTCAGTGTGCACCACAGCCGTCTCCTGAATGCAGAACTCCTGCCATTTGACTTGAGAGACCCTAATATTGATATATTTACTGTTCCTCTTACAATGTAGCTGCCACCTTTCCCTGTCGTTATTTGCCTATATGGCAGAGCAATTAGGTCACCCCCTCGCTCCCTCCCTCCCCACCCCCCAGCAGCCTTATTAACTTCGGGGGAGGGGGGCAGACGAGCAGCGGGAGGGAGGCAAGGTGGTGAACAGGTTATTCTCTTAACCCGACCTGGCTGCAGGAGCGAGATGAGCAACACTGAACAGATGTCCCCATTTAAGCCATTCTTTTCCCACATGCCTGCTGGATGCTGCCAGGGCGCAGGAAGCTTGCTGCAGACCTGGCCCATTCCCGGCCATTATGGCCAAGTTATTCTGGACCAGTGAGCACGAACAAAATGGGCTTCAGATCGCGTGCTTGAGAATAATTCGACTCCGAGCCCTGGAAGAGCCCCCTCCCCCCATTTTTTTAAGTGTTGGGGGGTGGACAGGGACGTGTCTCAGATCCGATCGTAGCAGAAGAACTTCTCAAAAGCCCCTTCCCCCTCCCTCTCTTCGGAAAATATGGTATAATTTACAGAGCAACTTAATAATCCGAGGGCCACCGCAAAAGCCCTTTGCGTTGTAAACCGCTTCTAATTACCTGCCAGAGCAATTAGCTGACTATCACGAAGAAATTAGATCGCTCAATGTAGCATAAATAATGCGAATAATTTTGTAAGGAGAATGGAAAGCGAGACCTGGTGTTTCTTTATAAGGAAATAACACCTCGTACTGTACGAACCCTACATGAACACATATTAATGTCTAGGCATGCACGGAAATGAATCCGAACATGAACCCTCTGGCTTAGATTCAGCACTTTCTTCATTTACATATGCGGGGTGAAAGTCGGCTTCCAGGCGTTTAGATACAAGCTCTTCCAGATCACAGTAATTAACACATAGCGACTTCAATAGGAAAACCTGTTTTCCAGATGATTTTTACAATGCAGCTTTATGTCTCATTTGGCAGTTTAAATAGCTGGAGTTGTTTTCTGGCTGCATCTCCACTATCATCTGTTGAGCATATTTTGCCTAGAATATTGACCAAAACTTCCGAAACCTTTTTTTTTTTTTTTTTTTTTTTTTTTTTTTTTTTTAATAGATGACCAATATACTGAACATGCCTAGAATTTTCGGAAGGATTTTTTTTTTCCTCACATGGTTAGCTCGTCGAGAAAATTTTATGAACCGACGTAGGAGTTTATGCTATTTAACAACTATTATTTCCTTCTTCCTGCATTTCACCTTGAAGGATCGCAAGATTTACTTCATTCTCACTGCTTCAATATTTAATCTCCAGAGGAAAACGCGGTTTTGTACGGCTTAAAATGTTTAAAGGTATTAGACAGTTTGCAGGGATTTAAATGTAAGTGTATAACAGGTTATTGAATTCAAATATTGGCGAAATGTTTGTTCACTCTGCCGGATCTACAGCTGCGGAACAGAGGAAGGAGTTTGTGCCCACCAACGGCAGGAGCGTCGTGTGACGGAAGTGCCTTTACCGATGACTCCAGCTAAAGTGGATTGAATTTGTTTCTGTTGTGTTTCCCCCCCTACCCCCGCCCTCGTAGCGAGAAAAGTCATAAAGCTAGACATGAAGGTGCCCGGTGGTAGCGAAGAGCATCCCAGCCCAAACTACAGCTGCTCGCTGCTGGGAGGCACTCCGGGATTTGGCATCACTCATTAAGAGTGCTCCGGGCACACAATAAACACAATTTATTGGGTTTATCTTTGATAAATAGGAGCAGCAGCGTGTACTGTGACTCTTCAAACGCGTCTTCGAAGGGGGGCAAAAGCCGAGTGCATGATCAGATCTTTCATAACTTTTCAGAGCGACTCTTTCCTAGGCTCGGACGCTAACGCAGCAGATATCAAGTGATTCGTCAGACATCCTTGTCCCCAAGTTGTGGCCGGAAAGTTGGAATTTTCGCTGAACACGGTTTCTAAGCTTCTCCAGGTCTGAAGGGGATTGCTCAGCTGTTCCGTAGCCCTCACGTAGCACACTCGGAATTGTACAGCATGTTTAACGATTCTTGCTCGTCGGCTAATTAGAGAGGGCTTTGAAGCTCCATTACCGGCAACAAAATTATTGCGGTCAGTTTAGGCCAAATTCTGCGGTCCTTAATGGAGCGAAACTCCCATTGAAGTCAATGGGACAGAAGTCAATGGGCGTTGTGCTCTATTAAGGAGCACAGAATGTGTCCCTTTGTGATTTAGAGATTAAAAATCGGTATGGGTAAAATGTGCCTTTAAAACGGCCGCACTCCCGAGGCAGGATCTCGGCCGCGCCCCGGGGAGGGCCCGATCCCTTTCCACCGGGCGGGCTGAGCCCCGCGGCTCCCCAGGGACCATGCGGAGGGCAGGATCGGTGCCGGGGGTTATTAATCATCAACCGGGGCCGGACAAAAGAGCTTTTCCGGCGGTTCTGAAAGGACCAAAACTTCGGTCTCCCGGGGCCTTCAGCCCCCCTCGGGGCCGGCGGGACTGTCAGTGCTGTGAGAGGAATTCGGTCTTTCCCGCGGCCCCGGCGCTCCACTGTCCCCTGGCGCGGAGGGGGCGCCCCGGGCGCATCGCGTCCCCTCCCTCTCCCTCCGCGGCGCTCTGTCCCTCCGCTCGCCGTGGCTGATGTCCCCAGTCACCGACCGAAGAGGTTCGTTTCCCGGGCGAGGCTTTGGATGCCGAGAGTCCTGCAGGAGGACTCAGGAAGCGGCCCCTTCAGAGCCCGAAAACAGCACACGCACCGTTTGGACACCGGCGCAGCAGGGCTTAGGAAGTCCCGTTCCTCACCCTGACCACCCACCCACTGCTATCGACGTGATCTGACAGCTAAACCCTGAGCTCGGGTTTAAGGTGCAGCTTTGGGCTAACCCTTGATCTCTGAAATGGAGTTTGGTTGTGCATTATAAAAAAAAATTCCTTATTATGGGAGCGAAATAGCACTGGACAAGCGGAAAAGCCGGTTTTACAAAACTGAAGGAAGTGCTGCAGGTCACTGAAATATGGCTATAGTTCAATATCCTTCCTGTTTGAGACAGAAGAGGGATGGGACATAGATATCTTCTTTTCTTCTTGTTATTGCCCTAGTGGAAAGTAAAAGCCTTCAGGAAAACTTCACAGCGTTTTTCTCAGAACGCAGAGCGGCACACACAGCTGATCCTCTAGGAAGCTGTGCACAATTAAGACTCATTTTCTTTCTGCTGGAACAATTAATTGTACAAATGAAAGGTCAGGCATGTGCTTTTCCCATGTTTATCAACCACAATAATGAGCCCCTTCTATTTTTTCCCCAGTGCATTATATCGCAATAAAGCGCTACCGCAATGCCGTCTCTCTGGGTAAACATCCTCAAAGGCGCTGCGGCAGAAGCGAGCGGTACACATACGTATGTCCGTACATATATTTAGGAAAGACTCAAGACGGCCGAGGCGAACGCAGATGCGAGATGTGAGAAGCGAGGGCTTCCCCAGCCCCGCTGTTCCCGCTTACCGGCGACGGAAGGGCATCCTTTCCCTGGAGCGCTCCCGCAGTGCCGCCGGCCGGGGCTGGCCGAGCCCGGAGGGGGAGTCCCACCTCCCGGGGTTTCTGTCTTCCTCCGTGTTTGGGTTACCTTTCTAGAGGGAGGGACGGATCCTGCCCTACTTCTCCCAGGATTCAAATAACCTTGGCAAATTTTTCTCGCTTTCCTCCACATCATAAATCCACCCCCAAAGAGATAGGCTGGCAACACTTCCATATCCATGACAGGTTTTTCTTTCCATCACACGATTCTGCAAGAGTACACCAAGTACCTGCCAATTCTAAAAAGTTGAAGAGGCTCTACTTTTTCATGCCAGCTTAGTACAGTGTGGACTCATTGACTACATATAGTAGCAACCTTTGGAACACAAGTATGATATTCCACATTTTCACCAGCAGGTTCGCTTACTTTTCCTATTACTTGGGGAAGTCACTCACTGGGGTTGTGCTTGGGGGAACACAACTAGTGCTGGCAAGGTGTTTTCTCCCAGCTGATATGTTACCCTACGTGCAACTATCCAGGACATCTACCCCGTGTAACCTTCTCTTTAACCTCAATCTGCCCACGCTCACAGTGAATAAATTTTTCACTCCTGACACATGTGAGATGATGGAGGAGAATAACCCTACTGAAGCAGTCTAACATGTTGTGTTGTGTCTGTCCAGGTGACCGGGTCTACTTTGATTTTTTTGTCATGTTGGCCTAAGATGTCCACAAGGTTTCTCGGAAGGGTCAGTCTCCATCTGGACCCAAAACACGGATCTGTTTCTCTTTGGGTAGGAATCATTGCCCTATTTCTTACAACATTCGTAAGAGGGTGCCCCGTGTATACCTGGCGATCGTGGACAGGCAAGTTTGGTTTAAACCAGCAGGAGGCTCTGAATGCCTTAAGCTGGAATTTGGATTCAGCGTCACTACCATAACCAACCCAAAGAGAAACATCCATCAGAAGAGGAAGAGCTCTGCTGGACAAGATGCAGCGTGGCCTCTTGAAACGGCCGAAGTAGTGACAGCACTGCACTCCACGAGACCGAGTCCAAAGAGAACATGCACACTGAGATTTTAGATCCAGTGGATGCAGAGCAGGGATGTCTGCACAAGAAGCCAACGTCGTTGCTCCTGGGGTCTGTAGCTAATTGTCTAGCAACTGCTCTGTATCAGAGCTGTATGGTAAAAGGCCAGCATGATTTCTGGTAGAAAAACTCATTGCTCCTCTGAAAGGATGCTCGTTTTTGTGCAAATGTAAAATTATTCTTCAACCACTGAGCAGTCTCAGACGAAGTTCACTGTAGTGGCCCGTTTCAGAGCGGGGAGGTATAAACGGTAATGATGCAAGTACTGACTTTTCCACAGTGGGATAGAGGGCTGTCCCCGAGCTGGAAACAACACTGAGATAAACACTTGGGCCACGCCAAGATTGCGTGGCCGAAGCATGGGGAAGCGCCCTCACCCCTGCCGGAGGGATTCCTGAGCTCAGGCGGAGAGCCGCGGCTTCCCTGACAGAGCGCAGCCGTGACCTGCGCCACCCGCAGAGCCCCTCTCCCAAATGGCAGCGACGCACGCAGAGCACCGCCCCTGTAGGTAAAGCCCTGGCCCAGCAGCGTGCCCAGAGCGAGCACACCCGTGTGCCCGAGCCGTCCGTCACCACCCGCTGCCTTAGCCCCTTAGGCCGGGAGGGCACGGGGCGGCGTGCCGGGGCTGTGCCCGCGGGCTCGGCCTGCCCCCGCGCCCTCGCACGCCGCCTCCCCCTCAATCAGGGCCGCCCCGCTGACAGGCTGGGAGGGCGCCGCACAAAAGGCGCGGGCGGGCGCGGCCCTCCCCGCCCGGCCCCCGCCCGCCCCCCGCGCCGGCCCTCCGCCCGCTCCCGCCCCGCTCCGCCCCCGCCGCGGGAGCAGAGCCCGCTCCGCCGGCCGCGCTCCCCCCGCCGCGCCGCCGCCGACATAACCCGAACCTCGCTTTCCCAAAGCGACGCAAGCAGAGCTTACACAGGTGGATAGCAGTAGAGCAGCCGCCTCCCCGCGCTCGGGTCTGCCCGTGGAGGGTTCGGTGTGACGATAGCTAATTAGCAGGAATTTGCTGTTCTAGTGGCTAGGAAAAGTATGTACTCGGACCATAGTTTGTACGTGGACTTTATTTTTCAGACACTGCAAATCAAAATTGACTTTTACCGCATAAACTACTTTTTTTTTTTTTTTTTTTTTTTTTTTTTTTTCTCTTAGATGTTCTTGGGAATGAAAAATTGAATAGTAAAGAGCTGTAAAGAACGACCCTTTAAATATCAGTTTGTGTCATGCTATATTAAAAGTAGATAAAAGAGATATCGAATACTAAATGGATTTTCCTGAAATGGTTGAAGTCCATTCGATGGTAATTAGAAATCTGTTTACACCAAAAAATTCTCTCATAGGCAGAAAGTTAAAAGTCATTTTTTTTTATTAGGATGCAGTCAGTGTTTTATATATGATAGCAGTAAGCGTTAATTAGATCTTGCACAAATTTCAGGACGGCTTCAAGTACAAATTTAGCAACCTGGTATGTTCAGTTGGAAAGACATATTTCATTCCATGGGGGAAAGTGACATTAAGTCTATGCTACATTTTTGTGGAATTACTGTTTCCACAGAATCGTTCAACAGACATCATGTTAGTGGTTATTAATTTATTCATCTACTTTCGCTATGCTAGGAATACTGCCTTCAACTGTTAAAGAAGCAGCTGGCTTTTTTATACAAATAAACTGGGCTCTGAGACTGTCAATCTTCTTTGTTTGACAGAGAGGAGTTCCTGCCCACACTGAAAGAATTGCTCAACATCTGTCATCCCATTCTCTGTGATGGCCCAAATCAGGAGGACTACAGCTGTCCTCTTCCTTTCAGATACTTCTGGGAGACAGAGGTAGGAGGACTGTGTATTTGGTCAGCATGTTCATCATGCATTAAGCAAGTCTCTACAAGCATGTAATTGTATTGTTTTTTCCACTGCGTGAACAGTAGAATTTGCACTGCAGAAGGTCTTTGGAATTTTGATCCTACTATGAGTTCTTTTGGTTTTTGTTGTTTTAAGTTTAGTCTGCATTTGTTAATAAAACACATTTTAATTGTAACTAAAGTGTTTAGCAATACTTTATACCTAGGTGTGCGACCCTTGGGCATATAAATTGTAGATATATACATGAGAATCAAGCAGAAAATATTTATTCTTACAGGTTAGAAATTACATTACAGTGCTGAGTGATGGAGGAAGACGAAAACAAGGGATATAATTTAGCTTATTCCTCACAAGCTCAAAGTGGCTTCTTTTGACATAACTGTGTATGGAGCAGAGGAGAGAGGAAAGGTGTGGAAGAGGAAGAGGAAGAGAAAGGGATGGAAGAGGCTGGGAAGAATGCATCATCATGTAAAAGAAATGCTTAACCTCATTATCTCTGGCTTAATATCCAGCATATTTGTCAAAAGAAAAAAGAAATTAACAAAAATATCAAACAAGCAAACAAATAGGAAAAAACCGGACCCCAAAACTCAGAAATTAAAGTAGTTTTTAAATTGATTGCAATGTCCTCTTCCAATCATAGACAATGAAATGGAATGTAGTGGAATGTTCACTGTTTTTCTTGTTATCACAATTAAGAGCTACTGTGATGAACCTTGGAGTCCCATCCAGCAAAAACTGTGTGAAGCATACACCTCTGTGACCTATGATTTCAGCTTCACAGTCCTAAGATTTGGGGAAAGCATGAAGTGCAAAATGCACAGAGGGACTTAGGCATTGTGAAATTCAGTTCTGCTGTCCAGGGGAATTCACCCTCTGAAGTTAGGCTGTCAGGCTGCCTGTCATGTGCCTGGTGATAGTTAGGCTGTGGTTACATGGTGATTTTGATTTGGCTGTCACCCATGCTGCCACTGAAAGAACGGCTCAGCTGCTCAGTCCCACTCTTACCTGGTGCTTAACTTCTTAGAACTCTAACCTCTGTTCATCTGCTCATCTTAAAAGAATGCAGAAAAGAGCTTCTTAGTAAAGCTGGTATTGATTAATTTAACATTTTCTAAATAAAAATAAGTGAATTACATTTTCCACAGACATGTCAGTCTAATCTCAAGGCATTTACCCACATCAAGTCCTGGATCAAGACCTTACTAGACCGCATCAGATTATACTTGAGGGAGATTTTAATGTGTCACCACCAATTGCAAATGTGGTACCAAGTTTGCATAAAAAGACAAAAAATATTTTTTTAAATTATTATTTACAGATAGAAGAACCATCTTGGTTTCACAGCTGGACTAATCCAGAAAATAATTCCACAGAAACAGGAAAATCTCCTGCACTATAGAAGAGAATCATGAACAATGAAATCCTACTTTCCCTCCAGTCTCTCTGGTTCAGGAGCTAAAATGATACCTTCCATTTCCTTTGCTTCTTTTCATGTGCATACCAAACTTGTCTCTGCCCTACCTGGAGTGACACACTCACCTTCATCTAGGCCCCCAGATTTTTGGAGACAGCAATTGATTTGGTGCCTCCTCAGGTCTCTGTCTCCATAGAGTCACAGTCTTAGAGCAGGAGTGAAGATTTTAGTCAAAAGAACAGTAGCTTAAAGGAAGGACAGGGACTTGCTAGACTGTCCAAAGGTGAATATCTTCCTGCATGTGTCTGTTGGGGGAAACAACAGGTAACAGAGTTAGTTGTTGGCCTTCTCTCATTGCTCAGAAAAGACAGTCCTGTCAGCTGTGGTATCCAGAAAGTAAACTAAGCCAACCCTGGCCTGGAAATTTCATTTTTCAATAGAAAAGTTCCAGTAAGTTTTCTCCAGATCACTGTGTATAGGAGTTTTCCTGTGCTTTTTAACAGAAGGCAAACAAACCATTGCCAATTCTTTCTGGCCTTCTCATGAGATGATAGAGATTAAATATTTTGCATTTTCCTTCTGGTTTATGAGTTTGGGGTGTATACTCATGTTATCCCTTTTTTTTTTTTTTTTTTTTTTGTGAAACAATTCAGACTAGAATTTGGTTTAGTTTTGTGCATTTTTAATGAGAGCTGTGAATTTTGCAACAGCATTTTCTTCTGGGGTCTATAGCTAGGAAAAAACCACCAAATATGACACAATAAAATTGCAAGAGTTATAAACATTGTAACCAGCCTTGGGGATGATTTAACTGAGTCTCTCCTCCAAATCTTTTTGAGGAAGCAGATCCTGAAAGTTAATAAGCTTAGGAAGATTTTAATGAGTGTGTAGACACTGAAGCAACTCAGAGCATTTGCCTTTGTCTTATGAAAAGGAATCACACTTGAACTCCTTATTACTTATGACATATAGTTTGTGCTTCGGATTAGCAGCTTTTAAAGGTATGTTGTCATGATTTGTTAATTATGCAAAATAGGTAGAGAAAAATTCACAGCCTTTAATGATCTGGCCAATACTGTCACTTTGTCAGCTTCCATCCAGAAAGTCACTCTTGAATTAAGGAACAACATGGCCATTTATTAGATCAGAACCACATAAAATAACATCCACATTCTCATCATGACAGAATAAAAAATAACATAACAAAGAAAACACTTGTTAACGTGGTCACCTGGATCTGCAGACAAGTCCACAACATTCAAACACCTGACACTTGGATGGTTGTGTGCACCTGTTTCTGGCTTGGATTGCAGAGTGGCTTCTGAGACCCTTCAGCATCCATATTATCCCACAGCCTGTAGGAACTAAGCCATGGGCTGTCCTCTTGTTGCCTCTGAGATCCCACTGAGAGTCTAAACATACTGAGGGCTGTAACACCCACCCACTGGATTGCTTCAATCCTAGTCCAGTCCATTTTATTCTGTGCTAAAATGCTGACAGGAGTTGATTTTAGCAACTCTTTCACTCTCTCCACCCCTGCCTTTCCTTTATCAAACAACTTGGGGCTGGGGTGAGGTCTCTCACTCTCTGATGCTAGATGAAAATGCTATTATGTCCAAGTTTAAGACTGTAATTGTTTTTGTTTGTTTGTTTGGTTTTTTTTTGTAACCACATAATTTATCTAATAATTGAATTATGGTCTGAACAGTGTGAAAATAGATTTCTCATAAAAAGAGAAGCCTTTGATTCAAAGACTATTTGGGGGTCTAGACCTTTTTAAGGAAAAGAAAAACAAAAGTTGAGTGCCAACAGTATTGTTAATCCTGAACTTTACAGAGAGTTTCTACATGAAATAGTGAACAGGCAGGGACCACCTTTAGGGACATGTGTCATGGGTGGTTGCACAGGTCACCACAACGCAGGGATGCTATTCACTCACAGTGAGAATGTTGCAGTGTCATGCCTGTGCTGCTGATTCAGCTCCTTATCAGCTCCTGGCTTGGAACTTTGATAGCTGATGTGACAAACCATAAATAATGGAAGGTCAAACTGAGCAATGTTGTTCACTCTGACCTTCTAATACTTCTGGCTTATTAGATCAGTCATTAGTGTTTCAACAGGCTGCTGAGAAACAGAGTACAGTGGCTATAGCTGCCAAATTCACAGACTGCCTCTCTGTGTAGGTTTTAAATACACCCCAGGGAAAAAGTCATATTTTCCTTGAAAGGAAATCAACCTACAAAATAAGGTGAAAATCACAGAATAGGCAAATACCGAATATAGCCATGCATAAAGAGAATCTATCAGCAAAAAGCCTCAACCCCAGAAACCGCTCCAAACAATAACCAAAAAAAGAGCTCAATAGTTATCAGGGCAAAGACTTTGTTTGTTTGTTTGTTTGTTTGGTTTGGTTTGTTTTAAAACAAAAGGATATGAGTAACAGTGTAAGAAAAGAAGGCAATGAAGACAGAATCTGACAAGGAATAAATATACTGTCATTGTCCAACCCCTGCCTCTTCCAAAGTTCTGAAGTTGAGGAAGTTCAGTAGTTTCCATTTTAAGGCTTTGTATTTATCCTTCTTACAATGTTGTGAACTTTTCCATTAAAACTGTGAAAATTTCCATACTGGTGGTCTGCCAAATCTTCAAACTTTAAAATAGTTTAATGAAAAAAAATTTCAAAATTTAGAATCTCATCAATTCCAAAATTAATTTTATAAACAAGCATATTTTAGCTACTTTTAAGAATTCTTTTACAATTATTTTCTTGAATGCATCTAAATGGGCTTAAAACCAGAAGAGATAGGATCCTAAGTGCTATACTAGAAGGAGAAAGACACACTATTAGCCCGAACTCCTGTCAAGATTTGCCTCAAGATTTTATGGCTGTAAAGCCAACAGCTGTCAAATCTCTGGGCAGGATGCCATGCACACTGCTGCCATGGGTTTATATGGAGCTCCATGACTGCTGTTGCTGTTGCCCCTATGTTATCTCACCTTATAGGACGTGAATCACAAGCTGACAGCCATGCCTAAGAGCCACCCTGAGCAAGATTATTGCTCTACACAGCAAAAATCCTGTTTAGTTTTGAAAAAGAGGGGGTTAAAAATCTGTATACTAAAAATTAGTATCAAAAGAACTCTGAAGATTGTGTGCTCAACTGAGAGATTAGAAATGGACAGAATTAAGCTTTCCTTGCCAGCCCTAAGTGTCCTCTTTCATGCTATGTATCACTCTTAAAATGAACAGTCTTTTTGTTTTTCTTTTTTTTTTTCCTACAGCATTCACACTTTCTCAGGCACGGGGGCTTCCTGGGGTACTGTGACATGAAAGGCTGTCATCTGCTCGAGTATCATGAAAAACTGAGAAGCTGCCATAAATGAAACCAGAACAGGGAGACAGCAAGCTCTCTTGTGAAAACAGCTCTGTGTTATGATGGATAAAAGGATTCTCCTGGAACCACACCTCCAGAAGTGAACCTTCATCTATCCTGATTCTGTCCCTTTTGTAGACTCAGATTCCTTGTGCGATTTCAATAAAAGTTTTGTAGATAGAATGCACTTGTGTGTTTCTTATTTCCTTCTTGCACCACTTCATACTCTCAGGACTGATTCACAGAGGTGCTGAGTACTCACAGATGCTGCTGAAATCAATGGGACTTATGCTTTAGACATATTAAAATACCATAAAAATGCTAAGCATCTTGGAAAATCTAGCTCTAAGCACATCATATTGAGGACCCCAAATTAGTAGACATTTTCATCAATCTTGGCCCTAAAGGCTCAGCACTTCAGTTCCCCATCTATAAAGTGAATCTGATACTACAGTCTCACTTCTTAGGTTTAAAGGTAAATTAATTAGTATTTGGGAAGCATTCAGAAACCCTAGTAGAGAATGCTACAGAAACACCCATAAAGATATTAATAATTCAGTATTCTGCACAGGGTTTGAATGATGTGCAGTAAGGAAGGCATGGAGCCACATATTGAGTGATAAGAATAAAAGGAATATTGAACAGCTGCTCACTCCGGGAGCATCGTCCATCCTATGAACTGAATGATGTATGTGCCTCTGCAGTTAAAGACTTATTGTCATGCATATATGCAACGAGCTCAAATTAAAGTTGCAAAAGCAAGCTTAATTCTGATTTTTCTGAAGTTGAGGGGGTTTAAACTCGCAACATGAACATACTTTCAATGTAAATATTTTGTGTGATCATCTCTGTATTTTCACGTTTTCCTCCTGAAGACATGAAAAGTTTCCTGTGTCAGTGAACCCGGTGACCACTCACATAAAGCATCTAAGTGGCCTGGGTAACTCTGGGAACAAATGTATTGATTTTCCAGGGACCAGCACCAGGGGCAAGTTTGGCTCAAACCATCCTTGTCTGATTGCGTAGTTTTGTCATGGCTGCTGGGTAGAAGTGAGGCATTTAATGTGTTCAAGGGCAGAGTAGCAGGCTTGTCTTTTGGCTTTACTTTGCATCAGTTTTTTTTTGGTGGTTAATGTAGCATTGGGAGAATTGCATAAACTTCCATCCCAGAAATGAAGTTACTGCCAAAGCAAAAATTCCTATATTTACATATAAATATCCCCATTCAGCATGACTGAATACCTTTCTCATTTGTAATGAAGTAGCAACATTCATGACAATCAAATTCTAAGACAGAGATGTTAGATTAAACTGACTGTACGTACCTTTGGATGTAAACCCAATCTTTCAGAAATTCTACCTGATCCAAATGAATAATCTTTACTAAAAATGTTCTGAATTATGGCCAGATTTCTAGATAAGATTACTTGATCTCAGCTGAAGACCTCTGTGATACAGAAAAAAGACTGGCTCCTTCTGTCTCACTCAAGGATGTAGGTCTATTTTTAGTACGTCATACATGTTTAGATCACAGGCTTGGATTTTCCTAGTGACCTGGAGCAGTCAGTGGACATTTTGGCTTTCTGTTATTTGTGACCAAACCACAACACAGTCATTTTAAACCTGTCATCTACTTTACACTTTGAGTTCTGGAAAGAACAAGAGTGGTATTTTAAATTTTCTTCCATTGGTCATGTAACGACAGTTAAAAATATCTGTTTCTCCTCCTTCTTTATTTTTACTTTATCCCAGATTTCGTAACAAATATATTTGGTTCCCAACTAGATGTAGTCCTGTTCCATGTTGTATTTTCTTGCTATACTATCTCAAAGATTATTTCAGAGAAAATTGTATCATACCTTTCCAGAAGAAGACTTAAAATATTAAATCATATTGTTTTAAGCAAGCTCTTAATTTTGCTTGCACTTCTAAATGCTTTTCTGGACAAACATGCATTTCTGAGGAGAAAGCAGTATTGTTTATTTACACAACTCTCTCTTTTCTCCCTTTTACTTTTTTTTTTTAGAAACATAACTTATTATCTACTCCAAGATTAAAAGCATTCTAAACCATATCAGCTGCGAGAAATAGCTATCTTGTTGATTTTCTGAAAGTCTACAATACTCCATCTAATGTATTCAATGAATTATTTATTTCTTAAAGAGATACAATAAATCTTTACCTACTGTATTTGGTGATTTTCATAGCAGGAATAATAAGTAATATGATTTGAGTGTGATTGGAACCAGGTACCAGGAGGGGGGAAGGGAGGTCAATTTAGAGTATTTACTGAGCACATTGAAAGACAGTGCATCTATAAAGACACTGGACATTTCTACTCACCTAAAATTACCAGGGGAATAATAAGAAGATGTATTTCCATTGAAATCAAAGAGCAGGAATTTATCAAATACTTTTATTTTAAAGGAGCAGCTTAGGTGCAAAAGCACAATGGTGATGTGCAGTGCCATTGTTCTCCGTTACATTGGAGTGAATCTGAGTAATTCCATTGATTTCAGTGGACTTTCATTGGGCTAACTGAGAATAGAATCTGACTCCATGTTAGTTGGGGGTGGGGAAAGTGACAAGAATATAAATAACTCCAGATAAGTATTTGAATTACAAATACTCTCCAACATGGTTTTTATCTGTTAAAACCGGTCGTTTACCAAACCGTGAAAGTTCTGGATATATCTTCTTTAGTTCTTACAGTTGAAAAACAGATTAAAAAATTAAAGCACTGCTCAATGGGCAGCTGGTTTTGATGCTGTTATTATATACTGTTGATGTCATGCTCTGAAGCATCCACCAGAGGATCTCTAGAGTATCTCAGAAGTGTGCTGTCCCGTTCAGACCTTGAATCAACTGAAAGTTATAGCTTAGTCTAATTTTCTCTTGGCAGGTAGTGAGAGGAGTTGGTGAGTCCTCTGTCCCGCTGCTGTGTGTCTGGACAGCAGCAAACAGCTGAACAAACAGTTAGGAACATGAACACCAAGCCTTGAGATTTTAATGTTTTCTAAAATATTCAAAGGAATCATGCAGAATATTTATGTGCATTATACAGGAATTTCAGGGTTTAACATTGCCTTGCCTTGCCTTGCCTTGCCTTCCCTGTCTCTCCCCCCACAGACACCGCATTTTTCTCTAACTTTTATTGATGAGATGGAGACCCCAGTTCAAGCAGAGCATAAGATTTTAATAATGCCTTACTCCTCTTGCCTTCTTCTGCATAGTTCTGTATATTCTACATGGAATACCCACAGTGGGATCTTACTCTAGATCTAGCTAGAATTAGCAGCAAAGCACAAACTGTTTCCATCTCTCTCTATATTTACCTCATCCAGCATCCATTCACTTCCGAGGCTTCTTCACAGATATGTTCAGACTTACACACAGTCTTTAAATCGCCTTGAGTCTGGTTCTTTCAGATCACTGGTGCTGTATAAATGTATATTATCAATATTTTAGTCATCTAAATATCTGACCTTCAGAATAAGCTTTTAAACAGCAAACAGGCTGACTTAGGTAATTCTGCCTTATATACTTTTCTATTTAAATCTCTCTTCTGTGAAAAGCTATTCCAAACATCTGTTTGCAAAAATACCTTTGTAATTTGCATCTATTGACTGGATTGCCAAGTCTGTTCTTAATTTTAGGCATATTTTACTTTCATATTTGTGTTAGTCAATGACTTTTGGTTGGAAATAAGAGTGCTGGCAAGCTAAATAGATGAATTTTTTCACTTTTTTCCTTTAAAAATGTTGAGCTTTCTCCTCTCTTGTGCATTAGAGATTTGAGTAACTATCCAGTTAACACTTGTTCTGATGATACTCTGGAAAGCTTTTCTTTAACAGCATGAATGAACTCAGAATAACATAATTTTAAACTTCGGCTGACACAGCTCAATAAATCAAAACCTTCGTCTCCCAGTCATACACTTAGTTTCATTAAGTACATAAGCGTAAAGCTAGGAGTAGCATTAACATGGCAAAAAAAATTACATTTCAACCTGTTGGAAATTCCTCACAAAGAGACCTAAATGATACCATGAAACCATTTTATTTCAGGTATGCACATTCAGCTGGCAAGACGTGCCCACTGTATTTCTTTTACCAGCTGCGGTGGGAAGGGGGAATTTCCTACTATCAGGATCTCTTGAAATCTTTGTGGTTATTTTATGGTTAGAAACATCTAGCTCTCACCAGCTCCCTCAATGTTTCCATCAGTCCCTTCAGAGTAAAAAAATTGGTGTCTATGGACACCCTACAGGAAACAAAAGGGTCAGTGGAAACTGCCACTTTCCTACCCGTGTAGGCAGAGGTTTATAGACCACAGTAGGCAGCCTTTCACAAAATGCATTTGAAAGAATATGGGGCAAGATAATCCAGGGATTGTAAATCTATAATCTTAGCCAAATAAATTGGAAGACTTGGGCAAAGCCAAAGATTAAAAAATCTGTCCCAAAAAACATCATATCTCTGTGAAAAGAAATGTTCATGTAGCCTCACAGCTGTCACAGTCAGCATTTATTGTAGCTCTTTAGATTTGTCATGGGATATAGAATGTATTTCCTATTTGAAAAAGAAAATGGAAAAGCTCCTTTTTATTTAAAAGTTTCTTATTCAGAGGATGTACAGCTTAACTGCAAGGCTCCTGTCTTTATTAAACCAGAGTACACAGGGCATCATGATGAAATAAACCTTCAAGGTTTTCTTGCTCATTGCTCATTCTTTTGGCCTGATTCTCCATCTTGATTTGTCAGATGGTACAGGTTAGGGAACAGGAGTCTTACTTTTTCAATAAATGTAAAACCTAACAGCATTAGTTACGCTGTAGTTTCGTAGCCAACAGTGTTTCCTAATGGCACCAAGGAAATGTTTTCCAACTTAACATCAGGTGATTGAGCTTGGCAATATCTGTTAAATCAGCCTTCAAGCTTCATGCTGTTCTTTTTAAATTAAAACTTTTACATATTTATTCCTGGCTTTATTGTACGTGATGGGATGCTAAATTGCCAGTAAAAAGATTTCTTTAGTAATATTTAAAGTAACTCTTTCTAAGTCAGCTTCATATGCATTTTTCTCTTAGTTTGATTTATGTTTTTTGATATTAGAGAGGTACCTAGATTTGGCTATCACTAATAAGTAGTAATTGCCTGTCAGTGTTGCTCTAGGAATATTGTGTCCCATTAAGATATTAAGTTTTTAAAGGGATGATGAAAATTTGGAACAGGTTCAGAAGAAAGTTACAGGAATGATTGGAGACTTGGAAAGTGCTCTTTACAGTGGCAGCCCAAAGAAACTTTATCTATTTAGATGATTTAAAAAGTAAAGGTAAAGAAACAACTACGGTCTATAACCCTCTGCATAGCAGGGTATGAGCTAAGAAGATTCTTTAAAAAAAAAAGCAAAACAAAATAAAACAAAAGGTCACATATAACAGGATTCCATGTCAGAAATAAAAGTCAGCAGTTTTCAAACTGGAAAGTTCTGAGGAGGGAGAACAATTAACCAGTGGAAAATACCGCCAAAGGATGCAGTGCTTTATACACATTAAATCAAACTTGCATATTTTTCTGAAGGTACGCTACAGGTTTATCACAAGCTGTGGCTCGAGGCTGAATTTGTTAGGAGAGCTCCTGTAGCACGTGTTATGCAAGAGAACAGAGCACACAGTTGTAACAGTCTTGGCTGGGAATGTGTGAATGATGTTCTAGTGCAGTATAAGGCATTTTTTCATCAGTCTCTAAATATATACTAAGCGCTGTCCAGGTCATTACAAATCCTTTAAATAGAATATCAAGTTTCCAGGTAGTCACAGACTGCCCTTTTTTCAGCATATAGAATACAGAATCACATTTTTCTTGGTGGGAGGGGTAAACTTTAAGCTTAGCTCATGGAGAAGCTGTGGGAAAAAGCCCAGGAAATCAAAATTGCTTTGTTCACATTTACACTGCCACTGCCTTTCTTTTGTTTCTTTGGTGTGTTAAATTCACCTGTTTGCCAATGGGTAGTGTAGTGCACTTTCTGAGCACATAATGGGTTTGCACCAGAGCTGTTGTGACTGCCCAGGGTTTTCCAGGCCCTCTTTAGCTACAGACCATTTTGTGATGAAGGCCTATTGAGATATTAAAATAGTGTTTGGTTCAGTGGCATCAATTGCCACTGTTACCTCATAGTTGTATCACTATAAAAGCAATTCTTTCGTACCCTAGGCTGGGAGTTAACTCTATGTATGGCTGGTGATTTAATATGGTTTAAAAGCAGTCTGAGCTGGGATTTAGACTGTTTGTATTCTGCTTGAATCAGGACAAGTGCTTGAAAATGCATACACATTCCAGGCACCAACCCTGTAAACCATTTCCAGTGCTACCTCACTCTGCAGTTTTGCTCTGCCTTTAAGTGTCAGCAGGATGTTCTGCAATTTTTTACTTTTCCCTCTTAGTGAGGAATTTTTACATTTCTACCTGTAAGTGAAGCATTTTGCACAAATGGGAATTCTCCAAGACAGCATTTTAGCCTGATGATAATGATCCTTTTCTGAAGGTTTGGAAACTTTACCTTCACAGATGCAGTTTTTTAATATAAACTGCGAAATCACGTGCTTATGTTGACCCTGGTCACCCTATTCCTGGTTTTCCTTTCCATCTCTGATCTTAGCTTGTGCATAATCCTGATAGAGTCATTCTCCTTCTCTGGTTTGCTTCCTACCCATTCCCTATTTTGTGTGGTTTTTGTGCATTGCTGCTAAATTTCTCACATCAGTCAACACCAGGGCATTCTAGCTGGTGCTATTGCAAACAGTTTGTTACCAGTACTCTTTGCAGTGCTTTTCACTAGTACCAATGCAATCTGGGAAAGAGTAGGTTTTTTTCCCATATTAGGATTATTCAGGTTCTGTAGAATGAACAACAATAAAAAATTGCAAAATTAACTGATGACGTCTAAGTAGAGGCATTTGCAGTTTGGTTGTTCCTCTAATTGTAGTCCATAAATATAATGAAGATTTTTGGGAATTAAAAAATAACAAATTTCTCAGTCATTTGTGATCCAGTTTTGTTCTTTCATCGTCATCAATGGCAACAAATGAAAATATCTTTTAAATGAAGTCAGTGAAAAAAGAGTTGTTTGTAGAGCTCTGTTAGAACGGATTGCCTAGGAAAGGCACTGAATCTGTATTTGTCTAATTTTTTGTCCCCTTTTACTGCCTGGACTAGTAACTTGCAGACTGAGTGGATCTAGTCCACTCAGTAACTCTAGCAATTCTTTCTATGGTGACTGAGGCAGAGAGGTTGGACTCAGGAAGAAACAAGCATTGCTTTTAGAGGGGGAAAAAAAAAAAAAAAGCACCCAAAGGTGTCTCTAGAAACTGCTGAAGCTGAGGAACAAAGCATTTCCCCACCTTTGTTAACCCTTTAGCCTCTATGTATTGCTTTTGCTAAAGAAGTGTGTAATGTCCAATATCTGATGCATAATGAGCTAACTTAAGGAGATATTGTCAAGCCCTTCTTTGGATTATTGTCTTTTGTTGTCTTGTTTCCCAAACATAAGGTTATTTGAAGCTCTCAATATGCTAACTAATATGTTGTTAATTGTTTTATTTTTTAAAAACCTTTGTCTTGGTGTGCTTCTATATAAGGATCATGCAACCGTTTACATATTTCCATATTTTCAGCATATTTTATGCAAATAGTTGTTAAAAATGAAAATTCTAATTTCAAATGAAGAAAATTCATGACATGCATCTTGTGTTGCAGTTTAATCACTGTATACCCAGGAAAGTATTGACAGTTGTCCCGTGGAAGCTATTAAAGTTCCTGTCCAAGGTTAAATGAAATTGCAGTTTATCAGAGCAGCATTGAGAAAATAAGGGAATCTGTTCATGGCTCTTGATTAATGCCAAGCATGATCAACACAAGGGGGTTCATTAAGCTATACATCATGTGGGTAATTTAACATGTCATTGTGCCTGCTGTCTGCTTTAACTCTCTGCATAACTCGGTGTTCTGGACTTGTACCTGAAGTGTTGTCTCCTAGGCTTTGTCATGCTTGGGTTGGCTCAGCATTTGCATTTATACCAATCCCTTTTTTATGACCATTCTGTTTTTTTTGTATAATATTTACAGTTTGTTCTGGGAATGCTTCCTTCCTTGTCTAGATTTTCCTTGACTTTTTAGATATTTCTATGTTTTGGAAAGTTGGTTTTAAAAAAGCAGTCAGAATTAAAGGAACTAGGTCCTAATCCTAGGAGAGAACAGCCTCTTCAGATGCAGTGCAGAACTGCATCTCCATACAAGATCAAGCCTAACAGCTTTCCAAACAACTGATAACTCTGAAGGATGGAGTGGGCAAGACTTTTCCAAACAGCTACAGAAATCTTCTGATTGCAGGTGTTCATCCTCCTTGGGATTTCAACCACAAAAAGCATTTTTTGGGAAGGCAGCATAGCACTGTGCAAGGAATCCAAGAAGGTTTTAGATGGTTGAGATGAATTTTCTAGCACAAATGCCAAGCAGATCAGACTTGACCAGCCTGATTCCTTGATGTAATGGAATGTGAAGCATGGAATGGCTTTGTGAAGCAGGGGGGACTGGTGGATATAAAGTTTGACTTTAGTAAGGTTTTCATGCCATCTCCCACAGCTCTCTGGTATAAAAGACTGCTGAATGCATTTGGTCTTGTCTTGGCTGTTGGACCCACAGTCAGCAGCTGACAATAAAAAGGCCACCATGATGTTGAAATGGGGCTGACTCAGTTCAATGTGTTCATCATCAACAACAGTGATATATAACAGAAGGTGCTCTTAGAAAGTTAGGAGGATTAGTTAACATGCTAAACAGGAGACACCCAGTCCAGAGGGGCCTTGAGAAACTTAGGGATGGAGCCAGCATAAAATCTGTGAAGTTCAGCAAGAGGTGCAGAGTCCTGGGTAACCTTGTGCATCGGTGCAGGTGAGGAGAGCCAGCGTGGCTGAAGAGGCCCCTGAACCGTGGCCACCAGGCTGAATACAAGCCAACAGTGTGGGCTCACTGCAAATAAAATGAATCTACTACTGAGCCATACTGCAAGGACTGAGGCCAGTAGATTAGAGGAAGTGATTATCCCATTATGCTTGTTACTGATGAAACTGTACTGGGAATATGTGTGTCCTTGGGTTGTCCAGTTCTGAATGCAAGTGTAGAAAGTGGAGAGGTGCCAGCAGAGGGTTATGAAGATCAAGGATCTTAGATCACTTGCCTTTCAAGGAGAGGCTGAGGAAGCTGGTCTTTAATTTGGAAAAGCAGAGGCAAAGGAACAATATGATAGTATCCTTTACACTTCCTGCAGAAGATCCGTAAAAATGATGGAATCAACCTTGATTTTGACAGTTAGTAAGAAAAAAATGCAATGGCCTACTAGCAGCCCACTATGCTGTAACAAAAATGTTGGGAATGTCCAACTGTGCATCTGAATGCATGCTGTGCTAAACCCATGTTGGGATAGAAATGGTGAAGAATGCACTGTTCCTCTCATCACGTTTCCTCCCTGTATTCATCCTTAGGCTCATCTTCCCCAACGTCTGTGGGAGAGGAATCTGAATTAAAAGAGGGAAAGGCAGCCACAGCATCTGGATAATACATGGCCAGATTTGTGGGTCATGTGGCTGTATTCCTAAGGCTCAAAGGGCTGAGGTTTTAGTACTCTTTGATGTATTTGGAAGTCTCCAACAGTGCTAGAACTGTGAAGGTGTAGTGATGGTGCAACATGCAGTACCTGACCAAAGAACCCTGCAACATACCTCCTCACTGATACCAGTAGGAGTGGTTTAAAACACAGTATGGACCAGATATTAGCATTTTGAAATTCATCTTGTTCCCAATGAATTTAGAAAATATCTACCATGTATTTATATTAGCTGATGATTTTCAGTGCCTATTAATTTGTCATTGCTTACATTAGCTATGGGAATCTACTCAAGGCAAAGGATACTGCATTTATTTTCCCAAGTGTAACAAAACTGTCAAATAGAGGAATCAAAGGATCAAGTGTTTTACAGTAAGTGAACCTACAAATTCACATAGAACAATTCAGGTTATGTACTATGCTTTATTTGAGCAACTTAAGTGATTTTCCATTCTCTTCATATTTACCTGTTTTCATGTAGTTCAGAGATTAGCTGAGATTCTTGTATCAAGAAAGGATTGACTGTGCTGGAACTTTCAAAGTGTTGTAATTTAATGAGAAGTTTATCTTAGTAATGAATTTCTTTTGCAGAAATTGTATTTGCTCCCTACATTTGAAAATAATTACCTGTCTAATTTCTTTTAGTATAGGGATTGAGAACTGAATGTAAGTAAAACAGATATTACAGACTAAAGCCAGATTGCAAAGGTATACACTGGCTGCAGTAAGTAATGTGGAATGGTTGTTTAATATAATTGTAGTTAGTGTATTACTGCTTCTACCCAGTTTGCCTTTAGTTACAACTATCATGTCTCTTGCTGCCGTGTGAATCTCTTTTATCCCGAAACCTAAAATAATTTTCAAGTATTCATAGTTCCATAGTGGAATAGTTTTTAAAAGACAGTGGTATTGTTTTCTGCTACCATTAATTACCAAAGATTTATTTACAAGACAATAATTAATTATACTTCTGGGATGCTCAAGAGTCTAACATAAATCAAAGCAGACTTGATAAGGAGCGATGAAAGTCTCACATAATTAAACAGGGCACTAGAGACCAATTGTTTATAGAATTATTTGCTTGGGCTAATTGACACTAATTATTTAATCTGATTTTCTTCTTCCCAGTAATGCTTCTACCAATTTTCTGTTCTTGGCTGATGGCAAAAACATATTTCACTTTATCAGGGTGTTCTCACTATATCAATACAAAGGTTTTTCAGCTGTTGCCTTCACTAGACTGTTTTTGCTGCAATGCAAGAGGGCAGTATGGAAACTGATGATCATTAAGTTTTGGTAATAATTTCCTAACTACACAAGGTATTGAAGTGTTGCAAATGCTAAGCAAGGCAATGACTTAGTTGAAGATAAAAGTTAATTCTGCAGTAGAAGCAGTCTTAGGAACACAAACATGAAACGTATTTGCAAGCCAACTGATAGTATAGCTCACTTGCTACAGCTCCCTAGCTACTATAAAAATTCTAATAACAACTTTATTTCTAGGTAAGATCAGTAACATTTCCCCCATGATGCATTATCTCATATTTCATAAATATCAACATGTGTTACAAGAAACTGTTCATGGATTTTTTTAAATTTCTTGCCAGAAACTGAATTCAAGGCCCAGTGTTGTTATTGAATCTCTGGTGCTGTTTTATTGAATCACGTGCTGGAGCAGAGCATCAGCATGTCATGCAATTCTGCCATGTCCCGTAACCACGTAGAAATAGCAGCAAAACAGAAAAAAACCAAGCTAAACAGGCTGATCCTAACATATTATTGCATTCCATCCAGAAATGCCTTTATTTTAGACTTTAGTGTTATTTGGTCAGTAACATAAAGATGTTTATGTGTATTTTAACCTGCCTCCTCAAGGAAATGAGGCTAGTGTGATACTTCTGCCAGGATGTCCAGAGACTCCCTTTACCAAAGTTTTAACTCACTGATCAATTTGAAATAGATGTAAAAATGAAAGATCGCTCAATTATATGATTTTCCTGTGAAATTCATGAAAATAGGTGTTTGTGTAGTGGAAAAAAGACATGTATTAGAATCCCCACAGAGAAAATGACTGTAGTATAAATTCTATTATTAAACAACAGAGAATCCTTGTGGGGTACAGCCTATGACTCGTTACAGACTGAACGTCTCTTATGTGTAGTGAAGTACACAAAGGTTTTGGTCAACCTTTTGCAAGCGTCTGATTCCAAGCAGATGAGTCTTTTTCCTTAGTGCTTAAAGTTAAACACTTCTGAGTATTTTCAGCACGTAACTGTGTATTGCTCTAAGCTAAAGGGTAACCAAGGTGCAGGCTCAGCCCTGTCAACTGCAGCACTTCCAATTCACATGCAGCTTGAAAGCTGCTCTTCTTCTGTCTCTGGAGCTACACATCCACCTTTTTCCTCCATCAAAATATTTAAGTAACTGAGTAGCTTATAAAATTTGAGTATGATCCAGTCCTCAGGAGCTTGTGTCCTGCTCTGTAGAGCCAGAATTAGCCTTGCATTCTAACGCTAGTAATTCAGATATCTTGATTATGATTGCTACAGTTATTATTCTGACAGAACAGATAACATCCTCCTCCAAGGAGCTCTGCATTTTGTATCTTCAAATTACTTCTCAGGCTCTACTTCTGACTATAGCAAGGGTTTCAACAAGTGATAGCAGGTCAGGGTTGTGAAGTAACGCATTCAATCCTTCAGAGTGAGTGACTCGGGGAGTATCAGTTACTAGTTGCTGCTGGAAGTAACTGCACAAGTCATGGATTATCCAGGGCATTGATACTAGAAACAATATGTGACCTAGCTATGTTCTGACTAGGTCATTAAAATATTTGTTACTAATTGTTTTTTACTAAATTACTTCACAGCCAAAATCATAACTTATCATTTGGTTTTCCCATCTTGAGACATATATGTCAGAACACACATCCCAAAAAATCTCTGGTCTGAGATTTTTAATATAATTTTGTAAATACCTTAGGATTCTTGGATAAAAAACTCCAGTGTATAAAGCTATATGCATGCAAATATGGACAATAACAAGAAATTTTTAACAAAAATTGTAAGTAATATATAGTACCTTAATAATGAAGGCATGAAAACTGACTATCTTCTTACATCATCTCAGGAGAAATCTGTTAAAGTTCTTGTTAACAGAAGCCTTACATCAAAAATATCCTGCATGAGATAGAAATGCTGGTAAGTGATCAAAAGACAAGAGACCCTTCACGTCTCCCCAGTGAGAGCTAAATATCTGTGTCTGTATGTCTGTCTGTATATAGATTCACAGAGGTTGTGAATTTGCTTCTCATAGTAAGCTATAAGATTGTAACAGAAATAATTATTTTCTAGGTCCTTTTTTATCTTGGTGCTGGTTTTAAACTAACTTAAAACAATTTCATTTGAGTTTGCTTGTATGTACCTTGTAGGGGAGATACAATCTCTGTGTTATAAATTTACTTTTAATAGGCAAGTTAAAAGATGGTTTAGTGTTGGAATCTAATTATCTGTGTATAAATGGATCTTGTATAGAGAGGCAATGGAACGGTATATCTCAGAGCTGTGCTACAAAATTGAAAGCTATTGCATTTTAAATAATTGCTACTTTTTTAAGTGGAGAAACTGAAACTGTGAAGAAAAATATAAGATGAAAACTATAATATGAAAATATGCATATGTAAGCATCTGAAAGTGAAAGAAGAGTTTGGGGCTAAAATGTAAAAAACCAGGTTTATCAGAGAACATGTCTTTATCTATATTTCATTATTTCAGTTGTGAGTATAATAGAGAGAAAGGAGTTTTTAGACAGTTTCCAACATAATCAGGCAAGCTCATATTTAGGCATTTAAAATATATGTCAGAACTTTTTGAAAGTACTGTCATCATTAGTCTAATTCTAAGAAAAAGTGGTCTGTATACTCCCAGATTCAAGAGAAAGCAAGGGATTTGAGGTGTTGTCATCACTGTCCCCCTAACTGGCTGAGGTGCCAGGATTGGGGTGCATCTTTTCCATGCCCACGCCACACAGCTGCAGCTGGAGAACAGGAATTCAGCCTTCCAGGGACTGCTGTGTGTGCTGGGGGAAGCAAAGAACAGCCACAGCTTGCTTCACAAGCATCAGCAGAGTATGCCCCACTCACCTACTTTCTAAGGCTCATGAGGAAGGTACCTGTACAAATAGATATTTATATTAGCTGTGGGTGGGTCCCACAAATACTGAAACTCAGTGGGAAGACACAGAATATTTAGTGTGAACATTGTGTAAAAGTTTATAACCACACAGTCAATATATTTTGTCTAGAGCACAAGGTATAAATTTTGTTTCCTATGTCTGGAAATAAATAACAAGACCTTACCCAGCCTAGGTGTTCTATAGGTTTAAAATCCTGGTTCACCCGGGTTCAAACTTCTGTGTGTCCACAGGTAGGTTCAACAATGTCATTTAGACTTTGCTCAAAGCTGCTCTGGCAGCCAGCAAAGCTGGAATCAGACTGGGAATTTTCCTAGGAGCAATCCAAAATAGGAATTTTCCTAGGAGAAACCTAGGAGCTTATTGAAAATAGGAATGCTTATTGAAAATAGGAATATCTACCTGCTTATTGAAAATAAGAGGTTTTCTGGGAACAATCCAAAAAATTAGATACACCAAAGACAATGTAGGCTTAGAGGCTGCAAGGGGACTAAATTACTAAATTCACTGGTAGCTGTTATGAGTTTGCCAGCTCAATGGAAACCAGTCTCAGAGCCTTTATTGGGTTCTTTCCATAACTGAAAGATGAAGCTCAGAAATTTTCAATTTAGATGAGAATTTTCCTAGACCAGAAACTCATCTGCTTATACCATCTCTAAAAAATCTGTATATATTTCTCACTGATCATAACATGCCTCACTGCATTGTCTTTGATAAGCAACTGGATCTGTGAACTTTTATAGTCTCTCTTACTTGCATCTATTTGACTCACTGCATTAAAACACTTTTTTTTTAAGCAGTAGTTTTGTCACAAAGATGCACAGAAGAGCAAAAATCTGCTGCTGAAAGCAGACAGGGACCTTTCTGCATTTATTGCCATTGAAAAGGATGTTCACCATTCCACTCTTCCCTTCTTTCCATCTTCCATTCTTTGTGGGTAAGTTCAACTTATCCACAAAATAAAAATCATATCCCCCCAAATACCAGTCTTAGTACTCATGACTCACTGCCTCCAGTATCTGATAGACTGATAACTTTTTGTCAGCAATTTGTACCTCCTACAGCCATGGAGTTTTCTGTTCAAATATACCATCTCTGGTACACATAAAATGAAAGATATTTTGTGGGGAGTTTTCCAGTACAATAAAACCTGTGATGGAGGAGTTATCAGACATTTTTAGTACTGATGTCAATAGGAATTTGTACTCTATGTAGATTTTGCGAAGAACAACCTACTGCTGTATGCCAAACTGCCCCAACTATATCTCAGGATCAAGGATACAAGAGAACAATTTCTTTTTCCTCTTTTACATTGAGCCTGGTAATCAATGGGAAGCAAAGCAGAATCAATATTAATTGATCAGTTAGGTTTTTAAATAATTGGCATTCACTCCATTTGCTAGACAAAATAACAACTGGCTTTTAGGGTTTGCCCTTTTCCAGCTCTTTTATCCAAGTTCATGCAGTGGCTGTTGTGATGCGGGAGTTGCCCCCAGGACAGGTGGCACAGCCCCCACAGACATCCCTGGTGCTGCAAAAAGAACTCAGACAGGTAGAATGGTGCAGTGCAGCACCAGAGAGTTTTCAGAGTGCTCTGCTCCTTGCAGAGCAGCAGCCAGGCTCACCTTCCTTTGATTTACTCTTGGTAACCCCAGCACTGCAATGGAGCCAGCCTGGCAGCAGCACCAGGCCTGCTGTGTATGCAGGGGCCAAATACACCAGCAATGACACCCAAGTTTATCTCATGCAATCTACATTTTTGTAGAATGCTTTGGAGCACACTAAAGGGTAAATGACAGCACCCATGACAGCAATGAGATTATAACAGCAGAATATGATTTATTGGTGTAAAAATATGGACCAAGTAGTGCTGTATGTACACATGCTTGCTCTGCAAGGAGTAGAGGAGGCATTGATGACCTTTTGTGCTCAATAAACCTCTCTTCTGGCTTCTGCAGATGGATTTGACACAGGTATCTCTGTCCCATTCCTGGCCTCTCTTTGCCTATAATCACTACAGAGATATTCATTCAGCACTGAATTGGGTGAAACTGCTGGTGTATTTTTTCAAATAAAATCTCCTTTTAGATGACCTTCAATCCCTCAGCTAATCAGGGTGAATTTGGGGGCACCGCAACAAATTTGGATCTTCTGGGACTCAACCCTTTGGCTGTCAGTGCTGTCATGCTTCCATAGATATGTCTGTTTGATTTCCCCTGGTCTTATGTGACTGCCACCTGGGATTTCTAAACTGATTTCATAAGGTCTTTCTAAGATCTGTTCCTTCACCTCTCTTTTGACTCTGAGATAGGTAGAAAACCTCTGCTCTACAGAAGTGGTGTGACAAACAGGTTACAGGCTGTGTGATGCTCAAGTTTATCTGTGTCTCTGATTTATTCCTGGCAGCATGAAGCTTTGGAGACTCTTCATGCCGTTGCCTCTTAGAGATCACAAAGACTAGCAGCTGTGGAGGACCTGAGGTTTGCCACTTTATTCAGCTCTGCTGTAAAATTCTAATGGTTACTGGCTGCCTATTTACCCAAGAAAATGGAAAAAACATATAACTGAGACGTGATATTGGTAAGAAAGCATTTCAGAACTTGTGTTGTGTAAAGTGGTCTTTAATTGACTATCTGATACCATGCCTGAATTTATGTTGTTTGGTACTCACTGTGTGTGCCATTTCTTTATTCTGTAAATATGACTGAAGCATTTTGATCACCTGTCCTAAGTGCTTAATCAAACTCTATCATCCTGCTAGCCATAAATGAGCCGACACAACCTTACTGCCTTGAAATGTTACCACATATGGGCCAGCCTTAAATAAGGCAAGTAATGGTCTTTTTCTTGGGTGTGATAAAAACCTCTGTTTCCTGGAACCAAAATATTTTTGTACTTCACTATTAAGTTTCATTGAAGCTTTGTCTACTTTTATGTAAAGTATACTGATTTATTAGAAGGCTCACTCCACGGTAAACTGATAATTGGATGCTGTTGAAAGAATGAGTTTCATTGATCTAGTCAATGACCACAGACATTACTGAAGTAAACCTCTTAACAGTGCTGGGGCGTATTTTGGCCACAATCAATTTTTGTGAATCTTCCCTTGTAGTATTTTGTTTTATTTGACACTATCTGCATTGATCTAAACCCGGAGCACATTTAATGTGTAAAATTTATCTTGACAGAAAGTTTCATTACTTTTCAGTCAACACAAACTTCTCATTCTTTATTATAGATTAAAAATCTGCTGTGGCAATTTGTGCAAGTAACCTGTAGATACCTGTGGCATCAGTATGCATGTGCCAAAGACAGAAAAAGGATTGTAGTTGAAGAGCTGGGCTTCAAATAAATGAAACATTGCACTTGCTGATGTTGAACAGAGTGTTTTTTAATATCTGGTGTGAGGAAGATGCCAAATATAAAGATTCACTTTTCTACATGCTGTTGCTGCTTTAATTGCTGCTTTTTTTAACAGAGTCTGATTTTCCCTCTCCTCACAGCACATTCATGGCTCAACACAAATGCAGCCATTTTAGTGTTAGACTCCATGAACTCATCTCTTGCCTTTGGATGAATCCAAAGGCAAGAGATGATCCACAGAAAAACAGGAACATCAGAAAAACCTTTCTGACAATTTTGAAGGTATCTGAGTGCTGTTTAAAGGTTGATCATCAGAATGTTTTAACTATGGTTAATGCTTAGAAATCCACGTAAAAATATAATTTAATTTTAAACGAAAACATCATTAATCAAAACATCATTAAACTAAAACATCACAAGACAAACCTGTATGCTTCAGATGTGATGTTTAAGTTACTATCACCTTCAGAGATGTTTGCCCTCAGTGTAGAAACATATGCTTGCAGGCCAGCTCTTAAGATTCTATATAAATAATATTCAAAATATTGTTGTGATAAGCCAGATATACTTTCTGAGTTCCTTGCTTTTCTTTATGTTGCATAATTCAGTAGGTGAATTAATAAGAAGTAATAAGTGGTGAAAAAGGTTTAGTCATATCCTGATAGAGATCAGGTTCAAATTTTTTAACCATATGCACACTACCTAGTTTGTGTTTGTTTCACTTCTATGGTAGCTGCTTCTCATCTTGTGACTCTTGGCTGGTGAAAAAGCATGGGTTTTTTGTTAATAGTTTCATTTGTGTGAAATTCATTCTTGGGAAAAAATCAATTGTCTTTAGGATTTATAAACCCCTCGTTTTTATAAAACACAAATTCAGAAATATCTTTGATGAGACAGCCAGTGTTGTATTTTTCTATTTTTAAAATACCATAGACATGAAAAATTTCCAGTTTAGAAATTCCAAGATTAAGGTAAGTGCACTATTGTCTAAACATAACTCAGTGACATGAGAAGTCTTAAATGTCTTTCCTAGGTAGTCTGAATTACAATTATTTCTGGAGAGAATTGATGCCATCTTGTTCTTGCTGATTTATGAGCTGGCTCTGAAGGTGAACATCAGGCTGGCATGGGGTTTTTTGTTGTGGTGTGGTGTTTTGTTTTGTTTTAGTTTTTTTTTTTTTTTAACCAAGCCCAATATTGTTTAAAAAACCTAAAGCTCTGTAAACAGAGGCCTGAACATTGCAATGCAAGTGAGAATGACTTTGACTGATGCTGAAAATCTGTATGAGAGCCCGTATTATATGTCTGGGAGGTTTCACAGGAGGGGAAACCTGACTAACAACAGTACTTTGCAGAAGCAGGATCACTCTGAACTTCTTTGGGACCTTTCTGGGACTCATTTGTCTGAGCAGAGAAGTTAGAGCTGCTGATTCTGAATTTCTAACCCTGCCTACACTGGCACAAAATGAGACCTATTTAATTTTCCATGGTTGGCAGTGGTGAGAGAAAAATTCTGAGAAAATCTAAAATATTTATAGGATTTAAAGTTCTTCTTCTGTGTAAAGGACAAGTGAGAGAAGAATAGAGCACTATTCTAACTTTCTTACATTCCCAAAGCAAAATTAATAAGAAAGGTCATTGAGTGGTTGTTCTAGGTATCTTCAGAAAGGAAATAATCAAAGGAGGTACAAGCAGCCATTCAATGTGAGTGGACTTTGCAAGAAATTTGATAGTGGAAAAGTTAATTTCCCTGGAGACTTAAGTGAGATAACAGAGTTTTATCTTTTTCAGAAAACTAAGGATAAATGATTGGTTCATTAACTCTTACTAACTACATTTAGATAAGCATTTTTTGTGTTTATTAAGTTGTTTATTTGTTATAATACTACTAGTCATCTAATGCAGATAAGTATTTAGGTGGAAGTCAACAAACTTCCCTTTAAGCAGCTGGCTCAATTCAAGCACTGAGAATAAATTAAATGATAAAGCACTCTCTCTTATTTGATTAGAAGACCAAAATGAGTCGTTGTGGAAATGTTTCACATTGTAGGAAGCAGCTTTCATTCTCTGTGCAAAGAGATAGGCACGTATGTGCAGTGAATGGTCAAACATTTTGTTGCACTGTTGTGTTATTTTTAAGGAGAAAGGGAGGACTGAAAAGACACGTCTTTCACAAGTAAGACTATAAATGGCTTATAATGAAAGATACACAATTCACTTGTGGGAAAGAATGCTAGATAGAATAGCTGCAGTTATATAGGGAAACAATTCATCTTACTGCAGCAAGATATCTGAAATTTCACACAGTAGAAATGGGAGAATTTTCCACTCTACTTTTGAATTCTGTATAGAATAAGTATCTGTTCATTATCTTGTATCTGTATGCACACACAGTGAACTCTGAAGCCTGACTGTCAGAGAGGAAGAGATTAGTCTGTGTCTGTTAAACAGTGAAGTCCTCTAAGTGCTTTTATGTTCTTAAAAGCTCAATCTGCCCTTGTATATGCAATCTGCAGTGTGGTGTATCATCAAAAGAGAAGCTACTGAGTTTGTGCATGCATGTGTAGTAATTGATTTTTTCCAAGGTACTTGCCTGGGTGCAGTATTGCATATTTTGAGGGTGAGATCAAATCATAGTGTTGAGGAATAAGCCACTGCAAATATGGTAGTGAAAACAACAGCAGAGGTGGTAATCAGATTTGGAATGCAGACATTTTAAATCAGTGCCCTTTGAGGGAAATCAAGATAAATTTCAGTGATAGCAAGGTCTGGGAAAACAATTGTGCCAGAAAACAAAAAGGCCTGGGTGTCTTTTTGTCTTAAACTGTATGATAGGCTCTCAGAGTGAAACCCTTGCCTCACCAGAGAGAGGGATTTTTAGGGCCTTGCCAGAATTTGATTGCTCACTGTGTCTCTGTCAGGATTACCCACTGTGTTACATCCACTAGGACTCATAAATTCAAACAGTGAAAATACTCCATTAAGATTTGACAGAATAGGAGCATGCAAACATTTGCATTGAGCAGAGGACATATGAGAATAATCTGGAAATGAGATGGCTTAAAAGAGATCAATTTTCTGTCTTTGTCTCTGTTATAGAAAAGATGAAGCCAGACTCTTCTTGCAGGTGCATGGCAGAACAAGAGGCAGTGGACCCAAGTTAAAACAAGGGAAATTCCTCTGAAGAAAAGTGATTCTTCCCAGGGAGGTTGGTTTTACACTGGAAAGGCTGCCCAGAAAGGCTGTGCAATCTCCATCCTTTCCAGTATGAAAAAACTCAGCTGGACGAGACCCTAGGAAATACAATCTAGCTTTCCTTGGGGCAGGAATTCACTTTTCAATTCTATTTGGAGAGGATCAGTAGCAGTGGGATTTCTATCCCTGCCTAGTGCTTTTCTAAGTGATAGCAATTGGCATTTAAGCCCAGCTGGAAATTAAGCACCCTACAGCTGCTTGTTCAAACCCCGCACTGTTCCCCACCAAACCTGGTGGAATGGGAAGGAGAATCAAAGTAAGATTTGTAGGTTGAGATAAGAACAGTTTAATAATTGAAAGTAAAGTAAAATACAGTAATAATGGTAAAAGACTATAATAATAATGATAATAAAAAGGGAAACCCAAACGATGCACAATACAGTGGCTCACCACCTGCTGACTGATGCCAGATCCCCCCTTTCTGAACCTAGATCAGCTCCTCCTCTTCCTCCTTTGTCGCCGCACCTTATGTACAGTGCATGATGCCACATGGTCTGGAATATTCCTCTGGTCAGTTTGGATCACCTGCCTCCTCTGGGTCTCTTCCCAATCTCCTGTCCACCCCCAAATTCCTTTCCAGCGTGGCAGTATGAAAACCAGAGCTGTAGCTGTGTGCAAGCCCTGCTCAGCAATAACTAAAACATCTCTGTATTATCAACACTATTCAAAACAGGGTCCCATACTAGCCACTGAGGAGACAATTAATTCTATCCCAGCCAAAACCAGCACATGATACAAATACCAGAAAAGAAGGGTGTCTTCATAAGAAGAAAAAAAAAATAATGATATTAAAGTTTAGCAAACATCTAAACTGTAGAAGATCTGATAATAAGAACAGATTCTATCAAAGACATGCCTGAGGTGGAGAAGGAAGTAAACTGACAAATCAAAAGACTGTGCTTTTTCAGACACAGGGCCAATCATGTGATGAGTCTGTGACTGTCTTGGATGGAGAACGAATGTGCTGACTGGACTGTGACAGGCAGTCTGGATGTCTAGTGATGTGCTTTGACATCTTCTTTGTGATTTTGGTAGTGCAAATAGCTTTGATCAAAGCATATGGCCCTCCCATGCATCTTCAAAAGCAGTGGGATTGTCCAAGTTAAAATTTGGTTACTCTTGGAGTAAGGGAATGCTTGCTATGGAAACACAGCCAAGTGTTATCCATCTCACTACCAAACAAGTGTCCTTGCCCGAGGAGAAGTGACAGATGGCTTACCATGCGTAACCCTGTAATTCACAACCTGCTTTATGTGGATCTCCTGGCTATTGCTTTCTTCTCTCCCTCATTTCCATTTCCATTCCCACTCCCACCATTCCTTGGGCTTTTGCCATCACCCTCCCACTCTCTCTCCATTCCTATATTGTTGCCTCTTTCTCCCACAGCACTGCCTCTGCTCCCTCCCTGCACTTTTCTTGTAGACACAAACTGCACTGCAGGTCTGAGGGGATGTCTGCCAGCATGAGGCAGTAAGGCAAGCTAGCGTGGTGCTGCTCTTCTTTATGCACATTCTCATTAGTGTTACATATCTCAGCTCCTGGAAGTGCTCTTATTACTTGTTTTGGTCTGATACTGGAAAATTTTTCACCTCAAAACTTTTCAGTTATTTTGTTTAAATGACAAGGGAGACAGAATGTGTAAAGTGCTTACTTTGCTTACACTGGGCTCTCTGTGACAAGTTTCACTCAGCTCCTCAGCTGTGATTAATTTTGTTTGTTGCAATGCAAAGCTTAACTGGGTGCATGTGCAAGTTGGTGTACATTTCAGAGGAGAAATCAGGTTTGGATACAGAATTTTCCTGAATCTATACCCAAAAGTTAAACTTTTCAAAGCTCATTAAAACTTGCTCAATTCTTGCATCATTTAGTTGCAGTGAATGTCCAAAGTACTGAAGATGAAACACCAAATAAATGAATCATGTGTCACTTCTGGAGTGATAGGAAGTACAGTCTCTCCCTCTTTTCTTGAACCTTCCCATCTAAGAGATATAGGTCACAAAGGTCGCATAAAGTTCAAGGCAGATGTGTCTAAAGTGGATTTCTTGAGAGCAAATCACATTCAAATTGCACAATTCCCTGTTGGAGTGTTTTACACCTGCTTTCCTTAACTACAGTGACTGTTACTCATTGTACTTGCTGCTTCTGCTTGTTTGTGAATGGCCTGTGCAGGTTGGTGTGTGTGTTTCTGGACAGACATTTCAATGGGTGCTGGCAGCCTCTTAGAAATTTTGCCACTCAGTTCAGTGGAAAATATGAAATTCAGAGGGAGCTGTGGCCTGGTGTCATTTGCAGGCTGTAAAGACAAGGGGTGCTGCAAAAGGACACGTGCTCCATGCAGAAGTTCAGACTGTAAAATAAGTTTGGGAGAAAGTTCAGCTCCACTTATGCTTTCTGCTCCCATTGTGACACACAGTGAGCAGAAACCTTTGGCCTTTCGAAAGCCTCCTGTTTGCCTTTCTCCTTAAATGGCTCTGCAAGGAAATAGAAACAGACTGACTATTACACAGACTGGGACATCTGTGTAAGTTTCCCTTAAGCTGTTAGAAGTTTAAAATTTGTGAACTGAAGGAATCCTCATTTGAAGACTTCAGGGCATGAGAACATTTGAAAAATTATCTGCCAACAATCAAATTTAAAAGGAAGTTTTGAACCAAAACACTGTACTATTTTTTTTCTTTAAACAAAAGTAAGTGAGGTCCAAAACTTGCCCAATGCGAAGTAAACTTTGTATATACCTTCCAGTCAGATATTTTACCAATAGTAACCTAGAAACATTAACAGAATTGAAAATAGAAAATGCTGGTAACCATTTATAGACACATATGATTACAATAAAAATTGGGAGGGTGAAGGGTAAAAACCTCTCATTGTTTATATTGCTCTGGTTGCCAGATTGCTAAATTTGTTTTCAGATGAGGTCTGCAGATCAGGGGTAATTTCTCAAGATTAAAATTGTAAAATAAAATTTCTTAACAATTTATATTAGGATAACCCCCAATCTAAATAAAATGAAGCCAATATTAAAACAAAGAAAGAAATAAAAATCCAAACAACCTTGATGTAAGTAATTAATCTCAGCTATTTATAACTGATCTTCTCAAGGAAAAACTCAATTTTTAAAGTTGATGAAGTGGAAACCTGTTGCTAAATAGAGAGAAAAGTTCTTACAGTATTTGTGAGGGGGTTTGGGGTGTTGGGATAGTTTGTTTGCTTGGTTAATTATAAGGATGAATTAGAGATTTATAAACCATCCCTGGAGAAAAGTTTAGGCTAACATTTCAGAGAAGATATATTTTGGGGGAAAAATTCTCTTAGCTTTGCTGTGTGAAAAGGTCTACTGATTCAGTTGGACTATTCATAAGGGAAAGGCTAACAAAGGTGAGGAGTAAGACTTTCCAGATTACCTGAAATTACTTCTTTAAGTGTTTATGTAAAGGAAGGGAGAGGAGAAGGGGGAATAACAAAGTGCAGTGGGGCTTGTAGAAAAGAAGCAGCATGTTATGGAGCTAAGTAAGACTAAGAAGGATGGAGAAAGTCAGCCTGTGGCTGAAAGAAAGGAGGAAGCATTAAAGGGAAATTCTGCTGAAGAATTAGATGAGAAGGAGGATTTGAAAGGAAAGAATTAAAGAACATGGAGTGCTGATGCCATTGAAAGCACCACCATCTGGAAAAGCAGAATTTTGCTTTTAGGAAGATCATGGTTTCTGACCGCTCAGTGGTAACACAAGATGTAGCAATACAGAAAGCAGTGATAAAAATAATATTGTATCCAGTTTGTATAAATTGTTCCAGGTGAAATTTGATTCAAGTGATGCTTATTCTGGCAGCCAGGTGCCATGAGGTAGGGTCAGGCTGTCAAGGGTCTGGGTTCTCCAGGGAGAAGCAGGAGCTGATACCATTAGGAAAATTTCGGGAACAATTTGTTGAAAATTTCTTCTTGATAATAAAACCCAGAGTTGTATGTCAGGTATTTTGGAAAAGGCCATACTTCAGTTTATGTGTTTGCAGCAAGAATCAGGGATTAGAAGCATTTAGTGCCACTGTAGGGAAAGACATTATACCAGATCTTGTAAAGTCACTAGCCACTGTTTGGTAAAGAAAAAGATACAAAGTGTGACTGGTGGTGTTTTTCTGAGCCTAAATAATGGTTTATTTTCAACTCTATTTTCAGTACTTGGCCCTCATACTTATCATACATAACACTGCCATAATAATGTGCTTCCCAGGCCATTCTTGTCTGCAGCTTGGTCAGAGTGAACTGGCAAGAACTTTTAGTGTATGTAAACAAAGGAACTACATGTTTATTTCTCAGAAAATATTTTATTATGGGTGGCTTTCTTGTAAAGTCATTTTTACCTGCCATTTTAACTACAAAACATCTTCATATTTACCATCAGTTTTTAAACTGAAATATTTCTAGTTCTAGATAATCTATCAGAAAGCAACAAGTCTTTGTGGTTTTAAAAAAAATTAAAAATCTTTCCCAAGTCAAAGTTGAGAAGAATATAAATTTAAGTTAAACTTGATACCAATTTTACCAATAATAAAGGTAAGAATTTCAGCAGTAATTTTTGTTAGCTTGTTAGGAGATGAATTCTTGCACAGGTTATTGAAAGTGATTCTATACCAGGAACCATTTTTTTGAAATATATTGCATAAAAATAATCCTCCTATTTGAACAGCAGGAAGGATTCATCTCCAGGAATGTTTGCCAGGACTGTACATGTGTTGAAATTTGTCACAGAAGAGATCAATAAGTGGGCACTGCTTGAAAAGTAAATCACCTGGGGAGAGCCAGGGAATTGTCATTGTAGTGGAAGTATCTCAGTAGAAAGAGGTATCTGTCCCTGTTCATTAGAAAGGAAAATGAAGAGGGACGGAGGGAATGAGGAGGGTGGATTGACTAATATAAAGAATAACTGTGGGGGGTTAACTCTTCCTGTTTGTGCTGTCAGAACTCGTGCTTTGAGTTAATTGATGTCTTTGGGGACCCCAGAAGGAGGCAACAAATTGTCTCCTCGTTGTACCAAATTCACTGACTTGACAAAGTGGTCTGCTCAAATGCAGAGGCAGAACATTAAATGGAGCTAAAAAAAAGATATCTGCATTTGTAGCAAATGCACTGCATTAGAATTCGAGGAAATGTAGAGAGCAGTGAAAGGTAAAAATTGCTCATATTATTCCAAGGAATTATGTATGAATACAACAAAGAAAAGCAGAATAAACCCAGCCAATAAACAAGCACTGAGATCCCCTACTCAAAGCCTGTTTGAAAACAACAGGGCTCGTGCCATTAATTTCAGTGGACTTGCACTGGGGAACATTATTGGTGAGAAGCGGGAAGACCTCTTATATATTATGAATGAAGGCCTTCCATTATGGGCAGTATATCCTGCAGATTCAAGAAACTCACCAAATTTTCTTTCTATCCTGTTACTCTATTTTGTTATCATATTATCAAAGACAGAACAGCCTATAAAGGTGTAAAAGAATGAAAACAACGTCTGTTTAATCTTGCAGAATTTAACTTATTGAAAGTAGCAGGGATTATTGATTTTATCTGGTTTTTCAGAGAATTTAATTTTAAAAATGTTTGTTATTCATAACTTCTTTGGAGTTTGTGTGTGTGAAACTGCACATGCAATAAAACATTTTATGACTGCTGGGCAATAAAATTCCACTAGGTCTATACAAATGCAGAGTTTGGTGAAATACAGCCTGTGGAGAGCAGGAAATCCCAAAGACATGCAACTTTACAGCCGTAGAACTGGCATAACAAAGGCTAATAAATGGAACTAATTCTCAGAGTCGCGAGACATTGTCCAAAATGGGAGTTTGATTTCTGAAACTTGAACAATGTTACAGAAAGAATACTGTTCTTCAGCAGTAATTTTGTTAACCATGACCTTGTGTTTCCTACATTCTTTTTACTCTCCAGCTTCTTCAACACGTGAGACAAGACTCTGATTAACAGCAGCTTTATTCATTGCAAGGTTCAAGAAGGTTCACCCTGCAAGTTACATTCACACTGCATGATGAGAAAAGAGGAGTTTACTGTAATGTGATTGTACTTAAATGCCTTCAAGATTATGGAAAATAATGCTTTAAGATGATTTATGATCACTGAAGCCCATGGTCCAGCAGGTGTCTCGCAGTTCCTGCAAGTCTTTAAGCTTACACCATAATGCACACTATTCTGTCTGTTCCAGAAACTGCTAAGTTTTAAATATTTGTTTTTTAGAATCTTGTTATGGGAAGCATATCAACAACAAGTGCTTGTGTCTGTAACAAGAATTCCACATGGACACTCATTTTTGAGATCTATTTTGCTGAGCACTTGAACAGTTAACTGTGCTCTGCCTTAATGATTTTGTCATTAGTTAAAAATTTCTAATGAAAGTAGAAAGAGTACTTCTTTCATTTTATATTTGACAACCTGAAGCCTTTCAGAGAATCAGGTACAAAAGTGTTTTCTGGAAAATAGAGAGCAAATTTAGCAATCTTTTTTTCTCTTTCCTCATACACATCCAGAGTAAAAGAAGCAGATCTCCTGTGTGGGCTTTGTGCTACTGACACAGCCTGAGAATAAAGCTTTTGCATGAATTCACTTTGTGAAAGTCATTATAAAAGACAGTGTCTGTGTATAGACTATTGAAGCAAGGGCTTTATCTGAGCACTGCTGATATCTCTGCTGATAAACTGATACTGCATTTCTTACTACTACTTTCTCTTAAGAGCCATAATAGACCTGTACAATCATTAGGGAATAAAAATATCAGATAAACAGTTCCTAGTTTCCATCTTAAATCTCTCCCTAATTGACCAAATACATTTCAATAGTAGTTTAATTAGGTGTCTATCCAAAGAGAATCAAGTATCTATTTAAAGCCTCAAGTGGTTTAAGTAGATCTAGAATTTGGCAACCAGCAAATGCTTCCATTCACAGAAGGTGGTGTGAGGTGTTGCCTGGTTTTTTGTTTGCCTTTTCCAAAAATTGGCACCCTCCAGCAAGTTAGTAGCTATGTCTTCTCCCTGTCTATTGTCACCAGTGACATATTTTATGTAAAGACAGGTATTACTGTGGTCTTTGTCAACTCAGAAACCACTAATGAATATTTACTTCACTGTTCAGCATGTTGCTTGCCCAGGGATGAGTACAGTGACAGAGAAAGAAAGACAGGAAAGGCTTCTTTGGCAAAGCAATGTTAATTTAAAATGAGCTAAATCTGTTTTTGGTGGATTGTACCTGGCATGGTAGAGAAATGAATAAGACATGAGCTCTAGTGACAGAAGTTCCAAAAAATAAAACTGAGACCATGGTAAGGTGCAAGGGAAATGATTCTAGGTCTTGTCTCTTGTTTACCTCCCTGTACTGCTGTCAGAGGATGCTTGAGTATAGGGCTTGTTGGGTTGTCCCAACCTTGTCAGCATTCTCACAAACTTTCCCCCGCAAAAAATGGCTCAACAAGCAAGCAGTAAATAAAGAAAATAAGCAATAAGAAAACTTATGTCTTTACCCTTCAAATGATAAGCCATGTTGTCCTGCAAGTTTACTTTGCAGCACTGATTACTAATTGCATCTGTCTGAATGGTTGTCTGTGGGTCCATTATGCATGCTCTGCTTAATATTCTTCTGGATGTCTTTGTGAAACTATTATCCTGTAGCATTCAAGTGTGTTTCTTTCCAGCAGTGCATTAAGTAACATGACTGACGTCTGTCACGTATTTGTTCTCTTGTCTCTGAAAACACACCTATGTCTTGCTTCAATCAAACAACTCGTATCAAAGTCATTGTAAAAGGGAATTCATCTCTCCTACACAAGGATAGACTGATTATTAATGCAACCAACAATGATAGTGTTGTAATATCTGGAGGCTGCTTGACCTATGAGCAATTGTTGGCCTTGCTGAAGATGATGGGTGGGCTAGCTTTTGGAATGAGTAGACATGCTAAGCTATTTTGTGAAGTAAACTGTTTTAAGCAGGAGAAACTTATGTGTGAGGCTCACACCAGTCACAGAAGTGCATGAGCTGCAATAGAGGAATATCCTCTCAGACAAGTCTACTGTTGCTCTCTGCAATTAACATGGAAAGTGCACCACATAGAATTGTGATTTATGGGAAAGTCACTCTGCATTTTATTTTCTTCTCTGGGACAGTGAGAAGGCTATTGATGGGACTGATGGAACGTGTAGGTGCTATGAATTTTATTGGTGGAGGTTTGAAATAGAAAGCCAAGATAAGGTCAAGAAACAGGAATGGTGCTGTCGTGTGAGGAAAAAGGGCTCTGAGAAGAGAAACAGACTTGGGAAATGAAGCTGCAGGGGTGATGAGAAAGAGTTTTCCTATTAGATAAAAAAATACTTATGCTAAAGCAGCTGGACATGCCTTGGCTTAAGGTGACCAGCAGTATCGTTAAATGGCAACAGATACCAGCCACCAGTTCTATCTGTTCAGCACTCAGCTAGCTAATCATCTTCTGGGCTACAAAAATGAATAGCTGTTCAAAACTTTTTTAATACCTCTCTGGCAACTCTGTCATTCTATGCAAGTATCTATCCATATATATTTTGCATGACTGTGTATCATGTCAAGGTCTGTGACCTTGCTGTTCTGCAGTCTGCTGAGCTTTAACTTTGTCCTTACTTTCACGAAAATTTACCAAAGAATCAAAGCATACATCCAGCTGAAAAAGCTCTTACTATTTTCTTATTTCAGCTTGTTTCCAACTGATTGTTTTCTATCCAGCCTCTGCCAAGTGAAATATACAGTGACTAATGAGTTAAGAAGACATGCTATGAACTTGAACATTCCTACAATAAAAAACAATGGGATGAAAGGGATAGGCCACACCTCTGTCATGTGAATTTTCAACTTTTAATTCTATATGATTCCTTGATATATCAGTGATGGGCCTGAATTCTCATTTTGGGTGGGACTGTCCATGAGACTGGGTAGCATTTCTGAGCTTACCAGCCAGTAAGGGACAGTTCACTTCGGCAACAATATGTGTGAGCACAAGAAATAACAGGAACTGTCTCTCAGACAAAAATACTGTTTGGTGACTCTGTCTCTGATAAGAATAATTTGTTAGTAAAGTTGCTTACTGTATTTTTTAAATTTAAAATTAGATTGATATTAAGCTAATGAAATATACATGCTCCTTGGACCCGAAGACAAGCACTAAAGATGGTTTAAAGGATAGTGTTTGATATAATTTAACATAATCACTGTAATTCTTAAAAAAAATAAATTAAAAAAACCCTAAACCCCCACACCCCAGGACCCTAAATGGCAGGGGGAAATTTGTTGTGATTTTTTTTTGTATACACACTGCTTTTATGGCTGGACGATGGTTTTAGGAGGCCTTTCCTAGTTGTGACTTCCAACTGGCAAGCAATAATAGATACAAGTCTCCAGTGTGCTAAAGCCCTGTTTTAAAATTTCTGCTTGTTTCCACCAGAAAAACAGAGAACTTATTTTTTCCCTTCACCACCTCTGAATGGTTGCAGCATTTAAGGGAAAATGTTTTTCCTAGGAAGAGTGCTTTGTTGGCTGAAAGGTGAGCTACAGAATCTACTGCAGTCCCTAGTTCTGGCTTTACATACAGAGACTCAGAGGGACACCTCCTCTATGCTGTGACAAGCCACAGCCCAAGTCCTGAGGACTTTCAGCAACTCTGTGCTCAGCCTGTTGCAGACAGGGCAAGAACACCAGCATTTGCAGAGCTGTGGTACGTATGGCCTGCATGTTCCCTTGCAGTTCAAAGCATGGATGAAATACTCTGCTTCTGTGACACTGTATTTCATGGAACTACCTCAGCAGTGTGACAATCCTGTAGCACTTGAAGTGGCCTGTGCATGGAGGCTGTGTTTTGGGTCACAGATTTTATCACAGAACACCTAGTAAGCAGATTGTAGCTAAGACATTTATCCCTTTGAGGCACAGAGTATGTCTTGCCTGGTGAGTCTGATACTGAAGTCTCTGTGACCTACAATCAGTCATCCATTAAATCTAATTTCTATCAGATTAAATCAGGCCCTCTGGTATACCTGAATATTGACTCAGCGCTAAAAAAATTCTCAAGTATTTTTATTCCCTAGTAATTGTTTGACTGTTGCAAAATCTGATTTAAAATGATGTAGACCTCGTGCAGGATCTGCCCACAGGAATCTGATTAAATTCAAGATCACTGCGTGCATAGTCCTTCTTCTAAGAAGGACTAGAAGACCCTAGCAAGGCTCACCATAAGCTTAACTTCAGGCATAGAGCAGTTCTTGTCCCAAAGGGGGAAATTCTAACTGATATCCCTGCTGATTAACTAAGGACACAAAACATATAGATGAATATAAGTAGAGAAATCAAACAGACACCTACAGCAAAAGCAGGCTGTTTGCATGATAAATAGTTGAATATATGAATAGCAGTAATTGAGGACTAATAGATCTATCATAAGACTTTCAAAAAGAAGCAAATATTTTAACTCTAGCTCTAAAAAAATGTAATAAATGCTATTAAGGAGAATTCTAATCTTGAAAAGTGATTTAGACTGAAGAGAGAAAGAAAGCTTTAGGGTGAATTTTTGCTTCTTTGAATCTAAAAAATAATGCTGTATTCTGTAGCAGTAGAGGAGTATTTAGCAAGTAGAACATAGTCCTTGGAATTGCTAACATTTCCTGTTGACATTGATTTCAGTGGGAGTGCAGAATATTCAGAAGGAAAATTTAATAACTTTTAAAAACAAAATATATCCTGGGGAGGCTTTTCTGTTGTGTTCATCCCAGTGATGCAGGAACATAACCAAGACCTGGCTATGATATGTGAGAAGAATCACATCATGTGGCTGGTTGGCAGTGCCTGTAGGGGATGAAAATCCAGCTGGTCAGCTTTTTCTAAAGGCCTGTATGAAGAATTCCTGTTCTAGATATGTGACTGGGAAGATAAATGACTTCTAAAACACTATCCATATTTTAAAAGCAACTCAGAGAGTGCAAATATTGTGTCTGATATGTTGTTCCAGTGCGTGCCTCTTAACAGTTACTATAATTTTCATGCCAGTAGAAAACACATATTAATTACTGTTGAAACTAGTGATCTCACAGTATTAACATAACTTTAAATGCTTCATAAATAGTAAGTATTGAAGTTTTTATAGAACTTCACATGAAAACAGGCTTTCAGTCATTAATATGCATTTAAATGAACTCTGCATCAAAGCTTGGCCTGCTGGAGGGTGGGAATGCCAAGGGAATAATGACAAACCTCAGAAGTGAAGGGAATGGAGATGGTGTCATGACTCAGCTGTTCATCCAATCAGTACAATTTTTTAAAAAAATCAGCATATGTCCCACCCCAAGCTTCCTAAAGATTCCACCTACTGTTAGAAGAGCAAATAAAATCACTTCTGTCGTAAACAAAGCACATTAAGGGGGAGGGGAAGTTGACTTACAAAAATAAAGAAAATAAAGTCAGCAAATGAACTCCTGCCTATGAGCTGGAGGGTCTGATCAAGAGCATCTCCACTGAAAACTTCACCAGTCCTGTGCCAGAAACTAAGGCTCTGTGTTCAAAAATTAATTTTCATGAGGTTAAGTGAGATCTCCAAAAGTGATTGGCAAGTTTAAGTTGCTTAATATCAAAACTCCTTGTAATATTTTGATTTCAGTAGAATACAGAACATATTACAACTGCAAATTAATGTTTGTTTTGTATTATATTTTCCATTACTTATTGACACATTTTAGAAATAATTGGGTAAAAATTGTTTATACATACAGAATTAGATTATTTTATGGTAGGCTGTAAGCTAAAGAAATATTGCCCCTTTCACATTTTAGAAGCTATGCTTGTATCTGCTCTTTCTGAATTGTTCAAAGCTGAGCTGCACAGGCAGGTGGGACTTCCTATGGCAGTTGGGACTGCCAAAGATGGTCCCAAATATAGGAATTAGGCATCAGAGCATAGGGCTTGTCTTTCTTTTCACCCTTACTCCCTGGCATGGTGCAGCATGCTCTTGAGTGTAAATAAATTACGTGAAGAGTAAAAACCATTCCTTAAAGTATGGACTGGCAGACAGAAACTGCGCAAGAAAAGCTCACCCATCACATCGGCTGCTTGTTGGTGTGTTAGAAAATCTTTCTGGGTAAATCTCATTTTCAGGTTTCAAGCCTCAAAAAATTAATTCACTCTTTTAAAAAAATTTAAAAAATATATACATCTATCAGATTTGGCTAATGGTTACCTAACTTCTCCAGTTGATCCAGCATTTTTATTTCTTCTATATGTCTATGGATGAAAGTGTCTTGCATATACTACTTGATGTTTCTCTATCATTCTCACTAGAAAAAGTGCAATTTAAAGAAATAATCAAGCTTTTTTTTAAGTAATTCTCCTTATCTGGTGTGCTTGGACAAATAATGCACATTTTCTGTTGATCAGCTGGTACTTCAGATTACCAGACAATTTCTTACTATTTTACTGACATTCAAGTTGCTTTATTCTTCAGATTTCTTGTTTGTGTCTGTAATTTCTTTCACAGATTTATTGTGTTAAGGTTTTCTCCCTTTCATTAGAGTCACTTAGGCTGTTAAAGGGACACAAATTAAAGTAAAAATGTGAAGCTGATGAATATGTGAATATTGTTGCTAGGCATTACCCTTAATATTACCGTATATGAGAGCAGGGGGATGAGGTGAATAGGATACAGAGGTACTTCAAACTCATTAAACTACTGTGCAAGACTTCAAGGGTAAAATAGTTGTAGCTTGCAACTGTTAATTTTTGTTCCTTTGCAAAGCTTTATGCAAAAGCACAAAGACACTGTGGCCTTGGAGTACTGTAATTGCAGATCTATTGACAGTATTTTAAAACCTTGAGGTTATTCATGCTGGCTTGCTCACCTGCAGTAAGTTCTAAAGTCTTAGAGCAAGTGGAGCTAAAGTATTAATCAAAGCAGGGTTTTGTATACATGAAGCATTTTAATTCTCTGGAATGGCTCATTCAATACGTCTTTCCAAGCAGAGATTTTATTGACTGTGTGACTGGGATCTGAGCACCCAGGACAGAAGAGTGGCTTTGTAAGCAACACAATTTTTCTGTGGTCTACAGATTTCTGCTGTGCTGGTGAAGGGTTACAGGAATTCTGCAGTGTGAAAGTGGTAGCAAACTTAGCTTTGATATCACACTGGGTTTACACAGATTTAAGCGTTTTTGTTAGTTCATCCGTTGTGTGTTTCATGGTGGTGTTGTCACTGTGTTCCTACACCGTAATTTGATTGAGCATTGCTACTTTATCATAGAAGAAACTGTAAGGTTCAGCGATCCACTACACCACCACTTCCATTTTCTCATTACAAAAATTGACCCTCTAGCTGTGGTTTGAAAGGGCTCAGACCACTGTCATTCAGGCTTCAAGACTGGTGAGCAGTAATAATAGTATAGGAAGTAGGAGCAATAGTTATAGCAGCCTGGCATTGTGCTCCCTTCCTGGAATCCATTTTGAATTTCACAGTACAGACAGCGGGTGTCCTTTGCTACCTCCAGCGTGCATTGTGTTTCTCTGTAATCCCCTATTTGTCATTAAATCATTTAAATGTATTAAGGCAACACACTGCAGGAACATTTTACCATGTTCCTTTTGCTTTGTGGGTGATTTTCCTCGACCTGCTTCAGGAGACCAGGAATAGCACAGCACTGTTTAAAAAAAAAAAAAAAATGTGATGATACTTGTTTAAAACAAACTGACCTACTGAATCTACTCCCAAGCATCTCATACATCCTGCTGCAGGACACACCTGCTTGTGAGTGCTTAAATTTCGGATAAGAATATGGACCCTGCTACAAAAGGTCCAGCACCTCGGTGACCTTGGCCAGGGGTTTAAGAGAGTAAATTTGCATTCCCCAGTCTGGAAATTCCTCCTTCTGTCTTTTGCAAACGCACTTGTCAGAACTTGGATATGACTGCTGTGCATTCTTGGGCCATACATGGCACATGGACCTCACTGAGTTTGCTCCCTGATATTTCACATTTTCTACTAAAGCAGTTCTGCAGGATTAGGGGAATTTGTACCCTGTCCACAACACTGGAGTTACATCAGATTTGGATTGTTCTACACAACATAACAAGTGTAGAGGCAACCTTGCATATTGTGAAAAAAGGAGTTTGGTCAGAGTTTAGGCAAGAAAAATCACAGACTTTCCACAGAATAACATTTAAAATATTTTTGAGCAACTAGTGTCATTTGAATAGAAGCAACAGAAACATATAATTGGGTTGAAGTGCCAAAGAGGAGGGATTGCTTTGGCCCCCCTTTCCCTTTCCCTTTCCCTTTCCCTTTCCCTTTCCCTTTCCCTTTCCCTTTCCCTTTCCCTTTCCCTTTCCCTTTCCCCTTTCCCCTTTCCCCTTTCCCCTTTCCCCACTTATTCTTTAGTATTTAGTATTTTTTGTACACACTGAATGTATGCCTGTTCATAGATGCCAAAAAAGAAAGCAAAATAAGTTTGGATGTTGCCATCTAGGTTAAGCCATTGGGGTTTTTTAAAAACCTCTTTTTTTTCTCCTTAAAATTACTTAATAATGCACAGTGGTTAATAATAAACCAATTTTACCAACAGTATTTGCTTGGGTGAGTTTCTTACTGAAACCACTGATTAAATACTGTAAAATATTGTACTGTAAATACTACATCAAATGTTCAATAAAATCAAGAACTATTATTTATTCATTTTTTGTTGTATTTGGGGTTTGTTGGTTTGATGTCTGAGACATTCACGTTCATTGATGTTTTTCTAAAAATATTGCTTTTATAGTATGAATCTTTTCTGCACATTTTTGAAGTCCTACAGGGACAAACACCATTCTAATACAGATGAATTCAAAACAAGGCTCTGGTTCTACCAACTTTGGGGTTTCTATGACTTTAGGATCCAAACCTAGTTTCCAGACCATTCCAAACCAGATTTCCATAAAGAATTTCAGTAAATGATTGCTATCTTACAATACAGCAAAACAAAACAAACCACATACAAAGCATTAAATAATTTTACAATGGAAAGTCATAGGCTCTGTCTATAGACTCTGGGGTTGAGCCTAGTCACCAAAGTCTAAAATCTTCATTTTCTCATCAGAACAGTAGCACTGTTTAAACATAAGAATTGTAAATTGAAATTAGGATGACATGAGTTCTCAGAAAACCACTTTTGTTCAGCAAATACTTGCTAACAATTTTTGATTTATGATGAATTTAAGTATGTGCTCTCATACTTTCCCAAATGTGGATTCTTGCTGCTGGTCAAATATGAATTCTTGAAATATGGGAGGCTTGTAAGCACTTAAATAATTTTTCAGATGTCTAAAATAATCCTAAAACTGTAACATATAAAAATCTGCTTTTTACTAGGAAAATTTGAGCAATGTGCCATACTTTTTACCTATTTATTTAAACTGCTACATGGCTACTGTGACTATAATCTAGCAGTAGATTTTTTTGACTGTAATCTAGCAGTAGTTACAATATTCACGTTTTAGCCCCTCTCCTCCAATCCCTTCCACATGCCCAGTGCTGGGGACACTCTCTCAGTGTACTCCCACATCTCCCCACCTCTGTCCCTCCCCAAGACAGAGGCCCCTGGCTGTGGGCCTTCAGCCATAGCACTGGAAATTTTGCTAGGTTTTGTTGTTGCTGTTGTTGCTGTTGTTGTGGGCTTTTCTGTTTTGGTTTGGTTTTTTTGTTTTTTGTTTTTGGTTTTTTTTTACAAGAGTTCTGTGGGGCAGACTTAGGTGTAGCATAGACCCACATGAACTAGGTGGGTGCTCTTAAGGCTGGATCAGAATCTACTGTCTTGTTTACTCAGTAAAAAGTAAAATTAATTGTATCCATTAGAAAGGAGGTGGTAAATGTATCATGTAAGTGGATCAAGAGTATAACTTTTCAAAACATGGAGTTACTTTAATGTAAGTAATTATTTTTAGTATCATTTAAGATGAACTATTGAAATCACCAGGCTGCATATTTACAAAAGTAGAACAGATAATATTTATTAAATTAAGCTGGTTGAATAGAAAAAGAATATGATTTCCTGAAGATGAACATGATATCATAGTCATATTTTTGTAAATTCTTTTGCCTCTGGGATTATCAAAATTATCTCCAGATTTTAGAGGAAGAACTGGTGAACCCAGAAGATGTCATACATTTCAACTTCATTCAATATTCACCTGGAACCCTTATCAGACACTAGTTGTTCTTGTTTATAGTTTTGCTGTTTGTCAGATTCAGATACACAAACTCATAAGTCAATCCTTCAAAACATTGATGAAGTTAAAAAACAGGAAAGAGCTTAGGTACTTTGAACTTGCTTTCTGTTTTAGAAGTTCAAAGTTTGCGGTCTAATAATGTTTTCAAATTTTCTCCACAAATATGAGAAGTAAAAATTACTTTCTGCTAGAAAAGCTTGTTTTCTTGAGAAATCATTTAACTTTGAGAGCTGAAGTTCAAAGAATTGCTAGAGAAACCAAAGAGAGAAATCCTTTTGGTGGAATTACTGTTATTCTGTTTAGAAATATCATCCAGGCAAGGAGCAACGCTAATTCTTTATGATTATTTTACTGAGTTGTCATCTAAAACAGTCTGCAATTGATGCAGTTGTTTAGAAAGTTTCATCTGTGCAAATTGCTTGATGAATTCAGGCTAATAAACACAAGTTTTTCCTAATGTGTTGCTCTGTAGTTAGTGGGTATTTGCAGGTTTTGCAGACAACACTGTCACTTTTTCCATTGAAGATTGCTCTGCTGAAAGTACTCCTGACAGGAGCAACACAGGCAGAATTTGCAATTTGCCACCTGACAAGATTGTCAGCATCAAGGGCCTTGTCTTGGGGCCTGACATGAATGTAAGAATATTATCCAGTGAGAACTGTGAACTTTGTTGAACTGATCTATCTCCATTATATCTTGTTGATTCCCAAACTTGGCATGTTGTCTACTGAGAAAAGCAGATAGCTTTTGCATGACTGACTGCATGTAGCATTTATCCACATCTCTTGTCTTCACCGTGGGCTGATATATCAACAAATGAATAAAGAAGTATCAAAAACAAAAACAAAAAAACCCAACAACAACAACAACAAAGAAAAAATACAATGGTCACTCTGAATTAAAGAGTCCTTCATGAACTCATAGGTCTTGTGCCTTTCCTGTATCCACAACTATGGGTCTACTATGGCTAATGCTTGACTGGAAGAGAGGTTGCATGTATCTGAATATTTCATGTTCAGTTGAACCTGTGGAAGTCATCAGGAAGTCACCCATGGGCTTTATTGGGATGTACTGATATTCTTCTGATAATTGGTAAGGAATCTGGAAACAGTGGGGCAAAATCAGTTTAATAACCAGATGTGAATCTGTGAGAATGTTCTTCTTGCTGTTACTTCTCTTTATGTTGCTTGTTTTATCCCCTTCAGAATAGCTACCAAAGAGTCACATTGGAGCTCAGAATCTCTCCCTCTGTTGATTTGACAAGTAAGAGGAAGAACATTTGAAAATACCAACATCATTCACACCTATAAGTCAGGCTGACTGCCGACTGGTTGCTACCATTCCATGGAAGTCAGTGATGCTGAATCTTGCAACCTCAACTTGCTCGCAACCTCAATTTGGCTCATTTTGATATTGAGGCATCTTTTCCTCTTCCCTGAGAAATTTGTAATTTTCCCCCACCTGCAAGAGGGTCCCATTGTACTCTGCTCTGGAGAGCTGTGTGAGTCCATGGCAAATACAGTCAGCAGCAAGTGTGTTCACATTTCACTACAAAGAACATATAAACTCTTTGTACCTTGACACTTTACACAATATGCGCCCTGGCTTTAAGAAAACATTGTTTCATGTTCTAACTCCAATCAGCCTTTTCTGCCTGTTCAGAGAACAGAGAAGTTCATTGTTATATGCAGCTGTCATTTGTTCCATCTCCTTGCTCTTTCTGACTTCAATATCTTTGTGGTATTTAGTGAAAGTAATTTTCAGTTAGAAATCTTCTGCCCTTTCAGTAAGTGCAAGTATAGCACTTCATCAATGGCCAAAGAATTCCAAGCTATCTGGGATGTATCAGGACAGTTGATAAAACCTCACAGAGCAACCTATGATAGTACATCCCATCATAAATAAAAAAAAAAAAAACAACCAGAAAGGGCCTTTGTCAGTGTTTATCTGTAGCGCTTTTATTCTTTGCCCTTGATTTCCTCTTCAGAAAATTGATGCACCCTTAAATTGAAGCAGGAGGCTTGACAGGTGATGGTTAGTGTGATAACTGCTCAGATTTCATCAGCCAGTGTTTTTCTGGTGGTGCAATTGTAGGAACTTTCAGCTAGATTACCTGTCATCCACTACATCAGATAAAAGAGGGAGAGTTGAAAGATGCGGTTTTGCCACTGTACCTTATAGGAAATGAAAAGTGTGGGTGAGGTAACAGTAGCTGAAAAGAAGTACAATTATTTTCTAATCAGGCTATTCCATCAAGAATGTCACTGCTGAAATTTGCAATCATTGGGCAGAATCCATTGTTAAATTTGCATTGTTAAATTCAAAAGGGGGGAAATCCTAAAAGACATAGTCATTCTTACTGTAGGTATTATCTCAAGCACTACTTTTGACTATCCATTTAATTCTTCTGTATATGAAAAGCAAAGTACAATCTATATTTAGACAGGAGAAAATGTTCCTATTTTGAGCATACGTCTATATTCTTATTTCATTCTACTAGGTTGTTGGTAGGGGTTTTTTGGTGGTTTTTTTTTTGGTTGGTTTTTTTTTGGTTGGGTTTTTTTTGTGGGGTTTGTTTTGTTTTGTTTTGTTTTTTGGTTTTGTTCTTTTTTTTTTTTTTTTCCTGAACTTCTGATAGATCAATTGCTTTGTAAAAAGTTTTACTTATTTTGAATTTATCCAGGCAATATTTTTATTTAGCAGCTAATGCATGTTACCACTACCTAATATTAAAAGTATATAGTTTTTTCAGTACTTTTGTACTGTGAAAAAAATTAGACTGCTCTTTGACCACCTGAAACCATTGAATTTACAAAGATGACCTGAATTTAACTAATTTTAATTAAACTTAGTAAATTTTATATTTTTAATTTTCTATACTGACTCAATTCTATGTGCTTTAGCAATTACTTCCCAGTGCTGAATTTCCTAAATATAGAGCACCTTAAATATATTTTGTGTTACCTTTGCTCTGATTTATCTTGGTTATCTGCCTTAATCTATTCTTCTAGGTAGCTGAGGTCTGTTGTGAGTTTTATTTAAAATTATTACATATGCAAACTCTAAAAAAGAATAAAATAAAAACATAACCACCAGTTTGTTAAATATCACTATTCCCAATACTGCAGTTGAAAGTCTGTCAGTAATTCTATTATAAATGCTTATTTTTCTGAGAATTATGCAGTTCAGCTATGAAAATTCTCTCTTGGGTGAGACTTGGCAGCTGAAAGTTCATCATGTGACTGCAGCAATTTGTTGCTATTGTTTTACCAAATATTCTCAATTTGTTAGAGATTTGTTGTCAAAGTTATAAGTAGAAAGCAATTTTGGAAAATGGAGAAGACTAAATCTACAGTCTTATAATGTTTTATTTGTGCCCTTGTTAATAATAATTTCACATATTAAAATGATTCTGAAAGTGTACTTTTTATTTCTTCCCCCTAGATGGATAGCCAAGGACAGTGAGAGATCAAATGGAAAAAGCCATCATTTGAAGAAGTGGTGTTTTCTCTTAGGTTCTTTGTCACTGTTTCATCCTCCAAATGGCTTCTGTAAAGGAATGTTCACCCAACTTGTTCACCTGTGGCTCATTCTAGAAACTGCTAAAAATATTATTCATAAAAGAAAACAAGGGTTTTTGTTTTTTTTACATGTCCAGAGTTGAAATATACACATTAACATTTTGGGTGCAATGAATAAAGTTCCACAATATCTTTTAATGCAATGGTGAAGGAACTTCCTGAGAACTGTGTTTATCTCTGGCCATTGCAGAAAGCTTCCCATACAATCCCTTTTCAGGCATACCCAGTTCAAAGAGGTGTTTTGTATACATAAGGGGAATTCTTTCTTGAGAAGCAATTGCATTGCATTGCTCGGATCTCAGAGTAGGCAGTCAGCTGAACATAAGCTTGCACTGTAAAAAAATTACTTGTAGAAGAGATGAGAAAGGTCCAAAGTGTGGAAAGTTTGCTTGGAAAAGACAAAAGAAATTCACAGAGCCAAGTCTGTCCGTTGAGGAAGAAGTTAAGATGTTGTAGGTTTCTATACAAAGAAGAGATTTTAATAACAGGATGTTCTAAACAACATTATAATAACTTGTTATAAAGAGATTTTGTCATTTTTTACAAAATTGATTGTGGTGAGCTCTGTGATTTTGGAACATCAAAAATTGATTTATTGTCCTTCATTAAAAAAAAAGGCAAAAAATAGCTAAAACCAGAGGAGATGTAGACTACAGTTTTTCTCTGTATGCAGAGTGCTTCTGCACAAAGAAGATGAGTTTATGAATTTCTGCTGGCTTTTACTACATGAAGTAGTAGAGGCAGCAGCTGGGTCCATGTTTTTCTTGCCTGTATATAAAAGTGGGATCTTTTCATCTTCCATGCACATCCTTAATATTGTTTAGACCAGATGTAGTCATGATCCAGAACTTCAGGTACAGCAGCTGTCAGACCAGATGGGAAAACCTAGTTTCCCTACACTTGACAGTAATCTTCTGTTTATTTGAAAAAATAGCAAGATTTTCATCGTTTTCTCTCCTGGTCATCTGTGTATCAAATTATCACATCCTGGTCTTTTGACTCAGTGTGAAAATGTCATCAACATAAGAACAGTTGCATAACTTTTCAATTAAATCTATTTTCAGCTACCTGGAAATATCAAAAGTGGATATAAGTAATACAGAGGGTTTGATACTCTGTAATAGTGTCAAATAGACGCAGTTTCCAGAAGAGTTCAGGCTCTAGAACTGAGAATAAAGTTGTCTCAGAGGAGGCAGTTTAGCTGAGACCAGATCTCAGCAGGATTTGAAGATGCAGGCAGTCTTTTTGAGATATAAAGTATCCAAAACTGAGTAAGTAAAAAACCCCATCTACAAAAACAGTGGTGATTTCATGAGTTCATCTACTGTCAAGTAGACCAAGTGGGACTGTCCAGGCAGACTGCAGCTTGCAATCCATGTTGCCTTTTTACATCTCCTCCTCCCAATAAATTCAGCCACTGGAAAGGACTGCTCATTTACTCCATGTTGTATTTGTATACAATTATTAATGATAATAATGATGATTATGATGATGATGATGATGATGAACAGTGTAAGAGAAATACATCACAGATACAGTACAGCTGTAGTAGCACACCCCAATTTTGGCAAGCTGCTTACTCAGATGTCTGACTCTGAGTGCAGTGCAAGACCCAAAAGGTAAATAGAGGGCAGAGGGAGAAGACCAACTGAAGTTGTTTGTCTGAGTTGGTGGAGAGGCACAGTGACTGACATAAATGTTTGACTCACATCCAGGCATTGCATCTTCCTATTGATAAAATACCTGATGATTAAGCAAGATATATAACAAATAATTGATTAAGATTACTTAGTTCAGCCTGTTGTGGTTTTTTTTTTTCTCATGCCAGATTTTTAAACGAGATGCATGACATAAAAAGAGAGATTTACTCATACTGACAAGATAAAACAACCTTTCGTGAACAGAAGTAGCTAGGAAAAGGATAAAGCAGTAGCAACACAATGAGTAGCTTGCAGGGATGCAAATAAAGCACTACTGTTCTGAGTAGGAGCATAGCAGAGCTTTTGCTGAAAGAACAGACTGGAATGCCTCCTGTTTTGCATCATTACAGTGCAGCAGTATGTACTTATATATGTCATTAATTTATACAAGCTTTTTGGCTCCCAAAAAGCCAAATGTTAGAATAAGCTATCTACTCACCCTGTCCATAAATCGAAAAGGGGCTGAAATGATTACGCTTGATCTGCAGCCATATTCCACTGAAAGTCTATTGGCTTGCAAAGGCTGTCAGAGTACATTAACCACAGAGCTCTCTCCCAAGCTGGATATACTTTGCTGCCGTTTCTGTGCCTCATATTTTTACCAGTTTGGTCTTAAAATAAGATGTCATTAGGCAGTGAGCTGAGTAGCTGCATATTTTAACACTGATACAGAGAAAAAATTCAAACAACTTCAAACTTATTGTCTGCTGTATTGGGGGCAGTTCAGGAGGAGTGAGGGGACAGCACAGCACTTGCACTTTCATATGAAACATTAGAGTCTAAATTGTAAAGTCTAGTCTTACATTTTCTATCCTGAAAATATTTATATCTAGTGATTTTATCAAAATTTTTGAACCAGAATATTCACTGCACTTTTTGTGTACTATGTTAAAATGTAGGGTGCAAAATGCCCAGTGGGAAAAAAACCCCATATATACGTGCTCAGTGTTGGAAGAAAAAGTGTCACTTCAGGCACTCAGAAAGTAACAAACAAATTAGCAAAAGAAAGCATGGGACATACCATAAAGTTTTGGGTTTGAAAATGGTTGTTGGTTGTTAGCTTCTCATTGATATTTTACTTGATCTTGTCTTTCACTGGTAATATTAACGTCATGTTCTCAGTCATTTATCAACTGCTCTGCTCTATACATTGTTATATCTAAAAATGTATTTAGATGTTCCAAATTTCACAGAGAGCTTACAAGATCAGAGCTAAAGAGTGAGACATATGAATGGGCACAGAATCCAATATTGTCCCTGGGTTAAGTGCTGATGAATTTCAAGAACTCAACACCAATTGTTTTTATGCAGCAGACCGGATTCCCCAAACCGAGGTCAAATCTGTTTTAAAATGTTAAGTTACAACTGTAATATTGTTGAATTTTTGTATTTTAAGCTTTTTCTATTTTAATTATTGCAAAAATATTTTCACCGAGGTCTAGAAATCTCTGCCACTAGTGTGCGGCTCACAAAACTGGGATTATTTTCTGAATTTTTATAGCCAAGTCTTCATGTCATTTTCAAACAATCCTGGGCATGTATATATTCTATGCAAAAACCTGTCTTCTGTGTGTGGATGACTGTCTTTTGTACTTGGTCATGGAAAAATTGCCGCTTTCTCCATGTGAGCACACCAGTGTGGTTAGGCAAGCAGTACAGCACAGGAGTATGGCCCTGCCATATATTCGTACTGAGAGGAGCAAACAGCTTTCACTTTTCCAGAACTCAGCTTTATATACAATGCTTTTGGTACTTCTAAAACTGACTTAGTTGGAATTTGTGCCAATAAAGTTCATATCTAAGTTAGGAGCCTTGATTAAAAATAGTCGTGGTGTGACCTTAAGCTGGTTCTATTGCTTTGTATATGAGGCTGATTCCTTTTGTGGAAGAAAGAACATTGCCCTGTAATTCAGTATAGGAGAATCCCAACTCACATTTCCCACGCAGTTCAGAAACCTCTTTTACAATGTTTGGGGTTTTTATTGTTTGCAGATATTTCCTTGTTATTAGAAATTCCATCAATTACTAGGAAGAGACAGATTTCGTAGTTTGTCAAATTTTTGTTTTTATTAGCAGAGCTGTGTGTGTTTTGAACAGTAGGAGAATTTTGCTGCATAGTCTTGTTAATCCTTTCCTTGAGCTATTTTTTACAATTTTATTATGAAAATGGTAGGCAAATGGTTTTATTTTGGGATTCCAAGTCTGCACAGATTCTACAAAGAAATGGCAGAATATATGAACTGTTTGCAGTTCATGTTAACCATATGTATGCATTTGTGTTCACAGAAATTATTTTAGCTAAAGAGTCTGTGCAGTCATCAAGCAGGCATAGGAGCCTGTGTGTTCATTGCCATTCTAGACATCCTTTGCAGAAAAGCTACAATTCCTAAAACAGCATTTAACAAGATGAGCTGTGACAGGCTTCAAGATTTAACAGAACTGCACATAAAAAAATTCCTTAATTAGCCCTTATCCTATACCTTCCATGTACAGAGGGGTATCTCAGAGGCTGGACATGGAAAAATTGCCACTCTCTTCACAGAGTCACACCAGTGTGGTTAGAAAAGCAGTATAGCACACGACTACAGCTCTGGCATACGTTTGTACTGAGAGGAGCAAACAGCTTTCACTTTTCCAGACCTCCTCTGGCTCCCAGGGTGTCTCTGTCCCCACATACTCCTCAGTGCTTCTGTAGAGGCTGTGAGGCCAGCTTGGGTGTCTCTGTACCCAGGCAGTAGGCACCCTAAATATAAGATAAGAAACAACAGATGGCTACAAACAGATGGGGGAACCTAAGTAACAATTAGATGCTATTGATCAGTATGACGACAGCTCTCACAACACAGAGATATTTTAGGGTTTTGTCCAATCTACTTTAAATGTGGTTCAAACATTCACTGCTTCTTTTAAGCTGCTGTTCCAGTGGTGAATTTGCTGGGGTGAAGAGGGAAAGAAGAGTTAGATGTATTTTGGCCTTATCCTGAGCACTGGAAGGAGTGTAGCACATATTTTTACATCTTGAAATGGATTCTCACAGGGCCCACTATCCAATTCATGGCTTCAGTGAAAGAGGGTACATGTGAGGCTGTCAAAAATGAATAGGAAAAAAGATGCCACTGAGGAGTGGATCAGATGTTGCCAATAAAATCAGATATGTTGCTGACTTGTATCTTGTTGGTACCTTTGACATCCTTTAGTGGAAGTGAGTGTACACTTGTTTTTGTCGCTGAAACATAGTCTTCTCTATGTCCAGATGATTTTGTTGCTGCCCCATAGTTCATACCTCACCATCTCATGAATACTTTTCTCTTAACATAGTGCCTATAACATTATCAGGCCTCAGCTGGTAGTCTAAGTTCTGGAAAGTTGAGAGTTTTTTGGTTGGTGGGGTTTTTTTGGTGGTTTTTGTTGTTGTTGTTGCTTTTAACGTGCTCAAAAGTTTCTAATGAGTAAAGGGAAGAATAAGAGCCACTTCCCCTGACTGCCTACAGTTAGAAAAGAGAATCCATTATGTTCCTACTACTGTTGTGATAAAGCCCAAGTATTTCTTGAAAGGGATGTTACGATTCACAATCAGGGGTAGGGTACTGCACTGGCTGCCAGCCCTGGGCCAGGGTGATTCCTCTCTTATGGTCATCAGCAATGTAGAAAAGGTTGACTCCTGACTTCCCCAGCTCTGAAGCTGATGCATGGGCAGCACAAAATATGCTGTTAGGGTATTTTTTTTTTCTCTCCAGCCATTTTGCATTGCCAATTACTGTCTGACTCTGTCATTGAATATTCATGCTTTGGATTGTTTTTCAACAAATGCGTTGGGAATTGTGTCTTTCCAGTCCAAACCTCATATTGTTACAGTATTTTTGCCTATGGTTTTAATCTCTCAGGGTGCCTTTGTATTATTTGTCTTTGTTCTTACTGGTACTTTCAGCTCCTCCTAAATTACCATTGTTAGCTCATTATGATAGTGAATTCATTAAGTCCATTACTTCTTTCAGATTATTACTGAAGATGTTAAGAAAGACAAAACTATTCTCTCTCCATGGATAAACCTCCCACAACACCTCTCATCAATGTAATGCATTGCCTTTTCCTTGCAATTTCTTTCCAGCCCACCAAATCCTCTTCTTCAGGATTATACACATCCATTTTTAAACTCAAAAGTTGTGAGATCCAGCTTCAAGGCTATAATGAAATCCACATTATAGTGGATTGCAGGTTGGTTGCATTCCTTATGTCCCACTGCCAACAGCTTCACCCCATAAACATATATGTGTTAGCCTGAAGTTGAGGGGCTTCCTTAAATGGAGTTAAACATATATATGCAGGATTGAAGTCTTAGTGCTTTTTTAATTATCTCTTTTTTCAAAAGGAGATCAAATAGGTCCAGGATAAGGTGCTCTCAATAAAACAAAGTCAAAGGTTTTGCATCCTTTAGATAGATGGAAATTTTCATAACATTTCTCACTGTTGGTCATTATTTTACTTATGTTAGCTTTTTATTGTTCAGATCACTCTTCTGCTCTGCACCGTTTTGGTGATTTTGGTTCCTCATCCTCTAGATGTCATTAAAACCCAAAACCACCAGGTCTTTATTGGAAAGAAAATTCTCATTATAGCAAAGGATATGTAGTGTATTTTAGATGGTTTAAAAGTTTCAGAATTTCACAAGTTATTTATTTCAAGGTCATTATTGTTATTATTATTTGTAAAAGGATTTTCCTTATTTTATATAGTAACTTCCCTTTTAAAAAGTTATTAACAATAGTCCAACTGAATCATCATTCATTTGGAGTCACTAATTAGGTATCTATGTTAATTTCTGTCTCTGTTTATGTTTGTGAAAGCTCTTAAAATTGTGCTTGACTCTTTGGACATTTCCTCTTTATTGAATGTCCTCATCAATCCCAGTATTTTGGCACAGTCAATACCTGCTGTTTATGTAAGGTTTCTTTTGTCTTTCACTCTTAGGAGCTCTTAACATCTCCTTTTTTCAGCAACTTTCCTTACGTTATTCACATTAGTTATTTTTTACCCTTTTTATTTTTTTTTAACAGAAAACTTGTTATCTTTGGCCAAATTCCTTGACCTAATTTCTGATTCCCTAAAATACAGCCAGATTTCCAGAGCAAGGATGGTAAGAACAGGATCATTCAGATTTTGGGCTTGAGGACTCAGGAAAGGAGTCCTCAGTCTTCTCTCTAAAGAATCAGACCCTGTTGTTTGTTTTTCACTTGTATTCTAACTCCATCTAATCTGTATTACTTATTAAAGGTTAGGTTGCAAGTAGAGCCCAGATTCATGAGAGCAGGCTTCAGACTTTGTCCTTTATGAGGTGTTAAATGACAGCAGCGCTGTGTTTTACACATGTATAGCCACAGACATCTTTACCAGGCTTGTTAGCTTTTGGGATCTTATGACCTTCAAGCCCAACTGATTTTACTGGGAACTGCATTTGTGCAGTGTTGAGATGTCACAAGGACAGCAGATTCTTTCCAGTTCTGTGCTCTATCTCATACTGTTAGAATTTACAGATTATGCAACTTTTGTCCAAACTTTTCTACCAGTCTATAAAATGTCGCATCACTTGATTTTTCTCATAGTTAAAAAACTGTCAAGAAACTGGAAAGACAAGGCCATTACAAACTATGGTAATCAGATGATGATATTGTGTCTTAAATTTAGACACAGAATGCAAGACCCTTAGCTTTCAGTAAATTGACTTAGAACCTCTCATTTCCCTCCAGGTCTGGTCCATGAAATTCACATGCAAGAATAAAAATCTCATCTGCCTTTCCTTGGCCTCCTAAATAATGGTCTATATGAATCCATATAGCCTGTGGATAATTTACATCTGACTTTTCTATCGTGTGATTTATTTCTTGTGGAGGAGGGAGACCATTCCCATCATTTTAGCACAACATATTTTATGTTTATGAATTTCTTCAAATAAAATAAATTTACACTATAGCTAAAGATATTTCAGCTTTACTCCCTAGTCAGAAGGCAAACTTGTATATTTTGTTATTGATGTAACTTGAAAGATACATGTTAAACCTTTTGTTTAAAGTACATTTAGAATGAAACAGGCCACATTCAAAGTAAATCATCTAAATAGATTTTGGAAAGAGAAAGGAGTCTGTTCATTTTAATATACCTTCAGAAATATTTTACTTCTTGATGATGACAGCAGCTCTTACTGACAACTATTAATACATTATAAACACCCCATCAGAGTTATATAAAAACATGTCAGTTTTAAAGAGAACATCTTTGACAGCAAATTTTCTGATTGTGAAACAGCTGTGCCTCCAGTACAATGCATTAAGTAGTTTATTCCTTTTAGATAGTTAAATTGTGCATGAAATGTTGCTGGCGCAAGGGCTCCAAATCTGGCCTGATTAGCGAACATCTGTTACATTGGAAAAATTCATGTCTACCCTAATTAGCTGTCAGGCTGATGTACATCAGCCCTGATGGTGAGGGATCCTGTGCTGTTTAAGTCAAACAGGTTTCTCTCCTATCCCATCACCTGCCCTTTCAAATCTTTTCCTCTGGTGTGTTGCTGTAATTAGAGATTGTTGGAAATACAATAGAGCAGGTTATGGTCAGTTATAGTCCCATCTGTGCAATTTTTTTATTCCCACAAAACTTACAAACTGACATAAAGCAGTCCTAGCAGTCAGGCTGAGGTCTATATATTTATCTAATCCTAATCCATTCACTAAATATGAAGACTTTTCATTCTGCTAAAGCCGACACTTTAGGGTGACTGAAAGAAAATTAATAATGGGCTGACAAATTTGTCTTTTTTTTTTAATTATCATCTTTTAAATAATGGTATTTTGAGTTGAGTATGAAATGTGGCAAAGAATTAAAGAAATCTCATAAAAATGATGTTCCCTGCTATTGATATTTCGGCATCTGTTTGATGGAACAAGTACCGACACAATACATCCCATGTAGTGTGCACATACATGCATGCATATATTTAAAGTTCCATCCTAGATCGACATCCTTTAGCTTGGGGTTCCAACAATTTTTACTATATTTGGTGTTTGATAATTTGTTTTTTAGTGATGCTTTATTTTGTATAGAAACAGAGATCTTATTACTGTTAATGGTAGAAATATTCATTACGGTTGCTAAGTTTCTTTATTTTATGCAGCAGTCCTAATACAAAGGTATCACCTAAATACAAAAAGCAAATCCTCAGATGGATAAATTTTTGTAACTCTATTAAAGAAGGTCCACAGGCTTAACATTGATTAAGAGCCTAGTCCTATTCAATGAAAACAAATTGTGTTTTCATTACTGACTTTTCCCTGTGTTCCAACAGCAAGGATTAAAGCCAAACTGAGAAACTCATATTTGGTAAATTAATTTCTTTGGCTTTTTCAGTTTGCAATTTCTAAAACCCAGTTCAGTCCTCGGTCGAAGATCATGGTTTTCTTCATTCCCAAATATTTGCAGGCATGAAAAAACAAAGTATTAAAATGTGTAATAGATTGATCAGTGGCAGAGTAATTAATTCTAATTTGTATAATTTCAGATTAAGATGAACTCCTTTAATTTCAATTGTGAATTTTTAGATTGTTACCTGACTAACAACTGGTCCATAAGGATTATTTTAAAATATTGTAAAAGGATCTTTTACAATAAATCTTCTTTATTATGTAGTCAAGGGACTGAAAGGTGAAAATTCAGAGTTGAATTATTTCTAACTGGCCATTCCTGCGGGGCGGAAAATCACCTCTCACCTCTGTATCCCCTGGAAAGAAAAGAAATATCTCTGCTTCTTTGTACCAAAAGAATTGGTGTGGAGCCCTTCAGCTTGATTTCTGAGTTTACTGGCAGTACAAATCTCTTGTCTCTCCCTTCTTGGTTTGTCTCAGAGCCCCAGATAAAGTATAGATAATTATGAATGGAGGGCTGTAAAAGATGTGAGAATCACCTCCATATTTCATCTTATGTCAGTTTAAAATGGGCTCCAGGTATTTGTTTCATGTGTTGCTTCAAATATCGCCGCAGCAGAATCTCACTGATCTTTAAGTTATTACAGAACATTGACATTCACATTAAATGGTGTCTATAGGAACAGTTATTAAAGGAAGTTTCTGAGCATAACTGAGATGCAGTTAAAGTTGGTTGTAAGAGTTTCAACTTTTCAATTTGCAGCTAAAGTAAGAGCAGTTGCTTTGCAAAACTTGCAGTGAAAAATGCGTCTCCAGCCTTGGATATATAAATATATACATATGTACATATATACATATATATATATATACACACATATGCACATCTATGTTTGTGGTGGTCAACATTATTGTCTTGTTGAAGCATTAGAAAAGAACAAACTGTAATTCAAAAGGAACAATCCAACTGATAACTGTGATGTACATTAGAAAGGCAGACAAATAAATGTGATAATGTTTATGTGAACAAGTACCAGCCAGCCAGGGATGGTAAAGTAGCAGATGAAAGAGTAATGAAGGTACAATTTATATTCAGATAATATCTGCAGTCAGGATTTCCCTCCCAGTAGCATTCCTTCAGCTGGAAGTGACCCTTTATTGCCCTTAGTGTAACAGATTTGCCAATATGTGTTGAACATTCACAAAGTTTTTGAAGTTAGGATGCTGAGGTACATGAAAGATAGGAAATAGTGCAAAAAGTGCTGAGATTGATTGTCATATGCCTAGTTACTGTCACATTGTGTGCATGGGACTAAGCTAGTAAATGAGAATGTTGTAAAAGGTAAACAAATAGGAAATTAAAAGATTGGGAGCCCAAATTAATTTACAGTAGTCTCGCCTCAAAGAAGCAATACATTAAAATGAATCTGCTTTAGAAATACAATTGTATCTGTAGCCTCGGTGAGGGATTGGAGCTGAGGAAAGCCTGGAAAAAGAAGATTCAGCTGAAAGGCATCTGGAATAGCAGCAGAACCCTTTGAGTATTTGAAATATGTATTTATTCTGCTGTCCTTATCTGTTATTTATTTTTCTATAGAAATCAATGGGTTTGTATGCATTTCGGACTGCAGTACTTAATCTGCTTTCTTTTGGTCAAAATATTAGTCAAATTGTAGTAAAAAAAAAACAACCTAGCAGATGTCTGTGGGACATTTGAAACACACCAAAGGAAAAGCAGCTATCTCTCACATTGCTTACCTACATTTGCACTCGTGTTAGTTTAACCAAGGGTCTAATGCCGTGCAGAACTCCAAATGGCACTCCTCTTCCTTTGGATAGAGGCAAAAAAAGATTGGTGACCATTGTTCACGGGAGGTGTTACACCACTGAAGATGCTGTGAAATGCTTTCTTATCAATTTTCTGGTGCTAGCAATCCTTATCAACTGGTACTGTTCAAGACCAGTCATTTAAATGAATATAAACTGTGTAGTTAATGGATCTACTGCAGCTCAGGATGCAACACAGTAATGGCCCTGTCAGTGGAACAGCAATGGCCAGGGTAGTTCATAGGATCAGCCATTCCTGACTGCATGCATGATATGAAAAATATGACTCCAGGAGCCAACAAGGCTTGAGCCATCAGCATTTGTTAAGGCCTGGGTGAAAAATATAAAAAGTTGAATTGTTCAGATTCTCTGAATCTTGCTAATTTTCAGAATTAAAAGGTCCTAGACGTCTGAACTTCCTCTGACCTGACTATATTTTGAATGAGACCGTAATTAGGTTGCCTAATCAAAAAATATGAGAAAGGAGATGCACTATTTGCAGGATGTGATGTCACAGAAAATGTTGTTACTCTCCTGTGTGATCTCAGAGAGAGGGAACTACTGTTTTATTTGGTGCTGCAGTCTGCTAAAAAAAAATAAATCATTAAATATGCACCATAAGTCAATTCTCCCTTGCAAATTGACAATTTTATATCCCTTTTAACATGGGAGCCATTACATGGAATATCAATTACTTCAAAAGTCATCTTTCACATTTGTCGGGCTTACATTGATAGAGATGTGTAAAGGTATTCTGTGTTCTGCACCAAAACCTGAGGGAATACCTGCAGTTACCTTTTGGGGCTCCCTTTCCTAAACTATAAACCAAGCCCTAATCACTAATGCATCATCTCATGCAGCAAACACATTTTGATATAAATCTTGAGTATAATTTACATTGAAAAAGAATGGATCGATATTTGAGTTTTATCAGTTTGGATCCAATTCCCTGAAACATAAAGTTTTTTAGGGTATCAAAACAAGTAAAGAGCACTCTCAAGTTCAAAACAGTTTTGTTGGAGGAAGAGTTGAAAAAAAAATTAAATATAAGTTGTGGGTTGACATAATCCAGGTTAAATCTGAAAAAGAAAGATACTTACTTTTGTAAAACGAAAGGCTATTTTATCACTCAGAGAATGTCACATCAATTGTAAAGCCATCAGCCTCAAGGCTTGTTGGTGATTGCTTCATATTTACTGTTAGTCCAGCAATGGAGATGGTACTTTTACAGTCTTTGGACAGACTAGTGAGTGTGACATTTAAAGTGTTGATTTTTGCAGCACTTATGTTAATTGTTGTAATTTTCCTGATGAACCACCATTCTGGTTCCCTGATGCAGCCAAGATAGTTTTACATTTTCTATGCAGGCCTCTTTGCCATTTGGTCTGTGTAGTGTCAGCTTCGAGTGCTACTGAAAGCAGACAAAATTGCAAGCAAATTGCATCAGATTGCCAACATTGTGAAAAGGTAAATTGCTTGCAAATCTATTTAAACCACTGCCCTATTTTCATCAGCTTCAGTACTTGGTATTCATGATTGCTTAATTGGCGACCTTTCCTATTGTGTAGTGCTTTATGGTGTAATGGAAAGCGATCTTTACCAAACCAATTACCCTTTTTTTCTCAGCACTACATTATTGCTGTGATTGCAACTGCCAGTCCTTTGTAAATGAACTTTCTGATTTCAATGATGTTTTTAAAATGTAAGATAGAAAAAAGTGGCATTCATATTGTGTGATGTTCTATTTTGAAGCCTTTTTGTAGTCACCATTGTCTGGGAAAATGGACTGAAGGGTTACACAGTACCTACAAATATCCATGTAACTATTATTAATATTATCATAATGTCTCCCTTTGTACAGCAGCTCAATTAGGAAAGGATAGGAGAAATATTTTGTCACCCTGTCAAGTGCACAGGAAGTGCTTTTGATGCCTCTTTTTTGACACATACATTATCTTCACTAATAATATGAGATTCCTTTTTAAGACATGGAAATAAATATACAAAATCTTAGCCTCTATAATTTAAATCGCCATAACTTTACAAAATGTATTTTTAAAGAGTCTGAGGTTTTCCAGACATTTAGGCATAAAATATTTTGAAATACTGTGGGTAATATAAATAAAGGTAAATGTTACTGTTCCTTCCACTAGAACAGGATTGCAGCTACTTGTCTAGTAAATACAGATATAGTGAAAGAACACATTTCACAAGGTGCATGCTATCTAGTTTGGTTTTGGTTTCAGCTATCTTAGGATGCAAATGTTTGAATGTGTTCCTGTGCTGACAAAAAAAAAAAAAAAAAAAAAAAAAAAAAAAAAAAAGAGAATTCCATAAAAATGACCGTTCTTATTTATTTTTCTAATACAGGATTAAAAAAAATACAGTATTCCAAGAGCTTACTTTGTGTATTTATTTATGTGATTTAGGGAATTATATCGTTACTCATAAGTGGCGACACGGAAAGGGCTCTACAAGTAATTTAGTCATTCCCTAATATGGTACTGTAAGCGCAAATGGATGCATCATTCTACCCCCTACAGTTAAGAATTCTGTTGCAATGATGAAAAATTGAAAGGATTTATTTTATTCTTTGTTCTTTATTCTTTTGCCAATTAAAAAAATATCTTCTGGTCAAGGTTTCCATTGATTTTAGTATTTTTGTTGTGGTTCAATGATTTATTTACAGCTGTGCTCTTCAGTAAAGCAAGTCTTTCTCCAGCTGTATAGTTTTTTTTTTTTATTTATTTGTAATAGAAAAACATCTCTGAAATCTACTGCATGGCAATGTGATTCTACTTCAAAGAAGTGAAAAAACTTTGTCTACTTTAAAAAATGGCAGAAGTCACTTACACATTTGAGTTTCTGTTTTATTTCATCCTGTGTAAGCCGGGATGAAATACTATTGATCTCGAGTATGTCATTGCATGTATAAACACGGAGTGTGTGCACATGCACAGATATTCTCCCAGCTCTAATTTACTTAGAGTTTTTGTGGGAAGAGAGAAAGGAAGGTATCCATATCTCCCCCTTTGTAGAGGGTAAGAACATAGCAATGCAGATTACCCCAATATAAAATTAAGGGTTTTTTAAATCAGAAAACTTAGATGGGGGAAATGACTGAAAGAGAGAAATCCAGGAATAAAATATATGGAACTTCTTCCCATATATGTATTTAGAGAATACACAAATTGTCAAGTGCAGCTTGTTATCCCTCAGTTTACTCTGTGAGCATTGTACAGGCACCCTAAGTGCCTATAGCAAGGATGATGGCTTCACATCAGAATGGAGTTCTGTTCTTCAAACAGCAACTCCATGATGTGAATAAGTGGACATTCAGCAGTGAATAAGTGGACATTCAAACCTGGTATTACTGATGCACAGAAGCAAATCAGTAGCTGAGGAAAGCTGGCACTGATGGAGCCCAAAGGTGAGGAGGGACTTTTAGCTTGGCACAGTGAGAAGAGTGCAGCTGCAAAAGGAGGTCATGGCTTTTTGATGGGGCAGTGTAGGTTCAGTAAAGCAGTGAAATAACAAAAGTGATAGCTAATTCAGTGGGAAGCACAATGAGGGATGTGTTGAAGGGTTTTGGGAGTTATAATGGGCATATAAAAAACAACAGGAAATTCGAGGGGCTTGCTGTAGACATTTTGCATTGATGGTGGAACACGATCTGTGCGGCCGAAAATGTTTCATGATGCAAAATGAACTCATTTTCCATAGAAAAATGGAAAACTTCCAACAGTGTAAAGTAGATGAACAGAAACAAGGAAGAACTGTGTCCACAATTCCCTGTCAGTTCTTTGTGGAAAGTGTTCTTTAAAGCTTAGTTGTTGCATTGAATTCAGTGTTGACTCTTGCCTTCCAGTGCTATAAATGGGATAATGCAAACAGAGTCACTGCAAGTTCATATTGTGATCCATGACCATGCTGTTGTCATGACTAAAATCTTAAATTAATACATTTCTTGCTGAACCACCAGGAACCATTGCCCTGCTGCATGTTGTCAATAGGATTTTTAATCCTATGGACAAATAGTTCTGGTTACTTAGTCTCCTTTATTGCGCATAAATATCATAAAATTATTGTAAAATTAGGGGACAGAATTTTGCTTCTTGGCTGAAAGCTACAGAAATCCATGAGGCTCATAAAGTGAAAGCATATAAACGCATTCAGGAGGAATACATACTAATATGTCTTTAGCCATTCTTTGGTAGAATCTCATTAAGATTTGACAAGCTTATAAATGAAGGCCTGATGAAATTCATCAATTTTTTTGTGTATGTGTATAATATGTATGTCCTGTTTTTCAGGTTTCCTGACAATGAGTGGAAATTTGGCATTGTGGGCTCTGTGATGAATGTTTTTAAGCTGGCTTTAGCAGAAACTGGTCTGGAAGTGTCCCTGTCCCCAGTCATTCACCACTCAAAAAGCTAAGCTGGCACATCATTGAAGTTTGAACTGTGTATGAGTGACAAGAGTGAAAAAGCAACTTGTATTCAGAATTTTTTCTTGTGTCTAAATAATGTTACGAGAACAGAATTCTTCACTGTGAGGGTGATGAGGCACTGGAACAAGTTGCCCCGAGAAGCAGTGAACACCCCATCTCTGGAAGTGTTCAAGACCATGTTGGATGGGGCTCTAAACAACCTGGTCTAGTGAAAGGTGTCCATGCCCTTGGAGGGGGCAGGTTGGAGTTATCTGGTTTTTAAGATCCCTTCCAACCCAAACCAGTGCTATGATTCTATGATTATTGTATTCAGAGTAAGACTGTACCCCAACATGACAGAGAGTGTCTCTATGCTATTTTTCTAAGTGAATATGGGTTGTTTTACATGGGTATGCATATACCAGTTATTTAATGGAAATAGAAGCTTCTTCTAAATTTGGTTGACACAGAGCCTGGAGGGACTTTATTTTCCTAAAAAAACGATTAATGTTCAAAAGACAACCACCCCATAAATTCTGTCATGCTATCAGTAAACTGGGTAAAACTTTGGTTAATCAAAAATTTGGGGACTAATCAAAAATTTGGGAAGTCTATTCAGCTGCATATTAGAGGCTGATGACAAGATTGGAGACCTTTCTTTGTATGTCTCTTTAAGTTTGTAAAGGTCTTTGATATCCCTTGGAGTAAAAATGATATGTGGATATAAGATATCATTTGTACTAATTTACAATTCACATAGCAATATGTAATCTCTCCTGAACTTTATCAGTATGACACGACAGCAAACTCTATCACAAAATTTCCACATGTTTTTCTAAATGAAGAGGGTGTTTCTCTATGACAATATTTGGTTTTATTCCCTCACATTTATGCCCTAGACTAAATTATAGTATTTTGTTTGCAATTTTTTTGTCATATCATGTTAGCCTAATATACCACTAATACCATTTTAATACAGAAATTTTAGTATTCCAACTCATCGGTTGATACAGTAAGTTATCACATTAGCCTGCTATGACTTCTTCCTGTAGTATCTGTTACTACTCTATAATTACATTCCTACCTTATTTTAAGACTGACAGGTACCACCATTGCCCACACTTCTGCATTTGAGGCCCTTCATAAACCCAGTGTTAACAAAGTTCTGCAGCTGAAGAGGTAACATTGATCTTGTTAACAATATTTAGTAGTGTATTTGCAGGTATCTGTGTGTTCAGTCTGCTCTGGTGCAACAGCTATGCCTGAAAATTGAAGTTTTGTTTTCTAACCTAGAAAATAAGACAAAAGAAAAACATGATTATTGTAAAGCAAACAAAACAAAACACAAAACAAATCAAAACCAAACCAAAACAAACCAAAACAAACAAAAAACCCCCAACAACAACAAAAAAATCTCAACCAAAACTGTGCTTACACACAGTACCTGGAGTTTCTGCAGTAAATGAAAGAGGAAACCTTTCTCAAAAGCAATATTAAAAACTCCTTGGTTTCCCTACAGTTTTTAAAAATATATTCCTGTTTATTTATTTCTGTTTATTTTTTATTTTTCCCATAATGTTCTATTCACCTAATCAAATAGATTAGGTGAATAGAATCTAATCAAACCTTCAAAGGAAAGGAAAGGGCAAGGAAAAACTCCTGAATTTTTGTTTACAACTTAGTGCCTGCAGCTTCTCTGCAAGATACTGTCTGTGACACTCCCTTCCATGGAAGGAAGCAGGAGAATTTTACTTTCCTGGACCAGACAACATCTCATGCTCATTATGACCAAACTGGTGGAAGCAATTTTTTCTCACTGCTTCTTTTTTTTCTTTTTACCTTATCTAGGATAGATTTTTTATTTCTTGGCTTAACTAGAATGGTAAGAGACCTGGTGTAGTAAAGAGATGAAGTGATGAACTATGCAGTTGTCTGGACAAACCATGTACTCTGATTCTTTGAGCTGGATTATTTCCCATCCCTATGTGCCCAGATCAGGTCTGCAACAGCGCCTTAGATTCACAGTATTGTAGCACCTACCCACTCCAGTCTTGCAGTTATAGCAGTGGGAGTCAAGGAAGCCAAGTAAATACCTAAATATGTTGTGTTTTGCTTAGAAATACAATCAGGTATATTTTAGAAATCCTTTAACAGTACAATGGTGTCCTTAACAGACAATCTTGAAATCAATTCTTACTCCAGTTAACCTATCCACATAATTGTACACCTGTCCTTTGTACATGGACTTTTGCATGTGTCTTTTTGGGGTTGGCCTGCTTAAAGCAGCCACAGCCTGAGAGCTGATTCTGTGAGGTCCCCATTTAGATGTGGCTGTTGTTTGGGCCCCCCCACTTTCTATTCCATGTAGGACTCAGTTCCTGCTTGCATTTGCTTCTACCATGTTCTTACTGAGACATCACAGCTCTTATCCAAGGTCAGAAGCTGGCTGGGTTTTTTTGCTTGCTTCCAGATTTCTAAGAGTGATTTGTGATTTTCCTATTTGTGATTTCGACCAAGTTTGGTTTTCAAACCAGCTGATTTGCAACCATTTCCCGAATATGTTCTTGAGGTTCCTCCCCTGTAAGATGTGACTGGATACCTTTGAACCTCTACAGTAGCTGAGTAGGAAAGATGTATCTTTGATCAAAATAAAGTTGCAATAAGACATCCAGAGGTGCTCAGTTTAGCAAAGTTGGAAGAAGATTGGAAAAAAATCTACACATCTGAGTAAGACCTGAAGTATTTAGGATGTTTTGGTCCTTGGTAACATTTTTTGAAAGGTGGTTTCTCTGCTTCGGATTCTGGTGTTACTGATTGTTCTTCAGGTTCTGTGCATAAATGATAAACAGATTATGGTTGTTAGGGCAGCAAATTAACAAGGCATGGAGAAACCAAGAAATTAATTTTTGATTCTCTGCCTTTCTACTTACTGGCTGTAGTACCTTTCCCTTTGCTGCAGTGTGGGTCTACAGGAAGAAAGGTAGAAACTTCTCTTTGATTATGCAAAACACTGTGGTCACTCCATCAGTGTCCCCAGTCACAAGAATATCTGTTTCTTTGAGTGCTATTCTGCAATGTCCTAAATATTCTTTCAATAAAGTCTTCTGACCTTATTGTGCTCTTTGGGGAGTTGCCACAGGTTCCTCCTTTTAAAGGCAGAGTGTCATACGAGCTGGAGCTGCCATGCTGGATAAAGCCTTCTCAGCCCTTTCAGTGCATAAATTAGACATAGTAATGAAACAATATGTCTCCTGTTGCATGAAAGTTTCTATTTCAAAATCAAAAAGTTCTGTGATTAACCTGACATCCACTGATACTTGAAATTCCTGGAAGTTTGTTATTACTGTTTTTGTGGTTCAGTTTTAGTAGTGCTAAATTCATTGCCCATATTCAGGTTGTAAATATTTTGCTCAGATTTATGAACTAAATATTCATGCTGGTACATAGTTTGTTTACAACCCACTACAGGTGAGTGAGCAACGTTGTTGTTGCTCAGAGTTTTGGAATAGCAGGTCCAAGTCAAAGCAGATCAGTCTGATGGGACACATTCCCCTCCAAAATTTATCAGGGTTTGTCTATTCCTACCATTAACACATATTAACATTGATATAACTAAGTGTTTAACAGTGATGATTTTACTTTCTTAACCCACCCTCAGCATCCTTCCTCATAAGAGAGAGCTAAGGGTTTGTAGGGTATTCAATATCTTTTTTCAGAACTCTAAAATTATTCAAGAAGCTAGTAATACATTTTAATTTCTTTGTGGTTTTGCATTGTGGTTTTATAGATTTACTGTAATTTTGCCTACACATGCCCTCAGGATCTCAGAAACTGAGCTTCATTATTTCAATGAATTTATACTAAATATATCTTGGTCACTTAAACTACATTTCAGGAAAGAGATTGTAAGAGGTCAACAGATGTAAGTATACATTTTTAAACATGGTAATTTCCTTTGGATGATTTTCCTGGCTTTTTAATTGCTAAGGAGTGCACATGTTCCTTTTCTTCTGGTCAAAAAAAACCACAACAAACCAAACCCAAACCCAAACAAACAAACAAAAAGTTAAGGAACAAGAATTCCTGGAATTTAATGGGAATTCTAGTGCAAATCTACATAGTGTCCTTAGCAAACAATCCCAGCAGTAGTGGTGATTAGTGCCCTGGTCTGAAAGGCTGGTGATTTGAGGTCTCTTCCCCCTTGTTGAGTAGTTGCTGCAGGGCGTGGTGAGCTCCTGGTGAGCTGTGACCTTTCTTGAGAGTACAATAGACCTCATGGGAAAATACTCCAGTGCTTCTGTCTCTGACCTTGTGATTGGGGATGCAGTGATTTCTCCAGAATGAGCAAATACTGGGATACTTTTCGGAATTTTCTATATTTTGGTCTGGTTGATATGGTATATCTCATTTGATGTGTTCTACAGCTAGTTCAGGTATATGAAACAGGACGTGTGTGATGCTGCACTTATTGCAAGTCAGCCAGAAATATTAATTTTTTGCAGGTGGCAGGTGAAATTCACTGGGGTATTAAGGAAAAGTTTTGATGAATAGCTGCACATTGGCTCCGCCTAAGGTCTGTTGTTGCATTTGAACTGTAACTGAAATGACAGTCGCTCGCATGGCAGAACACCCAGGAGAGCCCTGCAACAGCAGTGCCACCTGTTATTCACTGCCTGACTAGTGCAAAGACACAGGGTTCTACCTGGTATGAGAAGATGTGATCTATTTCTTCCTTTACTAGTGAGGAGATTCTGACACAGATTACGTGTACATTGAAAGGTAAACATTTCCATTGTGTGTTTTACATGCTATAGAGCAGTAACTATTATTTCCCTTGGGAAATAATTTATCATATTTAGCAGTATTTAAATTTTATGAAGTATTGAATCACATTACATCTTTCTTCCTTCCTTGAGCACTATCAGTTTACAAAAAACAGTGAGATATATTACTGTGTGAGAAATCTTAGAAGATGCATAAAATCTTATAGTTTATTCTTGACCAAGCTGTATAGCATATATGATGCTTTCCCAATAACATGTTTCTTTAAATGCAAAGGTAAAAAGCTTTTGACTTTGGGAAATTAAATCAGCTTGAAAAATATAAAAAAAAAAATTAAAGAAAGTAGCAACAATTACCAAATATTTTATCTGTAAAGGGAGAAGGGTACAATAGGTTTTCTGGTTTACTAGTGAATATAGTTTTAAAACTTCATGAAGAATGTAATCTGCTTCTTAGGAGGATGTCACTAGAAATGCAAATGATTACAAATTTTATAACTAGATGTGAAAGTGAATCTTTCAGCAACAGATGAAATTTTTACAGTTTCCTTTGCTGTCCCCGGTTGTACGTACAAATATTGGATACGGGGATTTAAAAGATCCTGTGAGGCTGGAATCTGGTGAATACATTTCCCTCACCTGACTCAAGCTGTAGGAGCACTGCATCACCAGAGAGCTCTGCTCCTTCCATGTCTGCCAGGACAGACTATTCACTCCTATTGCATAGGCTGTAAGCTGAACAGCTGCCTTTAGCAAGGGATGAATTGGTCTAGAAGGCCAAAAATAAGGTTGGGATGAATTGCCTTCCAGAGTCCAACATTCCTCTCCACAGGTTGCTGAGGAAGGTCAGCTAGTACAGGTAATTTTTGAGCTCAAGAGTTAAGCAATGACGCACTAAAAAGTCTGAAGTAGAGTCAGAGGCAGAAACTGAACCCTTAGATCCAGTGGGAGATTTGTGCTCTGGACAATTTACAGTATCTTTAAACAGTCCAGATTTTCTATGCTTTCATACTCAACATTGTCTGAGGTAAGTTTCCTTGAAGAGATTTCAGATTAGTTTGGCAGAAGCAGGCACATCCTAGATTACTAGTTGTATTTGAAATGTTTAACCTCAACCCAGGCTTTTTTGGAAGAGTTATTCAGTAATAATTCTTCTGTAATAAAAAACAGGCCCTTGGTTTTAGTCAGAGCTTGTTCTCTTGGAAGACCAGGACAGTTCAGCACTCAATTCTACAAGGTAATCTTCTGGTCATGTCAAATGTCCATGTTAGTGTCTGTGAACACAGAAGTGAAAAAAATTATTTAATTTAGACTTGTCTCTATCCTCATCCTGGGAGAAAATACTGATTTTTTCAAGCTTATGCTGAGAGCAGCCAGGTGCTCAGGTAGTATAAGACTATCCCATAAGAGAGGATAACCAGAGGCTAAAAGAAGCAGAGACGGTATCAGGGAAAGAGACACCTGCAAGGAAAATAAGTGCAATACCCCTCACAAGATGATATTTTTCTAATTTCTTGAGGGTTGACCCCACTGTGTCAGACAATCACAAATGAAGGGAAAGCAGAAAATGTAAAATAAATTAGTGTTCGTCGTACTGGTTTTTGAAACTGTAGCAATTTACTATCATAGTACTTGAGGGCAAATCATACTGAGGTGTCATAAATAAACCATGTAACATTTGATTTTCTGCATGTTGTCATATTTCTGTGTATCAGAGTTTCGATTACAAGTCAGCAATCATTTTATCTTCCTAACAATTTGGTATCAGTTTTGTTTCTTCAACCTTGTTTCAAGCCCAAAAATTACATGCTTTTATTTCCACTAGCATGAAGAATTAGGACACGGGGAAACAGCACAATCCTCTGCTACGGTAGGTGTTGGTAAACCTTTAGCTACAGCTGTTCTGCTTGCACAAATGAGAAGAGTTTACATTTTTTTATTTTGCTTACTAGTTTTTAACCAAGTGAAATGTGAGCAGGACCCTTAATGAACTAGGATGTAATACTAGCAGTTCAAAGTATTGAAACCGTAGGCTGTGACTTGGGCTTGTTCCAAGAGAGAGGAATGTTTTGTGCTATACTGTCCAGCATCCCAGTTAATACATTATTACTAACTATAAGTGGTTGAAGCTTGTGATATACTGAATTTCCCAAAAACCAAAAGGAACAGAGGATTCTGACATACATTGAAGATATGTAATATCTAAAGGGAACTGCCTTCCCTTCCACCCTGTATTTTGTCAAATGATCAAAGATTAAAAAGAAAACAGCAGAGACCCCAAAAAATATGCTGTTTTGGGACATTCCCTAAACATTTTAGTACTTGGTCTCTCAATATAGGTATTTCTTATAGGGTACAATGATCAATAAATCACCTCCTAAAGGAAATGACAGACTTAAATTTAGAAAAATCTGCTGATCCTCAGTCGTTCTTAGATACATGCTAGTTCTTTCTCAACTCTGGTCTTGATACTTTCCTTCAAGTGTAATGCAGCAAATATTTTGTAAAACAGGTCTCCTTTGAGCCCAGAAGGGGCTGTCTGGCCTTGAGGTCTGTAGTGCAGAAGAGACCTCTTTTCCTTTAGTGTAAAAAGTCAGCTGGGAGGCAGCCCCTAGGTACAAGATGAATTGTAGTGCAGGAGTGAGTTACCTTAGCCAACTACTGCCTAAGCATCCCAGCCCGTGTCTTTTCTGTAATTATTGCATTTAATACAGCTAGTTACTTGCACAAAAGAGCTTCCGGATACAGCAATTTCCATGGAGGGCTGTTTGGGAATGTAGAGGCCCATCATTTAGCTCTGATATTGTTGGGTTGTCAGAATTGATCATAGCTCTTGACGGAACACCTCTAGGTTTTTTTATGGAGTGCATCGGGTTTTTTTATGGAGTGCATCCGAGTGACATTTCACATTGTTTAAGTAGGAGTGATCTGTTAGTTTATATTTTATCTAAAACTGCAGAGCAGATGACCTCCCTCAGGGTCTAAATACATGAATCCTATGTTATAATTAATACTAGAGCTAGGAGAGAAATTCGTAACAAGGGGCCGAAGAGCTGGGCAGAACAACTTGTCAAAAAGAAGGAAATTCCACTACAGATTAGCTTATTTTTAAGCATGTCAAGCTCTACATACAAACATGATATATTGCTTCCTTGTAATGTCTGCTTAGGTCCAGATGCTCGAGGCAGTGTCAGGGAGTGCTGTAAATTTTGTCTGAGTCAGGGCAATTCTGATTGATCTCTGAGTGTAAAATCGATAAGAAGACACTGTCATTTTCTTAAAGGATGAGCTAGAAAAGGAAAATAAATTAAGACTCCACTGAATGTCTATCTCCAGTGCTCATTAATTCAGTGTGGTCTGTACTTTGTTAATGTTATGTCCACAGCTTTAATCTTCCAGGTGCTCTTCCTGCAGATAGTCGACAGCAGCCCTTTATTATGTTATGTATATTTCATCTACACGTGGTGGAAATAAAATGTCTGTTCTCTTCTTTCCCCTAGCTCCTGATTAATCCATTTTATTATTTTTTGGAAATACATCACTTGGGTACTGATTAACTTAAAAATGGAAAGCCATTGTCTTTCTTGCATGTCCTTCATCAGAACTAACACACCGGCTGCTCATTTGTCTTGGGTTGTTACAGCAAATAACGACTACCAGGCATTTCCCCTTATGTAATATACTTCAGGAAGATTAATTTACTTCTGCTCTTTTTCTCTGCTTCTTTTTTGTCTACTAAGACTTTTTTGACACGTTTTGAACTTCCTCCCAGCTCCCACTCTCCTGCTTCCTCTTAAACATTTGACAGCCTGCACAGGAGCAGCAGTGTGCTAGAACTGACCATTCCAGTCTCCAGTCAGAGTCACCCAGGGCTGCTGCAGACACGGCGCCGTTCTGGGCTGACTTGCCTTGCTCTGCACTGGTGAGTAGGAGCTCAGGGAGTTGTCCCTTAAGAATAACAATACATTGTCACCTTAGTCCCACAACCTTCTCATGCACAAGAAGTCATCTTGAAGTTAATTGGTCTGCTAAAGGGAGTATAGGCTACTGCCAGGAGTATAGCTTAAAATGATGTTACACTGAAATATAAAATTATTTTTGTTGCTAAGCAGTCATTTCCTTTTCTACACATCTACTGTCAATGTAGAAATAGCTTCTAAACATAATTTATGCCATTTTATGCTTCTGTTTCTGCTGTTTCTGTTTCTGCTTCACATTGTTAATATCAGACCCAAACAACATAGTGACTGTCAGTGATCTGGTTTAAAAAACCCCAAACATGTAAATACTTTTTGACAAGAAAAAGAATATTTTCCACAGTCTATCTGCACCCCCCCCCCCGCCCCACCCCCCCCGCTATTCCAAATAACTAAAATGCTATTTACTTACACCTTCATTATATACCTCTACGGTATGTTGATTGGGAAAACAGAGGTAGTTGAAAAAGAAGACCTCTTGACTTCAACAAGCATTTAATGCATATTCATGAAGCATCTTATTCCCATTCCTTAAAAAAGTACAGTACATGCCAATTAATTAATTTTCATGGAGAGGTCATTGGTGAGAGACCTTGCACCATCTGTTTCCTAGTTGAGCAGGCCTCACCTGAGCTAAAGGAGTGGTTTCAGTGATCTCATCAAGCAGTCTGTTCATTTTATCTGAAAATCATCCTTCAGGACTTTTTTCCTGTATTCACTGACTTCCAAATTTCAGAGAAGCTCAGAAAATCTTTTAAACTATGCATTCACTGTATATAGAACTGAGTGTATTCAGCTAAACTCTAACATGCTATAGGCTCCTGTGTTCATCCTTGAAAAGGGCATTAGTCAACTCCTAGGTCTCCTGGTTATATGTCAGAAAATTTATGCTTTGAGAACAGCTCCTCAGGGGTAGCAGCACTCCAGAAGAGGCTGAGCTTTTGTCCCAATCTACTGTTCTTACCATAAGGCTTTGGCCAGTAACATCCGAAAATCTCTTCCCCGGCACTAACTATCAAAGCGTCTTTGTTGTATTTGGTTTAAATTGTGGATTGTACCATCCTTGTGTATTAGGAGAGAACCAGATGCCCGATTTGTACTTGACGTGCATGGCCTATTCTCCAGGTTCCTAGGAAGTCCTGATTCCATGATGTTAGTAGAGATACTCATTGCTATATCTGAGAAAACAGGCAAAGGGGAGGTCATGGCCAAAAACCCTTCAGGGCAGAGACAGGATATAAGGCATTCTGCTGCATATTCCAAGTCACCCATCAAGGTAATCTGGATTTTTAAGCAGAAAAAGCTGTAAACTTCCTCCAGACAATAACATCCCACATTAGGAGAAAAATTATGACAAACTGAATGCAGAGAGTAGCCCAGATACAGAATTGCCTCCGGGTTAGATAAACACTGATCTGATTGTTGTCTAAATTACAAATCTGTAAATCCTCTGACAGCCAGCTATTCGCAAAGGCAATAAGCATTTGTGATAGGAAAGGATTTCATAGTGTTTGTGCTGCCTAGACACATATCTAGATCAGCTGAATTTGGGAGACAAGTTAGAAAATCTCCATCAAAATGGAATTGCTCAAACTAAACATTATTGAGCAAGCGTATTTTTCAAACACATTTTGAATGTGACTGAAATGCAGCAATAAGTTTATAAACTGTATCATAGTAGACATTTTTATTCTGTCCTTGAAAAATGCACCAATAGTTGAGTGGATGGAATGGATTTAATAGTAGTATATAATATAAATACAAGTAGTAAATATATAAAGCTATGTATATAATGCACATACCAAATGACAGTACATGTATATTCCAGATTGCCTACTCTCCAGAGCTTCTGCTGTATACTTCCAGCAGTCAGACAATCAAACCTGTGCAAATTTATTTACCCACAGCAGATTCAGAATGTAGAATTTGACATCCTTTAGCCAAGTTTTTTAAAACCATGCCTGTATGTAGTTGAAGGACTTAGCATGAATTTTTGTGAGCTTATTTTGCTAGAGAGGATCAGTTGAAATTTTAGATCTAAATGTTTAGTGCATAAAAAAAAAACTTTACATTTTTATGGAGAAAAGAACCCCACCACAAATAACCACACTTCTACTACAAGAAAAAGCAAAATTCACTTTATTTAAATTAAACTTGTTCTGGCTTTATTATTTGGATTAGAATTCCCACTGACTTTGGTGAGTGAAGGTAATAATTCCTGTTCTGTTCTTCCATCATGTATTTTAGCCAAATAAATGGTAACTGATCCAAAAGTTGATACTGAAATTGTGAATGTAACAAGTAGGGTGATAGTAATATAGGCTTTGGGTCAAGACAGCTAACCAGTCTGTATTTCCTCTGGGAATAGTAAGATGTTTATTAAAAAGTATCAAAATGATGGCTAGCCTATTTTCAACAAAATTTTTTTGACAGGGTTAACTACATCCTTAAATACAAAAGAAGAGATGCTTTTACAGCTATACCAAGGATTTGTTTATGAGACCCTTAACTTTTTTTTCAGTCAGACTTCCGTTGACTCCATGGAAACAGAAAATCAAGTTGGAGCAAGCTAATTTAAGCACTATAAAAAGAGGTTAGATGGACAGAGTGTATTGACATGGATCTGTTTATAAAGGGATAATAATTTAAGAGACCTAATGTGCTTAACACACAACCATGTCTATGGTTGCTTAAAGGTTTAGGATTTTTTTTGTCAGTGCAACCATGTCCTGGTGTTTTGAGCATAATTATTTAGATAGGGATTGGACTTGATTTTGAAAATAGAGTGCTGTTGTACAGCTTTACAATGAGATGTTAGTTACTGATAGAATGTAACACATATCTTGAGGTTTTGTTTAACCATGTTTAGATTTCTATCAAATAGATTTGGGATTGATATCTGAAATCAAAGACGGCATACAAGTTGCTCTGGGATGGGGGAATAGAGATCCAAAAGAAGAGCTATAAGGAATGGATATCCAAATGATTTTAAACCAAGGCCTTGACCCCAGTAGCAAAAACTCAAAGAGAAATAAGAAAATTAGGAACTTACATTAAAATAGTAAGGTGTGTTTAGGAAAATCTGAACTTTGACACAGTTCATTCAACTGGGTCTGTCATATTGATCTATGAGATTTATTGTCACAATTAAAAATCTGCATAGAAAGGGTTTATGTAGTTTATGGGAGTATTAATTATCTGTCTTGTTACTGTACAGAACAATCTAGTATTTCTCAATCTAATTTTATACTTTGGTTATTAAACATCTGGGAATAAATTTTCAAAGCTGTGAAATTTATCCCCAGCTGTTCTGTGACCACTAGTGGAAATAGGTGTACCAATCTCAACGTTTTATAACACTCAGCACATAGGTGTAAGGACTCACTGCTCTTTCTGAGCAGTAATTCATTGCTTCTTACAATGAATTCATGCTTTTACATATGTCTGCCAATTTATAAAAGGCTGGCTGCTATTGAAACCAACAGGTTAGTTTCCTTTGACTTCAGTGGGGGGCAGGATTGATCTGAGAATGTAACCAGATTGATGTTCTTTATGATTGTGCATACTGAGGAGTATTAATGAGAGCATGTTTTACAATATGTGTTTCCCATCCCAAGAAACCTCAGAACTGCTGTATGGTTATATATCTATGATGTGGCTGGAACCCATATCCTTTTGGATATGAATAGCAGCAGTAAATCAATGTATGTGTTTATACTGTACCATGAATCTCCTTTTCTACTAGAATATTTGAAACAGCAGCAGATGACTTGAATTTGTGAATTCAAAAGCAATGTTTGCTGCAACAAGGGGCATTTTCAACAGTGGCTGCTATTGTGAGGGACTTGGTTTAGTGGCTTAGTGAAGGCATCATAACATCCTTGCCACCATTGCAGGTTTCTCATAAAGAACTTGCTTGCATTTTAGACACTCCTTGACAAACAGTTCAGTCCCTGGCCTCCAGCAGATTTCACCTGCAACTTATTATTCAAATCCAGGTACCAAAAGAGGAAAAAAAAGCTTCTTTGTAAATCAGCAGTATTAATATTTTACGTATTTGAATCACTTGCTCCTTCATATAGTACCCTTTTGGGATAGCACTTTTTTCTATAACATTTTCAAAATGAATTGTAGTCATGCTTCATAATACAGGTGTTGAACATTCACCTCACATATGCTGAAGTAGCAACCACAGGCATTTTTCCATCTCTTCAGGGAATCACCAACGTTTGAAAGCACAGCTGTTGCTTCAGGTACTTTCTCTGTCAGTCCTTAATAAAAATGGAAAATCCCTAAGAAAATGGTAACAATGAAAGAATGTGTGTAAGTTCCAGTATGTAGAGGCTTGCATGTAGTCTGGTGAGGAACTTTCCACAAGGACATATTGTGGTAGTATAAGGGGGAATGGCCTGAAGTGAAGGAGGGCCAGTTTAGATTAAAAATTTCTTACACTGTGTGGTGAAGTGCTGGAACAGTTTTCCCAGAAAAGTTGTGGATGCCCCATTCTTGTTCAAGATGGGGCAAGACCAGGCTGGATGGGGCTCTGAGTAACCTGGTCTAGTGAAAGGTGTACCTGCCCATGGCATGGGGGGGTTGGAGATAGAGGGTCTTTAAGGTCCCCTCCAACCCAACCCATCCTCTGATTCTATGAAAATAGAAATAACTTGATGGGGCAATAAATTCCTCTGTCAAGCATGCTGATTGAGGGGTGTATTATGTTATGGAGGAAAGGGACTTGGGAGATTATTTTTATTCAGGCTTTTTCCTTGTTGCCCTTTTCCATGCATTATTTGTTGCTGGCAGAATGCTTGTCTGATATGTGCTTTTCAAGATATCTGACTTTCTGTTTTATGAAATACATGAAAGAGAGAGAGCAGCTGCACTGCTCTCCTTCGAATACATCTTCACAATCACTTTCTGATACTCATCTGCTCTCTTGCCATCACTTAGGCACCCAACACTACTTCACCTAAAACCTATCAGAAGACCCTTATTAATCAACCAAGCCCAGAGAGGGTACTTACATAATTTAATGATTGCAAGTCCATCTATGAAATGGATAAAAATGTCTTACTGAGATTTCCCTGCTTTGTACTCATTTTGTTGTTTCTGTAATTTGTCTTGATGCTGCTGTTGGAGTCCTGTAAGATTTGTCTAGAAAAATTAGGCACTATAAAAACATACTGAAGCCATGCCCATGACTTCTTTGATCCATGCATTCTGCTCCTCCTTGCTGACAGGAGCTCTTTTTTTCTAAGACAAGCTGCCTGCAATGGTGGGTGGAAATTAGGTCTTATCCTTCTTTCCACTCATGCACATGCCCAGAATTCTCCACTTTTGTAAAGCAGGACAGTAATCACAGGAGCAGTCCTGCAATCCACCTTCTTTCTCAGTTAGAGCTACCTGTACAAGAGATCACACAATGCGTGACACACTGCAGAGCCATTGCCATGAGTATCAGGTCCTGTTTCACCCCTACCACAGCAATGGTCCATTTGTACTCCATTAGTATGTATTTTTAATTCCCCCACAGTCTAGACAAAACTTGACATTTTTTTCACAGATTTTGCTTTTTTGCTTTTATGACTAGAAAAATCTCTCCTTTATGCAGAATAATTGTTCTCCAGTTCTAAGAAGCTTCCTTACCTTTGTCTTTAAAGAAATCTTTTGATTCTCCATTCCTTCCTTTCTCCCGACTTATCAAGGCTGTATGTGATACGTTATCAGTGTTACTAAGGTGCTTAATTTCCAGTTGTTTTCAAAGGGCATGTGGTAGTACAAATAAACATTTTTGGGAAAAGAATTATATCTTTTGTGCCTTGTAAAGCCATTGCAGGACCCCTCCACACTTTAGAGAAGTGAAGTCCTCCATCATAACAGAGGAACCCAAGCAACTTCACAACAACTGCAGTTTTATGTTGGTGCTCACTATGTGAACAATCAGACTTGTCTGGTTGCCATATTTATCAGCCTGGCTCCCACAGACAGCCTGGCTCCCACACACTTATTCCTACATCTATGTCCTACTTCTGTGACATAAACCTACCCTATGCTGGCAAAAAAAAACAAAAAAAAACCCCAAAACAAAACAAAACAAACAAACAAAAAAAACCCAAAAAAAACCACCACAACCAAAAAAACCCAAAACAAACCCCCCAAAAAACCAAAAAAACAACAAACAAATGAACAAAAAACCCAAACCCCACCTATATCTACAATACTTTTATGTGATCAGAATCTTTTAACCAAGTCATGGTATATAATTGTGCACGTAGCTAAAGCATCCCTTTGCCTTTGCTTTCTGTAGCATTGGCTGATGCATAATAGAGCACTGTGAAGTCTGGTAATAGTGGCCATTAAGTTAAGGATGATGCTTCTTTTGATTGAAGAAGTCTCTTGATAGAATAGAGAGGCCTAGAACCCACCTTGTTTATGTATATTGATAGATTTTGTCATTAGGAAGTCACAAAAGTCTAAGAAGAATAAACCTTCCCTTTAACATGTTTACAGCCTTGTCCTGTGGGCCATTTGCCTGCTTTTGAGCTGGTGTGCTAGGTGTGCATTCCCGGCTTTGAAAGGTATTAGAAGTCACCTCAGGCACCTTTTAGCCTGTTCAGTTACATTCCTAGCAAGAAGGGAAGCTATTCTCATCCCAGATGTGATCCCATTTAACCCTTGCATGGGAAAATAATGACTTTTGCTGTCTTTACTATTAATTTATGTTCTCTGGGTGTCTTCTCTGAAGTATCTGCTTATTTCTGCTATCCAGAGAAGCTGGTGTTTTCAGTAAATTCACCTCAGGGCTAGCTGTTGGGCATCATTCCATTACCATGATGACATTGGTGACTGTACTGCCTAGAAGTATGACCATATAGAAACTTATTGGAGCAGCACATGTAATGAAAATGCTTCATCCTCCCATGGGCTCTTAAACTGAAGGTGCCTGAAGCTGTCTCATCAGTTGAAAACCTTTCTAATGAATTCATAGTTTGATTTGCAAGGTGAATCCATCCTTGTTAATTCAGTAATTTTTTTGGTAGAGCTCTAGCTTCTAAGAAAAATGAGCAAGACTGTGCCTCAAGAACTTAAAGCAGCTGCAATGTAAGGACAATTTAGCCATCTATATGAAAAAGACTTCCAGAAACCTTTGGGCATTCACAGAATTCTGCAGAAGCAGATCTATATATATTTAATTACCTTGGTGCTCATTGGTTCTCTAAGCCTGTTTGTAACCCAATTATTTTGTTCCCTTTCCCAGTCCAAGCAGGAATGCTTCTTGCTCCTGTTTTGCTTTTTCTCTTCCCTTTTTTCCCCCCTCACTATTGACTTTCTTATCCTTGTGTCCTCAAAGGGCTCAGACTATCTGATAGTTTGACTATCAGTTGGCCTCTTGGGCAGTTTCATTGCTGCAGGAAATAAATTTGAGCTGTCTTGGATGTAGGATTTTCTTCCCATGAAAAGTGCTCTAGCCACTACAAAGCATGGCGTTTGATTGTATCAACCAGGTTGTCTTTTCCACAGAGGTTACCTGGATGTCAGGAAGGCACTGGGGACCAGAGGGGACTGGTCTCTCTCAGCACTGGCCAACATCACTTCTCAACAAGTGCAGCCTGGCCCCTGGATCTGTAGGAAAAGTGGATTTTTTTAGCTAGTTGCCTGAGGCCATGTGCAGCATTGTGGCATCTCCTAGGTGCCCTCTCAAGAAACTTAGGCTCTGAAATCTGTCTTGTGTTTTCTGCTCCTGTAACAGAGTATTTTGAAGTGAAGAATAGTCAAGAGTCACCACATGCAAGTCTGCATGTGAACCTGGCTCTAAGAGCTGGATGAAAGGCATTCTTTATCCAGCAGATGAATTTTTCCTTTGCTGTTTGAGTGTAAGGACTGATAATAACAGTGTACCCCTTAAAAAGGCTTGATATTTCCAAATGTCATCTCTTCTGATCTCATGTGCACCCGTTGATTGTTCTAACATCTTAATTAAAAGTGTAACTCTAACAATGAACTTATTTTCAGCCTGCTTCTGTGAGCGGTGCATTGTATCAAAGGACAGGCAATTCAGAAAGCAGTTAGCTGTGGATCAACAGTGACACAGAGCACTTGTGTAGTCGCTGGGGGTCAGTCAGTACATTTCTTTCACACTGGTGCTAGTCAATCACTTTTGTTTTCCAGATTAATTATGTGGCCTTTCATTAAAAAACTAGGCACTCCAGTTTCTTGCCATTTTCATTTCACTTGTGTCTTTGCCTGCGTGAATTTTACACCACGGCCTTCTCTGTGTTGTGCTTTTCCTCTTCTTTAGGCAAGAAAGTGGAAAGAGTTCAAATAATCTGAAAACCTGTGGGAGGGAAAGGGGGCTAGTTCATCATTTCTGTATATGGATAAAGAAAGATAATATAAACTCCTCTTGCAGAGGTGAATATTTCACTGTGCTAGTGTTATTGTCTCCTTTCTCTTCATGTTCTATAGTTTTCTGTAAAAGCTGAAGCAGTGACTATATATTCAACACCTGCGTCTTTAACAGCCACTGCAGTATAATTACCTTTCTTGAATATTCTATAGAATTGTCAAACAGCAATTTTCTTTTTCAAGACAAGCTTTTGAATAATGCCGTTTACATACAGAGCTTAACTTCTCTTACGCTGAAAATCTAATTATAAGTATCCAAAATTTACTGCAAGTTTGCTGTTTTATAATTCAGTCTGCTAAAATTGCTAAAACACAGCATCTTTAACATTTATTCTGGAGCTGAATCAGCACACTCTTTATTGGATATTTTTTCAGTCTTAAATATAATTGACTCTGTAACAATATTTTTTGATTTTTCTTATTGTATTTATCTTAAATTTCTATACAGAGGTGTGGAGCAAGAGGAGAGGCTATTGATAGAGATGCCTAATGTTCTTTTACTGTTTTTTCATTCAGCGAATATTTATTTTGTGCTGGAAGAAGAATATTAAGCATTTCACTGAGAGAATCTAGGGAAAACACTCCAGCATGTTTTTTTTCTGTTTGGTGTATTATTCACTGGATATTTAATGCTGATGTTGATTGATTAGATCAGACTGTAGATAATTAGCCAGGAAATCTTAGAGCAAATCGTGGCTTGAATTGTGCAGCATACCATCATCCGAGTCAGGCTACTTTTGCAGTCTTTGTGATACAAACATCGATAGACAACCATCTCGACTATCTCAAGCAGCACAACTTCACTATTCTGTTAGGAAGGTGACATTAGAATAGAAAATTAACATAACATTGTATTATTTCTTACTGGTGCAAGCTATAAATTAATGTTATGAAATGTTATGAGCGTATCTGCAAAACTACCTCTTACAAAAATTAAAGAGTATCGTTATAATCTTCCAATTGTCACTCTGGGAATTCCTGTGTTGTCACACGTTATTTTCAGCATATGGTAAGCTGCACTTTCCTTCTCAGCCACTCTTCCGGATTTCAATTCTCATTGCCAATTTCTGTCCAAGGTTTCTGTAAATCTTTTGTGTCCTTTTTCTAAACACGTCCTATTCTTAAAAAAAAAACCCTCAGCTATTCACTCTGCAGCTTACAGTGAAACCTTCTTCAGCTTTTCTTTTCAAATACCATAATCTATGAATGCATATAATAAGCAAGGTGAAAAATAATTTTAAAGACTATTACACATCCTGCTGATATCAATGTAATATGAGACAATTGCTCTGTTTATTACTCTCTTTTACTTTGTGCGGGTAAGTGTAAAAATAAACCTTTCATATTTTAATCTTATTAGTTTCGTTCCTTTTTTGTTTGGTTTGGTTTAAAGATCTTAAGAATGCCAACATCACCACAGATTCTTAAGGCTTTTGAACATATCCCCTTCAAGTTGCATTGTATTATGTCCATTTTAACTCATCCATGCCTCCTCCAGGAATGAAAAAATTCTCTGTGGAGAGGAATACAAATGTGCGCAAAATAACACGCTTCTGTAAAAATGCGAGTTTCAGGTTCACTATTGGGAATAAATTGCATCAATTAAATCCAATTTTACAACAACTTTCTGAAGTGGCTTCTTTGAAGTGATCCATTTTGAGTAAAATGGGTATATGTGCTGGTAATAAAAACATACATTTGTAATCTATTTCTCAGGAAAAGAACTTCTTCTAGATTTTAAAACAAGTTCAAAACAAAGAAGTAACACTGTTTTCCACAGCAACAGTTTAAATTTTATGTGGTTTACCTCATAAGATCCTTCATGGATTAAAGAGTAAGAACAAGTTTTCTCCATTACAAAATTCTCATTTAATCCTTATCCACACTTAGTTTATCAAATTAAATTGGACAAGATTGATGCAGGGGCTTTTTAAGCTGGACATCATGTGTAAAATCGCTAGACAACAGATTTTAAAGGGTGCCCACCACGACTTGTCACATCATCTTTCCTCAGCCTCAGCTGCCCTTGCATAGTCTTATGCAGGGTCAGGATTCTTCTTGGTGTTACACTATGGACCACTGCAGAGAAACAGAGCTGCGACACAGTCTCCAGCAGAGTTACTTATTACATCCTCAGCCCCCTTCACCTGCCCCAGCCATTCAAAATAACATCACACCATAAAATATTCATGAACAGCCCAGTGCTCCGTCGAGGGCCTCGCTTCTGCAGGTGGCTGTTACATCAGTAATTGCCCGATACTTCCCTCCACAGCGTAAAATTGTTTTCATTATGTGTCATGCACACAGAGCCAAGCAAATCCCTCTTGAGTGGTTTCCCAAGGGCTAGAGGGAGGTGGTACTTAACTTAAACAGGCGCTTTTGGCTTAGATTAAAAAAAAAAGAGAAAGAAAAAGCCAGTGAAAGCTCATCATTAACTCTACTTCTAACTGCAACAAAAAGCAGAAGCTCATGCAAAACTCTCATAAAGATTATCCTAAATGTCTCAGTTACTAGGAAGAGCTTTAGTGGCTTTAGCTGTTCTTATGATACTTAAAGCTGCTTCAGCCAGAGAAGAGAATAACTTTCCACCTGACTGAAGTTCCCATGGTTTGCAGTGCAAGGCGATAAGCAGGTTTCAGCAATAAACTCCTGCATTGTGAGACAATAATGCACAGTCAGGTCCCCCCATTTTGATTCAAGGGTGTCTTTTTCTTTCCCCCCTGTGGTGGACTAATCACAGCTCCACTTTGTTTAATTGCAGCAAAGAGAAAAATGTGTTTAAGAAGTCATTCTGGCCCTCTTTAAATGAATGCTCAAGTTCTTCAAAGACAACAAACAGGATGCATAATAAATAAGATTTAATTTTCAGATCAAAATAGGCAGAGTTAAAGATTTTATTGACTGATGTGGGAGAGAGAGATGCTTCTGAAAAGGGGGAGGAAAAAAAAAGGAAGCAACAAGTGGGATTAAAGTCTTGGGTTTTATGCAGCACAAGCTGGTTTTGCATGGTGGGAGGATCAGTACAGGAATAAAATCTTTCCAGAATTAGTGGTCGGTAGCCTGCCGGGCAGTTTGCTTCTGATAAAAATGCTTGTAAAACTACGTCCATCCCTTGATAATTGACACAGATGCACCCGCTATGGTTTTCAAACTAAGACCTAGAAAACCTTGGGCAGGATGTATTATAAATTATGGCTCGGGGTCATGAACTCCAGAGTGGTTGTTGGGGGGGAGAGGGTGGGACAGAAAACTGTTTATCAATCAAAAGTTTTCTTTCTGACTCTGACATGACTACGCTACGGCCCAAGTGATTGGGAGAGAAAACCTCTTAATTCATTATTTTTAAAACTATGTTCTTTTTCTGTTGTCCTTTCATTCTGAGATTATGATCACTCCTTAAAGGCACCACACATATACCTGTAGAAATGATGTAGAATCATGACAAATTTCTCAAGTTCTATTATTTTTGAAAAAAAAAATTAAAAATCACAATTTATTGCATATGCTCTGTGAAACATATAGTGAAGCCATTTTAAATTTGCTTCAAAATACTTACTAAGATCTCATATAGGAAGAAACATACACTGCCTAATCTGATATACTCCAGTTAATAGTTATATCGTCTAGCTATACTCCACAATTTGTGGAATTAGTCTGCCAGGCTGATTTTGAATTCTATCAGAAGACAAGCAGATGTACTTTTCTTTAACTTCTAGTGGTAAACTACTAAGGCCATGGTTTGGTGCTCTTTCATTGCTAAAATTCACAATTGCTAGTGACCATGAGCTATGAGGTCTCATAATTTTGAGCAGGGACTCGGTGAGCATGAAATGACCCTCAGGAGCATCTGCTGTGGGCTTTTTTCCCCCCTGTGTTAAATCGGATATGTGAGGTTATCTGGCATACTGAAAAGCTATGCTCAGAAAGAATTTTTTTCTTTTTTTATAATGAATGATGGAGTTCTTTTTGCTTCTGGCAACTATAGGCCTTTCCTGAATACAGCAAATGACTGTTTCAAAATGAAAACCACTATGTGTTTGAATGTAGTATTATGCCTAGTTGCTTTTTGAGTGAAAGGCGGCTTTAAAAAGTTAGGTATATCATTGCCAAAAAGGGCTACATAGTATTGTCAGCATTTTGAGAAGGAATAGGTCCTTTTTTTCCTGAAACTCCATTCTGGACAGCTGTTAGTGACTTACCAAACTTTTCATATGGATATGTATGTTAATGACAGGCAATGAACTGGAGATGAAGAGACCCAAACACAGACCGATCTCTTCAGTGCACATCAAAAGCCTTTACAAAAGGAGCAGTAAAAGAGGCAGTGATGGTGGAGCCTTCACTTTTGTACACTGAATTAGTTCTGCAAGCAATGAAACTGATCTTTTCTCCTTGCCAGAAAAGTCTGGTGATTTTTGTGAGTGCTCATTAGCACAAGAGGCATTTGTGAAGATAATTGACTGACGCTGATACTGCTGGCTGTCACAACAGTGCCAGCAGTGTATGTGCGTTTTTAATAGTTGTATTTTTCCCCCTTTCTTAGATATAATGCTTTCTGAAAGATACTGGCTCTCTAAAGCTCGACAAGCCCATGCAAAGCGGGGAGTTTAAAGAACCCCTGTTCAGGGAATCTTTTTGCCTAGCCTGCTATCTCTCTGCCTGCAGGCTACATGTGATGGATAAAGGGGGCTATGGGGGCAGAGATGATATGAATTTGGACAGCTAAGAGTCCCATATCCTTCCCATATGGGGAAATATTTCAGGCTCACCTTATAAGACAGTGTTGCTGGCCAACATAATGGCAGAAAAATTAAGGAAGCCAGATTCACGATCAGGAGGAAACAATCCAGGCAACGTTGGACTTTAGGCAGACAAAGGGGGGAAAAGCACGTTGGTTGTTTGTGTGCTTAGCCTTGTGCAGTGCAGTCCGAGCACAGAACCCAACCGTACACACGCACAACCAGCATGCTGAAAAACGCACGTCTCCTGTATCGTCAGATGCCTTCCAGAAATCTCCAGTTTCAGAATTGTTCAGAGCCTGAGACTCTATGTAACTGAGGTTTTTCAGCAGAGGTAAATTGCTGAATGACTGCTAACATCTCTCAGCTTCAGCAGTACAACTTCATGGCACTAAGACAGTGTAAACAGAAACTGAATTTGGCCTGTTACTTCGTGTGTGTTCAGAATGAATTATGATCAGCAGTGCAAGCACATATTTTTTTTATTTGGTGTTCCTGATGACAAAAAAAACAAACTAAGGAAACAAACAAAACCAACCAAACACCCCTCCCCCCCCCCAAATAATAATAATAAAAAATAATAATAATAAAAAAAAAGCTAAAAAAAATATTACTGGCCTGATAATTCAGTTACTTGAAAGTTCAGAATTGATGAAATTAACCCAGGGAAGTGCTGTTTTCAGATTCTAAAGTATTTTGAAAGGAGCACTTGAATTTTTCAAAACAGCCTTGTTAAGCATTTTGAAAATGTGAACTTCATGGACTTTGATTTGATATATTAGCTACTTTAAGACTTTAAATCCCAATGTCCCCAAATCAAAAGTAAAAATCAAAGTAAAATGGTCTGGATTTCTTAACACAGAGCATTGCATCCCAAGGTACTTTAATTCCTTATAATATTTTTTGAGCATTTGAAAATTTGTGGCTTTCTGTTTATGATGGGAAACTTGTTTGAAATCCAAAATTCTCACAGGACAGGACAATGGCTATCCACAATTAGAAATAGCTCCCAGGAGATTATTGATGTCAGAAGAAACTGAAAATAAAAAGATAGTTGCTGGAAGTGCATTACTTTTAGCATATAACCCTGTGTTAATGGTTAGCACAAAACAGAAAATTCAAGATCTGATTTATGAGAAAATTAGGTCCCCTGTTTGTTGTCTTGAATTTCTATTCACTTTGATTTTCTAAATAGATTTCACTTTAATATTTCTCTAAAATACAAGATCTGGAAATTTTTGAAGTGGAGATCTGAAGAGTAAAGCAGTTGACCAAGAAGTTTTTAAAAATGAATTTCAACTGTGAGTTCATGACCTGAAAAAAATGTTGCATAATACTGTCACCATTTTAACAAGTAAGATTATGCTACAAAAGACTGTAATCTATATACTCATTAAAGTCTGTCAAGAACATGAGTGAGTGTGTGTGTGTTTGTGTGTGTGTGTGGAGTACCCTTTGTAGTTTGTCACATGGTTTTATTGACACATTAGGGAATGTTGTGTTGCTTACGAGTAGAAAGAACCATGTAGTTCTTTTTTAGATAGCACCTAATGTGTCTGCATCTCTTGATCCATTGTGCAAAATGGAATTGTTTATTTGACACTAACATTATGTAAGGCATCTCTCAGGTCAGTGAGTCTCTAGTTGACTTCAGCACGCAGAAATGAAACTTAAAGCTTGTTTTAAGTCTATTTTACACCTTCCCTAAGGAAAGTGAGCTACTTATTTCATAATGAGCAATGCTAAAAATGACAATCTTATCTCCAGAGCTTCTCCAAGTAGGAGCTGCTTATTATGAGGGCAGATTTCTTATTGTGCTGTTTGAAAACATCAGACTGTAAACCTATGTTAGTACCAGCTACTGATTCACGAATATCCAGCACATTGTTATTGGTCTCCTGAGGATGTCAAGAGGGAAGAGCTGCATGCATGGATTTGAAAGATGGCTCTCTAAAAGTGACAAATAGCAAAAAGTATGCAGAAATTTTAGGTAATATTGTTAAGGATGAGGGTGCCAGTGCAGCAGTTTGAGATCAGTAGTAAATTCAAAGGATGTCTCTATAGATGGTGTGCGGACATTTTCCTTTAAGAAGAGATTTAAATATGATTTTTGGTTATTTTTAGAAGCATTTTAAAAGAAATAACAATTGCAACAAGTCAGCACAGAGCACATCCACATTCTCTGAACTGATGTAATAGATGAGGGTTGAATTTCTGCTCAAGAGATGAGGTTAATAATGTATGTCACAGATGGAAATTTTATCTACGATGTTAGCTTAGTGTTTAGAAAATATTTTATAGTACATTTCAATGACATTTTATATCATCAAGCAATACTCTGGGGGAAAAAGTTCCCAGATCTGGGCACTACTCAAATGATGCTTTACCAGGAGTTGTGTCTTGCTAGAAATTTTTGCTTAGAACACAGATAACAGACCAGTAGTCTGTGAAAAACAGCCTTCTGATTTTCTACTTACTGTGTTTAGACATGCAAAAGACAAATGAAATAACAGACTTCCTGATAGAAAACAGCATGGAGAGAATTTTGGGTTCTATGCAATTCTTTTTAAACAGTCTCTCTATTTTCTTCAGCATCAACTGACATTTAATGTCATCTTTCTAAGCCTCATGACTGAAAATCCATTAACATCCTCTGTTAAAATAAAAAAGCACAGCACAATTTGAGTTCACATTTCTCCTGAAAATTTGACATGTCAGCATTTCATAAAACATTATTTTCTTGAATTGTTATATTTAAGGAAATGCTATGCTCCAAATAGCAGTCAGTATAACAGAGCTGGGGAAGGGATGGCAGGATTTGTAAGAAGTCAGTCAGCCAATTCAATAATTTCAACCCTGTTGAAAAAGTAGCCAAAGCTTTCCTCCTCTTTCTGTTTCTATCTGAGGAATCACAGTCAGGGACTTTTCTAACACACTGTAACTACAACTTCCTGAAGTGACCAACCCTTCCACCCCTCCTCATAACATGTGCCTACTTCCACCTCAACAACCCAGACAGAAGTTAGGCAGACTTTAATTTTCCCGACCCCTCCCTCACTTCTTGCCCATATCGATCATCCTAAGCTGTCATTGATCTGGTGGCAGCACATATCACTGTAATTTTTATTTGCCCTTGGACAGATCACGCAAATCCAGTGCTTTCTTCAATGTGTTAGCTTCCACTATCCATTGATGATCTTGGCATGTCTTCTAAGGAAAGATCTCACCCACCCCATAACCACGCTCTCATAGAGTACTACAGCACAGAGTTGGGAAAATACCCATCACCCAAACTGCTCATTCGAGGTGACTCTTGTTCTTCTGAGCAGTGAGCTGGACAGTCACCCTTTTCCTCCCTTCCCACTCTTGCTGCAGAGCAGTGACAGTAACCTGGGCTGTAATCCAAACACTTTGCAGGCATGAGGTGAAGTATCAGGGGGAGGCAGCTGCAGGAAGATGTCAGAGGGGTGAGAAGTCAGGTAGCAAACAGCTGGGCGCTCACCTGCTGCAGAGTAACAGCTTCCTGTGTAAAGAGTTGAATTTTAGAGTACAGAAGGAAATAAAAATCAAAGTCTGAGCCTCTGAGGAATGCATTCATTTGGATCTGGAATTATGTAGTTGGGGAAATTCATATCTCAGAGCTGGAATTCCAAGTTAATTGAAGATTGATGTGTGTTATGCATTATCCTGATAAAGTAAGAACATACGAAAAACAAGTCCAAGATTCTGACACAGAGATTTTCCTTGGGCTTTTCCACAACTGCATTCCAGATGATATAATTTTCATGAAATATATAGTATAAAATATTGGTAAGTCATTTCAAAGGGATGTCTTTATTATATTATTTGAATAAAATACCAAAACAATATTCTGTGCTATTTGCAGCACATGAAGTGAAGATGAAGATAACATGTGCACTCTTTGGTAGTATCATTACCTTACTGGGTATTTCTAGAGTAATGCTCCTCCTTCTTAGGGGTGTGATATATTGGTATTGGAAGGACCTGGAAGCAGGACACTTATCCTGCAAACGAAGCCCTCCAAGACATACTCCCTGTGTGAGATGCTACAGCCACAGATGGAACAGAAGGTCCATCATACTTTTTTGAATACTGATGAAATGAACTCCAGTTTCTTAGACAGGAAGTTAATTTTGTGATAAAATATCCATTATGAGAATGAAAAAAGAAGTTTTATTTTATCTTAGCAAATACCGGGTGGCAGCTTTATTTCAGATTTGTTGTTAATGGGTCAGCTCAAGACAGTTGCTTGGCAGTTAGAATCACCAATAGTAGAAAGTACAGTCAATTATTTTCTTTTAAACAGGGTTACAGAATCTTCTGGTCTCCTTTTTTATTCTATATGGGGACAGCTCTGGCTCAACTGAAACATGATCCATATTGCAAATGACATTTGCCCTTACAAAGAAATCTTGGGGCTCAGTAAGACAGCCTGTTTAACCAAGATGAGACACAGGACACGTATCAGACATTGAAAGACCCTGTGAGAAGTTGATGCAGGAAGATTATAGATACATAGCTGGCATCCGAGTGTGTTTGTATCATATAAACATAGATACTATCTCATTCCACTTAGTGAATGAATATGGTAAGAAAAAAGTTTGGATAAGAATAGCCACAAGCAGATGACTCCTCATGTAGGATTGGTTTTCTGTGTATTGTGGCATGTCTTGGTGAAAGCTGTGTTTGGAGGCCTGTAACTACCACCAGATCTCCTGAATGCACAGCACATTCTGTGTTTTTACTATTTTCAAAATTAGCCAAGAGGCCTGTGTTTGTTTCAATGAATGTCTTTCTTTTCATGAAATATTTCACAAATACCATTTATTGCTATGTGCTTGATTCTTTCCAGGGTTTCAAGACTATGATTTAATATCTTAGATTGTCTAAACAAAGCCCTACTTAAAATTTGCTCAGGTTTGCTGAGAAACCCAGAAACCCTGTAATTATAGGGAGAATTTGAAGGAGAAAGCAGTTTCATTAACACCAGAAACTACTGTTTATGCCCATGAACTGTGTAAAACTGCAGTTTCAGAAATCCTGCTGAAATAATCCTTCAGTGTACTCAGTAAGCCAAAATAGTAAAGAAGCAGTACTTCCATGACTTCCATGTGACCTCAAGGACTGGACCCATTGCTTTTACATGTGATTTTGTCCAACCCCATATTAGTTGATTTACAGTGCCTGAAGTACAGCTGATGCAGCACACCCTCCTCATTGCTGTCATCTCCTCCAGCAAAGTTGCAGGGATGTCAGAGCTCCTGCTGGTTCCATGAGATATCGGTGGGAGTTCAACCTGTAGATGCAGGGCTGTGCATGGCCTTCAGTTTGTATTTGTCTAACCTATGATTTTCCTTCTATTAGGGATATAAGCTTACCTATCTAACTACAAATGTACCTTTTTTGGCATTGGTCTTTCCTCTTGCCAAGTACAGTAATTAAGGATATGCTTTGTCTAGTATGCTGAGTGGGGTTTTTATAGTGCCATTGAAGGGTGCCAAATTAACAGTCGTGGGGCTTTAGGTCCTGTCTTAACCCACAGAGCCATTTCAGCCATTTGGGTTCTGAGCAAGCATTATTTGCACATATTTAACTTCAATGAGACCAGTATCCGTGCACGGCAGCTAATGCTGGGGAGAAACAATGAGCTGAATTCTCTACTGTTTGTTTATTTGTGTTTGTGTTCGTATTGAAGATGAGGAAAGTGCAACTTCATTAAATTAAATTAAGTTTTATAACAATCAAATGATTTAGGTAATAAAGGGGGGCAAAGAAAGAAAATGTTCCATTTTAATGGCTATAACCTGTAAGCAGCGCTTTATCTTGCCGCTGCTGTTGTAAGGACTAGTAATTGCAGCCGTCTAGACACAGGAACAGATGCAAAGTAGAGCTTTATTATATCAGACATTTGCCCTGCTACGATACAGTCTAATTGCCCAGAAAATATATTTCTACATGAATTATTTCTAATTTGATTTGAACTAGACCAACTGTTGTATTTTGCTGAACTTTATCAGGTGATAAAATGGAGCACTACGTTTCAAAACAGTTTTTCTTATCAATCTTTTTAGAGAAAGAGATGAATTAATTGAAACTTACAGTGGCATGTGATTCTCCAGCAAATAAAATAGTTTTCTTGCTAGTTAATTTTTTTTTTTTATTTCATTCACCTGTGTGGCTCAAAAAGAAAAGCAACATTAACACTAATTTGCAATTTAGAATGTTATGTCTACTGTTGTTGCTTAAAATATTTTAAAGTGCAAGTTTAAATTCTGATTAGTAATGATGTCATTGTGAGAGATGTGAGGACTTGAGTTTGATTAGCTGAAAATGTTGAAATTTTTTTTTAAAATGGGGTTTTTCCTCCCAACTGATTTTTTTTTTCTTTTTGAGAGTATTAGTAAAAAATCCTGAGTTTTCTAATGAAACCTGATAAACATTTTGTGTATTTCAAGACAGTCTGAATCATCAGTCTACTGAAAACGGATAATCAATGTGAAATAAAGGTAAATGTTTGGATGCTTGGTCAGTGGTTTAAAAATAATAGATTTTGTTGCTGTGCATTTCTGTTCATTTGCAGCTGATATTCGTACATTTGTCCTATTTCTTTTCACATTTTAAGAAGTATTTCGGAAATGCAGGGGAATCTCTCAACAGCTTTTGCATAAAATGATAATAGTAACTTGCTTCCTCCTTCTTCCCATCCCCCCAAAATAGAGCATACTACTGAAATTATTTAAATTGACTGAGCCTTTTAAGCAAGTAAACACATTTTAACTAGTTTTTTTTCCCAATCCTTCCATTCATGCCTACTATAGAAATTAGCCTTCACTCTTCCTTCACTTACACATGGATACACACACTTGCATGGACACAAGAAAAATTTCTTTTCTCCTGTCAGCATTCCTACCCAACAATAGTTAGATTAGTGGAAATGAGGGCCTCCGCAGAGAAAGGACATTCAGCCACAGAAGGCTCCCTGCAGGAACAGCTGGTAGGGGTTAATGGCTGCTGAACCTCACAGCCAGGGCCTATTCTCTATTGTGTGTTCAACTCCTGGGAAGGAGGGAGACTTGTGACAGCTTCTGGGGTGCATGGGATCAGAGGTACAGCAGCTAGGTCAGAGAGGTAGTGTTCGGGGGGAAAAGGCTAGCCGGGAATTGCAATAAAAATGAACTCTGCGGCGGGGACAGCCGAGCCTTGAAATCTGCAAAAATTGGGCGCAAATTGCCACGGGGAAACAGTAAAGGATTATTCAGTAACACGGCTTCTAACCTTTTAACAACTGCGATATGAATTAAAAGAACAATTGGAGGGAGATGGGGGATGAATAATTCATATCTGAAAGTGGATGAAATCCAAGTCCGAGCTAAACATGCGCGGCTAATGTATGTTATTTACGTCTGTGCTCCAACCCTCGGAGCTCAGCTCTCCGGATGGTGGTGCAAGCACCGTGCCTGCGGTGCCCAGCATCCCAGCCAGGAGTGAGGAATCAGCCTTCAGCAGGCTTAAGTAAGTTTAAATAGAGAGTGATTAATAAGTACATGTTTCCCCTCAGCGTAGGTGTGTTTGCCACACCACCACAGCTGGCGGGTGGAAGGAGCCCTCCGCAGAGGGCTGGCAGGGGATGTGCTGGAAGGTCAGGTCTGGCTTGGGACTGGGCTTCTTTGCTGCCTGCCTGTGCCCCGCACACACCAGAAAAAAAAACAAAAAAAAAACAAAAAAAACCAAACAAACAAAAAAAAAAAAAAAAAAAAAAAAAAAAAAAACCAAAAACCAAAAACCAAACCCATTCTGACTATCAAAAAAGTTGGGAAGAAACGCCTTGATGGGCTGAAACAATCACCTCTGGGAAAACACTAGCACGTTTCCGTCACCCCGGCCCCTCCTTGCTTTGGGATAATTTGGCAGGATGCTGTGGTTTTAAAGGGACCTTAGAGGGAGCTGTATTTCCCTTCTGACAGAGGATTCCTCCCCATACAGTATCTGAAAACTTTCAAAATTAAACAAAGTAGCATAAAATTGCAAAAAAATATTAGATTTACCAATTCTGTGTGGAAAGCTCCTCTCCTTTCAGCTACTATAGCAGCAACCTTTCTATTTTTTTTTTTTCCTGCTCTTTTGGTATGGGAATTGTTTTCACTCAGTAATACTAAATATTGGGAGTTGCTAGGAATGTTTTACTTGTAAACTGTAGTTTAAGTAAAAGAATAGCAAATTTACTGGTAATGCAGCTCTTCTGCTCTAAATCTACTGATCCTCTGTTCCCATTATGCTTCTAGATGAGAGGTCTTGGGCGACATCAGCACATATTTTACCCAGTGCAGTTTGGGTGAAAAAGTTCAACTGTAATTATCGTTCCTTAGTTTTGTTTGTTTAATCTCGAACTTTTTAAGCCACATAAATAATTTTGCCTTATGGTTAGGGTTTTGTGGGTTTTTTTCTCTATGTGAGTTTTTTTTGAAGAAAAAAAGGGAGAAAGGGAAGGGAAAAATACTGTTCCATTGAAATCCTCACCTGCAGCAGAAGCATGACAGATACTGTCAGTGAGCTCCCAGTGAGTCCTTTGTAAGCAATACAGATGCAATACGCTCATTAAAGTTATTTTATTTGGATTGTAATGGCTCAATGGAAGCGTATGAGCCAGAGCCTGAGGGCTTTTAAGAATATTTAAGATGCACTGAAGTGTGTCATGCCTTATTACACCTTGACACAGTACTGCAGACCTCAGAATGAGGATTGACAAGTACAGGTAAAAACAACAACAGAGACATAACAGAACAATAACAGAAATGCCTCCCTGAAGTACCGACACTGACAGCTTGATAGAATAAGCAAAAATATCACCAAAATGACTTGCAGGAATAAATGAGGCTTCCAAACACTCGTGAGAGAGCGCTCAGAACATTTATCCTGCTTTACAGTGTGGGTACTGAAACGCTGAGTTGAAGTGACTTCCCCAGAGGCAGGCGGCAAAGCAGAGCACCTGCCACCACAACCCTTAGTCATGCTTTCTGCTGGGCTCGGCAGCTGTCCCTCAAGCTCAAAACCCCTTCTCTGCACATTCTGGTATGTCCTCTGCCTGAATGAAGGCCCTGAGTCTACAAACAGCTCTGTGCATGAACAGATTTCACCATGTACCCAAGTACCTTTTTTGATCCTGACTCCCAAAAGTCAATATCCATATTTAGAGAATGTGCTCATCCTCATGCTAAAGGTCTTCACTTGGACTCGTTGAAACATAGGTCTGCACTGAAATGTCCACTCTCTGCATGCCTGAATTCTTTGAAAACGGTGAGGATGGATGATAAATCTGGAAAGAAATATAGGCAAGTAGGCTCATCTGGGCTAAGACTTCTGAATGCATGATTTCAGTTCATAGACAATTTCTCACACTAAGTATAAACATTCGAAAGCAAGTCTGGCTTGACACAAATACAACTTAGAATAGCAGAGTTAGCAGGTGTGTTCCTAATAAGTTGCGTTCAAATTCCCATTTGTTTTAATAAATAAGTAAGAACAAGGGAGTTTGTTGACCTCTTGGCTACTCATTGTCAGCATAAAGACAAAAGGGGTATAAAATTAAGAACTCAGGAGGGATTTATTGTGATGACAGACTCTCACACTAAGGGTTTGGTACATTTGGTAAACTTTTAATCTCCTCAAAGTACAGCAACTGATTCTAATAATTTGTTGACACTTTTTTTTTAAGATACAGATAAATCAGTTTTGTGAAACAAATTTAAGAGAGGATGCTGTTTACAAAACCATGATGCTATTTCTAAAGCTGCCAGTTCAAACATTATGTGTGATATGCTCTGCAGGATGTGCTATTGAAAGGGTTAAGCTTTTCTGACTTTCAGATACAATGAAATTATGACAGGAAGAAAATTGTGCCATTTTAGCATGAAAATGCTTGTACAAATACTGTCGCTCCTTCCTTCTTACTTTCTTTATAATGCCTCAACGATAGCTAAGATGACAGACATTTGACAGGTATCTGTAAGCATACAACCCAGGCAGCTCATTAAAGTTTTTCTTTCTATGCATCAGCTTTCACAAAGGCAAAAACCCATTAGCATTGACTATTTTGCAGATTAGAAGAATTAAGGGCTTCAAACGTTGGCTTATACCAAGCAATGTCATTTGTGAAGTGATGTTTGCTTTATTATTTCCCTTTCTCTCCCTCTGAAACCAGACTGACATGACTTTAGCTCAATGTAGGGCGTAATGTGCAAACCAAAGGACTGGCTCACCGATGAAAAGAAACACATTCCCTTTTATACATGACTGGAATGGCAAAAAGGGGAGACTTTACATGTACTATTTAGGCTCATTAGAGTACTGATTATGATAGTTCTCCGGTGTAATCTTTAATCGACTTTGACACTAGATTTGCCCCGTTACAAATCCTGTCATGCAAATTAAGTCATTTGTGTTGTTTGATATGGAAAGATCTGCTATGAAATGAAAGATTAGTTCACAGATGAGGCACCAGAGACTGCTGCCCTTGTGCACCATGCAACTGATTACAAGGATGAGAGCATCCATTTTTATACTGCTGTTAACATTTAGGAAAGAAGATTAAATTATCGTAGTTTATTTCCTTCTTCCTGCATGCAGTTATTTTAAATAAGATTTCATAATCCTTATTTTAATGGTATGCAAAACTGGCAAAGCTGGTTAAATGCAATACCACCATTTTAAAAAACAGGACATATTTTTGGAGGCAGTGGATGATGTATTGGGAATTTTTTTGAATGCCCTTGAATGACATACTGGATTTTGTTCCTTTTTTTTATTAGTAATCAGATGGCAGAGATTTTACCACCATGTACAAACCAGTAATAAAAAATTACTGTAAATTTTCATGTGCTAAGAACCTGCCCTTTTGGCTCACAAGGTATAAGATGCATTTTAATATTCCTGGTTGTATTTTCTATGGAGTATTTGTATCTTTCATTAATCATATGGGCTTGATAGGAAAGCTCTACTTAAAGAATGAGGGTTTTGTCTGCTTAGAAACACAGCTTAAGAAGAAAACATTGCACCTAGATCCACTAAATAGACATTTAAGAAAAAAATTTATGGCTGATGAATGAGCCAGAGCAGTTTTAAAATTTTAGGATCTCTCATGCCCAAGCAATAGTGATGGCTGGCACAGGACATGTCATATACCTGGCCTTGATTCAGGCAATACCTTCCTGGTTACAAAGAATGTCAAAGGATCATTTGTTCTATACTCTTGAACCAGAGTGTTTGATCTGCTTGAGGAATTTGAGGTGCTTAGTTACTTTTAGCACTTCCCTCTTAAAAAAAAAATAAATTTGTATTTTAAGCAGATCACTTAATTTCTCTGAGAGGATGGGAACCATGGGTATCTATATAAGTTCAGACTGATACAGCCAGAATCTAAACAAACCAAAATAGATGGCAAAATATTCATCATTTTCCATTTCCATTAAGCATTGTCAGCAAAGAAACAGCTGTGCAATATTTTTGTATGCTGCTCTAGCTGTATGGGATGGACACACAGAACGTGACTAACACCATGGTTGGGGGTGGAACTTGAGATTAGTGAGTACCACTGCTACATATTCTTTAAAACAATGGATTATTAAGAATCTCCAGTTAAATGTGCTCTCGTCTTCTCCTAACCATTCTTTCTACCGCTCACTTATAATCTATTTACTTTGTCCTTTTAAAAACTACATGTTAAAAGAGATTGCCACTACATTTGGTCACTGATTTTTGACATAGCACATGAATATTTCATATAATTAGAATGTGCCTTTATTGTTTGGACGGGCGTGAGAGCTGCAGTTACCTGAAATTCTCTTAAATGAACATGGCACAAGCTGGAATGATCCTTGGAAAGTTTATTTCACTTTTGGGTAACTTAAAGGAATTTTAGCCTTTATTTTCCTCTTGATTATTCCAATATCCTGTGAGATCATTTATTTCCAGATCAGTAGTGCTAAATATTTTAGTTACTGAAAGCAATCATTTTTAGAAATCTTAAGAAAGAACCCGTAGAATACACAGTTGAAATAAGTTGAGAGGTGTTAAAAAGTTCAGACCACCAATGACTTAAGGAATCAAATATTATACTTCATCAGTACTTTAAGAATGAAATATCTGAAACCTATCAAAGATACATTTATTTTAATACGGTATGTTGAAATTTACAGGGATTTCTTTGTCCCCTTAGTGTCAGATGACAGTTTTGAAGCCTGTGAAAAATAAATAAGAAGGATTCATCTGAAAATCCAAGTTTTAGAATAATTTATTTTCCTCTCTTTATGTCAATGAAATAATAATAACATTCATACTTCATTAAAAGGCCAGGTTTTTAATGTTTTGTATTAAAAAAAAAGAAATCTATATGTTTTAACACATAAAGTCTGATGATAGAGCTTAAAAATAAGGATTACCAACCATTACATCATTTGATTAACATTTGATACATGCAGACATTGTCTACATGTGCCGTGTTATTGCTGTAAATTTTTTCTATTGGCATAAAATATGTTTGGACATGCTTTCATAAAGATGCATACTGCAAGTGTACATGCTTTCACAAAGAATTCTTGCAATTCAAAGACATTAGGTACCCATCAACGTATTTAGACCTGTTTGAGAGAAATATGTTGTCTTCTATTAGCCAAAATACCACAGTACTTATACAAAGGATTCAAATGTGTCATATACTTCTCCCCAGGCTCATTTGCTCTCACTGCTTGATGCTTCCTGCATTACAGTAATGGAGTCCATAAAATGTAATAAGAAAAAGTGTACTTTAATTAGCCAAGTCATGCCATGAAGAAACTCTGATATAAATCACTTCTCTTTATTTGCATGTATGAGTTGTGTAAAGTGACAATTTATATTAATTTTATTGAAGTATCTTAAGGTGTTTTTATAGTATGTGTAAATATAGGCCTGGTCAGAAGAAACCTTGCAACACTAAAATATTCAATTATTGCACTGGCTGGGTGGATATGAAAATTAAGGAGAAGACTGCTAAGTGTTAAGCTCCAAGAGAGAAATCAGAGTATATTAGTTACATATATTGAATTGTGTAGTAATTCTCTGAGAAAAAAAAAAAATGCTGGAACCTCTATCAATTAGGTGTATTTAGAAACAGTTTGGTTTAAATGGATTTTCCAGGTACTGGAGTAGGTAAGGTAATTTCATTTTTTTCCCTCTGTGAGTGTTACAAGTCTATTAATGACATGTTAGGAATTACAGGCCTCCTTTTCTTTTCTTTTCTTTTCTTTTCTTTTCTTTTCTTTTCTTTTCTTTTCTTTTCTTGCTCAAATTTATTCAGACTCTAAAGGACAAAATTATTTTCAAAGGCATCAAAATAGTTTAGATACTTAATTTAGTTTTGAGATAAGCCTTTGACTTATCTTTTTTGTTTATGTTTTCTTGTTTATGTGCATTTGGATGTGTGAGTATACATGTCCAGGATACCACTAACCCTTTGTGTGGGCAGATAACCAAAGTCTGTGTAACTCTGAAAAGATGTTTTGCTGTGTTGGTGTAAGTAAGAGCTCATATGCAAGTTTTTGTCTCGACCCATTCTGTACAAGCTGCCATACCCCAGTGCAACAAATGAGATCCCAACTGCAACTCATTTAATGACAGTAATATTTTTCTGCCATCATGGAAGAACATTGGCTGACCCATCCTGTGACTGTATCAGCACTACACTTGGTGACTCTTGGCATTCCTGAAAATGCCATGTCCTCTTGAACAGTCATTGTCACCTTCACAGCAACATCTTTCTTTAATAGGCCACAAGTGCACACTGCACCATTGAATTTGGCCCGATTATTCAGCTCAGCTTTCTATGTGGTTTCTGCATTATCCACCTTTGTATCCTACTACGTGTCCTAACCAGTTCCATCAGCACTCTTTATTTTGTGTCAGTGTTCCAAAAGAGAATGTCAAAAAATTCTGTCCCATGATGTCCATCCTAAGAGTATGAACTGTCCTGGAGGAATTCACTCTTAATATCCTCCCAACATGTACCTTCCCTTCTAGCACTACTCCCTGCCATCTTCTTCTTAACTAGATCATGAAATATGCAAAGAATATTCCCCTTTGCTGGAAAGGTGGTAGCCTGTAAAGTTGACAGGTTATTCTAGTACAATCTGTCTGTGCTGCAATGTATCCAGTTCCCTTTTACCTTAACAGTATAATTAAAATTTCCCTCAATTTGCACTCAAGCGTCTTATATTCTCACTTCAGATTAACAGGAGCAGATCTCTTCCCCAGCAAATAAAAGTTTCGAGTAATACAATTTCTCTTGAAACCTGACAGATTTCTTAAAACTTATTTCTTAAATGATACTCAACTGATGGGCTCTTCTGGAATGAAAGTTGCTCTGATGTTATTCCACCTTTTTCTCTATTTCTCATCATCTCAAGCAACACAAACTGAAATGCTTGGATTTCAGTCACAATCACAGTTACAGTGTGAATTCTGTTCTGTGTTCTGTGTCTGGTTTTACAGCCAGTTTCTAACTTGTGCTTGTGCAGAATAAAAGGTCATGAGTACATGCTTGTTGTGCAATTGGTTTCTGAATTGTAAAAGTTTTCTTATTGTGTCAGAAAAAGAGAAATGCTAACATAAAGAACAGAACAAGGGGAGCACATGGTTGTCTACTTGTCTTCTAACTTTTTGGCCTCTGTCTCTGTAATGCAGTTAAGGATCTGTGTTTTTAAGGTGCTGTGAGTGTAACTGATGTAATACACTTGGAATTAGGAAAGAATTTTTTTGTTGTGGAAAATCAGCAGGAATATGTGACTATTTTTTCCATCACACAGCCTTATAAAGAAAGACACCACAAGAGTACTTAGTAAAGGTTAGGCAGTTTAAAACTCGGTAATTAATGGGAATGATCACAACAGAAATCACAACCACTGTCTGCGGTGAATAAGTAGACAATAGTTCAGCTTCCAGAAAAAAAAAACCAACATGCAGACCTATGATTTTGCTATTCAACTATTATCTGCAGGGAATAATATAAACACTTTGAAGCCTTAGGTCTTGACTTACCAATCCCTCCATCTGCTTCCCTTTTCCCTTTGTTCTGCACATTTCCATAAATAGGGAGTTTTTCATATAAGCCCTGTAACATTCCTGATAAGACCACTTCAAAAATGTTTGGGATATTAACCACTATAATTCCAATCTTCTGCCCATAACTCAGAAACTGATACATTTAGATTAAACATAGTGAGCCTCTGACCAAAATTTTAAGTAAACTTCACATGAAGTACTGAGGAGTAAAATACTGACTCTATAAATATTCAGCTCAGTAGAAATTCAAAAACTGAAAGGGAAAAATTGCCTTTTCACTGACTTGTCAACCCTACAGCAAATTAGTGGGAACAGACAGGAAACACACAAAATATTCTGTATCTATCTGATTATGTTTTCTATAATTAAAGGTCCTCCATGCATTTATAATGTAAAGAGTACATAATAAAGAAAAAAATAAAAACTCTAGCTTTGTGTACACAAACATAAATGATAGTTTAAACAACACAGAAGTTTTGACTTAAAAGTTCAGAAAATTGTGTTCCATCCCAAATAGGGTTCTTACAACCCTCTAGAGTTAGGTAGCAGGTCTAAGATAAAAATAAAATACCAAAACATCTCACTTTTTTTTGCTAAAGATTATTATAATTACAGGCTATCCAGGTGGAATTATGCCACTGAATCGACAATGAATAAAACACAAGAATATATTTAGCTATTGAAACATCTGTGTAACTCCCATTAACATGGGAATGCCCAAAATACAGCAGAGTGAACTCTGTTGTATTTATACATGTATCTTAGCGAGCAGAAGTGGTACAAAAATAAAATAATAGTAAAACAGGGTGTACTGAAACGCTATGGATAATTATGGCCCATGAGGGCTTCAGAAACCAGAGGCACAATGATATTTCAGTGCTTCTCTGGTCAACATGAGATATTCTGCTCACTGTGGCAGGAGGCATTCTTATTCCCAGCTGGAGCCACCTTCCACCTTCTCTTCACGTAAAGCACTGTAGGGCTTCGTGCCTCCATAGCCATCATTCACTTCAAAAGACACTTATGTGCCTTCTGTGTGAGGAAATTCAAGAGTTGGTTGTTCTTTGAGTTACTGAAACAACTTGATTTAAGACAAGAATTTGACAACTAAGTATAACAGATAATAAATATTTAGGGCAGAGGTGACATCTTTTATTTAGAGTTACATTTTGTGTAAGTGAAAAAAATGAAGCATAGAGGACCAGGTCTTACTCCTCGAAAATCAACAAAGGGAATCAGAATATATTTGTCTTAGTGAAGTGGGTTGTCATGTAAGATGATAATCTTTGACCATCTGGGAGCTGAGCTTCATTAAGACTGGACCTGAAAAGCAGAATGGTTTTGTTTAGGATCTTAAAGGAAATTGTTGGGTCAGGTTTAGCTCTAGTGATTTGTATGTGAACAATACTTGCAGACTCATGGCAACCTAGATTAGACATTCCTGTTTGGGCCCACTGCTGTCCATGCTGGGATTGAAAGGAAGTCAGTATCCTGATGGCTTAGATACTGGTTTGTTGAGGATCAGAGACAAACAGCATCACAGGATTACAGAGATGTTCAAATCAACATGTAAGCAAGGGCTCTATTTAGAATCTTGTGCCCTGTGTGCAGTAAGTCATGGGAAAGGCAGCAGGCAAAGCTGAAGGTGTTGAAAAGAGAAAGTGCATGTACAACCACAAAACACAAATGTGTAAATATATGTGCTTGAACCTTAAACATAAATAGAACAGCCTAAAAAGATGAGAGATAACTCAGATGAAAACTCCATGAAATATTTGAATGGTTGTGATGTCTGCTGATGACTCAAGCTAAGATTTCTTATGGAATGAACACAGAATCTCTCATATAGTGTTAAAAGTCTAAGCCTGAAATGGTTTGTACACAATATAGATGGCAAATGAAGCCCTAGACTGTGAGAACCAGAGCAGACCAAATCAAGGCTATTATGCTGTATGCTGTTTAATTGTCATACAACAAGGAGCTCAATTACCACTAATATCAAGGTCTGGTTTTTCCTTTCTAGGCCATTCATTAGATGATCTTGTCCTTTGTGTATGAAAGATTTTCTTTGAGTATATAGTGACTTATAAATGTGTAATTCCAACGCTGAAATATCAGAACTTGTGAGTAATTAGTGGTGTGCCTGTGAAACTTTAATCAGCACTCCATTTAATTATGCCACCTTGTTACAAAAATCCTTTTTGCCATTCTGAAAAATTTCTCATGCCCAGTATACAGAAAATGAGTTATTTCAGTTGTGATGCCAAGAAAGCGATTTATTACCAAGTAGAAATTTCTTACCTGAATTTAACTTGTTGAAGACACTTTGCAGTGATTACTTTTTCCATTATAATTAGGTATAACAATTGAAATATTTTTAGTATCACACTGATCACTTCTTAACTATGAATATGTTCACCTATATATAATGTTATGCTTTTCTCATATATGGTGAACAAATAGCTGTGGGTAGACATAAACATTGATACGTCTAAACAGTTTTTAACAACAAATATAAACATTCTCTTTAGAAAATGTGAAATTACTTATGCTGTGGCTTTCTACTCTATCTCTGGTATTGAAAGTAGGTAAAAGTACTGTGAAATGGTGGTAGATGACAAAATCCAACTCCCTGATACCATATGGAGCAGGAGAAGGAGCAGTGTTTGAGGGCAAGACAGCATTCATGCCCCGACCAAAACTCATGTCTGGCTAATCAACCTGCAACCAGTTCACTGTGAGTAAGGATAGATGAGACAGAACTTCCTTGCTGTCAGTTTGTGTTGCCTTTTTGTCATCTCTGTCCTCATTTAAGGTTTTATTCTCATGATGTTTACTTGGGAGGCAATAGTGTTTTTTTCAATTGCAATGTTATTTTTATGCCAGGAATCTTAGAACTGCTCTGCTGATAGTTTTACCATTGTAGACAATTAATGAAAATATGTATTTTATGGAAAAGCATAAATGATTTTCTGTAGAATTACCATTTTTGCACATTATAAGCAATACTGAAAAAATCTTTGCAAGTAACATATTTGCACTATGCATTATATTTATACACCATGAAAGAGTACTTGAGAGAAGGATGTAAATAGGTAAATACCAAATACACAGAGCTGATGTGGATGTACATTATTAAGAGAATTAAAGTTTGGACAGAGAATGTATCTTTACAAGTCACTCTTTTCCTGCAGGTACAGTGTTTTGAGAACTGCTGCTAGTCTCCAAGGAAACCAATGCTATTTGTGACTCTGTTTAGTGGTGGAAAACTAATTTTTACCTTCTCTTCTAAGACTGACAAGTCATGACAGCTCTTAGAAGTCTGCAAATTGATTATTAGTCAAGCCTTGCTGTATTTTTAGTTACCTTTTTTTGTGTACTTAGACTGAATCACTGAACTACACTACAGATCAGAGGTGAAAAAGTCAGTCGCGATCTGAAAAAATGGTGCAAATCCTAATTTTCACAATAAAGCTTATAGCATAATGGTATTATATTAAAAATATGCTTCCTGTTTAAATCATTTACTGGTGTCCTACACAAATATAATTTTTTAACAGATTTTCTTGCAAGGCTGCATATAGAGCTGTATACAAATACACACCTCAGGGATGGACTGAGGACCTATCAGATTGCTGGTATCAGGCAGAATCTTACCCTCACTGCCAACCTTGAATAAACAAACATTCTTTATTCTTAAATCAGAAGCTGACAGCAAGAGCCAGACCTTTAGCAAGACATTTTATGTATGCCATGTAGTGGGTTGCCATGTCTTCCTTTTTTCCCCATGTTTTTCTGACAGCAAAAGGAAGATGTTGACATCCCTGAGTTTTGAAAGGCAGAGTTTGTTGTTTTTCCACATGACAGCAGAGGTCAGAGCATGAAATGTCTGTACCAGACGACACCAAAACTAAACCACCTTGCCTCATCTTGGCTCCAGCATCAGCTGAGGGCTGCTGTCCATGGAGCTGTAGGAGGCAATCCCACAAAGAGACCTCCACAGAATATCCCCTCAGCATCTGGTGAGAGGGACTGTCTATCACAAGTTGTGTCCTTGTGTTCCATGGCACAGAATGGGCTTTTGCTGCATTAATTTGTTAGGTGACTTTTCAGAAAAGGGAAAACCTTTACCATTTTCAAGGTGTAATTCAGAGATTGAAAAGAGGACTTGCCCTGTAGTTCAGGAGAGGCAGGGATGTGTAAGAGCAGGGACTTAAAGATTAGCATCTGGGTTTAACAGGAAACACTCATGGGCATGATGGAAAAAAAAATCTGGAAAAAATCTGGAGGGATTCAGATTTGGTCAGCTCTGCACACCTGTCATAAACTGCTTAAAACTGGAAGACAGACATGGAGAAGAAGGAAGTGAGAAGCTACAGGGCTATAGAGAAAAAAAGCAACATTAAAAGGGATATGGGAAGCTATTAAGGTACTCAGGGATAAATTCCCTTCTAACTCCCTCCTGTATAACCTGAGCATAGCATAGAAAAAGTTCCTTCCTTCCTTCCTTCCTTCCTTCCTTCCTTCCTTCCTTCCTTCCTTCCTTCCTTCCTTCCTTCCTTCCTTCCTTCCTTCCTTCCTTTTCTTTTTTCTTTTTTTTTTTCTTTACATACAAACTTTGTATGCTATTTTTGAGACCATGGTAATTTATCTTTCTCAATCCTGGCAAGTGCATAAGTGATATTCCTTGTGATTTATTTTTACATTTTTCTTATGTAAGTGGGAAATCTAAAGTATGTGTTCAAGCCTCGTCAGATATTCATAATAATATCCCATAAAAACCTTTCAAATACAACTATAAAACTTCACTGTTATTTATCCAATTTGCTGTTTTCATCTATGACAATTACTTTAAATTTTTTTGCAAATGTGCTCATGTTGCATTCCAGTCTTTAAAATCCAAACACATTTCAGTATACTTGAGTTTCTAAGACTTGCAACTTTGTGGCATGTAAGTCTGTTAGCAGTAATTTGTTGGAGTTCTGATGATAAAATACTGGGGAAAAAAAATTGGATAAGGCCTACTTAAATCTCCAAGGCATCAAAAACCAATGAAGGAGCCACTGTCTACTCAGGGTTTGGATCATCTTCTCTCTTCTGGATTGCTCTTCCTCACTCACTTCCACACCACTCCCTCAGGGCACTTTCTAAACAGTTTTTTAATCAAGTCCAGAAGACAAACATTGTTAATGGGTTTGAAAGCTGATGACAGAAATCTGGACCTGGCAAGACCTCGTCCACCAGGTTTTGAAATAATCAAATGCCAAGTGAGTTTGAGAGTCAGGCACTGTGAAAGGGCCTGTGCTAGAGGGAAGTGGCTCCATGAATCTGTTTGAATGTTCAGACCACAGCCATTGCAGGCCCCTGAGGACAGGCACCTTTTCTGCTGATGCTTTCTTTGGCAAGAAACTGCCTCATCTGGTTGAGCTCTTAGAAAAATAAGCCCTTGACTGAGCTCCCAGGGACATCTGAGGCTACCAAAACATTGTGTTCCAGGTGGGATAGGATGCCCTGGCCTAGCAGTATATAGGACACAAATTATACAAATGCTCAGAAGCTGTACTGGATGATATGTATGGCAGATTTATACACACAGCTACATAAATACATGAAAGAAATGAGATCCAAAGTCTTGATAAAACCAGTGGCAAATGTTAGATTTTTCCCCACACCATACCTAGAAATCTAGTTCTTGGCTCTGAGATATTCACTCAATAATTTTAATTCCTATTTTTGCTGGCTATCATGGAGTTATCCCAGCCATAAATCCAGCCTGTTGACTTTAGTGAAAATACTTCTCTGAATATAGTCGGTAGCACTAGATGTTCTTAATGACAGTGCTATCCACAGAACTATTTCCACCACAAAAGATGTCAAAAAGCCTTATTAAGACATCTAGTTCTGCCTCTCTATTTCCTCTCTGTCTTAGCGTCTCCATCAATGCCAATGCAATGCAGTGTAGGTTGCAGTGTCAGAAGCAATGCAGCAATCCAAGTATTCTGTTACTCTGTGGATGTCAAAGAAAAATCTGTGTCAGTGCCTTGACCTTGTGACAAGGAAGGAGTTGCATTTGAGCAGCCCACCTTTCCTTTTTAATTCTTATTTATTTTTATTAAAAATATTTTTCTGGAGTATTTTTCAACAAAATATTTTGATCACTGGAAAAATGTAGCAATGAACAGGAAAAAAGGTGAAGGTAACCTTTCTAATCATTCCAGGAAGAATGAAGCCTTGCTTCTTGTTAGTCATAACTGGCCCTGAATCTGATACAACTTTCTCAGACTTGTTAGGTGATGAGGAATCTTGCAGTTTGCAAGCTGTTGGAAAACCATTTCTGGATTCTGAATACCTTAACATGAATTACCCTCTGAGAGCATGTTTGTCCTAACAGGCCAAAGAATGTAGTGTCAAGAAGTTAAAAAATAAAATCAGGTTTATGTAATGTCTCCACTCATTAAAGTACACACATTGGCTATTATAAAAGATTCGTTCTCTAAATTTTAAGCTCTGTAGAGCTTCTTCTCAAAGAAGAGTCTAATTCTTTTTCTGTTTATGTCTACTTCAAATACTTTTCTGAAGTGATGGCTTTTTATCAAAACCAGAATAAAAAATTTCCAAATTAATATCTTGAATTCCTTTTAAAAACAATATTCTTTTTCTTTCTAACTCCCTTCTAACACTGAGATTTCTCACCCTTCTGACTCACTCTGGCCTGATGTGAATCATTGCATGGTTACACCTGTGAAATTGTTTCGGAGCACAGAGCTGCAGTCTTGTTACGTAACATTGAGGTGGATCTTGCTGGATGTGTTTTCAAACATTGTTGCTTTGTAGATCCATAGGTACAGTTCCAGTGTGGTTGGGGAAGAATAAATAATATTATTCAGAAATTATAAAAGATGTACTTGCAGCCAGGTAGATCTTTTTTGTCCTGTGAATAACTTGTTTTGGAAGCTGCAAGCTCCATTATTTACCCATTGATCAGGCCCTTAACCCCTTCTAGGGGACAGACATCTAGCTGCTTTCACATCCTTCTCATTGTGAACCCCAGACTTCCAGTGTGCTGCTTGTAAAACATCCTTGTTTTCACTTGCCTGACATCCCCTTAGGTATACTAATTCCCCTCATTCCTCCCACGTCTCAACAATCATCAACTACTGAGGCATCCAGCATACCTTTTTGTGACTATTTTCTTCCTACGTTTCATTCAGATATAGCCAGGAAGATCACAAGCAGAAAGCTTGTAAAGTGATTAAACTCATTTTCTTCGTTTGCTGTGGCGCCAGCTTTCTAGGTCCTTTATAGAAACTGGCTCAGTCATGCGGCAGACTGAGATTCCTGGTGCAGATCATTATGCTCCCATAAATTATCTCAGATGTACCTGAGCCAGGGTTTGAAACAGACATTGAGAGGAGAGTTGTTTTTTTTTTTTTCCCTTTTGCACTTTACTTTTCTTTGTTGTCCTGCACTACTTTTCTCTTGCCTGTAGAATGGAGAACAAATTCATTTTTCAAAAAGTTGATTCTGTTTAATTCCACTGTTTTTGAAAGGCACTCTCTACTTTTCAGCCAAAATTATCTTAAATAAAATTCCTGTAGTAGCCTAATCTTGTAAAGAGAAGGAAAGATGTTTTCCAGTTTTAATTATTAATTAAATTAATCAGAGTGTATTTTAATAAGAAATTACCATACAAGTGGCCATACAAGTTAGTATTTACTTCTGATGAGCTTATGCCTGTGTGGGTGTACAATTTACTAGCAACTGTCAATGGAACTGATCACTGAAACATAAAAAATTCCTTGGATAAACTTGCTATTGATATGTTTAGTACTCAAGTTTTAAACTGCATTCCTTGATAAATTTGTCATGTTATCCAGCTGAAAATCTTAATGAAATTTCCATTACAAGAATTAGTAATAATATATGGTTATGCTACACAATGTGTTAACAACATATACAGTAGTAGACACACATCAAGTTATTTCTGGATTTTCTAAAAAAACAACTAAAATGCCCTCAACTTTTCGGAAAAAAAATTTAAAAATGCTATTTGGAACACTAGGCCATTTTGACTTATTCCACTTTTCAATTTTCCAAAACCAAATTGCCCAACTTTCAGTGAAAACAGACATTTTCTAGGAATCTTTGAGTTTGATTCACCATTTTGCTCCAACCTAACTTTTGGTTATTTTGGTTTTTAAACATTTTCAATCCATATTTTTAAAAATAAAGTTAAAAAAGCTTTTCTACATAAATAAGACAAATGGCCAAAGGAGAACAAAGTGTCTACAGTAATTCTAATGCTCTTGCAAGGTCACCAGTTTTACTATGAGCATGTTCAAAACTGTCTGTGCTATCCATAAGTAAATAGCTCTCTGTTATCCTGGAGATTAAAAATACATCAAGGTGAGCTCAGCTCCCTGGGGAGGGTGAAGTGGATGTGGCCTTATATCTTCAATATGGATATGGGATCTGGTATTGGTCTCTGAAACACACGTACAGATATTTCAGGCCACAGTTGCTGCAGAGAAGTGAATTGGGCAAGCTGGGGAACACTGGTGGAGGATGTGCTGTTCTCACTGGCATGGGAGAGGGCAGAATTCCTGATAAGAGAAACAGATTTGAACCCAGAATGAATCTGGGGTCCATTTGTAAAAACAATAAATTGAGCTCAATAGTTTCATAAACTGCAAGTGCAGCAGCATGACAGCAAAGGGTTGATGGCCTATAACGCTTTGTCAGAAGATTTTCCTCTCAGAATTGTCAGAGTTGTTGCCTGTAGAGAAATAAGTGCCCTTTAGGACATGGTTCAAGTACAGGAGTAGTTTAGCCTGTCTTGCATCTGAGAGGACAGAGAAATTTATCAAGAAAATCACAAAGGTTTTTATGGCTGACTGAAAAATCCTAGAATTGAAAGTGAAAAGTTGATGTTTTGACTCATGCAAAAAAGAAGGGAGATGTTTCTGCTGTATTTTAGAGCTGTGAGGTGAGTTTTCTTTCATATAAACCAACATTAGCCATGTTTTTCTGAAAACAACATGCCTCACTGTCATTTTAGCCTGGGATTATCCATGTGTCCTGGAGACAGGCAGACACCTGGGAGACAATTTCAGTGAGCAGAACATTCTCAGTTGCAGGAAGTATTTATTACGCCAAATCGTTGTTTCTCACTTCATTTCACATAATCATAACTTCCGTGGCATTTCCTTCTTCGACCTTCAGTATAGATCAGAGGACACAGCTGAAATCAAACACACTCTTTATGTGGTCTTGTCCCCTTCCAATTAAAGGATTTTTTGTTGCATATTTCCCCACTCTTTTTTCCTTCAGTATTTTGTTATTACCATTCCTTAAGTTTCAGTGGCCAATTTAGCACTGTAGTTTTCCTGCTCTGTCACAGATGTTAACAGAAAATCCTCTATGAGTGTGGAAAAGACTGCAGTAACATTCTCTCTTTTGCACAGGTGCATGGCAGATATTTTATTTCCCTTAGGCAGGAAATAAAAAAGCAGCCAAGTATTGCAATGCTTAAATTAAAAAAAAAAAAAATCAGAAAAATCTGTCAAAATGGGCAGCATCCTTCCTCTAAAAACAGTAAAAAAGGTTTTGTCTCTACAGAAATGAAAGCTAAGAGAAGTATGTTTCATTTGAATTTTTTTTCTCTGTCACTCTTCTCGTACCATTTTTGGCCTTCTGTCTATTACAATCATCATTATTCTTACTTTTCTGATATAATATCTTCTTTCCGAAATCCCAAATGATAAGCTCTGACTGCAAAGAGTTGATTTGCCTGTTTTCATATCTTAGCTTGCTCACTTTGTCTGGGAAAGATGCTTGTAATGTTTTACAGCTTATACAGGACTCAATAATTAAAATGGGTCTTTAGGCTTAAACCAAATACCACAGCATGTACGCTCCAGACAGAAGTTATACTTCATTCCCACTGTGGAGTAAAATTAAGCCAGATCCTGACCTTGAGCCTGTAGTTTGTAGAGGGCTTTAAATGCTGGGCTTGTGCACATTTAACCCCACTGTAATAGTTGTAGGGTCACAGGGAGGTGACAGATGCTATCAGACACTTCCTACTGTAGATGATTAATTATGAAGAGAGATCTTTGCATGGATTGTATTTGAAAATTTCAGCTGAGGTTCTTGGCAGACCTAGAGAAGCATCTTTGTTGATTCAAGCCAGCTAGTGCCTGTTGTGTTTATCTCAGATTTCCTTACAGAAGATAACCACCCAGGCTGATAAAAACAATGAAATTTCAGTAAAACACAACACTGGAAATTTGGATCACAAATAAACAAATATTGCCATCAATATTCCTGACATTATAGAGCTGCTATTAATATCAGGCTTACATATTGTAATTTTGTTTCTTAAACCACACAGATAGAGCTTAGATGTATGGATTTATTATCACATTTGGCATATATTATTTATAGCATAAGAAAGGTGAAACATCTTGCAGCATGCATGTAAAGATTAGGATTTATTGTCCAGGAATCCTTGAACAATTTTATCAAAAGCCCATTTCTAGGTGGTGTTTTTCTGCAATAAATCATACAGCAGAAATCTATCAGTGGTCACTAGTAAGAGATAAATGAGAGCAGAGGAAAGAGGGTCATCACAGAATTTTTTTTTGTATCATGACCTGTCATTGGCAGAAATCCATTTATTATCGTACACAACTGATTTTTTTCTCTCACTCACTGGCTTTGCTGTTCTGGGCACTGTTATCAAAAATAAAATGAAAAACTTTGCAGAATGTAAGCTTTCAGGAATCACAAAAACAGAGTTACCTTAAAGACCACAGGTGCAAAGACTAGCACAACTTTTATTCCCTCTCCTCGCCTCCTTCCTCCCTCCTGCACTACACCTATTTCTTTTCTCTTTTCTCCACCCTCTGCATAAGAATTAACTGTTTTGAGGTTTTCATTATGGAGATAGGAGAGGAAAGGGGCAGGGCCATAAACCTGATGTCATGGCAGTACATACAGAATCTATAGATATACACAACTCAATCTGTCGGTATGTGCAGATAGGAGGTAAAATCTCTATTGCCCTAGCAGAAGTGAGGGAACTCTTCTTGAGCTGCATTAACCCCAACTGAAATTCTCCAAGAACCTTTCTAAGTTTATTAATGAAGTTACATTTATTTCTTTAAGTAAGGAGGAAGAGAAGGGAGAGCAGTAAGGCGGAGGGCTGAAGTGTGACCTTTTATGCAAGTTGAGATTAATCGAGGTAGGAAGGAGCAATATCATCTCACATATCTCAGTGAATATCACCACCCAGATTTCTATAAGGCCCTCAAGAATGATCCACTCATGCTCCAGGCAGCTGATGTGGGATTTGTTTAGGTAATGGAGCCTTCACCTAGGCAGAATTACTCTCATAGGAGTCAGGTTTGTGGGAAACTAGAGAAGAGTGCATAGGTGAAATTTTTATAATACCACAGCAGAAGTTTTAAAACCATTTGAAAACTGGAGAGATTTATGTGTACTCCCTCTGTACTAGTGTATCACTGGGGCACATACTAGGATACCCAGATTGTGCTCCTTTTGGAAAGCCTTATTCCTGCTTTATTAATTCAGGATTTTATCACAGTGCAAGAGTTTTATTTGATTCTTCATCTCTCTGATATATTTATCTTTTGGACACAGACGCATTTTATTTTCCCTGAGGTAGGTAAAGAAGCAGAAATGGAGGGTCTATGTAATTCCTTTGAAAATAAATGAAATTATGAACTTACAGCCATTCATTTGTGAACTTCAGCTGCTCCTCATCAACAGAGATAAGGGTGGGACTGTGTAAGATAAGACCAGCTATGTGAATTGATGTCACTGCTGGGAAGACCTCGATGTAAGAGAATCACCAAACTATGATCTCTCCTTCCCAGCATTGGGCTGCGAGTTCTACACCACAGGGAATGAGGTGCCATCCTTGTGGAAAACAAGTCTCACTGCTGGAATCATCCGAGTGCTGCCACAATGCAAAACTCTTTCTTCTGCTGAAGAATGCCATATATAACCAAATAATCTACACTTCTAAAATTTTTCTTTCTTTCCTATAACTAAAATACTAGTTACTGAAGTAATGTGCCAAATGGTTAGGAACGATCAAAATTGTCCTTCAATACCACAAGAAAGCACAAGATCTGATTGTAATGCATAGTTTATTTGGTAATTCTATGTATTTAATTAATTATTAATATATTATATAAAATAATTATTAATTTGATAAAGTGTTGCTATATAATATTTATATATTATTATTGCCTTCATTTAAAGGATGGAATTGATGATCAAAGGTCGGGCTCAATAGTATCAGAGGTCTTTTCCAACCTAATTGAGTCCGCGATTCTATAATTTATGGGGAGGAAAAAGAGGAAAGGTTCAAAGTGAGCAATTCAGATTGCTGACAGGAATAATATTCAAACACCAGTTGGAAGAAATCTTTATATCTGTTGTAGCTAGTACAGAGATGGCGCAAGTTTCAAATAAGTTTTATCTATAAAAATGTATTTTACATCAAGTACATGCAAAACTTGTTTGTATGAAAATTACTCATTTGGTCTGTGTGATCAGTTATAATCATGCATGAAGGCTTGATTTTAACAGGCTGCAACACACATGCAGATTTTGGATCTTCATGGATTAAACTTTATTAAATGTTTTAATCTTTCAAACTCTTCTTCATATACTGTAAGTTTAGATAATTTTCCTTGTTGCTTGCATAAATCTTTCACAAAGAAATTTATTCACTCTAAATAGGGAAACTGTGATACAAATTCAGTAAAAGAAAAGAAGGAAAAGCTACTTAAAGTAATAAGGTAATTACTCTCTAAAACAAGACTCTAAAATATTAAGATACCACAACAATCTCTTCTTCATTTCTTCTTGACTTCACTGTTTACTTTCAGCATGCAAGGTAAACATCTTCAGAATTCTATTAAAAATTGAGTTGTACTTAAGAAAAGTTTCAAAAATCCCTTTTTTAGATATAGGATCATTACCACTCTTTTTATTTGGCTGACATAACTTTCAACTAACTGTAAGATTTTATTCCTTGGAATCATGAAAGGTACAGATGTGAATGTGAATTTATGGCTGCCATATTAAATGAATGGCTCAACATAATAACTCACATTTCAACTTTACTGTAAACTCAAATAAACAGCTTAATCTACATGCAAAGCAAGCTCCTCTAAATGGCTATTAATATTTTTAAGCCATTAATATGCTCAATATTGCTCATAGTATATTAGAATATAATTTTACTCCTCTAAACCAGGAAAAAAAGGCTACAGGGCAAATCACAAATTTTTGAGTTGTTAAGGCTTGAATTGATTGTAAATCTATTAATTTCAATAGCAAAATAAGCAGCATAGCATTATACTCTGCAGTCTAGGTCTTTTCCCAAAAGACAGTTTGTATCTTTCTTTTTAGTATTTTGGTTGAAACCTTTAATTATAACCAATTGAATCTCCTTAAAGATTAGGGGGCCCACATAGACAGATGGTGTATACCCAGTCATTATCTAGATCTCAACCAGAGATTAATGTGGGTGAATTTTCTATGATATCATGCACTTTTACCTATTATCAAAATTTAAGATATATGCCACATAACCTTTCATTTTAATATTCATGTTGGGTTTAAGTATCTTGTTCTTATAAACGCTACAATGAAATCTTCCCTTAAGGCAAATTTTTTTTTCCACTGGCTGAAAGTTGGATGCAGCAGCACCTGGGGATTTTATTAATGAGGAGACAGAAGCGTCTGTGATTACAGGAATTTGAGAGGCACAGGAATTATGGGAATTGCAAAACAATTGCATGAAACCAGTTTAGCAGGGCCTTACAGAAACCCCGGTGTGGTTGTCACTGACTGGATGTATTTTGGATGTATGCAGCAAAATGTGGATCACACCTTTATATCAAGCCAAGCACCATCTGCACAGAAATGATGAGACCTTTTTGCCTGCTCTGTGTTGGACAAACAGCAGAAGAGTGGAAAGACCAGGGAAGGCAAATAAGAGGCAGAGATTCCTTATACTGGCACAGTAAGTGGCCTCAGTGGCCCCAGCATTGTCTGTCTGGAGTTCACACAGGAAAGAAGGAATAGAAAGGTGCTTCATGCAGAGCAAATACTGCATGCTCATGCTGTGTGGGACAAGGATGAGATGGCAGAGGACTTCCCTCTTCCCTCCATTTCTGTAGGCAGACCCTGTGGTAAAAGCAGCTTCCTGGCCTTAGTCTAGGATAACACTTTTGCCTTCCCTTTCCCTTTAATCCTCTGAGCCTGTGTGCACTCACTTAGTAAAGAATTTTGGCAGACAGGAAGACAGAAGTAAGCATGTCTGTGTTTTTGAGTTCAGTACTATCAGGTTGACAAGACTCAGCCAAGTTAAAGAAATTCCTTGGCCTCTTTTCTATCACAGCCACAGAAATTTGCTCAAAGGAAATGTCTATGCTTCTCTATGCTTTGTATATCATCCCAGTACAACCATATTGGATCAGTTTTGCTCAGCCTCCCTCACATGTGCAGGATTTTGTGGTCCTTATTTCCCCTTATGAGGTGAGTGCTTAAAACATCTGCAAGATTTCCACAAGTAAAGCAAGGTGTGAATGTAGTCCAGGAGAGTTACGGCTCATGTGGAAGATTTAAAAATTAGCTGTGAACTAGAAAACTATTTGCCCTTCAGACATCTGGGACTCACATATGAATCTTCTGCAGCAAAACAACTTGATGTACATGGGAAGTGGAACACTGAGTAGCAAGTGTGGGGAAGTCTGTGGGGCTTCAGCCCCCTTCCTTTGTGTATCCATAGCATCCCAAATTGGAGAATGACTTTGCCTTTTTCTATTCATAAGCACCAAAATCTTCAGGGAAACTGTAGGGCCCAATAGCTAAACTATTGTTGTCCCTTCAGTGTCTATTCCTGAGACACCATGAGCAAGTTGGGAAGCACGCAGGATATCCAATTTAGTTTGTTTTCCAAGTAGGTTCACAAAAGTGTTTAGGCCAGTGCATTTTAACGGGAGAATAAAGACGGAAATGTGAGTTTTAGCAACAGAAGTGTGAGATACGTAAATTATTTTCCAATTTTAAGTTTTATTTTTCCTTAGGAAAAAGAAGGGTGACTGGAACAGAAAAAATGCAGCAGTTAAGATCAGAACCTATGCTGGAAAGCATAACATAATTGCTTAGTCATTTCCTAAAGCAGCATTTGAAAAAAAAAAAAGAAAGGAGAGAAGGAAATTTTCAGTATCAAATTGCTCAGCTAACTCGGTGCTCTAAATTTCTTATATTTTACTGTGCAGGGTTCCCCAGTTATCTTGGCACTTCAGCAATAACTTAGTGGAGCAGATCTTTAAACATTTCTCCTTTGAAATAACGCACAAGACTTGCAGATAGAATGTTTATAGCGAGGGGTAAAAAAACCTCTTTGTTAAAAAATGTAACATGGAACTTTCAGGAAAAATTATGATGTGATTATAATTTCTACCTGTGATCTTCTGAAAGACAAAATAATAAATTTCCTAATGACCCAGACCTACATAGGAAGGCACTAAACTCAGTCCCCTCTAACCCACACTGGAAGAACTAATGTAGCATCACTGCCATGATTTATAATATTGAAAAAACATTTTTTGCAGCTTTTGCTGTTAGGGTGCAAGAGATCAGAATGAATATACACAGTTAATCTATTTCTCAAAACTCCCTACCTCTGGGTTCCGGAGCAACGTAACGGCTGTGTCTCATATTTCCAGCATTTAGGGATCTAATTGGGACATTGTTCTGTACTTGCTGTTAGGCAGTGTAGTGACAAGATGAATCTCAGCCAACACTGGCAGCCAGCCAGCTCATACCTTGCACAAACAAAGTGCAGGGCAATTAAAGTGTAAGTGCCAAAGGAGCGCTGCCGGGAGAGAGCACAGAAATAGCCATCCAAGAAAGCACTTGGAAAATACACTTCTTTGGCTTATTGGAGGACTGCTGTTCCATCCATTGATTTCTTTCCCTTGATGTCTTCCCGTGAAGGGAATCTGTTTTCCCCTCTTCAGTACTTTTATTCTTTAGAGAAGTTTGGGAAAGCCTTGGAGAGGAAGGGATTTTTTTCTAGCAGGGCAGGGGACACAGGATTTCTATTACATGAATTGAGGCAAGATGATATTAGAGAAGAAAGAGCTTTGGGAAGTGTATTATAAAATGGAGCTTTTTATAAAATACGTGGATTGGGTGCATTATACAAATATTATGTGCTGCAGAAATATAGAGCAATCATTCTGTACACAGCTATGTATAAATATTGAAACAAGGCCTGTAATTCCGCTCATCAAAATGAAAGCCTTTAAGGAGTCAGATGTTCTCCCCACTCCCTGCTATGCAAACAGGTCTGCATTACTAAACTGAATTCACAATCACCTTATTAGAAATTTGTGCAACCTGAGTTGAACATCTAGTATCCTAAATGTTCTATAAATTATTCCAACAGGGCATTTTGTGATGTCCAGTGACAAAAACTAACAGAGCTGAAACATTTATTATTTAGAAACCTGCTTGTTAATAGATGGGTTGGAGAGGGAAGGGAAGAGCAGGCTGGGGAATTAGATAAAGAAGATAAAGTATACACAAATGTACAAACACAATTTCCATTCTCATACACAAACAAAGCAGCTGATCACAATATGCATTTTTCTTTTCCTTCAAATCTGCTCCAGTGTTCTTATGCAGCAGGTATGTACTTGCAAAAACCAAAACAATGGGCTTTACTGAATTTATGCCTACTCCAGATTTCTTGTTGCTGGGTCTGATGTTTTGTTGGTTTTTTTTTTCTCTCAGAACATATTTCTCAAATGAAGATTTTACAACTACAAGGTAATTTTTATTTCCCTGTAATTATACAGAGTACATTTTTTCAATAATTTTGTTGTTTGTGGGCAGATTTACTTATCTTGTCTAGCAGCAGTAGAAGGAGTCACAGAAATAAGCTCCTAAACATATCGATAACTATGGATGCATTTATTAATCTGAGCTTCTCTAAATATAACATTCAAATTCTTCCCAAAAATGTGTTTCTTTACATTATGCCTGTGTCAAGTCAGAAGCAGCAGATACATGATTTTCAACTTAGATTTGTTTTGAAAAACAATTATTTACTCTGCAGGAAGAAAAGGTTATATTGCAGAGGTCAGACTTTTATCATTTTCTTTTTATGGAGCAAGCCTTTGGGATATTATAATGGTATGTCAGCTAAGCACCTAGATGGCTCTACAAGGTCAAACAGAGTTACAACAGGCATATTTTATGTATGTATCTTGCAAGTGTTGTCCCAGTACACTCCAACCCCACCAATAAACCATTTTATTGCTTTAGAATAACGCAGCTTTGTGTTTCACAAGATTTTTCCCCCCCTTTGAATCAATGCTAAATTCACACAAATGTCAATAACAAAAATTCACCAGGTTCTTCCTGGGGTCACTTAATGACATTGTTAGGATTCTTAATGTAGCTACTAGGTGAAAGAGCTGCCAGTACTGCATAAAGAATGAGTTGTTCCACTCCTGCCACAGCCTCAGCTGATTTACAACCACTTTGCGTTTGATGTTGGACAGGATAATTTCATCAGTCTCCAGCCCTTGTGATCATGTCCCAAAATGACTAGTCAGGTGAAGCCCTAACCAAAGATTGCTTGTCACCTGTAGGAAGTAGCTGTCTGCTATGAGTAGTCTTTACTCATAAATGTAATCATCAGTTAGCTATTCATTGAGCTATACTTCATGGTCTAGATGTAGTAGTGAGGATAATATACAAACACCTCACAGGGAAAATGCTTTCAAACAACAGATGTGTCCTTTAAAAAACTGGGGTTTTTTCAGTGGGACAACATCTTAAACGGAAGTAACTGGCTTCCAAGTTCATCTCTGAAGGTTACTTCAGAAAACCTGTCAAACCCTCTCCCCCTCCCTGAGTGATTCACTGAAGAAAATGGCCTGTAGTTAAAAACAATGATTTCTTAAAAGTCCAACACCAGCATTGTCATGGTGATTTAAGGCAGCCAGGACAGGATAGGTACAAATATTTGTTGCACGGTTGTTTTGAAAGAATATGTGATGTGGTGATAGAGCTATGTGAAAGAACAGTATGCTAATGCAGCCACATCTCTGGGGAAATTTCTTGTTTATTTTGGTTGCATTACTTGAGATTGTGGAGGATGTACCTATTTCTACTACAAGTAGTACTATTTCCATCATATCCAGACATATAATTTGGCATGAAGTAACAAACACTCATCCTTTTTTTGCTATTTAGCTGGGCTTAACCTGACATTTGTTCTCTCATTTTAAATAAATAAAAATCTTGTTTCAGAAGCGTGAAGCTAGTAAGAATTCTGCAAAAGCATTATAAAATTGCCCAAGAGAAAAGCAGTGCTGTTATTAGACCAATGCTGCTGTAAATGATAAATTAAAAAGGCAACATGAAGAGGCTGAAAAGTGGTGACAGCTACAATGAGTACATTTTCTCTTTTCTCAGTGTGAGATCACAGTGCAGGAATATATGAACTTTGAATCCCTTTGTGAAATTTGTGCTCATTTTAGCTGTCAATGCTTCAGGTGATGAGCATTCTCAACCTGTTGTTTCTCCTCTGTGCTTTTAAAAATGCAAAAGATAAGTTCTAGTAACAAAGGAGTAGATATTCTGACAAATACGGTCACATAGCTAATGGGGAGATCTGGATAAAAACTTCAATCTAATTTGGAATTCATCCAGAGCCTTGTGAGATTAAGGTCAGACAGGTGTTTAATTTCTAAAATTGTAGCTGGAAGAAAAGCATAACATTTGATATGTTTTAGTTATATCTATTTTGTCAGGACACTTCCAGGGTCCTGACAGAGCACACTATTTTTCCTCCTCAGGTTTGTTCTTCAAGGTCTGCTCTCTTTATTCATTTCACTAAAAAACTTATAGATCTAGTACCTAAAAAAAAAAAAATCTAAATTTAAACTACAGGTTCAAACAATGCAGAAGGAAATCGACTGAGACTTCTGGTTTTTCTTATTAAGAAGAAAGAGGTCTTTTGCAAATTTTGCATCTATAATATATGTGAAAGTTTAGATTTTGGAATCAGAGAATGTGCAGATGACATGGTTTAAGTAAGTTTTTAATTTCATTTTTTATTTCTTGAATAAGGAAGGATAGAAATCAAAACATGCACAAAAAACAATTCAACTTTTCTTCTACAGAACAATTTTTCAAACTGTATTCTGTTACTACAGCTCTTTATGTCAATAATTTTAACATCTCTTTAAGAGGATCTGTATTTTGGAAGGGTATATAGGGAGAGATTGTCACTTGTTAAAATTCTCTTTATTTGATCTTTTTTCACTCTGATTTTTATTCTCATTGCTCGATATTTCTGTCTTTTCTCTCAATGCCTGGAAGTCTCTGTGGTTTGTATCAGCTTTTAATGTGATACAGGACTTCTTAGAGAAAAGCTTTCTCTTACCATGGCTGCCTTTTGGTTCCTCCATGCTGATGAACACAACAGACAGATACTGTGCAAGAATATTTGGGGGTTTTTCATATACTTTTGGCTTAAAAATGAAAATGTTATGCATGTTTTAATTACTAATGGAATATTTGTGGGTTTGCATTGCTCTGGTCAGAACAGGGAAGTTTTTAGTGTCCAGAGGTGGAAATCCTTTTCAAACAGGTAGCTTGCAGTGGACACCCAATGGCTGATTCTTCCCTGAGTACCATAGCACTACTAGGCACCATGGTAATACAGGTGTTACATTTAATAATGCTTTTCCATGTATGACAAAAGAAAGAGCCTTTGGCAATTCAACAGCACTTTCTAGCACCGTATCATTTGTCTCCTGCAAATTGTGTGCTCAAACTGATCTGCAACATGAATATTCTGTGTTTGCCCTTGCAAAGCACTGATTGACAAAAGCCATACACGAATGTCAACACCTTCCCTTTACAGAGAGGCAAGGGAAATTGTCCAAAAATGAGACAACCAAGGCTTACAGGAATGACATCTTTACACCTCTAAAGTAGGTTAAAATTGCTTAAGTTTAAAAAAACCCAAAACACCAAACCCCCAGGTAATCTGTAACTTATTTTTTACTATAACTTGAAACAACAGACTGTTATTATATTGGCAGTGATGACTGTCACTGCCTTTGCAAGCACTATTGTGGCTGTGTGAACATGGAAAGTGGCTGTTTGCCAATAGGGAGTCCCCAGAAAGGTGTTGTCATGCTGCAGTGACCATTGCTGGGACAGAATGGCTTTCAGGGGAAGTTGTAAGACCCAGTATTATAAAAGAGAGCAACACTGGTGCATGTTCAACAACCTCCACAGGTACTGGGGCTGAATCTTTTCTAGGAGCAGCACTGAAGTGTGGTGATTCATTTTTCCTAAATGTTTCTGTTCTCCAAAATGCATGGTTCATTACTAAGTTGTTGTAAACCACCCTCTAAGTTTTCATTCATTGTAACCCAATTGTTACCCAACCCCTCCTCCCCTCAGCATCGCCTTGGTCTGAGCCTTGGATCTGCCCCCTCGCTGGAAAAGCCCTTTTAAGCTGAAGACAGGAGGCAGAAGCCCTCTTGCTTTCTCTCTTGCTCTTGGGGCCCTTGCTCTTGCCCTCTCTCTCCCTTCTTCCCCCTTCTCTCCCTTCCCCCTCTCTCCTCTGGGAGCCAGGCTGCTCCCCCCGGTGTGGGACCCCCAAACAAACCCTGTCTAACCAACACCCTCGGAAGCTGTGTGGTGCCTTGCCTGCCTGTGTGCTGCCATTAGCTGCTACATGCTGCCAAGGGAATCCTCTCTAAAAGCTCTAGTAAAGTTCCTGTACCTCACCTCCCTTCCTGGACTCAGAGAAACTTGTTGCCAGTTCTTCTGCAGCTGCTGGCCAGGCAAGAAGGAAAGAAGAAGAAAGCAACGCTGAAGGGTCAGGGCATCACTGCATCACTGGTGCAACTGAAAAGCCCCCTTCCCTTTCCACACACAGATTAATTTGTATTTCCTTTTAAGACAATGTGCAGTTACAACTCTGTTTTTTGAGTCAGGATTCTTTTTCCAAACAGAACATTTTTGGTTTTTTCCCTATGGGCTTTCTTTTGAAAGTTTGTTTCTTTTCTAATTCTGGAATTTTATCTGGAATTCTTTCCTTTTTTTTCATTCTCTTCTTCACTCTCAATGGAAAGGTATGACTGCACAGACAACAATGTCCATCTTTCCAGATTAATTTCATTTGTGATTCCAGTTGGCTTCCTTTGATGTTTCAGGCATTTTATCTTAGATTCTCGGTATCACTGTGAGAAAAAGAGCTAATTCTACTCCAAGTCTGGAACTTCCAATTTGGCAATTCTGCTTTGCTGTATCTTGTGATTTTGTTCTGGATCCAGGAGACAGTTTATTTTTTTTTTTTTTTCTAAATGTTGATTTAGATGATCCTAGGGGAAAGACAGGCATAAAAATAATGATTATTTCTTTGACTATTCCCAATATCAGACACAAAAACCACCAGAAAAGTACAAAACACAGAGGAAGGGAGACAAGTGGCCACCATAAAGAGCTTAAATGAACTAAGATAAAACACTATTTGCATATGTCATGAATCAGTACTGAATCAATTATTTTTAAAAATTAATGCTAAAGTAAATGTCATGCAATACATACAGTAACCAGGATACTTCCTTTTCATTATCAAAGTCTTTCTAAGGAAAAATCTTACTTCTCCTTACTCTTGAATCACAGTGTGGTTTCCTTCAAAAAAAAAAAGTTGAGAAAAAGAGAATATTTCCAATTTTAAACCTTGCAGCAGTAGTAAAACAGCATCAGCAGACTTAAGAGAGCCCTTATTTTATAAGAGATTTTGCATTCCTAATTTTTAAACATTTTACAGATAGATTTATTAGTATAAATTACTCCCCCTGGCCTCAGTTTATAGGAATCTATGTAGAGGAACTATAAATCAATACATGGTAACTCACCACATCCCAAAATAGTCCAGATGAGTCATATTTTGGAGGTGTGCACTGCTTTTGATGACTATAGCAGTAATGTAACGTATTTAGCTCAGTCACAAGCACCTGCCTTTGAGACGGTCAGGTGAGTGTGGCTGAATTTCAACTTTTTGTGCCTGCTGTCTCCTCTTCTTCCACATTTCCTGAGTGGAAATGGAGAGGAGTGTACATGGAACTGAGCTCCCCCACATCAGCCCATATGCCACATCTACAAGTCCCAGAATCTGTTGTAATATTTCTAGCAGATGAGCAAAAGGCAGTGTCTTGTGTCATGTCAAAGGAGAGTGTGCTCAATTGTTATCCACGACTTACGGTTCATGACTTCCCACTCAGTCACTTTGTGAGCTTAAAACATATTTTACCACTGAGATTTTGATGTGACTTGAGTTATTTCAAATGCTGTTAGTATGCAAAGAAATCAACTTGTTTTGAATGTTTGGAGTGATGTTGCAACTGAAAAAAATATGACTGAAATGAAAAATGAGTCCCTTAATGTGTGTTATTATACAGCTGATGAAAACACATTGAAAACATCGAAGAAATAATGGTATTAGTTTCTGCAGTGTGAATGTGTGTTTTTGCAGTAAAACCTGCATAAGAATTTTTACTATTTCTTACAAAGATTTAATAAGAAAGATTATAAAATGAGTTTACTGTATGTTTGTCTGGGCCTCTTCAGCAGGAGTACAATAATGTGAGTGTAGGGTTCTGCATAATAATTTTTTTTCTTAATTTCCAAGCTGTGTGGAGTCACAGCCTTTTTTGGCTTGCTTTGAGCAACATAGGGTGTTCTGTATAACAAAAAGTTAAAAATGCAAAACCAAAAGCTTTAAAACTAACACACACTCAACTTATGATGTAAAAACATAGTTTTGTGCATGATGTTGATCTGTTTTGCCTCAGGTGGGCCAACAGGTTGCCTTCTTGTGCCTCCATTAGGATGTGACTTCAGTACTCATTAACATGCTCTGATTTGAACCTGTACAAATTCCAGCCTTGAATGCCAGCTCATATCACTGAGATTGTAATTAAGATTTCTTTTCCAGTGCTGTGAAAAAGATAAAAACGCTGGACATAATGTGCTTTCTTGTCCAGGGAAAGTAAAAACAGGGAAAAAGTGGAGAGTTGGTGGTTGCAGTGGACAAAAGTTGCATGCATCAAATAAAGACAATTGCAACAACAGAACTCTTAAGACCACATTTTATATTAGCATATGAATGGATTTTTCTGAAAAGTTGTCTCTGAGGATAAGGCTTGAATTAGTCATTTTTTTCTCAGGAAACAAAACAGTTTTATTGCAGAAACTGCTTCCCAGCTCTCATCATACTGTGATTATGAGCAATTTTCGTAGTCATTGCACTTACATTGTATTTCAGGGTGTAAACACAGTCATTTTTAGGTATTCCCTCTGTGGAAATGTCATTACCCTGCCCCATCTCCATTATGCTCTTTCTCCTCATATCCCCATCATGCCAGAGTGAGCAGCCCTTGCTTTCCACTGCTGTGTGTCTAGAGGAGAAGCAGACAAAGTCAGGAGCAGGTTCTTCTCCAGACCCTTCCACTCAAGTAGGCCAGAGCAGCACTGGTTGTGCTCTTGGTGCTCCCGTGGGAAGCAGGCAAAGCACTGAGCTGGCAGTCAGCAGGCACCTCTACTTCCTTCCTAAAACACTTAAGGAGCCCTAGGTGGTGACTTCAAAGACAGTTTATTCACTGCTCAGAGGAGTGGATATTTTGTAATACGAAATGAATCGAATTTCAAAGCCTGTAAAGGTCAAAAACAGCCTCTGGCCAAACAAGAGGAAGAAGCCATGGGAATTACACCTCTTCATGAGAGGCCTCTTGAACATAAACAGCCCTTGTGAAGTTGCATATGCAAAGAGTTAAACCACAAACCTCCACAGAGTCTGATGGATGAGACGCGATCACTCATCCCTAGGACAGGCAGAGACCAGAAATGCTGGGCTGATGCAGTTTCACTTTGCCTGCTTTTGTTCTTTCAGTTTTGGTATTAAACCTCTCTTGAGACGGGACTGTGAGCATCCATTTTCATAGCTGCATATGCCAGGTCAGACTCTGCAGGTGTGAAAAGCCCTGTGGTGATAGTACTCACTCTCCTTAGATAAGTGCAGGAGATGGTGAGTGTGGGAGAACTAACATAAGAACTTGTCACAGTTCAGAAGCCTCCCCCTCCTTCACAAAATTAGTCTCTTTGAATTACAGCTAATACTAATTCTGTTTTCTGTATGGAACAGTACAGACCTATGTGATTTTCCAAAGGAATTGATTAAAAAGTGCCCCGCTGTCACTGGTTTAAGCTCTTGCCACCCTGAGTGGAATTCAATGGGTAAGAATAAGGACAATCATGCAAATATTCAGAATAAAGTGTTAAAGCAAGACATTATGTTGGCTGTCTTACTCAAGACAAATATGGTACTAATGTGTATCTTATTGTATTCCTTACCTAATCATTAGATTTCTAGCCATTTCACACATTTCAGGGGAAAAATATTCTTTGATGACCTTTTCTGTCTCATGGGATTTTTTGTATCTTGCTACTAGATTAAAAAAAACAACCCAAATAACAGCAAACAAGCAAACAGCCCCAAAACAAAACAAAACAGAACAAAACAAAATAAAAAATAGGCATCACAAGTTGTGGATACAGGCTTCAGAAGAGAGAGAAAATGGACGCATAAAAAATTTTTTATGTACATTGTCTGGGGCAAAAGGTGTGAATTTTAAAGCCTACTAACTTTCAGTTTATGCAATATTTGATGCCTTTTGACTATGCAGTCCTTTGTCTTTAAGAACAGACAGTCCAGTTGTGGTAAGAACTACTAGATCCAGGACCTTGTTTGGGGATCAGGAAGGATGAACTGGTGTTCCTGTTCTTCTGAGCACTGTAGTTCTGTAGCTGTGGGCCTCAGAAGAAGAAATCTCTTTCTCTGAGGTTGCTGCTACTTGGTGGCAGGTACTCAGTGCTTTACCTGCAAGAAACCAAACAGGAATCTCACAAAAATCAACAAGGGAAAATGCCAAGTCCTGCATCTGAGATGAACTAATCCCTCGTGCTAATCCAGGCTGAGGTCTGCCTGGCTGGGGAGGCAACTCTGCTGAGAAGGCCAATAAGGTGTAAACTGTGGGCTGAACATGAGCCAGGGTGTCTTATGTCATTGAGGAAAGTCAAGAGCATGCTGGGGTCTATTAACAGGGGAGAAGCCAGTGGATTATATTTCCCCTTCACTTTGCACTATGTTTGACCCCATACCAGATTTGGGCCCCCATCACTCCTAAAACATGAATAACCTGCAGCAAGTTCAGTGGGGTGCCCCCAAGACAGGCATGGCTGGAGCACCTGCCCAGTGAGAGGAGGCTGAGGGAGCTGGGCTTGCTTAGCTGGGGAATTGATGGCTCCTGGGGACCTGCCACTGCCACTGCCTATGGAGGGACACACAGTCATGTGTGCAGAGAGAATGAGGGGAAATAAGCCAAAAAAACAGACATTCAGACTTTACATAAAGAACACTTTCACTGTGATGGCTCTTCAGCAGGGTTTGTAGTCCCCATCCTTGGAGATGTCTAATACCAGACTGTATAGACCTCAGAGCAGGTATTCAAGCTTGGCCTGCTTTGAGCAGGAGGTTGGCTGAGAGCTTCCTGCTATCCCTTTCATCCCAGTCATTCTGCGAGCATGTGATTTTTACCCAGCAGTGGAATTCCTTGATGCTGGAGTAATCTCAGTTATCAGTAAAAGCAGCATACTCACTTCCTGGCTAAAATGCCATCTGAAAACTTCTGCATACAAAAGGCTTACATCGAAACGAAATTTTAAAATAAAAGAAATGCAAAAACCAAGGAAAAAACCAGCATATAGCTTGAAATTAGTTTGATGAAGAGTGCACTCATCTTCACTGGAAGACAGTGGGCAAAAGAGAGCACAACTGTCATCTGGATCAGGTTAAACAGAGGCAGAGTTGTTGCCCTGGCCTGTGTCATGACCTCTTGTGTGGACAACATCAGTGCCACCACGTTTCAGCTGCCACCACATGGTGCCTGCAAAGAGAAGGGAGAAGGGAGAAGAAGCACTTTGTAGCTGCCACCTGTGAATCCCTCTTTATTGGCAAGGACCTTGCAGCAGAGCACTAGGACAGGATAATTGCTGGAGATAGAATTGGCAAGAGCAGTGTATGGGAGACACATTCAATTGCACATGAGTATGGTAGGTGAACTATAAAAAAAGCAACCCTGCCACTATCTGTTGAGCAGCCGGCAACTCTGGGTCTTCCATTTTGTTTACAGCAGAGCAGACAAAAGGCTGGTGGTGTCAGCAGTAAACAGCCTGGGGACTGTGTGCCTTGGAAAGGTATGATGGATGCCTTTGTGAGCCATAGCTCAAACTTTGGTGACAATAACAGTGAGGCACTGCAAGTTTATTTGCAAGATTAAGTCTAAATGTTGTCCCCAGAGTGCAGTATAAAAACTAATTAATTTTTTTATTCTTTATCATTGAGATCAACATTCATCCATAGGAATTTGCATATCTATATGACCCTTGTGTAAGCCAGCTTGCATGGGAGGAGGACCAATTTTGAGATTCATCAGTAGTGTTGTCTATCCTACTCAAATATTCCATTTATACTAGATGTTTCACAAGCAAGTATAGTTCTGCAGCCAACCTTAGGAGGAAAACAAGTACTTATACGAGAAATACAATTACTACTTTTCATTACATGTTTTACTATGCATTTGTGTAATGAAAGCAACTATATAGCTCCCCTGCCATATGGATTCCTCAATATCTAGTTCAAGAAGTGAGTTTACACTGCAGTCCTCCACCCATTGAGGGCATTGGCTAGGCTTTTCAACCAAGCATTTTACAGACTTTAGCTTCAAGTCATAGGCATCTTTACACCTCAGAGCTTCTTTGGTTTCCAACAGCTTTATTCATCAGTTTGAGCACTCAAAATTATTACTCAAGAATGTTTTTAGGTGAGCAGAGGTGAAAACACCTGCAGAGTGAAGACATAAACCCCCAGGACATGAAAGTAAGAGAGAGGTTGAAAAAGAATTTTAGTGGGGAAAAATATCTTAGCATGTCATCCAATCTGTGATTCAGAGCTTCCCCATAAAAAAATTTTGCTGGACAAACCCCCTTTCAATCTCCAAGTTCTTGTGTTGGCACTAGAAATATTCCTTATAGAAGGATGTTGTAGAAGGGAAAGGTGCTATCCTCTGGTTTGCCTTCTCAAATGCCTACAAGGAATGCCTGGTATAGAGTTGGGAGACTACAGGCCACAGACACATCAAATGGGAACATGCTGGAACCATACTGAGAGCAGAAGAAACTGGGAGAGAAGGTGCACTGCAGCTGTTGGACCTAAGCAGCAGGCTGCAGTCATGCAGGAACATTTCCTTCCTTCCAGACTCATCCTGCACTGGTCTCTGGAAAACTGAGTCCTTACCTATGAAGTCCTTACCTATAAAGTACCTGTTAGTCCTTTTGGGTGGCTTTAGCCGCAGGTTGTCCAACTACCTACCAAGCCAGCAACTTTCTCCTGTGCTACTGCGAAAAGAGCCAATTTTTTTTTCATCCCTTCAACACAATACACTGAAGAAAGAACCTCTTTATATATTGCATGTAGGCTCCTATACTAGACAAATTCACAGATGTTTCAGAGAGGTGTGCAGGAAGTCAGTAGTCCTGACCCACCATTTTCTACTGACTAAATATTTTCTGGCTTGAACTGGCTTTGGATACAGAGATTCTGGAAGTCAGAAATGTCTATGGGTCTTCCTCTGTAAAGACTGAGGGAAAAATCAGCCTAAACAGAGCTTCCAAAGCTAACAGCTTTCCTTATTAAGTCTTATTATCCAGCATGCTGCATTTTGCAGAGGGAAAAATCTAAGAGATAGGAGAGAGAGCAAAACTGAGACAAACAGAAAAAAATCACACTTTGAAATCCATCCCTTTGGCAGCTGTCCCTTTCTCATTTTGGCAGACAGAGAATTGCTGGCAGGACTAGTGAGGGAAGGGTAAAAGACAAATGGTTCATGATGAATCCTTTAACTAAGCTGATATTTCAACACAGCACTTGCCAGCATTTTTCTTTGGCATACACTTTATAGAACATACATGACAACCACTTCAGCATTGTTAATATATTGGCATTACCTGGTTTATTATTCATCTCCCTGTGAATGAGACCCCAGCCTTTCAGGAGACTAGCACATAGCAGAAGCCCTTTATTTTTTCCTTAACATTTATTTCCCTGGGTGCAAAAATGAAACTAAAACTATGAGACCATGATTTACAAAATCCAATAAGCTAGCTTTTTAAAATTAGTGTATTAATTATCAGGATACTGTCCTTTGTAATACTGATAATGTAAATACCACCTTTAAGAATAAGGCTTATTGAACAGCTCCACTGTTTGGGTGAATCAGTTCCAGTATGACAAAAATTAATAAGATTTCAAACTTCTAAGAAAGTGAAATAAAAACTATGTACTAGGAGGTAATTTTGGGGGTTTTCTGTGTTTTTGTCTTGGAAAAATGACCTCCAAGTTTCAGGAGCAAAAGTGAATAGATCAAGATGTACTAATGAAAACAAAACATTTCAAATTCTGCAAGGGAAAAAAAAATAAAGAAGCAAGATCAAACCAACTTGTAAGCTGAATTTAGCTTTTATTACACTTCATTGCAACATTTTCATTAACTTGAATGGGTCCAACATTACACAACACATATACAGCAGTTCATTAAACCAATAAATTTGAATCTAAAAATAATTACATCAAGAAAGAAGAGATTGGAATATCAAATGGGTTTTTTGTTCATTCTTTCACTCATTCATTCATTTCTTCTTTATTTTTTTCCCTTCCTTTGTTGCTAAATACTTAACTCATTATTTTTTAACAAATTTTATTTTGTGTTCCTGAAGTTCCCACAGGTGGCATTCCACCACATTTATGTCTTTTGCAGAAGGCACTGCATGTTCAAGGAACCAGCCCGTGAAGACTTATCAACCACTAAATGCTATGTCTGCATGATGAAGTACGTACAACCACAGCAGATGGTCAGGAAGACCTTGTCTGACATTTTTGAATTAAGCCACTGATGTTTAATAGTATAAATTCCTTATAAATGCATCTTGCTCCAGTACAGCACGATACTGTAAAAATCACTGGTGAGGTAGTAACTGAAGGAAATGCAGTGAGATACGTGCAATGCAGTGCACATTTTTCTGGCCAGAGAGCTCAATTAGTTCTCCTCCTTTCTAACAGCCTACCTTCATTTCCCATCCCTGCTAATTGAAGATAAAATTGCAAAGAAAAAAATTGCAAACATTATCATCTGAAATGCCGATAATGACTTCAGGCTTTATTGCAGGAAATTTTGGGGGTTTTGCAAAAAGAAACTACAAAAATAAAAGGGTTTGGATTTTTTTTCCATATTCAAAATGACTCTAATGCTAGGATTTATTAATAGAAGGAAACTGAAATGTGAGTGCCTAAAAAGGTAATATGGATTAGCTCAACAAACTATGGAGAACATGAATAACAAACCATATATTTTTCCTGCCGTGACAGGGCACTGCATAAAAACACTAGGGGATGGATGCAAACAATGTGCTGGGAAGAGTGACAATAAAACAGAGATGACAGCATAAAGAGAGAATGATGAATGTATTAACACAGGTAAGAGTGTTAGATAAAAGATCACAGGGAACAGCAGAAAATTCATTCTAAGCAGATCTTGAATAGTCTAACAGGAAATAGTTCTGTTGTTAGATGTGGATTTGATAGGGAATGTAGTGACAACAGAGAGTGAAGAAACCTTTGAGCTTATATGGAGAGATTTATATTTATGCCTCTGGATATACATTTATAGATATTTATACTAAATATATATTTTGATATCCCTGTAATAAATTTCTATAACCAAATGATAAACTGTATTTATTGTAGTTAACACCCTTTGCCTGCCTTACCTGTGCTACGTTCTTTTTTTCTTTTCAGCTGGTGATTTCTCTAAGCAGCTCAGAACTGCTGTCAGAATTGTTGAAACCTGCCAGAATTTTTTTTCTTCTTTTCTTCCCAAACACCTCCAGAGCTGGGGAATTCTCCTCCTCTGCTGCATTCTGCTTTGAAGTACCTGTCTTGAATTACCCCATTTTGTATTAGTTTAGATTTAAAGGTCCAATTTCTCTTATATATCAAAGATGAGAAAAGTAGGGGGATTGAGGCTGTTATTATAAGAAAAAACTGGCATTAACACAATAGACAAAAAATTCTTGAAAATATTATTCCTAAACAGTTGAAAGAAAGATGTTAGTCTATAAAAGAAAGTTTCAAAACCAACCATTTTTTCAGTCTTGATTTTAATTTCACAAGATCCAAACATTAATCTATTAAAGTTACATATTTTGGCTTATGGCTACTTGCCTGGGATTAGTCTCTAAAACAGTTTTTCAACAGTTGAACCAGTAAAGAAGATGAAAAACCAATCGGCTTTAGTAGGCTTTGTATTAGGTCCTTAGATGTAAGTAGTTCAACATAATTTTATTTTATTGCTTGTTAGCTCTCTCATGTTTCACGCCCTATGGTCGCTCAATGAGTGGTTCTTTTAAAAAACCTTTCTCTTTATGTCATTATTTTCCATAAAGTAATATTAGAGATGTAGAGATCCCTGATTGCCTTTTTCAAAATGCGTGTCATGTACTTGGGGCATTTGTTTGATATTGAATGGAACACAGCAGCACTACCTAGAAATTGAGGAGAAGAACTGAAAGACACCAATTTCTTCTGATATTATAAGTAGCTTTTAGACAGATTACTCAAAGAGGAAGAAAAAAATTTTCAAACTGAACCCCACAGCACATGCCCACACACAAATTAGGCAAAATTTGCTGTGACAGTTTCAGTATTGCCAAATGTTGCTCAGGATTTCAGGCTTATGTTTTTATATTTTCCTTTACACACAGTATTTTTAATATTTTGGGTCAGAATTTCACCATTCAGTTATCTTTTTGTCAGCAGTGATTCAGTAGACAAACAAGGCTTGATGAGTCGCCAGTGAGGGATATCACATTTACACAAAATCACAATTAAAACCTTCACTCTGAGACAGATTAAAACCTGTAAGGCTAAGCATAAGAAAAAGGAGGCTGAAAACCTCCAGAATTTGCGTATTACGGTATGAATGGAAGTTTCAGAAGACTAGTCAGAAAGGATTACTCTAGAAAAGAAAATGTTTGTCTTGGAGACTTTTTAATTGACCTGTGATATGCTTTGGGTCTGAAAGACATGTTAAACAAAGAGAGCTCCAGTCTTGCAAAACTCTCAGAGCTCTATAAATAACTCCCCATAAAATGTACAGTATGTATAAACAGCATGACAAAGATTTTCTGACAGTATTTTCTCTACAGTAACAGTAAAGTCAAAACATCCCATTGATGGCAGTTATTTTGAAGAATTCCTAAGAATACGAGTGCTTGTGAGCTGGCAAACTCTCCCCGAGTGAGAGTGAGTATAAACAATGAACTTTTATGAGGTTGCAGGCATTCCATCAAGATCCAAATGCAGCTTGGATGGACCTTAGCCAAGAAGTGACTGCTCAGCATTTAGTAAAGCATCAGCTAAAGGAACCGCAGAAAAACCAAACTGTTCCAGCAGTAAAACTATCTGCCAGCAACATTTTTGAGAGTTCACCATCTGGGTCCTGCAGCCATCAATCAGACTCAATGTGTCACCCCAGCTGTCTTTCAAGGCTCCTCATAGTCAAGGTAGAGCAGTTGTGAGAAAATAAAACACAAAAATTGAGAGAGCACAGCTGTTGAAAGCTCAAATAAGTCAGCAGACAAATAACTCCCAAGTATTAAATAACAGACAATTGTTTCTCTAAATCTAAAAACTGACCACTTGCATGTCTGAAATTACCTGTTTTCTGTACTAAGTACTGATATTTTATTTGATTATTCTGTGTTAGTGGATTAGGGTTTTTTTTCAGAAATGCATCCGTAAGTCTCTTTTACTTTTGTGGGAAATTAATCCACAAACCCCAGGCCTGTAAGCTTATTTTCTATAGGGTAATGTGTAAGGGCTCTGCTCATTCGCATTAAAATTAAACACTAATATTGGACATTTTGACTGGAGATAAACTCTGAAAAACTCTGCCATTGTGAATCTCCCACCTGACTGAGAATTAGGGCCTTTAAAATATGTGTGCATGGTTGGAAATATTCCCTTGGAAATGGAAATAAGTTAAATAGCAGCTTGTACGGGAACTGAGACTGGAAAGTAGAGATGTAGTAGGAATTTCAGAAGACACACTACAATAGGTAGGAGCAGTTATTAAATTAACAATTCAATATCTATGAGCAAAACAAAAACATAGGAGGAAGGCAGAAGCAGTGAGAGAAGAAGCTGAAAAAGCTTGAGGTTGAAAAAGCAAATTCAATATTCTGAATGGATTCAAGTGCAGACAATCAGAAATAAAAGCCAGAGCTATAAGTAGGGCTGTGAAAATTTAGGGAGAAAGAAGTTATTTAAGCTAGTAAACTTGAGAAACAAGAGAAAAATTTCAGTGACCAAAGTGGAAGAGACAAGGAAGTAAATAGATTTCTACTGCATTTTTAAAATGGAATTATCCGGAAGTAAAGTGGGATTTCTGTCCAAATATGGTTGACTGCTTTTTCTATCTATGTTAGATTGCAAAATACCACCAATATTTCTTTCACACTTTTAAGATGTTTCAAATACCTGTGTAGTGAAGACAGTTCAGTTTATTTCTTTTTTTTTTTTTTTCAATAGTTGATTTCACTTTATGAGTAGTTTTAATAAAAAGATATGTGCTGGCATCCAAGGTTTGTTCTAGTATACAATTTAGGTGCAATCTTCTCCATATAATGGCTTTACTTAATGTCCATCTATAAAAGTCTGGGCCTGCAGCAGGTACAGTGTTCTATTGAAATAAAAATAAAATTATGAGCACTAGTTTTTTTTATTCTTTTCTTTTTTAGTGTTTAGAAAGATTGATTGTATTATAGTTATTCAATACTCAATTTTTACAAAGCTGAGTTGCAGATGGTAAAACTGTGTATAATAGTAAAAATTCCTCTATTCCAGGTTTTTCAAACAAATGTTTCTGTTTCAGGATTTTTAAATAAGTAATAATCACAAAATCTCTGAATCATTTGGCTCGGAAGGGACCTCTACTCTAACTCAGGTGCACAAGACTCTGCCATTTTTGTGCTGTCGTTCCACATATTGCAAAACAAACTCAGATGCTCAGATGCTTCAGAAGATCTAGACTGAGGAGGACAATTGAGAAATGGCAAAAGAAAAATGCAGAAGAGGAGGATGAAAAAGAGCCCAGTGGCCTGTTGTTACAGGCAGGTGTCTCCTAGCCTGTTGTAGGATTTCCATCACAAACTTTCACAAAACCTTTGCAGGCCTGGGCACACTGAGGACATTGGCTTATATCGCCTGAGATTCTTATAGGTGAGCTTTCCTAGCATTCATCTGAGTATTCAAGGGGAGCTAACAAGAGCACAGGAAGTTATGATTTTAATGACATTTTTGGTAAAATACGGTAAACCAACTGAAGGGCATATGGCTTTAAAATAATTAACAGACCTTTTTTAAAGTACACTTCCAAAAACATTGTCATCATTCAAACTTGTCAGAAAAAGGATGTACTGCAAAAACACACATGACATTTCAAGTGGATTGGCTGCTTTTGTGAAGCTGTGATTTAATCTATCATCGCTGTTAACTGGTTTCTCACCTAGGTACTTACTGGAGAGCAGAGGGATTCAATATAATTTAAAAGACAGTTTAGAACAGCAATAACTTTTTCACACACATCATTTAGCATCAACTGAGAGAGTTTTTAATGTCTTTCCTACATCTGTGTAGTTTTTAGAATAAAAGTGGAAAATGCTTTTGGCAAAAACAAGCAATAAAAAACCTCCCTTGCTATATAGCAAATAAACAGAAAAGGACTTTACATGAGGATGCATACCTACTACTGCTTTTCAACCAAGTAGCATAGCTTCTGCCCACTACAAAGCTTGCATGACTTGTGTTTTGATATCACAAATATTGACATCCTGATCAAAGTAATTGGACTGTATTCTGCCTGGTTGTGTCTGTTTTCAGAGACCAAAGCCTACTTTTCATTGATTCCTGCTGATTTCATGCCAATATGAAGGCATGACAGAAATAATGACAATGCAGCGTGTTTTTATTTTGAAAAGAACAATCTGTCCACTCTTGTTCCCTCTGGGCTGAAATAGCAACTAGCACATCCAAATAGAGAGAAGAAGATGGCACCAAATGAGTTTACGTATTAAATGGCATTTTATTTTGTCAGATTCCTCCATAAGTCATTAACTATTGTATTCACTCACACAGTTAATAGGCTGATCCCTGCAAAGAAATGACATACCTATTCTGTGAAGGAATATGAAGGCTGAGTTACACATGTATTCAAAAATTGCATGAAATATTTATTTTCCTTATTTTATATAAAACATACACGGCACTGTGGGTATTAGTCTTGCACATGAACACAGAAGTTAGGAGAATTAGTGTAGCTAAATCCCAAGTCAGACCTAATTCTTTCAAACACTATTCTTCCCTTTTAATTCTTTAAAATACTACTCTTTCCTCTTAATTTAATTAAATACAAGCTTTATCACTCCCCTATGAGTCAAGATAATTAAAGAAAGACCCATATTTGTCAGTGAATCTCAGAAATGTTCTAATGAGTGGATAAGAATCATTTGTAATTAACATGCTAATTGCTTGTATGCAAATGGCCTGTTCAAGTGGTTTAAAAAGTGCTTGAAAACAATTTGTTTGCCTTCCCTCTTAAGCAGACTAAACATTCCCACTTGCAGTCTTATTTACATTATTAATTTGCTTAGCAAATATTTTTTTTTTAATAGCTAGTGCCAGTAGAAGGAGCGGAAGCCTTGTTTGGAGAGCTCTTGTAAAGAGTGCTATTTTCTCCAGTTCAAGCAGATGAGCAGACTGAAATGTGAGGTTTTCAGGCACATAATAGACCCTTGGCTTATCAAAGCCTCTTATCTGATTGGAAAAAAAATCAAAGGTAAACTTCACAGCTCATGGAATTAAAAGACAAATGAGATGTCATAATTATCAAAGTGGCTAATTTAGAAAATTAAGCCATTCACATAGGTGACATAATTGCTTGTCACAATCACTCTTTTTCTCATTAGCCCTCTCTTCAGTACCTAGTATACAGTGGAACATTCTTTGGTCTTGGAAAATATTGCCTATACTGTAATCCCTTAATAGCATAGCCCCTGAAATTAGTGCAAAAATATACTTAATAGCTTCATTGATGTGATATATTTGTATGATCCTCTGTTTGATTGCATCTCTCATTGTAAAATCTGGTATTTTGGATTTTGAGCATTTTACTGGGTTTTTTTTCTAGCTTCTTTTAAAATTACACAATTTAAAATTAATAGTCTAATTATGATGGAGGACTTACTATGACAACATTCCATATGCAAATTCTTTTGACAGGATTATGTTTCCATCTCATAAGGCAGCTTTAACATATTAGTATTATGAGGTATTTAAGTAGCTAGAAGATTAAATCGTCCTCCTAAATTGTGGATGTATAGGAAAAATACTTTATCCTCTATAGAGTAATGCGTCTTTCTAACATTTTATGTTGCTTTCAGTCAGTTTAAAATAATACCCAAAATAATATTCTTTATAAGAAAGTAATTTTCAGGAAGTAGGTGCACTTCCCTGACAATCATATTGTTTATGAGTCAGCAAGTACAGAAATTATTAATGACAATTTCTAAGAAAGGAAATGAGTCTGGTTTGCTATGCGAGTTTCGAGGCATGACATTGTAAATGGGCAAGGTTAAACATTTTGGATTAAAAACATGACTGTGAGATTGATTAGGGTCCTACAGTCTTGTAAAGTTGGTAGAACATAGCTGACATGACTTATAGTTTGCTGAATTCAGAGAGATTACATTGATGTCATTCATTTGAAGAGATAGTTCATCCTGGATGCACACAGTGAAGCTGTCATCTGTGCGTTTCACAAATATTCATGTGACTAACATGTTTTGATTAGACTAACACTGAACCACACCATTGAATGGGTCATGTGTCTGAAGAGCTGTGACAAAGTCAAAGTGTGCGTTAAAAAACACGGAACAAAAACTGAAAACAAAATAAAGCCAAAACCCCAACCTAATCTTGTAAAGCTTTCTGTGTGCCACTCCTCTGAATATTTGGCATACTTGACATATGGAGTACTGAAACTCATATCTTATAGCAAGCAATTAGGCTTCTGACTATAATAAAAGAGAGTTAATATATCATTAGCTCAATTATAAACAGGATTGACTTTGGTCTGTATGAATAGACTCCTATACAGTTTGCATGAATGTGCTTATTTAGAAATAAGGTGCATCCTGCCCTTTCTTCTCCACCCATCGCTGGGCAGGATTGCAACCCAGTATTCCCAGAAGGCAATTTGCTTCAACTGACAGTTCCTCAAAAGTGAATAGAAAGCAGGAGAATCTATTTCCAAGAAAAATACCTTCTTCAATGGACTGTGGTAGTCTTCAGAACACCTCCTTATTTTAGAAAATTATGTTAGGACTGATGCTTGTGGATTTATTGGTACTCCAGCTATGCATCCTTGGCTCATTGCAGGGGTAGTCACTCCATTTCAGCCCTCCTGCCCAGAGGGCATAGGAGGTGTTCCAGTCCCATTTCTTCCACAAAAAAATTGTTGACACCAATTCTTTTCCCCAGTGTTCTCTGTTGTTTCCAACCTTCTCACTAGGATTGTTTTTTCCTTCAGTTTGTTCACAACAAAGAAGGCAAGCATTCTAAACCAACATTTTAAACACATTCCCACCGTTCATATGCAAAAAGAGCTATTTACAGGTCCATACGAAAGTAGCAAAAAATATTTGTTCATAAAACCCCTTTGTTTCATTTCCTCTCCACTACAGAAGTGCTCTGACTTTTCCACCTTTTTTTTTTTATCCTGCATCCTTTTGATCCCCATGGTCTCACGTCCTCCCTGACTTCAGGTTCTCCTTTCATGCCCAGGACATTCCCTCTTTAATTTAGACTCCTTGGCCTAGACAACCAAGAGACCCCACTCATTTAAAACAGCTTTATTTTAAGTACGTTTTCTTCCACTTTCCTGCTTTACATTGTTGGTCGCATTCAGCTGGCAGACCAGCTCTGCTCTCAATCCCCAGGGCAGGCATGACATGTTAAATCTTGTGTCAGTTAATATCCACAGCTATCTCTGAGAACTTGTTCAGTTTTCTGTCATGCTCATTCTTTTCCAAGGAACTTATCCCATGATAACTTTTTCTCTTGCCCTCTGGCTGCCTCTGGTTAACATATGTGAGAGGTGACACAGACTCTGCCAGAAACTCTTAACAATTGTGGTTATAGTTACATGAAAGGTTAATAAAGACAAAATTTGTAAGTTATGCATGAATTTCCTGACTATCTCAGGGAAGAACAAATGTTAGGTATCTGCTGTTTTTCTATAAGACATTTTCTTGCAATTAATATTTTCCATAAATGTCTGGTTTGAGGGAGAGGGAAAGGAGGTTGAAGAGACAAGGCTGTTCTGTTATTCTTTTATCACCTGTCATGAGGATGGTTGGGTTCTGATCTCATTTATTGCATTGGAAACCTCTGACACAACTTCCTTGAAGCAGCTCAGCTTCTACTGATTTAAAGGATTGTGGACACTGGTCAGCTGTTTTAAGTTTGAAGATACCTGACACTGACCTTCAGAAGTGTCACTTCATTCAGTGGAGAGGCACATTCAGTGGTGATGCAGTCAGCCACCATAGGAAGCCAAAAACATCTAAACATTTTTCTTTGACATAGTATTCAGTATTGGGAACAAGCTTTCTAATTCAGCTTAAAAAGAAAACTGACTTGGAACATCTGCAAATGTCTTACAAAGCAATCAGGCCTAAATAGTCAGTAACAATGCCCTTTGTGATTTGGTGACTTGTTTTGATCCCACTCCCATAATAATTTTCGATTAAAAAAAATCATTTAGATGGCACAGAGGTTGTGATTTCAGTAGAAGATTGATATTACTATCATAAGAGTGCATGTAAGCTGAAAATTAAATAAGTAAATTGTTTTATCTGTCTTTTTAGGGTTAACAACATACATGTATTTTACAGGGAACACAGAATTGTCACCTAAGAAAACAAAGACTAATGTAAAGCAGTTGCAAAGGGTGACTGATGATGACTATGTTAATACTAATAGTATTGTTCCCAAATATGCATTGCTGTCTCTCAGAGGCCATGTTTAATGCTAAATAGCCCCAGTTTACTAACAGGTTAATTCAGGAACTCATCTTGAGAGAGGGCTGATTTCAATAATTAGACTACCTCCATGTGTACCTGTAAGATAGTTTATATGGTGATAATTTCAAAACAAAAGAATAAGCTGTCTCATGCCAGCTGTTGAGGAAAAAAAAAAGTATTAAACTTGTGTGTCTCTGACTTGGCTAACTCATGCTTGCAGTTCCATATTCTATGCTGAATCAGTCGCGTGCAATACTTCTTCCAATACTTTTGAAATAGAGCTGCCTACAACCAAAAGCTAACCTTCCTCCCTTTTCATTTCTTTGCCAAACTTCCCCATCAAAATATTTAGGGTGTTTGAGAGTAATGCCATACACCTGACTCAGCAGCTGGCCTTTCAGGGCTCTCTTTACTACTCTCTCCCTTCTCTTAACAAGCATTTTTAAATTACTGAGCTAAGTCTACTGCCATTTATTGTAGCATATATCTAAACTGTAATGCATTGCACTAGTTTGGTGTCCTTTGAATTACTGAAATTATTGAACACAAGCATAGCAGCAGTATTTGGAGGGAATGATTACTCAGCCCCACAGCAGTCAATTTCATAAAAAAAATACGAAAAAACCATATTCCATGAAATTTCTGCATGTAATCTAGAAAATCCACAAAATAGAAATGAAAGATGGACTTAAATGAGTAATAGAAGCAAAGGTGGAAAACAGCGGGTCTATGGAATCCACTTAATGATATTGAAGGCTTGTGCATGCGGAGGTGCATAACTCATTAGGGTTGTGATTACCATGACTGAAATGGTCCTAAGGCTGGAGAGAATTTGGAGGTCATTCATATTTCTCAAGAGACCGGAGCTTCAGACAAGACTGAGGAGTTCAAATGTAATGGATCTCCCAGTGAAGGTTCACCGAACAGTACAGAGTGATGAATAGACCTTATCTCTAAATGAATCAAAGTAAACAAGGTACAGATTTCAGCAGACTGTTGCAATAACACAAGGAGAAACGGTTTTAAACAAAGAGAGTATCAATTTAAATTAGATTAGAAGAATTTCTTTTATGATTAGAGTGGTAGAACACTGGAACAGATTGTCCAGAGTGGAGGTGGATGCCACATCTCTAAAAACATTCACCATCAGGTTGATTGGGGCTCTGAGCAACATGATCTAGTTGAAGATGTTTCTGCTCAATGCAGGGGTGTTGGATTAGATGATCTTTGGAGGACCCCTCCAACTCAAGCTGTTCTCTGGTTCTGTGATAACCAAAGTACTCAGGAGGAGAAGCCAGAGAAGCACATAGTTCCTAAAAGTTGTAGGTGCATAAGGAAGATGGAATAACAGAGGCAACAACTTGTATATTTGACTCCTCAGCTGTTTTTCAGCTTTTTGCCAAATACCACTCAATTGCTCAGGATATTTTGCTTTTTCTTACTAGATAAGTTTCCTTTGCATACAATTTTTATACCCCATTTGTTCATTATGGGTAAAGTACAATACTCTCACTAAAGTGGTAACAATCAAATTTCCAACAGGCTGCTGATCTTGATCTCCTGTCTTCTGATATTCTATTCTCTGTTGGCAAAATGTCTCAAACATCTCAGCAGTCAGCAAGAGTCTGGAAGCAGGTGTCGATTTTCACCTCTTCTAGTGTCAGAAATTATCGTCTAGATGGCATGTTGTCTATAGAGCTGAAGTTAAATCAAACTGAGAGTTGGCATTTTTCTCTTCCACTAGACCTGCAGTGAGACAAGGTCAGTTGGAGGAACACTTACACCACAGGTGCTGATTCTAGGTCAGGAAGCTTGGCTTCACAGCAGAACTGCTTAAAGACCCAAAAAAGTGAAAAGTAACTGTAGTTCGTAGTCCTGTTGTTAAGGAAGGGAGGGAGGCTCACTGAATGCTGAGACAGACATGCAAAGTATGTGTGGAGACACTGAAGCAACTGAAAAGCTAACTAAAAGTACAGCCTCCTCTTCATAATTTCCCAGAGTCCAGAAGAGGTCACTGGACAAATTTCCTGATGAATAGGACGGTTTTTGGAACAGTGCAGAAATGTGTCCTTGGCACTGCATAAATGAGACAGACATGTCTTCTGTATAAATGCTGTTCTGCAGTCTTTATTTTGACGTTTACTCCAGTTTAATCAACTAGGTTTTAAAGCACATTTGCTTTGATTAAAACTGGGATTGGCCTTGCAATAAAGATGGTCTCTCCAGTGGCTCATTTTGGAAACCCCTTGAACAGTGATCAGATATATTTATGATGCCCTTTAGCTGCATGTTTGATTTCCTTGACATAAAAAGAGGGGGAGGGAAAAAAAAAAAAAGGAAAAGCTGCTGACTCTTTAAAGGTTTCTGGGGTTGTTATTGCTGGCCTGCAGCCACACATTCTCTTACATGGTGGATCAAAGACACCAACACTGTAAGAATCAGTCAGTACAACACAGGCACTACTTAAACATATTGCTCAAAACATCCCTTTTTGTTTCTTTAAAAGGTCACATTCTGAAAACCGTTCATCTTATTACTTAAATGAAACGGTAATTTTATGTTCTCTGACAAGTTGCATTTTTTTCCTGAGGTAAAAAAAAAAAAAAAAAGCTTTGATAGCATCCTAACCATTAGCTAATAAAATTATGTACCTTATGTTCTATTAACTATCATTGTTGTAGTTAAACAAATGTATTTTTTTTCCCTTGTTCATTTTCGGTGTTATGATGTGAAAAGCTGGAGACCACAAAGAGTTAAACCATAGTCTATGCTGGGTCCTTATTTAGAACGAAAAGGTAGTTGTTTTGATGTAGGTCTCTTAGCAACTAGAAATTTAGCGCTTTGTTTATTACAAAATACTTCAATTTTGAAGGAAAGAATTTACATTTCTCATTTAGTTGCTCTCCTTGTCTTCTCCATCTGCCTTGATGTACTCTAAAACAAAATAAAAAAAGTTGTTTTCAAATATGAGTTTCAATATTCTTGAATGACAAGAAAATCTTAATACTTACTGTTCAGAGAGGGTTGTTTAAAGGAACACTGTCTCCAAAGTCTAGCATTTTCAAAAAAACCCAAACCCAAAAAACGTAACTTTTGTTGTTAAATAAATTTTACCGCTTTATAGTGATTTAGTTGTAGTATAAGATGCTATTTTTAAAGGATGATTGATAAAAATAATAAAAGCAAAGCATTATGCAGTTATAAACTGCATAAATAATATAAACTAAATATTTTCTTTTGAGCCTTCAAACAGGTTAGAGTACTCACATATTTAAACAATTGATGGAATTTTGTCCTAATTGGAATCCTGTGTCAGAGCTAAAATGTCATCTTGATGCTGTAAAGACTGCCTGTTTGCTTAAGTGTAGTGCTTTGATAGAAAATTAATATTTAATTTTGCAGGAAAAAGACCCATGTATCAATTGAACAATAAAACCCCAAAAGGAAGTTATACTTCCTTCAAGTTGAGATGATCTAACAGCTTTTACAGCTAAAGAAAGGAAAGTATAATTTTGTGTGAATGAAGGTAGTTTATGAAAAAAACTCCATCAAAAATGAGGCCAAAATTTTCTGAGGATCCAAATGGAACCAGGGGGTCTTAACTGGAGATGGGGACAGGTGCTGTACTCTGGTAATAACCAGTCCCAAGTACACTCAAATGGTAGTGAAACTGAGGCAAGGAAGACCGTGTGCAGGTATTCATTACCTTGTCTGCAATACAGTTGTCACTTGTACAGAGAGGGTCGTCTATGTACCTGCTTCATGGGCTTTAAGCATCAAAACTGATCTCAGTTAGATCCATCCAGTTTGTGCTTGGGCCAAAGAAATGCAGCCTGCTCCAGCCTTACCAAGAGGAGAACAGTTCAGTCAGAAGTAGAGGTGGCTTGATTTTATATTCTACCTATCCCTAAGTTGGCAAAACGGAAAGAAAATTCCAGCTGACCGTATGGCATTTCTTTTGAAATAGACAAGTCAAATATTTGTATACAATATAACTTGGGGGCTTGCATTTTAATACTGAAAACATTATATTCTAGGCTTAATAAATTTATGATAAAAATAAAAATACGTAATTACCCCTGCTCATGTGTAAATTTATAGAGTCTGCATGCCTGATCAAGTAAAAATTTACCTGTGTGATCACAGTTACTTCCAGTGGTCCATTATTTTCATACCTTTGGAGGTGAAAAATTGGCACAAGTAGAGTTTTAGGAACTGGGTCTAGTGTTGATGTTCACACTGACCTGCTGCTGTTCAAAAATTTTAGGGCACAAAAATGATCAGTGGGCTGGAGCACTTTTCTTATGAGGAAAGGCTGAGACAGCTGGGGTTGTACAGCATGGAGAAGAGCTCCAAGGAGATCTTATAGCCTAGATCTTATACAAGGCATCTTATACCTTCCAGTACCTTAAGAGGGCTTATATAAAAAGGAGGGAGAGGGACGTTGTATATGGGCAGATAGTGACAGGACAAGAGGCAATGGTTTTTAAACTGAAAGAGGGTAAATTTAGATTAGTTGCAAGGAAGAAATTCTTTACTCAGAGGGTGTTGAAGTACTGGAAATGTTGCACAGAGGGGTGGTGGGTTCCCAACCCTGAAAGTATTCAAAGCCAGGTCACATGGGGCTCCGAGCAACCCAATCAAGTACACGGTATTCTTGTCCATGGTAGGGGAGCTGGTGCTAGATGATTTTTGGATGGCCTTCCAACCCATAACATTCTATGTTTCTACGATTCTAAACATAAGCCAATAAGAAGAATAATACATGGATATATTACTGGAGTTTTTATTATCACATTATCTGCTCTTTTTTACTAGAGGATATTATGACTATGTTGTTGGATTTTTCCAACACTTTCAAGTGGTTTAAGGCTTCCTTGGGATCAGAAAAGGAGCACTTAGTTGTAGTAGCACTCCTGAAATTTTCATATTACCTTTCTAGAAAACTTCTTTTGTAAGATTAAAGCAAAATGAAATTGGTTGAAGTATTTGAAGAATTACACGTTATTGCAGAAATCAATAGATTCCATAATGACAGCTGCATGCTGCATTTCTCTCAACACACATTTTCAGAGTTAGCTTGTGCAGATGCATGTCTTCCATTTTGGCATTCATTCAATCATTTGCATGAAAAATCAAGGCCTTCCAGAGTTTCCATCTTCCTTACAATCCTTTTGTTTGTTTGTTCGTTCATATATTAGAGACATTGAATTAGAGATACTCCTGAAAGAAGAAACATCTAATGATAGCTTATTTTTCTAATGATATATGAGATCAGGACAATATAATTGGAGTTTGAAAGGTAGAGTAAAGGCTGAAATTTCTATTAAAAAGGGAAAATCAAAACAGGATTTCTATCTCATGCTATTTTCTGCTCCAGTTGAAAGATTGCTTGTGGAATGTGGCAATACTCAGGTGACGGTTCCAAGTTTGAAAAGTCAGCTTCAGACTGTCAACACACAAGTGTAGTTGTGTGTACAGCCACTGATTTCCTTTGCAACTTAATCCTAACATTTCATATTTCATAAGGATTAGTCTACCCCAAGGCAAGAAAGCAAAATCTGGCTTTCCCAAATGTTGTGATTTAGGAATGGTACTGTGCAACTTCATGATCCCACTGAGACTCTCCAAACCACACTGCCACTCTCTTAATCCTCTATTTTCCCTCCCCTTCCCCCTGCAGTGAGCTGGGTAGGAGAATTGAAGCTCAAAGGATAAAGATCACAGGTTGAAATAAGAATAATTTACTGGAAACAGCGATGAGATAATAGAACAAACAGTATCAGCCACAGTATTAATAAGAATGTGAACAAAAGAGAGAGGCATTCACATGCATCTAGGTTTTTGTTACAGAAACATCATTTGAGGCATCTTAGCATACAGAAAAACAGTCTAGAAAACCTCACTCCAAATAGTTCTGTGTTGGGCTACATTTAGAATTAATTGATTAGAAATTTGAAAGCCCAAAGCACTCTTAAAACACTAAATTTTGTATAATGACTCTTCCTGATGACCAAGCATCTATAGGTTTCAGGGAATTCCTAGGACAAAGTGGATTCTCAGAGTTCTAGTCTTTCACCTAAATCACAGAAATTTAGCTAATACTACAAAAGTAGGAGTTTCAGGTTGACTTTAGGTTCAGCATCAGCACGCTTTTGTTTCCTCAGGAGAAAAAATGTAAAATACAGCTGTCATATTTTTAAAGCTCCTTTCTTCTTGCTAGTAGACTAAATTACTAGGGCTATGTGGTTGAAATCTGGGATATCTCTGCACCTCTCTATGTCTTTCTTGGTCAATTTTACAAGGAAACACGTTCACTGTCTGATTAACTGGTCATTAATCATTGATGAGTGTGAACCTCATTCTTCTAGTAGTGCATTGCCTCCCCTATTTCATGTGTGATAATAATCTTCTAAATCCTGACACAGCTGAAGTATAGACAATTTGTATATGTCCGTATAAGTAGAGATACACATGCTAAAGACAAGCTTCTTGTTTGTGTGATAGAACTAGCAATGAGTTATGGCTCCTAAGGAACAGAATGTCATGTTTCTTTCTCCAAAGAATGGGATTGGCACAGACCTTTGTACTACAGGAACCTATGTCTCATGAAATGAAAATGGATAATTTACAATGTTCCTAATCACACAGAAAATGCCTTGTGTGAAATGCCCTGTATGTGTTAAGAGATTATGGATTTGATAGTGTCAGTCTATGAAGAAGCACAAATAATATAGTGATTTGGTTCAAGAGCTTTACACAGAGACAGAAAATAAAAAAACCCAACATAAGTGCTGTAAGATAAAACCTTGCTATATGCCCAATTTGGTCTGAATAGGGTTTTACATGACAGAAGTTTAAAAAGGTTTTAATTTAGAAATTCATTAGAGGTTTCAAGAAAAGACTAAAACATATTTTAGTATTAATGTACTAAATTGACGTTGAAATTTAAGTAAAATTATGGAATTATGTTATTTTTATTTTGATTTGAATGGCAGACTTGCTCTTATGTGGATAAAATACTTCCCAGCATCTGATTCTGAGTGAACAAGATTTAATATTCATCATAAAGATTGTGAGAATTTCTGACTATTTCTAGTTCAACAGCCATACTTCACTCATTTCAACAGAGATTTTTTATTTTTTTTGCCTGATTTGGGGTTCACTCAAATTGTAACCTTCGTGAAAACAGGAATGGGAAGTATTTCATTCAGGCTAAAATAATGTCAACACAAGCTCACATAAGACACAAGATCTCCCAAAGAAACCATGCCAGTTCTAAACCCAACGTTGTTCTGACATTATGACAAATTCTGAAGTTATTTAGCTGTACTCAGAATTTTCAAGTTAATAAGAGATATTTTCTTCAAACCAACCATTGTAGTTTTATACACAGCCCTACTCACGGCAGGTGGATTTCATAGCACAAACAAGAATGGGTAGATTCGAAGACCATTTAGGCTTTAAAAATCTCAGTCAGTTCATTTGATTCATTTCATGAAGCCTTTTGTTTTACTGCCCTCCAGCTCAGAAAACAGCTGTGAAGCCAGTCAGCTGTGAATGGGTTAGCTATTAGCAAAAGCCTTCTAAAGGTAAGCATTAATATTGTACATAGTAATATTGGTACAAACATTGAGTAGGAAAGGAAGGAGAGGGGAAATAAATTAACTGACATCAAGATCAACTGGTTTTGATCTTGATGAGTTTATGAAATGAATTACAATTTTTCATTTGCAAGATTGTTTAAGATCAATCTTTCTGGACATAATTACCATGTGATTAATATGAATAAACTAACTAGAAAAACAGACATGATAATTTTCTTTCATTCTATTACATGGATGATCATTGTTTCAATGTCAAACAAAATTAAGCTTTGGCCTTAAAAAACTACATAGCAATCTTGGGATTCATTTAGGATGATAATTTTATGGGATTTGTTTGGCTGATGGCTCATTTTAAATAATGTCATGTGCATCTTTAATATCTTCTGAAAACCTTGATGACAAATATCGGCACTAGGCTGTGCTTTAATACTGTCAGATTTTTAATTTCAGAAAGTGTAAACATTGCCAAGTTTTGAAGGTCTGAACCAAGGATACTGACATAATTTTCAAAGGCATGGGTAATACCTCAGCACCTCCCTTCAACATAAAACCCCGAGGTCTGACACAAGCAAACCTCTCTATAATCCACTTCATGCATAACATTTCTGTCCCACATCCTTCCTGATTATTTGTGAATCCACAGACCAACGGGTGTTTTGCATATGAGGTTCAGGTGATGTATTTTATTGCTGATACTGTTTCACCTGTATTTAGTTCCAGTGACATGGAAAACACTGCAGCCAATTGTCCTTATTACAGTCCCTGTGTATTTCTCCCCAGTGCACTTGCACAGGGGAAAATGTGAGCATGGAGTGTACTTAACTGCCAGGCTGAATGGCTCTGTAATGTAGCTTCAGCATGGCATAAATTAAGCTGTCATTTTTTTGGCAGCAAGTGCAGAGAGGCGATTTTCCTGTACTGTAACATTTGAAACAACAATTTTCTGGCTCCAGTAGTAACTGACAGTTCTGTGTGATACATGCTCAACATTTGTGCTTCAGGGGCTGCAGCTGGAAAAAACCTTTGGGGTAAGGTATTGTCTTTATTAGCAAATCGAGCCTGCAGTCACAGAACACTAATATTTCCTAACTCTTTTCAAAGATCCTGTCACACCCTAAAAAATTATACTTAAAATTTATTAGATTCCATCAAGGTATTTAACTGTGTTGCTTATATGAAAAACACTGTTTTTGATAATTACTTCAGACCTATTTTCATTAGGAAGATTGCTTACCCAGAAGGAGCTGGCCACTGGCATTTTATTGGCACCTGTACCAAGATGATGGCTTGAAGGACAGCCAGGTTTGGAAATTGTCTTGAAATGCTTGGCCAGATTCAGGCTGGTGAGGAAGGAGGACGCTGACAATACTGGGCAAGGATGGCAGCAGCCCTTTTCCAGCTCGCTACTAACACAGAGCCTGAACATGCCCTGCCACAAGCAGTGAGGGAAGCCTCCTTTTGCTGGCAAGATGCAAGGGTGTGCAGAGTCATTTCACAGAGGTGAGAGAGACCAAGAAATTAAGAAGTCACTTGCATTAGTGAAAAGTTGCTTTATTGAAGGTGTGAATCTTGCAATGCTGTTTCAGAAGTGTGATCAATTTTGACATCATTTTTTTAAGGGTTCCAGAGACACATTCTGCTTTTCTGGTATAATGGTGGAATCAAGAGAATTACACTAGATTTGCAGTTGTATTAGTCAAGATAGGAATCAGCTCAGTATAGTATATGTCACTTATTGCTAAAAAAATATTTGCAACACTCCTTAGGCATTCAGGTTATTTTGACACCTGTGTATTTATTCACTACTTCCAAACTGAATTATGGCTGTGGCTGCTGGCAGATCTCCGGGCAACCCCTGGGAGCAGACTTCACCACATCCTGCCAGTCACTCATTGCTGTCCATTTCAAATATTTTAGCCATGAAAATCATGCTTCTAAGTAATTTCTTCAATGTCTAAGCTCATGCTGGTGTTGATTTTGAGATCTGGCTCTTTAAACGCTACTAAATCTAGAAATAAAAACTGCATAAAAATCCACATGCTCTCTTTGTCCCTCCTATTCCCACTTTGTTTCCACACTTCAGTGAGATTCTCAAAACTACAAGATTTGAATGGCCAGTTTCCACAGGAATCAACAGCGTTCTAGTGATGCTTTGGAAAAGATGGGCTTCAGCACCTCTGTGCACAGGAGTATTTGATCTTTGCCTGTTTGAGTCAAAACAGGAGGAGAAAGGAGAAATTATGTTTTAAAACATTCATCAATGAGCTCAATTTATGGGATTGCTGCTGTCAAGGAAGAAAATTTACCTCCACTGATTTTTAAGTGAGATCTAAGTACACTGCTGCTTTGTCATGCTTGCTGAAGTTCACTTTTGTGTTTGTGTGGTTTAAGATGTAATAATATTAATTGGCACCTGACTTTTATTGTATGAGCAGTCAGTTCTATTGACATGATTAAGAGTCTGTAAATTCTTTCATCACAGACCCAGATTTTAGAAATTTAAAACTCAGCCATAGAATAATTTTGATAAAGACTTTGCAGTCACATTTCTTTAAAAATCCTATGTTTTCTTTTGTTCCTCAAAACCCAAATTTTGCTTTATCAGATGTATTCTATATCCAGTAAACCACGTGAGTGGTACAAAACTAGGCAGGGAGCACCTCTACCTCCTGAAGCCTGGAGAAGGCTCATGCTGCTTAAATTACAAAAGGCTTAGTGAATCAAGGCAGTATGAAGCACCCACTAGTGTTCCATTTTTCATGTATGGAAAGTTTGTTTTTTACCAGGAGACAATCTGATTTATGATCTTTGGGCCTCTAAATTCTGATAAATTCTGATTCTCCCTATGAATGCTTATACATTTTGTACCTTAAATGATGTAACACGTATTTTTCCATAAGACATACCATAATACTTCCAAATTTGAGGTTCTGGAATGAGCTGCACAAATATGAATAGTAGGATTCCAAGATTAATTGGGTTTTAGGTTGATCAAATAGGCTTGAACTGGAATAATTTTAGTGTATTAGAAGTGCTTTTCTCTAAATGCACCAAGGGAATAGACAAGTATGTACATTCGATACATACACGTGCTTCCCTTCCAAAAGAAAACTATGGATGATGCCCACAGAAATAAAATTAACATGGGAACTCAGACTCCAGCAACATAAGCTTTGAATTCCAAAGCTTTAACTGTAGCTTTACTTAAAGTTGTAGCACTAATTAATGTTTGTTCTTGCCCTACGAACAAAAACTGTTTGTCTAATCTAGAATATCAGATTATGCTGCTTTTATGGGAAGTTTTAATATATGAATATATGTTTTAATGCACAGTCTTCTACCTTTTTATACCTCTGATTCTCAGGAAAAATAATTCCAAAATCCCTGTTGAGCATCCATTTTATTACTCCATTTTCTTTTAACTGGTGTCTCAAATGCAGGAGTCGGAGTGTGCTGGTTTAAATTGAATGGCCAAGTATCTGCTATTTTCCTCCATATGATCTGCACTGATGGGCTCTGGTATGCTTTGTCAGTGTTAATGTAATGGCAAATGACGAAGATGCCCTTTGGTAGGAAACACTGCTAGCCCTTAATAATAAACAATTTTTGCACCTCAAATGGCTTCTATACATACAAGTTTAGTCAACCCCTGAAGAGAACTTGTACCTTCTCATTACAGGGCAGCAGTAGTGAGAAAGCAATTCACCAAGCTGTAGGGTTTGCAATCACCCATATTTTCTGCTATGAGTAAATAACCCCAATTGATTTAATCATAAAAGAATAACAGGAAAACTACATTGATTTCCAAATCCCTAATGTGAACATCAGAATATATTGACTAAGTAGCATGTAAAAAGGTTTTATCCATTTGTATGAACTGAAGAAATATCAATAGTTGATCATTACTCTAACAAAAAATTACGACAATTTGCAGTCATGTCAAAATGGACTGAAGTTGCATTATGCAGTGCTGTGGTTCAGTCTACAGGGTGAAAGTGATAATGCTCTGTTGTGTTCATAGGCCAAGAAGAGAAAAATCCATATTTCAGGCAAATGCACCTCCTATTTACTGTTATAGACTACTTACATAACCCTGTAAAACTGGTAAATAATATAGAATTGTTTTTATTAAAGAAACTAGCTAGCAATAGAAGATGTTAGTTCTATAACCCACAAGAAATGATCAGTGCTACTCAAACCAACCTGCGTCAAAATAGCAAAATTAGAATGTAACAGTTTTTAAAAAAAATACGTTTGCCTTGTGGAGATGCCAAAAATCTTCTGGCTCGTGTAATAACCTTAATCTTGATCTTAACTTGCAGTGAAAGACTAAGGATCAAAATTTGCTTAAAAGTTTTAATAAGGTGATACTGCCTTGACAAAACTAACCAGTCCACTTAATTTGTTCTGTTGGCTTTTTTTTTTTTGGTTTTGGTTTTACATTTAAGGTGGATGTCAGGGTTGTAGTGCTCTTTGTAGTGCTCATGTGGTCACTTGGAAGTAAGAGCAGAAAGAACTCTGTGGCCATCCAGTTCTTTGCAAATAACTGCTAGAGAAGGAAAAATCCTAAACTGCACAGACGGCGACATCCTATCCCATTGAAATTTTCTTTCTGCTGTCAAAGACATGTTTCACATGGACTGAAAATCCTACAATTTAGCACTAGCCTTTTTTTTTTTTTTTTTTTGAAGATGTAATGGGCACAGATACACCAGTGATACAGTGAGCTGGTGGAGGATCCCTTTGGTGGAAATTTGTTTTGTATCTACAGGAATCTGGTGACACATGCCACTAATGATTTCTTCCTTAGTGGAAATGGGGTTGAAGTCACACACATGGGCACCATGCAGAAGAACCTGCTTCTGAGGCAGAGCCAGTGTCCTCCAGCAGCAAGCACCATGCACAGGCACAGGGCATGCCTGGGACCCCTGGCCAAAGCAAGCCTCATTGCCAGTAAAACAATGAGACAGTTCTACAGTCCTAGACTCAAGTGGCTTGTAGCAAATCAAACTCCTTCCCCCCGTGCATTTCACCAGTTGGTAGTGTAGGCATTCCTGCATCCCGTCCTCGTGATCAAGTACAGCTTTGCCAGGGAATTTTGAAGATCACTTAAGAGCCCAAGAAGATTCAGGAAGAACCGGGTGTATTCAGAGCAAGCGAAGAGACGTAACTGCACATTTGAGGACACAAAATAGCCAGTAGAGAATACTCCAAACCCCAAATTTTCCATCCTTTAGGAACCATCAGAGAATATGTTCCTCTACTACCAGAATGAGCAGCTTGCTCTGCAAGACAAAATCTGCTGAAAATAGATAAGTTTCAGGAGCAGGTTGACAATACAGCTAATCTAAGATGAAAATGTCTTGGAAGAGGCTTGTGAAATAGGAAAATAGCAAATGGAGAAAATAGTCATTCAACCTTTTTGGCACATCAAAACAAAACCAGGAGAGGTAAGAAGAGAAACTGAGAAATGAAGTGAGCAAATTCCTGTGAAGTGTCTGAATATGTAGCTGAGTTGAAACATATAGAAAATTGCAAGTTCAGTTAGAATTCAGATTTGGAGCCCTTGAAGTCACAGGAAAGATTGTAATTCTCTTCATTGACTTTGAATTAATTTTTAAAACCTTTGCTGAACAGAAAAAGCATTGCAGCATTAATTAGAACTTCAGGATCTAACATATTGCATACCTTTTAGCTGGACCATTGAAAGTACCTGTCATATCCTCTGTCATTTTTAAAATGTTTGAGACACATGGCTTTTCATAGAGATGTGCAAAATGTCAGGACTTTATAAACTTTCAAGTATAGGTCTATTCATGAACAGGAGAAGGCTTTTTTATTATGGCTCTGTTAGGAGAAAAAAATGAGCATTACTTCAGTCAGCAATAGTCAAACCAATTTTTTTTTGTGGTGTGGGTGCATGTGCAATGGGCTAGAGAAAGGTCAACAGATTACACTTTAATTGGGAGCAACTTTTAATGCAGTAGACACATCAGGAGCTGAAAAATCAAGAAATCTCTGTTATTCTGTGTAATAAGAAAAAAATCTTGTTTTGGTGCTGTTTAATATTCTACATGTAGTTAATCTAGACCAATACATAATTATTATATTAATTTTTGATGGCAAAATAGTAGCTTGAAAGAAACACTGTATATACTAACCTGTCATCTTTAAATACAGTAACTAAATGGAGTATATAATTGATATGTATTGAAAGTTAAATAATAATAACCTTAATAATTCTTGTTTGGCTATACAGATCTTAGAAAGCCAAAGTCTTTGCTGCTTTAGCTAATTGTTGGAAAGGAACCATTCATGCCATATCCAGTTTTGGTCTTTCATCCCTGAAATTCATCTCAGTTTGTAGCAGAGTCTTATGATCGGCAAGTCATGAAAATTCTCCACTGGTTGAGAAGTAACAGCTTTCTGTGTTATTTTCCCTGTAACTTCAAATATAGCTTTGCTTACATTGGTTTAAGATGCTCAATTGCATGTAGGAAGCAAAGATTACAGAATTCAATTGCTACCAACAGTATAAATTTCAGCTCTCTTTTAAATATTTTGTTTTAAAAAGGTAATTAACCCAGATTTTTGAAAAGCACAGGTTGAAGAAAACTTTTCAATCTCCAAAAGTGAAACTAAAAAGTTGTCTATTGGAGCTACTTTCTGAGTTCTCTGTAGTGAATCAAGTGGTGGAGATGAAGAATTTAGAATGAAAAAGACCTGCTGACCAATTATTTTTTGTCCTGAAAGTAGGCCTCTCCAGAAGAACAGGAAAGTGCTTTGTCCAGCTGGAAACCCACACTGGGATAAGGTGCAAAAATTACAGATAAAGGTGGTGCTCTGTTTTATTTTTGGGAACGATAGTAGCTATAGTATGACCCTTAACATGATTGTGCAATTGAATTATTTGGAGGTGGCTGTGCAGTTACTTATTCTCCATATTTCCTAATGTACTTCTGCCTGGAAATACAGTACTTTCTTCCTATGCATCACTGCAGGAGAACACAAGTCCAGCTGAAATCACTTGGAAGGTTGATTTCAGAGTGAGTCACGGCAGATAGTTTTCACAGCCAGCATATGGACTGAAGATTTGGCCCACAAGAGCAAATTGTGGATGTTTCCATGGTCAATGTCGTGGTGAGAAGGAATGCCATTTCAGATGCCAGATGCATGAACCTTGAATTCATGCTGTAGATTAATTATCCACTGAAGGGGAAAATGCTCTTCATTGAAGCAGAATTTTTTTTTTTGTTTAAATCCCTTGCAAAGAAACCCAGAATAAATAAAAAAAATGTGGTGTTATCTCTGACCGCCACCACTAGACCACCACTGATTTAATATTACACTCTTTCTTGAAAAAAATGAAGCTTTGAGAATGAATTTATCATAGCCCTGTTTTAACTGGTCCATCATATGGTGTATCCACTGGTACATTATCACATATGAGCTTATGGAAGCTGTGTTTTTGTAGATCAGTTTCTAATCTGTTGAATATTAGGTAACAAGTACTCTGGAGTTCTTTGAGATTTGTATATTAAAAATCCTTGGCAATGAAGGTTGACTGATCTGTTACCAAATTAAAATTCTTGGAAAAAGAATCCCTCCTTAGGTACATTTAGGTGCTACAAAGCTATTACTTTTATTAAATAAGAGTAATAAAGCATGCTAAAAGACTTACACTAATTTCCTTGTTTGCTGCACTGTTTTAGTACTATCATAAACCTGTTATAGTTTTAACAGAAATACAATCTGCTGCAGCATATTTTATTTCCAGTGTTAAAACAGAAAAGGCAAAACAGGCGGAACAGGGTAAGTCTTCAGGTTTTTTTCTCATTAGGTATTCTAAAATATCTGATCATTAATGGATTTCACATTTTCTTTTTTTTTTTTTTCCTACAGAAAGTGTTTTGGCAGCTGGAACACCTCACATTTATTCTTGGACTCTGGCTGTGGGAGTTAGAGCAGCAGACTGCCGACAGGACTCATTGCTGTATCTGAGCCAGTCTTTCCCACATCCTGATGTTCGGCTTTTTCCAAATGAGAATTTGCTTTTTAATTAACAGGCAAACAAACAAAGAAGGAGGCTGTTTGTTCTAGGACAAGGAGCGCCTGCTTGTCAGCATCCTAGGACAGCTGGTTCAGGGTGGAGAAGAAAGGATTTAATATGGAATTGAGTTTGTTTGCAGATACTGATGGCGAGACCCCGGGCAGAGCCTGTGGTCGGGCCTGGGGGAGCCTTTGCCTTACAGGCTTAGGGCAGCACCTCCCACAGTGACACGGGAGCTGCAAGGTCTCAGTGATCTCTGCTCCGCAGGGCAGGACACTTTCCTTCTGCCCTGCTGCAGGGTGGCATCTTCCCTGGTGAAGTGGCCCCAGCAGGCCACTGTGTCAGCACGCTCTACAGCAGCTATTTGCAATCCAGCTTGGGAGACTGTCAGCAGACATAAATCTGCAGGTGGTTACTGATCTACACAGGACATGCAGCACTGAAGCAATGTGGAGCGCCCCCAGAATAAATGCAAAAGATGAACAAAACAGTGTAGTTAAACTACCTCTCCCATCAGCTGATTACAAAAATCCTCTAAGGACGTGCCAATTGCAGAAATCTTCCCAGGGTAATTACACTGCCTTATACTGTGCCAGCAGAAAATTGTGGTTTTCATCTGATTCAGAATTTCAGTATTTTGTGCTCTATCAGCAAAAATTCATTCTAGGACTTCTACCTTCACTTTAGGATTTTTCCTCTGAAGCATTTAGGCATAGCTCAAGCTGTCTTTTGGAAGGGGTCATTTATGTGGAGTAAAACATCCGTTTACCTGAAGAAAACTCCCCATGTTTTAATTACAGTTGAACATGACTATACACAAATTTGAAACAGTTAAACAGACTAACAGTTATCCTCAGTATTTATTCCTCAGCGCAACCTTGTGCTTCTGTTGCCTCTCTGAGAACATTGTATTGCCCAGAGAACTGGGGTGTAATTTTCACCAAATCTATTTAATATCTACTATATTAGTTACCACACAGGTGATAAATGGGCCGTGTGTTCTACAGGAGCACATCAGCTATGAAGCAGCACAACACCAACCTCATGCAGTGACAAAACACTCGCTAAGAATGCACCAGATGCGAGTGGGAAGGAGGACTATATAGGGTTTTTCTCAGCTCTGACCCCCTCTTACCTCCATCGCAGCCATGTCAGCAAAGGTGAGGTCAATGTAACCACAAGATTTAAAATTTTAAGCACATTGCCACACTTACGTTTATAGTCTTACATATTAAGTGCTAAAGCTAAAGCACTTACATTGCCATAAAAACTGTTAGTCTAGAATAAATACTCCCATGAGTCGAATAAACTAAACCAATACAAAATATCTTGCCTCTAGCATAACTGCATCTATATTACTAGTCTTGATATAAAACTTCAAAACAAATTGTTTATGTTGGCACAAAGTCCCACACCTTATTTTTCTTGAATTCATGACTTTGAGGGCAGGATACTTTTTTAAAAATTGCAATGCACTGGGGAGAAAAAAAAAAAAAAGAAAAAAAAAAGCAAGCTCAAAACAGGAGAGTGGAGACAAATAAACAAAAAAATGTGTGTGTTTCCTCCATAAGTGGTAGCAGTCTAAAGAAACAATCTTTACCAGACTTATTATTAGCTGGTACACTGTTGAATAGCATCCCCTTATGCAAGCCATTTCAATGACACTTTAAGTGAAAAACCAAAAAAAGAGTGAAAACCCCCTCATTTTACAAGGCTTCTAAGGGCAGATTTTCACTTTACTAGTCATAATCATATGTAACTGTAAATTCAAGAAAATTCATACAGATAATCTTCCTTTGGGAAAAAGTGGTGGTCTGAGTAAATGCAATTTGAAAATGTTTTCGCTCACTTTGCTTCTAGCCTGCATTCTATCCTGTTATAGGCAATACAAAATAAAATCCTGTCTAGTAGCATTATTTATTTTACAATAATTCAGATCAAATAGGATCTCTTTAATTTGAGAGACAAGTGACAGGATCCCTTGTTGTTTACTTGATGTGTGCTGCTTTTCCCTCCTACCTGCTGTTTTCACTGGCTGTAAAAATTCATTCACAGCAGGGAAGCCATTGGCCTTACCTGTCTTTAATTTAGGTGGCATTTCAAATTGTGCCATCATTGCAGGTGTGGTCAGGCTTTGTTGAGGCTTCTTAAAAAAAAATAAAATTAAAAAGTCTGATCTACCTGCTTGAGTCTGTCAAGAGCCCATTTGTATGCATGCAGCTAATGTGCTAGAAATAAAAGCCACAACCTGTCAAATAAACTCCTGCACCTGTATGAAGCAGTTAAATTGTTCCATCTACCATTATTCTCGGAGATCAAAGGGCCCTCACTGTGAGGGGCTCTGAAGAAATAAAGAAAATGATAGACCTACTTGTCCTTGAGCTAAAAAAGAAGGGGTGGGGGAAAGAAAGAAAAGTGGACCAGTTCAACTACCTGAAGGAGCTTTTGTTTGGCATGGGCACAACATGAACGCATTCTTTCACATTAAGACCCAAGAGGAAGAAATTCATTCACCCTTATTATAGTGACGTAGCTCTGGCATTGATGTGTTTTTAACCTTGAATAATTGTTGTCTCTAAAGCTCCAAACAAGTTTTATCCTGTCCACAGGTCAGTTTTGTTACAAAGGCCAATTAGTGGTGCTACCTTAGCCTGCAGCAAAAAGCCAAGTAATGGTGGGGCATGCCCCATCCAGAGGTGATGAATAGCCTGTAGAGCTATAATTTGAGAAGGGGGGGTAGGGGGCTTTGAAGCATTTACCTTACATGGAACTCCATTGTCACTGCAGGCTGTTTGATCTTTAAATAATTTACTTAATGATCTCACCATGGGAGCAATTGGCAGAGCAAGATTAGGTTGTAAGGGCCTAATGGACATGGGAAAACTTAAAATTACTAGAAGAGAGGTATGTACAGAACAGATTTTTTTTTTTTTTTTCTGTGTGGATTCATGATTTATAAGGGGGGTAAGCTATAAATTATAGTATTTGCTTGATGTGTTCTGGCAGAGGAAACAAGAAGAAATTCTGTGTTTGGTGAATGTTTCAGGGAGTTTTAATCCTTATTCTTTTAATCTTTGTGGTTTTGTTTTGCTTCTCCTTAAAAAAAAAACCCGTGATCCCGGGAAATTATTGTTTTATAATAGGTTAATAGGTCAGCAATAAAAACCTTTGGCCACTGTGAATAGCCTGTTGTTAAAAGGTCATGGTTAGCATAGTATTTCATTTTTGATAAATAAAGGGTTGGAAAGTCTGGGTCCAGAGCCTGTGAATAGGAAAAGTGTAGCATGACCCCTTTTATGCAGTAAATATTGTAAAATATGAATTATTAACTCACTTTGTGATCACATTTGAAAAGTATGCACCATTTTGTGGATACAGGATTTGGGATATTCTACAGTATTCTGAAAATAAGGCATTAGTCACCAAGGCCCCCGTTAATTACTTGCAGATAAGAATTGTTGCGTTCCTGTAGTACTACACTCATTCACACATAGAATACTGAAAATACGAAGAGAAAGTTAAGTAGACATATGGCAGAACTATAGAAATTTTAATATAAATCACTGTTTAATCATTTAATATCTGCCTTTGTAGATGGATAGCTTTATGTGAAACTAAAAATAGCCCTATGAATTGTTTGAGACATAGTGGTCTATTATATACAATTTCTAAGCCTATCTATTTTAGGTAATCAAGAGTAAGCATTTAAAATGTCTGTATAAATATGACTAAAATATCTATACAAATGCAAATAAAAAGGGCAACATTTTTATGTGAATTGTACATGTTAGTGTCTTTTTGAAAACTTCTTACAAGATGAGCAGTTCCTGACCCTGAGTCAGGAAGCAAATGACAGTGTCCCTTATTGGCTTGGATTTATGTTTGACTTTGCTACTAAAGCTGATCCCACATCCTTTGAGAATTTTGAATCTTCAGTTCTTCAAAGTTCCTGCACTTTCAAGTATTTTGTTGTTGTTGTTGTGGTTTTGTTTTGTGTTGTGTTTGTTTGTTTGTTTGTTTGGTAGTCCTCTCTTTCCCCTTCTAAGCCATAGATTGAAAATAGAGAAGATTATGTCTCAGTAAATTTCCTTGGACTACATGGAAGAAAGGTTACCTGTGAGGAGAGTTGAAAACAGGAAAAAAACCACCAACCTGCAGTTTTACATAAATACTTCAAAGAAGCCACATTGTCTGCAATAAGTTCTGCAATAGAAGGGTTCTATGGGGACAGAGTTGGAGTGTTCAGAGCTGTTGCCTGACACAGACAAGTGCCTTCACTGAAGATCTAAGCTCTGCTCTCACCAGTGCTTGGCTGAAATTGGGATCTTTCTGGCAGTAACTCTGGAGGCACGTTACTGAAAACGTTAAAACCTCAAGCTGTCAGATGCCAATGACAACTCTGAAAGTCCCTGTCCATCTGCTTCTAACATGGGGGCTTTGACCTTATGGACTTCTCGTAGGTTTTATAGGTCTTATAGGTTGATCCTTCCTTTTTGTTGACTTTTGGATGAAGAACAGTGACTATAAGTTCGATGTTGTTGAGAACACCTTGACGACAGGAAAAGTATAGGAGCTAGAAGAGGTCCTGAAACAGGTCTGTCAGTATAGTCCTGCCCCCAAATTTGCCACATTCCAGGTGGGTTTGGAAGAAAAGAAAGAAACATTGGAATTGGTGCCATAGCTGTCTAAGTGGAAAAAGTACTCCTGATTACTTAAAAAAAAAAAAAAAGAAATTACAACATTGGTAGAAATGTAGTGTAGATTGTTGACTTCATTCATTAACATTCAAAAACAATTGGAATTTATGTTTGAAAGGTTTACTTTGTTTCAGTGCAGACACAGTTGGTAACATAAACACATCAGTTTTACAGTTCCCTCTTCTACTAAATTCATTGCCTGTTTGATATATGTTACACCCCATCCTAGGGGCAAAACCTCAGGGGAGGTTTAGTTTGGATACCAGAACCTTCTGATATCCAGAAGTGTTCTTCACCCAGAGGGTGGCTGAGCCCTGGAACAGGCTCCATGGGGAAGTGGTCACAGCACCAACCTTACAGAGTCCAGGTAGTTTTTGGACAATGCTCACAGGTACCTGGTGTGATTCTTGGGATGTCCTGTGCAAGGACAGGAGCTGGATTTTGTGATCCTTGGAGGTCCCTATCAACTCAGGTTATGCCATAATTCCATTAAAAAAAAGCCATAATTAAAAAGTATTTTTAAGTAATTAATGGTTAGTATTAGTGAATTGTTCTAAAGTTGGAATTATGTGTTTAGCAAGTACAATCATGTATTTTTAGACTTTTTATATAAATTTCTAACATATTTCAATTATGTATACTATTATGTCCCATTCTCCCTAGTAGACCACCAAACTTTTTCCTGTCAAATAGACTAAAGAAATATTAAATAATGATGAAAATTTTTGAGCAGTAATGTGTAGGTGTCCTAAGTTGAAATCAATTGTGAGGGAGATAAAAGGATCTTTAACTTAAAAAAGGTAATGGTTTAAGAAAAAAATATTCCTGCCTCATATAAGGGCATGAGAATGGTTATAATTTTAATTCACTGAAAGTGATAAAGCTATTTACCACTATTTATTACTATTTAGTGCTTTACACATAAACATAAAATCATGAATACAAACCCAATATGTTCTTGCTTTACTAGAAATAAAAGCAGTAAGAGAATAAAAGGGAGAGAGCAAATGGGTCACATGCTCAAAGCACAGTCAAACACTGTGCAAGAATGAGTGAAGGGAGTAGAGGAGGATGAAGGCCAGCTGCTGTGTTTTTAAGAAGGAGAAGGCTGTACACAGCAAAGCAAATATGATACCTAGCCCTCAAAGCTAGCACAATTCACCTGCAGATTTATACCTTGGAAACAGCTGGGGCAAACAGAAATCTGCTCCAAGCAGACTCTATTTTTGTTGCCTGACTAATAAAACACAAGAGAATGGGAAGAACAGATATCTTCCGGCAGAGTGTACCACAGAATTGTCCACAGAGTATCCCAACTTGGAGAAGATATCCAGAAGATATCAGACAACATGTGCATCTCAAGCTCTCTGTGCTTCACTGGCAACATGACTGATTTCTGGTGATAAATCTCTCCCTGAAATCTTCCCTGGAAAAGATGGAAAAGGCTGGTAAGCATGGCTTAAACAGTTAGTCTGGCATCTTTACATCTGGTTGTTTCAGTTTACTTTATGACATTAATGGAGGGGAAAAAAGATTAAAAGGATGAGAATCAAAAAGATTATTTTCAAAAATATGCTTTTTACCTCTTCATTCATTGACATACCAAGAATTTCCAATTAATATATGCAGAGACAGACTTTTGGTTTTTTTCTCCAATAAGAAATATTGAATGTACTGACATTATTTACCTACATATATAAAATATAATATATATATACACATCCTGGAATGTACAAATGAAAGGCTGAAGGATTACAATATAAGGGAACTCTGGGTTAACACAAACACTTGTTGATACAAGACTGGGACACAAACTAAGACATGCATAAATGGATAAACTCTCTTTGAAGCAAGTAGGAGTTTTGCAAACTTATGTAGCTGCCAAGCTTTTTATAGCAGTGGGTGACATTTTATTTAGTTGAGCTAATGAAATGTTTGCCTGTGTGCAAAAAATGTATTTATGGTAACTTTATATATTTGTCTGGTTTTAGTAATAATGAGAAGCATCACCAGCCATCCTTCTTCATGGATAACCTCTGGATTTAGAAAAAAAGGCAGTCTGGTAAGCTGAAAAAACACTAACAAACCATGACAGCATACCTGAGGTGGAAGATTTCCTCCAGGGGCAAAAAGGGTAGACCAGACTCAATAGATCAGCCAACATTTGGCCTCTTCACTGAATCTGCCAATTAGTGCAGAGCATTATGGCATGTTTGTGTTGTGGCAGCTAGAGAAAGCGACCTGCCAAACTCATTCTATACAGAACCCCAAACATCCATTAGATGCAAGATGCTTTTCATCCTGATGAGTTGGCTCCAGTTCAAACTAATGGCCAACTGATGAGAAAGTTCATTAACTCTGAAGCATTCAGTCCCTCAGGAGGTGTAAACTAAAAAGTGGGGTCCTACAGATATACACAACATAACAAAAATGATGTTAAAATATTGAAATTACAAAGCCAAACACTTTAATGGTCAGGAATGGGAGAATTAAATCAATTCCTCAAATTTTCATGTTGTCTGCTTTTGCACATGCACTAATGCAGTCTTTAATTACAGTCTGTCATTGCTATTTTTTCCCATGTCTATTGGAAGGCCACAAATCCTCAGTGACAACCTCTTCCATTGAATGTGCTAAGTGAATGAGATGTTGCTCTTTCTTATTCAAGGCCCATGCTCTTTGGTTGCTGCATATCTGGTTTATGGTATCAGTCCAATAGACACTGTATGAAAGCTGAAGGTGTGGAGATATATGGATAACAGTGTGACTCCAATAAAACTAACATTAACTGAAGGCGTGCACACAGAGAAAAAGAAAATCCATGGTGTTTTTCTCCTTCTCTTCACATCTTCTAGCTGTATATTATCAGATACTGAGGAGCACTTGCTTAAGTCCACTTGCTTTTCAACTGTGTTTCTCCAGAGCTGCATGCCCACTTATTTTGCAGAATAGCGGTTAGATGGGTAAAAGAAAATATAGGGAACCACAATCCTGAAAACAACCATATCCTTCAGAAGTCCTTTTCTTTAACTATGTGTCATAAGGTATTTCTAGTCAAGAATCTGAAACTCAGGGATGATGTCTTCTTGTGCATGGAGTCTAGTAGTGATTGAAAGATCTCTGAAGTTATTCCATAGCCAACAGAGTTAGAGCAATAAGGGAGGGATCTTGTGGAAATTAATTCCCTGGGAGACACAGAAACGAACATTTGGCTAATCTGGGAAAAAAAAAACAATTTGGGTTGTGCAAAAATTTTTCATTGTTATTTACATTTTTTCTTCACCTTAGAGGTGCATTTGTGTGATCAAAGGTGTGGATATATAGGGAAGTGCAGGAGTACAACATAGAGCAAGGCAGCACTATTCAAAGGTAACACAACTCTTGGAAGTTCATGGCAGCAGCAAGAACAACATTCTGTTTCTTCTTAAACTATCAGAAGTAACATGGCATACGTGGAATTATCCATCCATTGCTGCTATGTGTAATGTAGCAACAAGAAAAGATTGTAAATAAACCAGTCTTTACACTCAGCACACTGTGATTCTGTGCCTAGCCACTGCTTTGTCTCTGGTTTGCCTTATGAGGGGTTTGAAGGTTTGAATAAAGCATCACAGGGCTAGGAAAATCTCATCAGCCAATACAGCTACCCAGCCTTAATGAACTGGTCATTTAGTGCTAGATTCAAGACAAAATAAATCCTTCCTACTTGGATGTAGGTTTCAAGTGCTACTTACCCATAATAGAAAGGATGTGCACACTCCAGGGCACAGGCAGCACAGCAGACAGCATCCATGCATTCAACCCACAGGAAAAGACAGAAGGAAAGGAGATAGAGATGAAAGAAAGAGAAGCAGATACTTGACCATAACAAGCCACCCTGTAACTCCCACCCAGGTTAAGCTCATCCCACCAGATCACCCTTCTGCCTGAGGCAGAAGGCAAACTCTGTGTATGCATTTCTGAACTCCTAAACATGGCACCTATACAGAACAGATCTGACTGCTCACTTCATAAACCTTCTCCACCATGCAAATATGTAATTCCTTGACCTTTGGGTTCTCCTCATGTCTATTTTTTGCCTTATTAGTGAACCATATTTTCATATTATTTGATTGAAAACAGAGACTGTTAAGTACCAGCAGACACACGACAGCTTTGTCTGTAAGCTTTAAGGGATGTTTGTAGAGTTCATATAAGAAAGCTAAAATTTATTAGAAATCAAAGACAAATGCCTCTTTCTGTTGCAAAGGTTTAGCAAAACAAGGATTTTACCAAGTGTGAAATGGTTTTAAGTTCAGGCTTATTTATGTTTTCCAATTGTCTGCCAGGTAGTTAGTTATTTCTGGAGTTAAGTTCCCCAAATTATTATTTTTTTATATTTAAAAACAATTTCTAAATATATTTCTTTTAAATTACATTAAGAAGGCAAATATTCACTTATATGTGTGTTGTGGATGAACACCATTAGGCATAATACTCGACCTCTAGAGAGTATGATGACAATGTTCTGTTTTATTCCTTTCATCCTGATCCAATTTAAGTCCATATGAGTATAATTTTGTTCAGCTCAGCATTTTTTATATCTTCTTGTCTTTTTCTTGTCTCTCGAAACTCCACATGATAATTTTTTTCCTTTTAATTTTTTCAGTTTAAGAGAAAGCATTTAAAGCATGAACAGTTTTGCATCACATTCATTGACTGTTTAAACTGAATTTTTATCCTGACCTAAAAAGTCACATTGTGGGATGTACCCTCTTGTGGGCAAAGAGAATTTTACAGTCATTCCTGTCTTGTGCAGACTCCAGCTTGGTTTCATTTGGGGTCTCTTCGTGATAAAAACATTGTATCAATATTCAGGGCTTAAGACAGCATTTTTAAATTTTGGTTTCTAAAACTGCTTCCACTGAGCAACATTGAAAGAATCCATACAAGATCTTAAGAGCCATAATGCACCTCGGTGCAAGAGCTTGTGGATCTACTGGGTTACTGGCCAAAAGCTTTTAGAGAGCTCTTTTATGGGAAAGCATGGTAAGAATATTATATATGTAACTGTATATTGTAGTAAGGAGTGCTTCGCTGGGCATTAGCCAGGGAGATGAAGCTGCTGAGGGATCTTCAGCTTCCCTGATAGTGCTGTCTTCCAACTGCAATGCTCAGCTTGGGCTCCAGCTCCACATCCCATCATGTCCACACCCCATCATTGCACAGAGCTCCAATCCCACTGTGTAGAGCCCCCACCCCATTTCATGGAGCCCTGATCCCACCAGGTGATACTGAGCAGGAAGGTGCTTTTTGTTCTGTGATCCAGCACTGCAAGATGCTCCCCAGTCCCTCAGTGGGTGAGAGGTGATGCCATTCCCATGTGAGTCCTACAGGCTCACCTGGAGAGTGAGAGGACAGGCAAGTCCTTCTGTATCATACCTGTCAATACAGAGGTGTGCCTTGAACCGCAGAATTTTCAATTGCTGTGCATAATGCTCCAACATATATATATGTTTATATATATGGATATATTGTATTAAAAAGTCATTTGTATTTTTCATTCTTCTATGCTACAAAAAGAGATAATTTGAACATATATAGTTAAGTATATTTCCAAATTCTAATAATCTGCTTCCCTAGATTAAATCATGAAATTAATATTATTTCCATAAATCTTCTTTAATATACACTGCAACTGCTTATCATTTATTTTTAAGCTGCTAAATTTCATGACCTTAAATGAGTCATCTCTCCTTCATTGAAGATACCTTTTAAAATATGAAAATATTTAGATTAATTTCACAATATTTGGACTAAGTCTAAGAAAAATAGATATGGACTGTTAATCAAGTTTGATCAAACACTGCTATATATTTTTTCATTAATTTAAATTTATGCTAACATTATGTTGATTGAAGTAAAACATCAGACTAAATAAAAACAGCTCCAGTGTAAAGCTTTAATGAATTTGAGATAAGCATAAATATGGTCTGTATTTTTCAGCTCCTTCTTTCTTATAAATGTTTTCAGCTGACCTAGCTAAAATCTCACAGAAGCACAAAATCACAGAGTAGATGGGGCTGGAAGGCACCTCTGGGGATTGCCTAGTCCAATCCCCTGCTCAGTGTAGGTCCAGCCAAAGAACATTACCCAGGATCTTTCCCAGTTGGCTTTTGGATATCACATTTGAAGGATGAAAAATACACAACCTCTCTGGGAAACCTGTTTCAGTGTTCAACCACACTAGCAGTAAAAAATTTTTATCTTGCGATTTAGTCTAATACCAATTAGTTTCACTTGTAAACAACGGGAATAAGACCTTAACATCAGTTTTAGAAAGTGTTTGCAATACCCAAATATTAATGTGTTAGGAACTACATGCACTTGAATAATGCAGACGTGTTCAAAATAAAGAAAGAAATTTTGTAAAAAATCAGACTATGAGGATCTTAGATTGGGCTCTTAATATCAGAGCCTTTATGCTGCATAAATACCTATTTCTCATTTGCAACAGAAAAAGTCAATTTGCCTCACAGGAGCTCTGAGATAAATTTAATGTTGCTTGTGATGCAGTCAAATATTGCAGGGAAGAGTACAACAAAAGGAGAAAAACAAGAGAGTATTAACAGTTTGGTATTCAGAACAAGGAATACAGTAAACATGTCATAAGGCCACATGCTGAATAGAGATGAAATTTAATGCTGAATAGAGATGAAATGTAATGCTGAATAGTGCTTTGTTAAGTGATCATTGTCCATCCTGTGTCTTGAAAGAGGCAGAAGGCTGGTGATAGATACAGTGTATGATCATACAATTAATGATTGGGTTTTTAGAAGAGATATTAAAATGATCCAAATAAGGATTCCATGGGAATTGCTTAACTTCAAATATTTAAGTTGATAGTCTTAACATATAGACAATTATTTATTCTGTGTACATTAGCACATTTAAGCATAACATCATTCTTAAAAAGGCTGCCTTTATTAATAAAAAAAAAAAAAAAAAAAAAAAAAAAAAAAAAAAAAAACACCAAAAAAAACAAAACCCACAACAGGATCATGTTAATAAACCCTAATCTCTCTATGTGTCTGTGATTTTTGGGAAATGTTAGGTTTAGAGGCGTTTTATTTTCTGCTCTACATTGTGAGTCTGATGTCATTTAAATACATAAGAGCACTATTGTTCTGTCATTTATGCCCTGTGCACTTCTGCTTTTAGCATGATTAAACAAAAGAGACACATACTAAAGCTTTCTTGTTTGAATAATGCAGCATCAATATTTTACATCTTGGGCTGCATTTCAATTTTTTCCTCAGCAAGGTGAACACTTGAAAAGGAAGCAACCATTGCTCACAAAAGTGTCAATTAAGTTACATTCTCTTCTTTTCCAAAAGAGATTTGTGTCTCAAAAAATACACCTTACTGAGTAGTTGTCATTCTGTTGTAAACCAGTTCTCCAACTGATGCAGTTTTTTTCTCCAGTAGAAGAAGAAAAGCAATAATGTATTTACATAGTAATTCCATTCTTAACACTTCCAGCATGTTTTTTCAATGGATAGATTCTTCTTTCACCTGCAGTAAGGAGAGGCAACACTTATGATAGATGCACCTGAGTGGACTTAGTGCACTGCACAACACAGGTAGTGGAGAGGATCAGATCCATCTTGTACAAATCACAGACGTTCATGTTAGGGTTGGATTCAGCTGCAGAGACTATCAATTTTGGTTCTTCAGTCTACTGGAGTTAACATACTTTGGATTTTCAATAACTGCAGCATCTGGGTACCTTCTCTTGGAATTGGCTCCTCCGTATATAGAAGTGTTGTTATTGTAAAGGTACATGCTACAGTCATTCCACTGAGTGACCAAGCCCTACTCTTTAGCTGGAGATATCTTCTTCTGAGGTGCACACAGCCCCACTATGCCCTGTTACTAGCCTCCAAAGGAGCTACTTCCATGATTTTGTCTGGCTTTCCCCAAGGAAAGCATCTCCAGCTGGGTCTGTGGCTGCAACTTCACCATTTCTACAAGGTGCACCCCTTCAATAATGCCTTCTCTGCTCCCAGACAGAGTGTTGAGAGCTGCGGGTTTCTCTTTTGCATTGCAGTTAATGCATTGTTATATTCAAAGTCACGGGTTTGTGGATATTTATCAGTAAGCCAAAAAGGAGTTTCAGGGACATCAAACATGCTGAGATATACTTCCCAAATACTGGGCCAATCTCAAGCATGCAATGAGACACAATGGGTTTCCTTTTGAGAAATTCCATTAATTCCCATCAGTTACATAATTTTATGCACACATAACAGTACCTGACAAGACCATCCCTACAATATAATAACTTTCTGCCACTGTTTTGCCTCAAAAGTCTGCAACCCACAAATCAAGGTGCTCACACATTAGGTGACTTCTCACATTTTTGCAGTTTGACTTGAAAATAAGTATTTGCTTTGTTAAGTTTCCCCTCCATCAGCATAACATTTTTACATGACAATTTTATAGTTCTTTTCCAGAATAATGAAATAATGCTTGTTCTATATGTTCATTTCTTCAAATAATTTCTTCAAATTACATTAGTATTTTTTGCAGAAAGTTCATTGTGTTTACTAATACTGTCTGAAAAGTACAGGCTCTGACAAGCCACCTGAATGATAAGTTGGTGCTTGTTTGTGATTAAAAATAATAAAATAAAAGCTACGAAATGCCAATATAGTTTATAGGGACCAAAACTGGATAAGATCTAACTTTGTAAAAAGCAATTTAGTCCATTTCATTAATAACATAGTATTTGCAATGACTCATTCTTACCTCTCTCATAAAGCAACTAAATATTGGAACTAAGCAGGCTCATTATGCAACATCTAATATTTCATACTTAGCATCCAATCTTTAATATTTAATTTGGGGTTTGTTATTCAGGCACTCTTGTTCTTTGTCCCGGAGATGATAAAAGAGATTTATGATATATATATATAGATATATTTACATATAAATAAAACAACTCCCATTTACTTCAGGAGAGTTTGCTTTTACAAGAACTTGTGGGCATAATCTAGTGGAAGTTACAAAGAGTTCAAAAGAAAAATAAATTACACTCCACACTTTTTACACATTCAAAGCATTTCAGTTTATCTCAGGACCATTCATTTGGTGTTGCAGGGTTATAGAATACGTTTGATGACTTCTTAGGTTCTTGGAATACCATCAAGACCCCTGAAACTCCCTTTCGTTGTCCGGGCTCAGCGCTTTTTTATTTTCTCCCCCTCAGCTCTTTATTATTCTGTGCAGTCAACAGCAGAACAGAAACAAATATAGAGTGTATATGTAACTATAACTTGTCAAATATGGCCGTCTCTTACTGCCTAGCTGTCAGGAAGCATTATCTTGATAAATATGTATATATACGAGAGACTATACTTTATAGTGGTTGGCTCTATTGTCAGTCTTTCACATTACACAGCCAGAAATCCTTAAAGTTAAATGTCCAGTCTTTTGAAACATAGAATAAAAGATGTTTAAATACTTTTCCTTTTACTGAAGTGTTTTAACACCTCTCATATTACTCAGAGAAATGAATTGCTTTGGAATGAGGTTAATGCTCTACAAAAACCTGCTTTTTAAAACCCTATAAGAGGGGTCAAAGACCAGGAAATGCTCTCACAATAATTCTCATTTTCAGCTGAATTGACCATGGCAACTGCACTAAGAATGTAAGTTTGAATTTCATTATGTTCCAGAAACCTGTAACTTTTCATTAGAATGATTTGTGCAATAGCAGAAGGAAATTACAAGCATTTTTGATGCAGCATACATTAATTTATAATTTATTAAATTAGTATTTTAGGTTAAGTAGTTACTTTCAAGTACAACAAAAATATGTTCATTTGATACCTACTAAATGCATCCCTTTGCATTTTACCTGTAAAATTCTCTGTGTTTGGTGACAAGTTAAATGTATATTATACACTATACACAGGGAGCCAACACGTGTCTTTGTAATACCACAGCAGCCATAACAATTTTAGCAGCTTTCCTATTATTTTAAGCTGTTCCCATTGTCTTCTAAAGAACATAGGTAGAGGCTGAAAACTTAAGGCAACCAAACTCAATGAGCTCGTATTATGAAAGATTTTATTGTTGCCTAACAAGTGGCCATGTCACCCAACATGATAATGCCTTTTTCCTTAATTATCTCTTTGTAGATCCAATATTGAGTCATTTCTCAAACAAAACTTTCATTAATAGCAATAGACGTTTCCCTGAATGATGCTGCAGTACTGGTCGTTTGGGTATTTCCTTTTGTTTAACCATAACAATTCTCTAAATCTGCAATTTTTGTTGTTGTGGTTGTGGTGGTGGTTTGTTTTTTTTGTTTTTGTTTTTGTTTTTTTTATTATTATTATGAGAGCTTTCAAGAGCACATTTGATTTTTTGAGAAATGACAAGGGTACACCTGTTTAGTTAACATCGTTGCCTTACAAGCAGCTTAAGGAACTCACTGCAAAGCAGTAAGGCAATGCTCAGGAGTGGGAGGATAAGAATAAGAAGATACCTTACAATTTTGGAAAGCAAAATTATGTAGTTCTACAATGCTGGAGATGCTGATACTTCTCAAGCACATCTGTAGTATTGCTAGTATTATGGGGTGATCCATGTGCACAGCTACTTTTAGCAAAATTGTGGTTTAAAATACCTTACAAGTTTCTAAGTACACTGCAGGGAATTTCAAAGGCTGAAGTTTTATCCCTAGAAAGCTGTGAAATCATTGCCACACAGCTGCTCCTCTGCCTGCAAGCTTGGAATAGCTTCCTGCTTGTTGCAGCTCAGTGTGATGTTCAGAAGACTTCCTCCTGCTGGAATACACCCAGGTTTTTGCAGCTGGTCTTCAGCAACCTATTATTTCAGCCAGACAAATGACAGTGAGAGAAACAGAACTTAGTATCACCTGGAAATTCTGCAAACAAGTTATGTGTTTAGTAAGGCTACGTGGGATTTGTAGCAATCATATTATGCAAGCAATAGAAAGCAACTTGGGTTGGATCTGCAGAGGTCAGATGGGATGCAGAGATATGCTAAACCATGATCTCCATCCCAGATGCCCAGGAGTGATTTTAGCCACATCACCACTAGTCACAAGTTTTGCTGAGAACATACATCCTATAAACACTTGTCCCCTCTAGTGTTCTGTTCTCAGACTAATGCTATACCAACTGTTTGCACGGCCAGGGCTGGAGGCAAATGTGATTTGCAAATATCAAAGGTGGCCTCTATCAAGGAAACACAAGGTAGAAGTGGCGAATTTGGCTGGGTCTAGCAGTCCTGGCCAAATGCTGTCTGTTAGGTACCCCCCTTCCCTCTTGGAGATGTAGGCTCACGAAAATTCCTGATGCTATGTAGCAAAAATGGTCTATTTAAACTGGACATGTGCAGCCTCTTGTCCTGGTGAGAGCCAGTGAGATTTATAGGCAAAAGGCAGATCAAACAGTATGCTTAATCTCCTAGGTACAAATCACATACACTACATGATAATAATGAAGAGCTAACCGCTGCTTCTTTTTGAAGTTGTTAAAATGGCCTGGAGTACATTATTAGAGCCTCTGAGCTGCCTCCAAAAGCAGCTACAGGTAAAAAGAAGCATGGATTGTGTTAGAAATATTTTCTTTTGGGGAGTCTATTTTATAGAATTTATTTTAGTAGAAACTATATCTGGGGAATCAAGTAGTCTGAAACCAACCTTCTCTACCCCAAGGGGCATTTATGCAGTCCAAGAGATGTTTTCTTGGGAGAGATGATTTCATGCTAGATGCTCTTCAGAAGACCCTGGCATCTCTGGAATAGACTTCTGCTGTGGCACAGCACTTTCTTGTGTTCAAGACACACTGGCAACAGCATTCATTTGTTAACCTCTGAGGCTATTAACCTAATGGCCAACACAAGGCAAAACTTATTTGTATAAATGACAGTGTCTGGTATGGAGAATTAACTAAACTTTCTGTGTGGTCTGGTAATGCTAAAAATGACTTAGTACTTCAGAGATTTTGAATGGTATTTTTATTAGGATAAATTAAAGTTATAAATATCAATATTACTTAAAATTATATTAATACAGCATGCTGATACTTAGAGATTTGTAGAAAAAGAAGACAATTTGAGCCAATCTAGGACAATCTGGTTCTCATTTATGGAAACACATTCAGCTCCTGTGATTTCCATTTCTCATTGTGATGATTTTGCACAAGATTGAACAATATCTTCCTTTCAATTTTTCTTTCAGACTACTTTATTCCTTGGAAACAGAACAGAAAGAGAAGTAGTAACACTGATGTTAGTGCTTTTCTCTTTTACCTGATCTCTGCAAATGTCAGAAAGGATGATAAAGAATTATGAATGCACATGAAATGCTTAGAGGCTCCAAGCATGGTGTCTTAGCATTTTCCGTGGAAGCTCTAAGCTGATGTACCTAGTGGATTTCTGACTTGCAGCTATCCTCTGCTCTTGTGGTGTTTGATAAGTGCTGGGAAAAAAATAGCTGAAAAATCAAAGGCAGCAAGATATTCTGTAAAGTGGCAATATCTAAAAGCCTGACGTTGTAAATGTTCTGTTTGGAGTGCCCTTTGAAGTGGCATGGAATGCACAGGATACCTGCCTATTCATTTAGCCACTGATAAGGTCCTAATTAGCACAGCACTCAGAAACTCCCATATAGTGAAGTATAGAAATAACCATAGCTTTTACTTCCTTCCTTTGCAGCTGTAAGTGAAACAGCTTTTAGGTGTTTTGCTTTTTACCAATGTGTGCATTTGGTGTACTTGTAAATACTAAGTGAAAAAAAAAAATAAATAGATGAACAGTCACAGAAGGAAAACCTGTTTTTATTGCTGGGAAGTAGTGGATTCAGCACTCATCTGAGTCACGCAAGGGAATTTCTGTGGGTTTAGGTCAAGCTTCACTTACAAACTCTGGCCTGCAGGCTAACACTCTCTTCAGTTCAGAGCAACACAGCTGGCAGAGTGAGTAACGACTGCTTCTCTGTCCAGGATTGGACCATCAGCCCCTTAAATCCCAAAGTTTATTCCAATAGAAATGTTCCAGTGCACTGAAGTGCCTCCTGAAAGCAAAACTGCAGGATCAGGCCCTTCAATTTTAAAAAATGACATTTAATATGAACAGACAAAGGCATTGGAGAAGAACACAGTGACTCTGTATACCTGGAGGAGGGATAGTAGTACAAAACAAGCTTTTCTTTAACCACAACGGCAATCTTCTAACAGCAGCACCCACTCAAAAGCATAGAACTCAGAGGCTGATAATCATCTTTCAGTTCAGGTTATTGCATGCAATTTTTCACATTCATTCAGTTTTCTTCATACAGCTCTTAGTAAAGTAACTCCCTTAACAATAAAAGCTTTTATGGCAGCCCATTACACAGGAGAACTAACCACTCCTAGTTTTTTTATTGGCTTCTTGGAATATTTATAGTAGTCTTTGTTCTCTTTGCAAGCTTATGCATTTGGGTGTGTATGAAGATTTTTCTTTTTTTTTTTTTTTTTTAATTTGGAAATTGGTTTTGACAGTGAGGCACATATATTTTTACATCTGTAAGGCTTTAAAGTTTTATATTTGTTTTCCTTTATATATTATTAATGGAATCAAAGCCAACATTCTGTCTGCTCCTCATTGTTTAACACTTGAACATTCACTGCTGTAGAATTTTCAAGTTGCCACCATGGTACCTCTTCTTGACAAACTGGTTATACTCTGCACACAAAGAAATTATGAAATTTGACTGCATACTAACAAATCAAAGAATTTGTGTCTAAAGGGACAGATTAAATTTCTACTTCAATAATTTGAGAGAAAAATCTCATGTTAAAACCATATACTGGCATTCTTGTAGGAATCACCTCAGCAGTAACTGAAACCATATCCTATTTCTGCATAGCATTTTGGACCCAGGATGATCCCAAAGTTTTGACAAAGCTTACATAAAACTAAAAATTGTCCCAAATAGAATCTGGCTTTGAATATCTCCCTCCTGGTCTTCCAAGTTTTTAATTTAATTCTATACTCTTTCTTTCATAAAAAACAATCTTTTATTTTTTACACCATCTTAATGAAAATCATATTGAATATTGTAATTGATGGAGGAGTTCAAGATATACATATGGCTTTCCTTTATTTTCCAATATAATGAAAGAAGAAACTGTACTAACCAGACCGATGGAACTGTTGAAATTAGAAGAAGAATTATTTTCTCATTTGTCTTTTCCAGTTCAGAAAATAATCATTGTACTAAAAGCTAAGGCAATGCAAATAATAAATAGTAATATTAATAATCTATTGAAAAGATTCTTGAATTTATTATGCACATATTATTGAATAAATAATTGAAAGTATCCCTTTATTTTTGATCATAAAATTATTAAAGAAATCATTATTAGAGAAAAATAAAGATTCAAATTGCTGATATGAACTGAGGTTTTTATAGTGTTCTTAATAAATACAAGAATGTTGTAATAAACACATTTTCCATGGTATCTTTCACCAAGACATATTTCCCTGAAGCTTTGCTGGAATGCTACTAGGTAGATGGAATCCTAATTTTCTTATTATTATCTTACTAGTTTGTTATTAGCTTATTATCTAATAATGCCAAGCAAGTTATTTGGACCTTGATAATGTATAAACTGTGTTTTACTGTGTTGACTTGGGGAAGTTTCTTTTAATGGCTATATTAGGTGGGTATATCCCCCCCACTCTGGAGCTATAAAAATGCCTCGTTCCACTGTAGAGACTGGTGGGGGTTTTATGGAGGAATAGTGATTGTGGTGTTATCCATAAATTCAGATTTGGGAAGGCTCCATCTCAATCACACATTGAGAAGTGCCCTCACTCTGGGCAGTCCTCATCCTTTCTACAGGAGAAGGTTTCAGGCCTTTTCTTGATCTCCTCCCTCTCATTTCCTATTCCCTGGGAAGGGACATCAGGCTTTTAAGTGACCTTCACCTCCTACAAGCTCAGAGAGAGCCCTGGCTCTGCAGGCTCATGGGTCAGGTCCAGCAGCTGCTTCCTGAGGTAGGGCTTGAGTCTGGGGAAAGACCTTATGTGACTCCCCAAGCTAGTCCCACTACTTGCAAAGAGATGGATTCCAAAGAAAGCGGAGTCAGCAAGGACTAAGCCAGCCTTCGCTGGCCTATTTCACCTACCAGATGGTCACAGCTCCTGTGGAAAGCTTTCTGTCCCTGTTTTGAAACACATCTCTTAGGCTTCAACCAAACCTGGTCATCACAAGACAGCAGCTGCCCCTCAGCTGTAACAAGGGGTGCAAAGTGGAAGTAACTTGGGTGATATAAGTCACTTCTGTGGTGACCTACCTCGTCACCTCAGGTTTTCTTTGCAAACCACTATTGGCTTCTGTCTTCAAGACTGTTGAAGTACCTGACACACCACATCTGTTTCACCATGTCCAAACAGAAAAAGTGCAGTGTGTGAAAAAAAAAGCCCTGAAAACCCCACGGGAACCTCTTTTATAGGAGTGAATCTTGTCCCTGCCCTGCTCCAGTGAGCATGGGAGACCACGCACTGTTGTACAGAGAGGTGACAAACCTCACTGACAGCAATCTGCCACTTAGGTGTGACAGCAGCCTTGGAATGAGACACACTGTGTGTGAGGAGTCAGCACCCATGTGAACAAATAGGAAAGGTGTCAGCAAGATGTGGCTGGTACTGGGGAAAACAGAGAGTATGGCACGTTGTTTCTTCTCTGCATGAATACCATGCCAGGTCCTTGGTCCTATGGTTTAAGGTCTTTAATGAGGCAGTCCCCAGCTGTGCTTGTCCAGGAAAGTATAGCTCAGAGCACACAGATGAAGCCCTTCTGGACAAAATGTTGCAAGGTACAGTGTGACTTTTGGTGAAAATGAAACAGTGGAGATTCACCACCACAACTGAAATGAGGAGTGATAGTGAAAAACAAAATGAAAAACAAAGGAATGTCTTATTCATGTTTTCCTACTAGCAGAACTCTGTGATAATGACCTTTGTGAAGGACTCATAGGCACTCTATGAAGTGCCTTGGCGTCACTCATTTTATGATGCAGTTTATGCAAAAAGTATCTGTATCCTATGATAATAACAGTTGTAAAGAATAGCTGTGATACCCACGCCAGACAGCAGATCAGACAAATTGGCTTTGGAAGGAATAATCAGCGTCCCTTAACTCAACGTATCTTTCAGCAGTCTGAAAAAAGCATATAAACAAAACCTTAGCTTGGATATCAGTATAAAGATTAACTACAGGCATTTTCATTTTGCCATTGCACTACAATTTATGTATTCTGCCAAACATTTCTAAAGGGATTACAACTCCTCCGTGTTTGAATTCAAATTCCTAGAAATTCCAACTGCTAATGCAGGTTAAAATTCAATAAGCTTTGCAAACTGCTTAAAATTATGCTATAAATATTATTTAGACATATTTGTGGGCTTATGCATGATAAGTCTATGAAAACAATAGCAAAACACTATTTTTATTCCTTCAAACATTTTTAATTTTCATCATGCCATTACATTTTTTCAATTGAAGTGAAACATAGAGACGTTAAAAGAAAGCATAATTGGGCTTGTTTGAAATTATTTCTCTGAGACTTGAAAGAAAGAAAAATAAAAAAATGCATTAGAAGTCAGAGTTAGAAAGAAGTCAGGGAATATAACCTTTCAAGATTTTTAAAATGTAAGGCATAAATAATGTTTGTTTCTCGGTAAATAGCAATCATATGCATAAAATGGGAATGAGCTGTAGAAAGAAATAAATTAGAGAAAGTCTATTCATCTGAAATCCTAGGAACTTTAATGTTGTGGAACACTGTTGGACTGCTTCAGTTTTGCAAGTGCTTTATCTCAGCTGAAAGGTGAAATTAGCAGCTTTCTCAAAACCCTGGGAAGCTATTGTGTCAATGCTACACACTGGAGACCACTGTTTGATGCCAATGCCACTAGTTTAGATGAGCACTGCAATCAGGAGTATTAGAAGTGAGTTGGTGAATTGTGTTGCATGAAGGAATGGAGCTACTTACAGACAAAAGAGCTGAATGGGGTTTTATACATGTCTATAAGAATATAATGAAATCAAACATACCAAACATGCAACTGAATTCAGCAACATTAAAGAAACCAACCTAGAAAAGAAGCTGGGGAGACATGAGAGATGAGGGGAGGACATCTGAATAAAAGAATTAGTTAATAAAAAGATTTGTAAATTCAGACATGGCTGGACCACTCCCTGAAATATTAATACTGTGAGGAATGATGTATTGAACATGTCTCTCAGAAGTTACTGCTCATAGTACTCTGCACTTTAAGAGGTCACATATTTTGTGCACTCTAGTTTCAGGAGGACAATACCTTATTTTACCCAACAATTTACCCAGTAATTCTTTTTCTTTCTTTCTTTCTTTCTTTCTTTCTTTCTTTCTTTCTTTCTTTCTTTCTTCCTTCCTTTCTTCCTTTCTTCCTTTCTTCCTTTCTTCCTTTCTTCCTTTCTTCCTTCCTTTCTTTCTTCCTTTCTTTTCTTTCTTTCCTTCCTTCCTTCCTTCCTTCCTTCCTTCCTTCCTTCCTTCCTTCCTTCCTTCCTTCCTTCCTGTCAGCAAAGCATCTTTAGAAAAATTCTAAATTTGATCCAGCCTGTGGTCTTTATTTTCATTCATGTCTGGCTAAAATATCTATTTACAGGTATTTGTTCTGGTTTTCAAATAACCTAATTTTTTTTGTTTTGATTTGGGGTTTTTTTAGGGGTTTTTTTAGGTTTTTTTTTCACAGATGTAGAACACTTGAAAATGTTCTGTGAAAACAGCTGAAAAACTTGTATATATTTACTCATGTTTGAAAGCATAGAAGTATCATATTCTAAAGATCATTATCAGAAATTATAACAAATAAAACAATCTTTCTGTTATATGATGAGGTTTATGAGAATATCCCTAGACAATTCATTAGTTTTAAACTGACATGAAAATCAATTAATTTTAATAGGGAATAACAGATTATGTGTTTAATAATTCATCTAATTTCATGAGGCAAAGTGAATTAGACAATGCAATGTAAATCTAATAGCAGTTGTAACCACATAATTTGACTGTTTGTCAAGAGCAAAGCATAGTGAAATGATCAAGAATTACACAGAGAGAAAAACATTAATTGTGTGTAAACTGAATGACAGTTTCTTGTAACCCTGAAAGCCTGTGAGTTCAGTGCAATTATTTCTATTAGATCTTTCTCTAAAATCATTCTGTATAGTTAATTATGTATTCATATTAAGCAGAAAAATTAATAAATACTACAAAATAACTTTTCCATGATTTTTTTCAATTCAGACATGCTTTGCAACTGACAGAGATTTTATAGACTGAAACTTGAAAATTGAAACTTGAAAAATACGCGAAAATTGTTTTATAGTCTGCATTAATTAATCAATAATGGCCCTGAGAGCTGGCATTTCTGCCTGTTAATGACCAGCTGAAAGAGTTGAGGACCCAGCGTCGAGCAGGGGGGCCCTTAACCCATGCGGTCATTCATGCTGGAGAAATGCCCGACCCCCAGGTCACTGTTGCTGTTTATCGAAGTCATAATAATTGTTATGGTTATTTTTCCATGCACACAGAGCAGTCATGTGCTTTCCATCTGAGTGGTATTTATTTTAGGTGAAGGAAAAAAAGAAAATGGGGAAGAACAAAAGTGAGGCCTTGACAAGCAAAATGGCCGCTGTGGGTGGCTGTGCACAACAGACGGCGCGTGGAACACCAGCTGGGAGATCATGGCATCTCAGCTGATATGTCACAGGACACATGATTATGTTGAAGCACGAATATTATATAAAGAGATTGTCCTTTCATATGTTTGAAAATATACATGTTGAAATACATGTTGCCATGGATACAGGCCTGCCTTTAGAGCTATAGTCTCTTTCACTTGGTAGTGACACTGTAATAACCTAGAGAATCAGGGAATACCACACCTCCTTGTGTTCATACGAAAAAAAAAATACGAAAAACACTTCAGTAACACTCAAATGCTTTTCTTTTTACAACAAAATACAGAGGAATCAAGGCCAGGTTTAATAGGGCTTTGAGCAAACTGGTCTGGTGGAAGTTGTGCCTGCCTATGGCAAGAAAGTTGGAACTAGATGATCTTTAATACCCCTTCCAACCCAAACCATTCTGTGATCTTTTGAATCAAAATTTTGTGGGTGATTTGTCTTGTTTATAGCATAAAGAAGAAGTCTTGTTAGTGTAATTTAAGCCAAAAAAATGTGGTCTGGACTATACCACATGGAAGATACTGATTCTCCACACATTCTACCAAAAGTTGAAAAAACCCTTACCTCACCTTTGAAGAGCAAACAGCAGTTTTGGCACATCGAACAGAAAGATGGAAGAAGCAGGTTCTGGACATCATCCTGGAATTGCAGATTTGGACAGTATTCACATTGTGCGCTGAAAGGGCTTCCTAGCAGTTCTAGTCACTATCTTTTGTGAGTCCTCTCCTCTATACCCACTTTTGTCATCTAAGCAACACTGCCTACTGTGTGTGAAGGAAAGAGAAATGTTTACACTGTAATTGGCTCTTGGGGGCATGCAGTCACAAAACCTTATTTTTTATACCTTGAATTAGAGCGAGGAAAGAAAACCTTAAGTTCCCAGACTTCTGTTTGTTCCTTTAGATTTGGAGAAAGGAGAGGAAAAGAAAGAAAAGAGGAGCCTTCTTGGCTGCACATGCCCCACAGCAGACTCTTTTTGGGGCCTCAACTCTATCAGCTGTACAGAAGGAAGCACAACAGAAATGTCAAAATAGGAAAGAGATACATACATAGGCTGAACAAAGAGGAAGAGAAAAACAGATATCACAAAAAGAAAACAGATCATCATCAAACTGGATCATGCACTGGTCTTCTCTAGCATACTAGCCTGTTTTCCACCCATCTGCCAAAGAGCCTAAAGGAACTAAGTGCTTCTGAACTTCATTCAAGGTGGCTCATCGAAGCGTGTGTACAGATTAGGAGTAGTTTCTTGTGTGCTACTGCTTAAAACAGCGCACGTAGGTGCAGTAAACCAAGGCTGGTCAGAGTACTTCCATGAGAGTTGTAATGAAATCTAAGTTTCACCAAAACTTTCGTATCTGGTTGTTAAAAATTAACTCGATATTCCTGGCACATTCATTACCTCTAATATGCTTACCAAGCAACTGATGATTTTGGTACAAGAAAGTCCCTTCTCTCTATGACCAAAACCATGAAGACTTTCAGATTTTGTAGGACCTTCATCATAAAAAAGGTGTTTTGGCTGATCACACTTCTGCCAGCTTCTAGTCCTGATCCTCTCCATGCCAGGAATAAAGCATCCTGGTTGATACAAAGAACAAATTTTCCATTTCTATAACTAGGAATTCTGGGAGATTTCAAGAAAAAGTAGCACTGGCAAAAAACCAAAAACAAAACAAAAACAAAAACAAAACAAAAACTAAACAATAAAAAAAAATCCCACAGGAGTACTTTTAGTAAAAAAGTTTCTCTGTCCAAATACTCCTACTGTTTTGAAAAATAAATGCTGTTTGCTGATCTGTCGTGTAATGCAGTGAGCTAACAAAAAATATAGACTGTTCCTGGCACTGTCTCAGAAACAATTTTTCTTAGCTAACTGAATGCACCTAAGCACCTTAATTGTTAAGTACTTGGCATTTGCATGCTAAAAATATGCTTTCCCATGTCTGTTAGTAAAACACAAATTTGCTAAAAGAAAGTTGGCAATATTTAGGCTGACAGTGTTAAAAGCAGACATAGGAAATATGAAAAACAGGAATACTTTACATTTCAAGAAGCCATAAATTCAAGCATAAATATTTTCATTTAAAAGGCCAAAAATTTGGTAATTAGTGTTATGATTCAGTTCTTGCAGCTCTTATGCCTTTAATTGTTCTAAAACCTGGCACTAGAGTACACACAGAAAATCTGAGCAAATTGTCTGAAGGTCCTTAAGGAATTTAAAATAAATGCTTAAATGAATCTCTCGCTACTGGCATGCAACAAATGCCCAGATGTACTCATAGTGATGCGCCCAATTAAGTTTAGAAGAATTGCATGAGTTCAGTTTCAGCAGATTCCTATTGATTCTCCTAGTTAATAAACAGTTAAAGGATGAAGTGAGTTTTTAAAAAATATAAGTGCTTTAAAGGTGCTAGAGAGGAAAAGCATAGTACTAAGTGGTCATGTGGCTAGTGCCATTCATCTTGGTAGTGACTATCTGTCAAAAGTGGCAAGAGCCCTGTTAACAGCCATGACCTGTGCTGTAATGAAGGGAGAGTGCACAGCAAAGTGTCCATTATCAGGCAGTTGGGAGCAGTAAATTGGTGCAGTTTGCCTCAATCTTGCAGCCAGTTGAGATGTAAGATAGGTGGGGATCAGCAAGCAGCAATTTTATCCTATGATCATTTTTGTCAGATTGCATCAGAGTAGGAACTTACTCAGATTCATTATTTCAATTAAATAAGTTCTCTCATTAAATGACCAGTGCCGTGAACGTCTTCTATGGTTCTGTATTTATAATTGCGTAAACACACCTGCTAATATTTGGACAGGGAGCAGTGATGGAGAAGCAGTAAGGTAAACGACACATTAAGATGATAGTCAGGTACAATCAAACAAATCTTGCACCCTCTCAACAGGGCTAGCATCTTGCAATAAAATAGGCAACCTCTGTTACCTATACACTAACCTGAGGTGCTTACATTCAGTTCTAACTTCAAAAATTCATTTCAGACTGCTTGCAAAGCAACAAAACACTCAAGTAAAGTTCCAGTTCTGTTCAATCCCATGCAAATGATTTGATGCTGTTACCAGTTTCCTGGAGAATAAGCTCAAAACTCCAGCTGATACCCAATGTCTGCTCTTGGGTGCATGGAGGTGAAGAATTCTGGATGAACTCTTAAACTATCAGGCAGACTTAACCCTTAGGGACTCTCCAGTAAACTAGACAAGCAAAGAGAAGACAAATGTACTTGTCACCACCACCCATTCAGAGCTTTGCAGCAGCAAAAGCCTTTCAGATCAGCCCATCTGCTTTCCAGACACTGGACGTATTTTCCCAATCACATGTTGTCCCTATTCCTACCCCATAACCTAAAAGAGGAATACTAAAACTTCTGTAATTCCTGTAATTCTGTACAGCACTTTATTATACATCTCTGCCAAATTCTTCCCCTATTGTGAGAGACATGTGCTTTCTCTGCCAGCTCCCAGACACACAGGTAGTTTGGATGATGGGCAGAGAGGTAAAGTTCATGTCCAAGTAACATTATATTGCAAATGGTCACAGCTTTACCCTGTTCCCCAAAGACCCCACACCATCACCTTCCACATGTGGGTCAGTGCTATAAAACTGGCAAATGTGGGGTTTTTTCTTTCCATAGGTGTATTAAATCAACAGATGGATGCCTTTTCCTCTCTCTTTGTCTATGTCAGCAGTGCAACATCCAACTCAAAAACAAGGATTCAGCTTCTGTTATATGTTAATAGAGACCAACAGAAAAAAAAAAAAACCCAAACAAAAAAAACAAAACCAACAACCAAAAAATAAACAAACCAAAACCAAAATCACAAAAAACACCCACGTTTTTGCAACTCTTAAGAAGTTGAATTTTCACCTTGCCCACCTCAGCAGGTTTTTAAATTGGGTAAGAGACGAGGGGAAAATTTTCATTTCAGTGCCAGAGGAAGATTTCAGAGCTGGAAATAAGGGGAACATTTTGGCCCTTTGAAGTCCTCATCAGTATGTGAGCTGTGAAGATCAGCTACAAGGATGGGCAAGTTGCAGCCACCTGAGCTGGTAAATGCAGGGATGAGTTTGGGTAATGGTAACAAATAGAGATAACGGCAATGCCAGAGATTAAAAATATGTTGCTGAGATAAAGTAGAGGTTGGGGTGTATTGTAGAATGTGGATTTCTCCAGTAGCCCTGAAATATTTCCTTCACAGTACTCAGGGCACAAGTTAAAAAGACTTCTGATAACCCTAAAACAAGTAGGGAATATGTAGTAATGAATTCAGAAGAGGCTTAATAATATTAACAGTTCTCTGGGTATTTTGATAGATTTTAGAATACCTGGTAGGAACAGGGTTTGTCCATTTTAGACCTTTACCTCAAGTTAAGAAAAACAACAACAACAACAAACAAACAAAAACAAAAACAAAACCAAGCCAAATACCAACCAACCAAACAAACAAAAACACAACAACAACAACAACAACAAAAAAACAGGGTGGTCAGTGACAGCACTAAACTATCTCAAGATACAATATAGGTTCAACCAGATAACAACAGGATGAAAAAAAATAGACTGAAATGCAGATCTAATCTGTCCAAAAGCAGGGTGAAAATTAATTTCCCTTCACATAAGCATAACTATGCAGTGAACTCATGCTGATGCTGGGATCCCCATCTGCAGGCACACTGAGATTGCTTCTTCATTTTATTTTGCTGCAAAGCTGTCGACATTTCTTACACAACTTATATGTGCCAATTATCAAGGCTGCCCAAGAAATAATCAGGATTTTTGTTTCATGAGTATTTGGGTTGTATAAGACCTGCAGAAGAGGAGTTTTCACTTATAAAGCGGGGCTGGTCTTTCTTACAGGTTGCAGTGTACTACCAGAAACACGGAGCTAGAGGTACAATGGTGAAGCACAAGTGATGAAATCAGCACTGTTCATACAGCAGGTAAAAATTCATTTTGAAGGGGCTGGAACCATCTGTTACTACCTGTATAATGGCACTCCTTACAACTTGGCAGCTAAAACCAGGCTGTAAAGGGGGAGTAGAAGCTGCAACTTTCTCCCCATGTCTTTGCAGGGGGGTGGGAAGTGAAGGGAAATAAAATTGTCCACATTAGTTGATACACAGGCAAAACTGTAATTTTGGAGGGGGGGATTGTTTACCTTAAAAGCTGTGTAAATCAGCTTGAAACTGAATTAAACAGGTGGCTGACCACCTGTACATAATGATTAACTGTGCTTACACAATAATTTATGTGAAAATACTGTCAAACCCTGATAACATCACATCTGCTATCACCATACTATTGTGCAGAATGTTTGTGTTTATTATTTCTTTGAAAAAAATAGTTAGGTGTTGCTGACCTTTCCTCCCTGCATTTTGCATTGAGCAAAGTGTTTGCACCAGAAAGTTTAGAATTCTTCCTACTGTTATAAATTTTGAGGTATCATATTTGTGCATATTTCGCCATTTGAACAAAAATTCTGTAATTTTAAGTACTGAAAATACCTGAATTAGTCTGATAAGCATCCATTTTTAGCATTAAAATTGTTATTGAATGCCTCACTACTTAAAGTATTTAAAATTGCTGCTCTGCTTATATTTAGACATGCTGGAGTTTTCTTTACCTTTGAGAATATTATAAACAAAATGTCTGGTCTTTATTCAAATTCTAATTTATGCAAGTAGAATCATATCCTTGCCAGACTCTTTTTTAAGCAAGGAGTACCTTTAGGTCTGTGAATTTACACTGTAAGTTAAAGCTGCATTTGAAGGCACAGTGTTAATCCAACACTCGTGAACTTTGGCTGGTGCGATCACCACACCACCCATCCATCCAGCCACTCAAGTGAAAAGCTATGAAAGAGCTCCAGAGCCCGTGCAGGTTTACAAGGGAGAAGGTGAAATTCATATAGTTTATTACACATAGAACTGAAGACAAATGATTTAGGACTTGTTTAATGAGCTTTTCATCCAGCCCTCTTTTGAAAGGGCTTCAGGGAGACGTGGCAGTTTCCAGCTTTTTGTCACTTCAGCTATTCACTGGCAGTCTCCAGTTGTGTCCAATCTCCATCATGGTGGGAGAATTCAAGTTTGGTGACTTTCTTACATAGAACGCTTAGGTTCCTGCACAACTGAGGGTACTATAAAATCCTTGGGAATGACAAATTAGATTCAATGGATTAGAAAAAACAGCAGCAACCACACATTTTTAAAATACCGTTAATATTATTCCATTTATATCACAGCAGCATGTTCAATTCATTGTACATTTATATGTCTGAAGTAAATAAATCCAAGAGTGCTCAAATTCTTCATTAATTATCTTAAAGTCAAACACTGAAAGTGCATACAAAACTGCTTTTTTTTTACTTCATATCTTCATTGTAAAAAAAAAAATTGCAGCCACATTTCTTTCCTAAGAAAAATACAAAAGAGAGTAATAAAATTCTTCTGCTATATCACAAAGAATTATGCATTTGTCCTAAATTAGTCCTAGTAACTAATAATAGGATGCCAACAGACAGATTCTTACTGCCTGTACCTCTACAGAAACCTCTCAGGGCACTGACAAAAGGAATCTTAAGGTTTATGAGAATGCTGCTTGTAAACTCTAGGTTATCAGAATAGGTCCAGGACTCCTCTTGATGCCAGCATCCATGAAAAGAGGACACATATGTACCACTTCATCAGGAACAATACACTTCTCATAGAGTTGCCTGCATGCCACTGTGCCTGTCCTGTCATCCACGGCTCCTGTTTCTGTGTTGCTGGTTCTCTGCATTCACAGTAGAACAAATAGCATAACTATCAGTTAGGAGAGCTTCAAACACCAATTGCAGTGGCAACATTTCTAGTACGATTAAAATTCTAGCCTAACTCACATTTGATTTGGGGAGTCACTACTTCTTAACAGGATAAATGGAAGAATCCATTGAAAAAATACATAACATGTATTTTCTGTCTCCAGCTGAGTCTATATAGTCAGTTGGCCTCTGGACCCTTGGATTTTATATCTATCCCATCACTTTCCAAGCTATAATTCACTCCTTGTCTTTCAGCACTATGCTAACATGAACAGGCTTTTTTTTACCACACAAAATCCTCTGACAAATACATTTGATGACTCATAATTGTTCTGCTTTGTTTCTTGCAGGGATGCCAAGAGCATTATGTCCATTGCACAGGAGCTGACTGAATTTATTAACACTTACCATTATTATTAACCATATCCTTCCATTTAAAAAAAAATCACCACCACAATTGTGAAAGATTTCTTTTTTATAAAAATATAGAACAGATGTAAATCTAAAATAATCCACTCAAACAAGAAAAAAAGACTAGAGGGAGAGGCCTATCATCCTTACTAAAGCACTGTTTTGAAAGCCATGTTTGCCCAAAACCACAGTTTTGTCCTTTCTCTTTTTTGGATGCCTCCACCTGTTCAAATTTTGGATGAGGATTTCCTGAGTATGCATTGCAGGTTGAATCTCTTCTCAGGTAATTTCTTTCTGTTATACAAAAGATAGAAAAGGTCCTACTGTCGTGGCACTCCATTGTAGTTTCTAATTAACACGCGTTGAGTGAATTTTCCTCTTCCCCACATTTAAAGAAGAGGTTACTGTCTGGAGCACCCAGCACACGTATCACACTTATGCCCTGCTCTCCCATAAAGATTCCCCTTTTCTCTTGAAACTGGCATGGCAAATCATTAATGGGCTGCAACAAAAGAAAAAAAGGCAGCAAAAGAATATCTTGGTAGTGTAGCAGCTCTACTTGTATTGAAAAGTCTTCCCTTCATTTAAATCTCCCCAACTCTAGTACATCCTCCTACATTAAATAAAAAATAAAAAATAAAAAATAAAAAATAAAAAATAATAATAATAAAAAAGTTATTTTTATTTCTTCTGTTTCTGTGTTGTTATTGCCCTACTTGACATCAGACATCATGCCAACGGGGAATATTGGCAATTCAGCTTTAGAGTGATATAGATATGTCTTTATTTTTATAGGTTTTTAATACAAAGAAGAAATTACAGTGCTTGTTTTGGCAATGTAACTGATAACAAACACTCATAAGCCGCAAGAATTTGAAGCAGGAGAGAATCCAGGACACAGATATCACCTTCTTCCACTTTGCAAAGCTGTCTGTATGTGTAACTGTGCTTTGGTGGGGCATCCATCCCACCATCTCTGTTCTGGCCACTATCTGCAGAAACATAAAATCAGAGTTTAGTTCAGATTTTGACCAGGGTTCCCTTTTCTAAACAGTTTTGTTCCTTCTGTTTGTGGTTTGATTTTTTGAAAAGTATCTGGGCTCATTGCCTACCACATATTCTGGTTGCTGATGCAGAGATAACAAACATGGGCTGATGTAGCTGCTCCGTGCACAATCCCTGTCCCAGCTATCTCTGGTGGGCAGGTAGTCTGTATCAAAGCATACAATGATTTATATACAAATACGAATACTACAATACACATATTAGGAGCCAGGGTTTTTTTTATGGTTCCTAGTTATTTTTTCCAGACATCACCAGGTCCCCAAAGCAGTACATTGTGTAGTAACCTCAGGCTGGCACTGGGACAAATATTCATCTCATCTGACTGTAGATGTCCCAGAGAGAGCTGTTGAAGCCTACACCAGTTATTCCTGGTCTCCTCTAAAGCTAGAGAAGATAAAGAGGAGCAGTGTCCACAGAAGGGATTTATTTCACACAACTTAAACCTTTTCCTTAAGGTGGAGCAAATCCCTATTGGAATCACCTTTTGCTCCAGCTTAACTGTAGAAAGAGCTAAGGATGACAAGGGCAGACTTAGATAGCCAGCTTTAGGGATGCCAAAGAGAGAAAAATAAATCCCCAAACCAAACTATGAGTCTGGTTACAGAGAAATTCTGAGAAACCACTGAATGATGAAAAGTTGGAGGCAAACCTCAAATCAGGTTTGATTAAAGATGACACTTTAGTCATCTTCAGGAGCTTTAGAGGTCTTTATGAAGATTTTCTTTGAAACAGTATTAAAAGAGAGGTCTAGAATGAAAGCTGGTATGAACAGCCAGTAGTCTCTGACAACAAGGAGAATTACTCTGTCTTTCACTGGATATTTTCCAGTAATTGCTCATTTTAAATCTGATTTCTCAGTAACACACAAAAAGAGTTTTTTTCTAAAATGACCTCCTTAACTAATGACTTAGATGAGACATTTGTTTGCATTTGCTGCACTCATTTTCTTTCATAGTCAGTGACTAAGTTCCTGCTGCCAGCAGGTGAGTTTCTATCTGCATGTCCCTAACTAAGAGATTTAACAATAGATAAGTTTTGATTGGATTTTTTTTTAGTTCTGCCTTTAGCATACAGTCACTCAATATTTAAAATTAGGTATTGAATGATGTTAAAATATAACAGCACTTTATTTTCTGTCTCTTCATATATAAAAATTTTGGGACCATTTGCCTCACAAGCCTCTTGATCCAAAGATATTAGTCTAAGATTTTTGTTACTGGGTTCCAGTGATCACTGGATTTATGAAATAGGTGAGAAACTGAAAAATGTTGCAATATACTACTTAGGACAGACATTAAATCCTTGAATCTATAACTCTTTATATTTTGATCAAGTTCTGCATTTCTAAAACTTTTTTTATCTAGTTTTTCTGTATGGTATAGGTCTTGGTGTTGCATAGTGAAGCTGACAGATGGAGAATGTCATAATGTGGTTTGTTTCTGCTAGTCTTACCAGGGTGACTCAGTTAGTTATTCTATATTTTGTGCCTGTTATTTCTGATCTGGATCCCACTGCTCAAGGCTACACTGAGGAGCAAGGAGGTGGTTCTGAGGATTTTCCCATTACTCTATACTTTATTTACATAAATGGCTATATGCATGCTGAATACATCCACTTCATACTACCTTCAGTCACCCTAAACAAGAGCTGATTGCCCCACACTCCTTTAACATGAATTTTAGACTTGAGCTAATGACACTTGAATCTACCAGCATTGCAACAAGACATACCTTCAAAGAAAATATTTGATGCAGACATCATGCTTTCCTTTACAAATGTTTCCTTTACATCTTCAAACCAATGTTATTCTATACATGACCTTTTAAGCAGAAGTTCTGCCCTTTGCAAAGTAGGACTGATTCTTGCAACCACATTTGCTCTAAGTAGAAACACCTCATTTGTGCTTTCCTTCCTCCTTTGTCACAGATAGGACAATAAATTAGCACCACAGATTTCTCACCCATACTTTTTGGCATCTTTGACATGGGAATTCAAACAGGCAGTGATCATCCATGTCTCTTATATGGGAAAGAATTCTTGCCCAGCAAAATACTGGCTACAGGGGAGATTGTCCTGAAAAAATTAGGCTGCTTTGTGAAAAAAGATTGGAAATCATTGCTTTGTGACAGTGTAGCCACAAAACATTTGATCTTATGCTTTAGCTATTTGAAAGGCTAGCAAATGTCTACAGAGCAGTGCTCACTAATGCAATAAAATCTGTAAGAGATAGAGTTTGTTTTGTTGTCTCATAATTTTGCCTCATAGGAGGTTTTAATTGTGTTAAGGATATCAAGGTTCCATACTATCAGAAGATGAGCTTTTAAAACATATCTTAGGAGGCTGGTTTCAGCCTTTCCATTTGAACACCAGTCTCACAAGAGAGGTCTGTTTTTGGGCTTTCGGTTAAAAAATGCATGGCTCTGGAGTATCAGGGGAGGTCTGCCCTATGCAAGGATGTGTGGTGCACAGATCCCCATGAAAGCACTGGCCAGAGTACCTCAACCATAGAAGGTTGTTTGTGGAGACCTACGCTTGGATTTAGTGGGTTCTGTTGCAGGCAGGTTTTAGTAAATCAAGGGATTGAGCACAGACGAGTCAAGCAGTTTTTTGCTGCATTGAGAGTTACTATGCTTATGCCAGAGGAAAAAAAACCTGAGTTGGCTTATGCTTCTGAGAAAGAAATCAAAGATGTTCTTCATCCTTGCAGCCTCCCTCACTCCTGGCATGCCTTCATTCCTTCAGCAGCAGCAGCAAGGTTCCCATGCAGGTCTCCTGTTATTGAGAGCTCTCCTCTTCCCAGGCCAGGAGCAGTCTGGCTCCCAGCCCCTGGCTGCAGGCCTTGCCTGTGCTGATGAAATGATCTGAGCCAACCTTTCCAGAGTGAATATCTCCACACAGTGTTACTCTGAGCTGTGTACATGGCACACATCTGTCTGGAAGAAGCTTTATTGTGGAATGCAGAGACATGCCCTCAGAGACACAAAGAGTTAAAGCAGTGTAATTTTCCAAATAAAACTAAAGGCAGTGCATCATTTTTTTTATAAGCTATGGCAGGCTGTGTGACACCATGTAATTTTTGAGGAATTTTATACTTTGCAAGAAAACAACAATAGCCTGTGTCTTTTTAAGACTGTTTTTTTCCTGCCAAAAGCATCTATTTGCTTTGTTCTGATTGCAGTATAAATATTGTGGTGAAGGCATTTAATGATGGTTTAATAAAGGTTCTTTAATTTTACCTTGGGAAGGAGCATTTCAGAAGTTTACCAGGCATATTCATTTCAAGTGAATGAAAAATACTCTGCACTGTAGATTTGCTGAAGTAGACCCTACAGGAATAAATGCAACAGTAAAATATTAGTCAGCAGTACCACATGCAAAGTATCTCAAACCTTTCTATGGCCTCTATGCCACAGTTAGTGTGTGGCATAGATAAAGGTAGGAACTCTTAGTGTCATCATTCTAAAAATGAGAGGTGGTATGAGCAGCTCAAGCCCCAGCTCTCCCTTGCTGACTGGCTGCATATGTTGAGAACCACAAGCAACACCACAGAGTCTGATACAGGAGAGACATTTGCTTTTGAAAACACTCATGAAAGGAATCTCTCCAAAAAATCTCACATCTGCTTGGAAGAACGATCCCCCTTTGACATCCCAGCTAGAAAAATGTGTTTTAGCACTTGCAGACAGTCACATGTAAAATTAGGCCCAATATGATTAAAAGACAAAGTCAGGACTGAAATGCATGGTGGTTGTCCAAAACCAGCTTTTCTTCAGATTTTCTCTTGCAAATGTAACGTAACTCAGTCCCTGCTGCTTAGGTGAGGAAAGCTGAGACAAATCACCTTTTTAGTATGTCACTTTTCCTTATTTGGCTTAAATAAGGAAACTGATCCCCTTTAGCAGTGAAAGGACTAGGAATAAATATGTGGTGTTGATTAATGTGGGAGGATGTGCTTAGTCTGAGCATTGAATGGGTTTGAGAGCCATCGCCCTGTGCTCTGACGAGTTTGGAGGCAGTTTATTGTGGCTGAGCTGGTTGCTTCCAGGAAACTGAAAGGTTCTGGGAACTTCAGACTGCTTTTCCCAGCCAGGAGTAGTTACAGAAACCTGCTGGCACTTCTAGCTTCAGCTCCCTGCCTAGTGCAGGAGCCCACAGACTGAGAAAGCAGCAGTCATGCAGAGGGCTGGAGATCAATGCTCACCACCAATGGATTCCATGCATGGATTGATGATTGCTTTAGGCCAAATGCTGCAGCTAATTCTCTATCCGTGGTTTCTGCACATGCTAGGAATGACTTGTTTGCAGGTTCACTCCATGGCCACCTTCCCCTTTGAGGGACCACCACAGCCCTGTTGCTCTGTAGCCCTCACATGACCCTCCTATGAGGGGAGAACATCTTACTCCAGTTTATTTTCAGCTCACCATCTCATTAATCATTCTGAATTATTCTTCTATCAAGCCTATTTATTTTTTCCACTACTGTCTCAGAAGCATAAATCTGTTTTCTGTCTCTGTGTAACTGAAGCACCATACACCAATTTAATGGAATCCTTGACTACTGCATCTGCTAGTCATTGTTATTGCTACATTGTACTTGGCTAGATTTTTAAACTATTTTCTTATTGATGGCTATTTCAACCCATTCTTTCACATCTATATAGGAGGCAGTCAATTGTAATAGTAGTAATGTAAGATAAGTTTCATCTTTTTTAAGAATAAGTCAAGAAAGCACATTGCAATATACACTCAGATTTTGAAATTACAGAATATAAAAATTGAAGTCTCATGAACCTTAATATTAGTAACAGAAAGACTACCTGGTTTTTAATGTCATGTTTTTCAAGATGATATTGAAAGGGCAGTAAGCAGAAGGCATAGCCAGTGCTAGACACTTGGGAGCAATGTGTAAGTGTACACACAGCTGCTTTGATGGTTAAACAGAGATATATGTTGCATGTGATTTAAAAAAAAAAAATCTGAAGTAGATTAAACATGTGATTTCCTTACATTTTGGTGGGACTGAGTCATGTCTATAGATCCCTGTGGGTACCTAGTAGCATTTTTAAACATCTAAAGACGTTTAGACAGCCATGATGAAAGAAGTCCTGCTAAATGGCAATAGAGAACTTTCAAGACCCTGTTCACCCCTTGGGAGATACCAAAGGGCTGACTTAATAATGGAGAGTTTAAAATTACATAGAAACAAAAATAAGGAATACAATAAAATTAAGAATTCATGCTTGTATACATATATGCATGTCGATGTACACACATATTCAAACCTAAAGTTGGGGCAGTGTTTAAGTTCTTATGAAACCAGAATAGGAATAGGAGGTGTTTTATCTGACTGCATGCTTGACTGCCAGAATTATTGTAAATGAAGCCTCAGGAGCTCACAGCTAAAAGGATGATCCATTTGCCATGTTATCTCTGCTAAGAGATGTAAATGAATATGAAATTCACTTCTGCATGACTCCTGAAAATGACAAAGCATTTCTTATCCAATCATGGAATAAGAAAGACGATCCAGAGTTACTAATGGTACTGATGTGTAATCTTGTCTGACATTCCTCCTACAAGCACTTATTAGTAATTTGCTGAAGAAAGTACATATGACTAACAGGGGTCAGTTAGTCATGGAGTTTGGCCGAATTTCATATTTGGATTCTGTGAAAGGATGATCTCTAACTATCTTTGAAACATTTATATATAAAGTAATCATCACTGGCAAGATACAGGAAGAATCAGCTTTTGTTTATCACATTTATTTCATAGCATACATAAGTACTGCTTCAGCCCAAACCAAAGTGATGAGTTTGTTTTCAAAACTGCTTTCAAACTTGCTCTATAGTATTTTTTTTTTTTGGAGGGGGGGCAGTGGGGGGGAGATGGGGAATGATGAGTGATGGGGCAGTTTACCATCCATTTCCTTTCCCCTTTCTTAATTTCATATTCATTATCACAGAAAAAAAAATAAAGAAAAAAAAAAGCACATTTCCATCTTGGTCTCTTAAAGCAAAAGGATTAAACAGATACAAAGTATTTTTCAAAAACAAACCCTCAGAATAAAGGGCATCTGGAACACTGTGCCATCTCTAAGCTTTCTCATCCACTGGGGTGACAGCAGAAAAAGTAAAAAGACTACCTACAAGGACTTTAACTCAATTCCTGTTCAGATTCTTTGCAGCAGCTCAAAGAGGAGATGCAAGAAATTATTGTAACATAAATCAACTTAACTCATTCCCTCTTGGAAACAGTAATAATGGAGATAGTGCCTCCGAGCTCTTCCCACAGTGATGAGCTGGGGACAAGAAGAGTGGCTACTTGGAGTGAGGTAGTTGGTGCAGAAGAGGTGAAGATCTCGTTATTTATAGTTCAAGGTTTTTTCACCTCTGAAAAGCTCTTGTCTGATCCTGTGGTCTGCATGCTCTCTCCAAAGGCACTTGCTATGGAAACACTAACAAGTAAAGGCTTACTAAATGAAGATAGCAAGGAAATCTGCTATAGAAGCACAAACTTCAGCTGAAGTGTCCATGTAACACACCTTGACTGAACAGCCTTGGACAGTCCTTACCCTTATTATCCCCATTCTGAGAACTTTTATAGTCAGTGGCATTTGAAACACCAGGAACTTTTCTTTGTTGGTCTTGCATTCCTCAGGAGCTGAAACTTAAACACTGGTGTTACATGTCAGAAGTCTCCTCTGAAATGGATGTATGTAACCTTAAATGGGTTTTTTTGTGTTGGTTTTCATTTTGTTTTTAGGATTTGGGTTGGGGTTTAAGTTTTATGGGTTTTTTTAATGAGTTTCAGTGTAAATTAAGGCACATTCTTCTAGGACAGAGGGCATGTTGGAAGTGTTCAATGGGAATTATCATCTCCCATTACTTTTTGTATGGTACTTGAATGGGTACTTACTGTGGGCTCATAATGAATGTTGGCTGACCGTACTGCTTTTGAAGTGTTACAGCATCCATCGAAAAAGTTCCAGTTCTTTCAGATTGTCTGCTTTCCTATTCTCAGGTTGCAGGGAGTCAGCAGAATGTGTTCAGGTCTCTTCCAATTGTGATGGATTGATGAAATTATGTTGACATACTCTGTGAAGACAGGAGTTACAAAAGTGTTGAAGTGTAGAATGCAAGTGCTTCAGGTAGTCTTAAAATCTTTAAGCAACTTTTCAAATTACCTTAGAAGAATCTCCTACTTCTATCAGAAAGGATTTTTTTTCTAGAATGTATGGGAAAATTTAGGAATTGTACTCGAATTTAATATCTTTTTGTCACAGATGGGGTGTCTGAGGTAGAGAGTAGCTAATGAGTAGCCTGATGTCATAAAGCAGCTGAGGGGATGGTCATGGAAACTGCTGTTTTGTCTTCCTAAACAGCCTGCTGGAGCTGCCTCTGGTCTGAGCAGGAGACTGGCCCAGACGATCTTCAGAGACTTCTTCCAACATCAACTACTCCATGATTCTTTCACAGTTTCAGCATTTTCCTCTGTTTCACTCATCACCTTCATAGTATTGAAAGAAAATGTGATAAAGATCTTATAATACTTTATTTGGGTTTTTTAAAGTTAGAATTAGCATGCAACATTTCACAGCCTTAGGCTCTTGAAATTCACACACAGATAAATAATTAATCTTCCTGTGGGTCCTTATGGAGCCCAGATTCACTGCCCTATAGGAAATATTTGTGCTTATGAATGCAAAGTGACACACTTAAATGTTTCAGTGCCAAATCATCCTTCCTAATCTGCCAGGATCTGAGATCTGAGAGCTGCTTCAGCTAACATGGATGAGGAGACCTGCTAAAGCAGGCAGGAGAAAGAGAGGTTTTCCTTGTATATGTCACCATCCTGAACTCAGACATCAAGTGGTTAAGTCAAAAGGAAGTGAGAAAGCATTATGACTGCTAAAGGATATCCATGAGATAGAGACTGTAGTGTACATTGAAGTACTAGCATGGTTTCTTCAAAGATTATATTTATTTTAAATAGAATTTTCCTTTTGTTTTAGAGAGCAATATATTTAAATTGTGCATAGAAGCAAGGTATGCAAAAGCAATATTTTTGGTCTACATTTTATTACTTCATAATCTGATTTAGATCTATTATGACACTAGTATCTGTTACATCTTATATGTTACTGACAATTACTATAATCTAATTGATGCAATTTCTCAGTTGTTTAAAAACCCTCTGAGATACCACTTACATGATGTGGCAGCTTGTGTTCTGGATAAATTTGAGTTCTAGTCTGCATCATCTTTTTATTATTATTATCATTATTTTAATTATTATTACAATAAAAACAGCTTTACCTACTTGGAAGAAAAATGAGTCCTTTCTACTAATGAAGAGAAACTAAATAAGCAAAAACATGTGACAATGTTGTATTCATGTTCTTTCTATTTAATTTGAAAGAATGCTCCTTTTGTGCTGATACTGAGGTTTACAACCAACATAATTAAATGTTTCATTAATGTGGGACTAACTCACTGTAGTAAATATTACCTTAGTAGGAGATTTTTGCAGGATTAATCAGTTCTATGGAATGCCTTCTAAATCTATTTATCCTTTTCATGCCAGTTGTTGTATGCTTTTACTTATTTATCTATTTCAGAGTATTAAGAGAAAATATCATTCTTGGATTGCATTATCTAATTCTGTCTCAACTACATGTTTGTTTGGGGTTTTATTGGCATCAGTGCCTCTGCCATATTTTTCAAAATACATAGTCTAACTAATTCTTGTTGCATCTTTTCATAAGCAAGGAGCAAAAGGAGATACACCTAATGACCCTCTGCAACTTTTTGCTATATCACTACATTACAGAAAACACGGAGAAGGAGCATCTGGATCACTGTTGTGTTCCTTGAATCTTTTGGAAACTGACAAAATACTTCACAGCTTTTCATGTCAGAGAACTTTGAGAGAAAGGAAATGAATTTACACACCAAAATAATAAGACAACACAAAAAAATAAAAAATTGCACCTGGAGGATTTGCAAGGCAGTGGTTAGATCAAGCTCCATGTGATGAAAATACAAATGGCCCTTGGGAAGGTCAAACTGAGAACTGAGTGCATGACTCAGGATCCAAGTCTCCTTCCACATAAGAAACACTACAGAAATTCAAGACTAAATGAAATAATTGTACTACTGTCTCAGTCAAATGGGTTTTCAAAGCTCTTGCTCTGGGACTAACTAAGAGGTGACAATCACTAGACAAGGTAAAAAATGTCTATTGCAACAGCAAGGCTCTCAAAGTGAATTTCCCTTGCCTAAGTAAATTCGGACAACATAATCCAGCAAGATTATAAGGCATGAATTGTACTGCTTGTAGAAAATGAAGACCCCGAACTCTAGAAATAGAAAATATAGAGTGAAAGGTACACTTGTTCAGGTTAGAGAACTGCATTCAGGGTTTGCTTGCCCTTAATCTTTCTGAAAAAAACCCTAATGGGCACCTAAACACCTTTGGCTGCACTCTCTGAAGCAGAACATCACCCTACAAAGTAGCCAGTGTGACAGATATACTATCCAAGAAGTAAATGATTGTAAATCAAATATTGTAGGGTTTTTCTAAAGTAATATCATATTTCCTCAACATTTCTGTGTTAAAAAATTAAATGTCTTTCATATTGAAATTTAAAAGATACTGTGAGTTCTAAGAAACAATCTTGAACCTCAGTATGCTCTGCCTAAATACCTCATTTGCTGGCTCACTAATTAATATAGTATAGAATATTGGGATTCTTCTTCCACTTAGTATGCAACACATTTTTACTAATGAGAATCATAGTCACTCATTAAAGAACAGGAACAGTAGACCACTATTTTAGCTGCAGTTTGCAGTGCAGTGGGTTAAAAAATAAAGCACAACCTCTATGAAATCTTAAATTTCATAGATGATATGCCAGCTCTGTGGAAGTCAATTAAAATTTTGCCATTGATTTCCAATGGTGAGAGTGTTTCACAATACATGTTTGGACTGTAAAATAAATCAATACTATTTTGAGATATTTACTGGCTGAATTCTGTTTATTTTTAGTTCCCTTGATTCCTTCATGTAGACCAAGAGAAATTCATTCAGAGGGCTTTGTGGACTGATAGCTTAACGAATATGATTTAAGCATGAAGCAACAGCCTAAATCATATGACATTGCTTTCAGCTTTCAAACTTCCCTTTTATTATCAAGGTGGGGTTTAACACAGCAAAATGAAAAATTGACATACTAGTCAAGGAATATCAAATAAGATAAAACACACATCCCAAATAATTTGTTGATAATGATTTGGTTTTGTGTGAGCACATAGTGTATAGATATACCTTACATAAATCTGCCCTCTCCATCATTTGAAAATGAGCAAAAGTGAGTAATTTTGAAAGAATTTTCAAGAAATTGTAGCAGAGAAAATCAGCTTGGAAGCTGAGCCCTTACCTGCCCAGTTTTTGCCTAAATAATTTTCTCCAACAAAGTTAATCATCCCTGAAAATATTGGTTTAAAGGATGCATTGAAATCATGCAGCTGTATCTGTACTTTACTAAGTTACTATGAAATGGAGCATGTATTTTTACTTCACAGCATTCTAATTTTCTGATTTACAACATACTTCAAAAAAGCATAACAATTTTATGCCTATTTTCAATTAAAGGAGATTATTTAGCTCACAATATCTTTGCAGCAAGAAGGCTGGTTAAACTAATACATGGCATTTGATATGATATGATTGCTTCAGCTGCTGTATATTAGTATGCATATATGGGCTACAGTTGTATAAAATTAAGAGGAGGGCATTGTTTAAATTTAAAGGTATTCCTTTTATAGTTTTTCTTTTAAGTTCTTGAAAAGCAGCTTGGCTCTTTTCACATTTTATAAAGTGGAAATGTGTTTATCAGTAGTAAATGCAGTGCAGTGTACTCTACATGGTGACACACAGAATAGGCATGTGTGCATTGCATGTTAGATAATATATTCTTTCGTAATTTATCTACATGGTATGTGCAGTTTTCCTCAGGGAGGAAATACACCCAATATGTTCATGAGATCCGTACACTCCAAATATTTGGACCACTCTGAGATGTTAAGGGAGTTACCTCGTGAGACAGATCACACGCTCTTGTTCCTCTGCAAAAATTAGGTGATACCTTAATTAATGCTGAATTGCAGCGGAATTCCCTGTGAGCACTTAAAACACTCACAAGGCTGCAGAATGAGTTAATTATGATCAGCGTTATTGCAGTGAATACCAAATGAATTAATAATGCTGGCACACTTAAAGTGAAGTGTTAGCCAGGACTGCGGCAGAAGGCGTAAGGTTAAAAATTATGTGATGAAAGGCACTGCGTGCTCAGCGGGAGGAAGCAAACTCGGTCTCTGCAGCTCCACACTCTCAGGCACAGTGCCTGCCAGCATCACACACACTTCATATTTGAACTTTCATATTTGAACAAGTCAAATGCATGCTTTCCTGCAGGAACAAGTGTTCAGCAACTCTAGGCACAGTTTAAATTCCCAGAGGGAGAAAACACACCCAGTAGAGAAGCAGCATTTTGTAGCAGCACTATGAAAGTCTCCTTCTCCTACAGACAGAATTTTTCTGGGTATCTTTAACATTAAAAGAGTTCACTTAAAGGAAGCTGAACGCAGAAGGAACACCTGAATCTCCTAGACCATGCTGCTGCCCCAAGTTGTGCTGTCACTTAGCAGACACTGTACTCTAGCTGGAATGAAACTGTGAAATACCATGACCTTACTGTACCTAATAAATTATTGCTTCATAACCTTCTGAAGATAACCTGCCTCGAAGTTATCATGACATTTTTGTTTAGATATAATATATTGCAACAATTCATATCTACTATACATTTGAAAGGTGTGAAAGCATAAATGAATTTAATCAGATGTAATTATTTTTATGCCTAGCACTCAAAAATATGCAGCAATGAATTTATGGTAATTTGGCAGCCAGTGGGAATTGTGTTTATAAATGTTGAAACAGCTGTTGGCAAATGTAAGTGTAAAGCAAGGAAAACAGCTTTTAACTTCTACTTGTCAGGTTTGTGATAAAGGAATCCTCGTTCCTTGTGGGAGCTGGGCTCTGACTGACGCACACTTCCAGCTGCTTCCCTTAATTCATTCCACACTCAGAACAGAAAAGAGATAAGAATTCACCCTCTAAACTTTGAGTAGCTCTTCACTGGCTTTCCTACTGTCTGTAACTACAAGCACATGTTACACAGTAATTCTCGGGGGGTTATGATAGGAGGAATGGATAACCTGAGGAGTTGTTGCACTTCTATCTGTTTTAACTTCTAGCATCTTCTAGCATCATCTCTCTAGCTGGAGATGGCTGTACTGCCCCACCTTGACACATAGATCACATGCTTGAAGGTTTGTTAATGAGAAAAATGCACCTACTTAAAGCTGTCAGTGCTTAACCCCTGTGTTCTCCAGGGTGGGCTTGTAGCATTGCTTTCCCAATTTTAGTTTTAGGGTTTTAAGCAGAAAGAGTCCACTTTATAGAAATACATACATGCTACCTTAACATATGATAGTTATGCATGCAGTACTCCTGCCAAGTTCTCATAGCTTGGCTTCTGTATAAAAATGTCTGTTAAAGTAATTTCTGAAGTTTTACATGGTATCAATTTGTTCCGTAACTTTATTGCTTTATTTCCAAGCATTCTAGGTGGACAGGCTAAAAATACCTAGTTTGCTCTAACAAAATTCCCCTTCAGGTTCTCATTCTAAATGCAACTATTTTATTTGAAAATAAGTGAACAATAGAACCAAAAGTGGTCAGTGAAGTCGATAGCACAAGGTAGGCTGGTGTCAGGAAAGTAACCTATTTATGAACTGGAAGAAATATCCTGTATGAAGAGCAGTGGGGACTGACCTGTCAACACTTATGATATTCAGAGTCATAATTTTTAAACAAACAGCAAGGGTAAAACACATCATTACTGCATTACTGGGTAAGTACACTTTTGACTCAGAGTATGTTACAACTTTTGCACATAATTTCCAATTTTGAAGATGTAACTAAGAGCTGACTGTCTACATCACAGCCTTAATCCTAGTATCTGACTTTATCAAATGATGGGGTTCTCTTTCATTCCTGTACTCTATGTTATTGTGGAAATCAGTAGCATTTCCAATAAATTATAGATTGACCAGTACTAAAGGCTCTTTGAAAACCATATTCAGTCATCTCCTACTGAACTCTTTTAAGCTCCTATTAGGTTCCTTTGGAAACCATAGAGTGCCCTCTGTTGACCAAAGCATATTCCTTTAACACATTAAATATTTCACACAGAAAATGTTACAGTTTCATCTTTTCCAGTGTTTCACTTTAAAAAAATGCTAGTTTTGCAAAAGGGAATGTATTCCCTCAAAGACTGTTATTAGAATGCAGAAGTATAAAAAAACCCCAAACTACAACCGATTGCATTACTAAATATTTACATATAATAGTGATGATTGGAAAGATACATACCTGGCAACGCTAGCTGAGAGCAATTTCTTTCCCTGTGTATGCACAGGTATGCACTTGTCTGTTCATTGTCCCGAGCATGAACATTTCTATTAATACAATGAAAAAAAATTAGACTTCGTAAAAACTGGGAGCAGACACAGATATTGCATGACAGAGCACAGAGTGAGCAGCAGAAAATATGTGGTAAATGGTGATTGCTTAATCACACCATGTTCTCCCAAAAAGCAAAACAGCTGAGTGCAGATTTCAGCTCCCATGTTGTCTCCATATGACACAGAGAAATTGATGGCTTGGCTTGCTAGTGACTCTTCGAAAATAACTTCCAGCAAGCCTTGATAAAACAGTAAATTTTATTGCAATTTCTGAGCAGGAATTCATAGGAGGATGAGAATAGTTCTATTATTTTTCCCATCATTTTTCCTTTCTCATCTGTTGGCCGAGTGAAAGCACTGTTATACTTAGGACTATTTCACATGTTAATTGATTGAGGATGTCAACACGGAAAGTGATTGACTTGCATTAAAATATATCTTCTAAAATAACATTTAAAACAACATCTGATAAAAGACTCACACTTCATGATGAACGTTGAGATAAATATTAGTTTATAATTAATCTAACCAGTTAATGAAATAGTTCCATTTATCCTGTGTTGTTGCAAAGATAATGATTCATTTTTGGAAGTGATTGTTCTGTGATATTTTGTACTAAAGGAAGACCATTTTCCATTATTTTGTGTCCATTTGAATGTGTAGAAAATAAAAGAAATGGTTGTCCAGTTTGATTTCTCATACTGTTATACAGTAAGTTGGATTTTGGATCCAACTGTTGAAGAAATGGATCTTAATGCTGAATGTCTGTGTATTCAGAAATATGGTGGCAACTATAAAAACACATGGACAATTCACCTGTTGGATCATATTAAATCACTAGTAAATAGATTAAATTATATTTGCTTCCTAATATAAAACATACAGACTTAAACCAGATGTCTGGAAATTAAAAAGGAAACATACAGAAACACAGTTCTTCACAATCTTCTTATATTGTATTTTTTCTGTGAATTTGATTCTTTCCCTAATCCTATAAATAAACCAGATATTCATGAAATCAAGATTCTATTAAGTTTGGAATGCGGCAATATAATTTTCTTTTTTAAGTACATTCATCATTATAATTTTTGCATAAGATCTTAATTTTTCCAGGTCCACAGATTAAATTCAGTTGTGAAATGAAACATGTCAAATACATATTTATGGAGAGAAAAAAAAAAAAAGAGAGAGATTAAATGTCAAAAGGAAAACACAAGCATGTGTCGGAAAATTTGCAATACAGTTAACCAAATTTATAAAATAAAATTTAGTAGTATGCAGAAAGAATAAAAACAAAACAAACCAAAAAGAACAAAAAATAAAACTGCAACAAAAAAAAGGGGTAAGTAGACCAATAGTCCTTGTATTTTTTGAAGGAAATTCTCACAGTCATGAAAGCCAGACTGGAAGGAAGTAAAACGCTTTGAAGTGCGTGCATTTAAAAAAAAAAAAAAAAAAAAAAAAAACACCACAAAAACACTTTCTTGAGCTTATGCAAAGAGTTTTTACAGATTCCCCCAGAAACGATGGGATGAGTAAGTGGAAACCTGTTTCCGTACAGAAGGCCCTAATTGCAGATTATTCCCATGACAACACCAAGTCCTGGTCCCGCGCGCTCCCCGCCTGTCCCGGCGGCCACACGAGGGCGCTCTGCTTTTGTCTGTAACGGGCTCCGGCTGCCTGGCGTTCATGGGAGATGCCTTTTAATAAACACTCTTTCTCTTTTTTCCCCTTTTTTCATCCCATTTCAAAGATTGTATATTTTACCGCTTTATATAACGAGGTGATGAAATGATGGAGACAAAAATCCTTGATGTGTCACTACACTTCTATAACGACTCGCTCAAGTTATGTCTTCCTGTTGCACTACTCGAGCATTCACAAACTGTTTAGTTCTGTTGAGTATATGGGATACACCCAAAACCACCACTGAAGAGATTTGTTTCATGGACAGATTGAACTCTTGGGCAGTATTAAAGAGAAGCAGAACTCACTCTTCTGAGTCATATCTACTAATATCTACTCTATTAGTCATTTTAAATCTGATACACAACAGCATGAGCATAGAAGTTTTTCCAATGTGTTTTCTATTGGAATAAACAATATTTCCTGCTGTACACAATAAGTAAGGAATATTAACAGAAGTTCACAAGTATATTTATAAACTAGACATAGAAGGCTAGCTTGTTTTTTCAGTACCCTAGACCATATATAGCTTTAGACCATGCAAGACTAATCTTCTAAATAGATTTCCAAGTAAGCTTTCCAAGAACAAAGCTGTCCAAGAGAGTCATAAGACAGTCCTTTTTGTGCCCATGCGTCACTACTTTTTAGAAGCACAGGGTGATTTCCTTGACAGCTGTATCACAGCAAGGGGAGGGATGCTGATGTTTTCCAGCTTTTTAGACTTGTGACAGACTACCTCTGTCTGGAAGGTCTTTCTCTGCACATCATTAACAAACCACAAGCAAGCTTGGTCCCTTTAGCTGGACCTTTATCAGTCCCATACTAGGTATTGATATACAGTGACACACAGAAAGATGGATAAAATTTACTCTGCAGTTGTGGATTTTCTGTGGGATGTTTTAGAACTTAACCACCTTTCCACGTTCAGTTCTTAGTCTTCTTTCCTTCACCTTGACCACAAAAAGCACAACAACTGGAGGGAAGTTTGATTTCCTTCATTGCAATGCTCATCCCCTGCCCTGGTTGAAGAAAGAGGAATTTCCCCTGTTCTACTAACATTGCATGTTCTTGTATAACTGTGCACTCTTTGATAAAATCATCAGGAAAGGGCACACTCTCAGCAGCAGCTACTGCATTGGTGGCAACTGCTGGAAGTATGCTGAATTAGATGTGCCAATTTATTATTCTCATAGATAAATCTTTTCTCCTGTTTGAAACAGGAAAACACACAGTTGAAAATTGCCCCTGGCTCTAAGTAATGAAAACACAATATATTCTCTTCATGCTAAATCCATCATAAGGTAAAAGTATATTAAGTCTCAAGTCAAATGACTTCCCAATTAGCCAGCCAGGTTTGTGTCCATGAAAAATGCAAATTACAGATGAGTGATGAGATCTTGTATGTGTTACTATTTTGCAGCCTCAGACTTTTTAGCTGGAACGGTAGTAATAAATAATGTTTCTGAGAGCTCATGCTGTGAAATTGCTTGCTGTTGTGAATACATCTCTTCACTACCTGCAGGTGCAGCAGGGAAAGTACAGGCACTGTTAATCACCCTCAAAGTGATGAAAGGGGAAAAAAGGAAAGATCCTTCCTGGTAATGTCTTTCATGTAAATCCAATGAATCTAGATAATATGTTATCTTCAGGAACTCAGCAGTGCACCTGCTTAGAGGATGGATTTGTCAGATATCCTTTCCTCTTCTCTAATCCCTTCCCTCTCCTCCTGCTTCCTAGAAAGGTCCTTATTTCACACAGGAAAGAGCTATGACTATTTAGAGTGAGGAGGCAAAGATGTTACCACATAGTTACCTAGGAAGGGACCAGCCCTGCAAGTTTTAGACAGCCCTTCTCTGCAGACAGATGCTGCTGGTGGTCACTACATGGCTCAGCAGTGACTCCTTTCCTCAAGGGTGCTGAAATGGCAGCATCGACATGTAAGGCAGTTTACTCTCCCCTTCAAGGTGAGGGCATCATGCAGAAGTTAGAGTTAATAATAGAGTTAGATTTATGATGCAGGTATTTCTTGTGTGGCACAAAAATACTGTAAATATATCTCAGGTATTACAGAGAAGAGTTTTCCATTAAAAATTTTCATCTTTAATCCCTTCTGATGATGACTCTCCAGTTAATTTTATGCTATTGTCTAATCCATGGCCTCCTGCCTTGTGCCTGCTCTTAAAGGTGTCAAATGGAATGTTGTATTATGTCAGAATAATACAGGGGCAAAGATGTTTGGCAGAACAAGTCTGGCATTTTTGTGAAGGGACAACACAACTTATTAAGTGTCTGAGAGTGGCAACCTGAACATTTCCCTCTCTATTTTCCAATTTTGCAAGGAAAACTTGTGTATTCTTTGCACAACTGAGGAAATTGCCTGAAAAACACAGGACAGTTGGTAAAATGCACAATTAAGCTGGAACAGATGTTGGTCCTTCTGGGTTTCATGTGTTCTACTTGGTAGCTTTTTTCCATAGTTTCCCTAGCTGTAATACAGCTAGGAATGCTATAGCTAGGAATACAGGAGTGAAAATATTATGAGCTTAACATGTTGGTCTGATGAGTTTTATTTCACTCAGCCTTGCAAAGTTCTTTAAGAACCTAGCTAATCTCAGCAAAATACAGGAGAGGCTTTTTGTCCTCTCAATTTCATTTTTATTGTGCCTGGAAATCATATTGTTGTAAAAAAAATATATATATATTCATGTTGTCTTTGAAAATAAAGAAAGGGATGGAATATTTTGCAATTAAGATAATTTCCATTTGTGAAATTCACCAGCAATCAATCCTCACACACAGAAAAAAAATCATGTGATGTATCTATGACAGTTACACAAAGAAAAATTATTTAATTTATCTTGCACATAGCTATTGTTCTCCATTTGAAACACTCCTGTCAGCTGTATGTGATAACATCTCCTGTCTGTGTATATTGTGATAAAAGAAAAACCAAACTAGAACATCTACATTTCTATTACCTCAAGAACAGATTTTTTTCAGCTTTTCCATTAAAAAGAACAGGTTTGACTTAGCTGAAGGATTAGGTAGCTCCATCAAAACACTTGTTGCTGCAGTAGCAGATGTTCTACTGTGAACTGCACACTCTTTCCTTTCTTATTTTTCAAGGAGCACCAGAATAGTGCTACCCAGTTTATGTATTTGGGGTGCATTTCTGTGGCAAAACTGCAGAACTCAAATATTAGCATCACCTTCAGACATTTATAAACATCTAGAGAATTACTAAAATCTTAAAAATACATTGAACATTAGGAGTATATGAAACTAGAAGTGGGATTGACAAGAAATATTTGTAAGGAAGCATGAAGCTCCTAATGGGTTGCTGTTATCTCCAAAAGCAGAAATGTTAAATCTTACAAAAATCATCAAATTCAGTTATTGATAGTTCAGTTTAAAGGAAATCCAAGCGTGTTGAATTTGGAGATATGACATTGAAGCACCCAAGCATCTTGGGGTCTGGTCTACTGTGGCTTTTAAAGGAAGATTTTCATAGCCTGGAAAAGGTTTTCTGCTGCTATTTCTGCTAGATTACATCTATGCTGCTGTATTAAGACTACACTTCATGAGAACCAGTCTCTTGACCACATCCACTCTACTTTCAGAGGTGTTTTTTAGAACTAGAGGTATGTGGCCAGTAACACTGTTACTGATGAAAGCGAAGTTAGATGTTAAAAGCGATATTCTTTTAGAGGTATTTCTTTGGCTAATTTTAAAAACATCTGAGAAAAGTAAAAGGTTTTAGTGATTTATTTCAACAAAAATGTTTCACACTTACAGAAACCATTTGGGAGCAAGAGGAATAGGATAGGAAACCTGCAGATATTGACAAAATTCAGTTCTAAAGATGTGAAGAAATGAAAAGGAAAAAATGCTGTCTTCTGTCAGACAATTTTTTTAACATTAATTACAAGTTTCACCTCCATGAAGAACTTCAGGAGGTTTAGCTCATTACCTATATTTCAAAGGTAGCAAAAGTTTTAGGAGGACATGAAAAAGAGAGGGTTCTGCCAGTTTTATCAGGAAGATGTGGAGGCTGAAAAGATGTGTGTTTGCAGATGTGACTTTGCTCCCTTTGATACACAAATCAAAGCTTTTTACTCAGATCTTTCAGAATTTCTCTTCTTTGCATGCAGGTAAGGAAATACTGGTGGAAGAGAGAGCAGGGGAAGGAGGAATACAAGGCTGGTAACTGTCAGCCAAACTCCCTCTTTCCTCCTAGGCTGTGTATAGGGCACTTGGGTATGTCATTAGAGGGAAAGCAAAGCCCTACAAAGGGTTCTCTTGAGTGAAAGGAGGATGACCTTACCTTTCTATCACCATGTATGTAGCTGTATAAGCAGAGAATGATGGTGGGAAACAGCTGACAGTAGGGTTTATACTCCCTCAGATGGCTGCCTTCTGTCTCTCACCTAGTGCCTCACTACCACTGCTGAGAAAGTAAGTCTCAGTCAACATTTGAATAGATTTTATTTTTTAAAATTATTTTAATTCATCTTGCTTAAGGCCTGTCTGCATGGCAAGGGTAAGAAAGAAGAAACATGCAGGGCTTGGCTTTTCAACTGGAATATATATCCTGCTTATAGCAACTCTCTTTTGTCTTTGATATTATTTTTTTCACAGCATTAAAAATATATTTCTTGGAACTGGGTCATGCTGAACTTTAAAATATTAGTGAGGCTATATCAAAATTTTATCAAATGCAAGACACAAACCCTCACTGATCACTCTCTAAACTGACCCAAAATCAGATGGCTGTGGTGAAGTAGTGTCAAATGAAAATGAATACAGCCTGTTGCTCTGCTCCATGCAGGAGTACCACTGCAGGATGTTACGTTTAGACTCTGCACGCTGTGAATGAAGTCCCAGTGTCAGTCTCGTTATTTAAAGGTTACCTGAAGGTTGTGAGTGGTAGCTGGATTAGACAATCATTGAAGGTCCCTTCCAATTAAAACATTCTATTCTATTCCAATTCTAATTCTAATTCTCTTCTCATCTCAGTAGATTACCCAGAACATACCCCACATAACATATTCCTCTCTATCTTTAGATCACTCATTTCTAAGATACAGATCTTCTTCAGAATCACTGTTAATTCTTCAAATGTATAAAACAATGTTAAAACATTAGATTTCCAGAAACGGATGATGAAAATTCAGGTATACAGTGGAACCAATAACTAAATGAACTGCAGTTCTTAATAAGGAAATTTCATTTTACTGAAATACTTGCCAACATTTTTTCCATGATTTAAAATATATGTCTAGTTTGCATGAAAGCTTAAGTATGGTGGATTCTTATGTTTTTTAAGTTCTTGCTTTCTGGAGAGAAACGGATTCAAAATATCTGGATGTGACAGATATGCAGGAAGCAATACATGTGAACCAATCATGACAAAACCTGACACAGAGAAAAATTTGCTCTCCAGATGCTGAAAAAAAAAAAGCCATATCCTTTAGTATCTTGAAAATTGAAACATTAACTCATTAAGCACTTATTGGAAATACAAATAAAGAGGTCTGAGTCTTTAGCTGTCTAGCATCAACCTCTTCCGTTCATACTTTTCTCCCTTTAAGTTTAGACAACATACTTCATCTTCAATAAACTGATTCATATAAAAGTTACTTGCACCACCAGTATTGCTCATGATCTTTGCTGTCAAGAACATGAAAAACTCCTTCTTGAGCAACTGCTCTCCTTCTATGACAAGGGGATCCACTTAGTAGATGAGGGGAAGGTTGTAGATGTGCATACCTGGACTGCAGTTACATCTTTGCCAACGTTTCCCATGTTATTCTGCTAAAGAAACTACTGCTCATGGTTTGGACAGGTAAAAAGAATATGCTTCATGGGTGAAAAATATGGCTGAATGTCCAGGTCCAAGGTGGTGGTGACTGGAGTTACATCCAGCTGGTGGCCAGCCACAAGTGGCATTCAGCAGGACTCAGTGTTGGGATCAGTCCTGTTTAAGATTCTTATCAATGATGTGGATGAGGGGAACAAGTGCCCCTTCTCTCAGTTTGCAAACAGCACTGGGTTGGGCAGGACTGTTGGTCTGCTGGAGGGTAGAAAGGGTCTACAGAGGGATCTGGAGAGGCTAGATTGATGGCATGAGGTCAGTTGTATGAGGTTTAAGAAGGCCAAGTGATGGGTGACAACAACATTGCAGGCTGGGGGCAGAGTGGCTGGAAACCTGCCTGGTGGAAAAGAACCTGGGGGTGCTGATTGACAGCAGCTGAGCACGAGCCAGGAGGGAGCCAAGGTGTCCAAGAAGGCCTTCCTGGCTTGGATCAAGGATAATGTGGCCAGCAGGACCAGGGCAGTAATTGTCCCTCTGTACTCAGCACTGATAAGGCTACACCTCGAATCTTGCGTCCAGTTTTGGGCCCCTCACTGAAAGAAAGACACTGAGCTGCTGGAGCAAGTCCAGAGAAGGGTGACAGAGCTGGAGAAAGATCTGAATCCCATTCAGAGGGATTTATGGGGAGTGGTTGAGGGAGCTGGGGCTGTTTAACCTGAAGAAAAGAAGGCTCAGGAAGGACCTTCTTGTTCTCTACCTGAAAGGAGGCTGTAGCCAGGTGAGGGTTAGTGTCTTCTCCTAAGTAACAAGCAACAGTACAAGAGGAAATGGCCTCAAGTTATCCCAGGGAAGGTTTAGGTTGGATATTTGGAAAAGTTTCTTCCCCGAGATTGTTGCTAAGCACTGGAAGAGACAGTCCAGGGAAGTGGTGGGATCATCATTGCCAGAGGTATTTAAGAGACGTGTAGATGTGGCTCTTGGGCTCGTGTTTTAATGGTGGACTTGTCAGTCCTGGGTCAACCATTGGACTCCATGGTCTTAGAGGTCTTGTTCAATCCTAACAATTCTATGATTCTATGAAAAGTCAAAAAAAATTCAACTTTCCCCCTTTCCCTTACAGAATGATTTTTTGGTAGACAGGGATATCAGACACTGTATATGAGCATTTATTTAAATTGTCAAATATCTAACATGGTAATTCTCATTCCTAATTTTCATATTTTTGTCTCTTTACATAGTAAGGGATGACATAATTTTAAGATGGCTTGAACCAACTGTGCTTGAATGAAAATTAGGTTTCATTTTAAAATTACCCAAAACAGAACCTGAGATTGTTAAGAGCTTATCCAGGAGGAGAGGAGAAAAAGTTCAGTACAACTATATTGTTCTCTGATTTACCAAATCAAGCATCATGTAATTGAGAAGCCCCTTTTTCAGTGCGTCCTTCAGGATTTCAATATTAGTGCATTCTTTTCCTTTAACTTTTCTGTAGGTAGAAAGAGGACAATGATATTATTCCTTGCTTGCTCTGCCAGATTTTCAGCTTTGCATGAACTAGCCATTAAATCAATCCAGTATAATATTCCCTCTGTTTCCCTGGGAGGAGCACTTTGGCTGTCCAAAGCCAGTCTGGTGTCTCGGCAGAGGTGCAGGTCTGTGTGCTCACCCAGGGCCTCTCAGAGGGGCTGTTGTCATAAAACTCTGGCCCCTGCTGCCAACTATGGAATGAATGACCTGAGAGACAAACAGAGCTGTCACATACACAGCTACAGTTCCCTGTTAGTGAAGATTTTCCAGGAGCACAAATGTACATTTTCTGGCAGCTGCTTCTCTAATACTACCTGAGAGTGATTCACAGACAGACCTTCCAGTAAATCTGAAAGGGATCCTATAGCCCAATTTCAGGCTGGGGATAAACAAAATACAAAGAATTCCGGGGGACCCAAATGTTTGGGTTGGGGTTTTTTTGGTTTTTTTTTTTTTTTTTTTTTTTTTTGTTTGTTTTTGTGGGGTTTTTTGTTTGTTTGGTTTTGGTTTTGTTTTTGTTTTAATCTCCCACACTTTTCTTTCTAGAGTCAAATATTTGAATTGTGATCTGTACAAGACATAAAATACTTAATACATGCTCTGCTCTTTTTTTTTTTTTTAATTTTAAGGCAGCTGATAAATTTATTGCAGTCTTATGGCATACCATTCAGATTGATTTATGGGACACAACTCAGATTTCTTATAGCTGAATTACCAAGTACAAACCAGGTACACCATCCCATTAAAAATGAATTTACTATGGGAACTGCACATTGAAAGTTAAATAATGGCTTGATTTTCAAGCTGAAACTGAAATATTTGCTTTTCTGCCAACTAATCCAAAACAGTCTATGAATAATTGCATTACCTTTGCTTTCAAAATGTTGTTTATTTTCACTGAAGGTCATAGTCTTTGGGGAAAAATTTCAGAATAATGAGCATTACTTTACATACTCCGACCTGTAGTGTCACCACTGTCACACCTGTGCACTGAAGGGTATGTTTATCTTGGCAAAATAACTTAGTTATGCTGAAGGGTATTTTTACAGATATTTTTATTTTATTTTAAGGGAAATTTTGCATATGTAGATATACACGTAAAACGCTTCAATTCATATGAACTGCAAAATCATGAATGAGTTCCACATCAACAAAATCTGGAAGAAAAAAAGTTCTTAATCCCAGAAAGTGTATCATGACAAGTTAACTCACATTTTGTAGGAAATAATATTTAACTTAACGTCCCAAAGAGTAAGCAAAAAAAAAAAAGAAAAAAAAGAAAAAAAAAAAGAAAAAAAAGTGAGATTCTCCTTTTTATATTCTTTTTTCCACCAGTCTGATCATAACAGAATGCATGATGTTAGGAGAATGATTCAGTGTAAAAATTTCTCAATTATTCTATTCTGCACTCTCTAAGGACAACAGAAAATACAGGGTCCCAGCCAGAGCTGCAGACACACTCCTCGTTTTCATTTCTAAAGTTTTCTGATTGTTAACTTAATGATGTTCTTAGGATTGAAGAGAAGATTCACTTTGAAAAGAAGTCCTCTATAGAATCTTTCATCAGATGGTATGGAAACTTTGCCTAACATATAAGAAGTGATGAAATAAGAAACCTTCGGATTTTGCAGTATAATGGCTCCTAAAATAGATCAAAATTAAAGAGAAGGGAAAAAAAAAAAGAAAAGAAGGAAAGAAATAAGAAAAAAAATAGAAAAAATTAATAAAAGAGAATGAGAGAGTAAAGGTAAATAATTTCCTCTCCTTGCCATTTGCAGTTTTATTTGCTTGTGGAGCCATTTGAACTTGTCCATGTTGCTAGGTGACATGAGCAGTTTACTCAGGTCTACTGGGTTAAATCTTGCCCACATACTTATTCATAATGAAATCTCTGGTCAGCTGAAAGGATCTTTTCAGTCTCCATCTAGAACTTCATTTTTGTTCATGGTCATGAAGGCTTGGGAGACCAGAGGAAGTCATTATGTGGTTATACTTAAAAACACAGGTAGTACATATTTAATTTTAGGTTTCCCTGGTAGAAAGCCCCATTTATGTCATTTCTTTACCACAGAGGTTCATTTACCCACATGTGACCTGCAGTCCCCTCCCATGTCCCCCTCCCTACACCACTGTCAAGCACACATTGGCAGCACACAGAGCGGAGCAGGTGCTGACTGAATGTAAAAAAAAAAAAGTTGCCTTCCCAGCTGGGCACAATAGAGCTGAACTGAAGCAGTGCAGCACCCATAACCTGGTGAGTGGCATCTTTATCCTTGCTGTGTACTGCTGGCCTTTGGAGGAAGTGATCGTGTGTCACAGAAGTACTGGTTTGATCCCACTTTTTCCCTATCTGGCATACTCCCATGGAAGATTTCAGTTAACTGTTCAAGAGTATGCTTTGTGCCAAGAGTAATCACCATGTTATAAGCAGAAAGAACAATTAATTTATGTGGGGTTTGTAAGAATCATAGTGAAAAAATGCAGAATCAGCATTGCCTGATCAAGACATGGCTGCCTCATCCAGGTTTTCCTCACTATTGGCATGGAGTGGTCCCATTCAGCTGTGCATTTGGAAAGCGTTCTGGACAACCTGGGTTTACAGCAAATGCTCTTCAGCCCCATTGCCAGGCACTGCATTGCCAGAAAGAAATTCCCTCCAAACTTCCTAATGCAGGGCACGGAATATAATTTGTGTTAGGCAACCTACATGTTGTGTTGAAAGGAGACCATGAGAACAAAGGCCAAAAGCTGAGAGATTTTTGTGGTGAAAGACTAGGACCAAGGCAGCTACTAGAAAATGAACTGCATAAAGAGGAACACCTGTATCTATCTACAAATTTTACAGTGTACAAAAGAACATTTATAAAATGTGCAAGTGTGATGTGCATACAAGTACTGAGTGCTTCTAACATGTTGATTTATTATATCATTTGACAGTAGTTTCCCAGTAATGGATCCTAACTGTTAGTAATGATTTTAGAATTCAATTGGAATGAAAACAGGACTTTGTCTCTTTATTTTCTTATGAGTTGCACACCACATTAGAAGTGATCACCTGTGTTGTGGTATTACTCAACTGGCCAGTGGCACAGCATGTTCTATACAAAGAATGCGCAGACCAAAGTTATTTCATACTCTCCAGCTTTCCAGCTGTGTTCCCAAGTCTTACATTTATGTGTACATATTCTTTATATTCTTTTTGGAGGTACTAATTGCTTGATTTTTATTACCTGAGCAATTAATGCCATGAAGTAAATACAAAAAAAAAAAAAAAAAAAAAAAAAAAAGAAAAAAAAAAAAAAGAAAAAAAAGCACTTTATCCAGCACATTTATAATTTAGAACAGTTTAGGTAACTTCAAAAATATTGCCCCACATTTTGTCTAGTTAAAAACTACTTCACACCAACCAAAATCACAAATGAGTCTTTCATAATGCTTAACAACAAGCATCTGAATCATCTACTCAGTGAACAAGTGCAGTTCTTAGGAAATTTGGGGTTCTCAGATTCAGATGTAATGAAGAGACTGTCAGTCACTAGCCTAAAGCAAGTGATGTTGGATAATCAGAGACAAAGGTCAGGAACCAATCACTGTGCAGAGGGTTGGTTTTATTTTCTCAACCTGTATCTTCAAGTCTTGCACAAATGCTGAGGAGGAAAACACAGAATCATAAACTTTTTGGGGTTGGAAAGACCTTTAAAATTGTTAAGTCTAGCCATTAATCCAGCACTGCCAAACCTAACACTAAGCATCTTATATACACATTTTTAAAATAATTCCAGGGGCAGTCCCTTCACCAGTTTCCTGGGCAGTCCATTCCACTGCCTGGCAGCCCTTTCAGTGAAGAAATTTTTCTTATATGGAGTTTAAACCTCCCCTGGTGCAACTCCTTTTATCTGGTCCATTGGTACTTGGGAGAAGACACTGACCCCTACCTGGCTGCAATCTCCTCCCATGAAGTTGTAGAGAGTGACAAGGTCTCCCCGAAGTGCCCTTTGCTCCAGGCTAAAAAATTCCAGCTCCCTCAGCCACTCCTCATAAGACGACTTCTGCTTCAGACTCTTCCCTGGTCTCTGCTGCCATTCTCATTCCAGCTCTCCAATATTTTTTTTGAAGTGAGGGGCTCAAAACTGAACACAGAATTCAAGTGTGGTCTCACCAGTGCTGAGTACAGGGGGTCAATCACTGTCCTGCTCCTGCTGGCTACACTATTGCTGATACAGGCCAGACTGGCATTGGCCTTCTTGACCACATGGACACAACAGGAACTCATATTCCTCAAAGAACCATTGATGGGAGAAAGGGCTTTCAGACTTTTAAATTTGTCTTTCTACCATTCCTGTCACAAACACTAACCTAGAAGATGGAGAATTCACCTTGTACAGGCAAAAAAGGTAGTAAGGCCAAAAAGGTAGAGTTATATTTATAAATATTCACCCCAAAACTCAGTTTCACCTTCTACTTTCCATCATCAATCTATAACATTCATACTTTTTTAATATTCCTCAACATGAAAACAAAGATCAACTTCAGCAAAGTTGATGGCAGCAGAGATCAGCAGAGGAGGATGGGGCACAGTCCAAAATACTGGACACAGAATTTTGTTCAGAAAATGAGAAAAGATACTGAATTTGGGAGCTAACATGACATACAACCAAATTGCAATAGAAAAAGGGCATCTCATCCACTCACTTATTTTCCTGGTACCTATTTTCTTAAATAGGTCCAGCTCTTCTTTTGCAGGTTTCAGCTCATTTTCAGAGCAGAAGCCAATGATTTCTCACAACTCAGTTTTACATCCACAGTCACCAGACATGTGAGAAAGAGCTCATCTCCCTTGGGATACGTCAGGTATTAGTCCTTCTAGTTATATTATTTTGTTGAATAAAGAAGAAATACCATTAAAGTCTCCCAAATGGTGTGCAGGGGTGGACATTAGTACATTACGCCCAAATCTCTGCTCACTTCCTCAGTCAGAGAGGGTGACCTTCTCTTCTTTGTTAAATTGTCCAGTTGTAGTTTGAACTGCCATTATACACATTTGCAGAGCAGATCCACTGCTTTGTCTGTTCTCATTTATTTCAGTTTCTTTACCTTTAGCATCGTTTTCCTTATGTGAAATTCATATCTCATAATGCTTTTTTTTTTTTTTTTTTTGGTGGCGGGGGGGTGGTGCGGAAAGAACCCGTTCCCAAGTGCTAATGTACAACTGATTAGAAATGAGCCATATGCTCCCCGAAATTACTAATTCTGCTTACTAATGAGAAAAGCAGAAACAGCGTTGAGCACTCTGGGTGAAAGCCTCTTGCTTTCTGCTCTGGCCCATTTAGAAGTCAGAGCCGTGCTCTTGCTCCGCGCTCCTGCCCCAGTCAGCTGTCCAGGACCCTGGAGAGCGCTTCTCCCGTCCCCGCGGGACCGCCCGCTGCTCCCAGGGCTTGGGGAAAAGCATTTCAAGAGAACACGTCTCCTCAGAGGAGGGGAAAAGTGCATGGGTTCGGCTATCTGTCCTGTTAAGCGGGAGACAAGACAGATATGTGTGCTGCAGATTTATGTGAGGAATTTCCCTCAGGGAATGTTCTCTTTGGTCACTATACCTTAAACACTTCCTGCCTGTTCTTTGCCTGCAATGGGAAAATAGTTTGTTTAAGGAGATTTTTTTTATAAACAGTCCTTATTTTATTTTTTTTTAAGTTGTATCCTGAAATGAAAATATCTCTGAGTCCTTCCTTTCTCCCTCTGAGGACTGCATAGAGACACTTCACCTGTCATTTACCTTTGTCTGCATTGTTTACATCCCTCAACTGCGGTCACACAGTTTTCCTGTGATAACAATAACAACTGCACACACGGGCACAGTTTTACAGAAAGTAAAATGTGTTTTTGCCTGGCACCTACACTCCTCTCTGAGGGTCGTTTGCAACACTCTGCAGATCACAGGGTGAAAACTTTTAAGTAGCAGTAAAGTTCCAACTTATAATTGTCTCTGAAGATGAATATCATTGTCTCTGAAGTTGGACTCTAGAGCCTATTCTGGTTTTGCAGTTTCTTTCCCCAAACGATTTTCCTGATAGGGATTTAACTAAAAATGTCATCATTGGAATGACTTGATAGAATCATAAAAATAGGTCACTGAGTGGATGTTAGCATATGTGTTTGGAAATATGTGTTCTGTTTTAAATTGAAAAGTATAATTCAGATCACTTTTCATCTCACAGTTTCATTGTGATGATCAGCTGGGAGAATTGAAGTGTCTCCTGCTTTCAAATGACTTAGGAGAATCAACTATGAAGAGAAAAGATTGCACAATGGGATTCCTTTTAATACTTAATCAGAAAACAAACCCACGCTATTTCTTACCAGAGGTGTTATTCCTCACCAACACAAAGCACAGAAATTGCTTTAGGCATTCTCATAAAAGCAATTTCAATTATAAAGAGGAACACAAGGTAAGAGCTGGTGTTTTCTCTTATTTAACTGACAGGTTTCTTGAATACTTGGCTGGCTTTTTATTTCATATCTTTGAGAAAAGTTATATTCCAGCAGGTAAAGTTTTTGAACAAAAAGAACAATGAGCAGAATATTTGTTTACTAATTTTTTACCAAATGGCTGATTACTTATTCTTGCACTTGGATAACACACATCAATACAGAGCATGTGAAAACATACATATTATACATATCAATAAGCATGTGGGTGGAGGATTATATTATCATTTTACATCAGTTACAACATTCCTTTTTGGTGGCTCTCTCTGTGAGAGTGCATACAGCCATGCACAACACTTCCCTGTCGATGAAGGATAGGACATGACAGGCATTTAGTTACAGGTTATTAGTGATTTGAAAGAGTAGGTGTAAAATGGGGCTCTAAGAACAGCTGCAGAAAAGATTTTTTATTTTTGTAGAGAAAAAAAGAGAATGCTTCATAATACTAGAAAACAACAGATTTGAAAAGAATATCTATTCCAAAAGAATATCTAAAATTCCAGATCCTTTTCTAAGACCTTGAGCAAAAACCCCTTTGTGGTTGCTGGCATTAAAGACATGCTATACAGCTCGAGCAAACCTAATGCTTCTATTCAAGGCTGTCTCAAAGGAATGAAGCCAACTAAAAGATTAGATGGAATCTGAGTTTTAGACCAGAGATTCATTTGTAACAGGATTCCCTTTAATAGAAAATGCTATTTAATATTATTGATGTGGGCGTTATGGTCCCCAGAAACATGTCATCTCCTTGAAGAGCTCTGTAATTCCTTTGGTAAGATGACTGTACAGAAGTCCCCTTCCCTTTTGATAACTGACCCAGAGGGTATTTACTGAGTTCAAAGAAAAGGCATATTTTTTTCCCCTTCTAAAGGCAATCTATATAGGAGAGCACAAAGAATTTCACTTTTTTCCCCTCCTATAGACACTTTATTTAATATGTATATTCATGAAAAATGCTTCTTTTTCTAAACTGTTGACTCATCTTTACTTAGGTGCATATTACCATACAGCGTTCTACGCAAATAATGGCACAACCTTATATGTTATATAGGCTTATCCCAAATAACATTCTTTTTGAGTCAACTGCCCCAGAGAACAAAAATAATTACAAAATAAAAAATACAGATGATATGGATGCTGACTTGCAGGTAAAAATAGCTACACAAATTAATATAACAGTGCATGGAACTCAGTACAGCCATTTTTTGTGATTCTATGATTTTAGCCCCAAGAAAAACACAGAACAAAACTCCTGAAAATCATAATGAATCTGTGAATTTTTTTTGTTTGTTTGTTTGTTTTCTTGATTCCTGAATATTGGTTAAATGTCTGATGTGTTCAGATGTCCTGCTCTCCACAGGGATAAAGTTGGTTTTCTTCCTAATAGTTGGTGCTGTAACTTTGGACCTAGCATGAGAATAATGTTGATAACATGGATGTTTAGCTGTTTCTGTATTTAGCACGAGAATATTGTTGATAAAACACGGATGTTTAGCTGTTTCTCAGCAGTGCTCATACTTTTTCAAGGACTTTTCAGTTTCCAACGCTTTGCCTGAGAGGAGGTGCAAAAGAAGCTGGGAGAGAACACAGCCAGGACAGCTGGACCAAACTGCCTGAAGGGATATTCCACACTATGTCCAGGATATAAACTGGGCAGAAGCTGGGCTGGAGGTTCTAATGAATGTTTAGGGCTGGGTTGGGCAGCAGTCAGCAAGAGGTGAGCAACTGTATTGTGCATCACTTCTCTTCCTTGAGTTTTACTCTCGACTCTCTTTTTTTGTCTTCTTTTTTGATTACAATAATTATTAATATTATATTTTACTTTATTTCAAATATTACACTGTTTTTGAAATTTTATTTAATTCCAATTTAAAAAATAATTTAAAATTAATTAAAAGTATATTGTGACTATTTCTTTTTAAAGGGAAATATAAACTTTATCCCTTAGTTATAGTCCCCCCATATCTAAAGTTTTTACAGCAAATCTAACATTGTGTGGCAAGAACTGCATCATGTGTTAATCCATTTATTGTTTCTTAATGCTGGCCTGTGACAAAGTCATCATATATGCACGCAGAATTTGAATGGAATTAATTAAAGTTACAAAATTTCTACTTACAATTCAAGAACAGTACTCAATTTCAGGTTATTAATCTTATATTTCAGGTTTTCACGTTGAAATTTCCATAGATCTCATTCCAGATTTATGTCAGAGATTAATTGCAAAAAGACAGCATAAGTGATTTTCAGTTACATATTAATATGTTTTGTTTCTTATCTTTATCATAAATACTATATTCAACATATGTAACTCATGAAGGTACACAGCCAGTAAATTTTCCTGTGGCAAAGTGCATTAAAATGCTTTCTTTTACAGGCAAATTAATAGGACTTTTTACTACTAGGCTGTCAAATAGTGCCACAAGGACTAAAGTCACTTCAGGAAAGATGACATTATTTCAAAAGGTTATATTTTCCATTTTGCTAAATACTACAGATTATATGAATGTTACGTTACAATTTGCCATTCATCTGCTTTAAGAGGGACAATTCTCAGCTGAGAGATCTGGACTGCCACTGTGGTCGTCAGATTTAATGGGAACTGGTGGTGCTCATCACCATCCTGGGGTAAGATTTGAAGAGGACAAAACACAAATCACTGCATTTCGCTATAGACTCTGTAACCTGGCTGGGTTTTGAATCAGATCCCACATAATTTAAGGCAGGAAAATATCTCAATTACCTTTAAAAAATAGGTTCTAAACAAATAACCAAACAAAAAGGCCACAGTAGTCTCAGTTGCTGAAAGGGATCTGATGCCCAGTTCCTGATCTGTGCTGAAGCACCTCCTGAAATGGATCAGCATACTCCTAATGTAGAATTTCCTGTAGTCAAATAATCACCTTCTAGAGATGTTAAATTAGTCAGTACAAGTCTATAGCTGCACTTTCCCTAGTACATACAGAAACACCAAGTACTAAAGACCAGAGAGCTGTACCAGAGTTATTATCACCTGTCTATCCATAGGTGGAGACATAGATCTTCCAGGGATCTCTACAACTTTGGTGCTGTAACTTGGTTTTTGTAAAGCAGGAGTAAAGCCTCAGTAAAGCCTCATCTTCTCCCCCGCTGCTCCTTTCGCTGTAGCAATGACAGATCAGGTAAAATGGGTATCATTGACCAATTCCCTGCTTTTTCACAGAATTCACTGCACAGGCTGATAAGGAAAATGAAGGTACTCAGACATGTCTATCACTATCCTGGTCCTGTTTGCCATCCACTCTGTGAAGTTTCTAGAAAAGAAAAAGGTAATAGATTTTTATCATATCCCTTTCACACCTTCTTCGTCTTTGCCAGCTGTTCTACGGTTTTCCCAGCCTTAATTCATGCTCCTACCCCTTTTCTGCTGGCCCACGCAGTCGAGTTCACAGCTCACCTTGACATCAGCAAACTATTTTTTCAGCAAGATGACATTTACTTCAATACTGGAAGCAAATCCTTTAATAACAAATTAAGCAGTGAGAGTAAATTTAAAGATGCATGCTGAAGACACAGAAAAATTTAGATGACTAAACTGAAGTTAGTGCATGTGGGCTGTTAATTAGTGATATGACCTCCAAGACTCTGTGGGACAGTTGTTGGGAAGAGCTGTCACTCTCTCCTGCTACAGCCTGAAGGAAGCCAGCTCACTCTTTTGCCTTCAGAAATTGATAATGACTGATAGATTGTAGAAAAAACAAAGAGTTTGGCATTCAGTGAGGAAACCAATAGTTTATATTTCCCCAGTTTTACAGTCAAACATAGATTCTTTCATCTAGGCTACTAGAAGATAGTAACTCTTTGAAGAAGACATTAGAAATTTATAAAGTATCTCAGAGATCTGATATCAAGTAACAGACAGCATTTATGCAGCAACTTTAAAACAAACAATCTTTCATTTTCTTATAAGCTTCCAATGGAAATTAACCCCATTGCTACTAAAATTTTAAAGCATGTTTGAGTAGCTTGTGTACCTCCTTGTACATCTATCTTTTCACATGTTAGTGAAATGAAATATTTAAGACAAATATATATCACATAATAAATACTAACAAAAAAGGCCCCTTTTTACTAAAAGTAACCTTTTGGTTTTATATGTCTTATCCTCATCATAAGTATTATATTCAACCTTTTAGATTTATATGTAGTTGCACTGTGCTAAGGTTAGCACAGACTTGAGGCTTATAGAAACCATCATCTTTATCATTAATTTTAGCCAAGTCTTCTCTATTAGGATGAAAATAATGATGGTAACTGTTAAAAAGAAAACTGTTAAAAGACAAATCATTATTTCTCTAACTTGAATAAACAGATTTTTTTTTTTTTGTATTTTGAAGGGTGAAAATTGATATAAAACCTAATGAAATTTATGCAGAGGTGTCTGTGGCAGACTGTCAGGTATAACACAGCATGCAAACTGAGGCATTTATTTATTCTAATAACGTTAGAATAAAATTCTTGCAATGTTTGTGCTGCTAACACACATGAAAAATACAGAAAATGACAAGAATGCTTCTGCAGAAGCAGCAAATATTTGCATTAATGTCAATCATCTTTCATGTATACATCACCTGTTTGTGACATACCATTTTCCAGGTTGCACCCATGTTAAAATACACATTTATGAAGACCAAATATTTTATGTTTCGCCATGAGCTCTTTAGCTCCTTTTTCAGCTGAGACAATGTTGTTGCAAAATTTGGTTGAGAAGGAGTTGTTTTCATCTGTGACCTCATGGTGCCTGTGACCATGAAAATTCCAAAGAGTTTCTGATATTCTATGCTACCAAATGGTTAAAGAAGAATAATGTATTGTTTACCTGTTTTCAATATATTTTCTTCACCTGCCTAGAATTTCCTGCAGAATACACCTGTTTTATTTCTCTGAAATAGAGGGGAATGTTAGGGCACATCCTTCCAAGGGGGTGCTGTCCTGGTTCTAGGTTCTTAAAGTGACAGGTTTAGGTTTTCTTTCACAGAGGTACAGAATCACATAATGGGAAAGGTTGGAAAGGTGATCCTAGAGCACACTGCACAAAACTGCATCCAGACAGCTCTTGAATATCTCCAGTGGGGGAGACTTCACAACACCTCTGGGCAATCTGTTCCAGAGCTCAGTCATTGCACAGTAAAGAATTTCTTACTCATGTTCAGGTGGAATTTCCTGTGCAGCAGTTCCTGCCCATCACTTGTCCTATTGCTCAGCACCCCTGAGAACAGCCTGGCTGCAGGTTCTTGGCACCCTCCCTTCAGATACTGACAGACATTTGTGAGGTTCCCTTTCAGTCATCTCTTCTCAAGGCTGAACAGGCCCAGCTCCCTCAGCCTTTCATCCCAACAGAGATGCTCCCGTCCCTTAATGATCTTTGCAGCCCTCTGCCAGACCTGCTCCAGGAGTTCCATGTGTCTCTGATGCTGAGGAGCCCAGAACTGAATACATAACTACAGCTGCAGCCTCACCAGGGCTGAGAAGGGCAGGATCATCTCAAACTGCTGGAAATCCTCTTCCTGATGCCCCCCAGGATTCCTTTGGTCTTCTGGGCCACAAGGGCACACTGCTGTCCTTATAGTGGTAACAAATAGAGAGCTGTGGCTAAGGAAAGGCTGGATAGACCACCTTGCTGGGGGAAAGCTGGAGAGCCCAAAGGCAGGCTGTGGTTACTAAGACTCCCATTGAAGCATTTGAATCAATGAGTTGTACAGGGCCACATCACTACATGCCTCATTCTCTCCTGACCACTTCCTTGTCTTTCAGCTTCTGCCATCTACAGCTCCTCACTCCAGACTACAATTACAATGAATGACTATGGCTTCTAATGCTGCTTTGCATTTGGCCTGACCAGTATAGACAGGTTATTAAAAGAAGATACAAGAAAGCTGTACACGCCTACTGACTCTGAACAGGTTTTTACTTATGCAGAAAATCAGAGCTAATCCCAACATCCAGGCTCTGATCAGAACCAGTTTAAGCCTAGGCTGCTTTGGAGAGTATGTCCTAGCTTGAATAAAGCAGGAAAACACTAACAAAATTAAGAATTATTCTAAGTAAAAAGTCTTCATTTTTGCCTTATGCAAGGAGTACAATCTGAAACTAAACTCTGAAAAGAGCTCAAGCTGGTGGTTTTTAAACACGATTAGATCAATCTCTCTGTGATTAGATGTTGCTTTTATAGCCACTGAAGAAGTAACTGAAAGTGTTTTTGATATTCTCTGGAAGCATCTGCCATATAAAATTAAAACATAATGTTTCCAGAAAACATTGGTAAGTTGGCTTTGCTATCTGTCATTAGAGAATAATCTTCTGTCTTGTTTGCAATCTGATATTCTTGTAACTTTCCTCTTCTTCATAATAATTGTCCTTTTTTTCCACCTGAGTAAGCTAACAGAAGGATCTGGGGTTTGATCTTGTCATTCTCTCTTCATTCACTCTTCCTTTCAACCAGGCACACAGAAAAATAGCTCTTGTTCAATGCCAGAGTACTGGAGCCTATCTTTTCAGTGCTGAAAAGAAAAACCACTGAATTTTTCTTTTAAAAAGCCACACTTGTCATTCTTCCTGTTCAAGCCTAATCACAGATATTTAAGGTGTCTGACAGCCACAGATGACATTGCTTACAGTCTCCTGAAACGTGCACTTCTTAGCTTTAATATTCTTTCAAATCACTGTTACTTGTTACTTTCATTTAAAAGAGAAAACTGCTCATTTTTCAACAGTATTTCATTAATGCAAAATAATCTTTTTGGATCTGGACAAGATGTCTATTTATAAACCTAGCCCCTCCTTGTGCCTTCTTTTCATTTGACAGGGAAAGCTAGCTGGAAGGGGCCAAGGGGCTGACCTGAGCAGGTCACCTTTCCACAGCCCATTGTGCAGGGGCCCAGATAGACAGATGAGACTCAGATGATCAGCCGTTCTAAACTGGTGCATTGTTCCATTTATCTTCTACTTCAGTTGGAAAGGACCTACAAAGATCATCCAGTCCAACTGCCTGCCCACTTGGGGGCTGACCAAAACTTAGAATATGTCAGTAACAGCATTGTTCAAATGTCTCCTAAACACTGACAGGGATGGGTGATCCACCATGATCTACCACCTCCCCAGGAGGCAACAGAACAGAAAAAAATAGAATAGAATAGGTTTGTGTTGGAAGGGACCTAAAGGATCTCCTAATTCCAACCACCTTGCTATAGGCAGAGACACCTTTCACCAGACCAGATTGCTCAGAGCTCCATCCAATCTGGCCTTAAACACTTCCAAAGATGGGGCCTCCTTAACTATTCTGGGCAACATGTTCTCATGTCTCATCACCCTTACAGGAAAGAATTTTTTTCTCATCTCTAATTTAAGCCTAATCTCTTTCAGTTTGAATCCATTCCCCTTTGTCGCGTCACTACACGTTTTTGTAAATAGTCCCTCTCCATCTCTCTTGTCTGTTCCCTTCAGGTACTAGGAGGCTGTAATTAGGTTACTGTGAAACCTCTTTTCCAGGATGAATGAAGCAGAACTTTGGCTCTGCTTCAGCTTGTTTTCATGACTTCACTGATGTATACGTGACATTTATCACTGCCTGAAGTTATGAACACCTTATCATTCTGAGCAGTGATGAGAGGCTAGTTTGGGAGGAGATGAAGGAGCTGCAGTTTCTAGCATATGGGTTGGAAGGAACAAGCCATGTCATTCTATGTGGAATGGAAGATAAAGACACTGAAAAAAATCTCTGCTTTCTAGCAATTTCAATTTCCCAGTTGCTCTGAACACCAGCTATGTAATTAGCTCAGTATTATCCAGGGACTAGGGGTACAACCTGGTATGTGCTCACTGTGCTTTGAACCCTATCCTCAATAGGTAGTGAGACTGCTGAGAGAAGACTTGCTTAGTCTTCAAAACTTTGTTAGGCTGCTGTGAAGAGCTGATGCTGTTAGTGTGTACATTAACAGAATCTCAGAGAGCAAAAAAATCACTTCTGTGAGGAAATGTGGGACAGCCTCATTAAAAGAAAGAAAAAAAAAAGAGAAACAGAGCACTGCTTGCTGTAAAAAAATTCTTCATTAGAGTATCTCCAGCTAAATCATTTCAAAGTAAAGCTGATCAAACAATTTCTAAACTTCCTCACTGGCTAATCCAGTACCATATTAAATGCCATATCAACACAATGCCTTCATGATCATTCAATTGTGGTCATTACTCCACTGGGAGTCACTCAGAGGCTACAGTCCCTCTAGGGGTTCCCCTATCTGTCTTCACAATAATTGACCTAGCAAAAAAAACCCCTTTCCTCTTTCACTAAATGAACTTGAAGTTACATTAAGCAGGGTGAGCTGATGAAAATACTCTTCACCGCAGAAAAAAACACTCCCTGTGTTTCCCCTCCTCTGTGTCCCCTAGCACCTGCTGCCACCATGTATGTAGCACCAGGCACCTCTTTGTGACATATTCAGCTCAGCAATAGGGCACACAAGCACAGGAAAAGAGAACATTCTCTATGAGCACTGAGCTTCTTGAGCAGTGAGCTCTGTTGGCTTGGGGAGGGGCCTGCTGAATACTACAGCAAGTAGAGGAAAAATGATTCTGTGGGAGCCAACAGCGCTTGCAATGAGGCCCTGTGAGCACAGGAGGAGCAGAATCTCCCCTTCTGAAGGGACAGCAAAATGTCAGAAAAGGGCATTATGGAAATACATTTTACCAAATTTACCCCCTGTTTCTTTCTCAAATGTGTCAGTGTTTACTTGTGTGAGTCTTATCAGGAATACTGCTCAGGGAAAGGAAGAAAAATGAAATGCAGTGGAAACCAATACTTATTTGTAAAATCACTGGAACAGTATTAACCTGGACAATATAAGAATAAAAAACTCACTGCATAATTTAACCTGTTTTTTTCCTTTTTAAAATATATTGCTGCTTTCTGACAAATTTTCATGTATTTAATAATTTTGGTTTTTTCAAGATTACCCAGTAACATCTGTCTTTAATTCTAGCATTTAAAACTAGTTTCCAGCCATTAAATCAAATACTCTGAACATCCTGAAGAGAATAATTTATTATTATAACACATAGCACATTTATATAGACTATAGAAGAAAATATTGTGAACAGAAAATACATTACTCATGGAACAGGCAAAATAACAACACTTGAATACTCATTTTTCTATATACAATGCATTGTACAAAATAGGTTTTATTAATAAAATGTCATAATAAAAATTAAAACAAAATAAAAAGTCAAATACTACACTATGAAAATATAAAAAGTTTATTGAGTGAAATTATATTCTGGAAAGTAAGACTTGGTCATGCCCAGACGTAAAGTCCAGTTCTGTTACCAATGACACCTAAAATTCACAGAACAAAGCAGGTCATAATAAAGCATATTCTGTCTATGCCACCTGTTGAGAATTCACATTTTTTTCTTCCTTTAGGCTGGTCTCCTATATTAAGCATAGGAGATTAGAGGTCCCACCAAGAATTTCTTTCATGTCCGTGCAAATTCCTTTGGAAAATGTTCATTCCTCATATTATGCAATTCAATTTAAAATTTGCTTTCTTAGCCATAAAAAAATTGCATGCAGGTCCACTACAAATATCTCAACTAAACTGACTTCATATAAAATAGAGGTACAAAATTTAGACCCATGATTATACTCCTAAATGATCTTAAACACTGAGGAGTATTTTATCATCAATACTTCAAAGCAAGCCCATAACACAACTATAGCATCTTATTTCTTCACATTTAAGACATAACCTTAAAACTGATTATCTTATAATTTTTTCCATGCTATACATTGCAAGCACACCGGCTTTCTCAGTAACAACATCTCGTTATAGGGCATTATTAAGTTAATCTATGGAGTACCTCCTTTATTTTTCCAGCAGAATGACTATTCTCCACTGACTTCAGTCCCTTAAGGCTTCAGTATAACCCAGTATTCCTTAATTTAAGTTTGTTTTTCATGTCATGGATAATGTGTTTTTCCCCAAAAACATTACAGCTTTCATTTTTCTTGCCTATAAAAGCTATCATGTGCATCAACAGATATTTTATAGCCTTTTTGCCCTCCTGTGACCTACATTCAAAACTTTTCTTAGAAGAAAATCTTTCTTCCCACTCAAAAAAGTACTATAAACCCAGCTTTAAAGGACTCTTTATTGCAATCTTAGTGAGACAGCAAAGTCCAGTAGTAAGGAAGATCCTCTTGGATTTGGCAGATATAAGTTCAATGATCCACAAAAGCTTTTCTTAATACTCTAGGCAAGTCATCTAGTGGGATCCATGATCTTAAATAACCTTTTTGAGCAAAGACTTTAACATCTCTGGGCCTTGATATTCCAGCTGTTGTGGGAGAAATAAAACTCCCTGTTTTTAGCTGAGTGTTGTAAACATAAGAATATAAAAATTAGAGGGCTCTTACACATCCTGGAATAAACATTTAGTGATAAGATCCTCTTTATGAGCCTTGCAGGGATCTCACAGATTACAGACTCAAGCAATTTTTCAGAATGCGTGTATAACAGAATGTACTCATTTTTTACAAACAACAGGAAGATCTTTATCAAATTCTGGTGCAAAATGGGAACTGCACAAAAAAAAAGTGAGACACAAAAATACGCCTCTGCATTATTAATTAAGAAATAGAAGTAATAATTAAATTAAATAGAAAAATGAATACTACTACAATCAGTGCACTTTGTACTATTAAATTATTAAATACCATAAATAGCTCAAGCTTTCCTTAGTGTTCCAATTAAGTTTTAACTGCATATTACTCTATTATCAATGGTATAGCTGCAGCAAAGGCAAGCTTGAAGAGCATTATCTTCCAGTTTTTGCCTTCATTAGTAATTGTAGCAACACTGTTAACCAGTTTATAGAACCTTACTGATTAGTATTTTCACTGTGGTTGGTTGCAAGACAGACGCTTCATCTTCGAGGGATGGTTCCACAGCTCTAGGCAGGTGACTCAACACCCCTCCACAGCTGATGCACACATTGATCCCTGCCCTTCCCACCCTTCCTTTCTGCCCCAGCACTGACCACTCACTCCTGGTGCTTGCACCATGCCAGCTCCACAGCTAGTGAGGTCCTTTTGGGAACCACTTTTAGTCAGCAGTGAGTCGTGTCAATTCACAACAAAGCCTGTTATATCTGGAACAAGGAAGGATGGATGTTTGACAAGGCAAGAACATGTGGATCAGGAAGAAAGGGAGCAAGGGCATGGGAAGCAAGGCTTTCTTGGCCACTGAGATCATTTACAGCCACTGCTGACTCTTGCCTTTAATATGTTTCTTCACTAATAGTAAATATACGCTAAAAAACTCAGTAGCAGGGCAGGTTTGCTCATACTAAAGTGATATTTTCAGTGCTTCTTTTCTGGAGGATATTTGGTTTCTGCTGAAGTCACAGGCCAGGCACATTCTCCAGATTTTTGGGTCTTCTTATGATGAAATTAGAAGATCAGACACTTGGACTAACACCAACAGGTTCTTCCCAAAATATGGCACAGCCACACAGCTGGCATCCTCTCCTCAGAAGCCAAATAGCAGAATCAGCAACAATGGTCATTAACTTGGACTGGGAGATACTGGGCTGGTCAAGAACCTTGGGGTTCTTTTGAAAACAAGTAAAAAATGCCTGCAATAAGTAATAACAATAACAACAATAACAACAACAATAACAACAACAACAACAATAAAAATAATACTTTAGACCTGAAATTCTTTAAGAATATGAAATGTTCAGCCAAACAGCTTCTCCTAGAGTACTGTGAAACTCGTAAACCCATTGAAATGGTGGTGCCTGATCACTCAGTTCACCTTTTGGCTTGAGGGAAATGGCTAGGAGCAAGGCCAAAGAGGATACTAGACCAACACGTCTCACATGCCATCGTAGGTCTCCTGAGTGCTACTGTATAGCACCACTTAAAGTAGCATTAGCTTCTCTTTGTAAATATCTGCATTGGCAACATGATAGACAGGGGATCAACTTTCACAAATGCTTCAAGAATGGTAGCTGTTTCATTCTTCCTGCTTATTTTTAGGCACATCCACATAGTCCATGAAACTTTAATTATATGCTTTAAAATCACTATGAGGCCACCACATGTCCTGATGCTGCTCGTATACCATGTCTCAGGCTGAGTCCTTGTGAGGCATTCCTCATTCTGGGCTTGTTTGCTCACGAGATATAACTTAAGCTAAGTTAAAACCCACGTGTCTTAAGGTCAGACTAATTTCTCCTGTTTGCATTTTCTACTTAGGTTTTCCCTCCTAGTACATCAGTCAACTTGTCCCCGTACACAGGTTGAAGCTGAAAACCAATGTGGATAACTGTGGAGCCTGGGCTTGAAACCCAAGCTGAAATAACAGCTATAGGATGTTCATGTGGGTCATGCTGCCAGCAAAGGAGTGCCAGCTCAGGAGTTGAAACAGCATGCCTCTTTCCAGCTATGATACAGGCACAATATCACAGCACAGCTGAGCCTCTTACAAAGGAGAGAAAGAAGAAGAGGCCTCATGAAAGTAAAGAGAATACCTGTAGAGGTCTTCTGTTAACCCCACAGAGAAGGAATGATGTCACACCTCTCATATCTGATCTCCACGGCTGCTGAAAGGTGCAATTCTAGTCTGTGCCACACTCTTTCACCTTCCCTTTTTGTTGGGGCTGTGCTACCTCATCACTACAGGCAGCTGAAACAGCTTAGCTGAGAAAATATCTTTTCTGTGACTGTTTTTTCCAGTTGGGTTAAGTGAGTTTCTCTGAGTTGCTGCATGGCCACACTGGTACAACCACAAGGAAGTCAATGGTGATGCACACCTGGGCAAGAAGAAGAGTCATTCTTTTTGGAAGAGTACTTTCTCAAATTGGCTAAAGGCAATTGTTGTGAAGCCACACAGCTGCATATGAACCCAGCACAGGTAAGTACATTGCTGTGAATCGGTACATTAAACTAAATGCCTGACCCGGAGAACTTAATTAGTTAGTGTGATGCTGCATTTGCTAATGACTAGTGCTGTAATAACCAGTGAGATCAGTATAGACCACCATGATTTGAAAGATCATGTCTTTTCTGAGACGAGCATTGCCAAGAACAAGTAAACTGAGAGAAAGCGCAGATGCTAAATGTTTCTAAAGTCTTTCTGTAACTAAAAATGGGAGATTAAAAACTCTGTCAAAACGAGAATAATATTTAAAATAAAAGTAAAAAATAAAGAATCCACAATATTTCCTGTGACACAGAATAGCAGAAGGGATCAAACTGGCATAAGCTCCAGCGTGCCAGTTTTCTGCTTCTAAAGCTGCTACCGCTTTGCTGTGCTATCTCAGCTTTACACAGAGACTGCAGGAACTTTGCACAAAGTGTTTACTGATCACATGGAACAGGAGTGTCGGGTTTGACTTTGGTTATCCCAGTTGTTCCCCTTCTCACTCTCTTTCTGAACCAGGAAAACCAGCAAGTGTCGCCATAGGGATGTGGACCAGGGAATTCTACTTAGAATAAAATTTGTTGCCAAACTGACAAAACAGTTCAGCTGCTCATAGCCAAATATTTCACCTGCACCTCTGTGTGGTTTCAGCAGCTACTGTGGCTATTTTCTGCTTCCTCCTTTCCCCAGTGATTGAATGCATACATTCCCAAAAGACAGAGACTTAATAGTACCCAAAGAGTTTGGCAGGTCATTCATGCTCTTTAGTCATCTCAGCTAAGCACCAGAGCAGAGCTTACTCTAGAGCTGTGAGGTGCCTTTGTGAAGCTTCAGGACAGTTGTCACTTCAATGAAAAGGTCTTCCATTTTTTTAATATGTAAAATGTACATATTAAACCAGAAAGCTTCTCTCTCTCTCTCTCTTAATTATGTTTTAATTATTATTTTCTCAAGTAGGTAAAGAGAGAAACAATTTCCATATTATACTTTATGCTGACATTTAGTCATTTGTTTGGCAAGTTTAATGTTTCATTGTTGGAAAAAAAACCCCAAAAACAAAACAAACCAAAACAAACAAAAACCCCCCAACCACCAACAAACCCCAAAACATATCTTTCACTATCTAGCAACTGAATTTAGCAGCACTCATACATTTGTCATTGCCAGTATGTATTTCATCAGGAAACCACGAGATTAATTGGATTTCCTGTTCAGCATAGAGAGCAGCAGAAGGCATCTAGCCAGTGCAGAGTTGTTATCCACTGTTACAAGAGACATAACTCTGACATTAAAATTCTTTAGTAGTTCTTCATCTGAAGACTAACGTGAATGGGCTGCATGATGTCAGATTGGTTTTGTCCACTTCTGTGAGCTGCTTATTTCAACATACAATAAATTTGTTGCCTAGGAAAGCTGTCTTTCATGCCAGGCAACTGTGTCTATGCTCTAAAATATAAATTTAAATATACAGCTATAAATTAAGGTGTTCTTCTAAGGCAGATGGAGAACTGTTCATGGCCACATTCTTCTGCTAAGAAGAAAAACTTGAAGTACGCAATTTCTTAGCAATATCTCCCTTGACCACCACGTAATTCCAAGGAGTATCCGAAAGCAACTTCAGTTTTTTCCTCACATAACAACTGAAACTTGATGAAAAGAGTAGAAATTTGTTATGATTTGGAATGTGACTTTTAACTCTTTGGAAGTGAGTGCTGGCAATCTACATGAAGCTCCATACAGAAATCACTTCTTACATTTCCATCATAATTAAACTCAAAAACAAGGTAAAAAGGAAACCACTAAAGAAACCATGAAAGCATGACCAGTGTAAAACAATTTTCTTCATTGTTTTGCTGATATTTTTTTCCTTGTCAGAGAAGAAGGAACAGATTCCAGTAATCACCTCCCACAACCCACAGCATCAAATACCTGTATTTACAAGACCAACAGCAAATGGGTGTTAAACCTCCAGGGAGGTTTAAATTTCCTTAGCAAAAACCTGTTATAACTGAAAGGTTACTTGGTGGAAGAGGGGTGGTTTGGGTTTTTTGTTGGTTTTTTTATTATTGTTATCTGGAGTGCCATCTGTGGCAGAAGAGCTATTCAGCTGTGTGATAAAGCTCACCTGCACACCCACAAAGATGCTCAGAAACAGTGGAAGGATGGGGAACCCTGTTGGGCTACCTTCAGACCCATCACAGAAGCCATCGGACCACTGAGGACCCATCTCCACAAGTCCAGAGGAGTACAGAGAAGGCAAAATGGCAGCAGGAACCTAGAATCATACAATCAAAGAATCATTTACATTGGAAACAACCTGTAAAATCATTGAGTTCAATTGTTAACCCATCACTGACAAGTCCACCACTAAACTATGTCCTTAAGTGTCATAATCTACACATCTTCTAAATACCTCCACAGGTGGTGATCCACCACTTCTTTGGGCAGCCTGTTTACAGACTTGGTAACCCTTTCAGCAAAGAAACTTTTCTTCCTATTCAATCTAAACATTCCCTGGTGCAACTTTTTATCATGTCCTACGCCAGATTAGCAGGAAAACAGGCTGAATTCCACCTGGTTACAGCCTCCTCTCAGGCAGTTGCGTAGAGGAGTAAGGTTCCTCCTTTCCTCTGGGATAAACAACCCCAGCTCCCTCATAGGACATGCACTCCAGACCCTTCCCCAGCTCCGTTCTCTGGACACACTCCAGCACCTCAAAGTCTTTCTTGAGGTGCTGGAGTGAGGGGCCCAAAACTGGACTCAGGATTCAAGGTGCGGCCTCACCAGTGCCCAGTACAAGGGGACAATCACTGCCCTGGTCCTGCTGACCACAGCACAACCTGAACCAAGGACTACCAAGAAACAAACACTTTATTCAGGCCCCTCCTTGGACTGTCCCAGCAACAGTGTCCAGGTGGAAAAGCCACCATGACAAGGTGCTGCAAGCAAGCAGCTCTCTAGATCCCCTTTCAGACCAAGCAAAGGTGCTGCCTAGGGGTGGGATACATCATTCAATGCAGGAGAAAAGCATTTGCAATTTGTACAGGATTTACTACATAATGTTTAGGGGAGGACCCAGAGGCAGGCAAAGGGGGATATTTAGGTGATTTGGGGAGGAGCAAGCGAGGGAAAATTGAGGGGTAAAGGGATAAAAATGGACAGCTGTGTGTAAATACAGTGTATTTCAATATTCCTATATTGGTTTTTAGTTCACATTTTAATTCTTTTTGCCACTGACTTATTTCAATGAAGCAATTTCGCAACCAGCAATTTATTATTATGTAGTTTGGATAGAAAAAATTAATAAGAATCTAACTAGCTTCTCCTAATTAGCTTCAGTAATATTTAGAAGGAAAAGCCTCTTAAAACTGCAAAGTATACTAATAAACTAGTTTCACAACTCTCCTTCTGAAAAGTTATTTTATTTTCTGTCTTGCAAATTTTGTCTTTAAAAGTGTTTCCTTAATTTTTCCCTTTTGAAGCAAGTGTCAAATACTGAGAACAGACAAAATTTTTATGTTCACACAGTATCTAAATATTTACCTCAGATATTTTCTGTGAAGTGGTCCTAGAATTAAAATATTTATAACACTGCATTGCCATCACTGTTTTCAAGAATTCTTGAACAACGGGTAGTCTGAATAGAGGAGAATAAAATATCATCTTCAGAAAGGAAAAATCAGCAGTCGACATTATTTCAACATCAAGAACAATACTCTAATAAATTATTAAATTGACACTTGTAAAGCACCTGGAGGGTCAGTGAAAAAGAAACAGGCAGGAAAGATTTGTTGCGAAAAAAAGTTTGATAAACTGCTGTGTTTTCTTTCTTTAACAGATTATCTGGCTCATAGCAAAAAGGCAGCAGAAGAGATTTATATTGACTTACAGGAATCTTTGGGCACTATCTTACCTGACATTCTCATTAACAGGGTACAGAAACATTTTGTTCTGGGCTGACTTGCTGCACACAATAGGTGCATAATTGTTTGCAGAAAATAGTCCTAGACTTATTTATATATATATATATATATATATATATATATATATTTAATAAAACGGATATATAATGTAGAATTCTGCTAGGGTCTGGCCAAAGTCTGATCCAATGTAAAATTTTCACTTCAGACTTGGTTGATGGAATGGAGAGCACACTCAAAAAATGCCAAAAGAAAGGGGTGCAAGGGAACAGAAGGATTAGAATTCAAAATGGTTTCAATAAATGGGAGAAGTGGTCTGTAATAAATAAAATGAAATTCAATAAATACAAAGACCAAATACTACATTGAGGCAAGAAAAAAATCAAATGCATAAATACAAAACTGAGAATACTAACAACACTGTACAAAGATACCTGGCTGTTACAATAAACAACATGTTGAATAGAATCAATAATACCACACTGATGGAAAACCAGAAAAACTCATCCTGGGACATTTTAATAGATATGTCATATGTGAGGCAAGATTAGTAATTGTTTTTCTTTACTCACCTTTCAGAAGCCTCAATTTGGAGTAGTTTAACACAATAGTACATAAAGAAAAGTACTTTAAAAATAGTTTAAAATATGGAAAATTATTGAAAATGGGAGAGGTAATACTTGCTCTAAAGAATAAAGCCTGATGGCAGGTGTGGAGGTGATATCTCAACCTTCCAATATGTAGAAAATTATGAAAAGCAGGGATCCCACTTCATGATTGTGTTTCGTGACACTGAAGACATGACAGAACCTTGCTGGCTTTAATTGCAGCTGGAAAGGTTTAGGAAAAAACAGGAAAACTTTCTGACTCTAAGGATAGCCACAGATAGAAATAGGTCACCAAAAGCTGTGGTATAAACTCCACCATTCAACTTTCTAAAAGGTTAGAAAAGTACTAATCAAAGTCTCTCCATTCCTTTGAGGAAGAGGCAAATAGCTGATCCTGATGGATTTTTATTCTTGCTACTTTTGTTACAGTCTCAAATAAACAAAACTTGTAACTTAAATTTGCTAATTTTTTTTAGTATTAAATATTTTTATGACAGTTTCTGACAGTCACTTGCTTTTCACAAATTCATGCCCTGGTGGTCTGCCCATTTTAAACAGTAACATCTGCAGAGGTTAGATCTCTTGCTGACTTTAATCCATTCTTTCAAGACAGCTTAATGCATCTTTTGATGCCTGAAGGTCTTTGATTCCAAATATTTATCTTCTTTCAGATTTATTTCTGACCACTTGAATTTTACATTTCCTCAGAGAACCTCTCTGACACATTCATCAGCTACATAATTCAGATGACACTGTTCTTGACACTTCCCTCTGGCTTCATAGGGGCTGCTTTTAACTCTTTATAGGCTTATTTATTACTCAAATGAACTAGCTAATGCAGTATGTTTGTTCCTTTAATCACTATTCTATGGTGTAGTTAAATATTTACCAGGTTGATTTTAAGGATTTTGTTTTCTAAAATACTTTGCCTTTGATTTCATGGTTTTATGCCTGTGGACACCCCTTCTACAGTTAAGATCGCTGCACTAATCTTCACTATCTTGCAGTTACTGTGACAGAGAGAGTCAGCTGTAATTACTTCTTAAATCAGACCTCATTTGTTACTTAGGACTAAATCTCTTGCGCACCAGCAAAGCTACTGACTGCTTAAAGCGGTCCTTTGTGGTAACAAGAATTTGCTACTCTTAGCTATATCCTTCAGTGGCATTTGAGCCATTAATCCTGGGTATCTATTACTACAAGTTTACTTCTATCTGGACCCTTGTTAGTGCATTTCTTTTGCAAGGGTTGCTCTTCTACAATAAAATGCACTGAGACTTGGAGCTAGGTAAAAATTGAGTCTACGGCTCGGTTCCCTCTCCTCAGAAGTTTCATGAAAGTAAAACCGTATCCTATTGAAGAGTCAAGATTAGAAAATATATTTGAGACTATGGAATGTGCTGTTTCATCTGTTTTCTTTTCTATAAGAGTTCAAGGAAGAAAAAAATCTACTTCCCATTCCCCTCTCCATCTGCTGTACCTGTAGACTTGAATTTCCAGGTACACTCTCAAGGGTTGGTATCATTGGCAGAATTTTGGATACTTTGATCATGGGACAACTTTTACAGCGTCTGGCCTGCTGGAACAAGATGGGCTCCATCTCTCTGTTAAGGGCAGAAGGTTTTTAGTTCATGAACTGGCAGAACTTGTTGGGAGGGCTTTAAACTAGGTTTGAAGGGGGAAACGGATGCAGCTAGGCTGTCTGGAAGCAGGCCCAAGGGTGGTAAGCCTGAGTTAGGGGTGAAATCAGCAGCCCAGCTGAGATGCATGTATACCAATGCAAGCAGCATGAGTAAAAAACAAGAAGAGCTGCAGGCCATAGCACAACAGCAGAGCTGTGATGTAAATGCCATCCCCACCCTGGGATCCATCCCAGGGTGATGAGGGAGCTGGCAGATGAGCTTGAAAAACCACTCTCCATCCTTTACCAACTGTCCTGGCTCACTGGTGAGGTTCCAGATGACTGGAAGATGGCCAATATGACACCCATCCACAAAAAGGGTGGGAAGGAGGATCCTGGTAATTATAGACCAGTCAGCCTGACCTCAGTACCCAGTAAGGTAATGGAACAGTTTATACCGAGTGCCATCACACAGAACTTATAGGATGGTCAGGGTATCAGGCCCAGCCAGCATGGGTTTAGGAGAGGTAGGTTGTGTTTGATCAACCTGATCTCCTTTTACGACCAGGTTACTCACCCGGTGGATGTGGGAAAGGCTGTGGATGTTGTGTACTTGGACTTCAGCAAGGCCTTTGACACTGTCTCCCACAGCATACTCCTGGAAAAGCTGGTAGCCCACGGCTTGGACAGGAGCATTCTTTGCTGGGTTAGGAACTGGCTGGATGGCCGAGCCCAGAGAGTGGTGGTGAATGGTACCGCATCCAGCTGGCAGCCGGTCACCAGTGGTGTCCCTCAAGGATCTGTGCTAGGGCCTGTTCTGTTCAATACTTTTATTGATGACATGGATGAGGATATTGAGTCTTTCATTAGTAAATTTGCAGACATCACTAAGCTGGGAGCATGTGTTGATCTCTTGGAAGGCAGAAGGGCTCTGCAGAGAAACCTGGAACAGCTGGAAGGATGGGCAGAGTCAAGTTTAATAAGTCCAAGTATCAAGTCCTGCACTTTGGCCACAATAATCCCCTGCAATGTTATAGGCTGGGGATGGTGTGGCTGGACAGTGCCCAGGCAGAAAGGGACCTGGGAGTTCTGGTGACAGTGACTGAACATGAGCCAGCAGTGTGCCCTGGTGGCCAAGAAGGCCGATGGCATCCTGGCCTGGATCAGGAATGGTGTGGCCAGCAGGAGCAGGGAGGTCATTCTCCCCCTGTACTCGGCACTGGTGAGGCCACACCTTGAGTATTGTGTCCAGTTCTGGGCCCCTCAGTTTAGGAAGGATGTTGAGATGTTTGAGTGCAACACAGGAGGTAACAAGGCTGGTGAGGGTCTTGGAGCACAAGGCCTACGAGGAATGACTGAGGGAGCTGGGGTTGCTCAGCCTGGAGAATAGGAAACTCAGAGGTGACCTTATCACTCTCTACAACTTCCTGAAAGGTGGCTGTACTCAGGTGGGGGTTGGTCTCTTCCTCCAGGCAGCAACTGACAGAACAAGAGGACACAGTCTCAAGCTGTGCCAAGGGAAATATAGGTTGGATATGAGGAAAAAGTTTTTTATGGAAAGAGTGATAAAGTACTGGAATGGCCTGCCCAGGGAGGTGGTGGAGTCACCGCCCCTGGATGTGTTTACAAAAAGACTGGATGTGGCACTTGGTGCCATGGTCTAGTTGAGGTGTTAGGGCATGGGTTGGAGTCAAACTTGAAGGTCTCTTCCAACCTAGTGATTCTGTGATTCATTGATTTTCTCAAACAAGAACCAACATTGTAATTGACATGTCCCTCATGCAGCTTTTGTCTACATTTATTAATACAAGACCTGTGCAGAACTGGGTAACTGGCACCATGTACAAAATTTGGATTACAAATTGCAAATAACACAGAGCACAGGGTATCCTGTTCATGCCTATATGTATTACAGGCCTGTTAACTAGTATCCTGGTTGAACTTCATCCCACTTTCCCATCCTCTAGTACTTTGTAAACTGCCAGCCTGGTTTCACTGCGAGAAACAGGTGAGAGAGGTCATGAGTCCATGAGTTGGATGGATCCCTTCTACCTCAGAATATTCTGTTATTCTCACTTTGAACAGTTTAACAACTTTAAACAACTCATATAAAATGCCCTGGACCTATCACCACACCTGCCATCACAGTGTCTCCATTTTTGGAAGATGAACTGAGCAAAAAACATGTATGTGGGCAGGGCAGCAGAGCTTTCGGTGGCAGCACAGATGCAGGCAGTCTTCCTGAGCCAGAACCATTTCCTGCACACAATGGGCCACATAAAATGAGACTGCAAAGTTGGTTACATCCGACACTACCTTCTGTGTAGCTGTATATTGTAAATGATGACAAAGACATCTGGCTCTATGAGAAGAGTTCTGCAAATGCAGAATGGGGTAGCTCAGCAGCAAAAAGAGATTTCTAGAATGGGGAGTACAATATTAATGATATTAATTTCAGCCCTTTTTTTGGTGAGAAGACTAGTGTGTAAGCATGTTGTTGAGCAAGCAGAGGAAATAACTACTCATGCAGAGACCCAAAGCACAGTTCCCCTATCTCAGTGCCCTAGCAGCATTTTGAAACTGGAAAATCAACAGCAACAACCATTTTGATAGGAAGTGGTAGTAGGCTTGGATACATCCTCAACTGCATCAGGGTCACTGATGGGGAAAAAAATCTCTCTGCTATCCTAGCTGCTGCTGAGATAGAGTTGTTTTTTTTTCCTAGTAGCTGGTACAGTACTCTGGAGTTTGCATTTAGTATAAGAATAATCTTGATAACACACTGATTTTTAGGTGCTGCTGAGAAATAGTTACTCTAAACCAAGGACTTTCCAGTTTCCCAAGCTTTGCTAGTGAACAGGTACACAAGAAGCCAGAAAAGAGCACAGCCAGGACAGCTGACCCAAACTAGACAAAGGGATATTCCATACCACAGAATACCATGCCCAATACATAAACTGGGTGGAGTTGACAGGACGAGACAATTGTTGCTCAGGGTTGGACTAAATGTTGGTCAACAGGTGGTGAGCAGTTATATTGTGCATTATTTTTCTTTCTTGGGTTTTATTTTTATTTCTCTCTCTTTGTTGCCAACCTTTTCATTATTACTATTATTACTAATATTAATATTATTTTATTTTAAGTTTGATGTTTAGTGTTTTATGTTTTACTTTAATTATTAAACTGTTCTCATGTAAACCCGTAAATTCCTCCTCCCCATCCCACCAGGGCCAGGGGCAGTGAGCAAGTAACTGTGTTACTCAGTTGCTGGCTGGGGTTAACCACCACATCCCGGAGTTCAGATCTCCATGCTCTAGATCAAAAGGAAGGAGTCACTGTGTTGCAAGCTATTGCAACTAATCATGGAAGACAAAGCTAGGATTAGGTGATACATGGAGGTGCCTGGTGTCTGTGCATCTTACAGCTCCTCCTGGCCATGCTGACGCAAGAATATGATCCCTCAAGCTCCCCCACACTGAAATCAACAGAACGGCCCATCAGAGCCACTGGGGATTGTGCCTGCACCCTGGCAGTCAAGCTCATGAGCTCATCCATTGGCAATTTTCACTAAGACTTTTCCAGTTACTGATTTAATTACTTTCAAGTGGTCGCTGGCTGTGTGTACTTGTCCACCTCAAAAAAAAAAAAAAAAAAAAAAAAAAAAAAAAAAAAAAAAAAAAAAATCCTTGATTTTTTGTCAGTTGTTATACTCATAGCTATCCTACTTTTTTTTTTCTTTTTTTTTTTTTTTAACATATTTAACATATTTAAGAGTATGCATCTCCTAATCAGAAGGAACTACGTCTTAAGGTTTTTCCTTCCCTACTACTTAATCTAGCTCTGATGATGGTAGGGTATGTCACATACTTAGCTGGCATACTTAGGGGCTCTCTGGCTTGGGAGAAAGAAGAATGCAAGATGTCTGCAGAGACTTACACCTGACAGAAGCTTGGAACAGGAGGAGAGAAGCCATAAGTATGTCATAGCAATGACAAGTAGAATCAAGTAACTCCCTGAGTTCAAACATACTTCAGGCAAGACTTGATTTTAGTTTTCAAACTTGTGATAGGTGGGACACAGAAAAGTATACAGAAGAGAATTATCACTCCCTTAAGGTATGCAGATCATCTCTCTACTGGATTACATGATTCTGGGTGTTAGAAAAACACATTTTTGACCTAGTAGGGGAAGCTCATCAGTGAATGTCTTGAAGTCAATTTCCACACTGTCCTTGGATATGCTGAAGCCCTGGATTGCAGCTGTCACCTGTTACTGTGACAAAAAAGAAAGTCTGAAGTCTTGCTTAATGTCAGGTAGATTTCACTTTCCCTTCCTAAGCTAAAAGCTCACTTTCACAATGTCTGATGTCAGTGCCTGAGACATACCTGCTTTCTCATAGTAACTGCAACACAGTCATGAGAAAATCCTAGGAGAACATCAAGTGTGTGAGAAGCAGGCACACAGGAATGCAGTACAAGGAAGGGGAGCTTTGTGTTTCAGGCCTGGAGAAGTTAGAGCCATGGCAATCAGAACTGAAGCATTCATTTTCACCACTGGTCTTCCTGAAGGCAGAATTCTTAATCCAGTGCTGTGCTGTCTGAGGTTGCCCAGGCTGATGCATTTGCAAAGAGAGGATACTACAGAAGAAATCACTGCTTGAACTCCCATGGTTTTGTCAATAGATGTTTTCCACAGAATCCAAGTAGGTCAAATACCTCTTGCTTGGTTCACTTGGGATCATGTGGAACAATGCCGAAGGGGCTTGCTTGCCAAGTACACAATTTCCACTGTGGCTCTGGTCCAGGCTCTGTCTGATCAGTAACACTAGGCCATCACCAAATTCTTCAAAGCTGCTGTTGACAAAGTTGAGACAATTCACAACAAAATCACCAGAAGTATAAGAGTAAATATGCACCCAGACCTGTATATATATTTCTTGGGAAACATTTGAGTTCAATGGCAAAGCAGCATCAACAGTGCAAAGGGAACATGAAAGAACTGGAAAAAGAGCCTTTGGGCTGGCAAATAAGCTTGATTCAGAAATATGGTTCTGATATGTGATCTTACTCAATCCTGGCAGACAGAAATTACTCCTTCATATGTTCATATAAATATTCTCACCATCACCCCCAGCTTCAGCCAAACAGTGGGTCTTACAGTAGTTCATCACCTTGTGTCTAAGGGCTGCAGCATTTTTAATCTAATACAAGCTACCCTACAACTGGACTTACAGTTTTGTGAAGCCACCATGTCATTGCTGTCTCTGCTGTTCGCAGCTGCCAGCCTCCCGTCTCCCTCTGTCCAAATGCAACCTATGTAAGTGCTGGCAGAGAGTAGAGAAGGGAACCAATGAAACTGGAGCACACAGACAGCTGTCTTTCCCTCCCCCTTCACGCCCCCTCTTTTTTTTTTTTTTTTCCTTTGTAAAGATATTTGGATGTTGTTCTGTTCAGCGTTACAAGCCCCACTGTGCTCTAGAGAGTCATGCCTAAAAAGGTTTAAAAATATCAGTCAGTGTGTTAGGTGAAAAATCAATGAACGCTAAAGACAGCTTAAAGTGCAAGTCAGAAGTGATAAAGAAGAGAGTTTGAGAGCTTAAAAAGGGGGAGAAAAAAAGGAAAAAGAAAGAATGTAACATACAGGTGGGGATTTGGGGTGAGAGAATATTTTTGAGGTGGAGAAATGTGTGGCTATTAGAACAAGGAAAGAAAGTAGCAAAAATAATGGGAAAATCAAGACCCAGGGAATTAAATTTACACAGGAAAAAGTTGGGGAAAATAAACAAAATGAAAAGATTAGGAGAACAGAAACAAAACATAGAAGAACTGACAAACGAGAGACAGAAAACTGCACATATGGATAGAGAGGATAATTAAAGTATCAAAAACAAGAAGCTAAGCTCTTTGTAGTTAAAATATATACACACTGTGAGAGACACAAAGCAATAGAGACTCAGCATTAAGGGGATTTTCTTAGTTTGGGCTGTTGTGCAAACCAGCCACCCTCATGTGATACTATGCCGGAGCTACATCTTGCCAGGAACCTCATATTTCAGTGGGTCTCTGCTCACCCACACATTTCCATGCTGTGCTCTTTTCCTGGGTAACAACACACTTCTAAAGTTCTGAGCCTGAAAGAAAGCGGTGATGAAAGCCTTTTGCTTGTTTTTTTCCTGTTTCTGATATTTTACTTTGATAGGTCCCCATTAGCAGTTGGGGGTCCTGTGCCAACAGACATACATCCTCAGACCTGATCTTTCTTCCATATAAGTCAACAGGTGACTACTGCTGACTTCAATCAAAGCCCACAGAGAACAACCAGTGTCAGGGTGCAATGGGAAGGTACCGGTTCATGTGGGAACAATGCTGAAAGGGGCAGACTCAGAAAGCTTAAGCTGGCAGAAAGAATTTGAGCAAGAGTGACATTTGGAATTTGGGAAAGAGTAGGTGGTATAGGAATAACTATGAATGGTAAAAATAAAAAATGAAAATCATGGTGCCCCTACTGAAACCACCTACACCGCCACCATCTTTTATCTGTCACTTCAATCACTTGCTGAGTTGAGACAGATTTTACTCTTTGCACCCTAGAGCAAATATTTCAAAAGCACGGTATCTACAGCCTCAGATGGAAATCCAATAAATGTCTGAAAGCCTCCATAGGACTTAAAACTTCTATCTAAAAAAAAAAAAAAAAAAAAAAAAAAAAAAAAAAAAAAAAAAAAAAAAAGGAGTGACCTTGATAGCACATTTGCCTGTTCTTCATACACCCCCTCCTTCAGCAGGTGCCCCATATTCTGCCTCCCAGAGCTGAGTGCACAGGAAAGCCGTGATGCTCTGAACAGCCTGACCATACACTCCCACACACTGTCCAGGGGCTGGAGCTCTCATGCAGCTCAGCCCTGGCCCCATGTTGGAGGTAGCCCCGTCTCCTGCTCATCTGATGACCACTGGATCACCAGCAGGTCCTGTCAGTACCTCTGAGCTGCTTGGAAGAGAGGGATGGTGCCCTGACCAGGAGGGCACTGCCCTGCCTTGGCAGTGGATTCTCTAAGGGGGAAGTCCTACTCTTGCTGCTTCCTGGAGGCACTGGGATTTGGCTGAGCTGTAAACTGTGAGCTACTACTAGTTGCTCGTCTGAACACAAATAATTCAGCATTTGTAGGGTCATAATCCCTTCCCAACTGTTGATGCTGTGAAAAAAAAAAAATTGCCGTGTAGATGGAGCAGAAATTCAAGCAGTTTTGAGGAATTTATAGGTTCCACAAATCTATAGACAAAGAAGGAAGCTTTAGTTCTCTAAAAGCACAATAGTGAGATGTCGTTAGAATTCCAGTTCACAACAACTTGGCTGGACAGTTTGGAGGAGCAAGAAGTGAAAATACATTTACACTGTAGAAAACACAGAAGATGCAATCTTAACTATGTTACCTGTGATACTTTTTCTGTGTACCTTTCTTTGGTTTGTTGTTAGGAAATGGGCCAATTTCAGGAACGTAATTTTCTATTTTCACTACTACAGTGGGTAAATGGATAGCCTTTCAAAAGTATGGAGCAATGGCTTGGGGATAAAACCACACCAGAGTGACTGACACACAAGAAAATCATCTCTTTAGAAAACAAAAACCTTTAGAATCACAGAATTGTGACAGAGTTCAGAAAATTACTCTGTCTAGCCCTGTACTGAGGTGGAATCAAATACTCCCAGATCAGCCTGGAACATGCACATCCTAACTTACCAAAAACTTCTTGTGAAGGAAGTTCCTTTGGCCCAACAGTTGGTCTGTTCTGGTGTCTCACCATTACAATACAACATAACAGAGCAGACATTCAGAGCATGGCTGTGTTATGTTCATAGTAGGGACAAATATTCATTCACTGGTATGACACTTGAGTGTCATAACACTTGAGCTGGATGATCCTTGAGGGTCCCTCCAACCCAGACTATTCTGTACCTATTCTGTCATTTTCTACTTGTGACCTGTTTTCTGTACAATATCTGGAAACAGCCTGTAGCATGCTTATGTCTATCACTTTCTTACTCTACAATGATATTTCTACATTTCCTCTCTACCAGAAGGTTTGTGGGAGGCCTGAGGTAGAGAGGGAGGAAGAGGGTGGCCTCCTCCATTTGAAGGACGAAACTGCTGAGCAGTTGGTAAAGAACTACTCTGGCACTTTCATTTTTGAAAGATGAAAGTGCCAAAGAAACATTCTTACCATAGAATCATAGAATGGCCTGCAGAGGGAGGGAACTTAAAATCGTCTAACTCCAACCCTTCTGTCATGTGAAACTCATTCCACTAGACCAGGTTGCTCAGAACTCCATCCAGCCTACCCTTAAACACTTCCAGGGACGGAGCATCCACAACTGCTCTGGGCAACCTGTTCCAGTGTCTCACCCCCTTCACAGTAAACGATTTTTTCCAAGTATCTGATCTAAACCTACTCTCAGACTGAAGCCATTTCCCTGTTGTCCTACCACTATAAATAGTTCTTGCAAATAGTCTCTCTCCATCTTTCTTGTATGCTTCCTTTAGGTACTGGAAGGCTGCAAAAAGGTTAACCCTTAAGCATTCTCTTTTCCAGGATGAAAAAACCCATATCTCTCAGCTTTTCCTTGTAGGAGAGGTGCTCCATGCCACTAATCATCATGGAGGCTGGTGATTCTGCACTTGACAAACAACTTGGGCATATAGAAAATTTAAACTCACAAGATTTGCACATGCACACCAATTCTTTTCCAAATCTGAGTAGGGCTAACAGGCTTTGCATGGAGGTAGATCTACCATGTTTTGCACCACATAGCTGCCACGACGAGCTTCGGCCTGCCCAGCTATCGCTCCAAACCAGTCAGGCTGAGCGGGACCGAAGCCACAGGGAACAGCAGCACAAGCATCGGGGGAAACAACAGCACCACGGTAATTCATCTGGTTTTAATCTAACAAGAACCAGCCTAGTCCACCACAACGCGCTGACTCCCGTGACTGACTCCCGCTTTGGGAATCTCCAGTGAGGCTGAGCATTGACGACTCAGGGCTGACCCGCCCCGAACCGCGCCGGAGGCACCTGCCGGGCACGGCCACCACGCATGCGCGCTCATCACCACCGCCAGCCCAAAACTACATATCCCGGCGTGCTCCGCGTGCCCGCCGCTGCGGCCAAGCCAATGGGGAGGGAGGAAGCAGTTCCCGCCTCCACGCAGCAGGTGTGGACGCAATTCCCGAGCCGCCCTTCCCCCGCCCGCAGGCAGAGGGCTGGCGCGGGAGGCTGTTACAAAGGAGTACAGAGGGGGCCGAGCGAATAGGCCCTGGCTTCCGTATGGAAGCCCCAGAGCTGTTTCCTCCCCGCTCCCTGGACAGCCGGGGAAGCGGGCGCGGGGGCCGCACCTCAGGGGAAGCGGCGGCTCGGGGGCTTCCCGCGCGCTGTCAGTTACAAGCGCGCGAGGCGGGCGGGCGCCACCGGGTTGGCCGGCGGCCGCGCGCGGCCCCGCCCGCCCCCTCGCCGGATTCGCTGGCGACCAGGGCGCGCGCGCCGTCCATCATCGGCCCGAGCCGCGGCGGGACCCGGGGCTGAGGGCTCGGCCGGGCCCCGCCCCGCCCCGGCAGCGGCTCCGCCCCCCGCCCGCCCCTCCGCCCGGCGCTGTCAAGCGAGCGGCGCGAGCGCGGAAGCCCGGGCCCCCCGCACGCCCCCGCCCCCGCGGAGCGCGCGCCTCGGCGGCCACGCCCCCTCCCGCGCGGCGCGGACGGGCAGAGGACCGGGAGGAGGAGGAGGAGGCCGAGGGCCCTGGGCTGCGGCCCGCCCCCGGCCCGCCCCCTGTGCCTGCGGCGTGGGGAGCCGGGCTGAGGCGGAGCGGGGCGACCGAGGGGCCGGCGGCTGGGCTCGGTTTCCTGCTCAGTGGGCGTCGTTGGGGTCCCGGCGGGCCCCGCCCCCGCGCCGCCCACCCCGGCCTCTGGCTGTCACTCAAGGCGGCGGGCTGAGGCCGGCGGTAGCGGCGGGCGGAGAGAGAGGCAGCTACGCCACAGCCCAGCGGCGGCCATTCGTGGAAAAATAGGCCGTCCCGCTCCTCCCAGCTCCGGCTGCGACCGGCCTTCTCCCCGCTACCCCCACCCCACCCTCCGCCTCCTCCTCCTCCTTCTCCTCCCCCCTAGAGCGGCGCCTCAGCGGGGCATTAATGCGGGATGAGCGGTATGTAACCCCCTCCCTCTCTCCCTCCTGTGCACACCCCTCCCTCCCTCCGCTCCTCCCTCCCACCCTTCATCCCCCCTCTATCCCGCCCTCCCGGGTTCCCCCTTTTCTTCCCTCTGTTCTCCCCCTTCTTACCCCACTCTTCTCTCGCTGCCCCTCCGCCCATCCGTGCTGCTTCCTTATGCCCCCTTTCTTCTCTTCCTCTCCTGCCTGCCCCTCCGGCTTGCCTCCTCCGTACCTCCCTCCTCCATTCCCCCTTTCTTCGCTAACCCTCCCTCCTGTGCACATCCTTCCCTCCTTCATTCCTCTTTTCCTCCCTCTTTCCCTCCCATGCACAACCCTCCTCCTGCCCCCTAAAGCATCGGCGGCCACTCAGTGGCCGTCGATGCTTTAGGGGGCAGGAGGAGGAGGAGGGTTGTGGGTGGTTTTTTCCTGCTGTCTCTGGGAGAGGAAACCAAACCTCCCCTTTCTGGGTGTTAACTCTCCAGCCCCCATGGGTTGGGTTTCAAACCACGTTTCTTAGGACTCTTTCTTTTGTAATAATGATTTGTACTGTTGTTTTTATGAAGAGGCAAAAGCGACAAGCTGGGAACCGAAAAGGATATGCTTGTAGGTTTTCCTATTGTATAAATGAAGGTGAATAATTAACCTGTTACACTTGATATTTTTGCAGATCAAAAGAAGGAGGAAACTATGCCCACAGAGGGAGAGAAATCTCCCGAGGCAGAGAATAACAACAATAATAATAAAAAAGGGAAAACTGGAGGCTCACAGGTAAAGAACACACACCCGAATAGGGAAGTGCCCAAACTATTAGCATTTAAAATTAAATGTTCAGCTAACAGCATTTCCTGCTCAGGGAATCTTTCTTTGGGTTGGATGAAACACAGTTGGTTGGGTGCAATGTTTTTACTGCCTGGACATGTTTGTTTGATTGCATTTTGCAGTGATCAGCTGCTTTCTGTGTAATAGAAGCATTTTTTAAATTTTTTTCTTTATTTTGGGGGGAAATTGATGATGCAGTTGAGGTCTTGGCTGTCACATATTCATTGATAATTAGGGACTTTTAAGAGCACTATGTTTAAAGATTATTTACAGCAATTCTTACTTCCTTTTTCAGAGCTATATCATTGGTCTCTATGCAGAAGCACCTCTTTTTTTTTTTAGCTTCCTGTGTAAGCCTTAATGCTGACTTCTGATGGTTCATACTTGCACTCTTCTCCTGAATCCTTTCTGTTTTCTCTTTTTATGGATAGGATTCTCAGCCTTCACCTCTGGCTTTGCTGGCAGCCACTTGCAGCAAAATAGGAACTCCTGGTGAGAATCAAGGAACTGGACAGCAGCAGATTATTATAGACCCAAATCAAGGTTTGGTGCAGCTTCAGAATCAGCCACAGCAGTTGGAATTGGTAACAACTCAGCTTGCTGGAAATGCTTGGCAGCTCGTTGCCGCTGCTCCTTCTGCTTCAAAAGAAAATAATGTTGCTCAACAAGGATCTTCTGTTGCCTCAAGCGCAGCAAGTCCCTCCAGCAGTAACAATGGAAGTACATCTCCTTCAAAAACCAAACCGGGCAATTCTTCTACAACGACCCCTGGACAATACCAAGTCATTCAAGTACAGAATCCAAGCGGTAGTGTCCAGTACCAAGTGATTCCACAGATTCAGACAACGGAAGGTCAAATCAATCCATCCAACACTACTGGTCTGCAAGACATACAGGGTCAAATTCAGCTTATTCCTGCAGGGAATAATCAAGCTATCCTCACAACTGCAAACAGGACAGCTTCGGGAAATGTTATTGCTCAAAACCTAGCAAATCAGACAGTTCCAGTCCAAATTAGGCCTGGTGTTTCCATACCACTGCAACTGCAAACTATTCCTGGTACTCAGGCACAAGTTGTAACAACGCTGCCTATAAACATTGGTGGGGTAACCCTGGCTTTGCCTGTGATTAACAATGTTGCCACTGGAGGAAGTTCAGGGCAAGTTGGCCAGTCTACTGAGAGTGGAGTTTCCAATGGAAATCAGCTGGCATCTACACCTGTCACTTCTGCCTCTGGTAGTACCATGCCAGAGTCTCCTTCCTCATCTTCCACTGCGACAACCACTGCCTCAACATCTCTGACTAGCAGTGACACACTGGTAAGCTCTGCAGAAACAGGCCAATACACAAGCACAGCAGGCAGCAGTTCAGAGCAGGCGACTGAAGAACCTCAAACAACTGCTACAGACTCCGAAGCCCAGAGCTCCAGTCAGCTTCAGTCCAATGGACTACAGAACGTCCAGGATCAATCAGGCTCTCTTCAACAGGTCCAGATCGTAGGTCAGCCCATTCTGCAGCAGATACAGATCCAGCAGCCTCAACAGCAGATTATTCAGGCCATTCCTCCACAGTCGTTTCAGCTCCAGTCAGGGCAGACTATACAGACCATCCAGCAGCAGCCTTTGCAGAATGTTCAGCTGCAGGCAGTGAGCCCAACTCAGGTGCTCATCAGGGCTCCAACTTTAACACCGTCAGGACAGATCAGCTGGCAAACTGTGCAGGTTCAGAATCTGCAGAGCCTTTCAAATCTGCAAGTTCAAAATGCTGGGTTACCCCAACAACTAACCATTACCCCTGTGTCTTCGAGTGGTGGCACAACCATTGCCCAGATTGCTCCCGTGGCTGTTGCTGGTACCCCCATCACTCTGAATGCTGCCCAGCTTGCTTCAGTACCTAATCTTCAAACAGTAAGTGTTGCCAACCTGAGTGCTGCAGGTGTTCAAGTTCAAGGAGTTCCTGTTACCATTACCAGCGTTGCAGGTGAGTGGTCTGACAAAGTTTTGGGGTTTTGCTTGTTTGTAGGGTTGTTTGGTTTTGTTCATGGTGGTTGCTTGTGGCTTTGGTTTGGTGTTGTTTTGGGGTTTTTTTTAGTATTACAAGAATACCAGATGATTTTAGATTAACACCCTTTCTTCAGGGTTTTCTGTAATGAACATTAAACTCCTAACTGTGAGGAAATATCTCACACTTATCACTAAAATTCAGATTTTAAAACAATTGACATTTTTGCTAAACATTGAATTAATATTACCAATTGCATCAGTTAAAATGGAATTGTTTGTATTGGATAAACTATACTTAAATATTTCTGTCCTCCATCTTACCAAAGATGTGTAGGCTCTAGAAGTGAACGTGAGACTTTACTGTTAGAGCTTTGATATGTTTGAAAAACAACACAAAAAAGCTTTTTCCAACTGAGCAGTATTCCTAATCTCCTTTTGAGGGATGTAGTGACAATATGTGAGCTGGAACACCTTGTGTCCTAGCATGCATTCATATGGAACTACTCATTGCATTCTGCACTAGCTCATAAAGTTGTTCCCCTAAAAGTTTGTGTTCTGCAAAGAGATTGAGTGGAATGAGGTGTGCTTGCACATAGTTTCTGTGGCTTGCTTTAAAAATAAAAAGATAAAACCAACTGGTGACTGTACTTCAATACTTGCTGCTGAACTTTTGATATGTACTATGAAATGCCTGGTTATGTTTGGTTATGCTGGTCTAATAGTTGGGAAAGGAGCTATTAAAAGGCTCTAGGCTGGATAACTGAGCTTAGTTTTATGGTAAACTCTGCAAGGTCTCTGCAGTTGTAAAATTGCTTTTTGTAAAATTTGCTGACTTTTAATCTTTCAGATAAAACTTGATTTAGGTAGGAGTTTTCTTTGTCAGCTTGATAATTACTTACCTAAGCTTGGGTTTATGTCATAGAAGTAAATGCTTCTGTTGTAGTAGTTACAATAGACTCTTCTCAACAGCAGCCTGACTATAGGCACAGTTTTTTTACTATAAAACTGTTACAAAAAATGCATAATGTTTAACTGCTGTCCAGTCTGCATAAGCAAACATTAGTATCATATTGACTCTTAAATGGCTTGGCTTTCTATAATCATATGCTAAGATGACAAATGTTTAACTGGGCAAAAGATTATTCTCTTTAATTGAAATGTTTTTGGGGAGACATAATTACTAACATAGTTTAGAAGTAAGAAATTTGCTATTGAGAATTTTGTCTGCTATGGTACTTCTCAGCACGGAATGGCATGTTGAAATACTAAGAGCTGAGTTAGATACTCTAAACTTGACTTGTTTAGGGAGTGTCACACAAGTGTTAATCTGGGTAATCAAAAGTAAAATCTTGACCTTGTGTTTAGTTGTAATGGTTCAAAGAGAAGTTTTGGTTAGCTGTAGCTGAGCAGCTGCAGTCCTACTTACCTTGGAACACTTTTTGTCTTGATGGGAAGGTGCTGGTTGACAGTTTTCTTAAACAGAAGTCTCTGCTTTGCCACGGGACTCCATAGGAAACCTGTTTTGGGAACAGTCTAGATTTGGGGGTGCTGGAAAAACCTTTCTGCATGTAGGTTTTTTCTCTGCTTACTACTGTTCAGTACATACTAGCAGGTATTAGAGCAAGAGATTCTGAATATCGTCTTTGTTGGTTATATTGACCTGTGCTTGCATATGATGTCTTTTGGAAAATAAAGGAATTGAGATTAGTAACTTGAGGATGAAAAAAAGGCAATGAATCATAAGTATGGTCCTGGACAAGCCAAGCCTTAGTCATACAGTGTTTGTATGCTAACTAGACTACATTTTGTGACCATTGAATTCCTCTTCAGTGTGCCCACTCTCTCCTGCCCTGCTCCCAGTAGGCCTTACAGCTATTTCCATAATTTTTTGGTAGCAGTGAATCATAGAAACATAGAATAGTTTGGACTGAAAGAGACCTTTAAAGGTCATGTAGTTCAACCCCTCTGCAATGATCAGGGACATCTTCAACTAGATCAGGTTGCTCAGAGCCCCGTCCAACCTGGCCTTGAATGTTTCCAGGGATGGGGCATCCACCACCTCTCTGTGCAATTTGTTCCAGTATTTTGCCACCCTCGTTGTAAAAAACCCTCTTTCTTATGTCTAATCTACACATACCCTCTTTCATATTAAGGCCATTCCCCATTGTCCTATCACTACATGCCCTTGTAGAAAGCTCCTCTTCAAGTCTTTTAGCCCCTTTCGGTATTGGAAGGTGCTATAAGGTCTCCCCAGAGCTTTCTTTTCTTCAGACTGATCAACCCCATTTCTGTCAGCCTTTCCCAATAGAAGAGGTGCCCATCCCTGTAAGTATTGTGACATTTTTTCCTTTTCTTTGTCAATAAGGTACTTTTTCTCCCCCTAGACTTGATGTTGTGGAGAAAGAATGGGCTTTGTGAATGCAAGAGATTAGTTGTAATTTCCTTCTCTTACTTATCTCTGCTTCTGTCCTATGAAACTTCCTGATTCTACATTTTGGGAATGGGAGACATGGTAGAATGGAAAGTGAAGAACATGATGTGCAGTCATTAATGCTGTATTAAGATTCCAAGGAAAGAATGATTATGAAATAGAAAATTGCAAATATGCTAAGATCTAAACTTTGCTTGCCACCTGAATAGAATAAGCTGACTTGATCAGGGCTGTTAACTTCCTCAGGTTTGCTGGGTTTTATTTGAAATGTTTTTTTGTTATTCCCAGGCATCGTTACAGGAAACCCTTTGAAAAACAAACAGCTCAGCTACCTCAATATCTGCAGACTGGTATTTCTTTTCTGCAGTACCTGAGCTAGCCAGTGTGATGTGTCTTGAAAATAAGCTGAACGCTCCACAAGTAGATCATTTGCCACAGATGAGCAGTAGAAGTAGGTGTTAGGAACGAGCTATGGAGGATGTCCAGAAAATTTTAAGGAGAAGGCTGAGTGAAGAACTCATCTCATGCATTGATGCAGGTGCTCTAACTTTGTTAGGGAAAAGAAGTTACTTTGTCCTTCAATCAAACCCCTTCAATCAAGCCAGCTGAGTTTCTAGGAAAAAAAAAACACTTTAAAAATCACAATAAAATATCACAATAAATAACTGCTTTTGTATTTGTGTCATATTTCTGTTCTATGAACAGTGGTTTTCGTAGTTATTTCCACAGTGAGATATTTAAGCACTTTTTTTTCTTTAGTTTTTCTGTAGTAAATGAAATAGTAAAGCAGAAAAATACTTAGTTTAAAATTATAACAGAATTGTTAATTTATAGAAAAATTTTGAGAAATGGGGAAGTTGTAGTTTTTGTTGGGGTTTTTTTGTTTGGTTTTGTTTTGTTTTGTTTTTGTTTTGTCAAATGGATTCTAAATTCCAAAAGAGAAAAATTTCATATTGGGAAGAAAAACATTAAAATCTTCTGGTAAATACTGTATTTTGGTCTACCTTTCATAGCCTTTGTTACTGAAAGTCTGCTGTAAACCTAGCAAGATGTATAAGTGTGTTTGGGGTTTTTTGTTGTGTTTTTTCACTTAAAAGTTCAAAAACTGATCCTGGGAAGTACCATACATAGGGTTATATGTTGCATATGGTCAAAAAGCAGGGCAAAGCAGAGAAGTTCTCACATTCTTTCTCTTTCTGGCATGAGGGGAAAACTTCAATGTCAACGATGAAAATTATTTTTTTACTGTGAGAGTGACTGAGTACTGACACTGGCCCAGCGACGTTGCAGACTCTCCATCTTTGGAGATATTCAGAAACTGTCTGGACATGGTCCTGAACAACTTTCTGTAGGTGGCCCTGCCTGAGCAGGGTGATCGACCAGATGCTCTCCAGAGGTCCCTTAAAGTCTATACCAATCTGTGATTCCATAAAATTTTATTAAGCTGTACAAAGTGTCAGTCAAAGGCACATTTAAGTGTACAGAAGAAAGTTTTAATATTCTCATCCAGTTAAGTTTCTGAGCATTAAAACCAGGTCTTTAAGCAGTTGTTTAATTAAGATGAGGACAAACAACAGGCTACATAAAAACCAGTGTGGTTGCTTGAACATTCAGGGATCTACTAATACCTGCCTTGCTATGACATCAGCACCTGTCATAGCCTTTTGCCGAGCTAGTTCTGCACTAAGTGTTTCTTCTGTGCTCTGTCAGTTGTTGTTGTTTTGCACATGGTTCCCTGTGGAAGGGGATAGCCTGAAATGTTGTAGGAGGCAACTTCCTGAATTTAGCCCCCAATGGCCTTGGTGGAAAACAGATACTACAGAGTACCCTTGCCTTTCTTCAAAGCTTCTCCTGTGAGAGTTGCTGATGCCAGTTCAAAGGAGTCCTGTCACCAGTCCCTTTACAAAATAAAGTATATTGCATTTTTAAAGCTTACTTTCAGGTCCATCATTTTGTCTAGATGTGTTAACTGACAATGTAAGGGACTATGTGAAAGGAAATGATTTTAGTACTAGTTGAGTCTGAGAAAAATGCAGTTTGTAAAATTGTTTCCTTTTTGTAGGCTAAGTTGTGTTGGTTGGTTTTGGTGTTTTTTTCTCTATTTTTTCTTTTTTCGTAGTTTTTTTGTGGGGTTTTCTGGTTGGTTTTGCTTTTTGTTGTTGATTTTTTGTTTTGTCCTTTAGAAAAATTCCTTATTTTTTATGAGAAAAAATAATAGATCAAACTCATATCTACCTCAATTATACATCTTAGAGTAATTTTCTTACATGATGATGGAGGTGTTTGCCCCATACAAGAGTGAATTAGATGATTTTGTTTTAAAATAATGAAAAATACTATTTGTATTTTATGTATAATTGTTCCAACACTTTTTACTTGTTTTGAACAAAAGTCATCAGATTCCATCATCTTGCAACACAATTCCAAGCCTTTCTCTTGAAAATGAGTGGTGACATGGCCTGAATTATGGGGAATTTGGAGTTCATCCACCCAAAATAACCTGGAGCAATGACTTCTGTTCAGTGGAACAGTCTGTTGCCTGGCAATAGTAAAGCTGGAGAGTTTTAAGTTTTTCGTAGGGATATGTGATGGGCTCCAAAATACTTCTTAATGACAATGAAATCCAATGCCAAGTGTTCTTATTGGGGTACTTAAAAAATATAATGAGCCTTATCATTCTCTTTCATACTCTGTTTCATACTAGGGCATTTCTCTCTCTGGCCAGATACTTTCGCATCACTATGACTAGTAGTTATGCAATTTGTCAGTACTTTGAGGTCTCCTGATTTCTTGTGTATTTTCCCACTTGTCTGCATCCAGCTTCAGCCTTTCTTCAAGGCTTTCTCTTCACTTTCTCTCTTTATTAATTCTTGTGTGACAGTTACTAGTTTTAGGACTTACAGTTCAAAGGCTCAATTTACTGTTTAGACATGACTGTCATTGTGGGCCAAAGTTTGATGAGTACTTTGAAGCATTCTATCCAATTCTTTAAACAGGAAAAAAATGGATTAGATTAATTGTATGTCACTCAGTGACTGGAAAAAGAGAAACATCACATTGATTTTTAGAAAGGTAGTAAGTAGGCCCCTGAGAGCTACCAACCAGTCAGACTTTTCTCTGTGTCTGGTGCGATCATGGACCACAACTCCTGCCAGCTATGTCCAGGCACATGGGTACAGAGGTGGTTAGAGACAGCCAGCATGTTGTCCCAAATGTGGGACACTAAACATGGCTTCACAGAGGGCAAATCGTGCCTGACTAATCCGGTGGCCTTCTGTGATGGAGTGACTGTATCAGTAGGTAAAGGAAGAGCTGCTGATAATAATCTACTTCATCTGCCATGAATTATTGTAAGGGTTTTTTGACATAGTCCCTCACAGTAGCCTTGGAGAGATATGGATTTTATGGATGATAGGGAGGTGGTTGGATGGCCACATTCAGAGTTTCCATCAATGATTCAATCTCCAAATGTAGATCAGTAATCAGTGATGTCCCTCCAGGGGTCCATACTGGGACCAGTACAGTCAGTATCTTTATTAATGATGTTGTGGGATTTTGTGCACCATTGACAGATTTGCAGACGGTGCCAAAATGAGTGGTGCAGTTGATGTGCTTGAGGGAAAGGATCCCATCCAGAGGGGTCTAGCAGGCTTGAGAAGTGGGCCAATGTGAACCTCATTGTACTTCAGCAAGGCCCAATGAAAGGTCCTGCACCTGTGATGGGGCAGTTCCTAATCTCAGTTTAGTTTGCGTGATGAAGTAATAGATTGAGAGCAGTGCTGTGGAAAAAGACTTGGGGATATTAGTAGACAAAAAATGGGATATGCACTGGCAATATACACTTGCAGCCCAGGAAATTTATTGTATCTTGGGCTACATAAAAACAAACAAGGCCAGTAGTTCAAGGGATGTGATTCTCTCCCTCTTTGCCACTGTTGTGAGACCCTAACCATCGTAATCTGTCCTGTGCTGGGATCCCTATTAGAAGACAGACATGGATCTGTTAGAGCTGGTCCAGAAGAGAACCATGAAGATGATCAGAGAGCTGAAACACATCTTGTATGAAGATGGACTGAAAGAGCTGGGGTTGTTCAAACTGGTGAAGAGAAGGCTCTGGGAGCTTTTAGATAAACAATGGGATCTTGTCAGAAAGACAGACTTTTTACTAAGACCTGCCTGCAGTAACAGCAAAAGGGACAGCAGTTATAGGCTGAAAATGGTAGGTTTAGATTGGACATAAGGAAAAAATGTTTTACTCTGAGGGTGATGTGACACTGAAACAGGTTTTCCAGAGAGGTTGTAGATGCCCATCCCTGAAAGTGTTCAAGGTGAGGATGGGTAGGTCTTTGAGCAACGCAATCTAGCTGAAGATGTCCCTGACCATGGCAGGGGGATCAGAACTACATGATCTTTAAAGGTGTCTTGTGACCCAAAACATTCTGTGATTCTATGAATATAAGAATCAAAAGTGTTTCTGACCCTGGCTCATGCTGACTGCAGGTGATGCATACAAGAGCAGAGCTAAGATTCTCTTCCCTCATTAAGTCATCTGCATATTCCTGAGCCAAAAGTGGGGGTTTTTTTAAACAAGTTTAAGAGTTCTTGATTAATTTCTCAGAATTTGTCTTTTCTGACTCTGCCTAATTTTTATGCATTCAGTATTGGTCTGCAATATATTCTGTTTTAATTGTTGCATAAGACATGTTTTTATTTAAAGTTCTTAAGTTCCTCTATTATGAAAATTTAAAATACCTGATTCATCTTCACACTATTCACAATCTTCTATTACTCTCTATTACATATGCTAGATTTTGAGGGAAGAGAAGGTGTTTAGTCCAAAGTCCTAGAATATTACACTTACATTGTTGAACAAAAGAAAATGTATTTTTGTGACAATGTATCCTGTGGGGCTCCTCTTGCATTAATGTAGTAGTGAGTATGTCTAGAAAGAGAACTCAGTGAGTGGTGCAGCTAAGCAGGGATTCCTGTAAGTAGTAAGAAGGTGAAAAGGGTTTAAAAAAGCCACATTACATACAAGGAAACTGGCAAATATAAACACCAAAGGCAGAAGTCAAAGGAGCTGAAAAATAGGGGTTGCCTGATTTTAGTTTTTTTTTAATAACATGCAGTGTTTTCCTGGATGTTCATTGACAAGCAAGATGCAGTGAACATCTTGAAAGAAACAAGCTGCAAGCTGTGGAATCTGTGGTAAAAAGATAAGTACAAAGTACTGTATTAAAAAACAAATAAGCAAAAAAAGGAGTCTGTTTTTTACTTCATAGTATGTGACTTGGCATTCTGAGAGTGTGGATGGGAGGAGTATAGAAATGTAGCATACTTTTTCCAAAATCATGAAAGGTCACAACTGTTCTCAGGCTGCCTTGAGCTGAGAATTGTTGCAGAACCAAAGTGTTCTAAATATTATAGTACTGGCATCCTTTACAAATGTTTCAAAGTAATTACAGGAGAAGCATTTAGTCTCCTAATGACAAAATTGCTTTAGTTATGGGATTTTCTTAAACTAAAATTCACTACAGTGGCAGAAACAATTTGACAACAAACTGCACTTGAAAACAAACATTTGCTGTGGTGGTAGCATTAAAATAAGTGTCAATATACTGGTTCTGAGCTGGATTCCTAAGGAATGTGCAGTCTGCCTGTTCAGATAAATTGCCAATGGAGAACAACCTAGTAAATATTCCTCACTAAAATGAGTCTTTTCTGCCTGACCTGTGAGTAGCAAGGCATGACTTCATCACTACTTCTAAAATAAAGTGGGAAGGGGAAGCATTTCAAGTACCAACTTTGGTCATAATTGCCAGGTAAAATAGGTTTATAAGGACCTATTTTTATGCTATAAACTTCAAGAACAAAATGTAAGCCATTTAGTCTTCAAAGAAGAATGTTACTAAAACTGTATTTCCATATTAGATTATGTGTATCATCAATACAGGTGATACACATAATGATGATATTCTCTTGAGAATGTTGGGTTTTGCCATCCCCTCCCTCAATCCCTATTGTGAGAAATCGGAGCATATAGAACAGGAAAAGAATTGGCTGAGCTTCCTTGTTCATAAAATGTCAAGCAAGTGAATTGAGAGATACGGCACATCTTCATCAGCTTGTTAGTATTTTTTTCTTTTGTAAAGTATACTTAGATCTGCATTAAGCCAAGCTTCTTATTCTTCTCTTACCACCCAGTGGGAGGGAAAGACAAGAAGTATATTCAAAATTTATTTTCAACAGCTTCCTCACTGTAACTTAAATTTTGGAGTTCTAAATCTCATATGATTTTGGAGCTGGTAGATGAAATAAATAATTTCTTACTGTTTTAATATATTAAAAACATTTTAATTGCAGTGTTAATTATTGAAAAAGTAAGCTATATATGGAATGAGGTGTTGTGTTCTAAGAGGAATATTAATTTCAAGTGAAACAGTGTTGTTATTGCCCTGTGGAGAACCAGGAGCTGGATTCGATGTTTTTGGGTCCCTTCCAACTCAGGATGCACTATGATTGTTGAAAAACAACTATATTTTTAGTGGTCAGTGATGTTTAATGGATAATTTAGTTAATAAAAGTAGCTTGATTTATATGCTATAGTATAGTAGCTTTGAAAGTAGTCAGGACTGCGTAATGAAGTATAATTTTTAAAATAAATATTTTACTCCGATTGTGACACTTTCACCACAACAGTCACTCTGGACATCTGTAGTCTCATGAGAAATGTAGCATCAGATCACATGCTTGGTTTAGTTTGGGGTATGGTTATACAGTTACATTGATTTCTGTGTGTGTCCATTCCTAACAGTGGAGTCTCCACTGGTGTTTGATTCGTTGGCCATTGGGAAAACTGTATCACCCCAACAACCGTATTTAATCATCCTAGATTGGCAGACTAGTATTATTTTGTTTTAAAGAGAGAATTATCAGTTAATATCTTCCTGCCAAGAAAACCCTTGGGATACATGTTAAGAACAAGCCTGAGTTTCCTTAATTATAGTTTCAAGTGATGATGTGACCGTTTTTCCCTTGAGAAAAATACTGAAGTTTAAGAAATATGGGCCTTGCTTTTCTTATTTCTTTAGTCATCAGGAAGTAACTGACAAAAGCATGAAGCTTTTCAGTTTGTTCTAATCCAAAAAACAAGACTATTCATAGGGCTAACAGTGTTACAGAAAATGTCAGAACTTCTATGGGTTTGGATCTTACAGATTTATGTGGCCCTTCTTTTGTGATTCTATAATGTAATATGTAATCATATGTATTACATATGTAATATGTATTCTAATATGTAGTTTTGTTGGTCCTTGCCTGATGGAGGCTATAACAAAGTTTCAGTTTTTACATCTTTAATGAACCAGTTAATTTTAATATTGGTCAGCCTATTCATCCTTAGGCTGTTAATAAAGCCAAAGCTTGTGGGTCATATTTGGTCTTGATGTGTAAGATCTTTAAAAATATTTTATGAATCCTGGTTTGTTTGTTTGTTTTCCCATAATATCCTTTAAATTCCTTTTAATCACCTTGCACCTTTTTTTTTTTTGTGTATTTACTTTTATCTTGCTCAACATGACATTTCATATAGCCAAAACATTTACTTCAAGGAAATTCATGAACCTTCTAGTCAAGTGTAAAATATGTAAGTCAGCTAAAGCAAGTCAAAATCCCATAATACCCACCCAGAAAAGCTCCCAGCCCTATCTCTCAAAATCCAAATAGAGTGCTGGAAACTTAGCTTATATTTTTTCATGTTAGCCTACTTCTGTCCTTTCATTACTACTGCATGGCAATACTCTTAAATTGAATGGAGATGCAGGAAGGGACACTTTCTGAGTGTGTGTTTTTGTTGCCATATGGCAGAAGTGTGTAAGATAGGCATTTGATTTTTGTTTGTTTTGTTTCCGTTTGTCAGATATTGAGCTTCTCTAGGCAGACTGTGCAGACTGACAGTCCACAGGTTTCTTTTTAGTCCTACCTCTATAGAGTTGGGGGGAAGAATTGGATGAAAGAACTGGGCTGCATTCTGTTGTGGCTATAAACTGTAAAATAATCTGAGAATTGGGGCAAGGGGATGGGGGAGAGGGAGATGTTCCATAGAAGTAAATCTAAGAATCTCAATTTCTTACATCTGCTGCTAGTTTCCATGCAATGTCTCTGATTCATTGCAGCACTGCTGGTGCTTGGGTTTTTAGCTGTTGCTCTAAGTTTCAGCATGCAGGAAACTACTTGTATTCATCTGCAGAGAAGTGTTCCTAGACACTCACCCTAAATATACTTTTCTTTTTGACTATTTATTCAATAGTGATGAAAATCAAGGGTTTTTTGGAAGGGTCTCTTTTCATTAGTATAACAAGTTACTTTTCTGATTCCATCTTCTTTAGAGTACTTAATAAACTGACCATATTTTCTTTTCATTTGAAGTCACAGTATCCAAAACAACCGGGGACATTGCCTTGTTTTAGCCAAAACCACCAGTTTCTTGTTCAAGACATTTTGTGAAATTGTAGCACTGTAGCACTGTGTTTGATTTTTATATTTATTTTGTATGGGTCTTTATGTTGTGTTTGTGGTAGCTCTTTCTTATATTTAATAAAATAATAAAAAAATAAACTTACTTTCAGTTTTATGAAAGGTCCTACCAGCTGGGAAAACTTTATTTTCTGGCTCAAAGTGCTGCAGTGCCCTCAGGTTGTCCTAAAGCACTCAGGTAAAGTCCTATATTTTTGAAAAATCATTAAAGTAACTTGGTGAAGTTTTTGGGACAGTGGTTTGATTTTTTGTTACCAATATGATTTTTGCACCAATGGAAACAAACTTCATGGTTTTTAAGATGCTTAAAGCCCTCAAGGTTTATTGCCTTAAGTTTCACTCTTGAAGTGGTACTTCCAACAGTAGTTAAGCATAGTTATTATGCTGTTCAGTAATTTTTTAACACACTAAGACTTAAAAAGCTTTTGAGGAGGAGTATAATAAATTCTTACAAATCTTGACAAAGTTAGCCATGGACAAAAGATAGAAACTTGCTGCAGTGTCCCTGTAGGAGGTGGGAAAGACAGATGTATATTTGATGCTGCAGTTTGCACTGGACACTTTCTGCTTGTAGTAGCATCTGGACACAATGCTGTGGTTTGTGATGACCCTTGTAGAAGTTGGGTGAATCCAATTCCTCTCCTTACTCCAAACTGATCTTCTCTACGGAATGTGTGGGACCCTTGTTTCAGTGCTTGCAGTTTCTTTTCTGGAGAATTCTTCTTTTGTCACAAATTATTTCTTCATAAATCTCTATTAACCGCTGCTTAGAAGAGAGAGCAGAATTGTCAGCATACTGCATAATCTTTGGTGTAAATATTTAAATTCAGCGTTGTCTTTACATATATGTATTTTTTAAATATGACTTGTGCTTTTTTTCAGCATGAAACCTCCTTCATAGTAGATTTTTTTTCAAAAAAATTAGGACCTCTAACTATATTGACACATACTTTTAAACAATATTTAAGTCTTGGCTATATTTTAACCAAAGCATTCTATTCTATTATATAGACACGTTATTATAAGTATATTGTATTATAAATAAATACATAAAGTATATAGATATTGTCTTAGTATAAATTATGTACGTCTTTGTGAAAAGGAATATTAAAGAATGTTTTCAAGTTTACAGTACATACCTGGCGTATGCAGGGCAAGGGAAGATGAGAAACTTCTTTTTTCCCCTTGCTTTTTATCAGTGAGTTGTTAATGGATGAGTTGCTGCATCAGCTCTGACGCCTGTAGAGCTTTGGAACTCTGCAGGCTGTCTTGTAGTAATATGCATTGAATTATGGATTCTAACTGCAACCTTCTCTTTGCTTTTTAGAATACGCAGTTGAACAATTTTTCTTTTTTGCAGCATTAGCCACTGTGGCTCTAAGTACATTTTGCAAGATCTGTTTCTCAGATTTTGCAGTAAGATGCACCCTACTGAGATAACTCTGTCACCGATGCTCTCATCTTTTGGCTGCTAAACGTTGGTTGCACAACAGCAACAGGAAATGTATAATTTTTTTCTGAGGAGCTATGTACCAGAACTTAGAAATATTCTTTTCTTAGTCTTAAATTTCTCTTCTTTCCAAGATCCAATTACTCTCATGATTTCTGTAGATCAATGAAGTTAAGTCCTTTTCTTTCCCTTCTGGCCTATTTACTTCAGAGAGTAGTCTTTCATGCCTGTTACTTTGGGTGAGCAAGAGTAGGAGAGCAAGTGTAGGGTGTGGTAAAAGGAAGCTTGGTTTGACTTTTAATGGATGCCCAAGCCTAGTAGCCAGTGGTCATTCACTCTGTAAAAAAGTACATTTTAGGTACCGTGCGTTATCTTTCTTAAATCATTCAAGTGCTGTTATGGTTTTGCAAGTTAATTTTAACTGAAAATATGATTGGGTGTGTGTATTATTTGGTTTCATAGTAACTACTTAAAGTTGTTAAATTTTCTTGCATGAATGTGTTGCAAACTCATGTATGGGAAAGTATATGTGAGTTTTACCTACTAAGATGCAATTTTACTGCAAAATTGGAAAGCTGAGCAAGTGATGCTGAAGCGTAAAGGATGTGCAATCATTTTTCTTGATAATCCTGTATCTTGTCTTAATAAGTAATGCATTTAGTGGCTTAAAGGGGAAAGATTAGTGACTAAGATCGTGCAAGTGCTTTTATTTAAGAAGCTTAAAAATTTCTATTTAGTCATCATATTTGTAACATTGCAAACTTCTGTTGCACTTGATTTGTAAAGTAAATACTGTATCAAGTTTCCTTGCTATATGCGTTTTGTCCTATGGTCAAATAAATGATTACTATCCAATAGAAAGAGAGAGCTTAGGCCTGAGACGAAATGAAATGCAATTGAGTATCAATTTTATTTTAGATCAATGTTATTTTGTAACATTTGGTTGTAACTTAACTTTGTATCCTGACAGTATGCAAGCAGATGCAAGTTCAGTGATGATTTTTTTTTTTAATCAAGATATTTCACAATTTTAGAAATCCTTATTAAAGAAATCATGGGAACTTGAGAAAACTTCCTTTATTCCAAAAGCAGATGTCAGTGTGCAGTGACTGCTTTCACAGCTCATACAGAATAACATAGATGAACTGAAGTGTGACTTTTGTTCCCTCACGTAGTGATTTGTTTAGATCTCTTTCTGAAACCTGTGCTGAAACATGAGAGCTGTTGTTACTGAAGGGTTTGATTATGAATGGTGAAATGTAGTGATATCAGGTTTTGTGGTTTGGAGTATGTCAGGAAGAAGCAATTTCAAGTGATCTCCTGATCTCCAGCAGCATTTCTGGGAGGCTTTAAATAGCATTTAATGCCTCTAGTAGGACAAGAAAGGAATATTTTTAATAAGCCTTTTTTTCTCCATCTAAAAAGTGTCAAGAGATTTTTCTGTTCCTGTGTGAATAACAGGAACAGAATATCTGAACCATATGTTTTTAGAGTAAGCAGGTTTGTTTGTTTGTTGGGTTTTTGTTGGTTTGTTTTTGTTTGGTTTTTGTTGTTGTTGTTTTTTTTTTAAATAAGAAGCCAATTTAGACCTCGATCTGCTCAATTGAAAAATCCTTTCTGATTTAAACTTCGAGAAGTTGCCCTTATTTAATTTAGTAGGCTGCTGACAAACTCATATCAATATTAAGTTTTCCCAGTATCTTTTCTTTGGTAGAAGTGATTTTAAAAAATAATTAAATTCACTTATCTTTTCTTTATATTCCCTTTAGTTTTCTTCCTCTGTAATAAGTGCAAGTGATGTAACAGTTAAAACCCATAGTGATCCATAGAATTCTAGTATATAGTTTAAGAAAACATCCCATACTATAGCAAGCACTATAGCAGACAATAGCAGACTCACTGAGGTTTTGGGCGTGTTCTGTCAGTTGTTTTGTGAAAATTTTCTGACTTTTCTTCAGGAGAAAAAATATTTCAACTGGTCTAAAATACACTCCTATTTTTCTCAAAGAACAAAGACTTTTATGTTTAACAGCTTTCAAATGAGAAGAGGTACATTTCTACCTTGTGTGTTACTAGTGCACTAGCTTTTGGGGTGCTCTCTCAGGAGTTCAAAACGAAAAATAAGTGTGGTAATTACATTATTGAACTTCCCCATGTTTTCTTATAGCTGCATAAATTTCTGACAAAGAATATTTATCATGTATGTGTGCTTTCTTCAGTTACTCTTCTACATCAAAAAACTAGATTTGCTTATTGAATGTTGTAGCCTGGTTCTTCAAATAAGGCAATTTGTATGATATTTTGAGAGCTTCAGAACCTTCTGTTCTGAATTTAGTAAGTGCAGTTCAAGAGAAGAGAATTTAAAATAGTGACTCCATGAGATAAATTTAAAGAAGAAAGCTCAACATGCTTATTAGAAAATATTATAACTAGTTAATGCTATCTAAAGAGTAGTCATCTAATTACTGTTTAACTGAAACCATGTGGGGAATGTAATTGTCTGCCTGAGCAACCTTACTCGGCATTGTCCCCTTTGTATTTTTATTGTCATTTCTGCGGTTATTGTGAAGAATTTCTATTCAAATGTGTCAGTATATTATGTTTAATAAATAGATTGAGGTTGTAGCTCAGTAGTGTGTATCCCATATTCCAAGATATGCCCTGTCCTCACATGGGAGAAGGAAAGTTCAGGAAGGTAAAATGTGTGTCAGAAGTGGTACTTGATATTCTGATACTCAAGTGTGAGTATACTGAATATTCTGATTCTGATACTGAAGAAGTGTCAGAAGACCCTTGTGCCATTGGTCAGCTCATTACTTGGGCAGTGAAAGTTGGTTCATATGGAATCAGCAAAATGCATTGGATTTTTAGAAATGCTGAACAGATGGTATTTAGAATGGCTTCTCTATAAATGTGGATTGGTCATATCCTAGAATTATATCCTGAGTACTAACCAGTAATCGTGGGATGAGAAAAGGAGTCGTCCTCCTCAGGGTTCAAGTGCCTCCATTCATATCTTGCTTGAAAAGCCTTGGTTTTGCAGCTGTCTTGGTTTAGGGTAAATTTGGGGAGGAAATTTTTCAAGGGGTCTCTAGAAAGCAGATTGAAGTGGTCCCTCCCCCAGCTGGTTTGGGAGGTAAATTTTCTTGGAGAGATGTGGAAAAAAAATGTTTATTTAACAAGCAAAGTACTCACAAACATGAAAAAAATTAATAAAACTCCTTGTTGCTCTCAAGAGATGTAGATTTAGAGATTCAGAGTCTAAAGAGTTTTTTGTAGGTATGGCTTTTTTTGAGTTAGGAGCTGGCAAGGCAGTGGCCAAGGAAGGTGGGACGTGGGCCTCTCCACGCTGGGGTTTGCTGGAATGAATTCTTGGTGTTGGTCCTCTGGACCAGAGCAGAGTTGAACAGTTCCTCTGAAGAAGCTACAGTCTAGAGAAAAACTTTTTGTCTATGTAATGAACTAGAAGCTAGTTTAAAAGTAAAGAAAGAGTCTGGTTTTTCTTATCAGCTACAGGACTGCAAATTTGGAGAGCACTCTGAGAGCTTTATTTTTCTTTCGCTGTCCGTGCTAGGCAGCACAGTCTGTGAGAAAAGGAATTTCAGGGGAGTAAAAATGAGGTTTCTGCAGATAAATGGTGTGTATCTTCTCCCCCATCTTTGCTCTCTGGGCCTAGTTTAGAGCTACAGGGCCCATTTCTAAGCACAAATACAGGTGGTGGGGATACCAGGATACCACATCATAAAGTCACCTCAGGATAGCTGCCCAGGGAAAGGTTGCATCAAAACTTTAATATCAATTCAAGGAAATCAGAAAGAGCTAATGATCCTCTTCAGCTGAGTTGTGACCACAGACTGGCTAGGTCTCAGGACATCTTTGCTCCAACAGACTTTGTGACATAGATGGAGTCATCCTTCTAAGAGACAGTAATAAAACAGTGTAATTCTTAACAATGTACTCAAAAATGTGACTGATAATGAAAATATAATAGGAGGCTGCAATAGGCCACAATATCTATTGTATCTTTAACATTTGTTGTGACCATTCACAGACCCCTCATTTGTAGTGCTGTTCTGTGAATTAAAGGAGTTTGTACCTTGTGTATGTTTAACAGATGAAGAGTGCATTGTGCTCTGCAAAAGACTGCATGTTGAGCAAGTTCTTCCTTTTAATGTACATTTAGCTCACCAGAAAGTGCAACTGGTTTTTATCACAAGCAATTACATTATCATGTTAATATTATCATATTAGGATAAGCATTAGTTATTAAAAAAAAAAAAAAAAAAGAAAAATTAGCCTTTTTTTGACTGTGGCTGTTTATAGCACTCACTCAGTGTTCCAACAGCTTAACAGTCTGACAAGGAGTTGCCCCAGGACTAGCACTTTCTTTGGAAGCTCTAGTATCTTCTTCAGCCACTGTTAGACCAAAGTACTTGATATTACTATTTGCATTTGTATCATAATGCTCTTCTTACCCTATCATATTCTCCCTCATGAGTGCTTTTCTTTCCCATGAAAGTATGGGAAATAAATCTATTTCCAGTACATGACTATTCTGAAAAGAAAGACTTGGTTCTATCCTAAACATATGGGGACTCTGCACTCAAGGTTAAGCTTGTAATCATTTTTCCCTTTGCTGCTGATACCAGAATCCTTTTAGATTGATTGTTTGTTTGTTTTACTGTCTGTCCAACAGCAAGTGTGGTTCAAACTCTATCTCTTATGGGCTTGTCCTTGTTCTTTTCAGAGAACTGAAAACACTCAGTGTCTGTCAGTATTTGTGGCCTTCTTAAGAAGACAAGGAATTCATGTTTATTCATATCTAGGCAGATCAGATACAACTTCCAGTCATAAACTAAGGGAGATAACTGGGAAAATTTGGTCGGTGCTTCAGGTGAGAATAACCTGGTACTGACCTAGGCAGAAACCAGATTTTATTCTATTTCCTGTAGCCACCACTGGCCTATAGATGACAAATTAAGTCACTTTGGGAGGTTCTCTGCATATCATATTCTTCAGTCCTAACCTATGTGCATGTGTGTGGTGGTGTTAGGTGATGTGTGTTAGGTTTTGTCTCTGGCTGGTAGCATGGTGTTGTGCAAGATAGTTTGTGCAAGCATCTATTGCCCCTCAGCAGTCACGTGAACGAAGTAGTCATTGTCCCATGCTGGACTGTGTGTCAGCTCACTCAGTAGCTTTAGGCTACAGAGAGAGCATTCTTCTTCTTATCCCCGCTGGTGGTGTTATGGATGCTACAAAAGTCATTAAAACCCATTCAAATATCTCTGAATCATGTTATTTCCAAGGAATTTCAGTGTTTGAAATGAAAGTTTCAATACTGAGGACTTCCATGTCTTAAAATATTGTATTCTGCTCTAAAGAATTCTGGTTGCCTGTTACTCTCTCTAAATAAGGAGATAGTATTTCCTTTAATTTCACAGTTGTATGAAGGCAGTGAATTTTGAAAATGGCAGCATCTCATTATATTTTGTACTATCCTGTTATTAGGAGGGCTGGCATTCAGTGTTCTCATATTGTGACTGGAAGTCACCTCTCTGTGTCAGATTTAGTTTATTATATGTATTTTCTAAGGCTGTATAGTACTAACTTTAAAAACAAAGATGATATTACTTTGTTATTCAAGGAACTGCACTTCTTACCTGTACTGGAATAGTTTCTTTTGCTTTAATATCAAGCCAGTAATCCAGATTTCTCTAGATCAAGAAAGCCAATGAGATAATGGACTTATGCAATGAAGCTGAATTCTTTGTTCAAGTCAGTCTTGAAATTTCATTTGATCCCTTCCCTGGGGAGGCTATTCTGGTGATCAACCACCCTCTCAGTGAAGACCATTTTCTTAATTTCCCACCTGAACTTCCCTGGTGCAGATTCATGCCTTTCCTTCATGTCCTATCACTAGTCACTTGAAAGAAGAGAGAGGAGACCAGCACCTCTCCCTCCACTGCCTCCCTTGAGGAAGGTGCAGACTTTGTGGAGGTCAACCCTTGGCCTTCTCTTCTCCCAGCTGAACAAACCAAGTGACCTCAGCCGCTCATTTAAGTCTTGCCCTCCAGACCTTTCATCATCTTGGTCCCCTTCTCTGGACACATTCTAACAGTTTGATGTCCTTCTTACATTAAGGCACCCAAACCAGCACAGAGTGCTCGAGGTGGGGCTGCAGCAGTGCAGAGCAGAGCAGGACAGTCACTTCCCCCCTCGCTTGGCTCACTGTGCTCTGCTGGATGCACCCCAGGGTACAGCTGGCCCTTTCAGCTGCCAGAGCACACTGTCGACTCATCTATAGCTTGCCATCAACCCAAACATCAGATCTCTTTCCCCAGGGCTGTTATTGCATCTTGTCCCCCCACTTATACATCTAACCAGGATTACCCCATCCTGAGCAGAGAATCCTGCAAAACAATGGTCTCAAGAAAGCTTTGGTATGTTAGCTTGTTCAAGTCTAATCCTAAATTTCTTATGCGTTCAGAAGTTCCTTTCTGGCTTAGTGTTGATTCAAGACAGATTGTAAGAGAAGTGACAATTCTGTAAGTGCCTTAAAACAACTTCTTAATTAGCTGATTGTAATTTTCTAAATGCAGGTATAGTTCAAAGGTTATTAGAGAGACATTAGTTGGCAATTGACTGAATAATATTTCTGTTTAAGATTTTGCTTATCTCAGCTTCTAAGAAGAAGAAGAATATCTTTGTTAAACTGGTTAATTTTTCTTAGTGTCAGTAATTTGTAGTCTTATGCTGTTTTAATAACAAATTACATTAAACTAGCAAGTAGATAATGCTTCAGGAAAATGGCTGGATTTAATATTTTGTTTGTGGCTTCTCTTAATATTAGGTGGATTTTTGTCCACCTAATGTAAATGTATAAAGTTTATTTGTGCATTTCACTTATTGAAATGACTACTAAAAGGTACAAACAATTTTTATTTTACAGGTCAACAGCAAGGACAGGATGGAGTAAAAGTACAGCAAGCCACAATAGCTCCCGTAACTGTAGCAGTAGGTGGCATTGCTAATGCAGCAATTGGTGCTGTTAGTCCTGATCAGATAACACAAGTGCAGCTTCAACAAGCTCAACAAGCTTCTGACCAGGAAGTGCAGCCTGGCAAGAGACTGAGAAGAGTTGCCTGCTCATGTCCTAATTGCAGAGAGGGAGAAGGAAGGTAAATGTAACTTTTATCGGTATATATTTAAGCATCTTATCACAGCTTGCCTCATTTGGGAATGAGATTGTCCTATATTGCCTAGATTTTTAATGCTTTCTATTAGAAAGCACATTTGTGTGGGCTTTTCAGACGGGGATTAAAATTGCCTCTATTAGCATGAAATGTTTCTCCTAATAGCTGGTAATGTTTTAGAATATAACTACTTAGCTGTTTAAATATGATCTTTTTTAGAGGCAGCAATGAGCCAGGAAAAAAGAAACAGCATATCTGCCATATTGAAGGATGTGGAAAAGTTTATGGCAAGACATCTCACCTTCGGGCACATCTGCGCTGGCATACTGGGGAAAGACCGTTTGTCTGCAACTGGATTTTTTGTGGCAAGCGATTCACAAGGAGTGATGAGTTACAAAGGCATAGAAGAACCCACACAGGTTGGTCATCCCTTCTCTGTAGCCATAGTACAGCAAGTCTGAATTGTAGTGGCCATAGTTAAACAATCGTATCAAGGTTCTCACTTACTGTTAGCTGAAAATTACCCTTAAATGTAAATAAAGTAGCTTTAATACAAGAAAGTGGTAGATTCCAGTTTTCATTAATTTAGGCTGACTGTGAAAACATATAAATAAAAAGGGATCTGTTCCAATTGTTCTTTTCTATGTAGGCTAGAAAAAGATGACCATCATAGATAGCTGATGTACATTAGCTAGTGCCTGATCTAAATGTAAAAAATTTAGGTCAGGCACATAGGATTGGCCATGAACCAGGGAGGGTTATTGTTTCCTCACTTGGATTAGCTCAGTCCTTAAGAATTTCATTAAGTTTATTAAGAAGTTCATTAAGTTCAACTGGTCTATACACTAGATTTGGTCTTATTGGGAATTTTCTAGAATTTCAAGTGGGAACTGATAAAGCAAATTCTCTTAACGGTTCAGAACGGAAAAGTCGGCCTTTTAAAAGCTGAAAATTTTATCAGCCTTCATATTTTTAGCCCCAGAAGAGTGTCTCCCCCTCCCTGTCCCTTCTACCCCAACTTACAGCACCTGATGTCCAAGCACTAATTACATTTGAGCAGTGACAGGACCTTTTGGTAAATTGAATTTGTCTCTCTTGATGTAGATTGCATACAACTTCATGGAGCATTGGGATTCATGTTTTTGAATTTACTTCCCATCACTGTAATCTAAATAACAAAAAGTATTCTTAAAAATGCCACCAAGTTGCTCTTTGAGTGATTTTACCTCCCTCACTCTGGTAGGTTTATGGAAGTTTATGAAAATTTTCTGATGTCCTGAAATTCAAACTTCTCGTCAGATAATCACAGCAGAGCAAATACTCGTTGAGAACAGTTTAGTTGTGAAGGGTAGGTGGCCAAAAGATTGTGACTGAACAGAAAACATCTGGAAATTAGTCAGATAGTAAAGAAAACATGTCTTTTTAAAGACACTTTGAATGTTGAATAGAATAGGGTGAGGTTCAGATGATCAAGCAGTGTTCAGTGCACTCTTTCAGTAATATTTTGATTTTCTTCTTCTTTTTGAAAAGGTGAAAAGAGATTTGAGTGCCCGGAATGTTCTAAAAGGTTTATGCGAAGTGACCATCTCTCGAAACATGTCAAAACTCATCAGAACAAGAAGGGTGGTGGAACAGCCCTTGCTATTGTTACCTCAGGAGAACTGGACTCTTCAGTTACTGAGGTTCTTGGTTCTCCAAGAATTGTCACTGTTGCTGCCATTTCTCAAGATTCAAACCCAGCAACCCCTAACGTTTCAACAAACATGGAAGAATTCTGAAAGGATCATTTATATGGACACCTAGTGCTGCACTTAAGTTTACATACCTTTCAGGATATGGAAGTGGGCTGGTAAAGTGGATTACAGAGCAGGAAATCTTTTTTTCAGTCATGACTTCTGTAAGTGTTCCAGGTTGGAGGGACAGCATGGGAAGTGTACACCGGTGCAACAAGACAAAAATTTCAAAAATACAAACAGCGCAAATTGATGACTGGATAAACAGATAGAGGAATAATATTTCCATACTGTACTTTTTTAGTTATACATCTGTATATTCTGTAACCATTTTAAGTGAACTTTACCCCCTATTTTAGCACTGTATGTTAATGTGTTTATAAAATCAGATAGTATCAATGTAAAATTGGGTGGACCTTGACTAGGATTAATACCATTTGATGAAGGCACTTTGTTTTTAACATAAATTCATTATATTTTCATGAGAGCATCCTTTTTCCGTAAGGCACAGCAAAACAGAATACCGGGTGGACAACAGTGGATAGATACATTTTGGGGTTTTGCTCAGTCCATACAACACATCGGTTAATTTTGGCCATCTTTTCTCAAGTTTTGGAATTACTCAAATAGCAGCTGGATGATCATGCTGCAAAGTGGTTCTGAGGTGGGCCTCAGATTAATTTTGACTACTACATTATAGTAGTGTGTATAAATGACAATCAGTGAGTTCTAATTCCTCTCTTCGTGCGGAGAGCTAGGTTATGTAGAATTAGTGTAAATGGTAGGAAAGATAAAACCATAGAAAGCTATTAACATAAGATTTACAAAAGTAATGGTATCTTTATGTAGAGTGAAAAAAAATTGTGTCAATTTTTGGTAATTCATTCCATTTTATATTTCCCTGCCCATGGCAAGGAGGTTGGAACTAGATGATCTTTAAGGTCTGTTCCAACCCAAACCATTCTGTGATTCTGTATTTTAAGACATCTGTGGCCCATTTCTAACTTATAGATAACTTGAATATTAAAAACTCAACCTTAGGTGTTTGAATGTTTTAATTTTGTTAGAATTCATGGAAATCAATCAGACAACTGAGTGTTGTCTAGTATCAACTCTCTGTAAATACTAGTTTATTATGTTGTGGTTGATGTGCTGAGTTCTTTGTGCTTTTACTTAATAGCCAAAGAAAAAAATTAATCATCACATTTTAATAAGAAAAGAAGTAAGTAAACATTTTCTCTTTCCCCTTAAATATTACCATCTCTTTTTTTCTCTTCAAGGATAACATGTAGGCTGGTAATAAATATCTGTTACCTATGAAGTCTTATATTGACCCTCCAACCACAAAATAAAGAGAAAAGAGAAATATTATCATCTTTTTGGGACATGACTTTTGGTTTCAAAGGTTTGGTTACATTTTCAGATGTGACAGTGAGTATAGAGGAAATGTAAAAAAAAAAAAAAAAAAAAAGGGAAAAAACAACAACAAAAATTGCGTTTTCTATGTGAAAATTCCAGTAGGTACAAGGAGGAAAGATGGCCAAATATTTCACTCTCAGGATTTTTAATTACTTCCCCTAGGCATAATTATGACCTTTTACATCTACAGTCACTTGTGAATTCTCATAATCAGTTTATAAGGAGATTTATACACCAAAATATTTTTAACGTAACTGAAGGAAGTACAGTGCAAGAAGAGTAGGATGTTTTTCTTTCCCCTACAAATTATGAAAGGAAGAATGTGTGTGGTAGCTGTTGGTTTGCGAGACATAACAGGTACCCTGTGCATTCCCTAAAGAGCATATACTTCTCATCTGAACAATTTTATCAATCTTGTGGTGTTTTCTGTATTTTTGAAGCAAAAGAATTACCATTGTTTACACTGTGTACACTTTAGGCCAGCCCTTTGTAGCAAAATACTAAGCTGAGGGTATTTTATACTTTCAGTTTACATAAAAAGCTTTGAGATTAAAGAAAAACAATTTTACACTGTGGTTATAAATTTCAAGTTTCTTAAAGCTTTTTTAGACTTGTAACAGAGTCTTTAAATTTTAGTTGGGTTTTGTACATTATTTTGTATATTTTATTTAAAGTACTCTTAACTGATGTATCTGGATTTAAAACGTCAGAAGCAATTAGGTGTTACATTTACTACAGATGAACATTAGGTAGTATTAACTGTTAATTTTATTATAAAGGAAATGAAACGTCAAAGATATATTTTATCATTATGCTTCACAATCAGTGCTCTACATTACTTTATGCAAAGAAGAACTTTCCTAATGTTAATATCATATTTCCTAAAAGTTAACAGTTTTGTAAACTGAAGTTACAAGCATTCTGCACAACCATTTCATATGTAATTTTTTCATGCATACTTATGTATGCAGATAGGAAACTGAAGTAATTTTTAATCTGCAATGAATCCCTATTATAGATGTATCCAAACCTAAATCTGGTTGGCTTCATAGCATCTCAAGTACATTAACTTGTGTTAGCAGGTGCACATTTTACCACTGGAATTAGAAACATTCTGCCAGTCTGTTCTGCATACCATTCTGAATCCACTTTTCTGTCTTAAAAGGATCGTAAATTTCAATGTCCTTTATTTGACTCAGTGGGATATAGCTGTTGTAAGTAATAGGGCACAGATGTGCAGTAGTATCTTGTTTAATGGCATTTCACTGTTCATTCCCTTTGCCACCATTAAAAATTTTGCTTTATTGTAATTATCAGTGCAAAGTGTATTTACCATGGTAGAACTCCAGTGTTAGAATAGTTATTTTCTTACAATATACTTTCTTTGGTTAGGTTTGTGTATGTGTTGCCGATTACATTAGCAATTGGTGTTAAGTCATTATTTATCACATTCTTTCACGAGAGCAGTAATAAAAGTGTGTAATCTAGGAGAAAAAGTTAATTTGTCAAAGTTAAGTAAGCATGATGTTTAGGTCCTATTTTTCAATTTTATAACTGTTTTATTGCAACAATATTTGTATTTAAGTCTTCATTTTAATGCCTTGTGGTGTTTTTTTATGCATGTCACTGAATTGTCATCCCGCAAGAATTGATGTGCAGCATAGGGTATTAAATCTACATAATGATTTTGAAACAGAAAAATAGTTGATGGTAAAAATGTAAATGTTTTGCAAAAATTCCTTATAAAAAAAAGTTTTGTAGTAATATTTCACTTGTAAATTTTTCTAAAAAAAAAAGTGGAAAAGGAAAAAAATGAGAGTAATGTTTCCCCACGTCTAGAATTTAGAAATTAATTCTGCCAGCAAAGCCTGTAAGGCATTAATCTGACACTTTTACAATGCTGATTTGTATAATTTTTTGGTGGGTTTGGAACTAAAATCATGTACAAGTTGTTGCCTGCAATAACATTTTGCAAGTAACCTATTAAAATTCCCTTGAGTTTAAAAGGTTTCTTCATTTAATTGCTTACAATATAAAGCAGCAATAAATAATGTTTGTATGATAATCTGTTCATCAAGAAGAACACTAGAAAACAAATGCTTCTCAATGGGGAAAGGTTGGCAGCAGCTTCTGGATTCGTGTAATTAAGACCTGTACTTGCTGGTCAGCGTTTCCCAACTGGCAGACTCCCAGCAGGGAATTAAACCAGCAGATTCTAGCTCAGCATGAATTCTGTGGGGTTTGTTCAGCTCTTGCGAATGGAAGCTTCGGTTGTTCCTGAACGCACCAAAGGAATAACCAAAGGGAAAAATTTTCTAAGGTAAGGAATATGTACATACACACACAGAGATAAAATACAGATTTAGAAAACAGAAGATAATTCAGTTTGACAGAGATAGATAATAGACGTGCCACTGTATTGCACACGGGGAATGAATATAACAAATAAATGGAAACCTGAAAGTACTGACTTCAACTCATAGAAAATATGTTGAGCTTTTCTTAGTGAGATGTCAGCAGGCTCCTGCATTGTGTTATACTAAAATAACTTTTGTGGTATGCCAAGTTGTTAATGATAATGTTACATTACTTATTTTTTAAATGCTAAAAATTCTATGGTAGACTTTACCATACTTCTGTCATGAACAAGTAATGCTGTTTCACAAAGGAAGAAATACATAGAGAATCACAGGATCATTTAGGTTGGAAAAGACCTTAGCATTGTTGACCTCAACTGAAAAGCTAACACTGTAAATCCCACTACTCAAGCATGTCCCTAAGCACCACATGTACACATAAGAAGGCCACTTTTCTTCCATTTTCCAAAAGAAGAGGAATTTATAATTTGGGACTTCTAACATTGTACTGCAAAACAGAATCATCTTGCCTACTGAGATATAAAATACATTATCTTTATTACACGTTTGATTAAATACCTGTTAAAGTCTCAGTAGCCTCCATTTGAATGTCAAACTTCTGAAGTCATTCTGTGTTGTAATTCAAAGTAAATGGACATCTGACCAACTAAGATGTCTTTATTGACCAATTTTTTTAGTATTGTGGCACTGAGGTGTTTTGAAGCAAATTCTACATTACTGGTAAGAGACTAGTCCTCTGCTTACACCATTTCAATTATATAATATCAGAAAATAACAAATTCATATATAAGAATGTAGGATGGATGTGCATGTTACATTTTACCCTTCTAGTCCTTCAAATGTGATCATTCTACTCTGAAGCATGAGGTGTGACACCAAATTGAGTATTTCTGTCTGCAACTGTAAATTCACTACCATTGCTAAAATTATCTAAAGTTCCATTTTCCATTTATTCCATTAGCTTTATTTTCTGTCCAGCTAGGTAGCAAATATCAGGATTAATTAATACTGAACTTTCTAATGCCTTCCATGCCCCTGCTTCCCAATCCTTTTCCGTTCCCCAAAGCTACTTGCATCATTTCCTGGTATCCTGAGAGCTGAGGTGCTGTCAAAAAGAGAATGCCAATGAAAATGGAAGTGCTGTGGGGACCTAGAGTTGGCATGTACTATCTTTGCTTTCTAGAGTAGCTTCCATGGAGCAAGGACAACATGATACCTTTTCTAGAAGAGCCTCACTAAAAATGACCAGAGGTTATCACAAATGGGTGGATTGGTGCTTTGGCCAACTATTGTTGATGTAGTGATGGGCATTTTTCTGTTCAGTTTATTAAGATTTGTTGGATGGTTTTCATAGCAAGTACCAAAAATTGCCTGCTTCTAAATGCCAGGTCAAGGAACGTAGGCATTTCTTTGACTTATATGAGCAGCAGTGTGTAATGTAATATTCATAATATACAAATTCAAAGCTGTATCTTTCATTTTTACCTGTGTTTGGAAAATGCCTAGCCTTGAGCATTTAATTTCTTACAACAGTATTTTAGCACAACCTTCTAAAAAATAATAATAATTAAAAAAAAGTGTTTCAATCTTTATAGTTTTTCCTAGGAAAGAGAAACTGTTCTTAACTGAAGTGTATTGGAGACTGTAAATATTCAGAGATTTCTTTACCAGATACACATTTTACATCATTTCTAGAATTTTTCACTTTCTCTCTTGCATCTGTTCCCTCATGTATCTGTGCTGTATTCTAGCCTAGGTTGCCATTAAGATCTCTCTCATTCATTTTCAAGTGCTATAGCCTTTTATTTGGATAACTTCTTGCTTCTTGCTAAACACATTGCAGAAATACATACACCAAACAAAAGAAGTATTTTCTCTTAAATATTTATATTGGAAAACTCCTTTGGAAGGTATTTCAGCTGAATGAGAGCTCTGTTCCATCCCCACATATTATGGAAGCTTAGTCCGAGCTAGAGTTTAAAATAAAAGTTTGCAGGGCAGGGAGTGTTTATCAAAAAATGCTTGTGCTGCTGATCTAAAATTCTGTTAAGCATTTATTTTTATGTTGTTTTTAGTTGAATGCATAGCTTTCTGTCACTTGTGTGTATTTTAAAGGGAAGTCTTGGACCAAATTCCAGGAAGAGCCCAGTCTCAAAGCTGGCTGACCTTTTGGTGTTGACACATTTGTCAAAGTTCTGAAAGATTTTTATAACTGCTGAAAGCGAGTAGCAAGTGAAGCATTCTCTGCATAGACCTAGACACCTTCAGATTTTTTGAAAAAGTAAGTGAATTAATGAGGCATTGATTTACTTTCGCAGCTCAATTTCCTAACTTAAACTGATGCTGATAGGTAATATGTGTGTCTGCTAAGTGGGCATATGCATCTTTCAGGACTTGAAGGTTCTTGAGTTTGTACATCAACAAGTATATAAAACACTATCTTCTTGCTAACTCCTTTTTGTCAGTTCTACCTCAGTCTTGCAAATATAGATTCTCTGCTTAAAGTTTTAAAAATCTAAGGGATTAATATGCAAAATTACACAGGTGAATGGAAAAAAGCCAAAAAGTGAAAGCCAAACCAAGTGAAGTAATTTTTTCCAGAGGCATATTTTACTTTTGTACTGTTGTAATTTTTGCTTAGGCATGCCAGTCATCATTTTATGCCAGTTCGTAACAGGAAACTTCCATTACTAGATGTGGAAGAAGTGTTTATTTAAAGGAGAAGAAAAGGTAGCTAGAGCATAAACAGGATTCTGGTTGGTGTACCTTTTCCTTCTGAAGTCTTCAGTTTTTATTGACAGCAGTCACTAAAGTTTACTGCTGCTCATAAAGGGAAAAGAAGACAAGATAATTGAAGGAGGGAAGAATTACCTGAGAGTGGGATGAGAAGGGTGATAGAATACTTAATTACAAAAAAAAAAAAAAACAAAAACCAAAACAAAACCAAAAAAAACCCAACCAACCAAACAAAAGAAAGTATATTACAAAATAGGAGACTGAAGAACTAAAAGAAACCTGGATGGAATCTGAAATGCTACGACACAAACAGGAAAAGTAGTAGTTACCATGTTGAGCTAGAAGGAGGTGGAAAAGAGGTAGGATCTTCCCTTTGCAAATATACATTTTTTTATGCTTTTGATTTTTGACACAACAGTGGTCTTGCACATGGTGCTGGCAGCTTCTTTCTATCTGAGCAGAAGTCACAGAGCCCTCAGTAGATTCACTATTGAAAGGTCTTTAAAAGTGGAAATCCGTGTTGGTGTTTATTTTTCTAAACTGCTGGACTTGCAGACAGAGTAGAATAGTTAAAAGTAGAGTCCCCTGGGACCTGTGCATGGACATAGTAAATGTCAACCATCCTGGATGTTACCATCTGTTTACATTAAGAGAAGCAATCAATTTTTACAGATTGTCATAAACCAGAGAGATTTTTCTACTTACATGGAAAAAATTCAGTTTCTCTCAGCTTTTTTTTTTTCTCTTCCTCTTTTATAGCAGCATGAAACTACACAGAAATAAAGCTGGTAGCCTTGATGGAATAAAAATATTCTGGTTTAAATGATAAGAGCTTAAGACATGAAATAGTCATACATTTAAGCTCCTGCTCTTAAATATGAGCAGAACTGATTTCACTGGCATCCAACATCAATTTACAGAAAACACTCAAGTGGTGTAATTCAGATGTATTGTATTAAATATAACTTTTGTGTTAAACACAATCCACACTTCTGCACTGGCATCTCTTAAGTTTCACTTTTGTTGAAGTAAATGCCTGAAGCCTCTACTGAAACTAAGATTGAAACCTTTGGGTAGTCTTCTATTTTTACACTTGCAGCTTTCAAAAGCAGTTTGGCATTGAGGATCACCTAGAAGCTGCTATGATTGCTACTTATTATCGCTATTATCCAGTAATAATGACTGATTGCACCCTTGTTCTTCCTTTAGTTGTAACTGTTCAATAGCCTCCATGTTCTGCTTGTTTTAGCACAGTAGTCTGTTACCACATGATTAGAATAAAATTTCTTTTGAGAACTCTAGTCTATATTAGAGTGTTATCTATTTAATTGGTGGTAGTTGACTGATCACGTGGTAATATGCATATAAAGAGTAGAAAGCTAGAGAACAATGGAATATGTAACAAGCCAATATGTAAAGAGGCATTACCTGCAAAAATTCTAAATTTAATCCTGTCTCTATTTGATCTCTTCCATGCTTTCGAGTTCTGCTTGTGCCTTGCAGGAAAAAGAAGAAATCATCATCTGTGGTCTTAAGGAGATATCTAGCAAACACACAGGAACACATGCAGTGAAAAGAAACTGACTGAGACAAATATTTATTGCAACAAACCCCTACCGATTGGACAGCAATGATACATGGAGGAAAATCAAAAGTGAAAGTTGTTGTGGAAGATGATAACAGATTTCAGTGTGTCACAGGTTCAGAAAAAGAATTTGGAGGTTACCTTTTTGTCATATTAAAGAAATAAAAATATATGTACCACAATAATCTGTATTAATCTGTTCATTTGAATGACTTGACAGAATGTACCGTGTGATCCCTCAGCTGAACTAACTAAACAAAGCTTTTCACAAAAATTCTACAGGTAGTTTTTAATAAGGATCAGAAAACTACTTTTTGGAGGTGCCAACCTTTTTCATTTCAGAGAACAAAAGTGTCTATTATACTACTTTGCTGAGATCTTAGAGATTAGTATCTTTTTCAGGTATATCTAGTCAACTGTCACCTTATATGCCTCAAAATGTATTATTATGAGCTCAAATTACTGTTGAATGTGTCTGTTAACCATCTGTTAATTGTCCTTCTGACTGGCCAACTAAGAGATTCAAATATCCACTCTATATATTGTGTTGAATATGTCTATTCATTGTGCTACAGCTGCAGTGGCTAACTAGAAAATTTGCATTGAAGCTTTTACCCATACTCTTGCTGAAATGCACTCCTAAAAGTGCATTTTCTGCTGAATATTTGAGGTAAGATTTAAAGAAAAAAAAAAAAAAAGAATTATCCGAAAAGAATAAGGCAAATAAATATTGCGGCCAAATTATGAGGGCAGTCACTGAGGCTACAGAAGTCAGGAAGATATTTTGGGTCAACTTTTGGGATTTTTCATTCTTGTTTAGTTACAGGTCTTTTAAGTTTTCTTTAAAGTATGTTTTATTTGATTTTACCAAAGGAAATGGGGAAATTACTTGTCATCTATTGATGGATTGATAGATAGATAGACAGATAGATAGATAGATACGTACATACATACATTCATACATACATTCATACATACATACATATATACATGCATGAAATTTTTTCATCAGTGCCCATTTAAGTTTGTAGACTCCTCTGGCTGTGACCCAAGAGGCAGGTTCATCTCTGGGGAAGCCCAGAAAGGCCCCTGCACTTACACCAAGACAGGTGTTTTCTCTGCCACTCTGTGGTTCCAGAAAAGAGATGTAGTTCAAGCTTAGCTGTGAGGAGCTGTATTGCACAGATTGATGTCTCCAAAGAGCAAGAGAGGTAAAAAAAAAATATATAAAATAAAAATCATATTCTGTTTCCTTGAGAAAGGTGGAAAGTGCTCTGAAAGTTGGTTACATGCTAAATGTTGACCGAGTGAAGCATGAAAAGCAAACGGGTGGCACTGGTGAGAGAGCCAAGTTCCAGGCCCTAGCAACACTGCTGAATTCTGGCTGACCCCTGCAGAGGGGAAAGTAATCGCCTTCCCTTAGAATGTAAGAACAAAGGTGTTTACAGAAAAGAAACCAGGGGAAGAAATGTAATGTCCCCTGTGCCACAAAATACGGAGAGTAAAATTCATCAAGCAGCACTAAGTTTTCTGCACAAAGAGAACAAGCCAGCTCCAAAGGTCTGTGGGGCAACAGCCTGGCACAAGGTGGATTGCTGGGCATTGCCTCACTATTTGTGCTCAGCTCCTGAGAGAACTGTAGGCAGGGCTCAGTGCAGTCAGAGGTACGTGTTTATAAGGTATATTGGTAGTAGGACTCAACTCAGTCCCATCCTAGATGTTTTCTTGAAAACAACTCCATGATCACAGAGGTCTCCAGATGCCCATGCCAAGAGCCTGCACAGATTTTATAAGGGTATTTTTGTATGAGCCACACACAGAGCCACATGGCAGAAATCAACTTTTTCTGGGATGAGTGGCTGTCTACAGAGATGCTCTACAGCTTGACAGACCACCATGGGCAGGTAGAGACATGAGCAGCCTGTAAGTGCCAAACTGAAGAAACCTCAGAGAGAAGAAACCTGTCACACATCGAGTCAAGCTGGCTTTCCTTGCAGCTGACATAAATGGGTGTTTTTTCTCAGACATCCACAGATATTTTGTTTTCACTGGGTTGAAAACATGTATTGTGAAAATATCTGTGTTTTGTTTGTGCTTCATCAGATACAGTTAGGCAGCTTTAGCAGCTGTGAAGTTGGGAAGGCAAACACAAGTGATCTGTTCTTTTTTCTCTGCAGAAAGCAAGCCGAGGAGCTGTTTTAGATGCCGGTAGGAAATGTTTGTTGCACAGTGAGCATAACTTCGGAAAGCAGCTGTCTGTCTTCCCACTGCCGTGGAAGAGGCGGTTGCTGTTCTCATGACCTGAAGTTTAGCTAAGAGCTGCCCAAATAAAACCGCTGTCTGCGCATTGCCTCCTCCTGAGCCCCTGGTCCTTGTGTCCCCGCAGCAGCGGGAGCGGGATCCGGCGGGACCCGTCCCAGTGGTTGTCCTGGAGCCCCGAGTGGGACCCGGACATTTGTGGTCTGGTTTGCGGCTAACAATTTCCACCGGGCACGCTGTCCTGGCATCCCCGGGGCGCGCTGGGGAGCAGGTACGGGCAGGCAGCAAACAGTTAATTTGTGGCACTTTTGTACCCATTTGCCGGAGAGATGCTGAGACAGGGATTCGTATTTCACACGTTCCCGGCGGCGCGGGGGGCGATGCACCAGTGCTGCTCCATAGGGACCGGACGCTGTCAAGGCTCAGGAATTCCCTCAAACCCCGCCGCGCTGCGGTGCCCTCCGCCCCCGGCCCCTCCCGCGGGGCTCGGCCGCCCGCCCCCGGGGCCGTGCCGGCGGAGGGACCGGGCCGCCTCCGCCGCGCCGCCGGAGGGAGCAGCGGGAAGGGGCCGGGGAAGGCCATCCCCGGGGAGACGGGACGCGGTGAGCCGGGGGACGGGACGGGGCGACGAGGGGTGTGTGCGTGGGGGCAAGAGATGTCTGAGCCGGCGGCAGCGGAGCTGCGTCCCGTGCCCTCAGCGCAGCCCCCGAGGCGGCCCCGGCAGCGGCAGGTGAGCGGGGCTGGCCCCGAGCCCCCTTTCCCCGGCAGAGCCCCCTTTCCCCAGCAGAGCCCCCTTTCCCCAGCAGAGCCCCCTTTCCCCGGCAGAGCCCCCTCTCCCTGGGCAGAGTCCCCTTTCCCCGGCAGAGCCCCCTTTCCCCGGCATAGTCCCCTTTCTCTGGGCAGAGTCCCCTTTCCCCAGCAGAGCCCCCTTTCCCCGGGCAGAGCCCCCTTTCCCCGGCAGAGCCCCCTTTCCCTGGGCAGAGCCCCCTTTCCCTGGGCAGAGCACCCTTTCCCCAGCAGAGCACCCTTTCCCCGGCAGAGCCCCCTTTCCCCAGCAGAGCCCCCTTTCCCCGGGCAGAGCACCCTTTCCCCGGCAGAGCCCCCTTTCCCCAGCAGAGCCCCCTTTCCCTGGCGCCGCGGTGCCGGGCAGCGCCGGCGGCCGCCGCGGGTGCCTCCTGCCGGCCCGTGGGGGGCTTTTCGCAGGGAATTTCCCCCTCTCCCAGGGTGGGTAGTGGGAAAATGCCGCGGGGTTGTGTTCCTTATTTTCAGTCCTGAAGAATTTGTTATTTTGAAAACCTGAAGAGCGACCAGCAGCCAAGTCAGTAAGAATGTCGTCTCTCGATGGAATTTAGTGTCGGTCTGAAACAAACAAAAAGTTGTCTGGTTGTTTTTTGAGGGAACAGGGCTTGGACAAAACCTCAAGCTGATTTCACAGCCTTGGTTTGACCAGAAGAACAGGTTCAAAAATTAATTCTATGTGCACCCTTTCTTTGCCTCACCATCAGGCTCCACTTGTATCTCTTACCCAGTAAGACGGATGCATTTTAAGAATTGTTTGGCTCTAGAAACCAAGAGGTGGAAATACTGATATTTTACAGTGTCAGTCTTCTTCCTGACCTCTCCTCCCTTGACTGTGCATGGTTTTGAAGATCTTCTGTGCCATTTACTTTGAAAAAAATCATTGATTTCTCTGCTGTACTGGCTTTCTGACAGCTGTGTTCAGAACTAGTAATGCAAGAACTGTGTAAAACTTGGTCCCAGTTAAAATCTTTGTAGCAAGTGCGTTGTTTTCATTCTGTAGTGCCCAACAGGAAATCTGTGAACACTGCAGTTGTGCAAAGCTCAGCTCCCCTTCTCCCTCCCATCCTTCTACCATGGAGTCATGCTGTGGCAGGGATTCCTGCTCTTTCTCAGCTCCAGTTGCTGACCTATGCCACAAGTAGGCTGACCCTCTCTGAGGGGATTATTCCTCTGCTGGGGAGCTGTCTCTGTCCCTCTTAGCCCTCTGCCCTACACCATTCTGTGGGCTACAACCTCATTTTAGGAGTCAGTGCTGTAAATGCTTGTTGGTGTGACAGAATTAGCCAATTCCTTGTTGGTGTGGTCCCAGACAGCCCTCAGTTTAGCCTGTACTCAGTAATGGCTGTTAACTCTTTCAGGTAGGCTAAAAGCATTTTGCTTCAATGAAAATTTCAGTTCTGTATTTCTGAGCAAGCAGAGAAATTCACAGTAACTTGCCGAACTGCCAAGCTATGAAATATAGAGCCCTGGCAAAGAAGATTATGAAGAGTTAGTTTATTTTTGGACATGAAGACACAATTTATAATGAAATTATGCTGTCAGAAACATTTTTCTAGTTCCCACTAATGTAAGGACTCAGGTATATACAGTTGAACAGAGTTAGGTCTGTGAGAATCTTGTCTCATTTCCTAAATGCAACTTGCTGGTATCTGGAAGGAGGACCCTGATTCTATATCTGTTACCTACCAATGAGGCTCTCTGGAAGATAAGACTATATGGATTTTTGGCAGAGCAGAGATGACTAAATGTAATTATGTATATTAAAATATGGCACTGATGAAAGGTGTTATGGCATATCCAGGGATGGTTTTCAAAAGATGATGTGTATGATCATACTTCCAAGCTCAGAAGCTTGGAAAAGGTCAGTGAATATCCATAGGGAAGCTGGAAAAGCAAGTTTAGGAGGAAGAAAAAGGAATACGTATGTTTGCGTAGTATAGGTATTCCGGAAAACATTTTTTGGATTTGAAATTACCTCTTTACATATCATGTTCCCTTTACTCTGTCCAAACAAGACATGTTGAGGTTCTGGCTTGTGTTATGCATCAGTTGTTGCAGAGCTCTAATGGGCAGCTGAAGCCCTCCTCATCTTTTGTCTGTCTAAAGAAAAATGGGGCAGTGGTATTGTCAAACCAGTAATGTGCATCTCACTTGATTTGGGTGCCACATGAGGTGGTGCAAAAATATGTCTGTGCCATGAGGAACACCACAGAGTGCCTTGTAATGGAGAGCAACAGAAAGGACCTTCAGTTTGGGGATCTGTCTCAAACACTGCTCCAGCACACAGTGGCCTTCACAGAACAAGTTCTTATATCTGAATACATGTGATAAAGCAGGAAATAAAAGAAAATAAAAAGAGAATCATATTTTAACTGGCACCAGAGACAACTGATGCAAAATAGCTCTTATGAAAGTGCCTCTTTTTAAAAAAGTAGCCATCCCACTTCTAATACAATCATCAGAAGTGACTTGTTGCTGGAGGCTTAGTTCTGGGTAGCATGTCACTCTTCCTTTCTTTTTGTTGCCTTCTGTATAATGGATGTGACTGCTGTCATCTGAATTGTTTACTGCATGAAAGATATATTGTTCCTTGTGCTCAAGTCTCCAGAGCCGTCCCCAGTGCAGTGCAAGGTGATGTACTTCTTGTCCAGTGTACGTCACTGTGAAAGATGAGGCATGAGTCACTTCCCTCGTGGGCAGTGATGACTAACTGCCTCTCCTTCGTGGAGCTGCCACACCAGCAGCTGGCCATGCAAGGAATCATCACCTCAAATCAGCTCTCTGATGACTACATGATGTAAAAGCAGTTTATTAAGTTGCAAGATTAAAGACTTTTACAGCTCATAAAGGAGGAAAGCTCATAAGAAGGTAATAAGAGAAGGAATATTTAATTTGCATGAGTCTTCCTAAAGTTACGCTGCTTCTGAAATGTAAATCATAAGAGGTTTGTATACAAGGTTTCACAATGTGTCATATAAGAGTTATTTGGATTAAAGTATAAAAACAATTACTTTTATAAGATTTTCTTAAAGAAAAACACCTTCTGTAGTGTACATGTCATAAAGCTCTTTAGAAATCTCCTACTTTATTAAAAGCATGTAGAAGACATTTAGAATTAGGAATAGGTACATAATTTTCAGGGTATTTTTTTGTGTTGTAAATGTTCTGGAACTAACATGAAGTATTTAGTTTTCAACTTTTTGACTGAGTTTATATAAACATTTTGAAGAAAAAGGGGAGAGAGACTGCAAACCAGATCAGACTCCCACCTTTGCAATAAAATTTCCTATAAAATTACTTCGGGAACTCTGCCTTATAGCAACGATGGATTTACACTTGATACAAGAAGGCAGCATCTTAGATTAAAGGTTATGTACTGTTCTTTCCAGCTCCCAAGTCATGCCTTGGTCCTGATCTTGACTATTTGGGTCTCTTTTCCAAAATTTTGAGAAGATTTGACTCATCAAAGTAACGTGTTTTTAAATGTAAATACTTCCATTCTGTGGAAAATTTTCTGATGTACAGATGCATGTCCAAGTTTTGGCTGGAGGGAGAAGAATGTAGTGGTTCATGTCCATAGCTCAGACTTAAGGAAACCCAAACTTATGACCTGAAAGCTGAACAGGTTTCATAGAACAGTTTTTAATTATTACTCCTGCATTTTTATGGAAGAAAATGAAGTTTCAAAGAGGCAATAAATGTGTCCATTTATGCTGCAGTATTACAGATATTGTGTATAAATACCAATGGCAATGACAGGAAGATGAAAAGTATTCTTTTTGTCTGCTACTACTTTGTTAGCAGTGTTCAGATTTCAGGCTGGTCATTATCTTTTCAGTTTGATCTTGAGAAGCAGTGGTTATGAATAGGGGCAGGGATAGAACCACAACTCCCCCGCCGAGACAGAAATCTCTTCCTGATTGAAGCCCAGGACAAAACTCCCATCAACATCAAAGCAGAAAGATTTCAAGCACAGCAACCTGAATGCATCTGTAATCCACTGTTGGGCAGCTTGGAAAGGTCAAGGTTTTTTTCAAAGTTTAGTAGGGAAAAGAAAAAGACTGAGAACAAATCATGACTAACATAAAGAGAAGAGGAAGTTGACAATTAAGCTCACAGTTCATTGCTAAATCTGTGTTTATTAAGGAAGATAATTTTTGTGAGAACTGATACAAGCATGCAGCTGGCTTAGATGTTTCTGCTTCAGATGAGAGTGGGATTATGTTTCTCTTTGGTTTGATGTTAGGGAAACGAATATATAAGATTTGGTTGTCACAAGTGGTATCTGTAGCACTATTGTGGCTGTTAAGTAGCATATTCTGCAAATACAGAATTTCCCAGATTACCTGCTAAAGTTTGTATCTTATGTATCTTGTAACTTTCAATTTCCATGTGTTTGTCTTATTAAAAAAAAAAAAAAAAGCAAAAGATTTGTCATCATAAAGTGCTTAAAAATTTATTTTAATATATTTTAAAACCCTTGCAAAGAAGAGAGTGAAAGAGAAATAAAAGGTTTTGACTTGACTTTACTGCTTGCTCAGTATACACAAGAAGGAGTTTAATTTATAACTTTGGTATTTAAATCTAGTAGTGGCATCTCATAACATGGCTTTAGTGCTCAAAACCAGAAAAATGAGCCCCCAACAATGACATTTTTGCTCCTTTTTTCTGTACTGGAGCAAATCCAAACCCCATCAGATTTATGAAGTCCATGAAGTGTAAGGAGTCTATTGTGTTAAGGAAGCATAAATTACTTCATAAAGCCACAAATGAACTCGTTAAATTAATGTCTACCTTATGAGACTCTAGGGAGCACACAAGCAGTGTAAGCCATGTCCTCCTCATGGATGAGATGGGAGCTGACCAGTGTGACAGATGTCAGGAGGCCTTTAGGAGGGGAGGATGGGCTGCTGGGAGGGCAGACTTCTGCTGCCCTGGAGCAGCTGGTGGTGTTCAGGGGCAGGCTAGGATGGAGCCTGAGTTTCAAGGTGCTGGAGAAACTGTTTGTTACTCTATCAGGCCTTAATAAATTAGGTTCTGGGAGAAGGATGGTGGTTGAAACAAATAAATAGAAGTGCTGTGGTTTTCATCCTGGCTTCTCCAGCTTTTTTTTTGCCCACTTGTTTGCACGTTGCTTTGCAATTTTTACACATTTATGTGTATACTGGGGTTGCTCTTGTGCTGTTATGTCTTCACTGTCAAGACAAGCTAAACTGCATTACTTACACAAAAGCATCATTATTTTCCATATTTCTTCCTTTTGTGTTATTTTTCCATTTCTTGTTTGTAAGTCACTGGCACAGAAAGGAATCAGTGGGACACATTATGGATGTAGCAGCACATCCCAAGCTGCACAGGGCCCTGAAACTGATTTTGTAGCAGGGGTTCATCTCCCTGAATTCTGTAACTCAAAAGTTACTTGCCAATTTTGATGTTTGGCACTGAAAGGTATTTTAAAGTATTCCTTGGTACAATTAGTGTATTTTAAACTGTAATTGTTTTGTCATATTGAAATGTGAATTTTCAGGAATTTATATTCTGGGTTTATTAATTTCAAAGGTAAGACTTAAGCAGTCTGTAGAGTCATCACAATTTGGAATCAGTTACAGCTACACTTCCAGGATACAAAACAGGGTTATTCTCTTGAATTACATTTTAAATGTGTTTTCAATAGGTTGCCCTTCTCTTGAGCATTTAATGTGAGCATTTAATGTGAACTAAACTCATATATCATAAAAGGCATCTTGTTGTTTTTGATGAGACTAACACTAATATCAAAGGATGGCATCAAAAAGGAGTGTGTCACTAATTATTTAGGTGTGCCTCTCTTACTTGTAGAGACAGCAACAATATGAGCTGTGTTCCAGAGAGCTCACAGCTTAAGCAAAACTGAGTCTTGATTCCAGTTTGGGACTGACTGTGTACAGAAATGATTGATAACCAGTTGTTGAGTAAATTAAGATTTATAATCCTGTCAATAACAAATGATCTGAAGGCTCTGACCAGGGTCAGCTCCTTGATCTGTGTCATGGCAGTGAAGCAGGTGTGCTAGGCAGAACACTGTAAGTACTAAAAACTCAGCTAAAACTGAGGCAGAACTGATGAATTGGCTAAACTGAAAGGAAAAAAAACCAGAGTGTGGAACAGAATGTAAGCTTAAAAGCTCCATAAATATTTTATTAAAATGCTTTGCTGTGTATTAGTAGTTTCTCTTTTTGCAAACAATGGCAAAGTGTAATAAAATATATTAAATAAGGTCTATTTAATATTTTATGTTTATGTTAACTCTCATGTTTATTCAAAAAAAAAAACAAATTATCATGAAACATTAGGAAATTAAATAGTAAAGTGCAGATTTTTCACTTCTGGAAGGAACCATTCAAAGGATCTGCAGCCAAAAATTTTTGAGAGGGTGTTTGGGCATGGTGTTGATTAATAACTACAGCTGAAATGTGATCTGTATCTTTATAAACAGTCTTTTGTCTCTGTCTTCAGGATTTTTTTCTTTTTTTTTTTTTCTTATTCTAGTCAGAACTAAACTCCAAATTTCAGTGTTGTCCATCCTTAAAGTGCAAATAGGAATGGGAGGTGAAGAGCTCTGCACTATCATGAGGCAGTATTTACTTCGAAATTCAGGGGCTGTTTTTGTATTTTGCAGACAAGATTCTAATTCCAGGACACTGCTACATGCAGTTGAATCAGTGGTGGTCACAGCAGATTCATGACACTCTGAGTAGGGATTCTGTTCTTCTTCTTCTGCATGGTCTTCATACAGGCCTCCAAACTGAGCTGAACTTATAGAAAGTAAGAAAAGACAACATTATTTTAAAAATAAACAAATAAGAGTTTTCAGGTATTATTGCAAGCATTAAGGAGAATTTCTTTTTGGATTACCTGTCTCTATGCATTTGAAAAATGAGGCACCAAAATGACTTTATGTTTTTGTTTTGGTTTTTGTAAACAGTGGTTTCCCAAAGTTAGCAGGGTTTGCATTAATTACAAAAGAAAAACTGAATGAAACATAAGAGGAAGTTGAATGTTAAAGGGTTTAATAGCTGTAAGGGATTCTATAGTTCTTGTCCATCACTTCAAATTTCTTCCCATGACATTTCTCACACTCTGGAGAAAATGAGTTTGAGTGCAAATCATTCAGGAAATGATTGCCAAATTTGGCCATGAATCAGGCAATATTGATTAATTATAATAATCATAACTTGTTACAAGCAAAATAGTTCTTTTTAATTGAAAAAATATAGGGAAGGTTACTTACTTTCCAAATGTGAAATGTTGTTGGGGGGTGTGTTTAATGCTCTTCCTTTTCCATGCTTTTTATTCACAGTGTTGTAATGCCATGATGCCAGGTGAATGAGAATTGTGCAGAATCCAGTTCATTCCCCACTTTTTGACCTTTCCAATGATTTCAACCAGCATGTGTCAATCTTTATTTGCTAGTAGGCTTGGGACATATTTATTCATTAATTCTCTGAGTGTACTTGTAAGTTCTGTATTTTTGACAGGCAACCATGATCTTCAACTGTTTTCTTTCTCTCTTGTAAAATTATAACTGCGGTGCTGTCTGGATAAAAAAAAAAAAAAAAAGGTTAAGATCTTAAAAGCCAAAGAAAGCAGCTGTTGTCCTGCTTTTCAGGACGTTCTCAAGGAAGTAGAAGATGGTAAGGGTAGAGTGAGTGAGAAGCATACTTTGTGTTTGTGTATGTAAGTGTAACAAAGTAATCCATAATTTGTCTTAACATGAGAGTGTAAGTCACAGTGCTAAGTTGTGTAAGAAATGCAGAAGCTTCCTATGAGCTGAGATGGCTCATTACTTGTTTGTTTGTTTTAAAATTTATGTGGATACTTTTCCTGTCATAAAAACAGGTGAAAGAGAGATGGAAATAACAAAATCAATTAATATGATTAAATGCACTTTTTTCAACATCGTTTTTGATACTTTAGATGCCGTAAATCTGTAGATAGATAGATTCTACTGCTAAAAAAATTAAGGCAGTTAGCAATAAAAAAATAATTAGCTAATATAATACTTTGTATATAAAATTAAATTTTAATGAAATATAATTAAATACCAGCTTCTTCTATAATGTTATACAGTTTAGGAGACACTAGTTCTGCAAAAAGCTTACACTTACAATTATTTTTGTACCTATTTTACTTCTGGTTAAAGATCACTGATAAATGTTTGTAATAAAACCTGAAATAGTCACAGTCATTTGCAATGTTTACAAATTATTTTTTTTAATGCCTGTGTTAAAATTTTGGGTTGTTGATGGAGGTCATAATTTTGTTTGAGTGAATTGAAATGTAGTAAAACCGTTTTTGTGTTGATGCTCAACTAGAAGAAAGGACTGAAACTTCTATATTTCATCAGGTGTCTTTAATTAGCCAATAGTCTACAGTGACAGAATACAAAAATTTCAGATCTCTTCTAAAGTTTTGAAACCAGAGATATGTGGGACACCTACCTACAGGTGATGGAAAGAAAGCATTGCTCACCAGGACCTTGCCACCTGGCATTGCTCTACATCTCTCATTCTAATAAATTTTTGAGCAGGAGAAGAACAGGCCTACGTTGAACAGAGATCAAAACAAACTGCTTGTGTGAGTCTGAACTTTTCCTTCTATGCCAGCAGAAGACCAGAGCAGGAATGTCATGCCTTCTGCTGAAGGGCAAAACAGCAGAAACTTCTACAGTCTGTGAGAAAAAGTTGCCAGTTTATTAAACTTCCAACTTGAAGAAAATGTGGAGTCCTTTTCCTCTTTGATGGAAAAGCCCAAGCCACCAAACATAACACCAGAGGTTGGAACACAGCTCTTTTTCAGAATGTCAGGATGCACTTGGTGCCAGGTTGGTTAGGAGTATTAACTGATATGTAATTAGACCTCTGGTGACCAGACCTGGCCTGTCCAACATACACTGTGTTTAAAATGGCTGCAGACTTCAGACCTATTTTCCTTTCATTCAAGGCAGAAGTTCTGCACTTCCATAACCTTGGCATCTGTGGTTATTCCTGCTTCTCCTTGGTCTGGTTGGCATTATTGAGGAGCTACAGGTGTTTAAGAAAGGTGTTGAGCAGCCTTGGCTACCAGAAGTGGAATGGAAGCCATCCTAGCCACTTGATGAGCCTTCATGCAATTTCATGAGCAGTCATTAGCTGTTGCCACTGAAACCTGCATGTCTTTCTATTTTAAGTAAATAATAACCTTGCTTTCCTCATTGAGTCTTTGTTAGCTTGGAAATAATCCTCTCTTAAGCTGAAGTGCTTTTTCCCTTTTGTATTTTTACAGCACTTGTAAAAGCCCAAGATACTGATCTTTATCTGATGCCACTGGAAAAAAATACATTCAGCCCTTTTGGAAGATGAAATTCTCAAAGATCTTTAATTTAATCCCACCTTTATTTTACACCATCTGCCTGGTATAGAGCCACTCTTAGTTCTACAGCAGGCCTGTGTGAGTCATTGTCACAACCTATATATTGACCAGGCAGCTTCAAGTAAGGGTCATAAACCACCTAAGTACCTAATAAATAAATGTTACTTGATACATGGGACACTATTAAAAAGGACATGGATTTAATCTGTCTTTTAGCTGGTGTAATAAACACCAGAATTACATTACAGATACTTTCAATCGGTTTTAGATTATTAAATTTGAAGATGAGATGAATAAATGGTTGTCAGATAGTCATCAGCCATACAAGTACTGTGTACTTTAAAGAACAAAATATGCATCTTGTCTAGTGGAACAGATTCTCTAGAAGCCATATAACCTTTTCAGGATGGGTTGCTGCTCCTTACTCTCCTTTGTTGGTATAAGTTTGCTGCCTTTCTTCTTATCACACTTCTTAGTAGGTATTTCTGTTTGTGAATTTCAAAATGCTGCTAAGAGCTGCACAAGCCAAGAAAATATGGGCTTTGCAAACAAGCTGTGTGAGGCACTTTTTGTGGTCAATAAGCTTTCCCCACACTTCCACTAAAACCAAGTGTACTGCTGGGAGCATGAGGACTTTTAAATGTTGGCAAGCAAAGACATTCTGTAGGGTTCACTGTTCTGGAGCATTTTGTTGGTCAGGAAGTAGGAGAATCATATATTATATATGCATGTGTGCTTGATTTGATTCTGGGGTTGGGGAAGCCCTTTTCTGCAAGTTTACTGAATGATAAAATGTAAGAGGATTCACATTACCATTTCTGTATTTGTTGGCACAATGTATGCTACAGGGGGGATTAGTACCCAAAAGCTATGGCAGTGTTATGTCAAACAGCTACATAAATTTCCAATATCACTTTTACTGAGAGGAAGAAACTCCATTTACTCTGTTATTTTCTGAATGTTCACTGTATAGAAGATGATACGTAAGAGTCAGCTGAGGATGCTCTGGTAGCACCTCAAAAGTGAGCATTGCATTATGAAATAATTATAAAACCAGAATCATTAGAGATAAAAAAATTAAAATATAATACATTTTGGGGTTTATGTTTATATATAAATTGAAAAGTAACTTTATGACTGATGTCATGACTACATTTTGAGAAGTAACTTTTAAATTTTTTTCTCTGTGTTTCATTTATTTACGTTCTAGTCTAGATTGTATTTTTTACCAAAAAACTTTTCAAAGAAGAAACTGAAGAAGCATTGGAGCATGTGAAAACAACTAAAGCTTCCTTAAAAAGCTTTAAGTGTTTAATCATTAATCACAGAAATGTGTTGGAGAGTTACTTTGCCTATGCCAAGGAATTTAAACTATGGGATTTCACATCTGAGATGTTGTTTTCCAGATTTGATATGTTCCCTAAAAGCTCACTGAAGATTGAGGTATTACTTATTATCTATGCTTTTGGATAAATACAGCATCTGAGAAATATGGGCCATTCTCAGTCCTGCAGACAGCAAGGCTCAGGTTTCTAATATCCAGAACACAAAATCACAGTGCATAGAGGAGAATTAAGAGTGTTGAACAGGATGGTAATGCTCCATGCTGTGCAAGGAGCAGACTAGCAACATTATGAGAATTGCAAAGGTGATTCCTAAATTCAGCCCTTCTTAGGGTTTTGGAAGTTGCTTTAGTAAAGTGCTGCTCTCCACATGCAGCCCATGGCTAGAACTTTCTCCTAAGCATGGCACCTGCCTCTGAGAGCTAAGGGCACATCTATTTAAAGCTATAAAAATGTAGTGTTTTAGGATAGTCTTTGGATGAGACAGAACACCGTTCCTCTCCCTTTTTAAAATCTCTGCCTTTAAGCAAGGGAAAATGAAAAATCTGAGGCCAGGAAAGAAGTATTTGTCTAATATTGTGGTTAGTCAGCTGTGTAGGATGGGAGCAGCCATAGTTTTGGTTCCTGGGGCCTTTTTATCTTTCTTTACTGGAAGTGGAAGCAGTTGTAGTAGGAACCAGAACTGGCAGCTGATTAGAATCACAGAATCATAGAATAGTTTGGGTTTGAAGGGAACTTTTAAGGTCACCCAGTCCAATTCCCCTGCAATGAGCTGGGACATCTTCAACTAGATCAGGTTGCTTAGAGCCCCATGCAACCTGGCCTTGAGCCTTTCTAGTGATGGGGCATCCCCAACTTCTTTGGGCAATCTGTTCCAGTGTCTCACCACTCTCATACAAAAAAAAAAAAACCAAAACTTTTCTCCTAATACTCAGTCTAAATCTACCCTCTTTCAGTGTAAAACTATTATCTCTCATCCTACAGCAACAAGCCCTGCTAAAAAGTTTGTCCCCATCTTACTAATGTCCCTATTAAGTAGTGAAAGGCTGCAATAACATGTCCTCAGAGCCTTCTCCAGCCTGAACAATCCCAATTTTCACAGTCTCTTCTCAGAGGAGTGGTGCTCCATCCCTCTATAAGCATCTTTGTGGCCATCATCTGGACCCATGCCCTTCCAGGAAATGTGAGGCTCACTTTTGGGATCTGAGCTGGAAAATTATGTACTTTAGCTCTGCAATTATTGAGACAGTGTGCTACTCCATCCCACCCCTTAAAATACTGTCCGAGAGTAAGAAATCCAATCTTACAGCGTCTGTCAGGGCCCACCAGCACGATCTGTGAAAGGGATTAGGGATAAATGTGTTGGATTGTGGCTCTCTGTCATCAGAAAGACAGGCTGAGGTGCTTTTGGTGGGGGGGGAGCTGTAGATACTTGGGAAGAGCATCTTGTGCCAGCAGTTTTACAAACGTGGCAGCTTGTGCCCGTCAGAGGTGCCGTGCACCGCCGCTGCACGTGAAGGAGCTCTTGCTCCAGTTTGGTTCTTCATCATCAGGTGGGGCCACAGAGAGCACTGCCTTGTGCAGAGGTTTGTAGATGACAATGGTGAGACAAGGGGTCTACAGTGACCAGGGGTCTGCTTGGGGAACTCATGACTGGTTTGCTCCTAGGGAGAAGAGCTCTTGCTGATTTCTAAACATACAAGGAAACAGCTATTTTCATCCCTTTGGGGCATAAAACAATTACTTCATTCAAGTGAAATCAGAGACCATAGAAATTAATTTGGCACGTGTTACAAAAGAGGTTAAAGTGTGTTCAATTTTGTTCCTCTGGGAAAGATATAAGTTTAATTTTCATAGCAACAATTTCTGTTATTGTAATAAATCATGTGTTTATACATGAAAGTACATGTTTAGGAGTGCTTGCTCCTTTTCATCTAGGTCTTTTTTAACTTAACTTTAACTGCTAAAATTGAAATGGAGTTAAATGTATATGCTCCATGGGACAATTCATTTCCACTTGTGTTTTAATCCTGGAAGTGAATCAACCAGGACAAAGCCTTGCTGGAAATATCTGTTGTTCCTCCACCTTTTCTTTCATAGTAATTGTTTAAAATAGCATAGACTTAACTGCTCATTCTACCAAATCAGAAAGGAAAAGGTCAAATGGCAAAACCCATCTCAAACATAAGTTTGTTACTGACTTTTTTATAGAGATTAATTTTTATTAATTTGATCGAGGAAATTTCCATCATTATGTTGCAATTTCAAAAGCTGAAAAAAATGGGTTTTGGTGAATGCAAGGGGCATAGTTTCAGCAAGCAAAAAGACTGAGTAGTTTCTGGAAAATACTTTAGAAAGAGAATTTACAATCTTGTAGGTTACAGTAATATGTTAAAATTGCACCCTGTACACAGGATGTTACTATTTCCTTGTTTATTCAAAAGTATCTGTAAACTTGGAGGTTGTGACACTGGGAATTTTATAGTGCTGAATTGAACTAGGTATGAGATAGGCTTCCAACACAGCTGGGTATGGTGTCTACCACTTGTTCTTTAAAACAGAAATTAACTTTCTTAAGAATAGATTTCTGGATGCATTTTCCTGATCAAGTGAATTACTTAGAAGTGTCATGTGTAGAGACACACTCAGATGGCTTTCGCCAAAGACTTTTCATGGATAAACTAAATTTAAGTGAATAAAATAAATTTGGATAAAATGAAACAAAATACCCCAGCAACATTGCCCAATTTTTTTTAAAGGAAAAAGGTTAATTTTTCACATATAATATACAGAACTGTCAGTTCTGTAAGCTTTTTTTCCTGAGTGTTAGGATGCAATTTACATGCAGTTCTGGTGCACATACAAAATCAGTCGATCCTACTCAAAAGATAGAGAATGTTTTTAAAATGTTGGTCTATAAAAGTGTCTCGCAATAAAAGCTAAAATAATTCCTAATACTATGCTCACCAGCAGTCATGGTATGTCTTTATGATAAAAAAGAATATTTATAACTGTACTTTTTTAGACACTTTTTTTTTTTTTGTAATTTTCAAAATTTTGGTGCTAAATCATTGCTATAAATATCTGTGAACTTGGAAAATTAGGTCTTTGGAAGGATTTCATCCCCTTCTAACACAAATTCAAATAAAGAAGTACTCTATCATATTATGTAGTTGGCTTTGCTGCCTGCTGGCTAGAGCACTTAGCTGACAGGAGGGCAGCCAAATTCTGTCTCTTCTGCTTCATTTTTACCCTGCAGCTTTGTGGAGCAGGGTAATATTGATTAAATTCCACTCGAAGTGAGGGGACTGGTGAAGCCCAGGTGCATCCAGCTCCAGGTGCAGATGTAATGGGTGCCCTGGGATGACTCTCTTCTTCACTATCCTGATCCAGAAAGGGATTCTCCTGGCTGTGTCCCTGCTATTTCCCTGTGCTCCTGGCACCTGTGTACCCACAAAGCTGCTGGGTTTGCCCAGATGCAGACCATTAGAAGGTGGGCTATAAGCTTTGCTGAGCTCTGTGAGGTTGGATCTGCTGTATGGCAATTTTGGCAGTGTGCTAAGGAGAGAGATTGCTGCATGTGTGAGGAATGCACTTTTTGTTTGTTTGTTTGTTTTTGTAAGTATTACTTAAACAGGCAAATTTTGGAAAACAGACACAAATATTCAAGTCATTAAATGATAAATAACAAATAAAAATAATTTGATAAAACATATATATTAATGATACTTATAAAAATTATTAGCAGAATATAGAGATTTGCTGTTCCATTAGATGGGGTAGTAAGTATATTCTCTGTGTGCATACACTGATCTTTCTTGCAAGTATGTATCTTAATCTAGGTAATTAAATACCCAGAGGAATGGTTATAAACCAGATCCAAACTAAATGAATGGCACATGCTTAGTTCATGCAGAAGCCTTGTGAAGTTGTTAATGCCTTTGACTAAAATCCTGGTACTTCTTTCAAATCCATGGCAAAGCTTTTCATGTCTCAGGGTCAGGACTCACTCTACTGTACTTCTGAGTTTCATTGCTCCTGATAAAATCCCTTAGAATTCACAGTAAATTCCTTCTGATCCCTGCACAAAGCTGCCTCAGAAAGGAGAGGTGAATGGCAGCAGTGACCTACTGCTGCTTTTTTTCCTCCTTCTGAAGCACCAGGAAACTCTGAACCAGCCTTGTCTGTGGGAGATGTGGATTCAAGACACCCCTTCTGAGGTCTCTGTGTAGTTTACCTGATCTTGCCTTTACCTCTGGAGGATTCCCAGCATACTCAGTATATAAACATAAATTTGGTGACATGCTTGAATAGCAGTTTAAAGCTGCTAGGTAGAGTACAGCAATTATCACATTTGGTCAGATTAGACTCTAAGAGGGTTTGAATTGATCCATTTTTGAGGTGATGAGTGCTTCCTTAGTGACTTGACTGACTCAGGACAAAAGCAGCCTTTCTAGCAGAGTTCTGAATGAGCATTCTGCATTGTAAATTTGCTGATTTTCCAGCTTATTGCCAAGTAAAGCACAGTCAGTGGGTATTAGTTTTCAAGTTTGAGCCATTCCTCCCCATCCATGCAATCTTAGTGTTGACAGCAGAAGTACAGGTGAAATACCAAGCACCAATTACTACACTGGCTTTACTGTCACCATTAAAATATTTATTTTCCAGGTTCTTCAGCAACTATTTGCCTTTGGGTTTTACAATTCTAATCAGCAGCTTTATCAAACAATAGCTGTCATCTTACAGCCAATTTATTTGTCAGAAGCTTCAAAGTTCATGCTGTTAAGTGCATGATATATGAATAGTGTCCACATATTTCCAGGAAAAAGCCTTACACGCTTCTTGATAGGCAGGAATGTGTTTGGTTAAAATGTGAATGGAATTGCCTGAGAACCAGAACACAGCAATGATCTGCTTTGTGGGGTGACTGGGGGGGGTCTGATCCCAAAGAGGACCAAAGGATGCTTGGCTTTCAGGGCACAATTGTGGGCTTCTCAGACTTACTGTTTTTAATCAGTTCTTGATAAGTTAAATATATAGATCCTTAAAAGTGAATATATTCTAATTTAGTCACAGAACTATATCTGAATTCCTTTATTTGTCTTGGAGAATTGCAGTAGTTTATAGTGTCATGGGTTTTGTGCATTTATATTGTACTGTGTACTTACAAAAACCTCAAACAAAATCCATATTAGTCGAGGGATGGGGGGAGTTAGAAAAGAAGAAAAAACTTAAATAAACAAAATAATTTGCCTATTCAAAAATGCTGTTTTTTATTTAAATGTCCACCTTGGCTACTGATACTTCTATTTGTTTATTTATTTTTCAAGTGGCTTGCAACAGAAAGGACATGCAGACAAGCTGCAAAGAAAAAAGTTTTCAGAGATAATTAATGTTTAACATATTTAGCAAAGTAACAAGTGTAGCTTTACATGGACATGTTGCTGTTTGTTTTGCTAATGGAAAAAAGCAGAAGGTTCTGGAGCTCTCCCTGTAGAGTCAATATGAGCATGCATTAATATGCACTTCTATTTTCTGCTCTGCTATTATTTTTCCAAAAGTCTTCATCTGTGAACATGGTTAATTACCTTGAGTATTAATAGAGTACATCTGTGCTGTAGAAAATGACAGTTGTTCTGTTGCCTGATACATGTGGTAGCCATGGATTAAGACAGCCTAATTAAATGTAACAATGATTCAGAGTCAAAAGATACTGTTTACTTAGTGAGTTGACTTCAAGTATTTGAGTAGCTGAAGTCTGATGTGCATAACCTTCTTAATGATAATACATAGGCATAATTTGGCCTTGTAAAAACTTGTTGAGAAGACCTCTGTTTAACAGGAGGGTTAACAGGATGAAACAGTATAAAAGGAAGGGGTAATATAGATGTGGCTATCCCTCTTACTATGCTTCTTAAACAGAGGTGTCACTAGTACACACATGTATTGATTTTGCAGTGGTACACTTGCATTATATCTTAAACTGTTATTTAAAATCAATCTGTATTTCTAAGCAAATGCTTCAGTTGCTAACTCAGTTTCTGTTTAAAAAAACCCAAACAACTGTCACTGTTTATAGCATCAATTATTGCTTGTTGGTTAAAAGAGAACTGAAACATCTCAGAAGTGTGTTCAGTGACAGAGGTGAGCTATGTTTTTAGCACTACTGTATGCCATCCATCAGATTTTTCTGCCATTGGAAAACATGCATTTATACTTGTTTCTCTCTCTCTCTCTCTCTCTTGTTTTTTCTTTTTTTTAATTTTTTTTAACATTACAAGAGTTTAAAGATGATTATACTGATTTTAAAGCCAAAACACTGGATCTTGACAGATGTGTTGCCTCAGTTTTATGTAGGATTTCATAACTGTTATAGTTTAGAATCTGCATTCAAAGCCAGTACCCATATACATGAAACTGTTTATTTATTGTTAGGAAGATAGTTTTGAGCATTGCTTAAATTACAGCTTTAGTTAAGCTATTTGTGAATTGGATGTCTTGAAATACTGACATAAATATTGCAGCTGGGAATCAAACTGTGTTCTATGATTCTATTCTTGCTTTAGTGATGTTCTGACTGCAGGTTCCTTCCAGAAGTTAATCCATAGCTAAGCCCAGATCTAAAATGCAATTAGGGAGGTTTTCAGATCAATAACATACTGTATTTTGCATTTGTCTGCCACAGAAGACAGGTGTGTCCAGGGTCTCCATCCAGTCTAGCACGTAGTTAACTTGGGCTGTTGGAATATGTTTCTGCTGGAGCATGAAACACTCTTACACAGGAATCATGAAAACCTAAGATAGGAAAGAACTGATTAGTTCTTCAAAATATGATTTAGGAGTTGTCATATGTCATACATGAGTAAGTGAAGTCATGTTATTAAGAGAGAGGTTAAGTATGTAAGTGTTCAAATGAGTGGTTGTCCTGAAAGGCACAAGGATGTGAAATCTCACATTTCTATCAGCCTTGATGAAGCCTCTAGTGGAGTATTGTGCTCAGGCATTACACTTCAGGAAAAAGGATCTGTTGATAGCTATTGAGGCTGAAGAAGAGAGAGAGGGGGCATAAATCTTCAAATACAATAAAGATTTCTGCGTGCAGGAAGGAAATGGTCTATTCTCTACATCCAGAACATACTGAACTTAATTTAAAGTGTATAAGGTTCAAGTCTGATGACTGAGAACACCACTTTATGCCAAGCATAATGAATTTCTAGAACAGATTGCTAGAGGAGGTGACAGGCTCTTCATTACTGAAATATCTTCCAGGGAGAGCTAGAAAAACTCTTTTGCAAATTGCATAGGTATAGCAAACCTCTTCTTGGAGCAGGAACACAGTCTAATTACTCTTGAAGTTGCTTTTAGATGTACATTTCTATGACATTGTATTACATTCAAACTGTGGCAGAGTATTGCAAATTAGTTGTGAGTATAAGGCAGTAATAATGAATATTTAGACAGTAATTTTGAATAAATGAATTTTCCTTAGGTTGACATTTTTGGCATTGTTAACTATTGAATATGTGTCTTGCATTTAATGTTTACCCTGTTTCCTTCTAAATTTGTATTCTCACTGATTTCAGATAATACATACATTATTAACATCCACTCTTTCAACAGGCAGATAGCTTGTCTTAACTGTACACATATCAATGAGAATGTAAAGCAACTCAAAGGAATCACTTCTGCTTGCCACTTGTTTGGTAAGCTTTTATAGGAGTAGATGCTTTTTTTTCCTCTAGGAAATATTAGCTTACGAGTAAGATTTGGAATTTTTATGAGACTCAGGAGGAAGAACCTAGTGACTTATGAGAGAGAATATGTCTGAAGAAAAAAAAAGGAGAGAAAACAAGTTAGAAAAGTACAGCACAGAATTTCACTTGAGAGGTGGACTCAATCCTTGCATGACCCTTCCAACTCAGAATATTCTGTGATTTAGAAAGTATCAAGAGTGCAGGATGTGTGTCTAGATCTGGAAAGCCTAGTTCCATACTTTTTAGGATCTGAGCTAATCTATCATTCTTTAACAGTCTAGAATTCATCTGTTGGGGACAATTTAAGAGCATATTTAGAAATAAGTGGTTTGTTGGTAAGCACATGACACATATCAACAGCATAGCTTGGTACAGTGCCAATCCCTGTACTTCTGAAATATTTTGGATGAGATCTCATATTGAGAATATTACAGAAAGAGAACTCTACTGCTTTCTCTGCTGTTTGGGTTTTTTCTCTTTCTATTTTCATTTCAAGCTTTCAACCATCTTGGAAGCTTTCTAAAAAAACCCTCTGTCTGTGCAGATAATTACCCCAAATTGCAATATTTCATTGCAATTGTTTAGTGAAGAACTAGATAACTGCAAACGAACATGATGAACACATTAAAAAAAGTATTGAACAATGCAAAAATAAAAATGCATTTTCCTGCTTGTTCATAATACCTTAATTTATATTCTAATAAGCAGGGGGCTGAGGAGGAGGTTATAATTAAATCATTAACAAAAATATGCTGGTTACTTTGTGAAAGCTTAAATGTTCTAAAGAACTGAAGGAACAAGTACAATAATTTTGTTCCTACTTTTCATAGGACACCATAAAGGGTTTTATTGTTCTATGGAGACAAGACCTTCAAAGAAACTTATGGGGGACCCAGACACCCAAATTACTTTAAAATTCTGCTCTGTCTCTTCATCTTGTCCTGATCCCAAGCAAATGTGCTATCAGGTGGGTGCACAGAGGATAGAAGCACCTGTGAGAGCTTTAGACACACAAGAATTAAATTACTGATTAATAACAAGTCCAACATTGAAAACTGACATAGCTAATAGCATGCAAGGAGTGCAAAACTAAAACTTTCCACCAGAATTTGTTCATGAGGTGGTGTCAGCAGAAGAAAGCAAAACTGATTAGGTGTGGGGTTTTGCCTTCCAGATTCTTAGAAAGACCAGAAAATGCCTTTCTTTCTCAAACGTATGTGGAGAAATTGAAATCTCTTGACCAGTATGAAGTTCAGACCTACAGTAAATGGAATGTTCAGGTGGCTTAAATTTGTCAGTTTAATTTAAACCAAACTAGGTAAATGTAACCCTCAAAACCAACTCCCAAGAGTCAATTTTGATCTTAAGGTGTGTACTTAGAACTGTAACTAAATATGTAACTGAAATTTGTCTTTGATTTCATAGTCAAAAAATGACAGTAACCTTCTAGGGTATGAATGAATCTTAGAATCTTAAGCTTTACATATTTTTATGAAATTGTGCAATCATTCAGGTTGCATCATGATCAAGTACAACCTTAAACCCAACACTTCCAAGTCCACCATTAACCTACACCCCTAAGTGCCACATCTACCTGCCTTTTAAATATTCCAGGCATGATGACTCTACCACTTCCCTGGGCAGTGTATTCTGATGCTTGATAGCCCTTTCAGTGAAGAATTTTTTTCTTAATATCCAATCTAAACCTCCCCTAACACAACCTGAGGTCATTTTCTCTTGTCACTCGTCACTGGAAGAAAAAAAGACTGACCTCCACCTGGCTATGACCTCCTTTCAGTCAGTGTAGAGATCATAAGGTCTCCTGAGCCTCCTTTTCTCAGGCTAAACCCTGGCTCCCTCATCTGCTCCTCATCAGGCTTGTTTTTGTTTTCTGGTCAGGAAATCTAGCTGTCCTGTACCTGCTCAGGGAAGAGTTCTTTCTTTAAGCAGTAATGAAGGTCATTACTGTAGTAAATGGTTTCCCCAGAAACACATGGAGGAATGTGATGATAACAGTTAGCTCTTAGCCTGTAAAATTCAATGGTTCTTCTAATTTTTCAAACATCAAAAAGCTCTTAAGTCCTTACTCCTAGATTACTCAATACTAATAAAATGATGTCTCCTGTACACTTTCTCGTACTTCAGTCATTAAAATGGTATTTTAATGCCTTTGTATCTGAGGTTAAATGCAAAGTAAGCAAAAAGTCGTTGTGTTGAGGCTTCTGAAAGGATAAATATAAGAGGAACTGTTCCTTCCTTCCCTTTAGGTAGAGGTTATCCTTTTATTGAGAGAGGTGAAATATTTGCTGACGTTGAACCAACCCAACATTCCATGTTCTCCTTTAGTTATATGTTACAAAAGGAACAATTATACAAAACTTCCTGATCGTGGGATATGTAAGGTGTGTGTATCTTTTCTTTTGCTCTTTAAAGGTTTGTTTTATGTAAATGATGGAAAACCAGCTCAAAAAGAGGTATTCTATTTTGTTCTAATGGGGCCCATAGTCACTTTTTGCTATTTTTTTTTTCTTAATAATGACCAAATCATGGTCACTTTCATAAATCTCCTGCCAGACCCATACAGAAACTCCAGTGAGTGTCTGTGTCACTTTGCCTTCCATACCACAGGTGGCAGTAGTTTGGGACTGTTCAAATATGGATTCAAAAGGTAGAGTTTGATGGCTGTCAGGTGGTGCTGTCTTACAGACATCCTCAGCCACCTTTTTCTCTATGTGTTCTGACACACCCATCCCAGTTATAATTTTTGTGAGTGAAAAGTGTAATTTGGGGGAATTATCTGAATTAAGAAAATATGGTTAGAAGAATAGATGGGAAAGCACAACAGCTGTAGTGTTTCCTACTGACACTAAAAGAAGAACTTATTAAACCACTGTTTTAAGAGCAGCATCTGCATATGAGAGACCTTTATTTGGTCTGTTTTGTGATATGCACTGCACTGTAAATTCTGTTAGATAGAGTTGGCTGGAAGCTAAACTAATGTTTTTCATCAAATAATTAGAACTTCACTATCAGTGAGTTTTCCAGTCCACGGTGAAATTTCTATTTCTGTGCCCATCTGGTCTAGTATTTTTGGTTGGATTTTTGAGTGTACCTTTAGCTGGTTTTCTAGTTACCCTGAAGTGACTCAGATTCAAACTTCCCTTTCTTGTATTTTTGATACAGACATAAATCCCCTGTCAAGGTATCTTTTTCATCCTAGATTTTTTTTTCTTGGGGAGATTTTGGGGAGATTTGTGGAAGGAGAAAGCTATTTCCAGGTCATCTTTACATATTTGAAAGTGTGTTAAAGCAGCAGGAGTAAAACTCTCTGTTTTGCTGTGTGGAAGATTCCTGGCATAATTAAAATTAATTTTTATGTGATTATATATAAAATAACTGAGTTTATTAAGTTCAAATAGTTCATAATTACCAATGACCCCTAAAATGAATCCTTTTCCACTTGACAAAAATTCTAGTAGAAGTTATGACATACAGTTTTGGTTAAATAATTCATCCACTTTTTATTCATAAGTAGGTGCTGGAGTATTCTCACTGTTAATATGCAGATTTTACTGGTACATTTCTACCATGTGCGATATTTTTTGTTTGAAGGAAATGTTACTCTGTTAAATAGGAACTGCCCAAAGAATGGAATGCCATTAAGGATAAAGGTCTGTTAGTATAGCACAAAGTAATTCCTCTTCAGGCATCTGGCATAACACTTAGAAGAAAATGCATTTTACTTGCCGTATGTTGAATTCTGGAATCAGTTATTTTTATTTCTGTTTTTCTTAATAAGAACATAAACATAATGACAAGTGACATTACCTGTTCTTCATAGCTAAGCAGATGGAATTCAGAGAAAGATTTAAAATGGAAGCTACCTTTCAGTTTGATGTAGAAAATCCGTATGTTCATCTCAATAAGGTGATGAGGATTCTCAGAACATATTTGATTGCAGTATTTCAGTACAAAAGTTGATAATATTTCAATGTACACATTTGTGAGTTGAGTCTTTTGGGGTTTTGTTAGTTTTCTTTTTTGATTGGGTTTTGTGGTCTTTTGGGGCTTAAGGGGGGTTGTTTTTGGAGGGTTTTTTGTTTTACTGGTGTTTTGGGGGATTTTTTGTTTGTTGGTTTGGGGATTTTTTTTTTTTTCAAGATGGTGATAAAATTCTAGTGCCACCAAATTCAGGTTTCTTGTTTCTCTTCCAATGTTGCATATGCTTACCAAAAAAAATTAAAAATTCAGAATACTTTTCATGTTCCTTTACACAGTCAGCATAATGTGCTCTAGAGCAGAGTAGCCAAGGTAGACTCTTAAGTGGCTCTTTTAAAAAACATTGTGAGGGGACTTTGTTAACATTTATACAACTTTAAGAAGAGGTGGTTTAATAAGTTAAAGAATACAAGAATATAAATCAACTGCTTTCTGTGCAGCTTTTCTTTTGTGGTTTCAATGTAGAGTCCTCTGTATGCTGTATGCAGTGCTTTCAGAGGCAATGCAAATGCAGATTTGTAGCCTCTTTGCCATAATTCTCTCAGCTTTTCTTATCTTGAATAATATATGCAGGATCTATAGATTTCACTGACAGGTTAAGTAAGCTCACTATACCCTACAACTGTACTTTGAGTGTTCATTCCCTCTTCCAGGCAAATCAAGAGCTTGAGATGCTGGAAAAAGAAATGTTTCTAATGCAGGAATCTATCTACAGAGCTATTTGAAGTATCTATTCCAGGCTACAGGCACATAAAACAATGTTGAGAAGTGCAGTTGCTCAAGAAAGTGTGGGATATTCATGTTTATATTAATGTAAGGTTTTTCTTCAAATTACTTATAAATTTAGAATAAATTTGAATGTTATATTTTTAATTTGATCCTAGAAGTGGTTTAATTTTGATTTTAAAAAATTAAATACCAAGTATTTTACTGTTTCTTTTGTTTTTGAAATAATAGTTGCTATGTTTTAGGATACCCATAGTAAAAATATCTCTGTTCCCAAGTCAACCAATTTCAAGAAAATCCCAAAGCAAAACAAACTTTGTAGTTTCTTTTAGAGCTTTCCCAACACCCAGAACTTGCTTGATTAATTAAAATAACTAGGTAAAAATTCAGAAACGCATAAAATCCAATTCAGAACTCAGGACTGTACATTAGAAAGCTCTGCAAATCTAGAAGCAAGAGTCCAGAAAAGTCAGTGTACAGACCTGTATGGGGAATCAGCCTTGCAAAGTTCTGTTTCCCTCGAGATGCTGCCTTTCACAGAAAAGTACATACATACATACATAAAAATACAAGTACTAGATCTTCTTTCTGTACTTTTGTTTGTAGCACCCCCAGGAGGAGTTGCAGAGCATCTTCTCAAAATCTCCCATCTCCCTGTATGTTACCTGTGGATCCAGGTGCGTGTTTAATAGCATAAGAAAGTTGTGCATGTATGTTTTTATCAGATACTAAAACATGAAACTGTTAAAATGCTTGGCTTTTGGGTTGAATTTAGAGAAGATGGATTATTATGTGTGCTTGCTAAGTAATGGTGGTGTAGGAAAAAGATTAAGGCCCGGGAGCTATTGCTGTAGGATGGGCTTTCCTCTGCATCCATTTATCTGTTTTGTAGCAGAAGCTTGTCTTTACCAAATGTTGTTGATGCTTTTATCTGTACTTTCTGTTTCAGAGCAGCATTGATGATTGGACTAAAACCCAGTGGAGAGAGATTAATGTGGAACAGATGGATGTGCAGCTCAGAAGGTTTGCCAAGACAGGTTCCACAGCCGTCTATTTCTGCAATTTATCTGTCTCAGTGCCACCCCTTCCTCACTCTTCCCACCCACCTGGATGTTTCGGTGGGTTTATTGCTCATGTCCAAGCTGGATGCTCTGGAACATGCTTTGTTTTGGGGGCTTTCCTTTAAAACTTTATTTTTCTGAATGAGTTTCCAGCCCCTGTGGAGTTATATGCAAAATCAGGCTGTCACTTCTCTGAGCTGAGGCAGCGTGGGAAATACAAAGAGCGTGGGGGTTTATGACAGACCCCTCCAGACAACAATCACTTTTACAGGTGGAGTTTGCAGAGGCTCATCTGCCCTGCTCACAGAGCTCTAGTGTTGAGAGCTTCAGGGAAGGTACTCATTTTTAAAGGGAAGGCACCTCTTTTCTTGTAGTATTTTAATGTTTTGTTGAGAGTAGCCCTGAAAATTCCAATGGAACAAGAGAGGTATGAAGTAAAAATGACAACAAAGATTCACTCCCCTGACTATTTGCAGGACACTACAGCTGTGCCTCACAGACAGTATAGTGGTTGAATACAGATTCTTGAACCTAACAAGTATAAAGCTTTTTCTTGTTTACATCTTTGTTTTATTCAGAAATAAATTATCTTTATTGCATGTCCATTTATTTGTCTTTTAAGAGAAAAATCAGACTTCATTGTAGATGTTTTCTCCTGAATTGCTTCAAAAATGTGAACTCCATCAACCCAGTTCTGATACTTTTTTCTTCATAAAAAAAAATCCCAGTGGTTTTGGTTCATAGGTTATAACATGGAGCAGTTTTTGGTTTACAAAATTGGAATAAAATTCTTTTAAACCATTTTGGGGAAAAAAAATGGAGACCAATTTCCATTTTTTTATTTTTAAAATTATTAAACTGTGAAGTTGAAAGCATAGAAGAGGGTGTAAAATAATTTTTCTATTTTTCTTCAATATACCAATGATTTATCACATACAGTTTTAATAAATGCACATTTAAACTTCTTTTTAATGCAGGAAGCTTCAAAACAGGATTAGCACAAAACTGTCGTGGGTTTTTTTAACAAAAAGAAAATGAAAAAATAATTTACTGTCATCTTTTTAAATCATAGATAAAAATTTTAAAGTTATTTTTCTTGAATTTTATTAATCCTACCAAGTAGCAACAAAGTACTGCAAATCTCCCCATCACTCCCCAGGGTTTCTAGTCTGCAGATACTGAGTCTGTACCTTACATCAGCTTCAATGGCAGCTATGCAAATAAACTTACCTTTAGTGTGATGAAGTACAAAACACCAGAGTACAAGACAAAAGGAAAAAAAAAGAAAACAAAAACCTGTAAGAGCATCAAGAAATACTTCTGCTAGACTGATTAAGTCTACACTTTGGTGGCAAATCTGAAAGTATATCTGGTATCTAGAGTGCATATAACTTATTCAACTGTAGTTTTTGGTTAAATTACTTTTGATCACTTTGTTATATGCTTATGTCAGACTTTCTTTTTCATTGGCTTAATTTACTCCCTGCTGTCTCTTTTCTTTACAGGTCAGGCTTTTAGTAGCAGAAGACCTTCTCAGACCTTCTGGGACTCCAGTTTCATAAAGGCAGAAGATGAAGTCCAAAGTGTAGTAAGAGTTGAGTACTGAAAAGGTGAGAGATGTACTTTCTTTTTTCTTCTGTTTTTGCAGAATAGTATGTAACAAACTGTTTGTTTGTTTAGGTCTTGTTGCAAGAAATTAACCATAGAACTGAATATTTTCATGTGACTTCACCCAGGTATCAAAATTCACAGCCTAGCAAAATGAACTTCTGGTCTGTGGTGTAGTTTACCATTACTGTGAATTACATATGATTTAATTAAATTCCTCAATTCCAAATATGAAATGTGATATATATAGACAGATGTTATTATTGCTCATATTATCCCCAGACTTTGGAAGAAATCAGCCAAACATGGACTGCCATGGAATTTTCTTATGAAGAGCATAAAAGAATAGAAATTCCATTATTAAAGTGTGCTGAACAGCTGCTTAAAACTTTAGGTGAAAATTAATATTTTTAATTATTAGAAATATTATTGTTGTATCAATATTACTCACTCCTTTGACATACTTGGCAAGCTAAATTTTTTTTCCTGAATCTTTATAGCAATTTATATTTTCTCCAGATGCTAGTACTGGGAATTTACACATATGCTGTGTAATTTCCATATATATGTGTTCTAAAAACATTCTTGTCTCCATGTAGGATTTAAAAAAATAACAGCTTTCTAAGCTTGTAATTCCTTCAATTTTTAAAATATCCTTTAATAATATGCTGTGCATTTTCAGTGTTTAAAGATGTCTTCTCTTATGATATACAGTAATAACAATTACAGGAAGATTTGTTAAGCTCTTGTTAGCTTTAGTTCCTCTGTTTGATAAATTATTTTGATTGGTGCCATTTTCCTGGAATTTTTTTTGTTTGTTTGTTTATCTAGTTTCAGATGCAAGTGATTGTGGAAAGTAAATATGTGGTATATTTCACTGAACAAGTGAAAGCCTGGCAAAGTAAATTCAACATGGCAGATTCTTTTGTTTCCATTTGGATGGAATTTCAACGCATGTGGTATCTTCACCAAAGCAATTATCTGCCTTTTTTTACTCACACACAGACTGGCAGTTGCTGATGTCACCATTTGAGACAAAGATCTGCAGGTCATTCCTTCAGGTGCCTTTAATGTCTTCTTTTATTTACTCTTTGTTAGCTTTTTAGACTCCTGGAGGCACATAGAGATACAAAACTGCTGAGGTGTAGAAATCTTTCCTGCAAACTCTGTATCATTTAGGAAAGTGATGGTTGAAATGCAAGTTTATGCTGTTATTTAATAATGGCTAAAGGTAACTACAACAATCAACATAAACACTTGAACTGACACAAAGCATTGTGCCTTAATTGGTCATTCTGGCCAAAAAAGTCACTGAACCCTTGCACAATAAAGATGATAATTTTGTGTTGCCAATACACCTGTAATTCAATCCACAGATGCCAGGGAGAGTTCTCATTGTGTACAATACTGAAAAGCTGATATAGGATAATGTTCTATAGGGAGCTTCTGTGCTTGAAATTTCAAATATATTTCTAATTGTCTAAATCTTCAGTTTAGAAACATTGACAGCAGTATGTCTCACTATATGCCAAAAAAAGTATATTTTTTGTTCAGGTTGAAAACCCTGTTAAGAGCAATAACTTTATTTAACCTATTATAACACCTGTGGTGTTTAACATGGTGTTCCTTTGTGTTGCATATTGAAAAAGGCATTGAGCTTGCATGAGCAGAAATATTCCAAAATAATAACTCTGCCAGAATCTGTAATTTCTGTCTTGCTGAAGGGTTTTAATGGTATCATCAGTGATATTTGCAGTTCTCTATGTCCATTCTACTTTTCCTTTATATTCAGTCTAAACACTGTCAAAATAGGTGTTTGTGGCTTTAATTATTTTTCTCGTTCTATCTAAGAAATAGAACTTAAAACAAGCTGATTAAGCATATCCTTCCAGCTCCTTTTCCCATGTTTTCCCTGTCCCAGTTTAGTAAACCATATGAAGTAGAGAAAGTAAATTTGAGAGTTGAAATAGCTCCCTTTCTTTCTGTACAGCAGTTGGTGGCTGACATAACAAATAAAGAAAATGTGATGGAAGGTACAAGAAAGCCAAAGGTGTATGAAAGCTTTGAAGCTCTGCAGCAGAGGTAAAATTTTCAGTAAGATTACAAACTGTTCTCAAGTGTGATTCTGCAGCAAGCAGGAAATGAGAGCTGTCAAATTGTTTCCTTTTTGTACAGGTGTGAATGTTCCAATGATATTTTTGTCGTTTGTTTCTATTTGACATACTGGGTTTCTACTGCTTTTTACACAACCAATTAAACTTGAGGCATTGGTTCATTATTTAGGGATGGCGTGATGTCAAAATTGTCAAAAGTCTTAAAAATGTGTTCTGCTTGGATCAAATTCACTTTCTCCCTGTCCACACTCTGGGAGCTGGGAGTCCTTCCTTCACACTTGCAAAAGGAGGCAGTGGACTCGTGCAACCAAAGTTCTCCTTACACACATTGAGAGAATGCCTTGAACTTCCCACCTGCATTCACTCTTCCTGGCTTTAGAGGCAGCCATCCTTGGGGTCACAGTGTTTCTTCTTGCAGGAAAATGTTGCAATAGGAAGTTAAAAAAACCCCAACAAGTGTTTCTTGAGATGTCACTTCTGTTCTGACATACCAAACTAATAGCTGGAATGCATCTGTCAAACATAAATATATATGGCTTCTTTTTCTTTCCAGATAGGCATATAATTGAAGATTTTGATCCTTAATACTCTTTGTGTCAATTATCAACATGTGTTTTCATGTTTTTAACTCTTCATACATCAAAAATAATATATGTAGCCTTTTAAAAAAGTGATTTCCTTGCTCCCCCACTCAACTGATTCTTATCTACTTCTTCATTTGTTGCTTTGGTCGTTTTCTTTTTCAATTTATCTGTCCATAACTGCCCTGTTGAGATAGAAATTTTTTTTTCTCATCCCTTACTTGCTAAGGCTGGACTCTTTGGAAGGATGAAGAAGAGTTTCCCCTGGCCAAACGTACCTTTTGGGAGACTTTTCTGGCAAAATTCTCTTCCCTTGGTTTCCTTGGTCTGAATGAAATTGTTTTCCTTTTCATTTTCTGGAAAGGAAACAAGAAAGGCTTGCCACCTTCTCTGTTTCTTACAGCTGTGTTCATCGTCGTTATTTTAAATCAATAGTGGATTGTATCGTTCCTTCTTAACATTTGGTCTGATTTTTACCTTAACTGGGAGGGAATTCCTGGCTTTAAGGTGATTGAAGGCACATGTCATTGAAATCTCTGTCTCTTTTTCAGACACTCTTTTTGGGAAAAAACTTTGGCTGTATACTTAGAAAGCAAGCACATACTTTTTCCTCTCTTCTATTTTGGTTTTTCAGCAGACTTGCTAGACATCCTTTAAAAAGGAGCACAGCCAAAACAGTTGAGCCTCTTTATGTATTAATGTACTTAATTTTCTCTACAGAAAGTTTTCCAGATGACTTTGTGAGCTGATAATATCATTGAACTGCACCTCTGTTGTGAGCAAATTTTTAATTTACTTTGAAAATAGGACCATTTTGCCTGAGGAAGGTAGTAAACATTTTTTCCCCCAGCTAAGACAAGTACAAGGTGTTCAGCAAGAAGAGATGAGAGATGTTACAAATCCCAATTTGTCTTTGCTGGAAATTTAGCCACATGGAAGTTGCATTTATTTGGAATTTCGGGTTGTAGGTTTGCAGGAATTAGAAATGGAAAAGGTCAATGAGATCATCAAATCTATTCTTCTAGCACAGATTGGTCAAATTTCAGGCAAGCAATGCATAGTGATGATAAGTAAGACTGAAAGATCTGTGGTGTCTAGCAGGCTGTTACTGACTGAGCTGCTGACCCTTGCACAAGGAATGTTTTTGTCACTATCCTTCTGTGTTCTTCCTTTGAACAATGATCTGCTGCGTTTTGTGACACCAATCTGTATAAAAGCACAGGCACTTTGATGTATTTCAGAAGCTTCATACTATGTTATCTACATGCCAGATGATACTCTTGGCCTCAGTTACTATCCAGCCACAGCCATCAATTCTCTGAGTGCTACAGTTTTTAGTGTGCCTCAGGCAAAACCCCTTTTTTTTTTTTTGAAGGGCTGTGAGTTGTAAGAGAAGAACTGATGCTTTCAGAGATGATGAAGGCTTGAACATGGAGCCTTGTCAAACGATGGTAGGCCCTTATAGATTCTTCACATAACTAAATGTCAGTGATTTGTTTCATCCACATACAAAGCAAGCAAACAAGTCTGCTGTTTTAGGTGTCAGGCATAGAGCATGCTGGTGTGTAGACATTGATTTTCAAATTCCATGGTCTTTGGAGAGATGTGTAGCTACAAAAGGCATTTAGACTTAATAGGTAATTTGTAAAATAAGCATTGGCCATATATAATAACCATTTCTAGACTTCTTAGTTTTATATTGAGCTTTGTCCTTCAGACTCTTCTGACAACTGACAGAAGTGTAATTAACTCCATCCACTGATTTATCATTTTGGCCCAGCTTTTCCCTGTAAAAACCTTGGGTGATTGCAACAATCAGAGAGTCATCCACTTTGACAGAGGCATGCATTAGTGTGATTGACACAAATCTAACATAAATGGTTTCCTTATAAATCTGGTATTTTTGGATGCCAGTAGCCAGTCATCTTACCTAACTTCTTGGCAGTGTTGCTTATCTTAAGTTTCGTTAGAATACAGAGGAATATATAAATGTTGTCCTTGGGACATACAGCACAGAAAGGAAGCATGTTCTGTTCCATGACAAATGTAATCTAATGATCAGATATGTTGGGTTATGTGAAATCTCCTTCATGAATTTTGCCCTCTTTGGGATGTAGCTTAAAGAGACACTTTCAATTGCATGAAATGCTGCAATTTATTGTATAAATTTGGAAAAAATAATAAATACTACTAAACCCAGAACATTTTGTTATGCAATACTGTGTAATTTACTGATTATTTAATAAATAGTCTGTCTTCCTCCTGTACATGAAATGTTTTTTAAAAGAAGTGTAGAGGGTTTACTGTTTGGAAGTAATGAAAATGAAAAAAACCCCAAGTAGTAAAAGTCACAGAACAGATCAAGACTATGGCTGAATGTTCTGTTTCTCACACTTTCTTTCTTCTGCTGCTCTTTTTGCTTTATCTTCTGTTTTAGTTTCAGATCCCCTCCTGTCTTATCTTCAGCACACACCTCTCCAAACCTCCAGCACCCTCATCACACATGCCCTACCAGCTGAATGGTGTCTCAGCTGGTTCTGAGCCTCATACTTGCCAACTGGCCAGCCAGTATATGTGCTATCTGGAGAGTGGTAGGTCAGGGAGAACACATCAGCAACTTCTGAGACAATAACCTATTGTTCTCAGAACAGTGCTGAATGCATAGGCATTCACATTGCATAAAATCAATGTTGCTTTTGGCTCTAATGATTGATTGTCGCAGCAGGGAGGCCCCAGACTGAACAGACAAGTATATGTAGCTTGCCTCTTGGAAATAGTTTCTCCAAGATACAGCTACATTTGAGCTCATGGAGACAGAAAATACTGTGTTGTCTGTGCTTACTCTGGGGCTGTGACCACAAAAACTCCAGACTTTCATATTTGGAGCTCTAAGACAGTATGTCTGGGTTCAAGTCAAGTGGATATGTAAAAAATCACCAATATCTGGTATCTTATCTAAATCCTACTGAAAGTACAGTGACAGAGAAAATGGAGCGAAAATCCACTCTCATTTCAAGTTTGTAAAAAGTGCTGACATAAAGAAAATCCTTTGTGAAGATTAATGAGATGAACTTCCTTTTTTTAATACAAAATATACCATTTATGTTATGTGCATAAATTTATGCATGCTTGGGGGTTTTTTTGCTCCAAAAGGTGGAGTCTTGGTTGCTACACCTTGAGGAAACTGTACACAGTGCAGTGCATCTCTGCTTCCTAGGCTCTATGCTGCCCTATGAAGAGAGGCAGTGAGAACAGTGAGTTTCTGACCACCCAGCCCAGGCTGAACTTAGTGCTTCACAAACCTGATGGGTTTTAGATGTAGAAATGGCATCTGCTAGGCTGAAAGAGAGCTTGGCAACAGCCCTGAAAGATTGTCACAAGAAGCAGGTGTGGACATCTCCTTTTTGTTTATTGAGAGAAAATAAATACAGTGTGAAAACAGTCATATTAGTATAGTTTGTGTATTAAATGTTAAACATATTAACATATTACTACAACATATTTTACAGCACCTACTGAAAAAAGAAATACGGCTTTTTGTCAATTTCTGCTACCTCATGGGCACTTTTATCACATCCTAATTGCTGGGGTTTTGTGGGATTATTCTGAACTGAGACAAAAGCTAAAAGCAAGGATATTGCCACAATGGTGTGCTAAGAACTGAGTACACATTCAGTATGTGTACAAATATTACACCCATATATTAGTGTAAGGAAACTAAAACTATTTGGTTTGTTTAGTCAAACCAAACAGTTTACGTCTATGTTTGGTTTTAGTCCCATTTCAGAAGGCTACCTTGTGCCATTTGACTTTTTGCTTTACACTTTTCTACCTCAGACTTCTCCTGAATATTTTTCTCCTGCTGTGAGAACTCTTTCCCTTTGTGAAAACTTTCGATAGTTTTGGTTTTGTTTTCCAACACAGAATATCAGCTGAAGGGAATACAAAAATAGGAGACTTTAAAGGGATCATGAATATCTGTCAGAAGTGTCTAGATTTTCCCTATAATAGAAAGGGCATTATATCTTTCTATTGATATTTCCATGTATTTTTATAATTTCCTCCCTGGAATTACACGCAGTAGCTGCAATTGGGGTTTCCCCCACTATTAATATTAAACCTGAATAATTCCACTTTGTATCACGTAACTCTGTATAATCATTTATTTTGTGTTTTTTAATCATCTCCTTATTGCTTTGTCTATTTTTAAAATGTCTCTGAAATTTCTTAGGACTATTTTTAGTTTGCCAATAAATGTTCTTGTACAATTAGTACAATTTTGCAAAGCCTGTTACATATCTCTATGGAGATTATAACCACAGAATTTTCAATTCCATTTCATGTACAACTTTTTATTCAGCCATTCTTCATACCCTGGTAGCTGACCACCTGCAGCATTTGTGCTCACCTGGATTGTTGTTGTTTTGGAGATGGTTCAAATTTCTGTTTAAAACAGGATTTCTTCTGGCATCTCAGGTTAAATATCAGAAAATTTGTACACACAAGCCAGTTTTTATGGTGAATTAGTTCATGATGTAGGCAGAACTAATTCCTGGTAGTAATATGGTAGACAGGACTGGAAGCCATCTGGTTTTAGAGTGTTACCTAAATCTTTTCAGGTCACTGAGCTAAATGCTGTTTATTACCATGCTACTTGGAGAACTTTCCTTGGGTGATCATGAAAAAATCATGGCCATTTGCACCATCTCTGCATTCATGGCAGAGATATATCCGTAACCCTTCAAGCCCAGAAGGTGCATGTTTGGATCAGCTGTATTTTGCATTCACAGTTTGTTCTGCCTTCAGTAATTCACAGTGTGTTTTCCTCTCCATTCAGAGTCATGTGCATCTCCAGAACATCTCCTCTTCCTGTGGTGACTTTTTATAAGTTTAGACAACTAAGATTTTGAATGTTTATTTAAACCAAAGTAAGCCAAACTTTAGTTCAGGTAAAACTACTGCTGTTGGTTTGAATGAACAAAATGTTTCACCAGATTGGAATTGAAACAGGAAAGAATTCTTATTTTCCCCCTGAGCTTCAGAAATAAGGGCTTTTAAGGTGTCATTCAGATGAGAAGAAATAAGGCTTGAGCAGTAAAATGAAACTCATTGCAGTCAAAGTAATGTCAGCTCCCTTGCAAAGACTGCATTGGTTGTATGGAGAGGCCTTGTGTTCTGCTGTAAGAGCCCCATTAAATTATCTTCTATTGCACTTAAATCTGTATAAAAGCACAAATGCCTCAAGGTGCATCTAATCCCTTATAATAGCTTGTAGTAGTTATTAGTCATAAGTGGCTGGGAATGAGGTGTGAGACCTGCTGATGACAGCTGCAGCTTTGTGATGGGTGGCATTTGTACCACCTGAACAGCTCCTACCTGGCAGCATGAGTCTTTGATGGCTCTTAGGCCTTCAGTTCCAGAGCTGTTACTTCTCTGTCACAGGTATGCCATAGATGGGATGATGTCCAGAAACAGTGTTTTGCCAACGTTTCCGATGCTTGGTTTCAGTACTTTTTATGAGAACTTGGGAAATACCCCTTGGCAAGTTATTACACCTTTGACTGACAGGTAATGACTGCTACAAATAACAGTGCCTGCTTTATCTGTTTCACTGAATGAACAGTTAAATGTTTCATAGAAGTTCAGAGTTCTTTCCTACCTCGTATGTATATTATGAGGTTATCAAGACATGATACATTTGAGAATGTATGTGCATGTAGGTGCACATACTTAAGAAATGGTACGATTTTAATGGCCACTACATTTGTAACAACTGAAATATTTTTTTGCATAACTTAGGCTATATATTCATTGTCTAGTCTGAAGGGGAATATGAGCAGATCTTTGCCAAGGTTAAGCAGGAGTTTTCAGTGAAGTGTTTTTTATTCATTTGTGAAAGTCCCAACCAGTAGTTTTTTTTTTTTTTTCACAAACATTTTTGTTCTGGGAATGTTTTGGCTTCAAGTATTTTAAATAGGCAAAGCAGCAACTACAGCCTCCTTATGTTTCCTGTCTTATGTGACCACTGATAGGATCTTCCTTCTTGATAAAAATATTGATATAGTTATTTTTTGTTCCTAAAATAAGCACTTTCCAAATAGTACCACACCATGACTTTACAGAAATATGGAAGAGATACATTTGTGGTTTAGGACATTAAATTATAATGAGAAAGTGGACTCGGAATAAATCATCCATGAAACATAAGAGTTATTAAAAAGCTCCTAATGTTGGACAAGTTCATTGCAATGCAAACAATCCCTTTTCATGTGCTAAGGTGTTATATTACTCCAACCCAGGCTCTCCACCTAGCACTGAGTGGTGCTCCTGCAGGACCAGCTGGCACAGATAGGACAGTGACCATAGAAGATTTAGGGTGTGCCCTTGCTATGATGGTGAAAATTTTCAACTCTTCAGAACACATGGATGATGAGGTGAGATGTTCTGTTAAGCAATGTTGTTTACCTTCTTTTTTCATGTGAATTACATTGGAAACTGTTGCTTTCAAGAAAAAAAGATGTTAAATCTTTTAATGTTACTCTGTAGGGAATATCTATGATGGTTTGGTCCAGACAGGAGCTTGAGGGTGCTTTGAGGAATTCAATCATCTCTTGCTAGAAGTCTAGTCAGTAGCAGCATCCAGTAGCAGCAGTAAACACCATCCATGATAAAATTATGAAGAAAAAGAAGTGAGTATGTTAGGAGTCCTTCTTTGTCCTTTGCAGACTAAAAATACTGAACCAATTATATCTTCCTCCAAAGTTCCTCTGAAACTATTTGTAAATGAAGGACTAGATGGTAACACAAAATCATCTGTGTGATGTACTACCCAAAAACTTTCTCTTCAAACTGTAGGAATAAATGTATATCCCAGTCCTACCAGAGTCCAGTTAAAGTTTTGCTATTGAAACCAGTTCAAGTCCTACCATGTGAGATCATGGCACCCCCTGGGTGAGAAGTCTGGAGGGATGTAGCTTTGCAAGAAGTTTCAGTGGTTCCAGGACTCTCCAGTGCTTTTGAGATGTGTCTTATTTTTCCACTGTCTTATGTTTATCTCTCTCCATTTGTTTGGGGTTTTTTTAACTCTGTATTGTCTCCTAGCTTTTTCAAACTCTCTGCATCCCTACTAGTCTCCTTTATTCTATGTTTCAAAAGATGATTCTTCCTATAGACATGCTTCAGCCACATGCACTCTCTGTGGCTCTAATAGTCCAGTGTTTTCCTTCTGAATTCAATACCAAACAGATTACTAAAAGGTGATGCTTACCAGTGAAATATCTCTACTTGCTAAGGTCTGGTAAGTTTTCTTTTTTTGTAAGTAGTATCTTTGTTTTAACACTTCTTTGTGTTATCTTTTAACAGATTTGTATTTCTTGGTGAAAACATTACACTGAAATCCAGAGTTGGACTATTTATTACTATGATCCCTGGATGTGCAGGTCAGACAGAACTCCATGAGAACCTCAGGTTCCCCATTCATACTTAAATATGACAAAATTAAAGCTGGTCATTTAGTTTAGCAATATATTTCTGAATGGGGAAATAAAAAAGAAATATTTGATTTTTCTCAGTAGTAAGAAAGAGCTCTGAGGAACAAATTTGCTGGTTTGTAGCAGGCCTGAGCACAAAATCCAAGATCTCCTCTTTGCTAGGATGTAACTTACATAATGATTTGTAATGAGGAAATTGTGAAATTGTTTAGAAATAGCATCATTACTTCATCTTCCTTAAAAATGAGATTTTATGAGATTTTTTTCCATTTGTCTCATTAAAATTTCTGGGGTTTTGATCTAAAAGTTTGAGATGCTATATTTAGAAAAAACACAGTAAAACCTCTAAAGGTAACCAAGCCTTCCTATAAAAGCACTAAAGCTCTCAAAAAGAAAAAAAATCGAAGCACTTTAAAAAAGGATGGCATTTTTCACAATGGTTGTGTTGCACTTAACTCCCAAACTCTGCACAGCTGCTGGCTGTGCCCCCAGTGATCAGTGACAAGTGACACCACTGCAGCTCTGAGTTTGGGCAGTACCTGTCTGTGTTTCTCAGACACCTCTCTTGTGCAGCAATGTTATGGAATACTAACAATCACCAGTGACTAATTAGCTCATTTTGCTTTGAACTAGGGTCCTTGTCAGCTTTGATTGACACTCTTAATTGTGACTCTCTTGAGCTCTGTTTTTAAAAATGTTTGCACACATCAGACATTTGATTTAGCTGACTTATTCTTACCATATTTAAATACTAATCTGTGTATTTGGATTATGGTTTTGTTTTTGTTTTTGTTTTTTCTTCCCTAGAACCTGTGCCATGGTTGTCCCTGACACTGAACTGGTCTTAGAAATGATGTTGGCTGCTGAAGGGTTTGTTGATGCCTGTCTGTTAGCCAGGAAGTTAATCACCTTGTAACCTCTCTGCAGGGAGCTGCTCCCTGAACAGTGTATAATGGGAGGGATTTATGCATATTGTCATATCTTGTATTTTAAAGACACTTTAAATCACATGTCCATCCTTAATAAATTGTCAGACATGAATTTGGAAAAAAAAAAAGTGCTCCTTCTTCTTAACTTTGGATGTTTGTAATGTGTTAGTTTTGCATTAAATAATTGTATATCACCACTTCATACCTGGGATGACTGACTACATTGTGCTGCTGTGTAACACCCATGTAAATAACAACCTTTTGGAGAAGAGAACAACAGAGTAGAAATTATTTTGAAAAATAGATAGCATATTGTAATTGAATGAACATGTCTTTAAACTTTCCCCAGTAAAAACAGTGACAACTGTTTGAAAAAAGGGGCTGGAAAAGCATTTCTAAATAATTCAATTATTATACTAGAAAGAATCCATATTCAGAAATTTTATCTTAAAAATACAAACCCTAGAAACTCTATGAACTCTTCCCCATATGTATGCTGTTTTAATCAGCTGCAGCTGCATAATTTTTCACAAGATAATCCTAATATTCATCTTTATCAACGGAATAAGAACTTGAAGAACACTTCAGCCTTAAGCTATAAACTCAAATAGCAGGCAGAGCCTTTATGAAATAAAAAACAACTTTATTTTTATGCCTAAATAATTTCAAAATTATGTCTAAATGTCCTGAAGATTTCCTGACACATTCTTGCAATTTTCTAGAGATAATGAAATCAAACCATGCATATCTAAAGATAATTAATATTGCTTGCTTCGCTAGAACAAGGATTCCTTGAGTCTAATGATTACTTTTTCCTGGAGGCACATTCTGAATTCAGAAAATTTATATCGTTGTTTGCCACTTCAGTATTATTCATAGTTACAATAATAATATTAACATTAATGCTTGAGGCAAAATCTAGAATGTTCTTCTTTGTTTACTTTTTAACTCTCATTTGGTTTACTTTCAATGGAAATGGGAGAAATCAAATATCTCTGAGGAAAAGATCTGGGCTTCTGCATAAAATATAGAGCAGTTCAAAGAGTTCTGAGGGCATTGCTTCAGTGTTGGGACTTTTAGAACTGGAAACATACCTTTGTGGCACTAGGACCCTAGTCTGCTGCAGAACAGGGTTATCAGGCATTTCAGTGCATATGTTGTCAAGGGACTTCTGGTCCTGTCATACCATGGCAAATAAAGTCCCTGTACACTAGACAAGCCACACACCAGGCTTCTTTTAGGATAGATATCCTTCTCTTTAACACTCCTTCAGACAGCAAAACAACAACAAAAATTTTTTGTGAAAAAAAAAAACAAAAAATAAACAACAACAACACAAACTTGCCTAAATCTAACCAAAATTTTATTAAGCGCAGTATATTCCTAAATTTCCTGGTTTCATTATCAACTCTGTTTAACTTCTCTGCCCAAATGTACCAGTTCTAAAGTGTGGGGACTCCTTTTCAGAGCAGATAATTAGCATCTTTATTATCTCAGAATTCTCTTTTCCTACTGATCATGAACTGTCTTGAGTTTGAAAATTGTGTTTTTAATTATTCTTTGTGATGTATTTAGTGCATTTGATTCACACTTATAGGGTTACTGCTGCCATGGAAGAGGATAGAGGCGTGGCATCTGTCGACTTAAACTGGTACATTTTTAAGTTGTGATTTTGCTTCCAGTTCTGTTGTTGTTTTGAGGTTTTGTTTTTGGGGGGAAGGGTTGTTTGTTTTTTTCCTTTTTTTGGAGGGGAGGGGTAATAGGTAATACTAATAGGTTGTATTTATATTGAATTCCGAGGTGTAGCTGCAGAATGTGTTTTCAAACTTTACCCAGCTGGTAGCCAGTTAAGAATAGAGAATCAAATAGTGGAATACTGAAAATTAAATAGATATACATATATATATTTCAGCCTTTTATTTTTTTAGTCAATCTCTAATACTGAGAGACTACAAGTGAATAAAAATGTCTTGTTTTACTGTGTGTGTAAAATGATTGTTTTCTTCATAAACAATGCCACTTAGTTTTATTTCATATGCTAACCTGACTAGTTAAAATGTTTTTGTAGAGCTGTTATGACTGGGGAATTCATGCTATCAAGTCAGTTTTGGTAATTGCAGGGTCCCTGAAACAAGGAGACAAAAACAGACATGAGGATTGGGTAAAATATGTTTCTAGTGTTTTGCCTTTGAATAAAAACAGAATCCTAAAAAAAAATTATTTCATGCTCCTGTGATACATTGTTTACCCTCCATTTCCATGTGCTTATGTGAGTGTTAAGTGACTTCAATTTGCATAAAATAGTGACAGATGATATTCCAATTTTCACAGGCCTGATCAGTGACCTGTTTCCAGCTCTGGATGTTCCAAGGACGAGGAACCTACAGTTTGAGCAGATGGTTAAACAATCTAGCCTGGAGCTGTACTTGCAGCCAGAAGAGAGCTTCATTCTCAAAGTAAAAAAACCTCATTGTCTTTAATTACTCCTCTTAAGATTTTTGATCAAAATAATTGCCAATGGGTTGGTTGTATTTGACACAAAGAGTATTTTTGAGTATGTTCAAGCATTGATAGAATGTCTCTAAGTGGCTCAGTATTTCAAAGGTGTTTCATTATGGCAGTAATGTTCCTCAGCATGATAAATATCCATAAGGAAACATGTGTCCTGTTTGGAAAAGCTGTGTACAGTGACAATCTGGAGCAACGAAAACGTTTGTTTGTGCACAGTAAGAAGAGTTTGTATTTGGTAGCAAATTCATCGTTGGTCAGATATTTATGGTGAGGTAAGAAGAGTAAGGGAACAAAAACATGTAAATAGGAAGGTGTGGATTTGTAATGTGCATGGCTACCTGTGACTTTTTTGTGCTCTGGCTTTTATGTATAATATAATGCACGTTGTGCTATACACATGTATGCATGCCTGTATAATCACAAGAATTAGTTGTCCAAAAGCTAAACTTAAGCACCAATTTAGTTTAATTACAGACAGGGTGAAAAAGTGAAACATAGAAACACTGGTTTGTATACAGACCAAATAAAAAGTGCATATATTCCCACCTTTCCTCAAGGAACATCCACATCTGCTGTATGTGATGGATCACTCCTTACCTTTATTGGAGTATGTTGAAAATAACCAGGCTGGTTGAATGTGACTGACCAGGAGATTTATGAAAGATTTTGTGCTCTTCTCTCTCTTGTTCTATTATCCTGACAGAGGGGTGAAAAAAAAAAAAGAAAAAAAAAAAGAAAAAAAAAGAAAAAAAAAGAAGTATGCCTTTGCAATGAACTTTACAATCAGCTTTCTACAGAGTATTTTGTTTCCTGCTAACTGGGTAAATCAGAAGCACTGAGGATCATGAACTTATTCCTGTTAGGCTTTGGAAAATCAGAGTGAATACTCTTCACTAAAACAGAAACCCACAAGCAGCCAAGCTATTTCTATTCTGTGACTCATACAACTATTTCTTTGGAGGCAATGTAATACTTTAGGAGACTGACTTTGTTTTTCTGAATTGCAGTTGTACAACTGATTGCGGAATCCACTCTGCTAAAGCAACGGCAGAACTGTGATAACTGTTCTGTGTCCCTGGGTTTTTGGTCCTGCTGGACTGTGTGGCTGTCTAGCAGAATAGGATTTCCTCTCTCCTGCTGAGGTAACTGCTTTAATTCATTTGTACTATATCTCTTATCATTTTCTGAGAGACCGTGTTGCTTGATGCAACAGTAGCTTTGCTGAGGCAAATCTGCCAAGAAAGTGCAAGCTTATTTTTTCCTATTAAAGGGAATAAGATTGTGGTGGGGGGAAACATCTTGTGAATAATTGTGTTTCTGTGATAAGAACTATGACAGGAGAGGAAAGGTGCTCACTCTGTGTCCCTTCTGTCTGGCAGGATGTTCAGCTGGAGGAGCAATGGCAGTGTGTCACTGTGTTTGTCTTTGGAATTGCAGGGAATGGAAAGGGTAAGGTGCCTGCCTGCCTAAATAGCATGTTTTCCATCTCACGTTGTAAAGAAACTGCCACGGCTCTTGCATAAAAAATCCTTCAAGTTGCCTTTGCCTGAGGCTGCAGGGTAATAACACGCTGCTGAGGCCACTCGGTCAGCCACATGATGAGCAATAGAAAGTTCAAATGTTGCAAGCAAATTCTACATTTTTTGTGTTGTTTGTATGTCCCAAAGGACAGTTAATCATGGCATGAAGTAATGAACATTCAATTTGACAGATAGACTAAGTAATACTTTTTTCTGGAAGGAGAAGCGGGATGTTTTAATTAGGCTTCTAGACAGACATAATGGAATTTCTTGCCAAAACACTAGACAAATAATTCTAATACATAATGCTTGCTATTTCTGCTACTAAATGTTGGCAGCTGCATAGATTTTCTTCTCCATTTAACACTTTCTATTAGAATTTAATGCAAAATCCAGCTATTTCAGATTGGGAGTCTTCTTTCCTATCCTTAGGCTTAATGGAAATTTGGGACTAAACCAGCACAGAGACAAGAGTAAATTAATGTAAACTGTTGGCTGAGTGCAGGGATTCAGTCAGAGACCCAGTTCAGGAAAAAGTCAAAAATTCCTACTATATGAATATGGTGTTACTAACACTCACCCCATTCCTTCTCTTCAGGTCCTAAAAGTTCTTTATCACGTGTATGTGAGCAAAAAAGAAGCTCACATTTGGAATTAACTTAACACAGAAGTTCTGACAGCTGATGAACTGTGGGGTTTTACACACCAGGAAATCTGAGAGTGGAAAGATGGCAAGAAACATATGTTCTTGCTAGGATGTCATTCTCCATACAAAGTGGACAACACCAACGTGTAAGAGATAGAATTCTTCCATTTTTCTAAGGTTTTGATGCAACAAGATGTGGGTACAGAGCAGTGGTGGTTTTGGAAAGGCTGGAGGGCAGGGAAGGATGCTGGTAGACAAAAAATATTTGCCTGAACATTGCTGATGCAGCTGTTTTGAAGGGCCTGTAATTTTCTCCCTGGACCCAAGGTACCTCCCTTATCTCACCTACATCATTAAGACTAATGACCGACTCTTGTAATCAAAACAGAAATAGGTCATTATTACATAAAATGCAGTAATTTTGTTGTTTTGAGTGTTCACTGAATTTTTTGTTATTTTAAATAACCACACAATAAACAAGCAAAGCTTTTTTTGATATTAAAAAGCTTCTTGTTTCAGTGATTTACCATCTTCTGAAGTTTTAATTGCAGTGCAATGCTGTTGTTGAAGCACTTAAGTGATAAGATTCTATTGAAATATAATTTGCAGTTCTCCTGTCATCTTCTCTGAGAGGACAAGCCAATATAATCCATAATTTGTTTTAAATAGAGATATGTATCCTGTGTAGACTGAGTACCTCAACACTGTTATGGATGCTAACAAGGTGAGCCATTGAGACACAATTACAGTGGCTTCTTCTCTACTTGTTTTCCTATTTTCTTCTTCCTCTATTTTTCTGGAGACAGTTTTGCAGTATGCATTCTTTTTTTTTTTTTTTTTTTTTTATTCTTATATGTTCTTTAGTTTTCACTATTGCTAAGTAATATTTTAGTACCTAATCAACACTTTATGTCTTACCTATTTGACACAACAAAAAGCCTTAAATTAGCCTACAAATACTGTAATGCTGATTGTGCCTCCTAGGTGTGAGGTGATGTAATTCGATATATCAATGATAAGATTATTGAAACTAGTGTTTGGAAAGTCTCTCAGTAAAACAGATTTAAGATTTCATTATTGAAGTCCTTGCATCACTCTACTATGGAAGGCTGGTGTAGGAAATCAAAATCAGGCAGTCTAAGCACAGTAGGATACAGACTTCTTCTTTCCTTCTTATTAATTATACAGCTAAATCAATTTTGTGGGCTCTCTGAAATGCTGTAATGTAATGAAATCCAAATCTAAGATCTGAATGTAACTCTTTGGAAAGTGATGGAAGTTTTATGCTTTTCCGTCTTAGAAACTTAAACCCCAGTAACCCTCTGGTTACTCAGAAAGATGCCTGGTGGGATGAGCCATACAATCTAACTTTATTTGACAAACAGAAAGTGGCTTTTTCAAGAAACATTTTGGAGTACCTAAATTTAGAGTCCTACTCTGAATCATCTTCTGACTATTTCCATTGACCTTGAGAGATTTTTCCTTCCTCTACTTTTATCTTCTTTCAGGAGAACTCACATCAGTGAAGCAGGCTAGTCACCTTTTAAAGTAATTAAATTCTAACAGCTTCATACATGGCCGAGTAAAACCTTTTGAATTTGTCATCCCCTGTCATTTTGGTGAAAAACTCTGGGCATGTTCAAACAGAGTTCATTTGGCTTGTTCAAGGAATAGTGTATGCATTGTGCTGCAGATAATTCTGTATGGTGCTGTAATAAACATGATTGTCCTGACCACGTTCTTGTAAAACAACATATCTTAACTTTCTTTTGCTGAAAAGTTTACTGATGATTTCCAGGTTCTGACCCCTACAAGCAATGAATGTGTACCTATGACTCCGACAATGTGGCTGCTGTTTGAGGTACAGGCTTAAGAGCTGCTGCCCCAGCTACAATATCCAGAGCTGGTATTCATCACCCAAAACCCCAGGACCTGGAGCAGAACCTGTGAGTATCTGATGATATTAGTTGGCATTTTTAACTTCCAGTTGGAAGATTAATTGGAACAGCTCCATTATTTATACTAAGTCTTCCTCCTAATTTTTATTCTGTTAATTTATTATTTATTTGGTGGCCACATATATCCTCAAATAGGCATTTCAGAGAATGTTGCCATCGGTTAAGTGTGGTTTTTTCCTTCTTATGTGTACTGCTTAGTCAGAGCAGTAGTGTGGAGGGATGACTCTGGTTGAATGCTAGGTGCTCACCAAGCCACTATTACTCCCCCTCATCATCTGGACAGTGGAGAGGAAAATGTGATGAAAGACTCTTGGGTCAAGATAAGGACAGGGAAATACTCAGAACACTGTCGTGGGCACAACAGACTCAACTTGAGGGAATTAATTTTATTCATTACCAATCAAATCACAGTAGGGTAGTAGCAAAAAAAAAAACCCACACCCAAATCTTAAAAATACCTTCCTTCCACTCCTCCCTCTTTCCCAGTTCAACTTCACTCCCCATTTTCTCTTATCTTTTCACCCCATTAGCACAGGGGGATGGGAAGTGGGGGTCATCGTTGTCTCTGCTCTTCCTTTCCTCTCAGGGGAAGTACTCCTCACACTCTTCCCCTGCTCCAGCACGGGGTCCCTCCCATGGCAGACAGGCCTCCATGAATTTCTCCATCTTGAGTCCTTCCCTCAGGCTGCAGTTCCTCATAAACTGCTCCAGCCTGGGTCCCTCATGAGGTTATTATTACAAGTTGTGCCAGCAAACCTGCTCCAGCATGGGCTCCTCTCTCTGCAGGTTTGTGGAAGGAGCCAAAGCTGGCCTGTCATTTCTTTGTAGTGCAGCTAACAAGCAATTTGCAAGTTCCCAAGCTATTTTGAGAATGAGAAGTTTCTTTAGCACAGCAATCCATTCTGAGGATGAAAACCAAATGCATCTGTAATAACAAGGAATCTGTCCCATGAGAATCAGTAAAGAAAATATGTAAACAATCCAAGGATAGATAGATTGGATGGACAAATCTACATTGAAGTTGCCCACAAGGTTTGTAAAAACTATATAAAAGCCAGCATGCCACCATAATAAAGAGAGCCTTCTGAGAATTTTACCACGTTAGTTTATATGTCGTCTCCGCCTCAACAACAACACAGGTTCACAGGTCCTCCCAGAAGTCTGCCCTAGCACAGGCTTCTCATAGGATTCCAGCCTTTTTCTGGCATCTACCTACTTCTGTATGGGGTATCTTTTATCCACAGTAACAGAAATTCAGGTTCCAAGTCCAGTTAAATCATTGAAAATAATTGTAGTCAGCAACAGTACACCACAAATTGAAACCTTAACATTATCCTATGGCCACATTTATGCACAGGTTGTTTTTGTTTTTGTTTTTCCAGCTAAATTAGCTTCACACAAACAATGTGTATGAAATCGAGAAGCAGCAAATCACTTAATCACCTTTCCACTATGCTCTTGAACTAATGAAGTTAGAATTACATTTGGGGAAGACAAATTGTAGAAGGTATGAAAGTATGATATATGCACGTGTCAGTGGAGGAATTGAAAGCATGAGCTGTTGTAATTGTTTCAGTTTGAACGTATGATTATTTTTGCACTTTTGTTCAGTGTGTTCCCCATAGGGTATTCTCATGTGATTCATGGTGTTTTGATTGCATTGATTTGTATTGTACAACTTTTTAATGCTTAGATGAGTAGGAATTTTCCTGGGGAGATTAGAAGTCTATGGACATAGAAACATGGATCTGATGATCAAAAGATATAATCCTTTATCAACTCTCCTTTGTCTTTAAGGGTTAATATTTGATAGGAAAATGCAGAGCTTGGAAAATAAATATTTATCAGGCAATTGAAGAGCTTAGAAAAGAAAGATTTATCAGGCGAGGAAGCTTTAAGATGTTCACAGTAAGTAAAGCTATTTATTGCCAACCGTTTGTCCAAATGGTAAGGTAAAAGCCAGGCCAAAAATTAAATTGAAACAACTGAGTAATTAAACCACCTACCAGTGTTTGCTTCTCTAACATTTACAGGGAGACTGGTGTTTTCTGTAAAGCCTGAGGTGAAAGGAATGCATTTCAGCTACTATCAGATTTCAAAAGCTTCCTATTAGAAGTTGTAAAAATTTTAAAATAGAAATACTGTATAAAAAATAATCCAGTAAAAAATTATTTTAGTAATTCTTTAAGAATAAAAGAATGGTGTATCTTGTTTAATCACCCTTTAGAATTTAGTCCTAGCCAGAGAGAGAGACAGAAATTACAGTTTGCTTTTAAAAGTAAACTGTGATTTACTTTTGAAATGCAAATTTTAATTTTAATTTGCAAGTGTTTGATGGGTTTTTTTGCTTTTCAATTTTAGTCAATATTTGTTCACACATTGTAGACTATACGTCTTCTGTACTTTATTGATTTACCGGTAATAAAAGGCAAAGTAGTTGTGCTTGTTGGAAATGCTGGAGTAGGAAAAAAACAGTGTTTATGGGCAATAGGCTTGGTGCTGTCCCTGAAGACATCCTCCAAGACCAACAATTCTTTCAACTACCACACAACATCAGCAGTGCTCCTAAGTAAGTTTCACACAGATGCGTGAAGCTTATCTTCCCTCAACAGCAGTGATAAAATGTATTCCACAGTTATTAAAGTCTTATCACAACTATTGGCTGCTGCTCTTGTCTGGGCCTTGGCAAAGTTCATTGCTTTGCAAACCGGAAACTTTGAAAGTTGTGGCAGGCAAGGGGAAAGCAGGAGGATGAAATGGCTTGATACAAACTGGAACTGACACTGTGCTCCCAGAAGTTGCTGTCTGATTGCAGATGGGAAAATTTGGCTTCACCTCTGTTCACAAGAAGCCTTGAGCCAGCTTTGGCCTAGCCTGGGTGTCCCTGCATAGTGCCTGTGGGTGTACCAAAACTCAACAGAAGTTGAGTTTCCTTTTGGTAGGTACCATAAAACATCCAAGGAGGATCAATCGTCTGTCTAGAGTTTGGAATCTTTATATGTAAGGTGGATGCAGATCAAAGGAAATGTTAATATAACACACAAATGAAGAGGGTTGTGTGTTGGCCAAATGTTATAGTGGTGGCAGGTTTTGAAACAAGAGGAGTCAGACAATCAAAGCAAAATAGGCTCATAAAAGCTCTCTGTTTTGCTCTTTGTGGAGAACACAATCAAGGGCGAGCCCAGCTCAGTCAGTGGATGTGCCCTTTTTGCCATCTCTTTTTATCCTTCCTGTAACTTGAACAGGAAACAACTATACAGAAAAAGCTACGTGCCCTCTTTGCTATACAACTTTTCATGCCGTGAAAAGAACTAGAGAAGTAAGTTAATACACTGGCTTGTCATTTTAAATGTTTGGGAGAAGATACCAAAAAAAAAAAACTTTTCAGTTTTAAAAACTTTCTATGATTTTAGAAATCTTAAGTTTAAATCTTTAGAAGCATTTAAGTGTGTTTGATGTATAATTCAACTGCTTTTGCAATCAGTAGTCTAATTTTCCAGCCAATCTACATCATTGCTAATGGATTACATTTTCATCAGGTTTTAAAAAGTGGGTATAAATCCACAAATCTTAATTGAATAAGCTTTTACTCATTTTTTTTTCTTTCATGTCTTGTGTTAATTTCTTCTGTATTCACAACAGGTAAGTGAAGAGCATTTTGTCCTCTTTATACCTTAGCGTATTCTTTGAAGTGTTTCCAAATTCACATTAACATAGAGTCCTTCATTAACAGAACTTAGTTGCCTTTTTGCCCATCAAAATGAACGGAAAGATTAGGAGGAAATAAATTTGCTGTGTGTCAGAGTGAGGTCATGAGCTAATGTAAACAGTCATAGCTCCTTTAATGGGGAATCAGCCTTAAAAGGCTTTCAGAAATTCCTCTGCTCAGGGAGGGATTTTTTGGCTAATGGCTGCCATTCCAGTAGCAACCATGCCCATGGGTCTAGAGTACAAAATCATAACACTTTCCATTGCAAAGAGCAGCTGATGAAAGGAGCTTCTGGGCAGCAAAGGCTGTGTATTCTTCTTGCAGGAAACTTCTCAAATAAACCAAAGATGTGAAGTCAACGTCACAGGGGCTTGTTCTCCAAGTGTGTTACACCCACCAACAGTCTCGTGGCATAAAATTTGAGAGTTTATGAGCCTTTAAGGATTTGCTGTGAAGTTTTAGTAGTGTGCATATTTTAGTAGTGTTCACATTTTAAGTCAGTGTTGTAAACCATCCACTGCTCCTTTCAAGAAAAGTTAAGACAGGTACAAAGCAGTGGACTCATCTCATTGTCTTTGGCTCTTCCTTCTGCCCACTGCTCTTCAGCCAGGTTCCCCTTGTTAAATGCTCTTCTGCCAAGTCCCTTCATTAGTCACAGCGGGTGAACTGCATGACAACCCAGAAACAAATGTATTGTGCTCCCTTTCCATTGTGTTTACAGCACTGTCTCCGTGAGCTGTGACGGAATGATTTTGTACTGTCATGTGTAGATCAAAATGACAGCCTCTTACGTTATTTCTGTGTTTGTGTGTATCAATATTTCTTCATGGAAAATGCATTCAAGTGATAACACTGAAGTGCCTTCATGTGTCTTAAGACATCACCCCAAGCAATTATTTGGAACAGTCAAATTGTGGATTGTTTTCATAATGGAAATAGTCATTCACAGCAAATTGCACAAATGAGCAATTTAAATTAAGTCAATTTAAATAAAAAAGAGCTTAAGAGATGAACTTGTTAAAGTACAGTGATTCACAACTGTTCATTGCTATGTTCTTTCCATAGTTCAGAGGTTAAAAATTTTTTCTTACAGATCATATCACTTTTAATCTGCAGTATTTTCTGTCAGTTCTCATCTTATCCGTAGCCACATAACTTCTTTTGAGGTATCTGCTAGAGTGGGTGAGATTAGCATGTAGTGTAGGGTTTTATTTAGCATTCCCCAAGGCATATGACTCACCCACTCTGCCTCTAGAACAGCAGAAAATTTCAAAATGTTGCCTGATGGAGGCACGTTCTGATGCCAATGAATATTGGTACATTAATTCTGGGGTGCTCAGTAATATTTAAACTGGGAACACTGCCATAGAGAACAAAAATGTACAAATGTTTATAATTGTGGACATTATTTAAAATTTAGATATGGTAAAGGATCAAGAGGGATGCTTCCTAATTCGGGGTTTAAAATTATGGTACACGTTGAGCTAAAAGAACAAAATTGTCTTTTATAAAATTAAGAGACTTTAAGCCTTTCATATGCACATAGTTTCTGCAAAGTTTTTTCACTTCTGTGGTAGGAGAGCAGGGTAAGTGCAGTCACGGCTTTTTCCCCCAGAATGTATGATCATCCAGTTGCAAATAGGTTCTCCATTTCTGTCCTGTCTTTAAACACACTTTCACTCTTTATCTTCTTGTTTTACTTCTCCAGTCAATAACCATCCTTTCAGCTGACTGACTAGACAGAAATGGCCTTGGAAGCATTTGTTGCCTTTGTTGAGTTTGCCAGTCAAAATCCCTGCTGAGGTTTGCAGAAGATTCATTTCACTGAAAAATCTATGACAATACTTCTGTAGTCCTACTGGAAACTGCTCACAGGGATGCATTTGTTTATTCTGCTTTACCCAAGGAACTAATAAGTCTGCTGTGAGTCAGGACCATGGCAATGCTGTCATGTCCAGCCTTCAGCTGCCCCTGTGCAAGTGCAGTTTCCATTTCCTACAAGCTCTCATGAATGTGTCGCCCAGTTTTTAAATAAGCAAGACAAGTTCAAAACCATATACTTACATTTCACCCTTTTTTTTTCCCAACCCAAAGCATTTTAACACAGTGCAATAGAAAAAAATAAAAAGTCTGTAGCCTGCATTTTTTCCTCTTCTACTTACTTGGAACTGATAATTCTTTTTTTTTTCTTTTTCTTTTTTTTAATACATCAGGCATTTCTTATTGACAAATATTAAAGCCTTATTAAATTCTGGCTTTCATCTTCTCAAAATCAATAGCAGGTGTATCCCAAATTCATTACATTACTGACTGGACAAAAAAAATCTGGGTTGGATATACAAAACTTTTGAGAAATCTCTTTCCTCTTTCCGAACAGTATTGAGTTTACATTAAATTCTCTGCTGTTGTGTAAGGATTTTAACCACTGTATTCCCTAAATGTTTCATAACCCCCTTTGGTTCAAATCCCATCTCTGAGACAGAGAGAATTTAGGCTGCTGGTTGAAGAGGAGAGCCTCAGTTACTGTGACATACTGAAGTTTCCCTTGAAGTTCACCTATTACTAAGGTTATATTTTGTGCAAAATATTTTCTGTGATAATTTGAACAAACATGTATGACCTAGGAAGGAAGATTATTAGTTTTCCAGTCCTGCTTTAATACATTCCTGGTGATTTCTGCAGGTTTTTGTTTCCATGCACAGAAATAAAGGAGTGTCATTAGAAATGTATCTCTGGAATACTTCAGTAAGTGGCAAAAGTTGAGGATAACATTGTACCAGAGTTCAGTATTATAACAATGCTTAATAAAAGTTATGTTCTTCTGTGTTTTCAGCACGACTTAGCAGCTTTCTGTAGCTATTTTTTCCCTTACACATCTAAGAGAAACAGTGCTGTTGGATAAAAACTGTATAGACTCAAAGTTTATGTTTTAATATTTTACAGTTCTGATGAATACATAAGAGTCTTTGAGTTAATTTGTTCACTGTTGTAGTAAGTTTGTAACCTGATGGTCTGCATTGACCATTGTGTAAACACCTCCTTGGGGGGAATAGGTTGAAATTTAGTACAGTCACCTTAAGGTGATTCCTTTGTCTGGGAAATGCTATTGCATTAGACTCCTGATTAAATTTCCTGATTGAATTGTATCTATCGATCATATTTTTGCACTTTACTTAGTTTGGTAAAGATCTTATTTAATTCTTCCCAAGAGAAGGAGAAAATTATCTACTCACTGATTAATTTTCTGAGTGTCAGGATACCTGGGGATTTCACATTCAAAGCATTTCAGTTTCAAAGGATGCAGATGGATATGCTGTGAAATTTTCAAAAGCTGTGAAGTAGTCAATCAACTAAATCAACAAGAGTTTTCTGGAATTTGGAATCCCAGGGTGATATATCCTCAAAGACTATATGTGAGTTTCACTGATTGCTAAGGATTTCAATAGTCAAAAAACCCTCAAACCTTGCACACGGTGAAATGTTCCATAAATTTTAGCCATCATGATTTTGAATTCTTGATTTAGTTTAATTTCAGTGTTGCTTCAATGGTAATAATTTTTATGCCTTTGTGTTACATTTCAGGGATGTTTGGAAAAAAAGCTGGAGAAAGAACATGGTCATACCTTTGATCCAGTAAAAGAATGTGAAACTTTTCTATTTTATTGGTGATTTGAATATGGCTGAAGTGGATAGATGTGGAACGGTTTGGCCTCATGCATTGATTCAGCAGAATATTGATTTTGGACACTGGTGAGCATTTGCTTCTTACTTCATGTTATAATTGTTGTGCTGTGGTCCATGATGGCAACCTTAAACCACAGAAAAAGCAGAAAGCTTTAAAATTAATTGATTAAAGAGAAAAGCAATCCTGGGAAGTTATAAACCATTTTAAAACAGAGAAGCAGAAAGTGAGGGGGCTGTGGACTCCTGGAAGGAAAGTATCCTTCAGCTGCTTATCATGGTGCTGCTGGGTGTTGGCCAACTACAGAGAAGCAGGGATGGCTGAGATACAGAAAGTGATTCCCTAAACTGCACACCCTCTATGTTTTCTTCACCTGTAAAGACAACAGACAAAATCCACAGAAACTTTATATTACTGGTTCAAATGAACAGCCTTTTTCTACCATGAGAATAAATACATAAAAGATGGCCACTGAAGGCTATTCAGTTGATTTGGTAAATTAAGGTAATTAGAGACTCACAGAAGCTCAGACCTGTTAGGGGTGGAAAGGACCTCTGGAGATAATCTAGTCCAAGATGCAAGACAGTGCCACCTACAGTAGGTGACAAATTACTTACTTTCCAAATGACAATCTAATTTTTTGGCAATTAAAATATACTGTATTCCTTCACCAGAACCTGTGTAAATATGAAGTTTCTGGTCCAAAATCAACAGATTAGTGTTTTAGTTCATTCTGTTACAGGAAGACCAATATTCTGTGTGAATACTTCACTGTTGTCATAAATATGCATTAAATTCTTGCTCAGATACAAGCATGTCATCTTATATGACACGAAAAAAATGTGTGACTTACAAAGAAAACATTTTGAATGATCTGTACTGTTCCTGCTTCTTCTAATGCAGATGAATGGTATAAATTTTTTCACTAGGTCATACTTCATCCCATGAAGGAATGGCACAAGACATCAGCTGAATATCATGTTATATCATCATATATCATCATAACAAGATGTAAAGAGAAAAGAGAAAGGATGTGACTACTCAAGTCTCTGGCTTGGAGAAATCAGTCAGGTCTAATTCGGTGACATGCAGAGCTAACGTCTCAATGCTCTCCTGTTTTCTTCCCATAACTATATACTTTTTGAGACAGGAAACCTTTCATGCTTTCACAAAGATTTCAGAATTAAGATCTCAAAAGCCCTAGTGCTTAAAAGGGTTGATGCTTTTTTCTTTTGAATGGTTTTGAATTCTTTTAAAACAAAACCTAGCTGAAAATTAAAACTTTCCAATTTTACGAAAGAGTTCAAATCAAGAACAATGGTGATCATGCAGTTCAGGAATTTAATATGACTATTTAAGTATTCTAAAATAGAGTAAAATTCATTGCAGACACATGGAAAGAAAAAGAATGCATTATTTTATGAACTACTAGGATGGAAGGATCTGTTGATTTGAGCAGGGAAAAACTGCATTATTCATGAGTTTTCCTTTAACAGTATTTCTCTTAAAGACCTGCTTGTCCTAGTTGAAATGTACACTAACATCTAAGGAAGCAAGATTCTCTTCCCATTTGGACAAAAAGAATACAAATTGACAGCAACTCAAAGCCTTTTTTTAAAAAAACTTTATTATTTTATTTTATTTTATTTTATTTTATTTTATTTTATTTTATTTTATTTTATTTTATTTTATTTTATTTTATTCACTTTTTGGGTGGCCTCCTTTTAATTCACCAGTAGCTGTGTCATCTGGAGAGTCAGAAAGAGTATTGGATAATGCAGCAAATAGAGGAGCACACCCCCTCATACTACATGATGATCTTTGCTGGTTTCTTTCTTATTGAGATCAACTAATTTTCCTCTTATCTGTGATGTGTGATGGTTGTGTGCATTCTCAAACTAACTTGTCCTTCTTTTGACTGTGCTTTACTCATCTCCAAGTGTGTTTGGGGCCAGTTTCATTACAAGAAACCCTTTATCATCAGAAGCTTTGTAAAAATGTAGTATCTTAATTGCAACAGAAATTTTGAACAAAATAACTATGTGAGAGAAATGTGTGATTATTCGATACTTCCGTGGATATTTGTATTCCAGATTTCCAGTAGGACAGAACTATTGATTCTTCAACTGAGGTTAAGCCTGGAAATGTACAGTGCTTCAGTGTTTTGTCACTAATATTAATCAAATTACAATTTCTTTCTCAGTTATGATAGGCAAAAGCTAACTATTAAAGAAATTCATAATTTTCAGTATGTTGCCTATATGAATCTAGCTGCTGGCAGCTTCGTTATCAAGCCTAAGCTCCAGTAGGGTTTGAAGTGTCATATTATAGCAATCCTGTATTTAATACATGAAATAATTACTATTTAGCTTTCCACTACAATAGGTAGCAGATGAAAGGGAATAAGAGAAAATATAGTGTTTGAAATTTACTACAGGTTGAAAATCTTGGCAGTTCTTATAGCTAAACAGAAAGAGACATACTAGATTTATTATGACATTGAGAGTTCCCTGAATTGCAGTCTCATGTGGTCATTCACCTGTCAGATGTGCCCTTGGGGCTCATAACCAGATGTGCAACTGCTGTGGAACTGCATCAAGGATGAGGCTAGAAATGAAGTATTTTCTGTGACACACAAGCAGCTATATGCTCACCAGGCTGTATTGTCATTTAACACTTCACTGACTGTTGTCTGCTGTATGACGCTAGAGAATCTTCATCTCCTTTTCTCTTCTTATTTTCAAGGACATTTTTCAGTATTTGCCTCCAACTTCCTTTTTTCATATTCTCTGGTTACCATCTACAGAAAGTTAGTTTGCTTCCGTTTCCAGCAACAAGCTTTTGTTCCACCAGTAATCAAGAATATTTGAGCCATAGTACAAGTAGACAAGTACAAGTCAGTTCCCACCAACTGATATGAAGCTCCACTGCATTCTTGGTATGAGACACCTCTCCAGTGGCTTTCAGTTCTGTATCATGGGTTAATGTACCCGACAAAACTCTATTATTGCTGATCTTTGCAGTCAAATAATGGGCGTTGGATTGTGGACTGATGAAGAACAGATGTTTTCTGTACAAAGTAGAAGATAGTCCCTGCCCTAAAAGTGACCATGGCCAAGTAGATCAGATGGGTATAAAGCTGAGACAGAAAATGTACTTAGTGGAAATAGAGCAATGGTTTGCAAAGTTTGCTGTGCTTACTTGGTTGGTTGGTTGGTTTTTGAGAAAAGAAGGTCAACATTTCAAAGGGTAAAACAACTTTTGGAAGACCAGGTAGAACAAAACAGATACTGAAGAAGCTCTGAAGCAATCATAAAATCACAAAATCATTTAGGTAGCAAAAGACCTCTAAGATCAATGACACCAGCCATTAGTCTAGCACTGCCATGTCCACTCTTAAACCACCTACCTAAGTGCCACATCTACACATCTTTTAAATACCTCCAGGGATGGTGACTCAACCACATCCCTGGGTATCCTGTTCCAGTGCTTGACCACCCTTTCCATGAAGCAGAAATTAAAGACAGATGGAAGGATATAATAGGGTCAGCAAATCTTGGCCTCTTTTGTAAAATCAGGTGAGTCTGATCCTGGTTTGGTTTTATTTGCTTTCCTGCTCCTTGGAGTGCAGCTCTGTTCTTTTACAGAATATTTTTTCTACCCACCCCATGGATCACTGTGAAAGCAAGGAGGTAAGGACTTATGAGGTCCTCTTGTACACCACACACCTTGTTTTGGTGGGGTTGCACTGGCCCATCATGCATGTTTGCATCCATCCTGGCATAGAAGTTGTGAAAGAAGGATGTTTGAGGTGACAGTTGAGAAAGTGCTAATTTTGCCATGATGAGCTCTGTCCTGTTTTCTTGAGCAGTATTGAAAAACAGGGCTAGTGACCATGGAAGGTCCTGGCAGTGCTGATGCTTCCAGGTGTCCTGTACTGCCCTGGAGCCTCAAGCCATAATGGCCCACCTAAGTGTGCCAGTCAGTGGAGAGCAGATATTTGTTTTAACTATATTTTGTGTGTTCAGCTGGCTGGAGAACTGCTAATTTTAGAGACATCCTGGTTCATGCTCAAGAATATATAGGTTCAAGCACAATGTCTATTGGATATCTACAAAGTATAACTGATGTCATTGCAGAATATATCAGTTTATCTTCCTTAAGACATCCTATTTTGATGCTAGATGACGACATTACAAAATAAAATATTTTTTTATCTTTAGGATGTTTTGCTTGCTACACCCAAGGGTTTAGAGCAACCAAATGATATTCATTATCTCTGTATCATGTATATGTGCACGTGTCTATGGGGATAAACTAGTGGAAAGCAAAGACTGTAATGTCTGTTATAAACTGGACATTATGGACAAGTATTTTGAGGTATGTTGGTGGCTGGAAAGTATTTTGTCTACTGCCAGCAAGTTAGAAACTGAGTGGCAACAGATCTTATTTATTGGAACTCTACGCAGCAGTGGGAAGCTACCCGAGGAGTTCCTAGGGAGCTACAATGACATGCCTGCTTCTCTGAACCCAGTCTTGTCTGAGGGTGCCATGCACTGGGTGTAACTGAAATATCTATAAAGGGAACATGTAATCCACCGTGATGCTCACTATGCTTGCATGAAGTCATTGCCTTTTGCTGTTCAGGCGTTGTTGCTGTGCAAACTGATAACAGCCTTAATGGAAGGTTTATGCAGGGCACCATGCAGCGACAGAGCTGATACACAGGCTTCATTGCTGCCCTCGTGGAAGAGCAGTTTGTGGCTCAGAGTTAAAAATAACCTCAATTTTGTTTGTTTGAGCAGAGATTCACCGGGGTTTTTTGCGCTCCACAGAAATTAACACCACTTATTTTCTGAGACTAGAGAGATAATCTATAATGCTGTAGATAATTTGTCTTATCTTTTAATTAGTTAATGATGTATCAGGCCTTTATAAGAAAAGCAGTATTTGTCTTTTGTTTCCAAGAAAGGGAAAATGCTTTTAAAATTAGACTAGTTTAAAGCAAGGACAATACCTTAAGCATGTAGTAAATAATGCTGCTGCATGGCAGACTGGAGTTGCTTTGCTACCCAGCCTTGTACTTTTTTTAATATCTGAGCCAGCCAAGACTTTTAAGTGTCAACATAGATATATTTTATTTATCCATACCTTTTTTTCATATGTATGCTTACCTCAGTTTAATGTAATTTTATTTTTATGTCAGGCAATATCTTAGTACCCATCATGGCTGCAAATCTCAGCTTCTAAAATCTGATCTACTACATTTGCTTTGTTTTCCTGCCCAGAAAAAAAACAGACAATTTTCAGAAGATGAAGATTTTGCTGGGTGAGGCACAGACTTCACTGTTACTCCTTGTCATTATTTGTAATCTTTCTTCAACAGATACAATCACTCTGGTCATGTGTAATATCAGTGATTTCCAGAAAGAGACAGAGGCCCCTGCTGGCAGACATTAGCTTTGTTGAAGCAGTTTGTATTATTTGCAGTGTCAAATGGTTTAACACACAAACTTTTCTTCTCAGTGAGTTGTACTAGGATTTCAGTGTCATCATTTTTCACTTTGCACATAATCAGACAAGAGCTACACAAGAGAAGGCACTCTTGACAAAGCAATCTATTGTAGGAGTTTCACTCCAAGAGGATTAAAGAAATGCTTAAATTTCAAAGATAATCATGTGGACCTTTCATAGGGACTGTAGATTTTTTTTAGGCTGATTTAGAGGTTGATGTGATAATCATCAGACATGCAGACAGAAGCCTTCTCAGGTATCGCTGGTCTTGCTTGACAATGTTGGTAAGCCATTATCTTCTCTCTGAAGTCTAGTGACTGAGAGTGGTATCTCAGTTTGGCAAACAAAGTGTCAGGGTGTCTTAGGCTTACAGCTTGGCAGTTGTGGAAAAAGGGTTGTGAAATTAAATCCTGTAAATTTTTTCTGCACCTTTTATGGGTTTTTTTATGGATCCATTGTGAAACCGTGAATAAGGCTGACAAAGTTCTGCTGTGAAGTCAAAGAGAATTGGCTTCCAGTAATGTTTTGGTTGGACAGGTTTTTAGCTCTTTATTAGATGCAACCAAATTAGACATATTATACCTTTATTTAAGAAGATTCTCATCAATGTTTTTTTCAAGGCTTTTTTCAATAATTTTTTTCAGTGGTATGAGACATAAAAAGAATGAAGGCTATATTTCATTGATACATGTAAGTAAAATGAAGCAAAAGGTCCAACCTGCTCTCTCTAAGCTCTGGTCTTTCATCCCTTAGAATCTAAAAATGAAATTTTAGATTCATTGATTTTAAAAAATTAAATTTTTTATATAATTTTTAGATGCTTATATAAATTATCAGAATATAAATCATTAGAGATTTCTTTCAATGTCTCATAGTTTTCTGTGGGAGGAATTACCTCAATATACACATTTCAATTTTAGCAATTAGATCTTGTCTAATTTTGGGGCAAGTCCTCATGTAGCGTTCTATATTATATAGTATATTGCTATAGTATTCTATACTATAGCAAATAACAGCATGCTTTAATTAATCTGGGAGAGATATTCCAAGAGTTAATTAAAGATTGATGCAAATTTATCAGTAAGTGATTCATGGTCCTTTAGCCTTTGTGGTGCAAACTGCCAGATGTGAAATTCTCATGTGCTCCTACAGCCCAGTCAACCTCACTTCAAGTTCACTGGGTCTGTGCTCTGAGTTCAGCCAGGGCCCATCAGAATCCTGGTGGGATGCTTTGGAGCACTTCAGTGTTAAGAAAGTGTAACCAACATTTCTTTCCACTGGAATATTGCAAGCAATAGCAAATGCTGAGGTGATGATAATGTACCTTTAGGTGTCAGGAGAACATTATCTCTAAAACAGACAAAAAAAAAAGAAGAGATGGGAGGAGGCAGGCTTGGTGCAATAAAAAGGAATTGAGAAACTTTGCTAAGAAGGTTGTTGAAGTTACTTTATGTTACTGTTACCTTATTGATGTTTTGTCATCAGGTGCTGGATCAGTTCTCTCCTATAAGCTTCTGGGGGTTATGAACTTCTGATTGGAGTAAGTGGTAAACAAGCTTGTCTGGACTGGCAGGATACATCTGCTCCCTGGAGGTTTTCCAAATTACACAGAGGAAACCAGGGCCTCGGGGTAAACTAGTAGATATTAGTTGAGTCTGTTGAGTTCATGACTTCAAGAATGTGTTTTGTTGTTGCACAAGCTTGATAAAATCACAGGCAAAACAGTGGAATTTACACTTACAACTCCTATGGTCCCTGTGGTTTCCAGCTGTACCTCTTTGTTTTTGAAAACTGGGTGATCAAAATATATTTTAGTGTCCATCTCTATGCCTCGTAGAATTTTAGTAGTTTCTCCACTTTTTCCAAGGCAGCTGCTTCACATGTTACAAAGATATGGTTGGAGATCTGGTATTTATAGTTAGTGACTTAGTACAAATTTTTGTGTGTTGTTGAATATGCATTGCTTTAGGGGTGTAAAGTTGAAGTGGGTGAACATATATAAAAAAAATTTGTCCTTGTGAGTCCCTTAGTCACCCAGACTTTCCATATGCAAGTATATAATGGAGTGAGATGCTCTTATGAGGTTTACAGACCTTGCAAGGCTAAGTCCTACATGAGCAAACAGAAAGGAGGGGACATTTTCATCTTCATTCTGTGTGGACAAGCAATATTTCTGAATCTCAGCTGTGGCTGAATAAGGATCTGATTGTGGCCAATTTTGGTGGATGCCAGTCCCCCAAAAGCCCTTCTGCTACCTTGGTCCATGGCCAAACTACCACAGTGTGTGTATCTCAAGGCTTTCTCAGCCTCTGGTTTTCAGAGAGGCTGATGCTGAGAGGTAGGTAGAGGGAGGTAGGTGCTATTCTGCTTTGAAAAATGCAGCATGTTCTTCAATGTGTTCATGGTGTCTAACTTCTTGTGCCCTCCTTCTCTGGTCAAATGAGGTGCAGTGTAAGATGTGGACTTAAGTGGTCACTTCCTCCCTGTTGTTTCCAAGCAGGAAATTTTCTAAGCCTCTGTTAACAAGCCTGAAGGTTTGCTTTGCTAGCTTTTGTGACAGCTTGGTCATAACAGCCAGCATTGACCTTATTCTGTATTTCAAATGTGGTCAAACTCAAATGCAACTGATGTGGGTTGTTTTCTTTCTGGAAATCCAAGCCAAAAAGCATTCCATGTTTATACCACATAGTCCCACACCATGTTTCCCTCAGGGCAACAGTGCACACTTCAGTCTTGTTGGGGTCTTTGCAGCTAAGAAAGCTTTCCTAAATATATTTACTAACCAAACAAAACAAAACAAAACAAACAAAAAAAAAGTTCCTTTAGAAAGAACAAAAGAACAGAATTTAAAATGGATTTGATTCTTCAATGCCATTCCCACATATTTTTGGCATGGTAATGGCTGTTCTTGATGGAAGCTTCCATGGCTGCAATATCCCTTTTTAGTACATTCATGGGGAGATTTCTTGAATCTTTACCACTAGGTTATGTCAAAACTCAAGTGTCTGATACAAGTGGGAAAAAGGCAAACTACATTTCACTTTGGATGTTATACAGCAAATTAGTGATATGTAAATAAACTGAAAAAAGTAAGGAGAGGTCAGCAATCTGTTGCCACTGCGAACATGTATTTCACACTTTTTGTGCATCAACATTTTAACAGAATATGAGTGATTGCCTGCTTTCCTTACAGGTAGATCTTGCCAGTTTGTACATCAAGACAGGTGCCAAGAACATGCCCAAAGTGTTTTTGCTGACAGATGCCCAAGTTCCAGATGAATGCTTTCTTGTGCTGATTAATGACTTGGTGGCATCAGGTGATTAAACCAACAAATTTCTTGAAAGATCTTTTCCAATGACAAATGATCTGTGTTTTCATTGAACTTTAAAGAGATTATTTCTCTTTCAGGTATTTGTAGAGGGAGATTTTAGAGAGGCCATGTCAAGCCATGCAACTTGAGCGTTGAGTCAAACTTGGTTAAGAAAGCATGGCCCATTGAGGAGACAAATCACTAAGGCTTGTCATGCATAAGTGCATTAATCTGGGGGGAAATGTCCCTTTGACTTACTGTGATGTTTGCTTTGGTGTGATTTCACTAATTTCAAACAATGTCCCCAGGACTGCATAAGTGTAGCATGTAGCAATAAAGCTTCACCCATGTTTTGAAGATTAGATAATCTGGACTCTGAATGAGGGGATGTGGGGATAAGATGGAAGAAGAAATGCACATCTGGACAGCTGGAGTGCGTCTTGAAGGATTTTTTTCTAAGTTATATTTACTTTTGCAACCAGACTAGTAAAACAATTTACCAACAGCCTGTGAAAAAAAAAGAACCAACATTCTGAGGGGAACATAATTTATAAATGAACTTCTTATCAGGGCAAATTCAAAACCAAGTTGTTTCCTATCCCTTAAAAAATAGAGAAGAAAAAGAAAAGAATAGTTCCTTTTAGGCAAAAAGACATGGGGAAGAGGAGGAGACTGTTTTGCTACTAGATATATGTATCATCATACCATATTATGTGCTTAAACTCCATTGGGCCAAATATCAAGTAGATTATTTGTCATGTGTTACCTACCCCTTTGGGTAGGTATGTATATGAAGGTCATATATAGGCCATAGTTGCAGGAGTTAAAAAAGAAGTCTGAGCCCTGGGCCTGATGGACATCAGAGAGCACTCCTGGAGGTGATTCCTGAGAGTGTGGCTGCATTAGAAAGTAAGGCACATTTCAGGGGCAAGAAACAGTGATGAGCTGATCAAAATAGCAACACATTTCAGTTATCTCATAACCCAGCATATGTTGGCACACTTCTCTTGAAAGCTTACACGCTGACGTGCGGTGCCGGATTTGCCTCTCCTGTGTTACTCCTGTAATAACCTGTCTGTGTGGAGGCTCGGTGTACAGCAAGTTTTGCTCCTAGATCTGGCTGTTGACTTCCTGCCTGTTCATAGGAAAGTCACGTAGCTGCTCTGTGTCTTAGTTTCACTTCTTGGACGTAATGAGGCACTCTGAGGCACAGAGAGAAGGCGCTCACGAGGAGTTTGCGGTGCTGTTAGTGCAATTGTAAATACTCTTCCTGATCACACATGTAGTAATTCTGTATGTGTACTCAACTCTTAAACTTTTGCACAAATGACTGAAATGTCACAGAAAATGTTAATTCTTTCTACTTTTCCTACGCCATATAAAACTAGAAAAATTAAAGTATCTATGTAGATGTTTTCAGATTTAAAACTGTTTAGCAATACACACAATATGATACCCTAATTGCAACAAGCGTCTCTCCTAAACTCTGTTTTAGAGACTCTGTTTTGGAGGGAAACTGTAGTTCTCTCCTGGAAGCTGGAAAGCAGTAGCTGGGAAATCTGGTTTGACATCTTCAGGAACTTTCAGGTTACATAGGCTTCAATTCACACATCATCTGAAACATCTGTGTAGCTGATAAAAAAATGAGAAGTCTGAAAACCATTAACCCTTAAGAATGAGAATATTTTGAAAGGGATATATGCCTCATACTTTTCATACTAAAATGACTTGCTTGACTGAGGGTTAGAAGAGCCTTCCTATAGCAGATTATTCCACAGTGATCTTCTATGTGGGCTCTGTTTCTCAATCTTCTGAGGTGTTCAACCACCACTGTTCTAAAGAGCATTCTGATTTTACTATGAGTTTTTACCAAGTTCTTACACTTTATAACATACCACTTTCTCTTTTTTTTCCCCTCCTCTTCTGTTTCTCCAGTCCTGCTTAAATTTTGCTGAAGTTCCCTCCTAACTCTTAATTTTGTTGCCATTACTTCTTCATCCCACAAATTTATTCTGCAATTTAAAGGCCAATGGATACTCATATGCAATCTAGTGTAATGTACTCTGTATAATTTTCAATTTTACAGACTTCAGTGACATGGTCAATAATGGTGCTTGCTTTCTGCATTTTTCTTTCTGACAGTGCTATTTGTCTCTGTTTCATTACTATTGTGTTTGTATACATTTTTAAGAAAGGACAGGGGAAAAAAAAAATCTAATGTCTTTCTTCATTTTCTTCTTTCACATTTTTACCCTTTATGTTTTCCTTATTCCCACAGTAATTTCTTCTTTTCTTGCCTTCCTTTTTTTTTTTTTTTTTTTCTTTTTTTTTTCTCTCTTCTCTTTTTAAGGGCTTTTTGAAAGCCAGCTTTCAAACTCCTTTTACCTTGCAACAATTTCACCAGTCCCCTACTGTGCAAATTAGCACTTCTGGAGGCAAGAACAGGAGATGTTGTAATCATGTTGCAGGGAAGCATAGTGACATTATAGTACCAAAGGAAACATAAATTCCGTGAGTTAACACACCAGTAGATATCTGCATGAACTTTTAGTTAGTGCAGGGTGACCTATCACCTCCTCATTTCCCTAGATTTGAAGAATAAAAGACTAATAGAATGTGAAAGAGAACAAAAGGGTTAATTTAGACAGTTTCATAATGTTGAAGCTCAGTGAAGTGGTATAGTCTCATTTTTCCATTTCATTTTAGAAATATCAACATCCTACATTAAGCCACATTTTCCCTTGAGCTCTCTTATAATCTTACATCCCACAGTTCTGTTTATGCTGAGGAATCTGTAGCTCAGGAACCAAGACTACACAGTGCTGTTCTTTGAGTCTCTGGTTTTGTGTTGGTTTTGTTCCACTTGTTTTCAATCTGGACATTGCAATCTATTCTGCTGTCAATGTATTGAGAACGCACCACGTGTGTAGATGCAAATTTGAGTTGGAAGTCTGTCAGGTGAAGACAATGGGTTGCCCCATTATAAAATATGGGTCCACAACTGAAGGGTATCTGAGGACAGATAAGCACCTGAGAATTTCAAAAACTTTCATAACAAATGATGAAATAAATAATAAAGGAAGAATGATGCTCAAGCAAACAAAGTTGATGAACACTGTAAATGTTGATGTGCTGATGGGTCTAAGGTCACACACAAGATAAGACACTTCTGAAGCTCAGTGATTTGCTTGGGTTCCAGAATTTTTTCAATATCCCAAATATCTGTGCAGTAATCACTCTTAAACATTCTGCACATCACCAAAATTTCTTGTAAAAGTAGAGGTCAGAAGAAGCAATTATTTCTCAAATGCATGATGAGGTCAGTCTTGCTGTCTCTGGAGCTCCATCTGATTTCGCTTTCACTTTTACTTTCACTTTTGCTTTGACTTTTGTTTTTGCTTTTGCTTTGACTTTTGCTTTGACTTTTACTTTTGCTTTACTTTTGCTTTTACTTTGACTTTTGCTTTGACTTTGACTTTTTGACTTTGACTTTTTATCTTTGACTTTCTTTAATTTGTCATGGTAACCCTTCAGCTTTTCCCCAAAGATGTGAACACCGTGTCTAAATGCCCTCATGCCCTACACAAGCATACCCTCAAAGGAACTCTTTCAAGTAAGTACACTCTTTGCAGCACCTCATCTTTGTATGTTTTCCAGGTTCTCACTTCAATCTCCTCAGTGCTCTTAAACATTATTCCAAAGTCAGACATGTTAAATGATTTTTCTTTGGACAGAATTGCTGTTATTCAGTCCATGTGCAGTCAGTTCTGTTCATGAGCTGCTGAGGGGAACTTCAAATATTTGCTCCTCCATCCTTGAGCAAGTTTCTTCATAGTGTATTTTCCTCATGGAAAGTTTACAGTCCCTCAGTGGCTGTTGTGAAGTCCCAGCATTAACAACAAAATTTTCTAGTTTTAGGGGAATGCCATTTCTCCAATTTCCTTCCAGCTTGGCATGACTACTTTAATCATCACATCCTTAAAATAGTCTCCTCTTTCTATAGTCCTGTCAGGATTTATCTGGCTCCCAATTTTCTATGGAATTTAGTAGTACAGGAATTTCATGCTTCAACCAGAACTAAAGTCAAACATAGGCAGGGTGGGTGTCCTGCATTGCCACAGGCAATCTTGTCTATATTTTTATGATTACTTTTCTTTTAAATTATTATCTTGCATTTCCATATCCTCTTTCATTGGGACACATTAGCCTTTTCCTTGTGGTTTGTCTTGCTACTGACAGAATATCTATTTTAATCTGTGAATCTGAGAGGAACTTGTGAAACCCCGTCAGAGCTCAATTTTGGCCAGCTCTCATGGTTTTTCCTTTGAGGGTGTAAATACACATCTATCTGCTTGAGTGCTTAAATCCCAGCCAACAAGAACTATGGTTTTAGGGTATATGGTTCTATGTTAAACTAATACTCACCACAGATTTGTTTTGGACTTTGGTTTGGGGTTGGTTTTTTTTGTGGTTTTTTGGGGTTTTTTTTGGTGGGTTTTTTTGTTTGTTTGGTTTTGGTGGGTTTTTTTGTTTTGTTTTATTTGTTTGGGGTTTTTTTGGTGGGTTTTTTTGTGTGGGTTTTTGTGGGTTTTTTTGTGGTTTTTGGGTTTTTTGTGTGGTTTTGTTTGTTTGTTTTGTTTGATTCAATGTGGAAAAGCTATCGAGGATTTTTAAGTTCTGTAGCACAGAAAACATCTGTTTCTTCAGTTGGCAGGCTCTTACAGTGTTCCTCTTTCTGTATGAAAAGCTCCAAGCTTTTCTGGTTTGGATGTCAGCCATCTCTTCTCGAGCACTCAGAGAGCTGATTTTTAAGGATACATCTGTATAAGTAAAATTATGAAGGGCATTTTGTGGTCCTGAGGACTAGTAGCATGAAAAGGCTGGTATCCATTTGGCTTAGCTTTTCCCATGCTCTGCTCACAAAATAATAGTGATGGCATAGGGCTGTCCAGGTGTAATTCCTGGTCTGTGCAGCTCCTCACTCGTGCCACAGCAGTGCTTGGTTTCAGATGGGAAAACCGTGAGAGTGACTTAAACAGGATGGGCCCCGTCAGACCAGTGGCCAAGTATGTGCCAAGGTGCTCCTTAGTTTTCTGTCTTGCTCTGTTCGAAGCACTTAGTGAACCTAGAGGGCTTACATATTTGAGGTGAACAGGAGGAAGTTGAGCCAAAAAATGCAGTGTAAGATGCACAAGTGTAGTGAGAGTGACATGTGTAAGTCTCAAATGGACACTTGAGAAAGCAGGGGATTTGTGTTCTTAGGAGTGGTGAATGCTACATGGAAGGTGGTGCTGATTTCACAAGATAACAGTTCTTTTATCTGCAAGTAATGATTGTCTTCATTACTCCATTTTGTGTGTTTAAGTCGCAAAAATCCTCAAAGAAAGGGATGTGTCTGTCTTTGAGAGCTTATTACGTTTTCCTGTTTCTAGATGAAATACCTTCACTGTGATATTTATATCCTGGTTCTCTTGCAAGACATTCTCCATTTTTTTACATGGAGAATTTCCTATTCTTTGGGGTTTTTTTTCCCTCTGTCAAATTAAACTGTAATGTATGGCTTGGACAAAAGATAAATGTTTTCAAAATAAGACCTTCTTGCTTATGCAAAGATTGTTCAAAATGTAGTCAGTAATAATTACTCAATTTTCCTCACAGCTCTCTTGTTAGCAGATCACATGGCATCTTCGTTATTCTGTGTGCAAAGCAAGCAGTGCACAAGGTCCTTTGTAGTATAGGGAATTCACTGGGGAGAATGCAAATGAACCCTGAAAACATGCCATATCAAATCTATGCCTGGTGTGAATTTACTAAACTTCACTAAAGCTAGAGAAAGGAGGGTTATGCTGGGGATCTGGTTACATTCTTTTTATGATTACCTTTTCAAGTATATGCTGTATCTTATATTTTTGTTCACAGAAAGTAATTAACAAAAAGATAGTTATCTAATCAGGGAATTATATTATATCCTGGGCTGTGCTGGAATTTCCTGCCTAACAATATGTTATAGTAAAAATCTCTTAGCTATATATTTTAAGGAAAAAAAAATAGAAATTATGAATAGTATGTTACAGTTTGAGATCTAGGACCAGATATTACAAGAAGTAATTTATTAAATGATTGAGAAATAGTTCTTCTACACTTCACCCTGTCACAATAATCTACAAAGTTTTTGTAACTAATTCATTTTACCTATCACTACATTTTTATTGGATTTGATAATTTCTTTTCATTCTTTGTAAGGTTTCTAGAATTCAGTTTTGCAGAATTCATCTACTTTCTCTCTTCATAGCCGTCATAACACTTAAATTCAATTTACAAGCACTTTGTAAACATGTGCTTGTAAATTTGTACTTACACATTTGAATACATCTGCCAAGGGCAAGGAGAGAACAGAGGAGTTCCAGGGATCACTTTGTAAATCTAGAATTTAGATGCTAGAGTAAGGTTTAAAGAAAACAATCCTTAAAGCCCAGTATTATGTTCTCAGGGATCTGCAATTTGTATAAACTAATGCAGCTCCTTGTATACAGAAGTAATTATTTTAAATCACTCCTAACAAATTACATTGGATAGGGAAAGCATCCTCTCCCTTAAAGTTCAATGTAAGATTGATATAAATAGTAATCATCCCATACAAACAAATTTTCAATATTTAGGGAGATTAAAATAGTACTTAGGATATATGACTAAAGAAAACACGAAATTCTGATTTTTTTTCTGGCAAACGGCCCAAGACTTTGATTCAAACCCTTCTTGCAGTCCAGCACTTAGAGAGTTAAGTCCAAATATGAGCAATGTGAGGAGCGTAGGTGGGTGTAGAAAATGAAACTTCAAGCAAGTCTGTGTATGGTTTGCAGCTTTGGAGGTGTGATAGATTCAGTTTGGCACCCCTGCTGTAGCAAGGGCACTTGTGAGCAGCACATCAGAGCAGGGACAGATCTCTCCAGGCTCCCCATTGCTGCTGCTACCATAGCAGGGATGGTATGCACGTCTGAGAAGGTGGCCACTAGAGGAATAAAAAAGAGAAAATTAGGTTCCCCATGCTTCAACACTGCACGCCATGAATCTTGGTATTACAACTGAGCACAGAAAATGAGGTAGCATGAGGGAGAAATGTCTAACTGAAGGATACATAATGTAACCAAGAACCAAGTTCAGAAAACTCAACAATGTTCAAGAGTCGTGAAACAGACCCAGCAGGTTCTTCCCCTATATTTTTTCTTCTTCTCTGATTCAGAGTTTTGTATTTATTCTTGTATCTTTTTGATTTCTTTGGTTTCTTCTGTGTGTGCCCATCTTTATCATCAGCAGTAAATTCCAAGATCTTTCTGTGTCTTTGTACAGTTTCAATATAATTTTCGCCACTTGGCTGAAATTCTGCCTGGGCATTTCTGCTATTTGCCTCTTCAATCATTCAAGGTAGATGATTTCTTCTGTACATTAAGCCAACTAGCTGACTGGCCCATCTTTGTAACATTCTTGGACAACCTAGATATTCTTTGTTTGACTTGGTTCTATCTAGGTAATTTGCATAAATTGCTGTCTTGTGTTTTCTAGTGTAGAGATGTATTTTTAGAAACTATGAGATAGTGGCAGTTATTTTCCAGCTTCCATTTTATCATTTTTCCAGGCACCATTGAATCATTTTCCATTGTTACTATCTCCTCATCACTTTATCTCTTCTATCTCATTGCTTTAAAACTCAGTGAAATATCGAGTCAGCTCAACCTCTTCCTTTCATCGCTTCTTTTTTTACTTTTCTTTCAAATTTCTGCTCTTTTTCCTTTTTTATCCAGTTTTCTCTTACAGAAATACCAATTCCCAATTAGCCCAAAGGAAGAATAAACCTGTCACCTCCCTGGCATGCCTGACTGGGCTCTGTCCTGGCTCTGGTGGCTGTTGGACAAGTTATAAACTCTTCTGAAACATTTTGGATGTTTTCAACTGGGATTATCCACATCAGTGACATATGGTGTGACAGGCCCTGTACAATAAAAATCTCTCCTTTAGTAAGAAGCATGGAGGAGAGACTCCATTCCTGTCTTAACAGCCTGATATCTGTCATTTTACGAATTAACCATGAGCACAAACAATGGCCAAAGCATGTGCTAACTGCAGTAAGTAGGTTCTCAGAATCAGCTGAGGACTAAAATAATCATTCCTTCTCAAATGAAAGCTGTTTTGTGTAGACCTGGTGGTATCCCAGACACAGTTTTATTTTCCTTTGAATATTTTGGCCATCTTTTTGTACATCTCTTTCCACTTTTATTAAGAGTGATCCCTTAAAATTCCCATGCAAGCTAAGATCCAAATCTCCTTTTCTTCCTGCTCTTTTGGAGGGGTCACACTGCACATAAAGGGGCTTGAATAGATTTAGAACCTCAATGACAGGCTTCTGTCACCATGACCATGAATGTGCACCTTCTGGCTGTCTGCATGCCAGCCAGTCCCTGTGCCCACCTTATCATCTATAGCTATCAAACTGAGTAATTGATACCAATGTGGAGAGAGCGGAAGGAAGCTGCAGAAGTGCCAGGTTTGTACAAGGGAAAAGGAGCAAAACCTATTTGCCCAAGGTTGCTGACAAAGTTTATTAGCTGCCAAATTTGGCTTGGAGCTGGGTACTGGCTGGTGCTGGACCATGCACAGACATTGCATACCTCTCTTTGATGGCCTCAACCTGCCCTGTGATTCTTTTCTCTCCCTGTCCCCTCCCTCCTCTCTTTAGGAGGACAATCTGCACAGGAGATTGTCCTGTGTTTCTGTCCCATCAGTGCTGTGCTGTGAGCATGAGCTGGGAACTTCCCAGCCATAGTTAACTGCCCTGCTATTGACTGGCTTCATGAGTGGCCATGGGAAGCCCTTCCCTCCAGCAGCAGGAAGTTCATTGAGGAAGCTGAGAGGACAGAGGTACAGTTTCAGGCTCATCAGTTTCCTAAGAAAGCAATGGAGATCACTGAAAGATCAATAACTGAATAAGCTGGGAAAAAAAAACAACTCTCTTTTTACTACTTGCTGCATACTTACTGCCTTTATTGTTGTTTAAGTCCACCCCTGCTAAAAATTTCATTTTAATGGTATGTCACTGCCTGATTCCTTCAGGGAGCTGTCTAGCACAGGCAGAGAGGTGAGGGAAAGAGAAGCACGTCATTCATAACACCGTCTTTGCAGAATCTTTCCATTCAAGACTTTTTAGGGTCTTGTAGATACAGAGTTTATTTAACCCTTTCCAATGCAGTTAAATATATTCAGTGGGGGTGGAGCAAGTAAGGCTGAAATATTGTTGTGCACAGTCCAGGTGAATCAAAGAGTTCTCCATCTATTCAGCAATCAGACAGATAGAAATTTCCCCTGGAAAGGCAATCCATGGCACCACATGGCAAAGGCATTTAGCATTTTAATATCTGGGCAATTATTCTCTTCTTGTAGATGCTTGATGCAGAGCATGACATATTTGTTTTCAGAAAAAAAAAACCCAAACAAACCACATGCATGAGTTAGTGAGTTTCTCTTCAGGGGAAATGAATATTCTTATATTCTTCTACGAGTTTTAACAAGCTGCCTCTGATGTCCCTCCTAGCATGGGACAACATGCAGCAACTTCCCTGCTGGCAGTGAGACTGCTGGAATTACTCAGGTAGATCTGGAAAATGCTTACCCTCCTGCACAGATTGCCATCACAGAAGTTTCATTCTGGAGTGCTGTTATATTTTTGAGACCATTTATTTGGGGGGAAGGGCGGGGGATGGTGGGGTGGTCTTTTAATCAGGCAAGACTCAGGATTTCAGGAATTCCCGAGGAAGTGCCGTCTGGTTTTAGTAGAGTGCAGCACCGGCCAGCTCTGCATTTGCAGTGTTTACCCTCCGTTCAGACCCCTGCCAAATACAGCAGTAGTGGTGAGATGAAGGCGAAGGGGAGGGCGAGGGATGCCGGTGGTGCTTCCACCCGCTCCAGCCTCCCTGGCTGCCGCTGCCGCGGCGCTCCGGCGGCGCTCGGATGCCTCCTGTAGGACTGCGGGGGAGGGAGAGATCTTGGCAAATAAACCTGGCGTTTGTGTGTTTGGATCAGCTGATCCTGGTTTGTTTGGTTGGGGGGTTTTGGGTTTTGGTTTTTTTAGTGGTTTGTGGGGGGGGTGGGGGGTGGGTTTTGTTTTTTTGGGTTTTTGTTTTGTTTTGTTTTGTTTGTTGTTGTTGTTGTTGGGTTTTTTGGGGTTTTGTTGTGGTTTTTTTTGGTTTGGTTTGTTTTTTGTTTTTTTTTTTTTTTAAACAGACTTAGAGCGTCATCAGCATAGTTACTTTTTGTTGGTGAGCTGGGGGGGATATCCAAAAGTATTAATTTTTAATGTGATACCAACTTCTTATTTGAAAGAAACAGATACAATTGCATGGAGAAAAGAGGTGCTGGTTTTTTGGGGTTTTTTTTGTTTTTTTTGGTTTTTTAATTTAAGCATTATGTTCCTCAATAATTATTTTCTTTTTAGATACTTAATAAAGATTCCTCTGATCCTAACAACTGTTAATGAGTTTGTTTTTTCACATTGGTGTTAACTGCTCCTGGTAAGTCTCTTTCCTTTTTGACTCCTAGCAAGTGAAAAAAATGTCAGCTAACAAAATGACATGACACTTTATTGACATGGAATTAAGGGGTTTGTGTCATCAATGTGTGCATGAGTCATGTGCAGCCGATGGGACGACCAAAAAACAAAGAGCAGAATGCAAAAAATAGTAGGATGAGGCAGGGGAAAGGTTTTAAAATTATGAGGAAAGGGTACTCAGAACAGAGGCATTAAAATAACTGAGAAACTATGTCAGTGTTATGGGTGGGGAGGGAAGGGGAGACAGGAAGGAAAAACAAAACTGAACCAGATGGTAGAAGAGGTGTAAAGCAAAGGGCCTGAGCAGGACTAAAAGCAAAGTCAAGGGAGAATCCAAGTTAGTAAAGGGAGGGGACAATTGCAGAGATGTATTAGGATATCAAAAGAATGAGAGGGGCTGGGTGGCAAAGGACCACCCTGAAGAACAGGGAATCTTAGAGTCTGCCATCCCCTCTACATCAAAGATTTATAGGATGTGGTGTCCTCTCCTTCTCTCTAGTGCTGGTGTGTTAATGTGTCATTTTGCTTGCTCCATTTTAGATACTTCAGGAAAGTCCTTTGTTTGTTCTTAGCACAGAAATCTTGTTAGCTAGTGCTCACCTGTGTCTGGCTGGTGCTGTTCCTTATCATTGATCAGCAGTGTGAGGTCTGCTGCTGAGTAATTATTTTGGCATAATTGACACTTAGCTCCTAACTGTCTTTTTCACACTTTCAAAAAATGGAGCAAAAGTAGTTGATAAAAGATTTTTTTTAATGCTGTATAACACTATTACAGATTACTTTTAGTTAGGGTAGCTTGAAGTTAAGCTAATGATTTTTTTCCTCTTAAAAGTTCAATACAAATACAGCATCATATTTATATTGCTTTAATAAAAAATGGAAAAATTTGGAGTTTAATTGGTGAAGGAAAACCATAAAAAACTCCCAGTGATTGTAGAAACTGAGAAGGAAGTTTGAGGGGGGGGGTGGTTTGGGTTTTTTTCTCTCTTTGTTTTCAGAAAACAATTACCCTTTTGTAAGATACAGTTTATCCAGTTAAAGAAGTGGGTCAGGTTGAGCTCAGCAGGGAGATGCTGAGCGGCAGTCAGTATGTTCTATGAAGGGTTCTGCTGTGAACGTCCCTTTTACCCTTTGTGAAAACATCTGAACAGAAAGATCCTCCCTAACTGTGCTGCCTGTTGGAAGCAGGCATTGCACGACTCTTTTCACCTGGAAGGACATTGGCCAACGTGTGGGTTGAGGACAAGAAGCAGTGAGTTCAGAGGCATTTGAAGGGAAATGGAAAGTATCAGAAATTTAATCAATTCTGATGTCTTTGATTTCTTGGGAAAGAGAGGAAAAGAGCCCTCTTCTGTTTCAGTACTGAAATTGCTAAACCTCATTTTAAAAGGGCACAAGAAAATAACAGGGTGTAGCAGTTCTGAAATCCATATACTGAGCTTCACAAAATTAAAAAGTGCTTTTATACCTCATTTGATATAAGGCACAATTTACAGTATTTTAAAGTATCTGTATCCAAATTCAGCATGACAATTCTTGCTTTCATCTGGTGTCACATATCACTCAGTGCAGAATGAAAGGATCAGTATTCTTTAATTCACCTCTTTGAAAATAACACCCATGCACATCTCTATGATATTTGAGTATCTTATTGTTGCTGTCTCTTATGCTGCTTTTCTGCTCCTTAGCACCAAACAGCACACACTGTTAAGCACACCAAGTACAAATTCATTATGCTCCTAGTTCAGCTTACTCCAAGGTACTTTACAGCATTCAGTGTGGCTAAGAAGTCACCTGGAGTAATATTTTGCTTTCTCTCCTTGCCTCCTAAACTCCCCCCTGTCCACCCACTCACGCTTCCCAGTTACCTTTTCCTTCAAGCAAACACTGGCTTGGCTTTTTTTTCTCAGTTGTGATAATTGCCTGCAACATGTGTTAATTTTCAGTGATATTGGTCTTTTTTTGTTCTTCGCTTGGCATGTTCCAGCTAGCTCAACTTAACTGCAAAGAGTTAAGATTTATACATTTGATAATAATGGTTATTTTATATCCTGAGAAAAGATAGAGGGAGTATGCAGTCAAAACTCCTGTACAAACTACTTATAACTTGCCTTGGTTTTGGTTTTTTTCATGTTTAAAGTCAATCAACCAAGGCCTAGAGTGAAGAGATTGTATAAGAATGAACCTACTTCACCCTCATATTTTCTTTCAAAATATATGTAGGTTTAATCCTCAGTTGTCTTTAGCACTAATGAATGGTTTTGATTTGTACCAGCCTAATCTTCATTATTGGCTTCAAGCTACTTAATGTTTTCTAGTGAACTGCTGTTAAATCAGATTTTGTTACTGTATCAACTCCTTTTTTTTTTTTTTTTTCCTTTTTTTCCCCATAAAGAAGGCTAAATTAGCAATAATAATTTCCTTTGCCTACAACCCTGAATGGGCATATATTGAAAAGTACAATGTAGTATTAAAAAAAAAAATCCTGGAGATAAATGAATGGCAGAATAAATAATTTATGCTAATGAAATTACTGCAATTAGTAGTTCCACAATGACCCTTTTAAAAGCCACAGCTGTTAATGTCAGGAAGTGCTGTCACCGCTGACCTTATCATAAGAGAAAGTGACAAATTGAAAATGCAGGGAAGACCAATCCTCAAAGAGGTCTGTTCGGGAACGATTAGTGTTTTCTGAAAACCAGTGTGAATTACAACCAGCTGCTCTCTGGCTCGGCGTGTCTCCCATGCTGTGCCATTTTGTTAAGCTCAATAACAATAGTTATTTTGCCCCATTGAGACAAGTTGTCTCGGGCCACTTCCAGCTCTACCGGAACCCACTCCGTCCCTCACTGATTTACAAATGAAACTGTTGTTAGAGGGCTTTTCAGGGCTGCTGGGGAGAGACCTCTCATAAGGATCATGTGTAAGGAGGTTGTCTTTTGCTGGGAAGAGCTGTACTGCAGGGTGCGTGTGTGTCACAAACAATGAAAAAGGGAGAAAAGGGCTGAAACGCACTTCAGTTGGAAACTAAATGCTGCTCAAATCTGCATAAAATGTCTATTCCTGCTGACTAGCCTTGCTTTCATAAACGATTTTTTAAAAGATGAATTTCTGCTGCTTTGCTTCCGCTAATGATGTTCTGGCTTTTCCTACTTGTAAAGCAATTTGCCTCTGCTTTCCCTAAACGCAAATCATTCTTTATTTAGTTCTTCCTTTAATTTCTGTTTTTCTGATCGTAGGTGAAATAAAAACTCTTCTAAACTAGCTCTGAAAAGGCACAAGAAAATAATGAGTTTTCTTACTGAGAAAAATGGCAAGTCTTTCTGCATCAACCTGATTGTAATATTAATGATGCAGGCTTAAAACATTTGACTGCATGAACAGCCACTCATGAGCAATTTTCCCAAAGTTCCCTAAGCATTATTGACAATGCTTTGGTAAATTATGTGTGACTTTCCTAAGAGTTGGTGTAGCTCATTTAATTCATATTAATTGATTTTTAGGCTTCCCTTGATTAATTGAACTGGGTTCGTCTCGTACAGAATGCAATAAATAATCATTAAAATGAGGGAGATGTGACTCCACAAATGATAAAGTTTAAGTGTGCTAGAAGTCATAGAGGACAAAATGAAAGTTAGCTACAGTGATGGAGTTAAATGGGTTTTCTTAGTATTGCCCTTTTAATTTTGCATACAGCACTCTCGCTTAGACATGTATATTAATTTATTCTATTAATATATGTGGATAGGGTCCTTTAAAATGAACAAAAAATAATGCTGGGGATTTCCTATTTCTTGTTTATCCTGGGAAACTATACTCTAATTCAAAGGACTGGAGTAGTATCTTGTATTTGCTAGCTCAGTTTTCAACAAATTTAGAAAAGGGACCTTTGAACTTTGATCCTGAACCCCTCTTCTTGCTGTCAGAGGTGAATAAAGACATGCATTTTATCTCTGCATTTTGCTTAGAAACACATGACTTAATGACCATCTGGAGCTGTTTTAAATGTGCCTGGCCTGTTTTGATTTTTACATAGTACGTGAAGAGAAATTTCCGGTCTCCAGCTGCATTTTAGTCTCTGTGATGAGAGAGAAACCCCACGTGGTGCTGTGTGGGACCCAACACAGAGCCACAATAGTGCTCTGGGGTCCCTTCTGCAGTGTGCTGAGATTTGCTTGCAGCTGGAGTTAGAGTTGGTGGTTTGATGCCTGGCTGGCACACAGAAGAGCCTCCACAGTCACAGCTCGGAGTGAATCTGAGCTCCATCAAGTCATAGTTCATAGCCACTTTTCTGATAGAAGGTAGTTTTAGCACAGAAATGCTGCTGATTTTCTGAAATTTTATGGTATCTAGAAACTCAGCTTTTGGGAGCACTCCACAGTGGTCTAAATCCTGCCCTCGTTACAGTTTGTTAGTCTATCTTTCAGAAGCACAGAGAAGCAGGGATGGTACAACTTTGGAAATCTGAATTGTGGTGTCCAGTTCTGCTTAAACTGAAGTTGATGGCAAACGTGCACCTCACTCCAAACATGAATTTGATGATATATGAAGTGTGTGAGAACCAGCATGATTAGAGCAACCACTTTACTGTATTTCTTTAACCTAGAGTGTATTCCTCTTCGACAGCAGTTCCAGAGGTGATGTAGAAAATCCACAGAATATTAGCTCTGCATATAGCAGTATAGTGAACTGGTTTAATCTCTGTTCTTAGTTTTTAGGAGTGTTTATTAAAAAATAATAAAGCATAATAAATAATATGTTGAAGCACTGAGCCTCTGTGGTGATGAAGACTTGATGAATGTCAGTGCAAAATTAATTAATTTATGTGCAAAACAGTTGGGGAAGGTTATTTTTTTTTTAAGCCTTTTTTTTTTTCCATGCTGACAACATTATGTTTAGGATACATTGAAGAAGAGTTTTGTGAATGAGCCATTCTTAGAAAAATATATGGATATACTTAAGTTATACAGATATAATTAATTTTGGAAGGATTTTTTTGTTCCTGTGTTTCCATTTGCTCTATTTCCTATGTACAGCCACTCATGCAGGACTCCACAGTTTATGGTGATTTTATGGCTTCTGCCCACACCAGTGTGAATGTCCTGAGTGCCAAGTACATAACAAAGGGCTGTACAATTACACCACTCCAAATAGTTTTCTGGAGCAAATCATGCTTTATAATAACCTCCAAGAAAAAAAAAAAAAAAAAAAAAAAAAAAAAAAAAAAAAAAAAAAAAAAAAAAGCAAAAGGCTGTCATGACATATGGAGTAATTGGTAAATGGCATGCAGAAGCTTTCTTCAGAAAGGAGGGAGGCAGCAGCTTTCCAGGTAAACTGTAGAAGTCATAACCTTTTCTTTCATTCTTTATAAATAATTTTTTGTTTTATTGCAAATCATCACCACCTTTTCATTAGACTGATTAGTTGTGGAGTGGCATTTTTGTGTTCCATTGAAACTGCCTGATTTATTATTATTATTATTGGGGTGGGGATTTTTGGTTTTGGAGGTTTTTTGTTTGTGTTTGTTTGTTTGTTTGGATTTTTCGTTTGTTTGGGGTTTTTTGCATAGAAGCTCTTTGAGCTATTTCACTGCCTTTGGAAAGAAGGGACAATCAATTTAGGCAAGGACAAAGTCTGGAGGGAGGGAGAGTGTAGTGGGGCTGCTGTAAAATGGGAGGGAAACAAGTGCCACAGTAAAAGCTAAACCAGGGAGAGAGAAGAGGCGGCTCCAAACGTGTGGATTTTGTGGTAGCCAGTGACCATCTGAGGGGTAATGAAAGTGGGAGGAACAGTGTGAAGCCTTTCCATGAGGTGTTGACACCTGCTTGTCGGGCTAGTGTCACATACTCAGTGCTTCTGCTTCATTGGTGGTTGATCAGCCCACAAAGACAGAAAGGAGGGGAAACTTCTTGGAAGCCTTTACCCCATCCCACCCACACACATGTTCCCTAATCCCCTTGGCAAATGCTGAAGACAAACCATAATCCATCGACTGCTTTATTAAAAGCTAAAATTCTGTGTGCTTTTATGCAAATGAAATGCTCAGCTGCAGTCTCTGCATAACATTGCATCTTGATGCTGCTGCTGCATGAGGTTAATAATGGGAGCTGGCTGGCTTATTCCCACTTTGTCAGCTGAAGACCTCCAAAAAAATGGTCAACAGAAAAGAGTGGCTGAGTTTTTAAAGTCTGTTTTTAATAAAGTGGCCCCTGCTAGTAAATTATTAAAATGCTCTTTTTCCCTGATTTCTAATTTGATGAGGACCAAATGGTAATTGGACAATTTCATGAGCTGCGTGCTGTGCTGGCTGACAGACCACAGCTCCAGGCACTATCTAGCCAGGCACTTGAACATTGAGCCATTTTTACCCTGCACTCTGGAGCTTTACAGAAGAATATCAAATGAAGCACTGTTTAGTACTTTTTTAAAGAAAAAGACATAAAGTCAGCTCAAACAAATTGAAAAATAAAGCAAGGAGAGGTTTGGGATCTCTACAGCCATCTCTTAAACCTCAGTATTACAGTCAAATCAAATGGTCAAATTTTGAAAAGGTAAATTCAGGGTTTTGTAAGATTTCAGGAGCCCACCAAATCAGGAGAGCCCTCAAGACCTTTTGTGTGATTAAAGTTTAAGCCCTCTAATATTTTTCTTCCACTTTCTCTTATCAACCCTACCCAGATCAGATTAACAAGACCCCTCTGGTTAAAACATATCTTGATTAGCTGCCAGACAAAATGATTGGTAGGTTAGCAGAAAAACAAAAAACCCCAAACCATGCCAAACTCACAGTTATTTGAAACAGTCTCTTTATATGTGAAAAGATATTGTTGCTGGATATTTTTATATGAGCTTCTCAACTGGCAGGAAATGAATTGCTATTTCAGCAAACTAACAGGTAGTTTTTGTTCAGCAGTCTCTGAGTGTGCCTTACCCTTACAGCCAGGCTCTGCTGGAATTATCTGCTCAGAGTGAATACCAAGCATTTTTCACAACATCCTTTTCCTTTACGTTGGTGTCTTTGCCGCCCGCAGCAGCCGCGCCTCTTTGGCCCCGCTGAGACACCTGATTGCAGCCCCAGCCCCAGCAGCAGGACAGGCATCTGAACATCTCAGGCCACTGTGGGGTCTGTGGTGGGTGCACTTAGGCTGCTATTATTAAATTATTTATGTCAACACACTCCTGTCAGCTACAAATGGAAAAACAAATAATGAAAAAATGAAAAGACAATGCTTCTGTTAGAGACCCACAAAACATGAATTTTGTTTTCAGTTCAGCTTTTGGGTCTCAGCTTTTGGGTCTTCAGCCTAATGACCTGAATAATGCATTACCTTTTGCCCTGTAGGTAGAAGATCTAAAATCTGAACTTGCTACTCAAGAGGCAGAACTGCAACTGAAAAATCAAGATACTGAAGCTTTGATTGCTAAGATAGGGTTTCAGATTGAGAAACTGAGCCAGGAAAAGGCCATCGAAGATGCGGAGGAGCTAAAGGTCAGTCTAATTCTCCTATTTGCTGATGTTGAGCTATATTTAGAACAAAATAAACCTTTTTAGGTGAACAGTTTTGAACAACTTCCTTCCCAGGGAGCATAAAGTTTAAAGAATTATTATACTTACACGTGTAACAGCATTTCACACCATGATTACCACTTGACCTTTCTTTACATTATGCCTTTTCCTAACCTTTTAGCTGTTTTAATGAGATGAAAGAACAATAAATACTGAGCTCATTCAAGCATTTAATGGATGTGGATCTTGAGAATCAGACCTATTTGTAATACAGTAAAGGTCAAAGAGTCATCTCTTAGCACTTCAGATTTCTAAAGGCATTGAGACTCTAGGTAAATTGAACAACTCAATTGATACAGAAGTTTATTCCACCATTTTATAAGGTACAAAGTTTGAATCTTAAGATTATAATAGCATTCCTGATATTCCTGATGTGCTCAGTGTTGATTCTCCTTCTTTTTGCACTCAGTTCAGCCTTTTAGCATTAGATATCAGCATCTCTGTTGGAAACACAGAGCCTCACATACTTTACTGTTCACCACAGAATGAATAGAAATGCATAATTTCATCAGGAGTCTAAAACTTCCATCTACAGTTCTAAGCATGGCTTTTGAAATAAAGCACCAGCAGTATGGTGTGCTGTAAAGTTCCTCTAAGTCTGAAAGGCTCATTCAAGTCTGGCATTTTGCTACAAAACCTCATATACTTTCTGTCATTGACCAATAGTGCAGAGAGAAGTTCTTAATTGACTTGTAGTAGTTGTTAATGCCTGATTTTGAGATATGGAGACTTCGAGTTTCCAAGGATTTTGTAGTTTCCAGATATTGACCAGCAGGGAAGACTGTCCTGTCTAAACATTTAAAATGGTCTCTCATTTTCTTCTATTTTGTTTCTTAAATGCTTACCACCTGATGATATTTATACATTTCCAAAAACCTTATGTCTACTCTTAATTTTATTGAGACAAAAGTAATTTTTTATATGGAGATAAATGAAGACATGATCAGGACCTTTTTTATATTTCTCTGGATCATGCTAAGTACAGACTTCAGCCTTTTGCTGATCCATATCTCACACAGGACTTAAAAATAACCATGAAGTTTCAAGTCCAAATAGTGCAATTAATTAAACTTGTACAATTGGGATCCAACAGCTCAACATCCTACCAAACACTCTTCAGTGATGCTTTTCCTGTATTAGTTCCATATGCTTCTGATAAATTTAGATGTTCAAAATACACCCTTAACACAATTTTAATTACTTCATTAAGCAGCTAGGTGAAACACATAGAGTGATTATTGTGAGATAATCACATCTTTGGGCCACTTTGTATCAGGGATGAAGTTCAGCGCCTGACACTAATGATTACTGTATTCCACTGTTCATTGCTTTATTGCACTTCTAAAATGTTTTCAGTGGAAATGAAAGTGTCATTTTGTGCTACATTAATCTAAAACTGTTTCGTAAGGCTAACGATAGTTTCTAAACACTAATCTTCTCTCTTTTTTTTTTGACCAAAAAAACCACCAGCAAATAAGAATACATCTTCAGCTAAATAACTTTTGAAGACTCTTCCTAATTGATTAAAACGTGTCACCCTTTAAAAAATTATTTTTGCTTTCCTGTTATACTATATAATCTATGTATATATAGGTTTCAAATTGGAGCTTACAAGAGCTTTTTGAGTTTTACAACCTTAAGCAAGTAAATACCTTGGAGCTATTGACTTGGAGTGAAGTATTACTTAAGAAAGAATAGGTGAAGGATAGAAATCACTTTAGATCAGACTTATTAGAAAAGGCAAGGTCAGTCTGGATTTCACATAACTGTGTCAGGGCTACACACCTGTATAGTAATAAACAAGGCATTTACCATGAACGTGAATAGTGGGCAGTAACACTGTTGTCATTGTGCTGGCCTTTATTGTGCTCTGAATGTTGTCAGCCAGAGCAGCTTACACGTGAAGGTGCCTATGCCATTGCCTTTTAAGATAGGACCTACCCCTTCAAAGACAGAAAACAGGCAGATCATATTGTAGGGTATATGTGTGATAGTGACACTAGCTGAGAATTAGGAACAAATCATAAAAGCTACATCACAGGAGATGAGGGACATATTTAACTTGATTAGTAACTTGGTTAGAATGAACTTACATTCATTTATAATGTAATGCATGTTGGTTTTTAATATTTGTTATTTCCATGGGCAATAGCTGTGTGTGTCCTGTCTAATAAATGTGTAGATGGAAAATATGCCTGACAATGGTAGAAACAGGTTTTGCAAGGATATTAAATTCTTACATAGGCTTGTTACTGCCAATGCAGATTGCTTGATCCAAGTATTAACATCTTGATCACTGTAATACCTTCTTTCTCTGTAATTAAGCTAATTTTAAGCAAGACCTGACAGGAAATGAGCCTGTGAGATGAGCATGAGGTACAAGAATAAGGATGAACCAAGTGTACCTGACTTCAGCCTCAGGCAATGTATCTTTAGAAGCGTGTGTAGTTATCTTCCAAATACACAATTTCTGATGATACAGAATGGCCCCCAGGTTTACTCTCCCAGATAAATTTGCACCAATGAAATCATAATCTGCTTTTAAACAGATAATTAAATTGTTACAAAAAGTTGTGGAGGTACTCAGATTTCATGAAAGACTAATGCTAACTGATGTAAAGTGATCTAAGCCACTATTAAGCCAAAATAAGTGTCTTAACAAAGCTGCTTGAACTGATGATAGTTTAATTTCCAAACCTGAAATTAAGTAAGTACAGTGTTTTCATAAAGGCTATTTCCATTTCTCCCATTCTCTCCCTTGTTGTGACCTATGGTTTCAGACTTGAGGAATAAAAAGAAGGCAAATAGCAAAAGATGGTGGCTGGGTTGACAAATTTTATACGTTTTCCTATACCTCAGAACTGGAGTGAATATTTTACTCCAGTAAAATAAAGCTCCAGTGCAACACTGAACCAGCCATTTACTTCTTGGTATTTCCTCTAATTATCTAAAAGAAAACCCTTTGAAGGGGAAGAAGGGGCAGTGAGGGAAAAAAGTTCATGGATCTCAAAATCTTAGCAAAAAGTCTTCACTCTCTTGTTTAGCTCCAGCTTTTGCATTTCAACCTAGATTGTGAAAGGCTTGCAGCTTACCTACTGTAATAGCATAGGCTACTGAGTTCCTCCCTATGTTCAGTAACTCCTCAGGAGTAACATACTGCTCTAATATCCCCCAGCTTTTTTGTACAGATACCTTACTTGGTCCCTGTCCTGCATTTCTAGATGACACCCCATCCCTCAGGCATGTCAGTCACACCACTCACTTTGGTATCATCTGCAAACTTGCTGAGGGTGAGCTTGATCCCACTGTCTGTGTCACTGATTAAGATACGAAACTCTTCTGGCTGTGTCTCCACCCAGGCTCTCATGCTCCCCCAGTCCCCTCACCAGCCTGGCAGTACAAAAGGCAGAAAAGTCCTTGGCTCTGTGTAAGCCCTGCTCAACAGTAACAAAAATTTCTCTGTGTTATCAACCCTGTGTTCAGCACAAGTCCAAAACACAGCTTCATACCAGCCACTCTGAAGAAAATTAACTCTACCCCAGCCAAAACCATCATGTCATATAAAGGGAAAGGGCCCAAGGGCAGAAGCTGGAAACCACAAAACTCTTTGTAGGAAAGATAATTATCAAAGGGACATCAGATGATATATGAGATGAAAGAAGAAAATAATAGTTAAAAAAGAGAGTCAGAGAAAAAGAATATAAATCACAACTTCATTTTCTTGCAGCTTGAATTTAGGGGGAGACAATATGACCCTGCCTCACTCTTTTCTGTGTACCTTTGGTGACAAACTCAAGCCAGGCCTGAGCATCACTGGGATTTATTGAGTGCAAAACCAGGAGAAAATGAAAGGGAGAGCATTTCCCATTTTCCCCTAATTTCTTAAGCAAGATATAAATCACAAATTTTGTTTGTGACAGTGAATATCTCTCTGTTTTGGGGGAAATATTTTTGATTTGTACTGCATACCATTTCTAAACCAATTAGCTAGTGCAGGATTCCAGTTTTACCTTTGAGATGAAATCAGGATTTAGCTTCTGCTTCTCAAAAATTTGGACATTACATACACTGGAACTTCTCACATGTTGATGGCTCTTTGCAAGATTTAATTGACTGCGATAAGGAGCATATTTCTCAGAATTGTCTGAAGCTCACCAAGGGACATTACTTGTAGGATCCAGATTTCAACCCAAATTATGTTCATACAAAATCCTTTGCAGCAGCTGGTCTCTGTGCCTGGGCCATCAATATAGTAAAATTCAGTGAGGTATGTATATATCAGCTCTTGAACTAGCCCTGATGGGGGAATTTTGGTTAATGAAATTTTTATTATTTTAGGAGGCTCAGCTTAGTGTTCTGGGGAGCATGTAACAACCACCAGAGATAAAGTGGGAAGTGTTCAGTACTTGGCAGTGTGTATGCATGTATTTATTTTTAGTAGGAAACGGTAAAAAAAGATGTAGCTGTCCAGGGCTTTCCAATTGTCATTACGATGCAACAGTTGGGAAATATTTTCCAGATGTACATGAAACATGTATCATGTTTCACTTGAAACATCCATCCTGGGTCTGGCTGTCTGGAGTATAAGACAGGGCTTATCACTTCTGATTCCCTGGAGCACCTGGCAGCAGGATTTCTCCATTCATCCTAGCAGTAAAGCATGCTCATTTAATTACAGAATAGTAAATCGTATCAATTGTAGATGAAATCTACTCAAGTGTAATGTCTGTTTGGTTTCCACCTGTATTCTAAAATCATGAAAGTGGTACATATAAATTAATTCTGGTTGGAGAGTAGACCCACTAAGGTTGCATTCAGTTCTGCTTAAGATATCCTTCTATAGACTATCATAAAATCTACTGTAGTCAGTAATGAAAGAAATCTTTGCCTGACCCATTGCTGTGTAGAAAGACGGGTCTAAAGCCTGTCATGTGTAATGATAGACTACTAGGATTTTCTTAAAGTCTTTCATCAGGAGTAATTTGTAATATTTTCTAATAATGTGAGACCAATTCCTTCTCTCTCAATACACCTTCAAAAAGAAGGTGTATTGAGAGAAAACCAAAGTGTTGTGTGCTGGCTCAGGCTAACAATTGAATTAGCAGTAGCTACAGGAAAACTAGAGGCCATCAGGAAAAAGCTTCTTGTAAGCACTGCTTGATTAATAAGCTGCATTCTCTAATACCTCGTGCCTATTTAATTTAATTTTTTACTTATTTATTTTAATGTGGTTTGTTTTTATTGATTTTATTACTATATTGTTAAAATATTAAAGGCGTGCTCTCATTAGGGATTATCATAATTTTCCCCACAAATGTACTGAAGAACATTCCACAGTTTGGGTGGCAGCACATGAAGCTGCTTACCCAAAATGACAGAATTTCCTCAAAGCCATCTAGGCACATTACAACCAATAGACTAATAACTGAAATGGTGGTTGACAGAAGTAACTGACTGGGGGTCTTACAAGGAATACATGCCAAGTTCTTATTCCAGTAATGACCTACTGCAGTACAGCAGTAACATCCAGAGAGGGCTTTAGAAGCTCACTCTCATTTGTGTTAACTTTTGGCATTAAACAGACAATAAAAGCAGCATCAAATCTCCCCTGGTTTTTTGAAAGACCCACAAACACAGGTACATGTGTGCACACATGCACACAGAAGAGGAAACTTTGATTAGTCTTTTACTGACAAGTGTCTTGTGAGTTAATGATGTGATTGAAGACCACACTTGTCATCAAGTATCTATTGAACTTTTGAGAGGGATTATTTGTTGTTTAAGTACCCATTTAATGGAGCAACTGCAGCATAAAGCACTCTTGATACAAAGACATCTTATGGTATCTTGGGAGATGGTGGGTGGAATGAGTTTCTGCTGCAAGTTAATCAACCTCACTTAGCAAAGGTATCTTCAAATGCTTCAAGAGCTGTGATACTGATTAGATTTAAAGGACTTAGACTTTACCTCAGACCTTCTTGTTGGTAATATTTAGATCTGTAATTCACAATTTAGGATATCAAGCAATAAACTAAGGCTGAACAAATCTGTAATCTGGCATTTATTTTCACTGTTTTCACTTGAATTAGCATTTTAAAAGAATTACAAACATTCACTTTTATGGAAACTCTTGGAAGCCTGAGAATTATGGTATTTTAGAATTAATTATTTCAGGAATTTCCTGGTTTTCTTCCTGCTATTTTAATATCCTCTTTTTCCTTTTTTCTTGCTCTGAGGGAGATAAGGTTTTAATGGGTAAATAAAGACAGCTTTTTACCATCTGACTTTCTCTTCTGACCCCTCTGACCCCCACCCCAAAAATCCCATCAGTTCCTACAGCAGGTGTTTTTCTTCCATGTGAAACAGCCTCAGCCTTATGACCTTGGAGCTGCCCATTCATACCAAAATCCATCCTGATGAGGCTTGTATCTGTGCTAAAAGACAGCTCTGTGGAAGTATAATGTTTGGGGTTTTTTTATTATTTCACACATCTATACGGATCTATATTAAGTACAAACACTTTTGGATAAAAATAGTATTTTAGTGTTGTTTTAGGAAGTTGAGGTGTTTTGAGTTTTCTTTTTTGTTGTTGTTTGTGTGTGTGTGTGTTTTTGTTTTTGTTTTGGTTTGGTTTTTGTTTTTTTCTTATTTTTACTACACAGCAGTCACCCCTAAAACTCACAGAATCTTTCATTGTTTTAATGTGTTCCTCTGAAAAAAGCACTAATACATCTCTGTTCTTTGCCTGAAAGTATCTCAAATAACCTTTTCCTGGCTTAGGTGCCCTTGCATTCAATCAGCCTCCAAATCTGAATCATCCTTTTAATACATTTATTTACTTCCCCTTTCCTCTCCTCATGCATTTTTCTGAGGGTGGTTAGCAGCAGTCTTTCTCTCAGCTATGCTTAGTTTCTAATAGCAGGAATTCTGCACTACAGGCAAAGTTGCAATTCCTTTGCAGTTTTCTGTTTCCTGTGTTGAGCCAACACTTGTCACACTGTCATTTACTATGAATATTTTTTACTAACCAATTTTTGAAATCCATACTGGATATTCAACCAGGATTTCCTTTACACAGTGGAAGGATCTCATTAAAACTATTATTTTATAACTGATTCATACCCCAGATAATCTACCTGATGAACTTTTCTAAGGAACTATATCTTTAATTTTTAATTCTCTAGCAGGTATGACTCATAACAATAATAAGCTCCAGAGCTCACAGGATTGTTGAATGGATAACTCCATAGTTGGTCAAATTCACTGTTGACAAATACAAAATAATATCTATTTGAACTTTCTATGAGTACTTCTTGATTGCTGTTTATTTATTAGTATCTTAGGGAAGAAGACATCAGGGCTAATCATGAAGAATTCAAAGACAACCTTGAAGTTAGTCCTGTATTGAGTTAAAAATAGGAGTGGATTATCCTCAAAGATCCTTCTAAACTATATCATTTTATGATTCCAGAAGTAAACAGAAATTTAGTTCATCCAGTCATTCTTTACAAGATGAACTTATTCTGAAGAATAAAGAGGAAATACCTGTTTATGCAGTGTAAATACTATATATGTTAAGATGTATTTGTAACATTTAGGTGTTATATAGTAAAAACTTCTGCATACATCACTCAGGAAAACTTGGTTTTGACTTGTTTCTTGTAACTGTGTTGTGACTTAGTCCAGAAATTTGAAGGTTCAAATTCAAGAAGAGGTTCAATTTTATTATATGAAAAACCTTAAAAATGTATACACTTACATAATTCATATCTTTATCTACCATTTCCTTACTGATGATTGTTGGCAAAAAAAATTTTCAAGTCAAATTATTCCTCTTGGGCATTTCTGCATTTGCTTCTTGTGGTCCACATTGCATTCATCTCCCAGGAGGAATGTACAGTCACTGTTTTTAGGTGCTCTACTATACAACCTCCAATCACTTCACTTCAAAAGCTTCAGTTACAGCTCAATGCTTTGCACAGGCCAGTGCAAAATATTGTTCATTCTAATGTCTCGAAAATTCCAGATAAGAAAAGGATTCTCATCTAATGTGTCATCCCTTTTTCCATTTGTGAGGTGATTGAAGTTACTGAATTCCACAAACTGCTTATCTATATGTTATCTATATGTTTGGATATATGCTATATCCAAACAGCTTCCATACACTTGCATTAACAATGATTTCTGTATCTGTTGTACTCAAACTATATAATTTCTTGTTAATGGAGAGAAAATGTTAAAATGTTAACCAAAGAAAATATTTGAAAGAGATTGAAGTAACCTAGTTTTAATTACCTGTCTAATTTTATCTAATAGCTGTGTGGCAGACTGGAAATTATCAAAATGTCTGTAAGTAGCGCATAACATTAAGACACATATATAAGATATTGATAGCTTCCCCAGGTCTGGCAATTAGAAGGAAAAAAATTCAAGTTAACAGGCACCAGAACTTTAAACAACCTGTGAAGCTTAGAAGGATTTTTTTTTCCAGAATTACAATAATTTAGGAATGTGACACACAATTTATAAAATGTTAATTCAAAAAGTTTCACCTATAGGAAATTATGTGGATGAGAGATGCATTTCCTCTGATGGTCAGTGCCTGGTTTCCTACCTGTGAAATGTTAGAGGATGATGAGAGGCCGAGTTCATTAGAAAAGTTCAGTAGATGGAATGAAGTCTGCAGACTGGTGAGTACAGGATCCCTTCCTGTCTTTGCACTTTGCTCTCTGGGCTCATCCTTTTTCTCAGTCTAAACATGTACAACATGGTCAACAGTGAATAAATTTCTCTGCAGCTTTTCATCCCATTCAATGATCCTGAACTGCACTGTTGAATGTTACATTTAAAATCATCTTAGCTTCCTCAGCTGGAAACTTGCATTAATCCATATGCTAAAGGACATGGTGTGCAACATGCTGTTCATGGGGGTGACTGTTACGTACAGCAGTAGCACTAACCAGAATTAGCTGATGAAAAGATGCAAATTCAGCATGAAACATTGACATTTTACTGTCATCCATCTTTGGAGTTCGAATAAAATGCTGTAGACATATTTGGCAGTTTTCTTTGTCTTTTGTAGAGTTTGGCATCTAGCAAAGTTTTCAACAGTTCCATTTTTCCAACCATGGCATTTCTTGATCTGCTTGATTTAAGTCTTCATTCAGTATTTTGTAATTGGACTCTGGCCTATGCAACCTGTTCCAGCTGGTTCATGTTAGGCCTTTTAAAGGTAAGGTTCACTGTGTAACGAAGTCTGTGAAGTTCGTATAAAGGGAAGGAAAACTTGTTTTTTTTTTTTTCTGGGAAAAGAAAAATCAACCATGCAGGCACTCCTTAGCAACAAGTACTTTGATTTTATTTACCTTAGCAGCTGATGACTCTGTGTAGCCCATCAGCCTGTAGAAAGCTCTTAGAGCTTATCTGAGTTGTGTGAGTAAACAACTCAGAGTTGTGTCCATAAAAACAAGAATTCTTCTAACGCTAAAGGAAGGTCACTGTATATGGAGATTTTTCTGTACCTGTCTCTCTGGGTCATCAGCCGACAGTATCCAGTCAGCAGGATTGCCCCCTATTCTTCAATTCATTTCTTGCCCTTTTTTCCTTTCAGTCATTTATTTGCTTGTCTCTTTTCCATCTTCCTCTATCAATTTTCTGAAGAATAAACTTGAAGGCAGAGCATCAGATGCTAGTGATCTCTGCTTCTGCATTCATGGATATTTTGTGCTTCCTGACTCATAACTCAACTTCCTTCTGTTGGCAAAGAGAGAGAGAGGGAAGGAGAGTTGCACATATTTTTCATTTAGAAGTTTTTGTGGCCTGCAATTCTCAGTGATGATAACCAGTGCAGCTGTTAGTCATCAATAACACACCTTCATTCTAGGCAGCACAGTTAGACTGACCTTTCACTTTTCATGGGCTCCAGAATACATCTTTAAGTAAGAAACAGTGAGGGCATTGACTGTCCCCACAGTCAGTTTGCAGACAACACCAAGTTGGGCAGGAGTATTGATCTGCTGGAGGGTAGGGAAGCTCTGCAGAGTGAACTGGACAGGCTCTACTTGCAAGCAACAAGAGAAAATGGCCTCAGGTTGTGTCAGAGAATGATTAGATGGCATATTAGGAAAAATTTCTTCACCAAAAAGGTTTGCCAGGTAGAGTCACCATCCATCCCTGCAGGTATTTCAAAGGTGTGTAAGTGTGGCATTTAGGGACATGGTTTAGTGGTGGGCTTTGCAGTGCTGGGTTAACAGTTGGACTCAATGATCTTAAACGTAATTACTGACCAAAATTGGTTTTTTTTGGTCTGTGGGCAACATTGTAATAAATATTGTTACAGTAATTTATTTTTTTTAATGGTAGATATGCACAGGCTGGGACTAAGAGAAATACAAACAAACATTTTAAATGTTCCGAAGATGATTAAAAAATCATTCTGTGGAGGATGATGGCTATGAACCCTTTCTTGTATGTTAAATTTTTAATATCCCAAGTCCAACAATTACTATATAGTAAATTGATTACAGTAAGTTGATTGAAAAGGTATTTAGGAAACATGAAAAAACGATTGTTTCTTCACAAGCAAAATTATTTTACTAGTATTTTACTAGTATTTTATTTTACTAGTATTACTAGTATTTTACTATTATTTTACTAGTATTACTATATTTACTAGTGGAAATAAATCAGATTTCCATCCTTCATGAGACTAGGTATCTGCTAAAAGTATTTGTGAAAATTATGATTTTTGCATTCATATATATTTCACAAAAGTATGCCTATACTATGCAAGAAAAAAGAAGAGAAGTAAAGTTTAGTAGTGCTAAGGCTAAAAAGTTGGGTCAAGCTGATTGTTTTTGCAGAAGTGGTGCAATTTGTATTATTTATCATTATAATCATTGTTATTAATATATGAGAGCACTTAAAATATACTCTGCTCCTGACAAGGATTGTACAAAGGCACAGTCCAGCAGGCTGGCTATGGAGAGTAACGGCTCCCTGCTGTGATTTGTGGAACAGTTTCCTAGCACTAGCTTCCTCAAAAACAAGTGTATTTAAAATACATTGTTTATCCCATAGAATTTAGGGTGCTGGGGTATAAAATGCAATATGTAATTCTGCTGTTGCTAGACTTTATTTATGTTGCATGCTATGAAAAGATGACAAAAGGGAATGGTGTGCTTTGTAGTGACAACTTTCCTATTCAGAAATCATAGGATAAGAACTGCTGTGATAAAGGAGACTATTATGTATCAAAAAAATCAAATCACATAGATATTGAGGCATTGCTTACTGTTTGTCTCACTCTCTCATCTTTATTACCTGAGCTTTTGATGGATGAGTGTACTTGAACTATAGTCAGCTCTCTGTTGTCATGCAGGCAAACTTGAGCTGTCTAGAAATAAGTCTCTCCTAAAAAACAGTAGAGAACTGTTACTGTGCTCTTCTAATGCCTTGAATGCTAGATTGATGAAATTTTACTTATAGTCTATCTCTGTTAGATGCTCTTTTTTAGTGCAAGTCTTCATACTTACTGAGTGTAAGTCCTCATTAGTCTCTCAACTTAAGATTCATCACCATAAAAGGTGTATTGGCTGCTTCATTATCCCTAAAGAAATCAAATCAACCTTCTTTATTAATCTACAAGATGCACCTTTCCCCCTTTGCCAATAAATTTCTTATTTTAAACTTATAAATAATGCCTAAATTTTCTTGTTGCACACCCACCAATTCAAGCATCAAACCTGACAGAAGAGAGCCAAATCTCTGTTCTGGCAAAAATGGTAAATACTGTTGTGGAGGTATGCACAGCTTGCTCCTGCTGCTGTTCTTTCATTAAAACCCACATGGGAAAGCTTTTCCCTCAAGTGGAACTCACTGTTGTTAGCTCTGTATGTTACTCTAGAGAAAAAAATTGGTTTGAGGCAAATTGTTTAGAGGCACGTGGAGTATGAAACCCCTGAAAGCAAAGCCAGAGATGTTGCTGCCTTCTGAGCAGAGTGCAGAGAAGTATGGTTGAGGGTGTGGATCAGCATGTAAATCTGCCTGTAAGCAAATTACTGGATGCTTTTCTGTCTCCAGGCTCATATGCAAAATGAAAATAATAATTCTGTCTTGCAGTATTTTTATTTAAATTGTTGTTAGTTATGGTGGTCCAGGAGCTGCAGGAAAAAAACCCACAGAATTTAGCAAAATATTTCTTCTGAAGTTTGTGTCCCTCAGAGTTAAAGGTACTGCCTACAATCATTGTCATTAAAATGTATTATCTGAAATAAAAATAATTATACCTATAAAAACAAACAAAACCTCCAAACAACAAAGGTTAACTACACTATTTACCCATCCCTTTTCTGCATAAGCTCACATCTTCACTTGAGAAACCAGTTGAAGAAACAGTCCTGTGTCTAGATGACGTGAACAGAACAAACAAAATTACTGAGCTAGCCAACAGGTTGGTTAAGTGACCTGAGGTAAGAAGATTTTGCCTAAATGTTCATCCCAATGTAAGTTTTTAAGTAGTTGACATTTTTTGTTGAACAAGAGGTTAAGCCTGAATTTTTGAAGATTGTGTGGGGAAAATAGATGGAGGGGGAGGACAAAAGTGACAGCATGACTGTTATTAGAAATCCTTTAACCTAAAAGAAAAAGACCCAACCAAACAACCCCAAACTACAAATAAACTCTCGATAAAATTGTGTGAAGTAAAATGCACTGCACTGAAATTGTATTTCCTAAAAATCAGGAAATTGAGATACTGATACTGGCATGATTGCTGGAGAGAAATCTCAATAACGAAGTCACCACATTTATACACAACTGTGAACACATTGTGACAGCCTGGGCAGCCTCTGGTTAATGAGCAGAAAGACTGAATAATCCTCTAGGTCAGGATGGAGCCGCCCTGCATCTGCCCTTGTTGCACTTTAGATTGCAAATAAGTGGAAGGCACCCGTCAGATATTTGCTATTTGCTTTTGGTTTTTTACAGAAACTAATAATTTTTAAATAAGAATGAAATGTATTTATGTTAAAATTATATATATTTCAGTGTGGTTATTAGCTTTATTTGCAGACAAACATCATTAAAGCTACTGCATGCCTATTTAACAAAACCACTGGAGTCAGCTACAGCACTGCTGAGCAGTCTCTCCTAGGTCTTTACAGAAATTGTTCTGTCTCAATTCATCATCTAGAATTTTAACAACTCCTTTTTTGACAAATAAGTGTATATGACAGGAAATAGAAGGTATGAGGAATATTTACACTATGACACAAGTTCCCAAGGTAGTCTGAATAAATATTTTAAGTTGCACTTCTTAAAATCCCTGTCACTTTGCTTTCTAAGATCAGTGTGGATACTTTTGTTTCTGCAAATATCTTAGCAGAGGCCAGCAATCAATATTAAATCAGTTTGGAAGAAAGTATTGTAATAACATAAAACTAATCAAAAAACCCCAGTGCAATTAAAACAGAATACATTTTTTTTATCTGATTCTAAAATTACTATGCTAGAAATGTAAAATATTTAAGTGATCTTTCCTTTAGTAGAAAAGCAGTGAAGTTGATGTTACTATCTGCATATGAAAACTTTTGTTTGCCCTATTGACACCTGAGATGGTCCCTACTGGCCTGGCTTGCAGCCCTCCAAAGGCTTTGGAAGCTCTGTGCAAATCCATGGCCTTAGCCCATAGTTAGTCCCCCGCTCTTGAAGATTTACACATAGTTAAAAGAAGTTTATCTTCCAAATTTTGAGGTTTTGTTAGTGATCTTATTGTGTAAGTTAAGGGGGAAAATATTGGAAAGGATTAATTGAGAGTGTCAAGCCTTTTCCTCTGAGAATAAATTCTTTTTGACTAGAACAGGAGACAGTTAACTTCTGAAAAGCATCAAGACTGATGATTTTGTCTATATAGCATTGACCTGGAAGCTCAGCCATTCCGACTAATAAATCAGGCAATTTATATTTAATCATTAACTAACTCCCGAGCTGAACAGCTGTTCAAAATTAGAAATGGGTCACCCCAGCCAGGATGACATTACAGGCAATCTATAATGCATTAGAATAAAATTATAGTGATTTTTAACTGTCTGGAAATTTATTACACTGCATGTTCCAACTTTTAAACCCTTGTTAGCCAATGTCACTAATGATTTATGGTGCTTGGCTGGTATGGTAAAATTACTGAAGATTTAAATAGACAATCATTCTATGTTTAGCAATTCTTCAGATCTCAAAGCTATTTTGGAGAATGAGGTGGGTGCTCTTTATTGTTTATGACTTACCCGTCAGTGATAACAAGAAGAGAGAACGGATAAATCAAAAAGCCCTCTGGTAAATTAGTGGATTTATTGTCTTGTTGCCCTCAGTTAATGATTTAAAGAAAAATCCAATGACTTCTGTAGGCAAAAATGGATGTCTAAAATACTCCAAAGCAAAAGTTCTACATAGCAAAGATTGCTGTTGGAACCTTTAAGAGGAATGGTCCTTTACTTGTCAATCATTGGGCACCTCTTAGGGATGGAACTGGGGCTTAGGAGGCCTTCACACACCAAATTCCTGTGTTCTAAACTGTGAAACATATACATGCTAGCTCTTTTAAACAGCATACTTTGATTAAAGATACTTTTATTTTCTTAGTGGATCTTCTATATTCCTCTATATTCCTTCTGTATTCCTCTTTGTAGACATTTGCTTTGTGCTAGAGTTTAACAGTCACTAATTTGTCTAGAGTTTTGCTTTACCTGGAACCTCTCCCTGTCCTTTTCCACCAAAAACTTGCTTGCAGAGAAAATCCTTTCCCAGGATTCCTCCTTCTACCTTGCAGCCTAGGTAGAAAAAACTGCCCTGTATATTTTTAATGGTAGGACTCATAGGAAATAAATGTCATTCTTAACTCTTTTAAGACTCTTCTGAAATAGATTGAACATTTTTATGAATAAAAATAAACCATACTGTGATGTTTTACTTTTTAAGATGCTTTCACTGAACAGCAGTGAGACAAAATACCTCATTTAAGTTTTGATTGTTTTCCTGCAAGTGAGGAAGAGTGAAAATAAGAGACAAATACACTTGAAAAGTTAAAATAGATATTTTTTAATAGTCCTCTACAGAAGGAACAGCAAGTAGTTCTATGTCATTAAGTATCAGCTTTGTGCAGATACAGTGACAATAGATGTACCTATATATTCTGGTATTTTTTGTATGTTGTGTAAAAATTAATTTTAGGAACCCTGATAATACCATTGTGCTATTGCTTTTCACAAGTATTTCAGCTTGTGGAAATTATTGTATTGGTTGTCTTACAGCGCAATACAGAGATAAAACAATTCATGTTTTCAGTCTTTTGATATATTTAGATGAATGTATTACACATGGGAGATAGATACGTTGCATGCTTGCAGAGGGGATTGTACTCCTGCTGGTACCTTTGTGCATGTATTTTCAGCATATTCATCAAAAGTTAGGTTTCTTTTGGGCTCAGAGTTTAGAACTAAGAGTTAGACAATTTAAGGTGGTAATGTGCTCTGTAATGCTATGGTAACCATGACACTGTGCCACAGAAGCTGCACTAGAGGTATGGTGCCATTCTTATTACTACTAATTGTGCAAATTTTGCTCAAGTTAAATAAATCTATGTAATGTTTTTCGTTATAAATTACTGTCAGATATAAATGGGGGTTGTTTTTTGTTTCAGTGCACACTTTTAAAAGAAGCTTCAGTCTTAAAGCCAACAATGAGGCTGGCTAGACGTGTCCAGGGAGAAGGAAAATTTTGATGGAAGAGTTTTTAAGATACTTCTGAATGGGGGAGAAGATAGTTCAGGCTCAATACTGATGATGCGGTGCTTTCCTTTTTTTATGGCTTTTGAATTCAATCCAAAAATCACTAACAAGGAAGCCAGGAATAGCACCATTAAGGTACTGGTGGAGGTTTGTCCTTTGCTTCGGTAAGGAAAAAAATTAATTCCAGGCATCTGGTACAACTCTTCTATTATGCTTCCACCAGCCCCTCTTGTTTGTTCCAAACAACTTACTTATTTGCTCTCTTATTCTGTTGTGCTGGGTTAGACATTTCTCTTCCCAGCATTGTCTCTTTGGTAAGCACTGATTTCAGACATTCCAATTCTATTTTATTTCATCTCCTTGCAGGTGTCTGTGGGGGATTGGCATCCAGCAAGCATGGCTGTCAGATGGCTGCTCTGTGACAGCCCACTCCTTAGTGAAGGAGCACTGCCACAAGAGCTTTGCTGCAGCTGGTGCCCCATAGGGAGCTCCATGGCTGCCTCTGCCCCCAGAGATGGCCCCATTCTCTGGCTTTTGAGGGTAGCTGAACTATATTAATAAGATGCCAGGGGAATCCTGCTTTTATAATTTTTTTTTTTTTTTTTTTTTTTTTTTTTTTTTTTTTTTTTTGTGGATAAATACTGATTTATGTTCCAGAAATAGGTGCTCAAGAGCATACATAAGCATTGAATTTGCAATATCAGAATGCACTGAATTTCATAATATATGATGCATTTTTAACTTTATTGAACTATAAATATTTTTATGAAGTAAACGTCTTAAGAGAAAACACTTTTTTGAAATCTGTTATAAATATGATAAACTGCTTCTCGTCATTTTCTTTTCATCTGAAACTCCACAGGGACCTTCCTTACTTTTCTGCCTTACTTTAATTTATATCCCCCCAGTCATCTTGTGCATTGCACTGAGTCATGTCTTGCTACTTGGTAACCTTGCTGGATGATTATATTCCACTCTGGTTCTAAGGCTCCTTTTCCTGTGACGGAGGGCCTGGACCCAACTGCCACATTGACAGATGATGCTATGGCTGTGGCACGGAGTAACGAGGATGATAGGATGTCAACAGAAAATGCCACTGTTCTAACAAACTGTGAGTGCTGACCTCTGATGATAGATCCCCAGGAACAGGGAATTAAATGGATAAAGAATAAATATGGAGCTGACCTAAAGTGGTATGTCTAGGACAGAAAGGATATGTGCACACTGAAGAATTGGCTTTTGAGGTTACTGCCTGATTTTCATATGGGATATTTGTTGAAATGCACTTACCTAAAGAACTGAAATATTACAATTCTCCTCATTTATCCATTGCATCCTTTTCCTTTTCAAATGGTGCTTGAAAAGGCAGCCTTCTGGTTTACTTGCAAGTGATGAGGAAGAAATGAAGTGGAGATTGAGGTGCACTTCTTGTGAGGGTCAAATCACTTTTTCAACAGGTAAGGTGCAAAGCCTGATAGTAAGACCTTACTTATACTCTACAGTTTAGTCATCAGAATATATCATGTGCACCTCACATGCATGTGCAGCACTCAAGGCAAAAGCCAATATTGGGTCATTTCCTGGTAAACAAACATGGTTTTAATTCTTATTCCTATTACTGAATTACATGTAAGCTGATAGCACTAGCACGTAACTGAACTCTTCATATATTTTCTTATCTTTACTTAGATCTAGGGAGATAATGCTGCATTTCAAAGGGCTTTCAGAGTTTTTTTTACTAAATTCCAGATATAGCACACAATTACACAGCACAGTAAATGGTCAGAGTAATGCCTGATTTTTAAAATAGGTTTTAATCATCTAGCCTTTCTGCTCATTTGAATCATCTCTTTCCCCTCATCTTCCTGGTTTGCTTTTCATTCTTTTTCCAACCCTCACAAATAATCATGATTTTTCATTCACACTCAGTAGTACCCCGCTCTGTGAAGCTATATTGTCTGGTTGCTTATCTTTCCATTACTATCTACTCCTTTTTCCATGCCCATTGAAACAGATGACTCCCAAGTCATTCAGATGCTAAATGTTCTTGAAGTCATTCAAGGGTGCTTATAATCTAAATGAGGATATACCAAATGTTGTAACACAAGAATATAGATAGATAGATATAGATATACGCTGCCCCAACATTTCTATGTCAATTCTAGTGTCTTCCATGTGGGGCTGTACGATCATATTTGCTTATAAGAAAAGCCCCATATATATATATATATATGTGTATATATATATGTGTGTGTGTGTATGTATATATATATATATAGGAATAGCAAGAGCATAGATAAAATGATGTTGAACTCAAAATTGTCAAACTCTTCAATGCTAGGCAAATTTTTGTGAACAGTTTTCCATGCATTAACCACATGCTTTTAGAAACGCTTCCCCATTTATACTACATAAAGGAAATCTTTCTATAACCAGCATTTATCTAATATTGGAGAGGGGGGGATTTCATTTTTCAGATAAAGTTTTCTGAAGACCGTTGAAAGAGCTTTAGCTTTTGATGAGACTGTACTAATTGAAAACATGTGTGACTATTGATCCCATACTTGATCCTCTGCTTGGAAGACATACAGTTAAAAAGGGAAGGTGCATACGCTTGAGTAATCAGAATTTTTCCATGACAGCTGGATCTATATTGCTTTGATTGCTACCTTTTCTTAGTGCTTCAAATTCTCAGGTAACAAATTATTTCTTTTTTAAAATGCAATGGCTAAAATCTGGAGATAAATGGATAATTAAAATGTTAGTATCTGCATCTGATTAGATAGCAAAATTTTGTTCTCAGTTTCCAAATTGGACTCAAAATAATATTGTTATTATGAGATATGTGTTTCTCAAACTCAAGTGGAATTCTTTACTTTTTTACTTCAAAAAAAAGGAGTAAAACAAGGAGTAGCATATATTATAATTCAGCTCAAAAGAAAGGAAAGTATTTCCTTTCCATGTTAGGCATCTATAGCAAGGGGAAAGGCATTGGAAATATCAGGCTAGATTTGGATTTAACAATAGAGGATTTCCAGCTGTAACATTAGCTTAAGAAAACTATGCCATAATTGGTTTTTTGGCCACCTCATGAAATAATGAAGCAGTTTTAAAAGGAAAACAAACAAACAAAAACCCACAAACAAACACCTGGAAAGTGAGACAAATGAGGAAAATCTGGTATGGCACGACACAGGGCAGAAATAAGCAAGCCAGAGATGGGGACTGTTTACACTGTTACTGCTGCCAACCTCCCATGCATCAAACCAGTCCAGCTGATCCTGGTTGTGAATTCATTGGGGCAGATGTCACGGTGGTGTTGATGCCTGCTCAGTTTTCCCCCTAAACCTGGTCTGCCAGCACCAAAACTCACACGCCCAAATTTTCATGTGAGTGCTTGGAATGCTCGAATTCAGGGGCTGTTCTGGGCTGTCTCTCCCAAGGAAAGGGCTGCAGCTCCACCCCAGAGGTCTGCAGCTGGGCATTCCAGTAGGAGACTCAAACTGGGTGACACAGGGCTGAGTTAATGAGTTTTCTCTGTTCTGACACAGCAGTGGCAGGAGTGGTAGATGGTACAAGGGAAGGTAACCTTATGTTCCAACCTATTTGGGGTGAGGTCTGTGAACCCCTTCTTTCATTCCCATGCCCCCTTTCTCCTCCGTATTTTGAAAATTTGTCAAACTTAAAAAATACCATTAAAAATATTTAGGATATTATTTAGATAATGTCTAGATACACATTTTCAGGATGATAGTAGGGAAAATAAAGAAGTTTGTACTTGATGCAAGAGAATTTCAGTCTGTAATATATTCCATAACTTTTCACAAAAACTTCGGATGAAATTGTTGAGTCCTCAATGCAGATGCCAGTTTAAAGAATAATGTTGATCTCTGGTTGCTTGAGAGTAAACCTATTAAATCTCATTAAATATTTCATCTGATGAACTGAAATGCCATGTCATTGTTTCTGCTCAAATGTAATTTTATTTTTAAGTCTGAAAGTGTTCCTCTCTTCTATTCTTTTTTGCAAACAACACATCAACAAGATAGATTTTTCATGATGGAGAATGTGATGTTTATTCTGATATAAAGCCAGACATATTCCTGGGGCATTTCTGGATGGATCTCAAATGTTAGAGTGCTTGCACAGCTTCATATTGTCAAAAGTGAAAATATGAAGGAAATTATAAATAAAAAAGTTATCTTATTTTGGACAGATTACCCAAGCTTTTTCTCCCTCCTCCCCACCCTATATTTTAGGCATTGGTGCCTGCACAGTAAATCTAAGCAGTAAAAACCAGCTCAAATCTCCTTGTATACACAAAGCTCCTGTAAGATGCACTCTTGCCCTGCGCTGTGAGACCTTGAAATGATCCCCCTTTGCTGCATTTTTCTGTAGCTGTATTTGAAGTACTTCAGAGTAAGAGCATAGAGCTTGCTTTTCAGAATCCATAGTGAAGAAACTACTGAAAATTAGTACTATACTGGTCTAAAAGAGAGATCAGAATTTTCACAAGGTACCAGACTTTTAAGGAATGGGAGGATATGACGGGATGTGAAACAAGAGAAAGAAGCTGGATCGAAAGGACAAGGGTCACAGCAATATAGTTTTGCATTTATTTAGCAAAGGCTTCCACATAGCACAATGAAGCTGTGTGTGGGGACACAAAAGCAAATATATGAAGCTATTAAAAAATAGGTTCTTCTGCCAAATATTTTAGGCAGCATTACATGACCTGGCATTCTGAAGATGCACAAGTCACCTTTGAGGGGCATATGTGAGTCTGTGTGTTTAATTAGATATAGATATAGATATAGATATAGATATAGATATAGATATATATCACCATAGATATAGATATATATGACCACAGATATAGATATATGGATACTCTCACACTATATACCCCATTTATTACCAAATAGGCAGAGTGTGTCTCATTCTTTATTAATTTCTGTTATTTTTTTATTTCAGTAGTTCTGCCAGGTACTTTGAATTTTTTTTCCTAATAAAGAAAGACTAGAATGGTATTTGTGATAGATATGATGCAGTCCAGCAGTTGAAGTTCATTAATAATTGGAATGTTGCAGAGTATGAAGTAATGAATACTAATTACTCCTTTCATGTCTGACAGCACCCCATGGACCAATACATCAGCCCAGACTTTAATTTGGTTCTAGTAATGGTTTCATCAATAGTACATTAATTCTGTGTTTGAAAAGATGTACAGTTGAACCTGACCCACACAGTAGATACCACTGTCATAAAATGGCCACATACTGACAACAACTGGATAATTACAAATAATTAAATCCACTGAGCTTCAGACAATCCTAATTTTAAGTAAAATATATCTTATCATATCAATCGACAGAAAGCATAGCAAGGGAGATTTATCAACTTGTACTCCTTCCAAAGCAAATTTACTAGCCTGTTTATTAGAGAACTTGCTGATTGTGAACCACTTCATAAAAGTACCTCTCCTCTTCCTTCTTTGCAAGATGGTTCTTGTGTTGCTCTCCTGGGTATTCTGCAACACCAGCTCTTGGTTTTGTTTCTGAATGAAGCCTGCAAAAGAAATTCTCAGCCTTGGAGAACTTGAAATGAATAAATTTATGTTTTCCTCAAAATAAGGTCTCAATAGGGTGAACTAAAGGTACTTGTTATCTCTGAAAAGCAGAATTCATGCTTAAGTGCCTTAGTATGTATTTAGAAGCCTAACAAATTTTGAGTGTTCAAATTTGAATACTTTTTTACTTTTAACTTTGGAACCACAAAACTACTCAGATTTTTTTCTAGTGCACCTTAGACTGTGGCCTTATGTTCAAAATGGCTTTAAAATGCTAAGATTTTTGTTAAAATATTTCCAGATACTTGCTTTGAGAAGGAGGAGAAAACATAATAAAATAATTTTAAGAAAATATCAATTGTAGTGCATAGCTTTATGTAAGCATGGAAGCCACAAGACAAAAAGTAAGTAAAATTTGGGTGCAATGTATTAGCAATTTATGCAGAAATTCAAGATGCAAATACTTGGATTTTTTTGGAGCAGATAAACCAAGGTGTGATGGTTTTATCAATTACTACATTTCATGTGACTGGGAGAACATAAAGAGCAAAACAGGCTTATCTTCAAATTACAAAGATAGTTAATTTACACGCACTGAAAGGATAAAAATGGGGGTCGGGGCGGGGGGGGGGGGGCGGGGGAGAGAAAAGAAAAAACAACAAATGAAACCTCCAAAACATCCTTCTCTCCCTCTCCAAGTTTTCACTTTTCCACACTCAACATAAAAAGACGTAACTTGCAACTTCAGTCAGCTTTACCATTTAATCTGTCATCAGTTCTTCAGGAAAGGAGTCTTTCTTGGTTCCATAGAAACATCGTCTGCAAGGACCTTAAAAAAAATTGAACTTGCAAACTATGAAATTCCACCCATTATACAGCTTTCCCAACAGTGAACATGGGCCATGTACTCAACACACTGCAAACTGGGGTGTCACTTTTTAAAGGTGAACCACTTCAGAGGCAAAGGATTTTTCTCAAGGAACAAAGCTATCTTTTCACTTATTCACTACACAGAAAGCTTTCATCTCTGTTCCAGCATCTCATAAAATCAATTTTACATAGTCCATCACACAATACCTTGCTCAAAAATCTACACATAACTTAAAACAATCACCTCCCCAAATGTATATTTTTCCATGGTTTAAAGGACTGTTTAAAGAACAGTCTCCATGTTACCAGAAAAGTCCAGCCAGATTTTGGCCACTCCTCCTCCTCTGCCTCAAATAGTCTTTTTTCACTCTCTCTTCACTGACTTTAGTTCCATGCTGTGTCTCCTTATGGTTCAATCACTATATCTGTCCTCACTCCAGGGGAAAGGCCGGTGCTCAGAAGGATTCAATTGCTGACAGAAAAGAGTTAAGCTTGCCAGGTCTACAGGGCTGTTCACGTGGTCCTGCCGGTGGCGGGAGCTGGAAAAATCTGAAGGCCACGCCGCCAGCGGAGCAGCGTGGAGGAGCTGCTGGATTGTTTTCTTTTCCACCCCTCGGTCTCAATTGTGGCTGCTCAGAGCTGCTCCCTGAGGCCTGAGGAAGGGGGGAGGAGGGCAGTGGTGGCAGGGGAACGTTCCCTGGTCCCCGCCGGTGACACAGGCAGCTGCCGGGGCTTCTCTTCCCCTGCCCCGCTGCTGTTCCGGGCCCAGGCATGGCCGGGCTGCTCTCCCCACAGGGCAGCAGCTCCCAGAGGCCCAGACCGGGCCCGACCAGGGGCAGCAGGGCCTGGCCCAGCCCGGCCCGGGCTCCGTGCTGCCCGATGTTACCTGGGAGCTCAGCCAGAAGAAAAGAGAGCCCCTCCTCACACTCTCAGCTTTATATGAGTATAACCCAAAAGTCGTATTCTACTTTTCAGTGGTCAAACCACCTGCCAATTAAAAAACTGACTCCTGATTGGACTACCCTTTTCTAACAAAATCTAAACTATCTTAACCCATGACACAAGGCATAAAAGTAAACAGGTACCAACTCTATATGGTGTTGGGTTTTGGCATTCACATGCTCTAAGAGAAGCTGTGCCATTGAATGGGTTTGGTATGGATGGCCCTTAATGTTTGAATTTCTACCTCTGCGTGTCCTATACTTTTTCCCCGGCATCTCTCTTTTGGAATTCACTGGCTATGAGCATTAACTAAAGCAGATCAATGCTATTTTGGCTCATAGAAGACAGAGTAATAAATTCATTGTTCAGAAGGCTGCTATTTGCGTTTGCACAAGCTGTTACACTTCCTGAACTTCTCTGCACAGTCACAAAGAGGTAGTCATGTCTCTCGAGCTGCAAGAATAGGTTATTAACAGATTTTTTAAGATGCCTTGAAATTTGATTTATGTGCAAATGTAGCTTGTATGAACAAGTTTCCATTCTTATGAGGCATGACTATTATTCATGAAACAGCAAGAAAATTTGCTCAATTTCTCCACAGGGAGAAGCTTTCCTTGCCTTGAACGTCTCGTCATCTTGAAACATGCAGTTTCAAGGCAGTGCTTTTCCCACTGAGCTAGTTTGACCAACTTGCACAGTTTGCCTACTGAGATTGCCTAGTAACAGATCCATTCTGTGCTTGTTTTCACCTGATTTATTCAACTTTGTTCTCTACATTACTTGTTGGGGTTTGCAAGTTGCTTCCAGAAGCTTTTAATTTTAAGCAGCAGGAACTTAACGAAAGCTCCTCTGGAAAATGTGTTTATCCCTCTTTCTTCCCACTGAAAAATATTGTTTCCCTTTACTTTTCTGTCCAAAAATTTCTCACTTATTTCATTCTTGCTGAGATGATCCAAAACATCTGGCTCCAGGAAGCTATCCTACCATTCTAGCATTTATAGTTATGGTGTGTTTTAGAGAACATCTGCCCTGAAAAGTCTGCTTTAATTTTATGTTGCATGGAATTGTCCAATAAGAAAAGATGTTGCATGGAAATTTCCAATAAGAAAATATGTTGCATAAACTCTCAAGCCATTTCATTATATGAAGCCATGTTCTTGTATTCAAATTTTCTCACCTTCATGAGTTCCTGTCTTTGAAAGACCTAGGGATTGTTACCTTAGGCAAAACATACACAAGGGAATAGCAGGTCTTTGTGTCAATCAGTCAAGTTGGACAGATCAGACAAGATGTTACACACGTCTAATCTTCTCATAGCTGAGTGCTCATGTTACCTCCTAGAATTTATTTGTTTTTATATTTGCTTTGGTTAAAAATAATTTGTATTCAAGGCCTATACAGCTTTTAAAATCCTTTTTGAATCCCTTAATCTACTTTATTTCAAAATCTATGAGAATTTCAACATAAAAAAAAAACCAATCAGTGGGGAACAATCTCTTTTTAATTTATTTTGTTTGTTCTTAAATACTAGGGAGCTGGGACTCACATGAAAGATCATATGTCTATTCCTGGGTAGAGTAGTGCTTTAGTTCCATCCATTCCATCTGCCTCAGCTGAGGGAATAGGACATTATGAAGAAAACACTGTCAAAAGTAGAACTTGTCTTTAGAAATTTCTTTGGTGACTATTTTTTTATATTCATTCTATCATGGACTTCCATTATCCTTACCTATTTTGCTGCATTTCTTCATAATCCAGAATTAACCTCCAAGCAGACACATTTTACTGAAAAAAATTAAGTCATCCTACTGGGTTCCCCACCTCTCTGTTTGTCATTGTTGCTTGTACTCTTAAACATGCAAGAGCAATAATGAAACATTTCTTTTTCCCAAATCTGTAATTAACAGAAAACCTACAACACCTGCAGTAATAAAACCCACCAAGTCATTATGTAGGTTTTGCCTTTCATAGGTGATAATCAGAGAAATTGGTTATTTATTACTTCCGTGAATTGAGAACCCCTAAAGGAAATATTTTAATCCAGAGCTCTAAAACTTGTTATATGGCCTCACAGAGGTTTTGAAACATAGTGTGACTCCCTTAACAAAGGTTTTTCTTCTGACAAAACAAACTGAAGAAAGAACTTGTCTTTTGTCAGATCTCGTTTGGTCTGTGTGTGTGTCTTGAAAGCAAAGCAAGATTGCTTTCTCTGTGTCAGGCTCTACAGTTTTGTTCCCTCCAGCTGCAGCCAGTTTTGAAGGCTGTGTGGAGACCATGTTGCAGAACTGGACAGTGTATTCATGTCCACCTGAGAGAGGCTGTATAATCTGAAGGACATGACCATATGGCTAAATTATTGCAGTTTTATACAAGCCTAAGCCTGGAAAACCCATCTCCAGTAGTTTGTAAGGCAGCATTATACAATATATATCTGATGTTGAGTTTTGCAGAATCATGGGTTTCCCAGCACTAGACATAGTAGTTTTCCTTAAGGAATTAATTTAAACTATATCATAAGTAGCCCTCTTTTCTTCCTTCTCCCTGGTGAAATGCAGATGGGTCTCAGCACACCATTTCATTTAGACTATGTCTTATAGCTAAGGGCATTTCAGAAGTAGGCACGGGTCTTAAGAGCTGAAATCTATGTTCCTGCCTCTGGCAATGCCCTGTGATAGCCTTGAAAGAAAGCAATGTTAAAATTTCTACAGAAGGTACTTGTTTCACTCATGTTCTGATGTGACTTTCATAAATCACATTCTAAGTGTTTAGTATCTATGCTGGTGCAATCACTTTGGAAACTGAGTTAACAAACGCCAAGTTGAATTTTATGAAAAGAGTTTGTGTCTCCCTATGTTCCATGTTACAAATGTTCTATTTGCCCTTTTTTTAACAGAGTTGAAAGCAAGTTAACAGTGTGCAGCAAGTGAATCCTGAAAATTGACACACTGTTCACTGGGCAAGTCAATAACAAAAAGTTGTGTCACTGGGTCACACCAGACCAGACACATAGCACACACTGTAGTCCACAAGTTAACTTTTAATTTTTTTGGTGCTATGCCACAGAAGTAGGAAGGTGAACTTCATGTTGCCTCACTGCTGGGCTCCAAAATGGTACTTCAGCAGTAGCAGAGTGGCTGTGTAGGACAGGCTTCACCCTTCACTGAAGATAAGTGATCAGGAAATGACAGCTCTTTAGTAAGGGATTTCAGTAAATAAATATGAACCTAGGATAATTCATTCTTTCATCCAACAAATAATCAATTTGGAATGAAATATTTAGTAAATTACCTTAAAAAATTACTTTTATTGTTTCAGTTGCCTGCCATTCCCTCTCCTCTAGTCTATCCATTTGTTATAAATACATGCCCCTGCTTAGTTTTTTGGGCTATATATTTAAGGAACCTATTGTAAAAACTAACAATGATCTCATTGGCTTTTTTTGAAAACTTTCCTAAGTTCTTCGTAAGTAGTGGTGATAGACATTTATCCCTAAGCCACAGACTCTTTGGTACAGCAGTGAATAATCTCCCTGCATCTGCTGTATATGCAAATTAAACCACAACAATTAAGAAACACTCTGTGTATTCTTCATATACTTTTGATGTGTTCAATCATCCTCATTTTGTTTCTTAAGTTGCAGGCACCTAAAGTTTGGCTCATATGCATTTGATATGCTGCTAAGATCATACAGAACCCATCGTTTGCAATCTGAGATACATATGAGGTTTTAATTTAGTGAGATCCCCATTCTTGTGCATTTTATTCTTTCCCAGATGTACCAAGATTGAAGACAAAAAATGTGAATTCAACAAGAATTTTCATCTCATCCTTCACACTAAACTGGCTAACCCTCACTTACAAGCCAGAACTGCAGGCTCAGACCACCTTCATTAATTTCACTGTCACCAGGGACAGACTGGAAGACCAGCTGTTGGCTGAGGTTGTTTATGCTGAAAGGCAAGACTCACAAAAAACGTAAGGTAAGAACTATATTTTGATTTGTCTGTTGCCTGTTCTGAAATTTTAAGTCTAGAATTACTATGCCTGTTTGGATCCACTGTGCTGTAATTGTTAGTAGGAAAGATTTTAAGTCTGGAAAGTGTAGAAAGTTCTTTTATTGATTTGTTCAAATGTGTGTTCCCAAAGGGCTTGTCTTGACCTAAAGCTCTGCTAGAAATTAAATTTATTGTGATATTATTCCCACACTTCTCTCTACCGCTTGGTTTGCTCTGTGCATTGCATTTAATTTACAGTACAGGATTAAAGCCCTCTGCAGTGCTTTGTGCTTCAGTGATCTTGAGCCAATAACTGTAAATAACATTCTATGCCAGTCTGTACAAGGATATAATGGCACTGTTAGGAGCTAGGGCATTTGGTTAATAAATCACAATTTATTTCTGCCAGATGCAGTTCTGTGGCTGCTGCAGTCATACCAATATATAGTATGAGGAGAAACGCTTTTATAAGTGATTATAGGAAGGATCTTGGGCAGACTGTAATCTATGAGATGAAACATGAAAAGAAAATACTTGGAGGTGTGAAATGAATTACAAGAATACCTCATATTTCTCTAGTGTGTCTTTCCAGCTATCTCATATAATTAACTAGTTTCATCCACAAAGATTTGCTCTACCTGTTTGAGGTACTCCTGGTTCATGCAAAGGCAAACTGGGTCAGGGAGTTTAATTGCCCCTTGAAGAATTAAAGCCATATACTTGAGAATGAGATCTGGAAACAGCTGTCCATTTGTCCTCTGCATCTGCACATTGCTCCACCTGGAACTTCATGCTTACAAGGCCTGTATCACCTGGGGTTTTGGTGTGAGTCAGTCTGACTGAGAGCTCCCCAGAAGACCAGTCAAGCTCTTGCACTGTCAGAAGGTCAGCCCAGCAGAGCAGACTATGATGGTGTTTTCCACTCTGTTTGCAGCCAAATTGTGGTTCTTAGGCCTTGTGCTCTTCTCTGGTTTTCTCAGCTGCCACATAGATTACCACTTGCCACCCCTGGGAAGATCACAGCCTTTTTGTGTTGTCTCAGGAGGAAGGGCATCAGGAGAGGAAGTTCTAGTCCATGATAACCTAAACCTTCTCACTTTGGGTGTCCAGCACCTTAGATCTTGGGACAGAAAGTAAGCTGACCTTTCAGAAATTAAATCAAATAATCTGATGTAATTGAACAGAAAATATAGCTTACAAATTCTATAAAACTTTATTTCTTGCTGTGGTTATTTAAATATGTGGTTTTGTTCCCTCTGCTAATCAGTCCTCACCAAGAAGCAGAATGGTTTCATGACTGAGCTCAGGCAGCTGGAGGATGACAGGCTGCTCAGCCTGTCAGCTGCCCAGGGCAGTCTCCTAGACAACAGCAAACTTAGAAAATCAAATCAGCAAAGTCAACTGCAGCAGAAATTCAACACAAAGCAGTAACGATTGAACTGTTTCTGACAACATAAAGTCACCTGTAAAATGTCTCTTCTTATTATTCTACTATTTTAAGTGTAACATTTCTATGAGCAAGAACAGGAATAGTCAAATTGCTCTTTCCAGAAAGGGCTATCCTCCCCACTTTCATATCTATAATATGTAGTTGTCATGTATTTGATTTTTTTTTAGGTGCTTGAATTAGTACTCATAAAATTAATAAATACCAACACAAAATTTGAATAAATGTATTAATATATGATTGCCATGTATTCACAGGTAAACAGACATATTTCTGCAGTTATTCCCTAATGTTTGTCTAAGATAAGAAGCCTACTTTAAATATTTGCTACTGTCTGAAATAACATCAATTTTCTAGAGTATATCCATTTTCTTTTCTGTATGAATAGGAACATTTTGGTAATTGTGCAGGATAATCAGGGCACATTAAAAAATAAGCAGGACAATTGTCATCATTCAGGTAGCTGAAGCCAAAGAAAATGAAGCTCAGGATAACATGACAAGAGAGCATTACAGACTGACAGCCAGAAGAGCATCCATTGCTTACTCTGGGAGTGTCAGCCTGGGCAGTGTCAATACCATCTACCAGTTTTCACTGAAGGTAAAAAGTCTCTTCCTGACTTTTTTTCAAAGTGCAAGAAACAGGATTCTGCCTCCAGCAGTGTTGCTTGATGCATTAGTTATAACTTGTACCAGATGTTTACATTGGCAGGGCTGCGTGTCTGAGGAAAGAGAACACTATGTGATCTCCTGCTGGTCTGTAACATGGTACATCCCCACGTGTCTCTTTGTTGGCTGCCTCCATTCTGACAGTGCTTTCTGACTGTGCTTGCAAAAGTTTACCTTCCTTCTGTTAAGCCATCCCACAGGGCCGGGAAGGAAGAGTTTGGAGAAATTCTGTATAAACAATTCCCCGTCGTAAATCTACCGAATGATCTAACGCTGTGAGTAAGGGAGATCACCCACTGCAAAATTACCAGCTTGCTCAAGTGAGAGAGTCTCCATGCTGAGTTAAATAAGGAAGAAGAAGAGTATTGCTGTTTGCAGCCCTCACCCCTGGTTTGCTGAAAGTTTCCTTTAAAAGCCGCTTTTCAGCCTCTTGCATTTTACACTGCTTAGGTCAGCTCTTTATGTGAGTCTACAGTAGGAAACCAATTACCTTGTGAGTAGTAAAGCAAAAAAAGCAAAATTCAAATAAATAAAAATAATTTTACTAACTTTCAGACCTTCAATGCATCTTCCACAAAGCAATTAAACAGGCTGAAAAATCAGGGGATATTCAGTGTTGTACCTCTAACCTCAAAGAAGCTGTCACATATTCAACTTATCTTTTCACATGCCAAGGATTTTTGAAAATTATAAGCTCATTTTTCTGGTCCAAACAGCTTTTCAGGTGAGGAAAAAAATTTGGATATTGGTGATTATGACATTTACTGGATTTACTGTTTCTTCTCTGGAAGGTGATGGCTGTGCCCAAACCCTGTGGTTCTGCAGTTTCTCACACAGGGTGACTGCTGCTTCAGTACCAATAATAATTGCAGAAAATACAGAGATACTAATATGAAGCTAAGTTCAGGATAAACAGCATGACTTACTGTTTGCACTTGGATAATTAAGGTTGAAATTGATCCGGTATATAAAGAAGTAAATAATGCATATCCAAATAACATTCAGTCTGTTGCTTTTCCTTTTAATTTTAGTAACTGTGTGCCCTGGAAAAAGTCAGGGCTCAGGAGTACTGGGAGGCAGAGGTCTGAAGCAAGTCTGACGACCTTTTTCAATTTTGGTGCTGTCAAGGTTCTTCTAAGTAGTAAAGAGATAGAACTCTTTGAATTGGATTTCCTTTTTCAGTTCAGAGTTGAACACAAAAGAGTCCAGTTGACTTTTTAACCACTCAGCCATGGAGTACCATTAGAGTTGTTTGGGAAAATTGCTTTTCAGTTCTAAATCTTTTTTGTTATTATTTCTGGACGTACACCTCAACTAGACAATTTCAGATAAAGTCATACATTCTACCATAATTTTTTAGTAGAACTAGTGATGTTTTCAAAGTGGAATTTTCTTCTCTACTTGAGTGCTTTTTTCCTTAGACATCACATACTGTATCTTGTGAAGAAGCCCTGTTTTACCATGTTGTCCACTCCCCTAAAAATAGACTTTTAACTCCGTGCCAACTCTTTACTGCAGTAAATGTCCCATACAGGGTTTTCAGTTTGTCATATCTAGATGTTTAACAGTAAGCAGACAATGGCAATACCAACCAAAGCAAACCTTTGTCAATAATACTATTTTCATGTATGTGTGCTTGTGTATATAGATATGTATCTTAGTACTTTAAGGCAAGTCCTGAGTCCCTTGGTTGCACTAGGGTTTTTTACACACCTCAAAAATGATCAGTGTCATCCTGTTTCAGTCATCATGCAAAAGGCACAATATCTGTATTTGGCATGCTTCCAGACTATGGCAGTGATGGATGTGTTCAGTGTAGATAAAGATACTCAAAGATCCACCAAGAAATGGAAGAAGTGGGTCCACACTCAATATATCCAGAAAAGGAGAAGTGCCCCTGGGAGTAGACAAAAAAAAAGTTCTTTGCAGAAACTAGTAGTAATGTCCATCAGGACAGAATGTTGTATGCTCTCAGGTAGGAAATCTGGGGTTCATTCTTCACGACATGTATGTGTGAGGGTGGTGCCTCACATGTGTCTGACAAATTCAGAGATAAAGCAAGAAAATAACTTCTAGGAATGGGGGGTCAACCAGAATTTGAGATCAATTACTTGGTCCTTCACAGCCTGTTCTCCTGGTGAAAAATTTACTAAGAGGTAGTGTGGCAAGACAAGAGTCACAGCATATTTGGAGAGCTGTGATTCTGATTTCTTTTAGATTGAATATAGGTACCTGAGGAGAGCAATCATTGATAAATAGATGTACAGTAAGCTATCCTGTTAATGGCTAAAAATGTATTTTTCAGTGTTAATTCTCATTGTGGTTTTAGAGCTGGTAGGTAACCCCACAGCATGACAATTATTCAGAGCTCCCTTTTAAAAGTTCTATGATACTAAGAAAAATTCTGTATGTCTTCAACTGTGAATACTGACACACTTGTTTTCCAGTTGTACTGTTTTTGTCTTTTGATCCCAAGTAATGGTCCTATAGACCTACTGCTCCTATAGACACCCCACAATCACCCTTTTTACCCATTTTTACATGACTTCTGAGAATGCAAGCTTGGTCCTAGGTATTTATTTTGCCCAACTGCCCCAGCTTTATGTGACAGTATTGCCTGCATGTAGTGAGGTCCTTGTCATTCAGAAGTTGCTGTTTTCTGTCACGTGGCCACTATCCTGCAGGGAAAGGGAAAAGATCATCTTCTCTCTTGCTTCCCCACCTGCTTCTCTTCTTGCCTTCAGTTCACTCTCCTGATGATTTCTCTGATGAAATGACCATCAGTGTCAGATGCTCAAGTTTGAGAATGGTGCAGACCTGAAGTACTTATCAAGGCAGATCTTCTGTGTTTAGCAGATGTTCTGTCATGTATAGGAACGCCGTGGAGAAAAATCTTGGCTCAAGATATGCAAAAAGCACGAGGATGGATTTAGCAAAATGCTAAGAAGAGAGCAGTCCAGCCACTCCTGTGTTTTTCCTGCTGTCTTCATGACTAGAGCCACTTGAAGATCGTGAGACAATACATAAGCCTCTTACTTGCTTCTGGTTCAAGGACCACTCACTTAACTGTCCTCCCATTAAAGAAAGAACAATTGAGCTCGAAAGTGAAATGGGGCATGCAGGGCTGGAAATGTGGATAAATTGATATATGGTTATATGCTTGTGTGTATGTGCTTCTACACACGTATGTGTGGATGTATTTTTTTTACTGAACAGAACAAAGCCTTCTGGATTTATCTATCACTGGGATGGAATATGCCTTACTGTGAGAAAATTGGGTACAGTTTATTTTCGGCAGAAGATTCAAGTTCCAAAGTTTCTTCCACCCCCACCATATTCATGGCAATGGGGTGGATGAAAAGTGTAAGGCCATAAGCACTACAGTATGAAGAAATTTTTAGACCATTCCTCTGCTTGGCATAATGCAGGTTTCCTTTGTACTAGATGAAGGCCAGAGGGCAATTTTCTCCATGCTCATGTAATCTTGTGCCCCCTGTGACTAAATAATGGTCATTATACAAACTATATTCAATTGTATAGGGCTCTGTGGCTTTATACTTAGGATTACTATTCCCCACAGACAATGGTGAGAATACCAGGTTAATACAGCTGTGACCTCACCGTGCTCAATTTAAACTCAGGCCCCACAAGGTGAGAGGCTTGTGCATTTACCCACTGAACCAATCAGTTAAAAAACTGATGTGATATCTACCACATGTTGCTCCCTTTTTCATGAGGGAATTGCTCTGTACCCCCCATAAGAGTTTCTAAAGCTCAGTAACAATGCTGAGCATCTATCAAAATGTCAAAAGGTTCATTATCTTAAAACCAAGGGAACAGATTTCTGCAGGCTTTTTCTAATACCAGCAATAAGGCCACTGTTGAGAGCTCGCAATTTTGCTTGTTGAAATTGTAAGGGTTTAGTGAAGTGCTTTAGAGGAAGTAATATGCATTGCACAAGTGATAGTGAAATTAATGGGGGCATTATCATTCTTTTTCCTTTCTGCTCTGCTAATTTTCCCATCTCCTCCCCCTCCATCACTCACCCTTCCCCAATTATTTCTATTGCAGGCAAAAATCTTGGGTTTGCTATAGACTCTGGAAGATTTCATAACATCTCTCTTGGACAAAAGCCAGAGATGGTTGCAAAGGAGGCACACAAGGAAGCTGTCCCACGTGGCCATTGGGTTCTTTTCCAAGTGAGTGTCAAACTGCCTCTGATGGGGAATACCTCCTCAGCTGGAGGGATGTTCCCAGAACACAAAATACACAATGGATTACAGAAAAAGTTCCAAACAGCTAATAATCTTGATCCATTTGCTTTTGCTTTTGGTTGTAACAGGATAAACATCATATTAATAGGGTATATGTCACATTTTGCTGAACAGTGCACTCTCCCAGAAGGAGCAGGAGAGATAAAACAGAAAGCCTCTGATGGGTGGGTAGGACTGCCCCCAGGCACACCCTTCCCCCACCTAATTAAGAGCTCCTATTCCATTCAGCAGGCCATAATGGAGACTTTAATGAAAAGGGTCTGGCAGTCCCTGGGGCAGCTGTATAATTAGTCCTGGAGTGCTGTTTTTCTGAGATAGCAGCCACAGCTTTGGCCAGCTTTGTATGGACCAAGAACCCACTCTGCAGTGGACAAAGAGATCCGTGGGATGCCCTGGCAAGCCGTGGTTTCCCAGCACAGGAACAGAGTGAACAGGAGCACTGCAACCATAAATGCCACTGAAAAAAAAGATGCTCCCTCCCTTAGTGTTTTATGCTAAAGAGCCAATGTTTGTATGTGACAACCTGTCAGCCCTGAAGCCAAACGACAAGTGCATGTTCCAGGCCTTGACATTAAGGTGGTTATGGGAATGGGGTGAGTCTCTCCTCTCCTGGTTTTAACCTCAGCAGCCTGCTTTGTCTGCCAACCAGGTCACCTGCAACTAATGAAGAGATGGGCTAAAGTCAGTGTTTTCTCTGAGATGAAACAAAACCCCGATGGGATTAATGAGAGGCCCTGATGTGCTAAGCACTGTGAGCAGTGCACAAACTGTCCCCTTCGTCAGCAATGAAACTGCAAGTGTGCTTAACCACATTTCATGTGAGTGAGCTAATCATGCCAGTCTGAAAACAACCCTGCACAGAAATGTAAAGGGAAGAGTCAAGTTGGTTTTCAGGGGAATTTCAGGGTTCTCAGCTGCTCTGGGGGCAGAATGAAAAAATGGGAGACAGCAGAGGCAGTGCTGTGTGTCTGAAGCCACAGGGATGGATAGGGAACATCTGAGAAGCTTCTGGTGTTACAGACCTGCTCCATTTTCCAGCCCATTATGCCTGGTTTTTGAGGGAGGAGAGAGGCAACAATTTTGCTGTAAAGGTTTTTGATAGTGAAGGATTACAGGAAGCCTGAAAGCAAACTTCATGGAGATGTTGGAACAAATCCCAAGTGGCACTAGGCTAGCTAGAACTATTGGGATTTGCATGCACTCAGTGCTTCTGAAGATTTAGTCTTCTGTGTTTGGGCCCAAAAACCCTGTAAGCTTTTATTTCAAAAATATTTTGGAGCAAAAAGATTATATATTTTACTATGAATTTTATTGGAGGCAAGAGGATATATAATTAGATATTAAAAAGAAAAAAAAAAACCAACTTACACCTGCTGTTCTGATTGACCTTGGAAATACTTTAAAAATTACTCTGGCTTCAGATCTAGCAAAAGCAGTTGACACACTGGTTGGCAAACTGGCAGAAGAAAGAGTGACTTCAATTTTTTAGGAGTCAGTTTTAACTCTTCTGTCACTCATAATTAATACCTCAGATATCTGATATATTGAATGTTTATTTTGTTATTTTATTAAGGCTTGAATCACTTCCACTTTGCATTGGATGGATGCAGCCTGTATAAAGATTCAGGTGCTGCCAGGCTGCAATCATGTAATGTGATGTGAAAGTCTCCCTCTCTTTCCATTCCCCTATTCCTTTTCCATGTGGAGAAGGACAGTTTGGGAATATTCCCCCAGCAGACCTCATAATGAAGTGGTGCAGCAGCCAGGGTGTGATTGACTGATGTTGTATTCTTTGGTGTAATTCCTCCTGTGCTGCATGGAGATTGCCAGTGCAATCAGGAGGTTCTGGCACATCAGTGAAGGGCCAAAGAAAAGCTCATGGATGAGCTGCAATTTGAGTTGAAATGTTAGTACTGTAACAAAGAAATGTGGAGTGTGGGTTAATGGTGTGGGTAAAACATCTTTAGCCCAGCCACATTTCAACTTTTCTCGATATTCCAGTTTTTCACCAGGAAGTGCTTTGGAGGCAGGTACTTTTCCATTATAACTCTCTTCTCTGGTCTGTCAGTGTCTTTCCACTGTCTTAATGTATTTAGAACCTTAAAGATAGTTACACTCTGAAGTAGTCTGAGACATATTTCCTAAGCAGCAGGATAGCAGGAACCATTTTTCTGTCTAGCACTTCTGTCTTGTTCCTGGTATGCTTTGGACATGTTTTGTCCTAGGTCCCAGTTCTACAGGGAACTTAAAGAGACTCCAAGTGTCTTCTGAGCTGTGAGTGTCTTTGTATGTGATAACACCCACAACCACAGATCACTGAACCCTGAGTTTATAATATTTTCATTAGCTTCAGAATCAAGGCCTTAAATTTTTGAAGCTAACAGTGAAACCTCAACACATGGCAAGAAATTACAATGATATAACTGTTACCGCATTAAGAAGTCACAATGACAATGCCTTAAGGACAACAGATTTATTTGTTTTTGTACAATAACCATATTGGCTGTTTTTCAATGGAATATTCATCTAAGTAGCTGAGTGGTTCAGAACCTTGGACAAACTTCTTGAGCAAAACAGTATGTCATTCTGATTTCTGTGTCTTTATCAGTGCTAAGCCAGCTCCAACCATAGAAGAGCAAATCATTCCCTGAGGAATACTAGGAAATTCAATTAAAATTCCTGGTGAACCTCCTACAAGGACACTGGCTAATTTCCATGCTGCTCTCTATGGTTTTGACCAGGTAAAAGTAAGCTATATTTTTTTCCTTTTGTTTGCTTTAATTGTTCCTTCCCCTATAGGGACAAGTGGTAGCATTGATGACTGTTCTGTGGCAGACCAGGACTTGGGACCGTTGTAATTCCAAATTAATCTGGCAGCTGCAGGGTGCCAGCCTTCTGTGCCCTGCACTACATCGTGTTTCCCATCAGTGTCAGGCAGGAGGAAAGGTGTGGCAACAACACAAACATTTGTACTATTCAGTATAGACACACCAGGTATGCTTACAAAAATGGAAAGAGCATTAATTCCCCCAGTTTTAGCCACTGGTGCACTTATGAAAAAGACCTGTACATGCTCTAAAATCAGAGCTCTCCCATTCAATGGTACTCACAATTTTTTTGCCCTGCTCTAAATTGGGGTTGACCAAATGCATAGTCATGACCATTCTCTCACAGAGAGGGTTTACATACCTGGGTGTTCAGGCAATGGCTCAGTGCCTTGAGTATGGGTTCAAGCAGTCAGGCATAAAGAAAGGATTCCAAGAGCAAGGGTTATGTGCTGTTTGTTTTGTCTTTTGCTCTCTTCCTGTGTAAGGTTCTGCTTGGTGAGTGGAAAGAAGAAGAGAAGGAAGACATGAGAATGTGGAGAGCAGGGGCATCACGGGTCGTGTGTAGCCTCCTTCCCTCCAGATCCCCGGTTATCCCTGTCTGCTACCCCAGGAACTTGTAGAAAGATCTTCAAGCCCAGTGTGAGTCAGCTTGCCTGCCGCAGTGGCAGTGCTGGAGCAGTCAGCTCGCTCACATCAGCAAAGCAGACCACGATGAGGGCAGCTGTAACTGCACACTCTCGCCTTCCAGCAAGGTATTCACATGTAGCTCCTTGAGCACAGCACACATGAGGGCAGAGCTGGGATGTGAAAAGGGTAAGAGTTCCTTTAAAAAGGAGTACTAGCCAATGCCAGGGGGAAAAAGAAAAGAAAAGAAAAGAAAAGAAAAGAAAAGAAAAGAAAAGAAAAGAAAAGAAAAGAAAAGAAAAGAAAAGAAAAGAAAAGAAAAGAAAAGAAAAGAAAAGAAAAGAAAAGAAAAGAAAAGAAAAGAAAAGAAAAGAAAAGAAAAGAAAAGAAAAAAAAATTTAAAAAAAAAAGCTGTGTCAGAGCTACAAATGGATTGATTTTGATGGTGTGTGACGATTTGCAAAGATATTTGTGAGAAAGGAAGAATAGCTGTTGTTTTGTAGCTGAGAAGCTGCCTATTAATACAGCATTTTGTTCTTTTTTTTCAAATTTTTTATAACTTACTTTATAATACTTTTAAAGCAAAGCTGAGAAATTTAGACAAAGTTTTTAATAAAGGTGGTTCATATACATTGTTGTCCTGCTTTGGTCTGTGTTTAGTGAAAGAATATATATGTATATATCTGAATTAACCAATTTCTAAGCTTCATACTTTAGAGAACTCTCTTTTTTCACCCACTGTTCTGAGCCATGGGTGTTTGTGGCTTACCACAAATTCCTGTGCAGACACTGCCTAATATATTTCTGGTTAAGGTTTTGGGGTTTTTTTAATTGCAATAAGAAAATCAAAGTATGCCTAATCCAGATGGAATACATTTCATGGGTTTGTGGTTTTATTCAGGATAAAAACTTGTGTGGTATTTTTCATGGTTGAACTCAGCATTCTGATTTAAGGATTTTGTCAGATATAAAATCCTTCACCTTTGCCCAGATTCTGCTACATGTTATTCATCTCAGGATGATCTATTTCCTATTGAAAGACAAGAGTTTATCCCTCTGATGTTTCCTTCACACATCATTATTTTCAAGGGTATCAAAATTAATTTTGTTATGTTTATTGCTTCTTAAACTAAAGGATAAAATATAAAAAAATGTCAGAAACATAAGGATTAATTTCTGCAGGTTTTACAGGCAAATGCCAAATAATTTAAAAACCAGCTGAAGCCCTGTGCTGAATATCATCTTGCTGAAATTCTCTACTAACACTGTAAATAACGGAGGAAAAAGAAAAATATTAAACTTCAATTTCAAATGTGACTCATTGGGAAATGGTGTCAAATTTTCAAGCAGTTTGAAGGCTTTTTAATAAATGTTAAACTTGTAAATTTTCTACTTAGTCTATGGATGATTTAGCTAAGAAACTATAGTGATTATCTGAGTTATATTTATAGACTTCTAGGTGAAGACTCTGTTTTCTTGGTTTCTGTAGCACAACAGTTCTCCTTTCCTAAGGGACATTTGGGAATTAACATGTCACTATCAACAATTCCTGGCATCTGGGAATTACTGCAAAAAATACTGCCCAATAGCCTCTGATTCTTTAGAAATCTGTTTCTCACTCTCCTTCCGAGTCCAGCCCTGTGAGTGTGCCCTTTTGGCAGCTGGGCCGGCACAGCTCTTGGCAACACTGCCTGTTGTTAGTGCGTTAGTTACTCCTTTTCTCTTTGACAAGATACTCTTGAACTGCGTGCCACAGAAGGGGAATTTAAAAGGATCCTTTCTCCTCTGCAATTTTCACACTTGCCTTCCTGGGAGACTGCAGTTTGGCCCTCAGGGCTGGAATGGAAGGTGCCCGATCAGCACCCGAGATCTCGGACTGTGTCGCACTCTCAGCAACTGTTCAGAGGCCCACAAGAAGGGAAGATGTGGCCAGGTAACCACACATCAAGGTCATTTCCACTTAACCACATGTTTATGCTGCATAAGGGGGACACAGTTCTTTCCCTGAAGCTGTTATTTGAGTAGCTGGTGTTTTATGATGCTGTTGGTGAGTATGAAAATAAACCGGATCAAATGGGGTGGGGGGTTGTGGGTTTTTTTCTGGCAGTGGATGCTTGAACTTTGTAATATAGGTCAAGCCAGTTCCACATCAGTAGCTAAGGGGGAAAAAAATGCCCTTCATTATGTTAACAAAAACAGGGGTTTACATGTGCATATATGCCAAATTCATTAGGCAGGTAATGAAGCATTTGCACAAATGTAATTACAAACAGCAATTCTGACAGTTCATAACACTGCATTAATAATCACTACAATTAGTTCTGATGATGGAAGCAATTTACAGCACGTCACATGTATAAATAATGGTGCATTTCCTGAATGTGTCATTATTATGTATTAAGGATGCCACCTTGTTTTGACTTTCTCAGTAATGTTCCCCTTGAGTCAAAGTTAAGGATACGAGAGTGATTTTTTTCTGAACTACAGCATATTTCATACTTGTAGAGTTTAAATACTGAGTTGAGGCCATTTGTGTAAGTTCTGTATGTGAAAATGTGAAATGCCTGAATAAAAGACAGTAATTATTTGTTACTGAATGATTTAGGATATTTTTTTAATATATTCTCCCATTTTAGTAATTGAAATAAATTTCAGAGATATTTATAAAGGAAAAAAAGAGATGGAAGTGATGATATGGTTTTCTCCCTATCTCCCAGCTTGTATTTACTCTGAGAAATTAATTTTCTCTTTGTCTTCATACCTCTACTAACCTTTATTTAGTTAGTAGGACATCAAGCTGTTTTTCCTTTTTGTGGTACTTGGTGTCATAGTGAAATAATTGCTTAATTTTATTATGATGATTTAATAATGCTTCCCATTTAGAAAACAGTCTATGAAATCAGCTTATTCCAACCCTTAGTTTTCTTTGCTAATAAATCTTGTTGCTTTAAGCTGTTTTTTACAAACCACAATTCATAAGCTGGATAATTCATTTTTCTAATTAATGAGAGGGAGGATTCTGATGGCAGGGAATACTAGAAAGGTCTGTAAGAGCAAGAATTATTTCTTCTCTCCTCTTGGTAATATTGCTTATTGGCCTTTCTCATTGTACTGCTTAGGGATTCATTACCCTGTGGCTTCATAAGGATTTTTTTAACATGGCTTTGGAGAGAGAAATAAGATAATAGCTTTTTTTTAAAACGGGAGTTCCTATGTATATATGTATGTCTATGACCTTGTGCATATATATACATATATACATATATATATATATATATTTAAAAAATCGTGTGTATATAATCTTCCAATTTATTGTCCTTTGGGAACAACTTCCTGAAGCCAATTAAGCATTGACCAGAAAGCAGAAAGCATAAACTGGGCAACTTGAGCTAGCCTATCAGCTAGTGGAAATTGCCATAACTCTGTTATAGGTTCCACCAGTTTTTAGTGTTTTCCCAAGAATATTTAATCTTGTATCTCAGTTTTTCCTGCTGCTAAGACAAAGCCCAGCACACAAACCTGCAATAGTTAAGGTATCTTCATGTGAAGTGCAGGATGCCTGATCCTGCCTCACTGTCCCACTCTTGCCCTCCACCTTCTGATCCCCACACACATGTTCAAGGTGTTGTCATTGGATGTTGTTGTGGGAGGAAGTAGATTGTCCTCTCTGTTATCCACCCACCCAGCAACAACTCTGTGGGTTTTTTGGGTACAACAGACCAGTTTTGTATAGAGTACAATGGCAATTATGTGAACCTGACAGCCCAAAATGTTTCTAATGCAAACTCCGCAGTTTTCTCACACTCGCAAAAATGTCCCTTTTGTATCACCAGCTTTGATTATCCCAGTATAATCAATGTCCCAGAAGTGTGCAGCTGAATGAGCTTGTACTGCATTAGAATATTGATATACTCTTCCAAAAGACAAAGGAAAAAGCAATTTCTTGAGATAAATATATATGAAATTAGAAAAACGTTAAATGAGGTTTTGTTGCCGACAAAGAGAAAAGCAGGTTTATTCTGACTGCAAGAACGTTTCGTTCTAAATCCAAGTTGCTGGCATTTTTCACAGGGATTCTCTGTTCAACCTTCTCATCACAAGCATGCAGGACTGCATATTATATTCCAGTGGCTTTTGTTAAATTATTTTTTCATTTTCTTTGAACCAATTTAAAATAAAGATGGACTAGCATTTCACATAATCAAATTGCTGCATACAAGTTTATGTAGCAAGCGGGCTGGAATAGCTGCAGCTATTTTACTTGTTCTGTTCTGTCACATCACGCAATATTTAAAGCCTATAATTAAGTTTTTACTTGAACTGTTGGGAGGCAAATACTGCCCCCAAGGGTGTAAAGGTTCCTGTCTGCAAAGGTTTCATCACAAACTGGCATATTTTGCAAACCAAAGGGGAGCAAAAAGAAGCTTCAAATGCTGTGGAGCCAAATAAAAGAGAAAGACAGTGGTTCCTTGAATAAAATGTTTTACCACCCTTAACCACATGCTTTCTCTGTGGCATTATGACTAGAATTCTACAATAAATTAATGCTTATATGATGTAGCAGTAATGGGATTAATATTAATTCAATTTTTACAAAAGTTCTTGAATACTTCCCAATTTCAAATAATGTAGAATTTCAGTAACTAAACATTTCCTAGTGAGGAGATATAAAAGACTGCAATCAGATACAAGTTTTTTATTTCTCCTTCAAGAAAGGCACAGTAGGTTACCTTCCTGTCACTCATGAGGATTATATCTTTAAAGATCTGTATGGGAAATACATGCACTTGTTCACCAAGTTATGTTCTCTCATATCATGTGGCGTTTTGAAAAATGTGGTTTTCTCTAAAGTTTTTTTTTATAAGGGCTAAGGTAGAAAACTTAAAGCTTGGATAATACATTTTTCATCATTACTGAATTTTATTCACAAATGTGTTATTTTTGCTCAGATACCTCTCACTGGACTGAAATAAAAGAAATCTGGTTTTAATGTTATTTGCTGAACAGACCAAACCCAGCAATGCAAATGTATAGCCATGAAGCTTTCTGAAAGGAAGTAGTGGCATGCTCTTATGTCTCTTAACAGCATTTATTCTGAATAGCTTTGGTTTGTCCTTTAAGCAGCTGACTTGTTTTATTCAGTGATGCATTCTATTCCTCAGGTGGGTTTCACAGGAAGACTTGCATAACCTCCTCAGTGAGATCATGTAAGGTAAGGTGGCCACATCACGGGTGCCTGGGACTGCAAGCTCTGCTGGATCTGTCTGCAAGAATTCCTGAGCCCAGTCTTGCTGAGAACTTTCACACATGCCTAAAGCTCTTGACCAGGTACATAGTATGTTTAACCCAAGGGAAAGAGAAGACCACACTCTTTCTCATCCAGGCAGCCCCACCTGCAGCAAGGTCTTGTCTGGCTGTGAGGAATAAATTTGTCTGTGATTTATCATGAGTAGATTTTGGCTGAAAGAGTTTGTGAGTTGGCAGACCACTTGTCTACTTTTGCAAGTACCATTAATTGGTAACTTGAATTCAGTACTTCATAACACTGCTTGTATGGTGAGCTTAACACTGCTTGTATAGTAAGACATTGGATACCCCTGGGTTTCCGTTTTCCTATTTTAAAAAAACTATTTTAAGGTGTTTCCATTTAGAAAGTTTTGGGTAGGCATGGAGAGTGTCTCTTATGGAACTCCATTTTAACCAATGTAGTTGATAGACTCACTAGTTTCAGCAGTCCAGAATGGCACCATCCTCAGAACTTACACTTACTCTTTGGACATTTTCTTCCTCAAAAAAAAAAATAATAATAAAAAAAAAAAGTTATCTATTTTCTTTCATCTTGCTCTTTCTAAAATAGGGAAAATAGCTTGCAAGACTCTTTTTTAATTTTCCACTAACCTCTCACACATCTGTTTCTGTGGCTTTGTCAGGTTATCACCAGCTGACATATACTGAATTATTCAAATTTCATTATTGAGTTTTCATCCTGGACAGCAGTGTATGTGGAGCATCCATGACTCCAAAGGGCCCAATTGCCAAAGTTGCTTCTAATCAGCAGCAAATGCTAAAATTTTTGAGGCTACAAAAAGAAAATGTTGCTTTATCTTTAGGTCTAAGAAGTTTTGCATGGAAACTGCTTTAATCTATTTTCATATACACAGTTATAACAGATGTGGATGTTTACACAGGGGTGTGTACATGTATATGTACACTCATATATAATATAGATATAATATATATGTATTATATATATTTTTTAATATATATAAAAATAAAAAACCCTGTCTGCTTCTCCTTAGCTGCTGAATAAGCCACTTTCGAGAACTGATTGTACACAATTTGCTAAAAACAGCCAAGAGATTTTCCAAGCACCCTTTCCAGACTTGTTATTTTTCATTGTCCAAAGGTAAAAAGCTCATTTATGCGAAAAAAAATTTTAATTATCATGTTACATGTGAGCAGGCCATTTGTGGAGCCAGGCTAAGCTTGGAAAAGTGCCCCTGTCACCCCTGGCAGTGGGTTGAAGCCTGCCTTTTGGCTGTGAGTGAGAGGAGCGGGCTGGTGTCTCCTTGGTCCCAAAGAAGTGGGATTTCATATGTCAAAGAGCCACACTCAGCTGAAGGCAATTGGAAGTAACTGCTCAGAAGAAGGTGCCCAAGAGTAAGTTGCCATGGAGATGGAAAGGCTAAACATCACTGTACTCCTGACCTCAAAAGAGGCTGATTTCTCCACATGACAGTTGAGGTCGTGGGGGCATGGTGGGAAGCTCATCCTGCCAGCTCCAGCTCTGCCTCTAGCCTATGGATAAGTAAAGAATTACTGCTTTACTACTTTAGGTAGTCCATTAACCTTCACAAGCCTGAACTTTCATTCAAATAATTGCAAAATAAGTATAGGTGGTGAAACCTGAACAGAATCACTGCTATTTGTATGCCCTTTGGAAAGTTTAGGGACCCAACCCTTAGTGTGGATCCAATGGTATTTTAAACAGTGAGGTATCTTTCTTAGCTTCTTGCTGTAATTGGAAAAAGCTAAAGCCCAGAATTACCAGCAAAACCAGAAAATCATTCAGTGACTGGCAGCCAAATGAATGTAAACAGGATGGTCCTTCATCAGTGGTGAGGCTTTGTATCCACTGGGAAGATTTCGTTCCCTTTTGAACTTCCTTCCTTATGATGAGCTCTTTTAGCTACAAATTCATTCCACAGTGTCCATTAGAATAACCCACTATGTGTCAGCTTTGATAGAGCTCACCCAGGAACAGTTGTAAAGACAGAAGGGCGGAAAGTTCCTGCCACATACCCCAGTAACCCACAGCCTCCCTCTGTGCACATGACTCCCACAGATGCAGTAAAACCTGATTTAAATGCCAGCAGAGAGACTGGTAAGTACAGATTGTCTGAAAGAATTGATCTTCCACTCGAGGTAAATAACAGGGCTTTTTTCAAAACCTCAGCACTACTTCAAAGTGGCGTCTTAAGATACAGCTTATTGTGGGTGAGGTTAGTGGTGCAAGTTCAGGCACAGGTAAATGGCTGGTTACAGAACCAAAATGACTTCAGAAATAAGTGCTTACTGGTGTTATTTTGAGTAGTAGCTTGTTGTAGACTGTTCTAAATGCCAGAAGCTCTTAAATGTTATTGTGATTTAGTGGAGTGGACCCTGCATTAGGAAGAAATAGCTTTTGTGAAAAGTACCACTTAGAGCTAGAAATATTTTTCAGCAAAAACAACTTCAAGCCTCGTTTAAATTGCAGAGAGCTCTATGACAGTAAGTTCAGAGAAATTCTTTGAATTCAGTGGAGTTCTTACAGGAGATGGGGAAGTCTAGAAAATAAATGTGACAGCTACAGCTTTTATTCTTATTTTATTTATTACTTTTTATTTTATTTAGGAGGTCAGCCTGCTGAGAGTACATCTCACCAAAGTCTTGTCTACATAAACCTTGATCTGCTCCAAAGTCCTATCTTAAATATCCTTAGGGTAGGATCTTCCTGCTCTATAGGAACAGTGCAATTAATAGTAGTTCGCTCAATATTGAGCTTTTTGAGACCTTAATTTTTTCTCCTGTTAAAATTATCACCACTGTCTATCTCACTTCAGGTGAAAGCAACAGTACAAAACCCCATGCAAGACTTCTACACTTGGAGAAATGTGGAAAGGCAAAATGGCATATGAATCCTTGCTTGGCTGCTGAGGTAATGCAGACTCCCAATACTTAAAATACACTTGCATCAGTAGTGACAGTCCTTAAAATAAATGCAAAGCATCCTCTTGAAGTAAGAAGCAACCCTGCAGAAAATGGAAGTGTCCGGAAATTATGCAAAGAGTAGCTATGCTGGGAATACTTTAGTAACCCTGTTCCATTGTATCAGAACATGCAGGTGTCATGTCCACAAACTTCAGATAAATTTCTGAAACTTTGTAGAATGTTTCCTGGTGTCAGCATTACCAATAACATTATTGATTCTTTTCCTACAGCTTGAAGGGGAACTTGGCACCATGTTTCTTCATTAATCCAAATCTGGATTATGATGGATACCATAAATACATGGATGAAATGCTTCCATCTGAAAGCCCTGTACTCTATGGACTGCACCTCAATACTGAGATGGGATTCTTGACAACATCAGATAATCTCTTCAAAACTCCTTTGGAAAAGCAACCCATGTATATATGGGAGAGGGATCAGGCCGGTCTGCAGTGAAAGAGGTGAAGTTCTTCATCCAGTGTGTTGTCAGTGCTATTAATGACAGATGGAATACACATCTTACTCTGTTTTTTTCAGCAATAGACTTAATTTCTTGGGGGGGGGGGGGTGGGGTGGGCAGGAATGGCATCAAATTAGAAAAGATCACATGAGTGTTAATGGTTGTGATAATGCACCAGTCTGACCAAGGGGTAATGAACTAGGAAGACATTTGGACCAATTTCTTTTTCACATTTATTGTGGAGTGGGAAACAAGGTATGGATCTAGCTCACTTTTTTTCTTTTTTTTTTTTTTCTTTTCTTTTTTTGGGGGGTGTGTGTGTGTACTTTTATAAGCAGGTACAGCAACAATAACTTACTAAAAAAAAGGCATGATTGATAGAATTGGTGGGTCTAGTCTTGACCTCTGTCTTTTGTCCCCATCTCCTGCATGATAAAATTCCTTAGGGAAGCTTTCCTACACCTTCCCACTTGTGCCAAGCATAGGATGTCCCTCCCAGCCTGCAGTCCTGACTTCTTCTGCTGCATTCACAGCACAGCCTAGCAGTGGTGTGCAGGCTTTCCATGCCACGAAGAGCAGTCCAAGCACAGGCTCTCCACTGCTTCCCTTCCTGGGCACTTGATCTGAGCAGGATCTTGTGGCTGCTCCGAGACTTCCCCTGCCAGCAGTAGAGGAAGAGGAGGTTTGCAGGGAGTTTTAGTTTTCAGGTAGTCTGAAGAGGTGAATCCTGGCCAAGGACAGTGTCTGACCATCTCTTAGCCTCAGCACCTCACCACAGAACCTGAAGTCTAGCAGAAAAACAACATTAATACTGATAAACTATCAGATGCTAGGTTAAAGGGACCAACCCTAATACCAGGATAAGCTTTGTCTTAATATGGAGTTAACTGAACATTGTAGTTCTGTTAATAGTCAAGATATATCAGACACACAAATACATTAGTATAGCCAAATTCATTCCAGAAAAACTTAAAAGGATGAGCTTTAAGCACAGAACATCACTGGTGCTGTGCTTAAGAGATTAAATGAATAAAGGAGCAGGGAAGGAAAATGTCATCACAAATCTCAGCTAGTTGTTTTTAGATCTTGCCATCTTCTGCATCTTCCTTTCTGAGTGTAGATCTGAGAAACTATGCCCAGATGCCCCAAAGCCTGGCATATGATGAGACTGAGCCTTCAGCTCCTTATCCTTACCAGAGTTAATTAAAGTCCCCTGTGACTGCCACTCTGGTTTTGCATTTCTCCATCCCTTTCTTTACTCCCTCCTTTTCCTCTGAGCACTTTTTTTTTTTTTCTCCTCTTATCACTATCAGATCATGGAGGTTTTGCAGGAGGAAATGTGACAGCTCTGCATGCAAGTAGCCAAACATTGCTTCATCTCCTGGGGGGAGCTTGTGCTTTTCACGCTCAGTTCCCATCCACTTTAGGGAGTCTGGACTATAACATATGGCATTCATCATTAAGTCTGCCAAAGCTAGGGCTGAAACAGAGGCTGAGCTGCATTAATGCTGCGATTTCAATTCCTGCTCATTAGCACTGTTAAGAATTGTTCTTCATTTATGTTCTGTCTCAGTTCCAGAGCAGGCCAGCAAGGAGAGAGGCTCTTTTTGGGGGTGAGGTATGTGTGTGCCTGTGCTATGTTCTGCCTGATGCCTGAGACACCAAGGACTGTGGGTGGTGGAGGTGGTAATGGAAGCTATTAGGTACTAGAGAAATACAAACTACTGATCACACTTCACTGAAAATCAAGACAATTCCAGGGTGTATCCTAGTAACAGCTGTCATCCCAAGGGTCAATGTTACCTAAAAATGTAAAGCTAAACAGAAGTTGCTAAGTGTTAATTGGTTTGCAGTCATTCCTCTCAGTACTGTAGCCAAGAAGACAGCAAAGGTGATGGAGGTAGTATCTCTGGTTTTTATCTAAGAAAATGAGATATTTGTGCTCTTCTGAAGAAATCAGACTTGAAGGTAGATGAGTCAGAAAGAGCTGATTGCTGGGATTTCTATTGGCTCTGTTGTATTGTCGTGGACAGGTTAAGAATGTTCTGGATGATATTCTGGAAATGTTTCCCAAGAAGCTTAACATAGCAGACATCATGCATGGAGTCTCTTGTCTGAAGACCCTATGCTCTTGTTTGTCTCAAAGAATAAGGTGATGAACCTTTTCCTTTCAGAGATCCATAGGTCTTTTAAACAGCTGGACCTCACTCTAAAGGCAAAATTACTTATTTCAGGGCTTTTTGTAGCTTTTCTGGAAATGAAAGAATAGTTATTCTTTATGTATGCTTTTTATTTTTCTCCAAAGGGGGAGCTGATGTTTTCTGCTCACATGGAAGCGCTGCAATACACACTCTTCTGTGATGCTGTGCCAGACACATGAACTAAACCAGCATATCCATCCACACACAGCTTTGTCCTCTGGTAAGTACCCCACAGTGACAGGGTTTAGCTACTATGCAGAGCTATTACGGTGATTTAAGCCCAGCAGCCAAAACTGTCACATTGTCCCATTTCTATTTCTTTCAAATTTTGTCCTAATGAAAGTCAGTTTTCCTTGGAAGTGGGTTTTGTCCCCACTAAAGCGAAGGTTCCGCCACCTGCCTTTGTTCCAAGTACTAGGCGTGTTCAGCATCTTGTGGGATTCCTTTCCCTTAGCCTGGCACCAGCAGTGGTTAGACATGGCTAAACCAGGCATTGTTTTTGGAAATTCTTCTGATACCTCATGACAATGTATGCCGCATTATGCCATCATTCAGAGCCTCTGCCACAATCCTTTATGTTCTTGATTTGCAGTTTGCTCTGGCTTATTGGAAGTTTAATATGAAGTTTAAACACCAATGAAGATGGTATCAGATAGTTTGCATTTAAGAAGCTATCAGCTCTTTGCAAATCCTGGCAGTTTCTCGTGGTGATGTTCAGATTTCTCCCCAAGACAGCAGATTTAACAGGACTGAGCATACTCACGTTCTCTGCTGCCAGCAACCCATCATCCCATGCTGATCACCTTCTACAACTGATTTCAGACATGCTTACATGAGGGAAACAACTTACTTCACTGAAACAATCACCTTATACTTACATAAGCTTATATTTTCTGGTGACTTCAGCAATGTACTTTCTCTGTAGACAAAAGGACTCTACACTTGAAACCTGTAGTTTGTCTAAAAAAGCAGTTCACATATAGTTAAGGCAGGAGCTATTGATGCTTCTCTTTTAGGGTTACTGATTTTTTCATGAGGTGCTGAGAACTTGACATCTGGACACAGAACTTTGTGCTGCCAGCAGTGGTGGGGCTTTCTGGCTTGTTCCACCCTCAGTGCTTTCTGACAGGTCAGCAGTGATGGGTATAGGGCACCAAGCATATGGTTTCAATGCCAGACATTTTTCTTTAACTATTTGGGTTAGCTCTATTTGTGATGCTTAAATAAAAAGATAAAAATCACCTTAATATCAGAACGATCCTTTCTTGAAAGCAGGAGGAACAATCCAAATTTGTCTTCAGGCTACTCAGAAGTGTGAAGACAAAGCAGCTAAAGAAATTAAAAGCCTGAATTTTACAGTTTATAAAAGGTTTAAGAGTGCAAGTTTTTTTACCATTGTTATTTAACTAATTCAGAGCATATATCATGGTATCATTCTGTTTTCTTCTATAAAAGAGTTACGGGGCTAAGGAGAAAAATAAATCAAGTCTCCCAATTCTCTTTGTGTAGTCATTGCCACAGTAGGGGATCAAAAACTTTCAGAAGTGTAGTGAATAAGTAATACATCTCATTTCTTGTCACAATCACAGCATATTAGTTGAGTTGGTTAGAGCATGGTGCTTGTAACAACAAGGTTTGTGGGTTCAATCTTCATATGGATCATTGATTTAGGAGCTGCACTCGATTCTTGATGTTCCCTTGCCACTCAGAATATTCTGTGAATCTGTGAATGTATGTTTGCATTTATTCTGAACACTACAGGAGTGCTTGGTAACAGTGCAGCTCCAATTCTGCATGGTCACCCAATGGCATTGAGCTGAATGCTTCAGAATGCTTGGCTAGCAGAAAGGTGGCCAGGAGCTCCTCACAGGACACTGGCTGGGCTGCCATCATTCTCTAGAGAACGGCAGACCCCACAGTCTCAGGCTTGAGCATGTTGGCTCAAGAGGCTGACTTCTGACATTAAAATTACTGTCTGGATATTGAATTATTGAAAGCACTTTTTTTTTCTTTTTTTTTCTTTTTTTTTTTTTTAAGCTGTAATGCAGAGCAGGAATAACTGGCTTTTGGATAGTGTGCTCTACTGCAGATGTTACCAAAAAGACCAAAGAGGACTATGACCACCCAGCAAGGGAAGGAGCCTGTATCTCGGTGCCTTCCATGCAAGGTAACAAACAAACTGCTTGATCTCCTAGTTCAGGAACTCTGTTAGGCAGTTAAGTTACATTGAGTTGCACTAAAGCATTGTGACCCTATGAACAGCAGCAAGCTTAGGCATGGTGTTAGATTGCTGGCATTTGTCACTGTGACTTCAAATTTCATACCAAATTTCAAATGTTCTAATCATTCCATGGTGTTAGATTGCTGGCATTTGTCACTGTGACTTCAAATTTCATACCAAATTTCAAATGTTCTAATCATTCCATATACTTCCTGCATTTAAATAACTGTTAAGTATGTCTGAACAAGGTCTGCGTTGTAGTAAAGCAGCAGCTCTAATCTAACCGAGGTTCAGAAGTTTAAAGATTATTCCAGAAACTATAAATTTCACAAACTTCTAGGGTTTATTAGAATTTCTAGAACTTCCAGAATTTTTTTGCAGCTCTCAGAGGTGCAGAATAGGGTCAGTAGTTACCACATGTTGGCAACCTGGATCAAGTAATCTACACAACTGCAATTTGAAAAAAACCCCTCACAACCTAACCCCCACAAAAAACCACCAGCCAACCTACCAACAAACCCCCAATCCCACAAACACACAAAAAATCCTACAAAAAATTGTCTTTATCCTGTTTTTTCTTCTACCTTGACCGAAAGTAGCCAATTCTAAAGAAACAAATATAAACAATTATGAACGTTTTATTTGCTGGGTCATAATGCTTATTTTGGGGAGATGTACCAAGAATAAAGAAAGGACTTGAGAACACCTGTATCGTGGGTCCCTTTCAACTCAGAATACTCAGGGATTCTGTGATTAGCAGGAGGTATAATGAGCTATAATTAGGTGGGCAAAGTGTAAGAATTAAAAGAGATTTTTTTCATCTGGATTTTCAAGCAGTCAGTTATTGCAGCAGCTGTAATATGGTTGTAGGCTGTCCCTGAACGGAAACCATGTTCATGTTTTGAGCTGCAACCCCTCTTTTAACAACTTTCACATGACAAGCACTATATTTTGTTCTTTTGAATCTGTATCGTCCTGAGACTGAAGATAAAAATCTAGTTCAGGAACGACAATTCAGGCCTGCTGTCAACTTGAGATTTTAGCTTTAACTTGGAGAAGCTGTCAACAAAGTTACAGCTCATTAGAGAAAGGTGACTGACTCCCAGTGGCAGGAAGAGAAACACCATCATTACTCATACTCTTCACCAGACCCAACTATAATAAAAGGAAAGCCACTCTTTTGGAAAGGAGTCGCTACTACAGCAGGTAAACCCCAAGGGGAAAGTTAGGGTGGGGAAATGGAGCAATAGCAAGGATGTCATTTGAATGTTGCTTTTTGAAATGGGGGCATCAACTTTCTGGATTTTTTTTTTTTTTTAGATATCTGTCAGTCCAAGGGCAATACAGTTCATTCCTCCTCTGGAGATGAGGAAAATATCAAGGAGTGAGTATAGTTTGGGCTTGTGTTGGTGTTTGCATATGTACAGTCCAGACAGATGCTATGAACTCATCAAAGAGATGATGCACAAAATCTAAATCAACCAGAGCTAAAGAGCACACTACATGTGTATGTTCAAATGTAGCCTTCACTATTTAGCAGCTGTTTAAACACAAATGATTCTGGTCTTGCACGACAGAACATCATGTAAAGCAGGTGCTACTATTACAGCAGGCACCACACAGGACATCCAATGGGGCCCACAGCAGAAGCATGGTTCAGGAACTGACTTCAGCAATGCCAGACTTTTTTTAAAGGGTATTCCAGTGGATCAAAGGGAAACTAAGAATATTTATGAATGTCCAGCCTATAAAAGCAAAAGCAGGAGGACAACTTATGTTTTGATTTTCAAGCTGAAAATCCAGAAAACAGGTAAATGGGTTCTGGCACGAGTAACTTTACTCCCGGCTGTTTTGTACTCATCTTTCAATAAAACGTGCTGCTTTCTCAATCTGCCTGATAGCAAAAGGAGGTAAGTATTTTTCACAATCAGCTGGAGCAAGAGATTTGTCTCAAAACCACAATCCTTAATATAACACTTATGTGGTCTATGTTGTTATTTCCTCATCTGTCAATGTTGTGTTCATGTGTTTCTCCACATAATGATTATTGATCTCCGAGCACCATTACACCTGCTATGGGAATGTAAATGGAAAACATCAGCATCAGGGTGTAGTCTGAATCACAAAATATTCCTCTTTAGATCAGTCTTTATTCTCTCTACATAAAATGAAATGTGTATCTTACATGAATTTTGACATACTTTAACATGCAATACAAATATGTTGCATTTCAACAAAGTTGTTTGAAAGCCTGGTTGTAGAAATGGAAAAAAATCTAAGTACGAACTGTAAGTAAAAAAAACAAATAATCCTAAACTCTGACATAGACCAGTTACAATAGCTGGGTAGATGCTTCAGGCAGCAGGTGCAGTACACAAAAACTGCTGCTGAGTTTTATTGTGTGTGGCTTTTTTTACTGAGATTTTTTTAATTTTTTTAAACACTCTTCTACTTTCACATTTTGATGAATAATTGCACTTTGGAATAAAATTTTAAAAAATCATCCTCCCACTGGTCAATTGTATCAGCTTTGGCTGGAATATAATGGCATTCAGATGAAAGTACCTTTTCCTTCTTTGCAAGGAAAAGGTACTATAAACTACAGGTGGTGGAACAGGTTCAGAAAGCAGAGCTGAAGAATGGATCTTTATGGTCGAGCTGGTAGACAAGGGTGTTTTGTTTCTTTGAAGACGGGATGCTTTGAAGGTAGTTGTTAAACACCCTTTCTGCAAACTGGCACAATTATATAAATAAAAATATTGCTCATTTTGACCAAGCTCTCCCTCATGTGGTTGTGTAGTTCTATTAAAAATTAACCACTCAAGGTTCAAGAGTGCCATTTCACTTAACATATAGGTCTGTGCATGTAGATTTCTCTACCAAAACATTTTCCTGAGAGATCTTTTGCATAAGACCGTATCAATTAAAAAATTCCCAATACAGAAATGAATATGCTATACACTACAATTCTATTTTATATAAAACATAGTAATAAACTTCTGAAGTCCAATTGTTAACATATTAACCAGTTGCAGGCACAGCTTGAGTTCAGTCTTCTCAATTGTCATCTGCCAGTTGTTTTTGTAAACTAGAAGATATGAGAAAACAGTGTTAGTGCTTTTTAGGAAACTCAGCTTCCCCATAAATTTCCATTGCTGAAGATGATACCTTCCAAGACAGCACTTTTATACACTTGAGCCAACCAACAGGGATTTCAAAATAGGCAAAAGTCTTTCAACTTTTTAATTAAATTAGTTGTTTACACAGACAACATACCTCACTTTAAATAAGCTGATTTCAGCTAAGGAAAGTATCTGAAATCCAATAAACTTCTTTTGCATAGGTGCAGGATTTGCCCCAGGGCACACAAAGTCAAGTGTTATTTAAAGGGCTATAGGAGTTTAAAAAGGAATGACCAGAGGGCAGAACTCTCACCTTTCCAGGTACTCCTTGACGTTGTTGTAGCCGTAGAACTTGGCCAGGTGGATGAGCATGCCGGTGGCACAGCGCCCGTCCCGCCGGCGGCAGTAGCTGCAGTTGCACACCCCACGACAAGGAGGACAGATCCAGGCCTGCAGGGCCATGAACGTGGGAGGAGGGTAAAAACAAGTTATGAAGAATGTTATACTGGCCTTCCTGTTGCTCAGAGAGACATGAATATGGCTTCCCCACCATGTGACTGTTCGAGGCAAGGTTTTACAAGCATCTATCAGCCAGCCAACCTTATTAACATTTTCCAAATTCTGCAGGATTAGAGAAATTATTAAGTGCTTGAATACTTCTTACTCTGAAGCCTCAGGTTCTCTGATGTGCTCAGTATTAATTTTGAAATAGAATGAAGTCATCTGTAATGCCTAACACTCATTCCATGTTAGGCTGACTGTAGTCAACTCCCTAGAAAGAAATGGGTACCCACTGTGACAAGCTCCTCTGCCTCTCTCTGCCTGCTGGTACAGGACAATTCCTGGGACTGAATTAACCAGCTGATACCTGAAGTTAGACATCTCCAAGCTGCTCAGCAACTGCACATAAAAGCACATGTGCTAATAGAGCAGCCACTACCACACTGGGCCAGCACATCAGAGCCATTAGTTAGTACTGCAGACCTGCTCTTGCCAAAAAAGTTTGAACACCACGTTCCCATGAGCATATTCTTAACATCACAGATCACTAACAAAACTCTACCATACTTGAGCCTGGAATGAAAGTGTAATGAGCACTTACTGGATCAAGCAGAGCTGACTTGACATCTTCACCATAGCGATTTCGAAGACATGGCCCACAGAACTGCCCCCTTACTCCTCCACAGCCCTGGTTGCGACAGATTGTCTTTGTATCGGTCGTCTTCTGCCGACACTGGTGGCAAGTACTACCCTAAAGGTGGAATGGAAGAGAAAAACATTTGTATGAAGGACATCATAAATGCCCACTGATGAGTTTTCCTAACAATAATAAGCGCAAACTTCAAACCAAAGTAAAATTAAATGAAGAGCAAATTCTGTTACTATGATAAATCATGTAAGAATGCCAGAAATTTTACAGAGACAGTGCTGAGTTTCAGTTGCACTGGAAGTCTCGAATTATATGAACCTCATAATCACAATTCTGGTCCTTTCTCCTCTCTAAGAAAAACCTAAAACTACTGAGAAAATGATCTTGTGACTTATCCCTGCCAATACCATGAAGCATGACATATATGGTAAGATGATTTTTATGATAATCAGTAATAGCCAAATCCAGTGAAAGCAAGGAAGAAAGAGTCCCATTAAGAACACTGGACACTACACAACCTGTCCAGAAATCTAATTTCCTGGGGCACAAATAGCGGCAAGAATCACTATTATTTAATGGTACAACACAACATTTTTATTAGTAAGAGACAAAAAGGATGCCAACTCTTACCAGTGGAAATTAATAGCTATAGCAAACTTAACTTAAGGTATCTGTATGGCACAAAAACACTTTTCAGGGGCAAAAAGCCAGTGGAGACTATCAGCCACCATAGCCAAACCCAGACAAGTCTGGCAAAACTTTCAAAGTTGTACTTGTGTGACATAGTGACCATGAGCTGAACTCCCCAAAGGCTCAGGAAAGGATACATTTTAACAAACACCAGTGAAATACTGAGAGAGTTTTCATTTCAAGCACACAGACACACTGAAGAATATGGCAACCACTTACTAGAACTTTGTCATAGATTTTGTCTCTAACAGTGATTGCAATGTTGTCCAAATCCTCCTCAGTTATGTCTTCTACTGGACGATGAGACGAATACTTCGACGATCTCCTTCTTTTGCGTACTCCACAATCCCCCTGCTAAATAAACTCATCTCAATACCTTTTGTCTGATGTCATGAAGCCTCTGTCACGACACTTGGTGACTAATTCCTTCATTTACAATGAGTATGCAGTCCACAGCTGGCAAACTACAGGCTCATGCACCACTGGAAGAACAGGGAATAGTTTCCAGATCATCTCTGCCTCTTTCTCTCCCTCTCCTCCATAATCTTTTCTCTGCTACACTTTTTATTCATTTTATTTAATCTTACTACTTCTATTTGAACAAATCTCTGTCATGTTTTACTAACTTTTCTTTGCATTCCCTGTCCTCCTCCACTGTAACTCTTCATACTCCATTTCATCCCTCTCAAAATTAGGAACTGTGATCATCTGCCTTCCCATGCTTTCCTCCTTCAATCTCCTTGTATGTTCTCTAGTTTTTTCTCCAATGACAATAGCTAATGTCCTGCAAAAAAACCTCTACTGAAGCTTTAGGCTAGCCCTGCCATACCCAGCCCTTTCTTATTAACCTGTTATTTGGAACAGAGTACTCAACTCACGATTAAGTGATTTTTTTTCCTTCTAAATATCATTCTCTCTGACCCCTATTCATGAATAAATCTCATCTGGTTCTTAGCCTTCCCCATACCTGTCTCTGAAGACCCCATTTGTCCTTCACTCTAGATCAGTTCTGTTCTGTCCATAACAGTCATTTACCAGCCAAGGTTCTCATTTGGTGCTACTCCTTCTAATAGGCAAGTTCCCTCTATAATGCTTTAACTATGCCCAGCGCTTGCTCCTACAAGCAGAAATGGAATCCAGCCTGTAAGAATTCAAACTTAAAGGGTCTTCCTCATAAGGGCTATACAGAAAATGTGAGCAAGACAAATGACCACCATAAGCTAGAGGAGGAAAAAAATCAGATTTTTAAAAATAGGAAAGAGTACAACCTGCAACTTTTCAATTACTAGGCTGTACATTAGCAGTTTGCTGGTGCAGATTCCATTAATTTATTCTCAGTTCAGCCATATAACTCACATCTTCCCTCTGCTATTTCCAGGGAAGGATTTTTGCCTTTTTTTTTTCCTGAGTCTGGTAACACAGAAGATCTGGTTTGCCACCTCCACCACCCCACTGCCTTTGCACTCCAAGGCCTTGTACATTATGGGCTCTAATAATTTTCAGATCAAGAACTGATAACAGACCGTAAGTTAATTGCCTTGTTATGTCTGAATAACACTGGCCACAAACAGAACCCACTTAACAGGTGAAAGATGAGACAGAAAAGCCTGGAGGTAACTTCCTCTGTAGCTAATCCCAACCAAAGATTTTCAGTAATTTTGTGTAGGATGTGACATCTGGTCTAAGTGCTGGCCAACAATTTAAATGTTTCCTAGTTCCTGACCACTGGGGATATCAAAATCTGGCAAATACCACACTGAGTCTCTTCAAGAGGTTTTGCTGCCTGCAGCTACGGATGTGTTCTGCAAATTTGACAGCTGACACAGTAAATTTTTCCAAGGCAAACTTTTCTGGTGGACGAGCATTTCTGGTTGGGTTCATTCGACGTGTTATCTGGCCTTCAGAAAACGTCCTCCTTGGGGTTTTCCTCTGTTTCTACAAAAAGAAGAAAATTCCAGTAACTGTCTTTTCAGTTTTGTAGTGTTAAACACCAGAAACAACCTAAAAATGTCTGTACCACACTTGTACTGTCATGAATTGATCTACTCTTCTCCTACTCATTTGTTAAGCCAAACACCACCAAATATACTCCCTACACACTATACATTCTTGCTACTTTTAAAACAGCACACCTTCACATCCAATTCCATTCCAATTAACATCACAGAACCATACCAAAATTTAACACATGGCATATTAAAGGTGGAAGCTAGTTCTCACTGTTCTTTGGTAGCTAAATATTCAGATTTTCCCACAATCTGAATACACGGTTGAGGAATACACAATTTCAGGAACAAACTGAATTCTAGTTTATTTTCTTTTAAACTTTTTTAACTGAAAGAGCATTAAGAAGCTGCTTCATTTAGTTCAAGATTCCTAATTTTGGAGATTCTTGGGAGGTGCAAAATATCCTCTTCACACTGCCAATTAATTTGTGCTTGAATTCATGCAACAGAAGTCCTGCACGGACATCTACCAAAGACATGGCCCTTCAAGGTTACCTCAAATCTTTTCACTTTATAATATACATGGAAAAATGCTGCTCTACAGAGAAAGAAGGGTTGACACTCCACTGCTTAAGGCTGAGAAAAGTCAACTGAAATTACTGTATTATTTCTGTTTGTGTTGAATGGGTCAACTTCATGAGCATAGCTCTACTGGGAAGTGTGGATTTTAGAAGAAAAGCCTGCAAGAGGGAAATTAACAGGATCTAAACCCAAATGAGAAACTACTCTTCCTTATTCTCCCACATACACAGACATTTTTCTAAGATCTCAACAGTATTTCTGGAGTAAAAACGATAAAGTAGTGTCTCATCTTGGTCTTTGTATTTCTTCATAAATTATCTTATAAAATTCCATTTCCTCACATAACCTCTGGCACCTCCTGACCAATAGCAAATCTATACAAATGAAGTGACCAAACACAAAGACAACCAGAACAAACTTGCTGAAAGTTTCTGATGAATCATGTTATTCCTAAGCCTAACAAAAATTACTGTCACCACCAACCAGTACTGGGAACTTACTGAAGGAGTCGAGGCGGGCGTTTTCACTGGGAACAGGTCCGGTATGGAATTCAGTTCTGCCAGCAGCTGGGCAAGCTGGAAGCAAGTGATGTCACATTGAAAACTCACTGCAACTTGCAAAAAAAGCAAAACCACCTACCATCCATTCTTCACATGCACTTCAAATTATAGCTAAACATGTGCAAGGAACCTTTATGGAAGCACGTAAATAAAGAGGGGCTCACAAAGGGGTTTATTTACTCTGCCATGAGCAAAAACTCTGCCAACAATACTAACTTCATAGCTCCCACTAATTCTTACTGGAATTAGAACTAGCCAGATTTATATAGTATCTTGTCAAAACAGCACCAAAGGAGTGCATTACAACATGGTAATGATTAATAATGAGAAATTAAGTTCATATGACAGGAGGGAGAAAAGAAAGACAGGGTGCCAGAAGACAGTAAGATGTTCCCAGTGAGTTTTTACTGACTGCAGATACGTCTGTGCTCTTTGTTGGGGAGCTCAGCTTCCCCTTAAGCAGTGCAAACACTGGGTACACACTCATTACAAAGTCAGAGAGCAACTAAGCCCCAATGGCAGCTCCCTCAAATGCATGCATGTTCTGATCATGTACATCAGAAGCAGGATGATGATTTCTTGCACGGTGTACAAAATGTCTTGGAGGTACATTTCCACAGAAGCAGTGGCTGATAGGTACAAAAAAATAAAACCCAAAAAACTGACCTGTTCTGGAATTCCAGAATGAGGCCAACTTCTGAAAAGCCAGTGGTAGTGGGGATGAGCCAAGCTGTTAGCTCTCTGAGATTGCCACAGCCATCAAGAGATTAAAAGCTGAATACAGTATTTCTCAGTAAATACTTCAGTGTGGCATTTATTAAGAGCTATTTAATGCCATTACAGTACTGCTCCTAGGATGCCAGTGAATTTCACAGTGGTTGAACTGCAAGGAAGAGTGGAAGGTGAGAAGGACCAAGGAGCAGCAAGACCAACACAACAGCAGTGGGGACACGTGACAGATTAGAGGTGCAGGTACAAAGCTGTAGCAAGTTTTTTACACAAGAGCTGCAGGCCCACACCAAGAGGTATTGCTTGAGCCTCAAGACTGCTTGGAAGCTGCAACTTTCCCTGAAACACAGTAAAACTGAAGGAGCTACTAAAGACTGAACATCAGTTCAGATTACATAGCAGCATGATAATTAAAGAGAGCTGGTGGCAGGTTGGATAATAGAAGAAAAAACATTAGGAAGTGATCAGTTGCTCTTTTCTGCCCCTACACACACATACACACATGTTCAGCAGTTATACAGTAAAGCATTACTGTAAAAATCTCATCCCACGCACCCGAAAAATGACATTTATCAACCTCAGCAGTTTTTAGCTGGCTTTCCAACCAGTAACTGCAGCAGATCTGTCACACACAAACGAAAAGCAGAAACACTATAGTGCAAACAACACCATAAACCACCTGAAAGGACCAGCTGGTTTTCTGGCATGTTCTGAAGGCTGCAAAACTTGGTCATTTGTAACTCTGTTCACATTGCCATTAAAAATTCTTAGTTTTAAAATTGACCAGGCTAGTCCCACTTGAGGTTATTTAAGGGATAAATGTCTGAGTGCTGAGGGTCCTCTAGGGTTTTCCCAGGTAGAAAAATTCACCGTAAGATTTTCCCAAAGTTCCACCACAGCACCAGCACGGACCCTAAAATTCAAGTACACGAAAGCTAAGCAATTGAATGTAAATGTCAGAGAACAAAACGCTGCTCTTAACTCTTACCATGGCTTTATTTTCTTTAATATTTATGGCTCTCTTAAGCAGTGCACTGGAACTTTCCTCCTGTGTTTCTTTAACGTCTTCTTCAGACTCTGAAGCAGAGCCCTCTACTTTGTCTGACCGCTTGAGGCTTATTTCTTTTGAAAGAGGTGTGAGAGATTCACTGTCCTTTAGAGGTATATCAGACAAAGCCTGTTCAGGCACTTTTTTCTCAGATGACTTCCTGGTGGGAAACTGTAAAGCAACACGAAGGCCAAAGCTTCTTCTCTTGGGGGAAACCACCTTCTTCACCTCTTCCTCCTCTTCTTTCTTATTACCCAACAAATTATTATGTTCTTCATCACTCAAGTCTGACTCCACCATCTAGAGGCAGGAAAAATCCCATGTTAGATTATTGGATCTGACACAAGAGAGGTAAATTTTAAATCACTGGTTCTAGACAGCAGTCTTTCCACCCAAAGGCAACACCATAAATTCACCTAAATTAACAATATGCAACATCTGCCTGTGCAGAGATCTAACATCTACATATTAGTATTGTCTGGGATACAGACATGGCTGTCTCCAGAGGAACAACCTTGCCCAGTACAATCTACAAGCAGTGAAAGTAGCTCTCATTCCTAATATGTGATGCTATATTAAATAAAGCATTCTTTCTCTTTTAAGACAACACGTTTTAATTCAGCATGAAAAAAGAGCATCACAGTGTGTCAGAAAAATTCCTACAAGAACATGAGGTTTACATGGAAGAGACAGAAAAAAAAGAGGTCAACATATACATTCACATGAGGGTGTGACTGCCTTTACCAGAACTTCTTTCTTGTTCACATGCACCTCGTTTGAAGCGAAGCCCTCAAACACTTCAGTTTCAGAGTCAGTGTCCTCAGTGAAAATCCTCTGCAGCTCCTCAGTGAGGTATCTGGGCTGAAACCGGGGCCCCTGCAAAAATACCACTCAGTAGCTGTGAGAGACAGATATAGAGTATTCACACAGACACAAAAAAAGGTTTTGAGGGTCAAGACAGTGCCAACTAAATAGTGTACAGTGAAAACACTTGGCAGGTAAAGCCTGTCAAAAGAAACAAACAACAAGAAGACAACATCCAAAGTTTCAATATTGAGTTATTTTAACTTTGCAAGATTTTTTTTCTTCATTTTGAGGACAGGGCTTTAACTGAGCTACTTCTTGTGGGGGAAACTTTCTTTCACGTCTTCCCTTCTTCATTACTACCCAACAAAAGTTAAAGTATCAGTTTTCTTTTATGTAAATGATAACGTTGTTTTATGTATTTCCTCCTGGATGAATGAAGAAAATGGGCCTTGAATAGGAAAAGATACAAATAAGAGATGGGGTCTGCTCCTCATGCTGTTACACCATCACTGAACTGACCAATACCAAACAGATGATCAGAGCTCTAAACAGCCTGACTAATACCCCTCCACCTTTCAACTTCTCAACTCTGTGGTTTTTTGGTGCAGTTTATCATTCACATGTGTTCTAGGACAGAAAGGTCCCCAATTTCAGCCTACAGATTAGGAAGTAAAAAGATCTCATTAAAACACTCCTCATGATATGTACATGACATCCCAATTAAAACTTTTACTAAATAGAAATGTATTTCCATACTTCCAACAAGAACTAGTAGAAAACCATTTAGTCAACTTGTTCCACTTAATCTCTTGAAAGACTTGTTCCTGGTAAGCATATAATCCATGCTCACATCACACCTACCTCTTGAAAGTCAGAAACATATAAGTTTGTCTCCCCAGTTTTCCTCTGTTACTACTTCTTCTCACACAAGAAACAAAAATTACCTTTAATACAATGCATTTGCTAAATATCTTTATTCTTCCTTTCAATTCCCTCCCTTCCCTGACTTTAATTACACACTTCTTTATTTTAAGATAATATGTGGTGAAAAAAAGATACAATAGATGAGTGGAAAAACTTAGAGAGGAAGGGAGGGGGGAGCCACTGCATATGCTGTTTCTTTACACTTAAACATCTACAAATTATTATGGGTAATTGTAATGAGTTTTCTCTGAGGAAAATTACTTTATTCTTTTGTTGATAGCTGCAGTACAGCTGCTTGAGAAAGGAACAAACACAATAGGGAAGTTACTTTAAAGTTAAATTGCATTTCTTGGAGGAAACTGAAGTTTTTATGTATTCTGTGTTTTTATGAAATTCCACAATGAAAGTTGAAGGGGGGAAATATACTATTTGTTAGCTAAAGTAACTAAAAATAACACGAGTGCTATGCTGTTCATCTACAAAGAACAGTCTACACCAGGTAAAATAGACATCATCAGGGATACCTATTGTGGGAACTCCAGCAGAAGTGCAGATTATCAGAGCAGGACTGCAGAAAGCCCTGAGGAAAAGCAGGCACACATAGGTCACTCCTTGTCAACTCATTTGCATCTCAGCATCCAAGGGAACATCTGATGCACCAATAGTCCATTTGCCACCCCAGCAGGGCAGCTGCCTTGCCTCCTTTCTCAGGAGCTGCTGAATTTTTCTGAACTTCCCATCATTTTGCCCTTCGCACCAAGACCTTTTTGTTTCCTGCACAAGTAGCAATGGCCTTTTGCAGCAATAGTGGTGTTTGGCATCATGAACACTGGATGATGCTCATCCTGATGCAGGGCCCTGATGTGCAAAGACTGCAGATTATGCTGCAGTTGGATGGAACGTGGAGTATTTTTATTGTACCATTCAGTGGTAAGGAAATTCAATCCAATACTGATCAAGATTCAAAATAATTCTCATCCCAAGGGAAACAGAGGAATGATAAGAAAGGTTGCAGTGCCAGCTGTGAATCTGGAACAAGTCTCATTGGGATTCTTAGTGTTAAACTAAAAGTACCTGTATCTTCCACTGCATTTTTCATCAGAGGATTTTAAAATGCTTTGCAGAAGAGATCATTATCATAAACTCCATTTCACAAGTTGGGAAATCAAGGGAGAGAAAAGCACAGTTAGGTGTCTGCAGCCCCCAAGCAGGCAGAAGCAGAAGCTCCCACGCAAGCCTTCCCCCTCCACCACCACTACCTCTCCCCACTGGCCTTTGATGCTCTCCACAAAAACACAAATGCAACAGCAAGCTACATCCTGGTTTTCTGGAGTTGCCAGTACTGCTGTCTAGCAACAAGATTACAAACCAGTTTAGAGCCCAGTACATTTCATTACATTTTAGACTCTATCTTTCTCCATAGCACAGACTGTGGCTCTACCCTCAAAAGGTTTCTGCACTCTCCTGGGGTCACTTTCCTACAAAGGCTCAGAAACACTAGATACCTGTACTATGTACAAGCCTTATTTTGTCTCTTTCTTTGGCCAACACTAACCATCTTTCTAGTCATCATCACCTCTTAACCAGATGCTGACCTGATGGACTAGGAAGAAAAAAAATCAATTATCTTACAAATGAAACAGAGGAACCTTTGCAAGAGTATAAATGACAAAGGTATCTTATAACACATTAGCCCATGGCCATCAATCATGTAATTATTATTTTCTAAAAGACTAAAAACTAAATTTTTTGCCACCCAAGACAGCACACCAGTTCTATTCTTTTCTTGTGAGTTCACCTGGTATCTCCAGCTACCAAATCAGAGAAGAAAAAACATCCAATCATTGTGTTGGATTCATCATCAAGAGAGCAAAGAACCAGCAAATCACATTACTGCAGCAGGAGCTCATGGTTTTGCTGGGTTACCACTATTAAAACATAACTTTAGTGCAGAGACATCACAGAGATATTTCTGGAAGAAATACTTTGAAGTCTACATACTCACAAATGCTCATCAAATATTATGTATTTGCACTGTCTTGGGTATCCAGCAACATCTTTCCAGGATGGTAATTACCTTTTTCCTGTTTGCTACACTATCTCACTTGAACTCACCTTTTAATGAAACACATTTTCTTTTTTATACTATGAAGGGTTTTCAAAAGCAACCACCATGCCCTAAAAAGGATTCTAAGTTTGTTTACATTTATGTTTAAATGGGGACTGCAAATTACGGGTTTAAGGTGCGAGTTGTAATCCAAGCAGTTTTGACACAGGCTCAGAGTATAACTGCATCCCAAGATCATAACTGCACTATGCCAACCTGTTCCTACCTCTTTTCCAGACTCCAGGGACTCAAAACTAGCACAGTTGTTCTCTGGCAAGAAGGTCTGTTTGGAAGCATCATCTCGGAATCCTGGAAAATCTTCATTGTCACTGGGGGCATTAAAAATGTTGGCCACATCCTTGGGTACCTGTTTCTGATCCAAAACAAGACAGAAAGTATGAGTCACACACACCAGCTTAACAGGAAAACTCAAATTAGCAACAATACAACGTATTTTTATATTCCTATGCAAGTACAAGTCTGTAGCATCAAATATGCTATGCATAAATTGTACTCTGCTTAGCTAAACTCCAGGAAAATTCTGTGTAGACTGTTTTAATCCCTGAATACAGACTCAGTATCTGGGATTAGGGAGCGGATGCAATACACAGGGTGTTCAACTCCACAGGAAAGTACTTCAGAGACATAAATATAAATGTGTGCCTTATCTTTGCAAGCAGGAGCTCAGGGCACCTTTATTCATGGTGAAACCCACCACCCCTCCTGCTCTTTCAGAGCAATGATGGCTCAGAGGTGAGGAGCCCAAACATAACACAATGCTAAAGGACAAGGAAACCTGACCTTTAGATCCCACAGTACCATTATGGATTTTAGCAGACACTTAGCTAACTCCAAAAATTAAACCAATGCAACTCATTCTCCTTGGTCAGTTCTGTCACAGAGCTTTCCCTGTGATACTTGATAAGAGAGTGAAAATGTGCTAACCAAGAACACTCCTCCTTTGCTAGAAGCCCATAATGTGGCTCACCAGGAGAGGAGGATGCACAACCAAGGGCAGGCAGCAGCCTTCCTGAGGAGACCAAGGTTACAGCTTCAGAGTTCAAGAAGGCCAGTCCCAGCCTAGGAGACCCATAACACCAAATCCAACCATTCCACTGGGCCATATACTTCACAGCAAACACTTTGGATAAGGCTCTGCATGTACCAGGATAGTAAGGAAGCCTTCAGATAGTTCCCATGTGGCAGCCCAGCTGCTTTAGGATGTGGTGTGTGTAAGGATGGGATGAACAGATCAAGCTTTAAAAACCAAGGAAGAAGGCATTTTGCTAAGTTTCAGAATACATTTTTACATATCCCAGTATCACCTGCAAAACCATTCGGCTAGTCACACAAATGCTCCAGGTGAAAAATGTCTGCACCAGCATCCAGACATCTCCCACATCCCCTGGACCACATATACACCCCACACACACACCACTCTAACTTGAAACAAGCCTCTCTGCTGTTTGCTAAAGCCACACTCTCATTAACTCTCAGGAACATGAGATCAATGACTGCCTGGTCAGAGGCCAATTCCTCATCTGAAAGTGCTGTCTTCCAGCCCTGAATATACATCAGTACATCTCAGAGATGAGGTTCAGAACCGAGAGCAGACTGCCCTTTTCCACTGTCACAGAAAACCAAGGTTTCTCACACAGGGCATATAATGATTTCTTTTTTTAAGTTTACTTGTGTCAAGGCAAGTGACCCAAAGGAGGTTCATTATCCAAAAGTAATGTTGCTGAGAAAGTTCCACTTCCATTAAAAGAGTAAGCAGTAGCCTCACCGAAGCACCACTCTCTGAAATAAGCTACAGTAAAGGGTGAACATGAGCCTAACTTTATTCTTGTTCTGCTCCTATAAAGCTGATGTAGGCTGATACAAAACCTTGTATCTTTTGCTCCAGTAACTTACTGTTACTGGAGCAAGAGAGGAATCCACCTCTGAAAAACTGACCCTCCCAGACCCACGATGGCAAAGCATGGTTGCTAAAGTCATGCTGTCCATCTCCAAACCCCTTTGGACATTGTCCCACTCCCACCTCCTACACTGAACATCCAGAATCCACTTCTGCTGCTGTGACAGAATTCACTCAGTACAGAGCAGTGTTAAAAATGAAGCATTACGCATTTTAATGGAAAAACATACCAGGAGCTGAGAGCCTCACTGCTACGAATAAATTGCTTCCAGGAGCCACTGCATTAGCTCTTGTGCTAATGTACAGCTGTGTTAGCCACTGCTGTGATTACTCTATGCCTGATTTCTTATCTATTGCTTCTGCATCTGCACCAGAGGAGTCATTATGAGGCTGTAATTACTGATTTTGAAAAACAACAAACAAAAATTCTTTCCCAGTAGGAGACTTAACTTTTTTTGCATTCCTAAATCCTAAGGTACTGGTACTGATTTAAGTAACTTACTGCAGAACTTTTTAGTTTGTGACTTGCTCCCCATAGCCTGAAGAACCTGTCAACAAATTATTATATACCAAGAAAGAAAATACATACTTGTCTAAACAAAAATGTCAAAATGTTAATCTATTCAAAATACCTGTAAAACACAGGCACTCCAGGAGAGGATCTTTCTGCCACTAAACCCCTAGAAAAGTCACAAAGGCATAGAAGTGATGAACATTCCAAGCTTGCTCAGGGAAAATATTTCAACATGAAGAGACCACAGTGGACTGCTGAAATGCTGCAGGTGTGAGACAGCATTACCTGTTACAAAGGCTAAAAGCCAAAAGTCTAGTAAAAACTGGAAATAATTCACAGCTGCTGAAAAAGTCAGTCTTATTTCTGGTAAGAAATTTTGTATCTATTGAACTCATTTATTTTTGCACATAAAACACACTTAGTTGTTTAAAACCCTGTTACTATTCAAAAGCATCAGCAAACGTTCTCAGGATAACAAATCCTGTGTTTCTGCAGTAGTAGTCCAAAGCTACAATTTAGGTTCTCCTTCTCTAAATTAGACAAAATACCACCAGTACACGCAGGAGCATACTCAGATGTGTTGGGCTGCATGGAGATCCCATTCCCACCGAACCAGGGGTGAGCAGCTCACATGTGCCTGTGGAGGCTGGCAGGTCTGTTACCAAGGGCAGACGGTGACAGAGAGTTGATAGGGTTGTCAAAACTGTTTCAGTCACATGAGCTATTGAAAAGTAAAGCACCCAAGGTCCCCAGAGGAAACAAGAACATTTTTCCAAACACTATGCCCATGAATTCCACCTTGTTAGGCAAGGAAAAAAAGAAAAGCCTGAGGTGAGCTGTTTTGCTATCCACATCAACAGGAAGAATTTTCATTTTTCAATTGAAAAAGCAACTTTTCTGACACCAAAGCCGGAAAAGATGCAACTTGTCCTGTAGGCTGAGGAGAGAACACTTGCTTGCATGCAAACCCGTGGATTTGGTGGGAAGCATGTTATTTCTACACCACTGACTACCATGTTTAAGAGTTATTTGCACACATCACTTTCCCTGCCAATTGTCACACTAGTACATTCTTCTCCAACCGTGATATATCAGAAGAACCTACAGCATGAGAAAGGGCTAGATGTAATTCTCTATTTTTGCTCCTACCATGGGGAAAAAAAGTCAATTGTTCCCTTAATTCAATTTAGCACAATGTATGGGCATTCCTACTCAAACAGAGGACAGACAAGTTCAATCACGTTCAAACTCAGTCAAACTGAAATAACCGAAGTTTAATCGCAAGCAGATACTCAAAGAAAACAAACCTGTACAAAGTCACCCTCACCACAGCTGCAAAGCCTCTTGACTTGTCCCAGGTTCAGTCCAGAAGCCAGCCTAAGGCATGCCACCCAAGGGTAACAGGCACTGCACTTGGCTTGTACCTCAAAGGAACAAGCGAACAGGGAGGCACTCCAAGGGTGACAATTGTGGGCAGCGCTACAAGAACAGAGGAGCCCAGCCAGAACGTCAATAGGTGCCAGACCAATAAACCAGAACTATTCAGAAGTCAAGATCCTGGTTTTTCCACTGGAGTCATAAAGGCGAACAGCACTCTAAAAGCTTAATTTTAAGCGTCATACAAATGTGTGAAAGACAGGGAAAGCATAGAGACACAAAGCTCCATACAACAGTGCAAAAAGAATAACATAGACTGGATGCACGGTCAAAAAGACTGCCAACCACACAATCAGCCTGAGACTTGTGGGCATCAACAAAATCTAGGATGGCAAGGAAGATCACAGATAACCTCCAGAACTTCTCGACACGATTAAAGCAGAAGAAGCTGAAATCCCCTGGACAATGAAGTGTGCTCCTAGCATAAGCGACAGGAGATGGAAAGGCAAGTGAGTGTTCTGAAAGAAGAAGGAACAACTGATAGAATCACCCAGTCATCACCCAGTTTTACGATCTTTGCAGGAATAATTTGATTCTAAACTGAAGATAGATTATGCCTGACCCTTTAATCTGTCACAACAACAACTCCTGGGACTTTAAGTGTGCCCGCTCAAAAGGTTCTGGCAATTTTCACACCAGTAAACCTATTGCTCCACGAAATTTTGGTAACTTCTGCTATTTTCAGAGCAGCCAAATAGGGTTTTTATATTGCCTTATTTAGACTGATAATAAGCTAATACCCATAAAACTACTTTATCCTAAAGTAAGGAATGCCCAAGTATCATAATCACATGGCACATCATTTAAAATGTCACCTTCCATAGGCAGTGCCTTCCAGGAAACTATTTCCTACTCTTCAAAAATGCTGGTAGTACTGTCAATATCAGCATGCCAGCATAAGAACACAATCCAAACACTGTCAACTGCTACTATTTCTTCCTTTGTACCATCTAATCTCCCACCAACCCAAACAGTTGTAACAACTATTTCTGAATTAATTCTGCATAATTTAAGAGTATCCTTTTCATCTGTGGTGATGCCTAATTACTGTCCAAGTCCCGATGTTCCAAGGAAAACACTTTTGTACAACACCATAGGCAGGTGATGCACAAAGCGAGTGCTTTGTGCCTGGACTGCTCAAGCCTAGGACCAGAGTTCAGGCCTTGTGGGTGCAAGCACTTTGTCACAGCTGGCACCCCTTTTACAAGCTCTGTGTAATGAAACTGCTCTGCCACGACCCGGTAAATCAGACCCCAGGACAGGAAACGGAACTGCAGGTCTTGCAACTCAAAACAGTTTTGTATGCTGACTTCTTTGGCAGTTGTTTTCAAATGGGGGCATGTACTCACAAGCCAATCTGCCCATCAGCAGGGACGATTCGTGACCTCAGAGGCAAAGAAACCTTTGCCACCACATCCTTCTGGCCCAGCCAGGACGAACTCACTGCTCACCAATGTATCACAGAGACAAGGCAAAGCCAGCAGAAGGCTCTGCTCAGAAAAAAACCAACTCCCATGAGAAACCAGAAAGCACCAAGAACACGTGTCCTTCTCCCCTTTGCTGAGCCTTAAAATAAACATGATGTGCAGCCTTCTAGCTGTGTACCAGAAAGAGAACTAGAGGACAGTAAGAGTCTTGTGTTACAGCACCGGGAGTGAGAATCAAATGCCATTTGTGTTTATTGCCAAACAGGTTTCTCCCAAACCCTGTTTTATAGTGCCCTTACCTTCTCACTGCTAATGGAGAGCCTGAGGTCATACAGAGTGAAAGGGTTACAAAGTCTCTGAGAGGACAAAGGTTTTAGTAAATATTCCAGTGGTTCTATTACACTCCAGTTCCACAGAAACCCATGTAAAGCTCTTTACATCAGCAAGAGCTGAATGAGATGCTGAATCTCTCCCCACTCCTTCCCACCACCTGGGAAGCTCATCATGACTTAGAGAGTGTCAATTTAGACTACGTATAAGGAGAATGGTAAAACACTGGAAGAGGTTGTCTACAAAGCTGGTGGATACTCCACCCCTGAAAACATTCAAGCTCAGGTTGGATGGGGCTCTCAGCAACCTGATCTAGTTTAAGATGGCACTCACTGCTCATTCAAGGGGGTTGACTAGATGAGGTCCCTTCCAATCCAAAGTATTCTACGATTCTATAGCCATACCACCTCCCAAGATCTGAACGACACAATCAGCCTGATGCATCCAAGCATGCACCACCAGGCTTGGACCAGACCACAGCCGATGGAAGCATGCCTCTCAGGCGATTCAAATGGGTGTCTGCGTTGGCACTGCGGCGTTCCAACAATTAAAAAAAAAAAAAAAAAAAAAAAAAGGCCAGAATTAGAAATAAGTAAATGCACTAGCTATTTCTAAAGTGGTATCCCCAGGTTCACAACTATCATCAATGATCCACTCCGTCAGCTTTTATTAGAACCACTACAAGTCCCAGCACAGCTGCAGTTGCCCCAGGCCGCTACTGAGCGTCTCAGGGCCGCCCCGAGGGCGGCTTCCACCCCATTCCCGGCCTTTTACAACCGCGGAGCCGCCGCGCCACGTGGATGGCTCCCGGCGGGACCGCGGGCGGCCCGGTGCCCCGGACAGCGCGCTGCGGGCGGGGGCGCTGCGGGCGGGCACCCGGGGCAGCCGCCCCGCCGCTGGCGGTCACTCGCCGGTGCTGGCGGGCAGCTCCTCCGGCTCCTCACGCCGCGGGCAGCGGACAAAGGCCGCCGCTGCCCCGGGCAGGCGGAAAGCGGCGGGCCGGTTCCCCGTCCCCGCCGGCCGGCCCCGCGCCCCCGCCCCGCCAGCCCGCGGGCCGCCTCACCTTGCCGCGGGTCCCGGCCGCCGCTGCCCCCCGCCGCCGCCGCCGGCCGCGCCGCGCCATGGCCGCCCGCGCTGCCGCGGGATGAGGAGGAGGAGGAAGGAGCAGGGAGGAGGGGCGTGGGGCGGAGGCGGGGTGGAGCCGCCCGGCAGAGCGGGAAAGCTGGTGCAGGGCCGGGGCATCCCGCGTGGCCTGCGTGGGGATGGGCCAGTGCTGTACGGATGCTGCTGCGGATCCCCTGGGCACCCGGCATCGTCCGTTCTTTCCTGCAGACTTCTCGCTGGGCGGCAGCTGTTCGTCTGAAAGGGGCAGGCTTTGCTTTGGGGAAATAGGCTTTCATCCTCCAAATAACTTAAAATGTTTATTTACGCAATACAGCTAGAAGTGTAAACCTCTTGAACACCTCTGGGGAAAAAAATAGGGTGGGGGAGGAGAGGGCGGAGGGAGAATGCAGACGATATCACTTTCGAATCATAAAATCATAAAGTCCAACCATTAATTCAGCACTGCCTGTTCACCACTAAGCCATGTCCCCAAGTGCCACATCCATACGATTTCTGAGCACTTTGAGGGATGGTGATTCCATCACTTCCCTGGCTAGCCTGTCCCAATGTCTCACCACCCTTTAAGTGAAGAAACCTTCCCTGGCAGAATCTTAAGCCATTTCCTCTTGTCCTATCACTTCTTCCTGGGGAGAAGGTACTGACCGACCCCTATCTCCTTACAGCCTCATTTCAGGCAGTTGTAGAAAATAAGGTCTTCCCTGAGCCACCTTTTCTCCAGGCTAAACAACACCACCTCCCTCAGCTACTTCTCATCAGACTTGTGCTCCAGGTCCTTCACCAGACACCTCACCAGCTCATTTGCCCTTCTCTGGACACTCTCCAGCACCTCAGTGTCTTTCTTGTAGTGAGGAGCCCAAAAGTGAAAACAGCACTCGAGGTGCAACCTCACCAGTGCCAAGTACAAGCAAACTTTAAATGCATTCCCCAGCTTCCCAAGCCAACAGCTCAACCATGAAAGTGAAATCTAAAACAGTGAAAGGGATGGGAAGCAAAACTGGTTCCTTGAAACAGCAAATCAACAGTTCAAATTTCAAAATATCACAAATGCTGGAAAGTAAATCTAATCAGAGAAATTTAATTGGGAAAAAAAAGGCAATATGCCAAATTTTAAAGCACTTTTCCTCCACACAAGTTCCTATTTCAGCATATTTTCCATCGTGGAGCTAGTAGAAAGAAAGATAAACACAAAACCAGGCAAACACTTTTTTCTAGTTTCCTTTGAATAACCTGTATTCCTCAATTACAAGGTTTAATTTTTATTGAAAACGTTTTATGTGTACCTTTTTAATCAAGGGGATTGTTACTAGATTAGGTACTTTGTGTTATGATTACCCTGTAATTCAGTGAGAAAAGCTACCCTTTGAGCAGAGAGGTGCTTCCAAAGTTGTCTGATTGGGTGGCGTGGAGGTCCCTACTCAGCTTCCCCCTGTCCCACTGGCACTGTGAATATTCCCTTGCCCAATGTAATATGAAGCAGGTCCAGCAGAAAACTGTTGAGATGGTGTTTTTCTGATGCAGCTTTGGTAATAGGAGTGTACACTTTTCAATATGGTTGCAATTACGTTGACTCCCCTGATCAGGGCACAATTTATAAAGTTCTCTTCCCTTTTCCCATCCTCGCATCTGAGTATTTCTCCCTTGAAGGGCTTCCTGACAAACGTTCTGTATCTTCCCAGCACGGCACCCTCACATGTTCTCTGATGGAGCTATTGCCAGCTGTTCATCATCCATCTCAAAAGGATGGCCTCTGTAGGTGGCTCAGAGGGAAAGAGGTTTCTTGGGATCAGCAGTGAAGTACCTCAGTGTTTGCAGTACTGTAAAATAGAAGTGTGTCTTTGCCATTCTCCTTATGGGATTTAAGAAAATAGGAGAATAATTGATGACTGTGTCTGAACTGGGAGATCTCAGTATAAGGTCTCAGGGTATGTTTCACACCCAGGTCTCTGTCTGGTGTCTTCCACAAGCCCTCTAGTCTGGATAGCTGGAGTAGAACAGCAAGAAACTCACTTGCCCATGCAATCTGGCTGAAATAAGTCCATAATAACTACCTTTATAGTTTTTGAATTGATAAAAGCAAATCAGAGGAACCAAGTTTGTTAGTCTGTAGCTTACCTTCAAACACAATTGTGAATTGCCACGTTAAGAATAAATTCAGATTGTTTTGACGATTTCAGTACCTTCTGGATGATAGAGACTTAAAAGCATTATGTATTTTTTCATTTAGCACTTCAAAATGCACTGTGCAGTCTACCTACTACGATGAGTTCCCAGGTCTGACTAGGTATTTTCAACACTCCACTGTCAATATTGACCTTAAAGTTAGAGAGAAGTAACATTTTTTTGAATAGTGAAGGACAGGTGAGATGAGTTTTTCCCCTTTCTCTGAGGGGAAGAGCCTCTACATGTACCATTGCATCTGATCCTCAGTATAACACATGGCGGACTACCCGTTTAAGTACTTCCAAGCCTTTATATTCCAACTATATGGAAGGTATTTGTTAGGAGAGAATGTGAGGGAAGTCGTTACATGCAAACAAAGAGGCATTTAGCCAAAGCAGGCTATTTAAACATTGGTTTGCATTGCAATATCCACTATTGAGGCATCTGTGGTTGTCACTCAGGGTGCAGAAATAAGAAGCTTTGGGCATGATGTGGGGAGGAGGGCATTCAGTAGAAGACAAAATGTGGGAATTATGTATAATATCAGCAAAATTGAAATGCAGACTTCTTAAAACACAAAAGAATAAAGATCTCTTGTGCAATACATTCCTGAAAAGCTTGTATATTATGTGTTCCACTGCTGACCCTGGGCTTGGTTCTTTCCCTTGTCCCAACAGTCTACTTTATGAAGCACTTTGTTTGTTAAAAGCTGTCAAGATGCTATCTTGGATTGCGAACAACAGATTTGAAATGGCCGTGTTGACTGTCCTGTGCTAAATTAGAGTGAATAAAATTGAATTCTCTTACAATAGAGATGTGCAGCTATTATGCTGTTAGAAAAACATTATGAACTGTCTGATATCTTCAGCTATTTTATACAATTTGTTGCTTTGGCTTTGTTTCTTTTTTTTTTTTTTTCCCTAACTTTCCACTGCATTTTGTACTTTCATAATCATTATCCTTCTCAGCATTTCAGGCCCTTCTTGTCAGCTATTGTTTTTTATGTTCCCTTATTAGAAATGTGGGGGTTTTTAAATTTTTGTTAGTTTGATTTTTCTGTGGCTGTAGCTCAAATACTTCTCAGTGTGGATTTTCCATCACTGAATTCCTGCCCATTTTCTTTTCCTCTTGTCATGTTATTTCAAAGTTCTTTTTTCTAACCCACAACAGGTTTTGTGTTATTGCCTTGTCAGTAGGATCTCCTCATCTGCTCAGATGAGGTTTAGCTGAATTCCGGATACTCTTCAACTTCAGCCTTAAATATTAAGCCTAAATTATTTTGCAGTGACTGGATCCAGAATAGTTTCTGACCTTGCTCATCATCTTATGAGAGCATTGTTGATAATGTCTCAGTCCAACTCTTTGGACTCAAAACTACACAATGAAACTCATAACAATAAGCTCTGCCTTGGACTCAGTGTGACTATTATAATCAGACTAAAATTTCCAACCAGAACAAATGTGTACTGAAGGAATTATGAGCTACTCAAAATATGTATCAGGTATAGCAGATCCATGAGGTTTTGGGATACTCAGTACAACACGATGCACTGTAAAATTGTGGACAGCACCACCTCTCTGAAGCAGCCATGTAAAGAGAAAATTTGCTTCGCATGAGTTTCAAATAAGCAAATATCACTCTCGTTCATAATTTTGGATTTTACTGCTGTAAATTTACCAAGCTGGATAAACATTAAAATCAATCCTTGCTCCTGAACTCTGCTTTCACTGCTCCCTTTAACAGTCTCTAATTTGGGGGCCATTGTAATCACAACTGGGGGCTTTGCTCCTATCTTCCTGCCACCACGCTTCTCTGAGACCTGTCAAGCATTTTAAGTAGCATGCACTTTCCCACACTTCTCAATGAATGCTGACATACCTAACTTAAAAGGATTACTTTCTGCTGAGAGGAATTGTAATCTTCTTTTCCTGCTCTGCAAATCCTCTAGTAAGTGAAAAAGAAAAGCCAAGATCTGTTCTGCTGTGCAGGGCAAATCACCATTGCAGAAGGTATAGAATAAAACAACAAATCTAAGATTTACTTGTGGTCACGCTTGTCCAGGAGCTGTGTCCCTGACTATTAACTCATTGGCATCTTCCATCACTATTTCTGGTGCTTTGATATTTTCTGGGTTAGTTTCTAACAGCTGTATGAATACACACACAATTGCTACCATGAATGGTGTTCAGGACAAAACACTTCTCTCAAAGATGTCTACAAAAAGGTAGAGACACAGAACTGCCTTAACCAGTTTTTAATATTATGTATTCCATTAACAAAACCTAGAAACATACTTTAACTTACATACAAAAACTACTGTTTTTTCAAACTGCTTAAGGTCAATTTGCAGAATATTTTCAAAAGCTGGTGGCGATGCTGGTGAAGGTTTGTGCTCCAACAGTGGGTTGTGGGTGGCATCTGACAGAACAACAAAAGCACAAATGTTCCTGCTACCTTGATTTCCACCCACTCATCTCAAAACCTTTCTTCACACATGGTGATTGTTGCAACAAATTGGCTTGTGGGTGAGGCTGAGGTCTTCAGTGATCTTACACTACCAACTGAAAATGAAGCCACAGGTTATTCTTTTGCAGTAGTCCCCCTGAATGCTGTCCAAGAGAGCCTTCCCCATGCTCTCCCATCATTCCTTTAAAATTACTGCAAAAGGGGAGGCAGTTTGCCAATAAAGCTTGTATTGCTGAAAATTTAATTTTGTTGTTTCCTACGGCAAAACATTATTTTGTTGCCAGTCATTCACAAAGTAGATGAGCCAGGATTACAGTCACCTCCCCCTTTCCATTCACTTATTAGGCAGCCAGCTATACTCACAAGGTAGATGAACACTAGCTTCAGGCTTCCTCCCATGAGTTTTCCTTTCCATTACTATACTGCTGCAGGAAAAAAATCAGACTCCAAATTTATGAGAAGATCTTTGACATACTTTTCTTGATCTAATCCTGCAAATTGTAAGATCCAGGTGAACAGATGTCCTTTGCTAATTCATCCTAAAATTCTTCATTGATCTTTGGAGGTGTCTGTCATGTGTTTTTAATAATCTTGCATTTCAGCCCACTCTGATGGATGGCTGCCTCCAAACTGCCAGTGAGGGGGCTGTGTTAGTTGTAGCTAATTCCTCCTTGGGTAAATTCTGCAGTGTCAGCAGGGCTGGAACATTTCAGCTGGACATGGGAAATGCCCTTCTCTCCCCTACCTTCCCAGCCATTCATGTGGGACAAATGAGTCTTATTGTTTCAGAGAAATGAGCTTTGGATTTTTTCTTCAGAGGAAATGGGGGGTTTGTATCCTGTGAAGTAGGATTATCTGACCTTCTTCCTCTTGCTTTCTGTGGTTTAAAAAAAGGCTAGGAACGTATGACAAAGCCCCATTTAATCCACATTCTCTAGTAATTCACTTCCCAGTTTCTTCTCCTTTGTCATCCTTTTAATTTCTTTCTGATGCTTATCTGTCAGCTCCATAAATCCTGCTGAAGATCACTATCATTAAGAAACTCCAGGCTCACCAAAATTTGCCTAGCATAAAATTCCTCAAAAAATTGTCCAATTTCCAATTCACTCGGACATCAGAGGCTGGGAGAGCAATCTGCTCTGACTTCTCATACCCAACAAAGTATTTGCCTCAAAGGTATTCTTTTGCATGAAAGGTCATTCTTTAGGACTTCTCGGGCTGCTCCAGGCTGCTATTTTCATTGTTTTTGCAAAGTTCAGTTTCAATTTCAAATATATTCATCAGTATTGAGTTTTGCAGGTATTGCTATCACCTTACATAAGAATTTCTTCAACTCAATTACATCGTGACTCAATGGGTTTTTCTCCTGGACTTCTGGATCTCCCTTAGAAATCACCTGCATGGTTCAAACCATGAGCTGAAAGCACATAAAAATACTGCTTGTCTCATTTAGAAGCAGAAAATGAAAATAATGGACTAGGTATTTCTTTAGTTCATTCCAGTTTACTTACAATGCACTTAAACACCCTTCTCTGAAATAAAACAGGAAAAAGAAATGCCAGGCTATTTTATTCTGCATGATTCCATTTCATACATCCCATCTAGTTGTTTATCCACAGTTCACTTTCTTTTAGCTTGCATTCAGGCCATGTGTCCTCACTGCCTTCTGCCTCTGAAACCACTCGAGTCCCGTGTTTGTATTCAAATTCCTGGGAAAGCCTTCCCTTTTCTCCTCTAAGATAATTTTTGCACTGGTGTTTCATATGGCAAACACTTTGGCAGGTGGCCTCTATTGTGTTAGCTCATTTAATCCATAAAAGGCTTAATCACTTCTTTTGCATAGCATGCCCAGAATCTGGCTAGTGCACCCAGCAGCTTCAACCTGTATTAGACACACTTATTAGCAGCGAACAGTATGTTTCAGTATCACATATGGTGTCACTCGCCATGTGGGTTTGACTACCCCATCTCTACTCCAGCACTGAAAATATAGTGAAAGGAGAAAGGAAGAATTTATTTGCTGTCCACGTAGTTTCAATTTCAGGTGAAGGAAGGTGTATCTCCATTCTGTAATTCACCACTTTCTTTTGCCTGACTGTCTTTTGGGAGTTCACACAGGAAAAATATGTAAAGTTTGAAAGTAGTAATGTACTATTAATAATGGCACTGCACATTAAATAACATAATGAACAGGTGTATCATTCATGTCTGGAGCCACAGGGATAAAGGATGCAAAGACAAAGCATCGTGCACTATGAGGTAAAAGTGTTGAGATTTGCCTTTCTGTGACTCAGAGTCTTGTGCCACCTAGGTTCTCCCAGCCAAATTACAAATGTCTTATTTCTCTCTACAGCCATTAAACTGAAAGTGGAATTAACTTATTATCAGGACTTGCTAATAGTACTAAATCTTTGCAACAGAAGGAGAAGAAGCCAAGAGTGGCTGGATAAAATGCAAACAGAAGCCAGCAACTGAGCCAAAGCAGCATGGATCTCAAGGTGGGAGAACTGGGAGACAAAAACACAGAAGCAGAGAATAAGCTCTTTCTGCTTTCACCTCTTTTCCTTTCTGGTAGCCAAAACAAAACATCTCTTGGGATAGCTCTACAAAATCCAAGCCTAATCCTGACCGTGCTACCACCATTCTGCCTTGCTGTGACTGCCAGCCAGAAACTCACAGTCAAGGCTGCACTGCGCTGTCCCAGAGGGGGTGACGTGAGACAAGAGGCTCTCAGGACCCCCAGTTCTCCTATCAGCGGGAGAAAAGGGCGACCCTACTGACAGCCATGGCACTCTACTGTCTCAGGTCTCAAATGATTTAGGTTTGCTCTTGCCCATTTGCCTGTGCTTTATTTTCTGGTAGCTGGGCTATGCCTTGACAAATGCCTCTGTGTGGGAGAGACAGTCTCTTAGAGAAATGGTTTTATTTCTGGCTCACATTCAATTCTAGCATCTAGGAATAAGGTGGCTATCCTTAGTATTAAGGGCTTCTGTCCCTCACCCCACTTTTCAAAAAGCCCCTGAATTAATTTACAGAGAGAGCAAAGTGGTACTTATGCTGAGGCACCTTCTCCTCATAGCCCAGTCTTGTGGTAACAGCCTTGTTTCTCCAGTTCTTCTGGACATAATCTAATACCTCGAGGTGCACTCATAGGCTGCTGGCATTGGTCTAGAAGAAATTAGTATTTCTTCTAGAAATTTCTATTTCACTTTCCCCTTTTTGTCTTATAGATTGGACAGAATTGTCAAATTATAATCTGCCATCACCACATACCTCCTGAAGACATCATAAAACCTTCAGCCAGATGTGGCTTCCTTCCTAACTGAATAGCCAAAGACCTGTAGCAATCTGTCCAGGCAACTTTTACTTCTGTCCCTTTCCACCTGAGTCTATTAGAACCATGTGTGTCAAAACAACCTCCTCACACAGCTCCAGAAGTCCCACATACTTATGCAAAATGTCTAAGGTCATTGCTGGGCCTCAGTGTCTGGCTGAGAGTGCAATGTGTGGCTGTGCTGTCATGGGCTTTCCCATCAACAAGGAGTGTTGTCAATGTCTCCAGCTCAGCAAGGAACCATACACCCTCCCTCAGGAAGGTAGCCACATCCCTGAAAAAGTATTTGCCACCATCTCTTGTGCCTTATCACTGGAGAGAATGAGACTTGTGCCAGTGCTCAGTGTCTGGTAGACAGGACTGCCTGTGTTGGATCTGTCTATGTTTTATCGCTGGCTGGAGCACAAATTGCAAATACAGAGCTGGACATCGCTTCAGTGGAGTTAGCTTATTTGAATTAACTTCTCCTGGGCTTTGTCTGTCCTTCATCATCTAAAGGAGCAGATAACCCTTCTCACAACAGATGGGAGAAATTATCAAGAAATAGTGTATTTCATTAGAAATGTAGTGTTTGGGAAGTAGGTATTCTGTTTTATAGTCAACTGTGTCATACTCCTTCCTGTAACATGCTGAATGAACTCCACCATAAAAGGATTTTCAGCATTGTCTTCCTAGAATAGTTTCAAAACCTCATAGCTTTCATGAGGACTGTCTGCCTCCCAGAAGCATGCTAGAGAATTTTATTCTTTGTATTTCAAAGTTGTACAAGTCAAGAGAATTTATATTGTACTACAGAAAACTTGGGAAATATTGTGTACTATGCAAATTAATTTAATTGCAGCTTAAATCCAGTCCACAGGACTGTTAATGCTTCCAGTCATCACTTCAAATCACATTAAAGTGAAATCAAAAAGCTCTTTTAAAAAATACATCAAAGTTGTTTGTGATTCTAACAATGTTTTAGGAGTAAGTTTTAAAAGGTACTAACAGCATTGAGTGCAGTAAGCTCAAACCCTTGCAAAAGCCTACATGGTAACTTATCAGTACCTGGTGCTGGATTCCAGGACAATATGTAGATGCAATACTCACCAAGTGGGACCTAGGAAGAGTCACAATTTCAAGAGATGTCTTGATTGCATCTGTGCTCCCAAACGACCATGATTTCCTTTTTGGGGCAAAGAGAGGGTACGTGGCCCAAAGTGAATCATTTGGTAAGTCTATCACGTTGCATCTGACTTTCTTTCAGTCTTGAGCCTTAGGCACCTAACCTGAGACACAGCTGCTGTTCATGCTGGTGGCATGCAGGCAAAATCTTATTGAAAATTTTCTGTGTGCATGCTTTGACCAAAACAATGGAGCACAGTAGAATTCTCCACATGGTCTTACAATGCACAAAACTGAACTCACTGTAATTAGTTCTGTTTTAAAAACATTTTCCTAGTCAGTTGTGTTGCACTGTGGCTCAAGGAAGTCAAGAATGTAGAAATAGAGCCTAGTGTAGGAATGGCCCCTCTTTTTTCCTTTTATTTTTTGGTGTTGTTAACTAGAACTATTCTCTCCATTGAATCAGTGCAGACTCTCCAGATCAGACCCTACCTTTATTAAAGGTAATCTATTACTCAAAAGGCTTATGGGCATATCTATTAGAGAGAGTTAGGTTGTATTCTACCATACAATTAGGAAAGTACTCTATATTTAAGGTCTTACTGTCATTTGTTGAGATAGATCTCCTTTTTTTCTGTTGCTGTTGTTGTTGCAGGAATGAACTCATTACAAATAAAGCTTGCTCAGTGCTTCCAAGGAGGGTAAGGTAGTAATTAAGTGAATTGCACACACTTCTACCTGCCCTTACCAAAAGTAGAGTTGGTCAGGGAAAGACCGTATTTCCCCCAAACATACAAAAGCTTCTGCATACTCCTTGAGGGACAGAATCTCAGTCCTAGGAGTCCCTTTGCCTGTTCTAGCATTCTCCCTTCCTTGTGCCTCCTGCTAAGTCACTATCACCCCGTTTTCAAAAAGAACACATTCTCTCCTCCAGAAGAGATGCAGCAAGGGCTGCAATCTGAAAGACCTGCAGGTTCATGACCTCTGTTATGCTCCTAAAGTTGCCCCCCGCAGGAACAAAGGCTGGTTGGTCAGAACAGGAGAAGCCTTTGATCCTGCCTATCCCTTTGCAACATTAATAATGCTCAGCTGTCCCCAGTAATCACTCTCCTGTATGCACACACTTTAAACTGACTGTATTTCTGTGTAATTCATAAGGCAGCAGGTACTGGTGGAATCTAGTACAGAGAGGAATGGACTGGAAGTTCAAACAGACAGTTTGAAAGATGTTAAAACACAAACAAAAAAACCCAAAGAGAACAGTTATGTACCCTCGGTGGATGGTATGTTCTGTCATTACATATTTCAGGTTAGTTACAGAGCTTTGCCTGATGGTGACAAAACCTCCTACATGTTTAAACAGAGCTTCACAAAGCAAGGCCTCAAGGCAACTGGCAACACTGTTAAAAGCCATATATCCAGGTTAAATGACAGAACATGGAGAGACGGATTGCTGTGCTTGGATTTCTTTCGGGAAGCTCCTGTTACAAAGTGGCAAATCAGTCACCAAATCCACTAAATCCCTCAGGACAGCAGACGAGCCCTTTGTTCACATGCCACAGCAAACAACAAGGAGAGCCTGAAATTTTTCCATGGAGAAGCATGCCACAAAAAGGGTGGTAATGCCTGGCTTGGCTGATCTCCAGGACAGACTCTGTACCTACTCTGCTCCAAGAGAGCAAGGACCCAGGCTGAGGAATAAACACTTAACTGCCTTTGTGGAACTCAAACTCTTGGCTGACATTAAATATTTATTCTCAAATGCTACCTCCCTTAGAAACAGGCAGGAACACAAAGAAAGACTATTTCCCTGTAGCCACATAGAGAATGCAAGTGTAGGGACAGGTTTGCACGAGCACTAGCTCTCTGCCTTACCCTTCTTTCCTTATGCAGTTTTGGTCTGATTCCAGATTGGCTTGCTTTCTCTGCACAGCTGGCACTAACTCTCTCCCTTGGTAGAATGTGAAGGAAGTGGTGGCTGGTTGTTTTTATCTTCCTCCCTCCACTGATCACCTTCTCTCCTGCAGTAACTCATCAGCCCAGTGCCCCTTTCCCTTCTTCTCTCATGGTAGAAAATTTCCTTCCATCATCTGAAATTTAACAGCTGGACTGGGAAGGTAGGACTGTGAGAAGTGTTTTCACATCCCAGCAAAGACAAGGTGGTGACAGCCACAGCAGAAGTCCTATATCTCCTCAAAACAGCTCGGCATCAGCAAAACTGTGATTTGAGGTTGTTAGTGCTCACAAGAGACCTTGTCAGAAAGGAAGATTTCTTCAAGATAACTCGGGTGATGGAGCAACATCACTACTGCATGCATTTTCCCTCTGGCCTTTGCAGAGCTAAGGTTCTACTACTACAAAACCTGCTAAATTTTTACAGCAGAACTTGTTGAGCAGTGAGGGCATAAGGTGGTCTCAAATGGCAAAGAATATCATGGCTGCCTAAGATATTTGGCACAGTCCAAAGTAGCATGGGTTCCAGCTCTGCCAGAGCAGAGGAACTGGGCTGTGTGTGTGCACCTGACAAATGAAGGGAAAGCAAAAGATTATTCGTAGCAGGATGTTGAACAGACTAGGAGGAATTAAGATCTGAATTGGCCTAAACATATGTGTGTTGCCAAAAGTGAAGTTTCACAAGTATTTTGACAGAGACCCTTCAAGAGTCTGACTCATCGTCTCCTGAGTTCCTATATTCTAGCCACCATCTTCCTCCCCCTGCACATTTCTCACTGAGTTTCTCTAGTCTGCTGAAGGGCACAGCTTCTTTCCAGGAATCATGATGTTTTATACGCTTTTGAGATCCAGAAGAAGGGACGGTGCATTGCAGTCACAGCCACCAATTGTTTTGTATCCCAAGAGCTAAACACTTGGTAAGCTGCTCCCCTGACTGGAGGCGAGGCAGGAAGAATACCTTCAGGTGCTTATTAGCATGCTGTATCTCCAGCACTAATACCTACACAATTGTTTTACTGTGAAAAAACCAGACCAGTTGCCCTGAAAGCAGTTCCCTACCCACACCTTAATGCCTGTACTTTGTACTGAAACATGCGTTATAGAGAAATATGAATAAAATGTATTTGCTTGTTCAGTCTAGCAGGCAACCTTGAGCCAAGCCAATAAACTACATATTTTAGAAATCCTTTTGCTTCCTGTAGAATGCTGCTTTGTTTGCCATCACTGTTTGGCAAATAGGAAAGGGCTTATCTCTTCTTCCCAGAAACTAGTGTGGCTATAGAAGAGTTCCAGAAACTTGTCAGTGTTTACTAAGAAAAAAATATTGGTTTAACAGCCCTCGCCAAGAAATTATCTGAACCCGTGGAAAGAGAGAAGGTGTAAAAATTAGTTCATTGGGCTATGCCATTCTTTTTTGATTATTAGTTCAGTTCCAATTCAAGGATCTTATCTTATATTTTCAAAGGCAAACTACAGTAACCTTTAACATTAAAGCCTTCCAATATTAGATATTTCACAGTTAGCTACAAAATTAGCATTTAGTCCTCCAGTGCAAAATGTACCATATTTTTGTTTTATTAATTTGTAATTAAAATTTAGGCAACTATGCTTGGTTTCTAGCAGATGGAGGCAAAGGCATAGCTTTGACCCTAGTTACAGTTTTGTTTAACCCCCTCCAGAGAAACATAGTTACTGTGCATTAATATACAGCCTTTCACCGCCAGACCTGTTAGTGTACATTATGGACTAATAATAATAATTATATTGTCAAACAATTCAAACAGTGTAACAATACAAGCTCCTCTGAAATGTGAAGCACTACAGGTAATGAAACCTACTTTTCTTTATACAGTCAGCTCAAACCTTTTTTGAGCAATCTGTTGTTAAATAAATAATGAGCCTCATTGCCCCCTCCTCCAGGAGGAACCATAGGAGGGAGCAGAGTGGGAGGAAATCTCCAGGAGATTTTGCCTTGTGCATAAGCTTTTGTTGAGGGTGGAGTTGCTCATGCCCTCTCCTCCCATGCATTTGGATGGGGGTGTAAAAAGACACCTCACCTGGAGGAGCATCTCAGGCTGGTCCAGATCTGGGCTCTTCTTGGCATGCCAAGTTTGCACACTGGGTGTGCAAAAAAGGACAGACCTGAAACACAGCATCACAACCACAGCAATATCTGTTCCTCTTTAGAGGGGCTATGGAGGTTGACGGCTGTGCAGTACATTCTTTGAGCCATGGCCAAAGCTCTGTGGTAAGACAGAGACCTGTTTTGACTTCATTGTTAGTAACTGCCCATTCGTAGAGTATAGTTTTCCAGCTCTGTATGCCTTGGATTGACTAAGTGTATCTAGGTGACTTTTCCTGAGTAGCACCTTTTGTTAACTTAGTCCCTCACTGTAAACTAGAGCTCTGAGAGCATGTAAAGCTCAAAGTCTCCTGCAATTTCAGTGTGGTAGAAGCTGAAGGAATCTGACAGATGTTTTCCTAAATCCGACCTAATGCCTGAGTTAGCGCTACGAGAAGTCACAGGGTACAGTGTAGCACTGGCATGCAGGTGAGTGCTTTGAGAGGCTTTGTTGGTGGCTCTTCATTTGGCCCCGAAGTTGTTTCCCCACAGATGAGCCGCTGCAGTAGCTACAGTCCCTCACAGCTCCTGTGAGTCACCACAGCGATGGGATGGCTGTGCCCTGGCCTGGGCAGAGTCACACACAGGCTCTGCGGCTGGGGCTGAAGGATGACAATCTCCAGCAGCAAGGCAGCAACACGCAGGCAGGGACAGCTGAGCAGCTGCTGCTGCTGCCTCGGACACAACCATGGGGTTGAGGACGCTATGGAAAGTAGACACTGGCAGGAGATGGGGCTGGGGGTTATCTGGAAGATATCATAGGGCTGGAGATAATCCTCCTCACGCCTTTTCGAGTGACCTATGTCAGAGGCAAACCTTCCAGGTCAAGGCCACGTGGCACAAATCTCAACTACTTTTCCCGATAAACCTTCCCTCTCCGGTACACCCAAATAAAGGTGCCCTCACCCATTTCTTGGCTCCTGCCGCTGGTTTATGCTTCACCGCTTATGCCCTCAGCCTCCCCCGGGCAAACCGCGGCGGGAGCAGGGACAGGCTAAGGCCGGGTCCCGGCGCCCCTCCCGCCGCCGCCTGAGGCCGCGGCAATGGCGCCACCTGACGGAGGCGGCGCGCGCCGCAGCAGCCGCCCGGGGCCGAGGCGGGAGCCGCCATGTCCGCGCCGCCACAGCGCCCGGGCCGCGGGACCGGCCTGCCAGGGGCCCGGCCACAGCCCGACCCGGGGCACAGGGCAGATGTCAGCCAAGGCAGATCCTCGGGGTGCGAACCCAGCCTGAATCTCCACTGGAATTTCCTTGGGGAAGGCTGGGATCCGAGGTGCCCAGGTGAACGGAGCTGGACGTCTCCGCAGCGTGCTAGTGCAGCTCCCTGCGATTTGCTCGGACGGGTCCTGTGAAGCTGAGAGTGGACCGCTGGAGCCTAATTCATCACCCTGAAAACCTGGCTGAACCATCCCAGTGAGACCGAATGCTTTGGTAACCGATAGAAGAGCCCTTGTACCTGGGCTCTGGGCCCTGAACTACTTCTCCCCCCGCTCCGAGTTACCTGTTGCCATAGCAATGCTGCTAAAAGGGATGGCAAACCTTCCGAGGTGCTCAAACTAGGCAAACTTTCACCATTCTCTTCCCTCCTCTAACCAGATAGGACAATGATTAATACTAAGGCAAGAAAATTACCGGGATCTAAACCATTCCTAAGAAAATAAAAATAAAAACCCCCTAAAGAGACCAATTAATTCATTTTGTTTGCCCCCCAGCAGTCAGAAAAACAACAGTGAACAACAATTTGTCCTGTAGCACACTGTACTGTACTGTGTGCATCCAGATTCTCCTCCTACTTAGATTGGTATAAATCAAGAAGCCGGTGGAGTTACACAGGTACAAAAGCGGCATTATCAGTTCCTGGGTCTCTTTAAATATTACCGAACCCTACTGCTGATTCTTCTTTGTTTCCCTGTTAGAAACGATTGTTTAAAAGGCACATGCATTTATCCATAACACACTGTATCATGCAAAGGGGTTCTTTTATTGGCGCTGATCTTTCTTTTTACTTTTATTATTTCTTTGAAGAAAATGTGGGATTATTACCTCAATCTAGGCAGCTGGCCTGCTGAGGCTCCCTTTGCTACATCAGGGGTTTCTCTTTTTGCTAATCCTCTCTTTACGGATAATCATTCTCTACCTTCTAATGACTCTCAGCTAAGGAATGTATTTTGTTATTACTACCTGCTGTTTGGAAATTCATTTTATTTGGTGTGGGCGTTGCTAATTGTTTGCTAATGAAAACCTTACAACAATCAATATGGTCAGGATTGTGCTGGTATTCATGTCAATTAACCCTTTCTTCCTATCTGTTCTGATTTAGATTTTCCTCGTGCACTTTTCAGATTTGAAACAATGAGATTAATTTTATTTTTTGAGGTCCAAGACATAAGACTTTGTGCACTTATAGGTAGCATAGGGAACTTTTATTTCCCATGAGAGACTTTTAAAAGGCAGAAGTTGTCATTTTGTAATCTGCAAAATGTTTGTACATGCAAATGCAGGGATGTGTAAGATGAATGCTGAGGCAAAATGTGTAGGAAAATCTACAGTTTAAGACAAGGAATGGAAATCATCCTATTCTACATAAATGTGGATAATCTCAAGGCAGGGAAGACTGTACACTCTTAAAGACTCTTCATGTTCCTCCATCACACATGCTATTTAGATATGATATGTATCCCCTTTAAACACAAAGAATAAAAATAAGTCCTGCTTATTAAAGAATTTACTGTATAAAAAGATCAACAGCATTAGGAAGAAAAAGAGAACATCTGTGCAACATAACAAAAATACAAAGCTTGTTGGTTATCTTTCCCTGCTTTCCCTTCATTTCATTCCCTCAGCCTGGCCTTTTGTCTCACTACATGCCTTACAGCCACCTTATCAAGAGGAATAATAGATTCAGGGAGGTGATGCCCCAGCCCATACACTACCAAAACCATAGGATCTCTGAATCTAAGGTGTATGCCAAGACTGGGCCTTTAGGAAGAAAGTGCAATGCAGGGTGCATTTCCTTGGCAGAGGTGCCAGAGAAGCTCACACACACACCCCCCTCCCACACACACTTTGGGAAGAAGATGAAGGAAGCTTCAGTAGCATAAAGTGGAACCCACCAGTGTCACCATCCCTCTCTTCCCTAGGAAGGGAGAGGTGAGGTAACCAACAGCTAACATGGGTCCAGATGCAACCAGTGCCCTGTTTGGGGAAAGCGGCAGCTGAAGCCCTGACCCTTCAACTTGGAAAACCCAGGAGACTCTTTCTGATGAGGGACTCATAAATCTGGCTCTTGACTCTGCTGAAGGTAATTGCAGCTCATCTGAGACTACACATCATTCCACTCCAACAAGCCTTGGAGTGGCTTTTTGAATTAATTTTACCTCAAACAAGAATTGTTTTAAAAATCCTGATTCAGAATGCTCTGAATGCCTCCATTTAGAGCACCATGGCTCAGAACAGTCCTTAGCTTTGTGCTTTGAGTGCCGTATACTGCATTAGATATTGGAATGCGATGAAGAATTCAACACTGTGACCAAAGGAAAATCAGGAATACTACACTATTGCTGCAGGTAGCAGCTGGGACAGGCAAGAAAGAAATATTGAAAAAAGAGAGGGAGAGAAAGGTCTGTCATAAAGGTCTAGACAGCTTTTGTTTCCTTGCTTCACTATCATAGCAGTTGCTGAATGTTAATGTGCTTTAACTCTTTTTCATTAGAGTCTAGACCTTTCTGAGTTTCTCTGAGAATCAAGGCATTGTGTTATATCACCAGGATGTTATTCAGCTGATCTTTCCTTAATAAAAATATAAATGTCTTTATTATTTTTCCAGTCACCATTGCCAGTTCTGCAGAGTGCCAGATAACCATGTGTGGGACCAATGGCACCCAGACAGTCTTAAGTAACTATATTATACATTTGTTCATTGCTGCTCAAAGCAAAAACAGGTTGGCACTAACTTTTCAAACCTGGCTTCAGCAAAGACTCAGTTCTTTGAGCAACCAATGAGTAGAAGGAGGAAAAAGAATGGTAGGAGGACTGGGGCTAATCAGGAATCAATCTAAGCATCCCAGAGAACATCATGTCAGGTTGCTTGGGTATAGATACTGCTACCTCTGGGAAAGTGTGGGAGTGGGAAATATTGGGTAACCTGGATAATACAAAGAATTGAGCCACTGCTCTGGCAGCTTGGATGATGCCCCTCATCCTTTCCTATACAGCTCATGCTTTTTGGCTCAGGTAGAAGCACAGCATGAGCACCAGTTGAGGGCCTGCTGAAGTGCATGCCCTCTGCACTGACACCAGCTTAAAAGCCATTCTCAGAAGCAAGACTGAAGAGTGGCGACAGATTGGTGACAGATGTGGCTTCAGCCAAGCTGGTGCTGAGGCTATACTGAGCTGCCCTGCCAGGCTCAGGCACTGCCAAAGCTTCTTACCTTGGGCTTGATGCCACACAGCTGCAGGTGACTACTGGCTTCAGCTGTAGCACCGTGGCATTTGCACAGCAGTGTCAGACATAAGCTGATGGGTCTGGTTGGACCTAGGCTGGATTTCCCTAATGTTATCATAAGCATTTCTGCACCCATGAAAAAGCTATTGTCAGCTAAAAGGAATAAAAACTGTAGGTCAGACATGCACTAGTTAGCATGAATAAAAATCATTTGGAGTCAGAAGGGCTTTTAAAATCAGGGTAGAACTTTTCTTTCATCCTTCTCACCATGGAAAGCATCTCTCACTTTTCTGCCATTTAGCTCTTCATTACTGGGGACAGTCTTCTCCTGCCTTTGGCTCAGCATCTCAGCCCGGTTTTAGGGTAAGCTTTGAAAACCAGACAGCAATCAGTACTGCTGGCATGCTCTGAGACCAGACATCCTGTTTCAGTTGAACTGCTTCTAAGACAGAGAGCTTCAAAAGACTCTTGGGGTTTTTTTCTTACACTTGGGCCTCTCTACTCTGCTCAGCTGCAGCCAGAGTATGTCTGATAGACACCTGGAGCTATGAAAACTCAGTGAAGGGTAATCAGCTCATCTTTTTGATGCATAGCAGTGTTGTGGTACAAGGGAAAGGCAGCTCAGTGTAATGGCAGGGAGAAAACAGCAGTATAGAGAGCCAGAGGCAAAAGGCCAGCTAAGGGTTTGGGGTTTGGTTTTGTCCAGCAAAATCATTTGTTCAGTTTGTTCAGGACTGGCTTGGACATACTTATGTATTACTGAAACTGTTTGCTGGCATGTGAAACTTCTCTCCTTGCACCAGAAAAGCAATTATGGTTACCTCACCTCACCAGCTATAGTTACGTGCATACATCAGTGTTCTTGCATTAGAAATGGGTTGGTTTTTTTACCAGGGCAGGATTTTTCTAGCAGAAGCTTACCTAGTATGGTCAGCAAACTTCAGCCTTCTAGAAAAACTGTCATTTGGATCTCAAGAGTTTCCAAAGAGAGTCCTGAACTTTGGAGTGACATTCAAGGTAAGAAGTGCCTTGAATATGAAACTCCATGACCTTGAATTCGACTTGGGCAGAGCACTTCAGAATAGGAAGATGCAGGGGCACTTAGGATGTTGGCAAGGGGGTGCTGGCAGTCCTTTGTGTTAGGGCAACATTTCATATGGATTGATTCACTGCTTCAGCAAGACTGGCAGCATCACTGAGTTGTCTGCCGTGAGGATCACCTATATTTTAAAGTTCCTTTTCTTAATTTTTTTCTCATGTAGGAACAATGTGGCAGAGGGCTCTCTATATCTCTATCTCTGTATCTCTCTGTTGCTGTAGCCAGTACAGTGCTGTGTACTCTAGAGGAACTATCCTAATTCATGAAGGACTGCATTTTTCCATGAAGTCATCTGGTTTCAATTGTGCTGAGTTGTCACTATTTACTTGTTGCCAAGAAGGTCAGCCCTGTTTTGAAAACCAGCATCAGTGAAGCTTTGTTTTACAATGCAAGACTTTTAAGATACTACATATTTTGTTTCAGTGTGAAGTACCCTGAATATCCAGTGGGCCCCAAAATGTATAAATAAAAAAAATACAAATAAATGAAATATAAAATTTAAAAAATACAGAAAAAGGCAAATTCATCCTGATGTCATCTGTGATTCCTTTTTTTTTCTCTCATTACATGAGGGTAAAATGCATATTTAAGTAATTCTCAGATTCCAAAAGGCTAAATACAGAAGAAATCGTTGTCAATGTGTAGTTGCCTAGGCTGGGTTGCTGTTTCATGTCTCTTTTGGTTTGCCTTGGAAGCATCAAATCCCCACTAGGGTTGGTGGAGTTGATCTTTTGTGAAACTACATGCTTTTCTTCCTGTCAACAATGGACTGATATTTTTAGAGATCTAGTCAGTATGGTAGTACAAAATCACAGATCCAGCCTAAAAAGTAGGAGATGCGGTTTAAGCTCCAGTTTTGCCTAGTGAAAATCAGCCCTGACATTGAAAACAGGGACCATGTCACTACCTTTCTGCCTTGTCTATTAAGCCTGAGCACACTCTGGGGCAAGTCCTGCTGTACTGTGCATCTCTTTGTCCCAAGGCTAGCTGGAACAGAAAGCACAGTTGGGGGAGTAATAGTCAGCCTAAGCAGCCATTTCATTAAACCTGTTAGAAGATTCATACACACAGCATTAAGCTTGTATATGCATCCACAACATGAAGGTGAAACTAAATACAGATCTCAGTGTGTTTTTCACCCTGGGTACAAAATCAAGCAGTAATGGAATGAAGGTGGAAATGCATCCATAAAATGGGATTTCCAGCAACTTTGGCTATATATGCAGAGACAAAAATGCTGACATTGGAGGTGCAGGAAATAAAATGTAGCTAATTTAAAATATCTTTTTAATAGCATTGCTGGCTTTCATACATTAACATAAGGGCATCTGAATGAGGAGATTGTGTTTCCCATAATAGTATTTTTTTTTTTGTCATAAAATGCTTTTTTTATCCTTCTCCACTCCTGGAATAAATGAGTGATGTGGAGACACATGACTGGCTTGTTGAAATCAGCCACTTAGCAACACTAGGACCAGATGCCCATGCAATAGAGTGCCAAGGCAGAGTGCTGGCATCCTTCACAGCTTGGACAAATGTCCAGCTCTAATGCCTCCATGGCAGCCCTGTCTACAGAGAGTTCAGAGGCACAGTCATAGAAGGCAGGGAGTGGACAGAGAGCTGTACCCAGCAGTGAAGTCTTGGGTGGCAAATTTGGGTGACTGCTTTATATCATACAACCGTTTTCCTGGTAAAAGTGTGGGAAACTTTGCAAATGTCCTGGCAAAAGGCAGAGTTTTGGTGTGCTTGACCCTCTCACTAATGGTGAAAATCAGCCTGCAAAAGAAATAAAATCAAAAGTAGCAGTATGCTTACAGTTGTTGCGGTGACAGCAAAGAGTTATAATACGTGACTTGTGCATGTTCCATTAATTTGTATGTTGTCCTTGTGGGGATTTCAGTGTTTACTCCAGAAAAGAAAACTGCTTCATGTGGTATCTCAGTAGCTTAATGTGACTGCACTGCAAAACACTTATTTAAACAAAAAAGTCCTCCTTTCTAGGAAGAAAAGATTGAAGCTGTGAGTAAATTGAACACACATTTTTCAAGCAGAAGGAAAATACAAGAGCTCAAAAGATACATTGTTTCTAAATTAATGGCTTTTAAGACAAGTACATGATTTTTGGTGGCTGAGAAATATTTTTTGAACATTTGATCATGAAAGTTGTATTCAGAGTCAGGAAGAGATAGAGTTTAAAATCTCTGTTGGTAAGAGGAGAAGTGCCAGCAATCCCTCAGCTCTGCACATGAGGAGAGCTGACTTCAGGCTGCTCAGGGAAGTAGTAAGTGAGGTTCCCTGGAGGTGCTGGCGTCCATCAGTGCTGGTCACTTTTTAGACATTACCTCCTAAAGGGACAGGAGCAGGCAATTTGCAAATGTCAGAAGTCAAGCAAGTCAAGCAAAAGGCCGGTTTGACTGAACAGGAATCTTCTCTTGGAAAAAGGTAAGAAAGGAAGGTGTATGCCCAGTGGAAGCAAGGTCAGGTGACATAAAATAATACAGAAAGCCTGCTTGCCTTTGTAGGGCCAAAGCTCAGCTGGAGATGAAGCCGGACAGAACTGTGAGGGACAGTAAAAAGATTTTTTTCAAATACAATAATGGCAATAGGCAGAGGAAATATAGCATTACAGGATGAGGATGGCCACCTCACAAGCCCAGACATGAACAAGGCAGAAATGCTTAACACATTCTTTTCCTCTGTCTTCAACATTCTTAGTTTCTCAGCTCCATGAGAGGATGTACCTCCACAGCTAAACTGTGAATGACCGTGGGGGCTAAAGACAGCACAGACTGGGTTGCAGCAGGCAGAAAAGAATGGGGAAAGAGGTGAAAGCAGCAACACTATCTTTCTAATATATTGAAAAGACCAGCATGCTGGAGGTCAGGCCTCAGACAGGTAAGAAAGGCTATGAAGATGAAAATTGTTGGAAGGCCTCTTTGGCATAAACTCTTGTCTGTCACTTACAAACTGTGAGAAGAAACCTAAATTGCAGCTGAGATCAGTTACAATGACTGATTATAATACAAAGTATTTCTAGCAACAAAAGCCCTAGGCTTATTAATTCATTCAGCTCATTGCATTGTGTGTAATTCTTGCTTACACTTGCTGTCATGAAAGAGAGTTAAAATTTACAATCTTATTGATGCGAGAAGATATTTTTATATATGCTACTTTGTTAGCCATTTTACTTCCTAATAATTAATCAACTCCCCAAAGAAGTATAATGTTGGGGAGTGTGGATTTATTTGTGTTATTAAGCTATTCTAGCCGAGTACTTCTGTGTGGTAGCAGCTCTGTTATAATATGGCCCACTTGTTTTATGACAAGTTACAATTTTCTTGTAACGTTAGCTGCAATTCATCTTAATAATTATGCCAAATTAAGTACTCATGCACATATAGAAATAAACATTAAATACATTAAAATAAACTGAGAAACATAATTTAATCTCTCTCGAGCTAAATAGAGTGGGGATTGCTTAGCAATCTGTAACTCAGCCATCTAAACTTGGCTGAAGAGTCCCAGGGCTTTCAGAGTTCTGAGACGGGGTGGGGGCACAACTCTGTGGGTCACTGACTTGATGGGCTGATTTCTGCCACCTTCTAGCAAACCTGCAGCCCTTCTGGCTTTTGGTGGGTTCAAGCTCTGCCCTTATCCAGGCCTGGCTGTGCAGCACCAGAGCCCCTCCAGGGGCTGCCCCAGAGTGTTGCTTCTCACATGGCTGAAGGCCTTCTTGATCTTCAAATCCATAATCCAGGAGGTGTTATGATTATGCTTCTGCCTGGGGGAGGGCTGTCTCTCCATTGCTGATGGGGGAGGTCTGGAGCCTTGTGCTGAAGCCCAGGATTTGCTGCAATTCCCGTGCTGTTCAGCTGAGCTGAGCACTTGTACTAGAACTTGTGAAAAATAATTAGAAAAGCAGTGGCATTGCTAGGGACTGACCTCAGCTTCTTGCTGGACTCCACTTTCTCAGCCACAAGTCCATCCTTATCTATTGTTTCCACTCAGTAGTAAAAGCCCCTGAGGAAAGCTGTTGGTACCATGTAGGCAAGAGGAGATGTTACAGGGGCTGTATATTTATTTGCCCCACATACAGGGGCTACATCACTGCTACAAAAATTTGATTGCAGAGGGAAGACAATGCTCTGCTTTCTTTTAGCCAGCAGAGTTTTGGACAGAGTCCTGTTGCCTTCTCTTGGTGACACAGTGATACACAATGAAAGCTGTTTGACTGAACAAAAGGGTGGTGAGTAACCAGTGAAGGAAGCAGGAGGGAAAAATGTTCTATTGCTTTGAAAAGTTGCTTACCCTTCCAAAAAGGAACTAATAAAAAAGTCTGAAGTTAGTTATTGAATTTACTGTCAAATCCTTTGTAAATGGGGTGCATGTGCCATTTTTCTCTCTATTTCATAACTGTTGAAAAGACCTGTATTAAAAAAAAACTTTCAGAGAGGATTATGTTCATGAAGGTATTTCTTTAAACATCCATCACAATGCATGACTCAGCTGAAGTTTAGACTCTCAAACCATGCACAGTCTTTGGAAAGGCTTCCTCTTACCCCCAGGTGAAGGAAGTCAGTAAGGGAAATGCACAAGAGACCCTCACCTTCTGCAGGTATGCTGTGAACCTTTCTAATGAGCTGCAAGTTTTTCTTCTCTCCTTTGAACAGACGTTTCCCTAGAAACCATTTTTCTAGTCATTAAAGTCACTGATCATAGGTAGACTTACCTAATACTGCTGAAAATGCTTTAATGGCCTCAAAACATAATGACAGGCTGTGTGCCTCTGACTGGTACTGGAAAGTGACAGAAAGGAAATAAGATGAAGACCACTGGAAAAGCAGAATACTTTGGAGATCGAGATTTTCAAAGATCCCTTGCTTTATGCAGGGTTCCATTGTCAGAATTACCTAGCTGGCCAGTGCTCTCCCTGTCCCCAGCATTACTTGGAGTCACAAAGCCACGTGTACACATTGTCACCAGTCACAGCAAAGCAGCATTGTCCCATAGCTATGACTGAGACTACACTATTGTGCCAAGAGCTGCAGAGCAGAATGCGTGGCACAATGCTCTTTCCATGATACAACACTTTCCTCTATGTGTAACTACAGACTATCATTCCAAATAAAGTAGGGACTTCAGGACAAAAAAAGAATATTTTTCAGTCATTCACTTTTCCAGAAAAAAAAATAAAATCTAGACAAGTATCTCTCCACAGTATCTTTTCGTGATTGCCCACCAAGTTAAACAAGTGTTGGCTTCCTCCACTTCCTTGCCTTGAAACCAAACCACCTGCTCAGATACAAAGTAGCCTATGCTGCACCCCAAATTATACAAAAAAAAATTGCTTGATCATGCATTAAGTATTTTCTTTTTTTTCCCTAGTGTGGAAGAACTGAGGCTATAAAAGATCTATTCTCTTTTTCTTTCTAAGCAATCATATAATTTAGATATATTTTGTCATTTAATAACAGAATCACCATCCAAGATAAAGCCTTGGTTGACTTCAGGGCCATGAATGAATGTGACATTTGAGATTGCTGCAGCTTGTCAGTCTGAATCTGGGCTGCCTTACTTGATTTATTCATTGCCACCTACCAGGAGGAGATCAGCAGGTGTGTTCAATGTCTGAATTCTTCTTCACTCCTTGATTTTTTCTGTAAATCCATTTTCTGTACGATCTGAAATATGAGTAGTAGCATCTTTAAGAAATAGTCAATTGCTTAGAGCAAGACTTGGTCATAAGACACTGAGAGGTCCATGCACTCACACTTTTTGCCTACCCATGCTCTGTTGCCATGAACATTACTGTAATTAAGCTGAGAGTCAGACTGATTCAACACTATACCCAGAGAAAACTCTTACTAAATTCAATTTTCTCTCACTGCCATTCAAAAGTTTTAGATGCACGAGGGAGTTTGACTGATACTAATTGAGGCAATGGCTTAATATACTGCGTTACTTATTTATTCCCCCACCCTTCTCAACTTTTTTGGCTGTTTACCCAGATAAAGGCATAATCCTAATTAAGACTGAATTAGGGGTAGACTGAATTCCTGCAGGCTATAACACATTGTGTGATATAAAGCAGCAAATAAACAAGCATGCTCCACACCATGTCTGTAATTACTGTGCTCAGCTGTGTAGTGCAGGTGAATTGGCCTTGACTACCCCATGTGTGTTCTCTGCAGCATCCTGGCTTCCTTTGCTGCCCTGTAGGATCTGGAAATCCTTCCTGACACGGGTGATTCATTTCAGGGGACTTTGGTGAACATCGCTTCAGTTGAAAGATCTTTCTCCCTGATGACTACTGGGTGAGAGCTGGGCAATGGGCTGGAGCCAACCACCAACCAGCTGGGAGGAGAGCTTAGCCTGGCTGACAGGGGCAGCAGCTGGCAGGAGAGCACATGGCACTGGTGCATCTCTGACCACATACCAGGGCTCAGGGTGTCTCTTGGAGTGCAGCTTCACCTACAGGTGTAACTGGTTTTGCTCCTGACAGATGGCAACAGCTTCACTTTTGCAGTTTGTGCACTCATCCAGAGATGCTGTGAGACCAATAATACCCCCCTGGGAGAGAATATTTTTCTCATTTTTCTCATATTTTTCTCTAATATTTCACATTACTATGGGAAGCAATGCAGTTGTTCATTTGGTCTCGACTTGTTTCCTGTGCAGCATATGCGGCACACATTTCAGTTGTAGAAGTTTCTCAAGTCAAATTTTGTATACTGCATAGGGGAAAGGAACTCAGGGATGTGTTGCTATACAAATACTGAAATATGTATTTATAGCACCTTGTTGTCTTTGAGCAAATAGTCAAGTAGTTTTGGGCCCTGAATTCTATTTTCAAGATTGACCCTATTAAACTCCTGTATCTCCAGATTTAGGAATTCCTAACCAAGTTCTCAGATCACTCATTTTAGTTTACTGAATTTGATTATTTTGTTTGCCAAACTGAATTTTACTTAAAATTGAACATATCTTGTAGGTGTTCATTAGAAAGGAGCTCTAAAATGTTTTGAATCACTTGTGTTTAGATTTACAGTAAGATAGATTATTTGCTTTCAAAAATAATTAAATACATTGTAAAAAGCGGAGTTAAAGAATCTACTATCTTTTGATTTTTTTCTTTAATGATAACACTGTCCTGAAATACTCCATGCTTCTTAAATGCAGTTGTGTATTGGATAGTACATCTGTACCCCTAAGTCCATATTTCCTCAAGAAATTCAGAATGTGCTTCAAATGCAAACCAAAATAAACAAAACCATTAGGTCACAAGCCTTTGCCATGAGTCAGTTGTGACTTATTCTGGTCTTTGGGGGCCAGGTGCAAACTCTCCTTCTCCAAACAATAGATGAAAAATCAAGCTGCCCACTAGTAGCTAAACAGTCATATATTGCTTCACCAATCAAAATAAATTATTTCCAACATATTTGGAAATTGTGATTGCTCAGTGCACATGAGATATTAAAGTTTACTATTTTTGTTGCAATGTTCTCATCTATTCAAGCTTTGCTCAATTATTTTAATCTTTGGTGTTTGTTGATACCCATCATATTGAAATACCAAAAAGTGGGTGTCCAAATGCTTTTTCAAATACTGTAATTAACCCTACATTCACATCAAATACAGTTGGTGAGCCATCTGTTACAACACATATAGTGTTTGATGTAACAATATCAAATTCAAATTATCACTTGCACTATTACTTCACAGGCATTTTCTCCCTTTGCTGTCCTCAGAAGTTTTAGCAGCTTTACTAATTCTTCTTTAAGTTCAGTGCAATTTTTAGGTGTTTTCATCTGGTCAAATGGAAGACAACTCACTTTTCGGTGATTTAATTCATCAGTTGTGTCTCATTCTTTCTATTTCTGCTGTATATGTTTTTGTAACCGAAGTCTCTGGCTAAAGATTCTGCATATTGTCTCTTGGATGTAATTACTGTCAGATTTGTTTTTCCATGGTAAGGCACACAGGCTGCCTGTTGACAGCAAGCTGAAACAGCACTGATTTTTGCAGAGCTCCACCAGTGAAGTAGTGTAGTGGTAGGTATATAAGTACATGATAGATAGATAGATAGATAGATAGATAGATAGATAGATAGATGACAGATAGATAGACCCACAAATAGATAAAATAATATGGTTATATGGGATAGATATGTAACTGTAACTAAACAAGTAGTTAAAGTAAATTGATTTCATTTAAGAGATTAGTTTATTTGCTTTTCTTCTTCCACTTTGGCATCTGACGTGAAAGTTAAAAACAGAGAAGAAATCAAAATTTACACTGAATTTCTCACTAACAAAATTTACATTATCCACCCAATTTCAGATATTTCAGCAACACCTGCATAATATGTTTTCTGAATCAATATCGACACAGCACAAGCCAGCTACATGACAGCAGAATAAAGACTTTTTCTCTGATATTTGGTGACTTTAAAATGATCGTAGGGAGGAGGAGGAATGGACATTCAATAAACTCTTAAAGGTGAGAATTTAGACAGCTACAGAAAAAGGTCTTGTTAAATCAGCATAGTTCTGAATTATGAGAGTTAAGGAGTTTAATGACTGCTTGCCTCCTTGCAAAGCTTGCTTTCCTGCTAGGCTGACTCACAACAGCAATCCTCCAGGAAGACTGCTGCTTCGGGACCATTACAATGAAACCATGGGACTCCTACAAACAATTTACTCTGTGGGAAAATCCCCTCTTGGAACTACTATTCTTTCCTGGAGATTTGCTTGACTTTTCATTGCCACAGCAGGAGCAACTTTTTTCCTCTCAATTCCTTCCCTGAAATTCTGCCTGTGAAAATGGAGAGACTGGCTGCAGAAGAGGCTGTGGATGCTCTCTGCAGCACAGAGAGGATTGCCATCCTTACTTTTCTGCCACTATGCCAATTTATTTTTCACCATTGTAGATGCATAGGGGAAGTCCTGCAGACATTGAAGAGAGCAGAAAGGGAAACAAATTCAGGTGGAAAAAATGCAAGATTTGGACTGTGAAAATAGATTACCTTTGGTTGGATCAAACTTTTTATTTTCTTCTCACTTAAATAAACCAAAAATTCACCTAACCATAAACATTCCTTTCAGCTCTTCACAAAATTCCCTGTGTGCCCCTAAAATAAAAGAAAAACTGGTTTCACAAAAGAAATGAGAGTGGCTGTGACCTTTACACTGGTGTGGTCAAAGGAAGAACATCAATAACGAGTGTTTCATCAGACTCAGAAAACTTCCTTCAGGTACCTAAAGGAGTATTCCAGTGTCCCAGACAAATCTGGCGTTTCTTCCTGTTTTGGTTCCATATGAATGGACAGCCACACTCTGCTAGACAACCCTTCTTCATCTCACAGCTTTTTCTTATCCTTCCTTTAGCTTCCTGAGCTAATAAGAAACACAATTAATGGCCACTATGGCCTTGTTGACTGTCTCGGTGCTCTGGACCGTACTGAATGGACATCTGGGCTCCGAGAATAGTGTCACTCAGTTGCCTCCCAACACCTTGATCAGAGACAGTTTGTGCCATACAAGTTCTCTGGTGAACTGCTTACTGACTAGACTGCACAATTCTTAAGGATTATCACAATTATCACAGAATCATGGAACGGTTTGGGTTGGGAGAGACCTTAAGGATCATTAGTTCCACACCCCTGACATGGGCAGGGACACTTTCCACTAGACCAGGTTGCTCAGAGCCCCATCCAGACTGGCCTTGAGCGCTGCCAGGAATGGGGCTTCCACAACTGCTCTGGGCAATCTTATGGAGTTGCAGAGGGAATAACATCAGTGATGCTTACATTCATCCAGTGCCTGGTGGACTCCCTGAGTCCACAGTAGGATATATTCATGTAGCTATAAAATTGTGCTGCATATAGAAATAATGTCTGTAATGATTTCATATTGTATAGTACTTTCAATGGCCAAGAGGTTTATTAAAATACCTGAATTTTTTTCTAAATATTTGAATTACAAGAGTACAGAATATGGAATAGCTGCAAAATACTCTAATGCTTTTAGCTGAAGACAAAAGTGGCTTATAAAAAATCAAAATGTGGCAGGAAGCACTGACAGCCTTGCAATTTGAGCATTATACAGGAATGCCAGCAGCAGCAGCATAATTGCCTTTTTTCTGGCTTTTGTTTGGTCCCCATGCTGGCTCATAGTGTTAATCTCCATATGACTTTTTTGTTTCTGAAATCAAGTAAATAAAAGAAAAACAAGGCTCTGAAGGTACACCCTAGTTTTACTTGTGTAAATGCAAGAGGAGGATGGATTATGAGGTGATATGTAATATACTTAAAGTTGATCTGAAGCTATTTTGCTTCTACTTGGTGTTAGGGGAAAATAATGCCATTCATAGTTCCTTGATTTGAAAAGTAAAAAGAAGTTAAATTGAAATATTTTGAAATTTGTTGAGCATTTAATACCATTAGATTTGAAAGATGGGGATGGTACACTGACTTATTTTGAATTAAATTCAGATTTATCTGTGAATAAAGTTTGAAACAAGAATATAAAAATAGTTTTCCTCTAACATTTTTTTCTCTGTGACTTCTTTCTCCCCCTCTCCTTTTCTTTTTTTTCTTTTTTTTTTTTTTTTTTTTCTTTTCCCTAGGGGGAGGTTTGCAGGTAGCTTTGCTTGACTCCTGCATGAATTTTGGTGACCAAAAAAAGTGATGGAAGCAAACAGATCTCTCATGAGGATTTCAATTATCCCCTGTAAATTCTCCAATGTTTCTTTTGCTCTACTTTTACAAACAAGCTGTTTTTTTGTTGTTTTTTTTTTTAGAGGAACTCTGCCACCAAAGATATTCTCATTTCAATGAGTAAATAAATCAATTATGAACACATTTCTTAAATATGAGTCATTATACATAGGCAGCTGTCAATGTGAGGCTGTTGCCATCAATTAGGATGCAGAGACTGCACCTCACCATCTGAATGCATGAAACTCGCAAACTCAATATGAGCCAGCATCTATTAAATATTTTATAACTTCCACTATTTTAACATTTGGATTAAACAACTGTTCAGTTACCCAGATTTTATAGAGTTCACCTTGCAGTACTTAAAAATACCTGTCTCAAAGACAGAGTTTCATCAATATTGTAAATTTTTCATTAAATTTGGATAGCTGGACTTCTCTTGTCTCAATGCTGTTCAGGTGAGATGATGCTCCACTGCCGTTTGGAGACCAAACCAATCATAAACACATGTGAAAGGTTATACAAAACTTCTTAAAACAACAAGCTGAAATTATCCAGGAGGGCTTCAATTACCCATATTTTTCATGTTCTCCAAATCCAAACGTACAGACAAGAAAAAAAGAATCTCCATTATCATTAATATTCCTGTTTTGAATTCCACAGCAACTACTGGAGAGGAATTCCATGTGCCAGGTGAAAATGTACTATGACCTTTTATTTGTTTCAAAATTGCTGTCTGAAATTGCTCCTGTATGGTGAGAAATTCAGAGTAATTGGAGTTTATGATCATATATGACTCTCTTGTTTTCCACCCTGGTGTCACTTTTCCATTTGGAAATCCTAGTCTCTGCTGCCCTTCTCCACACCTACTGTTGCCCTGTCTCTGGTGAGCCAATTAGGAAGACAAAGGGTGCCCAAAGTATGAGCACATCTGCAGTTCAAAGAGGAGCAAAATGAGTTTCTGTCTGGTTTATATCTCCTTTCCTAGTAATTGTCAACTTTCTGTTTACCTTCTGAGTGTTCAGCTGTTAAGAGATATGTGATCTCTTTTGGACTTCAGCAAAACTTTTGATATTGTCTGTCACAGCACCCTTCTGGACAAAATGTCCAGGACACAGCTGGATAAATACACCAGGAGATGGGTGAGCAACTGACTCATGGGTCAGGCACAGAGGGTTGTAGTGAACAGGGTGACATCAGATGGTGACCTGTCTCTAGTGGGGTTCCAAAGGGTTCCACCCTCAGCTCTCTGCTCTTTGTCTTCATTTATGACCTGGACACAGGACTGGAAGGGAAACTCAGCAAGTTCACAGCTGATACAAAATGGGGAGGAGCTGTTCACTCTCTTGAAGGGAGGCTCTGCAGAGAGACTTCGACATATGAGAGGCCTGGGCAATCACCAACCACATGAAGTTCAACAAGGCAAAGTGCCAGATTCTGCACCTGGAATGGGGCAGTCTTAGATGTGTGTACAGACTGGGGAATGAGAAGCTGGAGAGCAGTGTCATGGAAAGGGACATGGGCAATGTGGCAAGGTGAATCTGAGTCAGCAGTGCCCTGGCAGCCAGGAGGGCCAACCCTGTCCTGAGGGGCATCAGGCCCAACATGGCCAGGAAGGGGATTGTCCCAGTCTGCTCTGAACTGTGGTTTCCTTACTTAAAGTTCTGCGGCAGATTTGGGTGCCACAATATAAAAAAGACATGAAGCTGTTAGAGACCATCCAAAGGAGGGTCACAAGGATGATGAAGGGTCTGGAGAGAGGAAGCCATGTAAGGAGTAGCTGAAGTCACTTGGGCTGTTCTCTCTGGAGGAGACTGAGGGGAGACCTCATTGTTGTTTACAACTTCCTTGTGAGGGGAAGCAGAGGGGCAATCGTGACCAGTGACAGAGCTGAAGGAAATTACATGAAGCTGAGTCAGGAGAGGTTTAGGCTGGATAACAGGAAAAGGTCTTCACCTAGAGGGAGGTTGGGCAGTAGAACAGACTCCCCAGGGAAGTGGTCACAGCACCAAGCCTGACAGAGTTCAAGAAGTGTTTGGGCAACATGCTCAGCACGGTCATTTCCAACTCGGCAAATTCCATGATTCTGTGTTTCTATGAACTAGTGACTGTAGCCATCTTTCACATGAGGTCACTTGGCTTAAATCTGCAGCATGTTCCCATTGAGGGACAGATTGGTGGATTGCCAGAAAACAGAGAAATTCAGAGGATATAGGCCTAGTGAAATTGAACTGAATAGAATAGAGAAATACTTTAAGTCTTCAAACAAGGGTTATACAATACCCAATGAAAATTTTTCACTCAAAGTTGACAATGCCATTATCAATTGCTGATGAAATTAACTTCCTCAGATATAAAGGTTTTCCCCCTAGGGTGAACAGAGTCCTACTAGGAGAACAGTTCAGCATCATCTCCTCCCGTGTAGGTGCAACATGGCAAATCCTGAAGCTCTGATACTCTGGGGTTGGTGACCTCAGACCATTTCTATCCCAGTATCATAAAGAGTCCTTCATTTCTGAAAAAACAGAGGATATGCTTAATGAAGTAGAGGATGCAAACTGACAGGAATGTTGGAAATGGGTGGAGAGGAACCAGTGGATCTCAAGCAGAGTTGGCAGGCAAGGCAGCTGGCCATTAGCCAGAGGGAAATAGAGTGGAGCTGAGTGTTGGCTGTGGCCAGCTGGTGAAAACAAAAATGGAGCACAAGGAAGTACTAAAATCACAAGCTCAGGCAACACAGAATTTGATGTAGATACTCAAGTTACTCTTGAAGCAATAAACCTTAAAAAAATAACTAACCCTGCCAGCGCCATGCGTTATGGTAAGTTGGTGAGACAGAAAATCCCTTGGACTCCAAGGCCTGTAAGCAAGTCCAGAGAAGTGAAAGCTTTTCCAGGAACAAAGACCAGACATAAAACAGGAGAAAAAAAAAAAACCAACAAACTTTTACAGAAGGACTCGGGACCTAAATTTTCCCTGGTTTGCCATTCATCACCAATTAGAAAAAGTAAATTTTAAGTTCTTCTGAACAAATAGCAATGTGCATTGATATAAACAGCCATGCATTTAAGAAATTATTGCATTTTCCTTTATAATGCCAAGTTCCAGTCCCTCCTGCCCTACAATGTTCTCTCTCAGTAGCCTGCTACCAAAATCACTGAAAATGGCATGCAGTACTTTTGTACAACGTGAAGCTCTGCTAAAGCTGGCAGAAGCCTTGTCTGCTAGCTAAGAATGAAGATATTTCAGATCCATTAATACTTGCAAAGTTTTTCTTTGGGGAGACTAGTGAAAACCCATTATTTAACCTTATAAAAACTCGTCTCTTGTTGATTCCTGTTATTTCACTGAAGGAATCCACATGCTCCAATCGTGCTTTTTTACTGGTTTGCAGAGAGGGGGTGTCAGGGTGTGTGTGTGTATATGCATGAAACAAAATGGATTATGAATTTTAAAATTGCCAATTATGTTGCATCACACAGCTCAGAGCACTGGCACAATGATGAACCCCAATCCAGATTTTTCAGCTTAAATGGCTTTACATTCAAGCAAGCAAATTAACCATAAAATAAAGGGGGGGTTTTACAAAATATCCCAAGAAAGAATAAACTGCAGATAATAAGCACCAATCTGGTGTTGAATGCTGCCCAAGATACCAATTGTTTTAAGTCACGACAAAGACAGCTGAATGCTCATCTTGTGGGTATAGAGCATGGATGATTGCTTGCCATGAGTATCTTCTCTCACAAATAACAGTTTTTTCGCTCTTAATTTTCTGCTAAATTGGAAGCTAACTGCTTCCCACATTGTCGTCGGAGCACCTGCAGCTGTGCTGGATTTCTGCGCACCATTTCTTTTAGGTAAAACAGCACTCCACTTCCTTGAGCTCATCATTATGTTTATGTCTTCCTTTCATTGCACTGCCGCACTAATGATTCAGGCAGGCTGGTCAGTCATTAAGTGACAAGCAAATGATACCATATGCAACGTGTGACTAATCGGTCTGAACAAATGAAATCACAGACTTGCTTTTCCCATCATTCATTTCACAAACAGTAGCAATGTGGTGCACAGCAGGTAGTTCAGTTAAAACCAGCCTTGTAAAACAAATTTCCCGCAGCCGTTTAAGTGCACTGTGATGGATTCAATGCTTTAGCAACCAGACCATGCCCAGGGGAATGAGGGATGGTTTGGGCGAAGGGAAGTAGGGAGGAGGAGAAATGCTCTGTTACATACATTACAGTAATTAAAGGTTTAGTTACCTTATTGGTTTGGGTATTTTGTTTGTATGGATCACAGAAATGACTACTGGATTACCAAACCCAAAACATACATAACATACCCACTGCTTATCAAGGCAGAATACACAGCTCTTTAAGTAAAAGTTCCCCAAAGATGCATATTTTATGTAGATCTAAGCAAAATTATCTCTGATAGCTATAGTGGGAAGTCATACATATGCAAAAGTAGAACTTAGATATTTGTTTCTCTGTGCCCAAAATGCCTTTCACTGATTTTAATGAGATACTTTACCCAGCAACATCGGCATTAAAATATTTAATATTGAATGTATTTAACACTTACATTAAAAAAAAAAGTATAGAAATTCACCCCAGTAAAGTCAAATGTACAAAAATAATGCCATCTGCTATCTTTAAAATTTTGTTGATATTAAATGAAGACCCTGAGCAGTTAAAGCCATTTCCTAAGTGCCTAAATGAATGGATTCATTTTTATTGTGGCTATATGTTAGTTCAGAGTTACATGCTGTCCATATCTCACTGAAAAGGTAAGAAAAAATAATTTTGAGCTTCTTATATTAACTTCTTCAGCATGAACATGAAGACCCATCTGTCCTAAGTATCTTCTTCCCATCCTTTACTCAAAACTACTTTTCAGAGCTTAAAAAAACCCCCAAGAATAAAACATAGTCAAACCAATCTATTTTCTTTAAGGCAAATAAATCAAGAAAATCCAAGAGCATGGTAAAAGGTAGATTATAGATACATTCACTTAATCCAAATCAAGGCTTTGAGAAGTTGCAAGCATAGTTAATGAGAAGACACAAGACGAATTTCTTAAGTTGCTCATGTACCATTGACAGGAGCCTAGATAAGAAAGAACAGGACTCATTCATCTTCCAGCATACACGTCACTCCACAGGTATTTCTCAAACCTTGTGGAAATATTTGCATAATTAGAATGCAAAGCCAATTCTTAATGAGGATCAAACCGTCAAAGGGTACCCCCTTTTGACCTACTTTGTCAAAGTAGCTTTGTGGGTTTTTGAGTCACTGACAGTTCAGAGGCTGAAGAGGAGGAATGCTGACAGATCCATCCTCCTACAGTAAAAACACACAGTGGGAGCAGGTGGCAGTTTTTGCACATCACAGTGGATGGCCACCTTCCACAGCATCCTTCTGAGACAAAGAGACTACAAAGTTGAGCTCATGCAGACAGAGCACTTTGGGTGGTTTGCCAAACAGAGACAAGCAAGGAATGTACAGATTTGTATTTATAAATCTGGAAATTAAATATGCAGCATGTCTTTATGAACAGAGATATGGTCTAGCACAATATGAATTTACAATAAAACTGTGGAGTCCCAGTGGGCAGTGAAAATGTAGATGTCTTTGCAGCATACTACCATTGGCAAAAGGCTAACATGACCTCTGCATATTCCAAGACAGAGCTGTCATAAAGCTGTAGAGAAGTTAGATTTCTTTTTCTTACTGACACACTACCTACAACTCTTTTACAATTTAAGGCCCACAATGCATTTGTAATGATGGAAGAAGTGTCCTGCAGTTGAATCTGCCAGAGAACACAATCTACGTATTCACAGAGCAGATGAAAACCTAAGGTGTTACTTAACAAGCTCTGTAAATATCTATAGGAGAACTACAAGGAGAGGCAGAACAGATCAAATCCAACATCAGTTCAGACAAATATCACACTTCTAAAAGTACCAGACTTCTGGAAAAGAGGTTATGAGGACAGAGCAGATTTATACTTCTCCCTATAGTCTCCTGCCCCAAACCCACTTTCTATGCATTTAACAGTCAGGTATGGATTTATCTCTCACGAATATGTTCAGCGTCCTGTAGAATAGTAGCAACAAAGTAGCAAAGATAAGATCTAAATGCTGGAAATGGAAGCTCAACATATTTAGGGTATGGATTTTGCAGTTGGAATAACTAAAAATTGCAATGTTGTAATGAGGTTTATGAACCACTAATGAATCTTAAATCAATTTGACAAATACCTGCAAAAATTTACTCTACTTTAAAGGGCTGTTTAGGCAACCAGTCTTTAAGCAGTCTTATAACTTCAGAAGTCTCCACTTCAGCTAAAGATGCACTTCCTTGGTTCTGTTTATTGATGTCACTCTAGTTCTACAGTTTCAACATGGTACCCAGCTCGCACTATAGTTTGTATCCCTTTCAGGAATAAACCATTTCTGCAACAGTTGTTTGTGGTGTTTGTTTGTTTGTTTTCCCAGAGTTGCTGCTAATTTTTTAAGTCATTGCAAGATGGAGGAATAATACCCATTGCCTGTTTCTAACACATTTTTTTTTCTTTATCATGCCCAGAAGCTTCTGACACAGGATGTCTCATTCAGATCCTTTTTCTTCAGAGAAAACAAAGGCATGAATATCCCAATTGCAACAATAAGGGATTTCATAGAGGGCCATTCATTATAATTTAGTTCTTATCTACATATTTATTGTTATCTAGTACAGACAGCAACAGAATGCTGTAGGACACAATGATGTACCTTTTACACATCTTGCATCTCTTCTAAATATTTTATAGAATAGAGAATAATAAAATGGGACAACACAAGGCAAAAACAATTTTTAAAACCTTTAAAACCAGAATTACAAACTAAAAACCAATGCTCAGATATTTTCTAGTGATTTCTGTTTCTTTCTCTATTTTCTTTTAAATACTCCCATTAAAAAGAAGAATTACAATGGAAGATGCCCCCCATGGCTTTCTGTCAGATGCTATCCTATTTGTAAATAGTTTTTGTGGTTTAATTATTCCCTTTGTTGTTATTTTTTCCCTTGGTTAAAGAACAAGCCTCCAAATTGTTCTGTGATCTTTGTATCTATGCAGATGAGATTTGGAAATTAAGGAAACTTGCATTAGCTACATAATTAAGTGCATAAAGAGGTCTGCCACACTTTTTGGGGGGTTTTTATTACTTACAAACACATATAACATGAAACATTTGGGGGTTTTAGGATTTAAAGAAATATTTTCGGCAAAAGCCCTACTAACATCAAGTTGTGTAAGCAAGTGATAAATTGCTGCTTTAGTAGAAAAGCTTTTAGCTTTTCAGTCCCACTGCTCCTGTCTATTTGGCATTGCACCTTCAGCCCTTTCATCTACTTTAATGAAATATACAGCTGTCTTTACTTATGGCTGGTTTTGTACAAGCATCCCTGGAGTGTGCTGTACAAAACTGAGGTCATGAGCAGGAAGACTGTAAAAGGAACAACTCAGACTGTACACCTGGGACTGGGGATGTTACATTGCTTGTTCCTAGCTGTTATGAAACCTTTCAGTCCCCAGAGAGGTTTTCAGGAGCATTTGAATGCAGAGCTACTATGGTAGAGTTTGTCATGGAGTTACTGCTGCACTAATCCTGCAAACAGACAAGAGAGGAAGTAACAGATTATTTGATTCTCCTCTCCCTGTGTGTATATATGTGTGTCAGGAGGTTCAAGGATGAAAATTAGCCCATTAACACAGAAGTCATCCTCCTCTTAGAGTGTGCTCACAGGGAACATTGAACAAGGCATGTGCCTCCTCCAGACAGCCAAAAAATTGCTGAATGAAAAGGTGTCTTCCCCAAAATCTTTAGAGAGAGGACTTGTAAGCATTGCTAAGAATGATTTTACAAAAATGCCCTCAAATTTTCAGTGGAAACAGAGATGAAAACCTAATTTATTTTTACTGTTTGCCCACTTTGATCACAGGCTGCATAGACAACAGTCTTGGTACCTACAAAGGAAACTGGTTTCAAGGCAAGTGGCACTTCACATGTCTGTCAATATCCAACACAGCCCATCTTCATTTTTTTACTTTTCCCACCATGAAAGCACTGTGAATTCTGCTCTGCTCACACATTTGGGGTTGTACCAAAATGATACAGAAATACTGCACATTTTTTATATCCCAGAGGTCAAAAGGGCCAGATGTTTGTTCGAGCATAGCTCAGCCAGCCATCACTACTGAGATTCCCAACCAAGGAGTGTCCCCTGAGCCCAAGTACTTCACAGGGGAGACAACAAAAGGGAAAAGTAGAAATATTTTTGCACAGACATAAATGTCAGGAAAACCCTGTCCCTGTTTGATGTGCAGCTCACACAATTTTTCCACTCTCTTGCTGTGCCAGGTGTCTCATATTTTCAAACTACTAACAAAAAGTTCAGTGCTATACCCCAGAGAAATACTTTTATCAGGGCTGCCATTTGTGGAGAAAAGTACAGCTCCCCAAATGCACATAGTATCATAGAATTCTAGAATTGTTGCATTGGAAGGGACCTCATAAAGATGGCCCAGTTCCAAACCCCTTGCAACAGGCAGGGGCACCTTCCACTAGACCAGGTTGCTCAAAGACCCATCCAACCTGGCCTTGAACACTGCCAGGGATGGGGCACCCACAACTTCTCTGAGCAATCTATTTCAGTGCCCCACCACCCTGACAGGTTATCTAAACCTTCCCTGTTTCAGTTTGAAGCCATTACCCCTCATACTATCACTTCATGCCCTTGTAAAAAAATCCCCTTCCACCTTTCCATAGGTAATGAAAAGCTTCTATAAAGTCTCCCCAAAGCCTTCTCTTCTTCATACTGACTACCCCAACTTCCCTGAAGGTTATGTAGTTTTATCAATTCATAATTTCCCTGCACAGCACTACATGAAATTTGAAAGTTTCCAGAAGCCTTTAGAAATGTATAAAAATTAATTTGCAAATACATGTGTATTTATTATCTCTCCTAGAAACTGCCTCCTGGTTTGCACTACCACTGGGAAAGTACTAAAACTTAAAATATGGGGCTGGGGTTGGGGGGTGGGGGTGACATTTCAATCTTAAACACAACTTCAAATGCATGTAGAAAAGATGGGCATTTCTGGACAGATGAAAGTAGACTGAGTTCCTCTTCCACTCCTTATGATGCTACTTTTCACTCTCATCAGGCTTTTTTCAGGATACCTGTTTCCCTTAAGTTTTTCCTATTGCCAGTGTCTCACACTGGCAACCCCTCCCAGTATACTCATCTATTTTCTTCAGTCATTATGGCACCAGCAGATCTCAAAATGCTCTTCTCATGCTCAGGTATCTGTGGGGTTCGTGTTTCCCAAGCCATTTTAGTCTAGTTTTCTAAAGAAGGAAGACTGATGCAATTGAAACATTCAATTACTGCTCAATCCCTCAATTTTACCTCAGGAGTTCTACCTCAGCAATTAAATTTGAATATATATATATATATATATATAAAATAAATTTACTATACATTTTCTAAAAAGTTGCAGCTGGAGAGAAGGAACAGTCCCCAGATTATCATCATCTCTCTCTCCCTGAAAATCTGTTGAGTGAAATTTGCCTGTTTTCCATTGGGCTTTTTCTAGCCCAAAGTCAAAACAGACAACCTGGCCAGCCTGTGCCTAGCTAGGGATGAACCATGATGGACACAGCCTGGTGATCTGAGGGTGCTGAGCCCTGGGAAAAGCTGGCATGGGGAGAATCAAGGACAAGGACAGAGGAGAGGGAGGTTGGGAATAAAATGGGACATGGGGGAAAGATGCAGGCTCTGTTGCAGTGGACATGAAAGGGTTGAAGACAGAGAAATTAACATGGAAATTGCCAATTAAATTAACAGAAAACCAGTTTTCATTAATTTCACTGTTCACAGAAGTGTTTAACAAAGAAATTGGTATTCAGCAACTCAGTGGTTTTATAATGGTGGTCTGAGGAGAAATGGAAAGAAGTGAAATTTACTTTAAAAAAATTGATTTTGCTACTGGAAACCTAACTTCAGCCTTATTGGCATCATTGGCATTTGCAACCACATTTAAGGAAACCATGTCTTCATGCAGAAATTGGTAGAAAAAGGTAGCTCTGCTGCCTAGCTGTAAGCAGTCAGCACTGTAGGCATTTTGTTAAAATGAAAGTCTTGGAAGCAGGAACAAGAAACTAATCTGAAAAGTTTGAAAAAAAAATGCAGCAGTGGTTGTGATCCTGATGCACTCCCACAGAACATCTTGAAATCACTTTGCAAAAACCTGCTGCTTCAGGGAGGCGTGAGAGGCGTCACCACAAAGATGGGGAAGGAAAAGAATAACCTGTAAGAGGAAAATAAACACTCTTTCACTGCTACCCTCCTTCCCCAAAGGCAAAGGAAAGGCATCCAGAGGACTACTCTTACAGCTTGCTTGGATGAGATGAGCACAGCCCCAGTGAAGTAAATTTGTGCAGAGAGCACTTGTATTTGCCAGAGGGGCCATTAATCTTAGTAGTTTTACTTTCTGATTTACTACTAGATAATCTAATTTATAGAATTGACAGTATTCTTCAGCAAACTTGCTGTGCTGTGTAACAATCCAATTCCTGGCCTTTCACAAAATGAAAGCACTTGTTTAGTTTGATTATTTTTATTTCTCCTAAAGATGTATACATGTATGCATATTGCACGAATATATAAAAGGTTTTGCATTGTATCATCTAATTAATAAAAATCCATCAATTCTACTGAAAACTGACATAATTTTACCTAAATACTGCAGAATTTCCATTCTGCTGGTGTGTGACATTTTTAGAGAGCAGCAGGCTGGATCTGAAAGCACATAGCAGGGTTTGTGTTGTATTAAGTATAGAAAATAAACCAAAAGAAGCAGTTCAATTTCCAGCCTTGTCTGCAAACATTGCCCTGCCAAATTGCATGGAAACAGGCAGAAAGTTTGATATGCAATACTAGAAGGAAAATTCCCTCCAAAAATTAGAGATGGCAGCAAAATATCTCTCTATTTTCTCCTCTTTAAAGAAAATGCATTGTCCTTGCTTTTCTCCTCCCCACAAAAAATACCCTTTCTTTTTATCCTCTCCTGACACCCTTTAATTAATGCTGCTTTTCAGGTGACACTGGGCTCTGTGCTTGTGTGGCTGAGTGGATGCCTACTCCTGCTGAGGGATGAGGCACCCTGGGGAGCACCAACAAAAAGCTGCAGCACCCACCCTGGCTGGGCTCCTATGAATAGCTCACCCTTTCTCTGTAAGAGATGTGCGAGTGCCTGGGTGTGCCAGATTAGGAGAGGGAGTATTTACATCTACACATGTCTAGATGCAAATACAGCACCTCTCCAGCAAAATTCAGAAAGTTATAGGTGTTGCTAACCCCAAAGGGGATGTTATCCTTGCCAGCAAGCTGGTGTGCAAACATTGTCAATGTTTCTCAGCCAAGGCCACCACCACACCAAAACAAAATGAACAGAAGATGCCCAATAGATGTGGGACCTGCTGCCCAGGACCTTGCCTGCCCTTAGGGCTGGCTGGGCATCCACCACCCTCTGTGGGAGACCAGTAACCTTGGAGGAGGGAATGAGCCAACAGGGTGAGGGCTGTGTAGCCAGGGAGTGGGAAGAGTCTTGAGTTTCAAAAACCAAATCTGAGCAGTGAAAGCATGAAATCCAAAGGCACTGAAATACAAATGCATCACTGATGCCAACAGAGACTTCATCAACACCCAGCTCACCTACACAAATTTATATGGATTGGTACCTAAAGCTAACACCATATAAAATTTCAGCTAGCAGCCATGGCAGTTACTTGCTCCTGACACTGCAAGTGATACATTAACATGAAATATCATTCAAACAATGCTTTCTTCTCAATTTTCTTTCATCTGAATTCTCATCATACCAGGTACACTCAAGAGGGTGCAGGTCACTGAAATAGAGGTAAAACCCAACTAATGCTGCTTGATGTGCAAGGGGACACCTGTTTACCTGGGGCACAGTGGTGCCAAGCCCTCAGAATTCTAATACATATGAATAAAATTGTAATCTACCTTTTAATTGTGCAGTCTGTCACTTGCAGGAGTATTATTTGGAAAATAAACACAAAAATAGATCTGAACTAGCACTGCTGTAGTCAGTCAAATCACACAGGGAAAAAAAACATCCTGAGGGTATATTATATGGAGTTCTTAGTTTTGCTCTCTTAAAAATAAGGAAGCACTTACTGACTTGCAAGAAGTTTTAGGGACTCTAATCTAAACCTTTTGACAAGTTTCAGATGGAAGAAATGGTGTTGACAGAGCAGAGCTGCCCCTGACAGCCTGTGTACTGGAAGAGCTTCATGGTATGGGTTGTGTACCATGAATTATACAGCCCACATTCCCATTGTACCTTGTGTTGTATCCTGGTGTCTGTTCACCCTGTAGCATCCTGTGGGTAGCTGTTCCAACCTTGAAACCTTGGGTTAACCGCATGATACCTGATAATCACTGCACCAAATGTGAAGGAATCTAGAGGAGTTTCCACTCTTAAACAGAGCTTAAACAGAGCTTCATGCTGTTTTCAGTAATCCAGCAAAATGGTAGATAAAGACTTTGCATGATGCCTTTACAGAAAGCAGAAGTGCAGAGGATTATTTCAGGATGTACGTGGCAAACGAAGGGCGGGTCTCTGGTGAAGACCCTGGTTTGAGGTTCAGGGGGCAGAAATTCACCTCCCAACTCCCTGCAAGAGTGATTTCCAGCTAAAATCAGAGCCAGTAAAAGTCCCAGATGCTTTAAAGTTTGCTTCCAAATTCAGCCCCAGCTGTCAGCTGCAGACGCTGGGGAGGTCATCTCCCGATCAGTGTGGGTGCTGACCACAGGCGGCACAGGAAGCTGAGGGCTCAGGCTCTGCCTCCCACGCTCCCTCCATGCCCCCAGAGCAGCTGCTCTCAGGCACCCTGCTGAAGAGTGATCCCCACACACCCCACAGCAGCGGTGCTCCTGTTGCAGAGTTAATAAACCTGCTGCAGCAGGGCCAGTGCACCTGCACCGTGAGATTGTAGTGGATGCAGAGATGAAACAGGAGCTTTGTGTTGTGTTTCCTCCTCACTGGAAAGGAGATCAAAACCATATCTTACACCTCTTCACATCCTGCCCGGCCTGAATGGGATGCTCTTCTACTTCCTTTGATGTTGGAGGGAAAGACATGAGATCTGACTTTGTGGTCCAAGTCCTTGGACATTACCGGGGGCTGGGGAGTCCTGGAAGTTTGACCTGTTGCCCACAGGACCTAGTACAAGAGCCACTGAACAAATATGGGCTGAGCTTGGAGCACAGGGACGAAGCTCTGAGCTCCCCTTACTGCTTCCCAACACACAGCCAAGAGCCTTTAGCAGGATGCAGAGTCTGGCTCCCTCTTGTGCTCTCTCCTTTTAACAAATTCATTTAGGAAATGCAATGCAGTGGAATATTTTTAATATGTGGTTTAGAAATACTTCTAACCTTGGGTTGGGCCCCTCATTAATGCTGCCATGATTTTGAAGCCATTCAGGAGAGGCATTCAACATCTCACTCATTTGGGTAAGCATGCTTTTGGACAGGAAAAAAACACAAACAAACAAAGGTGGAATGGGATTGCCAAAATGGTTTTCACAGCTTGAGGCGTGACAGCCTGGGATGCATGTGTACAGCCTGGTAGGGAAAGGATTTCTCTGTAGATATACTTGTTTCAGCCCTCTGCCAGGTATAGGTTAGGAATTTCTAAGGGAAGAAGCCAAAGCAGTAAGACATGACATTTCTAGTGTTTTACAGAAGGTGTCATTGTTGTGCTGCTCCATTTGACAGAATTCTCTCTAGTGCCCAGGATGCTGCAAGTCACTACAAAATGTTAATCTTTTTCATTCTCTTTCAGCTACAGTCTATCCCATATTAAGCTCAAAGTTAAATATTTCCTGACAGAAAATTTAACTGTACATATGGGCAAATACCATAAGCTAGTCCTCCACTTCAATCCCTTTTATGGAGGATTAATCAAGTAGGTGTGTATGTAATCTCACAGAACCTAACCTTAAATCATTGGTAATAAAAGAAAATCTGTTTTAACCAAGTGTCAATAAAAAGCAGGTTGGAGAGGGTATGACAGTGGTTGTGGAATGTTACCTGCACTCTTTTGCCACATCCAGCATGCCTGTGCCTGGTAATGCTTTGATCGTGACACAGATGCCAAGAACACAGAGGCTTCCAGTACCAAATGTGGTCCCAGGAAGGTCCCAGGAAGGTGCCCAGCAGCCATCAGAAACCTGCTGGCTACACCTATTCAGCAGTGTCACTCTGGTTATCACAAACACCCCAAATACCATGCTTTTCTGAAGGCTGCCTGACACCTTACTCACAGAATTAAAGCAGAGGAAGTCACTGATGTATATATAAAAAAACCAAGCCTAAAATAGCTTCAGCTATGGTTGCTGAGGAATGACCCTGGGTGACAATTGCCTGTGTCTTACTGTGATGTCACACACTTGCAGCTTCACCACCACAACCCACATCATCCCTGGTACTGGTACTGCTATGGTTGTATTTGATACTTTTTCCCCAATTGACTTTTTGCACTTTTGCTTCAATTGACCTGCTATGACGATGCTATTTTCCCAAATCAAATTCTGCCACAAACAGTTACCTCACCCACAAATGATTTTTCACTCCACACAAGCTTTCAGCAACACAAATGAGAAGCCATGCCATAGAAAGGAGAGCAGAATGAGGTCAAGACCACCTTTATTAGAGAGAAATGGGTCACTCAAGACTCTGCTACTGAGTGAAGAAAAAGAGCAGTCTCATCCCATTCCCTGCCAGAACTAAAATTAGCCTTTCCTTGTCTGCAACCAGATTAATGAAATAGTGAATATGGATCTAAGTGGTTTTTAAATGCAGGACTCACCTGACACCTCCCACAGATTGGGCGTAAGTGCCTAAAGCATATGACAGCATATAACACTGTAAGGCTCTCTCCCATAAGGGAAGGGCTGAACAGATACCATCCATGTTTGGAACCCATGCTCTTGCCCAGGTAAGAGCAGCTAAAATGTGTTTCCAGCTCCCAGCTAGTGGGAGTTAAGCATAGGCAGTCCTCTCTCAAGCAAAGCCCCTAGATGGCATTGTGAGACTCCTCTTCCACTCACCAACACTGAGCTGAGATGGGATATTTCCTGACTTTTTGTTTCTTTTTATAAAAACAAATCCCCTAACCTCCCGAAAATGAAACACCCAAGCAAACAAAACAAAATAATATAGAACAACAAACAAATTTAAAACCCCAATACAACCACTACACAAACTTCAGTTTATATTACTTAAGCTCACTGGCATGTTAAATATATGAAATCAAGACAGGAAACTTGATCTGATGCCTTCCCAGCTTGCTCCAGCTAGAAACATGTCTTTGTAGATTAAAAGACATAACAAATATGTCTTTGTTATAAAGTACACTTCTACTACTATTTGCTGTGTGCAACTGCCGTTCTGCCTCAGATTGGTGCCATTATGGCATATTCAAATTTTCTTGCTTGGTCAAACAACATTTAGGACCACCACATTTCCTTTCTTCCTAAAGCACTTTGCTTATACTCCTTAAGCGAGCTTCAGAAAAGATGCTGTAAGGTAGTCAAACATTAGTCTTTCCACCATGAAATATTTAGGATAGAAATAGGACTGATAGTCAGTTTTTGTTGCCCTGAACTGCTCTCTTCTCCATACTGTGGCTGAGGACCTAAAAAAATATGGCAGAAGAAAGCAAAAATTACTCCTTCTCCCCATTAAATATATATATACTGCTGTTTTACTGGTAACAATCAGTTAGGAGTGGGGTAGCAGGAACATTAGGATATTATCATCATGTACAGAGCTCACAAATGATCACTGTCCTGCCTGAGACACTTCACTCACTTTGCAAAGGGAGGACTGGGAAAAAGCAGGAGGAAAGGACTGTGATATGGACCAAAAGAACATAAGACTTGCCTAGGGTGGTAAAAGCAGGAACTAGATTATGGCCCTGGATCAGTGCCTTCTAGCACAACCAGACTCTAAACCTCCAGCGTGAAAAGCAAGGTTCACCAGTGGTACCTTGCTCAAATGTGCCTACACATTGATTCCTATGACCCGCAAAATTTCCACTGGGCAAGAACTGACACGAATCGGGGAAGAGCTGGCTTCTTGCTGGCCACAGAGCACCACAGGGATGAGCAGCAGTGCTGCAGCCTCCTGTTTTACCTCTCCTCACCTCTTCCAGCTGCCTTTTGAGTTCCCTCACAGACATATATTTATTTCTGAATCTTTCCTGATTCTTCCAGATTTGGTCAAATACGTCTCAAATACCTAGAAATCTATAAGGGATAAGAAAGGGCAAAAACCCAGCCATTTTTCTTTAGAAACTAGGTTAAAACCAGCTCTTTCTCCTCAGCTGTATCACTCGTAAGTTCTTTCTCCCACAGGTACTCTCTCTGACTCCAGAAGTGACTGCTGCTATAAAGAACACAGCTCAAAAGCAAAATTTAGTGGCATAGTTCCCTAATCAAGTGATGGTGCAGCCCTGTGCACAAGAGAGGACACAGTTTTCTAAATCAACTTACCTGTTTTTTGGCTATAGTACACATTTGTTGGCATTCAGCCTGACATTCTACAAACTAGAACTAAAAAGTGGCCCCACTTCTTTCAATTAAGTGATTAATAGAAAAAACTAAACCAAATAAGCTAAATGCTATTAGAAACCAAAGTATTAAGAGCTGGTTGGTATCTTGGCAAAATAAGAGACCCAGGGAGTAAACCACTCAGTGGCAAGCCATGGAGGAGGATGCAAAGAATCAGACTGGGAATGTGCCTACCTGTGGCCAGTGAGGAGGCCCCAGAGTGGAACACGCCCCAGGAAGAGGAGGGTCTGTGTCTACTGAAGCAGGTTGCTCCAAGGATCTAAAAAAGGAGTAGCACCTTTCTTCACCTGCCAAAATGCCTCCTCCATGCTTGCAATTGTGGACTGCATCATCTATCTCTGTGGAAGTCACCTTCCCTGCCCATAAAACCACCTCATTTCCCCAGAGTAGGCTTATCCAGCCAGCACAGGGAAAAGACAAGGCAGCAGAGGAGGAGCAGCTGTAGAAAGCTCACCATCTGGGATGGGCATCCTGCTAAAGAAGAGGAAGATTTTCCAAGTCACACTGATTTCCTCAAAACAAAGTAGTAAAATGCCTCAAAGTCTATAGAACAGAGAACATGTGTAAGTAACACCGTGGCTGCTCCACCAAGCAGAAAATTGGGCAGTCCTCTGGAGACAGAGAGGCTGTGGGCAGCCATCCAGGAGGAGGCTGTGCCATGCCACACTTCTGCTTCCAGTTGTCTCCATCAGGCTCTTGCCTCTTTCACCTTCACTGACTCTTTTGCTGATTTAGTGAGCAGCCACAGGGGAAACACCAATGGTTTGGAAGTGCCCAAGGATGGGTGAGGCTAGATCTGGATGCTGCTCTAGTGCCATGTGACCTTGGCCACCTCTCTCTGCCTCTCTCTGAAGTTTCTTCTCCTTAAAGCAGCAACTCCTCTCTGCCTCCTGGTGCCTTAAAGTGGTGAGCATTTTCTATTTGCCTTCAAAGCCCTCTGAGTGGCACTAAATGAATAAGTCCTATTGACATTACTTTTTGCTGCTGTCCAGGAGCACTCTTCTTCCTCAGTCCAAGTGCCAAGTCCAAAAGAGTAAGTGTCAGTAGGCCCTGTTATGGAGCCCAGGCTGTCACTGTGACCATAGCTGCAATATCACAGCAAGTCTGGGCAAACTCCCAGTGAGCTGTACTCCTTAGCTGCACCAGTGGTAGGGTAAAGCACAAATACCCATGCTGTGTGTGTAGCTGAAATAGGAGGTTTACTATGCAGAGGAGGCTTGCCTTGTATATGACTACAAAATGCTCCTGTCTTATCTATTTGCAAAGTCCCTGTGACACCATGTGGCAGCTGCAGCTGGCTGGCTGCAGCTGTGCTCCTGGGGGTACCACTGATACGGAGAGCAGAGCCACACACCACAGCCAGCCTGCCAGGAGCACTTGTGCAACAGCACCTTCAGAAGAAAACCCAGTCCTTGGGCTCACAAAACCCATCCTTTGGCTAAACACTGAATTCAGCCATTAACCCAGCAGGCTTGCTTTTGTCAAAGCAAAACACTCAGACAACTATGCAGCAGATTTGGAGAAGCTGCCCCAGATCAAATGTTCTCACTACAGCCAACAGCTTTGGATGAGATGCTGACTCCAGGGACTACTGACAGATGAGAAGGCAGCAGTCTTTATTCCCATTAGCATCTGTCCTAAGTGAATATGCATTCTCGTCATAAAACCTGAAAGTTAAATCCAGGGTAGAACATGCACAAAGAAAGCTGAACAGATAATACCATCAGTCCACTTAAACAGGAGTCTGAGTCAACAAACTAATGAAATGGGGTCAGTGGACCACGCAGATGACAGAGGAGCCTCTTGCTGCTGCATTATGTCCTGCAGTCCCTCAAGGTCACACCAGCAGCTTTGATGCAATAAACTGACTCTCTGGGCACAGGATTTCACCACTAGATGTCAATGGTATTCTGAGTTTTTGAAAGGAAAGATAGCATTAAAAGCAGGTTAACTGCAGGAAAAATTTGCTCTGGTGACACCGGCCAACCACAAGTCAACCAAACTCTTGGCTTGGTCAGGATGCTGATGTGCTCTTTGCAGAGATGCCCCTAATAAGAACACTGTCCTACAGTAATATGTGGCTCCAGTAGTTTCTTGTCTGGTTATTTCTGGGAAATTATACCAATCTTCATTGTACTGCTATCTCTCAATGTCCTCTGAAAACCTTAACACTTAGCTGAAATCTTTCCTTGTTTGCATTTGTACAAAGCTGGGCCAGGTTCCCTGGAGTCACTCAAATTGCTCTGAGGCATCAATCGAGTTTACAAAATGCACAGAATTAAATTTGATTGACTAAACTACTTTATACTATTCAGCAGAAACTCCAATTTAAAAGCAAAGTGAATTACCTCACTTAAAATTAGGTAAACCTCATCAACTAAGCAGCAAACAAGGGTCTAAATGAATTTGAGACGTGTGAGTTTTCTTCAGATTTGCATGTCATTTTCCCTTAGCAGTACTCTCCTGTTCTACCTCTGCTGTGCTGGACTTGTTTACTTCCTTCTACATCCCATCTTATGCCCCTCTTCTAGTTCCTATCACATCTTAATTTATTTGGACTTAAAATGTGGCCTCCAACCAACAATGTGCCCTGAACCTGAAGCACATTGCTGTAGCCTTGAGCCAAGTTTAATGCTGGCAGCTGGTGTCAGCCACACAGTTTTCATCACTGTGAGTGTGACAGAACACCCAATAGCTCTGCCTGGTCCTCTTCTGTTACCATGATGAGAGGGATTGGCCTTGTATGAAGCCCAGCATCAGTAGCAGCAAATAAAGCAGTTCAGGGTTATTGGCTACTTTAAAGTATTTCAGATTGGATAGATAACTATAGTCTGTTTTCCAGTGCAGCCAGAGACTCAGTCTGACAGCGGACATTTGGGTTACCTGGGTTTTTAAAACTTAGTGGAAATCAGTAGAAGTTCAACTTGATTTCACAATCTTTCTGAATGAGAGGAAGGCAGACTTACGACAGAAGCTGGATTTGTTTTGATGGAAATTTTACCAAGCTGCTTGACATAACTTGAAGACTTTAAACTTTTGAGGGCTTTATGGCCTAAGAATTGTCACCTGGAGTTGCTGAGCTGACTATCTCATCAGGCACTTGAGTGTACCACAGTCACCCCCACCAACAGCCACGCTTGGCTGGGGGAAGCCCACAGTGACCTCAGTAACAGCTGTATTGCTCAGGAAGCAACAAATCCTCTGACTAGCAATACTGAGAGCTCTCACAAACATTTGTCAGGAGCCTCCATAACTTACCAAGGAGGAGCTTGATCTGAGGCTTGATCCTCATCATCTTTTTTCATTTCTGCGTCTGAAACATCCCTGTTCACATTTGCTAGTAAATTCCCTTCCAGCAATCCACAGCTCTTTTCTTTCAAGACATCTGTCACAGCTGGCAGAACCTCTCTCAAGAGACACTTCACCACTTAGGTTAAATAGACGAGTTCTGCCAGTGCTATTTTTCCCTGCTAAGTAGCACTCCCATCTAGCTCATTTCCTACAGAGGCAGCCCCACACTCAGCTGGGACAATGGCAAGACCTTTCCTTTCCTTTCCTTTCCTTTCCTTTCCTTTCCTTTCCTTTCCTTTCCTTTCCTTTCCTTTCCTTTCCTTTCCTTTCCTTTCCTTTCCTTTCCTTTCCTTTCCTTTCCTTTCCTTTCCTTTCCTTTCCTTTCCTTTCCTTTCCTTTTTCATTATAACTTTATCTAGAGCACTAGCAGTCACTCTGAACCATCCCTTTCTCTGCTGCAGACAGGAAAGGACTTGAATTGGTGCCAGCAACAGTAGAACAGAACAAAAAGCTGCAAGTTTTAGAAGCCCTGACAACTTTCTGCAAGAAAATCTAATTGAAAGACCAAGAAATTTATAGCCCATCTCCTTGCACAAATCATCTTTTAAGACCTATCTATTCAAGGCAGGCTGCCCACCCCAGTTACTGTCCTTCAGTGTGGTTTAGCTCATCTGATTCTGCTTAAAGACATCTTCATGTCTTGCTCATGTACTTCTATAAACTTATACAACCGAACTGCCTTTTCAGCTAAAAAGGGTGAAGTTTAGTTTTCCAATCAAATTTGATTCTCACCTATGTTGCTTCACTATTCCTTAGCATCTCCAGGTTTACTCTGACTTCTTACTAGAGAGATGAAAGGTGAAACCTCAGGCAGAGGCGGTAAAGAGCGGTAAAGAGCACTAAAGGCAGCCCACAAAAAAAAAAAAAAAAAGCCTTAATAGAAATCAGCCCTGCTTACAAGCAAACCCAGCACTATCCACCTCACCCAGCCAAAAATCCCAGAGCAATCAATCAGACCCATGCAGAGAATAAAAGAAGAGCTTCCTTCTCATCTACTGCGTTTGGGTGACCTCCCAAATGGCTCTTCTCTTTCCTAAATTCTAAAATGAGTTTTTCCTGGGTTTTAGCCTGGTTTCTATGGGATGGTTGTGGGTTTTTTTAATGGGGAGGATTGCCTCTACCTTGAGATTTCCCCTGGGGAAATCGAACCTGGAAAAGGTCAGCACTTTTCAGGGTAAAGAAAGTTTTCCAAGGCTCTCCAGATCATGCTGAGAGGAAAGGTAGTGTCTTTACAAACAATTTGATGGGTGAACATATGGGTGTTTACATCTTCGAAATGGGTCTTAATGTCTCTGCTAACTTCGGACTGTAGGTTGTTGCAGAGCCCAGGCAGCTCGGCTCCTGGAACAGACAGCGGTCTGCACAAGCCTGAGTTTCTGAGCTTAGGGGTAAAATAGTAGGTTCAAGGGGGGAATATGTGGTAGGCAGTTCGGGAAGGCTGTACTTCCCCAGTACCTCAGCAACGGGGAAAGGGAGAGGGCACCACTTGGCCGGCAGTTCAGGATGAAAGGAGGCTGTGCCCTCTGAAACCCCGGGAGAGAAAACCCCGCAGGTGTGTGTCCCAGTGGGCCCTTCCCCCTTTATTCGAATAAAGTTGCAGGACTCCTCTGTCTCCTTTCTGGACATAAATGTCTGGCGTTTGTGGATTTTCCTGACAGTGCCACTTTTCCTCCCTGGCATAAGAAACAGATGAAAAAGCTATGCTGAATAGTTCAGCTAGTTCCCTAATGCATGGATTCTCTCAATGCATGGATTTGCATCTCTGCAAGTAAGTGGTTTGTAAGTACAAACCTCCTGGGGAGACCAGCCGTAACTGCTTACCACTGCAATGGGCAGTGAAAATTAAAATTATGCAGATTGTATCACTGTCACACTTTTAAAGGCTCTGAGGCAGATGCTGCTCAAGGGTGTTAACAAGGGTCTTACGAAATGACAGAATATTCTGAGTTAGAAGGGACCCAGAAGGATGATCAAAGTTTATCTCTTAAATGAATGGCCCCTACTGGGATCAAACCCACAGTCTTAGCATTGTTAGCACCAAGCTCTAATCGATTGGGTTCATCTCAGGGCCATCAACAGACCTTCCTCCAGACAAGAGGGAATGCAGAACAGGTCTCTTTCAACAATTGTTTGTTTGGCCCACCTTTGCAGGCCTCCTCAGTCCTCCAGACTCTGACAACACTGCTCAATTCTTTTAACTCTGTTACAACTACAAGCATTTCACAGTATTGTACCCATATGTGTAAGGTGCCATCCCACAAGTCTTCAGTGTGAAACAGTGGACATTGCAGGAGTGGAAGACTTACCTTCCTTCTTTGGGTTTTGCTGTTGTATCTCAGTTGCCATCCCACGGCAGAAGACAGCAGGCTCTGAGCGGCATGAAAATCTGCCAGGACGTGAAACACAGCAAATATTTGGGAGGTTTGGTTTTCAGATTGAGCGGGTTTTTTTCCTCCTGAGAAGAGGAAATACCTCTACCTGAGGTAGAAGAATTGTCCCCATGCAGGTCAGTGCTGCTCTGCATGGAGGGCTGTACTGGCCCCGAGCAAACTGCCCCCAACTGCTGCCTCTGGGGTCACACAGCTCCTGTAGCAATGGCTCATCACAGACCCCTCATTTACTTCAGTTAAAATTCACAGTGTCCCTTGAGCAGCTTAAATTGCAGGCCTTTGTCAATCATGTTCTTTTTGTTGGAGAGCGATAGAACAGCCCTTATTTGAACAGTTTAGCAAGATGGTCTCAAGTGACATCCGCAGCCCAGCACCCTCTTCTTGTGGCTCGTCTAGCACAACTGGAGCTGTAAGGCAGCTGTCCTTAGCTCCACACCCTGCCATGTGCAAATCATCTAAAAGATATCATCACTCTTCTTGTGAAAGTCTCCCAGCAAGGGCAGTGGAGGGAAGGGGCACCTTTCTGCAAAGTTAGCTGCTTGCATGTACCCACGTGTGGCTTAAGAACTGCAACAGGTTTGGAGGTTCTCTCCCAGTCTTCTGGGCTACACCATGGAGAGCACTGATTTCCAATGAAGGGACAGTGATAAACCACTGAGACCATACATTCTTCAGATTGTGCAACTGGATCTGGAAAAGTATGTCTGTCTGTAATGTATCTTTAAACATCATTATGGAGGAGTATCAACAATTCAGGCTTATTTTAAATATTAAGGTTAGAATTCACCAGATCTGTATAGTAACTCTAGCACAAACACTTTTAAGGTCAGGCTTAAAACTACTTAAGGTGCAGGCACTCAGAGGATTAAGTACTGCCTGCTTGTAAAGCACTCTGAACAGACTTCATGTTGTAAGTACCAAGACTTATTTCCATCTGAAATAGCCTGGTTTGGCTTGCTGGTTTCAAGGGTCAGCAAGTGGAAAGGAAGGAAGGACAGGGCAAGCGAGCCTCAGCTGCTTTACAGTGCCCTTGCAGCCCATCCTGAGCTCTGCTTTCCTGCTGCAGACCAGCCCAGAGGAAGGAAAGGAAACAGCACCATCAGGGATGACTGATGACAGGGGAAAGCATCTGCTGTCCTCACTAAGAGGATCAAGTGCCAATAAGCAGACTACAGAGGATATGAAGACAGATTTACTCCTCCCCTCTCCCACAGGGACTTCTCATGGTGGCTCGAGGCCCCTCTTTGGCTGTGCTGTGATGACAGGGCACAGCTGAGGCCCCATTAACATCATTCCTGCTTTGAAACATTGGTACCAGCAAGTCCCACTGACCAGAGACAGATGAGCAGCTCTGAAAAAGGTCAGGCTCCTGAGCCTCTGTGCGAGTCTGCATCCATCTCACAAATGCAGTGAGGGTCTGTGGAACTGAGTGACTGGAAGTAAAATATTCCACATAGGAACAATAAGTGTGTGTGGTAGGCATAAAGGCACAGAGCCCAGGCTTCATTAATGTAGTTTTTATATTTTGAAAAGCAATATTAAAAAACACTGGAAAATGCAAGATAAACATAACAGTTGCTTCTACAAGTTTTAACCTTGTATTGCTTGGCCATTTTGACATATAAATTATTGCTTACTAGCTCTCATAAATACACGACACAATAATATGTACAGAGGCAAACAAGCATGAAATATGCAAAGGAAAACATTGGCAACATTGATTCTGGTAAATCAGATTATTTCATACATACCAGGTCTCATGATGGTGGATAACTACTAGCTGTAGTCCCTGAGAAGTTAGGTAAATACCTTGATTTGGGGGGTTCTATTTTATTACTTTCAATGCAAGCTGACACCATTATGGCACTCAAGAGAGAACAGGCAGGTGTTCTTACCTCAGCTCATTGACTTCATCCCAGTGTTTAACAGTGTGTAAGATGACAATAAATAGGCTATGCAAATAAATATTACTCTGCTAAAATGTTTCCTATTTACATCTTTCTTTGTAGTTTTACAGCAGCACAGGTCTTATTTCTGATAACACCCTTTCTTTTGCCACTGCTATGTAAATGGAATTTATTGCTATTCAAGATGATGCTGGAATCAAAAAGCTGTGTTAGAGAAACATCTAAATTTGTTGCCACAAAATCCCACATCAAAGAGGTATAAAGTGACACAGCTCTTTCCTTTGTTCTGTCTAATTACTCCTCTTAGGTACTAAAAAAAAAAAAAAAAGAGAGTATGCAGAGTATTTAACCCCAGATGTGACTGTGATAAATGGAATTGACAGGATTTATAGATTTTATACCACATAACCTAACTGCACTATTGAAGGATGTAAAAAAATCACACAATATCACCAGTGCTGGACCCTGGCAGAGGCTGTATAGTGTTGCCCTTCCCTAGTACAGGGTTTACTTCTAGCTCTTCTCCTAACTTCCACACCTTCAAACTGCTTGCCAGTCTGCAGCAAAGCTCTGCAATACTTTACCTGTGGAATGAAGACATAGAAGGGCCTTTTTAAAATCAGACACATTAGCTGGTTTGGGCTAATACAGGTTTGGGCTATCTACTTTTCCTTTATAGTAACAGTTCTAAGGCCCAATTTTCAACATTAAATTAATGCAGCCATGTTGGACCCTCACACTCAAAACTTAAATCCAAGTTATACAGGCCACTCACTACAAAAACTAGTTTGTAAAGCTGTGACTAGTTCTTCAATTAGTCACAGCACAGATAACATGGTTAATGCTGGCTGTGTGTCTTCAGACTGATTTTGTGCCAGCTGCAAGTGGTAGACAACACCTGATTTAGTGTGAAATTACAGTGGTGTAGAAAGCCAACACCTCAGCTGGCTCAAAGCCTGTTGGTATGAGTGAACCCATCCCTTTACTTCATTTTGAGTTGGCAGAGTGAAGAGTGTTCCAGGTAGGTCTGTCAAGCTTTCAAATCAAAGCCTCAGCACAGAGTCATCTTTCTTCTTCTTCTTTTTTTTTTTTTTGTCTTTTCCTTTTTTCATTTCCTCATCTTTTATTCTTCTCCAACACAGCTGCTGCTTCATCCACAGTAGCTACCAAAACTATCACAGAGCCAAATGCAGTGAACTGAGAAACAGCCCCACCTTCTCACCCTGAATACCTTTGAAAGCTCCCTCTCCCACAGATTTCCAGAACAACTTTGTGGACTAGAGTGTTACACCACACAAGCTGAAGCATGCAGGCTGGTCTACACACAGGCTCCTATAAATAATGCCACAGTAAAAAAAAAAAAAAAAAAATCACAAGAGGGAGCTCAAAACCCAGAAAAGCATCCAGGTAATGTGGCTAGGTTGGGAATTCCAAGTGCTGTAGTCCTAGGAAGAACTGCAAAAACACAAGCAACAAATTGTATCTGGTTTTTGTTTTTACAATGCAAAAAGGAGCCCACTGCAGCTAGTAACTTCATTTGAACAGTTTTGGTCTGTTTGCACAAAAGAGTTATTTACAATATGTGCAGTCACTTCTACAGAAGAACATAGGAAATTTTTACTCCATGGCCAGCAAGAGTTTATTTTTTTTTCTTTTTACTAGGTAAAAAGAATTTTTTTTCTTAAAAAAAAAATCATATAATATTTGATAATAACAAAGTACAAGCAAATACATTTCTGAAACATCTGTTTCCTTTACAATAGATCTATACAATATTTCACAGATGGGAAAACTGAATGCATTCTACAGATTCCCCCACAGACTACTTGTTAAAGCTGCTTTTTTTTTAATCCCTTTAAACCAGAGATAACACAATGATGAAGAGCATGCTACTTCAGTATTCCCACATTTTAGTAAAGGAGCATTTTCTTAGAAGTCTTCCTCATGTGGAAAACATACAACAGAGATGGGCAAGCAATGCAATGTATCCTCCCTGCTCTGCGAAGGGGCCGTCACCGTGAGTCGGTGCACAAACACGTGCCAAAGAGCACCCTGCACATCGCCTCTGGCGTTCACTAGATCATTTCAGGGCAACTTCTTAGCACTGGAAACCAGGTGGTGGTGGTGGTACTCGAGATGTAGGTCAGCTGTAGATGTGACTTTAGAAATGCTGCCTCAGCACAGGCCCAGATGCAGTACTTTTAAGTGCATGAGAATTGTCATGGGGAGGGCTGTGAAGGGACAAAAGCAGTAAAGGGACCCTGATGCTGAGAGCCTGGTGTGTATGCAGGTAATTACACTGGTACCCTGTAAGGGGCACCTTTCTGTTCTTTAAAAACTAGAAGCATGTGCAAGTTAAGTGAAGTTTTACTTACAGAAATGGTATTTACCAGTGGGGGGAATTACAAATGTAGATGGATCTAGGCATTTGCCTCTGAATAGATACCAAAGAGGCTGTAATCCAAGCAGAAAACAAAGCTCCTGCTATAATAATTTATAACACATTAACTACAGGAGCCAGTGCTAAATCTGAGATAGCTGAAAAGGAAGAAAATAACATGTTTTCTGTATACAAACAATTGTGTCCATAAATTGCAACAGAAGTGGATTGGCTCTTACAGCATGTTTTATAGAGCATATTCTTACAAGAGCCATAACAGAGTGAACTGTTTACTGCTGACCTCCACATCACAACACACTCTTGAGTTTCATCTGGTTGCACTGCCTTGTTATATTCCTGTTCTAGGTTGCTCACACATCTCAAATACTATGCTCCAGTGGACTCATGGGAGCTGCACAGATTGCACATTATTTTTGGCAACAATATTTTGGCAGCCTTGAATTAGTGAGGTACATACTGTAGTGAACTGGGAATCAACCCCCTTGCGGCATGTTGCTTGCTGAAATGTTTTGCTGCTGTGACATGATGATTCTTCCTTTCTTTCTAATACTGGTAGAATCTGCATTGAAAGCTACGCTGGACCAAATAATATTTTCACAGAAACCAAGCTCCTGAGCTCAAAGGACACTGCTCCGCTCCCTCAGGTCCCAGTGGCCAGCAGAAATGACACCAAGCTTGCCTGCAGCTCTGTGAGCAGCTCCTTTGCTGGCTCTTGCCTGATTTTCCTGCACATGTTGTGTGAGCTACTGATAAAACTCAGTAAACCGTTCTCATATAGGGAAGCAACATGCTTGGCATAAACATTCACTTAATCCAAAGTGCTGCAGTTACAAGGTTGTACGAAGCTGTGTACGCTCACGCTCGCGGCTCTATCCTGTGCGAGAGCTCAAACAGAGCTTGCTGGTTGTCGATGACATGCAGGTGGTGGACGTATGGCTTCAGCTCGTGATGCTCTTTTGAAGGAACTTCATTGCCTGCAAGACAGGAGAAAGGGGATGGATCAGAAAGCTGTGCCTTACCTGCTGCTTTGTCCTGTGTCTCAAAGTCACTGCTGTGCCACCTGTCAGGTGCTAGACAGCCACAGGAAAGACAGCCAGTAACCTGTGGACTTGTGTTTAAGTGTAGTGCATGAGGTAGCAGCTAGATAGAGAAAAGGGGAGAAGTAAAAAAGAAATAGGCAATTCCAGGCAGCCAGCATGCATAAAGGAGGGGGACATGAGGAGATGGCAAACAGCTGACTCTTCCCAAGAGGAAGATTTAGTTCTGCTGGCAGTACAGGCAGTCCATCCCCTGTAAGGGTGGTTCAAGGTTCCCTTTGTGCTGCTCTGGCAGCACAATGGGGCCTTGAGCAGGGGTGGGCAACCCAGCCTGCAACTTTTTAAAAATTTTAACACAGTCCACAAGACAGCAGGCCCTGGATGATTTTCTTCAGAGCCGGTGAAAGGTGACAGCACAGCAGATGGATACAAAAGCTCTTCAAAGCTGCTCTGACAGGCCCCCGCGTTTTGATCTGTTAGGCTTTTGATTTCTGATCTAGTAACAGAGACAAAAGTCATGCTGTCATTTCATGGGAGTTTATGCAGCAAGAGGAATTAGCTGTGTAACAGACAAACTGAAGGGTGGCCTGAATAGCAGTTCTTCTCTGCTACAACCATTATGCTCAAAATGGGCTTGTGGGAACTCACTGCCTGTGAAACCCCCCACTATGGCTGGTACTAGCAGAAACACAAAAAAGAAAGCCAAGCCCAAGATCCAGCAAGGCAGGCAGAGAAAGCAATATTGCTGGCTTCTGGCAGACGAGCAAAGGTTGGAAAGCTCCATTTGTGTCTATGTCCTCAAGGAATTTTTAATAATATTATCATAAATTGAAAAAGAAAACCCTTCAAAATTCCCTGAACCGATCAGCTTAACTCACACACTTCTTCCCTCTCCTTTGTTTCACTATCATCCTTTTCTCCACACTCTCCAGCTGTATGAGAAATTTTCCAGGAATCACCAATCCCACTTGTTTCTGAAGACATCTCTATGATGCTGTGTGTGTAACATGGGATGTGAATGCAGCCAGTTCTACGTGTGGCTGCTAATGGGGCTCCCGGGCAGCTGTTTTAAAGAGCTCTTGCAGAGCAGCCATCTAACTTGAGCAATGTTGGGGAGAACAGGATAATGTGATAAATTTGTGTCAGGATAGAGAGCTGACCTTTTTGTTCTGAGGGAACAGGATCCCAGCAGCTTTGCTGAACATAGTGAAAAACATTTGTATTTCTCATTAACACTCAAATGACAAAAGCTTGAATTACGTTATTTTCTCAGGCTGCTTCTCCTCACTTTGGAAATGTTATTATTTGTTTTCAGGATTTAGGATATAAATGTTATATCCTATTAAACAGGCATTTCAGTTTTACTTGGAACCTAACCAGTTTGTAATCCAGAAACTTTGGCCTGCAAGCTTAATACACGTGATACAGTTCATAAACAATAATAATATTCCTTGCCTAGTTTTGTTTGAATTCCTTCCTACAGTGAGATGCCTGCTGCTCTTAGGCCAATCTGGGAATTGATGCAGTAGAAAGATTCACATTCCTGAGAGCAAAATAAGCCCACTAGAAAAGGAAACTGTCCATAAAGTCTCAATAAATATTCAGTGAATTCATTTCATGCCTAAACGAATTTTAGGGGAAAAAAAAGTGCCTACAGGGATGTCTGTATAAGCTGCTTTTTAAATGCCAGCTTCACAATAAATCAAATCTGTGCTAAAATAAAATAACAATTGCCTACTTCAAACTACCAGATTATATGATAAATCTCAGGTTTTAACCTTGAATTTATGCTGCAAGACTTAAAAAATCACTTGGAAAAAATAAAAAAGGCAAAAACGAGATGAAAGATGTGCAGGGAAAGTGCAAAAAACCCTCACATCACTAATAGGAACCAATGTTACTTTTCACAATACCAAATAGAAGACATTTTAATTTACAGAGACATGGTTTGGATTTATCAATATTTCCTTCAGTATCTGAATTAAAAGAAGGCACATCTTGCTCCTTCCCCCCCACCCCTTACTTACATTTACATACATTTTTATATATTTATATATATATTTAGAAAAAATACTCAGGAACAGTAACACTGAGCAGCCTTTGTTTAAAAGTAATATTGTATATACATGTGGTAATTCTATACAGCAAACATGTTATGTTTAACAAAACTCTTGTAAGTTTATTGTAAGTATATTACCTATTATTCTCCAAGGTACCTGTATTTATAATTAAAATTACGACTATTATTATTCTTTTTGTTGGAGTCAATGCTGACAGCTGCTGAAAAGTCAGTGGAAAAAAGATATTACTCAACTCTATTTTCCCCAAGGCTGCAGCACAGTTCTGAACTTCTCTTTGAAAATGAGGTTTTAATGGCCTCAATAAACAACATGTTTAGTGGGTTTGGCTTAAAAACTAACTGCTTCCTAAAGTAGTTCTTGTGTCCCCTTCCTGTATTTAACATCTCTGCAGAGAATAAGAACACTGAGAAGGAGAAAAGCAAGGTTTCTCCTCTGTAAGCAGCAGAACAAAGGGAGCTGAAGTTTTCTGGTATTGGTCCCTTAGGGTTGGATTCTCTAGTGGCTAATAAGGCGGAAAGAACAAAAAAAATTTTAAAAAAAGCAAACAAAAAAAGTCCTCTGTGCAGCTGAGGCACTCACAATCATTGCCTTCAGCATAGATCCTCCAGTGTCTAAAGCAGGCAGAGCTATATTTGCAGCTTCCCCTAGAAGAGGAAACAACCCCCTCATTTCTTCCTACTCAACCACTTTCACAAAACCCACAGGATCTTCATTACCTTCAAGATTTCTACAGTTTTGGGAAATGTCCTTAAGAACCCCAGATAAGCAAACAATTGCTTTTGGTGAAGAGCTGAGTGAAGAGCTGTGGGGATGAGTACCACCTCCTATCTGCTGGAAGCCAAGGCAGCTGTGAACTCCTCACCAAAAGACTCAGAGTGGCAGGAGACTGAGCTAACTCGGTGATGGCTGGGAAGGGCAGACAGCAGCACACACCAGAGGCCTCCAGTACCCCGTGCAGCTGGCACACACCTTACACAGGCTTTGGAAGAGATGGCAATTTTTGCAGGAAAACAGCTTATTAAAATTTGCAAGCTGCTCCTAGAAACATTTTGTAAATGAAAGCTTCCTCCAACTGTGGTTTCTGCTATGCTGGTCTTCTAAAAATTATGCCCTCTCTTGCCCCTTGGTTAAATGGTTTTTGGCCACAGTCTGCTGCTGTAGTAAACTCGAGCAACTGGAAAGAAAACGGGGGTGGGGGGGCACGGGGGAAAGGGGGGAAACAAACAATCTCAAACCCTCAAGGGTGCACAAAGGCAAAAGAAGTAAATTTTGTCTACTCACCAAATTGGTTATTTCTGCAATGTCTCAATGACCGAACAGTATCTGCAATCATGTGCTGCAAAGACAAAGTAATAAACATCAGTGCAAAGACCTGGGACAGATTCTGTCATTAGAAAAGCCTCTGCTTGCCCTACACTGTATAGCAAAAAACAACTGTGGTAAGGTAAAAAATGAAGACAGCAGGAGAAACTTTGCTCTTTGTCTTAGTGATACCATTTGATGAAACAGGGTTAGTCTAGATGTTTTATTGATACCACACAGATTAAATGAGAACTACTCCCTAGGAACCCATTGAAAGTGGTAATGAAAAATAACCAAACAATCACTCATTTTTCTTCCAGTGACTTTTATTAAACTGAAAGCCTGCAACAAGGATGGCCTGTGGACTGGGTGAGTGCTCTGGGGTTCAACCCCAGCTTTAGTGCATTATCTAAGCTATTGTGTAGTCTGCAGCCTCTCCTTCTGTCTCCACATTGGTATAATTGGCCTGTAAGGCTCTTTGTGGTACAGACTACACCCCTCAGTGTACACTTGTGTAATGCCTACCACACTTAGCACCACTATCAGCCAGGCAGCTCTCTGCAGCCAAACCAGCAGAGAAAACAAGAGCCCACAGCCTAAATGCTGCAGAGGAAGCATCCTGACATCTCCACACCTCTGTACCAAGTAGAACTGTCCTGGAGGTATGCAGGTTTTATTTTAACAAAAGCTGGTGCCTACAGGGATATTGGATGTTCACTTACATTAAGCAGAGAAAACAAAAGGTTTAAATTCGGTTTCTCATTCAGGCTCAGGTCATTAATTTATACAAAAAATGGAGATTATTCACTATAAATCAGTAGAGGGAGCTTACTTTCACTAGATATTACCCATAAAGTTCTTAAGCCATTACTTTTTTTAAATTTTACTGTTTCTGAGGCAATTCCTCACTAAATCCAGTAAGTAACGGAAGCAAATTGCAGTTAGCAGGAATGATCTGAAAGCTCATGCAAACAGCCAATGCTCATTTCATATCTACCTCAAAATTATTAGAGGTGGAAAGGATTATCTGTCTTGAACAGAGTATGTCTAAGACCAGAATGATGCAGAAAAGCTCATCTCAACATCCTGGGAGTGGCTTACAAGACTCCTCCACAGAAGCTTATCACAAGAGCTCATTTAATGGCAATTTCATATTTCTTTCATCAGTAAATCAAAATAATTTTTCTTGTTACCCGCTGTGCTTCATTTGCCATGAAATTATACAATCTCTTGTGCTGATGTCCTTGCACTGATTATAATGAAGTTCTAATGAGATGATCTAGATTTCGTGATCAATAATGTGAGTACTGGCAGTACTAAAACTTCCACCAGTGCTGTCATGTTTCCCAGATAACACCCTCTGCATTTGGATTTTAGAAGTCAGAGACCTACACATCACACATACTGTAACTCTTTGTTGTTTCTCCTTTGTAGTCAGTCACTGTGGGGGTCCATCCCAAGACTGCCTTCTGGAGGTGATGCTCTGGTAAGGGAAGAACCTCTTTGTGCAACATTTAAAGCAGAATCCCAAATCCTCTGGCTTTAGTATCCTAATGACACATTTCTCTCTGGTTTCAATTCTCTGGGATCCAAAAGTAATGCAGAAAGTCAGCCAGTGCATCTGCAGAGCAAACGCTATCTCCTGACTGTTTGAACAGGTGCTTGCATACTTGCCAGTGAGATGAGTAACACACATTTCTTGTGGCTTTTCAGCCTACCAGCTACCTGTGATCATTAGCACTCCTTTCACTGAGGACAGCAGGACCTCACTCTTGGGGTTGCACAGATATTTGGGGGTGTGGGTTGAGAACCCAGAGCTGCACGTACACGGTCCTTACAGCTGAAGGCTCTAGGTAAGCAGGTGTTATTGAAAATGGTAATGGCCATTGACCTGTAATAGAGTTTGCTGGAGTGTGGCTAAGACATGTCATTGCTGAGACATAGCTGATGGCTGGAGAGAAAAACCTGAATAAGCCACATTTTAGTGAAACAGCTAAGAAAATACTACAGAAATACCTTGAGATGTGACCGTGTAAGACTACATTTTCATTTATTCCTTCAGGTTTAGTTGAAGAAGTAGGTATGATACTAAATATTGATCTAACACATTAATAGACTAGACTTTACCCATAATGCAGTAAAATAAACCACTGCAACCCCTTCACCTTTGCTAGAGCTAGGTAACATTCCTGAGACAAAAGATCACTTCTTTTTCTACTCTTTGCAAATTTTCTTCTTTACATTTTGAATTAACTTTGTATCCACTGCTATCATTTCATGTCAAATCAAATTCAGTCATGGTAGGATTGCTGAGTTCTAAGAATATAAAAGAAGCAGGGATTATAGCAAGAAAGAAGATCTTTTATTAAAGAAACTAATATAGTTGGAAAAATAATGGTTCAGACTGATAAGTCGTCCTTCAGGTGAGATGTTTAATGCAGAAATGAAATATTTCAAAATAGTGATCCAAACGGAGACACAAGAAACCATCTTTGCTTTGAAATTCATAAGTGGAAATTCTAGTCATTTATGACAGCGAGTAAGTTCCTTCCCTAAAGCAGTAATCTGCTATGGTAGAATAATTCTTTTCTTCTTTTTCTGCAACAGCAAATTTGCAGGTGAGGTTCAGTGGCTTGATCCAAATCAAGCAGGAGTCAATGTCAATCCTAATTTTTCTCTGCAAAGGCCAGAAAGTGCTCAGCACTTCAGTGTTCAGTACAGAACAGCAAGGAGGACATTGTTCTTCGGGACAAAGCCCTTATAATTAGAAAAGAAACAGGGACTGATGAATAGGTGATCACGTGTAATGCATCTTGTGAGTTCATGGCCATTGACTAAATCCCTTAACGTCCAACTGAGCCAGGGTAATACCAGTGTGTAGCCTGAGTTTGCACTACACTGATATTTAAATCTCTCCTAAGCCCCCACTTCCTAAGCTTGCACTACTGCCTGCATTCATATGTACAGGGCTGCATGAGACAGCATGTTTCTGAGAGCCTGATCTGAATGATAATTTGGAGGAAGTGTCAATCTGAACAACCCTCACCACACAACCATCACATCAGCCTCTGCCATTTAAAATGCCCATTATCCATTTGAATGGAAAAGGTGAGATCCTGACTCACTGAAGTCAATTAGCAAAGCTCCCACTGCCTCTGGGGATACAATGGAGACAGAAAGGAAAGAGATTGTTACCCAGGAAGCCCAGCTTCTATACCTTAAACATATACACGGTTACACAACAAACAAACCAACATAGCCTGCTAAGACTGGACAAGAACTAGATCCTACATATTCACTAAATAAATATAAGGGCCAGTGGGGGGATTTTAATAACAATTATGGTGCATCAAGGGCTAGTTTAATTTACATGTTAATTGGCTGTACTTCCAAGAGGCAATGAAGAAGAACATGCTAATGAGTTTTATGAAAACACCTAAAGGTCAAACAGTTAATGGAGTTGGGACAAGAAAAACCTTTCATTAAATGCAAATCAGTATTCTTGTAAACTCTGTAGAAGGTACAGAAATCAAATAGAAAACACGAATAAAAGGAGCTCAGGTTCAAAAGTCAGAGTCTACATCTGCTTGCAAGTTGAAAGACAACATATATTATGATAGAATGCGAAAATAAGTTCAACATCTGGTTCATGAATAACTCCGTGGTTGTGGGTTCATTCCCAAACAAGTGTAAACACATGGAGAAAATAGTTGGGCACAATTCACCAACAACAGCCATCTGGACTAACAGTCCCATGGCACACCTGGACAATTGCAAAGAACCTTTTGATTTCTTGGTCAAATACTACAGTCTTACAAGATAGGGAAAGCAAAGGGAAGAAGAGAACATGAATGTTTTGAAAACCAGGAAGAACAAAATTAGCTTACCAGCTTTTCAAAATTAACAAGGTTATCCAGAAATGTTTTATTTCCTTCATGGATGAAAGTTACATCTGGAAAAAAAAAAAAAAAAAAGAAGAAAAAGAAAAACAATTACTATTCACAAGTCCCTTTTTAATGCAAATAAATAAAATTACTTAACAGGAAAAAAAAAAAAAAAGGAAAATATCCCACTAAGGATTGACACAATATCCTGTAATAGTGAAACAAAAGCCTAGCCTAATGATGACATGCAGAGATTATTAGATAACAACAATATCTACACATTGTTAAGAAGAGTATTTTTTAAGTGGGGGCAAGCATTTCTTATTAAACCTGACCTGTGCTACGTCTGGGATGCATAATATACAGAGGATGGCTGGGAGCAGGGGAGGGCATCCAGAGGGAAGGCCCTGCATGGCAGGTCTGCTCTCCTGCAGCACCAATCCAGTCACTCTGCCCATGGCTGTGCCCAGGCTGGGACAGGTCTGTCCCTGAGCCCAGAGCTCCACTGGGGCAGAGCTATCAGATGCTGGAGCTGGCTCTGACACCCCTTCATCCCCCTCTGTGGGACAAACGATTCCAAGTCCTCCCCAAAGACAAGGGCTACAGCAGTGGACAGCAGAGAGGTTAAACACAAGACATCAAAGCGAAGTACAAAGCCTTGAAATAAGCATCACAGCTAGGGAAAAAACACTTTCAGGTAGTGTAACTGGAAGGAATTTGCAAAGGCAAGAAAAAGGTCAGAGGAAAAGGAAAAGGTCTATATTTGGCTCCAGGAAGAGAACTGAACACAGTGTAATGAACTGGAGGGAGGGAAGATCAGGCAAAATAAATGTTGCCAAGTTAAGATTACAATTAAAACAGTAGCTCAAGGCCATTTTCTCTGTTTTTCTAATGCTATTAGGTCAGAAGTGAGACCTGTCTTGGACATAAAGTACCAAGAATATGAATAGATTCCCTGTGGGAGTGGAAGCTCTGACATCAATAGTGCACCCTCCAGGTTACTGAAAACACTGGCAGGAGCACCACAGCCATACCCCATCAGCTCTCTCCGGCATGTGAGGGTACCCAGGAGATCCATGAGGGGAAAATGCTAAAGGAATGGGATAGCACTCCAGTGCCATTACTCCTTCAAAGTCACAGCTGTGTATGCCAGTGGGCAAATGGCACACAGGAAAAGGGACAAATCTCCCTCTCAGCAGAGGTGTCAGCCTCCAGCCCACCAGTTGAACTGTGCACCTCAGCATTTCTCCTGTCCTCACCTCTGGGATTCCCTCTGATACCCACACGGACCCCATGGTTTTGGGGGATTTCAGGAATGGAAACCTGCAGAGAAGCTTTGTCATACCCCACCCTCCATCCATCCATCTCCACCTTCACCCTCCCTCAAAACAGCCAACCTGATTTATTTCCTTGGGTTTCAAAGGCTCACTCTGTGCCTGAGGGGCATTTTGTAATTGCTTGGAATTGAAATGCTAAACGCCTTCAAATGCCTAGAAACCCCGGGGTGGGACTCTTATGGGGGTGATGGAGAGCTCCTGTGCCTCCAGGGTGGCTGGGCTGGGGCAGACAGGATGCCAGCCTGGACATGCAGAAAGCACAGCATATGCTGCCAAAACCTCCAGCACCTCTCCCTGGGCTGCATCCTAAAGAGCAGAGGGAAAGGAGAGAGCACGACCCTCTGCACCTCCTCTGCTGGGCTGCTTTGGGGCACCCACGGAAGGGGACAGAGAAAGGACATGACTTCAGGATACAGGCAGTACTTGTGTCTATATCAGTGCAGTTAAAAACTGTCCATCACTCCTAATGAAAAACCTATACTGGAAACAGAAATTTCCACACAGCTTTTTAAGTCATTGACAGCAATGTGTATATCTCTGAGGGCAGAAGGAACAGAAATTTGCTTTGCAGCCAACAACTAAGAGTCTAGATAAATTCAGTGGAGCAGAAAATTGCATCTGAACTAGGTTATAAGGGTATATCACAGTATTTTATTACACATTTGAAAAATCTGCCTGATTTTCAAAAGCTGTGTCTGTGTGCTGTGAGAGCTCTGCATTTAAATTTAATTAACTTTTAAAAGGACACTCTGAAGCTATTTTTCATAATTTAAGATTTTTCTTTTTTTTTAATTGAAACTACTTTTGTTCCTATTGTGATGAAATACAGCAATTTGCTGAGTTATTAATGAGTTCTGTGTTACCCACTCCTATTTTACTGGTCTTGGAAATGACCTTAATACAAATATGCTTGATATGGAATAAATTCCATTGCACTGTGCAGTACTTTGTGAATTACCAACCTTTGCAACATCTCCTTATGGACCACTTTATTGAAGGACATGACTGCATTAATTTCAAAGCCTTCTTGCTATCTCCAATACAAGTTAAAGATACAAATGCTGTCTAGGTGCATGCTCTTATACACCATATTGTAATGCTGTGCAAACATCACTGCTACAAGTGACTTATGTTTGCTGCCTTTGTTTGCAGGCAAGACATACTCCAGAACACTTTAAAAATATTGATTTTGAAGCCTTGATAATTGTATCCATCTGAATTAATGCAAACTCCTTTGATGTGTGCAAAGAGGGGAAGCGTCTGGTGGCTCCCAAACTGTCACCAACTGATCTGGAGAACTGCCTTCAAACATTTCACAGCAGCAGCACCAGCAGGTTGGAATAAACAGCCTAAAGAGAACACTTTCAGAATACAGGAATAAACAAATGAATTTGCCATGTTCAAAGACTAGGCAATTAATAATTAATGACTCCAAGACAATGGAATATTTGAAATACTTGCCACTTAATTAGCTGCCCAGCTCATTGCATTGGCAAGCAGTTGTACTTTATTTTAAGACATTTAAAAATATTTTAGATAGTAGGATTTTATTATCTCTTTCAGACCTATAAGAGCCTTGGAGATCCCCTCCTCTCAGGACAGATAGGGCAGGTTTTGCCTTCAGGGTGGCAGCAGGGCAGATTCATCCCAGCAAAGCAGGGAGGCATCTCCCAACAGGCATCTCAGAGCAGCAGTGTGACCACTGCTGGTTCAGGGGCTTGCAGGGTCACACTTCTCCACTGAAGAGGATGTGGCCAAAGCAAAAGCACACAGCTCTATCCACACTTGACAAGACAGTATGAAGTTTTAAGACCTGCGTGAAAATTGGCATCTTCCCCGTCTGAAAAGGAAGTTGTTTATTATCCAGAGCAGTGCTATCTTGTCAATACCACTATATCTGTCACATACTCATCTTAAGAGCATCTGAAGGAAAAATCACCTTACACTTATTTTAATTAACAACAGTGAAGAGCAGCCAAGCTTTAACGTTACCTTTCAGAAGTAAGGGCATGAAGGGGATTTTCGGAGATTTCATTTTCTTGAACGCATCTCTGTAAGCTTTGTGATTCAGAGAAGGATCCTACAAAACCATTTGAGTAATAGACAGAAAAATCAATAGGCTATAAAAAGAGCAATTCTAAATCCATTACGGGCTTATGATCTGAACATGATTTAGATATAAAAGGTTTCTTTGGGATGCAAGGTAGCTAAAGGTTTTCTAAGATAGCTGACATGCTAAACTGAACAGGAAACGTAAACAGTGAAAGGAACAAAAGCAATTATGTTCCTCTAGATGAAGCAGTGCTAAATTGAGAGGAAGCTGCACAATAGATTCACTTGGACTGTTCTGTAATTTCCCCACAAATTTCTATTAGCAAAGTCTCTTACTATATAGCACAAAATGTATCCTCAAATGTATTGCTGATTAATTTCTTCTTAAAAAAAAACCAAAACCAACATCACCAAACAGCAACAACAAATCCTAACAAAAACTGCTTTAAGATCCATGGAGCACGCTGGAGACTTTCAAAGAAAATAAGGGAGGATGTTTCAGTGGTATTGTGTAAGCAATTTAAAAAGTCATCTCAATTTCCAATGTAAACATTTCTGTACACTAGCTCACACAGAATCTTTAAAACACATTCATTTATAAAGAACTCCAAGTACAGAAGCATGACAGCCGGTAAAGGCTGGATCTCCTGTTCCCCGTGCCAGGCAGTGATCTTACCACACACGCCCACTTCCATGACAGACAGAGGAAACATTTGTTTATTCTGCTTTGATAATGCAGACAAAGACCCTCAAGCCTCTGATTTTGACACTTGTTTTTTAAAACTTGAGCTGGTCTCTTTTTCTCCAGATCTGCAGCATGTTGCTTCAGATGAAGGCTGATTAGCTACTAGGGCAAAAGAACAGCTCCCAAACTGATTACATTTGCCTCTCTCTGCCCTTCTTCCCTCTGTCAGGAACAGAGCCTCTTTCCTTTTCATGTTTGCACACCACCTCAGAGCTCTGGAGAGCCATGTGGCCTTCAGCAAATCATGGATCTGACATGACAAGTCCAGCTCCAGACAATAACAGGCAGACTCCAAATAAATTAGGAAGAAGGAAGGCAGGCAAAGCTAGCAATGCTGTCAACACCACACTTACCGTCAAACTTTCAAGTTCAGTGAAAAGTTTCTTGAACTTCCCAGGAATTTTCTGAAGAGTAGAAAACAGAGAGGAAAGGGGAAAAAAATTATTTAGGCAGAAAAATGCTGAGGCATTTTTTTCCACCAGAGATTGCTCTGGGTGAGGTGCCTGCTGAAAGCACCAACACGCACTTAACCCCAGCTCCTCAGCTCCCAGGGCCATAATTACAGACCACGTTCAGCAAGGCACTGGGCCCTGCAGCTTCATCTTGGAGACCCTGCAGCCTTCTTTTATGGAAACTGCTTGTTAGCAGCTGGTTTTATTTTCTTCCCCAGAATATGGGTTCTAGAAATTAACAGGTGTCACACTCAATGCTGTTTGATACATCATGTCAGTGCTCATCAGGGTATCCTCAAATGTATGGCCCCTGGAACTACTGGGGCCAAAGTGAGACATTTCCTTAATAAACTGACTACTCTTTCTCTGGTATCTGATCCTAATCCCACAGAGAAGTGCATAAAACACTTTCAAAGGGAGCCCAGGCACAAAATACTGTCTTGCCCCTCATGCCAACACCTGCTCTACTCCACAAGCATCCACTTCTTTGTCTCTAAGATGCTTTAATGGATTCACACTACTACACTCAAAGCAATTGTTTTGCAATTTAAATTTTCATGCTGGTATTTCGGACTTGAAGAATGTGTGTGGACCTTAAAGCCTGTCTATTTTTTCCAGCCATAGTAATTAGTCTAGTAAAAGAGATCCCCTCTTAGTACAAATCCTGTCTTGTCTTTGTCCTTAGATCCTGACAGCCACAGTAACGCTACCAAGAGAAAAGAGATTTAGAACAATTAGGTTAAGTGGATGTGTACGATTAAAATGCTAAAATGATTGAACAAGGAACTGCAATTGCATGTTTTTTTCTGTCTTAAATCAGGGAAAGTGAGGCCCATTAAAACACTGGATACTGTAGGGAAAAAAAATAGAATATGCTTGGGAGCATATTACTTGTTCAAGAAATCAAGTGCAGAGCCAATATGATTTAGTGTCTAAATGGCTGTTCAAATTTAGGTTGTTTCATTTACCTGTGTAAGTAATTACAATTAATTTTAAAACCTTGCTCTACTTTCTAGAAGCCACATTACTAATGCAAATAATCTTCTGCTTTTGAAACTTCCAATGCAATGAAGTTTTACAAATAAAAAAAAAAAGAAGGGATGTGACTTGATAAATATTTTACACACAGAAACGTGACATATTTACAGTGGTGCATATGCAGATGCACTCTGTGTTCTGACAAGCAACATATTCTGCTCTTCCTGAGAGAAGTCCACCGGCAGCGTGTGATCTCCAGAGCCTCAGCACAGAGCAGCGCTCTGTGTCTCTCTGCAGGAGAGATCTGTATCATTGCCTTTGAGACCATACTTGGTCTCTTCCACTCTCCTACCAAAGCCCAGAGAAATGGAATGAAGGCAATTTAGGAGGAAGAGGCCAGTGCAAAGGTTCCCCAGAGAGGTGTTTTAGAGATACCAGAGGCCAGGGGTTTCTGTATCATCGTCCTCAGGTATGTAGTTTTCTCTAAAACTTTATCTCTCATTTAAGTCAGCTCTTCCTTGCCTATCTGAAGCCCTGTAAACAGTCACTGTCCTGGTTTCCCTGTGTGTCAAACCCTCAGACATACAAGTGGTGCTTCCAGAGGCGTGGTTTCAGCCAAGGGGGCAGACTTTGCTCTGGACAGTGTCAGACACGTTTGTAAGTCTCCAATGGCCCTCTGGTCTCAGCTGTTGGTACTCAAGCATATCTCCAAGGCAGGAGATCACAGCCCTTCTCTGTCACTCTGTATTAGACTGATATTTCTGGAATACTGCCCACCTGTGGTGCTAAGGGCATGAAGGAGGGATAAGGCTTCAACTCACTGCACTCCTTCCCCAATATTTGGTTCATCGGCAGACACAGTAAACTTGCAGGTACTATATAACCCAATGTGGATACTGTGACTCTATATGGACACCACTTGGATGGAAACAAAAAATCCACAGCAGAATAAATACAGTTCCCAGTGGGACCCTCCCTTAAACACACTCATGCTCTGTGTAGAAACCAGTAGCTTTTTAAGCAAATAATCTCCGTTCTCCAGTATGCTCCTTATTCATGGCTCATCTCCTAACTTTGTTGTTCAAGACAAGCAGCTGCAAAAAAAACCTGACGAAAGACAACTAGGAAAGGTTTATTTCTACTTTGTTGTTCTGCCTATTTAATTAAATTATTCCATAGTAAGGTATCGCTTGTTTGGAGCCACCTTTGCAAGACTTTGTGTTCTGACATCTACTTAAAATGCTAGAATAATTTATTTTGTTTTAAGAGAATAAGATCTCCATGCTTTGTGCTTATTTAAAACTCTGGAAGGACACATTTAGTTGTTTTTTTTTAATATCTGTGTGTCTAAGGTTTCAGGTCATAAAGAATTTTCTCCACCAACGCTCCCTCCGTGTTTGATTTCAGCATGAAAAAACAATAATCAGAAAGAAAAGGTAATTCACCAGTATCCAGCTTTGTGCAAAATGGTTTTGACAGTGTCTGAAAGACATGAAGATGTGTCTTACCTCCCAGGTCTGAGACAGCCGGCTGACAGATGCAGTGTTGAGACCCATAACAATTGCAAAGAATGAATTCAGATTTCTTTGGGCTTTACAGCTGAGGAATAAAAATATGATTTTTTTTTGTACTCAGAATCAGTGATAAATGGAATGCACACGTATCCTAGGTGACTGAGTCTCATTTCAACCCTCAGCACTAACATACAATCATCTTCCATATAATGAACTCATTAAATGTCCTCTCATAACCACCTGCAGTCTAGGTGATGGGGTCTCTAAGAAGTTTTTTAGAAAACGTTCTACTATCTCATCAACCCTGTTGTTGGCAGGTTATTTTTTTCCCTTTGCTGTCAAAAGTAATTTTCCCTTTTCAATGTTTGAGTTACTCCCAACTGTCCTTTACCATAGAGAATAATTCCTCGACCTCTATTCTGTTGTATAATAAATATTTTCATCTTCTTTTCTGTAAATTGTACAACATAGATTCTTTCAATTCCTCTTTGTGGCAGTGGTCTGCGATCTGCTTTTCCATATTGTTATTATCCTTCATTGAATTCTTTGTAATTTATTTAAACTCATATTTAACTCTTACATCCTTCACTACTTTCTCATGTAGTGAGGCAGTGGGGAGGGAAGAAGAAATATAATTACTGTTCTACATTCTTATGCAGGCATAAAGCAAACAGCAAATTATTTATTTGGAACAGCATCACATTTTGTCCTTTTTTTTAATTTTTCATCTATTATCACCCAAGGACCTCTGTCACAGTGCTGTTCTTTACAATCATGCCTTTATTTCTTCAGCTCAGTATTAGCATTCTGTAGCTGAATTACTTGGCATCTATCTAAATTAAATCTTATCCTACTGTTGTTTGCACATGCCACTAGACTCCTCAGATAATTCTTTTTTTTTTTTCCTTTCTATCTATCCTCCAATGCATTTGCAATCACTCATCATTTTTATTGTCTGGAAATCTGGTTAGTGTTCAATTTACATGTGCCTATAAACCAGTTGCAGCTAGTACTGGTTCCAGTACAGGTCCCAATAGAATTTGCTCAATACTTCTATTTTTTGACATTTTACTGTATGCAATCAGACCATGCTTTTTTCTAGTTCATTAGGAAACTTGAAATCCTGAATTACTGAGTCCTTAAAAAAAATTGCCCTGTCTCTTGCAGATTTTTGTAGACCATACAAATATATGGGTGTGAGTGTGCGAATCCTCTTTTAAGATAATTTTAAGTATGAATGAATCCACTGGCTTCACTGGGATTTATCATTAGGGAAAAGTCATGCCAAGGCCTTAGCCTGGAAAATGGCCAGAACTCGTTACAAGTTTTATGAAGCCTGCCCTTATCACTGTGTACTATCTTGAGGCAGTGTATTTCTCACCTCACTTCAGCTGTCTTCAAGCTAATCCTAACTTTGCTGCTTAGATTCCTTTTATCATTAAAGCCAGGCAGCTCCCAAAGGCAACTCATTCCAAAACAAGGAAGGTGTCCAACACAGCCTGCATAAACTGTCTGTTGGGTGGGCCCACTCCTCACAGCAAGCTGTAGAGAGAAGGGATGTCTCTCACAGTCAGCCACAGCTTGCTTGGGGAGCAGAAAGGCTGCTCATTTGTTCTAACCTTACACTGACTTGTTTCTTGAACTCCCCAGGATGTTAATTTCTAATAACTTGCTAATTAATTTTCTTTATTGAACCACTTGTTTTCTCTTTTAGACTTACTCATCAACAGAAGTGTATGGATTTGTTTTTCAAAAACTCTATCTCCCTTCTGTGTACTGACACACTTGTGTAAAATGCTTTTATTTTCTTCAGGCATTCCTCAACAGCACAGCACACAGATTATGAACATGAAATCTTAGTCCTGGTGCTTTCCTGACCAGAGAAAAATCACAGACAAAGATTCCTGGCTGCATCTGTGAGCAGAGAACAGGGAACAGAGAACAGCCAGAGCTGTTCAGAGTTCCCTACCTCTCTGCCTTAGTCATAAACAAAACCAGGAGGGTTGCTTGGCTTGTCTCATGATGAGAGTCCTGTGCTTAGCACACCATCCTTCCACCCTAGTTGTTCCTCTGTCATCAACTCTTCCAGAACTGATGAGATACAGTGGTGTGTCCATTTACAAAGCAGCTTTTATGATGAAAAAAAAAAAATCCTGTGAAAACTACACAGTCACTTATTTCATCACCTACATTCTCCAGTCATGGGTGCTTCTGCAATACACTGGGAGAGCCTGTCTACTGACAACTGTGTTTAGTCTCCATAACTCTGGCTTTTCCCTTAACAGAATGAACAAATAGAAATAGAGTAACTTTAGTCTGGTAACAAAGATAATCTTATACATGTAGGAGTGATACAAAACTTTTCCTGGGATGCAAATTAATGCTACAATGGTGCAAGCAAGGCACATAGAACCAACCAACCATTTTTTGGCAGAACCAACCATTGATAAGGCAGAAAATGAACACATTACTGGATACCACACAACTTGCAAACTAAATCAGATCACATTTATGAGTTACACTAGATTAGATTAGAAGAATTAATTTCTCTAAAGGCACTGCTTCAGCAGAGAACAGTCCTTTGTATGTAAGTGCCTTGCAAATTAAATCAGCCCAGTCGACGAAGGGAACAATTTATACATTTTCCATGAGCATGCATATTCAAATACTGCAGAAGACCAACAAGTGGAGAGAGAGGTGAGGAGGATGATTGCACATATTTAAATTGCTCCATTTCCTTGGTTACTAAGACAAAGAGTGATTACAGAGAAATCTCCATGTACAGTATATATTTGTATTCTGTTGCAAGACACAGAATAAATGCCAGGACTGTTTAGTTACAGTGAAAGAGTAGACTGTCAAATCTAACACATGAAAAAGCCCACCCCTCCAATACTTATTAATACAAAGAATACTCCAGAGAGGATTACATGGGGCAACAGCTCATTGTGGTAAGGTTTTTCACTAGAGGTAGGACTTTCAAGTTTATAACAGAGTGTTTTGGTTTCTATCTAGTCTTGTGTGACTGTTTTGCTGCCAAAATAGTTCTATCATATGGTCCTCAGGCTCTCTCAGCTAAGAAGGAGCTATCTCTGCCCCATCAGGGATGGTGCAGCTGACATTGCAGACACAGCAGCTAAGCTGCCAGAGGAGATTTGAGCAGCACACACTCCACCATGCCTAGTTTTGACCAGGCTCTGCTGTTGTTATCTGTGGACTCTTATTTAGGTATGTTTACTACACTATCAAAACACAGGATGACGAACTCGTTTTCTTTCCTCGCTTCTCCACCTACTTCTTGCCAAACAAACCACGTGAATTCAAGGATTTCTGTGCAAGACCAGTAACTTACTGAGCAGCAATCTTGATGAACTTTTTCACTAGCTGCACACGTTTGCAGAGCTGGCTACAGAGGAGTATCTCAGTGGCAACCCAAAGCTGGACCTCGTTGCACCTTTGAAGCAGAAGACTGAGATTCTCTGTGTTTTCAGCACTGCCCTGTCTGCTGAATGTGAAGTATATCAGCTCTTGCTGGAAGACATTGACAACATCATTAGGGATATAAAAACAATTTAAATATAAATGAACTATTAATTATTTAGAAGTATGTTTTTGAAATCAGGTCTGGTCACAAATGGTTATTTTTTCATTATCCATGAGCCAATCACAAATGACTCAGGTTTGTCTTAGCAAAATCTAGAGACTTATTACAGAAGGCAGATAGACTGGAAATCCTACAAGATACACTCTTCTTGTTAGAATTCCCAAGGTTCCATTTCTGATACAGCCAGGTATAAGACATAAACAATCTATTTCTGTATTTCATCACTTCTGTTCCAGTATGAAAAAGCAACCATATCAAACCACTGCAGAATTTGAAAAATTTCTATACAAAGTTGTTTCTGTATTAGCCAATTTTTAATCAATAGAGATGTGGGTCTTGATTTCTGTTAAAAAAACCCCCCAAACCTGGCCAGTTTCAAATTTAGAGTGTTTAAACTGAATAAAAGAACTCAAAATGAAAGAAAAGGAAAGCATCTGGTGAAAAGCAAGGGAATTTCACATTCATTTTCTCAGAAACATGCTTTTCAGTAAATGGTATTTTCAAGAGACATTTTTTTACTGTTAACTATGTGTTTTGCTCAGCAACCCAAACCAGAACCTATCAAAGTCCCTAAAACAACCCAATGGGCCCTGAAGTGCACCACTATCTCATTTAATAAAGCCAGCCCAGTATTTTTTACCTCACTGAAGCCTAATAAGAATAGTAATGACCATCTGAATTACTGAAACTGTGAATTCTTTTGTGGCTAAAGTGATATGAAAGACAGCTATTTGTGGAATCTCATATTTACTGAAACCCTATCAAGTGCATAGGACCTTCTGCATATGTAACACATTCACAGAGAGGGTTTTTAGAAATTAATCGTCGTCTTTACTCTCTTGAGGCAAATCTCAATAAAACACATCAGGTATATAGGGAACGTATGAGATGCCTGAACACAGGAAAGTTACAAACCTCTGACAATTCTTTTCAGTCTCAAGGATTGCAAGGTAACTCTTGGACCTGTCACCACTACTGAGAGCTGCCAAATCATGCTGCCAGGACAGTGAACCAAGCACCCAGGAATACCAATGCTCCAAAATGCATCACAATGGCACAACACTGCATTACAGCAATATACCTGGACGTGGATGTGGTGCTTCTTACCTCATGAATTGCATTGAAGAGGCTCCAGTCAAAGTTTGTTAGTTCTAAGGCAAGATCCCAGGTGTTAATTCCCAAAATCCTCACAGATCTTTGCTGCAATTCCTCATTTTCAGAAAATGGGTTCTAAATGAATAGACAACAGCAAAACAAATTCCTCAAGAAATGTCAAAGGTTCTGCAATGAAACAGTTACTGGACTAAGGTACCAAACAGAGCTGAGTAGGTAATCTTCTCTAAGTGCACTCTGAGGGCTTTTTTCCCCACTAATCAAAATGAAGGAGCTATAACCTATTTAATAAATAGCTTGAAATGGGAAATGGGTCAATAGAATCAATGATTTGCTTTGGAGAGTGAGGCCTTCTCCCTCTTTCCTTCTCTCTCCCAACCTTGAATTTAAAACACTGGCCAAGCAGACAGCGTAATGAAAATAAAATCCCTCAAACTATCAGAAAATAAAATCTAAATTAAGACATCAGTGAATTTTCTGATATAAAAGAATTATGCTGAAAACACATTGGATTACGAACAAATACACATAACTTGCCCTCCAGTCCACTTTCACAAATAACATATCCATACATTTTATGATTAATCTACCCCAAATGTAATCAACAAAGAGTTCTGATCACTGTGGGTTCTGATTCATAAAAGTTACTTAGTATATTACTGTGGAGTGCTGTGCTACTGCTGGTGTTCAGGGTCATTTGACATTTCCATTTTTAGCTGGGATTTTCAAAATTTTGCATTTCTCTTGGCTTTTTTAACCTCATCAGTCTGAAACTTGGCACCTGAACTATCCGCTAAGATGAAAAATATTCTTACCAGTTAAGCCATTACTTTGGTGTTATATTTCTGACAGTTACAGCAAGTTTTGCAATTTTTATTACATAACTAATGAAACTGGGTTGGCTGTCACCTGTCTACACTGGAAACCTTCCCCTAATATTCACATTTTTAGAGATGGCTCAAACACTGGAGATAATGGGGATGACAGATTACAATGATAGTGGCACGTCAGCTCTTCGGGGCACATTGATCCAGCAAAATGTAAATAGACATTTCTCATCCTGAGGATGAATGCACAGATCCTAGAGATACTGACAACATGTAGAAGTCAGTTGTGATACAGCCCCTACTCTTTCCTGGAAACATCTGCATAATTAGCAGAAAACTACTGAAACAACAAAGTGCCTGACTGTGCCTGCCTCACTGAGGTTTTGGGAAAGCATGGAGGGAGGGAGTTTGCTATCCTGGTTTCTGAAGACAGAGGGAAGGATGAGAGAGATGTGCTGCCTCTTGATGTGCTGACCTTCCCAGCCCCAGCAAGAGGATGGAGAGACAGACAGGCAGAAGGCAGGGAGGAGGACACACCACCAGTGGTACACACCAGCTGACCACGTGGCTGCTACAACACAGGGGTCACACTGATGGGTCTTGTGGAACTCACACAACATCAATTTCCACATACAGCAATTCCATGGAATTTGTCCACCACATGGTGTGTATCAGCCAAAGTGCTACAGAGGCACAAGGCAGGGCAGGGAGGAAAGAGTCACAACAGCCCTGAATAATCCTCATCCCATCCATTCTGGTACAAACACAGATCAGCTTTTCCAGGCTGATGTAGATTGAAAGATTTAAGCAGCACAGAAGCTTTGGTTTATTTAAAATTGATGAACAAATTCCATTACTGTTCAGTCAAATAACTGCTGTTAATGAAAGATTTTTTTTAAGGAGTAGAGCAGCTCAGTAAGCTTTACTAAGGAAGCAAAAAAACAAATTCTGCATTGAAAAAGCCCTTTGAGAGGAATACTAAAGTTTTGATTTGGAGTCAGACAAACAAAAAATGGGAAATATACAATACCAATCCTTACCAAAGAATCAGTCAGATCTTTTCGGTACACAAACATACGACTGGATGATTCCAAAGATTTTGAGATAGCCAAATCATTTGGTTGTAGCTCATGTTTTTCTGTAAAAAACAGAAAAAACAAAACAAAACAAAACACAGAAGTTTCAGAACAGGAGTGAAAGGTCTATATGAGAAATAAAGGTACAATTGTATTTGTAAAGCCACATCAACTTCTTAGAAGGTAACTAAGCACCAAATTCAGTCTTTGTGGGGACTCATAATCTCCATCCTGCTCAGGCAAGATAAAGGCAAGATATCACAAAAGCTTCCTGCTTCTGCTTTCAAACTGCACCTCACATAGAACAGAAAGAAGCCCTGAAATCATCTGGTCTAGCCTCCTATGCCTTAGAGAACACTTAATTTCAACCCAGTGTATCTACTATAAATGAGGTGACTTTTGTTAGAGCGGAGTGTCTCAGCCTCCAGAGACTGAGCTGACACTGGAGACAAAACTGGGGTGGCGATTAAATCAGTAGCCACAGCCATTCAACAGGAAAAGAAGTTTAAAGGATCCCAACACCATGAAATTCATCCCACAGAGCAGAGCTGAGTCCTTTGCAACACAGTATTTACAGTAATTCTTGTAGACCTAGAGTAAGTAATTTAGGACATATCTGAGTAAAAGAGCAGGACGCTGGTAGCAAAGAAAAAGGACTTTTTTTTCCTTCACTCCAGAGTACTGGTTCAGCTCTGTGGAATGTTAAATGAACTAGAGAAAGGTGGGGGGAAAATACAGCAAAACTCCAGACACAGCTTAAAAACTGCCCTGCAAAAACTGTCACTTCCTGCAGACTCCAAGTAATCCTCTGGAGACCTGATACATGGTAGAGCCAAAACTACACCAAGCACACTGACAGCTGCCATGGACTCTGCACTGCCCATGAGGAGTAGGATCAGGAGGATCTGAGAGCCAAACATAATTTCAGACAATTCTCCCTTTTATCCACGCTCACTTATCCATTAATACACAGATACATTATGCTGAACTATCATTATGTTTTTTCAAGGTAATTTTGAATAAAGAGCTTGTTTATCCATTACTGGAGTACAATAAAAACAGGTTCTCCAATGCTCATACTGCTGCCCTCCAAGTGGATGAAAGACAAGAGTTCTAAGTCACACAAATAGCAAAAACACAAAGAAGAAAAAAAGCATAACAGATTGGTGTTTATTACTTGCATAAGGATGCATAAGAAGACACTGATATTGTTGTATTTCAAATTAACTCTGGCAATGTAACTAAATAACATTTTAGGGGTTATAAAGGTCATGCACAAATGGCTTTCCTACTATACCTGCATTATATTTACTGTTCCTCATTGAACAACCAAGTGGCAACCACTTCTGTTTTGTGGCTTTCCTGGGAACCAATATAGTATGTTTCATTATTTATGAATGGTTGGTTTTCTTTGGCTAAGCAGGCAGTTAGAACTAGATTTACTGCTATCAGAGCAAGACTTGCCCTGCTCTTGAACAGGAGAGAAAGACCTTATAAACAACAGCAGCACAGTGATTTTGCAGTGCTGTGAAATACTCTGGAGGTTATTTGGGCACACACAAGGATAAAAAGAGTATGCCTGAAAATGATGTAGCCTGAATGGCCAGGACACGCGTGTGTAATGCTCCCAATGGCTGCTCTGTGCCCAGGAACTCAACAATAAGAGCAGGGCACCATCTCTCTGCCACCCACACCAGTGCACTCAAAAATATGCTTATTTAATTGAGCTCAGCATGGGGGGAAAAATGTGACCTTCCTTCCAGTTCTGAATCAAAGATATAAACTGAACAAGCCAGCACCTGTGTGTATTTCATTCATAATGTCACCTGAGAATATTGCCAAGATATTATACACTCTTAGTCCTTTTGTAGATACAGCTTCACGGTACTATGCACCTAGTTAAATTGCTTCCAAAAAACACCACAACAATCAAAACAATCTGAGCAAGGAGCTCGAGATCTGCCAAACACCAAAGATCATCTTGGGACTTTGGCTGGTCCCTAGTATCACTCCATGATCACTCTAGCCTTTCTTAAGAAGGACAATATGCCTTTTTATTTAATGACTAACACTAAAACAATAGGCAAAAGATGTCAGTTGTTGCTTACAAAATACTGCTGAGATTACTCTCAGTGTCTCAATTGTGCAAATACATGTCTTCCTCCTTTCAGCTCAAGAATATTTGTTACTTGTGCCATAAATGAGGAAACAGCGATGCACATAGTATTTGCTATTCCCTTCTCTATTTTTAAAGCAAACCATGCCTCATTGCCTTCAAAATTAATTTAAATTCCAAAGTAGGAGATTCATCTGTGGAAAAGAAATAAAACCCTGCAATACTGCTGGAGACTGAGAGTTCCTTACATTCCCTTCCCAGCCAGGAGATGCTACATCCCACAGTACCCAAGAAAGAGCTGTTGCCATGGAAACAAGTCTCTGGGAAGCAGCTCCTCATTGTTCCCCTGGTCATCCAGCTGTGGGCCCATAGAGGAACAGCTGTATCCTCACATCAGAAAATGTCAGCCCTTCCTTACCTGATGCAATAAAAGGTAAGTAGTCAGATGAAGGGAAGTTACTTACCACCAGAGAATGAGACTGTCACCAGTGCCAGCTCCTCCTCTGGGTACTGGATCTTTTCTGCCACGATCTTCAGTATCTCCTGAGCTGAAGTTGACACTTGAGCTTTCACGCTGACATAGGAGTGCTCTGTTATATACACACGGCAGAAAACTGCACAAAGGAAGAAAGACAAGCTCAGCCGTAGGCAGAGATACCTGAACCGAGCAAGGAACAAACTTGCAGACCCCACCACAGCAATGCCTCAGCTGCCTGGCTGCTGCAGTCACTGCACCCTGACACAAAGGGCATGAAACTAAGCATAAACATCACCATTTCCCCCCTCCCCACTTCCTGTCCCTGGGAAATGAGAGAGGCAAGAAAATGGAAACATAGGCTCCCACAGCAATATCTATTTAAGACTTCCTACCCTGAGGATCTGTCACAGACAACCTCCTTTGCTGCCTATCTTCTCTGAAACTCAGCTGTCACCATTTTTTCTCCCTTCATTTTAAGTTCAGATAAATCACTGTCCTTTCAGTGTCCTTTTTTTTTGTATCTGCTGCAGAAATTATGTTGGGCCTCCATTTCTACCTGGAACAGGAAACTTTGCAAGAACAGTGCTCCCAGGTTTTCAACCACTCCTGATAGCTTATCTGTCTAGACATCTAAACTACTTGCACTGCCAGAGTATTTCAGCACCAGCAGAGACTGCCCAAACAGCCATACAATCAGCTCTGACAACTCATTTCCTGAATCACAAGCAGCACATATAAATGGGACTGGTTTGGAGAAATTCCCTGGGCTCACTACTTCCACCAAGGTCCATGAGTCGGTTCAGCTCTGGGAATGCTGTGGTCAGCTCAGCAATCAATTTTTTCCGCTACAAAAAGGGATGTAAGCGCTCTCTGCCTGCCAGAATTTTGGGTTTACATCTTCTGCCGAGTTTGCCCTAGCTAGTTCTTTGAAATACGGCTGCCACACTTACAGCAGAAGAAACTGAGCTGTAGGCTTGCATAAATATTTTGAAAATTACATCTGCTAATCAGAATTGTCACAGCTCTTGGTTCCACACTCACTTCAGTGTTTAATTAAACCTTCAGTTTCCTTCTACTCTAGCACTTCTTATTATAGACAGGCTGCTACCATGCCAATACAGGACAACTTTTCTTCTCCAGAACTGTTGTATTTTTTTTTCAATTATCTTTATTAATAGATGTATACAGCAATAGCTCTCTGCTTGTCCTACAGATCTTCATGGCTTCAGGACACTTTCATTAGTGAAGACTATGCCGGAAGCAGTTAAGAACTCTGTCCTTCAGAATGGGGTTTTTTCATGATGTAGTAAAGTAAAAAAGGAATATGAGAATGAAGGAGGAACTTAACATTGAGTACTGGGGAAAAAAAGCCATTTGATTTTATAATTCCTTTTTAACCTGTCTCTACTGACAGAGAGTAAATGACATGCTCATTCTATGGCAGAATCTTTTACCAGAATGGATTCACATCATGAAGATAGAGACATCCAACTGCACATTAAATTACTAGGTAGAAAAATAAATTTTAAAAAATCTGACAGGAATATTTGGACTCCAGATGCAGAGTGACACACCTTGCTTACAGTGGATTTGTTTGAAACATCCTCTCTGCAATTTGCGAAGGGACAATGACAGGAATGATAATTTATAAATGGGCTATTGATCTATACTTTCTTTAACACTGAACCAGATCTGACCACAGGTCAGATGCTCAAGCACAGCCACCACAGTGGTTGTGATTCTCCCCCTCACATCCTTCCAACATTCTATCTGTGGTATCTCTTGGGATGGACCATGTCATCTCTTCCAGGAGCCTATGCTGCTCCTCTGTGAGAAGGAGGGACTGCCAGTGGGAGGAAGTGGCCATGGGCTGCAAGCTGCCCTGGTAATGATTGCAATAAAGGATAAGACACCTCTGGTCAAGTGGCATGGTGCAGCTTGGACAGACCCATCCTCTGCAAGCACCATCAGTCAGACAGCACTCCACCACACAGGGTTACATGTCCACCCTCTGCATCTGTCTCTCCCTTCCCCAACGTCACTCTGGCTATTTCAGTTCCTTTAATCCCATCACAGTCCATGGCTCCTGCTCTCAAGGAGTGAGACAAAAGCAATTTAACTCAGGCAGGACTGGCCTTGCTGGGTCCTGTCCTGGTGACTATCCTACCACAATCACAAGGTCTGTCCCCTCCCTTGAGCCAGTACACTTTCCTCTCCAGTCACCCACAAGCTGTGTCCAGCTTTGACAGAAAAATGAGTGTGGGGGTTCTCATCCACAAATAACATTTTTAGAAGAAGCCTTGGTAACATAAATCTCAAAACCCCCTACATTTGAAGCACAAAAAGAGGATTATCTATCAGCAGCACGTACTGTGCAAGTCTTTCGACTTGGCGTAGAACTTTAGTTCGAGCTCGGCTTTTAGTCTGTCACAAATGAGCACTAAAAATACACTGACTTCAAGTGAACTTCCGGAGTTTTGTTCCCAGTAAGAAATGAAGATATGCTGTCAAAGAGCGAGGCTGCCAGGTAGGAGGTCCTTCTGCCGTTCCCTGCTCGTGTACACGGTGTTCTTTCTCCTCCCTGCCTCCTTCCTCGCTCAGGCATTACAGGAGGGTGACAGCCTCACTGCCTTACAGCGTTACTAGTGATGGAGGGAAATTGCCTTTTGAAATGGCTGACATTAAAGTGAAGTGGCACCTTGCACTCCACACAGAGATGTTTTCGAGCAGGGAAGGAACTCAGGCACATTCCCAGAGCTGGCAGATCCTGGCCCATTCTGTGTGACAGGCTTATTCATTCACCTTTCACAACCAAGATATAGGCCAAGAGACCAAGAGCATGAAATGGAGCAGAAGTAATGCCTGGTGGCCAGGCTGCCAGCACACCTGGGACACACACAGGACTGTGACAAGGGTGCTGGGTGAACTGGACAGGGCAAAAACCCCTTGAGATACCACAGCACTGTTGAGCTCTGCAAACCAGGAGGAAGGAAGGTAAACTTGCACAGCCAAATATATCTTCTTTTGTGTCCCTAAGGTCTTGTTCAAAAGCTATATGTCAGCTAAAGAATATTTACATTGAAGTCCTTGAGAAACAATTTTATAGTTTTTGAGCATTTCCTCCACTCTTTCATTTATACTCACTTTCTTCTGTTTCATTCATGGTTCCTCTGTGCTGCAGCCAGTTCTCCTTAACACTGAACTGGTGGAAAAAGGTTTTATTCTGTGAGGGAGTGGAAAAGAAAGAAAGGGAAAAAAAAAAAACAACAGTGATTTTTTGCATCCCTGCTGTTTACAAAGCAGTAATTCACAGAATACAGCATTTAACCCATATGTCTGGCAAAAAGGTTTCTGTATAGGAAGTACACCCACCCTTTCTTGGAGCAGTAAACTGGGAGTTGCCTTACTAAATAATGGCCAAGGTGGGGATTTTGGAGGAAGCAGAACATGCCAAGGCTAAGCAGACTGCACAATTCAAGGTTTTCTGTACTCATGTTCAGAGCCCATTTCTTATACACTTATATACATTTCCTATGTACCAATCAGCCTATTTAGCACTTTCACTACAATCTCATGTTCTGCCTTCCACATTTTTGCAGTAACATTTTAAGCTTATTACACTATTCAGCTTCAACCCAGTAAAACTGACGAGCACAGCAATTCACCTCTGAGCAGTCTGTATGCCAACTTTCTCTGGCTGCAACTTCTCCCTCCAGTTAAACAGACAGATTCATGTTCCTCTCTTTTTGTCTGTCCCTGTCACAACAAATCTGCCCTTTGCTCTGTTTACTTGACATCCATGTCAATGCCTGTGTTCAGCCTGGCTTGCCTAGCTTGCCACATCCCTCTAGCTTGGTGGGGACACACTCCCAGGCCTCTCTTGAATTTTGACATCTCAAAGCATCTTGTTAACATGCTAATACTGTCACAGCCACTGCAGGTTAGCTCACACTGCTGATATCCAGGATGCACTCAAAGGAAAATAAAATGTTCCTTAAGCAACATTGCAGGTCTAACCTCACTGATGTGTCCTGTCATGTTTTTGGTCACCAGTCAGGTTTGGTTAAGAAGCCGAGAAATGAGAGGGAAGCAAGCAGAGGGAAAAAAAAAGAAAGTGATATGGTAGGTTATCTAGCTATCAGCAACAATCAGATTGGCTTTACCTTTCGATGAGGTGAATACTCATCTACAGTGCTGAAAGAAAAAGGAAAATCACAATTATTCCTTCCAGCCAAAGCTTAGGAAAAGGAAGTTTTAGCTATTACAAACTTTACAACATCAGAAAGTTTTTAACTATAAATGGTCACTGCAGAAAAGCTACAGAGGTTCTTCAGGAAAAACTAAAGGCATCTGGCTCAGCCAGAGGACTTTCCTTTGACTTGCATAATCGATGTAATGAAAAGCAATGCTGCCAGCTCATGAGCTGTTGGAGCAGGCAAACACAGCAGTCAGGGTCACCCTCAAAAGCACAGTTCCTTCCACTTCTCCAATGGCCAAACCATGGAAACAACCTCCATTTGCTGGAAAAACATGCCAATTAAATATCTTTTAGAGATGCCATAATTACTAGTAAAATAATAACTCTGAGATGACTATTCCAAATGATTTGCTTCTCAGTACTGCAGAGAGAATGAAGGTACCATCTGAAGTCACAGACTGCAACTTCTGAGGGAATTTTTGCCAGCTTCTCCACAAAACATTGCTCTGTCTGTAAGTAATCCCAAATGAAGTTGATGGGAGTGAATGTTGAATCACAAACACTGCCCAACAAACATCAGAAAAAATTGAATAATCTAGCTTTAGTTTTAAGAAGAGATGATTTGTAAAACTGAATATACCACTTGCATCACTCATCACTTTACTGAATTATATAGAAAGATAGCAAGAAAAATAAATTACACTCTGAATAAAAGAAGCATTGATCACAAACATAATCAATACTTACTGACGGCGATGCATCCCAAGTATCTTCTGAAATTCTTTCAGGTCCTTCTCAAGAATGGGATACTCATACACATCATCTAACACATTTCTGTATATCGTCTACAAAACAAAGCAGTATCTTAGGACATCTGACAACCCAAACATTAATCTAAGGCATCACATCAGTGGTCTAAGTCAATTCAGGCACCATCCTACTAAAACAAATTTTATCATTATATTTATGTAAAACCTGTAAGGAGGGAATATTCCTGTTTAAATTTCCAGACTGGTCAATATTCAGCTTGCTTTTTGAGAAACATTCTTACTTAGTACTGTGTACCAAGTGAGAGGGCAAAATGCTTGTACTATTTTGTCTATACACAGGAAAATTTAAACCACCATTCGTGGCTATTACATGAAACCTGGGTTAGGTCAGAATAACACATTCTGAAGCATGACAGCACAACACACCATCATCACTTATCCAAAATGACAGCAAATAGGTTCATTAGCTTAAGATTTTTAAAATGGCAAATATTCTGCTTTACCTTTCCTCACATTTGCACGCATTTTAAACTGAGTTGATGTCTCCCACAAACTCCCACAACCTTCCCTAGCTGTAAACTAATATGTAAATATACCTTACTTTTAATTTTGGGGAAGACATTGTCATGAATGGAATTCTAGGAACTATTTTCTCTACACTTTTTCCACATCTGCATGCAGATCCTTCTCGTTCCCTTCTAAGGAAAGGAGGATCACAGGTATGAGCTGAGCCAGCAGGTTTGGTTTAGCCCCCACACCCACAGATTTCTGCATGAATAGATTTTAGCCTACGACCCCATATGTTGGTTTTGCACATCTAACTACAACCATCATTAACATTATTGCTGTTTAATATTGCACACGAGCTTCCAGAAGAGGAATTGTGAGGCAGTGCACAGTCACACACCTCCATGGCCAGAAAGCCCTGCATCCAGACAGGTGCAACTCAGTGTGACAAAACTGATGCCTGGAATTATGTACATAAATTAATTGTACAGCAATACATATATCTAGTACCAAACAACAAAAATCCTAACGTGTCTGCTTCCACATGCAGTGTGTCCTACTTAAAAAAACAAACCAAACAAACAAAAGGAATCCCAAGATTTTCTCCACATTGCCTTTGTATTCAGCGGGTGACTGAAGAGATAAAAGACCCTTAAGAAGATCTCCAGTTGCAAAGGGACTCATCAGTAGAAGTGGAAGACACTGCAAAGTCTCCTAAAATACTCTCATCTTTCAACCAGCAGAGAAAAAATATATCTTGAAAAAAAAATCAGTAGCCAGATTGATTTGAGGTTCACGACAATAGCATTATTTTCAAATTAACAAGGGAATTATAAGGTAACTCGTACAGAAATATGAGAAGAACTTTGCTAACAAGTAAGGAACAAAATTTTATTTATCAAAAATACATAAAGCAGTGCTGCTCTCCATGTCCACTCAGCAAACATGATGGAACAGGATTTCACTCCTCAGCCAAAATAGCATCTCTTACAGACACCTCAACATGCTCCATGTCCATGATCCTCTGGATACCAACTGCAGACCCTATTCTGACAGACATGGTTGGCGTGTCCAAGGAACCTCCACATCTTTGTAGTTTTATTTCTTACCTTCCTAACTTTTCCCATTTTCTAGAGGCCATGGGAAAGATCCATAAGTTTCATATGTCAAAGTAATGCTTTTAATGTTGACTGCATTGACAGTACAGGAATTCTGTTCAAACTGACTATATTTGAGGCATTTAAAGAAGACACATGTAAATCATTTTATATTATAGATATCATGGACAAGATATAAGTATGAAAAAATATGTTTTATAGATTTTGCTGTTGGGCTTTTTAGACACAGTATGTAATTAAACAGTGCTGAAATGCATCACAGAAATTGCTTCAATACCTTTAAAAATTGTTTTAAATGCTCATCTTCGTGTAACCAGTCTTTGTAGAGAGAAGTCCACTGAGACACCAAATGCAAGACTTTTCTTTTCCTACAGGACACATCAGAGTCGTCTTCTTTCCCTTGGTGGTTCTTTGCACAATAGGTGCAGTAGGTCAAGGAGCATATAATAAGATCTCAAAGAAACTTGAAAATTAACTGCTGGCAACGACTTTGAAATAATCTCATTTGCTAATGAAAGGGGGTTTTTTTCCACTGCATTGCTCAGTTTTAAATGTTTTATCCTGTCTGGAGCTTTAGGAGTTTCATAACTTTTGGGAATTAAATTCTCAGTAATAGGAATGTCAATTCATCCTCTGTGCCAACAGGATTTTTTTCTCTTACAGATTAGAGAGGTGAGTCTATAAAAGTAAAATCAATTCAAAAGGAATTATAGAATGTTCAGTCATATATTTTCTGAGGAACTGAGAATGAACCTTTGTCCTGCACACCAATGCCAACGTGAATATCTGTGGGAAGGAGGGCAAAGCATCATTAACAATAACACAAAAAACAGGCAAAGGAAGTCAGTTTCTTTTTGCCTGCACAAATTACACTATCTGCAGAAGTGACACTATTATAAATTAGAAAAAAAAAAAAGTGAAAGATTATTTCTGCCATTGTTCTCTATTCATAAGGTGGAAACACCAAATGTCATGATACCCACTTTGTACACTGTTCCTGTCTCTTCACGGTCCTTTGTTTTATAGGTAAAAAAATTGATGTTTTCATCACAAAGGTTAAAGATTGGGAAAAGATTTAAATAAACAAATAACCAGTTAATTTTTTAGCCATAAGTTTATTCAAACATTGATCCACAGCTTTATAGCTTATGGAAGTCATTAGAAATACATGAAAATAATTCCTTTATCTCAGAATGAGTTCAGAATTATATCCTGTATTACATGATAAAAGGAGCAGACTGTAAAATTCTTTACATTTTCTCCTTGTGTATTCTGTAACGTATTATGCACATGTAGGTATTCTATGAATTAAAATAACCTGAGGAGGTTTTAACCCCGATTTAAATTCTACCTTGTCACAGTTATAAAAGTTTATTTATCTTTAAACAAAGTTGACATAAAATTGCATTGTTGCTATGAGTTTGGCATCTGTTTAAAAACCAGGCATGTAACTTTGATATAAGGCTCAACGATAGGTAAAGCTATGTGTAAATGTGTGACCCCCATGAATACAACTTTCAGTAAAAGGATATTGCCTCAGCAGTGCCTGGCACAAGTCATCAGTCGTCATGAAAACCGTGTATGTGAGAAGGAAATCATCCAGGAGAGTTTCTGCAGAGGAAGACAAAAAAAGCCCATGGTACAATACATTAACAAGAGCAGGAAGAAAGGATATACTCCTGTTACTGTGCATGGCAGGAACAGGACCCCCACCCTCAAAAACAAGGCCCAAAGAAAATACATAAACCTTTAAGTTTCGAAAAGCTAACAATGTGTTGCCACTGCAGAGATCAGTCCCTTTATTTAACAAGCACATCCTCAGCTCCCAAAACACCAACAGGCACAAGTATGCACAAAATAATTCATCATAGTTCAGGAGCCAGTAAGAAAGAGTCCCTATAACAAACACTACCATCCTGGTTAGCTCAGCTGCACACAAAGCAGCCTTTCATCACATTAGCTTGTCCTGGAACTTCAGAAGAGTAGTTTTTAGCAATAAGAGAAAAATATAGATTGCCAGGAACTGTGATTAACATCTGTGCACAGTAGTTGAGAAACATGAAATAAATATATTCAGATCTTTAGATGGTTGGTTAGTCTTGTGAGCATCACTGTAAGTGCTGAGAAGTTTTCTCTAAGGTTTGTACAATTGTACTAATGAAGGTTTCTATGAGTGCTACAAAACCAGGCTGAAGGTACTTGCTAACAGACCATCCCTACACACTGAAGCTGTAGAACTTCAGGCTGTCAGGCCAAACAGCCAGTTTCAAATTTCAGTGTTACTTTTTCACTCCTCATTCCCATGTCACACTATTTTTAGGATTTTTTCCACACCTTTACTGCACATATCACTGGGGTGAAAGCACTGCTTTCACTTTGCTCTTGAGTAACAGGGCTCAAGGTAATCTCATGGTAGTCTTCAAAAACCCAGTGGCAGAATGGAGATAAAACCAAGCCAGACTTTTCCTGGAGGTGTGCTGCAAAATGGTATGGGGCAACCATCAGAGATGGCAACAAAAGAAAATTTGTCTAGGTTAAGGTACTCATTTTTTCCTCCTGTGAGGAAGCCCAATGTGACAGGTTACCTGCACAGTCTCCAACATCACTATATTCAGGGCTTGCCTGTGCAAAGCTCTGAGCATCCTGGTCTAACTGAAGCTGCTTCCAGCATGGGTTGGACCCAATGGTTTCTCAGACCCCTTCCAAATGAAATTATTAAAAAAATTTTAAACAAATTTTATTCCAATTTTAGTAAACTACTCATGCACAATGCATGATCTAGAGTATTTGGTTCACACAACAAATGCTTTCTTTTATGCAAACAGACAATGTATTGGTCTTTGTAACCACAAAATAAAAATGTTTCTGTTGGTTACTCAGGTTTTGAGTTTGTTTTTTTTCCCCAAATGGTAAGATTTTCCTCAAGTTTTGAGGGATTCCTTTTGACTGTATTTCTTTTAATTTCAGCAAAAATGCTGTGTTCCCTTTAACAAGAGAACAGCTCTGTTTTTTTCAGATAAGAACGGAAACACGGTCAGAGGCTGAACAGTAACAGAAGTGATTTCAGTTATATTGCAGAGCAAAAATATTTTACCAGTATAACTAACTGGTATTAGTTAGCACCAATTACACTAAGATTTAAGTGGTGGATTTACAACTGCAAGCACTAAGGGCCAAACCATACCTCACATGAGAAAGACAAGGCTGAGCCCCGATTCCCGCATCCTGATTTTCTCCATCTTTGTTTGTGATCTGTTCCAACCCAAGCTAGTGCTTCTGTACAAGTGTGCAACGGAGAGCATCCCAGCAGCTTTCCACAGCAAGACTGCAATTTCACAATAATTTAGACCAATTTCCGTTACAGCTGCTTTGGACCTTATCAGTAAATTATTGATCCCATAGCTGCGGCGCACAATGGCAATGAGAATTCATCCATGTATCATTCACAGACAGATGTCACGGGGATGAACATGGATGGATAGCTAATGACATCCCACCCTGTGAGCATGGGATTTAAAATACCTCCAGTGTCTTTTAAAAAAATTAAAGTGAGTCTATCTGGCTCAATGCATTTAAGACTGCTGGTCTAGAAAGAGTCCTGACCTAAGGACGCATAGGTTAAACCCCTTGCACGCAGAAGCAAAACAATTAAATTCTTTATTCTACCCAACACTGGTAAAAATGGTGGAAAGTATTATCTCTGCATAAAAAGACTATTTTGTCTCAGTAAATGAAAAGATATGGTGAACAGCTTGTTCTCTATCTGAAAGGTCATCTATTCATTCTCTTGCACGTCTTTTGGATGGTACAATGAGGCTATTAAAGTTGGAGGTCTCGCAAACATTTATTTGGAAACAGCTGAGCTTGGAGTCAACAAACACATTTTAGTTCCTTATTGAACTATGTGACTGTGCAGTGATCATCACAAAGTCAAAGAGACATTTACACCAGATTATTTCCCTAATCTCCTACTCTGTCCAGGTGATACCTGAATTTCAGCAAAACGTAGCCATGTGTTCGGAAAAGAAATCAACTCCTACTTGAAGCAAAACTGCAATATTATCAATGAACTTCTCTAGTTATTCAAAAGAGTGTGATTTTATCATAATAACTGGGGGTTTAAAAACTACTTATGTGTTTATTTCTATTACCTAATAATCTGTTTTCCAGATGTCAATTCTTCCAGCATCCCAAAGTGTTGGGATGGAAGGAAAGACTGGTTTTACTATAATGTCAGTTTCTTGCTTTTTTGTTTTGTTTTCCTGCAAGAGCTATGTTACAGACATTACTAATGCAATTCTCACTCAAGAAAAACCACCCCAGAACAAATCAAACATCCATGGAGAGTCTGGAACTGTAGGTTTGTTCAGATAACCTGCAATTAGTTTTAAGCCCTCTGTTCATCTCCATCTCCATGTCCTTCCATTCACAGTCTCTGGTTTCTAACAACCCCACCAAAACAAGGTATATCACTCAGGCCACTTAAAGTTGCACATATATATACATAGTGATTTCTTTTATCCTCTAAATACAGAAGAAGTGCTAAGAAGAAAAGTTAATAAATTATGTTTCCTCCAGCTTGTGTATAGGCTAAATTTCTTCAAATTGCCTCTGAACATATTTAGAAATTTAAACCCTAGAGGAATGTTTTGAACAAAAAAAAAAAGTCTGGATTATACATGTGGTCCATTAATAGCATCACTCATCTGTTAAATTACTTTAACAAGTAAGCAATGAAAGTGCTTTTGCAAGATTAAATATCTATTACCAGACATCACCTAAAGACTTTACAATAATAATCATATTTTTAAATGCCTGAACTAGCTTGTAGGTATTTCCCTGAAGTCCTACTGTTCACTGCAACTATCTTCTGTATTTACTTCCTAAATACCCTGTAATTTAAACACATTCCAGAATAGTTTCTCATGTCATAGCAGGAACACAAAACCTGAGGGTGTACTGATACTTCAAAAATAATTTGCTCAAAACAAACAACTGCACACTTGTCAGACACTTTTGGATATTAATACTTGTCCACAAATGATGATTTGCTGGCCTTAATCTACAAATGGAGAGAAAGGGTAACCACGAGAGGATTTATTCACAGCATATTATTCATTCTGTTACTAATGGCCACTAAGAGCAATAAATTTGAATGAGGAAGGTACAGGTTGGGCTGACAATTATGAACAGAAGCCTTTTTGGGATTTTTCTGTTTAGTTACATTTGACTTGAGTTAAAAAAAGGCAATTCCAGTCAACACATTAAAAATTTACAGTTCACCATGCCCCCACTCAGAATGCCAGTGAAATGCATACCCCTTTTAAAATTTTACTCCGTGTTCCAGTTTCTGCCTAAATTTGTGACAATTTTCCCTATCATTTCTGTAGAAAAAGTTTTTCTAGCATTTGTAGAAAACAGGGAGAATAAAATGCATAGTAATAGTTGGAAAGGAAAGGATATTGAAAGGGAAATCTTGGTGCAAAAGCCTGTGATGCTATGATTTTCTTTTATTTATTTCTCTTCTTCATGAATTTTTTATTTAATCTTTTTCTTCTAGACATCAATCTAACTTTTCTTTGTTCCTCACAATTTTCCTTTATTTGGCAAGCAATTATTGCAAAGTCTGCAGTTAAATTGCAGCTAAGGAATATTGCATTTCAAAAACAATTTCAAACATTTTAAAGCTTCATTAAGACATTCAACAGAACCAGCAGGAGTCCCATGGCCTCCTGTTCGTGCAGCTCTTTGGGGGCAGCCTTAGGCAATAATCTCACCACACCCATTGTGTGCGAGTTCAGTAGGCATAAAAATAATTTAAAAAGCAGGCACTGTGCTTGTTATTAAATAATCAATTTGCACCAGCTTCTGCTGAGACAGTTTCTCCCAGGCTATGAGTCCCACCTTCCCCCAGGTGAAATACAGCATGGACACAGCTTCACAGGAACAGTTAGTAGTGCTCATCACATTTTTCTGCAATGGACAAGCCCTCCTGCAAGGGTGGCATTCAGGGTGGCTGAGGGGTAGAAAGAGCAGTACAGAGACACTCTCACCCATGTGAAACATCCAGGGGACATTTGCTTCCAGCTGGTTACTGAAGGACCCAGCAATACATCTACATGAGAAATTGCAACTGCATTGCATGTACAGGGTGGTGACAGCCAACAGCAACAATGCTGTATTTGGTGGGGAAGGGGGAGCTAGGGTCCCAGACACAGTAAATGATAAAATATTTAGATGAAAAACACATCACATATTCCCACCTACTAAAAAAATAGACAGGATTCCCTGCTGCTTTCTGTGTGCCCACTTACCTCTCTAACAGGAGAGAAACCCTTTCTCTCTGAGAAGACAACTCTACAAATACCAGCCCTAGGTCATGGTACAGTTATAAATTCCAGGAGGAAAGAATGGGTTTCCTCCATGGGTTTGCACACCAAATCTGATTTTCCAATGGTTTCTTTTCTCCTTTCTCCACCCTGTTCTCTAGGCAGGCTTTCAATTACTAAGGCTTAGGACAGAAATTAATACAGACCTGTAAAGAAAAATCATCTGTGACACAAATTTAACAAGTCAGGACAGGCAGTACCCTTCTTGGTGTCACCACATCAAACATCTGTACCCTCTTCTCAAACTAGAGTATTTTCTTAAACTACTGCAGTGGTATGAGGCATCAGTGGAGCAGCCTCACTTTAATAACTTGCAACATAAACATTCAAAGAAACTTAATCTAAAGGAAATGCCTTCGCCAAACAGACTAAAAGTTGAGTTCATTTGATTAAATTAGATATATTTGAGGACAGCTCTAAAAAGCAAATATTAAAAAGCTATCTCATAGAATGAGCAAAGGAGGAAAAGCATGGAAACATTCAAGTGTTACAGATAGCTACACATCTCCAACTACCCACACAGCAATTTTTTGTTCACATATTATTTACTAGCCTGTCCGTGCACCAACCAGTGTCTTTAGACCACCACAGCTAAACCAATAGTGCATATACATCTACATTAGCAACACATCCAATACCTCAGGCTGCATTAAAAATACACCTATTGCTCTACTGCTAATATTAGACATACTGTCCAGCTAAGCCAGATATAATTATTCCTAATGCCTGAGTCATTAATCCCTTTATATCCACAAGAAGAGATAACTTGATGACAAATTCCAGTTTGTCCTGGTTTTTGGATCACACTTCCACATCCTGAATAGATTTTGGTTTGTTACTTTTCAATGGCTACCAGCAAAAAAAAAGCAAATAAAAATGAAAAACAAACAAACAAAAGGGCAAAAAATAAGCCAAACAAGTCCTCCCACTTTCAGCGACAAACTGACTGCTGAGATGCCAAGAACCATTCTCTTCTTCATATAAGACTTTACAGAGCAATTTTTCAGACTCTGTTCTTTCCACTCTGTAGCATTTCTTTTTCCATGTTGTATGCTTTCCATTATATGCTTATTTAAATATTATGAAAAAATAAAGCTATGCAAAACAAGGCAACAACAGGATATAAACTATCCAATGAATCAAGGTTTTTTTCTTTTAACTGCACAGCTTACAAAAGGCAAATTCCTCTCTACAGAGGAGTATAACCCTATAGACCCTGTGCATATAGGCTCTATATTCCTTTCTCTGCAGGTTGTATATGTCATGTACTGTTAGCTGGGGAGAGGGTACTGACAGTGAAATCTGTTACACTGCAAAGAAAAACAAGTAATCTTTTTTTGGGGGGTTGTTTGTTTTTTTTTTAAACTTATCACTATTCTGAACCCAAATCTCTTCGACTCTGCACTGTACAAATCCATTGTGAATGGCTGTGCAAGACTTACAGAAAGATTTAAGGGTTTTTCAGGCTTGTATTCCACACTAAATCGGATTATAAGAAAATATAGATAAAGCACTGGAATGCAAGTCTTTTTCCACTTTATGCAAAGTAGTGATTCAGCTTTCTCCAAGGATTTGCTGGCGGAGGCCAAACCTGTATGAAGATTGAAGGAAAAACCAAACGCCAACAACAAAAAAGAGAAAAAAAATTGCCTGAATGAACAAGCCACTGGAATTCAGTAACTCACAGGTTAAAACTACTCTTGCCACTGTAGTGGCAAGCCTTAGTCATGCTACAGAGCAGTTGTGGTTGTCACTATGTGTATGAGAGAATTAAACTGAGAAAATGAAAACCATGCACTGAATTAAAAATATAACACTCTAAACTCTCTGCTCTCCAAGCAGAGGAAATTGCTAAGTGTCCTTCCTTTCCACTCAACTTATCTTTCAGAAATGTAACAAATAAAAAGAGGTTATAATATCTTCTTCATCCTCATCATGTAAGAACTTTAGTATAATATACTGGTCGTCAGCATCTAGAAACTCCAGCAGCACAAAATACAAGTGGGGGCTACACGTGCATTTTTCAAATATCAATGCAAACTCTGAGGGACTTTTGTGTGAAAAGGAAATCTCTTTGATGCTTGGGGGAGATATTTTTGAGAAAGACAAAAAAGAAGAGAAAAATAAATGTGTTTTAGACAATACAGAAAAATTCTAAAACCCCTTTAGCTATGCCATTTCCCATTTGTGACTGTGGCAAAGATGATAAGATGAGCATATGGTCAGCTCCTGACATCCCCTTATGTTAATACACTTACCAGTATTAGCCAGAATTACAAATTTAATAATCATCAACAACTCTGCTCTCATTTACATTCAGTGCATCATCCCTACCTTGCAGACACCCTACCAGACACTCTTCTGTAACATTTTGTGAGGCTCATCCCACAGAATATATCTGGGGAAAAAAAAGTCAACAGCTAGACCGGCTGAATCCTTTGGAATTTTTATCCTCCTATGACTGACAATCTGGGATCAATAACACTAATGCACCTTCTGACCTCATAGCCCACATTGGAAATATTTTTTTAAAAAGAAAATATTCACTGATGGGGTTAGCAACACCAGACTGATCAGAAAGAGTTACGACATGCATCTCTCAGAGTCATCAAGAAAAGCAGCCCTATGAGATGGGGTTACAGCTGGGCAAACAGACAGATGAGCCCTGTGCCTGAATAAAATGGATGCTGATTACTTACTATTCTATAGGGAATAAATAGTTTTTTTCTATTTTAAATATTCAGTCAGTGAAAATTAAACAAAATGAGGGCTACAGCAAAGCATTTTCAAGTTTTTCAGCCTCTCAGGGCTGAAAGCTCATAGCCTTGATAAATTCTTGTCACACCTCTTCCTCCCTTCTGCAAAATGAGAAAAATTATAACACACCTCAAGGCAGACAATGCTACACATAGATTTTTGTGTGGTTTAGTTCACATAATACTATGCAATGCTCTGAAACCTTTCAGCAATGCAAACACTGGTCCTGAGAGTTGAGCTGTAATCAGAATATTGCTTGTTCTGCAGAAACGGAAAAACGATTTGACAGCAGCAACTCTTTTCAAAGGCAGAAGTTTCTCAGTAATCTGTAATTCCAGAGCAATTTACTAAAAATGTCAGGATGTCTCTGAGTACAAACAGTAAATGCAAATTGCTATCTGATCTAGCAAGATATTGCTCATGTCTGAGAGGGTTCTGGCATTCAGCAGATGGCAACAGTGCTCAGGACCTTGCAGGATTAGCCCTTAATTCAAAATCGAACCCTCTAATAGTGCTATGCCACCATGGACACAGCATGAAGTAAAAAAAATGAAAATGATGTTGAGAAAGAAAGGTCAATGAAAAAAAAAGAACATCGATATATAATTTGCTGCTAATGTATTAAAACAATTATAGTAGTTATGTCACCTAACCACCAAGGCACCAAGAAATCAATGCACAAAGGAATAAAGAGCAAGACATTCATTTCTGGCATTAGGTTAGAAAACTAAAATACATAAGGGCAAGATATTTAACCCGTACAACCACATTTTTTATTAGAGTACAAAAGTCAGAACTAGGAATCATTTCTAAGGTCATCTCCCAGAATCTTCTGGCAGTATTTTAACATCTGCAGAATGAATCAAACACATTCTGTCTGGTAAGGTCAAAGATGCTCCTAAAGTTGCATTCCAGTGTCTGCTATCACACATATTGGAGCAGCTTCTTATTTTGTTGAAGGGACAAAAAGCCCTGAAACCACAGGCAGAGAGCAAATGTCAAACTTGTCCAGCTTTAATGAGACACTAATTTTTCCACATAGGAATCTGAAGCTCTCTTTTTTCCCCAGGTGGGAGGGAGCCCTGGTGATCCATGTGCAGCTCTAATGGTCAAGGTTACTTGAAATTATTGGACAAATCCTCTACGCCTTATACATTTTGAAGCATTAGAACTGTTGCCTGTAGCAGTCACTCTAAGGCATTGACACTTTTTGTTAAAAAAGTGCCTTTGACTGCTGTAACTAAAATACTGAAGCTTTCTGTGCAGTGAAACTTACAGTAAACGGAGGTATCTTAATGCACATGTGAAATGTGAAATCCTCACACAAGCAGAAGGCAGACACTCCTTGCTCACATCAGGCATCTCCCAAAGTACTTGAGAAGAAAAACCCATCCTCTCTTCCCATCGATTGATTAAAATAAGCCAGCCAGGCCAGGATTGCCTGGAGCAGCAGGACAGAGGATAAAAGATTTAATGGTTCTCTTTCATCCTTCTGCCTGCAGACCAGCTGCCTGAGCACAGCCTGCTGCGATGTGCCCTCCTGGGTTTGCACCTCCAGCTGGCCCATTGCCTGGCACCCCAGGCACTGGTGTGGCTCAGTGCAAGTTGTATGAGCAAGTACAAGGCAAGGGTCTCCTCTTCTGTATCGCACAGGAACTTCCTTGTGTCAGTGCCATCACCCTCATCCTCAGGCAGCCAAGGAGATGCAATGTTTCCATCTATGACACAAGTTCCAGGTGCCACCCAGAGCTATCACTGCCTCACTGGTGCCAGCAGGACAGGACTTTTTGTTGCCTGGTGGCAGCACAACACACAGCCATCCTCAGCAACTGACAGCAGTGCACAGAAAGGGTGCACAGGGCACCCTCTCTCCCCTCTGCCACTGGAAGCCTGGTCCTACCAACTGGGTGCTCTGAGGTGCCTTAAGGCTGCTCAAGCCTTTTGCCTGGTCCATGAGTCCAGCACACATTCCAGTTTAAAGAGAAGTTGAAAATCAGACATTCAGCTTTCAGAAAATTAACACAAAGGAAGATACACTTAATCTTTATTATTTTCATATTTTCTGTCCAACACTTACATGGCACTGAAGAACGACCAAGTTTCAAGTTCAGCATGTCTTTGTCATTGCTGAGTTGGAAAATCTACTCCTAGGAAAGAGTCAGCTTCAAATCTAATATTATATATAAGCACAAAACTCATCACATCTTCAAAAAATGCTTATGAGTTCCTAATTTCTAGATCATTGAGATGCTTTAAAACAGTCTGCTTCTCAGTGACATTTCTGAGAACATGAGCCCAATTTTTCTGCTTACAACCCAAAAATACATATATATTTGGATATGTATATTTAAAAACTCCTAACTGGCATTATTTTCAAGTTGAGACTATTAGCCCCAAAAAGGCTTTCATTCCAAAACACGCTGTATTTGGACAACATCCAGTCTGGCAGATTATGACAACTACAGTATATGACCAGAATCCATTCCATGGTGGTACATGACATGGATAAAGGACAGGTCAAATGACTCATGGCAGTGCCCCACCTAAAGCTCTGCAGGTCAGGTAGAATGCCTCGACTTCTGCGTGCAGCGTTATCCCATCACCTGCTGCCAACTGCTTTCCACACAACCAGAGGGACGGGTCCCTTAGGGGAACAGAAATGTACAGATCTGCACTGTGTATTTTTAAAAGTGTTTAGCAAGAAGCTTTGATCTATTATTTTCCCCCCTACAAAGCAGCAAGGGGAAATTTCTTTGTGCTTCAGCCCAAGGAAGGAGACATAAGGAGTATCTTGTTTGCCCCTGGGAGCCAAATTATCATAAATATGCTAAGCAGTGCAAACTCCCCAACATGTGGCACTGGAGCATGTGCAGTAAACATCACAGCATCTCTTCAGGGAAGCCTAGCACGACAAAGCCTCCACTGGCAAATCGCTCCTGGCTTCTGTAGATTTGACAGAATTGCCTATAAAAGGAATTATGGCATTTTCATCTGAGCAAGAACTGTTTAATTTGGTCCCAATCTCTGTACAAGATGGGAATAGCATGCACTAGACTAATGAACAGACCACACATTTCTTCCAGCACAGGAAAGGTCAAGTGGTGGGATATTTTTGGTGTATTGGGTCACGCACACCAGGTTAGGGTCTTGCATACACAGCTGTGGCCCACTGTCACGTAACCTCAAAAGCAGAGATTCACTTAACATCTTCTGACATATGGAGGCAAAAGATGCTGCCTGACTGTGATGTGTCACAGGCTCTGCCGGGGAGAGGGCAGAGGGGAGGGAGGAACACATCTTGCAAACCTCACAGGAGACCCAGACAGACACTGCCATACTGCAGTGTCACTGTAGTGAAGGAGGCCACCCCCAGCATTTTGCCCAGGGTGTACCACACTTCAGGCTGATGGGCAAACAACTCTCAGATAGCTCTGAAATAACTTATTCAATATTTAACAACACACCTATGATGCACAGCGGAGGGGGGTGGCACAAGGGACATGACATCCAAGAGAACCTAAAAACCAAACAGGGCCATACTTGCATCTTGCATTTCCACACCTGCCTTACTCCCCACTCTACACAGCAGTGAAGCACAGCTTCACATTATAAAACCAGAACAATGAGCACCAGAGCACTCATAAAGCAGCTGCATTTTGCTTCCCCATGTGGTGAATGGGTTTCAAAAAAATCTGATGATTTTCATGATGATGGTGTTAAAATACATTGTTACACTAAGTGTAGACTTATTTATAAGATAAAGGTCCTTAAATTATGACCTGAAATTGTACTTGCTACACTGAGACACCCAAATCATTCCAGTGACAGGTTAACATGTAATTAAAGACAGCTTTTATGCTTATTATTATTACAACTTAATGGAAGACAGCAATAAGAAATGCCTTGCCCATAGTCTGCCTATGCATTAAGAACATCTAAAAACTTCAAACAATTGTGTTTGTCAGTACAACCCTGAGCTGACAGCTGAATTAAAGCAATCACAAAGGTTCTTGCTTGCACTGTTTAAAGATCATACAGGGGTATGACACGAGGAACAGATATTATCCAGAGTTCAGCTGCTTGTAAGTATTAAAACACCTGCATGGGCATATTTTCCATGGCAGCTGAACTGTGTGTGCAATTTGGCTGCTTGCAATACACAGCATCTCAGTGCTACACTTTTAAGATAGAAGACCCTTACTTTGATAATTTTCAAACTATTTACATTCATTGGGGAGTTCAGCATTAGGTCTTTGGTTCAGCTGTACCATAATTACTCAGGGTTTTTTATTTGATGGCCTTGCTTATTTCAGTTAAATAAAGTGGAAATACTAAACAATTATGGATGAAAGCACAGTGGGGTAATTTTCTAAAGGTTTATATTCACTTCTGCCATTATTTATGATTTTTAGTGCTCTTTATTGATTCATTCACAAAAAAGAAACAGATGCAAAACACAGCTGTCAGATAGAGAGCATAACTTTGGACTGGGACAGTCCAGCTTTCTCCCTTTGTTATCTTTCTTTTCCAAGTCTTATGAGATGCTGTGTTTTTCATGCACGCACTGGAAAGGATCTAATGCAGGCAATGCATTCTGTATTTCATGGGAAGTGTTCCATTTTTAGCCCTTCATCAAGACAGCTGTCTCCTGGATTTGACAGGGCACCATGGAGTCTCCTTGGCTGACAGGTAAACCCCACCTTTCTGCACAAGCACATACAAATCTGACACAATGTTAAGGAAAAAGGTAAAAATCACAAACTGCAATAACAGATAAGTCACTGTATTAAAAGGTGATCCTCTTGGATCATCTGCTCTATGACCACGTTTCACCACTACAGCACCTACCTGTGACAAGTGCTCACTGCCATCTTTTATTTCTATAGCTCTATTTCTACAGCTCTTTTAGGCCATAAGTGAAGAGCATCACTGACAGCCTAAAAGAGCATGGTTTTCATAAAACATGCTTTATTTTACCAGTGTATAGAGAAAAGGAGGCAGATATGGGCTCAGGAGAGGGGGGAGGTACCTGCCAAGGCTGAGTACACAAACCATTGTCCCATGCAGACAACACCAATGCTTTTGGCTAACACCATCAAAGGTGAATTAGATGGTGATCTCACTGCAAATTGCCTTTGCCTATCAGTTTTTCAAACCCTCTTTGAATTAAATAGGCTAACAGCGTAATTTGTCCTTTTTTATTATTTAACTGATTTGCTTACTCAATTAGTCATTAAAGGCAATTATAAAAAATTATTTTTTCTTACTAAGAAGCAGTATGCTTTCTATATCACCACTGCTTAGCCCATGGGAAATCATCAATTATGTGATGACAGTCTCAGACTGCAATCACTTTTCCATGGCTGCAGCCTGGTAAACACTTCTGCTAGGTGTAACACTTCCTACAGCCTCTTTCAGGTTACAAAATAGTCAGCATGTATTTATTGCTCCTAAAGAGCCTGTCAGAGAAGGCAGCAAAGCATCTTAAAGGAAGCCTCTGTGGATTACATACCACCCTTCAGCTAGATGAATACTTCATATATAAGAACATATATTTAAAAGTGATTCTCCATATCACTTTTTAGAAACACATCACCGATTACAGTAAATGCACAGGAGCCAGAATTAATTCCATTAGGAGCTGCTGTTCTGAAGAAACTGTAGCCCATATCCCAAAAGGACAATGAACTATAATATGCAAGCTCATTTAATCACTGTATCCAATTACAAGGAGGAATAAATCATCACACACAGGCTTATGTCTGAATTTTAAAAGGTAAATAGATCATGAATACTCAAGCCAGATGCTGTGAATCTCTGGATTCACAGATTAGCAGAGGAAGTGGTGCATTCACTTTCCATTTGAGTTTTTTGTTCCATTTGGAGCTTGATTGTACAGGGCTGACATTCTTTGCAGTAAGAGGACACAAAACTCTGACATCCACCTCAGTGGAGTTTGTGTATGGTCTAACGACAGAGTTTCCTGGTCTCTCTGCCCTGATCCATACCCAAGACTCCCCTAAGTCACAGGGGGTCAGAAGAGGAGCTGGCTTTCTTCCAAACACTACAAATAGCAGCACTTTGGGCAACTGCTCCTACCCTTTAGTGTAAACTCCATCATCCCAGACCTACATGACCACAAGCTCCAGGAAGATCTGAATCCTCTCCATTTGTCAAGAAAACCCAGTACAGCAGTTTCTTGCAAAGCTGATGGCATTTTCATGTTTTCCAGATGCTTTTAGAAAACTGTTATCAAATATTTATCGTTCTTTGTAATCAAGAACACACTTGTAACTTCCCAAATTACATCTTACTAACCTTGACTCCTTGAACAAATTTCCTATCCATTAAACTATGATGTAACATCAAATGTCCTATGGCCCATTTGCATGTCAAAACCCTCACCCCAGAAGGGAGATTAGATTCTCATAAATAATAACATGATCTGTATTCACACATCAAAGAAGAAGACCTGTTCAAAGTATTTACATAAGCTGCACAAGCAGCCCATGACATATTTGCCTGGAGATATGGCCATCAGGCTGGAGACTGTAACAAAATTTCCCTCAAGCCAGTGATACCACACACACCCCTCAGGAAAATGCCTTCTTTGCAATGGGAGAAGCCCAGTTTCAGCTGGCAGAGACCTTCCCCTGCCTACAGGTTTAGACTTTGCTAGTCCCACATGCCCAGCTTTCCCAGCTGATCACATCCCAAAATCTCCTTGCGTGTGACAGCAAACCTCAGATGTCCCATGATGACAATGGCTCCCCAGGGTGTCACACTGCCCTGGGGAAGGGCAGCCCCAGCACTGATGGAGCCTGCAAGGTGTTTGCAAGCTGCTGTGGCCTAGGAGTGCAAGGAGAGCAAAGAGGGAATAGACAGTGTCCCTTTGCTTCCCTGGCCCTGCTCCAGGGACATCAGGGGAGAAGCCACTGAGGAGCCTGCAGCATGTCCAGGGCTGCCTCCCCACAACAGGCCTCCTCCAGCAGGCCAGAGGTCTGCATCTGTTTGTCCATCCTAAAAGCCACCTGGCTGCCCCCATGCAGGCTCTTTGTTCAATACCTGTGTAGCTCAAGTGGAAGTGAGGAGGCCTTTTGCTTGCCAGAAACTGGGATGCATGTTTGTGCTGAATTGCCAGATTGTCCTGTTGTAGCCTCCCTGCCACTGCTTGATGGGATGTACCAGGATGGACATTTTCCACCTGTCTGTTACAGAGTTAAACTCTACAGCCACAGAGACAGTTAACATCTACAGACAGTAAGAGGAGAAGCTGTAATCACCCTAATAGGCAAAATGTTTGCATTTGCCCATTCCTGATGTTTTTCACTCTTTGGGGCAATGCTACATGGCCACTGCTGCTTTAAGGCTTTGAATGGAAACCCTTTGACAATGGGGATCTGACAAATGCTATTTGTTTGTGGTTGTTTTTCACTGTTGTTTGTTTGCTTCCAGCTTGTGGCTGTGCATCCCCCATGATGTTACTAACAGTATCAGCAAACAAAATCCCATGGACAAGGCTCCTATGGGGCAGGGAATTAAATCCAACAAGGGTTTCATTATAGTATTGATGCCAGGGCTCTGAACTCATGGCTGGGAAAGAACAAAACCAGGATCTGGCTTTCTGGTTTTAACTGCAGTGATTCCTAGAGAGAGGTCAACCAGCCCTAAATTCCAAGAAATGAATTTGAAGAAGGTTAAAGAAAGGCTGCTTATGGAATTGGCAGAGCATTATAGGCAGTGAGAGGAGGAGGGATAATAGCAGGAGGAGGATGCAGGGTGTAGAAGAAGGAAAAAAGGAAATAAACTGAAAAGCAATAAAATATGAGGTATAAAAGCTTCCATAAGTCCCAAGTCAGACAGCATGATTTCTACATGATTACACTTCTCATTCTGGCAATTCATATCTCCATCAAAATTCAAGTTCAAGCAAAGGAATAAAATCACAATTCATGTCAAATGCCACTGCAAGAAAACCAAAGTTTTTTGTTATTAGCTTCCACCAAAATTGGACCCATCAATTTTTTCCCCAAACCCTCGCCCCAAAATGTTTTTGCACTCAGTGTCCTTGCAGCCATCACATTTTCACATCAGAGAGAGAGTATGATCTTGGTTTTAGAAGGATCTCACAAGCTTTTCTGAACTAAGACAAGGTCATCTCATGATCTCAGCCTGGCTTGGGGAGATAGTGGTGTGAGCTGCTGCCACAGCTACAGCTCACATCAGTATTTTTCACCTTGTCTAAATGATGGGACAAGTAATGTATTTTATTGCTGTAACTGATGCTATTCTGCAAAGCTTTTTCTGCCAGTGCCAGCTATACTCCATGAGGGTAACTGACATCTCATGAAAAACCTTTAGCTGTCAAAGTGCTGTAATTCTACTCCTATTTCAATCTTTGAAAGCATCAAAATAACCTAAAAAAAAAAAAAAAAAAAAAAAAAAAAAAAAAAAAAAAAAAAAAAGCAGCGCAGGACTGTCTCCAATGCCAAGTACACAGACTCTCATAAAAGATGTTATACACCCCAAGTAATACTAAATTGGATCAAACCCTCTAAAAAAAAGCAACAGCAATTTAAAGCCTACATTATGAGCCTACCAATTGCAGTTAATGCACAGAGCTTCTGAATTTATGCTCAGTGCATTCTGCTCCATTATCTCCTTTTTAGACAGGCCCCTCCTCTCTCACAGAAGTATTCCTACTACAACCATCTATTTCTACATCTAACAGCCAATCTTCTCCCTTGCCCATTAAAATCAAAACCTAGCAAAACATCACAAACCACAGCAGAACACCCTGCCAACCTCTCCCAGCACACAGCAAATTTGGCCTTTAGCAGCTGCTGTCTCATCTTCTCTTTTTCTCCCTTTCCCTTGAACATACTAGAGAAGGCAGCAGCCACTGTTGGGGCAGAGCAGAACCTGGCTCTGCTGCACCTGGCAATCCAGAGTGTGCTGGCACCAGTTTGCCAATGCCCCAGACTTTCCTCAAGCAATTGTGTTTATTCAGCTACACAGTAAGCAGAGGCTGTAACGCAGCCCAGGGTGCCCAGCTATTAAGGGAGGTCTTAAGAGCCCACAAAAAGCCCACTGGGAAACAGGCAGAAATCTATACCAATTAATGGTTCACAAATAGGTCTTGGGTTGTGGCTTTTTGTTCTTAATCTCCCTGGGTGACCTCTGAGCCCGGGGATTTACAGAAAGCAGTAAAGTGGGAAAGAAAAGGACTGCATCAGTACACTGCACAACCAGGCATCACCTAACGGCAGTGACAGGGAGCAAGACAGGGAGCTTAGTGAAGTAATAATTGTAGTTTGGCTATAGCCAAAAGCAGTCCCACTCTCACTCACAAAAAGACCAAGGCTGCTGCTTCCATAGTACTGTGAAACTGTTTGAACTCAGGGCATGTTGAGAAGGATTGCGGGGGAAGGAGGAATTAACAGCATGAGAGTAAATTTAGTTCACAAGAGGGAAAAAAGCTGCTTTGAAGAACAGATTTCTTTCAGATTCTTAATACACAACCTCAAAGCACAGGTCTGCAGTGAATCCATCCTTCCACCCTGTGGGCGGGGAATGAAGGCGCTCTTTATATTCCTCAGAAAATGTTAATCTCACAAGAAAATCATTGTATTATAGCAACTGGGAGCACTGGAAACACTGGAATTCAAACTCTGAAGACAACTGTACTCCTGGACTCAGAGATACAGCAAGCACATCAAGATACAGTTCTATCTTTTCAGCATTCTTACATAAAAATTCCCCTATTCCATAAAAGCTTTTTTCAAAAAAAAAATTAAAAACCTGAATTTCAGAGCACCATCTCTTAGTTTTATATCACGACAGATTCTGCTTTCAGGAAGGAATGCTTTATTGTATCCTGAGAACAAGGTTCCAACTCAACAACCATCGCAGTAAGTGCAAATAGCAGCACGGGAGTCACTGGTGTACAAACACTTAGGTCAGCAGCTGGGGAATTTTGGTGTGATCGAAGAAGAGCACCTGGATGACAGTGCTCAGCTTTTCAACAGCTTGCAGATCAGAGTTTGATAGTAAAAGGCCTTAAGAAGGAAGAAAAGGAGTACAGAAGAAAGAAAGAAGGAAGAAAAAGAGCAGTGAGAATGATAAATGGGAGACCTGTGGTGAAGGGCCCAATGTTTGGGGTTCCTGAAGGACAAGGTGGTCTGTGGCTCCCACTGAAGGAACAGGATGTGTGGACACTTTAAAAGAAGCAGAAACACTGATATTTCATTTTTACAGTTCCAGTTCCTACTCTCACAGCTAACTGACCTGCCAGCCCACACTCCATCTGTTACTATTCCTCTTACACTACTCTCTTAAAAATCAGGTCCCACTTTTCAACTACGAGAAACAGCACTTTTTAGATAATTGTACATGTTTTCTAGTCAGCTTCAGTGAGCCATATTCTGGGAAAATATGAAGCAGGGCTGTATCTGGGGGCTGTGAGGATCTAGAACGCTGTATCATCTCTGCAACAGAGGTTATCCCCTCCCATCATGTTCTTGGTGGTTTGATCAAGTTTCTGCAGGGAAATGGATCTCTAGCAGACAGAAGTCAACAAGAGCTACCACAATTTAGATTCATTTCAGAATTTGGCTACGATTTTTTGCTAAGTTGATGTTGACTTGTTTTGGTTTTGGTGTTCTTATGGCTCACTAGAGGCAGCATGACATTAGTTGCAACATGAGGTACCTGGCCTGCTTCATCTCCAGACCTGCAGCTGTGGAACTGACCTAACCTCCTGAGTAGCATTTGAGCCAGACAGGGAATCAACCTAAGTGGTTAGCGTATATCTAAGATGACAGGTCTCTTGATGAAAGAGATTTCTTTGGCATGACCCCTGTGCAGTGACTCAGTTTTCCCCTTCTACTTCATGGCCCTCAGTCCAAACCTTCTGACCTGGGAACACGAGTTATTTCTGCTACATTTGACACTGACCAGCCACACTTGAGTGATTAGAAAAGGATTCAGACTAAGGCAGAAACTAAGAAGCAACATCTGCTATTCTTTTTACCACTAAAATACAAGCATTTTTATAAAGTCTTCCAATAATTTTTTGTCCCTTCCATACAATTCTTCGCTTAGCACTACCAAACAATTACAAATTATCAAAAGCACCATTCTGGAAAAAGTTCTGTAGAAACGCTTTTCAGATATACAAACATGTCTCTTTATGATCTCAGCTACTTAATGCATCTGGTTATTTATATATATAATGATATATAATTTCATATATCTGAAATAATTACTCCACTGATTTGATAGTTATAGCACCTAGACTTCCAAGGTTATGAGGGCAAAAGGGATGTTACAAATAACTGATTAAATGTCTTTAGGGTTACATTTCCAGCAACCTTACCAAATTCTCAGTGTCATAACATCTTATCTTCAGGTACCTCATCAAAATGCTTTTATCACCCAAGTTTATTTTGCAGTACAACAAATGAACTGCCTTTTCTGCCTTTTCTGACTTAAAAGCCTTTCCCACTGTCAAAAGAAAATAATTTTTGCCCCTAAAAATGTTCTCCTGATAGACCTACACTTCCCAATCCTTTTCTGCTTAAACAACTAAGATCATCAAAAACCCTGATATTGTCTACAATGCACATGTTCATAATAAATGGTTTCACTCTAGGCTTTCATGACAGCTCCTTATCACTTTCACACACAGCAAAAGGTGACAACTAGAAATAATGAATCACTGAACTACAGGGAAGAGACTGAGAAACTGAGAATACTACGATCCAATTGGCTGTCATATAGAATGGACAGCTTTCTCTTCTGCAAATTCGACTCAAACACAGACCATTAAACACTTGGGGCTCTACTAGGTATTCTTGCACTGAGTACAAAAAATAATGCATGTAGGTGCCTGCAGTGCACAAAGTGCCTCGGTGCTCCTGGGCACACACCAAAACCATGTGTTTTTCTGATGGCTACCTCAGTTACTTTCTCTCCCTGAAAGGGTCTAACTTGCTAAGTGTACCCACAGCACAAAAGTATTTGCGGTGATGAACTGCAAAAATACCATGTATCAACAAAGAGAGTCCTGAGCAAGAGTAAGAGTGTTTATCATTCCCCATGTTGACTCTAGTTTCTCAGTCATTGGATACAATGGTGGGATAACTCAGGAGCAGCATTCCCAGACTCTGCCTTTCCAAAAGTTTGCCCAAACAAGTTTTAGTGCCCAAGTGCAAATAAATCCTTTTCAGGCTCCATGTCCTCAGTTCTCAAAAAAACTGTCTGAGCTCCTGACACGAGAGAGCATCTTAGATATACTCCCCTCATTGGCATTTCCATTATCTTTGGCACTGCAGCATGTGACACACTGTCTGTCTGCAGTGAATCCCAGACACGGTGCTCCTTCTGCAAGCTGATCCAGCTCACTACTGTGACAGAAAATAATCCTATCAAAGGGAAAAAAAAAAAAAGTATTTCCTATGAACATACCTAAATCTACTTGGCACAAGGTCAAGCCAAGTGTAGAAAAGGAGATGGGGTAGCGTGGCAAAGTACAGGTGGAGAGTCAGGGGATGTCAGACCTTCCCATTTGAGAAGCCACTGTCACTGCTGGCAGACTTGGTCCCAACATCATGCTATCTCCAGAGCTCCTGCTTCTCTTGTCCCAGCGTCAGGTTCCACCATGCCATTTGCAAAGCCATTCAGCAGAAAATGACTCCCACTCTGCTGCCAGCTCACTCAGTTTTTTCCTACCCATCTTATTATAACCTTAGATTCCAATTAATTCTTTCCAAACTGCAACAATGCTGCATGTAATATTCTGGGTCAGGTCACAGACCCCCATAAAAAAGAACCAGGTCTTTGACAGAGGATGCCTGAGAGAAGAAAAAAGAACTCAGAAAAAGACAGAGTTATCTTTCTTAGACACATCCTCCTATCTTCCAGCAGTGTACCCACAGGAAGTGTAGACGTTCCAAATGGGAAGTGGTATTGACATCACTGCAGTGATGGAGTTTTTGCCAGGATTTTAACTAGTTTGTTTATAAACCCTTCCAAGTCTTGGCTTCTACAGAATACTCACAACAACAAATTTCAGAGTTTAGCTATGCATTATACTGGAAAACCACTTCCCTTTATTAGTTACAAACCAAATTTCACTGCGTGACAAAACACTTCCCTCATTATGAGAAAAAATGAACAATCTTTACATCTCACCTTCCCCACACAATTTATAGTCTTGTAGATCACCATATACCTCCTTTACCGAAGTTGCCTTCCTACAATGACCAGACCTAGACTATTTAGACTCTTAGATGTATTTAATCTATAATTCTAACCATTCTTGCTGCCCTTTACTTCATTTTCAACCTGAGCTGGAGGAGAAGAGGAATCATGTTATACATTCCATGTTTCACAGTTACACAATGGTATAACTACAGCTCTTGCTTGGCTTTTTTCCTAATTAGCCCAAATACCACTTGCCTTTTTGGCCAATGCTGATCAAAAATTTCCACGAACTATCCACACTACCTCCACAGACCCATTTTCTGCATGATAATAGTCAAGTCAGCACCCTGCTGAATATGTATAATAAGAATTTCCTCTTCTTCATGGTTGAAAAATACATTACTTCGCATTTTTCAAACTTGGATCCCATGTGGAATTTTATCCTGCAGTCACACAGATTTTTATTCCTTTCATCTTTGTGCAGCCATAGGGCTGGTTCGAGGGGCCTGCTCCCAACTTACTTCCCCAGTTCTACACTGCCCTGTTCTTACTACTTTCATGAGACTAATTTTGAGTTGGAATGGCTTCCTGAGCACAGCAGCTCAAACAGACAGTCAGATGTGGGAATAATAGGCTGTGCAAGAACATCATCTTGCATGGCCACCAAAGGTGAAACTGTGGCTTTATTTACCAGGAGACCTGCAATCATTTAATAATAACAGCACATGCTGTTACCTCAGATTTCAACCCACATTCAGCAGCACCCAGTCTTCAACGGTGAATTCCCTCCATTTTAAACACAGACAATTTACTCCTACCTCTCATTTTCTCTCTTTTAAGTAATCATCAGTCCTGAAAAGCATCTCCTTCCTGATCAAAACAATCTCTAAATTTCTTTCAGGATTTTTGGCAAGCGACTCTATCAAAAGCATCTTGAAAATATGAATATAAGATACAGGCACACCAGATCATATATATCCTCATGTCCTTTCAAACCTTTAACAGCTCTACAGGATACACAAGATCTGAACTGTCTGCAAAAAAATAATCCCCACATTTCCTGCTTCTCAGTATGCTTCTGTATGCATTTCTTCCTTCTGTATGTGTTGTGCTGCCACACAATTTCCTAGCACAAATTCATAACTTCATGCTGAAATTTTGCATCTAATCATACTCCTGCAAGCAAGTCCAGCTGCTAAGGACACCAGTCCTTCTCTCCTGCTGTCCTCACCTGCACACCTCTCACTCCCTGCCACCCTCTCTCTGTGTCAGGGGGTCAAGCTTTGTGTCACTGACAGATTAAGCGGATCAAGCGACTTATCCATCTTAAAAGTATTAATTTAGTATTTCCTAGCTTAGTATCAGCTAGGACCAGCTTCCTGCTTTGGAGTGCTACAGAATCCCATGACAGACTGTAGAAGCACAGAGGCACTAGTGGCAGGAGTGGCTGGGAAGGGCTGAGCTGCTTCTTTCGACTACAGCAAGAGTTTATGCTAGAATAATGTATTGATAAAATGACAACCTTATTACTTAGATGTTCCCCAAACAGAACCATTTCTTTTAATTGGTATCACATTTTCCACCTTCCTCTGCCACTCAAGCTGCTTTATATGATAGATTACACACCACTGTTAGGAGTTCAGCAATTTCATATCAGAGTTCCTTTAGGAGTCTTCGGGGAGTAACATCTGATCCTGGTGATTTGTTACTATTCATTTTATTGATTTATTCTAAACCTACTTCTACTGACAGTCTAATTTAGAGATAGCTTAGACTCACACTGCATAAAGCAATGGTTGTCTGCAAGAGCCTCCCCAGGTTCTCTCATATTGAACACTGATACCTATTGGTGTTTTTGAACTTTTCTGTTAGTCTTACACTGATGTGCTCTGCCAAACTGTTAATCCCCTCCTATGGGCATGGCAGTCATATGTATTTAGCCCTCTTATTTCACCATACCTTCCTAAATGTCAGGGAAAAGTTTACAAAATCCCTCAAAATTATGACTGACAACACTTCATTATGAAGGACTGTTAAGAAGAAGTGTTAGCAGGCATTTATTCTCTCCATCCTAAAACCTGGAATGTAGGATCACAAAGTGTTGGGCAAATATTTATTCTCATTGACATCAGTCCACATACATCAGACATACAGTTTACACTGACTGTGTGGCAGTCACAGGAGTACATTTTTCAACACCTTTTAATCATCAGTGAAAAGCACAGCGAGCAAAACACCCAATAACATCCTTCATAACTAAGAAAAAAAAATATCAAAAAGCAACCAGACCTTTTTTTCTAGGAACAAAAGACAATCTAGAAAAGGCAGAGCTGTATCCCTTTTCACAACTTCATCCAGCAGTCTGACTACAGTCAGTTCATGCAAGATAGTACCATTCTCCTCCAAGGTCACATAGTGTTCTGCAGAGGGTGCCACTGCCCAACAGCACAGCAGTGTCATTGGTGCGGTGTAGAAACAGAAAGTGTTAAACAAAAGTAACTCTTACTACACAGGACTTCTAGACAAATAGACATGGTCTGAAGCCCTCTCCGAGGTGGTATGTTACAATCCTAAAGGTAAAACTGCTTCTGTATGACGGGAGAGTTCCCACTAATCCAAGGATCATGCACAGCCCCAGATAAGGTGACACAGCATGACACAAAGGTCATTACTCCTTTTAGCTCCCACTCCAAAGAAATCCAGACCATACTTACACTTTTCTGCCTCTTTTTTAGCTATGTCGTGAGGATTTGTCCTCTGTTTCTGTCCCTTTAATCTTTCTCCAGGCTCTCCATCATCTGCCATGCCAATTTCTGCTAACAAAACTGTCATGCCTCCCCTTGTCACAATCCCTTTCACCCAGTCCACTACAAAGACGCATCCCTTAATACTGAGGCCGCCATGTTGTTCCAGTTGTCCCACTCCATGTTTATTTCCTTTCTCCAGATCACACTTTCCCTCTGCCTCTTGCTCTCAAAGACCTTCACAAATTAATTTCTTCTCTATTCATTCCCTAAAATGAATCCCAGAGTAGGGAGGTAAAAGACACGTGGTGTCAGCAGATGCAAAGGGGGAGATTATGTTCTACTTCAGCAATGTTCTGCTTAAGCTGCCTGAGAGAGGTGACCCAATGGACTGAAGGAAATGGTCTGAGTGACCCAGGCAGGTCTGGAGTAGTAGCAGTGGATGTGATGACCACTACATCATTCCAGAGGCTGCCAAACGTTGATTGTAATCACCACAAAGCAAGACAGTATGTTTGAACAGAGACCAGTTGGAGGAAACTCCAAAGACAACATCAGGATAATATCTAGAGAAGGAAATGCTGCTAAAATCCAAGAAATAAAGATTTTACATAAAAGAACAATGATTCTGAAATAAATGGTGTAGTCAATGTGAAGGGATTAGAGATCCTGAGATGCTAAGACTTGGCTTCTTGGAGATTACTTGTTCAAATCCCCACCCTTGAAGAGGATTAGCCCAGGAGGTGTGTCTTGCATCTTCCACCAAGATACTGACATATTTGAAGTGTATCTTATCTCTCTATTCAGGTCTTAAAACCTCAAATTACACTCTAAAATGCACACTCAGCAAAGATTCCCCAGTGATTCTAACCACATTAGCGATGACTCAGAAAAGTTGCTGGTTACAGAAATTTAAAATTTCCTTCCATCCTATGATAGGAAAGAAGAACAGTCTTCTTGGGGGTTGGGTTACAGTACCTCAGTGAGATGAAAACTTCCTCCTTTTGAGATGGAAGGATGGTAAACCTTTGTTAGTGGCAAGCCCAAATTTAAGGTGATGTCCCAAGAATTCACATATACTCCCTGACACAGCCATCACAAAATCCCTCAGTCGTTAAGCAACTATGAAGTAAGTTAAGCCTGAAGAGTCTTGGAAACCTCAGGCTTTCCAGACATCCTGCCTATGGAAGTCATTAGGGCAACAGACTAGTCTAGCTTTACAGATTGCTGTGTCCTCTTTAGGTGTCCTCAGTTGCTAAAATAGTACTCTGTTATGTCACAGGCACTGAGATAACTCTTCAGGTTGGGTTCCCACCTGTTTATTGTAGCAGAGTTTACTAAGTTGAGTGCTTAAGGTGTCTTGCTGCAGGTTCACCAGCAGCTGAAGTAAGCCTTGGAGACTGGGCTGGACACCAGCAAAATTTTTTCCAGACCAGCCCCAAAACTTGCTTTACACTCTCAGGTGCAAGCGGTGTCTGCTGACTTGGGCAAGAAAATGGAGGGTGGCTGGGAGCAATCCATGGCACACCATTCGGCCACGCCGGCGTTTATCAAAGGCAGTGTTCCATGACCACGCCAGCCCCAGGACAGCAGATGGTTTTGTTAACAACCATGGAGGGCTGCAGCTATGATTTGGTACACAAAGGGTGGGAATGAAAACAGGCAGAGCATCCCTTCTTGGGAAGCAGTGCAAAGGGTCAAACAGAACAACAGCCCCCTGTGCACCAGCGACTGTAAGAACAGCCCTTTCTCATGTTCTTTACAGACACAAATAAGGAAACTGCATTGGGGGCTGCAGCAAAAACAAGAGGCCATGGAAGTCATCCTGGAACTGGCAAACAGACAGCAGGAGCAGCAGCTGGCTACAACAACATTGTCCTTTTATGTTCTGCGAAGCTATGCCTGCTAAAACACAAGCCTGCAGGGCTCTGCAACTCGATCGTTCTCTGAGATGGGCCAGATTGGAACTAGAAAAAAACACAAAACCCAGCAAATCCAAGCACCCAAACAGCAGAAGGGTGCCTTCAGGTACACACACAAAGCTGTACATATGCACAATCAACAGCCCATACTTCCTCATGCCAAAGGCAGCTGAGTCTGCAAAACAAGCTGGTAAAAACCATTATGGGGCATCCCCTTCATAAACCACTGGGAAACATAACTCCTAAAGTCTTTTATTTTGATGAAGTTCTGTATTACCAGATTGATAAAGTCAGAAGAAAATTGTATCTGAGGAACTACCCTTGAGGGAGTGGAGGGCTGCTGGGCAAGGTTTAGCACACATCTTTGTGATGGCAAAAAATCGAAGGCACAGCTACTTTGTTCTGTCCCTGGGATCCAGTTAACCCTGGCTACAGGGCAGAGCCTAATTGTTTCTTTCCAAAGGAGTTAGGATAAAGCAGAGGTGAGGGGAAGCTAATCAACCTTTAAATACTTTACCATCTGCCAACAACCAAGCAAGTAGTGGTTTAACATTTGCTTTGAGGACAGTTTACCAGCCCCTCTGTGCAAGAAAAAGACCAGGCTTAGGAACAGCCTCTCTGTGAAGTCAGGGAGAGAGAGAGCAAAGAGAGAAAAAAAAAGGTAGTGCATGGGAAGATGTATACAGCATCTAAGGCTTTACATAAGGAGTGCTTTGCATTTACAGAGACCAAAATATAATGCATTCCACTACTGAAAGTATCATTGTTTTCCAGCAAGATTGGGAGCTTATAAAATAAGATGAAGGAGACTGTAAAGACTGGCAGTTCCCCAATCTGTGTGTGACAAACATTAATGAGAAAACTTGTTCTGGATCCAATTCCTTGACCTTAAAAGGCCAAGGAAGGATCCTCACCACACTGCCCACGAGCTGGTTCAAGTAAATTACACCCATAACTAGCCTAGTGCATCTGTGGAAGGAAAACAACCACAGCCTCTCTCTGCACTAAATATTAATGTCTAGGCAGACAAAAGCAGCACTAGGAACACTGTAATAATACCACTGGCAGACACTCTATGTGTTTCTTTGGGGCATTGACACATCAGCACTAGGAATATGCCTACTGCCCCACATTAAACTAATGACTTGTTCTGAGACATCAATCACAGATGCTATTTATATTTTCAGACATTTAAAAGGATTAAAGTGTGCTTATTCTCAGTAATCTCATTTGTAGAGAAAGACATATACAGGCATCAGGAGTATGCATTTTAGCCCTACTGGGGATGATCAAATACACAGTGCCACTGGCAGCCACCTACCCTCCTCTTCAGTATTCAGAACCTCCAAAAGTCTCAGCAGCCTGGCAGCTTCCATTAAAAGTATCTATAAATTGCAGGTTACAGGCACTTCTGATAAACTATTCCATGAGCTCTTGGTGACAGCAAGCTGTGCATAAAGCCAAGAGATCCAGTTGGAAATTAAACTGCATGTCAAGTAGCCCTATTCATATAAAATTGCTCTAGGCTGGAATGAAATATCTCTGGTTGAAGACAAACAAGTAGAGCACTAGGTGATACGGTGTGCCCAGGGCTATGAGGAAATTTATAAGCCGTTTTTATGAAACAGACGTGCCAAAGTATTGGGGTGGTGGCAAAACGAGTAGCTGGCCAGGAGGTGAGGTGCACTGCAAGCATCCGGATGGATACAGGAACAGCTGCAGGCTCTGAGGGATGGCAGCCCAGCCTGCAGAGAGACGGTGCTGTACAAAGCCCGCCGCAGCCTGCGCTACCCCGGCGGCAGCCAAAGCCGAAGGTAAAGCGCTTCAAGTTGCTGCCGAGCGGCTCCGCTCCCGCCGGCGCTCCTGCCCCGGGGCCGGTGCCGCTCCGACGCCTCCCGGATTCCTCCCCGCATCGCGCCGGCTGCACGCCCGGCTGGCAGCGGCTTTCGGCCAGGGGCGCCCGGGAGCGACCCCCGCGCCGCGCCGCTCTGCCAGCTCCGGCACCGGCACCGGGACCCGCACCTCTCCCCCGTCCCCGGCCGCCGCTCCCTCCCCGCCAGGCTCGCTCCTTACCCGTCTCTTTGTCCTGGGCTGCTTCCAGGTGCAGGTCGCTGAGGAGATGCTCCAAAATCTTCTCCGGCGTCCCCGACACCACCACGTATCTGTCGGAAAGCAGAGAGTCCCCGGAGTCATCCTCGGTGGAGGACTGCGAGCGGCTGCTCCACTCGTCCTCCTCGTCCTCCTCGTCGATGTACTTGAAGTAAGGCACGTCGAAGGTGGGCAGCGGCCGCTCCCCGCCGCGGCCGGCCAGCGCCTCGGGCACCCGCACCCTGCCGCTGCCCATGGCGCCCCGCTCCCTGCGCGCCGCCGCCCGGCCCCTAAGCTCCCCCCGCGGGGGCCATCGCCCTGCCGGGGCCGCGGGCCGCCACCCCGCCCCGCCCGCCGCCGCCGCCGCCGCCGCCGAGCCCGGCCCGGCCGGCCCAGCCCCGCACGCCCGGAGCCGCGGAAGCCTTACCTCCCGCGCCGCTCGGGGGCCGGGCTGCGTGACCACACCTTCCGCAGCACCAGCGCCGCGCCGGCCGCCTCCCGCGCCCGCTCGCCGCCGCCTCCATCGTCCGCCTTCCGTGCGCAGGGGGAGAGGGACAGAGAGAGCGCGGTCAGTGCCCGCCGGGCTCGGGGCTGGGGCTGCCAGCCCGCCGCCCGGAGGGGCCGCTGCCGGAGGCCAAAACTGGGCAGGGGGCTCTTTGCACCCCGGGACAGGGAGGCGGAACGGGCTCCCTTTGTGAGCGGCACTGGGCTCCGTGTGTTGGATTTTAATTCACAGAAGCCAGTGGGAGGGGGGGGGGGCTTTGAATATGCGGGTTTCCGTCTCCCCAAGGTGATGGCTTGTTTAATTCCCAGACAGCCAAACAAAGCAGGGGACAGGTAACAATAGTCTGAAAGCGGCAAGTGCTCCCGAGCACGCCAGTAATAGAGAGGCAGAATACACCTTCTGTAAAGCTTCTCCCCTGTACTTCAGTAAAGGCAATAGAAACAGTGGGGCAGGCATGCAATGTGTGCCTCTGAGCATCTCCTAAAATACTCCGTGTACGGATCTCCCTTCTTTTCAACAACTTTTTAACTTGGGAAACAAACGCCCCCAGAGAAAGTTCAGCCCAGTGACCGCCGTGTGTGTGAATCTTGGCTAAGCTGCGGGCTTATACACCGACTGTCTCCCTCCCTGCTCCCTGGAAGTGAAGGGAGCTGAACCATCATCCATTTGTGCACACGCAGCCCACATCCCCAGCGCAGCCACAGCCAGCTGACTGAGCAGTGCGGGAGATGAGGGCTCGCTGCTGACTGAGCAGGGCGCATTGAAACACGGCGGCTGCCCAAGAGCGGCGCGCACCCCCTGCGAGATCCTCCTGGCAGATTCAGTCACCGGAGAGTGAGCGACACAAAAGAGGCAGCTGTTTCAATACAAGTACATCCCAGTAGGTGCTGTTCCTCTAATTCTGACCTGGTTTAGTTATATTGTTCAGTATGTCAAAGGCACATACAAAGGCCATGCGTGTACTACTCAAAGAAAACAGCATTTGTGCATCAAGTGTACAGCATCCAGCGGTGAAAAGGACTTTGAATGGGTTAAAAACTGCTGAGGAACAGAGCTACCTTGGCAAAACAGGGGAGAGAAACCACTTTATGATTCCTCTTTCTATTATTTTATTTTTTATTCTAAGACCCAGTGAATCCGTCTGCTACTTCTGGTTGTCACTGTGGTGCAGGCATGCCCAAGGATGCAGCCCCTGCCCTGAAGAAGTTTTCTTTATCAGTGAAGAACATGTAGAATTGATCTATTAAATTTCTGCAAGGTCAGACATACAGGTACTGAGCCAATTAATGTCAGATATTCATTGTAACGCTCCCAGGAGACATTGCTGAGCAGCCGCATTACAGGAATACTGATGCATAATTGTAATCTTCCATTTCACTGGCCCTGGCTTTTTGTTGCCTACATATTTGAAAAACTGCAATGAAAGAAGCAGCAAAAGAGAAGGAGAGGAAGAACAAGAAACAGGCACAGCATTAAAGCAATTCAGTAAAAGGAGATTTATCCAAACAAATAAATTGCTCCATTTCTCTGTCTCTTCTCTGGCATTTCCATCCTCTAAAATAGCCCCAATCCTCATTTCCCTGTGCTCACTGACATTCCAAACTGCAGCACATATGGAGAATGTATGTGATGTATGGTGCTGTATTTGTACAAGCCATCTATTTCCTCATAGATGGGAATGGATTTTAAGCACACCCATATACATTACATACATGAGTAGCTGGCAGCAAGTGAACAGGGAGCACTGGGAGGGCGAAAGCTCTCTCATACTGAAGGGACATTAACAATGGTTGGTGTGGAAGACTGTGTATCCCCTTCAGCATCTCACTAGGCAGAGACATTTTAAAAAAACCTTTGGAGCAGGTGTTTGCAAATTTACAGCATAAAGTGCCTCAATGGTAAGATTTTCATAAGGCTCTTCCTCTTGTCTTTGCCTCTTTTAGCAATTTCAAGGAAGAGAAAAATCCATCTACTTTATCAGGTAAGACAAAAATTGGGCAAAACGAAGGCAAATTAGGCTCAAGTTGGATTTTTATTACCTGTAATAAATATTTTGCCAAAAAAGGGAGAGGAATAGAGAATTTCTTTATTTTGCTATATCAAAAACAATCTCACTTTAAGGGAAGAATCACTATTTCATTAAACCTCCACTTTTACATGACATATTTTTGTGTTCAGTCAGGCCCTTTAATCATACAAGCCACAACAATTAACCTGAACAAAGCAAAGCACAAAGGCAAGTCCTACATATTTTCACAAGTTCCAATTTCAATACAGATATTACTCTAAAATGACATCAAGGCACGCTTCATTTATCAGAATCTGGAATGGTCCATGAAATAATTCTCGCTGGAAGAAAACCAGGCTGCTCTCAGCATGCTCCGTCTAAATCCTGTGACAGATGAGAAGGAGGATTCAAGGGGCCCCCAAGTGACAGCAGTGTGTACTGAAGGGCAAGGCAGCACCCTAGCCGAGCCCCTGAACGTCAGCAGACTGATTCAAGAGACATTCTCATCACACATCCAATTAACAACAAAGCTTTCCCGCAGTTTTCCAGACCTTCACACAGCCCTTGCAACCTGTGCCGGCCATGCAGGGGCACAGAGGCACAGCATCACCATCTCTCATTTATGGCCAGGCAGAAGAATCGGGGCAGAGAGGCCACCACTGAATCCCAGTTGGCTTGGGTGATGCTACACTGGCACCTGGACTTTGAGCCCCCCTCACTGCCTATCTGATATTTACTTTGCTCCAGTGCAGTGGGTAGGAAATTACTCCCAGCTGCCTTGATCAGGATACATTTGGACTTGAGGTGGGACAGGAAGGGGTAGAGCACCAAAATGCCACAGAGGTAAACTGCAATCTCACTTTACATGTGGCCTGCCTTATGCACACTCCCCCTGTCTCATCTGTACCTTCAAAAGCACCATTCACGTCCTGTTAGCATGTTATAATCAATCCATGGTGCACATTACCCATCACAAGGAAATTTAGCTGGCTCTGCATCTGTCAACCACTATATTTCACATTTATTACAGCTTTTAATTAATCATCTCTTGATAGCTAAACACAGCACTATCAACCTCGATGTCAGTTCCCAGCAGGAGTTTCAAGTAAACAGCAAGGTTCTCTGGACTCAGTGGATCTTCCAACCAATATTATAGCCAATTTTCCACTCCTCTCATCCATCTTCCCAATACTGAGGTAAGCCATTAATAATCCTGGGTAATATATTTTAACAGCAGACAAGTGCTACCTTTATTTTCAGCATGAAAGGAACCCTGGGGTGGTATAAATATTTATATGCTTATAGGAATGAAACAGCTGGAGGTCCTTGCTTAGCAGGCCTCAACTTGTGAGTTACACTTTGCATGAGCAGGAATATGACCCCCTCAATTAGCACAGAGGAAGAAGGAAGCAGAAGGAACCTATGGCATTGTTGAAAACAGCCACAGTGGGCTGGCTTCCTTATGGGAGACATCAGTTTTCAGGATTATTTGCAATTGGCAGGGAAGAACCCAATCTCTGGCCAAAGCAACTGATAATTTTGGTATCAGGGATATTTCTGTGTTCCTTGAATCCTGAGTTTGGCCTTTTAATCAATTAAAAGAGGATCCAAAACCCAGAATGCAGTGCCTCCTCTCTTCCTGTGAGAAACCTCCACTGCTAGAAATAGCAATTAAAAGCTGCTCTACTTTCCAAAAGCCATCTAACTGAAAAAAAAAATTATGCTCTGCAACAAACAGTATATTCAGAAGCCTGCTTCGCTGAAAAGAAAATCCATTTTCACACAATTTCTTCAGGACAGGACAACTGTGCAAAGATTAAATTCTTTGTTACCAGTTGCTGAAGTGCCTGTAATGTTGGAACATCCCTAACCAGCAATGCAAACTATGCACTTCCCAATGACAGAACTTCTGTCCTACATGTCTTCACCTGCTTTCTTTAAAAAGGGTTCAGACACAGAGCCACCCCAGCCAACACCAGATCCAGACAGTCACACACTGCCAGTTTCAGTGGGTAAAAAAGTAATACAGGAGCTAAGAGACAACCTATAAGCCACCTATAAACTTAATGGAGCGTGGAAAATCCAGTGCATAGACAGATTTTCCTGGTGCCAAAGAATCAAGCAAAGGCAAAGAGAATCTCCTTTGGGCAACATGCAACAAAGCAAACTTTACACAGGCTATCTGCTTCAAAATCACATTAAATAACAAAGAAATTGCCTCTTCTAGAAGTTATGGAGGGCAGGAACATTTTGTTTTGCTAGCATAATTTGGTAAAACTGACTCAACACAATCAGATAATGTCAATCACTTCTGCCTCTATGTCTTTTGATGCTGGTGCCAGGTCATGCCCTTGAGAGGTACAGAAAAAAAGCGTACATGGAGTATTCCCAGGGCTGTTTGTGTTCTGAAGAGGAGACTGCTCCCCTCAGTGAATCTAAGGAGCTTCCCTGTGCACACAGGGATATATCCATGTAAGCAGTGAAACACCAAGAGCAGAGTCAGAAAGTGGAGTCAGAAGAACAAGTGTAGAGAAGCTTCCACTGCCAAGCAGGGAAAGTGCTCAAATTGGTGACAGAGCCTGATAGAAGCCAAGAAATAACAAGATGCTAATTTCCAAAGACTGATTGTTTTGCTGAGCAGGTGTCTTTTTGCTTGGATATTATAATATCTCTGGTATATACTATCCATGCAAAAGAAGAATTACAAGAACATGAAAAAGACAGAAAAGTCAAGTCAAAAAACTGAGAAACACTGACTGGTAATCTCTGTATAAGCTAACGTAGTTCCTTTGAATAAAACATTTATTTTTTTTTTCTACTTTGTCCTGCTCCGTCCCTGCACCTCTTCCTCTTTCAGCATATGTTGAGACTTAACACTGAGACTGGGTCCAAGCTAAGAGACAAGACCTTTGCAGTGGGACACTGAGGTCCCCAAACCTTCCTACTGAGGACTAGGTTGGACACACCAAAAGTGACAGTTAAATCTCCATCCTGGCTCATTACATCCTACAGGCACATTCTGGTTGTAACAGCCGGGAGCTGCAGCTGTACAGAAAACCCTTCACAGTTCAAGCTGAAGCATGCTCAGGGCTTCCAGAGCCTTCAAATATTGACCTCCAGAGCTCTAGAAACTCTTTACAGAGCTTGTACAAACTGCATTTTTTGGCCCCTAACTCGGGTCATATTTGGGCAAATATTTATGAAGATGGCAAAAACACCCCAAAGGGATTTCAGATCCCAACTCATAATAATAAGATCATAAGAGTTTTTCAGAGAACTACTGCTATTTTTTTTTAAATACCGGAACAGTATTTACCACTAACTTCACTCTTAGATGCTTCTGAACAATGCTAGCTGCATTTTTATATATAGAATTTAAAATTACATAGGCTGATTTCAGAATAAGCAGAAAATATGCAACAACTCCTAGAAGTAAGAGAAAATGAAGTCTTACAATGTGAGATATTTGCTAGTGCTAATAATAGCCAGGTGAGTCCTGGCTATGAAATATAGGCACATTTATACTGCAAACATAAAAGAAAGGAAAAAAAAAAGAAGAAGAAACACAATGAAACATATTCTATTAACAGATCTAAGATACATTTTCAGACCGCTTCTATCAAGACTAAAGATGATCACCTTCTTACTCTTCACTGTGTTTCTCCCTGGAATCTGTTATTGTAGAAACTGCAAAATTAGATCTAAAGTCACCAAAGTACAAACACGTACAAAAAATTCTTCTATTCTTCACAGGCTCTTCCCCTTCATTTGACATAAAAATGGAAGTGAACAGATCACAATTAATGTGAAGGTGGATGACAATATCTCTGATCTCTGTGTTCATCCCAGAATATGTTACTACATTTCACAGTTTCAAGAGGGATCAAAATCTGTATTAGGTTGTTTGACTCACTTTCAGCTACCACAGGAGAAAAGCTTTCAAAGTCACCAATACAGCTCAACCCCACTATACAAGGAGGAGACCAGTATTTTTTCTGCAGTGGTTATCCTCTCTTTATTTTATAAAGATGAAAATAAAAAAATAGTTACTACTATACCTCAACTTAAAATATCGAAAGATGAAACGTTTTCAATGGGACTGCTTGTTTTGTAGTTGCAAGATCAACACTTATTCCAAATATCAAGGGAAAAATTACCTTACAGGACTGCAGGACCATCAACAGAAGTTTGTCATACAGCAATTCTTAAGTATAAAAAATGTTTCATAAGGCTGTGTTATTTCATTTCATTATAAAATATAGCTCATAGGACATACATATTGCGTTTGGTGATTTTTTTCTGAGGCCATGATCTTTTCCCCAATTCTCTGTACTCTAACATTTTTGTTTTCAGCTGCAGTTGTTAAATAAAACAGCTAATCACAGTATACTGGTAGAAATCGATTAATGACATTAAAATGCCTCACACAGTGACTTTGTTTTGGCTCTCAGTGACTTCTGACCAGTCTGTAAAACCACAAAACACTCTAAATATTTGACCACAACCTCCCTTCAGGAAAAAGCACCCAGGCACTGTACCAAAAACTTCCTAGCGGTCTCACCCTATCAGTCTCGCAGATGCACAACAACAACATTCGGCTCAACACAACCTCCTCTGAATTTATCAGCTACACAAATGCTGATAAAATGGGTACGAGTCACAACACGGGGGGAAAAAAAATCATCAAAATCCTTTGTTGCTGAAGCCAGTTTTGAATACTGTGTCTGAAAATGCACAGAACATGCCTTTTAGAAAAACTGCTGGTCCTGTCATCTGCATACTGAGCATCCGCAGCAAAGGCAACGTTAATAACAAGTTATCCTTGTAGAGGGGTCAAAAGGACAGTGCTGGTAAGACAGAGATGACAGACAACAGGCATCAGGGAAAAGATTAATATCCCTACACAGTCATACATCAAGGAACACAATTTTTGCCTGTAATCCCAAAACTGCTGAGAGTAGGATTATTTCTGCTTTCTCTATTACTAAGAAGAAAGAAACCACTCATGGGAATAGGGCACTGCTAAATGCGAGTCCTTATGTGAGCCAAAGGGCTGCAGTCAGGTCCTAAGGAAAAAGAAAACAAACCCAAAAACCCAGTTGCATGATGTTCCCAAGCAGTGGCCCAACCACAGGCAGGGTGGGGGGTTCATTGTACAGGCCACTTGAAAATATGTAGTTAAAGAAAGGCAAAAGAAGTGAAGAAAGAGCAACCTGATGAAGCTTTTCATAGAATCATAGAATTGTTTATGTTGGAAAAGACCTTTAAGAGGAAGTGTTCAATCACCAGAAGGTTCACAGTTAAAAAGAATAAATAACAGAATTTAAAATAACAGAAGCATAAAATCCATGACTGGCCACAGGAATCCTGGTGTACACTTCCCTGTGGCACACTTCGATGGTGCTGAGCTGCAATCCAGCTGCAGATACACTTTTCGGATGTGCAAGAATGCAAGAAGTGTCCTAAATGGAGACCAAATTATTCATACCCCTGACTGGCCCCCAATTTCCTCTAAATATATTTTAAGTGAGAACACTTTAAGGATTGGGCTTTAATGAAAGGAAGCAACACCTTTAACACAGGAAAAAGGGCATACTTTCTAAAATAATATGAAAAAAAAATTCTGGTGTCACAACCACTGAAGTGATGTTGCCTTAGCACCTTAGCACTTCACAACTCTCTGTCAGGTAATGAGAAATGTCTTCTCACAGCAACTGAAGGCTATGCATTTCAGTTTTCCCTTTCTTGGAGTCTACACTCTGCATAGCTATTAGTGGGTAAGTTTGACAGCCTGACAGAGAGCTACCACCTTGGCAAGGACAACTGAGGAGACCTTCTCTCTGCAACCATACAAAAGCAGAGGGGACAAAAGAAAGGCGAAGGGAGCGGAGAGAGACAAAAGATGGGATGATGGTATTAGTACTGCTGTCATTGTCTCACAGCTGGCAGGACAGCATTTACTTGAAAAAATGTCAGTATATGGAAGAATTGCAGGCTTAGAGCATCTGAATTTGTAGAAAAACCTGTACCATACCAGGGCAAATTAACATGACTGTAGAACAGAAGGGGCAGATGCCAACCATCCCTTCCAGTGGCCTTGCAAGTAACATGGTGGGGTATGGAGCTGTTGGAAAATTCCCAATTAAACTTTTCATTGAAAAAAATCAGTACAACTGAAACTGTGCCAGAACATGTCAGTTTGAACAGAAAGCAGCCAGCCAGGCTTCCCCCACTGCCTGCACACACTGCCCACCCCAGGCTGGCAGGGCTTCTGTATCCCCTGCCACACAGGTACTCAACAGGCCTGTGTTGAGGAGGTCCAGGTCCCAAGGTAAGTGTCAGAAAAATTCAAAGAAAAGTTGTATTTCTGCCATAAGAGAGTTTTGCAACTGTATTGTTTTCACCAGAATCAGAACTGTTTTCCTCCCAAGAACGTAAAATTTCCTTCAGGACAAAAACTCAAAGAGGGGAGGGGAGGGGAGGGGAGGGGAGGGGAGGGGAGGGGGGGAGGGGAGGGGAGGGGAGGGGAGGGGAGGGGAGGGGAGGGGAGGGGAGGGGAGGGGAGGGGAGGGGAGGGGAGGGGAGGGGAGGGAAGGGAAGGGAAGGGAGGGGAGGGGAGGGGAGGGGAGGGGAGGGGAGGGGAGGGGAGGGGAGGGGAGGGGAGGGGAGGGGAGGGGAGGGGAGGGGAGGGAAGGGAAGGGAAGGGAAGGGAAGGGAAGGGAAGGGAAGGGAAGGGAAGGGAAGGGAAGGGAAGGGAAGGGAAGGGAAGGGAAGGGAAGGGAAGGGAAGGGAAGGGAAGGGAAGGGAAGGGAAGGGAAGGGAAGGGAAGGGAAGGGAAGGGAAGGGAAGGGAAGGGAAGGGAAGGGAAGGGAAGGGAAGGGAAGGGAAGGGAAGGGAAGGGAAGGGAAGGGAAGGGAAGGGAAGGGAAGGGAAGGGAAGGGAAGGGAAGGGAAGGGAAGGGAAGGGAAGGGAAGGGAAGGGAAGGGAAGGGAAGGGAAGGGAAGGGAAGGGAAGGGAAGGGAAGGGAAGGGAAGGGAAGGGAAGACTAGAACAGTGTCTTCCAATGATGTCAGTGGCAGTGGTTCAAGCCTTTGCTGCAGTGACGAGGATGAGAGAAATGATACAAAAACTGCAGGACTTATGTTTCAGCCAGAAGCAAGGAGGAGTGCCAAGGCTCCAAGGAGGACTGAAGATTTAACCTAGGACTGATAACACATACTACTATTACCATATGGCTCAGGGAAAGAAAAATGGACTGTGTAGATATACAGAAATTATACTTGAGAATAATCCTGAAATCAAACGGGAGAAATTTTAGAAATTACTGGCATATGAGGGGAAATAGATAACAAGTTGATTAACATCTAACAGGGCTGGAACTTGACTTCTCTGGCAGCCCCCATACAGCTTTCACTCAAGAATGAGAACTGCAGAACACAGCTCACTAACATCAGCAGATTTAATTTATTAATGTAGACTAATATTCACCTTGGTAAGGACACATGTACAAAGGCCTTACAACCTTTATAATGGAAGCAGCAATAAATAAGGTCTCCTGAAGGAATGGAAGAGAGATGGCAGTAAATATATGACACTGTCAGCCTTATATTGCTCTAATTACCAGTTCTGAACACATACAACTTATAAGTCAAACAGACAAGACTGATGATGCATTTCTTTGTCTTGCACTCCAATTTATACAATGTGTGTAGCAAAACATTATTTTAAAAAACTCCCTTATCCCCTTACAGTCTCTTAGAGAAACCTTTGTCACTTGACATTATGTCCATAACCCCTTCTCAATGCTGCCAGTGCCATCACTCCAATAAAAATAATATATAAGCCACAATTCCAAACTAGGAAGGTTAAAACTTGCCTACTGCTTCTCATTACACTTATCACTGTAAGGCATAGATCTTTTTGTTGGAGTGTTATGCTCAAGGAAGGATGCAGATAATTTTTCAAAAAACAGTACTCACCAAAGGTCATGAGCTGATCCTGACCTCATAAAAGGCTTAAGAAAAAAGGTTCTCTAAAACTGAGAGTGCTATATAAAGCTCAAGCTCATTCTCAAGAACTCCAGAATCAAACTCTCTCAAATGCACTGACATTCAACCACAAGTGTGAAAAAACACTGAGTAAAGGAGTAAAAAAAATAAAAAAAATCCAAAGCTAATATTTAAAATCAAAACGATTTATTTATTTTCTAGACCAATAGCAGTCATCATAAAGTAGAATTTATATCCTGTGGTTTGGTGGTTGTTTTCAACTAAGTTAGACAAAACACAGTGACTTCTTTTGAGGAAAGCATGAACAACAATGGCTACAATTTTCTTGGGTTGGGATGACAGTTCTAATTCTCTCTAAAATAGCCTAAAATCACCAGCCTTTTTACTAATGCTTTCTAATGGCTCTTTTCTTGTTAATTAATTCATGAATCTAAATCATTCAAACACAGATAAGCCACTAATCACTCACAGACTTGATAACGGATCCTAAGTAGACAAAATGTGTAGAGCATGCAATAAAGCTGCCAAAAAAAAAAAAAAAAAGAAAAAGGAGTTAGAAGGAAAAATAAAACTTACTCCTTCCACCTAATAGCAGGAGATTTGATTCTGCATTTATTATGCAGGATAAAATGCTCACTGATGTCAATAGTAACTACAGAAATGAGGAAAATCAGGCTGCTTCTATATGGAATGCTTTTTTCCTAATGTTACATACACAGGAGCAAATTAAAAGATCCATTTCTTTTGTTTGTTTTGGTGTAATGTTTGTTGTCCACATTTAGCAAAAGGAAAACATAAAAGAAAAAGGGTGGTGGGAAAGAGCAGGTTAACAGTCAACTCTTGTCAGCAGTAATTAATTCAGAACTGGAGGTTATAGCATCCAAGGAATAAAGGAATTTTATTGTGGGATTACAACAAGGAAAAAGAAGAGTGCTTTCTTGCATACCTATATAAAGAAAATACTGTAAAATGATTAAATAAGTTTTCATGTATTGAAGAAAAGCAAAGTGTCACAAACAATTCAAATTACAGAAAAATGTATGATACCACATTATGAAGCAGCATTTTATATTTCTTTATATTTTATGATTTTAAATAATCATATATTAATTTACTCTTATTTTGTGCCTGATGGAATCATGTACCTGCTTGTCACATGCCTACATGCTCTAAATTTATTTCAGTAGGAATGTTGGGAGTCTCCTCTCTGCTTTCCTTAGATAACACAATCATGCCCAACTTTAGAAGGGAGCTAAGTTAGTTATACCAAGGGCAAACTGAACATTTATTCAAGTTATGGAATGAAAAAAAGCATTGTTACCATGGCAACTAGTAAATCACATTCTATCTGCAATGAGATGCAAGGCATCTTGAGTAAACACTCATCTGCCTCCTTGTGTGACCTCCTCCACAGGGAATGGTTCCTTTGTGGAGGAACACATGCAGAACTGTGGCATAGTCCAAATTTCACTGTCTCTTCTGCAAAAAGTTGACAGAAGTAATCCAAAGTGTTATTTTTGCATGGGGAGATTAAACTAGATCTATCATTAGAATAGGAAGAAACACTGGGAAAAAAAAGATCAAATATTGAAGGTTTTGCTGGGATTTGCCTTAGACAAGACCATGAAACCTTACAATGACAGTGTACCTCAAACTCAAGTTGTACCCCCTGCAGCAGAAGACCATTCCCAACAGAATGAAAAGCTTTGCTGCCAGCAGGGAGGCTGCCACACGTGCAGCAGCACATCGTGCTGGCGCTGGAGCTGTTACCGCCTCCAGCCATCTGCTCCACCCTTCTGAGGGATGTTACTGCCTCCAAAACATGGACATCTGATCTACCCTTAACCAGGCTCCTGCATGTTTTGCCAGGCTCTGATAGTATCAGCACCTAACACACCAGCTCTGCCTCAGAGAGCCTTCCCTTCTCCACGTGGTAGGGGACAACTGTCTTCAGAACTACCCTCAAACCATGTTGCTCAAGTGGCAGCCCCATCCATAAAATCTCAGCCCATTCATCAGCCACTGGGCCTTCACTGTACTTCCCTGCTGCCCTTTTCTTGTTCTTTTTCTAGCTTTTTCAGCCACTACTGTGCCTACATAAGGCTCTTTCTCTCTTTCATTAAATTCACCATGAGGAGCAGCACTGACACCAGGTTCCCAAATAATCTCCCTTGGGTCACTTCCCTTCTCCTTCCTCAAAGCATCTCCTCCTGAGCAAGCTAGTGTAACCTACAGGGAGAGAGTGACACTCCATGATGCCACTTACCAGCTTCTGATATCACACTGTACACACAGTGATTTCTTCAGCCAACAAAGGCTTCACCGAGGGCTGCATTGTCCACTGACATGTATCATCTGATCCCATTCTTTTTCTCTCATCACATCTCATTACTTTCAGACTGCACACTACAGACTACTTAGGCACTGCCAACACCTATTATGCCACCCAAGGAATACTGAAACTCTCACGTATCTCTGATCCTTGAGGATCAGAGGGGGCTTCCCTTCCCCATTTCTAGCTTTGATCCCTTCCTGGCCATCCTAGCTTTAAACAATTTATATAGCTTTCTACAGCTACATCCTTTTCATGTATAACTGTGAGATCTCATCTAACCAGCTTCTTTCTCCTTGCTCAGGATATTATTTTTATGTCATATATCTCATAAATTCACCTGCTCTCATAAGTCCTTCCAGAAATTACTTCTTAAACCTGTTTACTTTGTTATTGCTGAGTTCTTCCTTCCCACGTGGTTGGCCATTTGCTGTTTGACCTGAACTTTGATAGATAGGAGATGTTGTGGGGGAAGAAGACACACAGTCTGGAATTCACCATCTATCACAGAGCATTTGAGTAACAGAAAGACAAAATGAGATGTATGAACAGATGACCAGGTCTTAACTCCCTAATAGAACCCTGTGGAGAGGGTCACAATATCCAAGTACTCCAGGGAAATAACTAATGATCCTTTCTTCAGTTCAGTCGTGTTTCAAGAAGCAATTGCATGAGTTACTAAGTGCTTGAGACTGCCTCAGTAATTGCAATGATTTATTTTATGCATCATCACAACTACAGCACTAGGTCAGGAGGACATGTGCCTTATGGTTGCCTTGAATTTTAACACAGGCACTGGGGGCAATCAGAAACACAGAGACCACCATGGGGGGCAAGGGAGTAGGGGAAAGACAAAGTCTTTAAAATCCTATCTAAAACATTAGGTTTCTGTTAAATTTTTTAAAAAATTAATTATATTTTCAGATGAACCTAAGCAGAAGTTGCTTATATTTTCTTTTGCTCCCCTAAAATGCAAGTGATCACAATCAAATGTTCCTAAAACATGTTAGGAATTTTTTTCCACTGTAAGTAATGAACGTGCAGTTTACAGTGTAATTACCCACTCAGTAAAGACAAAAAAAAAAAAGAGGAAAACATAAGCCTCTTGTCTCTGTCTTACAACTCTGTTTATTCCAGATGAAACAGTCCCTGTGCAAAGCATGTTTCTTCAGCCACCCTTTGTCTGTATTGGTGCATTGGCTGCCTGCTGGCAACCAGCAAAGAGACTTGGGATGAGACTTGGGCTCATGAGCATTTACTTGACATGGGAAGTATGATCTCTACACATAGCTACTCACCTGACCTACCAAAATGAGGCTGCACCAAGCAGCAAGCAGATGGGTGACCTTTTGTGAGGTTACCCCTCCACAGTGCAGGAGGCTATGTTTGTGCAGCTTCAGAAGGGATTTGTTAGCAGCGTCCCGAGCACCCCCATCCTCCTGACATTACTTAAACTCCTTTCTACAGTCACTTTTCCTTTTAGCTATGTAAGGCTTCACTGGCACAAAAGGACATTTTTAGGATAACGATAAGTTAAAGTGCTGTCATCACCAAAACTTTCAGGCTATTTGAAGATCTTGAAGACAATTTCTCTCCACCCCCATAAACTTCAAACCATTCCCCTATGATAACTCAAGAAAATGCACTGCTAACCTTCAGCACTGTTTTTCCAATTACTGTGTTTCAAGGTTAGCAGTGTAAAAACACTAAACCAACCCAGTTCTCAAGGTCAAAATAAAAAACACAGCAATGGTATGCCACAGTAACTTTCATTCATTTGGTATTCAGGACACATTCTTTCTGAATATCAAATCACAAAATCATTGCCAATTCATCAGATTTTAAGCTTTAGCTTATTAAACATTAGACTATGCTAAAAATAAAATGCAGGTTTTCATTTGATCTTATTAAAATGCTTCTGGTACAGCATGATCTATGTCTCTAATTATCTATATCTCTATATTATCTCAATTGTTATTTCAATATAAGCAAATTCATAACAACGCATTTTAATGGAAAATATTCATATACCAAAAAGTGGTAAAGAATTAAAATCAAAAAGTTGAATGTCAAGATGCTAAAAATGAAAATGTTTCTCTGCATTGTGTCTGCCAGGAAAGCAAGAGCTCACACGACATTTGGCTGTGATTTCCCATGATGAAGCAACTCTTTGGTGCTTTCATTTCCATAAAAGCTCTAGTCTATTTAGAGGTAGCTCCCAGCTCCTTGCCCTTAACAAGGCAATACAGATAAAGTTCATTAAATATATTGTCTAAGGTAGGAAAGTGAAGAAGTTTTGCTGTAGCAAGCACTTAACCTGCGCACGGAAAAAAAAAAAAAAAGTAAAATAATTGGAACAAATTATTTCTTAAAAAAGCAAAGGTGATACGGACATATTGGTATTGCATGTTCTGCTGCATTCACAAAATTGCCCAAATGAAGACTCTCTGGATGGGATATATTATTAGACCTTAATCAATAGGATTTTTTTCAAGCAGTTTGGGCATCCAACTATTTGACGCAGATCCTTTCCACACAGGAGAGCACTGGAGTACTGGAAACTGCAGCATTAATGAATTACAAGGAAGATTTCGATGCCTATGATTTGAGAGCTAATTTGAACAAGATAATGGTCAAGCAACTTTTACAGCTTTTTGATATTTCTACTGGAACACAGAATTTTTGCTTCTTACAGCAGGTAAGACATGAATTTCAACCATACTTAAATGAGTACATTGCTATTTGTTTTACTGTTTTTATTCTTAGGGCATCCTTGATATGTATTGAACATTACACAGATTAAAAACTAATAGCATTTTAAACCAGTTACTGCATGATTTACTGTATAGCTTTTGTCTAATGCAAATATTTACTATTTGCATGTCACTGCAACGAAAACAGTATGTGTCAATTGATTAACCAGTAAAAGTATTAGACAGAACTGGAGAGCATTGCTACAGCAGCTGCAAAGGAAAGTGGTGTGGTGAAACTGTACCCTTTTTGCCTACATAGTACAAAACCAAGTTTTGCTCCAGGGAAGAGACAGTCATAACTGCACGAACACATATGTGTGTCTGTGTGACAGCTGAGGGTGGGAGAGTGAGAACAGAAGAGTTACAGGGAGCATACGGCCACCCAGAGCAAGAGCAGAGCAGCTCTGCTCTGCAGGTGGCTGCAGATCCCACACAAATCAGCACACATACCCACAGCTCTGCTGGAAAACTGGAACACACTCTCTCAGTTCCTGCATACACTCCTACAAAGAAGTGTCTAAAATGAAGTAAGAAAGGCAGATCTTTAGGGGTCCCTGGAAATGAAGGCTATAGCTGATACACTGAAAAAAAAATTATAGGGGATATTTTTAAGAAAGTACTGGATTTGGGTATCCCACGTCAAAATCTGCCACCTGAAGCAAGTTTCGGGTGGTTCAGGTGTTCAGACTTAAAAAGGGTATCTGCTTCGACCTATCTCTAGTATCACCCAGCTAACCCTAACTACTCAAACACCCCTTCTGATGACCAAGACTCAGATTTTAATCTGAAGAACTGAAAAAGAGGTTGAAACTTTTCAGAATCTGCTAGATAAAAACCTGATGCAATCTGAAAAGAGGAAGAGGAGGAGAGGACTTTCAGAACAGATGGGTCACCAGGAGGAAGCAGCTTCTTTATGTTAACAACTGAAACCGTGTGTTTAAATGACTGGTTCATTCCACAGTGTAAAAAAGGGTTCCATAAGTAGTCTCACTCATAAGTAAGAGATTACCTTTCCTTTTACCAAGGTATGCAGTTTGTTTAATGAATAAATATGTACAGCACATGCACACATAGGCAGGTGTGTCTACAGAAGAAGAACTGGGGAACCATGAGACCTGCAAATTCCTTGGTGAAGAAGGGTTCTGCCATGTCCTTGGTGAAATCCTGAGAAAGGCCCCAGATGCAGGAGGCCATCACCTGCAGTGTGCAGGATTTGATAGCTTCCCAGTGCAGCACTGGGACGCTGCCCAAACTCTGTTGGAAAAAATCTTGCAATGCCAATGATAAAGCAGGTAGGAAAATCTTACCTAGGCCTAATTTACCTCTGTCTCCGTGGGAAATAGGAGTAAAGAACTCACTGCAAATAGAGCTCTGCTTAGAAGCCACATGCTTCTTTTATATAAGTTCATCAAAATCCAAGAAACCAAAAAGAAATCAATATGGTCCAATGATTAGCTCAATACAAGTACTGCGTAGAGACTGAGAGATTATTTAGACAGACAGAGGTAATGTGTGGATTCCACTAAAAAGATTCAGGTTTCTCACCTGAGGAGACAAAGCCAGAGTGTCAGTACACTTCCAGCTATTTGCCATTCATACAAGGAAGCACAGGCCTGAATGTATCTGTTTTTTAGCTCAAAACCTGAACAACCAGGCTTTGCATATAAGAACTGAAATTCTGGCTACTTCAGTCAGCTCTGATTAGTGTCTTCTCTGACCCTGTACACATCCAGTCTCTATTAACTTGCTAAATATAGCCAAACAGCATATATTACAAACAGTAAGTCGATTTAACAGTTGTATTTGTATTCACAGATGTGTTTTAAGCATTCCTGTGGTGAATAATCCTCTACTTGCACTATAAAAATATATTGTAAGAAGGCCTAAACTGATACTGTATTCATTGAACAAATATTAGTACCTCTAAAAACAGGAGAGACACTGTGGTATTACAACCAAACCAAAAAGGTGATGTACATTTGCATTCTGTGCTTGTCTCCTACTCTGCCAAAAAGAGCAAGCTCATCTTTGTTCCTCCCAGCACCATACTAAGTAGGATACAACACACAGGTCTCTCCCCTCACCTCCCAGGGAAAATGGAGATGAAATGAGGGATGGTGCTCTCAGTCCAGCCACTCTAAGTGAGAAAGCAGCATCAGCCAGGCTGGCAGGGGACAGAGCTGATGCACAGCAGCCAACAAAGGCATGTGAGCTGCAGGCCCTTCCCTTGATCAAACAGGGCTGTGTAGCTCAGCGTCACCCCCTGTTCAGGGCTTACACTTGCTCACAGCCTGGAAATCCATCTAAGATTTGATCTTCAGCAAGCTGTTAAAGGAATTACCAGCTACTATTCATGCTCTTCCTGAGTTAGGTCACCCTATTATTTTGCCAGCCATCAAAGGAGGCTAAAGTACTTTTTCCTGCAACCAGCAACCACTGCCGCTCCCACACGTCAGAGCCTTCCCCGCTCGGATGCTCGCGTTCCAGGCAGTGACAAAAAGAGCTGGGAACAGCCTGCCACACACGATATCAGAAAATATATTCGAGGAAGGTCATTGCTAATTTCAAACCCTGTTTCATGTTTCCGCATGAAACACCTAATTAAAACTTTTCACTGGGTAGTTAAAATGAAATCCGTGCATATGCACTTGAGACCTCATTTTCATGTGCTGTGAATTAGAATACAGGAGGTGCTGCACACAGCGGTAGGAACACTAATCGAGGAAAGAGAGGGGAATACCTGCTTTGATTTAGAGGAAGATAGTCAGCAAAAAAACCACTAATCGCCTGGGTTTTCATTCCTTTGCTCTTTGAGCTGCCACACGGAACCAAGAAAAATGGATGCAAGTGGTACCAAATCAGCGTTCTCCACAGGTGGCCGTGTGTCAAGTACATCTTGCAAAATGCCACCACCTTCCACGGCTACAGTGTGACAAAAGCTTTTGACTCTACGGGCTATATCCTGCTCTCACCAAAAAATATCTATTAACATCAGCAGGGGCTGAATTAAACTTTAAAATGGAGGCACAGTGAGTGATGGAATGGCCATAGCAAAAGGACAGGTTTAGGGGGAGATTTTAAGGAGGTTTCATGATTAAAATAAATAAATACCAGGGGGAAAAAAGGGAGCTTGCAAAAAATACAAGGTCAAAGTGTCCTTACATTCTTGCTGTGTACGTGGCTTCAACAAAGAAGGCAGAGACAGCCACTTTACAGCTGCCACTTTTCCCAAGTCCTCAGAGCAGAGAGCCTGACTCTGGTCCAGGAGAGGCAGCTGAACATAGGGAAAGGCTGTCTCCACACTGGCATGCTCTAGGTGGTCTCCGAGCATGACTGCAAGAACAGATGCCAACAAATGCTGTGAGGTCCTGACACAGGCCTCATTGACTCCAGAGCATTCTGCCACTAGAATCCCACTGACTTTAGCATAGACTCCAGATCTTACTACAGAATTTGTTCCTATGTAGTTTCTATTCAAAATGAAGCAAAGTTTGACATGCAGAAATGCGTTCACTTGTTTAATGACACTCAACAGGTTACTGGCCATGTTGCTGGTCCAAATCTTCACTTCAATGAAACAGAACATTCTTCCTGAACTCACTCAGAAGGACAGGAAGAAAAAGAAGGAAAAAATGATATCTGAAGCACCGAATCCTTTTTACATGACTTTGATCTCTGGGCAGACTACCAAACCTCAGACAATTTCCAAAGAGGAAGCTGTGGTAGACAGCCATTGGTTTCTAGCTTATCAAAAAGTTTTCCACTTATCATGGGTATTTCTTTTCAGCCGGGTCTAGACTATGAGCCAAAAAGAGATCTCCTTGATTGGTTTAAATTCCAACAGAAAAGTCTGGTAAAACCGTGAATTACTTAAAAATTCTGCACCACTGAAAGGTGAAAGACAAAATTACTATTCCTGAAATTCAGAAACTGGTTAAAATTTCTGACCTAAGTTTGCATAGTACGTATTCAAAGCATTATCAACTTCTCTTTTTTATCTTCTTGAATTTAGGTAACAAATTCCCTAACTTAACAGAGAGATCCAGACACCTTTGTTATTTAGAGTTCCCAGAAAAAGGGTAGAAGTAACTATACAGAAGTAAAGGGCAGGATACATCACTGTATTATCAGCATAACTGGGAATTTATTGATGTCATAAATCAGGAAAATAGAGAAAAGAACACTCAGAATGTCATCAAATGTATTTATCACATGGAGAGAGGGACAATTTAATGTAAGAAAACAAAAGAGCAAATGCTTTGAACTAATAAAGTGGTAATTTCTACTTCTCCAAACGGAGAATATGATAAGATTAATTCTATGTAAGCCTTTAGACAGTCTAAAATCATAAGAAGGTAGTGGTTCAAAATCTAGAAAGAAACACAGAAGCAGAGGACAGTGACAACCTGCAGATTGCAGCTCTCAGAGAGTTTCTCTACTTCTTCCTATGGATAAATGGAGCAAGGGCAGGACCAAGGAACCATGCTTTCAGTCTTGATACCACCAGAACTGTGTAGTCCTGCTGCCCATGAGAAACAACACTCCTGTTCTCTCCCTGCTCCTGGATGTTGACCCCCATTCATCACTCACCCCCTTCCATGTGTGTGTGTGTGCCTTCATGAAACCACTTGGTAAAACACAGGATTTAGATTAAAATACTGCCAACTGTTGCCATGCTTCGTGCTTGCCTGTTTTGGTTTCAGGGAATTCTTTTCCCAGAGAACGAAACTTGCACACAATGTCATGTAATGTAAACTACCGAGTGTTCCCACATCTGTTCCCAGAGGAGAGACTTTGGTGGTGGTCTCTGGAACTGACCAATGGTTCCCAAAGGTCCCACCTCTAAGGTGGGCACATCTGAAAAGGTACAAAAGGAGTCAGAAAAATAAACCGTGGTACCTTCCCTGTAAGGGTCCACACAGCCTTCAGAATCACTCCCTGCCTCGTTCACTGTGCACCACAGCAACAGCCAACCAAAAAGATTCAAGGACATTTCATTTCACCCAGTCCAGTTTCTGGATTGGGTAAGTCACAAAGCTTTGGGGAATTAAGGAGGATGGCTATGTTTCAGCAGGAGCAGCAGAGTAGCTCTCTCCAGCACAGGTCATCCCTGACATGACCATATCACAGATGACCTCATCACCATATCTCATTCTCACCCTATATCCATGCCCCATAACATGAGGGGAACAAATCTGGTTCAAAAATAACCTCACAAGGAAAGAAGGTGTATTCATTGTATTTTTCAGCTTCATTATTCTCTGTGTCACTTCACAAAGCAGCACTACATGGGCCAGCCCAGGCCTGGGGACAAGCACTCGGGGCAGCACAGACCCTGAAGCGATGCCCCAGGACCCAGAGGCTCTGCAGGGACTGCAAATGTTTGGTGTCACCTCAGCTATGCTCAGGATTTGAAAAAAAATGTTCTCCCTGGCTGTCAACATTTCAACCCACTTCCAGCTTCCTTGGGATCCTTGAATCATGTCTCAAGGATCCCAAAACAATTCCTCAACATTCATTAACTACTGCAGGTTTTATGACACCCTTCAAGGTCCCACATGTTTAAGACCTCCTTTTATACCTGGGCAAACAAAGGTGCAGAAAAGTGATGAGATTTGAAAAGGGTTATTTATTAAATAACCAACAGAGTTAAAAATAAAAATTCAAAGTTCTGGCTCCCAGGTTTTAGTCTGCTAAACCATGTGCCCTTTTTATTCCTTTCAGCACAGGACCAAAGTTATTGTTCCACACAAGAATGAGTCACCATTCCACTCTAAAGAAAGCCCCACATGCAAAATGTATATGTGGAATTTCCTCCTATACAAAGTAGTGTAATGTTACAGAATAAATCAAAGAGGAGAAAATTAGGCTTTCTTCTCTTTTAAGCACTAGGATGAGCATCTGGAGGAAAGAAAATATTGTGGGAATATGTAACTTGACTTAAAGGAAAATAGTGAGGTTTCTATTCAATGTGTTCCTACACTATACTCACAACATATCATGGGAGCAAAAGCATGAGTCAAGTGCTTTTTTTTATAAGGAGGAGGATCTGTATTTCACCACTCTTTTGCACTCCTGGCATGAGGATATTCTCCACCAAAACCTTGGCCACAAGTTAAATAGACTCAACAAAAGGAATGGTAAGTCCTCTTAAAGGTGCATAGTAAATAAAAACAATTACATTATTATTTTTAAAGTGCTGCAAAAGACTGAAACAAGCATGCAGATGATTCCAGTCCTACATCTGAACAGGAGGATCCTTATCTCTGGCAAACTTTTTCCATTTCAAAAAGATTCCTGTGCCTTTTGCATACAGGGAAGAAAAAAAAAAATAGCCTAGGATCTGCAGAAGCCCTTTCTCCTCAGAAGACAAAGAAGTTGGCTTATGAAGAGCAGGTGATCACCTGGGGCTATGCATTCATTCCAGCAGATGAAAAATCGAGCATCTGGAACAGGACATTTTCTCCAGAACATGACAGAACTAGATTCCACTCCGTTTCCCCTGACTCAGACCAGAGATTTGAACTTCAGGTTACCTCCACAGCAAACATGCACCTAACTCTTAATTACTTATTCTTACTCAACAAGGAGGTATATACTGACAATCTCATTGATAGATTCGTTTTTTCTTGGCTTGTAACTGAAGACTAAATCAAAATTGCAAACTATCATCTTACCCTGGTACAGCTCCTCTGCTAGTGCTGGCAGGTCCAAGAGGTATAAAGAGAAACAGCAAACTCCTGTGCTGACATGCAAAGTCCATTCTGTCTAAATTACTTTAGACATCTATACCACCTCATAGCTATTCAAGCCATGGAAGTTTTTGCAAAACTGTGTTATAGTTATGACCACTTGAGCCACAGCTCTGCAAGAGATGCAGAGCAGCTGCTGAGAGTCAAAAGCAGTAAACCTGTCCCCAAGCTACCCAAGAGATCTGTCCCAAACAGAGGAGATACAACAAAAGTGATTATGGTTTTAAAAAGTAATGCACAGATTTCTATCACTTGCTGTATTCAGACATCATTTGATGTCAATGCTTCAAAGAATATTTTTCCATCAGAGCTGTGATTACTGCCCATCAATCCAACAGTCCATCAGCACAGTGCCACTGCTTTGTCAAGCGAACAAAAACTGCAGCTCTGGACACGTCCTGACATTCATTCTTGTCTCCTTGCAGGCGTCCAGCTGGGCACCCTAAAAATACCCCTGGTGTGTCATGGCTGGAATTTCCTTAAGAAATTCCTCGGTCATGAGTAATCTATACAACCCCGGGCTCTAAATCGTTAATCTTCTGTTGTAAGCCTTTTAACAGCTCCAGCTCAACCACTAACCTGCTTCAATGAGCAAATCATCTGTCTTCCTAATGAGACCACCGATTACAAAAGTTAGCACCCAGCAAATTAACAGAACTGTTCTTCAGTATCTGGTGTCCTTCTGAAAGTATACCTGCCTCATATAATATAGCTCTTTCATCTTGAATTAAGTCACAGAATCAATATACTCAAGCTGTATGTACTTGTATTCTTTTAAACAGTACATAATTCTAACTAATATATACATTAATCTGTAAAGGGATTACAGAGTGGATTTAGGAAATGTTCCCCTTCCTACTGATGCAGGGAAGTACTGGAAGAACCTCCTTTGAACATTACTGTCAGTTTGTGAATATCTTATTCAGTTGATCTGACTATGAAAATGATACTATAATCTAAAGAATGGTCTCTCCATTTGCTGAGGTGAAAAGCCCTTTTACAATTTTACTTAAACAATGACACTATAAACAGACATTTTTTTAATGAGTGCAACACTTCATTGAAATAATAACTGGAAATACTGTACAACACATTTTCATATCTATTATAAAGGCATTATTTGAGTTCTAGTTGACTAAAAGGAATTTCAAAAACTATGGTTTAGTGCAAATATGTCTTGAATGCATCCCAAATGTATGCTGGAGGGGGAAAAAAAGCTATGATAAATGACTTCAAATGGCTTCACACACACAGCTTGCTTTCTATATTATAATTAATGCTAATAATAAGCAAACCTCTCCAAAAAGCAGGCTGGCTCTATAGCTGAATATTTCAATACAGATTTTTCATCTATTTTCTGTCAAAGCAATTTTTTTAAGAAAATGAAATATTTAAATTACATAAAAATACAAATATCCAGTTTCACATTTCCCTAGGCTTATGAGTATGATTTGCATGTAATGATGAAATTAGAACTGCAAGCTTGCGTAGTTTTTTTTACACTACCCCCCATCTGACATTAAAATATTTTCTGTGTGTTTTAGACAATCGTTTCATTTTATTTATTTATCAATGCATTATAGGAATGCAAAAGCACAGAGAAGAAGCTTAACTGCCTATTTAGAAGCTTATTTAGTCCTATTTACTTTCTACTCATTAGCAAAGCTGAAGTTTTAGGAAACCTAACACATACCGTAGGTTCAGTGCCTTTATTAAGCACCCTATTCTAACACATTAGGAAGTGGGAATGAGAAAAAAAAAAATCACTGTTAGTTTTTGTTTTTCTCTGCAAGTCTGTGAGCACCATTACGGTTAGAGCACTTTGCAAACACTGTATTTACCAGAGAAGAAGCTGGCACTCTGTGCTACCAAGGAACACCCGTTCCAATATTCCAATCTAACCTGGTCACTGTCACCTTCCAGGATCAAAATCAATTAAGCAGGTCACTTATAACAGAACCTGAGCACAGAACTTTTGAAATTATGACAGTTGTTCAAAGTTCTTTTTTTTTCATTCAGACCATAAATATGAAAAGATGGCATACCAGAAAACTAAAAAAAAAATAAAATAAAAAAGAAATGCAGCATGGACTTTTGAACAACTCATCCTAGAGATATAGATATATATACCCCCAATTTTACACACTCCAGAACACAGCCAGACTAAAGGAATCCCTTCTCCCACCCACTAGTTCCAAACCAAGCTTTCTTCCAGTGAACTAGCCAGCTGTCACATATATTCCCTCTTCCAGACCATCTGCTTTTTCTGAGAAAAAAGAATTATATTTCATCTCCTGAACTAGCTACCCAAGCCAATCCATGCTTCACCTGTTTCTTGTAGACCAGAAAACTCCAACACCACACCTCAAAGAACACCTTTAGGTACTTTATCTGCCAAAAAACCACATGCCATCTGTCTTCTTTAAGTGAGTCATTAACTTCTGTCTTCAAACTCAGATGAAGATGGTGACTATTTATTTGAGTGACAGGAGAGTTTACCAGTCCTCCTAGTCAACCACTCCAGCTCCCTATCACACTCCACGCCTCATTCACTGTACAGGAAAGAGTTATTAGGGTAAAAAATCAGTACCAAATTCTTCAGTTAGGCTGAGAACCCTTTCTTCTTCACAGGAAAGCACAAGAATCATCAAAGCTCAATTATAGTATATTTCTATTGGCTGTTAATGCTGGAAACCCATGTGAGGCTGTACTAATCTGAAGAGACCTACTTTAGAAACACAGTGGGTATAACACCAGAGGAGCCACAACTCCATTTCCCATCACATGCCTGGGACACAGTACACAGAGAGAAGAATTATGCATATGCACAATTCTAACCCCATGTTCAAGTTGGGGTTTTGGGGTTTTTTTCATATTCCTAGAGGAGAACAAACTAGAGGAGAACTCTGCTTCAGGCAAAATTTCCCATTGGCCATCTTGGAAAGAGCAGCTTAACTTCCAGGCAGGTTATAAAGCCTCCAGCTTTTAACAGTGACACTGGCCCAGGCTGACAGAAACACACAGCCCTGCAAGTCAGCAGCATTTCTGCTTGGAGCTGGGCTGCCAGGAGGCCAGCCTGGATAGCAGGCTCTCCAAGGGCAGGGAGAACAGCCTGGCAGGGTGTTCAGCTCTCTCATTTACAGACTGCATGCCATTCCTTTGAGCAAGGCAGATCATCCAAGAAAGACCAGTTTGAGCTCCCCAGGAGGGAAAGCTGGTGAAAGCTTTAGTGCAGGGATACTTGCTGAGAAATGAGGGTCCTGTGGAAAATGCACAGAGCATCTCCATTTTACGCCTGCACCGAGTGCCCATCACCCTGTGTTACAAAGAAAGTAGTGTAAAATAAGCTATGTTTTTAAAAATACTAAAAAAAAAAAAAAAAAAAAAAAAGAAATGCAGGCATGTTACACATAATAAGGATACCACACCCTGAACATGTTGTTCCTTTAACATTTACAGTGAACCCAAGGGACTGGAGAGTAAGCCAATGCCAATGAATCTGCCATCACTTTTGTAGCAGCAGAATGAGATGAGAAGGTCTGAAATCCTGGATCCAAGCTACTCACTACAATTTACTCACTACAAGCTGCTGCTTTTCTCCTTGGAGAAGAGGGGGGATATCTGCCTGGAGCAGTGAACCCTGCCCAGCCAGTCAAATCCTGTCACCTGCATGTGCACCGGATCAGCTCTCAGACCACACGGGAGGAAGGGAGGGAGAGGAAGGGATGGAAGCTCACAGCTTCCTGAGCATATGCAACCCACTGCCCAGCCATGGCACTTTTTCCAGTGAAAGTTAGTTACCTGAGTCAGCTAAACTGAGAAGCTATGACAAACCTTGCCCCTGTTCAGGGTGCCTTCTTGGTGACCACTCCTATTGAAGTCAGTAGCGTAGCTTGGGTCTTACCAGACACACCCACAACCAGGACTGTAGGGTCTCTCTTGTATCTGGGCAGGGGCTGCCTGGGCCCACCCTACAACAACCAGCAAAGTGCAGAACAGGGGGAGAAGCACACCATGAGTCATTATTACCAGCACTAGCTGTAAGACAGTTCCCACCCAGAAATAAAGGGCACATGAGAAATGACCTGGGCTTCTGAAGTCTCTCAGGTGACATTTCTCTTTTCTGTCACCTCTATAAGCATGTCCTAAAGATCTAAAGGCATATCCTTGTCTGAGGGCAGTAATTGCTGTGTTATTCTGCTCAGGATGGGTATGAGCAAATTGCTTGAGCTCCTGCTAAACTGAAGTCACTCATCTCCTAAATAGCAGCAATTACTAAGTACCATACTTTTCAAAAGGAGAAGAAAAGCTGAGTGCTGCTTTCCTTTCCATTTTTGGAACTGTACTGTAATCTGTGCAGCTATAGAGCTGCAGCTGACTCCACAGCACCCTTTGCAATGACCAGAGTAGCAGCAAAAATATCCACTGAATTTTTTGAGTATCAGTCCCAACATTTCCCTCTTGTCTATGCCCACATATCTGTAATCTTGTTTCCAAATCCTGAAACATATTAGAAATATTCCCTGGTTTAAAATCTTCTTTTCTTAAGCACCTAAAACTTTTAATTGTGTTTTGTGGATACAATTTAAAGATGTATAGAAATTCTCCCAGATGTCCATTGCTAGTGCATCAGCTGAGAACCAATTTAATCTTGGGGGGAAAAAAAGCCTGGCTAATTGCCCTCCTCCCTTCTGCACGCCTACTGATACAATTACACATCTAACTACATCAGACCAGACCCTCTACACCGCCAAACAGAACGGCATGAAGTCCTGAAAAAACACTTCATCATTCTCTTTTCCTTTGTACAGCCTTATTTCAGTAGGAATGAACTTGCAGATGAGCTGAAAAGTATTTCTTTTCTAAAGCAGATGTCTTTTTTCTACTGTCCAGTGAATAGAAAATGGAATAAACTACATATACATAATGGCAAGAGACATGAGGACTAGGTGGGATTTTCATTGTTTCTTGCAGTTATTATCCTCTGCACCTTTAGATGAATATGCAATCAGAATAGAAATCGTTACTACGAGAACAAAATTAGGAGACATTGTCCTATAAGCAGAGCAGTCAAGTTCCACTGCATTTTCAATCTAGTTATTAACATCCAAATAAGTGCTTTCAGAAGCATTAAACAGAATGCTGCTTTCTTCAGTGTAACTTTTGATTGAAAACAAAATTTAAAAGAAAAAAAAAACAGACTGCTGAATTCTTTATCTAAAATTTTTAATTCATGCTGAAAAGTTTCAGCCAATACTTGCATCCAAATATACCCAGAGTGAAGTAATTTTAAGATAATTTAAAGTAAGTACTTGAAGCACTCATATGCCTTATACATTATTTAAGTACAACATAAAACCAAACAATTTGGTAAAAAGCATCCTGAAATCATCTGCTATATCCTGTGTGTATAAGATATTAACAACAGCATCTGACAGTTAATGACAACATAATAATTTAAGTGTGTTGACAATTATTGACCTGAACGCACTTTAGAGAAATGTAAATGCCAGAGGAGAGCAGCTACAGCTCCATGACTAATGCGTGCCCTGGATTCTGACCATCAGCTTTGCTATTTCAGTTTTGTGACCTAAATCTCCCTCCCCTACCCGAAAGAAACAAAAAACCCAAATAAGAAATGTCTTACTTGTTCCGCTTTCTCCAGTGCTTTTCTATCCGCCTGCAAAAACTGGCAGTTCTCTCTCGCCAGCTTTTGGACCAGCTCAATCCGTCCGATGTCATCTCTCCCCTGAAGCTTGCATAAAACTCCTGCCTTAAGGGTGGGAGAAAGAGCAAACAGATACTTAAATCCACAATCCCAGGACATGACACCGCCACAAATTTCAACCTTAAAAGAAATTCATCTGTTTTCTCATATTTGCGGTACTTCGGTGCCACTTGCTGAGCACAAACAAGTCACTGCTTCCCGGGAAACAACTGGAGAGGAACAGAGGCACATCTGAATCTCCAAATGCATCTACTCTGGAGGGAAGAAGGCAGGGCTAACTAAATCAACCGCTCCTCTGAGTGCAACTATCAGATATGCTGTGTTTTATTTGTTCCTGTCAGCCTGTTTCCTGTTACATAAGAGAACAAGAGCAAGAGGTTAAAAACTCATGGGAAAGTTAGCCAGGAACAGCCCTGGAAAAAGAATGAAGTGCAACACAAGGCACTCCTAAAAATAACAGGCTACAACTCCCTCTGCTCCCACTCCAACCAATTTTCACATATGCAAGACTCAAGAGTTGTGCCACATTTATTTATTCCGTAAATAACAAATCTGTATCTCTTGATTTTGTTTAGGGAAAGAAATGGTATTTGCTTTAAAAGCTATGTTAGAACTATTTTTTTGGCTAAATCTGACAGTTGTTCAAGCTACACTGATAGTGTTTTGTCAAAATATTCAGCACTGGTTGTTTTCTGAAACTGACAGATAGATACATATAAAAAGATGGATTCGTGCTTGCACACAGGCACAGCAGAGACTCATTGCAAAGTTAGCTGATATGGGCTAAACAGCTCCCTGCAAAGTCAGTGGCTGATAACACTGTCCATGATTTGGATATAGCCTCTGCATAACCAGACCTGGGGCAATGATACCATGCAGCTTTTATTAGCCCAGATGTTCCCTGATGGGAACAGCAGATGCCTTGGGAGGGCCCATCATGTGGCATAGCTATGATATGGCTATATGACTTCAAAGGCAATCTGCAAATAAACATTTTTCTCCCATTTCCTTCACTGTTTTCTTTCTACTGTTCATCTTAAGTTTAAATGAATCACTACCTACTCCAGAATTCACAACACATCTTGTGAGTCAGGCCCAAAAACCAGGGATGCCCTTGGCTTGCTAACCCTGCAGGGTCCAATCCTTTGGCCTTGAGCAATTACTGTCCATGACAGATGAAGGTGTGAGAGAGCTGACCCAAATCATCCTACAGTCTGCTGGTTTCTCCAAGAAAGTGAGAAGTGGGGTTAGAATTTCTTCAGCTGAAGAAGAAAACAAATCTACTTCATTAATAAGTTCTTGAATGCTGATGGAAAAAATAGGCTCCATGACCAAGTCCAGAATCATCCTTACCCAACTCATTGAAAGAAATTTGTGCGTGCCTACATTCTTCCAGGGGGGATGAAGGCATCTCCTCACAAGTCTGCATCAGACACTTCTGCTCTGATGAAGTAAAGGATTTCTGATACAGCCTGTGCCTTGAATGTCCTGTGTTCCTCCTGAGCCCAGCATCCTGAGGAAACCAGCTTCCCCACATAAGGAGCCTGCTCACTGGTTTGAAGGTCAGAAACCCATCAAGAAAATAAGGAATTGCATTGCCTAATCTCAAATTCCTTACATAGTCTATGAGTCTAGTGCCTTATCTTCTAAATCGAAGACACTGGTTTATAAAACAGTTCTGACACACTCTTATCCTCTGCAGATCAGCAGTATGACTGATTTTATCCAATGTGGAAGAATATACTGAACTAGTTGTCCAGACTTGTTTAATCAATAGAGAAAAGAGGGTATTTAGGAAGAGATTTTTTTTACTCTACAGTAGACATTTAGAAATGGTCAAATCAATTGTTTCCTAATATTCTTCTTTTTCTCCAGTAATTTACACAGGGAACCTAAGGCTTGGGAGGCCTGATGTCTGCACTTCCAACACTTTGAGTGGCTGGGGACATCAACTAAATCAAGCCTGCTTATTTCATGGCTGCAGGGTGCTTCTAGCAGAGTATTACACCAGTGTAATATAGGCTAAGGACAGCTTCAGTGTTATCGTCTACTAGGACTTTGGGATGATAAAGATTTTGACTCTCTCTGGATCTGGGATCTTAGTGCCGTGGAGGCACTTTTTGCACCTTCCTGTTGTGCTGTCCTGGTTTAGGAATGGCACTCCCCAGTTTAGTGTTCCCACTGAGACTAAATGAGATGCCACTTGCTCCCTGCCCTTTCTCCTCCCCCACCTCCTTTGAGTAGCTGGAGAGGAGAATTGGAGGCACAAAAGGTAAAGATCACAGTTGAGACAAGAACAATATACTGAAAACAGCAATAAGAAAACAAACTAACAGCAACAATAATGACATATAGGGTACAAGTAAGGAATGATCCACATGGAAACCCCTCAACAACAGACAGTACCCAACTGATCCCTCCTCCACAATATCTCAGCCTGGAAGAGAATCCCTTCCCCTGCCCCCACCAACGATGTCAGGTGGTATAGAATAAACTCTGGGTCCTGGCTATTGCAAAAACTAACCCTGTCCTGGCTGGAACCAGGACATGTGTCCAGAGAAGGTACTCCATGACCTATAAGTGGAAGAGATGGTTACGAGTCCCTGCTAAACAAATATTTATTGATCTTCAGAGTGTGAAGTAAATCCAATGGTTAAAACCATTTATGTTAAGAAAAGGAAGGGGGACTTCAGTTTTGGGGCAAGAGTTGGCTTCAGTATTTTCAAGTGGGACAAACAGCCAAGAGAAAGCAAGGTTTTGAATGTTGGGTCTCGCTCTCTTTCACCACTTGCCCTCCGCCTGTGTTCACACAGAGCATGTTGCTGCCTTCCACATGGATGGGCACCCCAGAGGAGCAACTCTAAAGACAAGCCCATTAGCCCCTGCACAAATATGGTCTGTATTCAAACTGGCAATTTCACTGAAGAATCACATTGTCCTGTTTCAAATAACCACCAAGTACAAATACTACGTTTTAACATGTCCCCTCCTCCTGTCACAGTTCTTTAATTTAAAGAGTTGCAGAGAACGTGAAAAAAATTATTTAATTTGGTTTCCAGAGGATAAAAAGTTTCTGGGAGGGCTAAGGTATTATTAAATTAATTGCATATGTTTGGCTCTGGGAGTAAAGAATGCAACTGAAACACAAAAGACTAAACATGTTTTTTCATAATTAAGAAAAAAACTATGAATCCTTTACTTTTACTTCTGGTTTCCTCACTTATGCTGACTTTCCACTACAAATCTTTCTGCTAAATACTTGTAAGAAAACATCCAGGTCAATTAAATACTTAATTTATCAGAGCTTCTAAAACCTGGTTAGGAAATGTTGACAGTCTCCAATTCCTGGTCATTTTAACTTCTCAATACAAATTTAATTTTCAAGCAATACTTTGGAAGCTGTTAGACAAATGGATTAAACCAAGTCACCCTAATTGCAAAGCACAATTTTGATTTTCATTTTGTGCAGGCACACATCCTCCAAAACCCTTGTTGGTTCTTAGACCTGTAATTCATGTAGACCAAAACAGATACAATTACTAACATATGTGAAGGTGAAAATCAAAAAGCTGCATAGTTTAACTGACTTTACCTTCATGAATGATAAAAAAATGTACCTTATAGTAAAGCTTTACTACCATTCATGGTTCAAAATTACTATAATTAAGTGTGTTTATGTAACATTTGAAAAGAAAATTTAAGAAGGTTAATGGAAATGGAAGCAAATTAGTCACTACTGAGGGTGGAAAAAGGACGATGCTGACAACATACTTTCTGTTTCAGCATATCCATAGGAAAATATTCCCCTGGCAGAGGTCATAAATGAGCATCCTGGCAATGACACAGAGGTGAATTAACACATCCCTAAGAAGACAAGATGGGATCTTTTATTTACATTGTTTACAGCATGTTTGATTTTGAAAATCCCCTTGCCAATTTTTTCCACACTTCTACCAGTTTTGTCAACTAACCCAAGTGTAAATCAAGCCTCTCTCCCACAGAGCAGTGTTTAGAGCAAGCACCACACTCTTCAATTCTATTAACAGGAGGTTTGTAGTGGTTTGGTTTTCTTTCAATGTTCCTCTCTCTTTTTTTGTAGCTGGTGAAAAAAAAACCCATAATTATTACTGACTTCAGCATTAATCAACCTGAAAATTTAAAACCATGTGTCACTGCCTCAAAAGACAGGATCCCTTGCTTTGCTCCAGTCATATGCACAGTCCCACTAAGCTGAAAAAAAATGATTCACTCATTTAAAACAAACTGTATTTGGCCTTCATTGGATGTCATTTTTATGGTGCTAACAAACTGGAACAACCACTGCTTTGATAACCCTTCTGCTATCCTCCCAGCAGAGGATGAACGCTTTTGTTAACTGTTCATTTATTAATTGCATCATTTTAAATGTGTGTCATATTCTTTCAAATTTTAGAAACTGGTTTACAGTCAATTAAAATCTGAGTGAATCAATACCCCAATAATAAATTTTTATGGGCTTTTATAATTATTCCAGGTAATCTTATTAGCTGGCTACTTAGGAGATTTGCGTGCACATTGTCTGTGTCATAAATGGGAACAAACATTTTCAAAAAACTCTAATAACTACAGCAACTAAGTAGAACTGAGAATACATGAAATCCTTCCCCTGCCCCTCTCAAAAAATCCAACAAAAAAAACCAGAAAGCCAATTTTTTTTGTGTAGTGAGGTCAGTATTTCCCTCTGGGTCCTTTCTATATCTCTGTAATGCACTCTTGGCTACATGGCTTGTAACCTTTCAGCTAGGCTTGCTCACAGACATCAGCTTAAATCCTGTCTGTCTTGCACACAACTTTTCGGTCTGGCAAGATGCTAGGGAGATAAATCAGAGGCAGGAACTGCAAGCTGCATATAGGGGAAGGAGAAAAGGTGGCAACTGGTGGGGAACATAACATTTGCAAGAGAAACAGAAGGAGAAAAAAACAGTCAAGACTGGGAAAAATGAATTTTAAATTAAAAGCAATAATCAGTACCAGTACAATGAGCTATATGGTTACACTTGCACAGCTTGAACACATGAATGAAATGATTGAATGAATTGCAGATTAATCAAAAAAGATTCACAGAATTAAAAAGGGTAAGCAATTCAAATAAAATACCCTAAAAGGCAGTTTAGTTTCTTCTGAGCAATATCCAGAAGTGTGCTTTGGTTGTAAATGAGGGCAGTTATGGAAAGAAAGAAGAAGGTTGTTGCTTGCACTTGAGTGACTAATAAGTATCCCTATTTCATTGCACGTCTACTTATAGTGATTAAAATTCAATCAAAATGTCATATGCCCTTGCCTCCTAAAACACATCTCATTTTACTTTCACATCTGGTATATGCTACGTGTATTATCTAAAAAGAGCAGAAAGATAGCTGAAGAATGCTGTCCAATTGCAACATCATGGGATTAATTCCCAGAGTAATCATCAATCTTATTCTAAATAGTCACATAAGAAGAGATTCAGCAGACTTTCTCCCTCCTACATGCTCCCTGCACAGAACATCGAGGAAAATCCATTTCCCAGAGCTATTGAAAGCAGTTCTTCAACTTGTAGATCTGAAAACATTCCCAAGACTCCATTAATCCTACACCTGTGGATCCTAATGTACCTGTGCATCAGAGGTATCCTTGAGCTCTTCTAGTCCTCTTATTTCTTGACTGCTGTTTTCTTCATTTTGATGAATTGCTAAAATAAGAAAGAGGAATATGTTGGAAGTAGGCATGTTTAAATCACAAAAAGCAGCAAAGTGGCATGGCCCACTTTAGATTAGTCAAGGAATGTTTAAACTTTAGCATTCTAGTTAACTCCTGGAGTGGTTTTGGACAGATCCTATAAGGTACATCTTATTGGTTTGGCAAAATGCTAAATACAGTATACTTAATTTTTTCCCAGGCAGTAAAATCCAGTACTAAATCATCATAGTCATGCTACTGTTAGCTCCTGATAACACAATGACATTGAAGGAAACTCCACATTGTAACAAGATATCATGACTTGTAAGCAATAAAAAAAACCACAAGGTTTCCCTCTTCTTCCATTTTATTGCAGAAGATCAGGTCAAACTAAACAAAATAAGCAGATTTCTCTCTCACCTCAGACTTGGAAAATTCTTTGCAAGTGACGTCAATCTTAACAAACATCACCACTAGCCATGAAAATCATCTCCAGAAATAAATGGTTGCAGGTGATGTTTTACTGAAAGTTCTTTGCTGCTGGCACAATAGAAGAAACCAGCAACCTCTCCCAATTAACATTACTTAAATCACTTAAAACCAGCAAGTGCTGCTAGACTTTAAAGTTTTGTATCAAACTCGTAAAGACTTGAATGGTCAAACCCAGATGTAGCGGTTTATCCAGCTAAAGAAACAAGGAATGTCTTACAAAAGAACACCTCAGACTTCTGTATCATAAACAGCTTCACAGGCAGTTTTACTGTCTATACCCCAAGCTACCCTTACAGTCAGCACAGACACCTGCTGTATTTTGGTGGGACATTGAGCCCTCAGAAATTCTGAAATGTGACACATGGCAGGCTGGGAGAGTCACAACAAAACACATGCAAAGTGACTTTACCTTACACTGTACACATCAATATAGAAGAACCACACTCCAACATCTTTGATCTTGAGTACATATTGAGTGATTTCCTGGTTTAGTCACAGCACTTGTGACACCAGAAGTGTCCTTGGAGCAGCAGAGCTGTCACATCTATTTCCTGAAAAACACCTCATGGCTTTGGTGGATGGGTGGTGCTTCCTCCTGCCCGCCTCCTCTCTCCTTTGCCCCAGTGTACCTGAGCTGCTCATCAGGCTGCAGCTGAGCAGCCCCAGCCCACAGCACAGTGTATTCAGACAAGGATCACCAGACCTCTGTTGCCTTAAAACTGTCTGCAAGCTGAGGCAACCCAGAATTTGATTGATGAGCAAAGGGATCAGGAAAAGGGCTGGCAGGTAGCAGTACAGCCCTCCCCAGACATCCTTACCTATGCTATCCTTGGCCCTCAGACATAACCAGGTTACCATGGCCAAGCCCATACAACTAACATGAGCCATGAGGTCCAGCTTGGTGTGTCTGCATGGGTGCTCTCTGTCTGCTGCAGACAAAAAGCAGCCTAACATTCAGGCAGCATCTAGCGACTTAGAAGAAGAGTAACTTTGGACTGTTCTTGACCTCTAAAATAAATTCTATGGATTTATTTTCTTATGGCAGGATTGCTGCTGATATTGCTGTGCCATATGCCACATAGGATAAAATTTTGTTTCCTCCCCCACAGTTATGCTATCAAAAAAAACCCAAGGTAATAAAAATGTAATTATAAAAAGGAAAATAATTCATTCTGTCAATACAGTTTATTCTGTTATGGAATCTTTTTAAATCCATTATCAAAGAAAAACAGAGTTCTAACGTAAGTCTTCACCATGGGGTTTGCAGGCATCACTTTACCAGCAAAGCTCTGAAATTCAAGGTGAATACTGAAAACACGGGGTCAGACTACAGCTGCAACAGACAGCATGTATAATGGGCATTAGATCCCAGCATATTTAAAGCTAGGCAAAACCAAGACACTCTTGGGATATTGTGGCACATCTCTGCCTCAGCCTGGACAAGGAACAACACAATGACCCAGTAACGAGCAGGATGGCCTGAGCAGCTATGTGTGACCCCTGCTTTTCTAGTGCAGGGCAGAGTTTCTAAAGGCAACTTTATCCAGCCAGGCTGGAGACTCTGTGCAGTACCTTCCCATGTAACCCATCTCCTAGCCTTCCTCCCCAAGAGCTGCCTCATCCTCTTGCACAGTCCCACACATGCATGACTCTGTTCTACCCACTGCCACTGTGGGAGGCACAGAGCATTCAGGACACTCATTTGTTGACCACTACAGAACAACCTACCTGAGACAGGAACGTTGCAATGCCGGAAGGCTTTAACAAATGCTAAAAATCGGCTGTATGAGCAATTTTTCAAATTGTTAAGTCTGCATTAGCAGAACGTTTCCTCAATTCTCCGTTCAATTTTCTGATTTCTTCTAAAATCAATTTTCTGTAGGCACTCATGGGCAAAATATCCCCCAGACCCCAGCTATTAATCATGGCATTTAAAGGAGTGGCACCTTGCTAGTAACAAGACCATGTGTCGAGGTTTAAGTGATTTACATTGATCCAGCCAGCTTTTCCACAGGCCTGAGCAGACGGGAGCTCCACAAACAGCTGTGCCAGGGGAAGAGGTTAGTGCCTGCCAACTGGCTTCTTGTCACAGGCCTCGATTACAAGTGTCCCCTTCCCTGCCCAGTGCCAGGGCAAACACCCCAGAGCACCTTCAAGCAAAGTGAACAGGCAGACATTCAGGGAGCAGCACCTCTGGCTGACCTGGCTGGGTGGGCAGGTTAGAGAGTGGATGGTATCTGGCCAGGGAGACAGTAAACAAGCAGCAAACACCCAGAACTGAGGGCAGCAAGATCTCTTACCTGGCACAAAGGGAAAGAGAAAGAGGGTGCATGTCCACAACCCCCAATGAATACAGGTATCCTTGAGTGTAGAATGATTTTAACATGAGCAATTTTAAAGATGGTAAGAAAATTGCCTCAGTTTAAGTGTACTCTAAGTGAAAGGCTTAAAAAAACAAGGAAAGAAAAAGTTTTTTTATCAGCAATTTCACAACTCAACTCTAAAAAAACCTGAGTAAGTTTATCATCCAGACCCAGCTCTCCTTGGCTTCAATGTTGTTTAGACTGTGTAAGGAATGTAGAAAAGAAGCAGTAAATATTTTCTTAAAGGAACAAAAAAAACCCGAAACAGACCTCACACTGACGTTCTTGCAGCTCTCTTGGGAGAGAAGGACCATTTCGCCTCTTTTTCATGAAATTTCCATCACAAACTTGATTTTTTTTTTGTCCTCCCTGCCTCTTATCCAAACCCATAAGAACCAGCCACAGCTGAACCATTTAACATTTAACCATTTAACAGCACCCAGGGAGCAACACTCAAGGCATCACACCATCTCATACTTCTTTCCCATCACAAGAATGCAGTCCCTTGAAGGCTGAAGTGGCCACACAGACAAGCAACAATCCTTAATTATATTATCTTGGTTTCTGTAGGAAAAGGTTACCATGTGTTTTTTCTATAAAACAGAGAAAACCCACATATTTCTTGAAATATTGTGGTATAATTAGAAATTTTTGTTACCGGGGGCCATCACATACATGTGAGAAATTGACTGCAGTATTTTTAGTCACAGTATGCCTCCCAACCCCATAACAACTCACAGACATTCCTTAAATGGGCTCAGGCACTGCTCTCATGGGTTATTGTGCATGCAATACAAGTTCTGTCACAAAGTATAAGGATAATTTCTTACTTACTATTAGCTGGCCATTTATTTTTTTATAAAAAAAACCTGACATTGCAAATTCAACTACAGGAAAAGCAAGCGGAAGCCTAGGGTGGGATGGGAGAGTATTTCCCATGCAAATGCTGATTCTGGAATTGTACATACAAAAAAAAGTTGTGAACTTTGGAGCTGAGCCAAATGTTTCCTTCTCCACCATCACAAATCCAGTTTTGCTCCCAGGTACAGATATCCCAGCATGTTTCACAAAGCAAACATAGTTTACCCTGATCTATATGTATGTATTTAATGCTATATGTGGGTTCAGGCTTGAGACCTGAGACAGGAAAAAATACAAACATAGAGTTACCAATTCCCTTTTATACCTGCAGCATTTCTCCTTTGGAGAAAAGGTCCATGAATGAAAGAAAAAGAAGTCAAATGAGCATTAGCTCGCTAATGTGCAGTTCAAATATGTCCATTTGCAAATTAGTCTAGGGAATTCAGGATTTTGACGTTTTATGGTCACTTAAGGATCACAAAGGCCTTCCTCTGATCTGAGTTGTTTGTGCCCCAACAGAGCAGAGCTGAGATTTTGTTAGTAGATTCCTCTGTAAACTTATCTTAGCAGAGAGAACTCTTGTGGGAGAGAGGTTTGTCCTTTAGTAATTCCATTTCAGATCATTAAATCAGCAGAAAAAAATAATTAAGAAATAAGAAAGCAAAATAAATCTTTTTGTACCTGCTACTCCAGCAGAATCAGCCATCACATGGGGGTGTGAAAGGAAAGGGAATGTAACCACTGCTCACACTGGAACCAACCAACCATGCTCCCCCCTGCTCTTACAGCCGTGTCACAAAGTTCAGTGTCGATTCAAGGCACTCGAAGGGATTTGTCTTTCCAGCAGCAAGGAGCACAACACACATGCTAAAGGGCTCACCTTAGCCAGACAGGCTGGCATCCAGTGAGGGTGACAACAGACACCAGCAGCACTACAGACCTTCTCTTGCCTATGGAAGAATCTGCCAAGGTTACCCACAGCGCAGTGCCTTCACGACACACCCTTCTTTATGCCACTAACTTGAAGGTAAATTAATTACGTTTGATGAGTAAGATTTTTAAAAGTCACATAATATTACAAGCACGTTATTTATTTTTAATGCTTAGTCTTGTTCCATATAGCAGAATCATTTGCCCAGCTGAAAGTGGGAAGGACAGTTAAAAAAAAAATCCATTCGTAAAGCAACTCCTGGAACCCACAGCGTTGTAATCTTCCCAGAGGCTTTGCTTTATTGTGCTTTCTTCTTTTTCTATAAATGAAATTTCTTCTTTCTACCCCTTCTGGCTGCAAAGATAACCTTTCAACACAAACCAAGGCACTAGCGTCATTCTGCTGCTGCAGCCAGCCAGACTGGAACAATAACACCAGGAGAGGTGTGAACTTCCTCCGTTTGGCTTAATAGGGTGTTAACTGTGAAAGCTAATTATTTAAATGCTTAGGAAAGGACTGTAATCACGGTTAACCATTTTGCTGCTGACCAGGCAGGGACACCTGCCCTTCTGTAAGCAGCTCGCTCTGGGTGGCACCCACATGGCCATTCCAGGAGGCCAGCTTAGCTCCCCATCACTGCTGGCTCTCCACACCCCCTGCACTGACTGTTCCCCCTCTCTGCTACCATCAGGCATTTGGGATTTGTGGACTGGCAAAGGATTACTACTAACCCGGCTGGGTTTGATGACCTGGCTGTGAACAGAGCACCCAGGCAGGGGGACAGGACACCCCTCAAGGTGACGCTGCTGCCAGACCCCTTGTGTCACACAGCTCCAGCTGCAGCCCTTGAGCTTGATGTGAACTCCATCTTTGGGGCCAGGACCGCCTGACTTTTGGGGACAAGAGCCCATAAACCACCTTCAGCAGACATGCTTCTGCACTGCCCTAGGCTGCCCCAGGCGCGGCCTCAGTAGCAGCTGAGCGTGGGGGATTGCAGCTGCACAAACACTGCCAGGCTCACCTGGCACTGCACAGGCTGCATGGGGACTTCACTGCCCCCACAGCTGCTCCAGAGGTAGCTCTGCTTGCCATACAAAGCTTGGTCACCCCTAAGGCTACATTGCTTATGTACTCAGAGATGCTCCTTCATTTCAAATGTGGGCATTGATTTATTATTTAGTGTTGTTCTTTAACCTGCTTACATCCTAGAGCATCAAACTAGTCTGCCCTTTGGATGATTTCAGTCTTCTCTGTACTCTGTGATCACAATTCATATATGAATCTCTTTTATCTAGCCAGTAAGTAAAAGGCACCCACATGCTGTCTGCAGATAGGAGACACATTCCCACTTGGAAGAGTTAAAGAGACAACTTCTGAACACAAGAACTTCTTTTATTTGACAAGCCAACAGACTTTTACTGCCTCTCCCCTGCTGGATGCTTATGGCCTGTTGTGGGAGTTTTTTTGTCCCTGTCAAACCAACAAGACCTCATGAATCTGCAAGAATACTCCCAGGGGGAAGGCTCCAGAATTGCCAGCAGCCTGCATTATTTGATTTATTGTCAGCTGCTGAGAAGCTCAAAACTTCTAGCACTCTTCTTATATTCCAAATTTTTAAGAGGAATGTTTGTTTCTCTTCTGGATTTTTTGGAGGGTTGTTTTTGGGGTTTTTTTGTGTGTGTGTTTTTTTTGTTTGGTTGGTTGGTTTTTTGGTTTTGTTTTTTTGTTGGTGTTGTTGTTTGTTTGTGGGTTTTTGGTTTTTTTTGTTTTGGTTTGGCTTTTTTGGGTTTTTTTTTGTGTTTTTGTTTGGTTGGTTATGGGTTTTTTTGGTTTTTTTTGTTTTGTTTTGGTTTGGTTTTTTTTGTTTTTGGGTTTTTTTTCCAATGGAAGTTGCTGGCATGAAGCTTTTAAAAAAACACAAGCTCCCATTTTATTTTTTTAATCACATAACTCAGTTAATTTCATTATTTTTGAAAACTTTTCTGGTATTTTGAACAATGGAACTTGTGATATATCCCTTGTTGTTCTTTGTGGAGGGTATACAGTGAGCTCTAGAGAGGTTGGTTACTATGGCAGCTCTGAGCTGTTTGACAGTGTTATAATGTTTGCTGATGCTTATTAATTTATCAGAGTGGAAAAAAAATGAATAGCTCATACTGACACCACTGGGGAAACTAAAAGCCAGATCCTCTAGGCTATGTAGAGCAGTAGTGCTGAGCAATGGAAAAGCAGATGAGCAGCCAGTAAATGCTTTGCAAACCTAGGATTTGGGGACCATTTCAGACCAGACCACATCCTCATACATGTTCCTGCATTTTCCAAGTTCTGTTTCCAAACTAAAGGGGAAAACTAACAAGCACTGAGTATCTCTGAAATCCCCAAAAGCTGCTTGTAAGAGAGCAATAATCCCAAGAACAAAACCTTCCAACAGAGAATTGGTTCCTTATTTACCATGAAAGAGTAATCTTTTCTCAGAAATTACTGGAAAGAGAAAGCTTTTTAAGCTCATCCTTAACATGTTTCCTTTTATTAGCAATACAGAAATTGCCTTTGAGCTTTCTTATTCCTTCCCACTATTTCTGCATATATACATGCAAATTATCATACAGATTTCCCTTCACTGAGTACATTACATATCTCTGAAACAGTTGGCAGACCCCCGGGGGGGTGTTGCCCAGACAGCTGTGCAATCAGCTGAGTAAATCAGCTAATTAAAGAAACAAAGAAAATGCAAAAATTATTAGAGACAGACTCCTGCTTACAGCATTGTTCAGCACCTCTGTATGCAAAAAGCACAGCAAGCACAAGATGGAATAAAGGTACTTTTAAATTGGTGAATGAACTATTGCACAAGTGACAATGATGCCATTTTCTCTCAAACCCTAATCTGGGATGCTATGATATTTATGCTTTGTAGTTTAAATCAATTTAACATAAATTACTCCAGCATTTTATTTTACAATTACAAAAGTGTGAAATGTAATGTTGGTCTCATAACCAACTTCTGTACGTAAAAAATGGTCATTAACTTCTGCTCGACCTTAGGTGTAGAACTAATACTGAATTTGCACAAAGGGTACTCATTATTCTGATTAGTTTCCATGAAGAAAAAGAAGTTCCCAAGGGTCCTAGTGCTACAAGCCATTTCTCAAATCTCAAATAGGAAACAGGACTCCAGAAAATGATGCAAGAGCATTTCCTCTCATTGCAGAGTTTATCAAAAGGAACAGATAACAGCAAGGGTAGGTATCTGCAATCTAAACAGAGCAAAGCCACTGTGGTAAGAGAGGAGGCTGGCAGATGTAGATTTGGTCTTGCTGATCACCATTAAGGCGCCATTCCTTCCCACTGCTCCTAAATGACCACAGGAAGGACAAACTTCCTATAATTTAGCTCAATTCTGCTAAATTATGTAGCCATTATAAATTTAAAAAGTCATGTACCAAGTAAAGCCACCAACATTTCCCAGTTCAGTCAGATAATGGCCATTTCACATTATGGTACAACTGGTTTTGTTAGGAAATTCTGTTAATTTTATTTATAAGAACCAAAGTCTTTCATCTGGCTTTGAAGGTCCATATTTCCTGCAAGGTACTGGTGCATTAGAACAACAAAATTTGTAAAACACCTCTGGCTAAACAAGACAGGAATTTTTTAATAGATAACTACAGGTAATTCATGTGGACTGAGAAGATTTGGTTTTCAATGCCTGGTCCTTTGTGATACATTCAAAAGACAAAGCCATATTTTATACTCACTTTGTGAACATATGAAGCCATAGTTTTTATCAAGGAGAAAAGAAATGTGAAAAATTATATGAAAATGCTGTAGGATTACTACAGGTACAGACAAAAGCAAGGGATTTTGTACCAATCACAGCTCAAGGGGAATCATTTGGTGCTTGAATGCAGAAAGTTTTAAATTTTATCCCATAATTGTAGACATTTGTTCTTATGTGCATGATATTTAAAATAAAAAAAAAAATCACATGGTAGTGAATATACCTATAACAGTGTTGTTTGAAACAAGATGATGGAAGGATGGAGAAGAAAGAACCCATTACATGATCAGAGAATGGTTCCTGGGAAGAGATTAAGCAAGGAGGTATGGACTGTTGCTGAGCAAGCTGGTGCAAAGTGAAACACTGCTCTCTATCCCATGGAAACATCCCCCAGGCATGGCCAGGAAAGGAGCAGGAAACAAAGAGGACTCTGAATAAATAAATTCTGTGAACTCATTGTAAATGCCTCTCCCAAAGCCCCAGTAAACAAAACATTCACCTGGGAGTTGGTTTTTGCACAACTGCTGTCTTTCCAACCTTACTGTGCTCTCTTTTTTGTGTATGTGCAAAATACCTTTCCCCTACACAGCTACTCTGCATTGCTGATCTCTTCTGTGTCAGTACCTTAGATCACACAGAAAGAACTATGATCAAGGTTCTACAACAACTGCAAAAACAAAACCATGAACTGCCAAAATCCCTCTCACCACAATTCCCAGCAGAAAGCTCTTTTCCTTCTGTTTCCAAGTCTGCTTCATATCAGCTGTTGAATACACAACAGCTGGTGTCACTGTGTAGTCCTTCCACTGATGTTGTCCAGGACATTTCCCATCCCCAGCATCACCCAGGGTGGGCACCAATGAGCATCATTCCCCAGGGCTAGAAGGGGTCTGATCCTACCCTTTTGAAATGTTGTCATTTTCTGGGTGTGCTTGATCTCAGGAATAAAGGAAGAATCTCCTGTGATGCAACACATCATTGTAACCCCCATTGGTCCCTAGGGGTAGGGATTCCCTTCAATGGGGCACAAAAGGTTTTTAAAAGATTGTTTAAAGAAGCAAATATAATCAGAATAATAGAATCATAAATTATACTATGAGTTAGAAGGGACCCATCAGGAACATCCCTGAACAGGACACCCCAAGAATCACACCCTGTGCCTGAGAGCATTGCCCCAAAGCTTCTTGAACTCAGAAAGACCTGGCGCTCTGACCACTTCCCTGAGGAGCCTGCTCCAGTGCCCAAGCACCCTCTGAGTGAAGAACCTGTTCCTGATATCCAAACTAAACCTCCCCTTACTCAGCTTCATGCCATTTTCTAGAGTCCTGTCACCAATCACGAGAGTGAAGACATCAGTGCTGCCCCTCTGCTTCCCCTCATGAGGTCTCCCTCAGTCCTAGGCTGAACAAACCAAGAACACCTCCCTTACTTCAAGACCTGAAATCACACACCTTAAAGAAAGACCCTAGAGTACAGTGAAACTTTAAAAATATTGCTAGCTATGTTTTGAGGTGAAGCTTTTATCTTGAATCACATTTTGGTGGTAAAAAAAGTAAAGATGCAGTCACTATGACCTAACAGAAGCACAACAGTCCTGCACCTTCACTCTAAGTGGCCATTTCTCCAGGGTGAATCCTCTAAGTATCATTTGCAGAAGAATTTGCAGAAGAACTCTCATTCCACACAATTTCAGCCCTTGCTTTAAACAACTGGGTGCTTGGAGGAACTGGAAGTTGTAAAGAAATGAGATACTACTTAAGTAAGCAAACCTATTGAAAGGATTTGAAGAGAACAGGAAAGCAGTAAGATCCTACTGATTTATCCTTTTCCCACCCTTCAAACTTTCTCAATTTTTTCACAAGGGAAAATGCACACCTCTCTGGCATGTGACTGTCACTTTATTCTGTAAATAGGACCAAGTTTTTTCATACTTCATTATGCTCTTTTTCAGTGGCATAAGTGGTAAAAAACTGTGCACATTTTACTCCAAAGATATTGAATACCTGGTTGTTTATGAAACACGTAATTCAACAGTACTTAATATGTTTGAAATTTACACACAATGCTGAACTAGTCCATTCTTGAATGACCTTTAATCATGTATTTGTTACATTATTTTTCAAGTGTGTATCTATCTAACTAAAACTTAGCAAATCTAACAAAAATTTGTAACAATTTTCATTTTCTGTATAACAACACTTCTACAAGTGAATAAAATGAGCAACATAGCATAGGACATTCAGATAGCACTGTATAACAAAACTTTTGCTAATCTTTGTAGAATAAATTTACTGAGAAGTCTCACGAGGATCTGTACTACTTGAGGAAATGGGCTGAAAGATAAAGATGCAGTTTCCTGAGTTAAGTAAGCTGATAAATCAGCTTAATGCTGCCAAAAGTGTCTTACTGGGCTCCTTCCCACACACCTCCACCTCTCCACCCTGATAAGAAGCTGCCACCCTCACTTTGTGTCAGCTCTAGCACATGTTGCTGCTATACTATTTGCTGCTCTGGCTGCCCCATCTCAAAAATAATATAATAGATGTAGCAAAGATGATCAGATTTAATGGAAGAGATTTGGTATGAGGAATGACTAGTGATTCAGCCAGGAAATGAGACAACTCACAGGGGTATGACAGATGTGCACAAAATCCTGAATAGTATAATGACAAATAGGGAATGGATTATTCACCACTCTCTGTCAGCAAAGAGCTATATCACAACAGAGTGAGGGTCACGGGGAATGCATTAAAACAAACAAGAAAAATATGTTTTAACATACTACACATGTGAATTGTGAGACTTGCTGCCATAAGAGATGATGAAGGTCAGGAGTATAAGCAGGCTTAAAAAGCAATTTGATAAATTAATGGAGAAAAAGGTCCAGCAAGGGTTACCTACCACAAGAGTGTGGGTACAGCAAAATCCCTCTATCACAGGCTGGTAGATGCTGAGTATGTACACCAGAAAGACTGTACTTGCTCTAAGCATCCCCTACTCATCACTCACGGTAGGACATAGCCGGATGGACTCTTAACCTGACCCAGCCTGACTGTTCTCATGTGTTTAACCGGGCTGACATTGCCTGGAGTGTGTTTGAGTCGAGTCACGCAATCAGCTCTGACAGCAGTGCTGTAGAGGTGGTGCAGTGGCTGGGAAAAGGAATAGCTGTTCACAGCTTGCTTTTCATTCATGTCGGCAAAGCTCAAGCCCCAGTGACTGCTTCATATTGAATCGTCTGCACTAAAATAAAAATACCAAGCAAATCACATAGGCAGTTAGGTTCTGACAGAAGCAATACAAAAGAAAAGGGGAAGGGGGGCTATGCATACATATAAGAGCAGGGTGGAGGCAATCCAGAAGATCTCAAATACAGAGTTAATACATTGCAAAAGCCATACTATTATAAATTATTGCACATTATAATAAATAAAATGTAAATGACATATTAAAAAAATCAATAGATGCCAGTTCAAGAATGGCATGACTAAAATGTATCTAATTATATAGTGGAAACCTGAATATCATTCATCAGGGGGAGAAAAACCACACACAAGTTCTAGGGCATTTGTGGCTGCCCTGCCTTTCACAGTGGGAGGGAGAAACACCCACAGACCTGCAGCTGCTCCTGCAGTGCCTGGAGAGAAGCTGAGTCACCATCTTCCTACCTCATCCATACCCTGTCAGCTATTATCTTAATTAGCCCCTGTATTCATAAACACAAAGACAAGAACCGTGCTCTTATCAATTGATCCTTTGCACAAATAAAGTTATAGAAATTCCTTATTCTATAAAGGGATTTGCTGGGTGATGCCATGGGGTGCAGCTCCGTTTGTGCACAGAAATGCAAAGCATCTTGTTTGTGGATGAGATTAACACCAGTACAAAGAATCTACCTGACAGGTTTTGATCAGTTCATATGTACCCGTGTAGCTTTGCCACCAGCTAAAGCCTCCAGCCTTAGGCTATTTGCTGTTTTTTATCCTTGTTTTAGCTACCATCTCTAACACATGAGAAACATGTCGTGAGCCGTGACAAGCAATTGAGATAAATGCCAACCCTTGTAAACCTTCAGACGGGAGGCTGCATTTATGTTAGGTTCCAGCACATTAGCAGAAGCTATCAGAAGCCAGCAAGGTATAAATAAACCAAACAATTTAATGCCAAGTGCCTACAATTAAAGAAAAAGTTCCCTTCTGCTCCAGTTACTTGCTTCCCCAAGACCTTTTACCAAACCACAGAAGACAGCATTTGATCTATTTATTTCTAAGGTTAGGCAAGAATAATTTCAATGCATTTTTATAAGCCACAGAGAAGTGCACAAGCTCATTTCCCCCTCCTAGGTCACCTTTATCATGAGAGCTTTATTCTAATGAAATATAAATGTGATTTCAAGTCAACAGTGTTACCGAGGTCCATCAACACTTCAGAATTACAGGCACTTATTTTATTCTGGTTTAGTTTTATTTGCAAAGAAACTGAAAGTGCTCAGCTCCCTCTGCATGCAGGCTCTCAAGCATGTCTCTGGCAGCATATGCCTTGTTATCAGAGTGGTGTACTTGCAGTACACATCTGGAATATGAAAACTGAGCTTTTTTCCCATAGCACAGAAGTTTTTCATTTTTCAGATCCCTCATTTTTCTTTCAGCATCTGCCAGTTTTAAGAATTTCTCCTATTCTTGTACACCACAGTAAAAACAGAAGAACAGCTCTTGGGGAAAGGCATTCTACCCCACACCCTACTGGCTTTTTATTTTCTGGTAGCAGACATTCTCCATCAAGTCAGATCCTGTACTAGCAAGAATTTGATACTGTGCCCTACCCCACAGCAGGCTTAGGTCTCTACCTCGGTTTTTGTCAGCAGATACAGTGTGGAAATCTCCACCACAGCCAGAACTCTAATAGTTGCAATTACTACCTGTCACATACATATACTAGGTAGCAAACCCAACTTTGATTTAAACAAAAACAAACTGTTTCATTCGAGTAACCCAAGGCAATACTTGCCCCGCCCCCCCCTTCCAAACACAGTAAACCTTCCTACTTTGGAACCTCTTCACCTCTTGTACAGGGAGCTGCAGTGTTGAGGTGCTGGGATAGTGTTTTCCATGCAGCTTGACACAGTGATTACTACAGCAGCTCTAGACAAATAATGCAAAAACTTAAATCTGCCAGTTTTTCTAGTACAGTTAAATCATTGTGAAGTGTCTCTCTAAGGGCAGAGGTACATCCAGAAACTAAACTAATTCAGGAACACATTATATAGTCATTGCAAAAAAGCTTTTGGTTAATGAACCAATAGCCCTCTGCAGCCAGGTTCCAGACAGCAGGTTAGGACCATGCCCATGGCCTGCCCTCCCCACTCATAATCCCAGGGTGGATGAGCCAGGCTCCCACGCCATTCACACCAGCCTGGAAGCTACCCAGGGCAGCTGGCCCAAAAGCCATGTTCCACTCTTTTCCAGCCAAAACAAACTCTTTGTCTGCTTTTTGGTGGCTTATTTCCTGGAATTATATGGAGTCTTGGAGAGGATTAGAGGAACAATATCTTCGAAAGATACTGTGGCTTACAGCTCCAGAAGTACTTTCTCTGAAACGTGCTTCACTCCACCAGGCACAGCACACCACAGCTTGATTGCTCACAGTAACTGCTACACTGTGAATTTAACCACCAGCAATAAAATAAAGGAGCATAACCAAACACCCTAATTTACTCTGCACCTACTTTACTAAAGGCATTAACTTAAATTAGACCTTCCAGTTATGCCTCATCATACACCCATTTTTTACAGGCATCCAAGATGGGGCATAAAGAAATGCAAATTTCAACAACAAGCATGCACTAGTTAAACTGACTAAAGAGTTATCTTTTGTTCAGATCTGAACAGATATTTTAAGTGTTTAGGTTAATGTATTAGGAAAGGCTGGACAGCACTGCAAAGCTCTATAAGGAGCTTTGGTTTTTTAAGGCAGTGATTTTTAACTGAAATATTTCTACCTGTTCATTGAGGACTGCAATTACATCAGTAAAAAGCAGAGTCAAAGAGATATTCTCCTTTTGGATTTTCATCTCTTGTACCTCATTCCTAATCCAACTCCCATCCCATTCTCTACTCAAATGACCATCCACCAAAAGGAAATACGAGGCTAATTACAACTCTTTTTAAATCACAGCCAGTAGCAGTAGTAATATTTGCTGACAAAACTGCTTAGAAGCAGAGAGATTTCTTAAACCTCCATAAGCAAGAACTAAAAGTATAAGGCACCACGCTCATCCCATTAAACAGCAAAACAAAAGAGCACTTCTTTAAAATAGCCTGTTTCCCTCTGCACTGAGCCCGAGCAGAAGCATTTCCATGTTCAGCCATTACAAGTCAGGTGGGACTGGGGTGACACCAGGTAAGGGCAAGCAGACGAGGGGTGTTGACATCATAAATTACTACAGCACTTTCAGAAGCAAAGCTACCACACAGAAGCAATTCAGGTCTGAATTCACACTCACATTTGTGTTTGCCTTCTACAGATCTACATTTATGAGTGTGGATATAATTTAGGGGTACTTCTATTTCAAGAAAAAAATTACATCAAACTGTGCCTAGAATATATAATTTTTTTTTTAATACTTACATATTCACAAGAAAATACTTGCAGGTACACCAGCCACATCTTCTTGGTGCCTCCAGTTTATGATACCATGCTGTGTGCTGTGCACATGTGTAGAAAATTTTGTGCTATATTTGTAAGCCAGACAGACTGACAGATACTATGGTGCAGCACAATGAACAAGTCAGAAAATAGCTCAAGAACTACAAGATCTATGACTTTGATTTCTAGAAAAATCACTGAAAATTACAAGAGATCCTCAGTGAAAATTCACTCAAAGACCTCAATGGCTTTGGGAACAAGCTAACAATTTAAGGCCACTCCACCTCTGTTTTACTTTATGAATACATTCAACTTGGTGCAGAAGACACTGCACGAAGATAGCAGAGAGTTGACCCTGTAAAGAGTCAGGTCTGGCCAAGTAGGTCCTGTTGGTTCCTGTCCAGTGCCTGGAAAACACAGCTTCCCTGCTTCCCCTCCAGCTCAGCAATGCCAGCTCTACCTTCTAAAGTGCCTGTGCTACCAAACCCTGACGGAGCTGAGATATATTTTAGATATATTTATATTTTAGGCCACATATTTTAGTGCTTTTGCACTCGGCACCAGCATTTGCTGCAAGTGCTTTTACTCTCAGAGACTTCCAGGGATTGCCTTTCCCCTTCTCCTGCCCTGATCAAAGGCTTGCCTCTCCAGCCATACAGCTGCACAGACAGGAAAGAGAGCCTCCACGCATGAAGTTTTCCTTTTGCTTTAGCAGTAAGAAAAACACCTCTCTGGGCTGGTAAAAGGCAGAAAAGATGATGGCATGAGATACTGGATGATTAAAATAAAAGAAAAATTACCAACCTATTTGTCATAAACATAAGTCAAATAAAGACATCAGCTTTTTTTATAAAGTGCAAGCCTAGAGAAAATAGTGATTTTGGCCAGAAAGAGACCCAAGTTCAACTGTAACACTGATTTTATTCGCTAGGTCATTAGACGTAATGAGCTGGAAGGAGAGAAGCTTAACTGTAATTGCATTGTGCTGTATACACAGATTCTCCATCACTATCTTTTCTTCCCCATATTAAAAAGACAGCAGTGACAATTCAGATACTTCAAGAAATGACAAAAGGGAACAGCATTACAAAACCCCTCTGAAGTTCAGCCTGACTCACCTGACTTCCTTGCTTTCAAGGCAATGACAGCAGCCAGTTCTCTCTGTACCTAAAATATCAGGAAAAGAAAAGGATGGTTATAGTTCCTAGCACAGTCAAATAAAACAAAATGCAACACTGTTGAGATAAGAGCTATCAATGCTTTGGAGCAATCAACTGCATGTGAAATTACGCCTGGTTTTGAAAATACAGTCAGTTTTCCTAGCAAATCTATCTCCTTTTCAGGTGGGAATTCTGTGACCTTAATTTCATGTAAATACCACACATTCCTCAGGGAGTGGGCAATTCAGTAGCCTGTCCTGTAATTTATTTGCACAGCATATCTCTTTCACAAGTACACACTTGAATCTTCTCCCTTCCCTTGTTACATATTTGTTTTGCTTCTGATGAGCACACTGTAATGCTGGATTTATTGCGTGACTCCAGAATAAGAAAGTCCTTCATGCTGAGGTCTGACAAAGGTTCATGTATATAATTGACCTTCACTTTTTGGATCTTCCAGGAGGAAAAAAAACCTCTCCTAGTATCATGGCTGAGAATTTCAGGACGAAAATTTCACTTGAGATGAAAATGCACAAGTCAGGTCTATTTTCAGTTTTACAGGCTCCCTCATTAGCTTGTGGTAACGCAGCCCTGCCATGCTAACCAGCTCCCTCATCCTCTTGTCTCTGCATTCTCCATATTCTCTGTATAGACCAGGTATTCTCTCTTTAGCCAGCTCAACTCTACATCACATCTCTCAACAGGTTTATTCCTTTTTATATAATTTCTTTTTCTATCATTTTTCTACACATTATTCTTATGCTTCCTACTTCTTCACTGCTATCATCTGTTCCACTGCAGCTGCTCGCACTTGGCCTACAGCACCCTAAATGCTCTCTGCTGCATACACCTCAGTTCTTCCCTTCCTCTGACCCATCCGTGCTCTCAGATTCCTTTAAAGGTCTCTCAGCTCCTTCCAATTTCTCTAATTTTCCCAAGACTGCTTGTCTTCAATATTAAAAATAAATATGGCGCATTACAACTCTTTCTAGGGATTCTCTCCCCTCTCTCCACAAAGTCTCCAGCAGTGCATACTAGCCATCTTGTCTAACAGACCTAGGCAAGGCTCAAGGCTATTCTGCAGTGGGAGGTTTGACATGCAGTTTCTGCAAGACATGAAATTTCAAATGTCATTCTCAAGACATGTGGTTCAGTCATAAGGCACAAAGCCCACAAAGGATTCCCAAAGTAATACAATTACTAACAACTGTCACTGTCCCACTCTAATGACTCTGAAGAGAAGTTTGAAAATGTGTGCGGGAAACTTTCTTTCAGTTCCTGCTTGTGAGGGGAGGGTGATCTTTTTCCTCCAAAAGTCCAGTACCAGGGCTAAAAAGATAAATGAGACTCGCAGCTTCGGTCTTCAGTGCTGTTTATTCTATTTCTTATCTCAAGTTCTGTGCACTGCCAAAACCTGGCTTAACGCGCCAGAAACACGGTGAAAAAAAAAACCAGACAGATCACAAGGTTCTTAAAGGTTTCTAGCCCAATTAACTCTTAAAAACATACTATGTTCACTATTTTATGCTAATAATCATTACTTACTCTAAAGACCCAACCTCTGTGTTAAACTCATTCTACCAATGTCTACTGTCTGCTCCATTTTCTACTGTCACAGCAGAAAATGGAGCAGAAGAAGAAGATTCACTGTTCAAAATTTTCCATCTTGCTTTCATCTGTCTTTATACAAAAAAACCTCAAAACTACAAATGTTCACCCTGTCACAAACTAAACTACTATTTTTTTTCCACCTTTGCTGCTTTGAAGTCATCTCTAAATGTTGGAAGTTTTTCCCATGGACTAAGGTCAAAGGCAGTGCTTTCCTGGGGTCCCAGCTGGGGTCTTGGACCCCCCAGGGCAGCACGAGGAGTTTTCCACATGCCCTGGACTCCAACAATGTGGAAGAAGAATAGTTAGCATTATACTGCTCTGAGCAGAAAGACAGACAAAATCACTCAGGGCATCTCAGTACAATGGCAACTCCAGCACCCACTGATCAGATACTCAGGAGCCACCCAGCACCTCACTCTGCATGTGGCAGAAGGCAGTCACACCAGAGGCCACACCATTCCTCTGCTTGCGTCCCTCTTTCCTTTGTGGCAAAGGACCAAAAAGATTTTTTTGCTGTCCTTGCAAGGGAAGAAGATCTTTTCTCTTCCTTGATGCTGCCCTACTGAGAGGGACGGAGTTTTCTGCCACTCCAAGCAGGAAAATATGAAGGCAGTGCCACAGTTTTCTTAAATGTCATCCTGTTTCTAGCACAATTGTGCAAGCTGGCAGTATTACCTTCCCTTCCTTCCTTCCTGTACACTCATTCCCATGTCTGGAGAAATATTAATCATGGATAATGTAAGCATAAACTTCAAGTAAAATGGGAAAGAACAGTTATTCTGTGGAAAAACAACTTGTGTGCTTCCTTGCAGCAACTGCTATACATAAATACTGTAAAAATACATACAAGCTATCTAGTAAAGAGCAGGATTTTCAATAAAAGCCAAAATTGTTTCTAAATAACAACACCATGACTTTTCATGGCTACATTTCTTGGACCCTCCTCCTTCATTAGAAGAAGGTATCCAATTCTGATCTATTGTCACAGGTTACTGACAGTAAGAAGCCTTTCACTGCCTTATATGTTTTAGCACGTAATAAATACATTATCCTAAGATTATTCTTAAGAGACACTACAATCTGAAACAATTGCAAATGTATCGCTTAACACAATCAAACATTCAAGAAATGCAAATTTCTCCATGGATGCAAAGGAAAACCCATCTTGTCAGAAGAAAAGGCAGCATTGTGGGATCCTGCAGTTGCATTTGCAGAATTAATTTTGCTTATAAGGTGGTGCAATTTAGGTTTGAAAGACAGTGCTAGAATCACAGGTAACTAAAAGGCTGGGTTTCTATATTTTGTCTATGTCAAGCTAAATATCTCATAGTTTGCTGCTGGCCAGGAATGCAGCTGGTCTTTCACTTAACTTGAGCAAAACCCTTCAGATAAAGCAAAAGGAAAGTACGTTTCTCTAGTGTTAACAGTAAGCAAAAGTTCCTTCATCAAAGGGTTCCATCAGGATAATCTGATCTCCCTCTGATAGGACTCACTGCAAGCACAAAGAATTGGTACTGCTGAGCATCCTTCTGGATATGATTGCTGTCCCTAGATTCCATAACCTATATGCTTTTGTCTATTTTAGCATAAATGCACTTGACATCCCTGCTGGACATGCAATTCCTCTGCATCATTACACCAGTGGAAATCCATGTGTAACACTCATTCCTCACTGCACACATACCAGCCATTATCATACTTCTTCCTAATAGGATTTTGGTTACCGCCTGTTTGGCAAAATCAATAGTTGCACATCAGATTGAAGATAATAATGCAGACCCAAAGTAAAATATATAAACAAGAACTATGCCTACCACATTGACATTATAAATTTTAAAAAATGTTTTATGCATACAGCTTGTTGCTACAAAGCTAACACTATCCAAATAGTATGAGTAGCATTGCAGATGTCAGAACTGATTCAGTTCAAAGGCCAGTTCACCACACAATATTTACAGGGATATTATGAAAGTCTCAAAGAGAACATTTTGAGGGGGTAGTTGGCATGTTACTACACCTCAATCAGTTTTCTTTTTGCAATATAGAAGAGTGTGCCTAGAAAGTGATACCTCAGGTATACTTCTGCCTGATTAAGTACAAATGGCTCATTTATATGGTGAATCTTGCCTTCAAATAGAGAATTTTGAAAAGTAAATGATGACTACTGCTCTTCTCTTATCACAAATTTTATCATTTTGTTATAGTGGACATAACTGTGCATCTAGAAGACAGTGCATACCACCTCTAGTTTTTTCCTTTCTCTTTTTTCTGCCCATAGCAGTTTTTTGTGAGGCAGTACTCTAGATGCCATTGGCCAAGCAGGACATCAAATCTAGAGACAAAGTGCCAATCTTTACAGATCCTCAAAATGAAATCCTGCAACAGAAGGCTCTAAACAGCAGGGTTTTGAAAAACAGTAAGAGTCTAGTTCACATTTTTGCATCTCAAGTTACGATAGTTTGATGGGCTCTAAATAAAAGCAATATTGGCTGGTGACTTAAAGTACCAGAAAACTATTTCCTAGATACAGCTCATTAACATCCTGATATTACCTTCTGTTTTGTCACAAGGAAAGGTAAGAAAGCTTTGCAGTGGAAATGCTCATAGCTATCCCACCATGTTCTGCTTTTAGCACACAGAACACTGAAGATGAAGCTGCTCTTCAGGACACGAAGCCGGATGACAGCTCAGTAACCATTGCATTTTTAAAAAAATTCACAACCAAAAAGCTTACCTGATGCAAATGTATTTCTAATGGCATTTTGCACTGCTTGCAAATTTTGCACTGCTTGCCTTTAGAATTTAAGTTTGGTGGTATTGTTGGTGCCTCGTGTAATGGAGCATATGATATAAGCACATAATGTGGTAGGTTAAAAGAGGGATGTATATTTTAGGCACATGGAAGAAGCCAGGGAGCCTTTAATTACATGGGAAGCTGGACCAAGCAGCACACATACGACCAATTTGGTTAGATCATGTATTTTCCCCTTATTATTTTGAGATGGGGGGTTAAATACAGTTTCAGATTGTTTACAGTTACAAATGTTTTCTAATTGGCATTCAGTGTGAAAAAAAATGCAATTTCACCCTTAAGGAAGCCACCATGATCACACTATAACTAACCTATCTAATGCCTAAACACACCTTAACCTGAATTTTTGCTGTGCCAAAGTCCTGTCCACTTCCAGACAGGCCTGAAACTGAGGCCCAGCCTGGGATAGCTAAGATCTCATTCCAAAACACATCATGCCCACTTTACCTAAAAAATTCTGCTACACATGGATGCCTCCAACGTTGCTTGGGTTGGATCCTCACAATCAGTGTAGGTTTGAAAATCTGGAATGGGATCTCCTTAAAAAAAAAAGCTGACACAGAAACTTTCTTTTGACCCCAAAAAATGTTTTATTCCATGCAAAGCAAAAAGAAAAGTAGAAGAAGCAGTGGTAGGATTTGCATCCCCAATTAAAAAGTCAACTCTAATCTTCAAATGCCTTAGTGCTTGGCTGGAAGTAGGGATGATTTTGTGGGTTTTTTCACACTGCTGAGATACTGGTGTGAAGAGTATTGTGAGCAGGATTTTCAATTATGAATTCTTCAAAGAAGAATGGTTTAATTTTGTACAAAATACATAAACATTCAGTGGGCCAAAAAGCCAGTGAGAACACATTTCCAGTAACAGCTAATAACATCACTTTCAGTTTCCAGCTCTTGCTACAAAAAAAAAAAAAAGAGAGACAACCTAGATACTGGATAGTCCAGACCTCTGTTGAATGATGTGAGCTGAGATTTCAAATTCTTCTGGGACTAAAAAAGGCTTTCCATAAGGTTGCAGTGGGTATTTTATGTCCCAATCTACTGTACGGAGGAAAAGCAATATTCTGGGGGTATAAACATGGAAAGTTCATATACAGATGTTAAAATTTGGAGGACTGGAGGATTCTGCTCTGGTCTTGTGCCTTTTCCCCAGGGGTAGACTAGAAAATCATTACAGAGGCACTACAAAGTTCTGTGGAAAATCAGAAAATACAGGAGAAAAGATCAGATTCTTGACATCACCATGGCAATAGATGGGTCTCAGGCCATCTGGAGATGGAACTGCTTAATTTTTCTTTGGCTAGTTAGCTACAGTAAAAAATGATTCATTTAGGAAAAGCCTCTCTAGGTGCCCTGCTGCTGGAACGACACAAGATGTAGTTCACAGGTTTGACCTTGCAGGTGTGAAACCCCCTGAACTCCCTGTCAATAGGTATTTAAGGATATGCACGTTACTCAAGTGCATCCAGCAAAAATTCTCCTTTCCTTCCATTTTCCAGCAGTTTCAAGATAGCACTTTACTTGTTTTTCCTAAAATAGCCCTTATTCTCATGCCTTCTGCATAAAAACTTTACCTTAGTTGCTTCATTTTTGTCTCTGTACTTCCTCACATGCCAAAAACACAACACTTATTCCATATTTTGATGATACCATGACTTAGGTGCAGTGTTCACAGAACTGCACAGTCACAGAGTGGTAGAGGTAGGAAAGCACCTCTGGAGATCATCTGATCCAAGCCTCTGCTGAAAATCATGGCCAGCTAGAGCCTGTCCATCAGGTATTTTTACACATCAATAAGGTCCTCCCATAGCCTTCTGTTCTCAAACTCCACTTCCACTTCTGTTCAGACTCTCCTTGTAAGTCAAGTACTCTATTCCCCAGCCATCTCCATGGTCATTCACATACACTCCAGGACATCCATATCTTTTGTACTGAGAGTTCAGAACTGGACCCAGCACTCCACATCTGGCATACCAGTGCTGAGGACAGGGGAATGATCACCTGCCTTAGCCTAAGGAAAATGCTCTTACTAATGCAGTTCAGGAAGCACTTGCTTTCTTTGCCACAAGGGCATGTTTCTCGCTCAACATGCTGTCTACCAGGACACCCAGGTCCTTTTCTGCAAAGCTGCTTTTCAGTCAACCCCCAGCCTGTATAGAATCATGAGGTTATTTCTCCCAAATGCAGGATATTGCATTGCCCTTTGTTGACTTTCCTGAGATTTCTGTTGGCCCATCTCTCTAGACTATCAAAGTTCCTTTATGTGGCAGCACAACCATAGAATCATAGAATTATATTGGTTGGAAAAGACCTGTAAGTTCATCAAGTCCAGCTGTTAACCCAGCACTGCCAAGTCCACACTAAACCATGTCCCCAGGTGCCACATCCACACATCTTGGAAAATGCAATCCCAGTGTTGCATTGCTTGCTGATTTTCTGAGGGTGCACTCTGTGCTGTCATACAGATTACATTAAATTGAGTCAGCTTAACTTTCTGAAGTCCTGTCTGTCTGCTCCTTAGAACAGTGATCTCACAAGATAAACAAGATGCACCAAAGTCAAGCAGAGACAGAATAAGCTATTGTTTATTATGGTGAAGTTTGCTGAGGCTAAACATAGTTGGGAAGCTCAGGTTTCCCAGGTGGGTGTCCTCAGAAGTTTATGGTAATCTACACAAGGGCTCCTGAAGACTTTTCTCTCCCTTTGTCTCCCACCGATGCACACTTGACCAAGAGGGTCTGAGTGTAAAGCACATCACACGAAAGTCACCTTGTTGGTGTCCTCTGGTCCATGAATAGCATCTGTTACAAGAGCAGGCTGCTGCAGTCCTTGCTTGGGTTGATTTTAATAGCTTTGGAATTGTACACTAAGACCTCGGTAAAGCTCTCCCCTTCCAGAGACTAAAAAAACAGTCCTCATATAGAAACATCTGTTCACTTAGACTAAGTCTTTAAGGAAAGGATCCAAAACATGACAATATTTCAAACATGATCAGTTCAAACTTTGATGCAGTGACCTTACCGCAGAAGTGAGACGAGCAAGAATTTCAGCATTGGTTTCTGCTGTATCTTCTATTTTTTGATCAGGCCTGAAAAAATAAAAATAAGATTTTATTAATTCTTTCATTCTGTTTCAACATCTTTTGATTCCTGGAAAGTAAGGAACTGTGTAGCCACAGGCACTAATGTAAAAGGGCCTTTGAGATTCCACATCAAAATGAGGACTGCAACACGACAATAATTAATCATGTCAGTAACGACAGAGTACACCCTTTGTCTCTGGCTGTCAAGAACTCTTTTGATTCCAACCAATGTGAAGCAGTGAGAGAATTCTTCAGCTACAAAAATATGATGAAGAACTGAAGAATGCAGGACACTTTAGATCAGAGTTGCTTATTTGACTCTGCATCTTTTGCTTTGCTAAAAACGTATTCTATGAACAGAGCAAAGAATTTTCTATCTGCCCACCACCCAGCTTTGCTAAGGTGTGGAGCAGCACCTATGGAATACAACTTCATGTAGATGAAATTAGACAACATCAAATTAATTTTGTGACATGTGAAATTTGATATTCAGGAAAAATGACTGAAAGTGAAAATCA